>JACSVZ010000015.1:9988148-12488148 GCA_014706295.1 Lycocorax pyrrhopterus obiensis
AAGTTTTCACCACAAAACACTTCTGATTAAAAAACTAGTAAAAACCTCACTGTCCTCATTTTGCAGATAAAAGAAACAGGTATAGAGAGATAAAATGACTTCTTCAGTGATCTTCTGAAGGTTAGGTATTCAATCAGGGGTATGTGTCGCTAGTGAGCAGAGACCGAGGAATAAAGCGACATGGACGGTTTAGTACGACAAGAAACCGACCCTTTATTAATTTACAGATTTGCTTATATACCTTAGCATGCTGGACTGACATAAGGTTATTGGTTCACTGACCAACCACCCCCCAGAGGGATTGGCTGAACCCAACAACACTTACTTCAGATATTTTCTCTTCAGTATCATAACAATACCATAGTTTACAAAATCTCTCAGCTGCTTTCCTACAGTGTCTGTGAGAAAGCAAGGCTTTCACACAGACACTGTCAGAAAACTGAGAAATCTCTCTGCAGCCAGGCCTTTAGCATTCACAGGTATGCATAGCAACAACTTTTTTTAGTATTGGGTGTGCATTTTTATTCTTTAACTCGTATTTAAATTCAGTTTAAATATCAGCAGCTCTGGTAATATTTTCTGGATTATTGTAATATCAGTACTGAAGAGTACAGTGAAAAGAACTTGTGTTCTTCCCTTTCTTAGATGTAGTCTTGCCTTCTGTTTAGTCTTCCTTTGTTTATCAATATAATAAGTAGGTATAATATGATGGGAGTTTTAATTAATTAGAGAAAAATCTCTTTGCATTGCTCATACCAGTATTTTACTAGGATATTCCTATGTAATTTGAGTTTATGAGGTATTAAAAAGAAAAATTCACAGATAAAGAAAGCAGTGCTTCAGTGATGACTTTCCAGAAAAATAGTCTTGTCCCTAAAGTCTTCAAACTTTTGGATTAAAAATATAGATAGAACAGAGCTATCTGGATAAGGATTATAAGGATTATCTCTTATCCTTCATTAAAAAAAAAAAAAAAAAAAGAAAGAACTTAACCTGTTTCCACATGTTAGTGAAGCAAGTTTCACTTCACTACTAGAGCATTCCCTGCTTAGACAAATTAATAATAGAAGAGCTTTAAAAATCAATTTCTAATAAAATAAAATGGTATCTCTCCAAATGAAGAACTTGCTGTGCACAGCTGCTCTTGTGTTAACAATTAATGGCAAGCGATTGTGTTGTGGCCATGATATTGAACTCTCCAGAGAAAGTAATTACTGAAGCAGATACTAAGAGACTGGAAAGCCTAAAAAATCCATACAAAATGAATCAAAAGCCTTAAAAAACTGAGAACTTCACTTTCTTCTTTTTGCAAGAGGTTTTAGATTCTATAGCTGTTAGTTCCTGTTAACAGCTGAACATTTAAAGGAGCCTTTAAAGTAGACAAACAAAGTAAAACCACAACACTTTCCTAGTAGCGCAGCTTATAAATTATCAGTTAGTGCAATTAGTGTGTGTGAGTCGGATACTTCCACTTTTTCAAAGAAATAAGTCTCTTTGAGTGTTGATTTCGTTGTTTTTGGTTTCGTTTTTTTTCTTTGAAATCTGGGAGGGAAGAAAGGGAGCTGACATGTTTTGGATCTAACCATACTCATCATAGAATTTTTTGGTGAAAAAGACCTTTAAGATCAAGTGCAGCCATCAACCCACCACCACCACCCATGTTCACCACTAAACCATGTCCTCAAATGCCACATCCACACATTTTTTGAACTTCCAGGGATGGTGACTACCATTTCCCTGGACTGCCTATTTCAATGCTTCACAACCCTTTCTGGCAAGACATTTTTACTAATATCCCATGTAAATCTCCCCTGGCACAACTTGAGGCTGTTTCCTCTCATCCTGTCGCTTGTTACTTGAGAGAAGAGATTGACACCCACCTCACTACAACCTCATTTCATGATACAAAAAACCTTACAATAAGTTCAGTTCTGGCTCATTTTTCAAAATCGATGTGCTGAATTTTGCAGTTACACAAGCAGATCCACCCAGTTGCGGGATAATGTGCTATCTGTAGTGAGTTAATGAAATTACATACCACAAGTCATCATGCCTTCATGCTGAAATCCATGCCATCTCTGTGTCTTTATGATACAGATTTAAATCTCCAAAATTTGCCTTTATAGGAGAAAAAGGAAAACCACAACAGATCCAACAAAACAGCTTGTTGCTTCTCCTCAAGCCCTGATACTCCAGCCCTCTTTGGGGACATGGTCACTAGTCCAGGTGAAATTAATGCAAGCAACATGTTTAGGATGAAATTCAGTTTATACATGCAGAAAGAGAAATGTTTGCCTCTGAAATAAGATAACAGAAAGAGGCTAATTTTAAGTTGCAGACTGCAGTATGTATTGCACATTCTAATAGTTTTTGGGGTTTTTGGTACATTGGGACCAAAAATCAATAGATTTGTTTGTGTATGGACTATTCCCATATCAAATCTTTGCTCGACTGATTTGTAATAAAACGGAGTGCAGTTATTGCCCATAACATAATTACTCATTACCACATGGGTAACACATTCTAAAAAACTTCAAGATTATTATCCTCTCTTTTCTGTATGGTGATGATGCTATAAAAGCTACAGAGGGCATTGCACAGACCTGTCTATGTTACATAGATTTTACCTGAACACATTTTAAGGTCTTGGCAATTTTCAGTCCTTAGGAGAAGAAAATCATAAAGGAATGGCTGCATTCAGTCCTGACTGAACATCTGGTGTGGTAGCATAGAGTTGGTCAGTAACAAGACCTGTCTTGGGAGGATGGTACTAACCAGTTATCCAAGGCATCATTATGATACAAATATTCTGAATACTAAATATAGCAGTTGAAAACACTTTATGATGATTAATGTTAGGGGCTTTTAAAGTTATGGCTGTTTCTTATGTTTAGTTACCATGTCTCAACTTTTACTGAAAAATAGCAAAGAAATTCTACAAAGGTGCTGCTGCTACACTGAAATTCAACTGACTTCTTTCTGGGTAGAAAACTGAGGAGTATCACGTTTATCAAATAGTCTGGACTATCACAAATCTGAATGCACGTTTCTTCACATAAGTTCACTAAAAGATTAAAAGAAACATGAAATTAAACTATCGGTAAAGTACATGCTGTAACTTGTACCTTTGCTCCATCTGAGGAAGACTTTACTGAATCTGGCTCAGGGAATTGAATAGTCTGAGGTTTTGATTGTTTTGAATATCCATATGAATGTTAATTTGAGAGATAGCAAGATAGAATTTGGAGTTCGAGTCAAAATAAGATGATGAGGGCTGTGATTTGATAATTGGCATTCGTTACCTATCTTATCAGCTTTTAGCCTCTTTTCTCAAATGTGTTAATAATGTAAAAGGATGCAAAGCTGTTAATAATTCATCTCTGCCTCTCTGTTCCTTGCATATGCACACCTAACCAGTAGAACAGGGCAGAACATTCAGAAGAGTTTCCGTCATGACTCACCTATGCCTCTGGAATCATCTCATGAATTCAGAATGGGAGATTGTAGCCAATCCTTTCCTAACAAATATTTTCATTTAGGCTCTACCCTGTGACAGTCTCTATAGTGCATGAATTGGTTCTGCTTGTAATCAACAAAACTGAGGATTTCCACTCTACATGTGCAGAAATAACAGAAGAGGATGGCTTACTCTTGCTTGAAATATATCCGGTCCTATATCTCAATAATGCAAACAGAAGTGGGACCAATATCAAATCCAATGAATAATTTATAAAGTATCAAATCTACCCACATGCCAAACAAGAAAATCATCAAAAGGGAACATGACTAAAGCCTAATGTATGCACCACAGAACTGTGCAGTGTTGACATAGTTCAAAGATACTCATATGCAACGATGAAATGTGGTGAGGCTGATTTCTTGAAGATATGGGTAAGACAGGTTCCAAAACACCTGATAAAAATGTTTTATATAATAGGTTATATAAACAAAACTGTAAATCTCAAAATCCTTGATCAATTTAAGTTTTTGAGAAAAAAGTTTAATCTTTTTTTTTTTGTGTATTTCATTTTGCTTTTACCTTAGACCACATAATAGCTTTTGTCAGTAACATGTAATCCAGTTTCCCCAGATGGCTTTACAGTGTTTTCTTTATATGGACCAGAAAAGCAACACATCTCTTTCAGTGGTCTCCATCCCTTCTAATTATTTCCTGTATAACTATAAATGCATACTTATTTATTTTTGCATAGAAAGTATTTACCATCTTTAAAAAAGGAAAAAAAACCACATTGTTTTAAAAAATAATAAATCAGGATAAATTAAAATTGATCAGTAAATACTGTAAGGGAATTTCAGTTTCCTATTAATAACAATTTCAGTAATATCCATAAATAATCAGAATGTTACTAAAACCAGTGAATTGCTTTCAGGCCATTCGAAGTAATCTAAAATTAAAAATGTTATTCCAGATAGAGACTAGGATGAATGAGTAATTTAGTCATGTTAATTCCTGAGATTGAAGAGGGAATTCAGCACTTTGGTGTGAATGAAATTTTAGATACTAAGGGCTGGGTCCTTATTTATGGTGTGCAGAGCCTTGCAGAGTCTTTCTACTAGATTATGCAAATTGCAGAAACCATCAGAAAGATCAACAGAACATGTTTTCTCATTATACATTATATATCTTAATTAGTGTATGATCCAGCACCCATTAGTATCCTGTGATAAATTGTGCAGTCATGGAAACTTAAACATGGAGAAGCTTGTTATATTTTCCTGGAAAGAAAACAATGTATTAATTAGGAAAACAAAACTTATTGGCATGTGGCACAGGAAATAGTGGTTTAACAGCATGGTTATAAATAATGTTTTTAAAGACCCTCTCCAGATCTCCCTGAAGCTGCTGACAGTCATTCCAGGACTGTGTGTACTGAAAGAGCCATGCTAATGAGCAAAAAGTAAAATTAGTTGTTGTGTTCACCACTGTGTCTATCTACCCAAAACAAAAACTGTGTTACCATTCACAGTAATCTCCAGAAGAATCAGATAAGCTGTAAGTAGTGTGCTGAGTGGTTTCTGCTCAGTTTATTTTGTGTGTAATTGGACCATTATTATAGTTTTTAGCTTAGTTCTGGTGAATGGCTTCCTTTCCATTGTTCTTTTTAACCTGCTAATATCGATGTAGCCAAAAAGGGACAGTTTGGGCCTCATTGCAATTCCGGCTATTACTGAAAAACCATGGTAGAACTCAGTCCAAGGTTTAGCAGCTCAGGTTTTAACCGAAGGAATTCTGCTGCAGATCAGTTTCGAAAAAATTGCCTTCGCAGGCTTCATTTTACTAACTCCACTAGAAGTTTTGAGCATCCTCTCCATATTTAGGAAATAAAACCAAAGAAAAGAAGGAATTTTTAAATGTGTTGTTGTGATTTGTATTCCAGTTAAAAACCCCTCAAGTGTTGTTGCACAGACATTTGGTGCTTTTGGAAATACTAGGGAATGTTGCAGGCATTTCAAATTTTACTTTTTGGTGTTTAAACTGGTATAAATTTTATCTCTTTGTGTTTCTGAAAGATTTTCCACACACTGTTTGGTCTAAAGCACCCAGTTCTGAAGTGCTTTCTGTCTGGAGTACTGGTGTTAGCCTGAAGGATGGGTTGTGCTTACCTGTCAGGTGTTATTACATTAACATGTATTTGTAGCTCTCAAATTTTGCAGAAAAAAGTAGCTGAATTATTTCTTGTGCTCTTCTGTTACACAGCTAAAGTGAAATCTTAACCCACATTTCTGTAAATTTTAGTTTAGCAGTTAGAAAAATTGCACTATAGTTTAAAATAGGATGTGAAGGTTGTGATATCAGATGAATTCTAGCTAAATGTTCCTATGATAGTTTTCAGTAGATAATTTGTGTTAGCTAAAGGGCCTTTCTGTCATACTGTGTGTCTTTAGAACATTGATTTGGTTTTAAATGATTACCTCTGTCAGTATCCACTGTCCCAGTAGTATATGAAGATGATGTTAGAAGGGCCCTTCTTCAGCTCCTGCGTTCAAATTCTCTTTGAACCACCATCCTTTTGCTTTAGAGAATGCACTTAAGGAGTTGAATTTACCTTTCATGTGAAATAAAGTAGCATTCCCACTGTAAATTGGATTTTCTCTGTTGTTTTGAAATAAATCCAGATCATAAATTGAGATAATTCTCTGTTTAAGAAGATTCTCCAAGGCATGTGTTGATTAAGAGGGACATATTTGGTAGGGCATAGCCTTTTACTGGATGTCACTGGAAAGACTGAAAGTTTTGGCAAAGATATAGCAGTCTTAGTCAGTATCTTGATTTATATTTGCAATTTTATCTCAACCACTCATAATATAAACTGAAATGAGCACATTGCATGCGGATTTTGCAAGTCTCAGGGAACGTATCTGAAAGGTGGATTTTCACATGGAATTCCTATGGAAAGCATAGCCTGGACAGAGGCAAAAAATCCATCACTGAATATGTGCTAACCTTGTAGGATCATAAAATACTGGTGAATTTAACCTGTGCATATCTACGTAATGATACTTAAGTTAGAATTTTGACATATATCCGTCTCAAAAAATTAAATTCTCTCATTTCTGAAAATTTCCAATACTCTTATACTAACAGGTCCCAAAGGTCCAGTCAGGTGGTCTAGTCTGAAATCATAGACAATACTGGTACAGATTTTGAGGTTCTCTTGTGCAACAATAGACAGTGTTCTCAGTGGCTGCTAAATGTGTACTGCTAAATGAGGGTTACACTCAGCTTAAAGGTTCCAGTAAGTGATAGGCCAGCTCATGGTCACTTAGAAGAGGGTTCATTTTGTAAAAGCAAAAATAGGCAGCTACTCAAAGCTGATGGCTTCTTTTATATACATGGGTGGAGATATAATTCTTCCATTTTGTCTTAGCTATATGATTTTTCATGAAGAATCCTGGAGCTGCATATATCTTTCTTTATTTCCTGGACAGAAAAATGATTGATGTCAGGAAATAGCTCCCTCAAGGCTCTTGGCATACAGTGAGAGAACAAATTGCGGAATATTATCTCATTCCCTGTAACTTTTCACATTTTCATTTGTGTTTGTTAAGCTGTCACATGGTTTTGAAAGACTCATTTTGTTTTTCAGTAAGGAAATAATTCCTCCCCTTGCTGAAAATATTGGGTAAAGCCTAGATTAAACACTTGCAAAAGGTTATCATTCTTAGCATTTTCTTTACAGAGACATAAATATTTATATCTCTTTTTTTTTTTTTAATAGAATATGCTACTTTCATGTTACTTTTCTAATGTGCATTTTTAGGTAAAGCTCTTGAGTCCGTGTACAATTATTTAGGTTTATAACTGACTTTTAGACTGGTGCTTCATAACTGAGATACCATTACTATATACAGTAATAATTAACTTTTTTTTTTTTAAATTAAGTATGTTGTTGTTAAAAAAGTTGTTTCATAATCTGAAGTACCTGGGTCAAATTTTTGGTTCCATTGAAATCAGTGGTCAATTATAGTCAGTACCTGTTTCTTCAACACACTTAGCCATGCATGTATGTATGTATATACACATATACACACACACATATATGTAGTTTTATTGCATTATACTATGTGGTAATATGTATAAGGGTGTCTATAATATGGTATATTATATATGTATATATTGCATTATATTTTGTGGTAATATGTATTAGGGTGTAAGGGTATTTCAACAACATATTGCACAAATACAGACATTTTTATCCTTACAAAATGTTAATATTTATGTAGTGCTAAGTCTGTCCTACTGATTCATTATATTGTTTTAAGTAAAATACTTGAGATAAAGTTTTATATTATTCCATACAATTGTTTTTTTCTTTTTAGCTTCCCCATGGGTGGATAAAAGTCGAACTCCTAACAAAATAGATTTATATGATGTACGCAGAAGACCATGGTAAGCTTTCTTTTTAAAGGTTTGATACATATAATCACTTACTTTCTAGATATTACAGTAAAAATCTTTTTTTCTGCTTGTTTCTAATAGTACTTACTTTTAGATACTGTTATTTTCTTTTTAAAACTAGTTAGTTTTTCTGAATAAACAATTGTCAAATTATACTCTGTGTTATGCAATATACACTAGAGGTGTTGTACTATTGGATTACATGGTCTTTTCATAGGAGAATAACTATCAAATAAGTGTAAGACAGTTAAAAACTCTGATTTTGTGCCAAAATCAAATATAATCCAGAGTATTAGACTGAACCATTCTTCCAGACTTTTACAAGTATTTAAAAATACATCCGAGGGGTTTAGACCAGCAATGAAATCGCTAGATGGGTGAAAGATGGGAGAGCAGTGGGATTACTTCTCATGATTTTTTTATGTAAGCCTCTCAAGACATAAAGCATATTGATACTTGGATATAGTTGGATATATTTTTTTCAAAGGACTAAGAATTTTTGCCTAAGCTGGGCTGAGTAATAATTCATCTGTCATCAAGATCTTTAGCTCTGAAATAGCATTCCTGTTTTTCAGTTATGTGAAAACAGTGAATTTTGATCAGTATATCCTACCTCCAGACTACCCTAATGTGGTTTAGACTTAGATTTAGTTAGGAGACATAGCAAGAGAGGAAATAAAAACACATGGGTTGTTAGCTACAACAAGAGGATTTTGTTGGTTCAGCTAGTTTGAGTTTAGAGATCACGGAGTCTCTTCCATCACACACAAAAAAACATGTATTCAAATTTGTGTCATTCATACCATTTATTTATTTCAGGTATATCCAAGGAGCTGCATCTCCCAAAGACATGCTTATTTTAGTTGATGCGTAAGTGTTTAATGTCTGAATATTGACATTAGAGGGATAAAAGTACTTTGATATATTGAACAAATCTCTGTATGCTGAAAAATAGAGAGGGAATTAAGAGGTCCTTGTATGCAAGGTTCAGAAATCTTGGTACGAGCAAAATAAATACATAATAGAAAATAGTTCCAAAAAGCTCAAACCAAACCTGAAAGTTATGTAAACTGGAGGCAAGGAAATTATTTTTTTAATCACCTGATTATTTTTCCGTGTTCAACTTATTAATTACTTCAGCAATCAAGTGAATATTTCTTGTGTGCATGCCACGATTTGTTGTAAAGCACAAACCTAAAAACAAATGACTAGAAGCATTACAACAGACGTGATAATGATTTCACGAGCCTGAAAGATAAGAATGTATGTGGATTTTGTGTGTTTTACAATACAGATTTCAAAATTGCCAAGTTTGGTTACTATAAAATATTGCTAGAAAGTGAGCAAAGAAATGAATAAAAGCTCTCTGCCTCAGCAAGGCTTCTGTGGTGTAGGCAATGTTGAGGGACTGAAGGGAGCATTGAACCTGATGTGTCAGATTGCTTTATGCTGAAAAGCTTCTCAGGCATAGAATTTGCATTTAATGCTTTTACATGTGGCGAAGTGCTTTCATATCAGCAATGAGTTTTATCAACATTTGTTATTTCTTCACTTCAGCTTAGGTTTTGCCTTGAATCAAGCGAGCTGTCATTTGCGTCTCTGGAAATCCAGAGCTGTAAATCTGTGTGTAGGAGTATAAAATGTTTAGATCATGCATTGGTTGAAGGTGGTAAACTCAGATTTCTTGAAAAGAAAATGAGCGAAGGATGTAGCATTATGACCTCATCTAAGGCACTGGACTGGGACTTTGTATGACAGTTTTGGACTTCCTTTAATAATTATAAGTAGTTTAATAACACTAATGACGAGTTGGAGAACTCAGGAGATAAACTGAAAATCTTAGTGTGAAAGTTGGTAAAAGTGCTGGTGAGTGAGCTTTGTTTCTATGTTTTACATAGCATTTGCTAAATTCAACTTTTCTATTGTGGAACTTTTTTAGGAGTGGAAGTGTCAGTGGATTGACGTTGAAGCTGATACGCACGTCGGTCATTGAGATGTTGGAGACCTTGTCTGACGATGACTTTGTGAATGTAGTTTCAGTGAGTATCTGCTCTTTCCACAAAATTTACATGTCAGCAAAGCCAAAAACAAACTATTTTTAATACCAGCTGTGGGATACTTGAATGTTAATCTGCAAAGAGACTTAAAATATATTGAAAAATACCACATGTAGCTTTTTTTTTGTTGTTATAAAATAAAATGAATGTCCTAGATTTTTTACTGTATATACATTTGAGTGAAGGGCAAAAGTAATTTAAATAAACTTCTGCATAGCCAAATTCTCCTTTCCAATATAATATTGTGGTCTGTATGAAACATCTTCCATTAGATTGGTATATGCAAATTCTCTTGAAATAATTGCTGGTTCCCAGGTTTTCTACACAGCAGATATTTGGATTGCTCATGTTGTTTGATGCATAAAGAAGATGTACAGCCATATATCTGACCCGCCCAAGAAATGCTGCTGAGAAGTTCTACAATTAGCAACTTGATGGCTAGGAAAACAATTTTTCTCATAATAAATAATAAAATAGAGGGGAAAATCCTTTAAGAAGGTGTGGGGAACTTTCCATTTTCAGGTGGAAACCTTGGATGTCATGTTCTAGTCTTGGGCAAGGCTTTTTAAATTTTTTTTATTAAGCTGTTCAATTGTAGAGCTTTGATTGTAAGGATTTAGGATGAGAACATTAACATATTCTTAATAACAAGAGACAGCCTCAGTGATGAGTAACTGGAATGATGTTGGAGATAATTTTGAACTTGTAGAGTCTTGTTGTAGCCAGCCTGAGGGAGAAGGACTTGAAATATAACTAAAAGAAATCTTTTTTAAAACCACTTACTGCTTTATGGTTTGCTGACAGTCTAGCTAGAACTTTCTGCAAGGAGCAAGCAAGATCTTACTCTCTATGGTGTTTCCTTAGACCATTTTCCTTAGTCTAAATTGAAGTGAAAAAAAACCCTAATTTTTTTTATTATTATTATTAAAGGAAATAAACTTCTCTGTAATGGTATTGGGGAGCTGAAATCTTAGTTTCACTGATTTAAAAAAAAAAAAAAAAAGCTTGTAATCCTAAACTAATGGAAATTGATTAGTATGTTCAGTGGAGCTTTGCCAGCTTTCGCTGCTGGAAAATCTGAACCTCTACTACCTCTTGATTTACACAGCTTTTCAAACTCTTTTGTCACATTTGCTCCAAGGTGATCAGAAATGATGTATCTTAATGCTAAGCCTTCGTTCGGCTCTGGGTATTTTATTAGCTAAGGTTTGCTGTTATTCTCGTGAGGCCTCAAGGCTGGGATTTGTGTCAAAAAAGGACCAGAAATCCTCAAATATTTTCTACAGTATATTTTAACAGGAGTTTGTTACTTACAATATATAAGGGCCTTTTTTTTTGAATGAATGAACTTTAGAGACTTACGTCAGAAATGTAACTGCAGAACCCAAGAGGACATTTTAGTTGTTCTGTTTTCATCATCAGAGGAGGGCAACACTCACAGAAATGTGCATAATAGAACATAGCATCTCTAAATCTTTCATAAAATGCTCTTTGGTGTGTTGTGCACTTATAACTTAAAAGTCTTTATTAGATCCTTTCAGTATTGCAATTACTTTTGTGTAACCTATGTGTTCATGTATTCAGATGATTTATGAATGGAATTGTGGTGGACATTGTGTTATGACATGTATATATTTTATTTCTCCAACAGACAGGAAATCATATGCTGTAGATAGGAAACAAATGGTTGTACTATTATAAGGCATTCTATAAGTGAGAGAAGTGAACACAGAAGTTTGGTCATTCTTTAAAGATTTTTTTTTTAAAGATGTTTTTTGTTTTTTTAAAAGATTTGGCAGGACTAGTTTAACAGTTAGATAATCTTTAAAGTCTTTTCCAACATAAATGGATCTATGATTCTATCATGATTCACAAAATATTCCGTAATTGAGAAGGCATACCTCATGTCCAACTCCAGTGCTTTCTTAGTAAACTCAATAGCCAAAATATCAACTTAAACATTTTGTTCAAGGTGAAAAAAAAGTAGATGTGAAAAATATTTTTGAAAATTTATTCAATTTATTGCATTTTTTTTGCTTAAGAACATTTTCTCCTGAAGCATCTCAGTATTAGACATGATTGGCTAATCAAAAAATCCAAAAAGCTAGGTGAAAATGTTCAGTTAATACAAAATTAGCATGTGGATATGTGAACACTAACTGGAAGTTATCTACACTTTTTCTTTCCCTCATGGAACTTTTGGCCTAAAATGTGACAGTTGTTTTATGGCTTGTTAGCTTTAATAACCATAGAGTCTTTAGTCTGAGGTTTTGAGTTAACTAGAGAGCTGTTTCACTGCTAACCTCTGCCAAGATGTTGTCCCACAAAACCCATATGTACGATGATTCATGCCCACAACTGAAAGACATGGATTTAAGCTAATGTCAATCACTTCTTAAAAGTGACAGGATGATTTAACAAACTGTGCCTTGTATATGAGGAAATCCTAGGGAAAAAAAGCTTAAAAGTAGATGTGTTAAAAACATTAGTTCTACTGAAAAAACATCGTTCCTGCATTTATTTCCAGGGAAAAAAAGGTTGAATGAACTGTTAAGTCATGAAATGATAGCCAGGGGTTAATATATCATGGTTTCCTTTGGGATTTGCATGTTCCTAATCTGAAGTGCTGTGCTTTGTTGCAGGCAGAAAACCTGCTGTTTGAAAGAGCTTAAATGTATGAGTAATACAGCTGTTTTTCCACTAATCCGGTTATAGGCTTTGATAGCAGCGAGCGGTAGATGATAGGGGCAGCAATTCCATCCCAGCACGTCGTGATTTAGTGACTTGGTTTCAGATGTTGACACAGAGAGTGTAATTTGTTTGTGATTGTGGGTAGTGTGCGGGAGAAATGTATTTCAAATCTACAGAGGTACAGAAAACCACACAAAGGAGAAACCTCCCTTACAGCAACAGATGTGTTAAAGGTCAGGAGCTGTTGCACTTCTTAAATTCACTTAGCCTTTGCAAAAATCCAAACTAGTATTTACTGTTTAGGAACTGGAAATTAAATGTCATGAGCATACAAGATAGAACAGAATCATATTCTGGGAAAATTGAAACCTCATCTCCTGTGCTTATGCAGTTCTGCGCATTGAGAATACTCAGAGGGAAGGTGAATTCTGCCTGAATTGATTTCAAAGAAAAAGCTATGCACCCAGCCTATGAAATTATTGTTGGGGATAAAGAAAAACATCTGTGGGTGATACACCTCATTTCCCATTGATTTGTAATAGCAGTTTTTCGTGTGATTCCACAGCTCAGTGGTTGCAAACTTGTTTGTCTCTGTTACTCCTAAATTGGTAAAATCTTTATGCCTTCCTAATTAAAATATTTGAATATTCTAACAGAGGGAAAAGAAAGTTTTGTAAAAGTCTTTTCAATATATCAAAGAGCTCCTTTCCCTTTCTGTTACATGATCCATCCTGTATTCTGCAGTTCATATTGCACCCATATTATCTTAAATACGAGGAGATGTTCCTTCCTTCTGGGAACTACTTTCTTAAGTTTATTTAAAAAATGAACTAACATGCCATGAGTGCAAACTTTAGCCTGAAGTCCTAGGTGAGCGAGGAGGATGCTAGATTTTGCAGCCTGGTACCTTATACTATCTTTGCTAGAAATCTTAGCTTTGTATGAGTGTACTTCAGTTAGCAAAAACTTGTCTAATTTTATTTTAAAATAGCTTAAACTTTGTTTCCTTTTATTATTTCAATGTAATGTTTTTAGTGGACCTGAAATTAAATCACATACTCAAATAGTATGACGGGTTTTTTTTAATTTTGTGGTTTTGAATTTTGACCCAGAGAAGTTCAGTGGTGCTTAGTTTTTCCAAACAGCATCCCTACTTGAGGGAGAAATTAAACACGATCATGGTATCAGTGGCACTAAAGTATTTCTGTTGGTGGATCTAGAGGAAATGGAAAGGACTCCTGTATGAAGGGGTTTGCCAAAGTTGTTTCTTACTTTCCCATTTTCCTTGATGGACAATACTAAGGAGAAAATATGAAGATGCCTGCCATATTTTTCCTTATTTGACAAATAAAAAACTAGATAGAGAGTCAGGTTCCCTCTACAATAAGTATGTCTGCATAAGCACCTCTCTCAGTGATTTAATCCTGAAGCATTCAGGTAATGAATCACAGTAGCTGCAATTAAGTGAACAGGCTCCTCAGCATCACAGCTATGTGAGGCAGTAGACAAATACCTGTCATTCCTTTTTTTGGCAGGGGGCATGGCTTGGGTATTTTTCATAGTCAATGAAAAGTGATAGAAGGGCAAGTTTAGGGCTGAGTGCTGAGCTTCCTGATTCTCTTAACAGCAATCCATCTAACTGACCTTGAAGCTTCTCTTAAATTGAATGGTTCATTTTCAAGAAAAGGGGGAACAATGATAACTGCAGAGAAACACATCTTCATAGCAATGTTTCTTAATGGAAAATCATTAGCATTCCTTAATGGTGGGTCATTATCTTGCATCCTCCATATTCAAGGAGCAAGTGAATTGAATGTGTTTTTTTCGTACAGGTATAAGCACTGTAGGTGCAGGGTTAAACAAAGCTCAGAGACATTATTATCACAATCTAGTATTCAATTTCTGCATTGCTAATAATTACAGGTAGAGCAAGGCTATGTATCTATGGAAATATATGTAGGTGAAATATATCTGGAGGACATGTTTAGCAAATGTAGTGAAAATGAGTATTCTGCAAATAACAATGGAGAAAATTTGAAAATTATGGAAACCAAGGAATTATTACGAACTTAGAATTTTCTTTTTAGCAGCATGAGTTACAGTAGTATAAACAGTGTCATGGAATGTTTATCTGTCTGCAGAATTGAGTTTCTTTTTACCTTCCATTCAAAAAGAAAGTCAAGAAAGGAGTCAGTAAAGATGTGTTAAAGTCTTTCAGGTGGGGATGGAGTTGAGAGGAAGATTAGGGTAGGGAGGATAATATATTAGCTGACTTTTCTGAAATTAAATTGACTTCAGTGGGATCCTGATCCTCAGGAAAGCAAATTACACAGTTTTTTGTCAAGAAAAAAAGTGAAGGACCACTAGGACTCAAGTTTCTTACAATCTTCATCTGACATCATGAGCTAGAAATGCTTGTACAACTTCAGTGACATGGCTAGTGACAACTCTTCATCTAAATAGTGTATGCATTGATGGTTCACTTTCCCTCCTGGAAGGCAAATTTAAGTAGTTGAACTCAGATTTTGACTCTGTGACTCCTTTGTTGTGTCCGAATACTGTTACATAAATGTGGAACATATCACTCATTTAGCACAAAAAGGATTGGCTCAGATTTTACAAAAAATATTGTAGGTGTCTTCTCTGAGGACTGAAAGTGTTTTACAGGTGATTGCTTGGCTCTAGAAAGCGTCTTCTCACACACCTGAGTACATCATCTGAGAAGCTGGGTTTGAGGCATACTCACAAACTCAGAGAATTCAACCTCTTTTTGGTTGTTCTGGGGCACAAAAATAAATAGTCAAATTACTGATGTCATCACAGATGAGAAATGCTGTTGCTGGGGAAGCTCTTGTATCCATAGGTTCTCAAACCTGTCAGGTAAAAACACTGCAAGAAGCACCAGTTGAAGCCAAATAGATTTGAATGGTGTATATCTAGTTAATACACCTCTAAAAATTGCAAGGAAAGATTCTTGTTGTCTTCCTATCAATATTTAATGCCTTTCTGGAAGATGCACTTTAAGCAAACATCTACCACTAAATGTAATTGTTACAGTTTATTGCAGAAGTAACCAAGGGAATTTTAACAACCAGTGATATGTGGGTGGTGAGACTATGCAAGGAGTCAGATTGGAGTGTCTTATTGCCCCTTTTAGCCTTAAATCAAGAATATGTGAAGATTTTGGTTTGCTGGTGTTTTGTTTTGTTTTTTTTTTTTCGTTTCGTCCTGCAGATTTAAATGTTTGTTCCAAGTAGTTGTTCATCATCCACCTTAGTTATTAATGGACTGGAAAGTACTTCATCACTCACCTGTGATACAAATATTCAAAACAGTAAATATTGCAAAGCTTTTATCTTTGAGAACAGGGAATACATAACAATTACTATTTTCTTTTTTCTGTATACATAGCAGTTTTGCCATGTCTGTCTAGCAAAAGACGTGTTAGGTAGTTAAGCTTTCTCTTACCACTGTGTAAGTAAAAATTTCTTGTTAACTTCATTTTCACCTGCAATATTTTCTGTACACTAAGACCAAGCAGCAAATACTTACATAAAGCAGACATATACAGAATCGTCTACGACAGAGAGGTGAAAATGAAGTGTTACTTTTCTGTCCCAGTGATAATACTCCCTGTGGTACTTGCTTACATTTCTTCTGGAATATCTGGCTTAAAATACTATCTCAGTGAGTAAAAACCAATATAACATAAAAATCATGTTGATGTTAGTGCAGGGTCAATTCTTTGCTCTCTGAGAATTACAGCTTGGATCAGGGCCATCTCCAGAGGCCAAGTTGCCGTGTTCGCCTCAGAACTGTGCACAAGCTACTGAGCCTTTGTAGCAGTACAGCCACACAGATCCCACACAGAACATAATCACGTTTTTATTCAAAGACCGTCTGTCCATACCTGACATATTGCTACAGGATTTAGAAAAAAAGGACGTGTTTCAACAATTTTTTCTTAATTTCTCATTTAAACTGAGCCTTACATAGCTGCAAATAAACTTGAAAAGCCTTTAGAAGCTTAAGTTATTTTTCTTTTAGAATTACAAATTAATAACCAAGCCATCTGAACTCTGGAATTTATTTGTTTATACATACGTTATTTTACCTTCTAGGGGAAAGCAAATTGTGCCAGATTCAACACCCCAAGAGAGCTGAGGCTGCTGCAGCTCTGTGGCGTGGAGCCTACCAAATGTCTTCCCAATTGGCACAATATACATGGAGCATATGTAAATACACGTACATACATAACATATATATATGTATATATACACATAAATCAGGCCATCCACACAGATAACACAAACAAATGCAGAGCACTCATGTGAGCACACATTCGAGTTTCACTATTAGAGACCTCTAGGACCAGCACCTCTATCTTACACAACTTTTTATCTCCAAACCAACCAAATCCATTCCTCTCCTTACTCAAGGGTTCTTCCCTTAAACATTCCATACAAAGTCCTGCGCAAGCCAGAAATGCACTTTACAGTTATTAATGTAAATTTAGCTTTCTGTAGAAGGAAAATGTTAAAAATGTATGTAAGATAGAAAAAAGACATAGAAAGATTTGGAGAAGGAATAGGGCAAATCTTAAAACAAAATCTGTTTCATTTTAGATCTGTCACAAAGCGTTAATTCTAGGGAATAGAGTGCTTGAGTGCATGAAGAGCCAAAGGGAATGGAAATTAGCTCAAATTCTTCATCAGGATGTCAGGAGCAGGAATGTTGCTGGAAACTGTACATTTATTACTGTACAATATAGCTGACAGCTCCAGATGACTAGAAAAGTCACCTCCATTCCCACTTTGAGGGATTGCTTTGGGCATCAATACACATTTTTATTGTCTCCTCTTACAGCTGTCAAATGTCAGGCAGTCAGGCTTCTAACAGCACATGGCATGGATGTCTCTGGTTTCCAGAATGAATCTGAGCTCTCTAGTATATTAGTAGCATTTAAAAAGAGTAGTTTATTAAAAAGTAGAATATAAAAAGTAGTTTTTAAAATGCATAGTGTAGTGGTATATAAAACGATTTGATAGCTCTACCTCATGGTTCCACTGGTTAATAAATCTGTTGCCTCATTCCAGTATCTTAATTTTCAGCAAAGCACAAATCTTACTGAAGAGGTCCCTGCTTTGTCAGACATATCATTGATCTTGGGATGTTTTATGGCATGTCAGATGCTGGACCAAAAATGCATTGCTGCATCAGCTTTCCAACTAAGAGACTTTTATTAGGGAGCATCGTGACAATATAATTAAAAATTTGTGGTGGGAGAATGGTTTCTTGAACAATAAACTTGTTCCTTACCAGTTCAGAAGAGGCTGGGCTGGGCTGGCTTTGATGATTCATCTGGAGAAAGATGACTCTCTATGTTAGTGCAAGAAGACTGTCCATAAATTTTGAGACAAGGCAGAGGCTATTTTTTCTGTGATCCCCTTTTAAAAATATACTTTCTATCAAAGTCATCTGTTTGTTAGGTAATAATTATGTGTGGCAGTGTCTTAGTTTGGAGTGAATCTAAAGGATCTCCTAACTTAGGCAAAGCATGAATGGAATACCCATCGACTTCTCAAGTCTCACACTTTCAAGACTCACACTTTTCCCTCCTGTCTCTCACTTCCCTGCCTTGGCAGCAGCATCTCCTGTGTCAGCACTGTGCTGCTGCAGCTTCCTCAATGCTCTGGAACTCCAGGCACCTGCCCAGCCAGACACAGCGCTCTGCCCTAAAAGAGGGACAGGGACATTGAAGTCAAGATGTGAGAATGCAGAGGTGATACTGTAGCCCCCTGCTGTCTCTCTGCTATGTGAGCTGATGCTGAAATGTGCATCTGTTTTGTAACTTCTTGCGCCAACTAAACGTTTATCTTGATTTTGATACCCTGAGTAGCAACCTCACATATTAAGAGAATTTATGTGTAACAGTTAAATATTTAAAACTTTATCTTTGATGAGCAGTGAGGGGACATGAGGAATGTCAGGGAAGTTCAGTGTGGACATTAGGACAAGGTTCTTCACTGAGAGGGTGTTCTGGCACTGGAACAGGCTCCCCTGGGAATTGATCATTACTCCAAGCCTGTGAGAGTTCAAGGAGTGTCTGGACAATGCTCCTAGTCATGGGGTTTTTGGTAGTCCTGCATGGAGCAGGGAGTTAGACTTGATGAACCTTATGGATCCCGTCCAACTTGATACATTCTATGATTCATCTTTTTGGCAAGGGTGCTTCATATTTTAAACAACTTGAATTTGACTGAATGAAGATTTTCCCTGTCAAGTGATAACAAAAAAGTGTCTACAAAATAATTTTCTTGGAAGTATCTTCCTGTCACACCTTTCTTCCCCAGTGCTTCCGGGGAGCAGTGCCATGCAGGGCGGGCTGCAGGGCTGCAGCACTACAGCAGTGCTGTAGTTAACATCAGGCAGCTTTCCCTGGGAGATGCTGAAGTTTACAGTACTGAATTTTTCAGCAGAAGTCAGAAACACATGATTTTAAGTAAATAATACATGCTAACTTAGCCGCAGCAGCATAAAAAACCAGTAAATTTCACCTTGCTAAGCAAATTCACCTTTCAGCCTACACTGACATTCTATGTTGTAACTCAGATTGGCAATGCAGCATCATACTTTATGGTCTGAGCATTAATGCTGTGGTACTTAGTGGCAGTTTTGCATTGATCTATGTGCAGATAATAATATTGGTTATAAAGGTTAACAAAGCTAACTGAGAGCAGACTTCAGCCTATTATTTGGTCTTTTTCCTAATATTTGTCTTATATTATTCTGAAATATTTTCTCAACAGCTATTTAGTTATCTAAGAGCTTTACTGTTGTTGAATTCTACTAACTCTGGTCTATAGTAGACATATGTATGTTTCACAGGGAAAAGAAATGTTGATGCCTTATCAGGCCTCCTAGACACAGAGACTAGACAGAGTAAAGGAACAAAAGTAGGTATTTATTTGAAGGGCCTTCAAGGTACACCCTGGGGAGCCAGAGGCTATTGCCAAGATGGACCCCAAGATGGACGACAGGTCACGAGTTTTCCCCACTTTTATAGGTTTGGTTCATTTGCATATCAGGGTCAATTCTCCAATTAAAAACCCCAGTTAAATGATGTAATTCCCCTTGGACCATCCTGAGCCCAAGGGGTGTAAACCAAGGAGTCTCTGAAGGGGGGGGGTGGCTAAGTGTCCTTGAAGAGCAGTCCGGAGAGGCTTTGTTGTGTCTAACTAGCATGAGAGAGCAGAAAGTAACAGGCTACAAGAAGCTTCAAAGTTGCACACTAAGCAGTACAGAATTTAAAAAATAGAAAAGTTAAAACCTAAGGCATCAATGTGATGCATTTTAAATTTCAGGAAATGCCAATAGTGTAAATTGGCATATAATCCTAATTTTGTTTCATTGATACTTGCAATACAATTTAAGAAATGCGGGTCCTAGAATAAGTTTTCTACAGTGCATATGTAGGATTGTACCGAAGACTCTCTGTACATGAGTCATAGAATAGGAGAAAGAAGTTATTCTACAGCAAGATATGAATGGTGAATTTCGATATCACATATTATTTTCTGGCATGTCAAATTACCAACCTTTATTGCTTGAACTGCCTCAGATTTTCTGTGTACTTAGATTTACATGGGAATAAAACTTTGCAAATCGCCTTCATACTATTCTCTAAATGGGTTCTGATAAATATTTATAATGTCTTCTCACTGCTCAAATACAGATTCTAACTGGCCTTATTCAAGATTCAGTTATTCTTGGGATTAACCCTGAAATCCTATTACCAAGCCTAAAGCAGCAGGGAAAAAAAAAAAAAAGGAAAAGAAAAAGAAAATGACAAAGCCGGATTTAGCTACAAAATGAAAGCCTGGTGAAATCAGATCTATTTCACTATTGCTCATTTAATACATATAGATACAACTGGGTCACCAAGCTGATTTAGCCACAAGGTAGAAGTAGCATAGCAACAAACCTCAGCAGACTGAAAGTCAGCAGCAGTAGTATCTGAGTAAGTCTTCAGCAAACTCACAATATTTTCCTCAATTTTCAGTTGTCCTGGAATAGTGTTATTGATTTATTAAGCTTTTAGGGTCTTGCTATTTTAAATGTGTAAGTTTTATTTCTGTAGCAAGTTTAAGTATAGAAATTACTGCCTGGTTCAAGTTTATGTGATTTTATATAAAAGATAAACATTTATGAATGTTTAGAAATGCACAACTTACATATAGCTTGTCATGGTTCTCGTTTCATGTCAGAAATTTTGGAAAGGGAGTTTTTCTAGGTTTTTGATTTTTTTTAACTTAGAAATGCAATTTCAGAGGATTCTGATTTAACATGATATGTTGAATCAATAGGTGTCAGTAAACTAACTGAGAGAAGAGGGAGGCAGTAGGTAAGGATGGTTGGGAAAATCTGAACTTTTACAAATACCTGGTCCTACATACTTGGTGCATTTGTTATCACTTCTACAGATTTTGGAGGCATAGAAGGACGTTTAGAAAGTAGGCACGTTTACATTTTTTCCATAATTTTCATCCTCCTAAACCTGGGGCCTTATTTGTTCAAGATGTGGAAATTTTTCTTTAAGGAGGAAGTTTAGATTTTAATATTTGTGGTTTTTCAATCATTTGGAGCACGAATATATTTTATTGGTTTAGTTGAAATGAGAATTTTATGCTAGTCACAGAAAGCACCAACGTCCTCCACCAGAAATGTAAAATTCCACATTTCATATTATTTGCAAGACTAGTTCAATTTTTTTGTTCTAGTGCCACCTAGTGACTAAAGCTTGAAAGATTTTTTTAAGTTTTCAATTTATTGGCATTTGATTTTGCCTTTTGAAGTAATGAGATACTTTACCGAAGATTTTGTCCTTTTCAAACTGAATCACAGCGCTTGTGCTGTTTTCCTCAATTTCTTCTCATGAGGATTTATGCAAAGTTATTTCTATGCTTTTTGAGAACTGTGGCTTTCCTTAGTGAAATAATGTTTTGTCTGGAAAGCATTGATAAATATTGACTAAAGCTTGCTTTCTTTATCATGTCAAATAATTTAGCAAATAACTGTGCATATTTGTATTTATATATACATATATAGATAGATTTGTATGAAGATGCAGCAGAAAAAAATTTGTTGACTGTCAGAAACAGTAAGAAGCACTTTCTGATAAAGATAAATTAATGCTCCAAGATATTACTCTTTTGTTGTTTCAAGTATTTCTTTTTTGCTGCTCTTTTCAAAGCCTACTTGTTTTGCTAGCATTACATAAATGTGAATTCTAAGACAGTGCAATGAACAGGATTCTCTGTGTTTCCTTTCATAAAAGAAGCAGAATCTATTGAAATGTTTTATTTGTATTTAAATAACCTCCTACACTTGCCAACAGAATGATGGACACTGGATTTTGGATTTATATCCCTTATATTTATATCCATTATTTATCTCCTTAGGAGATGGAGATCTATTTAGAATTATAGAGAGGGATAGATGGGTATACAGAAAAGAATTTGAAATATTCATCAATTCATACATTGCCTGTGAAATCAGGGATTTTTCTCTCACAGTGCTGTAGTATTCAAAATAAATGGCATTAGCTGTATGTGCATTTTGAAGAATTTTAGGTGATAAAATGTTTATGAGAATTCATGCTTTAAAAATTTGCGTCCTATTTGACCATGTGGTTTAAATGGCTTAAACAAAATAACTAATATCAAATTAAAAGTCAAATTGGAGCATTTGGAATTGCTTACACAAAGGAAATAGAAAAAGCATATTCTTGTAGTGGGGAATTAAGATTACAACTTGTGGCCATGCCTTCACCTTGGATTTACTTTTTTATTTCCTGTTGCTTCACGTTTCTCACCAATGAAATGAGAAAAGCTCTGAGCTATTTCAGAAGGAGCCCAAGATACTGAGCAATGTTTGAAAATGACTGTGATGTTAAAGTGTGGGTGGCCCTGGGAGTTATATGCTCTGTGTAACTTCCTAAAGCTTGTCAGCTGGGGAGAGGTTGACTGGTATCTGCAAAAGGCAGATTTATAAAAGAAGTTCCCAACAGACATGGCAGTTTGTATCTGCTAAGCAGGTAATGTACTAGAAAGAATGAAGTTTTGGAAAACAAAAACAAAAACAAAAACCCACAATATATTATAAATGGTTTGGTTTGGGTTTGTTTTTTTCTAATCTGTTTTGTTTCCTGTTTTTTTTCCCAGGCTGCTTGATAGCTTTGATCTTTCTACTTAAACATCTCAAACATTTTTCAGTCCTTGTATATCCCAATTCTGAATTCTGATACTTTATTTCTTCATTTCAGATGTTTTCTCTGGGGGATTTTTCCACCCCCCTTCTTTTGCCTTATACTGCCCTCTTAATGAAAACAGCTGTCTGTAGGGGTTTTTATTCCTGTTTTGATCTGCATATCCACAAACTGCCTAGCGTAGGATGAGATACAGGAAATAAATCAATATTTCTGTTCCACTTCCCTTGAATCCTCTAATAACCTCATGTTGTGGTAGCAGTTTTAGTAATTTTATTAGAAGGATTTCCAGGTTGAGATTGTGGAAAAGAGGAGGCTTTTGGCAATGCATAAGTAACTATTCTGGAATTAGAAGAGGTTTTCAGAATGATAGCCTTCTATTTTCCATAAGTTCAACTCTTGGGGCACTGTGGATTGCAGGGGTCCATGTATCTGGAGGAGCACCCAGCCCAGTGGAACTACCCAACAGAGGGGAAAGGTCTCAAGCATTTAAATCTTTTGCTGAAGTTCTGTATAATTTTTCACTGTTTTTTTCACTTGGTTTTCACAAGCCAATCCTTTTCTGAATCAGAAGAGAAAGTCCTTGTAAGACTGTCAGATTAGTATTTCTGTTTCAGACCTTCACCATAATGACAAAGTTCAGGCAGCATTAGACTGAAAGCACTTTGTTAGGAGTTTCATGTTAAGTTGAATTGGTTGTCTTATCTTTCAGGTTATTGAGTTGCCCCATATATGGCTAAAGATTGTTCTGGTGGGCTGAGGTCAATGAGGTCAAGTTCTCTTGACACTTTTTGTGCCCCGGTAGCAGGCTTAGTTTTCCCTGCCCAAACCTGTGAAGAGGAGGTCTTAAATTCCTCAGAACGGAGGATTGTTCTGGAACATCCCAAAGGTGGAAACTGCAAAAGGATATAAATAAATGGGGTAGTGAGAAATAATCTAGTGAAAACTGCATCTAGATCCTATACCTTGCAGGTATAATTACAAGACAGATTGAATTATATTAATAATTCATGATGCTTTAAAATAAAAAGCTCAAGGTTATCCTGTTTTCCGTGATTTACAGCTGTTTCGCTACAAGCCCCTCTTATTTTAGCTTGGATAAGGAATAAGCTTTTCATATACTTCAAAAAGTAGAAGCTCTCATTGGTGGTGACAGACTGTATAGGGTGGCTTTACATTTTAACAATTGAATGGTTTGCCTCCAAATGTCATATACTGTTTTGTAAGTGAATCACTGAGCCCACGGCATCATAAAAACATTCCATTTATTTCCTTTTTACCAATAGCACTTTTGTTGCATATGTTTATATTTATTGCACTAATTAGGGGGAGTGCCAGGCTGATAAATACCCAGCTGACATACTTCACATAGATACACTGAGAGTACTTTGTTCGATAAAGTATGGACTGTAATTATCTTAATTTTACACCTTTGATAGGACTTTATTTTGTAAGAACATGGACTTTCTGAAATGGCAACTGGTTTTTGAAAGCTTACATGTTCTTTCTTCAGTTAAATACTAAGTGACTGTGTGTATTGTTAATTGGTTTTCAAGAAATCTTGTGAACTGAAATAAGCATTATTATGGTATTTAGGCGTCAGACATTGTGACCAGTAATCAGTAAAGGTTTACAGCAGTTATTTTGGCTTGTAAATTAAGACGTGTAAGTTTTTACACATCTTAATGTGTAAAAAATTATAGTGCCACTGTTGCTATTATGTTTCAGATGAGCGTAACTAAAAACTGGCTCCGTTTGGCCAACTCTAAATTTTGAATGGTCCGGTGTTTGTCACATATGGAATGTCAGTTTTGAGGATGATCTGAAGGCTTTTACCGCTGAAATCCTTCCATTACTTCAGTACTTTACTGGAGTGCAGATTAATTAAATGGACCCCTGAATTTTCTTTCCCCCTTCGAGCATTTTCATCAGTCGCATTTGAACCTTACCTTCATCTCCTAGCAAACAGGGAAATGTTCATTCTGGAGGATTGTTGTTCCATCTACTGATTACTTCATCTAATCAAAAACTCTGCTCACCTGTTTTTCTGACTGGCATTAACATTAATGTTGACTGATGTCTCTGCAAACAGCAGGCTCGTATATTTGCTTGATTAAATTACAGCATTTGCAGACTTTGGTTGATGTAACACTCCATTCTACAAATGTGTCATTTCTCTCCTTCATTTTACATCAGCATTTGTGAATCTACAGATGCAGATGCTTTGGCTTGACCCTTTGTTCACTTTACAGCGTATGTGAGTACAGTGCAATGCAGTTTAATGTGTAAGTGTAGCATGACAAAGTTTCCTTGTCTGCTGCCTCCACAGTTTGAACCGGTATTCCTGAAAATCTTTTAAAAAACATTTTTATAGCCATAATTACCAATCCATATGCTGGATACCCGACCTTCTTAGAAATAATTATCCTGATATATTTGCAGGACTGCTAGCAAGTGATTAAATTGGCAGTTTAGTGTTAGTAAAATTCCAGGGAGAAATTTTTTCTCGTCACTAAATTATCACTTGAATGTCTAAACTGCTGTTTGCTATAGCCAAGACAAGGAGGGCACAGGCCATAGGATTGAACTGAGGATTTTTTTTATATTAGGTTATTAAATAATTTCTATATAATATCACCGGTGAAGCAGAGAAGTA
Source organism: Lycocorax pyrrhopterus obiensis (assembly GCA_014706295.1). Lineage (NCBI taxonomy): Eukaryota > Metazoa > Chordata > Aves > Passeriformes > Paradisaeidae > Lycocorax > Lycocorax pyrrhopterus. The sequence continues at coordinate 10,013,741 of JACSVZ010000015.1, forward strand.
TTTTCACTTTATTTTTTCAGATGAAATTGGCTTTTGTAGGCCACAGCTGCCTACTAGGTAAAGTTTTTTTTCTACTTTCCAGGTACAGAACAAAAGTTCTGTACTTTTACCCCAGCTGACAATTTGAATTGGTTTTCAGACCTTGTCTTTATAAAATTACTTTAAGTCTGTAATTTTCCTATCATGGCTATAAATTTAGGTTGAGGCAAACTGAAATAATTCCACAGCACAATAACTGTTTTCACTTTCCACATGGTTTATGCATCCAATAATCATTAGGTGATTTACTGGTTCCTTCTGTAAGAAACTTTTGTTGAAAGCACCACTGAGTGTGTCAGTGTTTTGCACCAAAGTGAACTGGTTACAATTGTGTGATCATCTCACAGTTTTGCTTAAGCAGCAAAACATGCTGGGTTTTTTTGGTCCCAAAAATATTCTTTTTGGGGAAATATGGAATACATTAAAATAATATACATGAACTGAAATACTAGGTATTATTAAACATGGTTTAATATTATTAATCCCTTCATCCTTTTAAGTTTTGTTTGTTATAAGTGTTCTACAGTTACAGGTTGGTATTTGCTGCTGGAAGCACTTCTCTCTCTGTACTTTGTGCCTGGTACTTAGTAATTTATTTTAGACATGTAAGTAGTTGAGCATTTATTGAAATCTGTGGTCTCATTTGCCTTTTATTCTATAGAGCACTGTTGAACTAGTTAGCAGTAGTGAGACTTAAGCCAATGAGGCTTGATTTTTAAGTTATTTTAAGGCTTTGCACCAGGTTGACAGCATAAAATTGCATTTATATTTACTTTCACTGAACATCCGTAATCAGGAAGAAGCATAATAATCTGCTTTCAGTTGAAATGTAAATTGTGAGGTCTGTATTTTAATATACGTGAATGTATGTATATTTATACAGAGTGAATTTAAAAGCAATCTTAAACTGATTTCCACTTGTGCAGACATTTTCCACTTAAAAAATTTTCTCTGTGTGTTTTTACATAATGTCAGAATATCATATAAATTATTTTTCAGGGAGTAGTCTTCACGAATACGTGAGTAAGACAGCAGAAGTATCTGTGTTCTCAAGGCACAAATTTGTATTGCTATCATCAGTATTCTCGTATTTGCAACTATGCTCCCATGTGCTTCCAAGAGTGTTTTCCATAATGTATATATGGATGCTGAAAAAGCTCCAGCAGAGAATTTCTTCAGCTCTCTGCAGCATTTTGTGAGAGTTCTGTCTCTCCCATGCAAGTAACTCAAAACAATGTTACAGTTTTGTAAACTTCTTGCAGCTGCAGGTTGTTTTGCAGAATTGTTGTGGTTCTAACTAGAAAAACATTCAGAGATGGGTGTCTTAGAACTTGACCAATCCCCTTAGGGGGTGAATGGCAAAAAAAACAATTACCTTATGCCACTTAATACACTTTGTGAACTAACATATAAAAGTCTTCTGAGAGTTCATTAAAGCGCTTCCATCTATCCCTGAGCCTGTACTTCGTGTCGTTTCTCTGCTTGTCCGTGGGGAAAACAGCGACACATAGATACAAATTGAATCTGATGTGCAAGTTACACTGTAAACCACCAAACTAATTTGTGCAATATGGAATTCACCTGATAACCAATATTTTTCAGTGATTAAAAAAAAGTAAAATATATCTTTATCTATGGTTTTTTATTTCCTCAACTTTGCATTTCTGAGTTTTATTTCTTTATGTGAACTTGAAACAAAATTTGTGGGAATTTTTCCACTATAGTAGATTTTTTTTTGGGGTTGCCACAGAGTGAAGCACCAAATACCTGGGTTTTTTTAAATATATTGTCTAATTTTGAAATCTCCAGTCACTACTGGATGTTCTCGGCATAGTGGAAATTAAAATCCAGGTTTGACATTATTTATCTCACGAAGATCCAGAAAATATAAATATTTACTGCTACAGTACACAGAAAAGAGAATTAACTGTCTTTAATACTATTTCTGTTTATTTTGCAGTTTAATAATAATGCTCAGAATGTCAGTTGCTTTAATCATCTTGTCCAAGCTAATGTGAGGAACAAGAAGAAACTGAAAGAAGCTGTCTATAAAATCTCTGCTAAAGGAATTACGGATTACAAAAAAGGCTTTAGCTATGCTTTTGAACAGCTGCTAAATGTAAGTATTTAGGATCTCTCTGCTGTCAGGTGAAGAAGGACAACTTGAATGTTCAGATGGCCACTGCATGCTCCTTCATTGTGTAACTGAGTAGTAGAAGTGCAAACCTTTATTTAGCTAGTAAATTTATCCCTACAATGTTTTTTTCATTGCAGGTTCCCCAGCAGGTTGCTAAAAGTTTGGAATTAATTTGATTTCCAGTCAGTTGTACTGTTTTACTTCATTCATTCAGCTGGTTTTTCATTTAACATGTGATTCACTTGTGGTAGCGGTTGACTTGCAGTTAATTTTAAAATGGAAAGATCTGTATCACTGCACTATTATTGCAATTTTACCACATCATCTCGTAGCAGTGCTTAGCTAACCTACAATTTCACACTTATTACAAGTCATAAATACTTTACCATGATTTAAGCAAGAGAGAGGGGAGGAAATAAGTTAGTTAATAGGGGAATACTAGGCACTTGATAATGCCTCAAGACTAGTATTCACTCACTGAGAGTATTCTAATTCCTTTCTCTTTCTCATGTATAAAAATAATCATTTCCTCAAAAATTAAATGCACTGTTGCCATGTTTTAAAAACATTGCACTTTCTAATTTTCACCCAGGCACTAGCTTTTTGAATAGCAATGTTTCCCATTTACCACAAATGTTTGGGGTTTATTAGTAAATTTTAAATGGTTAGTGTAGTCCTTTAAAAAAATAGTTCTACTTCTCACCTCCATGAGGACTGCATATTATATCGTAAACCTTAGTGTAAATAAAGCCGTATCACTTTGCAGCAGGTAAGGATATAGCTCAACAAGTAAGAAATGTATTCTTATCCTTACTGTTTCTGTAATTTTTTTTTACTTTAGTTTTTTTTCCTAATCTGCCAGATTCTGAACTTCAGGACACTTCCCTGACATTGCATATGCTGTTTAAGGCTAGATCTGATGTCAAAAATTCTAAGCTCGTTAAATTTTGATGGAAGAAAAGCAAATGCACTGTTATCGTGGGAATTTTCTCAGTAGACCATTGTTCACATTAGCAGAGGGGATTGGTGGGGAAATGAGTGGGTGTCCTCTGCTGATGGTTATATAAAACCACAAACTATTTTCGAGTCTGCTGGATGTTTTTGGAACAGGCTGGGTGTCATTTCCCCCTTTTCTGCACCTGTTGACATCTTATGCAGCTGGAACCAGGAAGACAAGTAATTTTGCCAAATATGTTCCTCATAGCATTTATATTTGCTTAAATTTATGGATTACATTTGGTGCAGCACCAGATACGTACTTTGTGTCCAGGCAACCATAAGAAAAGCTGAACACAGGGGAAGCCTCAAAATGGACTTGTTTGTAGGACTAAAGTATTACTTAAAAAATGACTGGATATCAGTGTCATAGTGAGACCATCTCTTTTGTAGCTGGAGCCAGAAGTGTGATTAGCCTTACACAATCTCTGCAAGACTGGAAGTTATGCCTGGACATTGTGGATTGCACAAGGTTCTGGATATATACTCATCCTCTCCAAATATTGGCAAATCCATTTAGCAGGAAGAGTAAACGGCTGGTGATGGGTTTAGCCCAAGATTCTGGTGACAAGACGATATAATATGGTGGTATAATACAGGCTTAAATAAATAATAAGAAATATGCCTTGGGATAGCTTCCAGTTGTATAATTATGAATGCAAATAGTCCAATTGCTCTAAGGTTCATATAAATGCAGTATTGCTCAAATTTTCAAAATAATTTTGTGGGTACTGTTTCCGGATAACAATTATTTCAAACAATTTTCCAGAATACCAAAGTAATGTTTCTCTTGTACCATGAAAAAAGTGCTGTCTGATGTGTTGCTAAATGGAAATAGACACTGAAGGTTTTTCAACGTATTTATTCAATTTATTGGCAATAATCCGGATTCCATATATTTATGCAGCATTTTCCCATTATTTATTGTTACATTAACTCGATATTTCTTTGAAAATCATAATATTTCAGCTGCAGCTGCTGAGGAGGGTTGTTTTTTCCCTTACACTGTAATATCTATGATTTCTCAAAAAAAAAAAAATAGTGAAAAATGCATTCCTAAAGTGTCATGTCACAAGGTATAATTGTAACCTGCCACTTAAAGAGTTAATTTTAAAGACACGAAACTTGTATAAAACAAAAGCAGTTTTAGATACAGTATAAAATGGGTCATGTCTTGCTTGCCTGTTTGAAAGAAAAAAACAAGGCCTGTATCAAATAGAAGAGAGAGCTGAAAATTAATGCATAGCTCAATTCCACTTGTATTCTTTTGTGGTTTAAGCTAAGAAGGTGTTTCTTATCCTGAGGAAGCTCCTGTACAGACAACACATTCACATTCAGCTGTGGCCCATTGGACTGCTAAGGCAAACTGTTCAGAAAAATGATGAAACTACAGCATCATCTTTTCACAATCTGTTATATATTCACTCCCTGAGCCAGTATCTCTCCACGTTAATTCAAAGGGGGGAGGGGCTAGAAGATGTGTTGTAATTTCCTTGATCCCTTGTTAGAGAATAACGTGTTAAATTCATTCATCCAGCTGCAAGTTTTTTATGGTGAGAGAATAATAGAGTCATAGAATGGCCTGAGTTGGGAGGGACCTTAAAGATGATCTGGTTCCAACTCCCCTGCCATGGACAGGGACAACTTTCACCAGACCAGGGTGGTCAGAGCTCCATCCAGCCTGGCCTTAACACTTACAGGGATGGGGTAATATCGTATGATCAGAGCTTATTCATGTTCAGGTTTCCAATAATGTTTGGAGGCTAAAATATCAGATTTTTTTTCTGTGACATGACTTTGGTGTCTGAACAATGTAGTGTAAGTAAATGCCCTTCTGTAAGTACAAGGAGATAAGAGAAAACTGTTTTTTTCGGATACTGTGTAAGCATATGCTAAGTAAGCCACTAGAAAAGTCCTGTTTTAGTCAGTGAAACCAAAGCCTAGCTCAAGTTCACATTGCCTGTAGCAGTGCTTCTTTCAAAATCACTAGAAAAGTTCCATAATATGAGCAAATTTTGGTCCCCCTCCTTGTCCCTCTGATCTTATTTTGGTCTATATATTAAATCACTGCAAATGTAGGTGAATTTCTTTATTTATGAGGTATCCTAGCCTACTTTTATTACTTTTTTAATATCGAGAAGGTTGCAGCCCAAAGCAGTATCTTTTAAGTTATATTTCACAAGTGAAAAATGGTCATAAATTATTTAATTCCAACTGAAACACAGTGTGCTGATGAGGTTGGAGAGAATGTATTGATTTCAGGCAGGTTTTATATGTTGTTACGTGTAAGGAAGCCTTTGGGCTTGATTTCTTTTTTTTTTTCAATTTTTTTAAATTTAAAAGTAGTAACGGTAAGAAAAGGAGTAATTCTTCACTGAATATTAAACTATCAATATAAATCATCTTTGAAGAATATTTCTTACCCCGTTAATTAAAGTTTTATACTTTAGTTTTCAGGGTACATTGTAGAACTGCAGAGCTGCAATACTGAGAACTATTGGGTGAAGTTTGAGGCTTTGATGTTTCAGTCTCTCGATTGCAGGAATTAGACCAATGAGTAGAATGAAAAGTGACAGAGGGGAGTGAGATCATGACACCTGACCAGCCTGGTGACAGTCAGTCTGTAGCATCAAATAGTAAAGCAAGGGGGAACCGGGGACTTTGTAAGGACAACTCTCCTGTTTATCTTTCTGACTCTAGAGTAAATTCATACAGCAAAATTCAGGCTTGCAAAAGAAGTTGAATTTATTTCACTGGATCTCTAAGGGTTTCACTCTGTCACAACCAACTACTCAGAAGTACCAAGATGTGTCTGACTGGGACCGTTTGTATGCAACACAAAGGACAAGGAACAGCTGCAGAAGTGATGAGCAATTTGCTTAGACTGCATTCTTAACTTTTAGAGAATAAAGAAAGAGGAGCCAAAATTCATGCTCACCTACATTGATCTGGCTGTGGAACACTGTTTTTATTCCTTTGCAAAAAGCACTGCATTTTTCTTGGAGGCTTTACTAGTTACTTTGATGAATTAGGAGTCAGAGGGGCTTCTTCTTAATTGTTTCAGGCTTGCTCTCCAGAAATAATGGAACATGCTCCATTTTTCAGCTCTGAAATGCAATATAGTTGGAAAAGTAGGTGATGGAGAGATCTTAATAATCTAGGTGGCCATATTTTGGCTATAGTATATTATGTAAACCTAATTCTAAAATACCTTTCTAAAGATTAGCTATTCACTTCAGAGAATTATTAATTAAAAAAAAAAAACATGAAAGAATTAAAGACTTGGAAGATGAAGCCCATTTTAAGGGAATACGACAAAAATAGCAAATGCAAAACTATTTCAAGCCTTATAAGGTGGATGTCCCATAGAATGCCTAAATTTACTGAGTTTTTATTCAAGTGATCAGTGAGCTGGAAACTTTACGTAAGTAGGAATCCAACATAAAACAAATAAGCATATTCGGTAATTTGTTACAGGGTCATTGTTTCCCCAGTTTCCACAAGGAAACTAAGGATAAGGAAAAAAAAAGTGAGAATGAGAAAAGAGAAGAGTAAAAATGTTTAGAGATCCTCACTGTGCAAGTCTCATGCAGAATATCTGTTGAGGGACACTGTGGGGTTGATGTGATGGACATGAGTAAAAGAGCTCTCCCCAAGTTTCTGGACTTGAAAGGAACCCCCAAACCCTTATTCCATTCTGTTGGGCCAGATCTGAAATGACTCATTTTTAAGTCTCATGGAACAGAAAAGTGGGTTTTTGTTAGTTTGTTTTTTTTTTTTTGGTTGGTTTTTTGTTTGTTTGGTTTTGGTTTTGGGTTTGGTTTGGTTTGGTTTGGGGTTTTTTTTGTTTGTTTTGTTTCGTTTTGGTTTGGTTTTGGGGTTTTTTTGTTGGGTTTTTTTTTTTTTTAATTTTATTTTATTTTTCATTCAGAAGGGGGTATTGAATGAGATTCTAAAAGATTGTTTAAGTTTTGACATTACCATGTTAAAGTAGTAAGCCTGTAGCTATAAAAGCCATCAAATAAAACAGTTGTTATTCCTTATAGCCTGAAATATAAAAACTCTTCTGTGTGTATCTCCTACAGCACAGTGTCTCCAGAGCTAACTGCAATAAGATTATTATGTTGTTTACGGATGGCGGTGAGGAAAGAGCACAAGAAATTTTCCACAAATATAATGAAGACAAAAAAGTAAGTGATATATGAAAATTTTACTGTTTAAAATGCAACAGCATAAAGAGGAACATTTAAATATGGAAGTGAAAGCATATTTGGTGCGTGTATAAAGTGCTTTTAAAAAAAACTTATTAGTATTGATCCTTAGGACACTTAAAGCTTTTTCAATCTATAATATTTATTTGAAAAATCATAAAATATATTTAATATTTTACACCTTGTGACTCGTTGGTCTCAAGTGATGCAGAAGTATACTGTAAGCCATAAAGAACTCAACTTTCTATTGACATTTTTCTTGCATTAGTGTAATCCCTGAATTACCCAGCACAAACATAGGTAGTTAAATGATATGATACATGTGTGCATCTCTATCTCCTCACTGCAAATATCTTCTATGTGCTCTCATTGTTTGCCAGGAAAAGGCAAAATGACAACTCAAGGTTAGAATCTGAATTTAAATAGATTTGGGCTGGAACAAACCCAATTTTTTCCCAGTGAGGCTAATTATACCTTTGAGTGTCTTAGCAAGAAGTGGGATGGCTTTCTGTTGATGAAACTTGATCTGTGGTTCAAGCAGAATTATGAGTTTGACATGAGAATCCCTGGATGAGTTATGTTGTTTAGATTAAATTGCATTATTATCTGTGCTGTTTTTGGGTTTAGTCTTTGAATTTAATCAAACTTCTGGTCTGTTTTTTGCATACTTAAAGATATAAAAATGCACGAGTGTGTGCATGAAATATAGCAGCTTTTAAAGTTGCCTCCTACTAAATTTCAGTGCAAACCATTATTTATTATTATTATTATTATTAGAAGATTAATCACATTCTAAATAGAAATGGAATATGAGCTGGGTTCACACTGCAACTAAGAATTTACTTTTTCTCGTGCTTGGGGATGCGCCTGTATCTGCGGGGTTTTGTGAGTTGTTTTTTGTTTTGTTTTCAAAAAAGCAGCTAAAAGTTAGAACATGATTCATGAAGGCACTTTAACGGTTGCCATGGATGTATATAAAGCAGTGGAAGTATTTGGTTGGAAATCCTCAATGTTCGAATTAATCCTTTCAAAAGTAGAACTGGAAATGCAATGCTGAATTTGTATCGAGACCAGCAATTCAGTCACTGACCTTGAATAATCATTTTGTGGCTGCCTTACAGTAGTGTTTCACATAGAATGATATGGTGGGGTTTAGTTAATCCTTTGTCTGACTTGAAAGTACTTTTTAAACTGGCAATTAGAAGAGAGAATGGAAATCGTAGCCTTGTGTGACACACATGGCTATACTCTGAAAATATATGCAGAGATTCCTCTTCAAATTTGGATGTGGTAGCTTTTATCATGTTACAACAACAGCCATCCGGTATAGAAAATACATGCATAAGGGGAAGATGTATGATTAATTCCTTATTATTTTTTTTTCATTTAAGTTGCTGTGTTAGGAGGAAAGTGTAGTAAAATATTCAGTCCAAATAACAAAACAGATTTGGAGGGCTGAGATTTGTGGTCTTAATCACATCATGCCTGATGGTTGATTATTCTTTGAAGTATAATAAATGAAATGTAGGATTTACTAATTTTAAATGGTTATTTTACTGCAGCATTTAATACTGTAAATTTTCACTGCCAAGGGTTGGGGTGGTTTTATGTATACTGTTATATATAAAATACTATACACAGTCACTTTCTTGTTCCCTCTAGTGAAGGAGGGTTTGGGGATTTTACTGTATACAGCAAATGTATAATGGTGACAGTGGTCACTGTGTGTCAGTATATTATCATACATAATTTAATGCAGTGCTGGTGAAATGCAAGGCACATTTTCTACACTCGTTCGTAGTCTATGCATCTACAAGTCCAAATCTTAGTAAACACATTTTGTCACTTGTCTGATGAAGTACTGGGTTGCTAGGTATCAGTCCTTACTGGTTTTCTCCAAAGTGGCGTTGGAATTGAAGTACCAAGTTTAGGCAGGTGTAATTTGAAGAACCATTTGCTTAGTCCTTATCACTTCCAATCAGTAACAATCCTTGTAGTGTTGAAGAGAAATTTATGGTTGAAGAGCTTCTAATGAGACTGAACCAGAAAATTCTTTTTGAGGAGTCACAATGAAATCTCCCAACATCTTTCATAACATTCCAATACTTTTAAAAATAAGACTTAAACAAAATATGCTCGTGACAATGCTCTTCTTAGTAAGGCTACACTTGATTCCAGAATGATGACATGTGGGCTCTTTTGTTGTTGCCTCCTTATGTAACTTAATGTTAGTTCATTATCAGTAGAGAATAACGTAATTGGTAGACACATTTGAACATGGAAAATACATATACACTTCTGATCTTGCTAAGTCATAGTCACAAATATTTTGTTACCTTCTTAGATTGCAGAGTAGGCTGCTTTCTTATATTAAATTATATTTTTAAAGAGACGTGAGTATAGTTTCTGTTGTCTTTATTGCAGTTAATTTATAATTTATTTCATAAATATCCAATGAATTTAAGACTACTGTTATATTTATCAATTTGTAGAGGGATTGTTCAATATAAGGTGTTAAAAAATTATCTGTTTTACAGTAGGAGCAGTTCATGGTATAAATATGTATCAGCATATTTATTTTCTTGCCTGCTCTGCATTTATTTGACCACTTGTCTTTGTGTTCTGCATAAAGTATATAAAAGATGAATCTTTATTGTCTTATGTCACAGTCAGTCACTTCCCACCTTAGGCACACTGTGTTGTAAACTTATTTTCTTTTTCTTGTACAAAGAAAAGACCATGTATTCAAATCTATTAATCCTTGTTTTCACCTTCTTGATGTAAAACTGCTTCAGCTCTATAAGTATTTTCTTTCTCATGTCAGTTAATTTGTAATTCCTTGTCATAAAAGGCGCTTCATTTTTGGCCCATCAAGTAACATGATTTAGGACACTTGTTTGCAGTGTCCTTGGTGCAACCTTCAAGTTAAGTTAACAAATGCAATAAACAATTGAAAACTAGTAAAAGAGCACCCTAGAATCTAGAGGCTGAAAAATAGTCCTTTTGAACTAGAGGGTTTAAATCTGTTTGAAATAGCATACAGATACATTTAAAATAGTTTTCTGTCTAGGTAAATAATTTACAGTACGAATAGGAGGTTATTATAAAACTTACGTAACACAGATTTGGGGAGGAACATTTTATCTGTTTGAAGTGGAAAATCACAGTTGTGTTTCACCTTTGCATGCCTTTTTCCCTTTATAAAGCTAGATTTTATTGTCACATATTGCAACTACATGCTGAGCCTGATATTTAAAAACAGGCGTGTTTACCTTTATGGTGACATTTGGGGCACTCACATTAAATGTGTAAAATACCACACATGCCTTAAATTTCAGGAGTGAGGGTGCTAAATTTCGTTTTATTTGCACTCCTCCTACAGATGGCTTCACTGAAGACAGCAATATAAATTTAATTGAAATTTATGCCCTGTAGGCGTTTATCGTGAGAATTTTGAGTTCAAGTTGAAAATAGAAAACCACAGATCTTTGGGGCAAATTGTCCCCTTGGAATCTGTATTTGGAAAGATTGCTCAACTTGTGTGAGTAGGAAAAGACCTTAAACATACCTCATGCACTTTTAGTTGTTTGACGTTTCGTAGAATGATAGAGGTTTGTGTGGGTTGGATGGACTGATCTAACACACACAGGCAGGATTGGTCTCACCTCTCAGGTAGGAGCAGAACCATAAATTGGGTATGATGTCTCATTCCCACAGAATTATCTGCCGTGATCAATGCAACCTCATTTTGTGTAGATTTTTCTGACAGTATCATTTGAGAGGAAATTATGTAAAGTGAAGTTTTCCAAAAACTTAGTTCCATTAAGAATATCTGTATGTGGTAGGCACAGAATTGCTACAGTGGTAGAAATCCTACGGGAGAAGGCTCCAGCTTGCTGGAACTCCACTGGGAAGCTTACAGCTGCCACTGACTTCTTCCAAATGGGACACATTCAGCGTGTCAATAGAGTGATAAAATGAAATATTTATGAGAAAGAACTTGTAAAACTTTCATTAAAAAAAAAAAAAAAAAAGGCATCCTACTGTCATTACCAGAGGAGGGAACCATTTTCTTTTTCAGTTTCGATCCATTAGAGCATAACTGCAAGTTAGTAAAATTAAAATCAAAACTATGTTAATTTAGGCAGCAGTGTATGAATTGTTCTAGACAAGTGTTAGTCCTGACTACAAAGGATCATCGAAAAAGCCCATGACATTTCCACTTTGGGTAGCCATGGAATTCTCATCAGGGATCAGACTGGCCAAGTATAACTTTATACAGTCACTTAGAGCTGAAAATAGAAACAGCATCTTTCACAACACTGGTGCCAGCCTTGAACAGAGCTGAACAGCTGTCAAAGTGCACCGCAACAGGTTTTGCATTTCTGAGTGTGTGGTAGACTTGTGACACAGGATATAACACAAAGTAATTAAATTAAGGGTTGAACAAAGCTTCAGCTAGCTGGTTAAACTGGCTCTCTGACTCCTTTCCTAATTACTTCTGCCTTAAGAATGTGTCGCCTTCCAGCTGTTAATTTTACTTTATTGTATGTTCCAGGATATGCACAAATGGTAAACCTAAAATATTCTGGGTGAAGCTTGGGTCAGTACTTAAAAATTCCATAATCCATTACTTTTTCTTTCAAAGTAAAAGTGGAAACTGTTATTAGAGTATTCACCGAAGAAGCATCCTATTCTAAAGGCAAATTACGTTTTTCTTTACCTCTTAGCTCCACTTATTAATTAAGGGCTTGCAATATACCCACTGTCCTAGTTTCTGTATTCCTAACAAATTAATTCCACTACAATAATGAATTTAAATATTCCATATCAGCAGTCTCCCTCCTTTGACACTTATTACCCAAATATGCTTCAGTAATAGTCAAGCTGCACAATACTGAGCTATTTAAGTCTTGAGTCTATAAATCCATGCAATAACAGTTTGGGAGGGAGGGCGAGGTTGGTAGGTTTTTTTCTTTTTCAGTATGACATTAGGCACACATTTTTTTTCCCCATAAACTTAGATTTTGAACCACAGTTACCTGATGATTTTGAAGCCTTGTTTCCCCCCTAGGAATCAGTGTTCAGTGATTTTTGAGATACTCTTTTTCAAAAATACCTATACACCATTCTTTCAACAGCCGTTTTCTAAACTGACGTGCTAAGCTACCGTGTGTCCATGCCCTGGCAATGTTCTTGGATAACAACAGTCTGCCCATCTTTCCCACACTATCTTTCACGGACCCCTTTATCTTTAGACTAAATAACATCACCAAGCCTTTCTTGGAGACTTCAACACAGAAGCAATATCCATTATATTTCTTCTACTTTTTTCACTTTTCCATTCAGCCATCACATCCCCTGTGCTGTTCTGTGCATGGACACCAGGGCGAGGTTGCTGCAGAGTTAAGAGGTGCAGCAGAAAGTGCAGTGCGGCAGAGGGGGGTTCTTTTAGGAAGAGCTGCATGCAGAAGAATCTTTTCACGCATGTGTCTGCACACACATCTCTCTGTTGTGAGTTTCTCTTTATGCTGCTTTTTCATTATAAGAATGATTCTGGGCTGCCAGTGACATTTTTATCTCCTGTGCAAGATAAAAATCCACGTGGAGGTGTTGAGAACTGCAGAAGACTAATGAAAGTTTTAATATAGCTTTGTTGAAAAGTAACCTTATCGGTCTTATTAAAGTCATGTGTATCTATTACATAAAACCCAACTGGCAGCGCGTTTCCTTCAAATTTGGCATGGAGGAGGCTATTTGATACTTCTATTTTTGTTGATCTTCAGTTCCAAGCACTGCAGTAATAGCGATTGATTCAGTGCATTACATTGAGGTTGATGCTGCAGATGGCATAAAATGATTAATCAAGGCAACAAGGACAGAGTATCAGTTAATATAGAAAGCACATTATGTTTGTTTGGGGACACATGCAAGAGAGTCAGACTGCATTTTTCTTATTTATACAAACAAAATGCTACATATGGTTTCATAGCTGGTTGAGGCTAGACATCAGAGGGTCCATCCTGTCTCAGCCTCCCCATATATTAACTGTGCATTCATTCCTGTGGATTTGCAATTGCTGTGAACTGCTATTTGATTTGATTATGTTCTTCTGTAATTTAAGTATTGGAGGTCTGGGACTTTCTGCAAGGAGCCTTTTAATACCTAGGCCATGTCTAATATTGTTTATGTAACCTCTTCTTTAAAGTATCCAGTTCCACAGCTTCCTTAGGTATTTACATTCTTCTCTTTCAACAACTGCCTATTTAGAAAGCTTTCCTAGATTTCCTTAAGGAAAAGTAGGCTTAGAGGGTTTAGGGTTTTGTTTTTTTTTTTCATTTTACATTTTTTAATAAGAGTAACTAATTCTCATCGTAATTTCCCCTTCCATTTTAGGAACAATTTCTATTTGGAAACGTTAATCCAAGTTTTCTATCCAGCTTTTGTCTTTTCAACTAAACAAGCTAATTTCTTTCAGATTCATCAAATTTATATCTTAGATTATTTTCATTCTTTATTCTTTACAGCCCTTTTGTGTATTAAGGCACATTGTCGCTGCCGTTCTTAAAACATGCTCTTGAACAGTGAGAGAAACTTAAGTGGTATCAAGAGAATAGAGTATTTTCTATATATATGTATTTTTTTAATGCATGTCATCACTTAGGTAAATATATCATAGAACATAACTTACCGGTTTGGAACTGTGTTATGTTATTGAACCATATTTGGGGTTTGTTTTATTCTGAGTCTTTTTTTGCTAGATGTTTTGGGGCTTTTGGTTGTTTGTTTTTGGCTTTTTTTAACAGTTCGTCTTCAGTTTCAGTGTCTGTGCCTGATTTTCTAAGTATCTTTGATCCTACATTACATTAAACTGTTTTTTCTTGTACACTTAATGTTTTCTTCTTTCTGAATTGCCATTTTGCTTTTAATCCTTCATTCATTAGATTTTCTTCCTACACTACTCACACAGCTACCTAATTCTCTGTGTTTTTTGGAGTCTGTCTCTATCATTTTTTTATTGCTATGAAATCATCCTTTCCTTGTAATAAAAATCACTTCTTGATCTTTCACTCAAAGTATTTTCTTTCTCCTAGATTTACAGATCATTCTGCCTTAAAAATCAGAAATAAATTAACTATTCCTGGCATCTTCTAGAATAAGAAATTTTCCTAACCTGCTACAAAGTATTCAGTAGTTATGTCTCACATTATAAGTTTTATCTAGCAGACCATATGTATTTACAGTTATAAATATTTCTTCTATGCTTCTGGTGTTTATTAAGGGAAGTGCAATAAGTAAGTAAAAACTGACTGTAATGAGCCAGTTACAGAAAACAGAGACAGAGAAGATTTAAGTTGTTTTACTGTAAGGGCCACATCAGAGTGGCTCACATATTCCATTCATTTAAAAACACAAAGAGTGAAGAAAATTGAAAAGTTAAGAATTGTTTTCTGCACATAGAGAAGCCAAAAAGATGCAAGAAAAAAATACGAATATGATTATGAAGATTAAGATATGCTTTTATGTAAAATTGCCCATTATATAGTCACAATTCTGACATTTGTATGTTCACTGAGTCCAGAGTTTTCCAAAGGTTAACTTGACAACATTGGTTTAAAAATGCAACTTTCTGGGAAGAAACTGCAGAATTTGTCTACTTAATAGAAAACCCAGTGTAACTAAGGTAGCACAACTGAAAATATTTTTTAAAAGAATTAACTATTATTAAGTGACTCTAAAAATTGATAGAAATCTTAGTTTCTAAATGCTGCTTAGGCTGCCTCATGGGTGAGTGTTGAGCATTTGTCTATAGCAGATGGAAAGATTTGCCAATGCACAGGTGGAAAAAGTGGACAGAAAGATGTAGAAGAGTTTATACCAGGGCTCAAAGGGGGAAAGCACAGAATAGGAATCTCTTTAGGGGGCAAGAGAGTAAGGAAACAGCTGAAACAAGCAGATGGTGGCACAAGATGTATGCATGCAGCAGCCTAAACAGATGACAGGTTAAGACAGAAATAAAATTTTTGAAAAACAAAGTTACAGTCCATTTGGATAGCAAGAAATATGTGCTTATATATGCAAGAAGCATAACAGAGGAAAGGGATGTGAAATGAGAAGTGAGAGTGCAAGTGTAGGTAAATTGTACATTTCACCCAGGCAAGTAGAAACCCTGTGCTACTTCAATGCAGCATATTAAAGATTGATGCAGATGTTGTAAGGAAGGGCTGCTTTTTAGGAGAGAACATCAGCCCATGAGATGGAGGAACTCTGTTTGACGGGTCTTATCAAGAGTAAGAACTACTAAATGTCACTTAAAAGGTCTTTTTCTAAAGCATTTTGCAAAAAAAACCCACCCTTTATTTTGAAAAAAGGCAGTGAAAAAAGTCATCTTTCAAGTAGGGAATGAGTATGCTGGTAAATAGAAAATACCCCAGTCTCTACTTAGAAAGTTACTTGGATTCAGAATCCTGATTAGTCTCAAAGAAAAGGCTAAAATCTGCTCTGTCATATCTCCAGGAAGTCACAGTTACTTTCTCAATTTTTTTGCACTATACAGGATAGAATTTAATATGCAGAATTGAATGTGCTATAAGAATAGGTTGTCTTTAATAGAAGAATAAGAAACTGACTTTACAATCTTGTATGGTTAAGGAAAATGACATTGAAGTATTAGCTTCTAATTGTTTTGAGGTTTTCACAAACATTTTTGTAGGTGTTAGTCCTAAAAAACAGAGAAAAAAAAAAACTCTCCCCAAAAAAATCTGTTATTTTTCAGAAGAGAATCGGTTCCCATATGCAGTCTCTGAATTTGTGTCCTATTATGTGTCTCCATTCCTCTGTTTCTATATTCAACTTCTATTTGAGATCAGTAATTTCAGTTGAACTCATGTTAGCCTTGTATCAAATTCAAAGTAATGTATTTAGTGTTTGCTGAGGCTTAGATGGGAATTCTATCCTTCATAATCTCATCCTAAATCATGTGCAAACAAAAACATCTAATCCATAATGGCCACAGAACCTGGAGTGCCAGCTGCAAATGTATTTTTTTAATAATTCTGAATTTATTTAAATGGTTTGGTTTTGGTTTGTTTTTTTTTTTACAGGGAAGAATTTGGTTTATTTGCAAATCATTTTTTGAAGCCACCACTTTGAATTGTATAATGCGGTCTGACAATTCTGTATTCTCAATCCTACATGCAGACAGGAAAAACAATAACCTCAATGCTTTTTGTTGCAAACTTAGTCTGTAGCTGCTATTTCATTTGAAAACAAACAAAAAAAAAAAAACAAAGACAAACCCAAAACCCTCTAAGGCAATGTTTTGTCTATAATAAATTTCCCTGTAAGAAGCATACTTATAATTAGGTCTGAAGACCTCTCTTTTTCCTTGTTCCTTTAAAAAAAAAATTGTCAGAAATTATTAAATCACATTTATATCACATTATAGACTGAGAAATGTCTTATACCTTGTCACCTAAATATGATCTATCAGAGTACATTTTCTCTGCTCTGCTCTTTCAGCCATTGGGAATGCAAAATTTAGATCTAAATCTGCTAAGCAGATTCTGGTACAAACTGTTCACTACACTAAGGCTATAGACACCCCAAAAGGTTGTTTTACCTGTGGATTGCAGGGGAAAATCACTTGTATTTTTTTCCTGAAAATTTTATTTACTTCGCTGACTTGAAAAGAAATGAAAATACATATCATTCAGTGTATGAGTGAACTGTGTCATGATTAATTTCATGTTTATTATTAACTGCCCACGGGATAGGTGGCAGCTGTCTGTACATGTTTGATGCTTCTCATAGACAATCCTGAAATTTCAGGTGCAGTTTGGCAAGAAGTACAATGAGTGGGCATGAACTGCTTGGATTAATCATTAACTGTGAAGGACATTCTCTATTCCATGACTGCACAGAAGCATCTGTCTTTCAGCCCTGCTCGGGCACTTGCCAGCTGCTGACAGGCGGCATCGTCACCGCCTGCTTTTGTCAGGAATGGCACGTCCTACCTGCGAGCAAAGGCAAGGTCAGGCTGCCCTCAGCACAGTCCTAAATGGCACTGCTAAGTTTCCATCAGTGTGCAGTAGCTGTCAGGTGTTTTCCCACCTAGAAAAGGAAAGGGAACCAAACTTGCAGCATTTTCATTCCTTTATCTCCCTCTTCTAAGGTAGTCTGAAGATACCATTCTGTTCCCAGGTCAGTCTTCAAGAAACAGCATGTGAGCATGGACAAAGCCTCCTAACCTGTTTGGGTGACATACCCTGTCTAAAGCTCAGTAAATCATTTTTGTATAGAATTTTCATGTTCTTGTGAGCATCAGCCAATTATAAAACCAGACATGAAATTTGTGTAATTGATAATTCCAGACAGGAAGACTTCCTGTAAATGGATTCTGCTGGAAATTAGTGTTTCTGAGGATCCTTCCTTTTCCCACCTCCTGTTTTTCCTCTTCTAGTACAACTGTTTGGCATTTGCAACTGTTAAATTTCAGTCACTTTTCCATGCTGTACAAGAACGGGAGGAAATAGGAGCAAAAAATCTAGGAAGCAACTATCCAAGACTATTTGTGTGGGGAAAAAAAAGGCAGAGTGCGTGATTAAAATTAGTGTTTGAAATGGCATATTTAAATATTCCTTTAAATACTTGGATGATATTTGTAATACTTCTTCCCTGGGATTTACAAGGACAATGAAAAAAAGAAAAAGAAAAGAAGGCTTAGTGTCACAATATGAACCGTAAATATCTCTCTAATTAATCCAGTCCTTTCCAGCTGCTCAGCTGCCTCCAAATGTTGTTTTGACTATCAAAGAAATGCCTAAAATGCTTTTAATCCAGAGTACAGTGGAAATTACTTTGTCAACTCCCTTGTCTGGTTCCTGATATGGACCACCAAATTTACAAGGAATTCTCAGAAAAAAAAAAACTGTTTTCTTCAGAGAATGCTAAATGATGAGTGTCAGGGAGAAGCAGCTTAGGGAAAGGAGGAATTTAATTGTTTTTCATTTCAACAGGGAAAATTTGTTATTAACATTCCCAGAGAAGCAAACAGATCAACTGAGTAAATAGAACATGAGTAGTCGAAGTAAAATATTCAACAGATGAATTGTTAAAAAGAGGACAGTATGTTCTTTATCTGAAGTCTGGGAGACAGGATGAGGAGCTAGAAAATCACCTGATGCAACTGACTGCTGTACAGTGATTTCTGAGGTGAGGTGAGGTGATGAGGACAGCCCTTCTGGTGGAAATCCCGGGAGAAGCAACCAGCATGTCCACAACCTTTGAGTTAGATCTGCAGCCACAAATCTGCAATAATTTATAGGTTTTAACTGAGTTAAACCTGGGAGGTTTTCAGCCTCTGCCAGCTGGCACACTCCTGACAAAATGACTGCTCCTGTGGCAGCAAAGAAGGGGCAGAGGGAAGGAGCAGTGGTTTGACTTCTGTGCATGTGCGTGAGCTCTGCTGACACAGTTGTTCTTAAGGCTGGAGAGTGGGCCAAAGTCCAGTTTTTGGCAGAGTTGACATAGGCAAATTGACTCTCAAATGTAAAATTCAACCACATCAATGTGAAGTCCTGCTGGTGTGTTTGAGAGTACAGCCTTTCTCTTTCTTATTGCTGTTCTTGAGGCTTATGTTATACACAGCTAAGAAAACAGAGCTCATTTTTACTCACACCTAGAAAATATTGAGATCAAAAACTGCACCTTACTTGAGGAGACTGCAGCACAGAGGTCACTGTCTCCTCATCATGATGAGATAGTCTAACATTAAGTTATTGTGAGCATACGAAACTGTGCTTGTATCACTCCTGTGATACTTGTGGCCCATAAAGATTATGTCTAAACTAGGTAAAGAATAAAGGTGGTCCATTCTATCTAATTATGATCCATTTAGCAGGGGTAGATTAGCAGGTGTCAGCAGGGAATTTATACTTTCATCCTGGTAGCTGTGTGGCAGCAGAGGAAGGGGCCCACAGGACAGCCTTTCTATGAGTAAGGAATGAGGTGCTGTGGTTCCACAAGGTGGCACTAAGAAGTTGTAGGACAGTGTGACTGAATTAGTATTTTTTTTTTTTTTTTAGTTCCGTGGGAGTGTTAGTTCTGAGATTTTTCAATATAACTAAAACGGCCTTTTTGACCATTAGTCTGCAGTAGAAGGTATCCCCATCTTCATGCAGATACCTGTTTTTTGGGTGTTTTTTTTTTGTTTTTTGTTTTGTTTTTTTGTTTGTTTTTTTTTTTGTGAGGGAATGAAACAAGCTGGGAAAAAAAACCCCTTTTGTCATTTTTGAAACACTTTGCAGTTAGCAAAACGTATTTCATGGATTCATGGCATGCACTTGTAACTTCTTTTATGAACATGCACCTTTCATTGTATGCATGTCTTATATGCTCAGGTATAATTCTCAGCTGTTAATTCCTTTCCTTACAACTACACCATGCATCAGTGTTCTGGATCCTATTTTCCCAATATATTAGCACCATTAAATGATTTGGGTCCCATATTATCAGTATAGAATAATATCCAAGAAAGTGAGATTCTCCAATAATCCCCTGATATGTAACAAGCATAATTTTTATTTTAAAATAGAAGAAGGATTAGCATTAGATTGTAATGTGAGCTAATTTTTAGAGTGTCATTATTTCTTTTTGTTATTAGGCTATAATTACACAGACCATAATTAGACTTTGAATTAATAAGCTAGCATTGCAGTTTGAAGTTTGAGGTTGAATTGTAGTGAATGAAAGATTAATGATAGGGAAGATTGCAAATACACATGGAAAGTTTGGAAGAAATAATTTGCTGTGGATAAATGTCTAAAATAGTATTTCCAAGGACCTGTTCTATTTGTCTTTAAGCATGTGCCTCAGTTAAAAGATTTTCCCTTTGGTTTCAAGGTGACATTTGCATAGTTAGATGTCTTGCTGAATCAGAGTATAGAGGGTCGCTTATGGAAACACTTGTAGTGTCAAATGCATTTTCAAATCATATGGATTAATACTTTCTTCAAGTCTGTAAATTCAGAGATGTCCAGCCTGCAATTATCTTTGCATTTAAATATTTGAGAGCTAAATTCTTCTTTTCATTGTTTCACATGTGAGTTTTTCTTCCCAGTTACCCTAAGTCTACACATGTTTTTGGAGAGTACCCACAGCAAGGGACAGATCCTAATGTAGTCATTAATGTCAAAAATGTAACTTGATACATGTCTGCTGGTGTATCATGCCTTTCGTTTTATTTCCTAATTTGACATAAAATTGTGAATTCTGCTTTCTGAGTTCTAGACCTTTGAAACTTCACAACCTTGGCACGTGACTAGGTGTCATACCCTGCTGCTTAGGTCATCTCTGTTTCTTTTTCCCCATTGCTGTTAAGGGCTAAATGCATCAGCAGCCTGACAGTTGCATACAAAAGCCTGAATCTCCAACTTCTGAACTTTCTTGAGCCTGGCATTCAAAGCAGGGGAAGTTATGAATGTGCTCAAACTGAGAATCGTGAACTCATCCTTCTTTTGTGCAAGTACTGAACTCTCATTTATAAGTTTAGATGCACCACTGTCGCAGTAATTTTGAAAAGCCGAGCCTTAGGGCTCTGTCACGAGAAAACCAGCCTCACTCGTAGGAGTGAACCAGACAGCTCTCTCCATACTAATAAGAGATCCAGGGCCAGGGTGCAGGCTGGAGAAATGTCCACAGTTATCCATAACTGGAATTGTTAACAGACCCAACAGTATGGTTCCTGGTCTGTGGCAGTCAATTCTTTTAGCCATGTCAGTGTTCAGTTCAGGCGCAGCGTGAGCCAGGGCTTATTCTCAAAAAATTCTGTAATGAGATGACCTGATATGGGGGGCAGGCAGGGAGGGAGGATGGCACCATGGTGTAGCCATAGAGATGTGAGCCATGCTGTGCCACTTTCCCTCATGGCCTGAGAAAGAAAATGGGTTATGTCACATTTTATGTAATGCATAAAAGAAGGCTTAAGGGATCCTAAAACTGTCCTCTAGCACATCATTGTGGGTCTTGCCCCTGCTGTTAAACTCAGAACTTCTATTTCTTGGAAGTCCTGAACTGAGCAGTTCAGCATGACGGATTATTAGCCAGAATTTAGGTGAAACTCTGTATTTGTTGTATCCTATTGCCTAATCCTAGGTGGTTTCCTAACTAGTATATTGTGTTTTCAGATCATCCTCTGAAGTTCTGTTCTCAGTTCAAATAAGTCATAATTGTCTTTTGGTCTCAGTTAACTCACAGCAGAATCCAAAATCATCTTCAAATTTCTGTCCACAGATGTAAAAATGTACAGAAAAAAATGCATTCACAATTTTAGCTGGGCCAGCTTGAAAACCACATAACATCTCCCTGATCTATAGCACAAAATACAAAAATGATTAAGTGGTTTACAAGCTATACTTACAAGGGATTTAGAAGACAGAATGCATAATGGAAGATAGAAAAGCAGTTTTATGATTTTATTCGGAATGATAGGCTTCTTATGTTGGCCTTTTATTTCAGAAGTGTACCTATTAAGCAATAAACTGCAAACAATTTTTCCTCATATTTGATAATCTGTAAACCCATTAGTGAGAAAGATAACTTCCTGGATCGTGCTGGAATTACTGAATTATTTATTCCCCTTTATCAGCTTTTCTTGTTGTAAAGTAAAAAAGATTATCTGTGAATCTTTACCTGCAGCTATAAAGGCCAGAGTAAAATGTTCTGAAATCCTACTGTCATTGTGAAAACCAAAGTTGAATGATTTGATGAGATCAGTTTTTTTGACACAGTCAGTTTGTTTATTTAGTGGTAGAGAAAGATGCACTCTTTCTCTTTTTACATGCTAGGCATAAAGTGACAGTATTCATCTTGCCTACATCCAATTGATTGAATTAATTGTATAGCTCTCTTGGTGTCTGATAAAATAGACATATACATCTCCAAAGGTCAGTCAATCTTTTCCTAAAGTGAGAAATGAAGAGATGCACACAAATTGTTATTGAGAGTTCTCTCATTCCAGTAGCACAGAATTCAAGACAAATAATTAATCTGTCAAAAAATGTGCACTTCCACTCTGAGCTGCATGCAGAGTGGTGGCCATGCTTGTAGGCCTATGACAGGGGAGTTAGAATGAGATGATCTTTAAGGTGTCTTCCAGCCAAAACATTCAGTGATTCAGTGTGCCTACACATACATGCAGTAGCCTAAACAGCAAGTGCTTTGTGTTTAATTACCCCTTTGAATTAACTCCAGTCAAGCCTTAATTTTCTGTAATACTCATAACATGATATAACCAAAGGAAGCATCTAATTTAATAATTCTTAGTTTTATTCTAATAGCAAAATGAAGACATAAAATAGGTAAAAAGCAAATGAGATCTGTAGGGAAAGCAGCCTTTTCATGGGTACCTCTTTATTTTTGTCTTCATCACAACTCTCTTGAGTGCCATTGTCCCTTAAAATCTGTAGTAGTCAGAATCTTTTTTATTCACCTTGGTGCTTATGATCTCCTTCCACTAGAAAGAAGTACAAATAAATAGCAAATGAATTCTATAATTAGACAACTATATTTTCTTCAATACAGTACTTCTTCTCTTTTTGTAGCATTCCTTTCTGTCTATCACTTCATCTTATTAGGAGTTGGATTTTTGCATGAATTCCTTTGATGTCCTTCACAGGTTCCTAGGATAAGCCAGGTTGCTTGCGGAGGTGTCTAGTCCAATATCAGATCTAAGATCAAGCCAGGTTGCTCAGGGCCGTATCCAGTCTGGTGTTTAAAGCCCCCAAGGAGGCAGATTTGCAGCCTCACTGGGCAGCCTGTGCCACTCACTGTCTGGATGTCCTGACATTAATTCTACACCTGTTTTGTTGCTAATTAGTATATTCCTCTACTATATACTGTAAATTACTAATACAAAGAATATTTTTTTTTTGTTTTCTCCCTAAGGTTGGTCTCAGTGAAGAAAATGCAGAGAATTACTTTTAAACTCCCTGTGCTAAAAATTAGGACTTTTATATTTCAGAACAATTCCAAGACAGTGTCTGAATGGGCTGGCAGAGCAGGCTGGTGCCTGTCTCTAGTTCTTCTCAATTCTAACGGTATAAGTTTTCTAGAAGTACTTTACTTTGAATAGTCCCATTGAAAATCAGAAACCGTGACAGCTCCTATTTGTTTTTCTTATTTTTCCATTGGTTTTTACTGCTTTAGAAGTAATGTGTCTTTATGAAGAGAATAAGTAAATCTGCCTTGAGGCAAGGTTGCCCTTTCCTTAGGAAATGGGTTGGGGAACACAAATTTCCATCCTCTAGTGAGGGTGGTGGAGAGGAACTGTCATGGCAAAACCACCCAGGAACTGAAGTTTACACAGAACCCAAGAGGCTGCAGAGAGGCAGAGAGAAGAAATAACCAGGCCTCAGTGGTGATGGAAAACAACTTGGGATCAAAGACTACTTGGCAGTTTGCTTCAACTCAGAATGCCACTTGGTTGGTTGAAATCAAGCTTAAAGGACAGGCGAAGGGAGAGGTACTCATAGTCATTGTGTCTGATCTAGTTGCTTCACGTATTCTTAGTCATAAATGCCCTATTAAAAGCAATCAAATGTTTGGGGTTTTTTTGTTTTTTTTTTAAATTCAATAGCCTATTGTCTTCTTTGGAGAGATGTCTATAAGGAAAATATATAGACAAATGCATCTCAGTACTTTGGCTGACTCTGGGTCCTGTTACAGAAACTTTTAGCACAGAGCATGGGGTTTTTTTGCTAAAATTGGCTTGTTTAATTTGACTTGCTGACTCATTTTTCCAGCTGGTCTGTCATTCTACTCAATTCCAGATGAGGCAATAGGAAAAAGAATACTCTTTTGAATATCCCACCCTCTTGCCAAACCAAGTAACAATTAAAAACTCCAATTTTCATTGCAGTTCTTTATCTCTGCTAATTATCCAAGGAACAGTAAATCAGATATATTGTCGCCTGCTTGTTGTCAATAATTTAAATTCTAAATTCTTTATAGAGTTGTTGCAGATTTAACACACTGCTGCTTTTCCCTAAATTACATAGCATTTCGCAACTTGAATCCAATTCAGTGTTTCATTTTTACATTTGAGATCAAATGCTAGACAGTCCAGTCTTAATTGACTCGTGTGTTTTCTACACACACAAGAAAACCCACGTGACTTGGTAGCTTTTAATCCAAAGGAAACATCAGGTCCCTCAAGTATCTAAATAGTGACCTTCAGTGGGGTTTTTCCATAGTTTTTGAGAAGAATCTATTCTGAATCAAGTGTTTAGTGGACAATAAACTGGGAGTAGCGTGAGTTCAAATAGAACAGGAGTATAGTAGGCAGGGACCTTGTGAGCTGAGAGGTGCCAATATAAAATAACATGGTGATATTCAGATAAGATAAAAATAGATGGTAATGAAGTAGAAGCAGAAAGATCCCTTGGAAGAATTATAGCTGTAATTTTGTAAAAGAAGTCAAGAATGAAAGTGGGATGGCAAATGTGGTACATTATTAAATGAGATGTAAACATGTTGGGTGAAGTCATTTTTGCACTGTCAATACCAATATTTTCAGGGTAATAGAAGGTATTTTTCATCTTTCTTTACCTACATGAACTATGAGAAAAAAAATTTACCGTCATGCAGGCATAGTCGTTCCTATACCTGTCTGTGTAACCAGAAATGTAATTGGCCTGACCTATTAGTAGGGAACAACCCTATATGAAGTAGTCTTAAACTACGAAACAAGCACTTAAATCAGTGCTCAGTGCAGCAGAGTTGTTGCTTTAATTTTGCTTTTAACTGCAGACACAAAGAGGTTGTACAGATAAAGCAAATCAAAACATATTGTTAAGTAAAAATGGCATCCAGCACAAAGCTTTGTTTGCCCTTCTTGCGTATAAGGGTCAGGATTAATAAAGTTTCACCATTTGTTACCTGCTGATGGATGATGTGAAGCCATTCCTACAGCTCTTGGTTAATACTTGAGCTCTGATTATGTCACACCATTTTTTTTTTGCTCTTTTGAGAAGTGGAGGTTTGGGTACTAATTCCACATGCTAAATAATGTGATAAAAATTTGTATAAATAGTCATTAAAAAACTTAGCAATGATGAGTAGTTTACAAGGAGGAGTGTCTGCAATTTTAAAGTGTGAGTATTATTTAACGAAAACATTACCTTAGTACTCAGTCACAGCCTGCTTGCAAATGAATTGTAATATATTTTAATTTTAAACATCAAATCCATAGAAAGGAATTTGTATTCTGATTTCACGTTGTGATCTATGATTTGTACATTGAAGTGGTAAAGATCCATAAAGACAGAGATGCCTAGAAAGGGAAAGCTGTCTAACCCTTGAACAGAGGGACATGAATATAGTGAGCAGCCCATTAAAATTGTTGGGAAAACATTTTTCCCAGCTTTTAACAGAAACACTCAAATTTAGAGCAAAATATTCAGCCAGAAGCTGAAAGATAGTATTTGTAATTTTTCTATGTGTCTGGTAGGATTTTTAATATTTTTAAAGCAATACCAGGTTTTGGGTTTAAATTTTTCTCATTCAAATCATAAAATTTCCATGGAAAATAATTTCAGCTAAAAAGTCTGTTTTCAGTCCCAAACTTGGAGAGATTTTGGTGAATTCCGAAGCCATAACTCCTTACAGTTGCTGAGATAGATTGGAGTAGCATTGTGTAAAAAGGATAGAATTATGCTAAAAAACCCAACAGCTTAAATGAATATCAAGAGCTTAAGGTGAAAGATCAGAAGCTTAACCCTTCTATGGAAGTCTGTTGAACTAAATTAGTGGTTTTAAATAAAGAAGACTGAGTCTGGGCAAAATGAGAATTTATTTTGTGTAGTATCTGAAAATTTCATATTTTTCATCCTAAAATGTCCTGTTTTGCATTGCTTTGAATTCTACTGCCACACATATATTCTTTTCAATTCATTGGTAAGCATCTAATATTGATAGATTTTGTCAACTAATTTAACAAAACCTGAAGAGTTATAATTACCACCCTAGAATAAAAACCTAAAAATTTAAATACTTCCATGAACGGTCACCAGTGCAGGACCTTTAAAATACAAAGAATATGTGAAGGAACATTCTTTGTGATTCTACTTCATGGAAGAAATAATAGGAATACATAAAATACCATAATATATTATCTATTACATCTCTCGTATTTATTATGGTGACAAAAACTGGAGAATTCGTAGTGTTCTTTTTCTGTACAAATGTATGAAAAATCCAGATATCATTGCCTTAAGGGTCACAACTAATAAATGATTTATAGTTGTTACATGCATTGATTTTTAACTTGCACAGGTACGTGTGTTCACATTTTCTGTTGGTCAACATAATTATGACAAAGGACCCATACAGTGGATGGCCTGTGAAAATAAAGGTATTGTGTCTTTCTTTCAAACTGATCTTCACTAGACCTTTGGATATCTTTGTTGTTCTCTAAAAATGACAGATTTTTCAGCTTGATTTTTAGCTTTATTTTATTTGTTAATAAAAGTTCCAGAAGTTATTTTATTACATAATATGTACATGAAAAAAATCACGTTAACAAGAAACTGGTATATTTACTTCTTTATTACTTTATTTAAAACTTTGTATTGTACGAAAACTACCACAGTAGTTTTTGTACTAATAAGCCATTATGATTCAGTTTTGAGAATATTTGTTGTAATAGACATCTATGTAAAGTTGGAACTGATGACAGATAAGAAATTAAGCAAAGCTGTTTTAAATTAAGCGGTCTGGACAAAGGGATTTTTGTTTGGTTAGTTGGCTGGTTACATTTCTTTCTGTTTTTCTCTAAAACTTGCAAGGGACCAGATACTTAGAACTTTTTTCCCTTTTTTAATGAAAAAATCAAAATTGTTCTTGCTGTGATTTTATAGTTTCTGAGAGCGTCTTATATTTTCTATTTTTACCCTGATTTCTTTATGTAGGAAAAAAAGAAAAGTAAAAAAAGGTGAAATTAAGGAAGTAAAATGTTTTCTACATGAAATTTCTACATGAAAAATGTGTTCAGAAACATTTCAAGAGAGTGTGAGAAAGAGGTGTCTCAAATATCTTACAGTATAGCTGTAGAAGTTGGCATAAGATACAAATAGAGATAAATAGAAAATATATAATTAACCAAATACTTGCTAATGTTTTAAATAGAGCAATTTCCAGGCTGACTGAAAATGTAAACATATTTTACAAATCAGTGAGAAACAAGAGGTGAGAGGTGAGCTAGATTACAACAGGTCTCAAAAATTAGGACTCCCGGGGAAGGAGGTAAAGATATGCTCAGGCACAGAAGAATAACATAAACCAAATATAAGAGAAAGGCATAGATACAGAAAAAAAAATACGTGGAAGAATCCATAGCCTGGAGAATAGCATATGTGTAATAACCTAATGAAACCCTCAGCATGCTGACAAGCCATGAAGAAGATACTACAACTTCATGAAGAGTAGATTGTATTTTCAGATAATGACAGAAAATCAACATTTGTGTTTTGAATAGAATTTATTTTTTTTTACTAACATCTTTGTGTCTGAAAATACTGTGTGCATGTGACCTCCATTGTTTTAAAACAAATGAGGACCAGCTGGTTTAAAGCATAACCACCTATGTCATCTTACTATTGAGGCAAAATGATCATAATCTTCTGTCCAAAATTCCTGTGTTTATTTGTTTGCACATCCAAAGAAGCAGTTTTATTTTATTTTTCGTTTATGAAAAGATTTTGCTTACAGCAAAGGAAATTACTAATCTCAATATTTTTACCTCTCTAATCCTCTGCCCCTTCCTTCTAATTTGGCTTAAAATTTTCTTGGACTGTAGATGGATCTCAGTGCCTGGCTTCTTATTATATGGGCAATATTTTAAATGTTTTTAATTCAAAAGAATGAGCAATAAAGCCAATGCTAAATAAAGACATTTCTGATGTATGTTCTCTGTGTAGGAGAAATAGCCATTAGCTTTTTTTCATTCCACAGAGTGCCTTATATTTTTGTACTATGAATTCACTCTAGTGGCAGACCATAGCTATGCTTGCATTCCTATATGCATTCAGCATATAATTATGTTGCTGTCACAGCACATTAAAATAAACATTAAATATACTTGCACATCATAGTAACTGGGATTTCATGAGTACAAACTCAGTATATTATATGGCCTTAAACAAAACAGAAAAAAGAAACACATTGTAAACTCTAATTGCTTAAGAGTAAGTAGCTTGGTCTGAATGCCGTGGTGAACCATCATATGGCCATGCATGGTGGTGGCATCTACTAAAAAGTATTTAATTCATAAACAATAAAACTTATAAAACTTAAACTAGAAATTATAAGATAAATGAAATTCCCCAAGATTAAGAGGCCAGCAATCTGTTATGGTAAAATGGGATTATTTCTGTTTCAAATTTTAGGTTATTATTATGAAATTCCATCTATTGGAGCCATAAGAATAAACACCCAGGTAAGTGAGTTGGCTAAGTCCAGATTCAGTTTTAACACACAGAAAGTGGAGTAATATCTGTTCTTGGGTATGTTTGTTCTTCACCTCTGCTAAAATCAAAATTAAATTCTTAGATACACTACATTAAGAAAAGTGAAAAAAAATAAGGCTTTTTTCTACATGAGGGATTATTCTCTTAAAACGTTCTACTTTTTCTTTTAAGTGGTTGCAATGAACGAGTTTAAAATGTGATCCCTGTTATCCTGGCCAGCTGCCCCACAGCATCTTGAGCGCACACTGGTCATGTTAACATCCTCCAAAGCAGGCTGACCATGTGCACACCATGGAGTGTCTGAAGTGTTCTGTATCCTGCAGGCCTCTGCACAAGGTCCATTCTTTTGGCTCAGTTTTCCTCTGGGCCTTACATGGTCCCTCAAACTTTGATGCTGAGACATGACAGCAATTTTATTACAAAGTTCTATAAAACTAGTAATTTTTTATGATGTGTCTAGGCATTCATAGTTCACCTTCTGCTATACTTTCTGCATGATCCAACGGGTTTGTATTACATGGAGAAGGCTGTGGATGTATGTGAGGGGATAGCCCTGCTAGAGCCTCTGAACTCATCTGGGTGCCACACTACAATCCTGCTTGTAGGAGAGGTACTTGGATGGATCCAGCCCCTCTGGGAGAGACTGCACTTTTTCCCTTCAAAAAGGATGCAGGAACATTTTAGCAGACTTGCATGTAGATAATTAAAGGCACAGGACTCTGGGATAATACTGTGTGATCCAAACTGAAGAAGAAAAGTGTAGAAGAAGAAGAAGTATTGTTTTCAGTTGTCTGAAAGTCCAGGTACTCATATGGCCAGAACAGCAGAGAAATATCATAGCAGTTCTTTGTCTTTCCAAGGCCAGGCATGATATTTTTTGGCAGAAACTAAGAGTCATTTTTTGGCTTGAATAAGGGTCCTTTGATTCTGTTAAAATCTTCCAGACAGTGTCTGGCAAGAAGTATCCCTAATAAGATCAGACAAGTAGAAAAAGTTGATGACTGAAAAAAGTTTGATGGCATCCACTCCCAAATCAGTCCAGAAATCTGACATCTCATAAGATCACCGGCTTTAGCCATACTCACAAACTAAAGCAAGGCAGGAAAAAGAGGTTTTATAACTCTGGATTTTTTTGTTCCAATAGAAGTTACGCAAATTGTTGCTGTAGGAGCTTAACATACCCAGATGTTACACCACTCACCCTCCATTGTCCACAGTTTCTTCTGGGTTGAAGGTTCTGTAATCTGCGTGCAATTTCATTATGTCATTAGCAATTAATTTTGGAGTAAAAATAGTTGTAATTCTCATTTTGTGGAAAGAGAGTGGTGTTTATGAGTGTGTAAGGTCTGTGTGACTGAGACTGAAATACAGGAATTACCTTGTCAGTAAATACTGCAAACTGAACACTGAACTATTTTGTGGTAAAATTTTAAAGAAGTAAATAAATGCTCCTCCTATATTAGTGGTGAATTTTGATTTCCTTTTTTTTCCCTGATATTTTATTTTTTATTTAATTATTGTTTATTTTAATACTGTTTGTGCTCTTTCATCTACTAGTTGCCTTCTGATGAGTTTATTACACTTTTCGGCAGGAATATCTGGATGTTTTGGGAAGACCAATGGTTTTAGCTGGAGAGCAAGCCAAACAAGTCCAATGGACAAATGTCTATCTGGATGCTCTGGTATGATCTGTGTTTATCTCTACTAAAGTAAGAATTTTAGCAAATCAGTAATTACATGGATCTGCTTTCCCAAGAATCCAATTTCTTACAGTTCCAAACATTCTTGTGTTTCTAACATCTATACACATCAATACAACAACCTCTAGGAAGAGACCTATTTATAATGTGCTGGTCTTACTTGCACCTAGTATCCTTCTAAGTGTCCTGAAATTCAACAGAGAAAAGCAATTTATCCTCTGCAGACTATAAAGTGTAGGTCACTGTCATTCTCAGCTTAAGAAAAAAAGAAGCAAATAGTTTTCCAGTGTTGTACCTACTGCAGAAAAGGCCATGTGTTAAGTTTCTGATGAGGAATTCTTAGTTTTTCCTTTTTTTTTTTTTTTTTTTTTTTTTACCTTCCAAAGAACATTCCAGGCAGAATGAAATCTATCGATATTACTGGGTATTTGCACAGATTTTGAACTTGAATCTTTAAGCTATCATGGTTGTTGTAGTTGATTGCTTGCTTGCTCAAGGTAATGATTTCTTTAATCTTTAATTGGACAGTGTATATAATGGGGAAATGAACAAAAAGGTATATGAAATGCTTTCTTACTGCTGAATTTATCACTTTGGTCTTGTAAAACAAACATATTCAGGAAACTACAGGAGAGGAAAAGTATTGTTAGCAGCAATCTAATCTCTTGCTCTGGATGACCTTCTTCTGGGCAGCAGGGCAAAAATTACTGCAAAACGGTCATTTGGAATCACGAATTTGTCCAAGTTCACGTAGTCATCTGAAGTCATGTCAAAATGCACATCTTCCCGTCAGTCAGCATTACTGTCAAATTTTTATCAACATAAAATTTTTACCATCAATATAACTGAGCATGACATAGAGGAACTAGCTTTTCATAGAAATTTCAATGCCCAGAAGTTCATTAACCATGTTTTCTTTGTTATTGTTGAGGCACTTACTGGAAACACAAAGGATGTGATGACAAAAGTTCTTATGTTCTGTACATATCCTGTTGTAAAGCCAAAGATAAATTTGTAACTAGGGATAGAGATCTGTTTAGTCAAGTAAAATAAGTGACACCTGCAAGCTGTTGTCTTTTGTGTTACTTTATATATTCAGTGGGTTCATTCAGTCTTTCCTTCAAGCTTTTCTCCGTTCATGTGTTATATATGTGTGTTTGTGAATATGTAATTATATATACATGTACTTGTGTGTGTGCATACACACACACACACATATATACATAATTATAAGTAAATAAGGTAGGACAACACAGGGTAAAGTATTGAGGTAAAGGCTGACATTTGTGGACTTTCTCATCACAGCTGAGAGAAAAAAGGCACAGGTGTATCTAACCCCCTCTGAAGACTTTTCCTGATTCTTGGTTGTATAAGGGAGTGGGACTGAGTTGTCACACTAGTTTGTTATCTTAAATTCCCTAAAACAATTCCCCTACGTAGGGCTTACAGTTCTCCTGCTTGTGCCTCCCTGGATTTATTCCTATCCTTTGGCTCTTACTGTCCAGTGGCTGTTTTGTGGCTAAGACTAAAGTAATGCAAAGTGTATTGCATGAGGACACATTAGTGCATAAATTCAGGTTATAAATTTCTGAAGTGGTATTTTCATTTCAGGCTGGCTTTCAAGACTGTCTTTAATAATTTGATGCATTTGTAGCAGTTCACACCTCTTTTGTAGCTCTGTTCCTTCAGATTCTATCACTGTGTTGCTCTGGCTTCGTTTTCAAGATAATCCCATAATTTTCAGATACCAGTTAGGCATAATTTATTCATAATAATTATCCTCTCTAACTTTACTTTCTTTTCTTTTTTTTTTTTTTTTTTTTTTTTTTTTTTGGGGGGGGGGTGGGGGGGGGCGGGTGATTGTGCTATTCCCCATACATCCCCCTCCTGTTTCATTGTGTATCTTTTCAATGTTTCTCCTAAATAATGTCCTCTCTCTTTTCTGCTGATTCATCCCTATTTCTCTTATTTTCCTGCAAAATCCACTTCACTTTGCTTGTAACTCTTCTAACTCTGACCTCATCATGTTTCATTTGATACACAAATGTAAATTCATGAAGGATGGTTTAAAATTCAAAAAGGTCTTACTAGACTGGGAAAATGGAGAACAGATTTCACCAGAGTGGATTCATATAGTGTTCTAGCTTTTTTTTTTTGCAAATGAAACAAAGGGCTATGACTCCACAATAAACTACATAGAAGTAGAGTAAGCATAAATGAAGGGAAAAAATATGAAATAAAACCCAAATAATCGCATAAAAAAAAGTACAAATCTCCCTATGGGCAATTTAGAATGGAAAACTAAACTTTCGTGGCTATCTGAACATATGGTTTTCTGGATCCTATTTTCAGTATGATTTGTAAATGTTACCAAAGGAAAAATAGATTTCTTATATCTTCCCAAATAAATGCAGATTCCTTGCCTCAGTTGCCTCAGTAAGAGAGGAGACTATGTGATTTTGCCAAGCTGTTGATGGACATTATTGCACACCATCAAAAAGTAACGATGATAGAAAAAGTAGTAGTTTAACTTGTTGTCTCCTTCCCTTCCCTTCCCTTCCCTTCCCTTCCCTTCCCTTCCCTTCCCTTCCCTTCCCTTCCCTTCCCTTCCCTCCCCTCCCCTCCCCTCCCCTCCCCTCCCCTCCCCCCTCCCCTCCTTTCCTTTCCTTTCTTTTCTCCATAGTTTTATGCATAGTGGATACTGTAGCTGTAAACATGTTTTCATCATATTTAGGTGTTTTGAAACTTTTATATCTTAAGTTGTTGCACATCATCTCTTTTTTAAAAAAATAATACATTAATCCCAGTAAAATGTGGACACAAAAAAAATCATAATTTCAACTTTTCTATGCATCAAGTCAGGAAAGTAGTATTATTTACTTTTTTTTTTTTTACAAACTGAAAGTCAATGTTTGGCTACACTAATTCCTAGATTGTTCTAATGTATTATGGCTCAACATTTCCTTTTTTTCATTAAAAAGTCTTTTTCTCCCTTATTATTGGTTACTTTCTAGGAGCTGGGCCTTGTGATTACAGGAACTCTGCCTGTCTTCAACCTAACAAGGGAACAAAATGGGAAAATCGTAAGCTGTTCCTTCGAGAAAAAAAAAAAAAAAAAGCAGCAGTTACATAAATTAAATTTAATGTTAAATTCCTTGAAAGATGTGTATTTCCGTAGAGTATTTTGCAGTGTAATTGTCTTGTATATCAGAAACAAAAGGGTCATATCTAGTTACCTGATAACTTCCTGGGAACAAGAAAATGCAGTGCATTCTTTTCCCCTTTTGTCATTCCACGTTTCAGGGTGTGACATTCCACTATCTATCCCTGTGCCTTAGTGGCAGTGGGAGTGCATTAAGTGCTCAATAGATGGGAAGTAGATGATGATATTATTTAGACCTTTCCAAGAAATAATGTCCAGATAAATTTCTAACAAATCTCTGAGGTTATGACACTTCAGGGTAAAAGGCAGTGATTTAGAGAATATAAATTAGTTGGTTGTAATGATAATAGAAAAGAGCACTGTATACTTAGATTAAATTCTAAGTGTTAAATAAATACAATTCCCCATCCTTATTACTGTCTAACACGGCATCTGTTTGTGTCCTCTTCACAAAGTCAAAAAAAAAGACCTGGAATATGCTTTAGCACATGCCATAAAATATTGTACTTTTGGTGTACTCATGTTCATTCAGGTCAAAATATACAGAAATTTAGACAAAATATTCTTTGATTTAGTTTCTCAGATCTTACATAGACTCAGAATTAATCAATGAGGGTTTGATCACTGTCATTTCTTTAGTTTATTTTCAGAATAATTCTCTTAGTTTCCTTTTAAAAACAAAGCAATACACCAAAAAGTTGCATAATCTTATCTACAAGACAATGCCTGGAACTGACTGAGTCTGGTTCAAAGTGACATAATACTGATCATCAAAGCATGTCTTTCTGAGAATTAAAACAGACGTGATCTAGTACACAGGAGCAAGAAGCGAACTCAAATCTGCTCAATTTATATCTCTACCTGAATTTATTTACAGGCTGCAAGATAGCTCCTTCAATAAATTTTACAAATTTATTTAATATGGAGAAGGGATTCAGGTGACACTGTGTAAATGACTACCCTCCTTTTCTGTAGTAGGAAAATATATTACAAGTGAAATAAATGTAGTGCCTGAGTCCCTGATTTAAAATGCTGATGATTCTTATACTCACTGGGTTTTTTTGTTGTGCTGGAATATTTTTCATTCATCATTATACTATAGCCCAAAGAGTTAATTGTTTTGAGGTCTCGCTTACCAATTGCCCAACCTAAACATGCAAAGCAGCTCTATGTTGGTGCTAGTAGTTTAGTATCTACATACCTGGCAATATTATTGCATCACTTTTGCTTTCACCTGTTTTGTTCTTACATATATTGTTTATTCATCCCAGAAAGTATGCATCTTCAGAAACAATCTTCACACACTGCACTAAATTCTGAATTTATTAAATTTTGTTTTGGATCACTCTGACATTATTTAAAATATTTAGAATAAACACATAACTAAATAGGCAACTTCTCAAATGTATCTGTCAAACAAGAGACGAAGGCAAAAGCACAAATTTACTGACTGTTGCAGTAATTCTGCATTGTAAATATGTCAAATATATACTAACATTTTTGAATTTTACCAGAATCAACTGATTCTTGGAGTAATGGGGGTCGATGTCTCTTTGGAGGACATAAAAAAACTGACGCCCCGATTTACGGTAAGCTGCTTGCATTGGTGGTTTCTCATTATATATGATTTATGTGTGATTTCTGTGCATGCTCTTTCATAAGTCATACAGAAATGACTGGATTTGAGTCAAAATATCAGCAGGCTTCTTTTCATATATTCTTTTCTATTGTCGTACATTTTCTGGTGGTTTTCTCTCCAGCCGTACATGTGTGATTTGTCCATCAGGATGCACTCTGTAAAAGTCAGCTTTTACATTGGGGGATATATTACAAGTAATTATTTTCCTGTATCTTAAGGCACTGCTCTTTAGTTAAGCGCTTGGTTCTTAATGTAGGGTACACAATCATTTCAGCTGATGATATTTGACATTTATCTAGGACAGCTCTTTATAGAAAATTTCTTTAATATAGGTGTCTGTCTGTACCCTACTCTGTACGACTGATTTATTTATGTAATAGACACCTAGCTGTGGAATTTCTATGAAAATACTGTGGAAAACAACAGCTGAGGAAGAAAAGGAACATCACAAATTCGACTGAAGGCAGATGCGAAGTCCTACATCTAGAATGGAATAATCTCACACCACAGCTCAGGCTGGGACAGACTGCCTCAGAGGGCAGGAAAGGACCTGGGAGTCGTGGTGGAGGACACGTAGAACATAAGTTAGCAGTGTGTCCTGGTGGTATAAACCAACTCTGTGGTGAACACCTGCATCAGGAGTACACTGTCATTTGATCTCCTCAGTGTAAGAAATACACTGAGGCCCCGTGCAGAGCCACTAACTTGGCCAAGGGTCTGCAGTCCCTGGTACACAGCAAGAAGCTGAGAGAGATGGGTTTAGGCTGAAGAAGGAACGTAATGGGTGACCTGAGGGAAATTGTGAGGAAAATGGACTTCGACATTGCCTCAACAAGAGGATATCAACATAGGTGTGGCAATGGAAATTCCAACTGGAATTAAGGAAAAAAGAGAGCAGGCTGCCCAGAGAGGTTGTGGAATTGCCACTGGAGGTATTCAGAGACCCTCTGAAACCTAGTCCAGCTTCAAAGTTGGGTTTTATTTTGTAGTTAGCTTTGCTTTCAGTGAAAGGTTGTACCAGCTGACCTTCAGAGGTCCCATCACTCTAAATTATTCTCCAAGTTTATGATCCTAAAAAAGTGAATATTAAGAAATTATTTTCTCTGTTAATAATCTGATACTTCATGATGCCTGAGGCAGTGTGTTTTCCACAATGTGAGCATTTCTTGAAAACCATTAATTACTCTTTCTTCATTACTTAAAACCATATAATGCTAAACTTCATTTCTTTCTTTCAGCTTTGTCCAAATGGATACTATTTTGCAATTGATCCTAATGGGTATGTGCTACTGCATCCAAATCTCCAACCAAAGGTATGAAACACCTTCTAATTTGCTTCTCTGTAATAAGGCAATATTGTCAGAAAAAATCAGAAACTAGGATCTGCTGAAGGTACCAGACAACAAACAACAGTGAAAATTCTCAGTTTTGTGTGTGTTAGGAAAATCTGTGGTGCATACATGGCTTCATCCAATCCACCATCTTTGGCTTGTATTGAAATTGGTTATCAATAATATAAAAAGATGTATGTTTTGAATGCACATTTGTATATGTGAAGTGTTTCAATACACATGTTAATATAAAAACAATTAGTGGTAGATGTAACCTCATTGTGAAAAGTATAGTGTCATTGTGAAGAATCTTGAGGCAAACTGAGGAGCTTTTGTGCACCTTTTTTTGTGATGCTTTCTCATTTAAGAAATTGAAATTTTTGTATTTGCAAAACCAAAGAAATCAGTGGTGAACACAATGTATTTTCCTTGAATTTTGAATTTATTTGTTTGCTTATTTTCTGTTTACCAGAGCTGAAACCTGATCTGCAGAGTTGGGATGAATTTAGCGGAGCACAACTTCCCAGAACATTAGATTTTTAGCAGTTTAACTTGAGAAAAGTGTTTCATGTTTAAAGATTAAATTTTTATCTAAATATGATTAGGACACAACTTTCCTCAAATTTCAGGAAAATAGAAACCAAATATTTCAGTTTAGCTCTTTATCCTTTAACTGTAGTCCTTACCTTGTGGAGACTCTGACATTATATATCTTCTTAAATAACTTGCCTCCCTGACTTTGATGAGAAATTTCAACATGAATGGATGATTTTTTTTCTCCTGAAATCAGAATTTTGATCTTGGTTTTAATGAAAGGTTTCTCCATATGAAACAATCTTCTGTTTAGTGGACTTTTTTGAAAATTCTTGTATTTTAATTCCATTAGAAACATAGTTTCAGTAAACTGTCTCTTGAATTCTTAACATTATATTATATAAAAGACAAAGTTAAAATAACTTCTCTAACTGTCAAAGAAAGAAGAACAAATTAAGAATTCATCTACATATTTTAGTGATTAATTTAATTCTTAAGCTGGAAGAAGTCAGATTTGTGAATATTTGAATTAATTCCCTGGTGAAGTAATTAATACATTTGAAATCTTGTGCCAAGTGTTTAACACAACAAGAAAGAAAAAAAGTGATTCTGAAGAAGAGAAAGAATAACTTGACCGTAACTAATAATGAGATATCTCTTTTGGTTTATTTTGAAAGACTCTTAAAAAATAAAAGGAAAACTGTGGAAAAGAAGGTTTTTATATAGTCTTCATAACTGAAAAGGACTTCAGTTTCTAGATATCTGCATTGGATTTTCATGTCTTAAAAAAAAGAAAGTTTTGATTTGATGATTTTTCTTGGTGAATTCTTCAGAGACAAATACCTGCATCATTACTGACCCAATCTTTTCTTAATTAGAGGTTATTAGTAATTAGATTATGGTGATTGGCCTATTTATCTTTCCCTTGTGTGCAAATTAAGCTATCTTTTCATTCACAAGAGTAGTGTAAAAAGAAGCAATGCAATATTCTCATTTTGGGCCTAGTCTTGTGAGAAAACTGATGGATATGGATTCTGTTATCTCATATGTGCTGTTATCCTGCAGCGTTTCCTCACAACATTGGAGAATAAAAACCTTTGTTAGAAACTTGGCTCATCCCAACTAAGTCTAGGCAAATTGAGATGGATTATTAGGATACTGATAGTCATGGTTTGTCTGTGTAGTTTTCTTCTTAAAAGGATATGGTATTCCAGAGCTGCTTTCCCATACTGCTCAAAATTTTGATTTAGAGTATGTTTAAAACAGGATGTTTTATAAGTGATAATTTTTATATTGTAGAAAAATGTCTAAATGTAATATTAAGCATTTGCATTATTATTGTTATTGTTGTTATTAACAGTTACACAGACTAGACTTTTTCACTCCCAGTTTGTGTGGGGTGGTGCATGCTATTCAGACTGATACAAGAACTACAGTTTAAAACTAAGGTACACAACAAAGACAGATATATTTAGAATTCATGGACTTTCTTTAACATGTCATATTAATTTTAGTTGAACCTCCTGGTAGCCGTTAACTTATTAACAAACAACGTCTTAACCCTCTTTGCCAGCAATTTTTCAATAGATGTAAACTAAAACATAACTACATCTTTACCTTTGGAGAGGTGAGGGTTTCTTAGACTTCCAATGCTTCCTTCTTCTGAATGTCTTCTGCTTTCCTTCTGAAAACCTATTTCCTCAAATCACAACTGGTTCAACACAATTAATATTTTGAGAAATTGTCTTGAAGTTTGTAAAGTTGTTAGCACAACTGAGAAAAGTTAACAAACAACAACTTCAAAAGCATATTAAAATAATTAAAAACTCTCCCATCGTGTTCTTATTTGCTGAACTACATGAAAACTATGCCAAAGCATAACGAGAAATCTTTTTATTTTCAGCTTAATATAGTTTTAAACAGCTTAAACCATTTTTTATATTTGTGTAATTAGTTACATTGCATTCTATTTTTTTAAAGTGCTTAATTTTATGTTTTGTTGCAAATTTTCTTTGTGTATGTCTGCATATGTGGATGTATTTTTCCCACTGTTATGGGAGAGAACAGGTGGATGCGCCACCAAATAAACATAGTCACTGAAGTGAGTCCATTAAGCATGTATTAACAAGCTTAATCTTAATTAGATTTTGAAAACAGTAAATAATTCAATTTCCCAACCTGTTCTAAAGATTAGAATCCTTTTCTTCATTTTTACTATGGTTCTGATCAAAATCCATTTAATGACAGTCCTAAAACTTCATACATCTTCAGTGAGGTCCAGTATTCTGTTTTACTGTTTAGGTTTATTCAAGAAACATAAGAGGAGCTGGGCTTTAAGAGCAAATATAAAAGTAAACAAAAAGTGAGCTATTCTCATTCTAAATTTTATTCTGTCAGAGTATGTGGGAGGGAGAACTCTCTGTTAATTTAATTCATGTTAACATATGTATGATTTTTGTTTCCCTATACAAAACCTGTGTGTAATTTTGGCAGAGAGCTCAGAACTCATGATCAGAATGAGGGGTAGTTTCTGCTTGCAGCAAACATACACTGGACAACACAGATGTTGAGAGAACACTTCCATTCTATAAGTAAGCTGTTTACTAATAGTGCAAAAATATAAATTACTGCTTTTTTGTTACTTCAGCAAATTGGTGTGGGCATACCAAAAGTTAAATTGAGAAAAAGGAGACCCAATGTACAGGTAACTTTGGATGGAGGCGATTAGTGCATTAGAATGCATAGACCTGGAAACATAATTAGAAAGCTTCTGCCCTGCTTTCTAGGAAAAAATCTAACTAGAGAAATGTTTATTGTGACAAACAGCTTCCAAAGCATGAAGTTTGCATCCTTTCCTGTTTAAATAATAGAAAACATGCTATTGGCTGTAGTGAAGAGCATTCCATTAAATTATGGTGCTTTACTAATAGGTGCTAATTAGAGTCGTGCTGTAAAAATTCTTCTTCAGATGTTGAAATTAATTTGAAGACTGGAAATAAAAAGAGACTACTTGTGCTGGCTTTGCTTGCATAAACCCAAAGTCAAGAGAAGATCAGAAGATCATTCTTATGATTTTATGGCCAAGTTTTATTGTACAGTGTATGCAGTATAAAATTACAGAATTTGAATAGTTCTGGTTTTGGTTTTTTTTTTTTTTTTTTTTTTTCCTGGGGAAGTCAGAGTAGGGAATATGTTCTATCTGCTATTTATGTGGGGTTTCTCAGTTTAGCAGACCCAGCTCCACAGAATTACCTGCCATGGACCTGAACAGGGTAACTAGTCATGTTTATGTAATGCAATCCCTGAGCAGAAAACATAATGAAAACTTAAAAATCATTAAAGGAATAGATCAACAATGTAACTAGCAAAATAGTAAACTTAAACACAGTATATCATGTTGATTTCTTAAACATATGGAAGTCTATAATGCAAAACTTGTGGCCTGCATAACAACACCAGTAAAACGTGGTGTAAAATCCTGATCTAAGTCAGTGATTTCACCAAGTGTTGGGTGGCTGTGTTCATAACACGTGTAGAAGGCCACCTCGGGGCTGGATCTTTTGTTTGTGCACTAGAGAAAGCAGCACTGAATCATAAAAAATCTCAGTTTTCTGAGCACGCCTGGCTCCTCAGCTTGCCATGGTGCGGTCTGGCTGCTGCTGGGTTTGCCTGGCAGTGCTTGCTGCCCAGCGAGGTGCAGCACTGGCTCTGGGCTCCCATCCACTCCAGATGCCCCTGAGTTTACCTCTGTGGCCCAGGATTTTGCTGACTTCCTACCATCACTTCTTTTAAAAGCCTAATAGCTTTTGTCTTCATTAGTACTGCAGGTATGAGTAGGAAGTAGGCTCCTACAACACAGCAAAGAAGGCCATCCATAGGATTTGTGAGAATACTGACCTCCCAAAAGACACGACAACAACATTTTATTTAACTTTTTTTTATGTTGCTGCACCAGTTCTTTCTTTCTTTGTTTCCTTCTTGAGTTGTCA
Source organism: Lycocorax pyrrhopterus obiensis (assembly GCA_014706295.1). Classification (NCBI taxonomy): domain Eukaryota; kingdom Metazoa; phylum Chordata; class Aves; order Passeriformes; family Paradisaeidae; genus Lycocorax; species Lycocorax pyrrhopterus. Next base: position 10,055,004 of record JACSVZ010000015.1, read on the forward strand.
TTGAAATTATAGATCCTTGCCTTTATTTGTCATGCTGAAAATGGATTGCAGTCCTTTTGTTTGCATGCTTCATTGCTAGTGATTTACTTCTGTTCTGTTTTGTTAAGTTGTGCTGGTGAGTGTGGTGGCGGTGTGCTTATTCCAGTCATGTTACACGCATGACTGGATAAAGAGAAGAGCAAACTGAACTGTAAGTTTGTTTCTTCGTGGCTTGGAATATACCCCCCAAAATGGCAACCTTGGAAATAAAAATTATGGAGCCCAAATACTGGTAAAAACATTCTTGGGGGAAGAGACATAAGGGGGAAATAGTTTCCATTTAAAGTACGGGTGTAGGAATTTTCTGTTCAAATTTTTAGTGGTTGTCTTTGTTCCTCAGGCAAATCTCAGAATGTCTATATAGATGCTTAGTTTTTTTGCCTGTTAAAAGTCATTAATAAGTATCATATAAGAAACGTGATGTAATGTAAGTCTTAAAAAGAAGAGCAAACCGTTAATGCATACTGGAGTTTTCACAGAATTAAAATTTTCTATTTTGTCTTTGGGACTCCTTGACTATGACTAGCCCAGGTTATCATTTGAAATTAATATTGACCTTGATTTGATGTGATGGCTTTTTCTTTCTTTTTTTTTACCATTTATTTTCTTCTCTGTTCCTTTGTGTGTTGGAATGGAACACGAACTTCATAAATGCCTCCTCTGCCATGCCAATGCCTTCATGCATGCTGTTTGGGTTTGACCATGCTATTCATTATCCATTGCATGTAAGATATGTAAAATTTTATTTATTTTTACATTTTAGCCTTTTGTTATTTATTTTGAGAGTGTGGATTTGTTGGGAGGGAAAAGCAACTGCATAGAAATAATTGAATAATTTTGAATTAGTAGATAGCATATGTTAATGCCATTATATTAAAGTTGCTAGTTTTATCTATCATATATAAAGAGAAATGGAAAAATGTTCTTGAAGTTTTAGGTAAATATTTTAAAAAAATACCCAGAATATTTGTCTGCAATCTTTTCAGTGCATATTCTCTTCCTGAGAATAAATTTATTGTTTTTTCTTGTAGCAGACAATTCTTGGTAAGAACAGGAATGATTCCATATATCCAGAAATATGTACATTTTTTTCTCAAGAAAATTAAGAACTAATCTTTTGTCTTCTGGAACTATTCTGTACTACAGTTTTGAAAATAAGAACTTCTGTTAAACTCTTGGTGCTCCAGACTGTTATATGAAGGCATCTTTTACTAGTTTTTCAGGATATTACTTTCTTCCAGTACATACATAAATTGTGATGAAACAAGCTTGCATTCCTTGATAGAACAGTCACATGTACATTTGTCAGGTAACTTTGCCAGAGAATGTTATGATAGGAGGAATATAATTATAATTGAAGGAAGGGACTTTAGTCTACCCTGTAAATGTTGGTATAGGAGCATTGCTGAAATCCCTTAATTTTTTTTTTTCATTTTCTACTCTGAACTATCAGATTTAAATGGTTACGTAATATATCCCCATGCTCCTTTTTCTAAATAATACATTCACTTTTAGGGGGTGCATTAACTACTGGAGGATGATGATTGATGATTTTTACACCACATGCAATAGAAAGTCAATGGGGCATAGGCAAAATTGCCACAAAAAAAGTTGGATTTCCAACATCTCATACAGAAGATGGCTGTGGCCAAGTAAATGCAGACTGCAACTGAGAAAGGAGCAGAGGCTGGAGGGTGGTCTGATCTAGTTCAGCAGAGCTACAGGCATCTTCCAGCACTCCTGTGGGGCCAGGGCTGCTACAGGTGTAGGCCACCAACGTTCTCTGTGCTCCATGCTGGAGGGTTGACATCATCAACACTCCTTAGGTCTGGAAGCTTGGATTTCAGTATTTCTGTGCTACAGGTTTCCATCTTCTAAACTGAGATAACAGTACTGATATCAAGAGAAATGCTCTTGAAACTCCAAGGTGTTCAGGGAAGTCCTGTCATGTTGACAATAAAAGGGGGGTTTATTTTTTTGTAAACCCCAAATAATTTGCTGTAATCGCTGCCTTTTTGAATCTTGAACCATAGTCTATTCCCACCTCATAACAGCAAGTTTGCTCTTGGCAAAATTGCAAAGAGTGGAGTTACCCAGCTTACTGGTTGGGTGAAAAACCAATCCCAAATTTCTCTCTCCCTTCTTGGAGGCAGGACATCCAGTGAGAGATTCATATCCTTTGCTTCCTCTGCTTACCCTGATTCCTCTCCCATCGATACAGTCTGTGACATGCTGGGAAAAGGGGAAGCAGCACCTCAGCATGAGCCCCATATATGACAGGCTGTGGACAGACACTGGCAATTAGTGTTAATTGGATTTTCACTTACCCAATTAACCTCTCTATCCAACAAAATAAAATAAATGAGAAAGGACCACTAGTAATGCTACAAGAGATTAAAATAGATGGGTAAGTAAACCCAGTTAAGTAGGTTACTCTGAAATGAAGGGATTAGAGTGGTTTGTAATATTACAGTACTCTGTCTTTGTTATTTGATAATTCAACATCTTCTGCTTCAGAATCCTAAATCCCAGGAGCCTGTTACGCTGGATTTTCTAGATGCTGAATTGGAAAATGATATTAAAGTTGAGGTGAGATTACCTGTTTTCTTAGTACCTGTTGCTGCCTGTATTTCACCATATAACTGAAAAGCAATAAACGTTCTAGATTTTTAAATGGGAATCTATTTCAATATAAATATGAATTTTAAATTTGTTAAGATGATGACTTTATAGAGATGAAGTTATAATTAGAGAAATTAAATCCCAGTATTATTCATAGGCAAGGGCAATGCATTACATTCCTCTCATTTTGAAAAACACCATGATCACTGCTGAAATTCTTCTTCATGAAGTAACAATACCTGGGAAGGGAAGATAGAAAATTTTTTTGAAACAGAACATTTTTGAATAGAATATTAAAATATTACCTGAAATATTTTAAAACTATTTCCCTATCTCTTATTAACACAAGATTGTTCCTGTGGCAAGAAAGAACTGAGAAACAAACTTAAGTGTAGACAAAAACTTTATTTCTCTGTGTATTTTTCAGTTACTGACTTTGTAATATACTCTGAAATAATAATTTTTTGAATAATTTGTTAATTTTCTGAAATAAAATGGAAGGTTTTTAAACATTTCACAATTGTAACATTTTTTCACTTAGTTTGAAATCATTCTTTCAGCATTCTTTGGTATCTGTTAAAATCTGTCTTAAGTTTCTTTGAAATGTCTGCTTCAGGGGGGAGTTACTCTCAGACTGGTACAAAAATGTTTCTGTGAATCAGTGCTACTACCTGAATCACACAGATGTGCTGGGAGGCACAAGAAATGCTAGACAAAACTCCTTCTCATGCCCACAGAATTCCTTCTCTCTGTGTCAGTGCCCGGCATCAAGGAGTTTTATGGCACGTTCTTGCAATACAAAGTATACCAGAATTGTTGCTTCATAACTGTACTGATTCAGTATATATTTGGATAAAACAACTTCTAATTGGAAACATTTGAAAATTGTAAACAAAACTTTTTTTTTAAGAGTTGTGATTTCCATATGCATTAGCATTTCATTTTAAGAAATATTTTGGTCGCTGAAAAGATTATTCATGTTACATGCAACACCTACACTTTCTTCTTTTCTTTTCTTCACTTTTTCCTTTTCTTCCTTGCCAATAGATTCGGAAAAAAATGATAGATGGAGAAAGTGGAGAAAAAACATTTGAAACATTGGTCAAGTCCCAAGATGAGGTAAGATAGGAACCCAAAGAGTTACATTTACAGGAATAAAGCAAACCAGAAAAATAATGTGAAATGGTGAAATGCTGGGTTGTTCATTTTGTAATGACAATTTGTACCATTTTTTCCCTCTAGATTTGCTAGTTTTACTGGCTTATATTAAAAAAAAATATGTACTTAGGAAAAAAAAATAATTGTTTTGTTTCTTGGTTTCTTTGGTGCATCATTAATCAGGCAGTTGTTGATGAGGTCTTACACTCTGTTCAACAGGAAATGGACCCAGCCTACTTCTGTGCAGGAATTCCAAAACAAAGTGCTTAATTTGCTTGTGGAGATGTGTGAGGATGGGTCTGGTAGTTTATATTGTGGTTGAATGGGAAGAAAGTTGTAAGAAAAAATAATAAAATTACATTTTTATGCCATAAATGAAGACTGTTTGGGATAAACGAATTCATCTTACAGTTATATCATGTACTTTCTGAACAGCTTGTGGAGTTCTGTATTTTCTTGTCCAAAATACTTACTCCTGATAAACATTGCTACTGTTTTCTCTAATAAGCAGTCATGTTTCCTAGCAATAGGAAATACTCAAATTTGGTATGGTTCATTACTTGGGTGCTCTACTTCTTGGGGACCTCAGTGAGAAGATATCATGACTGGTGTGCTGAAGGAGCAGTTCTGGCCAGAGTATGCCCCACAGTTACAGTTCCACAACATCTTTTTGAAACTCTTTTGCTCTGAACAGTGGTCAGCTTGAGGGTATCTAATTTGATGACTTAGCAGACACTGTGCAACTGTTGCATATAAGCTCATAATAACAATATTTAGAAGAATTGCTTGGGACTGTGCAGTTAATTCATACTGGCTTTCCCTTCTTCCAGTGTTCTCTCTTCTAAAGAGGCCTGTATCAGCCGTGTCCTTGCCTCCTGCCAGGACTCTGTTTCGTGCTTTCTCACAGTAAAATGCTAAAACCAAGCTTTACAATACTGCTTTACAATCTCTGGCTAAATCCTGCTGTGTGAAAAAATTGTGTCTTTTCCTGAATGGTTCCACTGTTGGAGAATGGTGCACGAATAGGTGTTTGCTGGGAAGAGAGGATAAGTCCCAGCGGATGTCAGTTCTGCTCCCTCACCTGTGTCAGGAGCCCATTCTGTTTAGGATGCCAGCAGTCTCTTCCCTTAAGGGAAGCTGGGTCTTTCCTGAGCCAGCGTCAGAGAGTCCAAAGCCCTGCTGGCATCCGTGTTGAGGATAAACTGCTACTGAAGGGAGAGACTCCATGCTGGGACATTTTCAGATTTATGTTGTTTTGTTTAAGTAGTGCCTTTCCAAGTCTCTGGGTGAAAAAGGCTCTGTTTAGGTGGTTAGAAGAGGGAGGGTTAGAAAGTCGCGAAAGTACCATAACACGATTAGGGTTGTACAAGAAATTGCATTAATGGCAAACAGGGTGAAGAGATTTCAGGCTGTTCATACATTTCTCAGGCTCTGTGCTACAAAAGACCTGAAACAGTTGGTCCTGCAACTCTTTGCCCAAAGAGGGAGGGAGGGAAGTATTGCAAGTGCTGAAGTCAGTTACAGTGTCCGGGCAGGAGGGAGGACTGTAACATCCCTGGGTGCATGAGAATGTGCCAGTTACACACGGCCCAGACCACAATCTGTGTTAGAATAAAATATCCCAAGCCTTTGATCCCAGATGTTTCAATGCCAGTGAAATTAATTATCCTCACCTTCCCTTGCACCATGGCCCAAGATTTCTTCCTCTCTCCAGACCTCTCTGAGAGAAGAAAGCAGCAGCCAGAGCTGGCTGGCCATGATGACTGCTTCAAGCTATTGCACCCTCCCAGCTCCAGGCTGCTAGAACCAGAATAAAGCTGCTTTAAACCACGGGCCACGCATGAGCCATGCATCACTTAGCACTTGATAGCTTCATATATTTTCTTATAAAAAGGGCTGATGTGGTCGGTTGCTCTGAACTGACAGTTGCAGTCTTTGGGCTTAAAATTAATGTTCTTTTTGTTTTGCTTTTTGGTTTAAGTTTGCATTGCTTTGCTTTTGTGTTGCAGCTGGCCCCAGCAGTGTCTTGGGAGATGACTTCATACTACAGCGTAGAGACTGGACTTGTAGCAAATGTGGGTGGGGTGCGCTGGAGTCTCCCAGGGCCTCAGGGGCTTTCCAAGTAACAGAGAAGATGCCACAGGAACAAAAGCATTGCCACATTTGGCAGCTGGGGTGGGCAGTAGTGAAAACTGAAGGGTCACAAAAGCTGCAATAACATGTGTGAGTTCTCTGGCAGTGATCAGCTGGGGATGAGATGGTGTCAGACCGCCCACTAAGGAACTAGGCAAAGGTAAATGGGAGCTGAGGTGTAAGGATGTGTTATCTGCTGTGTTATCTTTGAAGAGAGCTTCCAGCCAATTTGCTTTCAAGCATTCTCGAAATGCTGGAGGCAACAGGATTTAATTACAGCCCAGTTCTTCTCTTCCTTCCCCTCTCCTCTTGGGCACTGTTTTTCTTTTGTGGAGGTACGCGGCAGTGACTCATGACACTCTGCCTGATTTGGAGGGACTGCCAGCACTAGGTTCAAGCAGCTGATTTTAACCTGAAGTACACATTAAATATAAATAGGCTTGGAAAGGAATCTCTTCAACCATCTTTTTACCTTAAATATAAAATATATCAGGGTACTGTTATATGTATCTTCTTCCTGGTTTGCTTTTATCTTTTTTTTCATTTTCTTTCAAAACTTACTATTAAATTATTTATACCGTCACGCTGTACTGTAAAGCAGCAGTCAGGTAGTGAGAAGGTTTCCGTTTATAAATGTCATATAAGTCACCTCTTTTCCACAGCTGTGGTCATTTTCTCACTATGCTTTTACCATACAGAAAGAAAGAACCTAGAGGTGTACCTCTGTTGGTACCTCTGGTGGTGCCTTTCACCAATGTTTGTAATGTTGCGGTGCAACAGCTGTACAGTCTTTGCTGCTGGCATACGTACAACAATTTGATTGTAAAATAATAATATGTTGCAGCTGGCATAATCGTATAGCTTTCAAAGTGGAAAACTGAGTAAAACGATGTCAGCCAGGTGGATTCATGATTAAATCTATGGGGAACTGTGGGACTGTGCCTATCACACTATTTTTCATACCACAAGAAAATGAATGGTAAAGATTATCCTAGTGTATTAAGTTATTTAAAAATAAACATTTATTTCAATGTTAATTTTTTTCCCAAATTCAAGACCTTCCTAATGAGATTAGAAACACATGTTAAGTTTAGCAGGGCGTGTCTATACAATCATGATTACCAGGCTGTGCATGTAGTTATGATTCAAATTTAAATGCATTAAGCCAGTGGTGCTGAGACCTGAAAGGAGAGGCCCTGGGTGTTTTTGTTTTTAAAGACTTACCTACAAAGTCTTTTTGTAACTGAAGGGGTTTTTTTTATCTTTTCGTACCTTAAACTGCAAAATGATCCATAAAAGAGAAAGCATTTTTTATTGAATTTAAATCACATTGACAAAGATTTGCATAGGTCTGGCTAATGAATTTTAAAGTGAAAATTATTGGTTAGGTTTGTCTGGTTCTATTTAAATTTACATTTTGCTAATGTTCAATAAAAAATATGTGGTCGATTCTTTTGCAAAATGTAAGTTTTGAAAATATTTAAGGAAAGAATTTGCAGCTCAACCCATGATTTTAGCAAAATAATATATAGAAATCCAACAGATTTGTACTTTATTTTACACTGTATTTCTCAAAGGAAGGTTGCAATTGTTGAAGCTCCAGAGTTTAATAATTTAATTTTTCACCAATATCTCTTTGTAGAGGTATATTGATAAAGGAAACAGAACGTATACATGGACTGCTGTGAATGGCACTGATTACAGGTAACTCGTTTCTGTTCACTCACTTCCTTTGTTTGTTTAAATGTCCTTTTGGTTAATTTTGTTTATAGTTTTAGCATTGCACTTTCTATTCTAGCTAGGGAGACACTGGTGTGTATATTATATCAAATTCATTTAAGCACACAGCTTTGTAACATTAGGAGGAATGTAGAAACATTCCTTAACATTACCCAAAATAAGTGAAGGTTTTCCATGTCTCAGAAAAGTTAAGCTACTCTAGTACAAAACTGAGTCAAATTTTGACCAAAATGCTGTTTCTGTTGTGGCGAATTACAGTAATCCTCAGCTGGATCCCATTTTCTGTTGCCCTCTTCAGAGGTGTACAGTCACTGAGAATGCGAACATTAGTTTGAGTGTAAAACCAAAAAAATTGGTTTTGACAACAGGACGTAGACATAGGATATTCTGTTCACCATCCTATTTTTCTGTTGTATTGCCTCTATACTCTGTAAAAAAGGAAGTTTTTATCAGACTGCCATCTAGCAATCACTAGAGAAATACATTTCATTTACATGACTTCTTAATTCTTCCTGAGCTTCCTGGCAAGAGATACAGCAATAAATCCTCAGAGTCTCCTTGCAGAAAACCTATTAAACATAAAATTATAGATTTTAATTAGCAATTTCTGCTAGCAGTAGCTGTTAGTGACAGGTAAACTGCCACTGATTTCCCTGGAGGAGAATTGGTAGAAGGCTATTGCTAAATATTCAGCAATCTCACTTATATTCTGTATAAATGGCAAATGTGTCATTAAAGGTCAGCTCATTTATGGCTCAACTGTACAACACTTTTAATGTTAATTTCTGTAGCTCTTCATTAGAAACTGTTGCAGTTCTACATGGGTGAAATCCAAGTGCAAAAATTAAGGATGTGGCTTGGAAGATGGTGATACCTACTTAATGATTACTCATGCTTCCTGCCCTTTATATACATTTTTAAAACTGAACTCTTCTACGTATGTGTAGCATTCAGCTGCAAAAAGAATTCCTACATATTTTGAACAAAAAAATGTATAATATAAAAGAAAACATGTTGTGAATTCTCTGCAAATCTTAAAATATTATTGCACAATTACATTCAGTAGTTGTTAGTGGTGACTGCATGATTAGCACAGTACTAAGTGATATTTTGGCAGTCACTGATCACCGTGACGTGTTACATTAGGATGTTAAATGTGTCAGACGAAGATACAAAAATCATGGGGTTTTTTATTTACAGTTATTTGGAAATTCCTTGCTTATCTGCTAAAAAGTGCATTTATGCTTAAAAGTGTAAATAAGAATCAAAATAAACACGGGGACCCTCAGGATTGGCATAAACGTCCTTGTGTCTATTACAAAGTGTGAGGCTGGTATATCACTGTGTGGCTGTCTCAGCTCGTGACAATCCGAATTCCAAACTTGTTAATTACTTTCAAAACGCAAAGAAGCTGAAACTGGAAAACTGCTGCAAATAACATAATTGCTTTACTTGTCTCATTTCTGTTGCAGTTTGGCATTGGTGTTACCATCATACAGCTTTTATTATATTAAAGCCAAAATAGATGAACCTCTAATTCAAGCCAGATGTAAGTACTGTAAAGGTTCCCTGGTTTTGTCTGGTATTGCCAAGTCTCAGATTCACTTAAAAAACAATGTTTGAAATCCATAAATTTTGTGGAATTCACTGATGTTATCATGATGTACCCAAAATCTTCAGCAATGATTCTAACCCATTGTAACATCCGAGGTGCAAGAAATATTCTATAAAAATAGAATATGTGCAGGTACCCCAGTTCCACTGACAATCCCTACCCCTTGCTCTGTGCCTATAGAATCATTGCTTTATGTATCCTCTGTTGCTGTCATTTTAAGGGTCTGGATACTTTTTTTTTCCATTCTATAATCAAAATGTAGTGATATAGACTATAAGAGTAAAGCTTTTTTTTGTTTTTTGTATTTTAGTTACCGTATAATATTTAGCAAACTTTCTCTGCTGCCTGTAGGTATAGAACAACGTGGAAGCCCTGTTTGGTTTGGGTTGCAGTTAGATTTTTATTTTGCATTTTACAAATAGTTTTAGTGGATGTTTGCATTGTATTTTTAGGTCAGACTAATTCCAAGCCATTTACAGATTCTGAAGTGATAATTGGAAATTATATTTGTCAATATTCAAAGGTCTTTTGTTTGTTAGGTGTAGCTTAACTGTAGTCTAGGTAGTACACAAAATAGAACCAATCACAGACTTTTAACTATATGCTGGTGTTATGATAAATTTAGAACAAGTGTGTAGTTAAATAGAAAGTTAGAAAACCACAAAAAAAACTCAGGTGTAGACAGTTTAGAGAAAACTTGGTTAGCACTACATCACTCTCCTCTACCATGGCTCCCACATATGAAGCAGAAGAAGTAGAATATAGCAACTTTTAGTAATCAATGATTTATTTTGTAACTTTTTCCAAGTATTTAAGCAGGTACTTTACAATTAAATTTTTAAGCAGGTAGTATGATTCTCTTGATAGATTAGATCATCTGGTTTTGCACTTACATCAATGTAGCCTGCAAAACAGACCCTTGAAATAGCCACAGTATATAGAAGGTACTGAGAAATAACTGAGAAGGACCTATTCTTCAGTCTTCAGAGATGTTTGTCTTTTTTCTTTCCAGACTACAGTTGTATGTAAATTGAACCTTTGATCTATCTATGTACAATATTTTTATTCAAGGGGCTGTTTGAATAAAATATTGGTTTGTGACCCCTTGTGCTTTACCCTGTTTTTTTCTGTTTCCCTGCTTTCTCTTTCTGATGGATAGCGACATACAAAAAGGGCAAGTATATTCTTGTTGCTCAATTTCCTTCTGTTTACTACAGCTGATATTTTTCACTTATATTTCTATTCCTACTGGATATTTTCCTCTGTATTCCTCATCTCAGGGTTTTCTTCATGATCATTGGATACCATAGCAATAGAAAGGGAAAAAAACAAAAGTGAAATATTTTTCTGTTTGCATGCACATTTCAATATGTTGTTAATATCTAATCCTTCTTCATCTGGTCCTATCAATGTTCAGTGATATCAGCTATTAAAGGCATTTTTTTTCAGTAGGATTTACAGTGATGCTGATAAGATTGAGTTTTTAAACTTTATTGCAGAAGATATTAGGACTATTTTTCTTCATGTTCTAACAACTCAGTGTCTCAAATATTTATTCATATCAGAGTTTAATTCTAGTGAAAACATCTCATATGTTTACATGTTGTCATGCTAATTAAACGCCTTCCTAAAATAAATTGTGAGATATTGTCTTACTGTTGCCAGTTGTATGTTGTATATAATAATCAAGTAATTTCTTCCTAAGTTGTGAAATACTGAGAAGCATAGAATTTATTAGTGGGAAAGTGTCTCAAAATAAACATTTCTTTCTAAATTCATGGATGCATGCAAAAGTTAGCCAAATAGTTTGAGAAGAGAAACAATGGCAAAAATTCCAGCTTACTTACTTGGTGTTTACTCTTCGTCTTTGTAGTTTCAGAAACACTGAAGTTTGAACATTTCAATGAAGCTGGATATACGTTTTTAGCACCAAGGTTGGTTGATTTCCCAGTAGTAAGTGTTATTTCAGCACTAAATAGGTATCTAATCTGATTAATGGCACATGGAACGTACAGACTTGACCAGTAAAACTTCATTTGTTAAAAAAATTATCAATCTTTTTTCATGATGGAATGTAAATGCATCTTCAGGCTCTGATTTCTGTTCATATTAATCAGAGAGCTGTAAAAGCTGATATTGATATTTTAATGGAAAACTTATTCACATCTGTGCAATTCTTGTGGTTTTGACTTTTATGATTTTACAACTGTTTTTCAAATAGGTTTCATAATACTTACCACAACATGTTTCCCAACTTCAAGACAAAGGGTTTCAAAGCTCTCTATCACTTAAGTATGAGTTAATTTTCAATTAATTGAGAATAAAAATTATTAAGTTATTGAAAATTGATTAATTTCATTAATTCCCTGAGGTTTTTTTATGTGACATTGTGCAGTTCTTGTTTCCCTTTTAAAATTATATTTGCAAGGGAAACCTGGTATGATAAACAGTTCCTAAAAATTAAGTTTCTCTAGAAGAAAGTTATGATAAATAAAGTAAATGCTGTACAGTTAAGATCAGTTGAGAATTGTTGCATTCTTTTTTTTATCTGATAAATTTCAGTATACTTTCAAATTTCAATTAATTGGTTGATTTCAATGGCTAGATTGATTTATGTAAAGTCTTCTATCTTAAAATGTATCCCATCTTAACTGTTTAATTTAACTTTTCTGAAAGACTGAAGTTATTGAGAATCAATCGTACCAATTAGCAGCTTCCAGCAAGTCCTTACGATCCTCCATTAACAAAGTTTGTTTGATATGTAGCTCTGTTTAAATGTGAATATTGGTATAGTAAGGTAACTTCTGCCTGTAGTTTTTCTGGATTATGGTAAGGTAAACAAAGTGTAATAAGATATCTTAGTGCTATGAAATACTTGAACAGACTTCTTTTGTTTGTAAAATTAATTTAATATAAAAGCTCATTTTAAAAAGAGAGCCCCGTGCTTTACTGCTAAACACTCTCTACATTTTAATTAAAGTTGTCTAATGCCACTCATCATATCAAGTTTGCCTCCAAAATGCCCAATGACTTTTATTTTGCTTGCCTGCATTCAGTGAATTGGCCAATGATATATTGCTTTATTACATTATATAAGGGACAGGAGTTTACTTTTTATCTGTTTTGCAAATGTCAAAACAAGGAGCGTTTATATGTTTATGTGGTTTGTACCCTATTAAAATTGCATTTAAAACTTCTCAGAGGAGAGGACCTTAACCTATAAATCTGGCCTTAGTTGAGCAGGGAGTGACTATGTTTCACCAGCAGTCTGGGTACTTTCCAGTACAGTTTAACCCAGGAGCAATTTAAATTCACTGGGCGTATTTTTTTGTGTACAGCCTATGATCTCCTAATACTACAGCCTACACTAGTCCTCAGGGTTTTTTTCTGTAAATCTATGCCCTATTTCATACACGTAGTTTTCTTATAATCCGAATCTTAACAAATGTTTAGGCAGGCACTTGAACACCTTATTTCCTGTAGATGTCGGAAATAGTTGATATGGTCATCATTCAATATTGATGATGGCAGTCAATTGACGCAGCAGTACCAGCTACTTCGTAATAGTTGTGCAAGCCTGCTTGGACTTTAAAATTGTCTGCTTTACTAGCACAAGAAAAAAGTATAAGACTGATGTTTTGTTGTTTTTCAGAGACTACTGTAATGATGTAAAGAAATCAGAGAACAACACTGAATTTCTATTAAATTTCAATGAATTTATTGACAGAAATACTCCAACCAGTTCATCATGTAAGTACACTTCTCAGCTCACTGAAATTTTTCCTTAGGAAAATACTTTCTCATGAATGAGAGCTCATTCTCAAATTTTGTGGGTTTGTTTTTTTAGTAGAAATATATCTAGTGTCAGGATTTTTCTATCCAAGGTAGAGAGTGTAAAATTAGTTTGAAAGTTTCTGGCTTTGTTTAAGAAAGATTGCAGGGCGTTACGCATCCAGTGTTTTCCATAATTCCTCTCAGATTTTTTCTCAAGCATCAAATAACTACTGGTCCATTTTAATACATTCCAAATAATTTGAATTTATGTTTTTCACTTGAGTATATCAGCCAAAGTAAGTCTCAAACAGACTCAGAATCTTGTAATGAAATCTTCAACCTGCTTTCTTGTCATTTTATTCCAAAGTAAGTAAAGAAAAGAAGTCCAAGGCTGAAATAACCAATAACCAGAATAAAATATAAGGAAGTTCTTTTGCTGGTTCACAAATTGGTTAAAGAGATCTCACTTGGGCTTGAATAGCTTAAGACTACAGATCCATGTATGTGCTGCAGTGGTGATCACTGGGCTTTAGGAAGGGATTAATTCATGTTTTGAGATTGGGCCTTAACCTCTCTTTAGAATAAATGAAGAGTTATTACTGTCAGTAAGGTGTTAAAGCCTTGTTCTCATTACAAATTTAATGTTTGGATTTAGTTTGGTACATACACATCTGTTTAGGGTTATTATTAATTTATAAATACTTGGAATAACTTTTTTTTTTTTTTTTGTCTTGCTTTCCTCAAGTCTTTTTACATGTTGTTTTCAGGGATAACTGATCAATTCAGAAAGAATCTCTCTGCTAGACCATGTAACTGAAGGAATGTTCACTTAGATACGATGTCTTCTCACAAAATGCTATTTTTGTGTGCATGTGTGGATGTTTGGTGTTCTTTTAATACAGTGCTCTTGTTCACTGGCACATTGCTGACTGAAATTTTATTAGATTCCCTTGACACAGTCTAGGAAATGAAAGCATTCACCTCCAGTGATTGAAGAAATTAATGTTATTTTAGTAAAATTTAATAAAATATTAAAATTCTTGTGTAATATTCACTATAAGCAAATATTGAGGACACATTTAGTGATACTGTAGAATACACTAGTGCTTAGTAAGTAATTATTACAAAATGTTATCTACTTACTACTGTATTTCATTTTGGAATACACAGCAATTTTTTTCCTTCTTTTTATCTAATAATTAAGTTACTTTAAAAATAGTCTCCTTAATAAGTAAACAGTGTTAACTAAAGGACTGAGTGGCTTAGAAATTATCTCAGTTAAAAATGCTTTTCAAAAGGAATACCAAATAAAATCCCCATGCCGAAATAATCTTCAGTATCTCTTCTAAAGTGTTACTGAAGAAGATGGTTGAGAAGCACTGACTTCAAACCATCTTTTCAAAGAAATTTAAGTATGACATCTCTGTATAAGCTACTGATTCAAAATTAGTTTATTTCCCTGTATGTGTTTTCAGGTGACAAATATGTTTTATTTGAGAGGCTGGGACTCAATTGATCTAAATGTATTTATAACGTAGTTGAATTATCTCCGTTTTGTAGCATGTAAGAGTAAGTATCATTAGGAATTGTGTTGTTTCCGTGTATCAACTGAGATAAAAAGTGTTTTAATGAAGACATGCTTTAAAAATCGGTTACTTTGCGGATTTAGGGGCTTTGCGAACTGGGGCCCATGCCCTTGTCACCTTCCTTATTCCTGTGACACAAAGATAGGTTTGTAGGATACAATGAAGAAAATGTTTAAGTGAACTCAACAGTGTGAGAACATCTATTTAACTCTTAAGTACTTGATATAGTCTGAAGTTAGGCAGAATGTCTAATATAAACTGCCCAGTTTTTGTGGCTGGAGCATCTTGACAATGCTCAGAATTTCATTTCAGGCTTTTATTGAAATGCCATCTCATATTGTTTCACATGACTTACGTTTTAACTCTTTTGATAGGTAATACTGATATGGTCATTAGACTTTTGCTGGATGCAGGATTTACAAATGAACTTGCCGTAAATTATTGGAGTAAACTGTCTCTGTAAGTATTCTTTTTATTGACTGTGATTTTTTTATGCATTTCAGAGTTTGAAAACAAAATCTTATAAATCTGTGTGCATATACAGATATGCAGTTAATGTTACACAGTATAGGTATTTATCCACAGTTATGCTCTTTAATGGCAATGCTTGACATAGGAAATGGTGAGAATTTCAGTCAGTTTTCATTTTAAATCTTATTTTTGTTTACAGTGATGGAGTTGTTGCACAATTTGTTGTTACAGATGGTGGAATTACTAGAGTGTTCCCCAGAAGGTAAGAATTACTACAAAATAGCATAATATGATAATATTGAAGCCTGAAAGGGTGGAATGTTAAATAGTGGCTTTATTGAATGAAAAAAATAGTCTCCTAGAGTCTAATCTGTAATGATAGCTATGAAATTAATTGGAATGTCTTGTTTTTCTTTGATTTTACCTGTGTCATTGCTTGAAACTGACCTGTCACATTATTTTCGTGACAGGCCCTTATAACCCAAGTTTCTAATCAATGTAGAGTGGCAGTAAAAGCAATGTGTTTTTAGTAGCAGTGGGGCCATGCTAATTCCTAGTTACTCCCAAGCGCTCGGTTGTTTGGCAGGCTGCAAATACTGGAAAGTAGTAGGTGATTTTTTTTTTTTTTAGACTAAGCTCAGACCAAATGGTCCAGGGACTTCAAGAAAGAAAAATGTATCATTATCAGAGGACAAAAAGGGGATGTGAAATTGGACATACAATAAACTAGACACCCCCATGAGTGACTGGGAATAGTGAGGGCACCAGTACAGATCTACTGGTAAACAGCAAATTTATCTTTTTCCTTAGGTTATTCTGTTCCCCTAAAATGTGAAAATGGCAATGAATTTTACTCCCCAAGTCAGTTCCTTTCCTATTTTGGCATTATTAATGACATTAAATATTTTAGGATTAAGCTCAAAGCATAGCATGTGCTGTAAAGGTTCGTGTAGATTTTGTCGTAAGTGTTTTGCAGTTGTATTTGTCTCAACATGAGACTAAATTTGTGTTGTTCCAAGAATACGATTTTCTTTTTTTCCCCAAAGTTTGTTTGTTTTGGGTTTTTCTAATGATTACACCTGTCTTTTAACCAGTGAAAGCTGACAGAGCCTGAGGACTATAAGAATGAATCTCACATTTTTCCCAACTGTGAAACATTAAAAGAAAACAACCCGCAGCGTAGCTTTAATGAGACTCTAAACTGTCTTTTTTTTGATCCGTATTTTTTTTTTTTTATTTAGGGCAGGAGAAGATTGGTTGGAAAATGCTGAAACTTATGAAGTCAGCTTCTATAAGAGGAGTTTAGATAATGACAACTATATTTTCACAGCTCCATACTACAACAGTAAGTCATCACTGTTTGGAAATGTCAGAGCTAGCTAGTCCAATGTAAGTGGAAGTTTCCCATACCAGATGAGGTCACTGACAAAAGATGCAAACGTGCCACTTCATAAGAAAAGAAATCTTGGGATAATACCCATTATTAAGGAAAAGCTAGGAGGCACTAAACAAGGTCATCATAATTTGTCAACTACTCTGGTGGCCCTGTGTGTTCAGAATTAACCTCAGTGAAAACATACAGAGTACTGGTGTTCATTCACTATATTGAAACCCTGTTTTACAGAGATACTTTGGCAGAATTATTTTAACAGGAAGTGAAATAAAATTGCACTCATAGACAATAACACTACGTAAAGTCTTAATAGAGTTGAGTTCTGTATATTGACTCAGCATCCCCAGCACTGACTTGGGGGACCAGGCATAATGGTCCAGAGTCCATAACTCCGTCCACTGCACCACTACTTAGTTTAAGCTTTGCTTTTGAATTCTACTTACAATTGCACTTACTCACCAGCTGGTCTGAGATACTGTGACATTTAAAACCTATATAAGCACAAGAGCAAGTGCTCATTATTGATGTGAGCAACATTAACCTTCTCAAGTTTGTCTAAACGCAGGTGCTACCACAAATGGCATACTCCTCTCTTAAACATATAGGGTCTTTTATTGCTGTTATCCATAATTATTTATCGCATTTTTTTCTCAGGAAAATATAATAACAGTAATTAACAAAATTCCATGAAACCTTTTTTTGCTCCTCAAACGGCTCCAGGGAATGTACTTTTAACTTGCCTTTTCATACTAAGCAGTGTTGAAAACAGCTTGAAGTCTGTCAGAGCAGAAATTGTGCGTTAGTGAGTGGTGTCACATACCCTGCACTGAAAAAATACACAGACAACATCAGGATAAAATCTTTGGCTCTGATACTGGTTTTAACAGAGCTGCTCACATGTGTAAAGGTATTCATGGCTCTGTTTGCAGAAGAAAAGGCTACAGTAACTTTATGAAACACTCAAACTGGGTACAAAAAGAAGAAAAGTAAACCCAAATATTCCTTAGTCATGCCAGTGTTAGTGATCTGGGCTATCACAGGTGATAAATGTGTGCTACAGCTGGATCAGTGCTTTTGGACAAGGATTTTCTTTAATAATTCTGATATTTGAATAATAATTAACTTAAGTTTCAGAGGAAGAGGCCTTTGTGTTACCCTAACTTCTTCTTTTGTTTGCTTTTTTTTCTCTTCTATACTGTCAGAAAGTGGTGCCAATAGCTATGAATCAGGTATTATGGTAAGCAAGGCTGTGGAAATAGAAATTGATGGGAAACTTCTGAAGCCAGCAGGTAAGATAGAGTGGTGCTGAAACTCAAAATACTTTAGTTATTTGGTTGTTGCTCAACAGTTAACTGGAAATTTAATTGAGATTTCAAAGGAACTTCACTTTATAATAACATTATTTTCTCTGAGACAGTTTTAATCTTGCTATTGGAAATCTGTTTGCGTTTGAGTCAGAGTGTTTAATTTATTAGTCTCATGAACAATGTTGGTGATCAGACAACTGAACAAAAATCATATTTTATTCTTCTCTAGTTCAATGATTTAGATATCATTATATTTTCCCCCTTTTTTAGGATTATATCGTTACCTTTCTTTTTTTTCCTTCATTTTACTAAAAAAGACTTTCATGTATTTCTTGTTAGTTGTTGGAATAAAAATTGATGCAACCAGCTGGATGGAAAATTTCACAAAAACCACAATCAAGAGCCTGGTAAGCAATTGACCAAGTCTTTTTTGAACTTTATTTGCGTTTCTCAAAGCTTCAGATGCAAATAGGTTTACTGTCTCTTTGTGCCAGAGTCACACTGATGCATAGTTGCCAAGTAGTTGTGGTATTTAAATCATCCAAACGCACAAAATAAATCTATGTTGAAATAGGCTGTATTTTGTACGTGTCTTGCTTTCATAATTATAAAACATGGATAAAGACAAAGAAAAATGACATGTTCTAGCTAGTAGTAAGACTATGCTGTAGCAGTGAATAAAGTCTGTAAAAGAACTGGTGAATCTGTTTTTATTTAATATCAAGGATGGGTAAGTATGAATAGTAAGGATTTATATTGCAACCAACATAACAGCATTTTAGCAGAACTTAATGAAATAGGTGCTTAACCATTTCACTCCATATACCTAATGTGTAATACATCTTAGGTGTAAATGGGAAGGAGGAAAGGTTAAATGAAAGAGAAAATATGGAACTGATAGTGAATTGGGGAAGGAAAGGCACAACATTAAGAAACTTACAGAACATAAGCTTCTTACTGGATGAGGCAATATTTCTTGGTTGGTTGTATGTTTAGGGAATCAATAACAGAGTCTGGATGATTTAGGTATTGGAGCTGTAGATCAATGGGTAGGCAAATACATAGCCTAAGTGCCAGAAGAGTTAAGGACAAAAATACATAAGTGAAAAATGAAAAGTAAGATGAATGTTTCAGACAGAATGCTGATGACTCCAGCATTACCTGGTAGTTGTTTTGCTCAGGACGTAATCCAACGGCAGTTACGTGTGTATGTGTCCACATATTGCAAGAGCATGAGAACAATATATTAGGAATCAAAGCCATGAAAGCCAGATGGGTTGATGGGCTTCCTTTTTCACATAGGATCCCCATGCTCTGAGACTGGTGAAGTTTTCATGGTCAAAAAAGAGACTTCTGAAGTCTTTCCTTCCAAACCCCAAACACATGGAAACACTCCCATTCTTTCTGTTTTACTTTATGTTCACAACACTGACATTCTGACAAGTCCTCCAAAGTATTTATCTGTATTGAGCATACTTGTAAAGGGAGCTGTATCAGAGTCTTTGGTAAAGTCAGTCAAGATGGTGCTATTGATAATTACTGAATACAGGTTGATCAGAGAGATATTTGTGATAAACAACACACACTCAAAATTAATTTAAATTTATGTACAGATATTGAAAATAGAATCACTTGTTCTTGTCTTGAATGATGAATATAACTGCAGAATACAGTTTATTTTGTAACATTTTTGTGAAGGTTACCATACTTCTTTTTTTTAGTGCAACAGTGAAATCTGTGGCTGTGAAAGAAATAGCATGGTAAGAACACGTTCAGTTTATGAATATCTGACAGAGTATGAAAATTCACTCATTCTCTCTAGATATATCTTAAACAGATTCTTTCACTATTATTGAGTGTTAATGTTACAGAAAACAGGGCTTAGTTGTTTGTGTCTTGAGAAAGATGAAGGTTAGGAGGGGAAGGGAAAAAGAGAGCATAAAAATCAGGTGAAGTGTTTATGGTGATGAAGTTATGAGAACAAGTGTAAAGAAAAAATACAAGAAAAGCAATAGGGAATTATGTGAAGAAAAATGTGATAAAAATATGACAGTAATTTACAAAATAAGAGACAAATCCTGAGGAAAATAATAATTTTTAAAATTCTAAAAAAGAAAGAGTACCTCAGAGAAGGGTAAATGCAAACTTAGAAGAACCATAGTCTATGATGTGCCTTTCCACAGTCATTGGTTCCCAGCACATTCAGGATTAGGGGCCCCCATAGCTCTGCTGGCACTCAGGAGAGCACAGATCCAGGGACTGTCACCATATCAGGTTCTGCCATGTGCTTAAAAGCTTTCCTCTGCTCAAGTTTTCTGAGTTCTTTTGAGGAATGTGAAGATCATTAAGTGCAAGAATTGCAGCAGAATGGGTACTGTGGGAGGTTATCTATTTGACCTCACTGCTATCTCTTCAGTCTCTGGCTGCAAGGATCTTTTACGATGTGCAAAGCATATGGAACTAGTGGGTTTCCCATTCCTGCACCTGACACCTGGAATAATCCCACTGCAGTCCTTGGCAAGTGAAAATAATCATGCCTAGCTAGCAAGGAGCCTGCCTTTAAGATTTTTACCGTTGAAAGCTGCAAATGGAAAAGGACTTTAAGCATGGCTGAAGTACATGAGATGTTGTAGCCCCTTATTATGAACTGAGTTCCAATTATAATCAGATTTAATAGGGATATAGCACTCTTGGAACTAACAAAGTATTGAGCAAATAAGAATTTGCAAAACAACTTTTATGAAATTAAGCCACAAATAAGCCTTTGATCTGTTCAAACTTTTATTATACTGATAATGCTAATTATTATAACTTAAAATTGGCCCTTGGCTATGGGCTTGTGATTTGAAGATACTTCTGATGTCTTGAAAATAAAGTAGTTTCTTACAGAGTGTTCTATTGACAAATCTTTCCTGTAAAACATATTTCACTTTCTTACAATAGCATGTGGACTGTGTTATCCTTGATGATGGTGGATTTCTTCTGATGTCCAATCGAGATGAATATACACAGCAGGTATGTATATTCTTTATGAACAGAACATAAAAACCAATAGGAAGAAGTTTTAAGAGAAAAAAAAAATCATTTCTCTCTCAACTTACCCTAAAGATAGCATTTCCAAATCACAAAAATATTGCTGGATCAGAAAATCTAGGGGATTTTTTAGTCTTCTTTACAGTTTTCTTTACGGATGAAGATGCCAAACTTCTACCACGTTGCATTCTTCGTGCTTTGCGGTTAGGCTGGTAGGCTGCCAATGGACTTAAGATGGTGAGGACAAGTAGTATGTTATCCACACACCTTCTTTCTCACAGTCTTCTTGCTCTTCCCCAGGCAGGGTCTCATTAATACTGCATTTAACAGTTATTGTCTAACTGGGGAATTTAGAACTGTGCACTTTGTTATGAGAAAAATACTTGGGAAGGTTTTACCTTATCTCTCTTTATTGTCCCCTATCAGATTGGAAGATTCTTTGGTGAAATTGATCCTGGCCTGATGCGAAACCTGATTAACATGTCCCTGTATGCCTTTAACAAGTCGTATGACTATCAGTCAGTCTGTGATCCCGAAGAAGAACCAAAGCAAGGAGCTGGACTTCGTTCTGCTTATGTGGTCAGTAGTCCCATGTGCAGTGGCTGACATTTCATTAAAAGTCTGCAGGTGTTTATACAAATAAGATAATCTCTTTTGTTTTTTTTTTTCCCCAGCCTACAATAACAGATATTTTGCAACTTGGATGGTGGGCTTCAGCAGCAGCCTGGTAAGTACAAGTGTGTAGGAAATCTCTATGTCCAAACTATAGTTATTCAGTGGATTGAAACTCTATTTGGCTTGGGTTTTTTTCCTCCATAAAAGTGCTCTGGACCCTTTCTTTCTGCAGTTTCTCATCATGAAAATTCTTAGGTATATCTCCAAACACGACTGTTTTGTCAACAGTTGGGTTCAAATCTGCTCTTGCCAGGTTTTGTGATTGTGTGTTCTGACTACAAAATCAGCTTCAGGAAGTAGAGTTTGGATTAATGGTCTGAGTATGATGAGCAGTTGTGAAGTCTAAATGACCACATTTCAAATTATTGATCACTTGGTTCCCTATTTCAGAATACCATCTTTGCCTTTTTCTAGCAAGAAGTCTTAAGAAAATTAGTGTTTGCTTTTCAGTGAATCATTTTACAGTGAATCATTTTACAAAACACATGAATCAGAAAATCATTTGGGTTGGAAGGGATCTTTAAAGATCATCCAGTCCAACTTGCCTATGATGAGCGGGCACATCTTCAACTGGATCAGGCTGCTCAGAGCCCCGTCCCACCTGACCTTGAATGTTCCCAGAGATGAGGCATCTCCACCTCTCTGGGCAACCTGTGCCAGTGTTTCACCATCCTCATTGTAAAAAATATCTTCCTTGTATCTAGCCTGAATCTGCCCTCTTTTAGTTTAAAACTACCACCCCTTGTCCTTTTGGAACAAGCCCTGCTGTAAAGTTTGTCCTCATCTTTCTTAAGAGCCCCCTTTAAGTACTGAAAGGTCTCCTGGGAGACAGGTCCATGTTTTTCTGTGCTGAGGACTCCAGAGCTGACACAGTACTCAGGTGGGGTATTTTATCTGTTTCAGAGCCATGTAGATTGACACCCATATCAGCTCCTTCCCTCAACACCACATTGGGATAAGTAATTGGGATTGATGTGGTACTTTTGCAATGGCATGCGTTGCATCCTTGGAGACTGGTCCTTTTTCTAAAGCTGATTTTTTTTTTCTAATAATAATTACCAAGCTGGAATAAATTACCTGCTTTACAAAGCTAAGAGTTAAAATATGTAGCAGCTGAAATAACAGTAATTTTCTCACAGAAGCACTATGAAGACTGTATGTTGGTTTTTATTGTTGGTTACATTTAGTTAACAGGAAGAGCAATAATCTTGGTTTTCTTGGGCAACAGCAAACCTAAAAAATTGAAGATGGGCAATAATCCAGAAGAGAAACTTGAGTTCTTTTCAAACAGAGAAACTTCAGTTTATCGGTGTTCAAATCAGACTCGGTGGTCTGGTCTCAATTTAGACCTGAGGTTTATTTTGTGTGATGTTTAACTTGAAAGCACAACATTAAAGTACTTTACTATGGCCATGTTTTTAATGGACTCTAGGTCAGAAGCAGGCAGAGAAGGCCATTAAGCAAGCAAAGTGAAAAGGGATGACCGAAAAATGGATTCAATGAGGCACCTGGCAAAAGCAAGTACAGGGAAATAGGAAAAAAACAGGTTATTAAAGAAAGCTATAGTGTTTCAGGCAAAAAATGTGGGATAAAGGTGTGAGCGATCATTTTCAAAATTTATATGGGATGCATCAGCATTTAGTTAAGACAGTGAGTATCATTTCTCCTTCATGCTCCTTTAAGTCAGGAGATTTAGTTTTCCCAGGCTGCCTTTTTTTGTTCAGTTCCCTGTAAATTCTGTGGTAAGCCATTACAAAGGATTACTGTTTTCTGTCAGCAAATTGCATCACTATTGAACAGCATCAGGTCTCTTCTGATCCATAATTGCTGTGTGCTGTCCCTCTGATGATTCAAAGCACAAAGTTGTGGTTGTGAATCCAGAACTCCTCCAGGGAATGCCTACATGGGAAAGGTGACAGGCATACTCAGTTTCTTTACACAGGAATCACACTAGAAAAGGGAGGAAAAAACCTTTGAGGTTGAATGACGTTATACAGTCCCTTCTCTCTGCAGAACAAGTGCTGGAACAGAATGAGATGGGAAGAGATTGGGTCATATTTGTGGATAGAAGCAAGCCTAAAACTTGACAACTGGAAAATACAACTTAGAAAGGTTAAGGAGAAGCAGGGAGTCAAAGAATATACCTGTTGCAGTTGCTGTTTTGACAGGCTGGTAGAGGAGAAAGGGGCTGTGTGTGTGTGGCAAACTGGTACTTACTTTAAGTAAATAAAGTCAGAAAAAATGTCATCAGTGAAAGAAAAAAAATAAATAAATGGAGCACTTTAAGCTTAAGTATTTTGGTAGCATATGGGAAGAAAAGGTAGTCCACACCTCAAGAGCAAGAGTAGAGATGATTTAAAAGTCAATTGTTACAGTAATGGTTTTTATAATATACTTCTAATACTCCAGTGTTGACCCCCTTCTCAGAAATTTCATGAACCTTAATCAGTGTAAAGTATCCAATGCAGGAGCATTTTCCCTGAGTGTGTTAAAAAGGAGTTCCAGTTGGTTTAAATGTTTGAGAAAAGCCAACATGCCTCTTCCACCTCCCACAGAGGTATAAAAGGAGGGCATGGATGGCGTGATAACATTTCCATTATGTGAGTTGTGGGCACATGTTACAACAAATCTGAAGAGAAGAATAAAAGATTAGTGTGAAAGACCTGTGAGAATGCAGGGAAAAAAAAAAAAAAAAAAAAACAGAGTCAACCTGTAAGGTTTAAAGAAACACAGCTTTGATAACTGGCAAAAGCATAAAAAAAATCTGTTGTTAGTAACTTACATTTGAGTAGTTTTTAAGTATCCATTAAAATACAAAGAAGAAAAAAAGCTTTTAAAAATATATATATATATATTGTCTTTCTGTGTTCAGGTCTATCTTACAGCAGCTGTTTTTGAGCTTGACTTTTCCACGGTTCCTTGAAGCAGGTAAGTCAAGAGAATGTTAAAGACTCAACTTTGAGTGAAGTAGAAGGTAAGAATCTAGGCCAGGGGACATATTTGGGTTTCCCCATTATGTCTGTTACTTAAAAATGTCGTTGGTTTGTTTGTTTATTTATTTATTTATTTATTTTATATTAGCTGATATGGAAGATGATGATTTCGGTGCTGCCCTGCCTAAAACAAGCTGTATCACTGAGCAAACTCAATATTTCTTTGAAAACAATGATAAATCCTTTGGTGGGATTGTAGACTGTATAAACTGCTCCAGGTAAAATTTCTTCCATATAAGTAATAACTTTGGGATTTTTATGTATTTTTACAAAAGAGAATGGCACTGTTACAAGAAGCAAAAATATATTTTGGATTAATTTCACCAAACTTATATAAGCAGGACAGAGAAGAATATAGGCAGGCAAATTACATTCTCTTTTTATTTGTTTAGAATTAATTTTAATTTTAATCATTAAAGAATTGTAGAAATGCTTTAGTCAGTTTTTTGTTTTATAGTCTCTGCTCCATGAAAATTGTATTTTTATCTCTGTCACAATTTGTTTTCTTTTAATTTATTATGTCGACTTAAAAACATTCTGCAAGGGATATGATGTTCTTTAGTCTGGTTACGTATCAGAATTTTTGATGGTCAAGAAGATTATGCAATTTATCTTCTAATTTACCTTCTAGTTGATAGTGCTCATGATTTAAGAACCATGAGTCTTATAAGGCAAATGAAGCTATTCTATTTTTTTATTAAAAGAATTACTCTCCAGACACAATAAGGAGGCCTATTGAAGATGATGTTTAATAATATGTGAAAAAATTGTATACTTCAGAAACATAGCATCTTGGACCTAGATCTCTGTTTCATACAAGAGCTTGCTGGGGTTTTGCATACATTTTGAGCTTAGAAATTAGAATTAACAGCTGGATTTCAAACAAAATAAAGACAGTATTTCACCCAGGAAAGAAAGAGAGAGAGCTTTAGAGAATGGTGAAGACACAGACATTTTTTTCACTTCCGTACGTCCTCCTCCGTGTTACTAGTGTATGTTGGGTTTATTTATAAACTGAAAATGACCTCACTAACTTAAAGACCTTTTGCAGAACTATATGGACATAAATATACAACAAATACACATCCAATACACAACATGAATACCCTATGCTTCTCTCTTGCCCTTCTCACAGACAGGTTTATATGTTGGGGTTTTGTTTGTTTGTTTTTGTGGTTGGGGTTTTTTCAATGTTGATTGATGCTGAACCGATGTTATTTCTCAGTACAGCTACTGTGGTAGCAGTACAGAGCTAGCTATTAACTCAATTAAAGTCATTTTATGCTATTTTCCATTTTTTCCACTAACAAGTCTAGTTGAAAGAGGGTATAATGGAAATGTCAAAAAGATTACAAAATTTGTTATAAATGTTTATTACTATTTGTTAATAAACACAATAAACAGTAGCAGGCAGACTAAATCTGTGAAGCTGGATTATTTTATTCTGTGTGTCCTTCTCAAATATGGTTTTCCTTGCTTCATTTAAACATAGGTTTTTGTTGGCTTTTTTTCCAGACTTTATCATGCAGAGAAGATTTCGAACACCAATCTAGTGTTCATTATTAGTGACAGCCAACTGCTGTGCCGTTCCTGTGACCCAAAGCCACTGATGCAAGCAGAGAAGCCGGGTATCCTTTAAAAATCATGTTATTTAGTAATGTGGATTGATTTTTGGCTACGGTATACTGGAATATATTTGGGGAGAAATGACCCACTTATCTACATGTTATTAGCGTGGTTGCCACTGGAATACTTGAAGTATCAGGTATTTGTGGAGGATATCACAAATCATGCGAAGCAGCAGTCATTGAGGTAGAGAGCAAAGCTGTTATTTGTGAGAATTTAGACAGAAATGGGCTTGCAGGAGCTTAATGAAGTTTCAAAAAAGCAAATGCAAAGCCTTGGGCCCAGGACAGAATAATTGCACACAGCTGGACAGGCTGGGGACAGAAAGAGATTTGCAGAAAAGAACTGGACGTTCATGGTGGGCAAGAAGTTGACCATGAGTTAGTGCTGTGCCTTGCAGTAAAGTGGGCTGGTCACATCCCGGGCTATGATAGCAAGAGTGTAGTCAGCAGACTGGGAGAACTGATCCATCCCATCTCTTCAGCACTGGTGAGACTACATCTGGAGTGCTGTGTGCTTCCCAGGACCACACTGGCACACAGGAGGAAGTCGAGTGAAGGGCCACCAAGGAGGTTAGCATCTGAGAGCACAGGCAAGGAAAGTCTGAGTGTCCTGGGTTTATTCAACCTTTAGAAAAGACAAGGGTATGTCTGTCTAGAGAAATAACGCAAAAAGGCCAGGATAGGAGTGTTTGGTCATGAAAAGTTGAGATGCTGCACTGATGGTTAGTTGATGAAGGCACTTTAGTGTGTGCTCAAAGACGAGAGCTTACTTGTGGAAACTGCATTAGCCATCAAAGGCTAGAGTTCATCCAGCTGCATAGAATTTCTTCAGAGCTGGCTGGAGACATAGATGTCTTTACATGCTAGGCAGAGTTCTTGCAACACAAGCATTGAAGTTAAAAGCATGTGAAAGACTGTTCTAATTTGCAACCACCTTCATGCCAATCTCTCTGCTTTAGCCTGTTCACTGCAGTAGGTACCTGTAGCTGATGGTGATGGAAACACATAAAACCAACATACACATTCTAGGTCAGGAGAAATTCACCTTAGCCATTCTCTTCTACATGGGCTTGAGGACAGCATGCCAGAGGTGGTAAATCAAACCATAATTTGGATTACTGTGACAGAACAGGGAAAACAATTAGTAATACCTCTGTCCATGTCAGGAAGCTAGTCGAGACAGCCTCTCCCACTTCTGAAAGAAAAGCAGATGGTAGTACAGATGACTGTGTTTCTTTGGCACAAGCAATGCATTCATTGCCACATTAATAAAACCGGAATTCCATCTACGCTTGGGCTGAAAAGGAAGTTACATTGGGGTGTCATGACAGAACTATGTAAACATAGCCTAATATTCTAATTGGCTTCAGTCCGTGACAGTTTGATTAACTGTTTCCACCGTCTGAATTTATAGACAGCACTCACTATAGAAAATGAAGCATGATGGATGGGAAAAGGGCACATGACTTGCATTTCCCTGTGAAGCCCAAAACTTCTAGAAAGCAGTAAATGACCTCAAATGGCAGCCAGAGCACCTGGGTGGGCTTATATTGACTAAAGGAAGTATTATATTTTTATTCAACTATGCAGTACTGAGCTATTCTCTCTTTTCTGTAACTAAGGCACATAGTGAAATGCAGATGTAGCATAACATCGCCCAAGCAGACAAAATGACCTTTGGGTGCTGTTTAGCTGATTATTATTGCACTTTGCTTCCTTTTGGCTGGTACGGCTTTGCTTATACACCATCTCTTAGAATATTTTCGTGTTTCAACTTCCCTTTCAGTTGAGCCACAGCAGAGAAAAGGGGAGATGACTCTGATAACATCTGAATGAAGGCAGATGCAGATCTGTAGAAACAGATTCCCCATCATCTTGCCTTCTCTTCCCTTTGGCCTCTCCACTTGTTGCACTGAAGCTGCTGTACTACTCCATGGTAGTGCATGAATAGGATTGCTTCAAGTGTAAATTAGAGCTACTAAGTTCTGGCACTCAATTCTTTTAATAGCTTTAATATGTGTACTACCTGCAGTGGAATAAAAAAAGCTTGATATACTGAATGGTAACATAAGCAGCTTTCACCAGAAGGCTGTTTTGCAGTTTGCCATATCCGTGCCTTTCAAGTCTGCTGCAATGACTTGTGCCCCTCATTAGCCAGTGGCACATGTGAAGTACAGTGTTTACACCTAATCACCAGCAATTACAGATTTCAGAGATGTGAGCTAAAGCGGTACCTCACATTTGCAGTTAGCTAATTAATAACTTGTCACTGCTCCCCCTTCCCTCCTGCTGTTAGTATGGACAGCATTTTCTCTGTCTGCCTTCATCACTGAAATGCTAATGGGATCTCATTAGTTCTCCTGTCATTTACTATGAAGCCTACAGTGGCATGATCTTTTCTATGATATTTGGGGTAATATAAGTGTACACATAATAGAACCGGTAGTTTTTATAGGCTTCCACTGCTATGTTCAACCTGCATATGGCATTACTTTTCCAAATAAGTTTCATTGCTTCTACTGTGTATCTTCATTATAGCAGAGTAACTCAGTGGTAACATAAACTATAAGTTAGCTGATTATAGTTTAGTTATAACTATAACTAACTATAGCTAATATAACACCATTGAAAGTTTACTGCTTTATGAAATATTTTCTGCAATATTTGTGCAATGATAACAAAAACAACACAGAAAATGTTAAAAGAACTCATCTTTTATTTTATTTCTGTTCATGGTTCTGAAAATGTTCTAAAAAGTCTTGCAGGAAGTTTATTTTCTTGATTATAACAGTGTAAAAAAAAGGGTATTTAATTTTGATTTATCTAAATGGTTGGGTTTATTTTCTTGAATTTAAACAAGGAACTGTGAATATTGATGTTTATTTCAGTACTATCTGAATTAGTGTAAATCTTCTCTCCTGGCATGAAAATAAAAACAGAATGTTGTTGATCCTGCTCATGTACAGTGCATGAAAAACAGTCACACTCCTTAACCAGAGAAACAGATGAAGGGCCAAATCCATGTGAAATGGTCAAACAACCTAGATACAGAAAAGGTCCCGAAATCTGTTTTGATGAAGCCAAACAGGTAAAAATGACATTGTAAGACTTTAGGACCATCTTTAAAAACAATTGTAGAGCAGCTTTAGATGATCAGTGAAAACTGTGTTTAAATGTACCTTGGTGCCTGGTAACCCTCTTATCACTAAACATACTGTTCACTCTAGACCATAGCCACTCTATTTCAATTAACATAAAATTAACAGCTGCTTTCTTATCTGCCTTTCCTATAACCATTGCACTTTCACACATGATTCCCACTAAAAAATCATCAGTGAGCATAAAACTGTTGGTCTCTGTATGGTGCTGTGAAATGCAGTTTTCAATGGCTTGCACAAGTAGACGATAATCTTGACTTAGAAGTAGTATTTTTATAATAATGTTTCTAAATATTTATTTAAATGTTGCTAAATTATTAAAACTGTTATATGTGGTTTAGGATGTCGTTTCTAATTCGGCAAATTGTACTGCCCTTAGGTCATGTTCATAGCAGGTATAAAAGTGCATTGCTTTACTGAAATCACCAAAACGATGCTGTTTAGTACTTCTGTATTGAATGCATAAGTTTTGAAAGAGAAAAATTATAACTGTGCCACATATCTAAATTATTTTTAATATTCTTTCTATATTACCTTTCAAAGGTATGAAACAGATTATGCTGAATTCAAGTTGTTCAGAATAAATTTCAAGACAAAAAGTGCTGAAAAAGGAAGTGCCTGGCATTAGATACAATAAATACTTTAAAAATGTGTTTTTAATGCCTCGTTCAGTTTCTGCAATTTCTGCAGTGGAAAGATTGTTGCAAACCACTGCACTTAGTTGGCTATAACTGCTGTATACAAAAATTTGTTCCAGTATGTTCTCTGCTTTTCTTGTAATGAGGCACAATTACTGAGATGTCAGTAGTGTTAAAAAAGTCCAGAGAATTGGTATTCAGTGTGTTTTTCTAGTAACCAAATTTTCTTTTGAAAAGGAAATCTTCTTACTGGCCAACAAAGATTAAATAAAATTGAAAAACCATCCAAAAGCTATCCGGCCATTGTAAATAATCCAAACCATCCTGATATGATTGTGTGTGAAAGTGCAACTCTTGCTCACTAGCTTGATGTGCTGATCAGTGTGTAAGTCATGTGTTTTGTAACAGTGGATTGTTTTGGTTAAGTTTATTTGCAAAATTTGCTGTGAATCTCTTGCTCTTGGGTGGATGCTTTCACATTAACTCTGCTAACTGCCAGCAATCTGCATGATATCTCATCTTGTATGTCTTTTTTTCTGTGTTTTCTTTCCTTTCCTCTACTTGCTACTTTGCCCGTTATTAATAGGATCAGCCTATATGCACAACGAGTCGTGCCTCTGCCATGACGTCCGCTCCTATCTTCATTTTTCTGCAAGTTTTCATGTGGTGTGGATGGTCAGTTACTTTCTCTAATTTTTTGTTTTGTTCTTGGCTTAAAAAATTAGCAGACTTTTTTACTTACTGAGCGTACAAAAGAAAACAGAATGAAGTGAGTCTCAAAAGCAACAATCTGGAGCAAATTACTGTTGCAATATTAAGGGAAATTAAATATGAAAAAAACCTGTCTGGAGCCTTATATATCACAATTACTAAACACGAGGGCCCCTCCCATAGAACATACAAAGACAAGGGAACTTGTTGGGTTTATATGGTTGGCTCTTTGAGATTGCGCATGTACCAGATGAGTCTCCATCCTTCACTTCTAAGCATTTTTCCCTTGTCCTTGTTAAAATGAACACAAGATTTTTTTTTTTTTTTCCACAGAGACCAATAAAGATACAAAGACTGTATAACCGTGAAAATAAAGCTTTACTTACGGGTAGCAAGGATGAGTGCTGTGTGTGAGTGTTGCTATTGAGGAGACTAAGGAGTTTTCTCTGCATTCAAATTGACACAACAGTTAATGATGGAAGATGATAGTGTACACCAATTTGGTTAAACTGAGGATTCAGTAAAACAATATTTTTTACTTCTTATCTTTTGGCAACCTAAACATATTAATTGCCTGATTAGAGAGGAGGGTGGGTTTTTTCTTCTAATTAACTACATAAGTTGCTGTATATTGACCAAGTGCAGACTCTGGGGTTTGCAACGAAAGCTTTGGAAATTAGACTGTGTTGCATTTGATGGTGTGGGACTGTGGCATGAGTTACTGTGCTAGTGACATGTCTGCAAGAGAACTGCTGAGCTAAAAAGCGTAAAATGTGTGACTGAAGGGGGTTCTGATCAACATTATTGTTCTGAAAACCACTAGAGGGAGATACTCACATGTCTATCAAAGTAAAGCAAACTGAGGCAGAACTGGTAGATTACAGGGCATTTCTCAGGGTTAGTGTAATGAAACACTGAAAATTGTAGCAATTTAGAACAGTCATTTTCTCAGCAATCTATATTCTCTCTATACTTAAGGGAAGGTTCAATTAATATCTCTTGAACATAACTGAAAAAAAATCTTTAAATTTTGTTTAACATTTTATTTTTTGAGTAATTTTGAAGTTTCTTATTCTGTATCTAAATGATGTAGTTTCCTGCAAACCTAGGAACTTGCATGTCCATGGCAGAAGGTTGTAGGGAAAGGTGAAAGGCCTTTCTTTAAGCCAGTGGTATTTCACATTAAAATCTAGATTAACATCTCGTGTTCTTGCTCATGCAATTTGCTCTGCACATAGCTTTCTTTTAATTAAAAAGCTACTGTCCAATGTCCATAAAGCAGCAGAGACTCACCTTGAGCTGAATTCTTTATGCCCAAAATGTGCTTTTTACTTAAGGTGGGAAACCCACAGAATATAATTTTAGCTGATAAGCTTTTGGCAGCATAAAGTTATAAAGGTAATTTTGTTCATCCATCTTGTTTTTAATAACTTTGTGATTTTGGAAATGGGTTCTCTCTGGACATTAATCTACGTAGTTATATTAAAATCACTGAAGCCAACATAGATACAATCCAGCTGATCAGGTTCAGTAACCTGAGGGTTTTTTTTTTACTTTTCATCAAGAATAACAAAACAGTCATTATCACTGCCTCGAATGGCTTGCTCTTAACTTGTTCATGCACACTGGTTTTGTTTGCCATGCCTGAGAATAAAGAACTGTACAAGTTTTTAGCCCCTACTGGGAATGTCTGATTTCCATCAGCTTCCAGGGGAGTCAGTGGGAGCTTTGAGAGTGATTATCAGTCCGGGCAACTGGATACATTGTGTTGGAATTGCCTGTGTCCCCGATCTGTGCATGGGTAGCTGTACACCCTTGACAGCTTCGTGTGGTAGTCCAGACAAAGGAGGGTAGCACAACATCTATGAATGACCATGCATTGGAACTGGAAATTACTCTTGAGTAAATGCAAAGGTGTTCTCCATGTAATATGAAACTTTTAAAATACATGCTTATGAAAGGTGTAACTTTGAGGTAATCAATTGATATCAAAGGCCAGATCAGAAGCTCTTTGGGCAGGTGTTGTTTTACCCTTTTATAAGTCCGAGTAGCACAATGAGTTCTGATGAACTATTATGGTTTAAAAACAATTTTTTAGTACATTAAATAGTTATAGTGCACTTCTAAAGGAGTAACAAGTACGTTTATAGTGTTAGTGTACACGTAGTGTACATATATATCGTATATGTATAGCCTTATGTATACGTATTTATAATTCCATGTGTATTTTTAAAATTTTGGACTGGCAGTGTCTTCAAGGAAATGTTGATAAATAGCAATGAATATGTGGGTTTCATACTTAACAATGAAGGTTATGGTTTCATAAAAGCATTCATTTCCATTCTGAAAGTACTGAATAATTTTCATAGCGTGTGATGCTGTAAGGGCTATTGCCCTATCTAGAGTTGTCATAGTAAGGCATGACATGAAGGAGATGACATTTGGATTTGACACTTCTCTACCTCAGGCATGCAAGGAAATTTGATGTGATTTATTAATTCAAGAAATACCTCATACACTTCAGGTGAAATGAAAGTGGCTTACAACAATTCTTTCCAATTTCTTTTACAATTCTCTCTCTCTTCAAAGAGAATTAATATACAGACATAATTTTGAAGAAAACAAAGAGAGGACATCCCCAGCTGATCTGTTATTCAGGATTTGTGTGATTAATGTAATGGGCTGGAAAATTCCAGTGAAACTGCTCTAAAATAGTTCAGTGTCTAATTGTAGTAACAGAGTTAAAGATAAGATAATGCAAAGAGAAGATAAAATGATGCTGTATATCTTTGTTATAAGATACTTTAGTAAAAATCTCAAAAATAACATTAACATGAAACAGTTGAGAAGTTTTCGTAAAGCTCAAGAAGAGGGGAAGTGTTTTCAAAAAAGGCA
Organism: Lycocorax pyrrhopterus obiensis; assembly: GCA_014706295.1. Classification (NCBI taxonomy): domain Eukaryota; kingdom Metazoa; phylum Chordata; class Aves; order Passeriformes; family Paradisaeidae; genus Lycocorax; species Lycocorax pyrrhopterus. The sequence goes on from JACSVZ010000015.1 coordinate 10,088,573, forward strand.
TTTCGAAGACCATTCAAAAGTGACATTTTTCTCAATCTGGTTTTAAATTGGGGATGGAATTCCACTTATTTCCAGGGGACTGTTGATTGTTTTGATTCATGTGAATAAACACATAACCAGATTCCTCCTCTTTTTTGATTTTACATTTTCACATTTCCTGTAATTTTGACAGCAGTTAAAGCACAAAAGAAAATTACAATGTGAAATTCTGTGGAGAAAAAAATTAATTCAGATAGGGTTTACTGTACCTTCTTTGCCACTACTATTTTTTTCTTGGCTTAGGACGTGAAAGAATTAACTGATTCCAGAGACAATATTTAGAAGTTGTTCTTTGCAGAACTGCTGGTTTACCACTGCAAATTGGTCTAAAAACCTCAGAAATTTAGTGTGGCCTTCATTAATATGAGGTTAGAGTCTCACTAACCTTGAAATTTGTGTATAAATATTGCATACTTTTGTGTAGTGCAGTTTAATGCTGTAGTTCATAATAAGATGATGCCTCTCCTGCATAAGGTTTCCAAGATATTCTCTACCGTTGTGAATTGTGAATCCTTTAAAAACTTCTCTGTGTAGTTTTAGGGAGAGAGAAAAAGATATTAAATACTTCTTTTCAACCCAATAAGAATATTACATTGTATGGCTGTTGAATGTAAGAGCAGTTGATAAATTGTGGTGTAGTTAAAAAAAAAATCTCATAGAGCAAATTGAAATAGACAACAGAATGGAGGGTGTTTTCAAGTACCTATGGAGGTTGGATTAATTTATCGACATAATTTGCAATATTTGACCTAATGCAAGGTGACATAACCTGAGTATGAGTATACAAACCTGTATAATTCTATATGTGGAGGCCTACTTGCTTTGTATCTATACTGGATGTTGTTTACACTTTAAAAATATTTCTCTTCCTGTTATGCACAATTTTGTTCAAGACCTCCAGTTTACTTCTTACACTCTCCAGACATCTCCCGTCTGTTGGAAATTTTAAATCTCCTGCTTTGCTTTCAACTCTTTCTTCAAAGATGACTGTTCTAAGTAATTTCAGTGATAAGAATAATAAATACCAAGAGGTAACACTGAGTGCCGTTCACTGAATTCATGTGAGAGGAAACCTTTACTGATAATTCTGTTTTTAATGGTAGTCACTGTGAGGAAGAAGCAACAGGGTTATTTTTAAGTGCTTTAAATAGAATAAAGCTGCATGGCAAGACACAATGCAGATGCAAATAGTGACAGAGCCAAACTAAATAAACCAGAAAGTTCAGTGCATCTTGAAATCTTAGCATCCTATTCCAAATCTGGTGCAGTAGAGTTCACTTAGGACTTCCTTGTTGGCCAGAAACCTTAGGAATTTTGAACTTGTAGAGTGCAATCAACCAAAAAAAAAGCAAAACCAAATACCAAAAAAAACCCACCAAAAAGCAAACAAACAAAAAAGCCAAAAAGACCCAAACAAAACCCCTAAACAACAACAACAAACAAACAAACAAAAAAAAAGTGTGAACCAAAACTATACAACTAAATTATAAAGGTAACACATGACAGAGATATGTCTGGAAGAAGCTATTGGAAGAATGGCAGCTAACATGAGGTATTTGCTTTAGGACAAAATGAATTTCTGTTTCTTTCTAAGGAAATTGAATGCTGATTTTTGAGTTTTGTTTGGGCTTGGGGTTGCTGGGGTTTTTTTTACATCCAAGTTTGTAAAGGAGGCTCTTGGTGAATGTTATAATTCCTGATAATGTACTGAGTCTCCTTTTCTGCCTTATCTGATTTTCCATATTTTTTCCAAACTGTTTTGGAAACAGCTTTAAAGAATGCATTGTGTGCAGAATAAATGCCATGAAAATTTTCACCCATTAAAGCTGATATAAAGAACTCATTGAAGTCCTTTTCTATGCCCAGTAATTCCAAAATTCCATCTTTACACCTCTATTAGAAAGCAGTTGCCCTAACCTCATATTTGGCTTTGTGCTTTAGATTTAGTCAAAAATTTCTATTATCATTTTCAGTATATTCTGCAGGGAGGTCATAAAAAGCGCCTTATCAGCCCCTTTATTTCCTGTTTATGTCTGATCTGTCATTTTTATGTACTTTCTTGTTCTTGCCCATTTGAGTAAACTTGATTCCTTAATTACCAACCTTTTCTCTATGCCAGTGTATTTAAGTTCCCTACAGATTCATGCAGGGGTGTTTCTTTTGGGTTTTCTTAAAGGTTGTATGGTTTTTTGGTGGAGGGCGATGATGGTGTATTTTCATTTTCTGGGGGTTGGGTTTTTGGATGTGGGTGGCGTAAGGTTTATTTTTCTAATTGTGACATCACTTTTACTTGATTAGCTAATGCAATATTTCTAAATATTCTTCTGAATCCTTTTGAGGAACTTGCTACTAGAGATACTACTTCAAGGAGTGGGTTTTTTCTGTCTTCTGGGATTTTTTTTTTTGTTTGTTAAGGGTTTTTCCTTTTTTCTTGTTTTCGAGGTTGTATGGTTGGGAGGGGGGAGGGGGGTAATTGCTTTTGGTAACTTTCAGGTAGTTACATCTCTTTAAATTGAAATCTTTTGGTTTGGATTTGTTTGGCCTGATCTCTCACACAATAAGGCTAAATGCTATTACATTGTGGTCTATGCAGCTCCTAGAGCTATATAGAGCAACTCTACTAATAATTTTGAACTGACCCTGTGCATCACTAAAGATTCAGACTGATTGTTCCAAAAGTCATTTATCATATCCAAAAATGTGCTCTCTACATCTCTCTTTGATAAGACTTCGATCCAGTCTTTATGTGGTTTCTCTAATCTCACATGACACTGTTATTGTCCCTTTGATCAGGCGGTCAGCAGTGTTATCCTGGTATTACATTTTTTATTATGAGACTCTGAAATTTCTTACCCACAGAGATTCCATCACACTTCCCTTTTCCTGTAATAGTTTTATGCTGTTGCATTTTGTGTCATCCCTTACATTGTACCCTTCTGCTGTATGTCCTGCACTGCCATTCTTACAAAGCTGTAAGACAAATGCTCTGTCCTACTGACCTTCCACCAGGTTTTGGATATGTGAATTATTTTGAGATGGTTCATTGGTGATTGGTCTTCATCCCTCTGTCTTGATTTTATGTTCCTAGCATTGGTGTAGAAGCACTGGGAAACTTTGCTTAAGGATGTGCTAATAAATTAAAGGTTTTTTAATGGCTCTTTCTTATTTACCCTGATTGTACTTTTTATACACACGCACACACACTCCAGCCTTTTCTGGGGCATATTAAGTATTAATTGCGTATACCTCAGTGGCATGTCAGTCTGAACCAGGAGCTTTTCCCTGCCTGTTGGCTTTCCTCTGCTTTCTGTTCTAAAATCTTTTTGATTTCTGTGCCAGCAGCCAGTCTCTGTTACTGCTCAGATTCAGTCGTCTGTCTTTACCTGCACATATTGCATCTGTTCAAGAAGTTTCCCCAGTTGCTAATATACCTAAATTCCTTTCCACCTACACTGCCTTCTTGCCCTTGGAGGCTTGGGATCTCTTGGAAAATGGAAAGTGTCTTTTTATGCCATGGGTACAGAATACAGTGAAAACAAGAGAAAGACCAAATAGTTTCAGCCTTCAGAGCTATTCACGAATCTCAGACTCATCGGACAAAGCGGTGAGGGGATTGCTGGAAAATTGTCCTGGTGTTTTAGGTACTAATCAGAGTTTGTATCAGTGCTTAGAAACAAGGTCTAAGGTGTTACAGGCTCCAGGTCTGAGGTGTTACAGGCTTCAGAACAGGTATCAAATGTATTTCAGGCAGACTAATGAATAGGTCCATCATGTGAAAGGTATAAAGCATTATAGGCAAAGTGGTATCAAAGAACAGCAATTAATGGCAGGGAGGAATGAGGAAAAGTGGTGTGATTGCTGTGTGGCATAAGGAATAGTTACTGATGCATGACAGAGCGTTGCAGCTCAGAGACAGCCCTCAAACTGAATCAAGCATGTACAAGTAGTGCAATAGAAAATTCCTTTCTCGTACTTGAATAAAGCATCAGAGAGAGAAAGGATTTTCATTCTCTTTGATCATATCTTCACCTGCAGACCATATTCATTTTAATGTGCGATCATTTGATGAAATGGATGTAAACATACTTCGATATTTGTTTTCTAATCTTGAAAAGTTATCTGTTCTTCTATCTTTTCTCACAATAAAGTCATACTCGGAATCTTAAAATTGATGTAATTTTAAGGAATATAGATGGTGTTTACTGGGGCCCCCAGGTATATTCCATAGCATTTTTTGATTGATGGTATAAGTATCCCATCTAGTTCATAAGTTTCTGCTATAAACCTTGAAAGTATTAATCCTCCCATGTTTATAGTTAAAGTAATAATGCCACTCTTTGTATCAAAAATCAGAGGAACTTCCAGGAATTATTTTACTGTTATTTTAGCAAAATAACATATATAAGACCAAAACGGATGCCTCAAGGATAGTTCAAAATGTTGAAAACTAAGCTGTAGGTTACTTCTCAAGCAACCTCACTGTAATGAATATTAAATGATTTCTTCTTTTCTTGTCGACAGGAAGATTCGGCTGACTGCGGTGGGGCCTATGGTCTGAGTCCATCGCTGTGGTCTATGGTACCAATTCAGCTGGTCCTGCTTTGGCTGTTGTCTGGCAGCAGACACTGCCAGTTATGACCTTGCTAAACCAAAACCTGCATAACTTAATCAAGACCTGGCCAAAACGATAGCCTCAGTTCCGTTTTCGAAAGGGTCAGCTATTGAGACAGCAGCAGAACAGCAGTGCTCGTGTGGTTATCACGCGTTGTGAGACTCATCAAGGCACCACGATGCCTGCATGTTGGAGTGTCGGATCCTTAACCGTGTGTGAATGCTGCATCATCTACGCCATCCAAACAGATTTCTGTACGTGCTCCGTTGGGGAAATCTGAAACCTTTTGTTTGTTTGTTTGTTTGTTTGTTTGTTGTTGTAATCTTGATGACTTCATGTAAAAGGGCTCCCCTAACAATAGCTTATGTATATGATTTTCATTTCTTTTAAGCTTTGGATATCTTGAAGATGTATATTCTTTTACATGAACAGTTGTTTAAAAACCAAAAAAAAAAAAAAAGATAAAGGAAAACATTCTCCCCAATACACATTACTAGCACCGTGATGGCTGCTTTTTAGCATCAGTTTTGTCCAAACTAGTTGAGTAAAGTGAAAATATTGGCCAGTCTTCGCCAGAAGTTCAGCACGATTGGAATGCTTTATGATGAGTAGTTAATTCTTACAAAATTAATCATGCAGCCAGCTAAGTTTTGATAGGTTGATATTGTATGTAGAAAGGAAGGAAGGGAGAAAACTACTGTATTTCAAAATACAAAGGTACTGGAAAGTGTAACTAAAAAGTGATTTTCATCTTAAACTTGGTGTCATCTTCTGTCAGAAAAAAAATTAATTTCAATGTAATATTCACCTCCTTTTCACAATGCAGTTACATATAAAGCAAGTAGAAATTCTGCAAAGGCTGAAACAAAAATGCTTGTGAATAAAAAATGTCTTTGTGATATTTGAACGTTGGTTTCCAGGGGTATTTTGCATGATGATGATGATGCTATGTTATTGTTTTTCAGTTTGTTTTCTTTGATGGTAGAGTATAGTTCATTGAAAAGATAACTGAGTGATTCTTGTATTGTGTGAGAAATTGAACTTTGCAATGTGTTGCAATCAAATAATATTAAATTACATTATGAAACAGAGCTCTGAATATACTGTGCAATGAAAAAGCTGAGAAAATAGGGTAAATAGAAGTATCGTAACAAAAGGTTGAGGTGGGTTTTTTACGGAATAGCGATCTCACATGAAAATCTGTGTACAGATATTTTAAGGATATAAAAATCAGATTTAACACATTTATTTTTGGAAGTATATGTTCTCTAAGGTTCATATCAGGTTCCCCCTTTGTTTCCTTCATATAAACCCACTCATAATATTAAAACTTGTGCTGTTGCTATTTATTATTGAAAATAGCATATTCAACAGCAAAATGACCTGGTTGCTGCGATTAGAAAAAATATAAACAAATGGGGAGCCTTGAATCTATATGTATGCACATTGATACTTGATTGTGAATAATAACTCTAGAAGTTGTTTTTATACAACCTCATTGGTGATACAGGTTGGTGCAGTAAATTACAATATTACAGTGTAGCATAGTGTTGATGCAAAATATGATTTGCGCTTTTTTCCTAGTTTTCAGAACTAAACAGCAAAGACAGCTAAACCAATGAATGTGCAACTCTGCTGGTATTGTACAGTTCTGCTAACAACTGCAATATGCAAATATTAATATGGCACAATACACTAGCTCTTTAAAAAAAATAAAAAATGCAAATCATCAGTATATATATGCTGGCAATTGATTCATATATTTTTGATCATGCCAAAAGCTTAAAAAATGATTGGGCATGCATTAATATCCTATGAAAACTGAAGAAGCTACTCAAAGCCATGGCATGGCTTGAACGATCAGATGTCTACTGTAGTTGTACTCATGGCTGGTTCATTGTTTCTCATGTACCTTGGCTCCAGCTATGTATTTTCTCATGTTTGGGAAAACAGTGAGTGAAAAAAATAAATCCTGACCTTTTGCTCAGTGATGAAATCTAGATTTTTAAAAAATATATATCTAGCAATGTCATGGGGTTAAAGTAAAATTAACTGTGTTGGATAACTTCAGGTCCTCCTCAGGGAAGGTGAGCTAATGTTGATGATATGGGTGAAGATAAACTTGGAGCTCTTCCTTCCAGTCATAATGCTACAGTTCTGTTCACCCTAGCACCAGTTACCACCTGATACAAAAATTGGTTGAGTGTCTCTAGTGCCAAGACCGCATCCAGTATTTTTCCTTAATGTGGTCAATTGACATTTTATGGGAGGAGCAAGTTTTTTGGGATTAGGCCAATACTTACTGCACTCACTGCTTTTACTCTGAGGTTACTTTAAATACACATTAGTTGGTGTTTTGCTTTTTTTAATTTCTTGACAGATTATTGTATATTAAGTTCTCTATAGTTTTCACTTAGTTTCCCAAAAGAAACCCTACATGGACAAGTTACACTGTTTAAAATTTTAAAACACTTTCATTATGCTGGTAGGCCATAGTTGTAGTTACTTAGTAAGCATTTGATTAGTGTTGTAGGGAGAAAGAAAGATGGCACAAAGTTATGCTGCCACAGAAAACATCTGTGGCTTTTGCTCTCATCCCACTTCCCTTAGAGTGCTCAAATGCAAAAGGAGGGAGAAGCCCATGCTGTGCCGACACATAGCCCTCCTGAGTGATCCAAAGAGGGAAATGTCCTTTGTTCCTCTCCTTTGCCCCTCTAAATGACCTGAAGAAATACGTTTCTATATAAACATTTAGCCTTCCAGCTAACATTATAACATTCTATATAAACATTCAGCCAACATTATACCCATCTGATTAATACTTTAGAAAGTAGTAAGTATTTTAAATACTTTGAAATTAAATATTGGAATATATCCAAGTGATGGTCAAGACTTTTTTTTAAATACCCCGATATCTGTGAAATGCAAAACATAGATCAAAAATGAAATCTGAACTTTAGCTATCTCAAAATGTGAATACCAGTCTGATAGAAACAGCTCGCACGAATAAATACAAATTCTCATGCAGAAGAGTATCCTTACTCTCACAGTCCATCATAGTCATTTTATTTTGTCTTTGAAAGAAGAAACTTGATCCTAAGCTTTAAATTAAGATATTTTTAAATACAATATATTGTTAAAATTTGTGTTTTTTAAAGTCAGATAAAAGGTTCTGTCGATGGTTGCTCAAATCCTTTAAATAGCACTAAGGGAACTGTTGGGACTGGTTCAGATTACACAGAAGTCACGCAGTGTATTGTACATCTGACAAATAACCACCATTAAAGTTGTTACAGCATGGTACTGTGCAAAACATGATCTGAGAACTTAACATGAAAGGTTTCTTTCTAGTTTTTTCATTTAAACAACCAGCATTACTGCCAAAACACTGACCGTGGTCCATATTTGTAACAGGTTTTTAACATGACATAGCAGGTCTGATTGACAAAATTTTTAGGTCCTGTACCTTTAAGACTTTAGTATGATCTTTTTCATGTTTCTAATGCTTGAGGCTTTACTGCTTAACTTGACAAAAACAACAGTGTTGCTGCCATTTGTAAGTTTTCCTACAATATTCCTTTTATTAACTTAAAACCTGGCCTTACTGGTTTCAAATAGGCAGTATCCCTTTTAAGTGACCTTTGCAACCCAAGTGTTACTTGCTGTGGTTGAGAGCTTTTTGGTGTCACTGAAAAGACATTAAGACCTTTTTTTTCCCATTAACACATAAAAAACATGCTTAATATGACTTAATTCCAAAACACAACCTCAGTATCACTAATCCAAAAATTCAGATGCTAGCACACTGGCTAGTAAGAAATGTATGAATGCCTCCGAGGCACTGCAATGCACTCGGGTGTTTTTGGAATGTCAACCTAAGGTGAAATCTTAATAACTCCTTTCTTAGGATAAATTTTACCCTAACTTCATGAGACATCCAAGCCTTTAACAAAGGCCAGATTTATTATTATTTTTTTCATACCACAATGTTAATATTGTTAATACTCATTGTACACTATTGTAAAAAGATTAAAACAAAGTGTCTGAAAACAATTCAAGAGTTTTGAAAAGTTAGCCTCACCCTCTTCCCAGCTACTTGCATCTGTCCTGTTTATGGTTTAAAAGAAAAACATCATCTTGAAGAAATATTTCACTGAGGCTAAAGGGATACTGTCTTGTTCAGATGCCATGAAATTGCGATTGTGATCTGACAAAGCTGTCTTCTCTTCTTGTGTTGTATGGAATGTCTGGATCATGCTTTCTGGGATACTTTTATTGAAATGCTCAGTGTGCGTTTCTGCAAAAAAAGACTTGGTTGCTCTTAGCAGGCAATCAGGTCTTTCTCCCTTTTCTTGTGTTCTCTTGACACTTTTGTGGAACTTGACAAGCCTGGAAAAAAATAATTTTTTGTAAAAATTTGTACAATAATGTTATAAAAAGTTTATAATCCTAGAACTGTTGTGTTAATTATTGTGCAAAAACAGTATATTCAGAATAAAAGTTTATCATTTAAAATCTACAACTGTTTTACTGTTCACTCTGTATAATAAAAACATGTAAATAAGAGCCTACATTATTTGTTATATAATACTTTTGAGTTTCATATAATTATACCCAAGTGTCTGAAGAGATTGAAGACAGTGACTTAATGCAGGTCTTCATGGGGTTCAGAGAAGGATGCACAGCAAACCTTCATTTATGTTTCATTTGTGACTGTGAAAATGTCAAAAAAAAGTGGAAAAAAATCTAACCAATGAAAACTGAGGGTCAGTAAAGCTCTCAGTAAAATAAGATTCTGAGGCAGCTGAAGTATCCCTGTTGTCCTGAAACAATTGCTTTTGGAAGGGTTGTCATTTGCTAACTTGTAAACACTGCTGAAGTCCAAGAGTTCATTCACGTGGAGAAGCAGAGTAAAATCAGATGGCTCACATGGGTCCTGCCCAAGTTTTTGCCCCCACCTCTGACCGAGTCATGATTCAGTCAGCTTCTGTACTGCTGCTGTTCTTAGCTAAGCACTATATTTAAAGTGGATGTATGTACCTTAACAAACAAGCTTGGGGTGCTCAGGAGGTGCTCTGCTGGGTTTCTGACTTCCTGCAGTGGCACTGGCAATCTCTGTCAAAACTGCAGGGCAGAGGGCTGAAAGTGGCAACTGCTTTAGAAGCCTGATTTTAATCCTTGATTGGGAATGTGTCACAGCCCAGAGAAAATGGCAGTTGTAAAATTCTGATGGATTTACTGAATCCCTGAGGAGTAGATAAGAGAGTAGGAAATCAAATGCAGATTCTAGTGCTGCAAAGTAATAGATCACCCATGTGGAAATGCTACAAGGCAGTGCATGACACTGTGCATCAACATCCAGAGATTACCAGCCTCAACTAGATTAAACATTGCTTCCTAACTACATGATTATCCCCACATGCTGAACTCACTCTATCATGTTTTCTGTAGGCTGACTGCCATTGAGATGGAGAAACAAATAAATCCCAAAAATCCCTTTCTTGTACACATTTAGTTTAATTGCTGTATTACAATACACTAGCTATTAAGTAAAGGAGAAGACACTCTTGGACAACACAAGGTTTTTCCCCCACACTTCTGGAACTTATAAGCATCTTTGACTTCATCAGTTTGATATGGGAATTGCTGCACTGCAGTGAGATATTCTATATTCATCCCTTGTGCAAATCAAACCAGAATGCACTTGGCCTATCATATTGTACTATTTTGAGAGATGACTTCACAGTGTCCAATGCAGCTCTGTTGCTGCTAACCATCTACAGAAATCAAGACATATAACACGGATGTTACAAAATGCCTTCATTGTCACATCTATTAGTCCAGTGCTCCTCGTAATGCTTGACTGAAAAATATGCCCACCCTAAATGGTACAACATTTTCTCTGTCTGTTGCAAAAGATATTGAAAACAATGTCTCTCTTTCCAATAATCTCTTACGAGATTTTGTTCGCAAAGTGTAAATGGGGGAGGAGGAAAGAAAAATGAGACGTTTTCAGGAGATTGATTTAATCTAAATTCTAACTGTGTTTCTTCTAATTGTTTTAAATATATAATAATTTCTCTCTTTTTCTGATTGAGAATATCCCATTGTCAGGAGCTGGCCTTTCCTTTTGAAACCTTATTCAGAAACCCAGACACCTTTTAGCCAAGTGGCCCCTTTTAATAGAACACCCACCCTTCTCTTTCTTTTGGGGTTTTGAATCTCATTTTTTCCTCTGGATGTTTAAAATATTTCCTTGACTAGATCTCCAAGTGTACATCCCACATTGTGTAGAATGGGTATTAGAACTTGATAATAAGTGTTTCCTTTGGGGAAATGATAAACATGTTTGTGATTTGTCTCACCTAGCTGTAGTTGTCAATTGCTCGTGAGTTACTCTACAGTCAACAGAGTTTAGGAGTTAGGTACATATGTTGCAAGGCCCAGCCAGGCTTTAACCACCTGTCTGAATCATTGGAAGGTGAATTCTTTAAAAAGACTATTCTACTGCTCTTTTAATGGTATGTCTTTTCAAAGAGAAGAGTTCACATATTAGGTAAAATCTGCATCTTCTACTTCATCCATTACTTTTTTGTTTGGGTTTTTTTACCACTGCTAGTTTCTGACAGCTGTTTTGAGAAGGAAATATGAAATACAGGACTTCAGTGGTATTCACTCTTCTTTTTCAAAGGTATCTTTCAATTATTTTCTTCAGCCACTGGACTAGTTATTTCATAAACAAAATAAAACATGTGGACTTGGGAATGGAATCTCGCTCAGAATTTCCATTTTGACTTTTGTGGCTTTAACCCAGACTCTTCTTGTGACCCAGACGCTTGTGATCTCAACCTCTGTTCTGTGGCTTGATTATTAAAAAATAAATTTTTTGAGCATTGTAATACAGACACTATGAAAAGGTTAATTAGCATGCTTGGAACACTGACTAACAGCACAATGTTTTGGTATGTGTGGTTAGCATGTATTATTCCTGTAGGCTATTTTGAGAGTCCAAGTAGTCCTCATTATGGTATGGGTTAGTCAATTTGCCGTATAAGCTCTGGGATCTTCAGGAATTAATTAACCTACAGGAATTAATTAACTGTGAGAGAAAATTGCAGACACTGAGGGTCTGCTCTGCCTAAAAAGATACCGTAATGCCTAATTTCAAGTAGGTTAGAAATTAGGAACATTCTTCTCTCCTGCTTGGCTGTAGTCTGCACAAAAAAGAAAAGACCCCTATATAGTGATAGGTTTTGCTTTTGACACCTTTTGGGAATACTAGTGTGAGAAATAACAGGCAGGGAATCTTTGAGAGCCTGGGGCTAAATCATATGCAGTGGGATTCACTAGGTAAGCACTGTGTTCCTGGGCTGAACTGGGGAGATCCATGCCATATAGACATGGAGTAGGGAGAACTATCCCAATGAGCAGCCACTGGGGGTCTTACTGCAGTTGCATTTCCATGCACACCTTTCTATGGAAATTGAGGCATGAGGGTGCTAGATGCAGAGAAAAAGCAAGCAGTGGAGACGTGCATTCAAAACTTGACTCTTCTGCTTTGCTGGATCAACCTAGTTCCTAGGATCAATGTCTGGGCTCAGCAAATTCCCCCTAAGGCAAGGCAGCTGTGAAATCTAGGCTCATAGCTACCAGGGAATGATACAGGCCCATGTCTGCTTTAAAGGCCATTGCTATGCAGACACAGTGGAAGAGATGCCAAACTCCAGGCTCTGAGAGGAGCCGGTTTGGTGTCTGTGGTTGGAGCACAGTCTGAGCCAACACTGAATGCCTTCCAAAGAAGAGGGGAGACGGTGGTGGTGGTGAAAAGGATGTTACTCATCTTTTGCATCGTGTACTTCTACGTATAGCACTTGCCTCAAAAGTGTAAAGTCTGGTTTTAGTCTTTCTTTAGTCTGAGAGTATCTATGGGAGAGGGAATCTGAGCAGTTACATTTAGAGGCAGCAGTGAAATCTAGCTTGCAGGTTGGATGGCTACCTTGAATGGTCTTGCCATCAGGCTGTTGAAGACATGTCTGCAATAAAGACGAGTAAGAAGCTTTAAACATTTGTTTTCCTTTTGTTAATGTAAGTTTATTTTATTTTTTAGAAATTGTTATTATTCCATTATGGAAAGAGAAGAAATGAAGAAACAGGTAGAACTTGAAGATCTAGAGAGTTCTGGAAAGGTTAAGTATGTAACTCTAACTATGTGCAAGATATCAGTTTTGTTTGTTTGGGGCCCCAAAACCTGGTGAAGTCCCATTTTAGTTCATAAATGCTATGATTTGGAATTCTGAAATTAGGCAATGTTTCTAGGACATTTCTGAGAAGGATATTTATGTCATTAATCACTTGAATTTACTTTTCTGATTTTTTATATTTATGTCCAGTTCTAATCTAGCAAGTCATACAGTGTCAAGCTTTAAAATAAATCCTTAATTTTCAGTGAATGGAAAGTCTCACCATCCACGAGGAAAGCAATTGTGCTGAAATCTAAGCATTTAGGATTAGGAATAGGAAGTATTATTGACCCCAGATTTGGTTTTAGTAGACTATTTTATGGCTTGGAAGATGTGTTGCTCATTGATCATCCAAAAATTCCATAAACACTTGTGATGATATCCAACTTTGCATAACCCTGTAGCTGAGGCAGTAGCATGGAAGAACAGTGGTGACAGATTGCTTGTATTTCAGCTGGACATTGCTTTAACTCTCAGATCCTGGTACAGTTCATAAAGTTTCCTTTTCTCAAACCTGACTTGCTGTGCAACCAAAATTGTGAGGGTAACATGGCCAAGAGGAAAGTAAATTGTAACTAGAACATCCTGCAGAGAAGGCACGTCTGGCACCAGAGTAGTGCCTCCTGCTCTCCCCAAAGTGCACCCACCGGGCTGAGATGATTGCTGAGCAATGCCAGCACTGCCTGATAATTCTCTGGGGGTGTTGGGAAGAGCTGTGCACTTACGTGGCACAAACCAGTGTATCTGTCTCCCTGTCTCTATTTATTGGCAGCAAGAAATTCGACAAACTACATAATATTTGAGCTGTCAGCTGCCTAAAATTTCACCGAGAAAAAGTGTAAGTCAGAGACAATAGCTTCCAAATGCTTCCACGCCTCTTGGGGGATACAGATGTTAAACTAAGATTTTGAAGTATTAAGATTTTAGGGGAAAGTATGCACACAGACATAAATATTTTTTTGCCTTTTAGATGCTACCCATGGGCTTCTAGCAACCTGCCAGTGTGCTTTGCTTTCCAAGGTCAAAGAGCCCACTGTGCTTTATTCTGGCAGATGACATGGGTAAAACTGTGCTTTAAAGCAGCTTGCATGTGAGGCCTCCTTTGCAAAGCATGAAGGAGAACCTAGGGTGTGTTATTTGATCTTTTAGAATCTCTACTTGAGTGAAATGCCTTAAATAGAAAATGGGCCTGTTCTGAATGAAAACGTATCCTGGGCACTGCGCAGATAGGCACCTTTATTGCTTCCAGAAGAAGTTGTCTCATGTAAATGGATATTCTGTTACTAGAGAGCTCTTTTTTTTAATAGCTTTAATATCCATTTAAAAATAACAGAATAGTGTGGAATGCTCTATTTTTATAGCTCAGATGTATTCACCCTGCTGTAACTAACCCCGGACTGCCTTCACCATCTCTGAGGCTTTTGCCTGTAATTCAGTTGATTCACAAAATCCAATGCATGCCAGAATCAAGTTCCAAAACAGTGCAGATGAGGATGACAGTAGTTAACAGTGGAATGGTTTTGTTTGTTTGTTTGGGTTTTTTTCCCCTGCTAAACATACCCACCTACCCAGAACATCCAGATTATAAACCTTTAAAAGGTAGCAAAAAACATGTATGATTGAATTGATTGCCATTAGGAAACACAATATTTGTCCTTGTTTCATATTAGTATCTTTCTGCACTATGTTTTGGTGGTTTTTTCCCAAAGTTTATGATGTGTGTATAACAAACCTGTATCAAAACAAAGCCCAGCTCATCATTTTGAAGTGCAACATGAAATGAATGCTATATTGGATATAAGCTTTCTTTAATAGCTACAGAAGCTTTTATTAAAATTCCTTTTATAGGGAATTTAATAGCTATCATTTTATAGGTTATCACATACAGCTTTAAGTCTTGGTAAAATTAAAGTCAGATTTGCCAAACCAAATAGCTAATTTAAAATCTGATCAAATCAGAGAAGCAAAGTGGTTCAAACAGTAGTATATTGCTCTCTCTATATATTTCAGACTCTACAACTACCTGAACGGAGGTTGTAGCATGGTGGGGGTCAGTATTTTCTACCTAGTAGCAAGTGAAAAAAGGAGGGGAAATGGCCTCAAGTTGCACTAGAAGAGATTTATATCGTTATTGGGAAAAATTTTGACACCAAAAGTGTTGCCAACCATTGGAGCAGGCTGCCCAGGGAAGTGATTGAGTCACCATCCCTGGAGGTATTTGAAAGACGTGGGAGTGGCCACGGCTTAGTGGTGAACATGGAGATGCTGGATTAACACTTGGACTTGATGAGCCTAGAAGTCTTTCCCGACCTTAAAAATTCTATGATTCTGTACCAGGGAGGTTGTATTTAAATTGTAGGTAGAGTCTCAGCTCCTTACTATGTTGCTCGTGATAGATGAACTGTCTACTTAAAGGTCTGTTTGTCCAAAGTTAAATACTTAAAGTTGTCGTGTGCTGTTTTTTTTTAATTGTTTGTTTGGGGTTTTTTGTTGGTTGGTTGGTTTTGGTTTGGGTTTGGGTTTGGGTTTGGGTTGTTTTTTTTTTTTTTTTTCAGACACTGTCGTGCATCATAATGCACTAAGGAAGAGTTCGTGTTTTCAAGACTGCTCAATATTTCCCTCCCAAGAGTAGAAACTGAAAGAGCAGATTGAAGGATTACCCATTTCTAATAAGCAGACATACTTAACTAAGGATAGTAATCATTCTTTGGGGGGAATCTTGGCCAGACTAGAAAAGATAGCTGCTCTTTCTCTGGGCTAATGGCAGCAAGAGTCATTTAAGAATACAAAGCCGTGAGATGGCAGACTCTGTGTGGGTGATGAACAGTGTTCAGAGCACAAGCAGAGACGCTCTGAGGTTCATGCTGATATCCAGTGAGGCTGGCATCCATACGCTTCATTGCATCATTTAGGACAGTGACATTTAGGATTGTTCTCTGTGACCTGCATGCCTGACTCGTTTCTCCTCCTCCCTGGCCCAGGCAGGCTGCTCACAGACTTCATCCCCTGTGCTCAGCAGTGCAGCTCCAGCAGTGCTGCTTGCAGCACCTACAGGCACCTTTCAAACATTTCTGCACGCAGAGAGTTACCCCCAGCCTCTGCCTCTGAAGGCATTGCTCACCACTGGTCAGAAGAAAACCTGACAGATGAAATTCATAATTAAAGCCATAGATGATAAAATTTGAAATGTCTAGAGTGTCTGGATAAAGTTTTTCATGGACCAGTGCAGTCTCTGGCTGTGCCAGGCGACTGCCTTTTGGAAGCATTTGGTGGCCTGTAATTATTCTGTTTAGCTAAAAATGATCAACTTCATGACAGCATCTGTTACTAACCCAAAGGTTGTAAATGTCCAAGTTGCATTTATATGAAATAGAACCAGATGCAGACTATAAAATGATCTGAATATTTTTTAAATGACTTCACTGATATTTTGTCTCATATTTTCTTACAATTCATGATTAATATTTTTAAAGGTGATTTATCTTTCATCTTGGGTTCCACTGTTGTTGACTTAACCTTAAGAAAGCGTGATAGAGCTTGAGAAGGAAGATCACTTGCTGAACGTATTTTTAAAATATATTTCAATTAGTAATACATGAATTAAAGTCTGCACAGTTATAAATTATGGATATTAGAAGAAAATGATGTGTTCTTTTTTTTCTTATTTTTCTCTCAAAAGCAGGGTAAAGCTGAAGAATATACTGCTGTGGATGATAAAACTATGCCAAATAGATTAACAACTTTTGACTCAACAACTGTGATTGGTAGAGGTAGAATATATGTAGCAGGCTGTCTCTTTCCCCTTTTTGTATTACTAATAGTATGTTATAACAATTAAAGGACGAAGTTCTCATTTTATTTCTGGTGGCAGAAATTGAAGAAACATTTGTCCTGAAAGAAAAATGGTATTTATGGAAAAACTTTCTGAGGTTTCTGGTAAGGCCGTCTGGTTGTTACAGTAAACAATATTTGCAGTCAATTATCTGAAAACCATAGAACTGAAGCTTCTGAATTAAATTTAGCACTTGTTTTACTATATTGCTGGGGGCAACACTACACATGCATGAAGCCAAGTATGTGTTTACATAATTTCGCTGAATAAAAGTATTTAACAAATAATACATTGCTGTCTACAGTGGGAATTCTGTTATGCTTCTTTTTGAAGTTACTTAATGCTTGAGATATGTCTGCTAATTTTGTCTTCACAGCTTTTTTTTAGTGTTACATATCTTTATTCTTAAAAAAAATTAAAAAAATAAAAAATACTGATTTTAAGAATTATACCTTAAGCTCTCAATTGCATTTTCCGGATGCCAAAAAAAAAAAAAAAAAGTAATAAAAAGGACAAAGTGTGTTATCTACAAGAATTTTTGAAGTTATTTCAACAAATGGCAACATTATCAATAAAAATCTATTTGAATCATTATCATACCACATCTCAGGACTTATGTGACACTTGGTGACACATCAAACCTTCATAGGGAAATAACTACTAAAATTGAGATGAAATACTGTGAGCTTTGTTCTTTGTAAAAAGTCCATATTACTATTGCAAAGATTGTAAAGAAATTACTCCAGTCATATTCCTTTCACTTTCCAAAGCAAGTTGTTTTTCTCTAAAGCATCTGAGGAAATGAATGTATGTTAGTTTGCATGAAGTACAGAGGTCTGATGGAATCCACAAATGCAAGATGGTAAATAATAAGTGAAATTAGAGTGCAGTGTAAGGAAAGCTGCTGACGTATCCAACAACTCTGCTGTCATGTTTGTGACTTGCTAGGTAAAGGCTATGAAATAACTCTTCCAGTTGGCTTCCTTCTTAGTTTGTTTTTAGAAAAGGGATTTATAAAACTGTACAGTAAAATCCTGTGCTGTGAGGGTGGGGAGAAACTGGAACGAGTTGTCCAGAGAGGTTGTGGATGCCCCATCCCTGGAAGTGCTCAAAGCCAGGTTGGGTGGGGCTCCGAGCACCTGATCCAGTGGAAGATGGAAGGATGGATATGGGCATGCTTTTTAAGAGCATCAGTGGACCTTCCTGGACTTGCTAACTGGTCATGGTATCAGAGAGCTATTCCAAGTCATGCCCTAAAGTGTCTGTCTGACCCCCACCACCTGAGCAGAGAAGACAGTTCCAGCTCGGAAATGTAAACTATCACATTCATAAATAAGAAATTTATAGTGCTAAACCTCTGTTGAAGCAAATCACTACAGACTAATACCAGGCACAATTGTATTAATGACTGATAATAACCCCCATATACTAAACTTGAAAACATGGACCTTTGTTTGGACCTTTATTGTCTATGCAGAATAGTAGGTCCTGTTATCTAGGCTAAATTCATTCTCACATTAAGTTTTAATTCAGTACTTTAGTCCAATAAAAACAAAGTGGTTTTTATTTGCAAATAAATTATGAGCCAAATTTGGCATCAGTAACTTGGTTTCTTAGCTTTGCAAGTCCATTTTCTTCTTATTTTTCTACGTAAATAAAAATTTGGGGGATGGGAAGGGGGCTTCTTTTTTTCTTTTTTCCCTTCATGCACCTGCACGTTCTACACTGGTTTTTAAACAGCTGTGTTTGGTAGTTTAAGTGTTTCCTGTCACAAAAAACATATGCCCCAGCAACCACCAGAAACTGTACTGTGACTCATGAAGCTTCTCAGAACACTTTTTTATCAAATAAATTAATATACTTCATAACCACAGGGCAGCATTTACAATCTGTGCTCGGAAGATGAATGTGGGATAATGTAAGACATATGTGATTTCCTTTTTTATTGGTGACTCTTTTTTTTTTACAGAGATCTGTGAAAATGAATTAATGATACATTTTTCTTATTTATATCCGTGCCCCAATACTCATCTTGGTCTCCATGCAAAATCACATAAAGTGGAGAGAAGCTTTGTTTAAAGTTCAAGGAAGACACAAATATGAGACAGAAACAAGAACATCATAACAATATATAAATAAATAATGAATATTTGAGATCAGTATCTTGCAAACTTAGGGCATGTGAGCATCTCATGTGAGCTGTCCTGCTGACTTCAGTGGAAAGCTCGCGTGATTTGTTGAATTATCTTAACTAAAATTCTTGCATTAGACACAGGAATAGCTTTAAAGTACATAATTTGCTTCTTATTCTTTGAGGACTGCCTGTTCATGCAGAAGAGACATTGAAGTCAGAGCACTCCCCCTTCTTAAAAGTTTATGCTCTGAGATAGTAGTAATAATTTAAAGAAATTAAGCTCTTATTCCTTTATGCACTTTTGAGCTCATTGCTCCAAATTCAGCATTTTATCATTCCTTTGGTAGTTATTCCTTTGCATTCCCTTGAAAATGCCAGAGCTTCATCAAGTGTGGCATCAAGTATCTCATCAGTTTGGACACGCAGTGTTTTAAACATCAGTTTGCCGATATTCTGCTTATGGTAAAATAACAAAGAAAAGGGTTCATCGTCAACATGGGAACTTAAGTGGGTCTCCTCCCTCCTTACAGAACTTACCAAAGATCAGGACGAGCTTTGCTGCTCGCTGTTTCCAACACACACACTAGAGAAGGACCATTCTTTGTTAAGAACAAAAGAAAACCTTCAAAGACCCCAAAAATCAAACCAAAACTCCAACATGATACTGCATTAAAGCCAGAAAGGACTGTGGTAACAGAGTTATGAGTTGTCCAACTTCCCTGGACATGTCTTCAGAAGGACAGTCACTGCTAATTTGTTACGTGATGGTCCTGCTAGCAACAACCTACCTCTTGTGCGATGTGTTGATAACTTTACCTCCCTTGTTGTCTTCCTAGGCCAGGCGTAAATTCTGCCTGTCTTGTTAAGAACTTCTTCCTGTTAGATTACTTAGGGAACTCTTGTGTAGGGTCAACCTTCATTCTCCTTTCCAGTCCTATCCTGATAATTTCTCCTGTTGACAGAGAGAAAAAAAAAAGACACATGTATGTATGTATGTAATAAAAATATGGTTATTATTCTTGCACTAGCCTAGTGCTTTTGAATGCTTTTTCAAAATAATATTGTTTAATCTAAACTGTGCAGATTTAAAATTCTATTTTTCTCTTCTCTTTTGGATGAGATCTTTATCTCCTTCCTGGTTTACATCTATGCTGACAGGTTTATGACATTGCTACTACGTTTTCTCAACTATAACAGTGTAGACAACTGCTCCTAGCAGTGAAATGGTACCTGTGTAGGACTTAGAAAGGACAGGTGTGAGATTTGGGAATGGCTAAGACATCAAGAGCCATTACCAACAAAAAGTCAGTGTTTGTGGGATGCTGCTTTGTCCATAACATCAGTAACTTCTTCAGTTTCATAAAACCAGCTTTTACCATTGCAGTTTGGGCTGGAGTGGTTGCTATGGGATGTATCAGAAGACAACTGCTTCATGCAGATTAGAAAGGAGGAAAATTCTCCAACATGAAGGTCACATCCTGTCTGTAACCAAAATGCCATCTGTGTAGAACAGCAGAGGAGGTCCCAGTCCCTTCAGCATCCTCCTAATACAATCCAAGGCACTGCAGGGTTCCTGTAGGCCAGAAGCAGTTAGTCTGGGTCTCAAGACCACAAATATTTTGCTCTTTTAATTGTGGTGAATGGGAAGTAAGAATTCAATGGCGAGACTAGTTCAGGCAAAAGCTTGCACATTAAAACAAATAATTAAAAATTCTTAGATTAGAGGCAAATTTCCCTAAGCCATTATCTATGGCTCACCACAAGCTACAGCCTTGGCTGAAGGTACACCTCCACAGTGGGACTGCAGGGATAAAGCTGTTTCATGAGGCATGTAGCACCAGCCAAATTCCTAATGTGGGACAATTCTCTATACTCTGTGAAGTTAGACTGAATTTAAAAATGAGGCTGGTGGATGGATCCATCTGCAAATGCTAATTGTAAAGTCCTGTGGATGTGGGGTACATTATATGTACTTCAACTCTGTACTTCAGAGCCTTGATCCCATTTCTAATTACAATCAGCCTAAGGGAAGAAACAAGAGAAGCCTTATAAAAAAATGGGCCCAAACCCAACCATGTGTGAATATGCATGACCATGTTGCACAAGTGCAACCTAGGTAAGGCAGGTGACTGACCCAAAAGTTTATAATAAGATCTCTGGCTTTAAAATTTATGGGTCACACTCCCAGTTCATATTCACAACTCATCTGGGATAAAATGTATCTCTCTGAGAATTTGTTGGCATTTCTACACAGTTAATTACTGCCTTTTTTTTTTTTAATTTTCTCATACTTTTTTATAGGAGTGTAGTTTCCCATTTCACACTCAGCACTGAGACAATGCATTCCCTGCCCACAGGGCTTGCCTACTTTCATCTACAGACGGGACGCTCAGGGCTACTTTATCTTTGTGCTGGAAATGTGTACAGCAATTGTGAACACTTGCAGGACTCTCCCTAACAGCACTGTTTGGGCCTGAGGCTGAAGTTAGAGTCTGCCTAAAAAGACAAAAAGAGCTGAGAGATGATATTAAACCATTATGGCACAGACTAAGTCCATTCACCTCTCCCAGGTATTATGAACAGGAAAGGTTAAGCAGGCAGCTCAGCTAAGTCACTTCAGATGTGTAAGGCAGGAATAAATGCTTGCAGTGTGACACCCACGCTGATGTGTTGCTGGCTCCAAGCAAAATGCAGTGCATGTTTATGAGAGCTGTGAGCTGCTCTGAGCCTGGTACAGGCTGGGACTCTGCATGAGTAGACCAGCCACATCTCAGAGTGGGTGCTGGCTCACAAGCAAGTTTTTCTTGTTGCAAATCACTGACTTGGGTTGCCACAAGGCAGGATTTGGAAAGCAGCACCTCAGCAACTTCGCTTCTGGAGACAGCATTCCTGGAAGAAAATGTAAGTCACAAAATTGTGAGTGGCATCTCATTTGCTCCAAGTACTTCATTCTTGATATAAAAGCCAAAAAGCCATTAATAAGTGAAACCCACACTAATAATTTCTGCCTTAATCCTCCAGCAATGTCAGCATGGTACTGGTATCAAGAGAAGAGGAGTCAGTCATTCAAAGTGGAAACATCCCTCATCCAAAACAGTGGCCTGGTGACTCTGAGAACTTGGTGTTTATGCCAGAGGGTATAAAAGGAAAGATGGATACGGAAAGAAAAAACTGGCTTGACAGTTTATCTGAAGATGATCCAGTTAAACAGGAAGACAGCCCCTCTTGGTATAAATCTTTACAACTTTGTTGAAGTTTATGTTTGGCTGCACCAGCACTCATGACTCTTACTCGTGATTTTGATTTTGAAATAACAGCTCAGCAGTCCTTTGGCTTTCTCATTTCAGATTACCAGGCTGCAAAGGCATTGAAACTTCCCATAAGCTCTGAGGAAAAAAAAAAAAAAAAAAAAAATCAGTTTTTAACACTAGGCCGCTGGTTTTCTATGTGTGCAGTTTTTTGACTGAGGAGAAGAAAGCTAAAAGGATAATTTGATTGCTTTACTGCATATTTTGAATTCAAATTCACTTTGGGCTTTTAAAATGCAAATTCAATAAACCAGTGCTTAGATACACACACTTTAGTGTGCAGCTGCTTCTAATGTTAACCATTTATGCTCTAAAGAGCACAAAGACGAGAAAGGAAAATTGGTTGATGTTCAGCCATGACATATGGACAGAATTTTGACTTCTGTTGTCTTGGAAAAACATCTTTAGTCAAAAAAAATTCAGGTATTCTACATCGTTGGCAAAATTGAGGTACATAATAGAAACTTAGCCAAAGTTTTCTCAGAGTTAGAAAGGCTGAGCATTTGGTTTGATTTGAGTTGTAAGTAAAGCTTAGCTCTGAAGCTTGTTTCTCTGCCAGGAACCATGCAGGTTTCTATTGAATTCCTAAGTTTTTTTTTTTAAGAAAAGCATTTGTTCTAGAGTCTTCCAAAATTTAACACCCATTGGAATAAATGCTTTTTCATGTTTATTCTTAAAATTAATTACTTAATTGAAAACTAAGCAAAGAAAAACCTTCAGAATCCTGAATATTTGGTCATTAGGACCCTCCATGTAGCTGCAGTGCCCACATGTCTGGAAGTTGCCTACAGTTTCTTTTTTACTCAAAGGCCCATATTCCATAGCCATATAGAGTCCAAAGCTGATCTGAGTAGAGTAAAGCACTACACAGTGTCAGGTTGTCAGAGAAGAAGTCCCAGGAGATGTTTTGCAGAACCTTCCCGCCAGCAGCCTGACAACACCTATGTCAGAACAATTCTACACAGCAAGAGGCACAGTTTGTGTGAAGTACTTGGGAATTTACCTCCTTTTTTCGTGCTATCAGCTGCTATCACAATCTATTCCTTCATGTCTGAAAAAAGAAAATGAAGATGTTCCAGGTAATAACACTTCTGCTCTGTGAAATCAGTCATAAAGGGGTATTCTGGAATGTCAGAGCTTGTGTAATGTAATGCTTTAATTGGATGCCATGTACTCAACAGCCTGCAGTCCAAAGCCGTCAACTTTACTTAAACTTTCGAAACACAGAAAGAAAGAGATGGGAAATAGCAAGATAAACAGCAGCTTTATGAGGCAGAATGAGATTGTGGTTTTAACAGGGAACTGTGGAGCTAGGGAGGCTTAAGGGTGTTGGACGTGACAGGTGTTTTGTAGGAACTGAGTCTCTTTTTTTCCTTGAAGGGACTTGTTATTTAAAGGAACACATTTTACCACTGCAGGGACCTCTGAATGACTGAAAAATACTTGGGCCATGGTTGAACACTGATGCCATTACAAATAAAACACTGACTGCACAAGGAAAGTGCGAGGAGATGGTATAGGAGGAAGCCAAAACCTTGTGTAGAGGACTGAGGCACTGAGAACATAGGGGTCTCTTTCTAGAAAAGGAAAAGACATGCCATGAAAAAGGCCCCAATGCCATATAGTTGATTTGGTTACTTTCTGAGACATCTAATTCTGCCTTTTCACTGCCCAATCAGGATTCTGGATCTCATTCAAATTTCTTGTCTACAGAGAAGTTGCAATAGCATCCATATTATTTCTTTTCTTGTTTTTTTTCTTCTCCTTTTTTTGCCTCTCCAATTTCTCACCTTTAAAATGGGAATTTTAAAGAAGAGCCAAAGCAAAGCTGAGCAGCTTCGTAATATAAAAGCAGGAGGTGGGATCCATTTTCCCTAATTTTTTGTCTGTATTCTAGATGTTTGCTGTTGAGCTCAATACTTGGCTTTCTGCCTGGATCAAAGTGGTGGGTTTAGACATTTTCTACCTTATGTTTAGTGTCTCCTTCTAGGATGAGAGGACATTCACCCCAAAAATGCCTGCTTTTGTGTTCTAAGTATAAGAGACAGCTGTACACTGCTACAGTAACACAGGCTACGCTATGCACTCAGATTAATCCTGTGCAGTATGCCTGGTTCAGCAACAGATATCCTGTAGGATCTTTGGCAAAACATCACATAATTTCATGTCCATTGCCCATATACAAACCTTTCAGTGATCACACAATAGTAGTGCTACCCTCTGTCTGACGCCCTGTTAGACTGGGGGTGGGCCAGGGCAGGTGATCGTCTATTAAGAGGAATCACAATCCTATTTGGAGCTACGAAGTGTTACACTGATTGCAGCAATTTGTAATGCTGTGCTATTTATTCATTAATATTCTTTAGAACACCTTGAAGAGGTGAAGTACTGAGAATGATGTAAAGTTAAAATAACGAGAAAAAGCAAAGCTGTGAGTCGAACCGAAGACAGTGAGAGAACTCTCCTGGGGAACTGCAGGTCAGGGTTTGTGCAGCTCTGTAATCGAAAAAGTTCAACCTTTAGTCCAGCTTTATGGTAAATGGCTTTCGGTCTACCTAGTGTCTGACTCCTAAGAATCTTTATCCTTCCTCAGTGGAAATGACTAGGTTCTTAAAAATATGAATTATTGAATTCTGTAAAGGTAGTCCAGGCAGGAGAGTTAAAACTGATTTAAACAGAAGAGTGCAGCCCTCTGTGATTCTGACATTTCCCAAGGTTTGGAATTTATTAAGATAACAAGGCAAATCCTTCTGTTTTCCAGAAAGGAACAAATCTTCTCCCAACCAACAATAAATTAATTTTCCTAATTTTTGTGGAAGGACATACAATTTCTCTTTTCCTCCTTGAAAATCCAGCATTCAAAAATCAGTTGTTTTTCAAAGATTTATTTATTTTTGGATGTGCATGAAACGCTGTCTTGCCAGGACCTGAATAATTTAGAACAGGACAAAAACACACGTGGGATTTCTCCTTTAATCGATGTCAGTTCCGTATACCCTGAAAAGGGATTTTCCAAGGGTTAATATATATTATGTATTGTCATTATTAATTTCTTCTCCATATAAATAAGACAACATGTTTACTGAAGTAAGGTCCAAATGGCACTCCAAGCTTATAGCTCTCTAATGCTTTTTTACCTTTAAGACTTCCTAGCACATTTTGTTAGAGTTTGTGAAGACCAGATGTAGAGTTTCCAAAAGCAACCAAAAACTTCAAAACAAAACAAAACAAAACAAAACAACACAACACAACACAACACTTAACTTTGCCCTTATTGTTTTCTATTAATTCAGTTATAAAGAGTTCCACTAATGGAGCTGCTGACATATACTTCACAGTTTATAGATGCCTCTGTTCTGTGGGAGGGAGACCTTGTGGATACACGATTAAGGAAAATCCACACCTGGTTGTGGACCAAGGACAATATTCAGGAAAAAAACCCCTACATTACACTTCTATAGCACCTTTCACAGTCAGTTTTATTCTAAAGCGGCTTCTCTTATGTATAAAGCCTGAATTTGTAATGCATTTTGAACTGTCTTCTGCCATGCATTTGATGGTGTAAGCGTAGTCTCTGTGCCTCCATCAAATGTTTGTCTGTCATGCAGCGGTTCAGGCATTGAACACAATAAGGAGGTAGTGCAAGGTGTTCAGGATACTTTGGAATTAAGCTGGGTCCTCAGACACCTCAAGAGTTTCAGCTCCTCCAGAATTAATGAGAGTAAATAATCTTCAGTGGATGGTGAATCTGGATTTAGGGTTTGAACTGAGATATCCAGTAACAATGAGCTGATGCCCTTAAAAGATTGTAGTATTCTGTAGCCTGTGGCAATCCTCAAGCTATCAGTCCTATCAGTATCTGCTTGAGTTTAGGAATCTCTACTCCTTCACTTTTCTCCAAAAGTGGAGCTGGCACAAAGGGAATTGTCTCTGGGACAAGAAAGAGACAGAAAAACTCTGAAATTCTGTGCTAACACATTTTAGCCAGATGTACAAAGATTTTCGTATTCCTTTCCTATTGATTTATCTGGTTTCAGTTTTTCTGTCTTTTTGCTTTGTTTTCTTTCAATAGGAAACAAAATACCCACCCACCAAAAGAAAAATTAAAAAAGAATTGTGAGGCATAGGTTCATGGACATATCTTCTTGAAGCAGCTATTTTCACAGAAAAACAGTTTTAGTGAAATATTTGTAGTAGATCTATTAATTGTATTTAGAGCATTTAATCTAGATATGTAATTGCTTTAAGAATAATGTCTTTTCTCAGCAAACATTTGGTTCATTTCTCTGATAGTCCCTTGTGAAGTCACTGAAGAAAGAAAAAAGGAGGACATCAAAGCTCCCAAAACCAACAGATTCATCATCTTCCAGGATAAATTTTTTGTAAGAGCCAAGTCTACTGTGGAAAAGCAATATCTCAGCAGGAGGGTGCAAATTCACTCACTGTTTTGTTCCCATCCATACAAATCTTCAGAACTGGTATAATGACTGTAAGGCAAATGAATTCAGGAGGCAGTTTTTTCATCTGCAGCATCAAATCTAAGAACAGATAATCTACCCAATAAGGGTCCAAGGCATAAAATAGAAGAAAGCACTGAGCAACTCCATTTTTAAAGACTGACAGCTGGTAGAGAGGTGTCAGTGTCACCCAGACCTTAACATAAAATTATGGCAATAGATTTTCAGAATCACTTGATTTTGAGATGGCAGGCATGGAATTAGGCCAATTTTGATCCATTCAGAGTTTGGTACTGAGTGCTGAATTTCTTTACCTTGGTTTTGGACTACTTTGTCCCTCACTTTAATCCATATTTCACCTTGCAAATCTAGAAGATGGGACTGATATATTACAGTAAGGCTTTGTGAACCTGATCCAGAGCCCTTGACTGAACTGATCACAGATCCTTCTGCTGTGGCAACTACAGCCTCCCACGCCAACTAAATACTACATTAAAATCTTTGGAAAAGGACAACTCACCTGAAAGAGTGAAAGGAAAGCAGCATCACTTCAGCTCTCCAAGACAAAGCATTTGGTTAGAGAATGACATTTCTAGACTGGATCACTGCATTTCAGGTTTGAAGTTTTGGAGTTTTGTTAAGTTTCTTTGGTTTGTGTTTTTGTGGTTTTTTTTTTTGTTGTTGTTGTTTTTTTTTTTAGCATACTGAACAGATTGCAAAGGAAAATATGCAAGGTAAAATGAGAAATCTCTAAGATTTCATTCATTGTATCTCAGCATATACAGTCATACTTCTCACCATGTTGGTTAAAAAGAGTTAGTCAAAAAATAATTTTGGTCTCTGCAGGTTTTTTTGGGTTTTTTTTTCTGTCGTGCATTTCCGTAAGTCAACACATCTCAGAGCTGGAAATTTGCAGTTGTTTAGCCATAAGTAATTGTATTTACAGCCAAAGTACAGCTATCACATTACTCAGGTCAAAAGCCAATTTATTTATAATACAAAACATTTGAAAACTGACATCTGTTCTTGAAATACACAGACCTTCTGAATTGACGTCAGTGATGTAGCCACACAGAACAATGTTTCCGGTGAATTTCCTTAGTGTTTTTATCTGAATGATAACTCAGCTCAGTATAGTGTAATCTGCTTTCTTTTTTTCATGGTACACAATGGTGTGAAAGGGTAAATTAAAAAAAATGCCCTATAATTATTATGTGAACCAAATTCAAACTTGGCAAGCATATTTATATCATGAGGGTCTTTTTTTTTGGACTAGACACAGGTATGATAGGCACTTCTGGGAAATTGCCCCTTTCTATAGAAGATGAAACTTTGAAAGCTGGGATCACTTGTGACCTGGAAAGTGAACAAGTAGACGTGGGCTGTCAAATTTTTCTTTATTTTTCAAAAGATAAACTGGCAGCAGTAGCTATTGGATTTCTCTAAGCAGATAATATTTTCTGAAAAGATTTCTGGCAATGACCTAAATGTACAGTTTTCAGTCTTTATCATAGTATGAAAAACATATTGAGAGAATTGATTATAGCAGCTACTGACATTATCATTAAAATGCAGATTCCTTCTCTTGATTCCCTATTTGCAAGACATCCCCCCAGGATTTCTTATTTGAAAAGGAATCATTAGGAAATAGGATTATTTTTTCTTTGCTACTTACAGGGTGTTAGCCTATAAGAAGGCCATAAGGAAGCAAGTTTTCTGGGACTATCAATGATAGTTCTATGTCTACATGTAAAGGGTCTTTCACCTAACTATACAATAATGACCAAAACCATTGAAAGTAGAAAAATCAAGTCTAATTTTAAAATACATATATGTGGCAAATTCTTGAGGTAATTTGGGTTCCTGAATATATTTATAACCTGAGTAGTCTATCTCTGATGCTGAGTAATTCAAAATGTAGGTATCTCCTGAATCCTTGGGACTTTTACTTTGCCTTCTCTAGTTAATGATAGCACCAGTGGCTAACTCAGGCCCATACAGTCACTTTATGATAATCCTATTATTTAAAAATGGGAAATACCATTAGGTCATCTAGTCTATCTAGTGACCTATTCTTGATCATTAGTAGGAGTGATTAATGTATTTCAGACCTCATACCAGGATTCTTTTGCTGTTTTGTAAGCAGTAGAAGGCTGATCTCCTATGGATTTACATTCTTACCCAAGACAGGAATGATACCATTTATATGGAGTATGAAGGCTCCAATCAGGCAAGAGGCACATGTAGGGAGTTAGTCCACCCCCAGCACAGCCTGTTCTAGACTGACATACACAGAGGGGTTAGTCCTGACCCACAGACATGTCTGGTCAGCCCAGCTGGATGAAACTCTGCACACCCAGACATACAGCTGCTTCCAAAAGGGCTGGGGAACAGCTAAGTTCTGTCTGCCTTTCTTTCACAAGGATTCTCTCCTTCTCTTTTCTAATGCACTCCACATTTTCACAAAACTTCCAGAAATGTAACTATTTTAATTTTCTACCCTATTTTTGAATTTTCTACCCTTTTTAAAGATTTAAATTAGGATGGTGTTTAGTTCTTACCAGACAGATCATTTAATAGATTACTTGGTTTCAAAAGGATCCTTGCTTAAGGTAATTAGAATTACTAAATAAATCATCTTATGGGAGTCATAATGCCAAATGTAATAAATCCACTAGTTCAAGCGTTTCCCAAATTTCATACAAAACGTGCCATATAATACTGAATTTCTCCAACTCTCCCTCTCGAATACCCACATAAAGTATTTCACTGTGGAGGGTCGTAAGTGTGACTTGAGTGATTATGAGTGTTTTCAAGAATCAAGTTTTCTTGTTCCCTTTAGGAATACAAAACTAGATGTTGCAATGGCCCCAAACAATGACACAGATCTTGCTTAATCTGCAGAATTACTGGTAATGTAGGTGATGCCTGAAGAAGGGCTTTACTTTTTATTCCATGAGGATACTGTGCTTTAAGAGGGAAGAATAAATTGGATTTTGATTAAAACAATGGAAATAGTTTTTTGAATAGCTTCACTCATAGTCTCTTTTTTTTCTGGAAAACAATTTAAGCTTTCAGCTTCCACAGTCACTGTGTTTCCAACCAAGGATTGAGGCCCCTAAAATACACGGTTTGGATGCATTTTTTTTTTCTAATTTGTCTAAAATTTCTCTTATTATGTCCAAATAGATATTCTTTTTTAAGCATATCATGAGAGTGAAACATGCTATAAAGAGAGGCAGACAGAACACAGAATAGGTGAATATGAAATGGTCAGGTTAGGCATGAAAAGTAAGTTTTCAACTGCTAGTACAGTGAGATTTTATGATAACTTTAATGAGATTGTGGTGACATGAAATGTGCCTATTTTTAATATGTTGATGGATAGAACTGTGTGATATTCTTGCCTGTAATAAAAGAGACCAAGAAAGTAAGTGCCCTGCAACTCTATGCCACATCATTTGGACATCCCACTCATATTCATTTTAATGGAAATTACGTGCTCAATTGCTAAGATAATTTTGAAAACATGTTTTGCTCTTTGAAAATTGTACAGGACCTTCAGAGAATGTGTGTTGTGTTGTCAAATGAATCTCCCTGTGAGCTAGATATCAATCAAAAACACAGCATTTTGAACCAACATTTTCAAAACCAGATGTGTAGAACTAGATTCTGAGATTCATTTTTAGGACTTCATTGAGTTTTCAGAAGTGCAAGCTTTAAAAATGGAGACTTCAGTAACACCAGAAAAGCTGATAGGCGGACTTTGAAAAGAAGAGCATTCAGAACTACCTATGTGTCTGAACTCTGAAGAGCAAGGTACTGAGCATCATAGGCAGATTTCCTTAAATTTTGTGTCATATGATATTTTTCATAGATTTTCACCCAAAATCCTCTTCTTTTTTTCCACTGCATTGATGGAATTGATTAGTTTTCTTACACTTATTTCATTACACAAAAAAATCATTTGTGAAGCTGGATGCTCCTCATGCAGCTAGAAGAGGCACATGAGGATGTTTACTTTTACAACTGAACCACTTATTTCTATTTCTTTAATTTTTTTTTTTTTCTGGCATGGCATGGACAGCCTATCTCCATCTGTTCCCCATTTCAAGAAGACATCATTAACTCCACTATTCTGGTAAAATGAATGAAATAAACCATAGCAGAGAAGAAGGTCCTTTCAAATTCTTTTAAAAATCCCCTAAGTCTGTGGAACAGACATGCTCTTTTGAACAAGTTTCAGAACAGTAACTTGATTTACTGTATTTTCAACTTAAACTGCATCTACATTAAATCACTACTATATGGGATGTCAAGGTGAATGTAGCAATGGAAAGAAAAGCAGAACATATAAATATTTTAGGGATTTAAAGATAAGGGATTTAAGCATGTGCAGTGGCAAATCACCTCTAGAAATTTTGTTTGGTAGTTGCCAGCTTTTGGAGTCTACAATAGGTAGACTTTCCATGATAATTGATGAAGAAAGTTTGCCTTATCCTTCAACCAATACTGCCCTTCTAGGCAACCTGGACATAATTTCAGTAAGACCTACCACAAGAATGTGTCTGTATTCTCCTACAAGCAATTATTTTGTTCAATTTCAGAGGTTACTTGGGTTTTGGTTGAACATATAGAACGTAATTCATCAGTGAATGACAGAATCACTTATGATTCAGGCTTACATGGCTATTGGGAATTCATCTTTGGGAATTACTTACAGATGAGAGATTAAAAAAAAGTCCTCCTGCCTGGATAGCATATATTTCTGAGATCTGAGTCAGTAGTGATACTGGGTTGTGAAGCAAAAAGGCGAGTTTTGCTAAAGAAAAGGAGAACAGGTACATCTAGCTCTCCCTCTGTCCTCTGATTCAGGAAACAGTTGTCCTATGGCTGCTTGATAGTGGCTTTTGGACACTCCATGGTTTGGTGACATTTTATGTCATAATTATGGAGTGAATTTGGGGCAAAGTGAAGTTAAACCGTGACTGCTCTTCTTTCATTTGATCAATCATCTGGTTTTCTTGAAAGGTCTTTTTTCAGAAAATAAGGTCCTGGAGGAAGTGACAATAATCTATACCTGTAGAGATGTTGCTGGGCAACAGTTAGACCCACAGTGACAATAAAGGGTTAAATTATGAAGAGAATATTTTTATCAGTAAATTTTACATGTGTATATCACAGCTGTCTACATCAGAAATAATGTCTCCATGCCTCTTTTACAAATAGAGGGAAAAGGGCACATTTCTTTGATCTGTTTCAGATATCCAGTTTATGATGAACTCAGTAGTGACATGACTACTTCTTCACACTCTGTGACAGGGGCCGTGCTAGCTAGTTTAGAAGCAGTCACTAACATTTAGTCAAATCAATCATACCTAGATTTCTTAACACATTGTATATTTACTCCGTGCTAAAGCTGCCTCTGTAATTTATGTACTCCATAAATAAAAGAACAACCAAAAAAAGTGGAGACTTGTAAAACAATGGCACTTGAAACAGTCTAGATACCAGAAAATTCTTCTTTTATCACAGATGTTTACTTTTCATGCTTGAAAAGCAATATTTGTTAACACTGTTGTTGGATCAGTTAGGCATAGGGATTAAAACCTCATTGCAATTTTCTAACTAAAAGAAAAAGAAAAGGAACTAAACCCCTCCGAGAACAATGGTTGTAGTTTCTGGAGGTGATGTTGAGTCATCAACAGATTTCTGCCCCTGGAAGAATGTTTAGGAAGTGAAAGTGCAGTCTTGGGTATTGCAACCAGCCAGAATAACAACCAGACAAGATCAAGTGATATGATCTGACTATGTCTGTGTCTTCTCAAAAAAAAAAAGAGTGGGATTTTTTGGGTTTTTTTTCCTTCTTACGTTGGTTGTCCTTAAGAATTTATAACTGTTTAAGAGGGATCTGCGAAGGAATCCCCATTACACCCCCATAACACAGCATAGGTGCAACCTCAGCCAACAATTCTACCAATTAACTCTGAACTTTCACATGAGTCTCTAAAAATAGTTTTGTCTTTTAATGTTAAAACCAGAAAAATTACTTTTATCATTTTTATCTATTATATGGCCAGGAATTTTCTAGGATTCTCACAAAAAAAAAAAAAAAAAAAAAAAAAAGAAAAAAATTAAAGAGTATGTCATTTATACTCTATGTGTCACAAGCTAGAAAGTCATGAGGGGAGAGGAAAGCATGACAGTGAGGTCATACAATTACCCAGGAGAAGAACTTATTAAATGCTTATGGTTTTTCCTCCTCTTCTCTTCAGTTAGTCAGATTTTCCAACAATGTATCTATGAACTCAAGAAGCTGGCATGGGGACAGTGAATAAGGGTGAAAAAAAGTGTAAGAACTTAGAAGAAATTGTCAAGGAATGTACACTTTGAAAAAGAGGCTGGCAATGGCTGTGTGATGTATGACTGGAAAGCAAGAAAAAATGTTGGAATTATATTATGGATGCCTTAGAGAAAATGGTCATTGCAGAACATTTAGAGGGATGTGGTTATTAAAGGAAGGAGTGTAGATAACTTGCTTTGATTATACTGGACTTTGTGGACAAATTATTCCAGATGAGATATTCTACAGGAGAAGAGTATGAACGAGACCATAATTCTAAAAGCTCTGGAGCATAGACATGTAAATTCTAAGTAGTTAGTCTGGTCATGGCAGACAAAAATCCATATAAATAGATGAAGAAGTAAACACGGACCAGGGGGAGTCCTGGCGTAATGGTTGATAATGAGGAAACAGAGCTGCCAGTGGGGCTGCTGACTGAGCAGTTCGAGAAATGAGCAGTGAAGAACAATCATGGGGGCCAGGGAGAAGCTGGCTGCCAAGAAGAAGGGAAATGACTAAATGCATTAAGGACAACAGGAAGATCAAATAGGCTTTGAGCCAGGCCAGAAAAAGAAATTCAAAAGGAAGCTACCATGGCTCATGTGCTGGATTGAATGGTTATTCTGCAGTAAAAACAACAACTGAGATGTCATAAGGACCCCAAGATTTAGAAGAAAAAACAGAGAGAAGATAGATCCCATGAAACTTCTCATACAAGAGAACAGCCCTTCATCAAAGTTCAGTGGCTTTTGACAATTGTCTTTGATAATTGTTTGCAAATTTGCATCTCCTGACCTGTGCAGTGCTGATTTGGTGTACAGGGATTTTCTGTTCCAGGAGTTTCTCATCACAAAGGGAAAGGTTCATCTCATTCCGTGATGGTAGCTTTTTATGCTTGTAGCAATTCCC
This sequence comes from Lycocorax pyrrhopterus obiensis, assembly GCA_014706295.1. Lineage (NCBI taxonomy): Eukaryota > Metazoa > Chordata > Aves > Passeriformes > Paradisaeidae > Lycocorax > Lycocorax pyrrhopterus. The sequence continues at coordinate 10,122,447 of JACSVZ010000015.1, forward strand.
TCTGGTTACTAATGGATCATTTACACATCTGAGAACGTTGTTAAGAAGCTCCCGAGTGGAATGGGATTCCAGCTGTAGCAGCTACCTACTGCTGTTATTTCTTATGGCAGGCTCCTGAGAGTTGCACAACTGCCTATTAGTAAGTTGATGATGGACGGAACAGCTGTAAATTTACAAGTAATGATAAGCTTGAGACTCCTAAATTAGTTAGAAAACAGCAATTTTTCAAATTTTAAACCAGACCTTGAACCAGGATCTTTTTACAGGATAATGCCACCAACAAGACAATAGGTCAGTGGTTAAAAGCTACAAGCATTTCTCTGTCCTTTCAAGTTGTGCTCCATCTTTTCTGAAAATAGATAATCAAAATCTCAGGCCAATTTACCACAGTGGTTCTAGTAAAGGCTTTAACTGTTTAACTGATCTGCTGGATCATAATCAGAAATTGATATGTTCCTTTCTACTTCATCTCTTCATCTTCTTCTGCAAAATCACCTCAATTCATTTGATCTGGGAGGTAAGTGAAAAGTAAAGAATTAATATATTAAGGAGGCAAAACAAAAATAGTCACTCGAGGATGGTGAGAAAGAAGAAACAACAGAATAAGGAGGAAAGAAGAATAATGCAGCTGATGGAAAAGAGAGGGCACCATACCCCTGGTGATTCTGCGAATCTCTTAAATACACACTAACATTAAGAGAACACTCTGGGAAGGTGAAAATGAGAGAAGGAAGAAGATGTGAACTTGATGTACAGAAATCTTGTTTTCCTTGTTGCCTTTGACAGAAAGCCAGAAATGTATCTGAAAGGCAGAAGAGATTCCTACTGAAGGAGAAATTAACAACTTTTCTGGAGAGAGAAAACTCTTGTTCCAATCATACTTGCAAGATTAAAAGGAACAGAATGAAGCTGCTGGTCCTTTCATCTCAAGGACTGATTGGTGGGCTTGACCTCACCTAAATTTAGAAATCTTCATCTGAGCTAATTTTTAGCACATGTAGATTTAGGTGTTTCTGGCATTCATTCACTACCAGTTAAGTAATCTGCATCTGTAATATTTGGACCCCAGAGAATTCTGGGCAGAAAGGGAAGACACAAGAAGGTCTTGGAGGACAATTCTTTCTTCAAACAAAACTGTATCTTTGCTGTTTGAATTTTTGTCTTAGTTTTGATGTATGTCTAGACTTGGTCTATCTTGAATAATGAATTATGTAGAAGGTGTCTCCTTGGCCTAACAGATTTCAAATACCTCTTCCTTTTGGATTTAAAAATCCTTGAAATGTTTTATTGTAATGGCAACTCAGTCTAAAAATATCAGTGCCGTATGTAGTTCATGCCAGGGAAGAGGAACAAAAAAATTTAATTTTCAAATGCACACAAAGAGAGAACACAGGGAGAGCAATATAAATTTAGTGGTTCTATTCTCATCTTCAACAAGCATTAGTACTAATTGTTAATTTTTCTGAAGAGGCGCATGATTAGTGAAGGAGTACACAGAGAACTTGTTTCACTTAATACTCGGGTTATTGTTTTTTTATGGAACTAAAGTTTATATGTTTCTTCTGCTGGTCTTTTCATCTGAAGGACTGTTTGGTGGGCTTGACCTCACACAGAACATGACAGAAGGACTAAATAGTATTAGTAGGCACTTTTAGTTAATGTTCAGAGTCTTATATATGGAGTTCAATGGTGTTACTATGTGAAAATATGCTTGCAGCTTATGCAGAGTAGGACTCAATGAGAGTAAAGCCAGGTGGTGAGATCTGAGATCTGTGTAGGACTGTATAATACTGGCAGAAGATACATTCACAGGAAAGGAAGTTCAACCCAAGACTTCAATGCCTGACTTGTCTATCCCAATTATTCTAATGATTCAAAGTGAACTTTATGGAACTGCTCACTTGCTTAAACATTAGGCCAAAGTTAGGCCTCCATTTAATTGCTTTTCTCTTCTATTTGCCAATTCTGTGTAAAACATTTCTAAAACAATTCAATTACAATAACCTCATAGTGTGCATGAAAAAGGAGAGGAAAATTAGAACACCAAGACACTTTCTTTCCTTTGGTATTTTTCCTGTGAAGACAGTACTTTTATTGATGTTTTTTTTGTACCACTTTATTGCTTTGTTTGGATCAGCTCTGCAGTACTTTCCAAATTTAAAAATGAAATGTGTGACCCTCTTCTTTTGTTGTCCCCTTTTAAAAAAAAGTGACTGAACGTTCTCATCTGACATCAGCTGTGTGCCTTACAGAGATGATTCATGAGATAGCAAGTCACGGGGAAAATTAAAGGGTAAAAGGGCACCCTGAATCCTACTACTTTTATTTCTCTGTTGATTTGGGTTTTTTTGAAATGGGTGGCCTTTTACTGGTTCTCTATCTGTTTCTATGATTTCTGCTAGTCTTTATGTTCTCACAATAAAGTACTGGCACAATCACTGAAAAGGGAAAAATAATCAGAAAGCAAAATACCACTTCAGTTTCACTCAGATGTATCACAACCACGACTTTCCTGGAAGAATCAAGGCTGATGTCAAACTCAAGCAACATCGGCCATGAACAAAGCACAACCAGCTGATGTGATACTTTTTCACCGCTATTGTAACTGAGGCTGATTTCAGATCGTAGATTATACAGATGTGTTTAAACAAATATTTTGCCTAAGAATTTTTCAGCCGTGAAACAAAGTTTAGAGTGGAAATTTACTGACAGGCTAGAATACAATATTTAGTTAGAATAGTTGACGTTCAAAGCAAGACCAAATTTCTGTGCCGTTAGGAATATCTGTCCAATATCTCTATTAATTAAAATTCAACCGTAGACAGCTTTTTGACTCCACTGCACAAAAAAGGCTTATTTCCTTACATACAGTGAAACTGTGCTCTTAAAATTGTGAGGCACCATCATTTCTCCATAATTCTAACTCTGAATATAGTCCTAGAATTGACTTTTTCTTTTTTAACAGACACAAACAAATTTGCATAGCATGCCCAAAGTAAGAATGTTTATTTTTAGTGCCATTTTAAGCTAAGTTCAAGTATTGTTTACTTTACCAATCAGTTGGTTTTGCTAGTGTTGTTTATGTGATGCTATAAGAACATGAATTTAAACTTCAATATTGAAAATAGAGACCAAAGGGAAAAAAATCAATCTTCATACTACAAGATTCTTGACATGGTGAATTATTTTATTGTATTTTTAATAATGCAATTACAAATATGATTAATGACATGTGTAGTGGCCTCAGGAGAATATCTTCCTACCTATGTTTTTACAAATACGAGAATAAGATGCCAGTGAAATGCTGTTCACACTCTATCTCCATAATAACCATTTTCCAACACCAACCCCCTCCAAATATGGACTAAAACTAAAATTCAATTTCTTCCATTCTTGCACAATGTTGATATAAACATTAGTGCCATTTTGTTTATCCATTTGTGAATGTTATTATTCCTCAAAATCATCACAGTTGTCTTTAAGATCCAACATGTGACTATATCTACGTATGTGTGAAGCAGAGATGTTTGAAATGCCCATGATCTGCTTGATAATGCCTTATTGCACAATGAGTTTTCCTTTATTGTGCCACAGTACAATGGAGGCCAGAATTTGGTCCATTTGTTCAAATTTTGGGACGAAGCTGTTAAAAAAATTCAATCATAACAATATGTCTCTTTTGGGACATGAACTGCTGACACACGTTTTTTGTTTGGCCAGTCAGTGTGATAACTGAGTCGGAAAACTCTTTCTGGTAACATGAATGTAGCTACAAATATGTCATCTTCTCATACCTTCATGGAAAACCAGTACAGCATTCCTGTCTGTCTTCAACAAAACTAATTAGCAGGCTAACGAGGGTAGCAGATTGCACATTTCCCTTTGGGGTTTTCAAAGGAGTTGAAGGAAAAGTCAGTATTATTTGAACATTGCTACCTGTTTTCCTTTTGCTCCTTTGAAAATTCCATAATAAAACATAGAGATACAGAGATACATACAGAGCAATCAGGATATAGATAATTTGGAATTAAATAAAATATTTTCTTTAACAGAAGCCTTGCAGGCTCATGTTTTTAGTTGCTTTTAAAAATTCCTCTTCTATAACAAAATATTTTTGCCTTTAATGCGTCTGATATTTATGCATAGTACTTAGTTATTTGTGTATTTTTCTGTTCTTACTCTAATTTCATTTTCATCCAGGGTTTGCAGTAATATGGAGGATTTGTTGTAGAAGAGTTGGTCTTTCTGACACCAATGTATCAGGGTGTGTAATGTGGCTGGGTCCAATTTTGTTGACTTTCCATTTGCAGACATTTTTAATGATCTTACATAGAATTTCTCTTAAGCACAGGAACATGCTGTGGCTGCATGCATTTGACTGGACAGATTATGATTTTGACATATTTTCAGATTATACACAAGGTCTACATCTTCCTGTAGAGCACACTGGAAAACATTTTTTAATATTCATTATTAAGAAAAATGTCTACCTTTTTAAGGGGAAATAAGTTAGGACTTACTTTTATAAATTCCAGTTGTATGCAACAGACGTGAAAGACTCTTAAGATAAGGACATTTCAAACTGTATTTATTCATTATATTGTGTAAAAATGGACATTGCCCAATAAAAAGTTTTAGTAGTGTCTTCACAGGGTCTTCATAGTTTCTATATTCCTGAAACATAAATCTTAGTGATGAATGAATTTAGAGATAATAGTATGATTTGCTTCCTTTGCTTAAAAAGTTTGCTGAAAACACACTGGTTTATTATCTCCCAGATTAATTTCATTCTGTGCAAGTGTATTTAAGACTGTGTGAAATGAACTGGAGACAGAATAAAGCCCTAAACAAGTTAATTTAAAAAAAAAAAAAAAACAACCAACAAAACCCAACATCAGTCCTAAGAGTGCTCATCAGGCAATTTTCAAATCATGTATCTAGTTTTGTCTGGAACAAGACTGTACATTGCAGTACAGTGTCTACTAATTCCATGTCATGTTGAAACTTTTAAACCCCAGCTATTTCTTGGTCTGACCTTTTTATAAAAAATACAAAGGATGTGGAAATGTTTAACATGGGATAAAAAATACATGTATATGCATTTTCAATCTAATCAATAAAATCTTGCCTTTTGGAGCTCAGAACACTTATAGTTTGAGATGAGAAATGATATCCAAGAGGATGTTCCATTAAGCTGAAATGAACTGAACAGTAAACATTGTAACTGAAATAATTTTGAAACTAATTACTTTCTTCAGTGTGTTTCGGAAAAGAAAAGACACATCAGCTTAGGCATATTTTTATTTGCTTTTCCAGAACAATACTTCTGGTCTACTTAAAAAAATGCATAAGAAGAATCACTTACCAAGCCAGGCCATCCACAACATGTATATTTTGTCTCCTAGAAGTATTCTGTATCTAAAAGCCAGCAATTTATCTCATTTTATTTGTGAGAAAAACCCTTTCTTTGCATTTGGGGTGTAGAATAGGAATGGAGTAGAGGTTTGGTAGGAAATAGTTCCACCTGCTACGATGTTGAAGATAGGAGTATAAGCTTTGCTCTGGACTTGCACTTACATCTCAGCTGTATAAGGGAAAGAATCAAAAGTGATACTGACCACATCAATCCTTGTTTTCCCATGGATCCCGTGCCCTATAACTATCCTGGTCATTATATACCTACCCCAGTACATGGCCTGTGTCTTTTTTCACATAGCAAAAAGGAAGCAGTTGAATTTTAAGTCAAGTATGTAACATACTCATGGGTGTTTCCGATTTCTTTGTAGATATTTGATACAGTGCAAAATAACAAAGACCAACATTGGCTACTTCTTGGTTTCCCAAATACTCCATACTTCCATCAGAAGAAAAACATACTTGAACAGCCCTGGAACTCTTCTGCTTCCAGTAATATGGAGATGTGCCAAATTTCTTCATTTAAATCCACCCCAGTCAGCTGCACTCTGAACTTTCTTTCTCTTTTGTTCCTTCTTAAAAAATTCTCCCTTTTTCTCATCTGCTATGCCCTGTGTTTGCAGCGAAGGAGGAAACATGAGAAAAAACCCATAACACCTGCTGGAGACAGTAAAGCAAAGATCATGATCTACCTTTTGTGGAACACATTCAAAAATTCAACCCATAGTGTCTAAGCATTTTTATTTTCCAATTGCATATGATTCTTCTTATAGGTGGTAATGATTGATGGAAATGTGCTAAGCAAGTGAGTTCAGGAAGGAAAAAACCAAACAGGCTGTGATGAGGAAATTGTTTAAACAATATGAAACTGCCAATCTAAATTTAAATGTGCCCTTTAAACAAATCCATCCTCTCTACCTCTCTTTTGCGAGTGCTGTAAATATGTCACTTCTGTTTTCTGTCGTTTCAGACTCTTCTTATCTCTTAATAAAGTCTGATGGAAATATCCCACTAGCTCTTTCCCCCTTTTCAACATGTCCAAGGCAGCAGGGTTACAAAAACCAGGGCAACACTGAAAAACTGTTATTTGCATGATTATATCTCTTGCCAATTTTCACTTCTGCTCTCAATTTATTCCACACAGCTGATTTTAATAGCAATAACAAAGTTTCTGATATGCACAGTATGCTTTTTTGAACTTCATTTTAAAGAAGTAGGCTAAAAATTTCCAAAGGCAGCTTTTAATTCCTGTTGTAGTGATGATTTAAGCATCCAAATTAAGACAAGTGAGAGCCTATTTTAGAAGAGCTGAGCATCAGCAAGTCTGAGTTCTAGAGCCTTAAAACTCAGGACAGCCAAAGGATCAAGCAGGCACATACAAGCACTCCAAATTAGAGACTGCTTTTGGAAAAATTAGCCTTGTTTCTTAAGGGTGAAATCTCGGCCTTTCAAAGTCAATTACAAATCTCCCAATGACTTCAATAGGCTAGGATTTCACCCTTTATATTTTATAGGAAAAAACAAGAAACATCATACAGAAGTTTCTCTTTTATGATTTTCTTGATGTTTGCTCAACCCTGGCTTCCCTTTAGGTAGGAAAAATCATGGTTTTAATTTAAACTCCATAAAAACAAATAAACAGTAGCTTAATTACAAGGGTGGATGGGATGTTTCACAATGCTTAAACTAATGTAGTAAAACACCAAGTGTTTGAAAAAACATTTTTTAAACTCAGAAAACTTTAAACTGTAGTGTGTCTTCTCCTCCCTATTCCCAACAATGCTGGAGTTGCTAATTTTACAGCACAAATGGGAAACTGATGACAATTCCTAGTAAAGTAGGTTCCATTTATTTTGACTGATGCCAACAGCAGTACTGTAGAATAACATTTTTAACTGCTTTATCTGTAGTAGGTGCTTCAGTATGTACCTGTAAGACACATTGTGTTTCTGCTCTAACTATATGATATTGATCTCTTCCCATTTATTTAGGTACAATAATCTCATGTTCATAAATGTCTTATGGTTATGTGAACATAAAACATTTCTTATAACAATAAGAACAAAAAGAACAATAAGAACAATAAACAATAATAAATGTGCTAATAACAATAATTTATTAAATAATTTTACCGGTTGCCATCCTTAAAGATTAAATCCTTACTGATGATTCAACGAGGACAGTATTACAATATAAAAATTGAAACACAAAGACTATATATATATTTTTAACACATACACAGTCTGTTGGTCCTTGAATTGCTCTGATCAGGTGAAAATGGACAAGTAAGCCTTAGGTCCTACAAAATCACTAGTAAGATTCAGAGATTCTTCTGCTCTATATCTGTAACGTATTAAAAAATGTTATGGCCTGTCAGTTCAAAGATTAAATGAATTATTTATCTGTTCCAGTCCTTTCACTTGGCCATTTCTCCACATGTTCACAAAACAAGGATTAGCCACAATAACATAGAAAATACAGCTCTTTGTTATGAATAGATACATGTCCCATCTATGTTGACTTGTTTTCCATAGGAAGATTAGATACAAAGGTTTTATCTGATGATTCCCTGACCATTTCCTTTAGGGACTAGTGCAGAAACAAGAACATTGTTGGTCCATATATAGAGGGTCTTTGCATGGAAGAAGGTTTTGAGAAAAATTGCATCTCTTCTTTGGGGGAATAGGATGAGGATAAGTCTTTTCTGTGAAACTTACACTGCTCCTTTTCTGTTTAGAGGTCAGAGACTTGACGACAGATTTCCTTTCCACCTGCAGGAGGTGGTGTCAGCAGTGCACATATTACCTTTATTTAATTTCATATGGTGCGTCAGCACTAGTGGCCAGACAGTCAAGAGGCCTAATTTCCTACTCAGATTTGTTCCTTGAGCCAAGCAGCCTATGTAGAGTACAGCTAGCCTTTATGGGAAATCAGCTCAAGGAAAGAAAACTTGTCCTGCCTTATTTCAGTGGTTGGTTGTTTTCAAATGGATTGGTGAAGCTGTCTATGGCTGGAGGGTCTCATTTGTGGAGGCACGAAAAGACAGACAACCTTTGATCATTATGCCCAAAGCACAACACTGGATTCCATTTTAGAGTGCAAGAGTAATTTTAGAAAATTTCCCTTCAACAGCCAGCAAAGGTAAAATAATAACACAATGGAAAAGACGTTTTCCTTGCTGTGTGCCTAGAGGTCATATTTTCATCTGAGCTCCCCAAAGTCACAAACTTTTCTTTTGTAAATTACACTCATTGCCATTCAATATTGATGCTAAATTTTAGTCATCCTGTTAAGCTGCTTTTTTACTGAGTTTTTAACCAACCAAAATACTGCTGGTTGTTTCTATAAATAAAAGAGAGCATTGACCCAGTATATTTTATCTGGATCTGCTTTTGGACACTGTAAGCTTGTTTCCAGGATTTTAAAAGTCTCTTAATAGAGAGTGTATCCTTACCTATCCACCTATGAATTCTGTGTTTATAATGTTCTTAGAAAATACGCTTAGAAAATAATGTGCTTCACTAGTCCACTTTACCTTTTGCCTGGCAATACTCCTGAGGCATCTGTTCCCAGATCAAGGGAACACTGAAAGGCCTTAAATCTGATCTGTCAGACAGCTGTGCTAATTTAACTAAAGGGGCTACAAGAGAGGATGGAGAGAAATCTATAAAATATTTGGCTGACATTTGAAAAAAGAGATAGGATGTTTTCTTGTTAACCTTTAGATCAGCCCATTACATAAATTGTGACAATGTTCTCAGATTAAATGAGACTGTATTCTGTCTTAGCTCTAAATTTATCACTTCAGCAAATGAATTCTACTGTAAATTCTGGCAATATATCTTTTAAAGAATGCTGTTTATCTCACTGGGGAAGCAGAGTGCTGATAAATAAGGAGAACAGCCTTTTGGATGAAACATGTTAAAGATGGATTGAAAAGATTCAATAGCATTGCTTTCCTGCTTCAGTGTAGGAATGCTCCATGTTATATGTCTGATTAAATTACAGGTTTCTCATAGCATTTCTGTAAGTTCTAAGATGATAAGCAAAAAGATCTATGAAATGTTGCCTTCTCATAACATTTGATTATGTGAATTCTAATTACATATGAAAAGCATTTGTACAGAATTCAATGATGAATGGTTGTTCAGCAGCAGCTTCAGCTCCTACTTAGGTTTCCATTTGCTCTAAATGAATAATTTTCACCAACTTATGTCTATAAGAGCAGGCAGAGAACTGACATTTTAAATAATTTAATTTTAAAGTCTCCTAAAATTAAAACAACTTTAATGGAAGTTTTTGAGTTCCCCGAAGGCTAAACCCTGCACTAGTTTCTAAGTGATTAAAATTTCTTCGTGTTTACTCAAAACCTGAGTAATACAGGAAGCTGAAATACAGAGAGCTTATGGAAATCTAAAATGTCCATGTGCATTTTTAGGGAGAGAGTAGAAAAAAGTTGGGAAAATTATTTTAGATTAAAATATGAAAATATTATATAAGCGTATGAAATTTTATCTGAGGCTCTCAGTTTATAAAAAAACTTATTTCTAGAAATGATTTATTAAATTTCTGTAAAAATTTATTTTAAAAGATTAATACATTAGCTGTTAATAAATCAAAAGTAAAGAACATGAACCTTCATTCCATTAGAGTGAATTATGAATTTTTGAAACCTAAAAATCCCTACTTTCAATATTAGTACCTAAATGACACTAAGGAAGCAGAAAGGAGTTGCTAAAACTTTCCAAGTCAAGGGGTTACACACATTGTAGTCTTCAGAACACTTTGATTATTCAAAGGGTAAATTGTCAGAATTGGTTTAAACTCTGCAATTTTTGGACTATAATTGCATGACTCATGCAAGTAAAGCCTACTTGCCTAAATAAAGCAAATATTGTTCCTTATAGGGAAAAAAAAAATATTTTCAGCAAGTTTTTGTGTTCTGAGGGAACTGAACAGAGCAGACCAGAAAGCAGAAGTATATATAATCCTACCAGTCCCAGACACTAATTTTGTTGAAGGTTGCAGTGTTTCTTTATTTTATCTTTATTTATCTTTATTTAGAAAGTTTGTTGGGTGATGGTGACTAATAGCTGAACATCTGGATGCAGTGACCTTTAAAAGCCTTTAGTCATTACTGTGCCCAATTAAACTCAATATCAACAGAAGTGCTTGCATTTTGACTGGACTAGTATAAATCACTCTGCAAATACATTATGCAAACACGGGGAAGTATTACCATCCTGGGCTCATTCCCCTCTAAATGACTTCAGCAGGATGGGTCAGGAGTTAAGGATTTGTTTTGGTTTTTGTTTGCAAAGTACAAACTTTGACAATTAAGAAAATTAATTAATGCAGTTAGCTGGACCAAATAGCTCAAAAACTTCATTGAGGAACACAACTGCAATTTATCTAAGTCAAACATACAAAAATTATCTGGGATTCACATCTCATACAGAGAGAAAATAACTTTTAAGAAAGCTTTTTAAAGGTCTAAGTGGATAAACAGCCATCTCATAAAAAGGATATTGGAAGTAAGCAGGGAGTCTATCTGGAATGGGAAAAGGAGCGATCATTAAAGGAAGCTTTACTATAAAGGTCAAAAAGTACAAGAACAAAGCGACAATTTTGAAAAGCCAAGATGAGTTTGCCTTTATAAAGGAAAATAAAACAGGTGAGCAGAAGGTTCTTCTAATAATGTCTACAATGTGGAAGTCTGACTCCTGTTCAGTGAGGGATTAAGATAAGAGACAACCTAACACAGCACCAAACCCCAACATTCAACCGGGCAACTGTTGGAATGAGGAGATGGATGGGCCAGGGATCAGCTGAGGCACTCCCAGCCTCAGGCTTCAGGCACCACCTTGGACACAAGAAGCCATGACCAGGCTGGGACTTTGGCCAGCAGGAGGGGGTTAGAACCAGTCCAGAGAGGGCAACCAGGGTCAGTCCCTGTCCAGGATGGCTGGGCAGGGCTGTGTGAACAGGACTGTGGTGAGGCCAGGCTGGGACATCAGCTCGGCAGGGCCCAGGTACAGCGTTGTAGCAGGGCTGGAGATGTGTCCTCTGGCCTCTCTGGGGCAGGGCATGACAGCTCTGGGGCTGGAATGCTGTCCTGCACCGTGGCAAGGGGAACATCAGGGGCAGGGAGGGGCATTTGTTTGCAAACAGAATTTCCCCAGTGTTAAGACTTAAGCAGAGTAACCAGAAGCTTGGTTTTCCCACGCTCCTTTAAAATCAATGGAAAAAAATTCCTCTATGAACAGCAGCTCAAACCCCCTAAGATCTAAACTCATGGCTGAAAATTCCTGTCTCTCCATCAACAGGTCTTTGGGCGGTTTCTGCATTCATATGTTGTGAAGTGATATGCTGAATTTAGGAGGGCTGGAAAGCATCACTTCAGACCTTAAAGAAAACTGACGCAGAATATAGCAAGAAATAATAAAGATTCTGTCAGGTTGAAGATTGTACTTCATAGCTAGAAGCTGTACAACACAAAATTTGTATTTAAAAGAAGAAAAATGAGATCTTGGGTGGCTGAGGAACAATTGTTTAACCTTTGTAATATGGAACACCTGGAGAAAGTGTAATTGAAGATTTCACAATAAACAGAAAATGACATAATACACAATGAGTTTATCAAAGTTAATCATGGCATGCCAACAGGAAACTTTTGATGTCACTGTTTTCCAGACAGTGCATATATCCAAAGAGCATTTTGATATCATGTCATATAGGAAGCTATTAATTTTACTACAATAAAATTATATATTTGTGAAAGTAAGATAACAATAGATTGTGGTGAAGGTAACTGTCAGGCTAGAGACAGTGTAATTCTTTGGAACTGGTGTTCAGTATTTCTAATTAGTGGTTACAGAATAAAAAATAGACATGTTTCCATACAGCTTTTCAATAGTTAGAAGACGTTGTTGTTTACCTAGACTGGGTGCCACTTCATACTTCATAACCACTAAAAGTCCCAGTTCCTTAACTGTTTGCATTGATGACCTACCTGGAGCAGATCACAGATTCTTCTAGGCCAGATATTTGAGTATCCGGCAGAAGCAAGGCTGCTGTGTGTCTGGATCTTGCCCTGAGGTAGTCTTAGGAGAACTCTTAACATAAAGCAGGTTAAATATAAACATTGTCAATGTAAGAATGATGACTTAGAGCACTGAAGTGTTAGGAATAAAATGAAATTCAACAGTTCGATGTGCCCAGACTTCCATGTGAATCTCAGAAAAATATCATATAGTTCAACAGTCATAAATACAGAAGCAGAAAAAGATCAGGTACTTAAATTTAACTGAACACTGATGGAAGGAACTCAGTCCTTTTGTTCTAGTGAAGGACAGAGAGATATTGCTGTTCTCCGGTAGTCCATCTCTATTAGCAACATGAAGCTGGCAAAATAAAAACTGATCTGGAGTCATTGACCCCAACTGGGAAACTTTCAGGGAGCACTAATATTTAGAAGGATGCAAAGACTTTGCAATAAACAGAGCACTCTTATAGGTTGTGTCTAAATTAAACTGTAGATGTGAATGCAATGTGAGTCAAAATCTCAACTCCTGGTAATTCAGATTAGGGAGCAAGGTTGAACAATTGCTCTGACCTGGTCCAATTTTCTGCAAAGGAGATCTTATTGTCTGCAAAGGAGAGAAGTGAAGATGGGAATATGATTTGTACCTACTGTGGAATGGAGGTTAATTGAACTAAAGAAGCACATGTTTCATTATTTGCAAAGCAAAATTAAAAAAGCTGAAAGAAACAAAAATATAATTAAGATATAATAGGAAAACACATGGAACAATATTCTCTCACAGCAGACAAAAATTACAAACACTTTTGAATTTAAGCCTCTAAAAAATGTTATTGCATTGTAAGGTTAAAAGTCTTCAGATTTATATCTGGTTGAAGAGTGAAAGATAAAGGAATATATTCAAACAATTCATGAAGTAGAACTGTAAGCAAAACCAAATAGGCATCTAACTTGAATTTTAAACATTCTTGACAAATATATACATGAAAATTAAACATAATTAATTTTATCCTCTTAACTTGTCTTTTTTATAAAAAGTACTAAAAGGAAAATGAACTGCAGCGATTACTGACCTAACTATGTAAGTATCCACAGCCATTTTCTCAGATATTGCCTTGCTCAAACTAGAACTGGAAAACCTTTCAGCTGACCTTTTGGCTTCAGTCTTCCTATTTTCTCCCTCCTTTCATTTTTATGGATTTATTCCAAAGACAATTTGGCAGTAAATATCTTATTTCTTTTTCACCCAGTCTGTGACTTTTTAAAATTCAGATATCTGCATCACATCTGTGGAAAAAAAGAATGTGCCATTATTGAATTTTATAATGAAAGACCAGAACTTCATAAGTGATTTTAAATTGACGAAAAAAATTGCACACCAAATACTGTCACAAGACAAAGTAAGAGAAACACATACTAATCAGGGTAGTTGCTGTTTTCAAATCATGTTCCTGACAACCTGTTGCTATGTAAATCTAATCTCTGCAAAAGCTATCTCTCTATATATGTTTATATAAGTTACATGAGGAAGGCATAGCATAAATCTGTGTTGCTGAGGACACTCAAAACCCAAGTCCTGAGACAAGACATGCAGCTCGTTGCCTTGGATTCATGGTTTCAGATGTCTGGGGGGTGTGTCAGTGCAGAACTCAAAGCCTCCTGCCGCAGCACTCCCCACGAATTAACATGACGCTGGACATGTCCAGCCAGGCCCTCCATGAGGCAGTGCTGTGGATGGCAAGAAATATGAGATGGCTGTTCCAAGGAAAGGAAGGACTCCTTGAGAGATTTGCAAACATTGCTACAGACTTAGAAGGCAATTTAGGGTTTGCTACAAAAGCTGCAGGCACTGAAATAACACAGACCTTAGCTTACATATGTACTCTAAGGTGTTAAGGTGGGATTTTTAACAGCCCTTGCAACTGTTCGTAATATAAAATCAATTGGCAGGTTTTCACCTAGATACACTGAGGCAGAAACAGGTTGGTGCTGAGAGGCAGCTGTAACATCACAAATGCAAACCAAATCTTTCTGGAGTGGTCCTCTGTCTAAGATCAGGATTTTCACAATTCCCAAAAATATCTGTGGTAATTTGCTGACTACAAGGAACCGTTTTCCTATTTACTGCATGTTTCAGTCACGGCACACACTCAGATCCTGTGTGTTGAGTATTTGCTGTTGCCTGCCTTGCAGGTTACTCTCAAGGAAAGAAAGAGCACGTCACAAGAGACTATGCATTATCAGTGGTGATGAGAGCAAATAAAAGCTGCAAGGTGCTATGATGTATTTACCTTTGACTGTAAGATACTCTGTTTGGATTTAACAAATTAGCTTCTCAGAAGTTTGCTCATCTGAGCAGCAGCTGTTTGCCATATGGATCAAAACTGCATTTGGCAAATGGAATCACTTCCTCATGCCCATCTGATTTTCATGTACAGTCATATATCAGAATGCTTAAGGGAGGAGTTTGCTGGTCTGCTGAGGGTGGTTCAGCTAAGTGTTTATTTTGTGTCCCAGTTTTCTTTTCTTTTTTTTCTTTTCTTTTTCCCAGGAAAACTTAAAACACAGCAAAACAAAAAGTCCTAAAAACAAAACTTACAAAGTAATATGAGGAAAACAATAGGTAGTGGAAAAGCAAAGGAGAAAAATGTTTTAATCTTAGCAAAATATGACAAACACTCTGAGTGAAAATCTGTCTCTAAGGAAGTCAGAAACCCTGTATTTATTGTATCTTCCAAATATTGGATTACTATCAACAGATATGATAATTTAAGCAAAGAATATGAAGACGACGAGCGTCAGCTAAAATATCAGTGCAGGAAGCATTAATAGTTTTAATACCTTAAAATTTTGACAAGGAACTTTCCAGTTTAACGAATTAAGGTTCAAGTCTATGAAATAGGATTATGCAAATAGAAAGAAAAAATCCCTTTCCCTGTATGAGTTATAATCCTACGAGCACATAATTCCTTTTTAGTTATAGACTTCTAGCACTGCTCATGCAAATCTGTCACAGCAGATTTCATGCTTTTAATGAATGAACAGAGCCTCACAACACCTTCTGGTTGTTATGGGTTAGAATTGTTGGAACCAGTAACTAAAACGAATAAGATTAAGACATTTATTCATGGACATAATGCATATCCAGATTTACATATTATGTTCACATGCTCCCATATGGATTCCTACACTAACAACACAAATCAAAGAACATCAGAGAGATAATACATACATAAAAATTAGGTAATGTGTAATTGTGGATTTATTTATAACTTTGGGATGCTGTCCTCATGACCAGAACACTGATTCATTGAGCTCATCCCTTCTTGACTCATGACTTACCTAATCAGAACCTTAGCTACACAGGAAATTACTTTTTATCATCATAAGAATTATTTTTATTATTTTTACTATTCTAAGTTTTTTTTTTTTACAAATTCCTATTGATTTTTATAAATTCTAGTCAATTTCTTACAAATTCATATTGATCCTGTGTTACATCACAAACATACGAGCATGGAGTTTTCATGCGTTTCCACTGGTTTCAGGATGGTTTTCTAATTCACTTCTGGTGCATTAAAGCAACATCATTTCTGTCCTTAACCTACTTTTCGCCTCACAGGATATATTCCCTTAATACTTAGAAATTACTTATCTTTTTGCAATCAAAATCAGTGAGCAAATTTCAGCTAAAAAGAGTTAAGTTGAAGACACTCATAAAGGTGGGCATTTGACTAAGAGGAAGCAAATGCTTCCAGAATACTTTGAGGGCAATCTGAAAGTTACCCTGAGATTTATTCTACCCAGGCTGATTTGATTGTGACACCAAATGCTTATTTACTTCTAGCAATGCTACAATGAAACCTAAGTGATTACTTCCGATCTAAATGCTCAAACTCTGGACATCTAGCATTAATGAAATTAACACAACCCAAAATTAATAACTAGGTACAAGAGAGAGGCCCACATAAACACTTCTGTTGGAAAAATATCCATTAGTAGGGAGTCATAATGGAATTTATTGTTTCTTTGTGACCAGTCAATGTGTGTATGCCATGGTGCATGGCAAAATGGTGTGTGTGCTGTTCCCAGCTCACCACTGAACCCACCAGCACAGCTGCTGCTGCGGGATGACAGGTACCTGAAGGCAGCTCAGGGACAAACAGGAGTGTTCTCAGGAGGAGATGTGCACCCAGGAAGCTGGGCTTCCTTTGGTAAGGTTGGAGGACTACAAGGCAGAAACATGTAGGAAATGTGGGGTATAACATGACATAACTACAAAGTGACAGGCAGAAATACATATTTTCCCATCTATGTAAGAGGGAATCATAGGTGTAATGATTTGCCTCTCTTCTAGTAGTACTTTTTTAGGCTTCCTGGACTATAGAATATATCTGAAAGTATTCTTATGTTTCTTATTTTCACTTCGGGTTCCCTGGTGTATATATAAAATGTCTTTTAAAATGGATTTGTAGGTAGGCAACCTTCCATTCTAAACACAGATGGTACATCTGCATTTATTATTTAGGCATGCTAAGTGAAACACTTTTTTACAGACCATTGTAACTATACTTTTTTCTCACTGACTTAATACATTTGGATATGACACAGTGACTCTTTAAGAGTATTTGTGCTCTGTTACCTATTTAATAAAATGAATAAGCAAACTGCTTTATACCTTTGCTGCAGTTGCTGTTCCTTCTTGACTGCAGAGATTTTTACCTACTTAGAAGGTTGCATCATTGTCTTGATACTCAAGTATGTGATCAGTCTTGGCTTAAACAGTGTGATGCACTGCTGAAAAAATGATCTTCCTTCCTGTTTCAGCTATGTCATATTTGATTGAGTACTTGTTTCACCGTGAGTGCTACTTCACTGGAATTTTTGCTGGCCAGAGGACACATGATTTTCAGTTTGAATGTGCATTTTTCCATCCTGACTTTCTCTTCTTTGAATTTCATCACAAAAACTAGATTTTCATTCAGACTTGATTTTACAAGGCAGATATTTATATTTAATCTTTTTTTTTTTTTTTTTTTTTTGTGAGTGTTTTGACTCAGGATAAAACTCTATGAGTTTTTTATCGATAGTTTGTGAGTTATTTTGGAGTCAACGTCCTTTGAAGTACCTCCTCTCTTTTCATAAGAATAGTTCCATATACCTAGAGCCTAGGAAGTTCTTTTGAAAAAATATCTAAAAACACGAATAATCCCATAGCTATGAATGGGAGATAACCAAGGATAACGGTATTTGTGGGCATATTTTGTTATTTCTTTAAAAATGTGTCACCCAGGACAACAGCTAGGTAATGTTATTCAGATGTGATCTTTGTGAGCAGTAGAAAAGCTGGTCCCTTTGTTACGGAGAAAAGCACCATACTCGAACAGGCTGCTTTTTACAGCGCTGGTACTTTATCTGCAGTAGCTGGATACACTGATGTGACAGAACACTTCAAGCTCTTAGTATCCTTCTACCTCCTTAAAAAGTTTCTTTGAAAATCTACCAGCAGAGAAGTATCTTTTGTTTAACTGTAATTGCACTTCAGCTGTTGTTCTGGTATCAGCGAAGTCCGGAAAGATGACCATGGACAGGATGGCAGGCAGCATATCTCAGCATGCCACCTAAAATGCCAGCTCTCTGGGATTGTAGCCACTAAATTTTGCCCCCAGAGTCATGATTCTTTGATAACTTTTCTTCTTGTAAACTTCTCTTCTACTGTTTGTTTCATAGGCCAAAATTTAATCCATAAATCTTAGCCCACATAACTGTATTTTTAAACTGACAATACACAGGAAGACTGTGGGGTTTTAATAAAACTTTTAAAAGAGAGAAAGTTAAAAAGAGAGAAAGAAAGAAAAACAGAAAGGTAGGGAGTAAGTTGAAGGGAGGTTGTGATGGAGAAAGAGAGAAAAGGAAAAAAGACAGAAAGAGTGAGAAACAGAAAGAGATGAAGAAGTGAAAGAGAAAAAGAGAATGAATGAGAGAGGGAAAGAAAGAGAGATGAGAAAGAAAAAGAAAGAAAATGAAAGAAAATATTAAATCCCATATACACTGTCAACTACTGTCAGTGAGGCATATAAGTGGTTTACCACAGTAATTAGCACTCAATGTTATTTAAAAATGTGATATACAGCATTCAACATTTTGGTTAACTATGCCTCCTGTTAAAAACTGGAAAATTACTTCCAGTTACAGAGACAGGTTTCTACACCAGTCCTTTCAATAGGACTATATCAAACAATCTTGTCATAAAATACATATTAAATGTCAATAGTGTGCTTGCTATTTTAATCTTGGGAAACAAATACCAGATTTCTTTTTCCTTGGAGCAGTTATAAGAAAAATAGTTTAAATGTTGTTCATCTCAAGCTGAGTGACATATCCCTGTATTTCCTGTGGGTGCTCAATGCACATTATCAGTGGTTTATCTGAAGCGTTTCCATAACTGAAGAACACGTGTATAAAATAATCTCAGGCAAAAATAAAGAGTATTGCCATTGCTCTTTAATACATGAATTGAAACCACATTGGTTTTATCTACTGGGAATAAATGAAGAAATACATTGGAATGGCAAAAAAATTGCCAATCAGATATGTGGTATGCAAATATACATAATTTCTGTATTGATGGTTTTACTTCCTTATTAAAAATTGTTTATTCAAGGGTTTACATGAATTGTTTATTCAAGGGTTCACATGAAAAACAAGTAAAGGACGGAGGGGTTATTAGGGTTTGGTTTGGTTCAGCTATTTTTCTTCTTAAGATAAAGTAATAATATTGCAACTCTGAATATTCATTTTTCCACGGTATATGAAAAAAGCTATTTTGTACCAGAAGAAAAAAGAAACTCACAAAATTGTATATTTGAAAATCCCTTGCTCAGCTGATTTATCTCACATTTTTACTTAGCTGTTTACATGGGAAACATCTCTGCACAGAGAGAGAAAAAAGTCATAAATCACTGGGAAGATAATTAATTTGATAGCACCAAAAGTTGGATGACCATCAAACGTTGGCAGGCTGGAAAACATTCTAAGGAAATATCACTGAAAACTTGATCTGGTTTTATTCTTTTCCCTAGACAACCTTCATTGATTACTCTCAGATAAAATTTCTTGTCTATGTGGACTTGTCCCTCCACCTAATCTGCAGATTCCTAACCTAAAGCCCAACGTTACTGATCTGGGGAGGTAAGAGATAACAGTGAGTATTAATCTGTATATCACTAGTGGAAGAAAGACTTCAAAAAACTTCCAGTAATAATTCAAAGGCAGAAACAGGGCAGAGCACAACTGCTATTCAGCAGAGAAAAAAAACAAACAACTTTTCCACAGTTGTTTCTATGCCACTATTGCAAATGTATTTTTTTGCTTTATGTTTATATACATCATTCTGTTTTTATTAATAAGAAAATCTTATTTAATAGTATGATAAAAAAACATTGAAATAGGCCATCATACCATCTTGATTAGCAGTAGTGTTCCAAATTCAAAACCTTTTTAATAACGTAAGTTTAATTTTTGATAAGAAGAATGGGATTGAAACTTTAGCAAAGTTCAGCAAAACTGCAGGCAGCTTTAGAATTGTAACTTCAGCCCACAGACATCCAAATTCTGTTTCAGTCTTTTTTTTGCTGCAGAAATTGGTAGCAAAATCCTCAGCAGTGCTAAGGCGAATATACTCTGACATTGTTTAACCTGCAGTGAAGCCTAATCATCCATGCTCAAATTTCACCTATAACAAAAAAACTTGGCCAAGAATTTATGTCTATGGAAAGTGGGTATTGGGTACTTTGTAAAAATAGATACCATAGTGTTGAGGTATAGAATATAAAAAAAAGCCTGGAAAAGTGAATGTGCTTTATTGGCATAGCAGAAGTAGAGCAATCACGCTGTTACCAGCATCATTTCACTACCAGAACTGCAATACTCTGGTAAAACCTTAGGGGAGAAGGCTGGGCTGATGAAAGGCTTTTCTTTAAGATATAAAGAAATGACACAGCAGAGAAATTTAACATTTGCCCTCATCTTCGTTTGAGAGTTCTGATTCTTCAGCCACACGTCCCTTTTCCCTGACTATTTTCCAGTAGCTGCATTACAAAGCTCATATCGCAAACAAGGAGACTTTGATTCAAATAAAGTACCCAAAGATTGTTCTTGAAAAGAAGTCAAGCTGAGATTTCTCCTTTGATAACATCTTTTCTGATACCTTGGCAAGCTTTCTGTCTCTGGGGTTACAAACCCTAAACCAGGAAAGATCAGTACTTTATGGCCATGAATCGTGAGTTCTTTCTTGTTTGTGTTTTTTTTCTGAGCTGTTATTAATATCTTCTCATGTCTGAGAGACTGCTAGGAAACTGATGAATCCCTGTGAAGGTTTCTTTCTAAAATCTTTAACAGCACCCTAGGTAGAAATTCTCCTCTTTGATATGAAATCCTAGAGAATTTATTCTTGACAGCAAGTTCTGGAAGTCTTCAGTCTCTGGAATTCAGAGAGCTAAGGCTTTTGCCTCTGGATTTTTGAATTGCTGAAGTTATTCCGTAGCATGCAATCCACAGTCAAAGACCAGTTTAATTTTATTCTTTGGTACTCTAAATTTATTGAAAACACTTAAAATTTATACCAGTCCAAGATATATTAATAGTATTTTTAAGCAATACCTCATTTTTATTAAACCACTGTATGTTACTTTTTTTATTGTATCTGATCTCTCAGCATCAATTTTGGTAGTGTTTTCTCAGCTTATCTGACAATGATTTTTTTTTTTTTACAGAAGTATCATATTGGAAGATAAAGATCCTTTGCTTTTTGCCACCATTCTACCTTCTCTTGGGGTAAAATGTATTCTAGAGATAATCTGTTGGAAAATTTTCCCAGTTTAAAAGCACACATTTAAATTGAACAAACCAATGCATGGGCCTACATTAACACCTCTGCATTGCTTCTCTCAAAATTTTCCTGGAATAATTTTGGTTTGTTTGGATATTTTTACTGTACATTACATATCCTTTTTAAATTTCAAAGTAAAAACTATGCCCTCATTTGAAATACATCCAAAATTTATTATATTTTTCAAATAAAAGCTATTACTGAAAATAAAAAATGCTCTAGGAAATGCAAAAATTTCCTAGAAATTTTCCCGTTTGGGATCTAACATGTAAAAAGATCTTAGAAAAACTGTCCTAAGTTTTATGGTTTAGTCAGTTAAATGAAAAAATATTCAGTCCTAAGTTTTATGGTTTAGTCAGTTAAATGAAAAAAATATTCAGCCAGGGATGTTCGGTGGTTTACTTAAGTACACTCTTGGTTCTCACTGACTTCAGAAAATGCAGGAAGAGGGGTGAATTATCTGTACATATAAAAGAAAGCATTAATATATTGTCCAAATGACATATATACACACCTTGCCTTAGGCACTAAAATCATCAATTGATTTAAAAGACAGATAATTCTAAAGACAAAGTGATTTGGAGATTTTCTTAGTGGTTAAATATTTTAGGTGGATATTTTCAAGCTTTTCAAAAATAAAGAAGTCTAAACATACTTAAAAGTACAAATACAAAAGTAGATTTCCTTGACCATGGTCAAGCTTTGTACTTTACCTAAATATGCAAAGGAATGAAGACTTTCTGAACCAAAAAAACACATCCTCAGAGAAATAATGTTAACTATGGCATGTAAATTAAGGCCTTCTAGTGCTGTTGCTTCATATCAAACATATTCAGCTTCTGTTTTTTTTTTTTCCAAAGGCCAGTACCACAACTTAATTCTAGTAGACCGAGGTCACAGAGAGGTTCATTTTTTCTTACATTCTTGCACAAAGAAAATAAATAAAAAGCAATTGTAGAGCGTTTGCAGTTCAAATTAGGCCTTGAGTAATACCAAGTACATTAGAATCTATTTACCAGTACTACCAATGATGTTTATTCTTTCCAGACTTTCTTAGAACTGCAGAGACTAATAGGAGAGGAAAAAAACAAATATAAACAAAAAGTTTAGCATTCTCCATCAACATACCTAAACTCTGACTACATACAAGGAACAAAATTCTTTTGAGTTGAGTGAGGGATATTTCGTGTTTCAAAAAGCACATAACCGTTGTGCAGCACATCCCACAAAACTCCAAATGGGTATTACTGGAAGTTTTAATGAAAAACTGTAATTTTGCATGCACATCTCCTTGTAGATAGAACACTTAGGTGTGGAAATATCTAAATATTGATCAGACAAAATTTTAACAGATATTTCCTATTAATAACAATGTGCCATACATGTTCTTGCATTTTTCTTTCTTTTTTTTTTTTTCCTCCTCCCAGATATTAGAAATAGTAATTTCTGATGGGCTGCATTATCATCTGCTGCCCTTGGGTGCCATTCCAGAAATTACTTAAATGACTTTCACACTAGAACTTAAAAATTGTTCTGTTATTCATCTTAACCTTTCTTAGTTAGCATACAGCATGTAAGTGAAAAGCAATTACCATATGTCCCAGGCAGGAAAACCGTAAAGGATTTACGCTATTAACTGACTGCAGGGATGAATGCTGGATTACCTGGCTAGGGTTTAGCAACCAAGCCTGAACACTTGGGACTCTGGGTGCACGAAGAATTGTAAATTATGTGTGTTTGAATATTATGAACACATGTGAACTATAATGGGTGGAACCAAGCCCAACCAAGTCCCTCTGGAGCTCGTCTTCATTCTTGGGTTTCCCTGGTGAGGAATCAGCAAGAAGCCTCATGTGAGGAGCCACACTGCCCCGCTTCACTGCAAGGGGCTCTATACACCTGACTGCTGTGGCGAATCTGCCCTCTGGGACGAGCAGTTCAGATCTGCAACATTTAGTATGATGACAAGCAAAGCCCTTTGGACTGTATCTAGAATAGTAGACCGTGAAGTTTCTGAACTTTTGCTTTCAACTGGACATTAATTCCAGTTGGATCTTGTTATCCACTTCTTCCTGCTCCTCCTTCCAGTTTTCATGCCATATTTCCCTTTTTCTTCCTGCATGAAGAAGGTGTGGGGATTATCTTGGAAAGTACCACGTGTTTCCAGAGCTTGGGCTCTGGCTGAGGTGCCTCAGCAAGTACTGACACCTGTCATGTGCTTTAACTCTGCTTAAACTCTGCCTTTCCCAGTAGTGTCAAATCTTGCGGTCCATACCACAATCTTTTCTGCTCCTAATCTCAAGATCAAGTTATAAAAAAAGACAGTAAAGCTTAATCCATCTTGAAATGTGAAGCACAATTTCTTGGTTTAAATTACTCAGGCAGCCTGAGATTTTTTCATCAACTTTGTGTTGAACAATAATTATTGCAAGCACTTACTTATTTTATTTGGCTTATTATCCAGTAGGACTTTACCAGAGTGATCCCTATACCAGATAAATCAAGAAGTAAAAATGTTTATTTTGAGCAAAAATGGTGCTTCATATGAGAGACGCTGGTTTATTTAGAAAAGTTTTCTTTAAAGCTAATTGTAACTCAATATTGTTCTGTAAAGATTCTTGCCCAAACTCTGAATATCTAGCATTTCTGAATAGCAAGTTACATCTGAAAAACAGATTCAACTGTGGTTATGGTCAGAAAAGAGAATACAAAAATAGCAGTTTCTATGTGTTTGGTCATGTCTGCTTACTTTTCCAACCAAAATAAAGTTTTTCAAACTTTTTCACTCGTAGGCAGTCCAGAGCAAATACATCTTTGGTAAAGTGTGCAGTATCTCTTTTCTTTTTAGATAACTTGTTATAGAAATGTCATGCTACTTTCCTAACACAGAACTACACTAATTTGAAAGCCAGGTTATCAGAGCAAGTTTGCAAAGCTGCCAAAATTAATAGAAAAAAAAAATATAATCAAAAAACCCAACAACCCAAAAATCCCCACTCTCAGATAAGCACCAAAAACAGAAATAGAGAAAGAGATTTATAGGTCAAAAAACATGCCCTCAAAAGGTCAGAAAACATAATATTCTTGCATAAAATCTACTACTTTTGGAATATTGTATTTTAATTTTTATTTACTCTATGTGCAGACTGAAACTGAACATGGAAATTTTTCTGAAAAAATAAGCATGAAAATGCAATTTTTACAGCTTTCCTTCATATTGAATATTTATTTCAAGGTAAAATTTGATTGAAATGAACTAAACTATTCTGCTTCAGTTGTAAAATACATGGGGCAAGAAGACAGA
Organism: Lycocorax pyrrhopterus obiensis; assembly: GCA_014706295.1. Taxonomy (NCBI): domain Eukaryota; kingdom Metazoa; phylum Chordata; class Aves; order Passeriformes; family Paradisaeidae; genus Lycocorax; species Lycocorax pyrrhopterus. The sequence continues at coordinate 10,147,098 of JACSVZ010000015.1, forward strand.
CAAAAAGAATCATACTACACTTTCCAGTGTATGATGCGGCACCAAAAAGCATTTTCATTTCACAGATCCAGATGCAAGTCTTTGTCTTGACTGCCTACAAATATATCATCAGAATATAGAATCTGTAGGATCTTTCCCTTGCTAATGTACCTTCTGTCCCTGGCTCTCTAGTCCATGCGCCCTGGTTTCCTCTGAGGGGAGATATACATGGCCTATGTAAAAGGCAGAGGTGTCCTCCAGCAACTCCCCAAAACTGGACAAATGGAGAAACAGGACTATGGAGTTGCACCTGCCCAGCACAATATATGCAGCCAAAGAAGCTTATGACCAGCACTCGAGCTCTCCTACAGAACTGAGACACATCATGAATAATCCACAAGACTATGTATTAATAATAAGAATCTATATAGCAAAATATTTCCTCCATTAAGGAGCACCCTAGTCCTCAAGAGACACAAGAGCAATCCTCCTAAAATTTAGGAAGAATCTGAATAAAGGCCAAATATTCCCCTCAGGGAAGGCAGTGGTAAAAAAATCTACTGGACTTCAATGGCGCATGATTCTGTGCTCTGCAAAAAAGGTCACTCAACACATGCATGGACAACAAGTTGAATACATCTGGTTAACAGAATGTGGCTATTTTGGGCTCAGCATGGTGATATGATTATTTTTGTTGTTTTTTGTTTACACTTATGTCTATCTCTGGCAGAGAGAAAAACAGAAAACAAAACCTGAGATACCCATGTTCTATCAGTTGCAGTGGACAAGGATTCCACACAAGGTTGTCGACCAGTGGAATACATGTTCTCTGTTTCTCAGGTTGTACATCTCCAAGAAATTCCTGAAAATTAACTTATATTCTTGGGAGAAAAAAAAAAGACAGCAAAAGAAAATCAACTAAACCCCCTAGAAATAATGCTCATTCTGCAACAGAAAGATTTTTTTTTTCATTTCCTGTAATGCCAAATGCTCAAAATATTTTCTTAACAGGCTCTCTCTCTCAACTTGCTTTTGTCCCCTATCTTTCATTTAGTAAAGCAGTAATTCCAAAATGGAAATTTTATCTTTTGCCACTGGGCACAAACTGGGTAAAAAATCCCATTCATATATGTTGGGACTACTTGATTAAATGTCATTTGTGTATTGGGAAACAACCTGTTTTTTAAGAAAAGCTGTTTCACTCAAAGGTGCTAATCATCAATATGGGCAAAGGAGTCTGGGGTGGGAAGGAGACACATTTTTCTGGCTTACATGGCATGGGGCTACTTGTAGGTCTCTGGTTTATTTGTGGAAAATGGAGTGAAACAGTTTCCGCTGTTGTCACACACTCCTGCCGTAGATGGTAGGTGGGTGCATGGGAGAATGGAAGAGTTTAAATTAAAGCAAAACTTTTCCTCAAGTGTTTATTTTCGAACACTTGCATGTCACGGAGGCCGGTCTCATGACTTTAAATAAAACCCAATGTCATTGCTTCCATGAGGTTAAAATGAAGTGCAAGAGAAGAATTACAATGACTGTGCCTGCAACAGAAGGAAGGTCAGGCATCACTTTGGACTGAAGCTTGTCTCCATGGAGTGACGCCAGCAGCTGATACTTGACCTTTAAATTCCCCAGAGTTGCCACAATTTTGGGGAAGTTGCATTTGTCAGATGGCCAAAGAGGGTGATGGAAAGGCCAGGCTGGTGGCTGGGGACAGCCATGGGCAGGTCGGAGGAAAGGTGTTTCCTTACAGTGAAATTGTCCACGGGGTGGGAGAATCCCAGTGAAATATCTATGGATGAAGGTGCTGTCTGGGAACGAGGCCAAGGGGCAGGTGCAGAAAGTGGGACGTTGTGAAGAGGAATGTCTGCAAGGAAGGAGAGGTCTGTTCTGGCTGCAGGTGAGATGGCAATGGGGGATGTGTGGGAATCTTGCAGCAGGAGACACCAGCCCGGGGGCATGAGTTGAGGGACCCGGCTCGGCCCGGCCGCTCTTCCTGAGCCTCTGAGGGATGGAGGGAGAGAGGCGGGGTGGAAAGGAAGGAGGGAGCGGGGAACGAGGCGGTGGAAGCCCTCTCCCCGGGCTGGTTGAGGGGCGGGAGGGAGGGGAGGCAGCTCCTGGGGAGGGGAGGAGAAGAAGAGGCAGAGAGGGGATGTTGTTAAACAGTTTCTTACCGTAAGAGGGAGTTGGGACCCAGATCTTTCCAGTTAATCACACAACAAACTTAGATCATCGCAATAAAAAGCTCGGCTCACTCTGCCTCCTCGAGTGACCGGCGGTGCACGGGGTCCTTCCGAGGAGCCATCTCCCCTTCTCCTCCCCGCCGGCCGCCGGGAGGGCCGCCAGCACCATGCGGGCCACCCACCTCCTGCCAGCCTTGCTGCTCCACCAGCTGCTGCTGCTGCCCACCGCCATCCCCGCGGCAGGTCAGTTCTTCTATCACTTCGCTAGCGACCCCCGTCCGCATCGCAGCCGCAGCACGTCCCCTGTCCCCCGCTCCGCCGCGGCAGGGAGGGTGCTGGGGCGGCGCGCCGGGCGCAGCCCGCAGGTCGCAGCCCGCAGGTGGGGCTGGCACGGAGCCCCCGCCGCCTGTAGCGCCTCGCCCTGCGTGGCCGGGCGCGGGGGCAGCGCCGGTGCCGCCCCGCGCCTCCCGCGCCCGCGGTGCCGAGCGCAGCGCAGCGTGCGGCGGTCGGGACGAGCCGCGCTCCGGCCGCGCAGCCCCGCGGGAGGCGGGTCCCGTCCCGGGGCTGCGGAGGGGCCGCTGCTCCCCGTGCGTGAGTGGGACACGGGGCTCGCTCAGGACGGGCCGACCTGGAACCCGGGAGAGAGGGGAAGGAAATCTCATCATTGCCCAGAGGTGCTCCCGGCCGTTATCAGGACACGACCGTGTATCCGTATTTTCCAATGGTAGAATAAATGTTAAATAACAGAAGTTGACAAGGAATACCCAAAGCACGGGATAGTGCTGAACGGGAATGTCCTTGCTGAAGTTCAACAGCATGAACATGCTATTTCCAGACTGAAATACTTGTAATTTCATTAGATGTTCCCGCTGAAATCCGGGAGGTGGAGGGGGGGCAAGGAACAAACAATAAGTAATCAAGTGCTGGATGCTCTTTAGCTGAATTTCTTTCCTGAAGTGTCCCCCCTGGACTGGATATCTGAAGAGCCAACTCTGTGCTTTCTATTGGCCCTCTGGGAAGACGTTTAAGGAAAAAAGTTTGTAAAGGATGCTACAAACCTTTCCTTCCTTCCGGCAACATAGTTAGGGTCAGACCTTTGCACAGACAGAAACAAAGGACAGGCACAATTCAGGGAAAGAATCTGCCAGGAGCAGGCAAAGCAAGGGCAGGGAACTGTGGCAGCTGGGTTCTGGGGCAATATCTGAGAGCAACAGGCAGTGCATGGCAAGGAACGCTGATGGCTTCCAAGACGTAACTATGTTTTCTAGTTTATTAAAAAAAAAAAATTGAAATGGGATTTCAAAGTGGAATATTTTGTGATCTGAGTGGGCAAGTCAAAAACAGACTGGCAGCATCACGTGCAGTAAAACCTGTTGTTTTCCCCCTGCAAGCAAGAGTGTTGTTCTGTAGGATGTTGAACAATCTCATTACAGCTTCTCTGCTCAGTCTGCTCACTGAGGATATTGTTTTCACGGGCATTCTTTAGCAGGTGACACAGAGATACAACTACTATAATACTATACTTTTTTGAACTCCTTTTCCATGTACATTGGAATTTCCATTTTTTGGACATACAGCTTCTCGGAAAAGTGATGACTAGAGCTGGTTAGGAATTTTCTGAGAAAATGTTTTGGGTTTCTTTTACTGGAAAATGCTGATACATTGAAACTTTTCCCAAAAATAATTCTTGTTAGAGAAACTTTCTTTGGTTTCTTTCCTTCAAATCAAATGACAGAGAAATATGCAATAGGAGACATTGCAAATAGCTTGTGGTACTGCTGTTGAGAAACCCTCACCTGTGACAGAAACTCATCAACTGATGGTCTAGTTAGAAAAAAAAACCAAAATAAATACTGCAGACACACACACACACACACACTTAATTCCATGGGCCAAAGGCACACAAGTGGTCTAAAGCCAAGCTCATAAGAAGCTAGGTCATGCTTTGCTCTCCTGGTAAGTCACAGTGCTTTCCTTGAATGAGAGAAAGTCTTTGTTGTCCCTGACTGTAGGGTCTTAGTGCTGGTCTGTAGTTTACCAAGTTCAATGAAAGTTGGATCTATCTAATATTCCGATGCAAGAGACTGAGAGACACCTTCTCTACTGCCTTTGTTAGTGGGCTGATGAGTAGGGTTGTCCCCTAACCAATGGGCTCTCCAGTTTAGAAGTGAATGGTTCACCTTGATGAGGAGAAAAACTAGATTTCTAAAACAGTTTTTCAGAGTAGAACTTGTTTTCTGATCAGCTCTCGTGGTGACAGTTTCTTGACAACCCTGCCTTTCTTAATTTTCCTCCCCCACCTGCCTTAATATTAATTAATCCTATTGTTTGCCTTACTGGGAAGAAAGATGACTCTTATCACACGCTGCCATTTTGCTTGCCTTGTTTTTAAAAATACATGATCTTCAACAAAAGTGTCTGGATATTTACACTGTAGGCAAAGTAAAGTTGTGCTACTTCTTTCTGAAAATACAAATTTCTGGATCATTTCTGAAAATGATTGCTTTCTAAACATACATGTTATCTTTCTATGGGATGTTGAATTCTTTTTACTGGGATGTTTTTAAGAAAGATTAGGATTTGCCTACATGTGATTATTTTTTGATATGAAAAGCAAGCTAAATGATGAAAACGGAATTAAAACATAAGAAGTCTTTTGCTAATGCATGTCCATACTTCTAGTGCTGTTCTATCAAATCTGATTTCAAATGTATCTAATGATGAATATAGTTTTTTTCTGTGAATGGATATATCTGGGTTTGTAACCCCATGTCCTAAATTCTTGTGCTAAGACAATGTCCTGTGTAACAGAAATTGCTGACTAATACAGTTGGGTTATATTAAGGGGTAAAGAAAAAGGAGGGTGAAGAAAACACGAGAATTTTAAATGTCAGCAAGCTGTCTACGCTATCAGTTTCTGAGTTTCTTTTTAATATATAAAAGATAAGACAGTGATTGATGAAAGATAAATGTGCATGGTTCCTATAGACTGCTTGCCTAGTCATTATCAATATCCTGTAAGTCTCTGTCACTTGCACAAAGAAATTAATCTGTAGCTAATAACTTTATCAAGGAGTTTTCTGTCTTGTTCAGATATTCTTATTTTTCAGTATTCTTGGGAAGTATCTCTTTAGTAATGTTCATCTAGTGAAACTAAAAATGATTTTTTAATCAAAGCAACAAGTAGATTGACATGTTGCAAAAGAGTGAATGTTAAAGATTTATTTAAATTAAAGATACATTTTTCTGTGAGAGGACTGTCAGCCAAGTGTGTTTATTTAAATTTATTTAAAGCACTTTCTGTAGTTTGGATGATCTGAAGAAGTTGCTAATGAAGATGTGGGAGTTGCACTGAGTTCCTATATATAATTATCGCTTAAAGAAAAATAAAATCAAATCCCATAGCCATAATCAATTTATGAATGCTGTGTATTCCAGTGGTCTGCATAGCTAAGTATATTTTTAAAAATTAATGTGATTTATACTTTCCCATCCCAGCTGTAGATAATCATTATACTATATACTGTCAACAAAGTGAAATGATACTGTGCCAGTTGGAAGAGTGTATTCCTTCTGTTTAATGGAATCCTTTTGGTGCTCAGTGCCAGGGGCTGCTTGTTTTGCTCTCACATGTAATACAGCACTTACCCTGCTTAACAGATTTTCTGTTTCTATTAATGCCATTTTCATAAGCAACATAGCAGGAGAATATAGAGTTGAAAGACATGAGATTAAAATGTTGCGTAAAACTCTGGAAAATTGACCACTGAAGTCAAGGAAAGGAAAGCCTCTTATTGGAGGAGCTCATCTGTCATTATTGTAATACTTCAACTGAGGCCAGGGTTGGAAGGGAAATGTGCAGTCTCTCTCAGAGACCAAAATGTCTCCCTTCTGGATCTTTATGCTGAATATTAGTTTGCCACTTAAGCATTTCAAACTTTTCCAGGGAGGTTTGAAACCAGGATAACTGGGCCTCTTTTAGAGTAAAAGCATGGTGTGGAGAAAAAAACATTGCCTTGAATGTTTTACAGTTACTTGTACTGGATGAGTGTTGGAATTTCACTTTGTCCCCATCAGCATTGAGGTGGGGTGGAATGGCAGACACTGGAAGGCAGCACAGAGGTGAGAATGGATTGATCATGGAGGTGAGAAAGGACTGATCTCCATGCTTACTTGGGAAACATGGATAGTAGGATAATAGCCATAATGCAAGCAAAATTTGAACCTTGCAGTGCGCAAAGAACGGCAGCTACAAAGAATTGGGAAGGGGTGAGAACATCCTCACTGTTACCCCATCTTTTCCTGTAGGTTTTTGTTGCAGTGTCCTCACAGGGCTGTAGAGCTGTTCCCAAATGTGGTTAGTACCTACACGCAAAGCAGCACTGCAGTGAAGCAGAGCTGGGAACGTGCTCCAGATTAGTCAAATGTGTTGGCAAAATCTAGCTGTAGTTTTCAGTGGCTTATGGGCCTCCACCCATGTGCTGTCTGATGAGCCCAGCCGTGCCTGGCAGCCCTCGGTGCTGCTGGCCCAGCTGGGGACTGGCTTCTCCCTCTGTCCCCCCTCAGCTCCAGCTTTTCCTATGACTCGCTGCCTTGGCCAGCGGCACTATTTTTATGTATACAACATGCAGCAAGGCTCTCATCACTCCTCACAGGGGCTGTTTTGCTGCCCTCAGCCATCTGTCATTCTTTGTTTTGCCCAAATCCCTGCCCTGCCTACTTGTGCTTTTCTCCTTACCCCTTGCTCCATGCCCGGAAATCCAGTTGGCTGGGACACCATCACGAAGGAAGGGCACAACATGCTGGGTGCCTTGAAGGAGACACCAAGTGCTTGTAAAGATTGTGGAATGTAATGGGAAATGGTGGGGGTTTAGTACTTGTGCACAATGCATAAGAAGACAAATCTTACAAGGGAAAATCCTCTCAGTAATTTAGCCAGAGGTTAGATACAGTAAGTCAGAGTACAAACTGCAGCACATTTGTTTCTGCCAGTGGGTCCCGGCATCCTGCTGAGCAGATAACCTTTTCTTGGAAGGAAAAGAGCTGTCCATTTGCAGCTGCCATCCAATTTTAGAATATACTATCAGTTGTTAGCATTATCCTTAGCTCCTTGAGCTTTCATGCTGACTCTAAGAGTGGGTTCCAAAGGCAGGACTTAGCATAAAAATGAAGCTGGGTTCCCAGTTACATGGCAGTCTTTGCAGTTGTTAATAAAGGGGTCTTGGGGGGTTGTGTGTGGGAGTGGTAATGTAAAGCCAAAAAGAAATCTCTTTTTGCATTTCCTGAATCTGCTCAATAACTAGACTGAGAGCCAATGTAGAAATAAGGAAATCATTATCTATTATATATAGATATTACATGGATAGTTATATGTATTTCAAACTACTTTCTAAAAATTGTATGTTTTTTCCCCATGAGGCTCTTGTGCCAAGAAAATAAATTTCAGAAGTTAAAATATTCACATCATCCTCCAGGTATTTCTGCGAAACTGTTTAGTTTTGACAAGCTAGAGATTCCTCCTTGGACAGCTGGTTTTATTTTGGTGACTTTCCATCTACACAGCTGACTGCAGATTTTATGGATATGGTTGGTAAACTTCTTTTACGCCAAATTATTTTCTTACATAAATAACTGCATTTAACTTAGTCTGGCATCTTAAGCCTATCCAGTCTACAAAGTTGTTTTCTTGGGCACAACTCAGATTGTTCCAGTTTCTCATTATGTTGGTCTGCCTTTCTCCTTTTTTTTTTTCTTCTTTTCCCCCCAAATGAGAAGTCACTTGGAAAAGGTGTTCACTTTTTGCATTCTAGCCAGGAATCTGGACATTTCTGACACTGAAACAGGCAGAAGGAAAAGTCAGAGTAAATGAAAGTAAGTTAAAAGTGTTGAGCATTAATTCTTTTTGTCAGAGTGACTCTGTTATGACTTAAGAGCCAAAATTGCCATGAATGTATTTCTTGAAAAAGTGCTTTCTAGTTGTTCACACAGATAGCAACACTGTGATGACCCTATTAATGATGTTAGTATCAACATTCATCTTTAACATACTTTATTTCTGTGACCACACTATTAACTTAAGCATGTTGTATCCAAAAGCATTTAGTAACATCTACTTTCACCATCTGGTGAAGATTGGGTTTGTTTGTTTTTTTTTTCTTTTTTCTTGATGAAGCCGGTATATTTATGCTATCATACTGAGGCACATACCAGAATGCAGCTTACCCTTAATGTTTTATATCCTTTAAACAGCATTGTCTTGGAAATACATTATTGAATATAATTAAAAGCATCCCTTCTATCATATTTCATAGATAAGTTAAACACCTCACTGTATTTCCATACAACCCATATATGATGAGAACTGTTGACTTGTTTCAAACCCTATTCATTGATTTATTTCCTGTTACACAAGTTTTGCCAAATGCTATTTTATGCATATAAACATACTTTGTTTTTAATTTTCGTATTAAATTGTCAATGTTTATACTGAGATAAGCATTCTGCTTTGATATATCTGACACTGTGGTAATACATTGTTTTGCAGATTCTTGCTTTGCCCATTTTTTTCCCATTCAGATACATACTTATGAATATAAGTTACCATGCATTCTTTTGTCAAGTATGGTGTCGTTTGTTTAATAATAAAACATTTGATATGTTTATTGTGTTGAACTGTGCTTTACTACATTTGTTTCAGATGTGTTTAGGGTTTGGGATTTTTTCTTTTTTTTTTTTCCTTTTTTTTACTCTTTTTTCTTTTTTTGTTTCTTTTTTTTTTTTGTTATTGAAGGTCTTTCATATGATGGTAGATTTCTGATTTCCCACCCCCTGCTCCCAAGTTTTAAATCAGATGTAATTCCTCTCTCATAATTTATTTTTTTTCCTAGCTCATTGGGAAAATCCAGTTTACTTTAGCTCGCAGTGATGATTGTTTGCAGAATTAAATTAATAGCTAATCTCATTTTAGCATTCTGACCTGGTTATCAATTATAACACAAATAATTCAATCTCTAATTAGTCCATCTGTTAACTGCTCAAGGTCAAGTGACTTAATTTCATTACAAACATGGTGCAAAATATTAAAAGAGATCTAAAATGCCAGTTGATACTAAAGAAAGAGCATATGTCTGTTTTATATTTCTGAAATAATTGTGTCACTATATATGACCATTTTTCTTCATTGGAATATATTTTGAGTCTTCAGCTTCTCTGTGCTTCCTGCACAGCACGTGGACAATTTCCCGCTTTTACATTTTTCTCCTCATGCCATGTTATTTTGTATTTCATTCTTGATTTAGAAGGACTGCAGTTGATTCCTGCAGTTCTACGACAGCATGTGCTAGCCTAAGGAATTCAGGTATCTTAATTTTCTTGATTTGTTTTATTTTCCCATAGGTTTAGTTTATCTCTGACATCTGATAAGCAAAGAACAGTGATGCTGTTACATGAGTGTTCAAATTCTTTTAAAAACTGGAAGTTATAAAAGGTCTTTTTTCCATCCATGCTATGAAGACCTGTATCCAATCTATTTTTATAAGCAGATGTGATAACAAGAAAAAAATAAATTCATTACCCCACACAGTTGAAAGTCTAGCTCAACAAAGCAAATAACTACATAGTAAAATGCTCAAGTCCTGCAAGTCTAAACAAACAGAAAAGGGAAATAAAACTCAATCACAAACCACCAAGTTTTCATTAAGAATCTAAATTTAAACATAAACATTTAATTTAAATGTATTTATCTTCCCCTTTGGGAAACCTGGTGTTTTGTTGGTTTTGCTCTGTATAATAAAGTGGGACGCAAAATTAGAAAGAAACAAGAGGAATAAGCTTTCTTACATTACCAGGAGACTCCAAGATGTGTTTCTTTAAGAAAGTACTAACTTTTGCATATACTGGAGTGAAATTCAGAAACCATGGAAGCTGGCATGCTGAACGCATCATAACTGGTATTTAATAAAAGATTTGTAGAGGGCGTAACAAGTCCATAGAAGTAGCGATTTTTCTAGGGGAGGCAGCCAGTATGCTCCAGTTGTGCTCCATAAGACCATAACTTTGAAGCCCAAAATATACATCTATATTAGAAACAGCTGGAGTGATGGAGGAGGGAGAAAGGGATTACCAATGAAGTAGATAAAGTCAGGTAATCTCCTTGTAAATTTTTGCTGTAGATAAAACAAGTAATGTTTTGACCTCATTGAAATGGACAAAGGTGATCTTTGGGCCCTATGACTCCCTGTATGCTGTTTTGATTACCACAACAATGGTACTGTGTTTGTTGTATTAGGTTTTTACTACTAAATAGATAATGCAAAACCGAATACATTTTGTGATCAGACTAAGACCTGAGGGTGTGAAATGTGACTTGCTTAGGCGTTTGAACTCTAAATAACCTGAAACTAGATTTATACTGAATTTCTTGACTCTCATATAGCTCAGTATCAGAACAATTGTATTCTGCAAGGTGTAAATTTTAATTTGAGATATGGAATATAATCAGGTATTTTCAGAACTGAGTGATGTGGTGGTTTGGGAGCCCAAAGCCCTTTCTGACGTGGGACACAAGGCCAGAAGAGAAAAAAATAAACTATTTTGCTGTCATTTTTCTATCAGCCCAGTGATTAGAGAACATCTGGAGAGAAAGAGAGATCAAAATATAAATACCTTTGCTGATTCAAACCTGTTTTTCTTGTTAATCATAAAAGTGTCTTTCTATGATATTGCATACTGTCTATCCATTGCTCTCAGTTCTCTGTGTTATTGGTTCTGTTTTGTATAAATATAATTAAAATTAATGTTAAGTACGTTCTAGAATACAGGCACTGCAACTTGCTGGTGAGTTTTCTTACAAAAATGATGCACAATGACGATTTTCTTTATCTCTGGTTATTGAGATTATTTGACATGGACTGGAATTGCTCCAAAAAAAGGTATTGTTGGAGATCTTTTCCTCCTGGTGTATTATAGTTTGAGCAGTCTCAGTCAATGATTCTTATCTGAGAAGATTGTACAGAAAATTCATTTGAAAATGTAGTAAGGGAACGGAAAGTTGAGTTCTTGTAGCTCCAAGGTAAATGTCTTTCCCTATGAGGTACCTTTGTTCTTAAGTAAATATTTAAAGCCTTTTATGAAAATGGGGAACTCCAGCAGGCAGACTGTGGAAATCCCAAATGATGTTATGGAGCACTTGTCCAATGCTGCATCCTACTAGAGCAAATGTGTCAGTGCCCATTTCCTTGGGCACTGACTGAGCTCTTCTGTTTTCTTTTCAACTTCATGTTACGAAATAGAAAAAGGCACCACCCTCACCTTTTTGAGGATTTTTTTTTTTTTAAGTTGACTCAAGAAATATTTTTAGTTAGTGGTTGTTTCTGTTGAAAAAAAAAGTTGGTTCGTATTTGACTGGATTCCTTTGTGTTTGAATCAGCTGCTATTATTTTCAAATTTAAGTGGAATGTCAGACTTCCTAGGTAATATGATATGAAACTACAGGAAACATCAGAGGACATGGCCCACAAAATGGGCAGAAGTCCTGATTAACCAAAGTTTAAAAAATTGAAATTAATGGCAATCACAAATTAGTTGCATTAATTATAGCATACTGCATGCTAACCTTTAATGTGGAGCACGCATAAGGCTCTATTTGAGTTAATATTTTATTACTAAAGGCACTTAATTTGACACAAAAAGAATATTATTTTTATATATTTTGTTGTGAGAATTGTAAAAGTAGTGCTTTGCATTATTCTGATATTTCTAACAGTCACACCACAGATGCACTTGGCCCTTTGCCTTTTGGATTATAGGCAAGACATAGAATGTTGTTGTTTGAAAGCTAAAGTAAATCAGGCTGTTATGAATTGCTAAATGCAAGATCAAACCCATAATCCTCTTTGGACAACTGCTAGGAAAAGAAGGACAAAAAAAGCAGAACTCTCTACCATATTTTTCAGGCAGAACGGAATTTCTTGATTTTTAAAATCATATTCTTGCATGCTGGCTGGTGTGTTTCAGAAGCTGTTATCATTGGGAATTAAGAAATGACACTTATCACTAGATGGGAAATGTTAGTATCAGGAGCCGAAAGAAAATACTTTGATATTTCTGTACAGATGCTTACCACCACTTGACATAAAAGTCTTGGCTGAGACAACGTAAAACTAACAAGTATGTCTTGGAAGATAATAGATTGAGAAATACACCACAAAAGCTTTATAGAAGATTTGTTTTTCTGTGGTTGACTTAAGGGGTAAATGCAATCCTTTTTGCAGCACTTTGGCTCTGTCACAGGTACAGCAGAAAATAAAGCAGCTTCAGTGTAGACACAACTGTTTCCAGTAACAGGATGCTGATCCTTAAGATGAGAATGTTCTCATAACATCTCCCTGTGCAGTGATTCATTTTGGGTGCATGTGCACTGCACAAATAGAAGGCTGGAAATGAAGAGAGCTGATATGAGTCCGTAACACAACACCAAAAGTATTAGCATTTGATTTTTTTAATTAAAAGCATCTTCATATAATAATATTATATTTAAAGGTAAATAAATTCTTTTTTTTTCTTAATTTTGTTGTGATTGGGATTAAAATTGTGAGCTGTTAGATGCTGAGGAGTATCATAGTTTACTTCTGTCAGTTCAAAAGAAAGAGAGGAGGATGGGGTGAAGATTATTTTATAGGGATATTACAGCAGAGATATTCTACTCCTTTGTTTTTCTTTTTTTTTTTTTTTTTAAGCTGAAGCTTGATGAGATGTAATTTAAATGTCTTTGTTATATTTCTAGGTGTCTTAGGGATAAGTCACCACTGAGAGGTGTGATTTAGCTGAATCCAGTGAAAATGTGAACTCAGTGATCAGGATGGAAGTTGTGCAAAGGGAACACCCCTAAGCCCTCTTTGGGTTTTCTGTATGTGGAGCTGTCAGTAACTCCCCCAGAGCCCCAGCTATTGCAATTTACAGTTATTCTGAGCTTCTGCAGAGTGCACCAAGCAAAACTTTACTGGCCTAAGTGCACTCCGCACGTGCATGAGGATCTATTCAGATAGATCTAGGCTGAGGTTTTATATATTGGAAAAACTCTGACAAAATTTAATAAAGTGAACCTGAGCATTTGTGTTCTATTATTGTTGCAGTCTGTAGAGAAAAATGAAGCACAGCTGTGAATACAGTTACATGGAAATAAGTTATGGAAAACACTATTATCTTCTGTGTAAACTAAGGAGGAATTTATTCACCTAACCTTACGTGGATAAGGAATCTAATCCAAAAAGATCATCTGGGATCACTGAGTGAAACAGGAGAAATAGATCCACAGGCAGTTTATTCTGCCTGTGTTACTCATCTGACAGAACAGCGACAATTACTCTCCAGATGTACTCCTCTGCCTTCACAGACGATGGAGTAGCCTTCACTGGCAGACTGGTTTTCATGGAATGCATAGTAAAAATATAAATAAATATTGGGAAAATTCTGGAATTTTCTTGCAGATATCAAAGACCTTTCCTCTTGAACTTTAGGCAAACATCTCTAGCCAATCTTCTTCACTCCATTTTATATCTCTTCCTCTGGACCTTTCAATAGAGACATGGAAACCAGATCAATGCGTTCATTTGTGCAGAAACTTTTGCAGAAAACTGCAGACTGTTTCCATGCTATGGCGTCTGTTTGACCTCATAATCTTTTCTGTGAGCTAACACCTCTAGTACAGTCACATTTAAAGTGGACACAGCACTCACACTGAGACTTCACTGGAGCAGCAAGAGGACAAATGATAATTTTGTGTCGCTTCCGGAATCCACTTATTTTCACAACTTGCGATAAGTTTATCGTTTTAAAAACAGTTTTTTGCATTTAGCAAGTGATACTCTTTTTCACTTGAGTTTTCCATGGAAATATTTACAAGATCTCAGATAATTATCAGGCATATTTTGGAGATTCTGAAAAAAATTTACAAAGGGTGAGACACTTTTCTCTTACCCTTTTATAGCATTATGCAAGTCTTCATTTGAAAATGGTTTTGCTATAATTCCTACTATTTTGGATTTAAAAATGGAAATCACCATCTAAAATAATCAAATCTTCTGCAGTATATGCTTATACCATATTTTTGTGAGATTCTCTAGGCTTTAGGTACTGAAGATGCTATAATTCCTATAAAATGTTATCCATATCTAATGCCATCTTTAATCTCAGCACTCTACTTTATAATGTTTTATTTTTTTTCTTATTTTGTTTTCTTCTTTGCTTCTTTTTTTTAGAGGGTAAAGGGAAAAAGAGAAATTCTCTTCACGACTTCAAAAAAACAGGAGAGTTGATGCTCATTAAAGTAAACAAAACACTGGAAGTAAAAACTAAGCTGTTAAATACCACAGAGCAATGTGCAAAGAGATGCAGCAGGAACAAGGGCCTTTCATTCCCTTGCAAGTAAGTTATGTATCTGTTTTGTTTATTTTTTTCCCTAAGGAAATCTGTATAGCAGCCTTTGACCAAAATTTCTTTGTAATTGTCATCAGTGGTAGCTTGTACCAAGAAAAAAATAAAGATTGTGATTTTTGATTGCAGTGATATTGCTCTACCTGTCCAGAGAGTGTCAGTTTTTTCTGGGGCTTTGTCTGAGTTGTGTGTCTTCTAACTTGCCCAATTGGTAATCTTTTCCATAACACAGCTGAAAAAATGTACTCATGTTAAGATGTGAATGACTTGGGCTGCAATGTAGCGTTCGGTGAACATTTCTGAGATTTTTATGTCTCTTATAAAATGGTTATTGTCACACATCACAGCTGCAGTATTTCAGCACCACTTCAGACCATATTCTGTCTTCATTCTTTGCACATTACTCCTGCTGAAATCAATGAGAACCTCACACATGGAGCACAGATACATGCCCTGCTGAAGTTCACTGGCAAGTACTGCGAATCCGATACAATGGAATCAAACCTGGACTGTGGACAGCTATCCTTCAGCATCTGCTGTCTCTTAGAAACACATCATGCAGCTGATTGCTTGTCTGCCTTGTACATATTCTCTACTATTTTTTGAAACAAATCACTATCATTTTTCTGATGTATGAGGCTTATATGATCCCCCTGGCCTCTCTTAGTCTACACCATTAGAAATCAATGAAAGGCCATGAATGCAGAAGAATCTTGGAGAGAGTGGATGACTTCTGTACTGGTGAGTACTGGGCTAAATGTGAGCCTGAACTTGGAAGATAAAAAAGTTTTGACAGTTGGTACAAATGGAAGCTAGACCAAATGTGACAACAAAAGCTCTTCCTTGGCAGAGAAGGTTCTCAACTGTGATTTAATTCTTCCATAAGCCTTTAATTCTGTTGTTGCAAGATCTCATTTGTATCGTTCTGTACTCTATTTATATGTGTAAACAATGAGCAGAGTTAACTTCTTTCAGACAGAAAATATTTTCCAGGCACTAATATGCTTTCACGTGGTACAAGCCACTCCTTTCCCTGTTGGCAGAGCTTCCATTGATGTCATTGCCAAGAGGATCAGGTTGTATTCAATGCAGCAAGACATCCTTGAGTTCTGATGAGCAGCAACAAGGAGTATTGCAAAATTAACTATCACAGTATAAAATAAATTCTGAATAATGCCAAGCAAACAACAATTGTGTATTCTAGCATCAGCTCAGGAAAACTTTCTAAAGCTATTTGTAGTTGCTCTGGATGCTAGCTTTTGTGTTCTGAAAATAAAAAGAAAGTTAATATATGTGTTAAAGCCATTTTATAATAAAATTAATATAGAATCTCTCTGAATTTTTAAAGTGTTCTCATGTTTTTTAGAATTTTTTTTCTTTTTTTAAGTGATATAGTGTCTGATGGATATCTTAAGGGGCAAATTCTCCCTTAATTAGTCAATACAACAACACAGAAGAGCCATGAGGGACTTTGAGAATACAGCCTGGAGAAGTCCTGCTCACAGATAACAGAATGACAATCTGTTGTGCAATTACTTTGCACTGAATATGGAAAACGATTGTAAATCTGATTACTTACTCTCTGAATTCTTTTTTCCCTGGTAGGCTTTTAGCACAGAAGGTGCTAAAAACCTGCTTTAGCAGTACAGGTGTAGGTGATCATGTCTTGCCTGTGCTACCACTATGCAGCAGAGTACATGGGATTTTCTTTTCTGGGATCTCAGGACATTCTTGTGGTTTCCCTTTTGGCCCCATATGAGTCTTGTTGTAGTGTGAACTGTTCTTTGATGCTACTGTAAACACACATTTTACATGTGTTCCCTTTTAAAGGATCCAGTGATTACTAATGTTTCCCTTTTATTCCTAGGATCCCAGTCTTTAACTTCATACCAGCACATGGTTACTACAAGGTGAAATTTGTTGCCAACTTAAATGAAAATCAATTAGCTTCCTGCCTGCTGTGGGAGCATTCTAAAATAAGAAGTAACACAAAATGACATTAAAGGCTTGAAATATGAGACTTGAAATTTCTCATGTTTATTGACATTTTCATGGCTTGAGCCTCATACTCCATATCCATGCAGCAGTTCTCCATCACTTGGGTCACAGCACCGATGTTTTATTTTCTGGATGCAAACTTTATGTAAGAATTAAAAATGGAATTGCTTTGTAACATAATTCTGACAATAGCACTGGGAGCAACAACATCTGGGTCTGTGCACTGTGAGGTACACAAGCAGAAACAGGGTTAGGTTTCTTTTTTGCCAGAAAGTGGTAAAGTAGCAGATTTCAGGCACTACAGGCTTGTAAAGGTTCAGGCACTCCTTATTTTCGGGGGGGGGGGGGGGGGGGGGGGGGGAGGGGAGGAATATTCAGACAACTTTCTCCCTTATAAGTTTCTGCTGTATCACGTGCAAGTAGATTTTGAGTTATTTTATTGGTTAGTCATTAATCCTTGCTGATTTTAACTCTGACACTTTTTTGTTGAAGCTAATGTATGTCACTTTTCAGAACAGATGTTTCCTCTATTCCCTTGCTGTCATGCTTGCACAGATCTTGTTTATTTCTGAGTTACAAGATCCTTATCTAGACTTGTTTCTTTTTCGTAATATTATTCCTAAAATCCTCCATCAAAAAACTCCTTAAATTCACTTACGCTGTGTTTTTGACTTCATAGATCTCTGTTCATCTTTTTCTGCCTTCCGTATCAGTTTTATCAAGCTGCTGCTGCTGCTAAGCAGTTCTATTCCTTTGTTTCACCACCCTTTCAGTCCATTACTCCCACTGTTTTCCTACAGTCATCCTTGCAGTTTTTCCCACTACAATTCCTATGGACGAGAAAAAGGTAATATAGTTACTATTTTACTGGCTATGCAGGTGACTTTTGCAGGTATGTCCCTTCCTTAGCTGTAAAGTTGTCACTGTCTTATTCTCTGTTATCTGCTCAGTGTCAGTATTTACACAGGAAGGGATTTCAGTATAGACAACAGAATTTCAGTACTTGATAAGAAAATCTACAGACTATCTCAGTACAAAGAGAAACAAAAAAAATTGTTGTGATCGGCAGTATCAGTAGAAGAAAGTCCAAGAATTTGCTCAAATATGTTGACTTTGGAAGTACAAAAACCCTCCAGATTTGGGTCCAAGAAAAGATTGTTAGAAACTTTTATGTGCAGAAGTGGTTGAAGCCAAACTGGAAAGAAACCAAAAGGCAACTGAAAGGCAAAAACTGAAAGAATTGTTTGTAAACATTGCATTCTGCATTCCCACTTTAGGAGGGAGGAGCGGAAACGAGAATGTAATTGGAAAGGCAGGAAAGGTCAAGGATATTTTTGTGAAGATGGAGTTAGAGGCACTTGGATGTGCTCAAATTTGAGAATCAGCCAGAAGAGAACAGAAGGCTGCACAAGGGTAGAGGGATGAAGGTTAGCAGGTTGGAAACATTCAGAGTCAACAGAGTAGAGAGAGCAGTTGGATGAAAAATCTGTTTGGTGATGGAAACGATAATGAAGATGATGTTTGAAAGAGAAGACTTGGGAGATTGGATAGGATCTTGTAGTATTTTTAACTGAAGCCAGCAAGATCTCACATGGAAAGCTTGTATGGCAAAATAAATGAAGAGCAAGGAGCTTTTCATTGAGGGATGCAGTGCCGAGGAATATGGCACAGCCAAAGTATGGATGAAGTGTAAGAAATCTGTGTGTCTTTTGGATATTATCAAGCAGCGTTAAATTGCCTTCTCAGATCACAATAAAATATCTCAGAAGGTATGGGATGAGTGACAGAAATGTAGATTTTGTGGTAGGCTAGAGGAAATAATGTCAGTGATTTGTTATTTGATTCAAATGAAAAATTACGGAAAAAAACACCTGTGGAGTTTTTTTCTTCTTTTTTTAAAAATTTCCTTGTTGGAATAACTGTTTCCCCCTCCAAGGAGGTCAACTGTGTTTTTGAAATCCTTAAACAGATTTTCCCTATACTGAGAAACTATCCTTTCAAAACTATTTTGGTGAAAAAGATCTGCATCTTTCATTTCAAGTATCGAAAGAAAGTGGTTTTACTCTTCGGATTTCTGTTTGTCTTTCTTGCCCTCCCCCATATCCAGTCAATTCAGCATGCATTGTACTCACTCCTAGAAAGCAGTTAAATATAAGAGGGGGAAAAAAAAAAAAGACAAAACCAAGCAAGGACAAACTCTAGGTACACTATCACAGTTTAGTTTATTCATAAAAATAAAAATAATCTTGTTTTCAAACAGCTCTGTTTTTCTAGGCAAGAAACAGATTCCTTGTGCTTGAATTTTCCTCAAACTATCAATGTGAGATACTCAACTATTTCAGAGGTATATTGTTAGCATAGCAAAGAAGATGTTCCAGTCTTTGTGTTTTTTTCCCAGAAAGCAGCATAACTGAGGACACAAATGCTGTCTCAGTCACATTTATCTAAGTTTTAAAATAAAGATCTTTAATGACAAGGGAACTCTTAGATTAGTGTGAACAACCAAACTGGTATTTAATGTAATGACCACATCAATTTAATTTCTTTGTTTCTTTGCTCTTGTCAGCACAGTTGTGGGTTTAAATAGTAATTTGGACTGTTTCTCTGACTTTCCCAGTAAAAATAAATCTGATGTCATTGCATGCTCCTTGGCAGACCATGTGTCATTATTATAAACCACACAGAGATTTTTTTCTCATCCAGATTTTCTTTGCAGGGCCTTTGCTTATGACAGAGTTACAAAACGGTGCCATTGGTTATCCTTCAACAGCTTGACAAATGGTGTGAGAAAGAAGCAAGACCATGCATTTGATCTGTATGAAAAGAAGGGTAACTGATTTATTTACTGATTTTGTTTTTCCAGCTATGGAGGGGGAAAAAAAACCGTGAGGTCAGTCAGTGATTTTTTGGCTGTAGGAGTATCCAGGGCATGGATGCTTTTATGCATTTTGAAAGCTGCACCCTACAGTTTGATTTACACGTATCCTGAGTTTGCTGTCATGCAAGTTTACATACTTGCTCTTGGTCAGTTTTCCAACCTACATATTTGCCTACCATCATATATACTAGTTTGAACTTTGTATTTCAGTTTAGTACTGAGCAGCTCAGTTGTATGAGTTACCATTTATTCCTTAATATTGCTCTTATTTACCTCATTAATAGTAGGATACTTAAGACTTCAGACATGAAGTTTTGTTCAATCAGATAAATTGGAAACATCTTCAGGATTTTTTGAGGGTCAGATAGGGATCAATATTTGGGAAAAAAAAAAGAAAGGCATGTATGTCAATAATTAAACCATATTTTGAATAATTAAGGGCTAATAAATGATATTATTTTGATTTGAAAATTAATGATGAGCTTTAATTTTTCATGCATTAACCAAATCCATAATTTTCTTCTATTTCAATAGACTATGTCAGAAATTGTATCATTGGAAAAGGAGCAGACTATAAGGGAACAATATCTGTTACCAAAAGTGGTATCCAGTGTCAGGCCTGGAATTCAATGATCCCCCATGAGCACAGGTAAGAGTTCATGAGCAGAGACAATGGGAATAGTGCCCAGACAGCTTCCATAAAGCATAAGAATTTATGGGAAAACTAACCTTAGGCAACAACATCTCCTAGGTATATTCTTGCCTTTCTCCAAGAGATGCCATTCTCCAGATCACAGAAAATCCTTATCTTCTTGGACTTTCTCCAAAGAGGTCTCTCCTAATGCCAGCCTGTGTGTCTGTATCCCTTCCTTTCCTGTGTTGGGGGTTTTTTTAGATGTTTATATCCTTTTGATCTTTTAGCTACTGGCAGAAACAAAACATGTGCATTATTTCAGTCCAGGGTCTGGAAGTTTATCACTGTTTTCTAATCGACTCCCAAGGAATGAGCAATTTTGAAAACCACATTATTAGGAAGCGGGAGAGATTAGACCACCTATTTGCTTAGTATATAATATCGTTAGTATATTTTGCATAGTTACTGTCAATTGTCCATTATTTGTAGAATATGTTAAACTCTATGGAGCACTTAGGCCAGGCAACAAATCCATGGAAAAGACTGAAGTGGCTATTGAAATCCTTCCCTTCAGACCATACAAGCAATAACTAAAGACTGAGGGAGCATGTACAGGAGTTAACTTCTCAAATTAGGACCTGGTACAGTGAGAAACTGAGGCCAAACCTGCACCTTGAGGGTAAATCTAGTTGAACTCTGTTGGCTAAGGAAAAAGAGAAGAAAGCCTGAAGCTAGTAAGAGTAATGGTAAAAACAGACAACAAATGTTCCTGGAACCCAGGAACTAGTAAAAGGACTATGAAGAACTGGTCTACTCTTTAACCACTTCTCTTTCAATGTTTTTGTACTGGCTTTAGCCATGTAGATAATAAAGCCTTAACACACAAACCCAAAGTGTCCTCTCACCCATAAGCTTTCTATCCACATTGCTGCCTTTGGCTCAGGACTCCCAGTGTCAGCAATTTGTTTAGGAGGAGCCAAACTAGAGATCTCTAGTGAGGAACTGGGCTGTGCACTGCTCAGTCCTGTTCTGACCAAATCAATCCAGTGTGCAAGAGGATATCTTGGAACAGCATTAAAAGGCAAAGGATACTTGAGTTCTGTCCTCTTATGATGTGTTACAAAGCTGAGCCTCAGGCTTGGACTTACTGGACTTGACTCTTACAGTATAGACGGCAGTGTCTGCTTTTCAGTTTGGGACCAGACCTGTTCTTAACTGGGAGCATACCATAAGTACCACCAGATCCCAAAGCAATGACTTCTTGAGACTGAATGCCTTGAAGTATATACCTTCGTCTTTCAGAAGTGAAAGAATTCTAATTCATTACAACTTAAGCAAGAATGAGCATTTATTCTACATAATATACATGTGACTTTATTTAATTAGAGAAAGGAAAGTGTCTGGATAGCACACATTATCACTAAATTGCATTTTAATATATAGCATACACAGTTTTATCACATACACAGTTTTATCCAATGCATTTGGACAGCCACTCTTTTACGATTAATTTTATGAGAATGACTCTTCTCCTGCCTTGTGCAATAAGTTTAATTTTTATAAGGTCACCGGATAAATGAGGTGGCTGCATGCTAATTTTGTTTTTCAACATCAGAAAATATGATTTCATCATCAGAGACATGAGGGAGATGGGAAGAAGTAGACAGTAATGGTGTGTTTGGAACTTATTAGTACAAAAGGCTTATTTTTTTTTCAACATCTGATTATCACAAAGTGCCATTGGAAAATAAATCCTTTTCTCATATTTAAGGGAGAAATGAATTTTAATGATTTTTAAATTATATTTCTAGAAAGAATTGAAATAACTTGAAACTTTTAACTTTTGCAGTCTAGCAAGTAATATTTTTATTTGTATTCCATTAGAACACAGAGACTCCCAGCAAAACCTGGTTTTCTATTATTGTCATCTACATCCTAGTACAGATTTTAAGACTCTCAGAGAATTTTAAATTGATAAATCCAATGTAAAAAGGGCTCAAAGAGAAATGGTCAAAGAGTAGACCAGTACTTCACAGGCTTTTGGCTAGTTTCCATGGCTTTTGTGTGGTTGAATCTGTTTTTACCATTACTCTTACTGGCTTCAGTTTTTGGCTTTTTTTCTTTTTTTCCTTACCTAATGTAGATGAACTAAATCATCAGTTTTAGGAGTGGCCCTGTCTTCCATTTCTGGGTAAGTCTTTACTGCAATTCATCTTTTCCTCTCTCAAGAATGTTGCTTCAATACCTGTTGAAGCCATTTGTATATCTGACCCATCTTGTGTTCCTAGTGCTACTCATTTAGAATTTTTCTTTTTTTAATGTTCTTACACCATATCTGATGTAATTTGAGATGCCTTTCCCCTATATTTTCTAATGAGCAGAAAAGTAAAATGAAATATTCTAATATGCACTGACACACAATTTTCACACATCTGCAGGGTGGAATGTCCCATCAGAAATGTTTTCCTGGGGCCCTTTAATTAAAAAAAGTTTAGGATACTTACACTATAAGACTACAGAGGAAAAACAGAAGCAACAATTTTATAGGCAGCAGGAATGACATAAAAATTAATCTCTTGAAGCACCAAAAATAAAAAAAAAGCACTTTTATGTAATGCTTCCACATTGCATTGAGTGGAACCACAATGTGATTAACAGAGGTATTTTTCACTACAGTTAGTTCAAGTATTTCATTAATGGGCATAAAACTTGAATAAAATATTACATGTCAATTTTTTTTTCTTGTTTCTCTGTCTCAAAACACTCAAAATAAAATATTAGGTGTTTTCAGAATAAAAGGTGTATTATTTGTGATATTTCCACCACAGCTTAAATATTGTTTCAAAAAAGTTGAACAAATCTTATAAATCTCAAAAATGAAATAAATTAATTAAGTTCAGTTACAAGTTTTATGTGTAGTTAGCCCAGTATTTCAATTACCAAAAAAACCTTCATGGGACAGATCTCTGAATTTAAGGTGTTTTGTAACTACAGAGATTTAGCTGCTGTTTAATGTAACAGGCAGCAAAATGCCACTGGATTTTTCTGCAATATGGAGCCTGAATGTGGTCATGAGCTGTTGAAGTGGCATTGAACAGACCAGCTCTGGGGTTGGATTCCTCACTATGGGCTTAGCTGTTCCGTGTTTTTTTGGGGAAAATTAGCATTACTTTTATGTGTAGATATTTATATATCTCTGTATGTCAGTGTGCATGTGATGGTTTCTCTAGAGTTAAGCACATACTTTTACAGATACCTGAGAAGACAACACCTTGACCCTGGACATTTTAAGTCATCTGCGGTGCTGTTAAATGTCTGAACATATACAATGCATTATGAGTGGGTCTGTAAGTAGCAGACCCTAAGGTGACAACAGTGGGGCTTCTGGCAGAACATGAAGCAAAACAGCTAAAATGGCATCTGGGGAAATTTCTTGTGCTGAAATGCAAAGCAGTCCATGGTTTCAGGCACTGAAAGCCTCTCAGTGAGGTGTAGCACACACTCGGTCACACTCACATGCTCCTGATGATCCGTTCTTGCTGCTGCCTGGCCAGGGATGCAGAGAGGTTTCTCTGCTTGTGGGTTTCACATAGTAGGTGGACTCTGAGCCCAGATGGACCTTTTGTATGTGCCAACACGCACAGGAAAGACAGACCTCACATGGCTACAGATCCCTATGCACCCAGAGCTCCTGTAGGAGAATACAGGGCAGGCTGGCAGGGAGTGTGTGACTGCCTCCGGCTCTGCCCTAGATAGTTGGTTCTGGACAGCTGAGGGATGGGAGTAAAACTCTCTAGAGCACGCTATGGGCTAGACAAATTGTCCCAGATTTAGGCCATTTAGGTTGAGTAATCCCAACTGAAGATGTGTATTTGTGTACGGACAGATATTTGGGTGTGTGCATTTGCTTAGGCAGGGTGGAGGGAGAAGGAAGCAGAAATGTGATTGTTTCTAACTATCTGTAAAAATAGTATGATTAACCCCAAAGTTTGCATGCTCTTATACTGTAATGATTGTCATTTTAAAACTAGCTTTTTGCCTTCGAGCTATCGGGGAAAAGACCTGAGGGAAAACTACTGTCGAAACCCCCGAGGGGAAGAGGGAGGCCCTTGGTGTTTCACCACCAGTCCAGAGATGCGCCATGAAGTCTGTGACATTCCCCTCTGCTCAGAAGGTAACCCAGCACAGCTTCTGCAGGAAGCTGCCTTTGCTCTGCTGACAGCAGCTGCACAGAACTTCCAGTAATCACTTGCTCGTGGCCTTTAGAGAAAGAATAGGTGATTTCTCAGCAAGAGTAACTCATATAGAAAGAAAATAAGTTGTTAGAGGAAGAGGAGGTCTTGTTATGTTCCAGTGCGCTGGAAGGTTTCAGGCTCAGCAGCTTTTTTCAGGTTATGGAGGAGCTTGAACAATGAAGTTGTGCTGATCACACAAATGTGACCCTTTGTTTTTGCTTGTCTAGCCCATAGTGAATCCATTAACAATTTCAGTATTACTATGTGATAAAATCATCTAGTGCCATTCGATAGTAAAATCAGCTTTTCATTTTCTTTCTGATGAAAATATAGATACTGGATTACAAGATGAAAGCTTAAGATAAGCATGCATTTTATGTTTTGAATAAATACTGTGAATAAGTATAACTCTTTACAAGTCCAACCCCATTTGACTTTGAAGTCACAGAGTTTGAAAGACACTTTATATGCACCATTGCATTTGTTGACTTTTAAGTTCTGTTAACCTCCAAACTAAGCTCTTGTATCTTGCTAATCAGCCAATTCAGTTCCAGTCAACCAACCTATTTAAATCTTCAAGATAGGATGCCTTTAATTTTCCTGCTAATGTGTCACATGCAATCGCTATGCTGTCGTTAGGAAAGGACGAGAAGAGGGAGGGAGGGAGGGAGGCAGGAAGGGAGGCAAGGAGGGAGAGAGGAAAAGAAGGAGGAAGAGAATCATTTAAAAGGAGCTTGAGAATTTGTTAAAATATCTCATTTAAAGATAAATTTATGTGTGTTTCAAATGGGATAAGACCTGGAGCTCATTTCAGGATGAAGACTTTGGTAGCTGAAGTTTAGTGATCTCTGTAATTCCATAAAATAATATTTTCTAAATGATCCTCCCTTACAATTACTCTAATTAGGGAGTACTCGAGAAGTTTGTCTACAGTTAATTATGGTGAATTTATTTTATATTTTCAGAGCTCTCATTCTAAATTTTGTTCAACAATGCTTTTAAATTCCTTTGGTAACTTTTGCCCACTCTCCCTCCACGCACCCTACCTACTTTTCCTAAACCAGGACTGAAAATGCATCTTAGTTTAAGCTGCCAAAAATCATTGTTATCAAAAAGATACAGTATCATATGTAGCTGAAAGTGCTAAGTATTTAAACAGACATATTGTAGTGCACTAAAATTGGGATTCAGCCATTATTCTGCACTTCAACTTGTCCTGTAATTATACTATGACTTAGAGTGATTAAGAATAATAAATGGTGCTTACTTAGATTATACCACCTTTAAAAAATACTTCTTCCTTAGCTATATGTCTCTCTTACTAACCATAAGTAAGATTAGTAAAAATCTGATAGGAACATGAATGCCTCTAGTAGCTCATCCCTACCTGCTTCAAAACTGTAAGTGTCCTATAAAGTGATACACAATTTAAGCATCTGGATTAGCTCTAACAGATACAATCATATTCCAAAGGGCATTACACATACCAACCCAACTGAAAGATATCATTTTTTAATACCTCTTTCGGTTGGTTTCAATATATAAGAGCAGGGACATGTTGGGGTTTTTTTGTGGTATAAGTTATCAGTGTAATAAATGACTAGTGTCTATTTTGTTTTTCCTAGTTGAATGCATGACCTGCAATGGAGAGAGTTACAGAGGGCCAATGGATCACACCGAGACGGGCAAGGAGTGTCAGCGCTGGGATCTTCAGAGACCACACAAGCACAAATTTCGTCCAGAGAGGTAACCTCTCCTCCCCCCCAAGCAAGACCATGTGGTCATAATTTGAAAATTACACACATTCTGGAACCAGTTGAGCAAAACTAGCATGAGGTCAACTGAAATTTATGGAGTTCACCAGTTTTAGATGCTTGGGTTCCTGGCCCACGGTGTAGGCTGGCTACTGTCACGATGGAGATGCAGGACGGGGAGTGGAGGCTGTTTTGTGCAGTTCTGATTACATCCCATGCCTGATTAGTGTAGTGATGTGCACCTACTACTTTCATTGACCAAAACTTTCTCCCTAGCTTCATTGACAGTAAGTAAATAACCTCTGAATATTTCTCTATATATTGATATGCAGCTGTAGTCAGATACCTTAAAGTAGTCACATAGTAAATAATGATTTAACGTCACAAATTTTTGTTAGTTTTCTTAACACAGTTAATGAATATAAGCTTCCAATATTGTCAAGTAACACTATTCTCCTTTTTGCAATATTGAATAGCTTTAAAGCTGTAGGTGATCTTCCACTATAATCACATTTAAGTATCCAATTTGTTTCACCAAAGTGTTTTCCCACTACATCTGTTTTTTCACCCTGGGAAAGGATTTAATCATTCTGTTTAGCATTTTATGGACATGGATTTCTTTCTTGGACTTTTCTGTTTGTGTTTTTGGTTTTTTGTGGGTTTTTTTGATTTAGGCACAGATTCACAGTGCCAAAAGTTTAGTCAGAAACAGCAAGGCAAATTTCATCCCTGTTAGGGTTTGTCCTAGAGGGCCAAATTCACCCAACTACAAAGGGTCATCCATAATACACACTTCTGAAAGTATTGTGGGAGGGAGCGGGTGTGCAGGGGTTAGGCCACACAGGAGGGGGTCTCGGTTCATCTCAAACCAGACTACAGTTTCATTTTAGTTTTATTCTGGATTTTGGCTTAACTCCATTTATATATTGTTTTGAATAAACTTAAAGTGCCAGATGAAGAATGCAAGAACCAACAAAACCAGAATGATTAAGACCTTCCACTGAAGTTATCTTTTTATGTGTTAAAGTGTTTCACTAAATAAAGCATTACTTTTATTCTAAGAAATATGGGTACTGGTAGATTTTAGAAAGCCTCATTATTCAGCAAAATATTGAGGATCTGCAGTTTTGGAGTTTATGTGGTATAATCTGTTTTTTTCCCTTGGCTTGGATGATCTGCTTCACGAATAATAGCAGGCTATCCCATTGTTCTGCCACAATAAATATTTTGTGTTAGCAGAGTGGGACTGAAGATAATCTGTTTCTGAGTTTTGCCATGCACTTACTGTGCATTCTAGAATAAGTCACAGAAACAGTTTTGTTCCTCTGGAGTGAAACATTTATAGAACTCCTGGGTACAAACAATAATAATTTTACTGTCAGAAGGAAATTTCTTTTTTTCCGTTAATTTCTGATTGTTTGCAAAATGACTTTTCAGACCACAGTCTTACGAACAATCGTCTTCCTCTTTGAAAGAATTCCTTCAGAGAACATCTTCTTGAGAGTTTTCAGACAGTAATAAAGTGCTTTATTTTTAAACAAAAAGCAACCCATCCAGATTGAACTGAACTGTATTGGCTTTCAGAATAATAATGTACGCCACTGTATTTCTGATACTCTTATGTTAATTAGCTCTGTGAACAGTCACTAAAGGTAGTAACAATAATACTTTGATTATACCAGATTTTTAAAATGCTATGAGGTTTGGTTTGCTGGTTTGTTTTTTTTTTTTCATAGTCATGTAAGCTGAAAATAAGAGGTCTGGAACAAATGACCCATTAAAACACAGCTGTCTCCAGAGACACTTACAGTATACCATCCAGGTGTAATGTAAATAACCTGGAAACCAGGAAGGACTATCGGGATAAAATTAAACCTATTTGCATTTATGTCTTCATCAGTTGCAATGATGAAGTAAAGGAATAAAAATGGTAATCTTTTCAAATGCTCCAGTCTACCTGCTGTTGGACAGTGCTTTTGGCTTAGGGTAAATTCAACCTCAGTGATTTGCTCCACATTTACTCCCCTCAGAGGTCAGTAACTGAAGACGTCTACTGTCTGCTTAGATGTAATTGAAGCTAGCAGAAGGAATCCCCCCAAACAGCTCCTGCATGGCCCATTTTTAGCTATTTGTGGATGCAGAATTATATTCTGAAACTCCACTTCTCTTGTGTACTCCTCACGGGCACAGTTATGCCTCAAGATGGAAGGAAGATCACTGAGGATAATGTGTTGGGCATAGAGCAGCATGGGGGGGGGAAGGTTTTTCACCTTTTCTGCTCAAACTCAAATGTCTTGTGAAAATACTTATTACATGGAGGAAAGTAGGGCTGAAGTATAGCATAGGAGGTGAATAACTGCAGATATCCTTTTATTAGTCCCCTGGTTTATGTCTTTTGTATGAAAATTTGCTTTATAAAAAATCAAGTTTCCAGTCCTACATGTCTTTAAAAACAAAACAAAGGGAAAAAGAAATATTGGTGAAAAGTTTTAGATAATTGGGTTTCATTTTAGTTCCAGGAGAGCTGGAGATCAGCATCTGTCTCTTTAAAAAGAATAAATGTTATCTCTTTGGCTGATACTCTCCTCCCTTTTTTCTAGAAACTGAGATAAAGTCTTGATTTCGACACCAGATATGTATCTTGATGCTTCATTTCATTTTTGGCAGTGAAGTACAGCTACTGCTGTTTCAAGGGGGGGAAAAAAGGAAACATGTAGAGTTCTGAAAGATCTCTGAAGCCTCAGGCACTTTCTTGGGTCTAAGAAAGAGGTCTGTGCCCAAAAGTACTGGGGAAGGAGGAGTGTGCACAACAAAAAGACAGCTCTCAGGGAATTCTGCACAGCCTCACTGTTGAATTGTGTGGAACAGTTTGAAGCCCTGTTGTTTATCTTATTATCTGTTTCTTAAAGGTGCTAGCTGGCCTTTTTTATAGGAATTGTTGCTTGCTGGGTATGAAGGAAGGCAGAAGCCTCCGTGCATATTGGGGGAAGAGCCATTGACTGGGAAGGCTGGTTTTGCTCTAGAAAAGGACACATAGATGTAGTAGGTGAAAAGATGGCTCACTGGCACTATTCCATCCCCCAAAGACACAAGAAGAACATCTCTCCCTAGGTTTTAGTTAGTAAATAACATATTTTTGACATACTGTGAGAACATGCCATATCGTATCAGGAAGGATGGAGCATTCAGTGCTAAGACTGACATTTGTAGTCTAGAACATGGCTTCTTTACATCCCCAGCTGTTTTGAATGCTTTTTGTGAGCTATGGCTGCAGGTACTTTGCCATTCCTGGACTCACCTTGGTTCTTGGGTGGTGACACGCACTGTCCACGCTATTTGACATGGAACATGTTCCACCAGCATCAAAGCTCATCACTGCACCTACTGGGTGGCCAAAGCCATCTTGTTTTCTGCTGTATTATTAGCCCATTAACTATTTCCTTGGGGAATCCGTGGACACAACTTGTTCCTTTACAGTTTGTCTTATACCTAGCAGAAAACAGGGTACTGCTGCTAGATCTAAAATTATCACATTTTTGACTGCCATTGAATT
The DNA here is from genome assembly GCA_014706295.1 of Lycocorax pyrrhopterus obiensis. Classification (NCBI taxonomy): domain Eukaryota; kingdom Metazoa; phylum Chordata; class Aves; order Passeriformes; family Paradisaeidae; genus Lycocorax; species Lycocorax pyrrhopterus. Next base: position 10,176,744 of record JACSVZ010000015.1, read on the forward strand.
CTCAGTTTGGTGAGGTTTCTCCTTGGTGGTTTTGTTGTCATTTTGGTGGGTGTTTTTTTTGAATTCTACTTAAATCTTACCCTTGTCCCTTGTATAGTTGAAGGAACCTGACTTCTCCTAAGAAATGGGAGATCAAGGTGCTAATGAGTCAAAATTAGCATGATCATTTGACAGAAAAAGCACCCTAGCAGAAACATACACTTGTAAATCATATTTTCCTCTGCTTGTGTGAAGCACATGTGCTTGCAGTTGTAAATGGATTCAGGTTCCCAGGTAGTTAACTTTATTGTTCTCTTACATACTTTTCATGTTTCCCTCAGGGGCAAATCTACTTTTTGTTTCTTTTGCAAACATATTTCAATAAAACTGGAAAGCCAAGACAATTTGTATTCACTAGAGAAAAAACCAAAAACCCCGATGCATTTATCTCCTTCAAGTTTACAGATGTTAGTACCATGTACTTATACAAAAACCCCCTACTTATCTTGGATATCTGTCTGATCGTCAACGATGACTGTAGGAATGTGGAAACATTTAAATAGCACAACAGTATCTAGTCTTAATGAGATAAAGTGAAGCGGAAGTTATTTCCTTTTCTCCTTCTTTCCCCCAATGCTTGAAATGAGAGCATTACCAAAAATGAGCTCTGTTACAAAAATGGGGCTATCATTAGTAGAATAGCCACTCAAAATAGCTTCTAGTTTGAACCCAGGGCTGTTGCACTGGAGAACCTGTTTTCTTAATGAGCCTGGCATGGCAGGCAGTATTTAGATAATCCGTATTTAATTGGTCTGTTTCAAAAAAATGAGTGGCTTAAGTGTCTGGTCATCGGTTGACAGACACAAGAGCAAGAGTTTAGCAATTAGTGGAGTTACCCTATCCGGTACCCTGTGCATTAGCACAGCAGGGAGTCTCCTCAGTGGAGGTCTGATTCTGCTGCATATTTGGAAAGTGTTGATACGTTATTAACTTTCTAACAGCATTAAAAGAGTATTTGCATCCATTCTACAGGATCAGACCCCAGGTTAATAGGAACCAGTTCTTGTTTGCCTCTGCTGAAATCTGTCCTTTAAGCACCTTGTAGAAGGCAGTACCTTGTGCAGTGTTGCCAGGAAGACTTCCCTGACGCGTTTCTCATTGTGGTTTACAGATATCCTGACAAGGGCTTTGATGATAATTACTGCCGCAATCCCGATGGCAAGCTGAGACCATGGTGCTACACTCTTGACCCTAACACCCCCTGGGAGTTCTGTGCAATTAAAACGTGTGGTGAGTTCAAGCAAAATTTATTACTTCCTTTTCCTTTCCAAAATCTGGACACAGATTTTTCAATCAGTGTAGGACCACCCCTAGTTCATGCATTGCCACTAGCTTTTAAAACATAGCTTTCAAAGAGAGTTTCCTATAAACACTTTATATTTAATCTGGACAGGAAAGAAGAGTTGTGTGTTACTTAACACTGGAATATGTGTATGTCTTACATACTGTAAATTGCGTTAAAATGTAGGAAAATCAAGAACTAAAATGTGAGGCAACAAAAACATGAAGATCTCATGTACAGTGTTAGTTTGGCCATGCTGGACATTTGCATTGTCATTTGAGAGCATCAAATATCATTTGGTGCACACACACCCCATCCCTACTCCGTGTCCTCTGCCAACACCTCTTCACTGCTTTGCAGTTCTAGGCCTTGGGTCCTGCACATTATTCACTCTTGTGCTGAAGGCAGAATTATTAATTTCCTCATGGGTCTCTCTGTGTTATTCAGCACTCCATATCAAAGCACTCTACAGGCAATTAATTTCTTTTCATCCATCAGCTGCAAGATGGTGGCATTTGTTAACCACACTTTAGAGACAAGGAGTTGAATCAAAGTGACATTAAGGTGTACAGTATTGGATGCTCACTTTGAGATGCTTTAGTTTAGCCTTTTAGACTTCCTGCAGCATGTTCTGTCTTCAAAGCCCAGATCATCTTAACTTTGGTGATAGCTCTGACAGATCTATTTTAACGATAATTAGATGTCTTAAATGAGAAGTAAGGGGACAATGAGGAAGATAAAACACTTGGACATTGCTTGAAAACATGTGTAAAGCAATTTTTCTAGACTTTCATGGTAATACTGGGGCTAAGGCAGATGGTAGAATCAGTTTTGTTGAGACAAGCTTTAAATATTGGGATGGGTGGTGGGGAAGAGGTAATAGCTCTGACATGAAATTTTGTGAGCAGTTGCTGCCTAAAGGGAGATTCTCCACCTTCACTTAGAATTCTTACCAAAGCAATTATGCCATGCATTTTCAGAATAATTCAGAATTTTCTCTCCTTGGATGTTCGTGGCTTAGGCCAGTCTAATGTCTTGGAGATTCAGTCTGGTCTAATCAACTTGTCCATTTTTGAAATCCAAGGGTTGAGTAAGAATATTCTGTACCTCCTGAGGCAGAGTACTTGAACTTACTCTATCTTATGTCATTTTAATTCCAGTATAAGGTAGTTAAACTATCAAAATTATTCCACTGTAAAAAAGGTGAAGTTATTTTGATACTTTGGGCAATGTCTAATCAGGTTCTCCAGAGACAGAAGAAACTTACCAGGATGGCTGCTTGTTTTGGGTCGGGCACCCATTAAGTCACACCCATGCTGGAAGTACTGTGAACTACAGTACTAATTCATGTCATTGTATCTAGACTTACTGATAATCTTTGGTAAAGACGAAAGCTTAGTCCTTCCACTTTGTAAACACAGACTGGCTTAGCTATGCAACTGAATCATCTTTCAGTTTTTTAGTTACTCCATTAAGTAAGGAGCTGTTGCTTTGGATTTTTGGCCTGTGTTGGTTTGGGTTTTGTTTTGGTTTGTGGTTTGTTTTTTTTTAAACTAAACTAAACTGTGCTTCCTACACTTCTCCAATTATTAGATAACATATGAATCATGTGTAGCATTCTAGAACTGTTCTTTTCCTCTGCTAAATATGTTATTATTATGAAAAAAGTATTCCTAAGTTACAGCTGACTGTTCCACAAATGCAACTTTTATAAACCTTTATCCTTTGGCATTTCCTGAGCTGATGTGTCAGTGTTCTGAGGATTCACATCTGGCTTTGTTGGTCACGTAAGCTTACGCCCCATGCAACTTTCAGTATCTACAGTCTGGCCTCAGCCTTATAAAATAGTTGGGTGGGAGACCTCTTGCAAACTACTGGATTATCACCTTTGTCCACCAAATCATAGTAAAGTCCTGAAGAAAAGGTAAAGATTAAAATGAAATAAAAACTCCTCCAGAACACAGTGTAATGATTTTCATATTGTGATGAAAGTCTTTTGTCTCATTTCTAGGCAAAAGTTCACTGAAGGAACTAGAAATTCTTTCCTTCAGTTAGAAAATATATTAAAGTCTGTGGAAATTTCGTATGTAAAACTGTATTTTCACTGCAGTAAACTGTAGCTCTTTTGAAATTAATATGGCAATCTATATGAGAAAAAATACAAAAGTGGGGGTCTTGAAAACTTAATCCAGCAGATATTTTCAGAGGATGTTTCTCACAGGCATATGACATTGCCCTCTATGTAAGATCCAGTGCTGCTCGATGCTTTCCTTTATAACCCAGTGAGGGAGTTTATTGCTGATGCTACTGTTAAATCACCATCTTGATGGCCAGAATACTAACAGAAAATATCAAAACCCTGTTTTCAGTTTTCTGTCTTTCTTGAGGCTCATAAAAAACTGTTTTCCCACCTCCTAGCAGGGAGCCCAAAACACTTGGCTATTCTGGGTTTCGGTGGCTGCTCTGTGTTTCTGAAGCTGGGGCTGTTTGCAATCTCAGAACACTAAAAAGAGAACATCATGAGTTATCGGTCTTTATAGCTTTGTGGTTTGGATTCTCACACAGGTTTTTAATTCCTATGCTGAGGACTGTTTATTTAATTTACAAGAAATACTAATTAGGAAAAAAGCTTTGTAAATCCAAGTCCTTGGAGCATATACAAAAATGTAGGTGTCCTCTCTCTGGGGAGTGACCACAAGGCAGCATGCTGCTTGTGGCTTTTGCTACACGTTGTGAGTGCTAGTATGCTCTATAGCCAAAATGCTGACAACAGCTCATATACAAAATTTTCAGCGAAAAAGTTGGTGGAAGGAAGCATTTAGAAAATAAATATGGTTTTAAGACTGAAGAGAGAGAGGGCATTGTAATTTTACTTCCAAGCACAGAATGCAGCATAAAACATTGTGGCTTACAGCCAGGGCTGTGAGAAAGAGATGACAGGAGCAATTAGGAATTAGAGATGGCTCAAGCTGCAAAAACTGGATTTGGATTAAGACTTTGGGGACCCCAGGACTGGTTTGAAGTTGCTCACATATGTGTCTGTGGTTTTGGCTTGAGACAGTTTTTAGTTAGAAGAGAGGATAAAAGGACAACTAACAGCGATGAAGAAGTGTAGGATGAAATGAAGAAATGGAAGCAGTGCCAGCAAACATGAAAAAGGAAAATGACTGTTATTTTGGCATGAGTGAGGACATTGACTACAGGGAAGACAGGAGTAGGGAACTAATACTGCTTTAAAAAAACCCCAAACGGGTAGCAGCTCCTTATGGATGAGCTATAGGGCAATCAGAGAGGTGCTGAGGCCCATAAAGGAAGATACTTGTATCAGTCATTTGAGAACCGCAGAGCTTTTTTTGGAATTATTGTGTTAAGAACAGTGTTTCATTGATGCCTGTGTGACATCCAACCAACCCAAATGCCTTTACCATGGATTTAGCCTTTGCCACCAGTAATCACCAACAGTAGTCAGGAGCGACCAGAGCTCAAAAAGCCTTGAGAAAATACAATAAAGGCATCGGTTTGATGGGAAAGAGCAAGTAATGAAACACCAAAATGGAGAATCTAGATCTAAAAAGAACTGTTGCAGTGTGCCTGCAGCCTTTGGGAAGACAAAAACCCACCAATATTAAATTACTTGTTCTTTAGAAACAGAGATTTCAACTGCCCATTTGAATGCACAGTTCTGATTAAAGAGTTATTTTTGAATTATTGTATATAAACAAAGAAAATTTACACCCATTTAAGCTTAATATTTGCAAAAGAAAAGATGTTTATAGAAAAGAGGCAGTTAAATGAGATATTTAGTAGTTGAGAAAATGTTACCTTCCATCTTGCTTCACAAGGAGACAAAGAATAGGTCCCGTGTTCACTGTTTATGCAACAGCTTAATCCACATTTCCTCAAAAAAGATCCTTCTCAAATCCTTTTCATCATTTCTATGATAGTTTTGAAAGTGAGATTTAAGAACTCTGAACCTGAGATCCATTTTTTTTTTAATAGATTTAAAATAAAAATTGTGTGAATTTAAAGCCTTGTTGTAGCCATTGGAAGAGCCTGGCAAGGTCTCTCTGTGCTCAAGGACAAATGAACAGTATGTGTGAAAGTTTTAGGTGACAATGAGTATCGCTGTCTCTAGCTCTGTGGCTTCTGTGCCGGACGGCGAGGTGTAGCGATCTCTAAAAAGTGTCTCCAAAGCGAAGCCGCTCAGCAGGATCAGCTATATATACTCACACACGCGTGCACGCACGAACGCACACACAGTTCAGTAATATGGGTCGGTGGCTGTAGCTAGCAAGCAGAGACCGAGGAAGAAAGCAACATGGACGCTTCAGGACAAGAAGAAACCAACCCTTTATTAATTTACAAATTTCCTTATGTACCTTAGCACGCTGGACTGACATAAAGTTATTGGTTCTCTGACCAACCACCCCCCAGAGGGATTGGCTGAACCCAACAACACTTACTTCAGATATTTTCTCCTTGGTATCACAACAATACCATAGTTTACAAAGTCTCTCAGCTGTTTTCCCGTAGCGTCCGTGAAAAAGCAAGGCTTTCACACAGATGCTGTCAGAAAACTGAGAAATCTCTCTGCATCCAGGCTTTCAGCATTCACAGGCGGCAAAGAGACAGGAAGGGTCTTTGCATAGGTTTGCACAAGAGGCGTTTATTGCTTCTACGCTGTGAAGGGTTCTAGAGGCAAAGACCCCGAACAATGCAGAACTCAGGCTTAAGCATAGGAGCGGAGCTAGCACCAGGAACCAATAGTGTGAGGGCACAGAGGGGTACGAAGGCGGGACTAGGGAATGGGGACCAATGGGGGAGCTCTGGGGGAGTGGCGAGGGGCAAAGGCCAATGGGGGGAACCTGGACTAGAGAACTTTCTATGGCATGGGACATAGGAGGTAGCAAGGACGCAGAGTGGCCAACAGCCAACCAGGAATGCAGAACTGGGGTACCTTACCATAACAGAACAAAGCATTCTGGGAGAGGCTTCTTTTCTCACCGTGACCTAGACAGAACTCTCTGGTACTAGGGACTGTCTTACCGAGAGCTCTTTGTGTCTTTGGTACCACAGGCTAACCGACCACCGCAAATGAGTTGTACAGTACTGTGATTTTTGAGCTTGGCTATAATTTGTTTGTTCATTTTTTCATATGTTTTTACTGAAAAATAGCAAAACACTGGAAATCAGTGGGGTTTTGTCTTCCATTCATGTACTGTGTCAAAGTGCATTGAAGAAAATGTGGAAAGGAAGGAACTGCTGCTAAACTACTGCCCAGAACTGTGAATGCCTTTGCTCGAGGAAGGGATGCCTGAAGGCAGTGTAACTGAGCATGAGCAGCTTCAAAATATCACTCAACTTTCTTAACTGATATTTGCAGAATTGCATGGATCAACTTTTTAAAATATTTTTTTACAAATCAGGGCACATTTTCCTTGTATTGACTGATACTGTAGAAAAGATATTTCATGAATATAAGCAAGAACAGGTATTTTCCTCATGACGTAATTTAGGACTCTGCTTCTTTTCCAACTATGTCTATTTCCAAAAATACATGGGTTGTGTTGTCATGAAAGAACATGAATTCTCCAGCAAAACCTCTAACTTCTTTTAAGTCAGTAGGAGTCTCACCATTGACCTAAAATTTGTGCAGGATTTTCTTCTGGGTCATTGGGATTAGAGTCAGAAATAGTATCTAGCTGGTTACTTCAGCTGTCGAATGACTCAAGGCCCCTGCTGATTCCCTCATGCTGGCTTTGCTGTGAGAACCAGAACTGGGAAGACTATCTGTGGCTTTACACATAAGGCTCTGGATAATGTTTCATCTTTTTACTTAAGCATCTATGAATGTATGAGCTGGCCCTTATTAATAAAGTTATGTATTTTGAAGTATCAAAGTAGGGAGGGTTTTATGGAAGAAAAAGGATATCTTTGCACTATTGCTCTTTGGTTGGGGACTTAAGAGTGAACATGTGAACTTTAGTAGTATTTCTACTAATGGGAAATCCCCTCATGTATCTGTCTGGATTACATGTTTAATCTTTGTGGGTTTTTGTTTTTCTTTTTTAAATTCTGGATGACTAAGTTCAAAAGTAGCAAAATTCTGCTAACAATTACCAAATTCTTCTGTTCATAATGAACTTTCCTACAGGAGTAAGCAGTGACACTTAATCAATAAATTATAAATAGTGGTCTTTTGTAAGATGGTATTTTGTGTGATCTTTCTTTAACAGTACTTTTAACCTCAGTTGAGAACTGTAAAAGTTGAACTGAAGCAAAAAACCCTGGAAACTTCCATTATGAAATATTAGTAAAAAAAGTAAGGCTTATTTGTTGACTTTAAATTAATCTAACTAAATTCATAGTGTCTTTCTCATTGGAACAAACCCTTAGATTTGCAGATCTTAACTTATGTTTTAGAGGAATTACTGGGATAAGGATTGGAATTCAGTTTTACAGATTTTTACCTTGATCTTGATTTTGCCTTGTAAGAGAACTGGTGAGTGCATTCTTAGGGCTTTCTCACCAAAGCTCTGCACATCTGATATTCATGCTCAGAGTTATTGAATTTAGTTAATTTGGTATGTGGGCAATGAAAAATTAGCCTCAACAACAAGATCCATACTGAATGGAGATGACTCTAAGTTGTAGGCTTGGACAGCCTGGGCACTTCTTAGTTTGGCAAGTGCTGTATAGTCTGCAGTGTCTGGTGAGGCAAGCACTGCTTCTCAAGCTCTTGCCTGTTTCTGTGCACATCCAGCCCAACTTTCATTAACAGGAACAGGGAGACTGTTCCCATCATGACTGTTTGTGGAATCACCAGCTGAATGAAGGATTTCTCAAGGATTGGTAAGTTTTGAGGCTTCAGTGAGACTCAATAGCCAGAATGAGAATTGGTTCTGAGGGCACAAGCCCTCAGAATTTCAGAATTAAGTTCCAGAAATATTTTGGAATCTCATTTTTCATGTTTTAAAATGAGACATTTGTAGTATATGCAGGTGGTACAGCAAGGAGATTTTGGGGAGGGTTCTGTGGACTTTTTGGAACAATGGAATTGTTTTATTAATTAAAATGAGAATATTTTAGTAATCCTTCTCATTACTAGAATTCTTATTGAGAGCTGCCACAAAGTAGTAGCAGATAATCACGTTGTAGATTTTGAAATAATTTCTCTCTTAGTCATTATAAAGCAAGTCTTTGCAAAGTGGCTTGGCTGTGCAAGTATTCATGACAATGTGAAAGTTAAGTTTTTCTGGTGCCTTTACATTGTATGTTTTGACATGGTCAAGTTGTAAAATCTGATCTACAGATAGAGGTCATTGTCCAGACGTGCAGTGGAAGGTTCAACAATGAGCTGTGTATCTGCAGATGTAAAAAGAAGGACTGCTCTTCAAAATTACTATGGCCTTGCTTAAATCAATTGATGCATTACTTATTTCATTTCAGGCATGTGATTTAAAAAAAACTCAATCCCACATAATGATGTATAAACACAAAACTGATTATTTTTTCTTTAGCATGACTAAGTACAGAGTAGGTGCACTATAGAGTACATTACAGTTGAAGTAGTACCTTGTTGTGTATAGATAAGGTCTTTGCAACAGCCTGTATTAGGTTGATTTTTTTGTGCATTATTAGTATTCTTTAAAAAGAATTTTTGCTAGAGTTATGTAGTTGTAATTTATTAATTTACTTAGGCAATATTGTGAAGCCAGGGGTTATGCTGAAATTTATTGTCTTAGTAAACTCTTCTCCCCGCCCTCCCAAGTTTTTCCCCAAATCTTTTTCATTTTTGTGAAAGCAATGCGTATATTTTTAAAAAAGACGAATATGTATTTGAATGTGGCACAGTGATGTTCACTCTAATCAGCTTAGAAGCTATTTTAGAATATAACTACATTTGTTTTCATATATTATTTATGATGGAAAACTGAAATATTGCAGCTATTTATTACTATTAGTTGTATAAATTCATCTTTTTGTAGTCTAATTATTTAAAAAGTGATGTATAGAGACTAAACATATAGTTACTAGCTGCAAGCCTGTTTGATGAATACCCTAGAAAGAGTGAATTTGTCAGTCTGCAGAAACCTCCTTATGATACTTGCAGTGCCATATCCTTTTGACTTTGGAATGAGTTTGGAACTCAAAATCCTATTGAAACAGGACAAAATTTGCCTTGGGAAGGAGGGACGGGAAATGAATTTGACCATGAAACAGTGATTTAAAAACATCAACCAGATGAAGAGAAAAAGGGATGCGTGGATAAATGTATAATTCAAATGCACAACTTGATGTTATCATCTGACAGGGAAATGATCTTTAACGTCAAAGATCAGTCAGCAAATCAGCCAAAACCATCTGTTATGACATTTGGTTTCCTTAAGATCCATATTTTCTCCAAGTTCATGGAACTGGCTCAAGTTACCAGGAGTGAACTATACATTATGAGTAACACACAAATACTGTTCTATTCACCGGGCCATTTGAAGAAAACTAATTAAGGAACTTTATTAACATACTTATTGCTTGCAACTAATACTTTAAATATAATTAATAAAATAAGTCTTGTGAACAATAGCAATTACCAACAGATACGCAGTTACGTTAAAAATATTGTATTGGGAACTTCTGAGAATATTGCAGAAGTGTTGCCCTTACTGCAGTGTATTTAGTTTTGTACTACTTTGTATATATCTGATGCAATATCTGTGCCATTAATTTGCAATTATGAAAATTGCATAAGAAATAAAAAGAGCCTTTCAAGTTATGTGAATGAGTCATTTAAAAACCACTGTTTTTCTGAATTTAGTTCAAGACAGCCCACACCAGGGTGAGTGCAGAGTATATCAACATCTGTAAGAGATCTTGAGTCTGATGAATTTGTTAGTCTTTAAAACATTTTTCTCTCTGTAGAGAATACTAATCTTTGATTTCAAAAGCTGGGCCTTTTTTCCCTCTTTTAACCATATGAGGCATTAAAAAAAAACCTTCTAGGAGAATTTAGCACATTAATTTATAATAGGATTTGTATTCTTTTTTTTTTTATTATTTTTTATCTGCATCTTTTTTTGCTGTGACCTGATATTCTGGGAATTCTATAGAGGAACCCGATTGTATTTTAATCCTACAAATATGTGTTACCATGTTTAACCATGCGCATGTGGGTGGTCGCTCAGTTTTTTAAAGCTGAGGGAATGATATTTGCTAAACTGGAAAAAGTAGCCAGGAATATCTTCTGATCTCCAGTGATACAGCATAGGCCAGGTGTCTCACACAAGAAAATAGTGCAGATTCTTTGCATGCAAGTGGATAAGCTAGCAAAAAGTCCAGCACTTACTTTGATTTTGTGGATGTTGTAAATGTGAAGAGGAAAAAATTACTCTGTAATCACATTGGCAATTTCACCAAAGAACTGCAATTACCATGATTTGAACATCATGTAATCCATGACTCCATCCATAATGTGGAGTTCAAACCTGGTATCCTGAGCCATTCTTAAGAGAATGAAACAGTACTTCTTCTCTGGGTCTACAGACGAAAGTGTGGTGAACAGCACAGAGGCGGCAGCTGAGACGACAACGTGTGTTCGCGGACAGGGTGAGGGCTACCGTGGCACTGTCAGCACCATATGGAGTGGGATCCAGTGCCAGAGGTGGGACTCCCAGTTTCCTCACCAGCACAACATCACTCCTGAGAACTTCAAATGCAAGTGAGTAGAGACATGTGGGTGTTATTACTGCAGTGGGAAAAGAGCTGAGTTTTGAAATGTTTAACAAGTCGTGCCGCTCGAGTAGACCATAGGGCCCCCGTCCTTGCTCCGTGTGCTGCATCCACTCTACCTGCTGAGGCTCAAAACCTTTTGAGCTTGGGAAAAGCAGTCCTTCAGATGTCAAAGCAGTAGTTCTAGATGAACTTGTGTGAAACCCTAAGGATTTTTATGAACTTTTCATTCAATAATGTATTCACCAGTTTGATTGTGAAGTGTCTGGATGTGTTCAAGACTGGGACCTGAATCCCAACAGTGCTGATACATTAACACTGTTTTTCTTCATGGAACTACAAACTTCTTCACAGTTTGATTGCTGACTTTAATTTAATATCTCCTAATTGTTGCCTAAATGTAATCTTCTTGGCAATAATTAACATTTATAATATTTGAAAACACTTATTTTTCATATTTTAAATCCTTTTTCTGTCTCATTACTTAATTTAGTTGCATCAATTGGGCTGCTTTTACACTGGTCATTGAACCTTTCTGTATGGTTCATGAACTTCCAAGATGTGAATAATTTACTAATTTTAGGCAGTTACCTTAGTAATGTTCTTTCAGTTCTTTTTAACTAAGCATAGAGGAAACCTTGACCAGAATGGAGCCACAGCCCAGTTCGTACCAAATATCTTTATTGATCAGTAAATATCAGTAAGAATTACAGTATTAGGCTCATTCTTTCTGTAGTCTATTATCAGTAAGTGCTGCAGATGGAAAAAGTACACTGAAATATGGAGATGCACAGAACATGGCAACAACTGTCAGGAGATGGGGAAATAAAACTTACATTTAAGAGGTTTGACTATTTCGTGCAAGCTGCAAAAGACATTTAAAGATGTTCCCTTGTGACTAACTTTTACTTTAAAGGTAACAGCTGTATAGAATTTCAACATACACTTTTTTTTATTTTCCACGACTCAGTTTCTTGTATGAGTCAGTGATAGTCTACAGCACTCTGTTTCTCCAAACTCAGCAGAACCATTCAGAGTAGGGAGGTTTAAGCACTTTGGTAATGTTTGTATTTAAAAGCACTTGTAATGTATTGCAGGTGTATCCAATGTCAGTTGCATGCAAATTTTGATGGAGGATCCTGAATGAAAATATTGTTAATCTTCAAATGAAATCTTATATCCTGTCAAAACATATGTCTGCTGAAAATGAGTTCCCATAAACATATTCCTATTGCAGTTAATATTTTTTTCTGGACACTATGTTCTTACTGGCTTCTCATCTCCTTGCACTTGACACTGATCAGTGACACAGAGACCTGTATTTTTGTTAATTCATAACAAAAAACAATGGACCACATTGGTGGGTTTAGGTTATCCCTGCTGCGAGCTAACATATTTATTTTTATAGGGATTTGAGGGAGAACTACTGCCGAAATCCAGATGGATCTGAATCACCCTGGTGTTTTACCACTGACCCAAACATCCGTATTGGTTATTGCTCCCAGATTCCCAAGTGCGATGTATCAAATGAACAAGGTAACAGAGGAAAGGGTGATAACATGATTTTAAGTGAATGCCATACTGTTCCAAACAGCAAGTGGACAGGCTTGAAAACTGAAGAGTTGTATCTGTATTATACCTATGTAGTTCTGCTTTGGCTTTATTTACATGTTTGGGATTCATTGTGGTGTAAATGAGATTCATTTCTCAGTTTGATTTTTGATTCCAGCAGGGAAAGCTGCAGCAAAGATTTGATTGGATCTGATTTTTAGACAAGGTGAATCTACATATCTGCTCTACTGTCTTTACCTTTCTTAGTTTGAAAGGCCTTTTTCCATAGCTGAGATGATTTCCTCGGTTCACAGTCTTTTTATAATTGCATATGAGGCTACCAAAAGCGATTTTTTTTCTTTGTCTAGAAGGGATTGGTCCTCTGAGTTCTTACCTGACTCTGCCTGTGACGTTCATTCTGAGTCTTCATGCAAATGTTTTTCCCATGAGGTCTTGGTATTACTGTAAGGAGTAGTGTTGCATCCTGAATGGATGTCAATCATAGCATAAACTGAGGCTAAGACCTCAGACCTACAACCCTACACCAGGCTGCATTAACAGCTCCATCCTTAAGTTTTAGCCAATTTTTCTTATAAATTTGAAAAAGTTGCAGTTACAAGACATCTCAAAGAAAGGATTAAACTTTTATATTCATTCTGTGTTTCTTGTAAAGTATCAATTATCAAAAAGTAAAAATACTGATGAATATGAAATTAAGTGCTTTATGCAAGATGTCTTTATAGTACTGAACATTTTAAACAATCCTCTTGAAAAGTCTCAAAAAGGCTTGTGATAAAAGCTTATGAATTAAACATGACTTCTGCTGGAGCGAACAGGCAAGTTTTTGAATTACATTAAAATTAAAGTCATGCTGATTTTTTGAATTTTGCTGAAGTAATACTTAAGTCTAGAATTATATACTGTTGCCAGTGTCTGGAAGATACACAAAGCTAAACTGAGTGCCTGTTTTTTGTGGAGGGAGGAATAGCGGACCATTTTTATTGGATTTGTATAAACTATCTTCTGACAACTTTTAGAATATTCTGTGTGGCTCTTCTAAATTAATCATAAACCAACTATTTATGAAACAAATATTCCCATTTTAGCTATGTAAGACAAAAATTAAAATGCTACTGTGTTGAGAATGAAGATCTCAAACAGGAGATTGCTTATGTAAATCTGGAAACAATTTTCCATTTTTCTTCTGATTTGATTCATACAATTGTCTGATTAATAGTGTACAGCATTTACTAAACAGAGCACTTGTCTTTAATAATTTGGATTACTGATGGAAAGGAAGAGTTTTCTTCTTGATGTTGCACAACCACCCTCCACTTTTTTGTCTCAACATTCTTTTTTCAGATTGTTATCGTGGCAATGGCAAGAGCTACATGGGGAATCTATCCAAGACAAGATTTGGGCTAACTTGCTCCACATGGGACAAAAATATTGAAGACTTACGTAGGTGTGTACATATTAAAGAGATGGTTCAGTGAGTCTTGAATAAATACTGCCTCCAGATGGCAACTCTTTTTCATCTTCATGGATTCTAAAGTAGCCCCTTATGCCCTGGAGCTTTAAATATCTTTGTTTTCCTAATCTTTATTTTTATCTTTTTCTCTTTTTCTTCATGTTTAAATATATTGCACAACATGACTTTGTTTGGGTCAACCACTAATTGCTGGCTTTGGGATGTTTCTCAGTGTTTAGTTTACTGGCCTATTTTACCCCATCCTTGTCCTTGAAAGTTTGGTGCAATGAGAGGATAGTAGGAATGAGACAGGAAATGGTTATCTCATCAACCTCATCTCATTGCTCATGCTGCTTCAAGGAGGAGGTTGGACTTGAAATCACCTAACATCCCTTGCAGCCTGAAATTGAGTCTACAATCTAGTGACACTGACATCAAATACCATTAAAAAGACCTGCAATTTCTGTTGTTTATTATTACTTTGGCTTTGTATTCAAGTAGCAGAAAGGGCAAGTTACTTTAACTTATTTGTTGAAGTAAAATGAATTATCAGGACTATGTATAAGATAAGAAATTCATAAAAAGTTTTGCTATGTATGAGATATCACACACACTAGTGGCTGTGATGGAAATGGTTTCTCCTTCATTTTCCTTTCGTTTCTGAAGCTGATGCAGATGTGTCAATATTAGTTTTGGTACTTGTTGTTGAGTCACAGTGCTGAACATTTAAGCCATTGTCCTCTGGAAGGTCTGTGTAAGTCAGGAAGTCAGCTTCTGGGAAAGCTGTATTGCAAAAGGCAGACTTCAGTGGCCCTGTCCGGAATCATCACCTGGACTATATGTGTTTCCTCCCACAGATGGTGAGCGAGAGGATACGTATTCCAGTGTGCTGCCCATGTAAGGGAAAGAGAGGTTTAAGCTCCTGCTTTCTGAGAAGCCTGATAAGTCCTAGTTTGGTGTGAATGAGACAGTATAAACCTACTGGATACTTGATGCAATTGCATTCATCTAATAGAGCATAGATCAGCTTTTCTTTTCTTGCTCCCACACATTTTCCATCTGGGAACTTCTTTGGGGAGTTATCTGTATCACTGCAACAGTTTCTCTGGTTTATGGGTGTGCTAGAGGCAGCATGTGTGGTTGGTTATGAACTAAAGGAGCAGTACAGCTGTAACTAAGGAAGCCCATATCCTTGTATCTGACAAGCCAAAAATAAACATCTTCCTCTGCTTCAGAGTTTGACCTCAAAATTTCACGTCTAAACTGCTTCATGTAGGTTTGCAACTTAGGTGACGTATCACTGCAGTTTGTCTGAGCCATTCATCTTTCTCCTTGCCTGCTGCTCATACTTGCTAACTTTCTTAGTTTGCCTTTCTTTTGCCTTTGATTTAGCTTAGATTCAATGCTCCCTTGTGCTGTTAACCTGCAGGAGAAGGTATCTGTGCTCCCTAGAGAAGCCTGCAGATTTGCCTAGGGCATCACAGGCACTCTTCTAATCAGTATAACGATCCCTCTTGAGGGTATCTAGAGATTTTAGCTTGAGTGGGAAGTCTAGAAGCCTCCCAGCTGTCCAGTGGACACAGTGCTTAAAATACCAACCAGAGGAAAGTTGGACCCAGATCCAGCAAATATTTGGGTCTCATCTGCCCTTTGATTTTAACCAGCCCCAAACTCTGACCTGTAGGCTTCTCAATCAGCTAATAATACAATGTGGAGCAAAGCAACATTTAACCTTTGAAAATTTGGGCTATAGTATAAAGCTTTTCAACACTTTGAATTTTTTTTTTTCCCTGTAGGCATATACAAATATTCAGAGAACCAGATGTTAGTAAACTGAAGAAAAACTATTGCCGCAATCCAGATGATGATTTTCATGGTCCCTGGTGTTACACAGATGATCCTCTTGTTCCCTGGGATTACTGCCCTATTTCTCGATGTGAGTACTTGGTACGCCTCTGGCATTGTCAGCTGTGCAGTCCCAGGGAAGCCACGGTGTCACATGCGTAGGCACACCTTACTATTGTCACTTGTGGCAGCAGAAAATGTGTGATTCTATCAAGAATCAATTGTGCGTGACTGAGAAGGAGCAGACAGAAGCTGCTTGTGCAATATATGAACAAGGGGTTCTTTTCCTTGACCAGCTTGGAGATTTCAAGACTTATTTATGCAGCAGGAGCACAAAGGGGCTATTACAGATGGTCAAACATTTTCCAGCAGATCTAGCTATTGAATGAGGGCTGGATGGAGACAAAGAATTGTCTAGCGGTCAGAATGCTGGCTGTGGCCTCAAGAAACCCAGGCAGAGTTATCTTCTGGGCTACAAGCTTCAGAGTCTCTTTGTGTGATCTGTCTTTGTAATGCTAGGATAATTCACTATATGTATGCTGAAGTGTATATGTGCTATAAAGATTAGATTCTGCTTTTGGATTTTTATGGGATGATTTAACTCCTGGCAAGAATTAGGAAAATCATGCCTCCAAAATTGAATGTTTAAATCTAAATAGCTTAAATAAACAGAATTAAGAATCCTAGGGAATTCAGTAATAAACTGATGACAAGTAGAAAAAGATAGTTTTATGCTGAAAAATGTGCAATTCACATTTATGTTCAAAATCTTTCTCTTCAGTTCTTATTTCTAAGTTACTTTGCTGTATGTCCTGGGAGAACACTTAAATGGCAAATCAGGCTTTTGAATGCATGTCTGTGATGTCTAGAGGTTAAGGATAATGCTACACTCATTCCTAGAGGCGATCTGCTGCATATCCTCATAGTCTGAACTCCAGAATCTCTAAGAAGTGGTATTTGAAGTCTCAGGTGATATTTTGGCATCTATGTGAAGAGTAAACAAACTGTGCAAAAGGTTATTTGTGTCAATATAAATGAAGAATAACAGCTGAAGAAATATACTTTTTATTCACTTATTCTGAGTTCATTATTTGGATCTGTGAATTCCTAAGGATGTATTCTCAGCAAACATTTGGGGGGTATACAGAACTGGTGAGTAGTACATTTCTGCAATCAAACACCAGAGTGGGAATATGCCTATTTTACAATTGTAACTCATATGGACTTGTATTAAAATACAACATATATGTATACATTTATAGGTGTGTATATATATATATATAGGTGTGTATATATATATTTATATATATACACCTATAGTGTGTGTGTATATATATATGTATATATATGTGTATTTGTTTAACGATGGAAATCTGGTTGGATGAGACTGTTTAAATTTTCCTTGTGCAAATTTTCAGCAGCTACACCTGTACCTCTAGCTCATAATGCTGGGTCACTCTGTTCATGTCACTGAAGGTAAAAATTTTGAACCAAGTTTAAGCAAACTTATAACCGTTTTTTTCACTTGGAATAGATGGAAGAACTGAACCAGATTTTGGGGAACGTGTTTTGATACGGATAAGGTTTTGGTGATAGGAACTTAAAATTACTTTTGAAATTTTTTAAGGAACTGAGAATTTCTTTCAGTCTTATTTGGATTTAATCACATGACTTCTAAAGTTCCTGAAAGCTTATAGGAAAGACATAACTTCATTTTTCAGCATTTGCTTGTTTGAATGAAACATGTAAATTGAACATGATAGGCAGCCTGATGTCTTCAGGATTCAGCCAAGAAGAAAAACGCTCGACATTCCTATTACAAAAACTTTATTTCTTATTTCATTCTATTGGAATAAAATTCTGCCTTCTTGTTAATCCTTACTAAAGTCTGCTTTTGCAGTGTATTAAAGAAATCATTAAAGTTTAAAAGTTTGTGAACCATTAAAGTTAACAGTATGCCATTTGCTGTAGAATTTTACTCTAGTCAATTTTTAAATGTATTTTGATTTTGTTTTATGCTTATCTTACGTGTCTGTCTAGGTGAAGGTGATACAACTCCTACTACAACTAGTTTGGATGGTAAGTAAGTTTGTACATGAACTGTGCAGTGCATGACTATCCTCTAAGTCTAGATGTTTCTTTCCAATTGGGAAACAAGATAAAGGTCAGTTAACGTAATAAAAAACCCACCATACAGACTGAGCAAAATTAATTTTACAAGACAAAAATGGGGAATAGCTTTATTATACTCCTTTATCTATTCTCACTGTCATGTCTTGCCAGTGGTGAGATTTGGTAATGAATTTCAGTGTTTGCTTTTTAACTATGTAAATCTCAAGAAAACTATATATATATGTATTTTATATTCCTTATGGATATTTAAATAGACCTACTCAGCTTCACTGAAGTAGTTTTGATGGCCTAGAAATATATTGCATTAGCACAGGAAAGTTAAACCATAATAAATATTGACCTTCTTATGGTCCTTATGTGCAACTGTGCAGGTTTCCTACCACTGTTTTTAGTAAAATGTGATCTCTGGACCTGCTTTCAGATACTGCCATTCCTTGTGCCTCAACAAAACATTTGAGAGTTGTAAATGGAATCCCAACACAAACTAACGAAGGATGGGTGGTTAGTTTGACATACAGGTAACTATCACTTTGATTAGAAGGGCAATACAGCTACTAGAATATTCGTTTTAGAACTGTAGAAAATGTTGACCATAATAAGAATACTTCTACATTGCAGTTAAATTCTGTAAAAGCAGAGAATCAGCATTCCCCTAGCGTCAGGTGATGCCATAGTATTTGCTCTGCTAGTGAAATACTTTATATGTTCATTATCATCAACTTATACACATGAACCTGCAAGGCACTCATAGTGTTCTGCTCTTTCAATTAGCTACTGCAGACCTTTTCATAACATTGGCTTAGTATTCAGCATTAAACTGTTTATTTTAGAGACTGTTAGAAAAAGAAATGAATTTCAGATCAGTATTTTCACTTTGATGGCAGAGCATTTAGTTGTGAAGTGTAGGATTCAGGATTTATACCTGTGTCAAATTGAGCTTTCTCTTCATGTCATCACATGCAATTAAAATTTATTTGGTATTAAAAAAAAAAACAAAAAAAAAGTAGGAGCTATAAGGAAATACTTTTCATTCTGTAAAACAAGACCCTGACATGTACAGCTTGTGTATAACACATGTATTGCATTATGGCAGATCTTTGGTGCTGTGGAAAAGCCAGAAAACAGAATGGCTGTTTCCTATGTTCTTTACTCTGGTTCATAACTCATCAGCTGGAAGTGTGAATCATTAATTTATAACAGGATATATATCATGCATTGGCACTAGGTCTTCTATCATGAAAAAAAAAAGTAAAAAAAAAACAGCTTCTTTTGTCTGCTGGGCCAGACTAAAGTAAAGCTCAATTCTATTCGCTTATGATTCATCATCTCTTTTAAAACTATGTTGTAAAAGAGGTATTAAATGAAAAAAGGGAGGAAAGGAAAAGATAAAAAATATATTCTCTACATCACTTCATTTCTAGAGAAATTCTGGGGTGGTCCTTCCCATCCTTGGTAATCTTTGCATCTTGTGAGATCCATCAGATCTAAACCTCTCTGGGAGTGCATCAGATGGCTCAGAAAGAAATTTCCAGAGGAAGATCACTGTATTACTAGACTAAGTAACCACGTAGGTGGGCTAAATCACTCCCTGGAAAAGTTAATCCTTGCAATGTTTTAAAAAGAGCCTTGATATTTGATGAACTTTTAGGCAGGTAAGGTGAATTACATCTGGGTGCCTAAAATTTAGGGTAGTTACAGTAGGTTAGGGTAGTTGAATTTTACGCTATGCAATAAAATTCTATGAAACAGAGAGTGCTTAAATGATTGCAGATCCTTTTATGAATAAGGGATTCCTGGAATACTCCAGCAGCAAAATATATCTTCAAGTATTACATGTGGGCATAAAAATGTAGTTTTATTTTGTATTGTTACCAAGGAAGCAAATAGAATATTGTCTGAAACAAAATTTTAATGAATGCTGAACTTTCTGCAAGAAAACCTAACTGTACACTTCAAAATGGAATTGCTGTGTGTGAATGGTGAAGGCCCAGTGAAACTTAGAAACTATTTGTATTTGGTAACCAAAGCCAACCTCTAAATTTTAAATTGATCAATGAAATTTTCTTATATATACAATCCAGATTCTGTAACCAAGTATATTTAAGTGTATTTAAATGGATTTCATCTGTTTCATGGAACCAGCTCTAAATTTGCCCCACACTTAAATTTGGAATTAACCTTTCTATGTGTACTAATGAATCTCCTAACTCAGATGATGAAATTGTGTATAGTAAGATAATAAGTGATGCAAACATAACATGGAAGAACATTGCTATACTCCCGATAGTGATATTTTTATAATAAAACACGCTAGAACCTACATTTTAGAAAGACTCCAGCCTTTTGGACCAGGTATTTTTCTCCTTAACCAAAATAAGATTTAAAAAACTAAAGAGGCAAAGCTCTGTGTTATCCTGCTGTCTTTGAACTCCATGTATAGTCTGGTATCCATCCAGTAGTTCTTTGCAAATCTTTGAACATTTGTGTGATTTGAATTTATAAATTGTGAGATTTTAAGATTTTCCCAAATTGCTGACAATTCTGATTCACTTTCCAAAGAGCTACAGAAAATAAATGTGATTTTGGAGGCACAAAGAAGGAAACTAATTAATCTACATTCCTCAGTATTTTTTTTTTTTTAAAGAACTGTCATGCTTAATTGCTTTAATTTTACTTGATATATTATGCTTCAGGTTTTCTATAATCACATGTTGAATGTCATACACTGCAGATTGTTTCCAACTGAAGTATGTGGGGATGCAAATCTCATAGGGCTTGTAATCAAATAGGAACTCTCCACCTTGAGGTCAATGCTTTGAATAATACTTACATGAATAATGACCAAATGTTGTTTACATCTGGTGGCAGTTTGGGGACTTGCTTAAAAGTTTCAGTCCAGTTCCTGTTACAAATAATTGACCTTTTTTTTTTTTTTTTTTTTAATTTTAAATTAGGTGTCTTATTACAAATTCAGCTTTGAAACCACTAAATGAACAGAGTAACTGAATTTGTCTTTCTTTCTGGTTTTTGCACATTGGAGTAAAGCTCTCCAAAGTCATGTTACTGTAAGTGTTGAAACTGTAGAGCAAAGGGACAGAGACAAGTTTCCTCATGTTGTCAGTCTGCTACTTTTCACCAGCAAGCATGTGTGGGGAGCAAAGCACTCTTTAAACTTTTTGACTATGTAGAAACTAATCCTAGTGTTTTTGGGGATTTTTTTTTTAAACCTTTTTTTCTTTTCTTTTTTCCCCCCAGGAATAAGCATATCTGTGGTGGTACTTTGATAAAGGAAGAGTGGGTTCTTACAGCAAGACAGTGTTTCCCTTCTCGGTACAGTAGTCTGTAGTTTTGCAATATTAAAATCCATCTATATTCAGGAACTTATCAGCACAACGCTTCTTCAACTTGAATGCAGCAGTTTTCCCTCCTGTTTGGCTTTAACACTGCTTTTTTGATATAAAAGGCCTGTGGGACCTTGGTATTTTCTGTTATTGTTGCTGTAAATCTAGATAGCCCTGGCTATTTTACATAGAAGCATAAATAGATTTTCCAAGTGTCATGGTTAGACAATTGCCTTTTTATGAGAATAATCTTATGCTTCTGCTTAACTGGACAAAATAAAATAGACAACTTGGGTAAATCTAAAAAAGTTCAAAGGTTCATACTGTCCAAGGATTTAAATATTTGGATACTATTATGAAACAAAAATTAGATTTTAGTAACAGTTAAAGATAAAATTATGTAATGGCTTCAGGCCAAAACCTTACATCCAAGCATGTTGATTTTGGAATAGCAGTTGGCAGCATGAAGCCATTTCTGCTGAAGAACATTAGTTAAGATCTTGCAGCATAATCATATTAAGCAGAGTTTTTTTAGTTATTTTATTATATAGTCAGCAAAATCATAACCAACTTTGCCTCATTTAGGTACAAAGATTTGAAAGACTACAAAGCCTTGCTGGGAGTCCATAACATCAAAGGAAAGGGAGAGGAGAAGCGTAGACAAGTGCGGAATATCTCCCAGTTGGTATATGGTCCCGCAGGGTCAGATTTGGTCCTACTGAAACTTAGCAGGTTAGTAGCTGCTATTGTGAATTCCGGGATTTTCATCTGATGGGTGGGATTCTTCCTAAATGAGATTTGCAGGTTCATTGCTCTACTGTCTCCAATTCTACAGATGCTGTCTCCATCGGGTAAATTTCCAACTGAAAGAAATTTTGCTTGGTATATGCAGAAGTGCAAGTCCATCTACATTACTCAGAAAACAGATGTTACTCCTGAAAAATCGTGCCTACACTTTTTTTCCTGATTACCATGTTTAGGTTTGTTGGGAGATTTGGAGAAAACCCACAAAGTACTCACATGGAGTAGTATATGGTTTTAATTTATAGAATAAGCACCAGATTGTAGCTGAGATCCTTGTGTATATACAAGCTTTCAAACTTTCTCCATAATAACAAAACTATATATTCAAATGAAATGCCATCACTACTTACTTTTAAGATTAAAACCCAAGTTAAATAGCATAAACGTGGTGACAGCATTTCAAGAATTTTTTTGACAGTTAGCAGCTGTAGTACGAAAAATAGATAGAAGAATCCATCATATTCTTCAAAGACAGAAAATGAAAGGAAAAGTATTGGCACAGTTTTTAATTGCTGTGGTCTATAATAGACAATGTAATTTTTAAAATGCATTTTAGAAGGTTAAGTAAAATCCATTATATCTCTTTTTTTTTTTTTTCCCCTCTTTTCAGACCTGCTATATTGACAAATTTTGTAGAAATAATCCGATTGCCCATTTCTGGATGTACCATTCCAGAGAAGACCAGCTGCAGTGTTTATGGATGGGGATACACTGGATGTAAGAAACTATTTTTAAAAACTAAATGAATACGTTGACAACTTACTTCCTCTTGTCATTATAGGTGAGGCTGCTGGTATTGCCTGATGCCACGGTTGTCCAACACTTCTTGTTATAAAATAGAATTGGGTTTTTTTTTTCTAATTTTGTAAATCTCTGAGCCTTTTATCCAAGTTAATCTAATATGAAATATTTTCCACTAGTCTCTCCTTTTTTTTGTTGTTGCTTCAGTGACAGGCAAAATGATTCAAACATTTCAAGGAATGAATTAGAGAAAAATACTGATCTACATGTTAAAAAAAATAGCAGAATTGCTCTGTGGAATTTTCACAGGGTTTTTTGACGAACTCTTGTTCATCT
Organism: Lycocorax pyrrhopterus obiensis; assembly: GCA_014706295.1. Classification (NCBI taxonomy): domain Eukaryota; kingdom Metazoa; phylum Chordata; class Aves; order Passeriformes; family Paradisaeidae; genus Lycocorax; species Lycocorax pyrrhopterus. The sequence goes on from JACSVZ010000015.1 coordinate 10,200,013, forward strand.
ACTTGAGCAGTCTCTTTCTGTAACCCAAAGCAGGCCCCTGTGGAAACACTAAAAAACATATGATCAAATACTTTATTAACATGCACAATAACTGAATTAGGGATGCACAGACAACCCTAAGTCTGGCATTTCCTAACTTTTGGGTACTTGACTTTGCAACCTTACTAATGTTTACTAAACACAGTTTTGTGTGAAGAAAATACAAATATGTGGGAGAACAGACATTTATTTAGTCTAGTAAATGCTATATCTGGCTAATTATGTGTTGATAAAAAGTTAATAGCTGCCAGTTGACAATAATTACTCCAATATTTACTGTGCTCAAATGTTGTTTTGCCACAGACCCTGAGTAAGCAGCAGCAATATACTCACACTGTCCTGGAAGCAGAGCAGAAACTAGGCTGGAATTCTGAGGCTGTCTTCCTTGTAGCCACTACTCTGCCATTTCTTTGTGGGTGGCAATTAATCTGTACCAGCCCTCTCCCAAATGACTGCCTTTGATGTTCCCAGCATGTCCATATTAGCCGTCCTCTGGGGGCATCGGCTGTCTGGGGGACAGGGACATTGGGCTGGAGCACAGTACAGCATCACAGGAAAGCCTAGCTTAGGAGAACTGATAAGGAATTTGCAATGTTGTGGAGTTATGTAATACAGTAAATACATAACATCTGTCATCCAAGGACTTTGTGCTAATATTTTATGCACTACTTATTATAATCCTCACAGAATCTCGGTCAGGGAAGGAAGAAGTGTTACAGCCATTTTTTTCAAGAAAACCGGATAATAACTCAGTCGAGGGCAAGCTTGGCATTTTCTTTTGATGGCTGTGCAGAGAATGGGCAGGTCCAGACCCTTTATTTATCTTTGCAGCTTGTACAAGCTTGTCTTTTGACATGTAGAACAAGAGTAAGCTCCACAGGGCTCCTGCATCCTGACCTTCACACTGATGAATGGAGATTGCACAAGGCTGTGGCTCTGCCCTTGCAGGCACAAAGTCATTGAGGGTAGCTGAGCCAGCACAGAATGAGAAAAACTCCACTCTATTACAGTATTTTTCAAGTCACATGTCCTTCCCTAGGCCATGGCAGACACTGTTACACATTAACTCATGTTTAAGGCAGGGAGCAGAATCCTCCATCCACTGATGGCGTGATAACAATTTCAGGCTCTTTTTCTGATTTCTTTGATGTCTGGGCAAGCTGGTGGTGAGCTGTAGAGTAAGCCCAGTTACCCAATCCTGTATTCGAATACTAAAAACTTGTCCAGATATTCTCAGAGAACTGAACAGACATGAAAACCAAACAAATGTCTGGCAGATCCCATTTGCAGAAAATATAAGAAATCCAAAATACAAGAGCATGACCACAGTGGGGATAGACAAAAATGTGAGTATTGGAGACAAAGTACAATAGCTGAAATTACACTAATAATTTTATCTAGACTGTATCTTGAAATACTTTTTTCCCCCCTAAAATAGAATAATTTTTTTGTTCTCTTTTCAATTGTAGTAGTTAACTATGATGGCCTTCTCCGAGTAGCAAACCTGTTTATTTTGGGAAATGAGAAATGCAACCAATATCTCAAAGGGAAGATCACTGTGAATGAGTCTGAAATCTGTGCTGTGGCTGAAACCATAGGGGCTGGGCCTTGTGAGGTAAATATTGCATTTCCTAATACATTTTTAGGACTCTGGCTATTTCTTTCCCAAAAAATAAATTACTGGAGGTTTGTTATAATTATTCTCACTGCACTGAACTGTTGCACTGGAAAATGTTTTGTGTTGCAAGTGTTCTATTTTATGTCAGAGTACAGAAATTTCTTCAATTTCACTGTGCTACCACACATTGAAAGATTTATGTGAATCTTAAATATACTCATATGACTAAAACACTTCACTAGACTGAGACAAGTTTGTATTCTGTATAATAAGAACTAAGATGAGCTCTGTGGTAGCAATAGTTGTGTGTTCTGATTGAGTAGAAAGCAAAGGCTGGAGCAAATTCACCTTCTTATATGGCTGAGGTATTGCATGCAAAATACATGAGAGTCAGTACTCAACAGAGTTGATAACGTTATGAAGGAGGGAGAAAGATCCAAAAATATACTGAGGTTTGTATCAGTCAGAAGGCTGGAGCTTTTTGGTCTCCCTAATCAAGCCTGAGAAACATATTGGTGAGGACAGGAGAACTACTTCAGTGATTGTATAGTTTGATACAGTTGTTTTGCTTAGCACTAGTTTTGATGATGGAGAAAAGACATCTGAGGAGAAAAGCTGTAAATAATTTATTACAGGAAGATATAATCTTTCTCTTTTTTTTGGTGGAAAATCTAACTGAGGATATCTAGAAGGAGGGAAGTCATGAACATTATTAAGTATTTATTATCTGGAATAGAATTGTTGATTTCCTAATACCAATATTAACGATGCAGTGAAATTTTCCCTATCCAAAGTTACTACCAAACCATGGGGAACAGAGGTCATCTTCATAAAGCTGAGGCTTCTTCCATTTGTTATTAATATTCCATGGGATCATTTTTTGTTGCAAAGTATTTTCTTCAAAATAAAATATTTAATTGTAAATGAGGTCTTAGACTTGTCAAGGCTTATAAATGAAACATCTGCATGCAAATCTGCTGGGGATCCTGCACTTTGTTTTTCCCTGGAAGAAGAAATGGACTGAATTAGTATTAGCAATCAGTCTTAATCACTGAGCAGTTTCCTGCTCCCTAAGTTCTCCTTTGAAGCTACTTTCCTCAGCAGAGAACAGGCAGAAGAACAAAATCAGATTGGCAGGTGAAACTCCACTCCTGAAAGTGTTTTATGAGCCTCTCTGATGGCGCTGACATAGTTCATTGTTCCTGTGGGAACTAGTCTGCCGTCAGTCAGAAAAAATCCCAAACCAAATAAAGGTCAAGTATTGTTGTTTCTCTGGTGATCCAGAGAGAATGCAATGCTAATTGTCAGCTTTCATTTTTTGAAACAATGACTCACTATCTGATATGAGCATTTTCTGTCTAGTTTTGCAGTGAGTTTGCTGGGTCCAGTCTACCTTTAGCCTGGGTACAAACTACAGTACCTATGTTCAAGTCCCAGATCTATGTGATAGTATCTAACTCTGATCTCAGTGGGTCATACTCCAAATTTTCATAGAATGCATAAACTGGTGTATACGTGTCTCATTCATTCGGAATAATAAAAAAAAATCATTTTAACAACTTATGTCTCAAAAGAATGCCTAAAAAATATTACCATTTATTATGTTTGCTATCCTCCCCTGCCTATTAGTACATCTAGATTCTCATCCTAGGACCTTGCAAGATGATTGACTGAAAGAAAAATGCTAACCTGACTTTGTCAGTAGTCTTTGATGCAAAGCCTGTCATCATAACAAAGATGTTTATCAGTCAACTCACATTCTGCTCATCTGGTTTATATTTACATAAAAAAATATTAGGCTTGCAGGTAGCTGAAAGAGGTGAATAAAATCTGGTAGTCGGAAGTCACTAGAATCACATGTAAAGATGGATCACAGAGCTTAATTTGTGTGAAAAGGAACAAAATATCAGAGGCCAACTTTGTCATTGGTTCTCGTAAGTTCTAGTTATGAAAAGATATTGGAAATTGGTGTATGTCCTGTGGCAAGAATAACACTATTGTCTGTGTGCATCCTGTCATCCCCAAAAGAAACCATTCAGCAGTAGACAGGTGGGAGCTGTGTCTTGAAGCATTTTGAGAAGTGACATTCATTGTGTTCATTTTTTCCTAGCGAGATTATGGTGGTCCCTTGGTTTGTGAACAAAACAGGCTGAAGATAGTAATCGGTGTCATTGTTCCTGGCCGTGGATGTGCCGTTCGAAATCGTCCTGGGATTTTTGTTCGGGTCTCATATTATTCCCGGTGGATACACAAGATTATGATGACCTACAGAAAACCCTGAAAAACTCAACAACTTCCACTGAAAGGCTTTGGGCAGCATGTAATTAATGTGTAATGTAAAGATCAACAATTTTTTAAGTACTTGATAGTCAAGTTTGTTGAGCTTCTTTTAATATTTATGGGTGTTTTTGGTGTTTTTGTCTATCAGTGTTGTTTTATAAATGTTGGAGTGACTTACAGTATATGCAAGTATGATGACATATCTCCTGAAGATACTTGAATGGATAAACAATTTTGCAAAGACATTATTACTGGATGATAAATGGTTTTGTAGAAATAGATAGTATGACCTCTTTTATGCTGCTCTTCAGACTGTCTTAGAAGGAGAAAAAAATTATAGTTCTACTTAACACATCTTATTCTTTCTGTGAGCCATATATTTCTCTTCATATATGACAAAAGCCCTACTGAGAGATATATGCATCTGTCAAGGACAGCATTTATGATCATATTTCTCTTTCCCCCTTATAAGAGGTCAAAGATTTCAGTATTTTATTAAAAAATAGTATCTTGAGTAAGTAATCTTTTCATTATTGATGGACTTTGACAAGCCTGCCATAAGCAGAGTTCTCATAGAAGTCACTGCCACTTTCTTTTACACAGTGGTTACAGACTCTAGTTCTGCACTTGGTTCCTTCACTGTATACATGGTCCTCTAATAGATATCTCAAACCCCATTTTGGTTAGCAAAATATTGATAATTTCTTTAAAGTTTGACCCAGAAATAACTGTGGATTTACAATGCTAAAGACAGCATTTCATACAGTTTGAAAAAGTAATCCTGATTAGCTATTGGAAGACTTTGGGCATTAAAAGAAATTTAAATCAAATATGCCCAAATCTTTCTAAACAGGCAAGTATTAAAAATTCTCTGGTTATAGGTATTTTGTGAAACTCTGCATTTACAGCAGGAAAAAAGGGCAGTTGAATCTGACACCTGGCTGAGAGACTTAAGACTGGGAAAAGTAAGTTATACATTAATAATTGAGAACTTTAATAAAACCTTAACTAGATTTGGACAAAATTCTTTCCTTTGTATAATTCCTTTCAGGATAATAAAACAATTGCAGAGATTTATATGATCTTTTATTTAATACAGACAACATCATCAAGAGTTTTGTTGCTTGTTTCCTGCCTATATAGGACAACCATTTTCCTTTATGCTGACAGGGAAAGGAAACAAAAAAAATCATCATCTATGAAAAGTACTCATTCTCCTGTAGGCACTTAGTTTTATGTCTGGAAGTATTGTACAAATACGTTGTTATAGGTGGCACTGATTACCCTTTAATTTCTGGAAAATTGAGACAACATATATCCAATCGTTAGTTTTACTACTGTACATGTAATTGCATAATTAACAGCACTGTTACTTCACTTGTGACTGTGTAAATTGTAAATGTTTCCAGCAGCGTTTGGTCTGTGTATCATATCTAACTGCATAGCCACGAGGCTGACACCATGGTGTATGCATACAAAAGGACATTTCACACAGAAGATGCAGGGTTGAATTCTGTGCTGTCAGAAAGCAACCACTCCAGGGGAGCTGTCTTGGGAGACAGGCCTTGTCTTGACTCACCAAATTTTCTTCAGTAGTGCACTTTGACTTCAGCGGGACTCACACATTCTTACATCTCCTGGTGAGCTGGGATGAGTTTCAGCCCTTGCTTTAGTGGCTTGGCTTGCTGAGATTTGTGTCACATATCCAGCGGATTCTACTGGCACATAGGAAGAAGTCTTTCAGCAAGCAGAGCTTCTGAAATTCCTCCTGATGTAAATAGTCTCTTTGGACAAGATGTGACCTCTCTGTACAGCAGATTCAAGGTTGTGGATGCTACGCAGACAGTCTGTCTCGATCTGTTCTGGCCACCTCTGAAGGTTTTATGCTCCCTTTGACCTCTCTTACCAGGCCTAAAGAGGGCAGGATTTAGCCTATTGTATTTACACTTAATTTTGTCATGTCATATACATTGAAGAGTGTATTCGTACTAAGTATATACTGACCATATCTTATTGGAAGGATTACATTTTTGAGAGAGACTTTTAAAAAACTCCAAGTGAGTTTTGTTTTCAGCCACAAGCAGAATGTGGATAAAATATACAATTCCATGTTCACTCTTTGTATTCTAAGAATTGTTATGTGCTCACTGTATTATATTTGCAGGAATTTTGTTATGTCTAGCTAAAAAAATTCGAATCCTAAAATATTTTAGTTATAAGCTTCTGCTGTGCAGAAGACTGTGATTTTTTATATATATATATATCACACACACACACACACACACATATATATATATGATAAAAATACTGTTTTTTGTTAGACAATGTGTAAGGATTTTTACCTGTTTGTTCTGGGCAGTGCCTCAGTAAAATAAATTGTGCTGAGTTGATGCTCCAGAACTTAACAAGTTTGTATGCGCTTGCTTGCTGGGTACTTTTGCTCTCCCTATCTCAGAATGGAGGGCACCTGAGATCCTGAAGAGCAAGGGAAGAGAAGAATAATGGTATGTGGTAATGAATCTGTACTTCATTTATTCCTGTGAATATTTCTTGTTGGTACCAATGGTACCGTACCAGGCAACTGTTATAACTACAGGACTCTCTTAAGAAAGGAAACTCTATAAATATTTTTTCACTGTTCTAACATTTTTCTCTCTGTTATAACAAGGGAACCTGATCTAGTGCCCATCTAAATTGCTGAAAAGCCTCTTACTAACTTCAGTGGGATCTGAACTTTACTTCATAAATGTGATTTTAATCAGGATAGCATAAAGGGTACAGAACTTAAATTCTAATCTAAGGACATTCTTAAACTCAGTTGAATTTCATTCTCATTCTCCATGCTGTAACTAATCCTTGATCTCTGAAAGGTGTAATGTCTGGATATAAAATCTTGGAATTAAAACCTAAGAGCTGATTTTGTGCAACTGAAGTTAGTTTAACTTAATTACTGTTTCCTTTGGGCATTGGAACTGGCTAACGCTTCTTCCTTTTATTAAAGAAAACATTTTTCCCTTAAAAAAGTTTTTCCCCCTGTCTCTTTTTCTCTCACAAACCTCATGACCCTCAGAGAAAAATGTAGCTCTTATTGGGAATGTACTGGTCTAGATTTTTGCTGCTACTGCTGAAATCTTCTTCTCTAGTTTAAGATTAAAATTCTCTGAGGCATTCTGCAATCCCTTGCTGCAGGTAATGCCAATGTACTTGATAGAGCTACTCACTTGAGTTAGAGCTTTTCAGACGAGGTCCAAATATATTTCTAGGGGTCAAAATCTACTCAGGCAAAATGTCCCTTGAATTCAGTGAATGTGATTGTCAAAAGAGCAGGGCCTAAGAGTTGTTCAGTGCTTTTCCACATGGATCCTTGTACACGGATTCTCAGCTCCAAGGCAACTTCAGCAGGAGTTGAGGCTTTGTCATCATCCTTCTGGAAAGCTGGTTGTAAACCAGTGGACACCCATGGAGCCTGTATGAAGCCTATTGGATTGGTTGCTTACCCTTGTCTCCTCATCAATTATTTTCTTCCTCCCTAATGTGCACTGGTATATTACTGTTTTTGAATGTTGGGGCTGCTGGCAGGAAGTGACGCGGCTTTTCACCCTAAAATTTTCCAGTGTTCCTTTTTAAACATACACTTGGGCATTTATGTATTATGTTTTCTTGCATGGGATCTAACTTCAGGGAGCTACCTGTGGAGTTTAGTGTATGATAAAAGTATTTTTTCTTATTTAAGTGGGAAAAATAATGCTCCCGTTAAGTACAACTTGCTGAATGCCTAATGAAAAGGGAACACTGTGGTTGTAACTTGTAATACAAATCTTCTGTAATTAACGACATCTTCATTAGTTAATAAAGTTGGTATTTTTGTAACTTTGTTTACTCTTATTATTCTTAATAAAGTATTTTATAAAAAACAACAACTTAATTAGCATTACATTTCTTACTGGAAGAAGGTCGGAACCCCACTGCGAGTCTCCCAGTTTCAATTCCAGTGAGGGATTTTAATGTGCAGAGTAAGGAGGACTAGTGCTTTAAAGATCCTCATGTGTCCAAATGCAGAATTGAAACTAAAATGAAAGAAAGAGCCAAATACATGGTGATCTTGTTGAGACTTCCCAAGACCTTTCTGACTGATTTCTGCACTGAGAATGGTCTAAGCATATTATAATGAGAGTATATTTGCAGTGGAAAGGATGTGCTCAAGCGAAACATAAATATTTTCCAAGAGTTTTTAGTTCCTTGCAATTGCAGTATGAGAGGCTTGGAATTTTACTTATTTATAAAAATATACTTTGCACTTCTGGAAAGGGCTCCCCTCTCAGTATCACTTAATACTACTGATGGTACGAAAGATGATGCAAAGAAGAGCAATAACTTGCAACAAACCTTGGTGCTGCTGCTGCACTCAATTCCACAACCAGCCAGCAGCTACCAGAAAAGGAAACAAGCAACACTCTTACTAACCCCACCAGATCAGTGCCAAGTATTATCAAACTCGTATAACATCAGAGCATTCTGGTGAGTTCAAGTAAGGGACAGTAAGTTCATTACTTCTTTGTCATTATCCAGCTGAAATTTCAAAGTTGTAAGAATTTCTGGTTAACTCTGATTTTGATGATTTAAATATATATTTGCTCCAGCTACATCAACACTGAATCATTTTTCAAACAGACTCATACGCAGAGTGTTTGAAGTCTGATTCTGAGTTTTCCATGGCAAATATCACTTTCTTTTTGTTCGTTTTCCAAAAAGGGGGTTTTGCAATCGATTCATGAAATCAATGGATTTTATCAGAAACTCCTGAAATCAGTGGGATGCTTGCAATAACTTCAACCATGCAGGAATGCTTCCAAAGTTATAAAAATCCATAAATAGTCCATATGAGAAACAATACTTTGCTGTAGTTTTACATTCAGTTTTCAGTATATTCAGGTGACCTGTCTGTCTTCTGGGAGCCACGAGAATTAACTTCTTGTACAGCAATTTGCACCACAAAAATCTCTAAAGAGATATTGCCTTCATATTACATTCTGTCTTGGCTTTATCTTTTGTCGCTGCAGGAACACTGTAATCTGAGGATGATAAATGATGGAAACCCACATTGATGCTCACTGCTCGCGTTCTGCCCTGTGTTATTTAACGAGCCTCATGTAAACAGAGCAGGCTATTTAGTAGGGCTCAGTTGTGTATCTATTCTGCCTTCAAAAGCACCGATTTCTGGACAGCTATGTCCCAATAAAACCCACGTGCAATAAATAGGAAAGAAAACAGCTGGGAGGAAAAAGGCAGATCATAAAAAGATTAATAACAAAATAAGCACTAAACTAAAAAGATTTTTTTTCATGTTGTCTCAGTTTTTAGAACATGGGATATATGGTGTGAAGAGCTGCAATAGAATATCTTAATAGCTAAATCTACTTCACTTTGTTGAGAACACTTGGGAAGATGCAATGACTTCTCCATATGGTCACAGAAGATATAGGACAAGTGTCTGAGGTCCTGATTCTACTTGCATTGAAATCACTGTCAAAACACTGTTTTAAAACACTCTTTAGCCCAATCTAGGGCTAATGGATATGTCCTAATTCTTCCTTCTGAACCCCTTGGACCTTGTAATGAGATTGTTTCAGATCCTGACTTAAGGAAGCTCTCAGTGCGTGTTCCAGGTGGTTAATGAGGGGCAGAGGAGAAAGTCTGCATTTTAATTCAGATCTGGGCATCAAAGTTCAGACTATTAAATTTGCTAAGAGTCTGATTGAAGATGAGAATTGGTTCATTTATTTACTATTTAAATATTGTTCATTAAATAACGAAAATGACAATAATTTTATTATAATTATAAATTAAGAAGAAGAGGAAGAAGAAGAAGAAGAAGAAGAAGAAGAACAAGAAGAACAAGAACAAGAACAAGAACAAGAAGAGTTTTAAAATCCATGATGAATGCAGTTGCTACTAAGGCAGCTTTTATACACAAAAGAATAAATTCTTTAGGAAAAAAACTCCTCACCAGAGAAAAAAAAAATGTACCACTTCAGAGTCCAAGAGATGTTGTTTGCTTGCGATACTTGCAAAACTCAAGTTTTGTCTGTTGAAGCTAGTGTTGACCTCAATTGGTCAACACTATATATATATATATATATATATATTTAATATATTCTACTTGGAGAAAAAATATACTGAGGACAGTGCAATTCACAACAATTTATCAAAAATAAGGCAAGAAATACAACATTAGAGCTATACACTGGATAAGATGAGGCTAGAGTAAAACACAAATAAGGATATAGTCCTTCTCTTCGACTGAGAGAAGTTTTGCCTTCAGCAATGTGTGAGTTTATAGCATTTAATTCAGTTTGTATTATACCGACTAAAAAAAATCCAGATGGTTTTCTTTTCTTGAGCATTAATGTCAGCATTATACACACAATGAGCAAATATGCATTTACATCAACATTGCTATTACAAACCATGTCTACAACAGTCTCATGTCTTGGGCGTAAATATGCCATCTGCTGTTCAGCCTTGTGTTTAACAGTGCTCTAACTTCACAGAGCAGTTACAAAACTGCTATCATAGAACTCCTTCTCCTTTTTTTTTTTTAATTTACTTTTTAAAAATGTTTTTATTTACTTTTATTAAATGAAATCTCAGAAAATTTTCTGTTCACAGCAGTGTAAGTTGTGGAAGATTTGCATTGAGCATTCACTTGAAAGCCTCTGCTTTCCATTTCTGTGCATCCTCACAAGGCAGATGAGTCCCAGTTATTGCCTGATCCTTTAATTCTTTGAAGCCTATGTTTCTGTTGGCAAAGTCCCCACACAGCCTCATTTTTTTCTGTTGTATATATTCAGAAGTCCTCAGAATACCTTTTGGAGGTGAAAACTCATTGCAGCCCAGCCTTCAGCTATCCACCCTGATGTTCCCAGCTTGCCATCAAGTACATTAGCTCATGGAAAGGAATATTCTAGTGGGCTAGATGGCTTCTACACCTCCCACATCAGCAAGGACTGATGGCTCCACAGCCACCTATACCAAACCAGCCATGCATTGCCATAGGTTTGGTGTGGCTGAGCACTAGAGGCACACAAATTACACATGGACACAGAAACAAGTGCACATCACACTCACCCAAATGCACATAGAGGCCTTCACAATAGTATCTAACTGACCAATTAACAAATTCTCAGTCTACACACATGCTTCAGGAAAAGGGTTATAACCTAGGGGTTTCCTTGTCCCAGTGCTGTGATAACTCAAGTGCCTTAGTACAGGAGGAGGACAGTGTGAGAAGAGAGGTCATCCTACCAGGAGCACTTATCTCGCTTTGAAACTAACCAGGAATAACAAGGGGAAACAATGGTGACAGCCAGGGGTATGAATTTTTGATATCCTGATTTGGCACATTTGTGATGACAAGCATTTGCAGTGTAAGCATGAGCTAGAATAAAATCTTACATACCTCTTATCCTTTGGTCATGCTCTGGATTAGCTGGATCCAAGCCAGTCCACTCAGTAACGATTGCATGTTTGCATATGCTTTTGTGTGTGTGTGCATACCAATGTGTGCAGTTATACATTTATCTATTCTTCCTGGCACAATGTACAAGCTCTAGGATTTCTGTTTATTGTCCTGGAAGCAGACAAAGTAGACCTGGCTAGTTTTCATCCGTGTTCTTGTTTGTACACATCTGTGTAACTGTAAGCTGCATATGAAAGCCCCAAAAGTTAGAAATTAAAAAGTTCAGCCTAGGCCCTTAAGATGCTCATACATTTTAGGGAATCAGTGCTAAACACTTGCATCTACACTGCTGATTTAAAGAGTGCATGGGCCTTTGGAGATCCTTCTAGATGGTTTCTTTTTCCTTTTATTTCACTTTAATTTTTGGTAGGTATGACCAGAGGCTAGCCTTAATTTTAAAGCTGTCTTAAAAGCAAATATTTTTCCTGTAGAAACCTGCTTCCTTACCAAAGCTCTTTCTGGGCTGTTATCTTAATTTGGTTAGGGGTCTCTTCTGAAGTTCTGTTTTCCCAGGCTGACTTCTCACTTTATTTTATTTTTTATTTTAGCAGAGACACCAGGTTGTATTTGCAAGCGTTGTGTTTTCTAATCCCCTCTGATGTCACTTAGTGTTAACAACTTTTTAGTTCATATAACTCCCTAACACTAGTCCCTGAGCATTAATTCCTTCAGCTTTCTATGCATGTAAGTTTTTTTAAGCCCTACCTTCCTGCCTGGTTTATACACATGCTTGGAAAATAAAAGGAGAAAAAAAAAAAAGGCTTTTCAGTTTTCTTTAACTGCCCTTTGCATTAATGCTGCTAAATTTTCTTATCAGTACTTTTTCCCATCACGACATGCAGATCTTACCAACTCAGTCTGCAGGAACACGTCAGTTTTATTGGTATGTTTGACAGAGACCAGGCTGGTTTCCAACTGAAATCCATTTGTTTTCCCTCCAGCATGCTTGCTTACCTCCCCAGGCTCACACTCTGTGTGGCTTCCTCCAAAGAGGTATTTCCCTGCCTGCTTGGGTATGTATTGTGCATTGCCTTTCAAAATCAGCAGCAGAGTTTCCTATCTTTCCCAATTTACCCTGAGGACTGTGGACTTTTCTTCCCATCTCCCTGTCAAATTCTTCAGGAGAGTAAAATACTTCTTACCTTTAAAGCAATTTCCAACTAAATGCAGGAAGCAATCTGTGAAGCTGATGTGATCTTGGACAGCCAAAGCTTAGAGGGAAGCACCTCACTTGAGCATAAAACAAAACCTCTGGATATGCTTCCCTGTTAAATATTTAAATATAGTCTTGGCATTCCCATATTCCTCTGAATGGTTATTTCAGAGACTTAAGAAGAGTTTGTGAATTTGTTTCTTGGACCGGTCGTGGTGAGACAGGGGTGTTTGCACAGGCTGCTGCACAGAGTGATCCAAGGCACTCCTCAGCACTGCTGACAGTCAAGGTCTCCAATTCTTTTTCTTCTCTACTGGGTTTTCTTGCTTGTTTTCTTGTTTGTCTTGTTTGTTTGTCTGGTACTTTATTATTCTATTTAATGCTGACAGGAAGAAAATAAACAGGGAAGAGTAGGGCTGGTGGAAGTGTTGTGTTTGAACTGTCTTCTGGGTAAGATTTATGGTCTGCTAAGGACAGCTTTTTGGAAAGTTCTCTTCAATCCTCTCTTGCCAGTTTTTTCGGCTTCCTTTGCTGTCTGAAGACACTTCACTTTCTCTGTTTGGAAAGTGCTTTGCTCATTATCTTCTCTGTAAGGGTGGAAGTGATGAAGTCACTTTGTGTCTCTCCCCCCTTTCCCCTGCCCCACGCCGCTATCTGTGTCCCTCGGTGCCGATTCAGCAACAGCACAGAGCACTCACTGCAGGACCTTTTCCTTCTGCAAAATCCTGACCTAGGGGATACTTGAGCAAACTTGTGTTGGAGAACAAAATACAGCAAAGGCACGGAGTAGAGTGGCATTTCTACATTTGCCTCAGTCTTTCCAGAGACCATGTCTGCAAAGACAACTGTGGTGTGTGAGAGTGGACAAAGAAAACTGACTCTGGGAAAGAGAAGAATCGTTAGAAAAGACTATTGCTCATACAGAAGGCTTTTGATTGCTCTTCAAGATGGGCTACTGCCTGCAAATGAATAGTGAACAGATGCCTGGCCTGAAACTGAGACATTCTGCAGAGACAAATGCAAAGGTTAGGGGCTACCCTCAGGGAATTTTAGGTGTGAGACAGCAGCACTATAATTTTAGGCCCCAGCCCACAGGAGTGGCCACTGAGGAGCTTAGGAACCACAGAGCTTCTGACCACAACTCATGAGCCATATTGTTCTCAGGTCTCTTTCTTTGAAAGATAAATCTAAGAGAAGAAATACAACTTTGAGGGAAAAATTTCAGCAAGCTCTGCTGAAAAAACTCAGCAGCACGCCACTGACTTCCCTGAGATCAGTCCTTTGCACATGGAGCTGGTTTGGTTTGGTTTGCTTTTTCTGTTTGCTATGGGCAAACTGAAAAAGTGGCCTGAACTAGTTTATGTCTGTATCTGAATTTAGCCAGTCTTTTGAATCCAGCTCAGAAGATGAAGATCAAGGGAAGAAAAGTTTTTTTAAAAAATGTTATTTTTCAGGCCACATCCTTCCTATCATTTTCCCAATTTCACACATTCATTGAAAGAAGAAATGTACTCATGCAGGAAACAAACAAAGCCCTCCAAGTGAGAACATGTAGCAATTTCATTCAAAAATGCTTCTTTTAAGGCACAGAGTCTATAAAAACCACACCAAGAGAATACTGTACTCTGTGGTCATTTGTTAGTAAAGCTGACAGGAAATCAAAACTGAAAGGATTCTTCTGTAACTGCCAACTTGCTGTAATGGAAGCCAGGGGAAATATATTTATCTGTTTACTTGACTAAGAAGAAAGAAACCAAAACATATTTTCCTCCAATAGTAAAAGGAGATTAGACTGTTGCTAGTCACTTGTGTGATAGACTTCCCTCCAGGCCTTTCCTAATGTTTTGTCTCACATTCAAAACAAATAAAATATGAGCTCTGAGGAAAAGAAAACATTTCACAGATTATAGAAACTAAAAAGATCTTTATGTACCTAACATTTCACCTTATAGCCTAAAGGATATTGCCCAGCACTACACATTATTGAGAACCATAATTTTGTAGAATTTTTTTGGAAACAGAGATTTCATGCCTGTCGTGTGGTACAAAATTGCATCTGCAAAGGAGGACAGGCCATTTAGATTATGACTCACTAGGCTTGCTTTTCCCTCCAAAACTAACTTTTATTGCATTGAAATAAATAACATGAGATAGAATGGATCCGATTCTGTCACCTTTCTAAAGACTTGATAATCTTAAAAGTCTTCTTCTCTCAAAACAATTCCGGACTTCTTGCAATGGATGATAGATCAATTGAATCATAGTACGCGGGCTACAACCAATCTGATGCTAAGTGTGATCTCTACAGTTAGATCTCTGTAAGAAACAGTTTCATGATGATGTGAAGAATAAAAATAACATGAATTATTCCAAGGTCAGGCTCAGCAGTGGATTTTGTCATTGTTACATGGCTCTGATGATACAGAACTGCCATAAATGTCTTCAATTAATATATTTACAGAACTTTTCCACTGTCATGTAGCAGTCAAAACCAGATGGCACATTTTGTCAAAGATATTTCATTTGATTAATTCCTCTGTCTGGGCAGATGCAGTGCAGTCTGTCAAACCATGAAGATAAATAAAAAATTAAGATGTTTTTCCTCGAGACTGCTAGTTGGGTAAAGCTTTGATAGCTGTAAGAGGGCAAGAATCAAATGGATTTTTTCCTAACCATGGATATTTATCCAAACAGGGTATCTTTGATGTGAATCTTAACATAACTCTTTTTAGGGTAGTTGCATGAGGGAAAGCAGTCAGTTTATAGTGTGCAAGATAGTTCCACCAGATAAATAACACATTAGTTTTTGCCCAAGTTTAAAAACCCACAGCAGGAGCCATCATATTTGTAGCAAGAGACAAATCTGCACATGTTACCACCACATATCACGTCAACATGTTTTGCTGTGGTTTTATAGGCTTTTCAAATTCTGCCATAATGTTCAAAGTGCTGAGAAAGAATCTCTTTCATAGACATTATTCCTAAGCACTGAATATACCTATAGAAAATCAGTGAGAATAGGTGGTCTGTAACTTATGATTTATTTAGCACCACAATAGGAACATGAATAGATCATGCTGTAACAAAGCACTTAGGTCCTCAGTTGGGATCATAATTAAACATATGTTTAACTTCAAGCATGAACTTAAGACCCATTGACATGTGCCTGCCTTTGAAGATGCAAATAATCCAGTGAATTTATAAAGCTTTGTGACTTCGGTTGAATGTGGGCAAGGACTCGAGTAAAGGAATGGGACTTGTTTATACAGTGCCTGAGACAGGAACACCATAAACATAAAAAAAGGCTTCCAAAACTGACATTAAAAATGTTAATGGTTCCCTTTAATTCCTCTTCTCTTTTCAAAATAGAACTTAAAATGACGTTCAAAGGCTCAACAACGGCAACTATATGGGAGGGAACACATTGAAATTTACTTCTGATTTAACCACAGTTTGTGTGACTCCTGTGAAAATAGATGTGGTGCCATGGTTTAGTCTTCAGAGTCTTATTAGATGCCTTATTACATGTCTTTGTGCAGTTGAAAGGTAATGCAGGGAACATTTTAATATGGTTGCATTTTAATGGCATTCCATCCAATTACTTCAGAATCTGTGGGGAGTACCTATAATGGGCCTGTGCTCTGGAGCTGAATTTGGATTTTATATCTCTGCAGCATCTGTATTACTTGTCTAGACACATCTCTTAGGATTCAGAATTACAAATGACAGATTGTATACCAGGCCTGACATTTATGTGATTGAATATAGAGATATATTTATACATGATGATAACTGTATCTGATACGTGCTTCATCTAAGATCAAAATGAAGCCCAAAACATTCAGAAGTGGCAGGGTCAACATCCCTTTATGATTACATTAGAGAATAAAATACATCTGTATATGTGCAAAAGCACCACATCTTCTCTTTCCAAACTTTTTTTTTTCCATAAATTAAACTTCCATCCTCAGAAGGAATTCTGAAGATTGAAAAAGACTCAAAAATATTCTTGAAAAGTGTACTACAAATACCTAAGTCACATGAAGTATTTGATCAAGCCAATTGAATTATGTTCAAGAAGTTATGCTAAGTCATTTAGCGAAGCTCAATTCCACGTTTCTACAAACCAGGCAATTGATTTGAGATTAGAATGGAAGATTTGTGGATTAAAACCAACTGCTAATGACAAATGAGGATTCACATGGAAGAACTTGAGGACACGCTCCTCTCTAGAGGAAGAAAAACTCTGAAACAGTTCTTTGCAATCAATATATGCATCAATTTTATTATCATTAATCTTTTATTCCTTTTAATGCATAAACTAGAATTTATTTGCGTTGTATTCGTTTTTTGTCTCTGCCTCTGACTGTTCAGGAGTTACTTTATCTTTGAATGTCTGCTGAGACCCTGAGTGCACTCAGGTCCCCAAATATCCCTGCCAGTCCCTGGCACTGTCCCCATCCTGCTCATAGCTCAGGACCCCACTCCAGTCCCCAAAACTGTCAGCTCTTGTCCCAGGGAGGTTGTAGGATTCTTTCTCCACCTGTCCTGGCTCATCCCAGCATCAGCCTATCCTCATTCCCACAGAGGTTCCTGATACCCTGGGCTGGGGCTGCCCCATCTGCCCCACTGCCTGCCCTGCCCTGCCTTGGTTGCCCTGACAACCCTGGCCCCTCATTCAGGGAACCACCAGCCCTCCCAGCATCATGATAACATTTATTCTTTGTTTTTAAATAATTATAACACTTTTTTTTTTCCACTTCTTATTACCAAAGCAAGAAAAAAGCTTCTGATGCTATTTTCTGCTGTGGTCAAAGTTTTGAAGTCTGTGAAGAGGAATGTCCACCTGAATTACTTTGTTTGGTATGAACGATCCTCCACATTTTTCCCCCATTTAGTAGCTAAAAAAAAGAAATTCCTTTTATTTCAACTGATAATTTTTAACTTCTAAAGGACAGTTTGTTTCAAAATGGAAATCAAAGGCTGCTCATTAAAAAATGTTGGGGAAAAAATGTTGCTTGTAGATAGAAGGTTTCATTTTAGAAATGCTCTCCTTTTACAGTTACCTTTAATCTTAATTCAGACACAATTTAAACTAATTCTAATAAAAACACTTCCTTTGTTGGTTTCGTGACCCATACGTTGGGTTTGAGATGTTCCGTATAAATTCTCATCAGGCTGAACAAAGACACTGGACACATGGCAGGGAACACTTTTATTATATAGTTGTCATAACTCCAGCAACCAGCCCACTATTTAGACTAAAAAGATGTTGGTTAACAAGCCCTTAAATTCTTACAATACACTTGCAGAAGAGTGGAGGCGAACAAGCCCTTAATTAAGCACGCTTCAATAAGTTCTCAACTCCCACAATAAACTCCTCAAAAGCTGCTGGCTCACAAGCCATGACATACCAACATTCAAGGGCACTGGCTAACTAGCCACAACACCCTGCCACAACGTCCCCACTCCCACAATAAAGTCCACTGTGGAGTGTGGGGTACCATGTGGCTGCTGCACTTTGCCCAGGCAAAGTAGGGGAAGAAAACAAAGAATATGATGAGTCCTTAGGTCCCACATTGGCTGCACCATGTGGATGGTCGGGAGCTGGGGTTGCAAGAACAAAGAAAGAAAAAGAGAGGAAAAAGACAGAGAGAAAGAGAGCCAGGAAAAAGAGAGAGAAAAAGAGAGTGAAGGGGCCCAATTTGCTCCCTTTTATAGTTAACCTTGTGCTCACCTCTTATGTAAATTAGATTTTCATGCATTTTGTTCCTGCATTCACAGCCAGCCCTTCTCCAAGGAGTGAGGTGGGGGGAAGTGGACTCAGGTCCTGTCTACAGGAGTGGTAAGTTGGATCAGAACAGCACTGCCCCACCTCCACGGGACCCTCTCCTCTGATCACACCCTTCCTGTAGCAATACTCAGTGTTTGAGACAAAACATGCTTAGGTCTGGTCCTTTACAGTTGAACATCAGTGTTGAGTTCAATGACACAGTTTTGTTGCAGCTCTATTATGATTAATGCTTCAAAATGCTCTACAATATTCTGTTGCTTTCTCCTGAGTCCTTATGAGATAAAAAGGTAATTGGCAGATGTTCGCCTTCATTTTACTACTAAAGACAAAGGTGATTCCATGCCTCTAAGATTTGTAAGTTTTTCCTAGCTACTAGGTAGTTATTCCTAGCTACTTACATCAAAAATTTTGAATAGAACGAGAAACAAGAGAAAACTGGTGCAGTTTTCAAAGGCAGTACATGTGAACATAACCCCCAAATCCCTTGCATGTGTAAAAACACAACAAGCTTTGCCTTTGTGTTTCTTTGTATTTCCTGAAGAAAATTTTACAAATTTGTGATTTATTGACTAGGTGTGAATTTTTTTGCATTTAACTGTAATAAACCATATATTACAGTCTCTGATATAAACATACATATATATAAAAATAAAGAAACCTACCTTTCCTCCACCTTAGAGATTATCAGGTATGAAGAAAATAATTTAAAACATCTTTAAGAGAAAAGCAAATATACTATCACTGCTTTATTTTATTTTTATTTTATTCTTTCACTTTGAAAGTGACTACAACCCGATCTATTTGATATTAATATGATATCGATGTTAAAAATTATGATAGATATCTCCAGATCCTGTAGGATTTTAATTTCATATCAGGCTATTTTTACACATTGATTTTCATAATATTTTCCTTATTGTTGAAGTAACTAAAAATGATAGTAGCTGTATCCACCCCAAGATGAGATACACACATTTTTTACAGCCATTATGTACAAAATTTTGGTACATGAAGTAATATATCCAAGCTGAATCGAAAGCGTAAGGGAAACTTTAAAGAGGTAAAATGCAACCAACATTGAAAGTTGGCAAAGACATTATACAGTTTAACACAAGCTGTTCCTCTCTAATATCATAGTGACAGTTTCATATAAATGACATTTCGTGAGTAATAAAATGACAAATACATCATTAAAATTAGAGACAGATTGCTAAATGGATTAGACTGCAAGTATCTTGGTTTTTTTCCTTATTCTTGAACATGCATATTTCATCTTGCTGAAAAACTATATGCCAATGTTGTTCATATTGCCAGATCTTAAAATGAGTTTTTAAATTCATTCAGTTCTACCATGAAACAGCTCTTTGAAGAGAGGAAATTCAGCAGTGATTTTTTTTAGTATCCTTAAACAAACCACTCCCAAAATCTTGGATGTATGAAGTGCCAGGCACACACAGGGTCTTGTACATGTATCAAGTAATTGCAGAACAATGAAAGGGCCTCTTTTTTTACATTATTTTTCAAAAATAAAATCTAGTTTAGGGCTCAGATTAGAGTAGCAAAAGCTATTGGAAAACGTGGTCTCAAAGTATATAAATAATTAATACGTTTGGGGTCTAGAATAGGAACCAGTCAAACCACCTTCACACAGGCAAATAGTATACAAGATAATAGGAAGAAAACCAAATAAAATAGACTCCTTTCATAAAGAGGCTTAGAGGCTGGCGAAATATATATATATATATATATATATATATATATATATATATTTAAAATTAAAGAGCTATCTAGGACATCTAACATAAAGAGAGGTAGGCAGCATTTTATAACAGGCTGTCAGAATCCTATGGTAAAAAAATACAATTTTCTTTGGGTTTTGGGCTCATTAAGATTATTTACTATAATATTCATTACAGAATAACTTAGGACCAGTTTCCTAGTCTTATTTAAGTCTTTCAGGAGTCTACTGATTTTAAGGTCTATTTTCATATGTCCTTGCATTGTAGACTTGAGCTACTTATCAAGTGTGGCTGTAGTATGTCTGTAGCCCATTAAATTACAATAAACAAGATGATGTTCTGTCAATAGAGGAAATAAAGAAGTTTGATTTCCTATGGATGTGTCTCCTTTAAATATCTTTCTCTGTAGTAACACCAAATCTGCCTCGCTGAACAATACGGAGCAGTTATGAGAGTGGACCAGAGCTCTGCGTGTGCTGAAACATAATTTTTTGGAGACTCCTACCCTTTATTAAGGTGAGTTTGATCAGAGGATTCAAAAGTTGTTAGAGAAAAACAGACCAGCAGATACCTGAACAGTGTGGGCTGCCCGCGAGCCAGCAATGCACCATCACAGCAAAGCAGGCCAGCAGCTTCCCATGCTGAAAGGACAAACGTGTTTCTTGGAGCATCTGACCTATGAGGAGAAGCTGAGGGAGCTGGGACTGTGCATATGTGATTCTGTAGTCCTGTTTCCTTAGGAAACTCATCTAAACACGTATATATGAAATCATCAAAATATCTGTGCAGCTGGTTCTTGTTTCTTCATTCTCATTGAAAAAGTAATTTTGCTTATTGGAAGCTACTCACACATCCTGAAAACCCCACCACTTGTAGAAAGAGAGAGCATTTGAATGGAAAAAGACTTGACAGAGAACTCTGGATTTGTTAGTAGTGCCATACGTTTCTCTCACAGTGATTTGTTAGCCAAACTCCTCTTTTATGATAACACTAAAATATCTTTTACTGGGGAAACCAATGGGCATCTTATCAGACAACCTTCTTAACAGTGTTCTAGCGGAAACCAGCAGGGAGTAATTTTAGAATTACTGAACACAAGAGAAAAGAACCAAATTGTCTTTTTTTTTTTTTTTTTTACTTTTTCTCCTGCAAAACCTGCAGAATTTATACATTCCGATGGTAATTGCAGCCTGTAGGAGTAATCTTAACTTTAACTTTCCACTCTTTGATGAATTTGCAAGCTATTAAAAAGGAAGTGGAGATTCCACCAAATTGACCATTAAGAAGTATGTACATCTGATACAAATCAGGGCTATTAGTGGCTTAGTAGTTTCCACTTTTTGTTAATGAACTGTGGAAATGAAAAATTGGTAGACTTGGCCAAGGCATATTGTTTATAATAATCTTCAGGATTGCACTGGTCTAGCTGTACAAAACTGTCCAAAACTGTCTTCATGCCAAGGCACAAGTGAGAGAAACAGTACTGAAAAATGTTAAAGGGCCTGGAAGGTACTGAATTACTCTGGTGAAGGACTAAGGGCCCTTGGCCTCAGCTAAAGCAAAGATCCATGCAGGATGAGCACTTCACTCTGTGAAATAATCTTGTGATTAAGCATGTGCTATTTTCTCCTCTCCTGAAATGAGTGTGTGCACATTAACATCTGTAAATGTCAGACAAGTGATGTGCTGTATTGAGCAGTCTCACTTTAAACCTGTCTAATGCATGTCCTGTCTTAGTAAAGATACAGATGCTTTCTGTGGTCCTATAAAAATGTGCATTTTAATGATAAATGGGACGGTTTATAGTTCCAATTACTCTTGTCTCCTTTGAAGCAGGAAAACTGGCAATCCCTTATCTAGACTTTAGCAGGTTGAGATAAACCTCGATAGCAAAAAGTATCTGAATTGTCAGAGCTTTTAGCTACAGTAAACTGCTTAAACTAAAAGCAGCTGTTGGTCAAAAAGGAACAATACCCATTCATTTGTAAGATGTTCTGTGGCAGGGATACTATTAATGAGTTTTTTCTTCAGACAAGAGTCTAAGTTACACATGCAGACACTCATATGCACAAACGTGCGCATACAGTGATATAAAACACGTAGAGTTTGAAGAAATCTTGTTTGGCTAACACACAGTAGTCACTTGGAAGAAATAATCCCTGGAGATCACTGTGTTCAGAAAACTATGGTTTGGTTCCAACAGTATAACAGTGAGAATTCACTCACAGTTATGAAAATGTTATTGTTGCCTCTACAGATCTATTATTCCCATTCAATGTCTGGAACAGTAAAATTATCCTCACTGAGAAATCCTATTCTGTCTGCTTCTTATTTGTTCTTAAGTATATTGGAGTTACATGGACAGTGCAGTCTTCTATCATGTCTTCTGAATCATTACCAATGTATTTCATCATATTATATAAGACAATGATTCTGACTCCTTCTGGGTTTTGTACTGTTTCTTCCAAGCTTCTATAAAGTTTTCTGGTGTAAATTTAAATCTGTATTTTAGTTAATATTGCAAAGAGGAAAAGATACTAATTCAACTTGTAGCATATCTTCAGTGTGCTCACTTTTTTTACAAAACACTGTTCAGCAGTCTTAGAAATCTGCATGGACCTATTCAGTCAAGAATGAAGTCACCTGTAGTTATGAATTATGTCCCCCAGTTCTCTTAAAACATCTATATTATGCACCTATTTTCCCAAACCAATCTCCTGATAATATGAAAACGCAAATCTACAAAACCAAAGCTATAACTGACAAACAGTGGCAACAGTGCAAGAGGTAAAAACTTTCACCAGTTAAAAACTTTCCCTCTGTCTGCAAAAGTCTCAGTTCTGCTTGATCTTTCTGTGGTTTCTGTGCTGTTCTAACTTCTAACTAACTTTTGCACTCAACTCCCAATTAGCTCTGCTGAGATTACAGCATATTTTCCCTTGAAAACCTGTTTGGACGGTCATGAAACTCATCCCCTGTTCAGGCTGTACTTCCGACAGCCTACACTGATACTTGATTTTGCAACAACGGGATAATATCAGGACTACTTTCTGAAATTTATGTATTAGTTCACTATTGGCTGTGAGACAGGGGTGAGCATCTAGTGGGAAAGATTAGGCTGGCAAAGGAGAGAGTTTGGGTTATTGTAGGTAATCTCCACACAGATTATCCCCACACATCTGCCAGTGGGTCATCATAACTACTCAGAAGCACAGTTTTCCTTCTGGTTCATTTCTTTGGAGGCATCAACACCCAGATGAAGTTTGAATCCCTTCATTACACTCTGAAACCGAATCCTAAATAAATAATTTCTTCTAACAGAGAGAGTGGAATTGGCAGCCCATGAAAAATTGAGGATTAGCCTTACCCTTTTCTTCATATTTTTGCATAAATTCAGACTTAGTTGATTTCCAGACAGATTTTCCCGTTTACATATGCATATGCTTATTCTTGACATGACATGGCTTATGCTGGGATTTGGCAGGTTGATCCACAGTTGTGAACTTCTCTCCCAGAGAAGGACCTTGAACCTCTCCTGTGAACCAAAGACCCGAGTTCCTTCTGTCAGGAATTTTTGCGTAATACTATAAAATAGTAGGATCTAGTATATTCAGTTTAGGCCCTGGTACCTTGCCAGCTTGAAATGTCTGGTCCCAGAAAAGGGAAGATTATTCGAGCTTCTCTAAGGTAGCTTCCTGCATTCCTTTAACAGTTTTGAAGAGAAAAAACACTTCTGAGATCTGCAGATGGAATTTCAGGCTACTGAAATCAAATGTCTGCTCTGTGACCTATAACTTAGGTACAAGAGAGTAATCCAGTCTAAGGTACACGCTTATCTTTTTTCCATTGAGAATACAGTAAAATAACAGGAATGTTCATCTTCTCCATCCACTTGGGATGCACTCCACTGCTTTCCTCTGAGCAGAAATTGAATCTCCAAATCTGCAAAATGAGTAAGATTTCATATGTGTAGGACTCCAGGATCTGCTCAGGATATAACTAAATAGCCCAAGAGAGTGTTTTCCTCCCTGAGACCGTGGTCTGCTGACCTGAGCCACTGCGCAGGCACTGACCTGGACCAGTCAATAAGAATAGGAAATGTACCCAATCTACCTGAGATACCTGTCCTCTATCAAAATTTGCTTCAGTTATGACAACATAAAACTTTCTGAGTTTCTCCAGAACATTTAGACAGAGGTGTGGTGTGGTTGGTCATAAACTGGTTGCTAAAGATAAGTTTTAGACAGTATTTAAAAGGCTGACATCTCATCAGGAGAAGTACTTGTGATCAATCTGAGAACTGCTTCTTCTATCCTTTCTCATCAGAATTTTGTTATTGGCAGATACAGCAATTGTTTTTAATTAAGTGCAAATAATGAGTAGAGGTGCATCAAACCACATTATTGAGCAAAACTGAGATTTCTGGATTTTATACTTTCCCTAACTCAGTGAAATTATTTATTTCACCCTGTTTCACAGTTCTCCATTTGCCAATGAAGTAAGACATCCTTGTGTATCAAGATTGCCAAGGGACTGAACCCAAATTTTTAAAATATGGGTAAAACGTGTAAGGGGTAGAAAAAGACAGAAAAGTCAGATAGACTTCTAACATAAATATGTATTACAATACTGTGTTATAAAACTTTATTTTCAGTGTTTGTATTACTATAATGCCAGATATTTTGATCCTGCCAGAGCCAATCAGATTTGATGAGAACATTAACTTGGCTTGGAGCCAGGAAATAGGTGTAAACATCAGACCTCATTAGATTTTCCTGAATTGTATTGAAATTGAGGTTTATTTCATGCCATGCATAATTAGACAGTTATTGTAATTATTCCAATTTGTTTCACATCAAGACTTTGCACTGCACCCTTTTAAGACGAGAAGTGAAATCTTCTATGCCCCGAGGCAGATCAAAACAAAATTTGTCATGTCCTATCCATCTAGAGGACAATCAACATTTGTGTCTGTCCTCCAATAACAGCCAACTCCTGATGCCTTTAAGAATGGCAGAATTTCATCAGAACAGAGAATGCCTGTAGATGATATGTGTGTATGTGAAAGGAAGATTCTGCATTTTTTAAAGGGTCATTTAAACCCACAATAATGAATTCATTTCTAAACTACTTTGTAGACTGAGTCCATCTTGAAGTGTCTTATGAAAAATGATTCTGCAGAACTGAGTGACTGACTGAATTGAATGATTTGGGCGTAAATTATTTCATTACAGTTGAAAGCTCTTCCCATCTGCTGTCCTTGCATGCACAGCCTGTTTCTAGAAGCATTTTTGACAGATTTAAGCTGACTGGGTTTATGTGTTTAATTCATTTGTACACAGCAGGGTATAGCATCTACAGGCAGCTTCAGAACTCTGAGGCCAGTGGATCAAAAAGTAATTTTTTTTTTTTTCTGAATAAAACCAGATAAGCTGAGGAAAGGCATATATGTTGGAAAAGAGGATGTATTTTTTTTTTATTTGTGCTGCTTTTTAGTACAAATTCTTATGTTTGCAGTTCATCTTGTGCTCTTTAGGGAATTCTAGACAAAAATCTGCTTCTTACCAGGTTTTGACTACTGTGATCTGTCTGCACCAACCTTTTCACCTTAGTCTCATAAGACCCTTTCTCCCTTCAGTCATTCAAAACATTTAACCCTGCAATTGTTGGAGAAACATTTTATCTTTTGGGGTCATCAGGTATTTTATTTCCTGTTGCCTTTGTCTGAAATATCCTGAAGAGTTTTTTTGGGGTTTTTTGTTTTTTTTTTTTCCCCAACAGCTATGTTGTTCTAACATTTGAAATAGTTTTCAATTTAGGAATGTGGTTTCTTAAAAAAATTATCATAGATCTGCACTAGATTTTTATTTTATTGTCATATTCTATCCACTTTATACTGTCTGGAAATTCATTGAATAGTAAAGGACAAGTAGTGCCTCTGGAACTTAGTGCAAGGGAATACAATTTTCCTGAAAATTATAAAATGGGATATTATATGATTACCTCCTCTCAATTAATGATGAGCACACTATATAATTCTCTTTGAGCCTGTACTATTTACTAATTTTTACTTAATTTAATAACAAAACTGATTGTGCTATAAATATTCTGTATGCCTTGCTGATACATATTTGTCTATTTGGGGAGAGGGTACTGGTCTTCTCATAGTAGCATATTAAGATCATCCATAAAATAGTGTAGAATAGTTTCAGACTAAGAGGAACACAAAATGTTTGAGAAGGGATTAGAGGAAAAAAAAAACAAGTGTAAAGGTAGCAACGCTTGACCGGATTTATGTGGTTACTTCTTATGGCCATTCACTATGATAATGTGATACTAATTTTCAGTAGAGAAACTCATCATCAACAGTCTTGAGGTTTTAGAAGCTACATACCAGCAAGTATACTTTCTAAGATTAACCTGTTGAGGTTAACCTGTTGAATGAGATGCTAGGACCACATTTTAATTCTTAAAGTCTTAAAGAGCTTTTAAACTCATAAGCAAAGTCAGGTTTGGCTTCATGGTCTATTGTTAATAAAATTGTTCTGTTGAAGCATCCTATCAAAATACTCTAAATGGTTGCTCTGGCTGGGAGATACATTCTCTGTATTAATATCCTTCTGAAATCAAAGCAGTACTAGCATGACTGGAAAGGGCAGAAGATGAGATTCCAGAACTATTTCTGCACTGCTCCAATCCTGAGAACGCACACAGCTCCATGGAAATTTAGACACCATGAGATTTCAGTGGTTTCAGTGGAAAGGTTTTCTGGTACAGAAGTAACAGTGGGTGCAACTGCAGCTAAACATCGTTCCATGCTTGGTATTGTAATAGGAAAATGTGTAAAAGCAGGGCTAGATCAAAAGTGAGTGTGCTGCAAGTAGAAAGAGAAATGCACATATCACCGAGTGCTGCTACAAGGCTTTTGGACTGTGGTACAGACTACACTGATCAGCCAAAACATCCTCTCTCTTTCCAGTAGAGTAGGACACCTGTTAACATCCTGATAGCACAGTGGGGCCACATGTGCTCCCTAGAATATTGTTTCCTCTGTTGTGCTCACTCTGTCCACCAATGCAACAAAGAAAAGCTCGTTTGTGCCTTATCGCTGGGTCCTGCCATTTTCTCAACTTTATCTTTTTGCATTTTGATAATGAGGCACAACCTGCCTCCGGATCACCTTTTGCTCGTGCAAACTTTATTGCCAATACATCTCACAGCCTTCACCACCAGTTTTGATACCCGAACAACACCATGAGGCAGAGAAAAGAAATTTCGATAATAGATAAGAAAACAAAAGCACAGGTCACAGTTAATCACAAATTTCATAAGCATGAGATCTGAAGAAGTGTGAAGCATCAGGCTAAGAGGAATCATGGGAGCTCCACATTCAAGGGAGAATACATCACTTCAAATGGTGTTATTCTGTGAGAATGAGGGGCATATGAACCAAAAGGTTTTGTTCTGATAATTCATGATGTTTTCAGTCCATAAGAAGACTTGACAACAATAATGGCAGTAGTCTTTCATTACAGCTCTGTTGATTATATTAAAAAAAAAAGACAGAAGCATTGTCCTTTTCATGATATGCTTGTCTAGTACTTTTGTCTTTGATCAAGTATAGTTAGAAGGACAATTGTATTGAATTGGGTGGCCAGCATGTCTTGAGAAATTAGAAATAAAGTCATGCAAACCAGAATTGGAAAGTCATCACAGCAGTTTATCCCTTGCACAAATAAACTATTACTGCTGTGTCCCAGTGTTCCTCCCTGAGTATCAGAACATGATATGAACTTTCTTCAGTGAATATCCACTATGTCTCCAGGAGAAAAATGAATGAATTGATGAGCCATTTGTCATTAACTCTAGATAACAAAGACACAAGAGCTGATTTGGAAGGAAAAGTCTGATTCCACAGTCTTTATTTTAAATCCATTCTGTTGGGGGGTTTTGAGGTGGGTTTGTTTGGGTTTTTAGATTGTTGTTTTTTTGGGGTTTTTTTGCTTTTTGTTTTTTGGTTTTTGTTTTTGTTTTTTTGTGAAATGTCTTATAATGTGGACTTAAAAAACTGCAGGCAAAGAAACTTCTGTGTATTTTCATTTCTCCTCTTTTTTTTTTTTTTGACACTGTAAGTCTTCTCACAGAGCTGCTACAAAGGGAAGTAACATGACACTCAGTGGCAACCAAAGAAAAAAGCACATCTGCCCCAAAACATGTACTTTCTATCCACAAATCTGTCCATTTTTTTTCAGTCAGTACTAATGTGACACTGTCAATTCCATTAAAGAAGCTTGCTTTTGCGATGCAAATTATGATTAGACTTTCATTACATTTAAAACATGTTTTCACACATGTTTCTTCAGCCTTCAGGGCAAAACACCCTCACCTACTTCTTGGCTTACTCTTAATTCACTTTGTGGAAATTAAACTAGCTCAAGTAAAAATTGGAAGACAAGAGAAAATCTGTCTCCCTTTTTGCCCTCTCTTCAAAGAGCTTACTACTTAGCACATTACTAATTCTTAGTCATAGTAATTGTGAAGGAAGTCAGTCCAGGCTGTATCATGTGGCAGTGAAATAAATTGCTGATTGTTCCATAATCCAATGATCAAATAGCAAAAAGTTTGTGTTGAAGAAAGGCAGAACCTTGTCCCTGCATTTCCATGAGAATTTGTGTATACTCTGAAACTGATGGCCAACAGATGTCAGAGGCTGGAAAACTCCTGTTGTGTGAGTCCAAAAGGAGCAAAATATGAGATAGCCACCAAGCTAATATATAATATTTTACTCAAATTGGGCACATGTCCTAGAGCAGAATTCTAAAGACTTCAGAAGGAAAATTCAGAAACTGAAATATTTTTTAGGAGTTTCCGTGAGGATCTCGGAAAGTGTCTAGTTTACACTAGACCCGTACATTTAAGCTGGTTAAAACTAAGTGAGATGAACTCAAACCACTAACAATTTTAAGTGGGAGTTGAACTTACATGCTAGTCTGTTCTGTGAGTCAGGCCAAAGTGCCTGTTATGACTAAAGAAGTTATTTGAGACTTTCTAGGGGCTAGATCACTGGAGACTTACTCAAATGGCTGAGTCCTCACATTCTCATCTAGCTGATGTCAAAGACACTCCTGAGAAAGGTCAAAAACTTGACTGACTCTTGAGTTTATCAGTTCCACACCACTTTCAAATTATCATTGTAGTACAAGAGGAGGATTCCTCATTAGTTAAACTGGCTGTCTTGGATTAAAGCTTAGTTGTGGAAGGGAGGTCCATCATCAGCTAATTTGTTTGTCTGCCTGGCAGGCTATTATTTTGCTGTGGAAAAACCTTAAGCCCACAGTATAATGGCATTACTGTCTGGTATTCGTAATTCTAGCCACACAGTCTTCTTTCTTCAAAATGCATCTGCTCATTATTTGCTGAAGCCAACTTTATTTTTTCTGCAAGATGCAACAATAAGTAAACAACATATGTTGTTGATTCAAAGAATTAACAAAAGAGTGGTTTTTTTCCTGCTTGCAAATCCTGTCTGTTGAGTGTGTTGCTGCTCTTACTAATTTCTCCTCCTTCTAGATGTTTGCATTCAGAAGCTGAAAAGGACTTAGATGTTAATTGCACATGTGCTTTGAGTCATGTATTTATCCTTCTAAATATATCTTATATACACTTAGACAAATTCCTCTTTTTTTTTTTCTTATTCTATCAGTCACTGTACAAACATATGAGTACAAACATTTGTCTTGATCTTTAGGAAACTATTGTGCATGGCTGGGTGAGTTCAAGTTCCTATTTTTCTGCAGTGGAGTATGATTTCATCCCTGGGTTAGGGACACTATGTTTAGTGTACATGACTTGCATCTGCTCTAACAGCAGCCAGCATCTAAAGCCTGCTCTTACTGACATTTTGTTCAGCTGTGCCAAACTGTTACTCAAAAGTTACCACTTTTACCTGCAAGAAGGAGTCCAGGCATATTATAAATGTGATAGTAGAAACAAAATTCTGTGTTACTCCCAAACCCATACTGAAAATCATAGTACTAAAATCAATAAAGAACATCTGGCTGAAAGATATTGGTGGGTTTGATGGCCCTTTACAGTCAGTGATAGTAAAAGTGTAACTTTATTTTAAGTTCGGTCCTTCCTAGTAACCTTACTCACCCACCCAGTTTGCAGGAAATCCTCTGACTCATATTTTTGCTTAAATCCTCTGGCTCTTACTTTTTCTAAATTGTTCTTTGGCTTTGAAGACCTTTTATGTCAGTGTACAGCTACTGCATGTGTTTGTCTAAATCTCAATCACAGGAAATCATAAGAAATTAAGTACCAGCAAATGTAATTTGTAAAATAGTAGTCTAGATGGTAGATGGAGCCATGTGAGACTTAGCTGGCCAATCAAAAAGCATGATGTGCAATGAGTCAAATGAATATTCATAATGCGGAGCTGGCAAATGATCAGAGTCTGAGAAGTCACCTAATAAAAAATAGCAAAGAGCTAAAAACTGAAGAATTGTACAAGTATCTCATTTTACAAAATTAACCTATGCCCTGGCTTTTCACTATCACTTTTCTAAAATCTATCAGTTATTTGAACTTAAAACCTCTTTTCCCAATGCTCACTGCTGTGCTAATTACAGGTAAAATCTTGTCGTGGTGTTATAGAGTGTATTTTTTTCTTCTGCTAGCACAAGAAACCCTTCTATTGCAAAGCATCTCCTTCCAGATACAGTTGAGAGCAATTTTATACAAGTTATACTGCATAAATTCAGACCTGTATAATACAACATACAGCTCACTGTATTCAGTTCTCTGTGCCTATGTGAATTAGGTAAGAGGAGGTGATATATGTTTAGCATATATTCTTCAGAGTACTGATGAAGACATTCATATCCAGTACTCCTATGACAATAAATTGCTAAAATTGTTAAAAGAGAAAAATTATATTTTCCTTTTATGCAGCTCCTGTTTTCTTTATCAGGTGCTAAAACGCATTCTACATAGGACTTACGAAATAAAAACAAAGATATATGTCAGCAATGAGTGAAGGGTTTCACTGAGTTGCAGTAAAATTTAGAGAACAAAGCAGATGAATGAGATAATAAACATCACGGTAAATTTATTTTTCTTTTATACTGTGATTTTAATTGATATTCACTGGTAGCTATATTTTAAAATGCAGCTTAAAGTTTAGATTTTTTTAGGATAACTATAAACATGCAATATTTAAAAGCATACATAAAGTCTATATATTAATAACAAATGCCTAAATCTAATGGTGCTAACACAAAGAAAGAGAATGAGACTATTATTATCTCATATGTCCAATTTAATCAACTATTTCACATTTTCACAATATGTTTACATATGATGTACACACTAGCTATTATTAATTTAAATAAGGTAGAAATTAATTATTATTTTAATATATATTCCGTGTGGACATTGCATTTAAGCTATGCATACCTCCCTGCTTGCATAGAGTTCTATCAATTGTTTGTACAATAATGTAGTCTGCATTTCATTGTCTCCATCTACTCAATTATTTCTAATCTTTTCTGACATCTTGTCCGTGAAGACCTGTCTGAAATCAGGCATCTGCTTCTGATTAGAATCAGTTGTGATTTACACATATCAACTTCTAATCTTGCTTTAGTCACTGGACCTTCGTGTGGTCACTAGTCCCTACTGGCTGAATGATTTCTAATTTGATTATCCTGCATTAGTCACCATCTAGCAGATGTAGACATGAAAAATTTCCCAGTAGGTTTATAAAGTCATTTATGACAGGAAGCAATTTTTCAGTGCATTCATCACTTCTGTCTCCATCACACCACTTCTTTCAACAAAAGGTTTTTGAAATATAATACCAAAAAAGGTGAAACCGTACAGCTCCATCTACAGTTTTAATGACTATGCCTCCAACTTTTCCATACAGCCTAAGCTCAGCTAGGTTGTTCATTGAAAAGTTAGTCTTTTCTAAATAATTTATGCTAACTTCTGTATATTTCTGGTTTTACTTATCATTACCAGTAATCATTGTATCTGTGAATATATTAAAGTTCAGTGGTTATTTTCAAAGCCATTAATTATTGACTTTTAGTGGCATGTGATTGCTTGCCAGCCATACTGTGCTAACCACATTGTATTAGCACTATATTAGCTGCTAGTCTCATTACATCTCTTTTTTTTATTATTGAGCTAAAAATAAATGATAGACTAATGAATAACAAAAGTCAGATTCTTTTAATTAGTAAATTCATGTCCTCCCTGAGACAGACAGCTTCCTGTAAGGGAACGCCTTTGTTAGAGCAGCTGAGATAGTTTGAATAAACAGGATATTCAGCACAGAAGACTTTCTTCAGGTATGAAATGGTGCAATCCTCAAAGTCAGAGAGATATTGCTCCAAGGTTTAGTAAACCTGTTATGAATTAGACCTATGGGGAGAAAATGTAGTTCAGAACTATGAAACAAGGAGGAGGAGGAAGTATTTGCATAGCTACTAAGTTAGCTAAATTATATGGGAGAAAATAAAGAGAGTGTGGTGACTTGTTGTCTGTGGGACATGGAAAAGAAATAATTGTTATGGTACGATATTCATGTGAAACCTTCATTGTTCAAATAGTTATGAGAGGTAAACCCAAATATAACATAAAATTTGACAAATACAGGAAATCATGGGATGCAATGAAAGTTGAAAGACATGGAAGAAAAGATGTTCTTTATTAATAAATACTGTCCCTGCCTGGCTCCATGAATGCACAGGCAGGTTCAGTATTATAGTCAGTAGCAAAGAGGCGGGAAGGGAATTTGCTTTTCCTTCATTCCGAGAGTTTATTACACCTTCACCCTCAAAGGGCAGGCCAGCAAATCCCGAGAACAATGGCTCACCGAGGGTTTTTCCCGGGGCCGGGGGAAAGGTGGGATCAGGGAACGGGGACCAGTGGGAGAGCCCCCGGGGCAGTGGCGAGGGGCCAAGGCCAGCAGCCAGCCGGGAAACCCAAACCAGAACACACCAACCCCACAGAGCCACGCACCCCGGGAGAAGCCCCCCGGTCACCCCAACACAAAGGCATGTTCACTGGCTCCCACATTTATGTTTGTTCTTCAGCAGGTTTTAGTCAGCATATCATTTAAAGACTCCTGGAACATTACTGCCCTTAGAATACAAGAATTTTTTTAATTTTTATTTTTTAATGTGGGCTATACCCACAGATCACAAGAATAAAAAATACGTATTTTTTTGTTTGGGAGTCAGCTTAAATTTTTTTTTGAGGGAACAGTAATGTTCAAGGGGAAAAATCACTCTGGACAGAAGAGCTGTCACGTGGTCTACTTGTGGTTCAGAAAGGTCTACAATTTATTTTGAAGGTGATCTCTACATGGGAATAAATGCATTATAATAATCTGTGGTTTATTATTGCTTATGACTTTAACATCTTGATTTCCAAGTTTATATTTAAATCTACTCTGGCTCTTATATTCCTCAGGTCATGATCTGAAAAGGATCAGTGATTGCATGTGTGTGCTTTTAAAATGCAATAAACTCAATGTTTCAAAAATTAGGTAAACATTTGAATTTAAACCAGATATCTAGATAGTAGTGCTAGCAAATATATTTTTTTGAGGTATAAAATTTCAAAATAGTAAAACTCTTATTAAATGGATCTCTTAAAGAAACGTAAAAGTGACATCATTATAAAAATTGCCACTTTCACCATTATCAAACTATTCATAGGCATAGCCTTGCAGTTAGGATAGTGAGTATTGAAGAACCACTGTATATCCACTAAATATACAATAGTCATTTTGCCTTTTCTGACTTTTTTTTAACTCAGTTTTACTAGAAATTATTTTAGTTTTTTAGTTTTACAGTGAAATATAAGTATGTATGGAATGATTTTTTTTTTCTTGTTTTTGTCCTTTTTCTAAAGAAGACCACAAATAGAATTGCTGATACTTCTGTTACTATATTGTGCTTGTTTTAACTGGAATGGAAGCACTACATATGGAATAAAGTCCCTTCAGCATCCCATTCCTATTTCTTTGTAATGAAGTGTTTGGGTAATGATGGTCCCATTCATGGAAGAGCTCCCTGTAATCTGTTTGACCACTTCAGCTGAGAAAAGAACATTTGATGACCTAGTAAGTCCTGCATAATTTACTCATGACTAGGGCTTGAACTCGATGAAATGAATATTTTAGGAAAATATTAATCTTGACTTTTCATCCAAGAAGGACAAGATGTACCCTAGAGCCAGAATATTTCAAATGTCAGGCCTGAAACCCTGTCAGCCATTTAAATCTTTTTTTCTCATGTCAGGAAAGTTGGTTCACCTGTTTTTTCTGGAATACTTTATTCTCTGGTGTGTATCTATGGAATTACACCAGAGCAGGCTGACCTGAAAGCAATCATTGTGTAGATTTAATTGAATGTCTGAGTGAAGACAAAATCAGGTTTTATGAAATTGAGAATGGAGTATGATTAAGGGGGAAAGAAAGATAGGAGAGGTAGAAGCAGTTATAGCATTCAGGCTCTCAGCTTTCCTTCTGGTAGATATGAAATTTTGCCCAAAAAAAATTTGTTAACATACACATTTTGGAAAATCCTTTTCTTTTGTTGGAACAATGAAGTAGTAGGGAAAAAATCTATCAAAAAATTCCTAAGCACTTCAGTATTGCTTTTTGTGTGGATAGAGTCAATTTGAGGGGGCTAAACTGAAAACTAAGCATGAAGCTTCTCTCCACATTGTGCCTAATTAAAGAATGGAGAAAGCTAATCGCTTTTAACTGGGTTTTTTTTCTATTACTTTTTCTTCCCTATTTCCAGTTTTTCCTTTACTCCCCAAATTTATTTTTTATTACTTTTTTATTGGATAAGGAGGTGTCCTCAGAAATCTGTTATCTATGGCAAAGGAAATACATTATATTTTGCTGGACCTTGTAGTAAGCTTCAGTTCTTCGGGTTTTTTATACTCATTGACAGGGAATGCCCTAAGCAGCACGAGGTCCAGCATTCACTGGAAATGTTTGGCCTTGAATTCCCGAGCTTATTTTGATATAAGATAATCAAGCATTGCCTAAGGCAAGGAGTTGTGTGCATCTCTTTCGTTTAGGGGTGCACGGGTGAAAGCATGGGATGGCCTGCTCTTGGAGGGCTTTTCTGCTCATTCTCATAGTCAGCGCTAGCTCATATTTCTGCTTGTTTCTCCACGGGCCACTTTGAGTACAGCAGATATGTATTTACTCCGTGATCTACAGCTAAGGCATATTTCCTTAGCTGGGAGCCGGCTGAACCTGAGCTGAAAGCTGACATGTGGTTTATTTTAATGGGAAATTTCTTCTGTTTCATCATGGTATTTGTCATCCCAAAGTAACTGCAAGTTGTAGTCATATATATCTTCTCCCTTGAGTGGGATTTCCCATATGATGGGAAAAAAACAGCAGAGTGTCATGAAATTTGAGTCTTGAAAGGGAACACCTTTTCTCAATCTCCAACTGTTTGAAACACGAAGAAATACCATCCCAGCAACAAGACAGGCAGGCTATTATCAAAGCATACCTTTTTTTCACTTTGACATAGAAGAGGCAGAATATCTCTCACAGAATCTCCGCAACAAAAAAAAAAAAAAAGAAAAGAAAAAGAGTGTGCTAACAGTTTAATGTTTTCAAACATAGATAATTTGAATCTGTTTAGAAGCACCTAAGGAATCTTCCCCGCTTTAGACTTCAATTTTTATCTAGGTTTTTTTTACAGGGACTATGATAATCAGGGATTGTTTTTCTATAGATAAATGTTTTTCACCACAGTTTGAAATTAGAGCCATTAAGTAATTGCAGGTATTACCTAGTTTGTGGGTGACAGATTTTGGGACCTGGCTTCAGCGGCCTAAAAGAGACTCCTGTAGGCCCAGGAACCGAGACAAATATAAATTGTGAATACTCAGAGTCTGTAAGAGTGACTTAATAACTTGGTGAGTTGTTTTGAATGATGCTGGAATTGCCTATGAAGCAAGTACAAAAGCACATTCTACAAAAGCTGATGCCTCTCTTGCATTCTTTGACAGCAATATCATGGCATAAGTATAGGTCTCTTAGTGAAGAAAATTTACATTTTCTAAAGCACTGATCAGTCATTCACCAGTTCTCTGATGAATTGGAGTTGAAATTAGAAGAGTTCTCCTGAAAATACTACCAATAAGCTAAAGGGTGTTATGATGCAGGAAATCTCTTTTTGACTGAAAAATCCATACATGGAGAAAATCATATGCTTTCCTGAGCTCTTGTACAAGAGGAGGTCAGTGGTCTGCCTGGACCAAAAAAGGAAAATTGGGGCTGATCACATACCAAACTGATTAGTTTGTTGGCTCTTGTCTACAAAATATGAAAAAAAAAAAAGGAAAGAAAGAAAAGAACTTTATTGTGCTTTCAGATAAGTTCATTATAAACGGTGACTTTTTTCGCCCACCCAATGGCATTCTTCTGCAGTGCAGTGACAAGGAAAGGGATTAATAAACAAATAATAATTTTCAGTGTTTTATTTGTAATATTGAAACATAGGAGGCAGGAAAAAGTGAGTTAAATATAACATTAAGGATAGCAATTTTCATGCATAGAAATATGTTACATATTTAAAAAGTGCTACATCTTGATATGGTCGACCAATTGAAGTTTCGACAATAAAAAAAAATTTTTGACTTCTTTTATAACTTACTGTCCATAGTTTCTTCTCTGTTTCTAGACACCTTCTCATCTTTCTTCTTGCCCCTTTCTTTTTTTCACTTTTTTGTCCTTTTTTTCTCCTTATTTTTTTTCTTTTTCTTTCCTTTTTTTTTTTAATTTTAATAAAACCAAGGACATCTAAAACTACTCTGCCATCCAGATCTATCCATCTGTTATGAGGGAACTAAGATGCCTAACTTAAAAACTTAAGTGATCAAGGGAAAGGAACATATCCTTCCAGAGGGAGAAATGTGGTCCTGGTTGGACTGATTTGGCATAAAATTAGTGTTGGTTTCTCTTCATGGGTATGGTCCAAGCTTCAAAGATGAATGAAGGCATGCATGTGCCAAACATGGGCCCAAATAAACTGTCAGATGGAAACAGTCACTAAAGACAGAACACAGGGGAAATATACCTCAGGAATTTTGCTCAGGGTGAGGGGAACTCGCTAGAAACTGTGACAAAAGTTAAGCACATAAAACCATCTGGTTTTAGTCATATTTAAAACTCATCTGTGCCAACAGCATGTTGTTGATAGTGGTCAGCAAATGCTTTGGTAACTGCACAGATGTGCAGCTTCCAGCCATCTCTTCTTGGGGCTTTCTCAAACTGAAGATTACACCACATCATCAGGTTTATTAGTTTTTGATGGATCTTCCAGTGCTTAATTTTTTTAATGTGTTTTAGAATCCATTTACACTTTTGGCATGGGAAATTATCTGTGGCAGTGAGTTCCACAATATAATGAGGTGTTGTGTGAAAAAGTACTTCAGTTACTTCCTTCAAACCTACTGCCTGATAATTCTACCTAGTTCTTTCTCATCCTTGTGTTATAAAATACAGAGAATGATTATTCCCCAGTGACCTTCTCAACCTATTCATGATTTTACAGCCTGTCAAATCACTCTTGCTTCCTTCTTTTCCTGAGAAGAGTTCTAGACTATTTAAAAACTTCTCAGATGGAAAGCATTCCTCTCCTCTCATCATCCTTGTCACAGCTCTCTATATCTTTACACGTTTTACTCTATTTATTTGGAGATGAGAGTAGTGAGGATCACTTTCAGCAGCATAGCAGGTGTGTTTGATTTTTACAGTGGTACAAGTTTTCCTATTGTGTCTTTAACAGCATTCTATTGTCATCTGATTGTTGATGATCATCGAACTGGTGATTCTAGAGAAAAAACAATGATCCAAAGATCCCTTTCCTCATTGAGAGAAGTTTATCTAAAGTCCATAATGACATATGAGTAACTAGACTTTAACTATTTTATATTTATCAACACTTAATTTTCATTTGACCTTTTAACCATCCAGTATCATCTGACATATTCAATTCTCCAAAATCAGTTTCTGGCACTACTGTCTTGAAAAGATGTATATCAACAGTTTTTGTTTTCCTTTCAACCCCAAGCTATTTATATTTAGCCATATGCATTGAAGTGTAGGTCTTCATGGATTAAAAAAGTAACATTTCAGATTATTTGTTCCCATTATTTGTTTCCCAGCTTTTAACTGACCATTAGTCTGTGAGGAAACCTTCCCTGTTAGAGTAAGGAGTTTGATGAGGAACTTTGAAAGTTCTTTGAAAATCCAGATGTATTATATGAAGGAGCTCATATGTAATTCTGGTTTTTTTCTCCCAGTCCACAGTGAGGCACATTTTCCCCCAGCCAAACTCATAATGAGTGTTCTTCATTAAATAGTATTTATTCATGTGGTTCATTATACAATTCAGCTACTTGGTCCAAGAAAGAAAAGACTTACTAATGTGTATTTTCCTGGATATCTCCCATCAGATTCTTTGAAAACCCACCATTTCATTCAGCATCTTCAGTCTTCCAGCATCCAAGATGACTCAAGAAATTCTGAACATCTCAAATATAATCTGATTTTGAGTTTTCGAGGGAAAAATATTTTGCTTTCTTAGTGTTATCAATGATAAAAAAAGTCATCAGAACTCTGAAACTATTCTAAGTAAACTTCAGTTTGAGTTAATTCCTTGGATTTGTCCGCCATAAGGAAAGGCTCAGTGTCAGAGCTTACCTGCATTACTCTATAGTGAACACCAATGTAAATAATTCACTTAGTATTTCTGCTAAGACTGCGTCTTCTTGGAGAAATTATCTTTTTTAAATCTTTTATATCAACTATCGACCCTGAAGACAAACTGGCATGCTTCCTGCTTTTGGTATGTTTAAAAAAGTTTTATTCACGGTTTTTAACCCTCTTGCAATTATTTAAGAAAATTTTTTTTGGCCTATCTTATTCTAGGCTTGCCAGAGTTTATGTTTAAATCCACTGCTTTTGCTTGAAAGCATTTTCTGTTTCTTGAAGAAAGCCCTTCTGGTTCTAATACCATGTTATTCTTCCGTGATGACTTTCTGGGGATCTGTTAAGGTCTCTTTGGGTAGGTGGTACAAGCTTACTCTAAGTCTTTGTTTCAGCGTTTTAAAACAATTTCCTTGCCACCTGTGAGCAGTTTGCAGAATGTGCGGGAGGCAGACATCTGTTAATAACATATTTGAGGGAAAAAGAGATTTTGTGTTACAGATGCTCATGTGTTTGACGGTATTTGAGATTAGGATTCACAGCTTGAAAAAATCTTTAAACTGTGCCTTTCAAAATGAATTAAGACAAACATTCATGGTTGAACTCTGAGATCTTAAGGTTCTTTTCCAACTTAAATAATTCTATGATTCTGTGATTAGTCATTAACAAAAAAATATTTGAGATATTTTTTCATGTAATATGCAATGTTAGTTTGGTGGGTTTTGTACTACTACAAGGGTTAACATTCTGTTTTTCAGGGAAATCTTCAATAATTTATTGAATGTGAAGAAAGGAACATAATTTTCCATTCTGAACATCAGCAAGGTTTACAGATTTTACTTTCTTCTCCAGGGTTTGTGCTTATTATACAAGGAGGAATCATGCAAAACACAGAAATAATACTGGGAATAGAGACTCTTCTCAGGTGAACAGCGTGGAAGAAGAAGAACAGATGGAGAGAAGGAAGTTTCTTTGGTCCAACACTAGACAGAGGATACCCAATCTCCATAAGGAGGAGCAGGCAAGAGTTTGGTAGTTGAGGCCATCTTCTTGAAAGAGGAAATGGGTAGTAGAAGTCCCTTTTAAGAAGCTTTGAAAGCAAGTTTCTTGCCTCTGAATATATGCTCTGGCACAAGGACAGACATCAAGAAAAGAACATAACTCTTTCTTCTCTGACAGATGTCCTTCTGAATGAATGCCCATGGCATTTGTGAAGTCAGGCATTTGAGAAATCAGCACTTGTAAGTAGAATTACGTATTTTCTGAGCCCAAGAAATGGCACTTTCAAGATACAAGCTTTTACAACTTTCATGAGAAATGTTTGACATAATGTCTTTTATATCAGTTGGCACTTAAAGGTGTGAATCAAGAACATAAAATGAATGTTTGACACGTAGGATGCGGGACAGTTCTTTTTGTTAGGATACTTCCAGTGTAATGGGGAACATAACCTGGTTCTGAGTAGCTCATCTTACTTTTGTAAAATAAAATGAAACATACTTTTATCATAAAGATGACTGCTCTAAACCACTTTTCTTCTGCTGTGATTTCAGACTAACTGTTCTTAGTACATTACTCATTTTCCCTAAATATCTTCTTCAGGAGAAACCTAAAAAGGTTAAATCCTGTTTATGCAAAGCTGCTTTTTGCCTCAGTGGTATTGTTGAAATGGAAAAGTGAACAGTATTTAGACACATGGTAGACAGGAAATATATTTCTTCTTTGTCAAGCAGTGACATAAGTTTTTCTCGTAATAATCCTTTGCATTTTATTAGGGGGAAAACATTAACCATAAGAAACATCATTGAGGGGGAGTTGCTTTGTAAT
Organism: Lycocorax pyrrhopterus obiensis; assembly: GCA_014706295.1. NCBI lineage: Eukaryota > Metazoa > Chordata > Aves > Passeriformes > Paradisaeidae > Lycocorax > Lycocorax pyrrhopterus. Next base: position 10,240,745 of record JACSVZ010000015.1, read on the forward strand.
TAAAACAGGATGATTTCACCTACTTAACTGTCATGATGGATCCAAAAACATAAGCATGTCTCAATTACTGTTTTGTATGGCACATCATCATTTCAGTACAAATTGCCTTCAAAAGTCTGAAGCAGTAAAGTCCTGAAACTAGTATGGATAGATGGAATGGAAAAATATTAACTTTAACAATATCTTGCTCCCTATGTGGGCCTATGCCTTCAGGAAGAACAATGAGTTCTACAACTTTCAGTTAAATTTATGATTTACTCCTCTTAATATATTTTCCATTCTACTTTGCAAGTAGGAATCTAGATCTTCCGGTAAAAAAAGTGTTAAAAAGATAACTAACACAAAAAGTGTATTTATTAAGATGTGTAGAGTTTCTGAAGTCCAATGCTCAACAAGTCATTTTTTTTTTTCTTTGATGTGCTGTGATTTCAGGTAAGACTTAGGGACTGGTTCAGCTTAGCACTGCAGTGCCTGGAACTTGAGTGCCATAAGTGTGGGGGTTAGATGTCTGCTCTGTATCCTGTGTACTCAGATGGAGATAGGCTCTGAAAAATGGCTCAGCAGCACTAAGGCAGCTGATAGGAGGTGTCAAAGCAGCAGTTTTATTTGAGATTCTTTCACTAGAATGTTTTGGTATACATCTCAAGGCTGCAGTCAAGAAAGTCTATGAAACTACAGTTTAGTTCTTGAAACTCTTTTCAAGGCTTAGGTGCAAAGTTTTGGTTGTTTTTTTTTTTTTTTTTTAAACATAATTGTTAGTGGAGCAATTTTCTCCATTTCACATATTAGTCTATGAGTCAGGACATTCTCATCAGTTTTTCTATGCCCAACTTGTTTTCACTAAAAGACAGTATTGTGATGAAAGTCTAGAGGGGATCCCATATTCTGGTAATCTCCTTTTCAGCAGGAGGAATTATACTCTGTTTTCAAGGAGAGGAATAACTGAAGACTTACTGGAACAAACTGTTTTAGGGGGAACTGCCCCATCTGTTCCTACGATTTCTTAGAAAGTTCCTAACTGCCTGGCTGTAGAGGAATACCTAGGATGTGGATCTCATCAAGCAGAGGAATGTAAAAGTCCTGTGACTACATGATCTTTGCTCAGAACATGAGGGTTCAGAATTATTTTTCAGAGGCATCTGGCCCCATTTGCTGGATTAAGTCTGGATCAGCCTACTCAGTGGGCAATGCAGGTTAATTAGATCTTCTCTGAAGCTCCCAATCTCACTTTCCTATCTCACTTAGGATTACTACTGCAGCACAGCCCCTGATCCAGAGAACTTCTGAAGAAGTCTTTCTTGAGTGGAAAGGTGCAAAAAAAGTGAAGGAAGAACATATTTTGCACGAGTTGCCAGGGTCTCTGCAATTCACCACTTCTACATCTGGAGAAGTCTCTGGAAAGGTCTCTCAACGCCTCTTTGGCAAAAATCAAGAACTGATGTGCAGGACTCAGTTGTCTTCATTCTCTAGTGACATTTCCAGTGCGATGGGGATCCTGCTCAGTCCATGGCTTCTTTTCCAGGGGAATGTCAGTCCCATCAGTTCAGTGGCATTGCGTTTTCTATGGTGCTATGAGGTGCTGGCATAAATCCCATTGAATAGTTCTTCATGCTGATTGTTGATTTCCTTCCAGTAATGCCACATGACATATCTGGAAGTAGAACTTGTTCCACATTTGAAAGATATAGATATTACTTTACTGAAAAACTGTTTTTATGCTCAGATCCCTGAGTTTTTATTGCGCTGATTGTAAAAGAAAGACAAATTTTAGTCCCTTTGCTCTGTGCTCTCTCATGGTCAAAGTAATTTTAGAAAACCAGCAATGGCACAACTCTAAAAATGTCAGTTCAGGCTATGAACCAGCAAAAAGCATTTGCTGCTGTTATGATGCATGGAAACTGTTGACAAACTAACCTGGATTCACACTTTGAGAGGTACCCACTGATCTTTTTCCATTTGAGCTCCTGTCACGTGTTTCATGTCATATGTCGGGCAGGACTACCAACTTTCCACTGTTGTGCACTGCTATTTGCATCACAGAAAGAGATTGCTGAAGAAATTGTTAAAAGTGTAAATGTCTTTCTTATGCCAAGGAGTTAATACATTTAGCTGTTGATTTATGCTTTGAATGCTGTATGTTTATGTTTCAATGTGTTTTAAGTTACTGTGCTCTTTTTTTTTATTTTCTTTGCTTTTACTCTTCATCTTCTGTTCTCTGAGCCTGTTATATAATCATAGATTTAATTTACCAGTTGTACTGCCTGGCCTTAAAGATTTACCACACAAGAAAAGAAACACTATGAAGAGTCAGAGTACTGATATACAACAATTTTCCCTGAAATCCCCTGTACATAGAACATGATTAATTTCACAGCTGTGAATCAGACCTGGCCTTGCTTAGTATACACAGTCTATACACAATGCATGTACATATTTATACATAATGAAACGAAGAAAAGAGTTTACTTGGCCAAGAACAAGTATTGCATCAGTCTAATATCTGAAAATCTCCAGAGACAGGATGAATCTCACAGCTTTGTAACTTGATAATTTGATGCTCTAGTAGTTTTTTTATGTTGATGTTATAATAAATACTAGGCAGATGTTTAATTCACATGTAGTCCATAGTACTGAAATCATGTGTCTTTGTAATATAACTATCATCAGGATACAATAGAACACTGGTTTTTAATTAGGAAGTCTTGGTTTCAAACAGTGTGCTCCTTCACAAAATAACGTCTAGAATAAGAACAAAAGTTATTAAAAGTTATCTCAATCCATTGTCTTTATTTTACTGTGAGAGGGGATAAGAATGGGAGTACACTTGCAAGATATATTTTTATAAAAATTCAAAAATGAAGAAGAAGGGCTGTGGGAAATTATATTTCAGGAGAAGTTTTCATAAAGACTTCTGAAGGAAAAGAAATCTTAGCTGTCTAAAATGATGGAAAATGTCTATGACCTGAAGTATGCAAACTCTGAAATTTTGACTCCTGTTCCCACCTTAATTACTTTAAACCTTATTTAAGTTGGTAGCAAGACCTAATGAGAGAATAATTATCATTAGTTGATGAGTGAATTAAGTTCAGACTTGAAAAATTAGTTTGATGCCAAGGTGAGGTCCTAGGTAAAATTTTCAGACACAATTTTAATTCTATATACTAAAACTCTATTGCTTTTTAACTGATGATTGCCACAAGCTTGATATTTTGATTTTCAGTCTTCAAATGCTGCAGGTGCCACATGTTTCACTGCTGTGTTTCACAGGCCTGCCTCAGTGCCCCTGCAGAGAAACCTGACACCTGTCCTGTGTTTAAATTCGACTGGATTTTGGAAAGACCAACAACAAAACAATATCCATTTCATCTACTGATTCTCAGGGTATTGGTATTTTAAAGTACTGAGTGAAACCTATCTTGTATAAAGTTTCTCTGCCATCAGTCATAAAGGGCATAACTGACACAGGTAGAAGTGGCCAGTCCATATTGATCCAACAGCAAGTGACAGAGCCAGGAAGAGCACCTTCCTAAGTGTCCGGAATACCCAGCGAGTCCTGTTGGCTGCACCAAGTCACCTTGCAAGGACTTCATTTATGTGTCTTCAATTTCTGTGCTACCTAAAGTAATTCTGTGAATTACAGAATTTATGTCCAGCATGATATTTCGCATTTTTGTTTGCAAAAGGTATATAATGTGTTCCCTTTGTTTTTTTCCCATTCTGTTAATTGATGTACTGTCTTGGTATATTAGTATTTGCTTAATATTAATTTGTGAATTTAATGAAAGCCATAACTATTACTTGTTTGGATTATGACAGAAAATAAAAGATGAAACTAGAAACTACTCTTTGTCCCCTTGATATACGTTGGTTATCAGTTCAGAAGATCTTGAGTTCATGGTAAGTCTGAACTTTTGTTCAGAGGGAAAAAAAAGTGATTCACTGACTGAGTCAGAGCTCCCTTTCCTTTCTCCTTTTTCCTCTTTCCCTCCCCATCACTCTCCTTCTCTCATGCACCCCTGGCCCTCCTAAATTATTTCTTTTCTTTTGAAAGTTTAAAATAAATGATAGCAGCAAGCGACTTGGCTGCTATGCTTTGGTCCTCTTTTCTTGGTAACAGAATTAATCCTGTTTTCAGCTGTTCCGAGGAAGTCTGAGACATGCATGTGTTGGTGAGTGCTGTCTGGACCAGTCACTCTGCACCTGTGAGTTATAGTCTGGAAAAGCACAGCCAGCCTGAGGCTAAGTTGTTTCTCTCTGGTGAAGAAAGTGCAACACCAGCCCTGGCACTCTCTAGCCATGGAATACCTGACTGCAATCATTAATATGATATTAATGCAAGTGAGTTTTTTTGATGACAATGTCGTACGTAAAAATGAGTAGTAATCTGCTGACCTCATTTGAGAGTGTGCCTGATAGCTTTTCAACAAGGCCTGAAGGGAAAATTCCCACCTCTAGGTAAGTGTTTAAAGCTTTATTCACATTGTATTACACCTTGCTCTTTGAATGGCTTTGGTGGTTTTACGGTTATCTAACATGAACAAAGGAGAGAATTTGATCCTAAGCGAATGTGTGCATGTGCAAGAGAGAGGGAAAGACAGAGGCTGGAATTTTTTTTTCTGAAACTGGAGCCTTAAATGATTATGTTTCAAGCATTCCTTTCTACAGTGGAAATCCTTTCCCCATAGTCAATCCAAAGCCTATTCAAGTCAATGGCTTTTGGATCTCTGTCATCTGCAGCTATGGCAGACAAACAAAACAAACTGCTATCGACTGTAATATGACCTAAGTGTTTGCAGCCCCTTAGCAAAAAAACGTCTGGCTTTGGGTAATTTCAAGGAGCTTACTGAAGTGTTTGTTTCATGTGTGTTCTGTTTCTAAGCAATTTCATGTAAAGGAAGCAGGAGAAAATATAAATTTTCATTGAGTTGTTCTGACACCTTATGCAGGACAAGGTTTGAATATAGTTTTGAAACATTTTTTTTCCTGTTCTCGTGACAATAATAGGATCATTTAGCTGCACTTTGAAGGCAGAAAATCACTATCTGTCCAAACAAAAAATGTAAGTTATGCTTAAAAAACATCCAAAGGAACTAGTACATGTTGAGCTGGCCCAAGCAGTTTTGTTTCCTTGAAACACTGCTAAGGACCTGGCCAAATGTGTTTCATTTTGTCCAAGTGCTTTAGATCTGTGGCAACAAGGCCCTGAATACATCACTGATCTTGTTTATGAAAGCGTAGATATTCCAAGAATGAATTAAAAAAACCTTGTCTTGGAGACATCAGCACACCAGCTTCAGTTTGTTCTCTTTCTGCTGCAAATTCCTGGTGTATGTCTTCACTTTTACTGACAAGGGCTAGGTAGTCATTCACTTTTGGAATTTAACTTATTTTAGCTGACATAGAGGAAAAAATAGAGGACATGAACATCAGAACTTTGTCCCTCATTGTCATAAAGTGCTTAATGAATTTGCTAGGATATACAAACTGAGTCTTCATTAATTTTCTGATTGTAATAGCAGAAAGAACAGGAAATCAAATAGGAAATGCACTTTCTCATGTGTTGTCCTGTCACTGGAACATTTTGCTGAAAATTGCAATCAGGACTGATGTGCTATGTACCAAGAGAGACTATAGAAAAAGTGGAACAATAAAAAGGCATTAACAATGAGGGGATTTAGAAGAGTCACTAAGAAGAACAGGACCAAAACCTTCGGTAAATGTAGCTGTGGTGGCTGGAGGTGGTTTTTCCCTTACCACTTTGCTGGACAATCTGAAAAGAGGTGACAAAGTGTGTTTGCACCTCTGAGCCTGGAAGGGGCAGAATTGCACCAGTCACTCTCTACTGAGGCTTAAGAATATTCACTTCTATTACCCATGTCCCACTGTATAACTTCTGGCAGAAAAAAACAAGCAGAAAGATGAGGGGTTTAGACCTTAAACTGATGCAGCTGTTTGGTCTGGTGTGTGGGAGTCAGTGCCTAAATAAGGTGTTCAGCAAAGAGACTCAACTAAAGCTATAGGGAAGAACTTCTAACTGTGAAGATCAGTTCACTTGTTATGTTGCAAAGATGTCATTAATTTTCTCTGCCTTTAGAGAGGTGCTCACTTCCTCCAGTCTCTTTGTTTATCTTGTCTTCTAAGGTTACTGCTGAACCTGTATTTGTCACTAATTCAGTGAATCTTGGTAAGACCAAACCTATTGCCACAGAACTAAGCCAAACTTATGATCCTATTGTTGTTAGCAGTAAAAAAAAAAACCTTACCAAGCTGTTGGAAACCTGCAAGAATTTATTACTGACTTGAGTGAGTTCCAAATTGTTTTTCTACTCAATCATTTAAGCACATTTCTGATTAGCATTTCGCTGGACAGAGACAGATTTGAAATCAGTGTTCGTTCCATGGAGGTAGCTTCCAAAATAGTTTCTTTTACAAAAGACATTCCACAAGCATGATCAAATAGAACATGTTCCTATTCCACCACAATGTACTTCAATAAAAGAAACTTTTTTTATGTGTTTAAACAGAATTGACAGCAGAAGTAGACAAAAGTCCCTTTAATGAGCCATAGTTCTATAAATCCTTGACTTCATGAATTTTTACTTTCCTAAAATGTGGGGATCCAAGATATGTTAAAATGTCAGTTTATGACTAAAAACTGATCCAGAATAACCTGTGGTAGACTATGTCATTAATGCTTAATCCAAAATAGCAGCATGTAACTCTTTCACCAAGAGAAAAGGGAAATCTTACCTTCCATTTGCACCCCAAAAGTCTTCCTTTCATTAATACTGTGGTCTTATGCCTTATTCTGTTTAATTACATTCCACAGAAGTTGCATTTGTAAGTATGAACTTTCAAAATATAAGGCGTGCATGGGAAATCCTTGAAAATATTATTTTAAAGGAAAATCATGTTTCATATCTTGAGGAAAGCACACAAATTATCTAAGAGTGTTTATGCTTTTTTTCAGATGCTAGTGTCATTACAAATAACAGCACATTCACTTCTGAAACTGGATTAAAAAGATATGAACTAATGACTTGAAAGAATTACTCCTTCATGGGGAAAGAAACAATTCGCAATAAATATTTTCTAGTTTGCTGAAAACCCCAGATATAACTGATTCTAAATTTATTGAAGGAGCATGTGACTGGTGATGCTTATTCTCCCAAACCCTTTTCTCTGTAACTGGTGAAATATGAATGAGAAGAGTTTCCTGAGACAAAAAAAAAACAAACCTGCCTGCCTTTTGTCAGAGATATATATCTTGTCCTTTCAAGAAATGATCAAGGGAGTCTCTTTGGACAGAGCCCTGAGAATGTTCCTAGCTTGTCATGCTTTAAGTCAGTCACAGGACAATATTGTATTAAAATTTAGGAGCAAGTACAGCTGGGTTTCCCTTGGCGTACAAACACTGGCCAGGAGAGTGCTACTGAAGATGAATCAGGAACAGAAGTGAAAATCTGGTCATTAGCTTTGACTCAGGGCCAATTCTGCAATGTCTATAATTTTAATGAAGTATTAACACACAATTAAAGTGTTAAAATATCCCACTCATTTGCTGCTACCACATCTCAAACATAACCCAGGGAGACCTTTTCTCTGACAGAAAAAACCTCAGACTCCATGGGCAGCCAGATTTTGACTTGTCTTTGAGAATGCTCAGAAAACATTGTCAATTAGTGCTCGTTGTAATGAAGCACATCCTCATCCACTCACATCAGAATTGGAAGAAATCACTTAGAAACTGAGATAAATTATTTTTCTGAATTACTTTTTTTATTTTAAAGTAGCCTCAGATTGTTTATGTTATTATATAGATTGAGTTTATTTTTATAATAGTCCATGTGTAAGTGGAAAACCGTATCAATACTTTGCTACTGTTATTATTATCATGGATAGAGTTCAGGGCAGAATGTGATAAATGAAAATCAGTTAAAACTAAATTGCATGGAAAAGAAGATTTTTGTTCATTCTTTTTAAGGTTTTGATAAGCGCAAATTTGGATTGGCTTAAAATGAAAACATTTTTTTTCAGAAAAGTAAAAATACAGTGAGATTGACTAGCATTAATCGAAATTCACCAGCAACTAAGGTTATAATTAAAGTTGTCATGTTAAAAGCAGACAGGAAAACCTTAAAGTTAGGCCTGTGCCAGTTTTAAAAATCTGTCCAGGTCAACTTTGAAAGGATTTCCAATGCAAAAGATTAAAATAAGTGCCAGAATATTGAAAAATACTTTCCTCTTGGACCAAACTTCTGAAACATTTTTCAAAACACAGCTTTAGAGGAACTAGAAACAAGAGACAGATACAAATGTTTCTGCACTGCTCATATTTCTCTATAGTACCTACGAACAATATTTGAAAAACAAGCCAAAACAAACCAGGTTTTAGTTTTGGTTTACAGCCAAAAGAGATATTAATGAGAATTATCCAGTTTTTACTCAATCTAAAGGCTTTTCAGTACAGCTGATGGTATTGAAAATGGTGACAGATAAATGACATAGGGAGTAATTTATCTCTTCGTTTTGCATTATGTCTGAAAGAGAATTGCTGTATGCAATTAATTATTCACTCTTTTTGAAGCATTTTGGAAATAGAGAGGAAATAGAAATTTGCAGTAAGAGTGGAAAACCAGAAGCACAAACATAATAGCCTCAGAATGACACAGAATTACAGAATGGTTGAGTTTGGAAGAGACCTCTGAAGGTCATTTTGTCCAGCCTCCCTGTTCAAGCAGGACCTCCTAGGACTGGTTGCCCAGGGCCAAGTCCAGAAGGCTTTTGAATATCTCTAAGAAGGAAAACTCCACAAATGCCCTGGGCAACCTCTGCCAGGGCTCAGACACCCATCCAGTAAAAAAGTGATTGCTGAAGTTCAGGCAACACATCCTACATTTGTTTGTACCCATCACGCCTACTCGTGTCACTTAGAATAGATTTATTCTTCTAGGGAATTCATTCTTCGTTCCTCAATGTCTTGAATTCTGAACTGTAATTTTTGATAATGGTGACTAAGAAGTGCAAAGTCTGCAGAATAGAGATTATTTAATGTTTAAACCCACCTCATCCTACCTGATAAATTTCAGTTATCTAGTTGGAAAACTTAACTAAATAAAGCTTTGGGGAGACTGTTCCTTTGTATTCCATGAATTTAACTGAAAATAAATCAGCTGGAATGAATCTAACAAGATTAAAAGAAAAAGAGAGAGAGATGGAAATTGTATTATCACCTGTTCATTTTCTCTTCCACAGTGTTTTACTTGGATGCTAGTAAGTCCAATATTCTCCATTCCTATGTATAAATGACCAGATTTTTGTTTCCACAGAAAAATTTTTAGATTCATAAGGTTAAAGTTCATTTAGCATTTAAGAGACAAATGAGGTCAGCATAGTACTGCAAACGTTTTTCATTATAGAAATTTAGTCACAGGCTGGTTCAGAAGTTGAAAATACCATAAGGAGAGCACAAGACACTAATCTCCTTCGTGACAGTGACAATTCCCAGAGCTTTTTAATACCAGTAAATGCTCTCACATATTTGAAAAAGACCAGTATTTCATATGGATAGAATCCAAAATATCATGGTTCTTGAAATTTTAAAAGCATATTTTTGGGTTTGTTCTTTTAACTCCACAGGGAATCTTATATTTTGTATCCAAAATAGATTTCAGGTTGATTTTGGCAGGTGTTTATTGTTGCTGAAAATCATCAGAATTAGAACAATATGAGGAGGATCTCTGGCTGAGGAACCACCCGAGATAGTTGCTGAAATGCCATCTTCTCTGAAAAAATTTTAAATTTATCTCCTTTCTTCATCATGATTTTTTGAAGCCCAGATGTCTTTCACTGTTTCTAAAGCAGTATTATAAGCTGCTGTTCATCCTGTATGTTTTCAATCCAGCTATTCACGCTTCTTACGTCACTTCTCGCATGTTCATTTTAGTCTGGAAGTCTTCTGCTGGCTCAGATCTTATTTTACTACAGTGTTTTTGTATCTTCAAAATAAATGAGATTTTTATCCCAGATTCTGTAGCATTTTAGTTTTTAGATCTACAGTCTTAAACCTTTGGCTCAATATTTTCTTGATTCTGGATCAAGGATAAAATTATTATTTTTCAGCACATTCTTAGTTTTAAGTGTGGATTTCTTCAGTTCTGAGGATTATTTACTGCTTTAATAAAATCAATTTCAGTTAAGGACTTCAGTAACAAAATAAATTTGGTACTGAAGGGAGAATTCATACTACTGTTTTCATCGGCTCACCTGTTTTTATACTTGACTGCTACTGAGGTTCACACAGATTTCACCAAGGGAACACTGGCAATAATAATGTGAATATGTTTGGTTTTTATGCTGACAAATATTTCAAAAAATACTTTAATGGAAGATAGCCCCTGGCTATTCCCATCAGAAAATACTCCCTAACTACAACCTTTGATGAATATTCAGCTTTGAGCCTGGAAATGATATAAAACAGCTACACTGACTACAGACTACCTGAAAATTTCTCCACTGTGAAAGAGCCTTGGTTGTCATGCTGGGTTGTGCAATGCAAGGACCTGCTATATTCATTATCAATGCTTGAAATTTCTCTTTCCATATAAACATTATTGACAAATTTTATTTTCAGTCTCAGCAGTTCTGATGGATTTTAACTAGACTACTGCTAAAAACCTATTCTTTGATTTCTGTATTTAACATCTTCTCTTTACAAGCCACATTCTGAAATGGATTTTTTCCATAAGGTTTTCTAAACCAATAGTACTATTTTATTTTTAAAATAAGTAATGAATAAATAATGATAGGTTGTCTTTTACAAATATCTGAAACAGTTAAAATTGTTGCTATGATAGTAGCAATCGGTGTTGGGCTTCAATGAGACCTTGCTCATTTTCCTTTCTTAAAAAATGAGCAAAACACGAAACAAACAGGCAAACAAAAACACAGCCCAAAATACCCAGCCATGTTTCTTTAGCCTGTTTGACAGTCTTGAGAAGCCCAAAGTCAACCCCATGCCTCTAAAATTGCGAGAGGATTGAAATGTCTGTATTGCCTTCTATGAACTAATGATTTTCTGAATAATGTGAATGTAAACCAAGTTTTTCTATGCAAGGAGGCAAGTTAACATTGAACTTCAAAGTACATCTGGTAGAACAAAAGTGTTACAGAATCAGAAGAGTCTGTACAAGAATGATAAAATTTATAAAATATAACCTTTCATAAACCTTGTGTTGCCTGTGTTATGGACAGTAAAGCTGAAATGACACAATCAATAGTGGATATGGCAAGCAGGCAGATCCTATAGCATTCTATATGGCAGGTAAAGAAACAATGCAAGCTAATGTTACTGTGCCTCCTCTGTTTCATCATGACTGTCCAGCCAGTGCCTTGAGGAAAATTAGGTCTAAAATTTGCATAAATTTGCAGTAGCTTGAATCTGTTTCGGTGGAGTGCAAAGGAACTGGGGATCTGGAAATCACCCCTGCCAAGACGAGAGTCAGAGCACATGCCTTTTGCATAACCCCTCACTTCACAGCTGCTTTTCAAAACACGGCCTGGCTCCCTCTCCCGCAGGCTGTGCTAAGAGCCAGGGGTACTGGATATGTTTGAACAAGTGCCCTGGACGCTCTTTTGAGGTATTAAGCCAACCTTCTGTAGCAGCCAATGTAGATTTGGCTTGGAGAATATTTCCAGGGTGCAAAAAACAAGTATGCGATGCAAAGCCTTCCTATGGGCACTTTCTGTTTTATTTGCACAATTTACATTGTCTTTGGCATTTGGTAAATGTGGTATTTTTCATGCACACTTTCAGCTAACTCTTTCACTGCTGTGAATGCGGGGTATCTGGCTAGGCGGGCGGAGGGTTTATTTAATAATGTGAAATGAATGAACACCTTATATTAAATAGCACTTCACCCAGTGGACCAGAATAATAGTGTGCCAGGTGTCCAAGGGTAAAAAACAGTCTTAGCTATAGACTACAGGGTAGGACAAGAAAAAAGGCTACTGACACATGGTAAATCACAGGGAAAAACTATAACAAAGTTGTTCAGCATGATAGTCAGTAGGAAAATTTCTATAGCAATTGTTATCTAAAGGATAATTGTGAAAAAAAGAGGAATAGGATGAGCCTTCAGAGTGAACGCACTTTCATCTAACACGAAGAGGGTATACAAAGAACCATTTCCTAATTTACAGTAGACAACTGGAAGGTCCATTCTAGCTCTTCATTATTGTTCTGTTCTGGACTTTGTGTTCTGAGAGATGTTAAGGTGATATAATTCCAATGAAAGGCTGCACTTCAGGAATGGATACAAATCAGTACAACACCAGATTTTGACCTCAGACTCTTAAGTGGCTCTTGATACATATGTTAAAAAAACATATGGCCTTTGTCAGACAATGATATGTAACTATGCTTGGGTGTTTATTATTTTTTCTGCTTGGAGTTAATTAAATTCAATATCCGTTAAAAAAAAAAAAAGGTAATTTCATTGAAATCAACTGTTTTCTTTTGTCGAAGAACTATAGATAGTAAGTGCTTGCAACTTTAATGTAATGCATACTCATATGTAAATAAAATCAGACATTTTGAAAAATTAGGTAAACTTTATTCAGTCCAAGTGATTTGTCTTATTTTTATTTAATGGACTAGACACATCAGTATTAATTCCTGAAATGTGTACTATTTCGGTAGCTGTCTGTACCGTTCTTGCAAGACATCCATATCCTGAAGAAACTCTTGAAATACATTATAAAATCTGCTGGAAAAAATGTCCTACATAATCCCCAGAGATGCACCTTTTTTTATGATTTCTCATTGAAAATGCCTGGGAAAATTGCTAAACTGATGTGATATGAACCTTCTCTAGAAGGGACTTCTGGACATCTGGCACATTATGTAGCCTAGGAAAGGCCTAGGAATGACATTTTCCTACCCTTTTCCCTGAGGAAAGCCAAAGATAAACAGAAATCCGTCTAAATCCTTGAGGAAAACAGAGAGGAGGGTATCCCTGGAAAGGTGATGTAGCTGTTTTGATCTGCCAAACTGAACTTGAGATCCCTTGGTAGAAGCCTCACTTGAGCAGATGGATTATTGAAGAGGAATGTCACTTAAATGTAAGTATTAGGGCATTCACTCAGCATGGAGCACAATAGCACATATATGTTTCAAGAGATAAAGTGAGCTTTGAGAATGGATTTTTGGCTAATTATATATGTGGATGAATTAAAATGTCAATTTTTTAAACAATTCTTTTGAAAAATAAGCATTTTTCATTTACGTTTTTTTTTCTGTTAAGATACTGCAATTGCAACAATTTGTGTTTGATTACAACTCTTGGACTTCAGTAGGACTTCTGTGGGCACATGAAACTGTCCTACAGAAGTCACTGTACAGTCAATACCTGGGAAATTCTGCTTACATTCCTAGCTGGTGTTAGTGTTCTCATAACATCAAAACAGGAAAATAACCCTGACCCAGGAGAGTTTTCTTTTTGTTGTTACGTGTTCCTATCTTTCTCCCCTTGACCTAGTCCATCAGGGCTGAGTTGCAAAGCTCACAGTGCTCTTGTGAAATTGCTTTGGCTCACAGCAGGAGGATGGTTGATATGTCTAAGTCTAAAGATATATTCTTGAAATGTTATTGAAAGAAATCTCAAGTAACCACATTGGATTTTTTCCTATGAAATGCCATAGGAAAAGAGAATGTAAAATGAAGAGACTTACATTCTCTTGTATGTGTGTCTGCCTTCAGAGATTAATTTGTCTTCCCTACATTAGCTTGACCAGATACCTAAGAGACTTTTGATGTTATTTGGCGTCTTCCTTGTCCATGGACCTAAATTTTCAGCATGTAAAAGATCACATATATTTATAAAGGAGCTCAGTGATTGCAGAAGCATGTTGATTGTGTATAATGCTCTAAATCTCCAGTGTTGTCAAAGTCTACATAAACTACATGCATTTTCTTCCAAATTGTATATATATTTTTAAATTTATTAGGATAAAAATAAACCTTTTTAATAATTTGGTCCCATTGCTATTTGGAGGCTTTTTTGTACTAATGGAAAAAGTACATTTACTGTGTGTTTCTGTGCAGTATTTTAAAAGCAGCAAGCTCCTTTGCACTCAACCATATAGGATGCTGAGAATTTTTTGATTAATGTTTTTATTTTTTTGAGGTGAGAAATCCTTGATGAATGCATAGGAGTTTCCTTTAGAAAACAGTTACTTAGGTGCACAATAGAATTTTGGTCTGAACCAAAGAAAGGAATTTACACCCTAAGACAAATTGTGCCCAGACTGGGGACCCAATGGGAATTAAGGTGATATAAATTTATGTTAAATTTGGAACATTTGATCCTCAGCCTTTGTGCCTTACAATGAATTACAGGCACAAAACAGAAACAGAATGAAGTATATGGCCCATGCATTTTGTAATAACATTCCTCGTCTTGTGAGCCAAGAACTTTATTTATCATTATATAGTTCAAGTAACATAACACACCAGATCTGCGCAACTGAGCCTGACCATTCATACCTAAGCAAGGACACTTTCATATATTTTTGTGTTATCACATTTGTATAAGGGCAGATTTTCTTCAGCTAGCATGTAATTCCAAACAGTAGAGCATACAAATAGGAAACAGATTTTGTGCTGTATTCATAAATCCTAAGACTACAGGGTTGTAAAGTAAACTGATTTATAGTTCTGAGAATTATCAAAAATAAATGTTACATTATAAAAATGGTTTGGATGTATAAAAATGAAAATTTAACAGGATTCACAGTCCATCTGAAGTTTGGAACTAGATCACTAGATAGGCCTTTGTTTACGTGATCTCTCCTCATATGATTAATATTAGCTCACAGTATGTTATTTTTAAAAGTACTTTTTCAAAAGGCATAAGAAAAAAAATCATGTTGCTCATTTAACTATTTTGTTTTTAATTTTTCTCTGCTGCATTCTTTAGCTAAAACAACTACATTCGTTTTAGTGGATCCAGATAGTGAATGATTTATAAAACTTCTGAACCAGCTTTGAGTTATGAAACCGACCCTAAAGTAAGACTACAAAATGATCTGTAAACAATGTTTATTCCAAAAAGATGGTCTCTTTGTTAAACTCTTCCTATTACTTTCTATTGATTTTAAAGATTAATTTTGCTTTAAGGTATGTTGAGCAATAAAAGTCCTGGGGAGAGGGGAAGAGGATTAGACAATAGGAGTGGCAAGTCTTCAGAAAGAATTTACTCCTACAATTTCCACAGCTTCTTCTTGTATATGAAAATTAGTTCGCAGCTAAGCTGTTAAGAAGTAAAAGAATTTGATATTTATAGAAGCATGTTCTCAGTCCAAAACTGTACACTAACATGCATTTTCACTACAAACTCCTTAAAACTAAAATTGAAAAGGGATTTTTTGGAAAAAATCACAGCTTAGAATAACAAATTTAAAATAAAGTTCCACTACTCATACTTGGGAGACTTTCAGTTGATTTCATTGGGATTCAAACTGAGCCATAAGACATTTAACGCCACCTCTAATTGGATTCTGTCAAAAACCTGAAGTACCAGAATGATTATTTATTGTCTATCAGAAGCTCCTCACTGTGGTAAGTACAAAATAACCCAAAGTATCATGGGGAATGCAACCACAGCCATGGAGAAGAAAACGCATGCTGGGAAACATTTAACTGAATTTATGGTAATAAGGTATTTAGTTTTGGGCTAAATAAGCCTTATTTATATTCAATGGAGTTAAATAGAAAACTGTGAGGTGTATAACCTATTTATTACATGAATCTCATTTTTGGGGAGCCTGATTCTTTTCACTAGCTGCAAAGGGAGTGTTTTTTTTTTTTTTTGCTAGATAATATATACCAATCTTCATGGAAGCATGCATGTCAGCGTATGCATGTCACACAAGTGTGTCTTGCCATGTGTCCCCTGAGGCAAAGCTGAGGATGCTTTACCTCGTGGATCTCACTAGGCACAGGAAAGGGATGAAAGAATGGTTTACAGCTGCTCAGAGGAGAGGGGGAAAGGAGAGGGGGGAAATGTAAATAATTTCAGAAAAACTGTATAAATTATCATATGGCTTTGCTATTCTGACTTGTATGGATTCTTATGGGTTCAACATTAATTAATCTGGTAGATGTGCACATTTCAGTCATGGCTTAACTAACACAACTGAAATGTTCATCCCTGTTTTTTTTTTTTTTTCCATTTCTACCTGGAGAAACCAGCTATACAGGGAAATTCTTTAGACATACATGTTCCCTGAGAGTTTGTGAGGGAAAATGGGCATCTGATAGGGGTTTAGAGTTTGTCCTGACTGAAACCTGGAGCATTTGCTTTTCCAGTCGCATATTTTGCTATTCCCCTCTTGAAAGCAATCTGTAACTTTCAAGTTATCACAGCAGGACCCATTTATGGACAATTTTGGTGCTGGTCCATATGCACAGACTCCTGACTGCACACGTCTCTTAGTCATACCACACTTTGATAATGGAGTAGAAAAACTGAGCAGGAACACATCTTGTAGAGCCAAAACCCTGGAAAGATCACACCCAACATCCTGTTCCATCTGTGAGTTATAGTGGAAGAAAAAAATGATCATTAAACAAACATTCCTGCAGATCTCCAGTTAAAGGTGTTCTCTGTTCTGTCTGATGTTTCCCAGGAACTCTGCAAATACATCCATCTATCCATCAGCAATGTGTCACTTACACAGTCTGTGCCCTTTTAGCCTCCAAGCTTCCACTCGTATGAGCTGTTTCCTCTGCTCCCCCAGCCACTTCTGTAAAGTCTCCGTCCCTCAGCTTTTTATGCTGGTGGTTCAGCCAGTTCGCCTTTGGGAATTTCCTATGGAAATGACTGTAAATACAAGTCAATTACTTTATTTAAGTCCAGTCTCCTCTGTCAATGCCTTTCATGCTTGTATGTCAACCAGTAAGGGCATAACTGATCAGGGTGAGAGGGGATTAATGGTCACCTCATACTTTGAAAAGGCAGCAGGGGAAGCCTTTGCCAGCTAAGACTTCAAGAACTCTCTTGGCAAATAGGCTGCAAGAGCTTCAAAACTCTTTCAGCCAAAGGACTGGCTATCCTAAGACGAGATTCCAAAGTCCGTGCCTGAGGGAACTTCTCCCTTGCGGCAAGAAGACTCTGGACTTGAACATCATCTTTTGTAACCAAGTTTTATCAAGTTCATGGTCATTTTCAGTTGTACAACACTGATAAGAATGTCAAATTCATAGAAAATAGCACAGTCCGAGGCATGAAGTTGATTTGGTAATACTGCATTTTGATTTTTCTTGATTAAAATTTCTTTGCAATTCCCAATTTGCTTACAAAAATGAAAGAAAGTATTTCAGACTGAACTGCATGCATCCCTTGAGCTTCCTGTAAAGAGGCCTATTCTTTAATCAATTGAAGCACTCTTTTATACACAGAAGTGTACATGGATTTATATACTAGTTTCATGGTGATGACCAATTACAAAAACAAAAAGCAAATGACAGTTGAAAAGGGCAACTTGTATTCAAAAGCATAGCCCAGATTGCAGAAAGTTTGAAGAAGGAGTTATTGTTTCTGCATATCAATCCTACTTCTTTTATGCACTTTTAGCATTTCCAGATGGTAAGTGGCTGTGACAGACACAAAAAAAAATAAACAAAAAAATACACATATAAAATTCTTATATCATGCATTGGCACAATCACAACATGAATCAAAGCAATAAATAATGAGGATCCTCTTTTTTTTCCCTTTTTTTTTTTTTAATGCAGGTAAGTGCTTCCTGCATAATCTTTTGGAATTACTTCACTGAAACATGTTTAACCACATAGTAAATGACCAACGGAGTAGCGTCACTGCCATGATTACACTGGAAAAGTTCATTTCTTCTTCTTCTCTTAATTGGTGTTGTAATAAATACAAAACTTTAGTGCTTTTTAATGATTATTATTACTTTTTCTAATACTAAAAAACACAGTTTTCCTTATAAGTCATGTACAAATAAATATAATAATTTTTTCACCATTCCTTTTGTAATGAGCACAGTATGAAAAGCTGACGTATAGGCTATCTATAGTACATAACAACAACATCATTTTAGATAAATCCAAATGATTTTAAACTTTAACTTGTTTTGTCCCTTTCTTTCACACACAGATTTTAAAGGAAGGTATACTAAACATGGGAAAGAATGACAAATATCTGAGGTAAAACAGAGGAGAAATATGTGAAGATATTAGAAGAGTGACAAAGAATGAAAAAATGGAGAAAGAAACAGAATGAAAAAAGGAAAGAGGGAAGTGCAGAAAAACAAGTAAGGTGATTAGGAGGCTGAGATGGAGGCACACATTTAACATTTTCACTAGGATATTTCCAGGATATTGTCATGTGTCTGTAGGAATATATCTTGATTATTTTCATTACAGAACATAATTCCATGGTGGCTGGACTTCCACGCTTGGGTTCCGGTCTTCAGATTTTTGGCACTTTTTGGATCTTCCTTTCTATAATGCTAGTCTCCAAGAAGTCATTGTGTGTTTTGCTGAGCTGAAGTTTTTTCATATTTATCCAACTTCCATTTAGAATCTGTTAGGCTCAAAATTATTTGGTTATCTTATAATACAATTTTATTTTATAGGAAAAAAAAATAACTCTTGCATAAATTCTGGCTAAGACAAAAGGATGTAGGAACAGTCCCAAAGCATATGGGTTAAATTAACGCCTGCTGAGTTGCAGTGCCAGCATTTGTCTGATTTAATGACATGATTTTAAATAATTGGAGGGGGGTCTTGAGCATCCTCTCTGTGATTTTCTGATGGATTAATTTTAAACAGAGGCGCGGGGAACATTTGGGACCACTAGTGTGAATGTTTTCTGTTGCTTAACAGTGAATAATTGGCCTAGTTTCTCGTCCCATTTCTTCAGAAAAAAACATAATTAATTCAAATGTGCTGGCCAGTGATATGCATAGCAGAGCTGCAAGCCGTGCTAATAAGGCTAATCTCAGGAGTGAATAAAGCAGGTCAGATGGTCGGAGTGGGACAAGCAACAAAAGTGAATCAACAGGAAACAGGTCGGTCAAGTTCAACCTATCACTACATAGGCCAAGAATATTTAAAAATATAAAGATTTATTTACAATTAAACACTAATACAAAAGTAAAAGAATATTAAAGGTGACATTTTATGTCCTGATCATAATTCCAGAGTTTAGGAGTGAAAATAAAATGAGAAATTCTAGTTTTTGTAGTGCCTGAGGAGTTCCTCCTAATAGACAGATGAAACATAATCTCAGTGTTGTTTCAATGACTGCTTCAAAAACACTCTTTTCAACATATTATTTTGCCTTCAACAACCATCTTTTTTGTTTCATGGTGTAAGATGTTATCTGGTTTTAAAGGGGTGCTTTTCAATCTGTTAAGACTAATAAAAAACTGGAATTATTTTCTCTTCTGATTAACTTGGGCAAACATGCGGATGCAGATCTAAATATGTAACAGATTAAAATCCCACACAAAAACTGTTTTATGAAAATGCTGTAAAGAATGTATGTGTATACATTGAACATGGAGAGCAATTTTTTAAGAAAAAGGGAATTATCTAATGAGAACTATATATTGTGCTGCATTTTGGTAAATACTGTGGCTTACAACACACAAACAGAAGAGTGGATCTGAAGTACATGATGCTATACTTATACCAATTTAGTTTTAGGATATGGAAAACCTGGACTAGGAAAATGAACACATTCCTTGCAAATCCAAAACTGAGTAAGTAATGTGACCTGAAATTTAATCACAGTGGCTGTAGCTTTTTCTTGGTAGATAGCTCACTATAAAGACCTTATTTCCTATATTTCCTCAAGATAATGCAACAGCCGCATACTTGGATTTAACCAGCCTCTTATTCCTTCAAGTTTTTGAACAACTTTTGTAACTTAGCTAAACAAGAAGTATCCAGTCTTCAAAAAGTAGCCAGTTTTCAAAAAAAAAAAAAAAAAAAGATACAGACTTTTTCTAATAAAAATCTACCCTCTTAGCAGTCTTTGAAGATAAATGTCAAGTTGTCTCCTGTAATGCTGTGCTTCTGATGCTCTGTTTTAAATGAAAAAAGAATCTAGAATTAAGAACTAGATGGGCAGAAGAGTGGATGGTAACTCAATAAAACATTTAGCTCATGAGCTGAGAAAAATTTGGACCTTGAACAGAACAGCTGAAATTTATAATTACTGCTTTGCAAAAATTTTGTGTTTCCTGAAAAATATTAGGTTTTCTGACTGAAAAGTCTGCATGGTTTGTTCAGCAAAGAATCCCAGCTTTTTGCTTTTGGATAAATTTACAGACTGTGAGAAGCTTCGCATGTTTATACTTCTACAATTATTTTCCCTGTACTTTTGTCTGCCTAATCAAGTGAAGAAATCCAAGAAACAAACAAAAAAAAAATTCAAATTTCCCATTTTCCAAGTGAAGTCACTTTATTTCAGAAATATTTTTTTCACAAAATACTTTCAGAAAAATGAAGAGTTTTCAGTACAAACAGAACAACCTTCCCTCACTCAAAAGGGTTTTGAGAAAATAATTCTGACCAGTTGTATGCAACAGTAATGACCTCAGGATGACCCCTCACATCAATATAATTTACATGAACCTGGAAAATGCAAATCAGTCTATTAAGTCAAAATGCTGTATTAATTTACACTTCCACCTTGAAAAAAGTCAATTGAGTCTTTGTGTTTAAAAAAAAATAAAACCAAACCAAAACAAAACAACCTGTTAGTAATAATTGTACAAGCTTTAAAACCAGAGCAGACTCCTTCAGTCAGCCAGTCTGAGTTTTTCTTTACCACAGTGCAAACTAGGAAGGTAGGAAACTGATAACAGCCCAGACTCTGACCTCAGCCATCTGACCTGATTTTTGGAAGAGCTGAACATGCTGAGTTTAAGCTGAAGCCAGCAGGCCTTGCAGCTGTGTGGTTTTCTTGCCAATCAGCCTGTTGGCCCAAAAATAAGAAAATAGCTTTAAACTGGCTAAGGACTGGGGAAGGTGATCATTGGTTACCAACAGTAATAAAAGGGTATTACTTTTATAGTAGCTTGACCTACTTTATTTTAAGAAAGAATATGCAATACAACTTACTTACTTTGGAATACACCATCATGAAGCTTAAGCTGAAGTTGCATTTTCTTTAAGATGGTAATATTCATTATACCATACCTGGGATAATGTTGTACACATTTAAAAGGAAAACATTGTCCAATCTCTGAGCCACAGAGGGGATGTGTGACAGAGTCAAAACATGCCTTTTCATTTTACTAAGCTGTTTCATGTGATAGATATTTCCAAGAGCCTGAAAGTTTATTATCTATAAACTGTGTTTTAAAAACAATTATTTAAGTACTGTTTAATATTCTTAGAATATTAGAACTGGTGGAGTAATAAAAAAATATATTCCCAAAAGAAGGATTCAAATCTATTTGTTTCAGAATCAAAATCTGCACATTTTAAAATACCTGCTTTCACAGTTCAGTCACAGTTCACATATGACCCTCTTAAGTTAACTTGGTGCCTAAAAGCCCATCACAAATTCATGAAATTGTTAGACTCATAATAAACTTAATGGAGAAATAAATGATTCCTTAGTCAGTGAGTTATCTCTATTGACTTCACTACACGCTGGCTGAGACATGCTCTACCACCCCTACCACTTTAAACTTCTGAAGGAAAGATCTGAAAAAAACCATGAGAAATTCCTGGAGTCAGTTTCTTTTTCTTCAAAATGCATGCATTTAGACAAAAAGATTAAATACAAAATTCAACTAAGATTATGATGCTTTTCAATTTTTTCTTGTTCTCTGTTCTCTTCTGGTCCTCAACGAGCACAATGATGTGAGCTCAAAATAGCTGCCCATGTGCAGAACAGCCCTTCACTAACTCCTTATTAAAGGAAGAAATGAAATTGTTTCCAGCAACATCAGCCATGAGCTTGTCCCTCACTTTTTCTCTACTCTCAGTTGGGAAGTTTTCTGGAAGTGCTGGGACATGTGAAGGTGAAGCCATGCTATGCCTAAGCTTCCTCTGATGTCAGTTTTCTTCCAAAGTTGAAAGGCCAGTTTGCATGGATCCTTCACATTCCTAATTAGCCCCAGGATCAGATCTCATATGTACTTTCTTAACTTCTTTTCTATTTCTAGATACGCATCTTGACAAATTTAATAATGGCAAAATAGGTCTTTTCCCATTTCAGTGGTTCCTTGAGTCTAGTGTTCTGCTTTCTTTTTTGGCTCTGTACAAGATACCTCACATAAACTTTTCATAACGTCCCTTCTGGTTTATCTACTTATTTATTTATTTATTCAAAGTACCTTTCACTGAGGTACCATTAGATCACAGCGTCCTTGAACTGTGATTGCCTTGCTGCTCCTCACCAGAGGGCTTCAGCAGTCTGAGGCAGTCAGAGTCACAGAATGTATCTTCCCACTGCAAAGGTACCTGTTATTTCAAAGGATGTAGACAATAATCTTCCCCTTCCTTTTCAGAAATCTGCTATGTTGTGTCACCCCAGAACCAGTTGAAATGTCAGGTAAACATGATCATTGCATTTTGCATTAAGTATTTTTGTGAACATTGAAAAAACATCAAAAAAAATCCCATGTTTTTTCTGCGTAAGACTGAGAGATTTTATTTGCTTGCAACTCACTGCAAATCAATCATAGCAGATGGAACCCATAATTCACTTGATCTGGGGTTTCCAGTAACTTGAAGTGACAGTCTTAAGCCAGATCTTCATATTTCTTTAATTGTCTAGTTAATGTCACTGGCAAAGCAACTCACAGCGGAGATTTTTACTTCTGAGCCCTGCTGCTTGCTCCTCCAGGCCATCACCACTGCTCAGTAAGGGTAGGTCCAGCTTGATGTGGTCTTTTTGAAGGCAAAACCTGTTGTTATCCATCTGGTTCTTACTCAGTGCTCCTCAGTCCTAATACCTGTTATAAGCCTTGGGTGTAAAGCATCTCAGGAAAGGGCTACATTTCCAGGGTTCCTTGATCATGTGTTTTTTTCTTTCTTTCTCTTTTTTTTGTTTTAGTTTGTTTGGCATTTTGTTGTTAGGTTATTTTTTGTTATGACGCTCCCAATATTATTAGCAAGTGCCCATCATTATTTTCTGCTGAAGGAATATGTTCTATTATTTTTCCCCTTGGGTTTTTTTGTGTTCTATTTTGGGGTCTTTTTGGTGGTTTTGTTTGTTTTGTTTAGGTTTGTTTTGTTTTGGTTTTTGTTTCTTTTTTTGTTTTTTGGGGTTTTTTTTGTTTTTTGTTTTTCTGATAATAACAGCAATACTTTTATGTCTGAGCTCTATGTTCTTCAGAAACTGAATTTATTTTCAGAAATTCATTCTCAGTGCAAGCAGATCATTTCCTTCCATCTTAGGTGAACTGCTAATACCATATTGATATTATTATTTTCTGCATAGAAAGTGTAAAATCTGGATTAGTGTGCATATGTTTACAGGACTGACAAATCTTATGCTGTTGATAGCTTTTGGAACGTCTTATTTAATCTTTTATTGTGGACCTTCCCTACACAGTTTGCCTCAGAGAACTCCTGGTTACTTTCTTAAGCAGCCGTAGAGATGGAACAGGCTACGGTAACCTTCTCACCAAAGATTTAATTCTTTGTGAGTTTTATGATTAAAAAGTTTCTCTGACTTCTAATGAAATTAAAATGTTTCAGTCATACTTCCTGATTTGTGATGACACTTTCACATAAATAAATAAAGGCTGTACTGCTTATCTTTCAGTTGTGAGAACAACTTGTGATCCACTTGGGATGCAATTCAAGGTGATGAGAGAAGTGATGGAAATACTCCATACACTGAAAAACATTTGTCTGGATGGAGGATGGGCATGCTGAGCTCTTTTAACCTCTTCAATAATCTCGTGATTCCTCTTGGGAATGAGCAAGCACTTTGCTTTCAATGGGTTCCTTGGCAGTGACTGTGCATATATCCATCTTGACTTTGACCTCCAAAGCTCACAGCAGTCAGTTAAGCAGCGTGTCTGTGAACTCTCCTACTTTAAATAATTCTGTCATAATGTCAGACTTTGATTTTCTTGAAACTTTGCCTAACTAATAATGCATTTTGGATATATCCTGGTATTAATAGCCGAGGAAATTTATTCTGTTTTTTGAACCTCCCATGGAAATTGATTTTTTCTTATCTATAATTAAGTTCAAACCAAATTGGTATCTTAAAATGGTCCTAGACCCCCATGTACCAACCAGCACGGTGAGTACATGCTGAACTGGAAACACCTTGGACCAGTGTGTCTCTGCAAAGTATTTTAAGGATATGTCCATGCAGGTAGATAGAACAGGCTCATATACCATCTATAAAAAAGGCAAACAAAATGGTTCTTCTCTGGCCCTAAGGCCAAATGTCTTGTCATAGTTTACATCAGAGGTATGACTAAATGTATTCCTCCAAACCTCCAAAACTGCACATCTACATCTGAACTACCTTAACCTGTGGCATTCCCCAAAGTGCTTCTGGACATTGGGAAAGCCCCAGCTGAGGTGGGAAAAACCCATTCCAGGGCTGTACATTAAACAGTACATGTCAGTGGGTCAGTGATCTAGCCTGTGCCCTGGATGAGTTTTATTTGCCTGTATATTGATGGAGCCTAATTATGTGCAAGGTGCTAAATTGAAGTGTGGAGCTATTTTGAATGTGTGGGAGGAACGTAAAAACCAGGCAGTGTTCTTTAACCCCTTTCTCATGGGTAGGAAACACAAGAAAATAATCTGATTCCAATTACATTCATAAGAAACAAAACTTCTCTTTCAGGCAGGAAATTCACAGCCCATTTCCAAATTTAAGCAAAATGTCATGGCCAACATATAAGCTGCTTAAAAACGGCTTTATGTAATGAAAGTGCTGACAGACCTTTAATTATATCCGTGAATGTGACTATATAGCTGAATAATTTTCAATTTTTCTTTGATTCTTGAGGTCTGAAGCAATTTTAATTCACTGTGAAGTGACATCTACCAGATACCAGTGTGAGGCACTTTAATATTAAACATATGGAATTACAAACTGATCATTTTCTAAGTGTCCATAACTTTTGCACTGACTCCAAAATAGTAAATTAAATTAAAAGTATTATCATTAATAACAAATATGTTCCTGTAACTGTGAAAGAGGGGGAATTATAATATAATATTAATGTCATGGATCTTTGATAACCTATTCTACCTACTAATTATCATTATGGCAGCAGGAAAATCCCTTTAACATTGGCTAATGCTTGAAAGTATGTAACTTTTGTCACCCTATCATAATTATGCCAGACTTCAACAGTTTGCTGTAACTTGCCCCTGCCAAGCATATGCCTAAGTCTGAAGGATTTTCCCTTCTTTGCTTTCTGTCTCTTTTTATATTTTAAGTGTTACAAGCAACTCATTTAAAGTAAGGGAAACTTTATAAAGCTGTGATGAATTAGAGACTTATGTAGATGGTTAAGCCACAGCCCAGCAAAGAATTAGATGTTTATCTAAAGTTATGCTGTGTAAATAATCCAGATGATTCTAATGATGCACATTTAAGCCCTGCAAAATAAAGCATGTCTGTATCTTTCTTCATAGAACAATGGACCTTACAGTGTGTATTAGTGGCGAAAGCATTTCAGTTTCATAGAATAGAAGTATAGGAGTAGGATCCTTCATGTAGAATCATGTCTGATAAATGCAAGGAGGAGAGTACTCTGTATGTTTTTCAAATATCTATCAGTATTTAGCCCAGCTCAAAGCCCGGTACAAATCCTATTCACAATAATCTGCTAGTTCTAGGTGCCTGAAAAAAAATATAATATGATTAAATTATTGCCATAGATCTACTCTGAAATTCAAATTACCATTCTGACACTTTTGTGGGGATGTAGTTTTAGCACACACTGATGACCTGTGTATCTGATGGAAGGATCCTGTTACAAACAAAGGAGTAATTTTCAAGCCTTGGAAATAGTTAGAGGATATAAATTCTCCCACCTTGAAGATTAAATATATGTATGGGCAAAGTGCAAATAGTCATGCAATGTTTTCCTATTGTGAAAAATATCACTCATTATGAAAAAAAAAAAATCAACAAAACCCACTCATCTTCCCCCTCAAAAAAAACTTTGGTATTTCATACCAGACCCTCTTGGTTGACTTGACTAAACCTACTTTTCTCTAAAGCATGTCAGTAAAGTAGAAAATTCAATTTCCCTGATATAGACACATTTCTATGTGCCATCTACTCACAGATGAGCTGCACCTGCTGATTTCAATACAAGGCTTTTAAATAGTAAAAATATCTTTAACTCCACTTACTTCAAAGAGGAGAACTAAGTTTGCATCTTGGCTGGAATTTCAAGCACTGCTGAAGCCAAGCATGTGGGTTCCAATAATGTTGGTGGAAATAGGTTCATTCATTGCACCTTTATGTGAAATCAAGCAGTTGGTCTTTGACTTACAACTGCAGAAACTCCAAAGGCCTTTTGTGTTGATGGGGAAGCAAGATGAAAGGATAACTCACAAATTAAACATAATATTCTCACGTGACATCTATAAAAACATTAAATTTGTCCTATCGTCTTCTTTAAATTAAATGCCTTTGAGTCAAGTCATTAACTCATTTGTTTTAGGTTCTTCCTACAGGTATTTGTCTAAGAGTAACACACTATGTTCCCATCTTCTTCACAGCAGAACCTTACGTATAAGGGCATTATTCCCCTCCACACACACACACTTCCCCAAGCCATAGCAGACAATTCCCAACAATTGAGGCAAGTACTGTAAACAGCAAAACAAAATGCAAACATCAAGGGTCAATGAAATTATTTATGCATTTTTACAGTAACTGCCTGCTAGTGAACATGTAAATTGCTGATATATTTTGGCAGATTATTAATACTGGGAATGTACTTTTATATTTTGCAAGGAACAAAACATCCATTAGTTAGTTTAATGTGGCATATTTCTATGTGGGGATTGCTTTGATTTAAACTAGCTAAATGGACCTGGACACAGGGAAATTGTTAGAGAATTTAGGGTACTTTGGGGTCTTTTTTTGATGAGGAGTGCAGGCTGAGAGGTTGCAGTGTTAAGGCTGAGCTGCCAAAACTCTGACAACATTAGTCTCATTCGAATAGTGTGTCACGGAGAGCTCTGTGTTCAGCCCCGGGCTGAGGCTGAGCAGGCTCCACAGCTGCCCTGCAGAATCTCACCCTGGGGAGCCCCACAGGCTCCTGCTGCCTGCGGAGGTGCTGCTTACCACTGTCAGGGCAGGAGATGTGATGTGTTCAGAGAAATGCATAAAAGTACACCTGGGAGCAAAACAGGCAGGAGATAAACAACTGTTCTCCTTTCAGGACTGCTGAGAAGGTGCAAAGGCAATTTTAAAAACTATTATTATCATTATTATATTTATTTTTGTTATTATTATTTATTTATTTGCCCATCTATCAATTTTTTGTCAGACTTCCTCCCTGTTTTGCATTGTCCTGTCTCCGAATATGTATAAACTTGTCATAAGTTGACTTGGTTTTCCACAGGTACTGACATAGTTATTTGAAAGAGACTTATGTTAACGAACAGGCTACCAGTGTTTACACATATTTTTGACAATTGCTGCACAGACTCCCTGTTTGGGAGACTCATATTTGGATATTAGAAGTGGCCAGCTTTTGTAAGCTGAACTACTACTGGTAGCAATTTAGAAAACTCTAAATATTTAAAGAGAGATGGATATACAGACAACATCTATTCTTAAAAATCTGTACAGCATCATTTGATAGTGTAAACTAGTTACCTAATTATACCAATAAATGTTGGTTTATAAATCTGTGAAAATAAGTTTATTCAAAGTTGCACATTATAGTTATTTTAAATGTTAAATTATCTCTTTTTAAAAATCCTGCTCCATAACGTAAATCAGTAAAAACTATACAGTTGTTTACACTGCCAGGTGTATATAAATAATAATTACACTGAAAAACAAAACTGAATCTCTGTATTCTCTCACAGCTAGAGTGGTAGATTGGAGTATTTTTAGTAAATCTGATTCCATCAGACACAAGGCTGTCTTTGCTGTCAACACAATCAACCTTCTTGATTTCAACTAATAGGTGGATAATAATAATCATAATAATAATAATTCTAAATCTTTTACAGAAGTAGAATTAGTATAATGCAACATTGCAGTTAGACATGGTGAGTATGAATATGATCTCTTCAAGTTCTTATTTCCGTCGTTTTCTAAGGAACAGAAACAAATTTTTAGCTATAGAACAACATAATAGGGAGAGACACTGATTTTTTTCTCACATATAAGAGTCCATTATATGGCATTGAATACTTAATTTTACAATTGCAAAATTCTGCAAACCATTATTGTTTTGTTCGAATGGAGAACTATGTGTGTGAAAACCACAATTGCAGTAATATTATGCCATAGACTGAAAAAATACTGTGTAGGATATGTAAGTATCTTCCATTTTCCCAGCATGCAGAGGAGATAATTTCATATCTGTGCCTGTAGACACATGCAGACCCATATCAGTGAGAAGGAAGTAGGACATGTATACATATTAAGGATAGATTTACAGGTATGCCATGACTATAAAATGAACTAAAAATTAATTTTCAAAGTAAAATAGAATTAAGTGTTCTAATAATTAATTCTAATTATTATGCTAATAAATAATTCTAATAAATGCTCTAACACACACACACACACACACACGCACACACACACATAAAATCCAGCCTAGGGAATGTATTGCAAAATGCAATCATGTATTTCACAGAATCACGTATTCTTACTTCAGTGTATTAACTCTTATGATGAAGTACTGCATAAAATCATTGTAAATACATTTTGCAAGTGTGTCATGAACAACATAATTTCATCACTGTAAATCATAATTGATTAAAACTCTGTGAATGACCCAGATTTGGAGCTGGCACAAAGTGAAGTACCTTCACTGAACTCGGTGGACTTAAACAGCTTAACTGATGTCAGTGTCTGCCCCTGTGACTGGAAGCTGTGAAAAACAGTCTATTGTAATATAGAACGGTTTATTTATGAGAAACTCCCTGTGAAGAACAGCAGGATGCCAGCTTAGCTGAATGGAGGGTCACAGAGGAAAGGCAAAAAGAAAATGTGGAGAGGACAGAAGCAGGGAGGCTCTGCCCGTAAAGGAATGTAGAAGGATCATATAGGGATGGAATTGGGAAGACCAAACCTTGGTTTGGTTTGGTTTGATTTGTAATCGATAAAGGATGCTAAAGGCAAAACACTGGCTTATCAGCTGCAAAGAGCAGACCATGAGGGCCCACAGGTAGGTGGTGCAGAAGTCTTGCTTTCTAAGCTCATGGACACAGAAAATGTACTGCTCATGATCTGGAAGTACAAGGAGAGTCCAGGAAACCATTGGCTGCTCAGTCAGAACTTAGTCCCTGGCAAAACTGTGGTTCAAGTTCTCATGAAGGCCAGTTCATTCCAGTCCAAATCTTTTGTGATTTTCTAAGATTCAGTACTGCTTATACTAAACACCTTTTTTTTTTTAAATTTTAAATAATTGTAACAAAGTCTTATAAATTAAGACATCATACCATAAAATTAATTAGTGTATTTGACATGCAAGAAATTAAGTTATTCTTTGTGTTTAATAGTTAAGACTCTTCTTACTATTGATTGCTGCTTATGATTTTTGGTTTAATTCTGTAAAGGAAAACCTTTTTTACCATTTACTGAGTTTTGAAGTGATATTTCCTGCTGCCACCACTCCCTTTTGCTTAATATTTCCATATAATATAAAACAAGAATATTTTTAAATATAATGTCCTAGTACATTCTGTATCTACATTTTTCTTATGTTTCAGGGTAAACATTTTCATTCAGTGTTTCTCCCTTGGTGCTCACCTGTCATTTATCTAGCTTAGTTCCAGCAAGACTGTGTATAAGATGCATTGACAACTACTGGCTCCACATGGAGTCTCTAATCCTTTCAGCCTGGAAGTGCTGAGGTGCTGTAGGCACAAAGCATTTCTTAACTCAAATAAACATTTAACCTGCTGTTTTGTCTGCTTCCATTTCTGTCCTGTTTCCCATTTGCCCAAAGTAAGCAATGATACAATAAAAATGAAAATATTTTAACTTTTTTTTCTAAAAAAGGAGGCTCGTATTCATTGCCAGCTCTTCTGCTCCTCCATCTCTCCTCTCCAGACCCATATTTAATACGTCATCAAGCTATTGCCTTATAAAACCTGTCTTAACACTCTAGGAATGCTTTGAACTGTGAGTCTAAACTTCAAAGGAGATAGAGTTTGTAGATTGATGGAGATAAATTGCTTTAGAGATCTATATTGAAAGACTTGAATCAAAAAAAAAAAAAAAATCCTGTCCATGGAATGAATAAGTGGCAAGAAATTACATTTCTAAGGTTTTTAAAAAAATAAATAAATAATAAAATAAATAAAGTTCTAAGCATGAAATTACCTAGAAATGCTAGATTCTTGAAGAAACCTGGAGAAGAAGCTGACCTGGAAGTATCTACATTGATGAAATATATCCTGCAATGGAGAGTCAGCTACAGTTCTGCAGAAGTGGAAGCAAAAACTGAGTGGTATGAAGCTCTCTTTCTATCACTGCTCCTCCCCTCCCCTCCCCTCCCCTCCCCTCCCCTCCCCTCCCTCCCCTCCCCTCCCCTCCCCTCCCCTCCTCTCCTCTCTTCTCTTCCCTTCCCGCACCTTCCCGCACCTTCCCTTCCCGCACCTTCCCTTCTCTCTTCTCTTCCCCATCTGTCTTGTCCATTTAAATAATAGTATGGATAGATTGTGGTTGCACAATAGCGTTTGCAAATCACTACCAAAAGAGTGCTTATTGCCCTGCATGTTTCAGCGTTATTACACCACTCCCTAAACAAGATCCAGTCCTTGTTTGAATCACAGAGCTGTAGAAATGAGGGTGTCACTATCTCAGTCACAGAGCAGATTTGTCTGGAAAATAAAATTAAAATATCCTAAAAACACAAAGAGCTGCCATGGAGTGGAATGTGTGACTGATAATGTGACTGTAAAGCAATGGTGATGTGTGTTTATAGAAATCATTAAGAATGACATAAACCTCTGCCAGTGTAGTTCTTAATGGTGGAACTAGTAGGTTCCACTATCCCGAGATGTTTATATATTCCTAGCTTGCATCTCTTGTTAGAAGTCTCTGATCTTCTTATTTCAATTAAAAGCTTACTCCTTAAAAATAACAAAGACGGCAGAATGAAGACTAGAATTTATTTCATACTCTTTGCTTGCTGAGCTATGATTCACCATCATAAATGTTTGCTTTTGTTTGAGACTTCCAGATGTTTACTTCCCTCTGGTGAGCTCAGCAAAACAAAGACTTGTGGCAGGAAGATTTTGTGATCTGTGAGTAGGGTTGGCCACCTGTTGTTTAATTACTGTGGTTATTTGGCCACTGTTTATAATTAAGTTCAGTTTATAAAAGACTAATAAACTTTAAATTAAATTCAGTCAAGTCCTAGATGTCAGTAAAACAATCTGTCACACTTCCTACTGCTGGGCTACTGATTATCTACCAGACATAATAGCCATGTTTGAAGTCTACATTTCCTGGTCAACTCTTCACCTTTTACCTTACTTCTCAGCGGAACTTTGATATGATTCAAAATTTTAATTTTAAAATTTATAGCAGAGTATAATTTCAATTAATACATTTCATTTTTGTTAATATTAATCTTCACTGAGGCATTCAGAGTTGTTTTTTTGGGTCTTGGTTGGTTTTTTTTGTCTAAAGGAGGTCAATGTAGATGGTGAAGGGCCTTGAGAGGAAGCTGTATGAGGAGCAGAAGAGGTCACTTGGTTTGTTCAGCCTCGAGAAGAGAAGACTGAGAGGAGACCTTACTGCAGCTACAATGTCCTCAGGAGGGGAAGCAGAGGGGCAGACACTGATCTCTGCTCTGTGGTACCCAGTGACAGGACCTGAGGGAATGGCCTGAAGTTGTGCCAGGGGAGGTTTAGGTTGGATATCAGGAAAAGGTTCTTACCTCAGAGGGTGGTTGGGCACAGGAACAGGCTCCCCAGGGCAGTGGTCACAGCACCAAGCCTGACAGAGCTCAAGAAGTGTTTGGGCAACGCTCTTGGGCACATGGGGTGACCCTTGGGGCTCGTCTGCACAGGACCAGGAGTTGGACTCGATGACCCTCCTGGGTCCCTTCCAACTCAGCATATTTTGTGATCCTGTGATTATTTTCCTTTCCTTTATTTTTATTCCTTAAATATAATATCATATTTTCATATCATGGCTTCAGAATCTTATATAGTTTTTTTAGTCAATAATGACTCTCCCAATAAGGTTTACCTTTTCAGCTCTAATAGTTTTTTTTTTCTCAGTAGCCACACAATTCCATTGTGTGAGCCTTCTCATGAGTAGTAGACATGCATGTTTTTAATAGAGTTTTTGTTATGCAATTTCTGATTTTACTCGATAAACATGATTTAAAAATATGGATTGAGTCCATTTTATAAAGCACCACAGTACAAAAGCTGCTTTATCAGGCTCAGATCATGTAGAGTGCTAGAGATATACATGTGAATGAAGCTGAATGTCTGAAAATTAGCCAAGCACTAAGAAACTTCTTCCATTTAGTCTTATTTTCAGTGAAGGGTATCTCAGACATAAGATATGTTCTACAGTTTCTAAGGCTCGGTGCTGCTGCATTTGAGTAAATATCATTGTTTGACTTGGTTGTACTATCTACGGCCAGCTGTAGAGGTGGAAAAAACCCCCAAAAAATCAAAAACATGTCTCTATTGCATCATTAACAATTTTGATACAGTTTATAAAGCTTGTAGATATCTTATGTTCTTATAGTGGGAAAAAAGCTTTTTTATAAATACAGTTTGCTTCTATGATTTATTTATTAGAGTTGCCACCCAGAATACTTGAAAGCTGTTGTGATGATGGAAGGACCTTTCAATGCAGACTAAGTAGGATTCAGATATGAAAATGTAATTGCTGTAAAAGAGAATTACACAACATGCCCACCCACTATTGAGAGGTCCTTTAACCTCAAAGTGTTTAAAGTCTCATCCCAATCATGCAAACAGAAGTTGTTGCCAAGTCATGTGTTAAACACAAAAATGGCATTGAAGGATTCTGCCAGGACTGCTTTGAGACAAGTGAAACATTGTAGATTTCCAAGAAAGCAAGTACATGTATATTTTAAAATAGGGAAAGCCAAATGAAAACTTTCCATTTAGCACTGAAATGCTCTGTGGAAGGTTGAGCCTGAACAAAAGAGGTGAGCATGCGGAGGTCTGCACAGGCTATCCCACAGCATTTTGGAAGGCCCAGTCTTTGAACATAAGCGAAGACAAACACAAGCAAGACTCCAGCCAACACAACATGCTGACACCAGCTTAACCCAGAGTGCAGGACTGTTTATGCTTCAGATGAGTAATTATCATAGATAGAAGAGTACTTAAGTTAAACAGAGGTAGCCAAGCTTTAAAAACATCATAGTGAAGCAAGAAAGTGAACTACAAGAATTTGTAAGTAATAAAGCGAAGAACTGAAGTGTCAAGGAGAATTTTGCTGAGAAATAACAAACCACAAAGCCAGCTATAGCTACCTCAGCAGTAAATACCAAGCAGTGATACTAACAGACTTTCTTTTAAATTCAGTTACTTTCTGTAATACTGTACAGAAATAAAGGATGGAGAAGGCATAAAGGCAAAGAAGAGAAGTTGTGAGATGAATTTCAGGAAAGTACAGTAAAAAGAAAAGACCTCTGTCACACTTCTTGCAGGTACTAGTAATATATCATGTCAGCTCTTTTTTTTTTTGGTGTACCTAAATTTGCCTCAATGTATTCTTAACAGAGAAAATTTGAACATTTCATAAATGAGATGACACTAGAGCCTACCAGAGACAGAATTTTGAGACTAGTGTGTCTCAAATTTCTGAAATAGTCAAACTTTTCACACACAGATGAAACAAAGGTGCCGTGCATGTTTTATTGCATGCATGATATAAAGTGTTGATCTGCTGTGACCTATCCTTTTGATCCTTATTAAATACCTTTTGAACTAATCACAGACCACCTAATAATGCAATTGGACAGATGAAGAAAACACTTCTAGACAGTTAACTATGAGTGGGATGGATAAATATATTTTGCAGGAATTATCAACCCATCAGGATTTTTACAGCTGTTAACTGCCTTCATTTGGCAGATAATTGAACCCTAAAACTGAGGAGGGAAGTTTCTCTGTGTCTTTTATCCTCCAGTGGAAAGAATTATGTAAAAAAAAGGCCTAAGTAGATCCAAAGTCTCTGCCTGACCTTGGACATAAGAACAATGACTAGAGGACCAAAATCTGATACTCGGATAAAAAGTTAATCTAAAGTATGAGATTTTCCTGAAAATACTGATTTTAGGATGGGAAAAATCTCCCTCTGAATGTACCTTCATCCCTAAAGAAAGAGTAGGCTATGAGACCCTACCCATGTCTAAATTTTAAAGAATCAAAATTAGATTTCTTGAAATTTCTGAAGATTAATTTGAAAGAATGCCACACTCTGGTATCCCATTGTGAAAATAGAGGTGTGCTGCCCAGATAGTTCAGCTCAGCACTTCCCAGCAGAGGTAAAATTAGCTGATGCTAATTTTCCTCACATTAAAATATGTTGCTGTCACTCATATGGTCATTGAATCAAATAGCCAAGAACAATCTCACGAGAACTATGCACCATAGTTTTCAACATGGATGTAAACAAAGTTTCAGCTGCAAACAATTTTTTTAGCTTTATATGCTCTGTTGATATAAAACAACCTTTCAGTTAAGTTGGCACTATGTACACATTAGGCTGCCTGTCTGCTTTTTAGTCCAAATGGAAACCAGTTTATATTATAATTATCTTAGAAACTACATTTTTTGACAAAATACTTACCTGGCTTGCAGTATGAATCACATATAGTTTGAAATAGTTTTCATAGTTCTTTCACATCTAAATCAGTATATTTAAACCAGAGAAATGCATTGACATCAGAATGTGCTCTTCATGGCTATTGTCAATTCTGAAAGCCATTGCAAAAAAGATTGATTATACTATTTTCAAATCTAGGCTTAGAAGTGGAAATGAGCCTAAACCCATAAGCAACAACAATAAAAACAAAACAAACAAACAAACAAAAAACCAAACCAAAAAACAAAAAAGAGAGGCAGAGAAGGAAAAAAAGATTTGTTTGGTAAAATGCAATTTTATCTCTCAATTGCCTTTTATTTGTACCATGGGCCAGAAGAAATAAACTGTGTCTGAATACTTCTGATACATTTTAAGTTAATGCTGTGATAGAATGAAAAATGTTGGTGAGCATTAATTGAGAAGCCCAGGTCTGTACACCATTTTCAGATCTGTATTTTGCAATTGATAAAATTAATCCAAATCCTTTTATCTGTATTTCTTGAGATTCTTATGGCAAGGTGCCTTTTAGATTTGGCATGGAAGAAGTGTAACAGACCATGTGAATCTGAGGGTAAGGAGAGCTATTTTCATTCTTCTATTCTGTGCTGGCAACTACAAAATTCAGGGCAGATTTTGCCATTTTGTTAATAGATTTTTTTGCAACCATTCACCGCTTCATGGCACACCCACTGTTCTTTAGTCTACCAGATCATTATTTTAAAGTATACCAATCTTTATGTAAATATGGATTGAATATACTGTATTTTGTTTCTAAAAGTAAAGATCACTTACCAGGAAAGAGCAGACAGCTTTATTTAACTTACTAAATCATTTAATGGAGTATTTAATAAGATAAGCATTTAAAACTACTTTCCTGTTTACACCATTACAAGGGAAGATTAACTGAGAGGTCATGATTTGATTAGTTTCTTTTAATTGGTAACAGATTATAAAGACATGCAGATTCCCAGGCAAATTGACTGGTAGGTCCTTTCTCCAGACCCCTTTGCAATGTGTGTAATATTAACTTTCTGCAAAGCATTAAAACTGTGGCTGGCAGTGCACCTTTTGGGGCTTAACACTGGTGCTTGCCTTTGAAAGTGAATCCAGGGTGATACCCAGCAATGGAAAAGTAGTAATTCACACTTTCATCAAAGGCTTATTTTGCACAAATGCTATTTTAGCCCGGTGCAATTAGAGGAAATTAAAAGCATAATTCAGTTTTTCCTTGACAGACTTTGGCAAATACTCAGTAAGGTGTATTTGAGAAATTAGGCCATACATATAGAGAACACACACAAGATGCTTAGCTTAATTACTGTGTTATTCTACCTGGTTATAGGAAACTCACTGAGCCATGGCAAAGCAGAGCTCTCTGCAATTGTCATTTGGCTCACAGCCCCAGAAAATTATATACAGACCTAGACAACAGGAAAAGGATCGTAGACAGAAAGGGTAGTTACTGACTGGGGGGCAAGTTCAGCTTGGTGCTGCTGAAATTAAATGTTTTGGGGCATTGCAGTGGAAAATATGGGAAAAAGGAGAATTCAAGATTTTCTTTTTCATGTAACATAAGTCTTCATGTTTCTGTCAAACACTTTGGAAGATGCCTGCCCACTACATTCTAGCTATTGTGGAACTATGTTAGAAAATATTAATAATCACATAAATCATTAGGAAAACTTCGTTTCTAGTGTCTTTGAAGCTAGTGATCATAATTCATAATGCCTGAAAAGAAAAAGCACTGTTAAATCTTAGTCCAGCACTATCCTCAGTGATTGACAGCTTTTCCCAAGAACTTTTTCAGCCATCTAAAGGGTGTGAGACAAAAGCAAAGTTTCTAAATGTCCTGAAATATCTGTCAAACTTTCTGTTTCAGAGGAAATTTTGTGCCTGAGTGCACTCACAAATTTGCATCAGAAAACTGTTCATACGAATTCTTTTAACTTAATCATGATCTGAACCTTCAGCAGTAGACATAACAGAATATGTCTTTTAACTGGGTTATGAAGAGTTATTTTGTTTTTACTGTGTGAGATATAGGCAAAACCATACTGATATTTTTCACTGATAAGATTTTGAACCTTCACAAGCCTAACTGTGTACTCCTGTAACAGATTATTGCTGGTAGCAGGCCACAGGCTTTGTACTGAGCTGGTCAGGATTGAGGACTGAGGCTTCTCAGATTTGCCTGTCTAAACTTGCACTGCCCTACCTGCCGCTTTGTTTTTTTTTCTTGGTTTAGCTGAAATAGATTTTTTTTCATCTAATCAGGTGGCTGTGGCTGGTTTGGTTCACCTTTGCTTTTTGGGGTTAAACCATGACAATGCAATCATTGTCTGGGGTTAAAGTATGACAGTGCAATCATAGTTTTATAGAGGTTGTATTGACAAGTAATTCTTTTGTGCAGAATGAGATATTTTCAGCATTAGCACTATGATGTCATGTGGAGACATTCAATCCTTGCACAATATCAGAGACCCTGAGAGGCGGAGAGGCAGGAGGCAGAGCAGAGGAGTTCAGGGCTGGGGTGAGAAGAGATGGGTACCTGAGATGGCTGAAAACAACTCATTAGTGGTCAGTGGAAGAAATGCCAACCTGCAGCTGGTCAAAGTTTCTCTTAGGGGAAACAAACAGAATAAAAGAACTATGCAACACCTGCAAAATTCACCATATTCGGTAAATTCAGACGTAACATGGAGTTACAGAGCAATGCAGAATGAGGTGTAGCAAACTGCCCAAATGAATCACAGAGTAACAAAGAATAAACGATTGACACATACATCATCTTGTCAGTGAAAACTCTGGACAACTCAGCATGGCATCACCCCAGCACTAGACTAAGCCACCGACCTGGGATTCAGAAGAGAAAGGGTAGGTGAGTCCACCAGTGGGAAAAGCGATAGAAATGAAGTATCTATATAAGAATTTAAACTACATTTTACTATTACTATTATTATTATTATTATTATTATTATTATTCATTATAGAAGTATTAATTTCTTCATTTTCTTTTTCTCTTGCTATAATAATTTTATCTGGGCTCATAGTGATTCTTGAATAGAGTCTTGAGATTTCAATTATGCTAACAATAAATTATCTGCTTTATATGTGAGGCATGTTTCCTCTTTTCCCATAAACAAGATTCTGAGCATAACAGTAGAAATAAAATATGCTAGACTAATAAACAATGTTTAATAAATTACAGATGTTTGCCATTAGCAGATTATAACACATGAGAAAAAGAGAAACAGTAATACATCAGAGGAAACAACCAGCAAAGTGTTATTATGTGAAAAACTTTTAAATATCCCCCAGTTTATCAAGATTTACTAATGAACACTACTCACCAGTCTCTGATATCAGAAGTCCAACCTCGGACAGATGCATATTGACTTCTTTGTTTTGAAATCGTTGGGATTTGTAATCAATGGTTGCATGTGTGAATTTGTCAGTGCTGATTAAAAGTTATCTAACCTTAATCATAGGCTGCTGCATGGATGTCATTGTAAATATAAATAGTAATAACAGATACTATTAATTTTTCATGTCAAATGATAGTAGATTGAGAATAATTTGACTTGTGTTCATGCAAGTTTTTGAGTAATGTAGATATGTGTTTGTGCAAGGGATTTACTGGCTGTTGGAGAAGTGGAGGTACTCATAAAAGTAATTATTTTTTTATTCTTTAGGATGTGACTTATGTCCTCCTGTTTGGAGTCTGGCATACAAAATAATATATAGAACACAAGTCAGAGCCATTTTCTTCTTTTGAAGTGTTTGGATAAATATTTATTTATTCACTTCACTTATTTTATTGTGAGAAATAATAGTGACACATATTTTTAACTGATAAGATAGGTCTGTATTACTCTGGAAACCTAAAATGAAATATTAGGACACTATGTGTGCAGTAAATCCCGTCATCTTAGAAACTAAGAGAACAGCATAATAAAAAAACTTGGCATTTAATTTTCTGGGGTTTTTTGGTCCGTACTCTGCAACCTCATTATTTCCAGACAACACAAATAATTAGTTCACACTCTTTCTCTGGCAGCTGCTTGGGCTTTCCAGCAGGATGCATTTTGATCAAATCATGATATTATTACACTTACAGCCACTGATTGAAGTGATTGTTGAGTGAGCTGAGAACAAAGCAACCCAGCAAGAAAAGTACTTGTGTATTTGATTCCAAAACCTACCATTCTGCTATTAGCAATGTGCCTGTGACTTCACTGAGTGATACAATCAGTGCTTGATTTCCTTTTGAAGTGGCATCAGACTTTTTCCATACTGGTCAGCTGGTGTATGAAAATTAATTCAAAAAGGATTAGAAACTTTTTTTTTTTGTAAGATCAAGTCCATTCTGATAAACATTTGTAAAGAAATCAGAAGGTGAAATATCTTAATTTGAATTTAATATCAAGAGAGCACTTTGCTGACATTAGGTCATGGTCTGACTGTGACCTCACAATAGTTTGACTATGATTTCGTAAAATAAAAACAAAGTTGTTTTGAAAGGATATATCTGCTTCACTGATTTACAGACTTAAGAGTGACACTTAGGGGAAAGAAGACTTTCAAAATAATAATTTTGAAATTATTGAAAAAATTGAAATAATTTTTCTGTCATCTGAATTTTTTCTATGTGGATGTTTATTCTACAACACAGAGTATGTAGAAAGTCTGTGACAACTATATTCCTAATTTAGATGCTAAGTGTGTTGCCTAAAATTAAGTGAGAGCAATCTGGAGCAAGCTCTCTGGATTGCTATAACTGCGCTGGAAGACACTTTAAAAATTGTACTTCTATAGCTTGAAACTAAGCCAGTAAGAGGAAAGATATGTTATCTTAGAGACTTTTCTGCCTTGGATAGGATAGAAACCAGGAACAGTTTTTACTTTAATGATGATATACCCATTTTTGCGAGAATTTGAATCTCGACATCAGTATCCTTGCCAAATTTCTGTAGGGATGGCTACATTCTACTTTTATGTATTTCTCTCCAAGTTCTGCTTGGCATCACACGCACCTTCTTGCTATTGCTAACACTACGATGTCATAGAATACTACTATCCTATTATAAGTAGATTTGAAATTGCTTTTGAATCTTCTCATCAGCTGCCTTTCTACTTAAGAATCAAGGGATAATGATAGATTCCTTTGCAGGCAATAAAGCATTTTAATGAAACACTCTAAACAGATTGCTTATCCCACAAGAGTGTATCTGCCTGCTGTATCTGTGCGTGTTCATAAATAGAAGTAGTCAGTTATAGTTATTTTACCTGGCTCTTGTATGTCAGCCTCTCCCGGATTTTCATTGCTTTTGTGGCACTTTTCTTATTTTAGCTTTATAGATGGATCACCTGCATCTTTCTTATACTTTTTGATAACTGCACTAATACAAACAGTAGTATTGGATCTATGGACTTGCCAGTGTATAATAAGGTAGAACCTGCCTGATTCAACATGTGCATCTTACAGGGACCAACCAATCTATATGACAGCAAACGCTAACGCAGAGTTATATATTTTCCTGCGCCTTGTCACAGCTAATGCAGATATTTCAGGTATACCTCCACGTTCAGGCCTGAGTTTCCATACTTGGTTTTTGAAAGAATTAAATTGTGTTTGTTCTTGTCTAATTGGAATAACCTAAGACACCAGTTGGTCCACTTGTCTATTTTTTTCAAATAATCTAATAAACAAGATGATTAATAAACTGCCTGGATACTCTGATGTTTGGGATTCATCAAATCTTCAAGCATATTTAGCTACAGGATGGTGGCTGGAGTGGAAAGGTTTAAGGAAAGATTTTGAAGGAGTGTTAATATCTTAGTAAATTATGAAAAAAAAATTAGGAAACTGTACTTTTTTCTTCTCTGACTCTTGTACCTGGTCACTCTGGGAAATTTAATGATATTTCCCACCTGGAGCTTGTCCCTTAAGAGTTCAGCCTAAGGCAGCCCTGAACTAGGAGACCTGTAAGCGACAAAAAAGTTTGGAAAACACTTGGTGAAGAGTTTGGGAACCATAAGGGTTCAGTGTTTAATAAGTGTGGGTACATGAATCACAGGTTTTGCATTTATTTCTTTCAAGTAAATTATATTTTTCTTTGTGCAGTGAAATACTTTTCACAAGAAACACTGAAATGCCTTTACTGGATGATTATCCAGTGAGAAAAATGAAGTCATATGGAGACACTCATAATACCTCAGTGGAACTGGATCAGGCCCAATCCCTTATAAAATCATCAAGTTTGTTCTTTCAGTATAGTATCTATTTCTGGTTATTTCCTTGAGACATACTATTCCAAAAATGACTTTCACTTTGCTATGACCTGTCCATATTCTAAAAATAATACAACCTGGAGTGAGATAGCCAGATAAGTAATTAACACACTAAGCCAGGAAATCAAATTAAGAAGCCACAGCCATAAGGAACTCAGAGTGTCAGGACACTTGCAGACCAGACACAACAGATGGTAACTGTCTAAATCCTTTAATTTCATTGTTCAGTGACACAATATTGAAATAAATGTCTCTCACGCATATCCCTACAGTTACAGATATCCCCAGTGTTTAAAGGCATTGCTAATTCAGTCTTTCATTCCCCTCTAGTCCATTATTTGAGTACTTATTTCTGGTGAAATGTTACTAAAACCCTCTCTGAACTAGTCTATGGCTACTTCAGTGCTGCAGCCTTTGTCTTGTACCTGCTGCTCTGCATGTCAGAGCTGTCTGCTCAGCCCAGCAGGATGGAGCTGGGATCCTAATTCCATGGTGCTGACATTGCAGCATGCACCAGGTTTGTGTAAACCAGGTAGAAACCTTAGGGAACACTTCCTGGAGCACAAAAATAAAATAGTCAGAAACCATCCTGAAAAGATTGTCAGCAGTGAGTCTGAGAGAATGAGAAGCTGAAAAAGGTGGCATACACATGACGGAGAGAAGGAAAAAAAGAACAAGAAAGCTTACAGAATAAGACACCCAGAACTAATACGTCATATTGTAAAGTATTAATGCAGTGGATCACCAAAAGAACAAAAGAAATATTAAAGGGTCTAATCTGATGGAAATGTCCAATGTGTGCAGATGAGTTGTTCCTAGTTAACAGACTCTAAGAAGGTGGGCAGGGAGAGTCTGCTACAGAGAAAAACTTAGCCTGACTCCTTAGACCCTTCTTTGCAATTATAAAATGAAAAGCTGCTGAACACTTACACCAATAATGAGTTGGAAAAAAAGTCGATATTAATTTTATAATACAAAAGACAATGCACCCAGCATAAGGAAACAATATTTTAGGCCTCATTATACAAGATGAAGTTAATAAACTTCAGAAGACTATGTCTGCCAAGGGACTTGGTATCATTACCTTGTTATAGTCAGTGTAAGCAACCCTATCTGATAAAGTGTAATCAGTAGGTCATTTATTCTGAAGACAAAGAAAAACAGAGTGGACTGAAAGAAATTTTATGATATAAAAGTAAAGAAGGCTTTCTCACATGGCTGAAAAGCCATTGTTACAAAACTAAAAAGAAAAAAAAAAGAGAAAACAAATTTATTCGATTCCCTGGAAGAGTAAATATAGTGGTTAGAAATAGAAGGAGAACGTGTAAAAGAACTCTAGAAGGAAATAGAGTAGTCTGATACATACAACTGGAAAGTAAAGAGAGAAAGCAGGAAGAAAGAGTGAGACAAGAGAGTGAGAGAAGGGAGGAAAGATGGAAATGAAAGAGAAAAATGAAAAAGAGAAAGAGAAAGAATAAGAAGAAAAGGAGACAAGAAAGAAGGGAAATCAAGTATAAGAGAAAGAGAAAGAATTAAAAATAAAAGCTAAATAGGAGGAAATAAGAGAAATAGAAAAAGAAAGAAAAAGAGTACAAGTATGACAAAGGAAAATAATGTTTTTTAAAGTTTAGCAACAGTAATGGTTCATTACTGAATAGAGATGACAATGATATCCAGTGTTGCAGTTTTATCTTCTATAAATATTTCTGTCCTGTATTTGAAAAGTAAGATGACACACTTATTAGACAAATGTGGTGCTTTCCAGATAAACCACATTTAATTTA
Source organism: Lycocorax pyrrhopterus obiensis (assembly GCA_014706295.1). Taxonomy (NCBI): domain Eukaryota; kingdom Metazoa; phylum Chordata; class Aves; order Passeriformes; family Paradisaeidae; genus Lycocorax; species Lycocorax pyrrhopterus. The sequence continues at coordinate 10,283,874 of JACSVZ010000015.1, forward strand.
CAGGGAGTTAACATTTTAAAAACACAGGATTAAACCATTCATTGACACCACCAGGGCTGTAGAAGATCTATTAGTGGCTGGGGTTAATTTGCACATATATTTTGCAACATCCAGAGGCATTTGGTTGGAGTACTTTACATTAGAAAGAATGTAAAAGTTAAGTCACATCTGGAAAAATGCAGGCAATCAAACCATGGTGACGCACAGGGTCACTCTAAGCAAACATCACTGCATTTGCAGTTTGTTGCAACGAAGCAGCTTTGGTTAGAGAGATGGATAGCTCATTTTTGTGGTTTTTCAAAAGGAGAAAGATCCCCTTTAGCCTGTATTTTGTGGCAAGGATTTTGTGTGGGTTCAATGCAACTACTCATGGTAGATGACCCAACAGATGGTGGGAAGGCAATTACAATACATCCAAAGCAAATTCTAATTAAAATTTAGGTATTTTAATTTCAAATCCGTTTAAATCTCTGACAAACAGAGAAAAATGTTGAAAGATTAGCAGCATTCTTGTTAAAATTTGACTACCTTAGATGGAAGATTTATTTATTTTTGAAAAAAATCTTAGCTGTAATTTTTTTACTCTAGGTCTAAGGCTTGTTAATATGGGAAACTGAGAGGGATTCAATGACATTAATATCCAAAGATTTGAAGATCAGTATTTTATGGACACTTTTCCAGGACTGAAGGTTTGTCTCTTCATTTTGGGCATTACAATTTATCAAGGCAATAATGCTTGCAGCTCCTTAGTGTGTGGATTTATGGCATTGTTGTCAAAACATTTGCAGAACGATCACAGGAGAGTGCATGAAATGGTTTCAGAACGATTTGTCAGAGCCCAGAGAGAAGCTGTCAATGTGCTGCCACCTACAGAAGCAGTAGCTCCTAAAGAGCTTTCAGAATGACAGAGAGTTGACCAAGAATTCAGCACTCTCATCAATTATCTGAAATGGTACGTAATTAATAAGAGTTCACAGATGACACGAAGCTGACACAGCAGAGGGAAGCAAGAGATGGAATATCTGTATCCAGAGATGCAGCTTTCCTGGCAGTGTCCATTCCCCACAATGCTTTGTAAGCTGTAAATACAAAGCTACACACCTGGAAAGATTGAATGTGTCTGACATTACCCATCATTGTATCCTGGTCTTTTCCAGGGGGTATCATGGAAGAAAGCATAAAATCACTGCAGCACAGAAGTTCCACAAAAACTGACCTATTCTTGACTTTATTTACAGGGAAACAATCTATACGAGTGAAGAAAGAAGTATTTTCTTTCTGTATACTTTCCAGGAACACAGTTTCCATATTTTCATGTTCAAAGTTTTAAAAGGCTTATAAAATATGAACACAAGAAAATAGAAGAAAATTATTTCAATGGCTGAAGAAATCCCTTAATTGAAAGATGCAAGTTTTTCAGAAAGAGATACTTAATGTGACCATAACTTTAATTTAAAGTGCCTGCACGCCTTTAAAGAAAGAAATAGTGAACATCATTTGGCTCTCGTTATAAGCTAGAAAGGTATGAAACCCCCCATACAGTTAGAAATTCAAAACAGAACTCCTTGATTTTGATTTACGGCCTACACAGTTTAACTGTGAGTGATTAACTATAGGTGAAAGTACCAAAAAAAAAAAAAAAATCTCGAATTCTCTGTTGGACTGGATGGTTTTTTAGTTGGTAGAATTTAATTAAATACCACTTACTTGATTCAGACAATGGATAATAAATCAAACATAGAGATACCCAAAGAATAATATTTGAAATTAGTATCAGAAACTATTCAGGGGCCATTTTTATGTGTTTGTTTCTGTTTGTCCTTGGTTTGGTTTGGATTGGATTGGTTTGATTTGGTTTGATTTCACAAGTCTGAAATCCTCTGTGTGAATAAGGGCAAGGAACAGTCTACAATTTACAGTCAGTTACAGTAAATACAACAAAGATTCTTTAGAACTTAAATTTAGTAAATCAAGCAAATATTTCCTTCTCAGAAATATTGCAGCTGTGGGCACTGACAGTATTTGGTCATAGATGTACTTCCATACTTATAATGCATATTTGACATAGCAAAATTAATTTATTTTCATCCTATTTGTTTAAATACTTGTTTTAAATAGCAATTGTTGATCTTTTCTCTGCTCTAGGATACACAAGGCCTTTTCAGAATACCATTAACATTACTGTGGTAGGCTCTGAAATCTGTAGTCATCTCATGCTTGCTTTCTTCACTACAATGACTTCTACTACACTACAACATATTTATTTAAATGTGTTCTTTTCTCAGATACAGCAAAATAATCTTCAGAATCAAAAACATATTCTGCTCCCTTTTATGCAATATTTCTTTAATCCATTTATTCAATAATATTCTGATGTTAGCAAATACAAGATCTAAATTTAATCATTAAAGCAGAGACCAAAATCACTCTCCCTGCAACTGAAATTTTAGAAGTGCAACTTTTAAAATTATTTTCTTCTTAATTACTCTCTGTTTAGTTTTAGTTTTAACACTCCCATTCTAGAAGACTGGCTAAGTTCTGCAAAAGTCTTTAAGAGTATGCTACCATCTTCTGGAAAGAGACGAAAATAGAGCTTTTAACTATTTAAGATTAAGCAGATTTGTGTTATCATCGTCAGTTGCAGACTGTATGCTTGTACTTTCCAAAGCCCATCTGAGGTTTTTCCGAACAGGGATAATATTTTAGAAAACCAAAATATTAAGATTTAACCATGTGTGTTTAAGAAATCTCTCCTCCAGGAGGGAGCTTTTTCTTTCCTCCCTTTAAACTGCACGTCAAATTATACAATTCTTGACACTTTAAGGCTCATTAACAATTTACTTGCACAGCATGAAATCTTTAGAGATGAAGTCAACTTTGCTGTAAAGGACCCTCATTTCATCAGCTGAAATTCAGAATTCAGCTTTTTTCATATTGCCTTTAACATCAGCCTAGAAAGCAAAGTTCATGTCACATCCAACGCTGCACAGAATTCCAGTAAATGTATCCAAGCTTGTGGGTTGTTGGCCTGTTACAGAGATAAGGCTGTTTGTGAAGGTCAGTCCTGAGTGCTGAGGGACTAGATTTTAGTGAAGCAAGCCAAAAAGCAAAAAACTTTTTGGATTAAATAAACCGATGTAGTGGCTGCAACTGAAACCACATCATCTTTTGAAATTAAAAGTTCGGCTCTATATTAGAAAAAAGACATACTGAGCAGTATAGCCCTGGTATTGATGCTTCCCATATTTCACATTCTGTGTACTGAATATTTTACAGGACACTTTTTAGAAGTTTTTTGCTAAGAAATAGCATTCATAAAAGGCTCAAAAATTGTTGCTGTGGAATTTAACCATTCTTTTAATTATGATTTTCATTAGTAGATGGCACAAGCCACAGCAGTTCTAGATCTCATTACTCTTATAAATGCAGTTCACTGAATTGGGGTTTTTTTTGAGATATTTGCTGTAAGAATATGTATCCTGGAATATAATGGCAGGAGTGGTTTTGAAAGATCTGCACAGTGAACTTGGAAAAAAAACTCTTTCTTTTGAAACTTCTGTGGGAACCTATTAGCATACTCTAAGATGTCTGTTGAAATTAGACTAGTCAGGTTACCTTAAGGGAAAACAAGATTTTAGAAAGACAGATACATGTGTAGACTTTCAAGAAAGAAATAAACATTAAAAATTAGGTAGTCATATTTCTGCTTTCAGTATTTCTTCACTTCCTGTTTGAACTGGCAAAGTGGGACAGCTAGTGAGGAAGAGAAAAAAAGAATTTTTTTTAGTCTATACTTTTTAATTTGCATGTTTTGTATTTTCAAAGTCCAAAGAAAACACTGAAAAAAAACCTAGCAGTGCTTTCTGTAGGATAGTTACTTAAGTTTTTTCTGCCTTTGGTGTATGAGAAAAGAAGAAAATATGGACAGATATTCTCTTTCACCTGATATTTCATTAATTTTTTTGCCTGTGTTTTTTACATTGATGACCCACAAACAAAACAGTAAGTCAGCATCCTACCTTGGTTCCTGTTGGGTGACTTTTGCAAGGCAGAACAGAATATTGCAATGATAATAACAATTCTATGAGAGTTAAATGGCCGAAGAGTTATCTGCATTATGAAAATCTGTGGAGTTTATTAATCGAAATGTCAATCTTTTCCTTTGAAAATATGGGGTTTGTACTTAAAAAGAAATTGCTTGTCATAGGACTAAAAAAAATTATTTTCAGAATAGGAAATATTCAGGTAAGCATAATTACAAATGCTATAGGGACTAATATATAACCTACACAAAAATTTAGAAAAAGTGGAAGATAGTTTATTTAATTCAAGTAAAATTCAGATTTTAAGCAGGTGCAATATTTCCATTAGCTGAGCTGAGCAACTTAATAAAAAAAGTAAATCCACCCAGCTTTTTTTCCTTTTCCTGTTCTCAGATGCTTCAGTGTCCTGTGTACTTGTTCATCTCACTGCAATTTGTTTATTTAATTATTTTGCAATGAATATTTTCAGTTACGGTTGTTCTCAGTGTTTTAACCTTAAAAATCATGTGGCATTCTGTCTGTTCAGCAGGACAGGTTTTATCCTGAAACACGGAAGGAGAATACATGTTCTAGAACAGAAATTCAGTAAGTTTTGGTTATTATATTTTTGAGCTGATTTCTAAGACACTGACTCTAGTTAAACTGAAGCTCTAGTGCTTAATGTTTGGATTAACTGAACATGCAGTGATCATGAAAAAAGAAATGAAAACTCATTCTGGGAATGACTTGAGCACCAGCAGAAAAAGTATTCTCATTACAGCCCCAGATGTAGTGGCATTCGTCCAGGACACTTGGCTTAGCAAATCAAGTCTTGCAAAAACATCAAGGGACTTTTCATGATCACATCATGGGAACTGCTGCACGAACTAAGGTAAGATGGCTGCTTCTAGAACATGCTTATACAAACATTCCTTCATTTTTAAGATTGATATGCCACTTATTAAAAGAAAAGCCCCATTGTTTTTTTTTTTTTTTTTGCATTACCATATATTTTTTACGTTACCAGGTAAATAACACTGTTGGTTTGAATATCACTTTACTGGGCTACTCATGTGTGCTTTCTTGCATTATTAAAGTAACAGAGTCCTGGTTTGGATATACCTGTACATCCCAGTGTGTTTTTCCCCCCCAAAACATCATTATTCTTGACTTTTCTTTACAATGTATTTCAAATTTTACAATGAGGGGATAGTTAGGAGGAATTAGATTTCAGGAAGTGTAAATATTAAGAGTCTGCTTCTGAAAGAGTAAAAAAAACCCAATCTCATTCATATTTTCTTCAACAGATAGGCACACTAACTTCACTAAAATTATTTATGTGTTAAAAATTGTACCAATATTATGGGAATGAACACTTTTGCTGGTAAGCATAATAAGCATATTATGTACTTGGCTATGCTTTCTAGGTATTAATGAAATAGAAACATGCATATGTTTTCACATTATTCTTCAAAAATTGGGTTAAAACTCAGTCATTCAATTTGTTCCTCTTCTAACTGCTTTTGCCTTTATTTTTCAACCAGAAAAACTGAGTTTGAACCCAAATTTTGAACCAGAATGACTAAGACCTACAGAAATGGAAAATTATTATTATCAAGTCATGACACAAGGAGAGGGAATAATTTGAAATGCATTAGAAAGGGTCCTGAAGTAAAAATATTTTTTAAAAAAGCTTCATTTTGTAGTGAAAGAAGATGTCATGTAGTATAAACACTGGTGTACCAGTATACAGCATGGTCTTCCTTCATAACACTTTCAGCTAAAATGACTAAATATGCACATTATGTTGTCAAAATTCCAGGGGCATCTCGGCCCCATGCATCATCCACCAACACATGTGCGTGATCTGTGTCAGCATTGCCCTTGCTCTGGAAGAGCAGGCACTTCAGCCTGGATTGCTTTAGTACCAGCAGGGGATTTATTTATTCCAGTTCCTCTGTACGTCAGCGGTTGGGCTGTTAGCTTGGGAGGCTTGGGTGTGGTCCCTGCTTGGGGATGTCAGATCAACTGTGCCTCAGTTGCCCGAGTAGGAAATAGCAACACAGCCCCTCTCTGCAGGAATGTTGCAAGGCTGAACGCACTCAGGTTTGCTGCTGAAGGTACGGGGACTGTAAGGGCTGCAGGAGCTCCTCAGTGAATGGTCTGAAGGGAGTTAGACAAGGCTCTTTCTACCTGATGTGATGCACAGGCACGCACTGAGGGGTACAGAGAAAAGGCAAAAGACAGACAAAAGCAAAGGCTGCTTCTCGTTTGCTTTCAAATGTTTCAAATTTGCATCACTGAGCAAATTTTTACACAGGCGGATTTAAATAGGACAAGGGGGGATGGTTTTAAACTACAGGAGGAGAGAATTAAATTAGATGTTAGGAAGAAATTCTTTAATCAGAGTGATGAGGCACTGGTAGAGGTAGCCCAGAAGAGCTAAGGATGCACCATCCCTGGAAATTCAAGGCCAGGTTAGACGGAGCTCTGAGCAACCCGGTCTAGTGGAAGGTGTCCCTGGCCATGGCAGGAGGTTGGAACCAGATGAACTCTGGCCCCTTCCAAGCCCAGCCATTCTATGATTCCGTGAGTCTATGATTATATTTTTATATTAGCAACTGGCATTTTTTAAAAAAAATTACGTATTTAATACTGGAGAAGGAGTGTCCAAAACAGAGATTTTCAATATAAACAATTGCTAAAAAATTGTCAAATGAGTTTAGTATCTTCTAACGTTTAAAGTGAAGCAGCACTGGAAAAACTGATAACTATCATAAGAATGTCCTTTCTGAATTTATCTAATATTCTAAATATAATAAAGTGATTCCTTTAGACATCATTATTTCAATTTTAATTATAAAATGAAATATTTTGAAATACTGCATTTTATGAAAAATCCTAAGGCTTTGTCTTCTTATCTTGTTTGGGACAAAACCAAACTCCAGAACTTCTAGGGCTTCACAGACTTGTCTAATAATAATATGTGTGATAAAACTATTTCATACCTCCACTTTTAATGAAGCATTGAAAGCATAAATATTCAAAATATGTTAAATCTTGTTCAGGATGCATTTGGATAATTAATGGAGAGATATCTTTTTAGTTAATAACTTGACTGAGTAAAGGAAAAGGATTTACATATTAATGGTACTGGTGTTCCCTGAAGGATGAAATAGAAATCTTACATGGTTATAAAATCCGGGCTCTTTATTGTTCACCAAATGCAATTTGTGTGGGGAAAATATTGGGGAGTGTCCACTATGGGAGCTACTTGTGTTTGTGGGAAAAAAAAGTCTCCAAATTAGAAATAGCTGTTAAGTAACTTATTATTTAATTTATTTATTTCTCTTACAGTCTTCAGTAATTATCACAAATATGCTGTAGGTAAAATACAACATTAATACATCAACTTTTTATAAAGCTGATTTTTTTTTACTAGCTTTGTCACATAGTCACTGAAATTCAGAAACTCAAGATATGATCTGTTTATTTTAAGCATATCTCTAAGTGAACCACTGGAGATTGCTAATAGTACATGGAACAATCTTTTTCTATGGAAATGTTCCACGCATACAGTTTATGAGCATAGCTGGCCTCTCTAGCCTCTGGCTTGCTCTACCTTTCCCTGTATTTTGCATTCCCGTGAATGAGAATGAACTATTACTTATTTTGGCTCTCCCAAGAATGGAGTGAAGGAGTAACTTAACTTTTGCCCTCCGTGTCTCCACCTCCTCCAGTCAGAGCAGATGTCACAGGCATGTGCTAGCTTTCAGACATCCTTATTATGTCTTAATCATGTTCTGAACTTACTCATTCCCAGGAGTCAACAAAGAGTAGTCAAGCAGTAGGAGTAGTTATGGGAAAGAAGAATAAATAGTGCAGATGTCAGGAATTAAATCTAGACCATATTTAAAATCTCTTGCCTCTCCTGGAGTCCAAATCTCAACTGTTCTCTTCAGAGTCCCAGTCCAATGGTTTAAGTGTTCTGGCATTGGCCCTGGATGCAGCTCTGAACCAAGAGAAGGGTTGCTCAGCTCTGGGACATGCCCAGGTACCTCAGAGCAGCCTTCCCCCACTGATGGGAGTGCAGGGATTTCAGTGAGCTACCCCCAGGGAACTCTGCTTTCCTCTACAGTCCAGTCAGGATCTGGGCTTTACCAGAGGGGAGGAAAGAGGTGGGTAATCAGCACAGTGTCATAAAATATCCTGAGTTGGAAGGGACCACAAGAATCATTGAGTCCACTTCCTGCCCCTGCACAGGACAGTCCCAAGAACCACACTATGTCCCTGAGAGCACTGTCCAGACACTTCTTGAAAAGTGCACTTGAGCTCTGTCAGGCTTGGTGCTGTGACCAGTTCCCTGAGGAGCCTCTTCCAGTGCCCAAACACCCACAGGGAGAAGAATCTTTTCCAAGTATCTGACGTAGCTCCTCTGACAGCTTCGGGCCATTTCCTCAGGTCCTGTCACTGGGCACCACAGAGAAGGGATCAGTGCCTGCCCCTCCTTCTTCCCTTCATGAGGAAGCTGCAAACCACAGCGAGGTTTCCTCTCAGTCTCCTCTTCCGCATGCTGAACAGACCAAGCGACCTCACCCACTCCTCATACGGCTTCCCCTCGAGGCCCTTCACATCTCTGTGGCCGTCCTTTGGACACTTTCTAAGAACTGTATATCTTTTTTATATTGTGGTGCCCAAAACTGCACACAGGAGTCGAGGTGAGGCCGCAAAACAGAAAGTGACAATCACCTGCCTCGACCACTGGTAATGAAGAGTAGGAGGGAACAGCAAAAAGAGACCGAAAAACAAGAAGTGACCTGGGAACCAGGGAGAGGAGGAATTCTGCCCCACGGGGAAGCCGCGCAGGAGAGCCGGGCTCCCATCACCTGTGCGCGAATGCCACATGGCACACGCTGCTGCTTCGCAATGTGGCCACCAGGTGCCACCAGTGAACCAGGAATGAATTTGGTTTGGATTATTTTTTTTTCCCCTATTTTTTTTTCTTTTTTCTTTCTCTCAAGAAGCTTCAGGTGGGACCTGCCGGATTCTGGGCATATTCGATGTGGTTAGTGAAGAGTTTTTGGTTCCTTCTGTGAAGGTGACAGCAGTATTCAATTTCAGACACTTGAAAATTCATAAGCACAGATGTAAAAACAGCATAACCACTGGACCCAATCTGTGCCTTTAATTATAGCAAGTCTCTTCACAATATCATTATTTTAACTCTTAAGCTACTTTATTGTTCTTGCTAAGAACTGGCTAAGGAGTACTTAGTACTCAGGTAGTACTACCTGAGCAATGAAGGAAGTCATTAAAAATAATTTGCATTTTGACGCACTGTTTGATTCAATTGACTCTTCGCCGTTATTTTTTTGCTATTTGCTAATATGGGACAAAGAAGTTTTTGTTCCATTTTATTTTTTATCTGTGTATATAGCCTCATGATTGAGACTCAGTTAAGCTTAGTTTTGATGAGTTTATTTTTATGCAAATCTTTATTCAGCAACTCTTATGGGGAATTTTAGCCCATCAAAACTTTGGTTTTGGTAAATTTTGTATTTGCAGCAAGAATTACACAAAATCCATTGGAAATGTTAACAGGATTGACTTTGAAATTACAGCTTTTGTTCACTTCAGCTCTAAATAGCTAAATAAAATACAATAACAGTACAATAATTGGTAATTGGTAATTGAAATTAATATCACATTTCCAAAGCTATGAATAGCTCAGTTGTTATATTATTGTTTCTTTTTGAGTTTAATGACAGGTATGCAGTTATTTCTATAACAGTGAAACTATTGCAATACATATATTGGACTACCAAACACATCAACCATCAAAGAATATGCAACATTCATAATTCAGCACCAAAGGTATCCCCCTCTTGACCACTTCAGCTTGAAATAAACTATCAGTATTAATCAAATATAAGCTCTTTTTTACAGATGATAACAATGACATAATTTTAATACACTGGAATGCTTTTTCACAGGCTCTGAGTGTTTTTTCCAGCTTAAATAATATATTGGTGTTAGTATTATAAGCTGTCAATATACAAATACCATTTTGGTTCTGCAAAAATGCCTCACAGCATGCCCAGAGTAGATCAACAGCAATGCAAGCTGTCTGGTCTGCTCAACTGTGTCTCAGTCTCCCAAATCAAACAGATTCTTGATCCATTATTAGATGTTCACATTTGACACTCTCCTTTCAGTGACCATTGGAACATGGTTTCTATTTTTTCCCTTCTCTTACCCTGAAGCAGCAAGCGGCTCTCTAAAAGTGGGTTAAGTTTTAAGGGAAGTAACTGGCCTTGGGACAAAACCACACAAAGTACTTGTTGGTTGCTCTCCACTGAAGCTGTTTTCCAACAGGATATTGGGTTTTCTTTAGAAGGACATTTTTTGGAAGGTGCCTGCTTTCTGCAGACAATTTAATCTTTTATTTTTGTTGGAAAGAGAGAACACCTGACAGCTGAAAACCCTTTGGCTGAAAACAACAACAACAAAAAAAGAAAACAACCAAAAAAAAAAAAAAAAAAACCAGGCTTGGAAATGCCCTTCGGTGTTTTACGTCATATGTCCCAGTCGGACCGTCCCGCTGTACTGCACCCCAACACACCCCAACAGTCTGGACTGCAGGGTGGGGAGGCTCTGGGTTGCAAAAGCAGGAAAACAGGCAATCCTCCACTTTTATAAACCCCAAAGGGAGGTTTTAAAGCAATTTTTTTCAGGTTCCAACAGAGGTTTGTTATGAATAACCTCAGATGTTTTCTTCTAGACTTTTTAATAAAAAAAGGCATGCATTTTGTAACCTTTTCTGTTTCAAGTACCCTACTTGCATAGAACAATTCAACTGACTAGAGCCAGGCTGGGATATCATCCTGCATGTGGGGCAGGGTAAGATCTGGTGGGGGAACCGGGGTTGGACAGAGCCTGGAAGAAGTGGGCAGGGCTGTGGGGACAAGGACACGGCACAGCCGAATCAGGATGGCAGGTCAGTGAGCTGGGGTCCAGGTGAGCAGGGCAAGTGTCCGGAGACGGGCACAGCTGCAATGGTCACTGGCTGGTGGCGTTCAGATCACTCAGGGTGGGAGCTCTGGATTGCAGATGCAGAGACGCTGCTCTGTGGGGGGAGTCTGGGACCAAGATCCCACAGAGTGCCTCAGGATCCTGGTGATATGAAGGGCTGCAGGAGATGAGGGCAGGGCTTTGAACTGTTTGGACAAGCAGGAATGCAACTTCTGTGACAGGTAAATGAAGTAACCTGAGAGAAGCACTAGGAAGCTTTTTGCTTGCCTGTCAGTCAGGCTCAAATGTTTTTTTTTCCTTGCCAAGAATTTTGCTTTTGGGCTAGCTGTGCTTATCACTTCCACAAGACTCTTCTTTTTTGTGTCTTTGATGTTCTGGATTTAATTTTAGCCCTAATTCTAACTTTTTTTCCCCAGCCTCAATTACAGTATTGTTCACCTAAAACAGTCCGCATGACAGTTATTAGTAGATAAATCCTTTCCCGCCGGTCTCCCTTCAGAGCTAGTTGGGTTTAATTCATTTGCAGCTAACAAATGCCATCTAGTGGTTATTATGGGCTTAATTTAGCGTCTAGTAAAATACAGCAGCTTTTAGCTGTATGAATAAGAATCACAAGCAGTTAATACAGAAAAGAGGACTGCTTGCTGAGGGCATTCTCAAGTTATCTCGACAGTTTTTGTGGACTGAGACATAAATAAATACATATTCATCTGGTTGTGTTGATGTATGATGTTTTCTTACCACCTGTACTAGTTACATAACCATCAGTGCTAACCAGGTTAGTGTAGCCAAGCTCCGTTTTCTGAATAAAATTTGTATATCCACAGGGAAACTTTTCCACACACTTGGTACCATTTTTTTCACTCCTGCAAACAAATACTGTGATTCATGGAAGGTGTTTCCATTTAATTAAGCCAAAACTGAGTCAGGCATTCAATTAGTGCAAATTCATTAAACAAAAAAAGATTTCCAAACTGGAGATTTACATAAGCCATGAAGGGCTGTTATAAGCATTGGACTACAGAGATGGAAGTCCACCTATGAAAGCAGTGGACTGTAGAAATTACAGGGGTTTGTAAAGTCATGATCTGTACTGGACAGCAGTTACAGAGAGAAGTTGTTATTTCTCAGGATTATAAGGTAGAAGGTTTGAAAGAAATACATTTTCACGATGCACGCAATTAACTCGTAGAATGCATTGCTGTAGGATTCTGACCACAAATGCATATGAGTTTTAAAATGAGGTCTGAGAAATTCATCTGGCGTAGATCCATCCTGTAATGTATAGGTATGTACATGTATCGTTCCTGGATGAACTGTCCAGCTCAGGATTTCCAACAGTGCTGAAGGTAGGCAGGGTCCCTATAATGAAAAATTAGCCTATGGTTGTCTCACTTTGTGTAATTTTTGCCTGAGAAATAAATTACTGATGATCATCTGGTAAAAGGCTCTGGACTTTGCTTCAGCCCTGGATGTCAGTTCTGACAGTCTTATCTGGCTCAGAAACATTGTAAATGTTGGCTGATTTAGGAGCTTTCCTAAATGAAGCACGTATAATCCTTTACCGGAAGGTATCAAATATCCACAATTTTTATGCATTATATGCACTATATATACACTCATTCATTAAAATGCTGACCTATTTCACGCTTCCCCTTTTGACTTCTTTCTTTTCCCTTTTTCGTATCTTCATCCATCTCCTTTCTGGCTTGACTAAACAGACCAAAATGCTCTCCATACTGAGATAAGCATCTCATTTGCCAAACTGTGGTCTATGACTAAGGTGATAAAATAAAACAATTTTGCCTGTTCCTACTTGGTGTAAAGTAAACTAGAGAACAAAGATTTTAAGTAAAATTACTCTGAGGTTTGCCCTTTGTGATAAGTTTAATGAATCACTTTTCACATAGCATGAAGAGCATCTGCCAGGTGAAAGATGAAGCTCATGAGCTTGTTCATTGTAGTTCATTGTGTGCTAACTCTAAAGAGAAACAGACTTAGAGCAGTCTCTTAGTCTCAATGTATCCTAAAATGGCTTACATTCCTACATAATGAGGTTAATTTATAAACAAAGGTAAATTACTGAATGAGGAATAATAGTGCAACCGTGTTACCTGTGATGTCAGAGAGGATGTAGAGCCAGTCACCAGCACTACAACAGGTCATGCCTTTCCATACATTGAGAAAAGCCACCAAATCCTGAATAGGTAGCAGCCATCAGAATATTGAGTCACCAAAAAATTGATGATTAGTTCAGTACACGTCCTGGTTGTGTGGGGATGACACTTGTGGCCTCTGATTGGGAAGAAGGAAATGTCTTGATGTTGCTGTAATTTCCACCGAGTCACCACTTAGGCACCGGGCTAACCCAGGGGGGATCAGTGATGGCAGCAGTGACCTGGCAGCTCTTCTTTGTTTGGGGGGAAAACACAGGCAGATAAACTTTTGATTGTACATACACTGTACTCACTGTTGAATTGCTTGCATTGAAACAACCTAAGGTTCAAAAAAGTCTTACTGTTAAGTAATTTATAGAGGAATCAGGGAATGCTTTGAGATTACATGCAATTTTTTTTTCTGTATAAAAGCCATAGGTGAGAACATTTCTGCTTAGATGGCCAAGACCCAGGTGTGATCTCTTCTACATAACAGAGTATATCAGTATATCTCTATTCAGTTCTTTTCCTCTGACTGCATTCTCTGTCCCCTCTCAAAGAACATGTATGAAGTAAGGGATAGACCTGAGCTGCCAAGTTCTGCCAAACCCCAGAATCCAGCAAACCCTCTCACCTACTCTGACTCTTCTTGAATAAGTGCATTGTGTTCTCCCCTGCTTGATAGAAGATTTTGCTGCTTAGTAAGTTAAAGACCAGAAGAAGAAGAGGTGGTAAAAACTCATTCTTGACTGGGGAGGTTTGAAAGTTTAATGTCCCATCACCTGGCAAGGTTTATGACTCTGATGATGGGAGGTTCATAGTCTACTCCTGCCTGTAGTGTTGGGCCACTGGATGCATTGGATGCATTGCCCATCCAACTCAGCACTGTCCTCTCTGTAGCTGCCCTCTAACCCGCATCCCACTTTTACAATGTTGTTGAGCCGCTGTTCATTCTCCTGGGCAACCTACCTTACCCTGCTGTAGGACACCACTGATTTACCACCCCAGGGGAACATTAAAAGTAGCAAAATTTTTTTAATCTAGATTTTCTTGGTTTACTTATTGGTGTGATTTCTCAGGAATGAAAAGTATCTGTACCGAGTCTTGTCTAGAAAGTGACTGATGCAATTCTACATTAAATATACTAAACAGTTCATGAGGTTAAAAGGATAACATAATAAACACATTTCCCAAATTCACACTTGCTCAACTGTTTACATTCAGATCTGTACAAGAAACAAAATCTGATTAATGGAACTACCCTGGTAGTTTTCATATTAACTGATCAAATCCCCCTTTCTAGACATGAATGTCATAACATAAGTTAAATGTATATTTTACAAAGTTTTCATGATTTTTGTGGTGGAATCAGGGTCACTAATGAGCTTCAGTTCCATTTGACCTGCATAAGTGTAGAAACAGCCTTTCACAATAGTTTCTCTGTATTTATTCTCATCTTCATTGTGTTTAAATAAGTAATTGAAACAACAGCCACAATGAAATAAAAAAAAAATAAAAATAAAGAAAAAAACAGGGGCAAAAATGTATCAGATTAGTGGGTTACATTTATGGTAACTGATTTTCCGTATATTCAGATGGATACACATGCTCTACATCAAATAAGATATTTCAGGAATCTTGAAAAATTAATCAGCTTTCAGAATTTGGTTCTCAGAGGATAAACGGAGAGTTAAAAGTCTAGCCACATCTGCTGATTTCATATATGCTGTCATACTGTACTGTAACTAATGAAATAAGACATGATGAGTCAATGCAGCTCCTGAAAAGAATGAAAATAATGTGATTCTCAGCATTATGCATAAGACACACTTTTGGAATGGGGAGATATAAAAGACGTGTGGATCACAATAACAAAAAAAAAAAAAAGAAAAAAGAGCAAAGATTTAAAATATTTCTGTGATTTGAATATGAAAAATGGAATGAAGTGGTAGTTTCTAGGAATGAGAGGCTTAAGGGATAGTTCCTATTAAATTAAACTGTATCTGTCTCATTTCTCAGAGCAGGGATCAACAGTGGAGGTTCTATAGGTAAGAGGAGATGAAAAATATTTTAAAAACCTTGTAATATGTTCATTTCTGTTCTGGTGCAACATCAGCATTAAAAAAGACCTCTGACTGTAGAGAGGCTATTAAAAAAAATAGCAGGTACCTTTTGTGCCTCTACAAGATCATGCTTGGACAAATACCTTTTAGACACCAGTCCCCAAATTTTCTGCTAAAATTGGAAGGATGTAAGGTATAGTATTTGTATCTAAGCCTATGCTTGGGAAAAGATAGTTGTTTGTAGCACTCTATAATGTCTTTAGATACTGATATGGGATAGGGAAATGTAATAAAAAAACAGCCTGTTCACCACACACAACACAAAAAATAAGAACTACCATGAAAGAGGCGATTAGGCAGTCTGTATCACAAAACCTGTACAGACATGCAAGATGGGTAATTAATCCCACAAGTTCACATAATAGATGTTTTAAAAGGCATGAAGTTGAAAACTAAAGAGAGACGAAAGCACGATGACATTTAAAGCATTTTAACAAAACTATTTTTAAATTGAGTTGTGAAATTGTTGACTGCAAGACAATGCATTTGCTAAGCATGAACAGGATGATGCAGATCTTACCTTTCTCCAAAAAACAACAAACTCTTACAACAGAGCTAAAAAGATTTATTTTATTTTATTTTATTTTATTTTATTTTATTTTATTTTATTTTATTTTATTTTATTTTATTTTATTTTATTTTATTTTTTAATAATAGGTATAAGAGTTCTACAAATGTAATCTATAAGCAGGGATTTTTATCATCCCACTGAAAGAGTTTCAAAGTGGATCCACGTGCCACTTTTTAAGGATACAAGGTAGTTAAACATAATTGGTGAAAATGGTAATTAGTACAGACTTTTCTTATTCTCAATGACAATCTGATATGTGCTGGAGCATGGTCAGGTACACAGACACACAGCAGTTGTTTGGGATCTCTGCCTAAGTGCAGAATGTGGCTCAGTGCTGTCACATCTAAGGTTTGCAAAGTCGGATAATTCAGGATCCCTCCTGGCAGCTATGCCGTAGTTCTGTGTAAGCTGTAAATTACTGCTGTGGGATAGCCTCCAAACCACTCTAATGACTCTCAAATGAGCAACAAGACTGTTTTCTTCCTATCTTCAGCAAGCAGATGAAAATTAGCATTTTCTTTCATTAAGCATTTTGGTTTTTTGTTTGTTTTTTTTAAGTACTTTAAAGAGGCGTTGACTGTAATCTCTTGATGGGTCACTGTTAGGGAATAGCTATATGTTTGAAAGCGAATCTTTAACAAATAAATTGATATAACACAGCTGTGACTGATTAACAAAATTGATCAAAATTTGAATGAGGGTATTAAATAAGACTAGAAAACATACAGTGAACAACTACCTAGTTACTGCAT
This sequence comes from Lycocorax pyrrhopterus obiensis, assembly GCA_014706295.1. NCBI lineage: Eukaryota > Metazoa > Chordata > Aves > Passeriformes > Paradisaeidae > Lycocorax > Lycocorax pyrrhopterus. Next base: position 10,300,530 of record JACSVZ010000015.1, read on the forward strand.
AAAGGCAAAAGTCCTCTGGAAAGCAGAGTACATGATCGTGAATCATCCTACCTCTGAGTAATGACAATAAACTATTCTCCTAAAGAGACTCTTCCAGTATAAAATAAACTGCAACCCATAGGGATTGAGAAACCTGCAGTGTTAGAGATTCTATCTTTGGGTTTAAACCTAAATTCTTTCTAACTGAGGTAATTTAGGCAGCATTAGAAAGCTGTGCTCAAGAAAAAAATGTTTTGCCTCTTTCAGGACTCCTTGAAACTTCCTCTGACACCTTTCAATTCCTTCTGTTCTTTAGAGGAATTTAAGGGTGCTTTTATACCAAGGGCACATGGAGGCAGAAATTAAATAAATAATAACCTAGATATTAGACTTAATGTTTTGTCAATATATATTTATCATTTTGCAAAGAAGTGGAGTGTTTTTTATTGGGGTCATAAAAGCCCTGATCAGAGAAATTATTTGTCCCTGGCTGTCTAGCTGCGGAAACATAATCCAGGAGTCCTAAATATTCATGCCAAGAGCATCCAATCTCACGTGTTTTTTATACCAGTTTTAAAAGTCTTCTGGCAGAAGATGAAAGGTGCTGTAAAAATATTAAACTATACAATTAAAAGCCACTTTTTTCTAATTCGTATACAACAGTCTAGGATGGAGGTCCCTGCCTCACACATGTTCAGTGCTAAGGGAGCTGTCTTGAATGCTGCCTTGGTTTTCTTAAAGAAATAGATTAGCACATTTCTTAATCCCTCTTTTGTAGCAATAATTTCTAATATTTATTTGTAGTAAGGCTTCCATATTGCATGACAGTGTTGCAACTCATTAAGAGAATTCGTTAGATTGCCATGTCCTTAAACTCTTGTAATTCAAAATTAAAAGTGCTGCACAGTCTCAAGAAAAGTCATGAGGTGTGAGAAGTGTATGAAAGCTCATGAAGCCACATCCCATTTGAGCTCTGTCACATTCATTTAAACATGGTGTGAACCTGATGTACTGTGGTAAACATACACAACAAGTGAGATAATTTTTTAAAGAATAAATTTTTACAGGTGTACAATATACTAGATTTGAATGAGCTCTAAGTTCATGTCTAGAGACAAGATATTCACTCTTAGACCGGGACTTCTTGATCAGATTTCAATTATCGTTTTCAAAGTGCATGCAAGTACCTGTATCTTGCATAGGGCTTTGGAAGGGAGACACAATCTGAGAGCATCTCATCTGAGTGCCCCTGACTTAGCACTGCAGCTCCATCCTCACCAAATCTCCACTGTTAGACAAAATCCTGATGCTCTTTTTTTTATTAAATAATCTCATGAAATCTATTTCTCACTGACTTTTTGATAGCCATGTTGCTCCAAGGTCTACAAGAGTGTAATAGCACATACATTTTTTGCTGCAGAAGTGACCATTTTAAGAGAGTATTGTCTGCTCATCTATGCTTGTGACTTATTACACCCCTCGGTCACACAGATACACTGAAATAAACACTGACTCCAGGAAAAAAAAAAAAAATCCAGAACACCGTAGACAAGAGCAATTCCCTACCTCACTTCACAACATGGCACATAAAGAGGCAGGGAACTACAGCCCAAGGTAGCAGCCAGCAGTTGAGAATAGGCTGCAATATTGAAAAACAACCATAATATGGAGAAAAAATATATGCAAATTTGTACCAGTGAAAGAAAAAAATAAGTTGAAATAGTTGGCTCAGAAAATTTTACTGCAAGACAGGAATCCACAGGAAATGTGCTAATTCCCTACTTCAGCATTTTGGGCCTAGCATAAATTTCTTTCTTATGAAAATTTACACAGCAACAGGCCACAGGATGAATTTTCATTTTGTTTCTCAGTAGATTGGTCTGAAGGTTTCCCTTAGAGAAAAAAAAGAAAATAGCAGCAAACTCACCCAAGGCTTAATTTATTGGGAACAGTCCAACAAAATGGACCCTTAAAAAACAATTTAAAGAGAACAGGTCTGAAGTTGCACTGATGTACAGGCCAGCTGCTAGCCTTACCAGAGGTCAAACTTAGTTTGTTTTCAGCATGTTTCCTTGCACAGATATTAGTCTTTGTCTGTAATTTTGGCTATGTCTCTATTTTCCTAGCTCAGGTTAATCTAACACATCATCTGTCTTATTGTTTCTTTAAAAAACCTCAACCACCGACATTTGCAAGTCACGGTATTTGAAATACTTTCCTTTGGGTCAGTTTGTTAAATTGCTTCAGATTAAATAAACAAAATCACAGTCTACTATGTTTTGAATAGTGTAAATTTATTTATATAGAATATCTGTTATTTTGGGGTAAAACCAGCAAGCCATATCCTTAAACCCTATAAGAAATTATAGATGTACAGAAGTTACACTGGTTTCTGCTCTCTGAAGGCCTGGCACAGAAGGCTTGATTACATGATCCAGACACGTTTTAGGTATTTCTTTTACTAAAGGCCACTATTTTCAGATGATCAGAGTGGGAAATGGGGTGGTTTTATGAATGAAGGAGCACTTGGCCTTCTTGATGTGGCCGAATCTGACTTCTGCTGTCAATTATCAGATTATATTGTTGGATCTAGCCCTTCAGATGCTTCAGACCAGACTTAAGGCTAGGTTCAAAAAGAAACATGGATTTAAGGCACAGTGTATATGACCCATGTTGTTGGCCCCAAGGTAAAAGTCTGTTGTGCCTGTGACCAGAACCCCCTGTGAGGCCTCACCATCTGTTTTATACCATTCTCCAGCTCTTCCCATGTATTATATGAGAGCAAGATTTGCCACAACATAGTCCACAAGTGGTGTGCATGGTGGCTCAACTAGACAACGTGGAATGCTACAGAGGGCTGTGTCTGACACTCTTTCTCCCAGTTAGGTGCCCCTGTGTTATGAAGATTCAGAGTCTGAAACAAATTAATGTGCTTTTGTTAAACATCTTTTTTTCTCTTAAAAAAACCTCTTTTTTTTTACCCTTCCCCAGCAGTGGTTAGAGCAGTGCATAGAAAGTCAGAGCTTTAAGATACTCCCCCTTCCTGTGTCTCATTGCAATATATCGCTATGGGTACTTCTCACATATGAAGAAGAGTAGATAAAAATGTACACTGGCTATTCTGCTTGCCAAAGTTGAGCCACTATACATCCAGGAATGAAAAATTCACTGGCTCAGAGGGAATGCATAGTGTAGACTGGATTTCTGGCCAGTTCGTGTCTGTCTTTACAGCTCTGATTTATTAAGAAGTGGAAGAGGGCAAAGGAAGCTATACCATCTTTTTTCAACTACCTCTATAATAAGAAAGGCTCCTTTAAAAGCTGGAAACCGACCTCAGTTCATGTAGTTAAGGATATGTGTTTAAATTTTTATGCACAAATCCTTTATGTCCTTTCTGTTGTAGAATTTATAGGGATGCAATCAAGACCTGCTTTGCATGTAACTCCTACTACTGTCAGTGATCATCTTCTTATTGGTATCTAAAATTGGATTTGGGGCTGTAGAAATGTGGGGTTTTCTGATATATGCTTCTCAATCTCTCTTTTTCAAAAGGCACTATTGCAAAGGGAAAAATCCAGATTTCTTCAATTTTTTATAACGAAAATAGAATGGTGCAAATTAGCATAATCTTTTTCCTAGATATTGAATTTACCAAATCCTTAAAGAAAAAATATTTAATAGAATATATACATATAATTTTGTTACAAAACATATAAAAAACAACAGATGTCGGACCGAACATTTAAACCATCAGCTCTTTAATAACTTTAATTATGCTTTAATACCATTTTCTGGTTAGGAGTGGATACAAAGTCCCCATAAATCACATATGTAGAAATTTTTCATTTTTTCTTTACACTGTAGCAGTCAGTCCCAAAAGATTTTATTCATGTTTAAAATGAAACTAATATTTTATTTAGTTTCAAAATATTAAAAAAATAGAAAACACTTCTAAATAGAGCAACCGAATGAAACAACAAAATTTTATTTAACAGACCATTTTCCATAAAAAAATCCTATCAAAAACTTTTACAGTGTTTGATAACAAATTCAGAACTAAGTCCTGCTCTTATTTAAAGATGAGATGGGGTTCTGTTAGTGTCTCTGTTTGAAAAATTTGATGGTGTTACAAACACTGCAAATGTAACCATGCAGTACTTCTTCAGGAGGTTTACTTCTTCCCAGCTGAGTTTGTCTTAAGGTGCTGCTGACTTTGTATTTCTGTTGACGAGAGTGTGCTAAGAAAATTAGTAATTTTGTTACTGTATATTTCATGACCAAGGTCCTGTTTGCGTCTCTGTCCTTCCTTTCTACTTGGATACAAAGTGCTGGGAGATCGACTAGAAATGTAAGGCAGATCTTAATTAATCCTTTGTTTTTAAGTAAATGTTCAATAAAAGACACTTTCTGGTCTGCATTAAGCTTTTTCAATAACTAGCCAGATATTTAGAAAGTTTTGGTACTTTCAGGAGAAAATGCTACAGAAATCAAGTTTCAAAACAGGGTTTAGCTCAACAGAGAATAGAAAATATCATCAGAAGTAGGTTTAATAACAATTGTTTGCATATATGAGAATTACATTCCAAATATACGCAAATTTTCTTCTTAAAGAAAACACTACCATATTCATAGAGTGGAAATTAGTTTACCAAGAACTTGGTTCAATAACTCATGTGCTCTGTGGGCCAACAATTCTGACATGAATTGTGAATCATTCTTGAAAACTTACAAGTAGTACAGGCAAGCCATCAATTTTCAGATAAAAGAAGCAGCTGTTTTTGCAGAAATCTGGTTTTACTACCCTTCAGCATAACAGACTACAAAGTTTCAATAATGGAGGTAATTCGGGAATTATAAAGTTTTTGGTTTAGAGGCATTTTGCCTTTCCCGGAATCGCCAAACAATTCCAGTTCAATATGAATTGCAAACATAAAAGCAGGTCTATAAATGTCTCTCTATTTAATAAAATGAACACTTTTCAAAGTTGTCCAAAACATTGCAGTTGACAAGGAAATCAAGCAAGATTGCTTTGAATCTTATATTAAGCCAGTAGCAATAAACCAATACAATTTTACAGTGATTTTTCCTATGACTGCATTAAAATTATGTTGTAATTCCCGAGTGTCTGGATAAAATGACATTTTTTTTACCATTCAATCACCAGTAAATTATCTAAGCAGATGGAAATACTTTAATCTCTTCTTATTGTGTTTGTCTCATGCTGGGTACAATATATGCTGAAATCAAAAGCTCAACAGACAAACAAAATTTTGATAGTTAAAGAAAAAAGTTTTGATATTTAAAGAAAAAAAAAAAAAGACCATTCACTAAGACCATTCAAAGGCCATTCACTAGAACTTTGCTTCCCAAGAGCCCCAAAAGCCAGAGCATCCTCCTGTAGTCTTCATTTAAGAAATATTGAGTTTTACGTATTTGAGTCACAGGTTATTTTGAAATGTTTTCCAGCTGAAGAATCATTTATCTATTCCAATCATGCAGCAGCAGTAGCAGCATAAAGAAGATAAGTAAACCAAGAAACACTATGAAGGTCTACACAGAATCAATAACTCTACCCACTACCCAAACAGGTGCTCTCTTTTGCATTACAGAAGTAGAGGAAGAAAAAATCTCAGTAGATGTGATTGTGTGTCTGTGTTTTCTTTTAAAGAGGGTTCAGACGAGCTGAAACAAGAGCCTGTCTCCCAAGAAGAGGCTACCACTCCTGCTGCTCTAAACCCCTGCTATGTGAATTGCTGCACGTGATGGGCCATACAATGGCCAGAACAGGTGAGCACCTGAGTCTGCAACGGGGACACCCAAGTCTTTACCTTCCAATAGTGGAAATTCACCCTTGTTCCAAAGAAAGCAAACAATGTCTGTGGATGACACCCCGCTTACACTGTTTGACTCATCATTTTCTTGGTGAATCCAGAAAAATAAGTTAGAAAGTGTGAGCTTCTGTAATTCACAGACTGCCATATATGTGTCAGGGAAGTTTTCAACAGAAGGTTTTTTTACAAGAAAATGTAGGCTCGTAGAAATTTAACAAGTTAGAATTTAGAAATTGGGTGGTTTGGGGATTTTTTTCCAAAATAATTTGCTAAAAATATCTTCCTGGTATAAAGAAGAAAGTTGCAGTGGAAAAAAGAATATAAAGAAAGTGGATCCAGTTGAGCCAAGCTCTCATATGCAGGGGTATTTGAGCCTGTGCCTTGCACAGCCCACACTGGCTTCTCTTGAATCCTTCTCTTGCTCTTCCTCTAGAGCAGTGAATAAGCATTTATTCTCACACATGATCTTCTTCAGAAGACAACTCTGATGTACACCGTTAACTTAGTCTGGGGTAGCTGTAATGTTCACTCTGCCTGTACAAGAACACTTGTGAAACAATCTGTCTTATACACAGAGCATTTGCTCTTTGCCACTTTCTGTGGTTCATTTTTACCAGCTAAAGTGATAGATTAATGATGTATCAACACTCTCTCTGCAGGGACCTGACTGTGGGTTTTCTCTGTCCTGAGCTAGTGCCCTAGGCAACAGACACTTCTGATCCTGTCAAGGGGGGCAGAGGGGGAGTAGTGACAGAGAACAAAAGAAAGAGGTCAGTTTATGCTTTGAAGCAAAAGAAGGAAAGCATTTAAAGCCCTGATAATTCCTAAAGAATAAAAAAATTCATTTAATATTAGTTCAGAAAGTTAGCTGTGCAATGAATTACATACTTTTGCATTACATACATTTGAGTGAACCCTTTTTACTTTATTAATATCCTATTATAGTACAGTTGTACTTGAACATATTATTCCAATAATGGTATTTTTAGTTACATATATTGTAAATGTAACATGATTTCATTGTACTTAGAACTTCTTTATTTAAGACATCAGAAGCTACCATTTACTGTCTCTAATTTCACATTACATAAGTACATCTTTTATTTCACCACAGCCAGGAGTTACTTGCTATCTGTTAATTCTTTCCCATATATCAAGTCCTGCTGCAGGCTCTCGGCTTCTCAGTGCAGCCTGAAAAAATGCCAAGCATTCAGGTGAGCTCAGCTGTCATGAGTTCCCACCTTTTCTGCTCAGGTTTAAATTGTGCCATTTCTTTTACCATATTCATAAGATTTAAAGGAAACTTAGGGAAATGACATGGTACATTTTGCTGTGGGTGTACATGACATTTAAGATTAAAGTTGTTCATAAATTTTATTCATTTTTTTTTAATCTGAGTTTCATATACTCAGCCTGCAGAAGGTCTAATGAAGCTATTTTCCTTTACCCCTCTCTTCACTAATTCCAACTACTGTAGTAGTGTCACCTCTAAACCAGGATCACTCAAGGAAAGAATCTTTCCTAGAAACAACACTAAATAATTTAGGGTTCGGATATGTGTAGTGTTATTGCTCCAGGCACTTTCCACAAGTGAAGTGTTAAAACTGGCATCCAAGCTGGTGCTTTTACTAATGATCATGTCCTACAGGTAAATAAGGCCGGTTTTGTTTCATGTCAGTATTATGCTAGATATTAATGCTAGCTTGTGCTCTAGTCCTGGTGCACATCCCTCAGAGGGGGAGGGACCTCTGTGCCTCTTGGAGCATGCCTGCTCTGGCCCATGGGAGTTACTGTCCTCCAGAACTTCTCATGAACAGGAGACAGACAAACTCTGTCCTTAGGGCGCTGCATCTAAGCTGTCCCACCCTCATGATGGGACAGTGCTCGCTGGTGTGACACTGCACTCCCACAGCCACACTGTCCTTGAAGGTCGGTTCTGCAGCTCTGCCCCTCATAGGTGAAGTGAGATCTCAAAACCCTTTTCCCCTTAATGTTTTGCTGAGCATGAGCACATCTTTTTTTAACTTTTAGTGTTCACCATCAGTCTGCGGTAGCTTCCATATTTATGCTCATGCAAGAACACTGAGCTGACATCCTCATTCAGATGCAGGAGACATTGCACTGCCTGTACTGTTGCATTTTCTCTAGTATAGTTCAATCTTTGAGATTCATAATCTTTCTGATGTGAGCACAGTTGTGTAATATAAGCCATATTTTCCTCAACTATGTATGATTTAAAGTGAGAAGCAAAAGAGTGTTCTTGTCTAGTCCAAGCTCCTACATAACATGAGTCGTAGAATTTCAACCTGCAATTTTGTCAGTGTTTTATGAAATGCCCTTTTAGGAGAATAATAGAAGCTTCTTTGTCCTAAGACTTCCAGGAAATGTAGCCAGTTCTTATCCCCCAGAACTGGCATGGAAATGTGTATATGTTAACTCTTTTCTATTTTAGTATCAACTAGTGTTTTCCTAAGAATAAAATATACAAGGTATAATTAAAGCCTTCTGGATTTCTTCCACAGCCCATGTCCTCAATAAAACAAAGTAATCAAAGCTGTGGCACATTCAAAAACACTTGGTTTGCCCAGAAAAAAATCTGGTTAGTTTTCTCCAGGAAGCTAGAGAATGAAAAAATATACTGTTCTACAGCAGTAAATCTGCTTAATAAACAGCCTCTCACCAGAATAAGCTCTGTTTAAAATTGTTACTATTTTTATTTTATTATTCAAGAGGAATTACATGGAAAAGTTAAGAATACATTGGACACAAGAGCCTGAGTTGACATGAATATTTTGTTTAAAAAGTTTAATGACCTGGTTTGTTAGACTTTCCTTGCAGAATACCAAAACTTAGTAGCTAGTGTTCTTATATTTGTTTTCTCCTGTTTATTTCTTTTTGTGTATCACTAAATTTGAACTGCCCACACTACATTACACTTTATTTCCTTAGTGATTTGAAGCCTGGTGACTGGAACTGAATGAATAATATTTGACTGACTAAAAGCGAGGCGTATTCTAACCCCTACTTATTAATCATATAAAAAGGAAGTAAGGGCCATCCATGTTAATAAATTTCATTAAGTGCAGACTGCTTGGTGTGGGCAGTGGCATTTGCCTTTCACAAACCTGTAGAGTAACAAGGGGCAAATCAGCATTTGTCTCTCTTCCCTTACACACTGCTGCTGTCTCAGTTAAGGATTGCAGTCTCCAGCCAAAGCCATTTCACTTTTTGTTTTTGAAGGCATGTCTATAGTGTTACATACTCTAGCCTGGAGCTCAGAGATAACACAAAGAACAGTGATATTTATTTTACAGAAGGTGACGGAAACAGTGTCTGAAGTGCGGGCAGGAACTCTAAATCCCCTAGCAAATACACTAAATGAGGACTGTTACTTCAGATCCTGGCAAGGGGCATCTTTCAGATATCCCGTGTATAACATGGGCTTCTAGCCAGCTGGTTGCCTAGTGTGCTGCAAAATACACCAGCATATAGCTGGAGCTACTCTAAAAAGTGCTGAAAATATTTTACAATTCAAACCCAGTCATTTTCGTATGAGCTTTCCTTTAAAAAAGTAAATTAGAAGAGAACTAGATCTGAACAAAAACTGGACAGACACAAACAAGAAGGATTAGCATAGCTAAAAACCTCTCCAAACTCCTGTAAAACTAAAATAGCATAGTACATTATCTAGTGGACCTCTTTTATAAGAAAAACAGATGGGTGAAGGAAGTAGAAGAAAAGTCATGCTGCAAAGCACTCAAAAAAAAAAAAAAGATACAAAATACCATTTGATGAGGTAAAAAATGTCTTAAGTTGGCACTTGTAGCACTCACATCCGCTGTATAGAAATTCTCAAGGAAGTGCTCTATTCTCATGCCAGTAACTGGCTTCCTAATTCTTCTGTAGAAATCATATCATGACTTGTAACTTCAAAAGACTGCATAGAATTAGAAGTCCAATGTCTATGCCTTTAACAAAAGGGCCTAACTAGCATTAGGACTGGCTACAAAATCTTAGATTTATTTTTTGTTTTGTTATTTTGAGACATTAGGTATCTGAATAGGATGCCATAAGTTTTGAGAAAAAGAGGGCTCTTTTTTCTTTTTGTCTTTTTTCTTTTTCTTTCTTTTTCTTTCTTTTTCTTTTTCTCCTTTTTTCTTTTTTTTTTCCCCCAGGAGCTAGAGCTTCTAAACATTGAAGAGCAGTTCAAAGTTTTAAAGAGAAAACAAATAAGAAAACAAGAAAACCTCTGTGTGTGAGTGACAGTGGCAACATCTTCTGCTCATCTAGAAATAGCTAATGAGATGTTACAGAAAAGAAGTGCTGTTCTGATTTTCTGGCTTTAGTGATAAAACCCAGATGCTTTAGAAAAGATGCAAAGGATGCACAACAGGAATAATTTCTTCCAGAAAGGTTTCCTTTTAATCTTTTGCATAAAAGCGATTAATTTAAACCTGAAATAGGGACTTTTCAAAGCCTTTCCAATATTCTTTATTTTAGCATTAATTATAACAGCTCTAGCTTTTCTTGGGATATGTATAAATGAAAAACTCTTTTAAATTTGGCAGGGAGATAATCTAAGACATGTTCTGTTACACAGAGTTGGTGAAAAAATGATTTGCTGCTTCTATGGAAGAGAAATGAAAGATGTTGCATGCTAAGGACAACTATTAATTGAATTTTTCAAGGCCTATTCAGGCTAATTTATAAGGACTGGGCCATTAAACAGCAAGAATGGAGATGGCACATAACAATATAAATCATAATTACATATAATGATTTGCATCACTGAGATATTCAGCTGCAAGTAATGGGATAAGCTAGGGTCTTCGTTTTGAAGAAGACCAGTTTTAAATTGTTTAACTAGTAGTGAAATTGTTTTTAAAGACAGGGTTTAAATTTTCAATGCACTCGTTATCACTAATATCTAAAAAAGTATGGTGAGAAATAAAATCATTCCTATTTAGGATGTTTCCCAAATCACTCTGCACATTTATTGACAAGCACCGTGAAGGCTATCACTCAAAGAATAAGACTGAAAAAACCCAAACAAACCAAAAACCTACAAATGAACAAAAGAAGGCTGCTAAAATTCTTTGCATGAACCTTCTTAGTCAACTATTCTTATAGAAATTTATTCTTGCTTCCCTAACGAATCCAGTCAAGTAATATATCTATTCTTGGCATGTTACACTAGGTAAAGAAAAATCTAGGAATGTAAGTGTTTAATTAAGGTTGTGAACAAGGATTTGAGAATATTTGATTTTTGATTCATTAAAAAAAAAAAAAAGAAAAAATCCTGAAGGACGTTATTTTGAAATGTCGCTTTTGAAATGTCCTTCTATTCCAACAGAGGTAAAAGCTGTAAAACTGTATTCAGCTCTATCCTAAATGAAATATTTAATTAAGAAAGAACTGGTTTTCCCTGTTCCCTCTTTCACCTCCCAGCTCTCAGCAGAGACTCAGCTATAGCACCAAGTTCTATCATGTGTATCTGTTTCCTAATAATGCTACCAGGAAAGGACAGATGATAGGAGAGAAGGTGGGAAGAAGTGATTTTTTATCTGACTCTCAAGCTTCACAAGTATTCACATGTAATCTGTGACTTTCCTTTGGTCTAGAGAAAAAAAATAAAAAAAGTGCTATTTTTATTTTTCACCATGTACTTACATCCCACTGATATCAACAAGGCCATAGGATAAATTGTAGCCTTAAGGAAGCTGAATGGTGACAGACAGTTCTGGGATCATCTGGGTATTTGCTGTAGTATGAAAAACCAGTCAAGTTTCCCTTCAGACATTGTCTGTTTCCTGTCATTCTTCTAACATCCACAAGGGCCTGAAGGCTGAGAGCTGAGCATCCCTTACAAAGGGCAACCTCAGCCAGCTCCTCTTGACAGGATTTTGATGCAGAACAGCAACAAGAAGTCAGGCTGGGGAGACCTTCTACATCTGTTTTGAGCAATTAATCCCCTAGAGGTAACTCCACTCACATGAAACTAATTTTGCAGTGTTTTAGCTAGAATGTGATTGAGTGAGCAGACTGGAAATTGAAGAAACTTGGTGTTTATTTTGTGAAAACAAATGAAGAGGCCATTAACCTTCCAATAGAAATGATTACCATATATGTTTTAAAATACTAGTCTTTTCTCTTCCCAGGCTTGAGAGCTGTGCAACAGCTTTGGTGACAATCAAGATGATGCTACTTGTCAACGCTAAGCCAAAACAGATTATTGTGATGAGGGAATCAGAACTCTCCAAACACAATCATGAAATCTGACCCCATAGACTCCTGCAGCCTCTCTTATTATCAATCAGCTGTAGGTTAAATTGGCTCAGAGAAGAAAGTAATCAAAGTTTATTTCAGAGTATATTAAGGTAATTTCCTAGACCTTACTGAAATAAATGAATGCCTCTCTTACAAATTAGTGTCTATTTGGACTTGAATAAAGAATGTTGAAGTCCTTGTATTCCTTGAATATCTGAGGTCACAAAAAAAGTCAAACGTATTGCTAAATTTTCAGATTCACATAAATTCATCAGATTGTATGTGCATACATTTTATAATTCTACAGCCAATGTACAGACATGAATGACAGGTTTAGTCTAGATATATTTGGTTTTGTGCATAGATACAGATACTTAACAACACAAAGTTTTCTGCTTCTCCTGAAAGTACTTGTCTTACCTCCTGGCTGTGTACAAAGAGATTCCCAGGGTAGACACTATTTAGTTACAACTCAAATTGAAAGAATCCCCTTAGTAGCTTGGTCACATGAGATTTCTGAGGCCAAACTGTTGTGGAAACATTCATTTCTTCTGTGGTAAACATAAATTCAACCTGCTTCTGGTGTCCCCCACAAAACAACTTTAGGATGAACTCCATTCATTTATTTGGAGAAGATTTGTAGCACTGAGTGCAGGCAAACCTGCTGGGGATAGGTGCTTTGTAAACTTTCTAACACATTGCCTAAGCAATAGACACAGCTCTTCCCCTTCAGCCTCCATCCTCATTTATTTTGATGTTGAAAATAATTTTTATGTTTTAAAAAATTGCTTAGGCAAATGTAAACTTGCCATCCAAACTTATATTTAACTCAAAGATAAATTTAACCTACTGCTTCCAATCTGCAGGTTAGCCATAGAATCATAGAATGTTTTGGGTTGGAAGGGACTTTAAAGACCATCTCATTCCAACCCTGCTGCCATGGGCAGGGACACCTTCCACTAGACCAGGATGCTCAAAGCCCCATCCAATGTAGACTGGAACACTAAAAGAAATGGCATCATCCCCAGCTTCTCCGGACAACTTGTTCCAGTGCCTTACCACCCTCACAGTAAGGAAAATATTTAGTTAACTTACAGTTTAAAATTAAATGGGTATTTTAAGAACCGACTTTGTATCCTCTCATAATAAGGAAATTATGACTGGTGTGCAGAGATATATGGATGAGCTCATTTGAAAGCTAAAACCATATAAATAATTATTGCTTCTTTTCAAAAATTTTACATGTAATAAAGAGATTGATATGAGCATTTTTGGGTTTTTTTCTAGCTGAAACACTCAGGGATTTGTAAGTCATTGAATCTTAGAAATAAGAGGATCTCTTGTTCTAAGCAGATGTGTGTCTTCAGCCTTCTTTCCCCGTGGAGCTCTTTTATGGCTAAATCTGATAAGAATTTGCTTCCGCAGTTATCTTTAGGATATCAGATAATCTTTTTTTTCAGCCCTCAAATCCAGGTAGATCTTCAAGTCAGGGATAAGCTTTTATTATTTACAGAATCAAGTGATCTAATTCCCAAAGAGCTTTTGCAGTTGGGAAATCTTTTAAGAGATATTATATTCTGATGGCAGTTTCTCTACGTATACAGAAACATAGCAATCATTTAGAAAATGCTTTTCTTGCCAGCAGATTAACTGTTCTGCCCAATGTTGAAAAAGAAGAGAACTATTGCTAGTATTGTCATAAATTGGTGGTCCCTTCCCCCCACACCTGAAAGACCAGGCAGAAGTTCTGAGCTTAAGAAAGTTCGTCTGGCTGGATCTGCTCTCAGACAGGTCTTGGACTGCCCCATTGCTCGGGGCTGAATTACTTGAAGCAAGCACAACCAGGATGATTTCTGTGGGATATTTAGTCATAAAAAATTAGTTATGAAAATCTACTTTCATTTAGAGAATGCCATTTTTGGAAAGGGACTCCATGAAGTAACATCCGTCTTAAGAATACACAGATATTGTGAAAAGTGAAGGGACACAGTGAAAACACAGAATTAAGAAGAACATAATCAATGCCAGACACTGACAAGTATGTTGCTATGCTATCTAAAGAACTATTTTTATGTTTTACAGTTTTCTTCACTTGGAACACATCATTTCACTGCATGCTAGCTCTCACCAATTATTATCATGCAGTGAACTGTCTGTCTTTTTGTATCAATGGACTGTAAGTTCTCCAAAAAATTGAAGCATATTGAGCTCTCAAAAAATAAAATATAATGAAAAAAGATGAATTGGACAAAATCCAGCTTGGAGATTTATTCCATTTTTATGTGAAAAAAGTGTATGTACTTTATGATCCCTCTGGGTACAACAGTTCTTAAACCTTGTGAATTTTAATAGGAGTATATGAAACCATACAGATTTGAATAAGATTTATGAACAATGTACATTTTAAATTATTGTCTACACATAGCAAAAATAAAAGCCCGTCTCATCACTAGTTTCTTCTCACCCTGAACTTTCCCTTTAAATCTTATAAACCTGATAAAAGAAGCAAGGGGGATGTCACAACTTTAAACTGTTTTTCTATCATGGGGTCAGTAAGGTTTCATGTATTTTCAGACAATTTTATGATTTACAGTTCTCACATTCCAGTCTGGTTATGACTACAGCAAGGTCCCAGCGACTGTCACATCCATGAGTCACATTATTAATCCACTGCCAGACTCTGTTTGAACTGCTACACTTGTAAAGGAGCCAGCATGAAACTCTTGATATTTGCAGACCGTCTGCTAGATCCTTAGTGAGTGAAAACTAAAGTTTCATAGACCTCAATAGAGTTCCAGTCAAGCACAACCACTGATAGTCCCTTGGTACTTATCTCAACTCCTATTGACTTATTAGGTGTCTAAATAGCAGTAGCATGTAGTGATCAGAGTCACAAAACATGCATTTTGTAGAAATGCCAGAAAAATATTTGGAGATGACAGTGACAACAGAATATTTCTAGTGCATTGTGGTGATAAATCTTACAGAATGTACTACATTCAATAATACATTTTAGCAATCAGTTTTTTATATTTGTCATATTACCTTCTGTACCATTCAGTCGTTGGTGTTAATAAAAATTTTACTCATGACAGCATGGATCTTATCATGTGATTACATTATTAGATCCATGATCTAATTTATTAGATTACATGTAACGTAATCTGCATGATCACATGTAGATTACATTACATGTGATCATGTAATCACAATCTGATTACATTCCTCTCATGCTGAAATCTTTACTGGGCAGCACACAGGCACAAATATTATTTTAATAATGGACACAAATGATGCTAAAACACATGAACAGCACAACTGTATTACAAATATATTTTAAATTTTGGTCTTTTTTTCTCAATAGACTACTGAAGACTGATTCATGAACCAAGTAATTTTGCATGGTATTAAGAAACAGCACCAAAATTATTTCTCTGTATCAGGAGAGTTCTGACTTGAATCCAGTATTGGAAACAATAAACACTGTCATAAAAATCAAGGACTGTGAGAAAGTCATGAGAAAAAATTAACCACAGCATATCACCAATTTAGGAACTTCTAGTTTCCTTCTCTGTTGTGGAAAAAGTGTTAAAGAAAGGATTTTGAGGAAATAACACAACAGCTATGTGACTGTTAAATGAAACAAAGGATCAGATGGGAAAAAAACATCAAAAGTCACATGCCTCAAAACTCACAAAGTTTGAAAAATGGGTGGTGAAAAGCACTAATAAGATTGGAGATGAAGCTGGTCCTCCAATATGAATGACGAGATGACAAGACTACCCTTAAACTGAAGGCAAGTTATTGTGGCACTACATGTGGCAAGGGAGGTCACAAGTACAGCAAAATGGATGTGGCAGTGCAAAAGATGTCACGCCTGGTTTGGTGTGCAAGACTACATTTACCCAAGCCCAACAGAGGATATTTATAATAGAAGTGCCAGATGATGAATGTCTGGACAAAACCTTTAGCTGAAGACAGGTAGGAAACGGAGATATCCTAGATTTGTTATATGGGAGGAACATGACCACACTGACGTTGGTCAGATGAGGTGATCTGATGTGCAAGTGACTATGGCTGTGACCAGGCAGATCATCACCCTGACTGCCAATATGGTTGAGGAAAAGCAGCATAGAACATATGAAATTGGCAAAAACAGGATCAAGCAAAAGAAGCAACAACAACTACAATTTATACATTCATAGCATGCACCTCAATTTCTATTTGCGGAAAAAAAAATATACAAAAAAATACAGAGAGAAAAAATTAGAGTATCATTAAGATTGGAAAATATCTATAAGACCATCAAGTCAAATCATAAGCTCAACACTGTCAAATCCACCACTTAACCAAAGACTACTGAAAATAAATAATAAGGAAAAGAGTGGGCAAGGAAATGGATTCTCACCTCAGAAGACTGAAAAGACCAAGGTCTCTCAAAGACAAGGAAGACTAGAGAGGATAATGAATGAGAAATATCTGCACTTATAGAGGAGGAGAAGGAGAAAGAGTGAGGTGAATGCCCATATGGAAAACTTGCTATATCTCCTCTGCTTTCAGATATAGACAGTCAATGAGAGGAGTGGAAGGCTCGAGGTGACTTAACTAAAATTGCAAATGAGTTCAGGGTGTCCTACTTGATTTTGGAGTTAAAGCACTCAAAATCCAGTGGAGGTTAACTTAGGCTGTTTGCATTCAGGTGTAATTCTTACCACCTGATTTTCAAGGTATATGTCCACATGTAAGCTGATATCCTACGCTCCTTTCACAGTCAGTGAAGAGTAATTCATACCTGTAGGAAAAACTTAGGCTGATTTATCTTTGACCCCCATATTTGGATGAGATGAGTTGGGTTTTTATTCCATTTCTTTCCAGTCACTGCAAAAGGAACGTTGGGCCATTAGTTCCAACTTCAATGTCTGTCACAGGGCTTTATATTCTCTGCTTTTGGTCAACAGAATCACACGTTTTAACAGATATTTTATCATGATGATATAATAATGAACACATCTTTGGTCCAAAATGCTATAAAATCATTTGAGATTTGTTTTGAAATTTTCGAACAAGTCATGTAGACTGAAACCATAAGAATCCACCAGCAGTATGAATCATGTCCCTTTAATTACAAAATGTTGCAGTCCTGGGGACTTAGGTCCAGAGACTCTTTTAGCTCTAATGATCACCTTTGCATTTGATCATTCTGCAAAATCACAGGGAATTAGGAAAATATCTGTCACCATGCTAGACAGCAGTAAACAGAAATTTTATGGTAAAAGACAAGTTATTAAATTTTGCTTATGTATTTTTTCTACAACTGAGGGTCATAGTTGTCATGTGTGTGCCCTTCCATATGTCAACATACACATTTAAAAGTCATATATATATATATACATATATATATGTTTAAACACATGTTTAAATGCTGTTTATATTAAGGCTGTTCCTCTATTCCAGTAGTGATAGCAGAACCAAAAACTCCCATGATCATATCCCCTCTAACATCTTCATGCCTTTTTCGTACATACCAATTTGGGACAAAGTTCTTTGAACCTATTTACCTCTTTAACTATTTTATTCAGCTCCAACAATACAGAAAAGGGGAATTCCATGCAAGATACCTCAACTGGAAAAAGAATTAGATAAGCATGAATTATGACAGTTACAAAAATAGCAATATAATCCACCATCCCTCTTGTGTGTATTTCTCCCTCTATATGGGTCCAAACTCAGTTTTTAAAAGGCAATTTAGGAAAGTAGATACTGATGTTCCAAACCTGTACTTGTGCTGCACGAATTACCCACTGGGAAGGATGGCTCAGCATGGGTGTTTGCATTGGAACAACACACTTGTGCAATTTATTTCCTTTTATAAAGCCTGGAGTGGCTCTAAGGATCCTTTAGCTCGTGACCTGGAAGAAACGTGAAGCTATTGCAGTAGCTTTGGATCGCCAGACTAGCAGGTTACTGCCAGGCATCACTGGCTTTGCCCTGCAGTATTGTCTCAAGCTATTTGCATTGGCTCTATGCTGCAGGCCGAGCTGTCATTTGGCCATTTCCACCAGTTTTTCTTCACCAAAGAAGCAGTCTAACCCTCAGCTCACAGCATTTACAAAGCACTGCTGTTTTCTATTTAGGGGTGAGGGAGAGAATTGAAAGCTTAGCCTGGTATTCTTCACCCTTCACTATGCAGAAGCACTTCACATCGTTAGCTCAGTATCTGCCAACACACTGGCACACTGCACAGGAATGCTTCTTACTTCTAAAAATAACAAAGCAAGAACGAGGGAAAAGCCTCTATTTTATACAAAATAAAGCAAGTTTTAGTCTGTAATATGTACTCCTAAGTGAACCCACAGAAGAATTTCCTTATGTCTCTAAAAGCAAAAAAAGTTTAGAAATTATAGAAATACAGGATACAGGAAACTTCAAAAGGGACCATGGGTGGTCCGTAATAGTTAGACACCACAGGATTACTTAGTCAGAGAGCAGAGCTCTGACACAGAAACCAAACCTCTGTGGCAGAGAAGAACTTTATAACAGCCCCAGAAGTGGGGGATTGCAAGGAGGACATTTGCATAGCCCTGCCTTCAAACTCAAGACCAGTAGTAAAAGACCAAAAGCTACAACTATGTCACAAGAAAAGATCAGAAGAGATTCAAGGCATCTTCGTTTATCAGAATGCAACTCAGATCATCCAACAGTCCCTCCTGACTTAATCACAGGGATAAAATATTCCTCTGGAACTCTATTCTGACTTAATACAGAGTCACTTAATACAGAGTGCTTCAATAGGACATATGAATAGGCACCAGTAATAGTTTGATTTACCAGAAGAAAAAGAGTAATCTCTACCCAAATCTTTAATGTGATACTGGTGCTATTTCTATGATTATTTTTCACTTAACTTCTTCTCAAGCTCTTTTAATTTGTTGCTTTAGGGTTTTCTCTAAGAAAATATTAGACTCAAAGAAACAGAAAAAAATTAGTTGGAGAGAACTGCAGAGGTTTCTAATCCAGCCTCTTACTTGCAGGCTGGCTAAATTTGAGGTTAGATTAAAAAAAATCATGTGTTTTGAAAGTTTCTGGGGACAGAGCTTCAACAAGGTCTCTGCCTGTGTATTGGGCTTCACACGTGCTTTTGTTGAAACTCCTGCCACTCCTCTGGGTCAATCATTTTAGCTTGCCAAGGTCCCTTTCCTCTGAAGAGCAGCTCTTCCCTGCTGATGTTTGACACTACCCCACAGGGTGCCACTTGTGAAGGAGGTGAGGCTGTGTTCCTGTCCCATTCTCCAGGTTTTCAATGGATAAATTAAACAGTATAGGCACTATACCAACCCCTTAGGAACATTATTTGTAGCTCAGCACCAATCAGATTTTAAACGGTAGCTTGTTGTTTTATATTAACCTACTTCAGCTCTGAAATTATGCAGAGCTAAAGTCAGAGATTTCAAAGCACTGACGTAATCCCAAATCCAGCAACCCAAGCAGTTTTTCACCTACCCTGCAGTCCACCAGTCTAGTCCATCTCCTTCTTGGCTACAATCTGACTGCAGGGCTGTTTCGTGGTACCCTGTCAAAAACCTTACTGAAGTCTGTCTTCTTGCTTCTTTATTACCCCCAAGCTGTTACAGATGTTCTCATTTGTGTTTCCTACAGTCTATGCTCATACTGTGTGTGCTCTCAGGCATATTTATATTTCTCAGAATTCATAAATAATTAGTTTCAGAGTATGCGTAAAGTCTATAGTTATGAGTGCACCTACATCACCAAAAGGTTGATATGAGCACTAGAGGTACTAGAGAAAGAATAAAGCAGAACTATTCCAAGGACCCTGAGGCCTGCATATCTAAAGCTTAGATAGCAATACTTCCAAAATAACCCTACCTTCAGCCTCTCTTCAATCAGTGTGTGCCAAAAAAATTTCTTTACTTTTTACTATGTAGCTGCACGAAAGAATTACAGATTCTTGCTTCAGTCTTTGGTTGAACACTTTTGTTTTAAAAAAGCTAGTCAGCATTGTTTTCTGAGCAGAGCATCAACATGAAGCTTAATGAGAAATCCAGAAAAAAAAAAAAAACACTTAAAAACATGACTAAAGTAACAACAACAAAAATGCCATCCCTCCAAAATGCACATATGAAAAATAGGAGCAGTTGCTGAGCATCCAGTCCAGGAGAATGTATTCAAATGAGCCATGTCTCTGAATTTGTACCTAGCCTGATATGGAAGAAGCATCATTTATAGAAACTGTCAATTAAAACTAGGAGATGTAATGCAGTAAAAATTAACTCTTAAGATACCACCACAGCATATCCTTCAAACCAGATGTCAGTGCTGTGGCATGAAGAAAGTTAGTTTCACAGACAGATAAGAAAGGCTAGTAGGACATCCCTTTATGCTTTAGGAGAGTAGGAAAATGCAGCATGGCAGAATGCTGGGAAGTTCTGATTCTTGACAGAAGTGTGAAGCATGTGTTGTGTATGTGTTCTGCATGGAAGTAGGGAATGCTCAGTGGAGCTCTGAATCCTCTCAGCAACAGCCCAGACACTCTGTGAAATAAAAATCCAGACATCAGTCTGGCTGAAAGCATTGAAAGTAAGCTAAAAACATATGCGATTACTTGTGTAGGTGACAAGAGAAACTGGAATATAAAGTACTCTAGACAGTCAATAAACCTGTCTTACAAACTTCCCTTTGTCCTCAGTAAAAAAAACCCCAACAAACAACAAACCTCTCAAAATCATCCAAAAACTTAGCCTCAAGTGTAACTAAACATAAATGTCAAATATTTTAGAAAACACAAGGTTAGTAAGGTTTTCTGACTGCAAAAAGACTACATATTCAAAATATGCAGAAAATATTCCCAGCTCTGCACAATAACTGTGCTTTCTATCTGCTTCTGCAGTTAGCACATTAAAGACATTTTGGTGCATCACTAACGTGTTCTGCAAACTGTGCCACAGGGTTGGGATGACCAGTGGCAACTGTGAGATCTAGCTTCTCAGTCTTGAGCTGTGTGCTTTCCTACATGATCTTGGAAGGCTGAAACACCAGAGTAATCCTTTATCACCCTAAACATCCTGATAGCAGATACAGATAAGAGTTGTATTGCATGAAAACAGTTTACTACTATCTGTCCAACATTTCCCCCCCCCCCCCCTTTTTTAATTTTTTCTCCACAGATCTCAATCGAAAAGGCTGTAAGAGGGAAGGGAAAAGAATAAGAAGATTGCATTTTTCATACTGTCGACACCTTAGTAAAGAGTGTCATGATGTGCTGTTGAGTAGCATTTGTGATAATTACAATGAAAATAAATGAACTATTTTAAAGAAGCAGCTGATAGTGTTTTTGTCATAATTGCCAAGAGTATCTTTTTAAAGGGAGATGATGTAAACGTTCCACGTTCACTAAATTATAATGATGCAGTGACTTACATGCCAGCATGAGATACTTTCCACAAGTAATAACGCATTTCGAGTTCAAAAGAAGTTCTTTCACTTTCTATAACATAGAAAGGTCCTTGATGATCCCAGAACAAGTCTCAAAAAGATCTAGAAGGTTTTAAGACAGAGCCCAGAAACTGCTGCAAAAACTTCACTCTAGTAAAGAAGGAGAAAGAGAAACTTGGTGTGTGTTACCCTATAGCCAAGGCTGTCATCCCTGTAAGAGAAGCTGGGCTAGGGGTACCTTAAAATGCAAATGAACTGCTTTTAGCTGTGCTGGTTGATGTTTCTCCACACATAAAGCAGGAACCACTTCTTGGCACAAAGCTTCTTCTTTTCAAACTAAGGACTAGGTTTTGCTAAAAGAGGGTATCTTGAAAAATTGATGCACAAACCCATGGTGTTTTTAGTCACTCCTCTACAGATGTTCCAGAACTTACCACGTCATAGATAATGTGTCTCACCTGACACTGAGGCAAAGCCTGTCTGACAGATTGAGGGCAGTCAGAGGGCAGCAAAGGTAATTACATAGATAGGGAGTTACAAAAGAAATGAAGCAATAAAACCAACCTTGTGATGCATAGATCCTCAAACAAAAACAGAATGCTAGAAGCTAAGGAATATATTAGAATAAGAACAGTTAGAAAAGTAAATTGTGCCAGCTTTTGCCTCAGAAGTTTTCAAAAGATTTGTTCTACCTTCATGATGATATTCTTCAGGTGTTGCTTGTGCTAAATACTTAGTTCCAGAAATTTAACTGGCTGCTTCAAACTACCACACCCAAACTTCTGAGGCTTTTCCTGCTGCATGAGTTAGTTTGTGTGCCGTGCTGTGAAAGCTCTGTTGTAATCACAAACCATTTTTTCCGGAGAAGGGAATCTGGCAATGCACAAACATTAGATCTCAGAGAGTACTGTGCAGAGCAGTGAGAGATTCCACGCACCAATTATGTAGCAGCACATACATGGGAGAGGAGAAATCATTTCATTTGATTCCATGGATTCAATTCACTTTTAACCCTGATTTGTGTGTTCAGGTCTATTGCAGATTAGAAATGCCAAATATTGTGCTAGTCTAAGTATTGTGTATTGGATAACACCCAGTCAAAGGTGCCTTTATTTGTGAAAATGGTGTCAAACAGCCAATCTGATATGAAAGCCACAGAATCATAAAATCATAGAACCATAGAATATGTTGAGTTGGAAGGGATCCATCAGAATGGAACCCTGTGCACGACAGCCCAAGAATCACACCATGGGCCTGAGAGCATTGTTCTAATGTTTCTTGAACTCTGTCAGGCTTGGTACTGTGACTGGGGAGCCTGTTTCAGCGCTCAACCACCTTCTGGGTGAAAAACCTTTTCCTGATATCCGATCCAAACCACCTCTGACTCAGCTCCTTGACATTCCCTTGAGTCCTGTCTCTGGTCATGAGAGTGAACAGATGATTATCTTCCTCTCAGCTGCCCCTCATGAGGATGTTAAAAATCACGATGAGGTCTCCCCTCAGTCTTCTCTTTTCCAGACTGAACAAATCAAGTGACATCTGCTGCTGCTCCTAAGGATTCCTCTCCAGACCCTTCACCATCCTCATGGCCCTCCTTTGCACACTCTCTAATAGCTGAATGTCTTTTTTATATTGTGGTGCCCAGAACTGCCCCCAGCACACGAGGTGAGGCTGCCCCAGTGCAGAGCAGAGCGGGACAGTCCCCTCCCTTGCCTGGCTGTCGATGCTGTGCCTGATGCTCCCCAGGACAGGGTTGGCCCTCCTGGCTGCCAGGGCACTGCTGACTCATGTTCAGCTTTCCACTAACCAGGACCCCCAGGTGTCTTTCCACAGCTGCTCTCCAGCCTCTTGTTCCCCAGTCTATGCACAGAACCAGGGTTGCCCCATCGCAGGTGCAGAATTCAGCACTTTCCCTGGTTAGATTTCATATGGTTGGTGATTGCCCATCTCTAATTTGTTGAGGTGTCACTTCAGGATCTCTCTGCCCTCAAGGGAGTCGAGAGCTCCTCTCATTTTAGTGACATTGGCAAACTTCCTTAGTACTCCTCTGAGTCCTGTGTCCAAGTTATTAATGAAGATATTGAAGAGAACTGGGCTGAGGATGGAGCCCTGCAGAGCCCCACCAGTGACAGGTCACCAGCCTGTAAGCAAGTCCTTATATATTTATTTATTAGGTGGATTTACACTATACTTTATTTCAAATTAAGCAGCTAAGGCATAAATGATGATAACTATGAATGCAGTTGAATTTTCAGGTGAAAACTAGTCCAGAAATCAAGGCAATCTACTTTAGATTTACAATGCTCCAAATAAAGGGCTAGATCCCTATTGAGAGCTTCAAAATAACTGCCAGAACTGATGCTAAAATATTCTGGCGAGAAGAGAGCTAGTATTAGGTATTATTAAGTGCTACTGAAAGTGGAAGAAGTTGTAGGAATTCTTTCAAGAATGGGGTCTTATCTTTCCCCAGATTGTATCTATAATCTTGCAGATAGTATGCCAGGATTCTTTCTGATGGTTGCTAAAAACTGCTGGAAGCTCAGAAAGAGCCTGATTTTTTTCACTTAAAAAGTACTGGGGAGTTCCAATTGACCTCAAGCCCTGTGCTGACATAATACAGCTTGTACTTAACTGTCAATTTTTTTAGAGACTTGTATATATTTTTAAAATGTGTTTTATGGCCTAAGTGGCTAAATATACAGATTTTTATAGGAATACATGTGTGTATATAGCCTGGTTAGTCTATTACAGAATATATTGAACTAAAATTTTATGCTCATATATTGACTTAGAAATGCATTCAAATTTTTTTTCAGCCATTACCTCCTCCAGATGTTATTTTCTCTGACATTTTAAAATATATGCATAAACCATTTCTAAGCTTTCCCTCAATACAGTATGTTTGAACTCTTCTTAATTAAAGAATTTTAAATAATTTATATTTAAACAATCTGTGTTTTCTGGATTGAGACAAAAGTTTTGAAAATCTTATCTGGGATAAATTTTATTGAAAGCTAGCATGAGAATAAAGTGAGTCTCTAAAGTTGTTTACTGTGGTGGGTTTGGATAGAATCGTCATTCTCCTTTATTCTTCTGGATTTTCACTAGAAAAAATTAATTTTCTAGGGACCAAAAATAACTATAAGACCCCATCCTCTCTTAGCACCATATTTTCCCTCGTGTGTATCTCTAGCCTTACAGACAGAACTTCCAATGCTTTTATTCTAAGCATAGCTTTTCAGATATTATTTTCTCAAAGTGACCAAGGAATACTGTAATCAATAAAATAATCCTGTCCACACTATGGATACCAAATCAAGTTGGTTGTTTGGTGGTTTTCTGGGTTTTTTTGGTTTGTTCTTTTTATTTATTTATTTATTATGAAGGCAGACTGGCTCCAGACAGAGCTGGGCAGGGCAAAAACTGTCGTATTTCTGTGTTGGCTCCACATCAGCAACATTGGCTATAGCAGGCAGGAGCTCAGGGAGACTTGGCGTCCTGGAGTGACTATCTCAGAAGTCAGAACTCTCTGTACTGGTGCCCAAACCAAGAGGATTTCATCCTGGGTGTGGCGCCGCTCCAGTACGGTTCCCATATGGCTCCAGCGTCACAACTTGCTTAAGTTAATTGAAGTCAACCAAAAGGAAATTCCCCCCTTTGCCTCCCTTGTGCCATCACGAGCATTTGCATGGCTGGGTGGGAAGCCAAGGCACTTCAAGATAGACAGAGACTGCTTGGATCAGGGAAACAAACTGTGGGTAAAAAAAAATTAAAATAAAATAAAATAAAATAAAATAAAATAAAATAAAATAAAATAAAATAAAATAAAATAAAATAAAATAAAATAATAGAAAGTGGTGGGTTTTCTGCATTTCAGCTCTGCTTCCACAGCAGAGGTACAGGCAAAAGGAGGGATCAGACTATAGTCAACTTAGAAACAAGCTTTTGCTTATCAGACCTCGTGCGTGGAGGACCATGTTGTCTCTTAATTTTTTCTGTGGAGAGAAAAGCTGCCTCCAGGCTTCACATACGTTATGTGCTTTCCTTTCTCCTACTACCGACTATATGTGGCCTGTATGTGGAGACTTTTTAGGTAGAATCCAGCACTGGAATGATCAGAAGAAAAACAAAGTGAAATTGCTTTAGCTGAGGCATTAAGGAAAAGAGTGAGAGCGGTCAGAAGCCAAGAGCTTGAAGGCAATCAGTAACCAGCCAGAGAGCCAGCAGTCTAATTCCGGTTTTTATCTGGCTGTCATGTGCTAGGTTTGCCCAGATAAAGAGAAAGGAACCACTTTGGTCGATAGCTGTGTTAGTCAGTATAACTGTGTTGTAGTAAGGGAAGGGAAGTGAGGTTTCTTTTCACAATGTAAATATAAGGTTGTGGCAAAATTGTGTGATTCCCCAAATGAGTTGTTTCGCACACTTGTATAAATCTGACTTTTGGCTTGAGAATGCGAGTTTTGACACATTTTTTCAGAATGGTTTCCAAAGTGTATAGAGATGTTGGGTTGGACAGATGTTGTAGGGGTTCCAAGTGAAATAAGCATAGAAACATTATCAACAATTACACAGTAAATACAAAATCCACAAATAACTTCACCCTTTTTGGATCACCTGAACTGATTTCTCTTTCTTTTTTTTTATAGAAACTTAAAGATATTTTTGTTGATTATTTGTCTTTCAGGTACATAAATTACAAAGACGGATGTAAAACATAAAAAATTAAAAGAGAGACTTTGTAGACAAATGCAGTTTTATACAGAAAGGCATTGAGGTATTGATAATATCTCTCCTTAAACAGTCCATTTACCTAAGTGAATGTTTTTGATCCAAGGTGAGAGAACTGCCCAGAAACAAAATTCAAAATCTAATGAAGTGCGTACATGGATGACCTCTTTCTGATGGTTTGAAGTAAAAGGTCAGAAGGTCACACAGCAGAGCAGAAGTTAATGAAATGAAACCCAAAATCACCAAAGCTAATACGGACAGAGATCCAGAGCTTCTCTTGCTGTGTTCAGCCATGTCAAGCAGTGTAAGTAAGGGTTCAGACCCAATATATATGTAAAAATGTAGTCAAATTTCATAACATAGTGAATAATTTCATGTTTCCAAAGAAGTAAAAAAATCCAAACCAACAAAAGAAAACAACACCAGAAAACTTTTCTACAAAAGTCCAATTCAGCCTTTTAAAAACATCTTCTTTTTAAGTACACAATATAAAATAAAAATAAAATAAAATAGAAATAGATAAATATAAAATAAAAATAGATTATTAGAAGAATTATCTTGAGCCACCACTGCAAGTTTCTTAGATTTCTTGGACACCTATAAAGGTCAGTTTATCTCCATTGCTTGGAAAGGAAAATAGAATGTTCAAAAGGCTGTTGGGCACTGGAAAGATGAAGTGTCATAACATGGTAAATGACAGGATGAAAGCACATCTTTGGTTTATTTTGATATGTATTCCTGACCTGCAACGTAGTGCTTCAACATTCAAAAAAAACTCATATTGAATTATCCTCTCACGTGTGCCTGCTGGCCTCTCCAGAACATTTGCCCCTTTTCTGGTAAAATATAAACCTTCCCACATTCCTTCTGTAGCCCAAAAAACATAATATGATATTGTCAGAAGCAAAACTTTTTATTTTTAAATAAGCATCATAGATTAAATACACCAAGCCAGTTGAGACCTGCCACAGAGCCATCTGTGTTTAGCAATTGACAATAAGACAAATTTACTGTGCAGATGAGTCACCCCAAAATGTGGTTTTCACCTTTCAAAAAAAACTGTGTTTGATTTAAATTTGTAATTGCAATTTTATTGAGTTTTCATTTTATTCAGACTACGAGAGGTAACACATAAGGTTTTGTTAGATAAATTAGACACAAGTTTTCTTAAATACATGAGAGTGCAACCTTCCGCAGCTTGATGCTCAAAGTAGCTTAACTTCAGTGCATACCGTGCTAAAGGAGCAAATATCTTCCAGGCATCTTAGGGATTGAGTGGTTACATGATTTATTTTCTGAAGGACATTACAGAGACAAGGAAATACTCAAGTAAACCATTGCAATTTTTACCGTAGTGTGCAATATATGTCATAGATGAATTAATAATTTTCATGTTATAGAAAATGAAGAGGATTGTGGGTTACTAATATTACTGCAAATGTCAAAAGTTTCCACTTCTTTCAGAAGTAAAAAAAAAAAAAAGAAACAGAAAAAACCCAACACAATAAAAGCCAAACAAGAGAGTATTTTCTCAAGGCTTGTCTAATCAGTATTTAATAAAAGTGGAGATTTTAGCCATCCTTTTGGTTAACTACTGGTTTAAATTACAAACTACAGTTGCTGCTTGTTTAAATATTACTTTTGCAGGGGCAGGGAAAGAAAACTTTAGGGATGCCACAATTCTGCAGAGTTTACAGATCTTTAAATGCCAGAGGTTGAGCTGATTAATGAACACATCTGTAAGTCAAATTCTCAGAGGCTGTTTCCATGCTGGCTGAAACCAGAAAGTGCTGGAAATCTATTGAGAAGGTTTAAGATTCCCAGCTCAAAAATCCAAGACACACATACTTGCCTAAGGATCTGAATGGAGTTATTTGAAACCAGATTGCTGCCACCAGTCTATTCATATTCAGAGCTAGAGAATTTGCCAGCTTAGGATAGGCTTATTTATGAGATAGAGTCACATTGTGCTCTGTTCAGTCCAAACCACATGATAAGCATAAGGGATAGAATTATGGGGTTTTTTTCTGTAATTTATCCTTAGTCTGCTTTCACTTTGTGTGCGGTCTCATCACTTACAGCAATCAAGACATACATGAACTTCCAGTAGAATAAGGCAGCATGTGACTCTGGCATCCGATTATATTAGTGATGATTAAAGAAAAAAGAGTAATTGAAATTCCAAATGATGCTAGAATCAGAGTAGGGTTGAAAAGACTACTCTACTACAAAGTAGGAGAATGAAAAGCTAACATAATTTCAATAGATAAAGCCAAATTAATAGAATAATACTTTGCAATTTTTGGTAATGATTTCCTGGCTTTAATAACTTTAGAAATGTTACAGTAAACTTATTTTCCTTTTCAAATAAGCTTTTGGAAAAGTGAGAAGAAAGACTTCTAGTTTAATTGACCTTGTTCTCTTGTTGCACCAAATGCTTTTAGCAGGCAAAGCCAATCTGATGGGAAGGTGGCACACAGGAATTTAGGAATATTTTCACACACTTGAATGCCTTATTAATCATAGGTTATCTTATCAAGCACCATTCTCCTTCTGAGTCCAATTCAAGTTTTAAGATATGACCAGCTCAGGAGCCATGAAAATCACAGTGTTTCCTCCAGAAGCGGTACCGTGTGTTTGATTGAACCAGACCCTTTTGAGTTTCATTTGTATCTAGCTTTGTTCTGGCTACAAACATAATGAGAATACTTTCAGCTCTGAGGCTAAAGCAATTACTGAAGCAAGATTATTTTTATTTCTTTCAAGTGTGTCCTAGCTTGTCTAAAGACCAATAAATTAACTAACCACGTGCTTTCCAGTGAGAAGTTTACCTTAACTTACTTCACATTCAAAACCTTTTTTAAGTCTCTTTCGACCTTTGATGACAATCTCTAAAACTGAAAGAAACCCATCACCCTATTTGTTATTCCCTCAATCATTTAAAAGTGATGCTTACCTGTACTGTCATGGCTTTAGAGAGAGACATGAATTTATCTTAAACAAAAGATAAACCTGAACAAAAAATATACATGAATTTTTTGTCTGAAGCTTCACACAGGGGTCAAGTAGCATGTCATTGGTCTGAATACCTCTTTTCTAGGACAGGAAATATATACAAAATAAGGAGAAACTATAACTAATAAAGCTTGTCCTTAGACCGAACTTCAGACCTTGGTCTTTGCAGTTGAAAAGCAATTTTACAAGCTC
Source organism: Lycocorax pyrrhopterus obiensis (assembly GCA_014706295.1). NCBI lineage: Eukaryota > Metazoa > Chordata > Aves > Passeriformes > Paradisaeidae > Lycocorax > Lycocorax pyrrhopterus. Next base: position 10,329,992 of record JACSVZ010000015.1, read on the forward strand.
AATTGCCAATAATGTTTCTTCTGGATTTTAAGATAGAGTGCTTTGTGTGAATCAGTACTTGACTGGAAGTTCAGGGTGCTACTCACCTTGATTCACTCTCATTTTCAACAAGTGAGATTGGCTTGTTGAGAGATCGGGAATCTTAAGATTTATGGAAAGAATTTACTATTTCAGATGTTTGGGATTACAAAATAAACCCCAAAAACTAGTATATATTTAGGAAAAGAAATCAGTGGTCAAAACTGTGTTCCTCATACCTTCTGAAAAATTGTTCTGAATTTCTTAGGCTTTTTCAGTGTGGTGAAGGGTTAATAGTGAAAGGAATCCTACATTTAATTAATTCATGAAAAACTCTGGCTAATATAAGTGATTCAATCAAATAATGTTTGTGTTTTGACTAAGGAGTTCAAATTCAAAATTGATTTAACTTCACTAGTTTCCTTGGTCCTTTTGTAGAATTAAATTATTAATTTCATTTACTAAGTGGCACGTTTAGTTACCATACAGCCAGATCCTGAAACCATTCCAGAATCACATACGAGCAGACACTGAGATGCATATTCATTTCGAGACTGGTGCTGATCATCCTTGGCCCAGCTTTCATCCCTTTCTTGTTGATGAAAAAAAAATTATTTAAGTAGATACACTATCCAGGCTTTTATGCTGTATGAGCCTTCAGTATTATGAATTCCTTCCAACTCACCACTAGAGGGATAGTTAGGGCATGCCCTTACATATGACATGAAAAAAAATTATCTTTCTTTTATTAAATTTTTTTTTCCATATGTAATTTGCTGAACACAAAGTAAAAGATGAGTGGGGGATTTATTATGCAGTTTCCTTTCAACAATTTGTTTTTATATGTGAAATAATTTACACTTTTAGTAAGCACTTTTCCCTATTTTCTTCACATCACTGCTTCCAAGAGTGTTGTTAGAGTCTGAGATTAGAGCAATTCACTATAAAAGTTGAAGATAATTGAGAGAACATCTTTTGAAAGACAACCTGGGTCTAAATTTATAACGAAGTATGACAAGTTATCAAGGTAATGTGAAACTGAGGGAAAAGCTAAGATGGAGGCAATATGATAGCTTGAGGAATTGAAAGGTTCTGATGTAAGAAATATTACAGAATCCCAGTGTCTTGTAAAAATATTTAAGTGGAGAAAATACAAAAAAATTTTACTTCAATAACAATATTTCTTCCAAACTAAAATAATCTGGAACATAACAACATTTTCTGGAGTTAGTTTAACAGTAGAGAAGATTCAGAGTAAATTGGACAAAAATTATTTTTTTTCCTTCATCATATTCCAGATAGGTCCCTGGGAGGATGGATCAGTGTTCCCTTTGGTCATTTGGCAGAAGCTGACCTGTTCTAGGTCCCAGAATGGATGTGTTTATGTGAGGAGCAGCAAAGCAAAACAGTGTGAAAAAACAGTGTTCCCAGAGATTGAGAGAAAATGAAGCTGCCAGACTCAGAGATACTTCAGTCACCTCTTGCAGGTATGCAGTGGACTGTCTAGTTGAGCCACCATTTTACTATAAACACAGAATAAATCATATCAAAAGCTTAGATCAAAGACTGTATAAAAGAAAATCTGTAATGCAGAGCTACTAATGAAAATGAATCCTCTTTACTCTGCCAAACCACCTTTCTTAGCTTGTGTCTGTTAGTAAGTGTGCAAAATCTAAAACACAAGTCAGATGACAGCAAAAATAGGCAAAATGCCCACACAGAAAGGATGTACTGAGAATAACCAATTACACAATGGTTTGATGGTTTGGGGTGATAGTATCTGAGTAGAGGAAGGGGATCATTTGGCCAGCTGGAAAGAAGTGGAAAGGAAAACTATGGAAGGGTTTAAGGATGAATGAAAGAAGAGTTAACAAAGTGTGGAAACTCAGTTGACAAATGTGTAGTTAAATGACTAAAGCTCTTGGATAAGACAACTAAAGTAGGCAGAAGAGTAGTAGTTAAGGTATAAAAAAATTTTCAAGATGCCATTAACAGCAATCAATCAGTTGTTTCTAGAAATAATTTTTTCTTGGATGATGTTAATAAGCCTTAAAGTTCAAAAGAAAACCCAGCCACAAAAGATGTCAGAGTCTGCAAATCTCCTTTTGAACCATGAACACAGGAAAGCTTCATCCCTAGATTCTTTTTCACCTTCAGGACAAAGTAATGCCTGTCACATGGTAGTATGATGTGACAGTTCGATATAAACTTCTAGCTCTTTGAACTTCCTGGAAAATTAAAATTGCTCTATAAGCAAGGAAGTATTTTAAGTATTTTTTACTGATTTTTGTTGTTGTTGCTTTAATTTCTTGTGCATATTTTGATGCAGAAACTTTATTTTCTTTTTATTTTTTAATGGCTTGCTTTCTTAATTCTTTTATTTTATTTTTTCTCCTTACTTTATTTCTTCAGCACTATGAAGGAGAACAAATCTCTTCAAATGAAAAAATCTTTCTCTGAAGTGCAAAGCAAAAGCTGGCTCACTTTGGAGCTCACTCTTCATGAACCACAGAGACTTTCCAAGGTACCTGCCCCAGCTGACTCCCTTTTTAAGCACTAAGCAAAGTCCATAAATTCTATTTCAAAGTTGAAATTTACAATGGACTCCATTCATAAAACTGTCATGATAGGTTTTCTACGAGCATTTCACACTGATGTGCAGAATGCTTCCAAGCTGAGTAAAAGCTGAGTGGCTCATACATATCAAAGATTTCTCCTTTATAGACAGATGGCCAACTTGCCATTGGCCTGAGAGAAGGCGAGGGGAGAAGTGTTAGCTCAGAAGTGCCAGACTACAATAAGCTGGTTCATAAAGAGCTGATCTATGCTCTTTGCTGCCTGCTCAGAACCCATTTTAAGAACGTGACCTAACTCCCATCGAATCCACCAGGCTTCAGCAGGAACTGGAACATGCCATATGTCTGAAAAGGAGCTCTTCTCTGGCATGAAGCAAAACAACTCATGAGTGGGAGTTAAGAGAGCATGGCAAAAGGAAAGAAATTTCTGTCCTATTAAATTTCCTCTTTGCTATTGTATTAAAAAATATAACTTGTTTCATGCCTTGAAAAACGGTTATGTCAGAATGATTCTTAGTTGATAGAAATTGCCACAATTGTGACACAGTAATTTCTGATTTATTTGTACCATGATCCTTTATATTAAGTAGAGGAGGAGATGTATAATGTATAGATTGGGTAAAGATCATCACACAATGGCAGCATTCTAGTTCTCCTTCTGTACTGAATTTCTTGGGGTTTATTGTTTTATAATTAATTTCCAGTCAGTTCCCCGCAAGATTTTTAAGTCTCCTTTGTCTTAAGCAGAGGTCAAAATTTTTGGGGGAAAAAAAATCTAGAAACAGAAGATGCTATAAAATAGTTACAGAAAATAAAACGAAAAAAGGCATGTAAATGTCTGCATTAGAACCCAAATTTCTACTCATGCAAACACAGTGGAAATACAAGACTTCTATAATGTGGTTTACCAATTACTATCAATGTAACTTTAGAAATTCTAATGTAGATCAAGGTTGTTATTTTTAATCTTTTCTCTGATCAAGTAAAAATAAAGTGTTTGTTTCTTTGGTTCACAACCAGAGCTGGGAAAAAGCTTGACTTAAACCATTCTAAATAAACTATGATAAAACCCAGTAGCATTATAAATTTTGTGGAGGTTTTCTGTTTAGATACAATCTGTAAACTATATCATTATACTATTATGAGGATTAAATAAGTATGAGAAATTTAATGAACTATAGCTGTGTTAAATTATTTCAAAAGATTGTGAACTTCCCAAGAATGTTCTGTAGGAGCTGTAGGAGTCTGCTGGGTACTATTCATTTGCCAGGCTGTTGGCATTTGAAAAATGGCACCAGGGCCATCGCTTTCTAACGGGAAGACTGGATTATGATTTTTTTTTTTTTCTCCCACTTGTGCCTATACAAATACCCTCTTCTTGAACACTGCTTGACTTTTTTGGTCAAGATTGCATAAAATCTGTTTTATTTTGGTATATAATAGGCTCCCATCTCCAACGTCAAGTGCAGGTCTTTGAGGAATACAACCTGGGCAGTATTCATACTAAAATACTTAATACTCTTATTTACTTGTGTCCCCCTTGCTCCCCCAGAAAACACTTTCTGGATTTTTCTAAAAAAGAAAAAAAGGAATTCTATTTCTTATGGAAAGGTTTGGTTCTTACTCTGACAAATAGTGATACAGGGTTTTATTTTGTATATTAAGAAAAGTAGGAACAGTATTCTATTCTATTCTATTCTATTCTATTCTATTCTATTCTATTCAACACTATTCCATTCCGTTCCAATATATGACAAAAAATTTCATAATCATTTTTTCCTAATACATCTTAGGTGAGCTACTGCTGAATCCGAGAGGAAAGTTACCTTAACAGTAAAGAGAAGTATTTTGTTTATGCTCTGTCCATGTGATAGACAAGGGAACTAGTGCAAAGACACAAAAGGACAAGAAGAAAAGGACGTGCAGGAAGAAGGTTTTTGGAATACATATGACAATGTATATGTTCTAGAGGAGAAAAAATGCATCTCCTTAAATTGGTGATGACTTTTCTCATGGTCCTGAGAGGGTTTTGAAGCAGAAATCTCTGTGCACTGCACAGAGTTTCAGACTCAGAAGGCCTGAAATTTGTCTATCCTTTTACTCAATATTTTATTCATAAACAGAACACCTTCAAATTCCTTCAATTCCTTTTAGAAGCATATTTTCCTGGCATAAATCTTTTTACATTCCCTGAAATGTATAGTGTCTATCACATAATAAGCATTTTGAAATAATGCTGCACCTTAGGCTCTAGAGAGAAATTTGTGAATTCTTTTTTTTCTGTTTTTAATGCAGATGAGTAAGTGAGCTTGTATATGTGCATGTGTCTTATTTACTGTGTTGAATTAAAATTACATTCTCACAGCAGTTAGAGGAGGGAGAGATCTACTGTTTTCAAGTTGTTTTCTTTAAAATGCAGTATGTTTCCTTCCAGACACAGGACAGATTAGACAGAAAGTTATTATATTCCATCTTAACAAATACACCCTTACAGATTTTCTCATAAAAATGCCATTCCTGTTTTTCCTAAATACCCTTTTGGGTGAGCATCAATACACAGTCATCTGTCATTTCAATGCATGAACCCTTTGCAGGTGATTTTATGTGCATGGAGAATATAAGAGATTTTGTTATTCCAAGTACAGCATCAATATACCTGGAGGTACTTCAATGTTTTGCTGGCAGACTACCTTTAAATTCTACACAATTTTTCGTTGATCACAATGGCTTTGCCTGGATTTTCCAGGGCCATGGACAGACTTTTCCAAGTGCAATATGCACAGTTGCTTTTCCTATAGATTTTCTAACCATTATGTCTCCATTTTTCCTCTGATCCATCTACAAAACCAGTCTAAACTTCTGGCGTTCCTGACTTAACAAGGTACGTAAGTGATGCCCAGTTTAAAGTAGTGGCTTTAGCTGTATTTTTGCTATTTATCCTTAAACAGGCTTCAGCTGAACAATGTCAAGAATAAGCTGGCTGCTAGTGCTAGACTAGGGAGCTGAAATCTGTTCTATTTCACCTTCTTAAATCTAAGGGGAAATATCCAGCTGAGCCAGGTCTGATTTGTTTGTTTTCAAAATGTGTCTGAATTTGCTCCATGACAAATCTTAATGAATGGATAGGGATGACAAAATCATATTGAAATGTAATGGTAAATTTTACATCAAAATATGAAATCCTGTGGATGCACACTATATGCATCCTGCACAGCTGGAAGCTTTCTTGCCAAGTAATGCATTGCCCGGTCATTCTGAAATAAGGCACAGTTTATAATGCTGTGTTCCTTATAAGTTTTCAACCAAGAATTCCAAAGTGCCAAACTGCAATTTAGAATATGATGCTTCTCTTGTTTAATCTATTTCATTCATTCAAATGAAAAACTTTTCTTCTGAGACCAATATTCTACATAAAAGTCAGGTTCCCCTACAACAACAAACGACAGAAGTAGTTTCCATTCAGCATTGCATTAAAGTGAACAGATGTAAATTAGTGGTTAATTGGTCCAAAATGAAGTAATTTTTCATTTATTTTATTTTACTTTTCAGTCCACAAAAATACTTTCTTTTTTTGATTTTTTTTTCCTCATCTCTTTCAGGAAATTAATTTTGAAAACCAAGTGAGAATTTCACTTAATTCTGAGTTCTGATATTCATTCTTTACAGATAAATACAGATCTCATGCAGAAGTTTTCCCTCACTGGTCTTTCTCATCCATCATTAACTACAGAAAAAATGGAAACAAATTATAACTCAAACATCACAGTCATAAATCACAGACTATGTTTTAATTGGAAACACATTTATAGATGGATCAACAAAATATCAGAACTATGATTAAATACTAGAGATCTAGAACTCTTCAGCCCAATAATCTCAGGATTTCACACAATGAGATGTCCTAGGTTCATTAGAGTTATTCTCAATTATTTCTCCTGCAAATGCAATAGAAAGACTAATGGAAAGTGACTGTGTAGAACAGAAACTTAAAGAGATATGAGAAGATTGAAAAATGAGTATATTAAAGTATGTTTCTCTACAAGATTTGAGACTAAAGATTTAAAGAAATAGTTTTATAAAATTTTCTATTAAGAGTTATGATGATGATTTTGGAGACTAAATTCGATCAACAAAATGTAAGGAGAGGTTTTCAAATCTCCTTTCTGTGTAAACCAAAATGCAACTTTTAACTACTGATGCCTCCACAATTTTTTAAGGATGCAAACCTCACAGCTGCATTTACATTGGGCCTTTGTTTTTCTCCTAAATTGATAGGATAACTGAATAATAGACTGATTCTCTTTGCCATCACGTGTCTTTCCTTGATTGTTTTGATTAAAATGTCTGTTTTAAGAAAAATGTTTATTTTCTAGTCCATTTACTTTGGATGCCTTTTTGTTGATTTATAGGCTTCCTAACTGAACTTATAGCAAAGACATAGGTTATTTGATCCCATCAAAGCACGTAATTAAGGCCGCGAAATAAAATATTCTCAAATGAGACAAACCTGTATTTCTGTTTTACTTGCATCGTCTGTTGTCTCTTGAGAGCCTAGTAAAAAAAAAAACATCTTAAAACATTACACTGACATAAATATCATTGCTATGCATAGGATACATCTTATTTTAAGTTAAGGTAAAACAATTCCCCTAGCTTAGTTACTTGTAAAAAACTTGAGGTTTGCCAGTATAATTCAGCTGGAAAGAGTGGACGTCCTTCCTTAGAGAAGAGCCTGGACCTATACTGTTCATTACTTATGTTCCAACAGCACTCTGTAATATCACAAAGGCTCTGAGCCTCCTGTGCTAGGGAGCACAAGCCCATTAGTAGGTATGGGCTACATCCAAATAGTTTAGCATTTAATTTAAGTGCTAGTAGAATAAATTTAATTAAAAAAAAAAAAAAAGAAAAATCCAAGTAGTTATAAACATAAGAATAATATTCAAAGATTAAGGAGTGGAAGATTTTTCAAGTTCACCACACTGAATTAAATCTGTATTTAGGGAACTCCACAGAAATGGAAGGTACTGGCTCAGCAGGTGGCACTATTCCCTCAAAATCAATATATAGCTTTTCCTTGACAGGTATTTTGGGCTTGAGGTAGTAAAAGTTTTCTGTTGAAGATGTACAAAATTCTTCATACAGTCTCTGTGGTGATTAAAGTTACTGTAATTACAGAAAAATACACATAATATTGCCTTGCCAAGTAGACAGCAACATTGGGGAAAAATAATACGTATTTTTTTTCATTTTGTTCATAAGATATTATTATTAATTTTTTTTCCCTGAATTTTGTGCAAAATACAATTTTTTTCCAACTAAAACTTGATATTTCATTTTTTTGTTAATGATAATAAAATTTATAAAATAAAGCCTTTTCTGAAGTCAGAAAAATAAATCGTTAGGAAATCTTACACCAGCTGGTAAGATTTTTTTGGGAAAAAGAAAAGACTATTTGCAATACAATATTTTTAAACATATCAACATAAATAGAATAATCTCTCACATTTCTGAATATGTAACATTCTAAAAGTTAATACTCACAAAGCACTTCAAAAACTGAAGTGTCTAAGAAAGTAGGGTAGGTGCTAATAACTGGTACTTGAATGATGTACTTGAATACATCACTGATGGATTCCATTTGCGCCAGTACTGCAGACTTTGCTTAGTTAAGCTTTCTTCAGGTACTTGCATTCAGAATTAGAGTTTGGCTTACAAACCAAGCAGTTGGAAGCACCTTTTGTAAACTTCTTTGCAATACCACTGTGCAATATTCTTTTGTAATATATTCAATTAAACCTTTTTATTATTGAAAATAGCAATGAACTGCATGAATTTTACAACCAGTGCACAATGTAGTATAAACTGAAAAAGAGTGTTAGCTCTATAGCACCCAATTTCATGGGTGCTTTCTAAACCTACAAAAACTTTAAAAATATACCTATTTTTATTTGTAATAACTCTTCTAGGCTAAAATTCAATGTGTATAATATACCTTCAGATGGAGAAAAATTTTATTAGCGTGAAATAATTTATAAAATTACTATAAAATTTTTATTAGAATTAAATAATTTATAATTTAACTTGGCAGATGATTTCAATAGTTAAGCTTTTATTTAAAACTTTCAAATTACTCAAGAGAGATTTCACAGAAAATATTTTCTACAGTCAACAAGTTAATGCTGTTTTTTCTGAGTAGAATAGCCGCGTATCACTGATCATCTCAGAAGAGATTAAAGGTCCTAATTTGGCAGTATTTTTCTCTGAAGTGCTTTTAGGAAAATAAAATCATGTGATATAATAGGAGCACTATTGGAATGCTTGATCCCTTAATTGCAGTTGTTTATTTTTCCATCCTGCAATCCAAGCATTCAGGCACTTTACAGCTTACATGCAGATTTTGCTTGTAAAATAAACCATCACATGTGTAACCTATCACACTAAAAGTGAATGAAGCTTTATGGTAACTTTGAGGGTCTTTTATGACATAGAGAAAAGCCCACAGCTACCCTGGTGTTACAGATTGTTAACAGTTGCTATTTGAATTCTTCTTAATGGATAACACCCAATAATTGTTTTGCTTTTCACTGTGTCTGCAATCCGATATCTGTAAGAAATCTTAAATCTGAGTCAGCTTAAAATCTTTACTAAAATATTAAAGAAGAGAATGAATAATAAAGCATCCAATGTTGCTAAAAGCCATATGCCCTTATTTTTAATGTCCTAAAGTTCAAGCTATCCCCAGTTTACAATAATATTAACTGCTTGGGTTCAACTTTTGGCTTAACTGTATAAGCAAAGCAAAAAAAAAAGAGTATCCACACAGTAACAAAGGTGATGATGATTTCAGAAGTGGTTTCAACTTTAAGTCTGAGAAAAATATGGCTCTATCATTAAAAGTAATTCCTCTGCTGGCACAGAGCTCCTCAGCAACTGGACCATGGTTGGTTCTCAGTGACTGGCCTTGGCAGAGGAGAAAACTGGGTGCAGTCTACATTTCATATTCAATATGGTACCTAGAAGTAAGTGCAGGTTCAAAATGCACTTATTGGAGAGCACTTGTTTGAAGCTCAGTACTTCCTATTGAAATCCTTTCACAGCAAGTGGTTCCACATATGAAAGAAAGCAGAACAAAAATGGGTTATTTTAAAAATCCTGTTTCATAGCACTAATTTATATTTACATGGGGTTTCTAGAAATTGCCGAATGCAGACCATTGCACAATCCCCTTGCTTTCGCAAGTTTTTTTTTAATTGAAAAGCCATAAATATTACATATTTTATTGCTGGGAGCTAGCATATAAACATGTATGCAACATTCTCTATGAAACATATCTGAATGTACCTATGGTTTAATTTGCACACAATAAATGCTATCTTGTATTAAAAAGCTCATTTAAATTTGCGACATAGGGTTCGTTTCCCATGAAGGAGAGACAGACATAAATTTTTCCACCTGATGAAGCAATTGATCCAGCTCTAATTCTAAACCCTGACTATCATTCAGTTTCCACTAATTTTGAAAACTAAACCTTTTTTCTTCCAGAAATGGAAAAGGTAGTTAGTTTTTTGATGGGTTTGTTTGTTTGTTTGGGTTTGGATTTGTTTTGGTTTGGTTTGGTTTTTTGAGGTTTTTTTGTGCCTGCTAGACACCTGCAGTAATCTACTCAGGATTTTAAGTAGTAGGCTGCTTAACTTTTCTGATTTTTGAATATGGATATTATAGGAAATGATAAGCTGTTGGACTGCAAAGTATACCTGTACAATAAGCTGCAGAAAATATCTTAAAACATCATTAATACTGATAAAAAGCCAGGAGGAAGCTGCCCTGGTTGAAAATATCGTCTTGTTGAAAACACACACCTCTTTTTATCACTGTGGATAAAGGTCTTTGCTAAAGTGCGTGTAATTTATGCACTGGTTGTAACAAATAGCATGTGGAATTCCATATGCTGTGCTTCATAAAACCTATGCAAACTGCACCTCTGTAGCAGACAGTGGAAACTCTGTTAGAATGAAACGTGCTATGAATGGAGCCCAGTGTTGGAAGGCAGTTCAAAGAAACTTTATCTAAGCAAATTGGAATGGCTGATTTCCTTGCAGTTTTACAGTAATTATTAGGCATATGCCAAGCTTTTCAGGAAAACTTGTACTAACTTTGAAATGAGGTAACACAAATATTGGTCTCCTCTACATAGGAAAGTTTAGTAGTATGATAATATTTTTTTTGCATTGTGAACCTTTCTTTAAAACCTCTTTGCACATAATTACTCTTCCCCATAGGCACAGGCTTTGAATATTCCTAAATTTAAACACTTTAGCTGCCCTATTAACTAAAAAAAAAAGGCTATCAAATATCCATCATTAAACATGTTAATAAATCCTATGCAATCATGTACTTCAAAGCCTTAATTCCAAGTACAAGCATGAAAAACAGCATCAACTGCATAAGGAGAAGAAAAACTAAGAAATCCTTTTCTCAGCTAAACTACTATGAGGCACAATTGAATTTATATCTAGGTGCTATTTAATAGTGTTATATAATAGTTCATGTTCAAATGTATTGTAAGAATTAGAAAATTCCCAAAACAGCTTTGCAAAGAAAAATTCAATGGTAATATTTTAATTTCTCCACTGTGGTGATGGGAGAATGGAGAGTATTTATCCAGTCCCACTTGAGGGCAATGGCAAAGCTGTATTCAGAAGTATTGAATCTAATCCTACATTTCATCAACATGATGTAGTCTCCAAAACACAAGCATTTTCAGTATGTGCCTCTCATCTCTCGTAGGATCCATGAGACAAATTACCAATTTTGGAGCGCCTGCACACCTTCAGTTTTACAATTTTCCCACCTGAACCAAATACGAACAAAACAAGGACACAGATTTTTTGTTTTTAATGTGTACGGGAATCACTACTAACCAAGAAAAACCCTTAGTACTTCCATCCAACTTTATTTGAAGGATTTCAATGCTTTATCTCATATGAGTTGGATATTTCAAACATTTGTGAACGCTGAAAAATAGTTAGAGAAACATATTAAGAAAGCTGTTTCCTAAGCTTACGCTATGGAAACAGCTTACAAAGATCTCAGGAACCCTCCACGTATCTTAATTCAAAACTCTGAAGGATTTGTGGATGTGTGAATGAGAGGGAGGAAAAAAAAAAAGAAAAATATGTGTCACCTAAGTTCCATAAATCAGTAACTAAATCTTCCAGTCTAAATAAGAGGAACTCATCTCATCTGTGAATGCCTGTAGCTGAATACATGCAGTCTAAGTTACACAAGTGTCTCTTTGTAGTATGTAGAGTGAAGTGGGTGTCTTACAGTATAATTCACACATGTCAGGTAAGAAGAATTCCCTTTTTGAAGTTATCTTTTTTTCTCTCCATTGACCATTTAATACACACATAATACCTAGCTCGGACATAAGCATCTGACTTCTGGATGCTCAAGTCCCTTCCCAGGCAGTTGAAACTCTTCTCAAACTGATCATAGGTTTTACATAACCTCTCTGCTTTCTGCAGTGAATTGTTCTGTCTCTGATAGTCACCCAGCAAATCATAAAAATAAATGTGTTTTAAATCGGAAATAGTGCCATGAAAGAATGACTAACATCTGAAGCAGTTGGTAAATAACTCTTAAGAAACACTTCTCCTGTAATCTTCACCATCAGGTACTTTCAACAGAAGAAGATTTTGGTGGAGGAATCTCTGTATGTTACTGTTGTAGGAAAATGTTGGCTTACCCTTCCTTTTTCACATGGAGAACTCAAGTTCAGTAACCTGAAATGTTTTCCAAATGCACTCTATAGGATTTGGATTTATGCTATAATCTTCTCTCATGATTAAGTAATTCCATCTTGAGTGAAGTCAGCATTTCAATATACTCTATTACATTCTCCTTCCTGATACATTATTTGGTCCATGAAAAACCTTTAGTCATAGCTTTACAGAATTTTTTTAATAGAAAACATAAGAAATTATACCATTTTTTCTATACTTTTATAATATAGTTTCTAATTAAGAAACACACTGTGATGGTAACACCATGGCAGAACATCTCTGAAGTCAGTCATATCAATTCATTGTTTCATAGAATTTGACCTCACAGTCCCAACACAAAATTTGTAAATCACAATGAGCAAATCCATGCTGTTTGACGTGATAGGGCAGCACCCTTTTAGTAGTTACATTGTCTTTAATGCAGATATTCTGACTCCTAAAATTTCATACCAACTTCCATTTGCTCTCTGATTTATTCAGACCCTTTAGATGTAATGCAGCACAGCCCTACAGCAAACACCCACTTCTGATAGTACATAAAAACCATTTTATTAAGTCACATAATGTTTGTAGGCAAGCAGGCCAGTCTCTTTAAGAGCCATGTACCTGATAATTCATGCAGTCAACACACGTGCAACAGCTGCTTCTATAAAGATTTAATACTTCATCCTTGTAGAATTTGGATCTCATTGTTCTTAAAAGAAGTTAAAAGCAGAGAAATAGAAAACTGCATAAGTGCAGAAAATAAAAGCATGTGGGTTTTACAAATAACAGATCTTTGTTAGTGAACTTAACACAGACTGTCTTAATTAGACCAGGCAGAGTTACAAAACCAACGTAACCTTTGTATAGAATTCTTATGGAGAAGACAGAAACTCCATGAATTTTCTCTCTTGTTGTATTCTCTAGAGGTTTTCCTGCTTGTTAAAAAAAATATTTTTTCTCTAACTGTACTTTGGCTTTGCTATAAAAGACAGAAAGGCCACCTATACCTGCGTTACTGACAAGGTTTTTACCACATTATAAGATTAAAAATGTCTCTGCTAAGTGTGTGCCTCCAGAGCTCTCTGCTTTAGAGACTGCTTCACAACATGAAGACAGATACATCCAAAACTAAACCAATTTCACAAGCATCAGTTTGCATGACAAAGAAGGGGCAAGATTCAAGAAAGTGGGGTAAATATTTCTTCCCAGGACATCTGTCCCCACATTGGTCTTTCCTGTAAAGGACTTCAGAGTAAAGTCAGAATAATAGGTTTTGTAGAACTGTTACTACATTTAAGACCCATCTTCTAAAAGTTTTGTCATCTCCTTCTATTTCTACTAACTCTAGATAAAAAATCATGAGGAATTTCCTTCCACAGAAGCAAAATTTAAATTGAGTTACAACAGTTCCATTTATATCAAAAATAGCAATCACAAAAACTGTAGACCTGTTGTTGAGTTCATAGTATCACATAAGATTAAGAACAGTAAATGTGAAACATATTTTGCAGTGTTATCTAGATATAAGATTCCTCACAGCCAGAACTTTTTGGATGGTGCAGAACATATTTGCTCACTAGAAAGAATTGTAATGGAAAACCCAATTCCACAGTGCCAGATATCTCAGGTAGGTGTTCTTCATTCTGAATTCCGTTTCTTCATCACCCCCACCCGAAAAGTTTTTGCAAGACAAGAAGGCTACAAACATGGCAGTCTACATTTGAAGCACCTCTGAGATCAATGTAACCAATATGCGGCTGCTGATGAAGTGCAATGTCAGCAAATTCATCGTCACTGAATCACTAATGGGTAGAATACAACAACCTACAGTGTTGTGAGAACTTGTACAAGTGAAGCCAACTGGATTTGATTCAGCCTAGCTCTTATTTTTATCTACTGCTGCCTACTCAAAAATTTACTGTGGTGCTACATTTCTGCTATATCAGTGGCACGGTCTCTTGCTATTTAAACATACTCTGCAATTATTTTGGATAGTACTGCAGGGGTAAGTAGTCTGACATTCTAAGACAGAACTTAATCAGAACATGTGGATTGGAGATTTCAGAAAGTATTCTAGGATCTCTGAAAGAAGAATCAGGACAAATTGTTTCTATCTTTCATCAAAAATGCAGCAAATTGAGATCGTCAGCTAATGTAAATCGGCAGAACCCCACTGAATTCTTTAGAGCTCTTCTGGTTCACATCTGCAGACAATCTGCATAATCATGCTGCCACATGTAATAGTTATATTATGTTCTCATGATTCCTCTTTAGCTGGATAGAAATGGCTTTCCTGTCCACAAAAATGTTAATGCCTTTAGAAATTCCCATTCCATGTTAGGGCAAGCCTAAGACTAAACTTGTATGTATAATAACTTGAAGTTTTTTGGTTGAGATGCAAGTGGCAAATGAAACTGATTTTTGTGGTATTTTCAGACAATCTCTTTTTTTTTCTTTTTGGTTGAATGCAATGTTTTCAACTTCTTAAAGAACAAATTGTTATGTTCAGTTATAAGCCACTTCAGATTAAACCAAATGAAAGAAAAGACTGTGTTTTGTTAAGACATTATGGGGTTATATTCCACATTCTCAGGCAGAGAGAGTGGGAAGGATTCACGTGTCCTGCATACCCCAGGGGAAACCAAGTAGTTTTTTATGATGGGTGATATTCAGCTTAACAAACAGTTTTATATAACTTAAAATGGCTTCAGAGTTGCATTGCTTTCCTCCCTCACTCCTCAAACTGTTAACAAAAAAGAGGAGACGAATTTTATCCCATACTCCAAGGTGAATGGAGACAGAATATGAACACAGGGTGCTTGCATCTGTTCAGTTCACTAAAAACCAGACAACTTGTCTCTTAACAAATTGATTTTGTTTGTTGGAGAGTGTATAAAATAATCTGTTATCATTCAGAGGTGTCTTGCAATATTTACATTTCTGACTACCTATCTTATGTAACAACCATCCTCCAAAGAGAAGGGAATGGCTCAGAAATTCAGTAACAAACCTTGTCTGTGGTAGAGAGATTCAGGTTCAAGTCTGCTTTTTTTCTCGTAGATATTGGAATTAAAAGACCCTTTCAAAGCAAATAGCCTCCCCAAAATAGTCTGAGTACTTCATCATCATCACTACCATTGACTTAGTTGGATAAACATACTTAGGATCTGCTAGCACTTCCATAATTTGGAATAGGGGTTTCTTACTGTATTGATACACATAGCTAAAAGCAGCATTGGAATATCAATATCATTCCTGCTCCACCAGACTGCTTCAAAACCCTCTGCTATTTCCAACATACTGCTTTAAATCAAAGTCCTGTGCAGTTGGAAACTCTTCAAGGTCTCATATGTTAAACAATAGCTGGCTGCCCCCTGGGTTTTTTTCCAGGAGCAAAAGCAATTGCCAAGCCAGGCTGGCAAGCTTTCAGATCCTGATTGCTACCTCTAAAGGATCAATGATGCTCATGCCTATGCTTTCAGAGAGACAGGAAAAATTTGCTTCCAAATTTCAAAAATCAGTGAATATTTTATGACAACCATCAGTCATCCCAGAGCTGCCACTTGAAATTTGTAAAGATTTATATAAATATATAAATATATAAATACATCTATCTATCTATCTATATCTATGTCTAGATATATATCTGGCTAAGCAACCAAATTAGACAATGGGGAAAAACCGAAAAACCCCAAAGTTTATGACACCCAGTTCCTATTTTTCCCTGATGTACTTTTATTGCTTTATTTGCTCAAAATTGGCCCAGAAGGCAGTGCTGGGCACCCAGGGATTAAGACACGTTGCAGTGGCTCTATCCCAGCACTGACTTTCACTGAGGCCTTGTGGCCCTGTCCAATGCAGTGAAGGATTCAGGATGACCACACAAAGACTGTGTGCAAGCAAGTGCCCAGCATTCTGCTACAGCCAAGACATGATTGCAACAGCAAAAGAGAGAGTACAACATTTATACAGAAATTTCATGAGCCTTGCTGATGCCTGTATATGATAATATTTTGACTACATTCTCACAGCCGTTCCTTTCCCTCAATGAAATTTCATCAGGGTGATAAGATATATATTGTCATTTCTTTGCTGATTAAGGTGTGGCTGTCCTGCTTGAAGAACTTTGTGAGACTGATTTAGTCACAGTATAATCATATAAACATAGAATCATGGAATAGTTTGGGTTGGAAGGGATCTTTAAAGGTCATCCATTCCAAGCTCCCTGCAATGACTGGGGACATCTTCAACTAGGTCAGGCTGCTCAGAGGCCTGTCCAACAGGCCCTTGAATGTCTCCAGCAATGGGGCATCGACCACCTCTCTGGACAACCCTCTGGGAGGCTCTGGAAGCTCTTTTCCATTGTTTGGAAAAGGTTTTGTCTCTGAATCTTGATTCTCCTATATGCCTCTGCACTTGAAGCCTATTATTTTTAAGCCACAGCATGACATAGGTATTTTCTAAGTTACAAAGATAAGAAACATGGACAGGTTAGTGCTAAGAAGGAATGAAAAAAATGCTTTAGCACTGGAGTTAGATTCTTATTATATAATTTTAGCTTTTACCTCCTAAGCTGGTGATTAGGTTTCCTGAAGAGTCAGTAGAGCAAAAGATTTTGCTCAGTAGACCAAATTCACCACCCGTTGGGGGTGATTCATCCTTCATGTATCATACTGCTTATTTTTAGAGAGCAGCTCTTTAGGTAAGCATAACTTCATGCTTTGTGTGTTTTACCTATACTTTGAATTTTTAAAACTCATTTCTCTCAAAAGAGGCTCATAGAATAAACTTTTTTTTTCTATAAAACTTTCGGATTTATAGAAAGATTGTATTAAGACTATATTAAGGAGCCTGAAACAATGCTGTGGATGCCTGAGGTTAGTAAAATACTGCAGTGAGCAATCAGCTTCTTCTAAGAATTTTATGCATATCTTTAATCTTAAAGAGTGTTTTAACTTTGTGGCCAGAGTTGTCGTATTATACATAAATGAAATACAAAATTCTGAGAATGTACTTACTTAATCAGCACCTGCAGGTCAGATATGATGGGTGTATGTGTGTCTTGTCATACCTGTAGCCCACTATATCCTCTCCCGTGAAACACATCCCTTGCATTGGCAGAAAAGGATGTAGTCACTACTTTTATTTAAGTGCTGCAGAAATTTGGAGAAAAATAAAACATTTATGTTTTATTTCTCTAATGTTATGTTCTATCCAGCTTTATCTATATGAGTGGGAAACAACATCATTTAATACCAAATATCATTGATTAATATAATAGATTTTTTTTGGTAGTGTCCTTCAGGTTGATCTCAGGGAAATAATATTTCTTCTGTATGTGTAATGAGAACCTTAATTTTATTAATTTCATTTTTAATTAATGATGTTCTAAGATTTTAAGAAAAGTTGTACAGCCGTATAATTTATATCCTCTTACTGTGTTTACTTAGCTATGTGATGCTTAAGGAGTCTGGTTCTTAGAGATTTTGCTAATATCACTAATTACTTTTTTCTCATCTTTGAGAGAAACTAATTTTGACTTGGTAATTTTGACCTGTAATTGCATATAGCCAGAACTTTTATTTATTATAATTTATGAAGCAAATTAAAGTGGAGTACTTTGACGTCTGGTTTTCAGTCAAGCTGTAGTCTAAGATCCCATCTTAATAATTTTTTGAATTGAGAATTTTGCGGTACCATTTTTTACTTTGGATATTCTTTAATAATTGACCTAGAAACTCAGCTCAGGGAGTCTGCAAAATGTTCAGTTGTGTGAACTAGGTTCCTTATCTGTTATAAACATGCTCTCTTTGAAATTATTTATTAGAACAATTAGATTTTAATATGTAGAGAGATAAATAGAAATAAAAGGAGAAGGTTTTAAATGTTAAACCATCATATTGTTGAAATATTTATTCATTGCTTGGTTTCCTACAGTTTTATAGAGATCTATCTAGGATCCACACATTTCTTCCAATTAAGTGCATTATTTTGTTGTGGAAATAAAAAAAAAACATAAATGCACCATTCCGATTTATTTATGAAATTAAAGTGTTCCAATCTGCATCCTATGTTCTCTAAAAGACCATAGGAACCAAAAGGAAAATAATTTTCTTTTTGTCATTACTTTCATTTTACTGACATCATAGTACTAATAATACTCAGGTAAGAGTTCTTGCCGTCATTTGTGTTCACCAGTGTTTTCTAAATGATTTCCCTAGACTTTGTTTTTATTCTATGTAAGTTTCCTTTTCTATATAAAACCATTGCCATCTATTCATAACCTCTTATATTCCTATTCTAACATAATGCTTAAATAAAATAAATTGCAAAAGAAAACCAACCAACCAAAAAAAGAAAACAAACAACAAAATTATTGATCAGATATTTTAAAAGGTTAGCCCACCCTCAGATCTGAAAGGAATGACCCAGCACATCCTACATCAGATCCTCCGCACTTTTGGTGCACAGCTGGTCTTCCTTTGCACAGTCCTTAGGTCAGCTCCTGCTACGAAGGCACAACCAGGCACGTTCCTGCCAGAGGAAGCAGTGTTGGCAGGAATGCAGCCAACAAAGCGCTTTGGGATTAAACAGATCTTTCATCAGGCTGCAATTATTTAGTCTCATTGATTAAGTGTATAGCCCGTGCATCCCTCCTAAGATGTGAATCCTCGTAACTGCAGTGCTGAGTGTATTAGATTATATTCTCCACAGGGCAAAAAATTTAGGTGATTGTTTAAAAAAAGAAAGACCAAATAAATTTATAGGCCTACTGAACTGATAAACATTCATCAGAATTGTAAAAAGTCTGTGGAAAATGATGTCATTGTTTGCCATGTCAGCAAAAATTCTAGCAACATTTAACCATGTCTCAGGGTGTATTTTCTCCTGGCACAAAGATGAAGAATATATCAGAGAATGCTTCTGTTTAATTTAGAATACTTCAGAGAAGTATCCCATGAGCAGTTTGCTTTGTTGGACATATCCATATAGGTTTCAGCTCCTCCTGACCTCCTGCAGAACAGGGCTGCAAACTGTAAGAGACTGAAGTTTCCAGCAATTTTGCTGGAAGATAATTTTTCAAGGATGGAACCCAAGCACCTGTTTTGATTTCATAGCTCAATAGGAATGCACAAAATCACAACAGAAATGGAAGTCACTACTTACACTTACTTCTTTGTAATTCAACATACTATGAATAGGCCACAGCACCAAGCTTGCCAGAGTTCAAAGTGTTTGGACAACGCTCTGAGGCACATGGGGTGATTTTGGGGATTGCCCTGTGCAGGCCCAGGAGTGTGACTTTGATGATCCTTGTGGGTCCTTTCCAACTCAGGATATTCTATGATGATTCTATAATAATTTTTCTTGCTATTCTTAAATATATTCCCTCAAGAAATAGTAGATTTGCCCTCATCTAGGTATAGTTCCCCCAGGAGTCTGTGACCCAGGTTAAAAATTATATACTAGTGAATATTCAACACTTTTTAGTCTCTATAGTTAGAAGTGCATTCTTTATAAAAGGATCTTAGTGGGGGAGGAAAGCTGGAATTTTTTACTGAAGTGCTTTTAAAGCAAACATGCCTTGAGCTGTTATGGATGAAAGGTGTTTGTTAAATTGCTTGATGTTACAAATATCTGAAATTGAGTGGGTGATTGATTTAATTGCAGTTGTCAGACTGGTTTTAAAAGAGTATTTCTCTTTTTGTTCTGTTTTTCAGATCTGCAGAACAGTTGGATTCAGAACATAAAGAAAAGAAAGTGTCTGAATATACTAAGCACAAAATGTAGCTTCTGGCTAAGGCATACTGTCAAGATGAAGTGCTGCATAATTTTTAAAACACTCAGTCTGGCCAATGCATTCAATCTCTGAATAGCAGTGCCCCTGTTGTTCCAGCCTCTGTTATTTTCTGTATAAAAATATTCCATAATTGTGATACTGTGTTACTTTCACATATATGTAAAGCTAACACAAATAGGAAAATTAATGAATGGTGTGATGCTGCAACTCTGAGCCCGGTATCCTCTCACAAGTTGCCAAACCCTATCAGTGACAGGGGGTCCATCAAAACTCTCTTCCCCACTCTTGCATCAAAGCTTACTGTTCTAGAATAAAAGCAATTCGAGCAGCACTTGGAATGTGAGTTGCTTCAGCCTGATTCTGTGTTGAAGTGCACAAATAAATGTTGCTGGGTCATTAGTGTGCTCTGTTCCTGTGGTTCCCACTGTTTCAAACCTGCGGCAATGGGGGTTAGCTTCACGAGAAGGGCTTTACTTAGATGATACTATTGCTCAGAATACCACTCTGCTAAGCACTGGTATAACAGTTTGGCAGCTTCTCCATCTCTCCTGTTGAAGCTGTATCAGTTCTATATTGTGTACAATAATCACAGGTTTAATAGGCTACAGAATAATTTCGGCAATTTACCATGACAAGCCCTGTTCTTTTCTTCTTTGCAGTGAAAGATGAATGTTGTAACATTTTAAAGAAAGCAGAGAAACTGTAATGGGAGAAACTGTAATGGGAGAAACCATGACAAAGCCTCCTAGGCAGCACAGGATACACCGCAGCTTGAATCTCAGCCGCTTAGAGTGTTGGAGTCAGTGAGGTGAATCCCTAGATGAAGTGTTGTGGATAAATGATCTTCCTGAGTCAGTAGTGGCTAAAAATAATTAAATTAACATTTTCTTGTGAATTCATAAAAATCTAAGATTCTGCATGCTGTCAGTTACTGTGGTTCTGCTCATGAGTGGTAACTCATTAATTATTTAGTTGTTTCTTTTTGCCTGTCCATGTCCTAAATTTCTTCTCTGACACCTTTGAAAATACTGGCCTTGCATCTCAGGCCATCAAAAATCTGTTTTGAAACACTTACTAATGCATAAGTTCCCCATTGATTTTAATGGTCTTTGGATCAGCCCCATGAATAATAGGGAAAAGCTGTAATTTCTTTCACATGGCTTATCACTGGGAAGCAATGAAAATTACCTTCATGCACAGTGTGCTTATATTGCTTGGTCTTTAGTTCTCAGTTAGATGATATTATTGTCTGGCATCAAAGCAAAGCTCAGAAGAAACAAAACAAAATGAAAAAGCTTGTAGGAAAACATTTATCGAAGCACAGGATAATCTTAGGCTCACTTTTGTTTCACCACACACACTTGTATGTGCAGGAATGTGCATATCAGCAAAGCTCTCAGCAGACAGGTCTTTCAAGGTTTCAAGTAAAATGACAGAGAGATGCCAGGAAGCATCAGACACCTTCACAGCTTTAGGCATCATTAACCAGCATTGTCTAAAATGTGTAGGGTTCAGAAGAGGCCTCTGGTTGGTTCTTCCAGAGGGAAAACAGTTTTTCAGGGGGCTGCACCAGAGGTTACTGAGGAACTGAGGTGAGACCTCATGGCCATCTGCCGCTTGTTCACGAGGGAGAGTGGAGGAGCAGGCACCGATGCCCTGATCTCTTCTCTCTGGTGACCAGCAACAGGAAAGGCATGGAGTTGTGTTAGGGGAGGTTCAGGTTAGGTATTATGAAAAGATTTTTAACCCAGGGGCTGGTTGGGCACTGGAACAGGCTCCCCAGTGAGGCTGTCACAGCACCAAGCCACACAGAGTTCAGGAAGCATTTGGACACAAGCATAAGGTGTGATCCTTTGGGTTGTGCAGGGCCAGGAATTAGACTCAAAAATCCTTGGCGTTCCCTTACAACTGAGAATATTCTATGATTCTGTGGTTCTCTGATCTACAAACCTTCTGCCTGCAGTGGAATCTGGGTAAAGCCTGTGAGATGCAGTTTAAACTGTGCAAGGACAGTTAGAACAGATTCAGCACAAGTGCTGGAAACAGCCTTGTGGGTGTGCCCTGCTGTCACCCCTTAAGTACAGTTACAGCACAACAGATATGGAAATCTGTCTTTAGTATTAGATTGAAGAGACGCAGAGATACCAAACTGGCTATGGTGATGTGCTATTATAATTTCTGAGTCTGACATTTAAAAGACATGAAAAATGATGTTAATTGGTAAGAAAAAGATGGTAAGTGCATGCAAAAATACAGTAATTATTTATAACCCTAGAGAAGGTCCAATAAAAGAAAGAAAAAAACCTATATATTTCACTCAAAAGCATGCATTAAGAATTCAGGCAGCACTTTATTTGCAGTATTCTTTATTTCTGTTTAAAAGCCCTTCTATCCAACACAAGTTTAAACCAGTTTTTTATGTACCATTTGTCATAATATTGCAGTTTAATCAGCATCATAAAGGGCTTCACTGTGTTTCTGGTGTCAGAGTCTATTCTTGACACCTAGCTGGACTTTTCCTAAGGTTTTCATGAAGTACCTGAATGGAAAATTCCTATTTTACCTCCTTTTTTTTTTTTTAATCAAGACATTCCAATGGGGAATTTCTCTCCAGTTCTAATAACTGCTCATTTATGACTGAGCAAGCATATGGTGGAATGGGAAAGCTGTAGACTGCTCAGCTCTCCTGGTGGCAGCAATGCTGGCTTCCCTCCTTCCCTCTCTCACCACACCAGTGATTCTCTAATCCTGGACACTGACTTTGAAAGCCAAATTGCTTTGTGTAATGTACCCATTGCTGCAGATACAGGAACTGGTAACTGGCCCCACGAGTTGTTGGCCTGCAGGCAAACTGTGCTTTGCCTTCAAAGGTACCTGGGTGAGTATATCTGCAAAGCAATTCTGCAAACAGTGAGAAGAGGAAATTAAATCCTTCTGGCAATGTTTGCTTCTGGCTGTGGCAGTGCACCTGAGGTGTTCCCCTGTATAGGGCATTGCCAGACTGCTGGTGAGGGGTAACAAAGGGGTTTGGTGAGAGCCTGCACGAGTGGTACCATGGGGTGCGTTGAAGGCTCTTCCTGGGGGCAGTGGGAGGGGGGCTTGGCATTTGACAACAGGGGATGTCTGGGATAAAACTGATGGTGGATGGTCCTGAGCCTGATACAATTGCTGAGACCCAAGGTTGCTCAGAGGCTGGGGGAAACCGGACATGCATGTCCCGGGTGGGGACTTTCAGCATTTTACTGTCTTTCCTACCCTTGCTTTATTAGCTTTTGATTGTGCAGGTGTTTGATGAAATGTTATTCATAAAGACTCAGTTGAACTCTTCTTCTGGACCATTCCATAGCATACAAATTTGGGCCCAGCAGAGCAGATGCGAGTGTTGACTTTCTGAGGCTGAGGATGACATCTTCCCTTGGCTTCTCTGGCCCTTTCTGACACTTTTTTCCCTAGGTAGAAATTAATTTATCCAGCTTAGCACCTTGGACCCTTGACCTGCCTTACCCAGAGGGAGGACATGCTTTCTCTATGCTTTAACCTCATGAGATATTTTTGGCTTTGCAGGTAACAAGGAGGTAGGTAAAGTGATGTAGGTGTATTGGGGCTGTATTTAAAGAGAAAGGACACCAAAGCATATGCAAGCGACCTGCCCTGTAAAAATTCAACCTTACAGATTGTTAGAAAGGCTGCAAGTACAATCATTGCCTCCAGCCAACCATCCCAAGCAATGTTTGGGTGTTATTTAGGGGGTAATGTCAGACAGAGACTATTCCCAGTAGTCTTCCCTTTGAGCGGCAAGGATACTCCTTTATGTGTGCAAGAGACTTGTCACATTGAGTTAATGGATGTCTCACAAGATTTACTAACCTTAATGTAACCTCAAGTACATTACCTCTTCTTCAGCTTTCTCACTTGAATTTGACTCAGACAAAATTAATAGATAAATGTAGCATGTGTAAAATACTGTTATCCATCTATAACCCTTGGATTTTCATTGAAGCTATTCTTAAACTTATTTTTAATGTATTTATGTGCTAATCACTACTATCCTAACAGATAACTACGCTTGAAGATATCTATGTCAGGGTTTAAGGCTGTCTGTGTAACCAATGGAGAGAGACAAAAGCCTCCTGGGGACAATCTTGAGGCTCTGAATTAGGAGCCTAATAATTAATAAAATGAGATACAATAATCCTCTTCTATAGAGTCATGCAAAATCCTATAAAATGTAGGAATTTTTCCCCATTTTTTTCAGCTGATGAAGGGCTTTTTTTTTGCAAATCATTTGTGATTTGAATATCTCATGTTAAATATACCTTATAAATAAGGTTTCGATTTCTGCTTCAGATCTCATTTTGATTTCCTTTTGTCTCTACCCTGACTCATATTTTAACAATTAAGATTTTGTATACTTTTAGTGGAATTAGTTATACACAAATCAAGGCAGTAAAGTTTCAGGTAAGGAAAGGAACCTGAAAAGAGACAATCAGTAACATTTATTAAAACACTGTTATTATATACACAGTTAA
Organism: Lycocorax pyrrhopterus obiensis; assembly: GCA_014706295.1. Lineage (NCBI taxonomy): Eukaryota > Metazoa > Chordata > Aves > Passeriformes > Paradisaeidae > Lycocorax > Lycocorax pyrrhopterus. The sequence goes on from JACSVZ010000015.1 coordinate 10,354,689, forward strand.
ATATTCAAAGACAAACAAACAAATAAAGAGAATCCCTCTCAAATACTCTGATTGTAGTATCAGGATCTTATAATCTACAGTGTGTACTCCTAAACAACAAAGACATCTTTGTGCAGTTAAAGGTTAAACATTTTGTAAGACCAAAAAATTCATGCCTGGACTAGATGTAATATACTTTTATTGTGCCTGAATTTTCTCATGAATGGGACTGTAATATCTTATGTAATGGAAACAGAATATGAACAGGGCATTTATATTCAAAGAATACTATGAAATTTCATATTTTCCCCTTTGGGTTTTCTTGAGTGGGGCTTTATTATTCTAGCCACATATGCAAACACAGATAAAATATCTGGCTTCTTTTTTGGCCAGGGGACAGAGATATGAGTCATGGAAAGCAAGATTTATTGGTCTACCAGAAACTTTTAGTTTAAATTTTCTCCTGTCAAATTCTTTCAAAGAAACTGAATCTGCATGTAATTGCACATAACCATGAAAAGTGCAGTTTACTCTTTGGCTAATTTAATTCACTGCCTTTTTGCTGAGGTTCTGGCCTGTGGCTTTGCTCTAATAGACACAAATCTTGTGTTGACTTATCCAAGTCTCCTGTTTGATTTACTATTTTAATGTACCAGTGATAAACAGCTTAATATACTCCTTGTAGGACTTGAATATACTGTCCAATTATTGTCATATTGCCTAGAGGTGTGAGTTGACACACAGCCTTTTCTAAAACCTGTGCATTGTCTGAGAATCACAGGAAAATAAGAGCTAAAAAATGAGATGGGTGGCTGGTCTGTGAAATTGGCATCCAGCTCAGTGGAGCTTGAAGGGACAATAGCGCCAGTGTCACAGAGCAGCAGGAGAAACCCCAAAGATCTGGCTCCCTGCTGCCAAGGGTACAACTCCACAGACTGTTCCCTTGGAGCTTGGGAGAGCTCTGACATCGAGGTCAGCCAGGACCGGCTGGTTTGTAACGGGGGAGCCCATCTGCAGGGTCAGGAGTTAAACTCCACCTGGAGTGAGGTTCACCCTGTTCCAAGGAAAAATCATGAAAACACAAGTAAGTTCTGGAGCTAGGTCTCAAAATATCTGGGCCCTGACTTCAGGACAGATATAGTGATTATTTTGGCTGGAGACCGTCCCCGTTTTCTAGGTACATCTGCTAAACAGAATGAACATTTCAGTGCTGTGATTTTATGGGCTATTTGCTCAATGCATGAGGCTTTTTTGACATTTAAAAGGCTGTAGCAATGTGGTGTCTTCTGTGGAGGTACTCAGCCTTCCAGGGAAGCATTCACTTACACCCAGAAACTGGGTGAATATAGACAGTAATTTACGAGTATGAGAAGGCCGTTCAGGGAAAACTTGACTAACTTATTTAATTGATCAATAAGACCTTAGATTTCAGAGGAGAAAAAAAAAAAAAGGCTTCTTCAGCAACCCAAAATAGTGCTAATGGATGTCCTCAAATATCTTCAAGGACTTAAGTACACACAGCTCTTCCTCCTGCCACATGCCTCACAGAGTGTCTGGTGGGAGCACAGCACTCCTAGGCACATTCGGAGCATAACACCCTGGCTCTCCTGTTGCTTGCAGTGGTGACATCTCTGTGGGAGAACATTAACTCAAAAATAAAAGGCCTGAATTTTAATAAAAGGCCAGAATTTCCTGATCTTGTGGAGGTTTCAATCCTGTTTGTTCACACAGAAAAGTGCTATAATGGCCAGACTACAAATTATGAGCATAGAAGGGGTTATTGTACCCTTACATCCTCAGCACATCATACCCTCAAAAGGAGAGAATGGTTAAACCATGCCTGGACCTCCTAAAGAGCTTAGAGCATTATCCTGGGTGTGAAGCAGCAGAGGGTTCTGCTCTCAAGATTAATTATGGGTTTTATCCCTAAAATTGTATTAAATAAAATCTATAAAAGACACATAGGGTTTCTGGACTCAGGACTGAGAAATGAGTAGCTGAATCCCAGTGCTGGTGAGCTTGGGTTCCCTCCAGGCTACTTTTCCTCCTTCATGGTCCTTATAAAATTAGAAAAATAAAAAATGCTCTTGATCAAATGTCCTAATTGGATAAAATCATATTTCAAAAGGCCTCTTCTGTTGGCATAATAGTGACTTCATTTAGGCTTTTGATGAAGAGACTGAAATAAAAAGGAGATTAGAGTTCTGTCTGGTATAGTAATGTTACAAAAAACCATTATGATTTGGGGAATCTCCAAATTTGGCTGGGTTTTGGACTTTTTTTTTTTTTACTGACATTTTTATATAAGGTACTGTGTTCTCTCTCATTTGGATTCTTAACCTCAGAAGGACTTTAAAAAAACTGCTGTTCAAACATTCACACACATACCTGCTTGCATGAGTGCTGTCCACATTTTCACATTCTAGAAATGCTCTTGTGAACAAATATTTGCTTGTACAACAGCTCTCAAAAGGTGAATAAAAGAACTTATGAACATTATCAAAGCAAATACATGTGGCGCCTGGTACATGAACATTTATGACCACATTTTTGCAGGACAGAGCCAATGCCAACAGGGTTTCAGTACAATGTACAGAAGTGCACTTCTGCAGATTCAAAGATATGCATTTCTTCATCAAGAATTAGAAGATCATTGTTCCTGGAGAGTTCCCTGGATGATATTCTAGCCCTGAAAAACTGAGGGACAACTCTCCTACTTTCTGTCATCAGAAGTAATTCCATATGTTCAGATATTATTCCATACTTTCTTCCACCTTTTTCCCAGGACATAGCATTCTCTTGTTTGCTTGGATTGTTTGTTAAAAACAAAAAAAACAAAAATCAAATTGAGATAAACTTTATTTGACAGTCCAGTGCAAAACCCACCAAAGTCAAGAGAGCAACTTGTGCCTATTCAGAGGGCTTTCAGTCAGCTGCTGACTGCCTATGATGTATCTGAAATAGATTAACAGTAGGATTTATGGTGTAAGAACTAGGCTGCTTTTGTTTTATCTCTTTTAACAACGTTGAATGCCCCAGGAAATGTTCAAACTCAGATATTAAGTTTCCTCCAGACTAAAGGTAAGAGCTGAGATCTTGGAGACTGCACAGCTAGCCAGGAAAGTTAGAAATACACTTAATGGATTGTGATATCCTCTGTCCCTGGTAATGTTTGCAGCACTAGGAACAAACCTCCCACTACTGGTACTTCCCTTTGACAGCAGAGGGAGCATTTCATCCAGTAACTCATTTCTTTTCCTACATTCACATGAAAATCCAGGCAATGGTTAATAAATAATTACATTACCAAACCAAATATCTCTAATCAGGCAGGTAGCCTGTGGTCGGCTAACCATAAACCAAGGTAGAGCAGCTGAAAAATCACACAATGTAGAAAATTCAGAAGGTGTTAATGGAGGAGATCAGAAACTGTTCCTCCTTTTTTTCTTGAGAGATAATTTCCTGAAGAGTAAGAATCTAAATGAGTGAAAGAGAATATTTTTTCACTACTGAAAAAAAAGACCATGAGAGGCAAAGCAATTGGCAAATATAAAAAACTCCCGACAACAAAAGACCAAACAAACAAAAAAACCTGAGGAAGCAAACCTCAAATTTGCTGTCAAGTTTTATTAAGGTCTGGCTCCTCGGAGCTCCCCATGAGTTTCTTTCATACATGTCTGTGCTGAAGACACCAACTATTTTGTTGCTGAATCCAGGCCTTCAGCTGCTGGGGAGGTAAGGGAGGGAAGGCAAAAGCATCAAACTTAAAGTACCTGGAATAGGAAGGGCATCACTGATTTAATTGCAACCTGTAAGGTTGTAAGGGTACAACCTGCAGTGCAAGGGTAACAGATAAAAAGGGCATTGACAGAACACAAATTTTAATAGCTCTGATCAGATGATAAACATGAAGTAGCAATTTCCTATTGTAGTAGTTATTTAAAGAGATGCTTCTCTCTTTTTCAAAAATGTGCTGACCCTGTCTCCGGCCATTTCTGGTTAGAAAAATCATTACTGAGTACATTAACAAATGCACCCTGTACACTGCAGCCACAGCACTGACAGTACTAGTTTTCTGTGAGCTTTCCTCACTGGAGAACTTATTGATCATATTGTTTGTTTCCTTGAGTAGTCTTTTTATTTTTCCTTGGCCTTTACTCAAGCAGACTATGATACTTCAAAGAGGTTTTATTAAATGAAGATGACTTGCCTCCAGGTGATACTAATAACTTCGGTTCAGCTACACTATGAACTGATTTAAACCAGGCTTCATTCATATGTCAGGTTAAACCATAAGATTCAAAAGATAAACAACGGCTTCTCTAAATCAGTGGAAATTTTGCCTGTTCAAGGAGGTGGTCACAAACATTAAAATAGTTTTATTTGCTCATTAAATTAGGCTTCAGCCCTGAGTCAAGGTCTGCCAATATTTTTAACAAAACTTGTAATACAGCCTGTCTTCAAGGGATACAGAATATTTCTGATTACATAGAGAGCCATTGAAGTATAAGGCAAGATAGTTGATAAAATATATTTTTAAGGTTTTAAAACTCTGCACTTGATCAGCAGCAAGCTGGAAGCAATGTTTAAGCTGAAGCTTGCTCTCTAAAAATGAAATGTTATAGTTAGAAATTTCATTTAGGATCAGGGACTCTTACCCATGACTTTCTTTTTTAAGAAGGCTGCTTGACCAGTAACATCAAGGGTGAGGCTGTAGATGGACCTGATACATCACTGATCACAGAATCTCAGAATGGCTGAGGCTAGAAGAGATCACTGGTGATGTTCATCTGGTCCAACCTTTCTGATCAAGCAAGGTTACCCTGGAGCACATGGAAAAGGATTTTATCCAAACAGTTTTCTAGTATCTCCAGTGAAGGAGACTTCCACAATCTCTCGGGGCATGAGATAACTCCATATCTCTCAATTTTTATATTCCTTCCTCTCTTTATTGTATCAAGGGGTTTTTATGTTATTTTTTCACCCTACTCCAAATTTTAATTGAATATTTTCACCTCTTTTTCTATTTGAATCAACATTTCCTAACCATTGAGGTGGTTGGCCAGGAACACATTTGAAATGAACATACCCCTGTAAATATTGTAGGGTGACTCAGCCAGTCTCACAAGCATGATGCAAAGCTGGAAGCATTGTGTGATTTTTGAAGGGATGACATTTTTATCTACAATGAATAAAGCAGTTTTCTAGATTCACCAGCCTCATGATTTCTCATTAATCCAGTTTTCTAAGTGGAAATAACTGTGTAGCTAGCAGCCACTTGTGCTAGCTGAACAAGATGAATATTAAAAATTGCTCCCACACAAAAAATAAACAAACAAAGAAGCAAAAACAGCCAAGAAGAAGAAAAACTATTTGGGTATTTGTTGCTTGGATTTTGCAGGCACTTCTTAGGACCCCTCTGGCTGGCCTTTAATTCCATATTTGTCCATCTCTACTTGAATACTGTCTTATTTTGAGTAGTCAATATGCAGACCTTGAAATTTGTGACAGGCACATGCTGAGCTATTTTTATTAAAGAAACTCCAGAATTCATGGCATGTTATGATAAATGCTTATCCTCGCACATTCTTAGAGCTGAATTTAAAAGAAACAGGAGAATGAAGCCAGCAGCTAAGATACCTGTCTAAAAGGGAGACTACGACTTTCAGCAAGTGGTAGGAACAGATCCAAGTCCTGTCTTAGGTTAAACCTATTTGAGTTGATGGGTTTGCACTTGTATAAATGACAGAAGAACTTGGCTTGTAAACTTCAAAAGACTCACAATAGAAAACAGGGGAAAAAACAGAAGAAATGTAAAAGCAAACAATGCCATGTGGAATGAATCTGAGACATCCCATCCCAGTAAGAACACTCAGCAGTCCATTATATTTATTCAGATCAAATGCAGACTGTGAGATATATAGACTATATTAGGATAGGGTGGGAAAGCAAAAATATTCAAATAAAAGCATTATTTTGGCACTGCTGCTGAGATTAATGTGAGTTATAAAAAGAGTGTATCTAAGACTGGCACTGACACTCCTGATAACTAAGCAGGTTCACAGGGATGAACTTATTATGACAACCATAATATTGAGGGAAAGAAAATACAAAATCAGGATCTATAATTTTATATGAAGTAATTGTTGGTAAAAAAAAGGTTTAATTTAAATGGAACGATGAGGTTTGAAATTGAACAGGAATCCATTAAAATAAACAAATTATTGTAATAATAACCAAATAATCAAACCACAAAAATAGCAAGCGACAAATTTGTCCTTCAATAGAAAAAAATACTTTACGCGTACTAGGTATTGAAGACCTGCATCACCTATGCAGACCGGGGAAGCCTACGTGGTCCACACTCATGCACATTTGACCTTTTAACTATGAGAACTATGGCTATCTAAACCTTCTTCGACATAAGCGAATTTGTAGGTCAATCTTGCAGAAAATCTTTTACCTGCTCAGTATGGTGCTGCTGTTGTAACCACAGGGTCACTCCCTCTCTTTCTGATTGCTGAAGAACAGCTACTACTTCTGAAAACCTCCTCAGAGGCACAAGAGCTTTACCATTTCTTTTCCATTGGTTGAATTGTACAAATCAGGTACTGGTATGAAGAGTTCAGAGTGGAAGGAAGGTGTCCAACACAGAATTGTACTAAAGAAAGTCTCAGCTCCACTGCAGGGTACAGCAGACCTATGACCATCAGCTGTACACTCCAAATGAAGCCTTTCAGTGTTCAACTGGTTTTCAGCTGGTTCCTGTAGTGGGTTTTTGCGTTAACAGAGAAAAATATCCCCTTGCAGGGAGCTACTCATCATAGCTGTAGCAGCATCTTTACATGTCAGATGATTCACCTTTTGAGGGTCACATTTCCTGTGTGTTGGTTACACAGTCAGCCTGGGGAGGTTGACTTGGACACAGACACCTCAGACAATTTGAGTGGGAGGAAAGCACAGTTTTGACCTGAGTTACTAAGAGATACCGCTCTGAAACATTCTTAACCTAACTATTTTGCTCTTCAAGTACCCAGCTTAATTTATTTACCTGTCCTGAGTTATTTAGTAGCCTATGCACAGGTTTGGCTGTATTTGCCCACTGTTGGGGCTTTGGCGGGCTTTGCCATTTGGCCGCCGCCATTCCGTGACTCAGGGGGAACGCCCCCTGAGATGGTTCTTTTTATTTTTACGTTCAAACTGGGGTTGTTAACTGGGGAAAAAGGAGAGGAAAGAGGGTTTGGGGACAGGTCCGAACTAGCATGGCCAGCACCAGATCGGCAAGGATGTGGGGAACACTGAGGAGAGCCAGGAAGCTGGTGGCAATCCTGAGCCTTTTGGCATTTTCCTCTTCTCAGTGTGCTCCGTTTAAGGGAGGAGGGAGAGGAAAAACGGATTTTTGGAGAAGAGGGAGAGGGAGAACTGGGGACTTTAACTGATTCAGTGGCTTTTTCTTTTACTTTCCTTTCTAATATAACTGCATTTTTAATTTGCATTAGAAGTGGGACAAATTTTTCCACTGATTTATCTTTAAAATTCTGCAAATCCATTATCCGATCTCCCACCAGGTTCCAAAATGAAATTTTTTTCACATCAGCAGCTGTGACACGGGGAAAGTAAAAGAAGATCCACTTTATAAACTCTCTCAACACTTTTTTTGAAAACTTAAATCCTCCCGCCTTTAGGGAACCCACAACTTGGGAAAAAATCTCCCTTTGAAGTGCCGTTGATTGATTTCCCATTTTAAAACAGACAGAAAGACACCTCCCTCTACACTCCTTTGTGTTAAAACACAGAACTGAAAAAAAAACGCCCAGTGAGACCAGGGTGCGCTCACCCAAGGGTAAAAGAATTGCTCCTGTGGGAGCGCAGCAGACAGAGACAGCCCAGGGGCACAAAAAGGCAAAAAGGCCTACCAAAAATGGTCCATTGGAATGAAAAATCACAAAGGAAGTCATCCGGGATGGAGCTGGTCCTCGTGGAAAGAAGAAAATCCAGGCAAAAGCACGAGGGTTGTCAGCTCCGCCCTTGGAACACAACGCTCTAAAATGAGGCGTGCTTCTCACAAGGGGACACAGACGCCGAAACCTTAACTCCTGGCAGGTATCAGAGAGCCCACCAGGGAGGTCTGCAGGGACTGCACTTCAGCCATCCCTGTTTTGGGCGCCAGCGTGTCACTGCCCTGGGAGAGGGGTCAGCCTCAGGGGGCACTTGTCCCGCTCCGGAGAGGCGACAGTGGCCTTCCCGCAGACAGGCACTGTGAACTGTCGAGTCTCGGCGGCCCCGTGGTCGGGCAGCACTGGCTCTGTGGCAGCAGGAGACCCAATGCGAGGAGACCCAGAGGTCTGAGTCCCTCAGGTATCCCAGAGGCGAAAGAGGCAAGGGAGAGGACCACTCCGTGAAACCTTCCAGGAGTTTATTTCCCCCGAAAGCAAAGGGGAGGAATGGCCGTCTGGCCAAGGTTACAGGTGCTTTTTCAACAGGTGTGGTACAGAACAACCAACCAATAGAGGATAAGCCCGGAGGAGGATCCCGAGGACACAGAACCAATGGCTAAGTTACAGAGGAGGGAATTTACAGAACGAACCAATGAACAACCGAACTTAACAGAACCTTCTGGAGACAGGGGTACGGGCTCAGACCTGGGCCTCGCCCGCGGACTGCCCTTCGCTCTCTGACTCGTCAGCCCATTGGGTAGGCATGACGTGATAGGCAGCGGGCAGACCCCAAATGGTCCAAAGCACCCCAACAGCCCACTTGCTATTAATTCTCATGGATGAAACTAATCTAGATGAAGTGTCTAATAAACACAGACCAAAAGGGAGGTGAAATTACATCATGAAGTTTACAGCAATTCCTGAAGAGAGAAGAGCCTCCAAAGAGACTATATAGATAATCCTCCTTATGACTCACAAGAAAGTTGCTTAATCTGAGGAAATACATAGCACATGTAGAACCTATTTCTAATAGGATCATCCTCTAAATATTTCAAAAGTCACTCCAGCTAACTGAACTTTAAAATGATTTAATGCCTCTCTGCCAAACTGGAGAGTTAAAACAAAGTTCTGTTTGCTTGAAAGAAAAAAGAAGAAAATGAAATGTTATTTAAAAAAATGTTATCATCCTGAATCTTATCGTTATGAGCAGAATATCATTCTGCCAGTCCATCAAAATTAGGACTTTGTGTTGGTAACTTGAAATATGACTATCTTTCTGCAAACTGTGATTCATAATTGAAAAATCGTGACATAACCTGGCTTTGCTTTCACAAGTTTGTAAAGGAGAGGGAGATATAATTATTCAGTACAAAAATATTGCAAAAGAGCTGAATAGAGATTTTTTAATGTCTGAAGGCATGCAAGCAATTTTAAAAGATGGATATGTTTTTCTTCTTTCTGTTTAAATTAGATGAAATACTGGTGGTGCCAGGTAGACCATTGTTATCTTTGTACCTTAATTTTATAAGACCAATTCTCATTTTGGAAAACAACCTCTGCATTTTGATAGAGTTTCTTAATTCTATCAAAAATTCTCAACCCATCATAACATGAATTCCACTGGAATCAGTACCATCCCTTTCTTCTTGAGGGGCACTAGCTCCAAAGCAAGAATTAGTGGGAATTTTTGAATAATTTTAAGGTCGTGCAGAAGTGTCTTTTTCAATATTTTGATTCTGAAACAGTTTATGCTTTATTAAACATTCTTCCAGATGGTAGTAAAAGTCTTTTCCTTGATGCCTCAAACTCAAAAAACCTGTCTGTTTCTGTTACTTTAGTGAATGTATCTATTCTAGAAATTAGGCAGCCACTACACTTGACAAAACATTGATGAGGGTAGCAGCTACTTGGAAAATCTTGGGTACAATTAAGTTGTGACATAATTAATGTTTAATAAACTAATGTAAGTTACATTAGTTTTCCTGCATTTTTTACTTCAGAATTTGGGTAAAAAATTAGATATAATCCAAAGGGAACTTTCCTATTTAGTGGCTAGCTGTCATAGTAAACTGAAAGAGGAGGGAAGGTTTAGTTAAGTTTAAATTTGCAATAAATCATTTAAATATATGTTCTCTATTGAAAAAGTGAAATAAAGATAATCAGTGAAATTAAATATCCTTCCTGCAATAATCCCAGAGTTAATTAGTCTTTAGAAGATCCATGACTGAACACACCATCCATCACCTTAGAAAGAGCCTGAAGAAGAATGTTTGCAAAATATCGATTCTTCACCAATAACAGATATAGTGCTGCTCCATAACGCTACAAGATCTCTTTTCTGTGAGTCCCATTTTTTTGTATTGTTCGTTAGAGAAGGCATTTCTTCTGCATACCTTCAGTTTTACAGACATAACCAAAGGTTTTTGGTTTTTTGTTTTTTTTTTTTAATTCTTGTGTGCATGCAATGGCTTAATTGATATTAGCATCATACATCTATCATTAACTGTTAACTTTCTGTCTTACTGGGTTTTACTCAATTTTACATTTTAATAAAGATTTTATGTGACACATTTTTTATGCTTTTCTCTTTTCAAATGAAATCTAGCAAAGCTTTTCTGAAAGTGTGGGAGAGAAAACATGCTAAAAATATCTTTCTCTCTTGCAAGCATTAAATTTTACTGCAAGCAGTTACTTCTACGTTGACATATATTAACACCTACTGAGGATGTGGCTGAGGAACAATAAACTCTCCCTTATAAATAAGTTCAAATTGTCTTTGTTTCTAAGAATAAAGTAATTCTGTGGATTGCAAAATTAATTGGATCATTAAATGTAGTGTCTTGTCCTGAAATATACCTATTATTTATGGCTACAGCTTCATTGGGGTTAAGAACAAATGAAATATATCATGTTGTCATCCTGGAAAGTAGAAAATGCGCCTCCTGGCTTAAAGGATAAATGACGTAATGCTTGTTATTGTAAGCCCCATGCTAATCACTACAGATGAAATGTCATCTTCAAGCATTTTGAAATCATTATTATGTTCATGATTATTTTTACATTTGGTCAGGTTAAAACAGTATGAAGAAGCTCCTGCTGATTTTAATAATTCCAGACTGATTCAAACACATTAGTATTCATAGTCTTCCTGTATCTTTACTTTTCCTTATTCTTTTAGCATTAAAGGGGTAAAAAACCCCAGTATATCTGAAAAAATCCCCAACATTTAAAAGCAGACACAGAAGAAATGGTTTGATTGCTCTATGAATCAAAACATATTTTGAACTCAAGTCTGAACAGAAAAATACTTGTATATTCTGTAAAAGTCTAGAAAAAGAGACACAAAGATTTTTGAAAGTATTTTTGGCTCTGACATATAATGGTCCTGTCCTCCTTGGGAGCATGTAGCTTGGATAACCTACTTAATTAAGTTGAAGGAGAGTGACAAGCAGGAAAATTGCATTCATTAATGAGGTTACATGGAAACTCCATTTTAAAACTAAATTAAGGTGGCTGAATTCATATCATAGCAGTATTTTACGCACCTGAGTGTCAGCAAGCACCTTACGTGCCAGGTGAGGCTGCTCAAGCCCTCACAAGCAGCACATCCTTCAAGGCGGACAGATGAGTGAGTAGGCAGGAATTCAGGTAGCAGCTACGTTTGACCCACACGAACACGTCTATTGAGGATGACAGCACTAAGTGGGAAAGGTGGCAGTAGAACAAAGATATCCCAGTTCCTTATCTAGGATTGTATATATGTGTCTTCTTAGTAAGTGCTTAAAACCATTCAGTGCCAATGTACTATTAGACTTACATTTTGTAAGGATATTGGCACAAAAATCAATGTAGGTGATTTCCTCCTTTTTTTGGTTCTTTTTTTAGTAGAGAAGGAAGTGGCAATTTTAAAAATTTGTTGACAAGTGTTATGTCAACATATGGCATACCTGTGTGTTTTCTGGGTTTATATCCTAAATATTATTGGGAGAGTAAAAAAAAAGATTAAGAAAATGTTGATTTTAAATGTGGGCATATTCATGGCAGACACTTCTATCCTGAAGTGATTGAAGTCAATTCACGCTGACCTCAGAAGTCAGGTGTGGCTTTTACTTTCCTGGGTGACTACTCTTTGGTGGCTGGAAGCTGCAGACTGAAGACACGAAAGAATGAGCTGCAAATAACAAATGCTGCTCACATTCAAGTCATCATATCTGGAGTCAGCACAATTCCTTTTTCTATTCACTTATTTGGCCTGATATCTGGAACACTCTCTTTTATAGCCAAAAATGTCACAGAATGGTTTAGCAAACTACTTAAAACCTGTCAAAAGTATGCATTTTAAAAATTATAAATTAGTCATGAAGTACCACATGTTTTTTGTCTCAATGTTAAATAAAAACTCACCTGGGAGCAGCATTTCTTCCAGGAATTAATATAATGAACTCACCTCTAGCTGAAATGCAAAACTATAATATTAATTTTTAGGCATTTAGGCACTTAAGATCAAATCCCTAAAAGACTGTGTGAATAGTATGTGAACCATTGATCAAATTGAAAAAAACCTTGTCCTTTAAAGGGGGCTAAGAGCTAAGGTCGATATCATGTCTTTTCTGTAGCATTTGTGGGCTTGCCAATAAAAAAGATATTTGTAGCCTGAATGAGCTCAAGGCAACAGTCTTGGTTTTATAAATTATATCAATGAACTTTTGGGAGTACAAACCAGGAGCTCAGGTAGCTTGGAACAAAGTTCTTTTGTTGTGTGCATGGCTGGGGAAGAGAGAAGGTGTGCCAACAAAAGCTGCTATTTTGTTCTATGATCTCAGTCAGACCAAAGCAGGTCGCATTCAGATTTGGTGTGGCAGTCAGATTTTGGCATTTCAAAATCAAAATAAACTTCCTAATAATCCAGTGCTGGCACCAGAATAGCATAATCAGGGATCTGCTATAAGTCAAAATGTCACATTGCCTCACAAAGAAGTTAAATGTCGTACCTTCTTAAATGATACTAAATGTAATAGATGTTTTCTGCTTTAATAGCCTTTAATAGTAGATAATTTTGAAACAGTGGCAAGATTAGTTTTGACCACATATTAAACAGAGCAGTAATGAAACCTGTAAGACTGCCTGGTCTTCCTCCAGTCAAATGTGGTGCCCTGCTGTGGCAGGGAACAACAACTCTTCTGTTTCTGTGTGCTTTTCTACCTCCATGTTATAAATAAGGTTTTTAACCAAGAGATCTGCCCAGAAATCAAAAGCCCATTTAGTGATTATATCACCTTTTTCTCATTATATCCTTTTATGTGTGGTATTGTGAGCTTTATCCTAACTAACACTTCTACTAACTTCATTTCTTCTTCCTTTTTTTTATATTAATGAGTATAAATTATTTTCTTTATTCTCTTTTTTGTGTTTAAGAATCTCCACTCCTTAAGTCTCCTCATATGTCACAAGTTTTCTTTCTTCCCTGATAATCCAGTAGCCATTCTTGGCATCTCCTCTGGTTTAGATTAATTTTCTTGAACAGAGATCTCTCCACAGAGATTTTTTAATCATCATCGTTATTCAGATTTTGGATGGTGATTCCAGTCTTCCTCTGTAATTATGTTGATTTCCAGTACCTACTGGCTTGCTGTAATGTGCTCCTAATCAGGTTTGAATTTTCCTATTAGAACTTTAAATCAGATTTTTTTCTAAAGACTATAAACTGAGACATTCCCTAAAAAGTCTTTTTCCAGCCAGATACTATCTTCCTCAATCACTGTCTTTCTAGAGCCATCCCTTTGTTCAACACTCAGTTCCTCTGCTAATCCCTATCTCCTCCAGTTTCAGATGGAATTTCCTTTGTACCATTGCATCAAATCCCTTACCAAAGTACAGAGAAACAAAAGCTGCAACATTTCTTTTGGCTTGGAAAAGGATTTCCTTATCAAGGAAGTTACCTTTTCAAAGATCTCTGGGAATATTTGCCTTTGGGAAACACATGTTGAAGTTTACCTCATTTATTATTGTCTTATGTCTTTAATTACTCCCCTCATCCACAGCTCATTCTAATATATGTATGCAATTGAGAAATATATCTAAATTGGTCTTTTTTCTCTTGCATGATTCCCAGTAGACATCAGAATTTCTATATGACTGTTTCATTAAACAGTCCATGGTACTGGACCTGTGATTTCACATGCCAGTTTTTTATGACACTGGAATGAGTTTATGCTGGCTTCCCATTTTGAGAACATTTTACCTGTTTAGATTCTGTTGCTACTCAAGAGTTGTTTTCATTTTCACATTCTCATTTTCATTTGCCTTTGATTCTCTACACAAACACAATTATTCTCCCAGAAACCTGACACTAAGTACTCATTTATCTTTGTGACTGTAACTGGGTTATGCTAATGTCCAAAGTCAGCAGGCTGCACAGTTCTTCACACTTTCTTCTTCTTCAGTCTGTGTATAGCAGAAAAACAGAAGTAGTTTTAAATCACTATAGCAATATGGAAATTCAGTGAAGAATAGGCTAATCTCTGATTAGTGCTGGCTATGAATGATGAGACATTTTTTATTACTTCTCATCTTTTCTTCTTTTTTAATTCCAGCAATTACGATTCTTCTTTGTCACACACAACTGCTCAGCCTTAGCATCAACTTCAGACACCCTTTCTCCTAACTCTTCCTGAGTTCTGATAGATTTATTCCTGTCAGAAAGATTGTATCCATTACTATAAACCCTTTTTTCATAGACTCTGTCTCTACTATTTCCATCTCCTCTTCCCCAGTTATCCTGACCTGTCTCCCTGTGTTCTGAATCAGTCTTAGGAAAAGTGATTTCTGATCCTCTATAGATACATTTCACATTGTTCTTATCTTCAGCTCTACGTAATTTACCAAGCATTTTCTCTGCAACTCATCTTTTTTTTTTTGTCATGTTCTTTCCATTTTTGCTGCCCTTTTTTCTTCTTAAAGCTTCGTTTATTTTTAACAGTTCTTAATTTTATCCCCACATTTTTTCTATAAATACATAGCTTTTCTTTCAGATCATGCCCTAACATTAGCTGAAAGATCTCAACTATTTTTTTTTGTTATAATAATACTAGTGAAACTATGTTAACATGAACTTCAATACAGACTAATTGCCTTAGAGCATGTCTTAAATCACTGGTGTGTTTAAGATTCCTGAACTAGAATCCGTGCTTTCATAACTGATTTCAACAATTATCTAAACAAGCTACAGTAGAACCTCTATGGATAAGTTTATCTCAACTACCTTTGGACCAAAAATAAGTTTCTGTTTTCTCAAGTGCTCATAAATATCACTTGCCAAATTACAATATTAAGTCAAATGGTGTGAGATTTAAATTTAAAAAAATATTACTCACGATTGAAAAACTCACCTACAGGCCTTTTCAAAACAAAATCTAGTTCTCAAACCTAGAATAGGTACAGGAATTAGGAGTATCACTGGAGATACAAAATCTGGTATCTCCACTCTGCATGACATGTGTGAGAGACTTGAATATGAGGCACCCACAGACCAGGTGAATAAGCTGTTCACCAGGTGACAGATTAGGAAACACTAAATTTTATTCCCTCATTGAACAATGAAGAGAAAACAAGCTTTTGAATAGTGTTGAATCAGCATGTCCATTTCAGTCCTGGACCTAATTTTCCATGGTCGAAATGAATGTCCTTATCACGTCTATGTCTATAGACAAAGATATTCTCTCTCTCTGCCTCTGGGAATATGAAATTATTTACTAAAATGGGACAACAAAACCAACACAAACTACAGCAAACTCATCCAATAATAGTCCCAAATCATACTCATATGGTGATTCAAGACCTTGGTCCGAAATATGCCAGATAATTTTCCTTGTAAGTCCTTACTCTCTTAACCCCTGTCAATCCCTTCTCCTCAGCATCTGTCTGCTTCCCTCCCTCCTTTCTTATCTTAGTGTGGTACTTGGTTTGATAGACATTAGCTCTTGGCTGATGGAAAAACTTTCATGAAAAAGATGAAATATTGTCTTCATTATGGTTCCTTGGGAAGGCTCAGTTTTAAATAACTGGTATTTTGTGTCAAAATTGTTTTGGTGGAAAATCTCCAGTCGAAAATAGTATGAATAGCTGCGGGGAACTATAGTCGAGGAAATTTACTTACATGATTTAGGACCAGCCAACTTGGACTACTGGGTATTGGCTGACTTCAGACAATTCTCTGAAAAAATGTTCATAATAATTTTTAATTAAGTCAATTATTTAAGTGATTTTTTTTTTTTTACACAAAATAAGGCTATATTGTAAAGCAGTCAGGAAAGATTGCAACTAAAACTGCTCTTGTTATTTCATTCTGGTGTCCTTTATGTATTCATTATAATGTAGTCTTTAATTATATAATCTTATGTTATTTATTCCATGCAGAGAATAGGGAGTGCTCACTTGTGAGCAGCTAATCAAGGTTGTGTATGCAGTGTGCAGTGTTTACTGTGTACCCAGGTTATGTTTGCTGTCCAAAATGTAGGAGTTGCAATAGATTATTAAAATCAGCATGTGTTTTGTCATGACATTCCTCACTATGACATCCAAGTCCTTTGCATTTGTTTACTAATTGTCACATATTGATGGGATTGGTGACTGTGAGAAATGGGAGGTCACAAAGCTTGAAGCTGATGCACATAGTAAATCAAGTGGATCTCTTAATTTGAGGCATCTATTAGCTTGTTTTTCGAAGTGTATACCGTGACACAGCACTGTCACTGTTCAAAACACACTAAGTGCACCTGCAAATTTCATACCAGAAAATAGGGATGAACACAGAAATAAATATAAAAAACACGGCTATTGACATCGGGACAAATTTCACTGAAGCAGAATTCTAATATTGATGTTTTCAAGGCAAATGCAAACAAGAGGTTCTCAAGGCAAAGTTCAACAACACTTCATTTTCCCACACTTAACCTTTGTCATTCAATACTCGTCTTCCATATCTGTGGGAATGCTAAGATGTAGCATCCATACAAAGCTCTGGCTGATTTTGTGCGGCGACTAAGGCATGGCAATTTTGGAAGACTTAAATAGGAGATTACATGTAAGACTTTGTCATATTGAGATTGCACAGGAAATACAAATACTGGAATTACCTAATTTGATATTTCCTTATTTTTGAGCCCTAAATCTAGTCAATGGGACAGGACATGAGTTATTCATATTGCCAAGTTACTAGCTAGAAGATGAAAAACAAGTGGTCAAATTTCACAATAATAGGAGATAACCAGTGAAATCCCTCAAAGATCTGTGGAAAAAGCTGATGTCACATAACTGATTTAGAATGGAGGACAAATGTCAAGCTGACAAAATTTGTGTATGTGTAGGTATTTAAAGCAAAAGCTGACTATAAAAGTTCGTAGTAAATACTTGCAAATCTGGGTATCTGGGGGAGAATATGAGTAAACGTGCATAAAAAATCAGTCCCAACTGTATTTGTATCAAGAGTAGCTCTGACCTACCTGTTATGATGTTGAAATGAGATAATGAATTAGATAGGAAAGATCCTGTGGTTCCCAGGTGAAAATCAAAACAAAAAATCATTATTTATACCTCTGTAAAGACCCCTGATGCATTAACTTTGCCACTGTGTGAAAAACGAAGATGTAGTGAAACTGGGAAAAGTGCAAGAAGTGGAGAACAGTTTCTGGATTAGGAGGATGGCGCAGACCTGTCAAAAGTCTGCTCAAAAACAGAATCAAAAGGAGAGTTTGTAAAAAAACCTGTTGTCCTTACAAGGAGATGGCTGAAGGAAGTACGAAGGAAGTACGGTAGAAAAATGCAAAACTATGGATGGAAGAAATGCTGAACTGGCCTCCATTCATTGTCTCTTCAACTTCGAGGACCAAAGATTCTCAGATGAAACTGGGCTGGGCAGGGGATTCTTAGGTTCAAAATTAAGTAGAGAAATATTTATCCATATAACATAAATTTACATACTAGTATTTGCTGGAGCAGTTTGGATGTCAAAAGCTTATACAGCTTCAATTTGCTTAAGTTCATGGGAGAGAAATCCCTTGAAAGCTACACCAGAGTTCAGAGCCATCACTTCTGGCACAGCAGGTCCCCAAGGTTTATTAAAGAGTGCTGGAAGAGAGTGTCATACACACTTCCTCTGTTATACTCTCCCATGCCTATGACCTACTTTGAGTGACAGCATACTGGGCGAGAGAAAGAGTGCAAATATTGTATTCCTTTTGTTCCTGGTATGCTTTTCTGTGTGAGTTTAGGTATATATAGAATAGAGAACAAAAAGACACATAAACGTTTTCATATATAAGAAATGTTTAAGGCTAGGTTTTTGGTTTTGTTTTTTTTAAGTCTTCAGGTAATTGACTTAAAATTAGTTTATTATTCTAAGTATATTGTGTAGCTGAAGCTTGCATCATTATGCATATTAATAGTTTCTAGGCCAAACTAATTACCCTCTTCCACCAGTCAAACAAGGCATTCTGTGTAGAGATATACGTACTGCTACAAGTACCTGTTTTACATGTGATCTCTTCACTTTCAGCTGCTTTTAGGCTTTGACATAATTTGGACCTCTCAGCAGTCTTTTTACTCCTAAACTTGTGCAATTGCTGGCCCTTCATCTACTTGCCCTCTATTCTCATATACTGTAGGAAGGAATTTGCAAATCTTAGAATAGCAAAGAAGCTGGAAGTAGCTCTACCGACACAACTCCTAAGATGAGCATCTGTGTCTTATTTTGTCACCTATAGAAGATGTAAGATTTGGACTGGACATTTTAGCATATTTTTTAGCAAACAAATTCAGTGATCCATTATGATTATCCCAGGAGGTACCCAAACACATGAAAATTAAGTGTCCTTGAATCCTTTTCTTTGTAAAAAAAGCCCAAAGAGCTAAAACACCTTTGGGACAAGAAAATCCATAGATAGGATAGGATCCTTGGTGAATGAATGTTAATGGATATACCGTGCAGTAAGATTATCTCCAGTTCTAGCAGCTGACAAACTCACCACTTCTATTTAAAGCAACAACTTCCAGTGCTGTAATAGAAATCTAATTTAATGAGACTCCAAGTCCGTTTTTCTGCATCTGATTTCAGAGTCCAATGAGGAGATGAGATACTATTCTCCAGATGCTTTTAGAGAAAGCAAGAAGTAACTGGGCTAGAAGTAACTGAATCATGGACTCTAATTTTGTATATTCACATCAGCAGGATCATACCCAAGTGGAAGCTGTGATTTCCTGTCTTTAAGAGGTCCCCTTAAATATAGCTTGGAACTGCTACAGTGAGATAGTTATTGCACAGTCTTTTGGAAAAGAATTATTATTTTACATAAAGTGATATCTTCAACATGTAGAAACATTTAAATACATACAGATTTTCAGTGACATAAAATCTTCCATGAAGTTCAAAGTTGAAATCCTATTTAAGGATTAAATACAACTTTCTTTCCTAATCCGTCTTCAGGGCTGAAATTGAACAGTTTATGTCTCTGCAAAGGCACAAACTACAAAAGTTAATGACAGCATAATTAAAAAGTGAAAAGGTCTTACAGTCACTGGGAATTTT
Organism: Lycocorax pyrrhopterus obiensis; assembly: GCA_014706295.1. Lineage (NCBI taxonomy): Eukaryota > Metazoa > Chordata > Aves > Passeriformes > Paradisaeidae > Lycocorax > Lycocorax pyrrhopterus. The sequence continues at coordinate 10,374,186 of JACSVZ010000015.1, forward strand.
AGTTTTGATTTATATGAGTATGGTGACTTGCAAATCTTTTCCTTCAAAATTCCTTAAACTGCCCCTCCCTTAAAAATTGTATGTTTTGCTTGTATGTTTTAATATTATTTTAATTTTCATTTCAATTATTTTGTTTTATAAAAAACAAAGATAAAAGGAACCATAAAAAAGTCATTTTATGATGTCAAAATGTTAAGATAATAAGGCTCTTTGATGACTTAATTCTGCAATTTTTAGGCATATAAATATACAGTATTTGAAAATGTACATTGCAGTAGAGTTGCTCGTTGTTCCAGGCCAGGACTCCTGCACCAGTGACATAGTTTAAGTGTTCAGATTTAAAGGCAGATTAAGCTGTCATTCGTGGCACCTATGCCAGAAGATAATTCCTGTGTGTTATAGTCAGTAAATACACTTCCGTCTGCTGTAATCTCCTTGGCCAGGGAGTACAGAATCCCCACTACAGCAGAACTCTGGCTCTGCTTAAAGCTGAGCTGTGCTGCAGGCCTGGGGCCATCACATGTGCTTTGTTTGGACTTGGCTTGCCTTTCTCCAGCTTGTTTGGCTTTAACAGCAACTGATTAATGACAAGGTGGCTGTTACTTAATTTTAGTTTATTTAGCATTTTATGGTTTTGTGGTGAAATGCCTGGTTATGATATAGAAAAGTGAACTACTGTAGTGTAACTATCATGAAGTTTAAAGGACAAAGCTGGGATGACAGTAGAGGCCTTGAAGATTAGGGCACAGTGGTAGCAGGGCTATTAATACCTCACCAGTAACCAGTTAATGAAAAAAAATCAAAACTCAGGAGCTGGAAAGGGGAAAAAAAGAAAAAAGGAACAAGTACCCAATGCGAAGGGAAGAAAGAGCAGGGTGTAAATCATAAGAAAACATAAAAATGGCACCAAGAGGACTGCAAGAAACCATCTGTAAAAGAGAAGGAATTAACCCCCATCTTACAGCAAAGGTTTTGAGCAACACGTGAATCCCCATAATTGTCTCTAGGCTGAACTGTTGATCTTAGGCTGCAGAGAACAGTGTAAAGGTGAGGCGAAAAATGGAGATAATAAAAGTTTGGTGGTAGAAGATTTACTTAAATAACAACTTTTGAAATATTGTATTGCTAACAAGACTTGCTTTCTATTTAGATTGTATTACCATCAGTGTATCAGGACTAATAATAGCACACATTTGTTTCATTTTGGTTATACTGCTAAAACTTTCAATTCAGCCAATAGTAAATTCTAGGCTTCATATAGAAGGTCCCCTTTTAGCCATAACACGGTCTTGAGTGTAACACTGCTGAGATATAGGATATTAACGGTTGGTTTTACACTGCTAGTCCCTGGCTTCTGGAAAGCCAGCTGGGAACTCATGCAGCTGTTGCAATTCAGAATAGCTTTAATTTCCTGTGAACTCTTTATCAGACCAGACCAATACTGGTCATTGACAAGTCCTGTAATCACCAAACCAGGAATAATTTTGGAGCCACTTCATTGCCTCATACTGCAGACTAGGCTTCAGGCTAACCAGTGTTTTAAAATACGCAAGGTGATACACAGCATCTCTACAGCAGGTTTTGATTAAGAACATCCTCTTTGCATTCCTCCCTTTTTCAAATTGCAAGCTCTAAATGAGAAAAAAGTAGTCGAAATGTTTATAACAACTCAAAATGAGAAGAATGGAAAGAAAACTTTGATGCTGAAATAAGTTATACTGAACCAGCTGCACCATGCAAGCCTTTAAATTTTTAGTGATCCCTGTTCACCAGCTCCTATGAGACCAATGCAATTACTCCCAATTTACAGTCAAAGTGAGATACCCATATACTTATGTACAGCAGGAATCTGAGCTACAGAGTAAGGATACTTTCAAAGTAATTGTGCCTGCTATTATTTTCACTACCTGAATAGTTTCCAGTTATCCTCTCTTGACTTCTGGCTTACAATACACAAAATAGTTACGGTATGAGGCATAAAAAAGGACTGACGTGTATAAAAACAAAAGGGAAGACTAGGAAGACCATGTTGTATCCTAGGTACTTCAGTTAAATTCTCCAAGTTAGGTTGGATGGCTTCATGATAAAGATGGGGGTGGCAGTATTGGCCATAAGTTCTATTTCCACACAGTCATCATAAAATTTCCTTGGTTTGGACACTGACTTGACATATCCTACCTAGTCCTTCCTACCACTCCATCCAAATTTTGCTATGTATCAAACAATAGCCCGCTTACCTGCCATTTATATACAGAACATATATACACACAATATCCCAATAGTTTGCATCACTAGAAGTTATCAATCCTAAGGATTTTTTTACCAAAGGAAAAGAGCAGAAGATAAGCCGAAATGTAATTGTTAAGTAATAAATGTTTCTTGAAGAAAAAAAAAACAACCAAACAAACAAAACTCCCCAAACACCAGCTCTTTTTCATTCTTCCTGTAGTATCACAAATATTTTTGTTTGCAGTATAGAAATGCATGATTGCACATACATATTTTACATCTGAAATTGATATACGATGCTACAGTCAAAACAGTATTATACCTTCTCCCTAAAAAATGGTACTGAATAAATACATGTGATACTGAAATACACTTACAGCCATTTCAAGAGATGACATAACAGTGACAGGGCACAACCAGTCGCATTTAACACTACAACCCTGCTCTATCAGCAGCTCAGTCACTTACTTTAAAACAACAGCAGTTAAATTATAGTCTATGGACTTTTGTGGGAGAGTGGCTTTTCAAAGAACTTTCCATTAGGGAACTGTTTCTAAAGGCAGCAATAATGACTTCATTGGACTTTAAAAATTGTTATTTCCCAAGGTATTTGATATACATCTTACAGTGGCTTAAATTGCTCTAAAGATGTTCTCTTACTTAAACACTGATTTTTGTTGGCAATCTTATGAGATTATTGACTTCAGCATTTTACATACTTTGACTTTACAATAAATGCTCTTAAGACTTATATAGGCTCCCAGACAAATGCAATAGTTGTGACCCTAACCTTGCAGTGCTGAGATTTGTGTATTGGCTTGAATGAGCTCAAATCAGTCACAAAATTCACAAGGAAGAATATGTTCAGGGTGGGGATGTATAGGTGTATTCAAATGAGTCTAAAATCAATAGATCTGAATTTATCCTGCATCTCATAGGAATAAAAAAGAAAAACAATATAATTGCAGAGCAAAAAGAAAGCACCAGAAGTTAATTGTGAAAATTAGTCCTGCTACCATCAGGATCTTAAACGGGCTTAAACAGCCTTCCCTCTAAAAATAAACCCCATCCTTAGTGAAATTTGTCACTACTTGCCATATTAAAAAGTAATGAGGTAAAAGTAAGGAAACTAAGATTCCACACTGAATAACAAAAATCAAATTCCTTGACTGCAGACTTAAGGTTTGCACTATGTGGCACTAAGTCAAGTTCTTACTTGTTTTTTTAAAGTTTCTTAGGAGAAACTCTGACAATAGGAAATTAGTTCGAGTTAAGAAAGAACAGATTGCAGCTGCCTTGGTCCACACCCTTCTTGCATGAAGGAAAAAGAAAAGCTAGTAAGGGTTTCAACCTATAAGCTGTGCCTTTATGATAAAGGAAATAGAATGGTATGTGGTTGTAAGTGTTTTCAAGTGTATCCTGTCCTTTTCCATTTTGACATAACTTCCTCTTGCTATGGTTAAGTAGCACCAAGATGACTGTGTGACTCTTCTGCAAAAGCAAGGAGAGTATTAATAGTGCAAGCTTGAGGAATTAATACAAATAAATTATTTTGAACTCTAATAAGGACTAGCAGGAGCCATTCTTTGGGATAGTTCCATTTTGAAAATACATACTTGGTGTGAGTAGCAAAACAAAAATCAGTATATTTGAAAACATCAAGGTGAAACTGATTTGTTTTGTGGTGGTTCACACAACAGAAATTATGCTTGTTTATAAGGAAATAGTTATTGCCTTCCCTGCAATAAAATAAAGCAAACTAGTAAATGAAGGTTTCTCTGGATCTCAAAGGCATACATCAAAGATATCCTGTTAACTTCAGTAAGATTTGGGACATTTTTAATTTGTTGATAAAAAAAGTGAATACACAGCACAGGGACTGCATGCACAGTGACTGCATGTATGTTTAGGGTTACATTTCCTAGATTGAGTGTCATCTCTCAGAAGAATAAAACCATAAAATTACAGCTACACAGTTTTAGTATTTCTTCAGCTTCTTATTGTCCACTAGAATACTTATTTGTTTGATTCATTTTTAATGTACTTTTTTCTTACCTTTTTTTCCCCCTAAAAATCAGGTTACTGAAACACACCTTTTGGTAGCAAAATCTGGAGATCAGCAAAATAAGTTGCAGAAATCATTGATCTGGAAAATGAAAAAGGAGGCAAGGATTATCTTAAATATTCTGACTATTCTGAAAAAAGGTATTCAGACCAAAATCAGGCCTTAAACTCCATGCACTTCCACATGAATCTGTGAACTCTGAATATTGAAAGTTTGCTGGAACTGGTATTAGTGCTTTATACAAACTGTAGCTTATGTTCTTAAACTTCTGCTGCCTAATCAGCCCAAGCAGTGGTTGATCTGTTGAACATATATAATCTAGGTCTGTTTGATTTAGATTTCTAATATGTTTTTATTGCAATAGATTGTAAGAATATAAAATAAGAGGGGTATGTAAAATGACCTCTGTAACACTACTTTGTTATATTATCCTTTGAACACAGTGAAAGGTCACCCAGAAACATGGTGGAAAAGGGGCCCACAATACACAGAGGATGTGATTGATGTATCACATTTAGAATGTGATCTGAAGTACAAGAGATTTAATTTATTCCATGACATACAGCCTGAAGTTTGTTTTCAGTTTGGTCTGAAATAATGAAAATAATGTTTCTGTTTGCAGCTGCCATTGATTACTGTAATCCACAATGAAATTAAAAGACACAGTGGATCAAATCAAGGTATTGGAAAGATGGCTCATTTACAGTGCAGAAGTGCAGGCTAGCATATGCATGAGAAATATTTTAACTATGCTAACTTTTCCCCCCATGCTGCTAGGAAGGAGAAGTTATGATTAATAGTTTAAATACCAACAGTTAGGGCTGCTCACCACGCTATCTTATCTCACTGTCTGAAATGGCATGTGGTGTTAATGTGTTAAATACGATATCTTATTTTTCTTGTGACCTGTTTTTTAAGAAGTGACATATGTATGCACATACACATATGAAGTGTAGGCAGCCTGCTATTTTCTCATACAAAGCCTAATACCTCACGTGGGTGAGGCTCTTTTCTTCCAGAACAAAGCTGGGATTGTATGTAGCCTATAATTCTTCTTGCTCCTCTGGCTATTTTTCCTTTAGAAGATCTCCATCTGTCTATCATTATAATAAGTTTGGACTATGAAATACACTCTAAATCATAAGGCTTTTGGAGTTAGAAGCAATAGGAATAGGGAATGCTTAATCACTCTCGGCTCTGTCCTGTGAAATGGAAGGAGGATTTTTGGTATTGGGTTAACAGGAAGAGACATGAGATTAAATGTGCTTTTAAACTCCTGTTGAAACATGGTGTATATTTAAAGGTATCATATGTAAAGATCAAAGCCCATAATTGCTGGCCTTTAGCGAGCCAAAACTGCCACTGAATCCTCTTTGTGTACAGGCAGAAATTCCATTTCTTTGTCAGGACCTAAAAGTTGGGCCCAGAATATTATTTGCAGCTGTTCATTAAGAAATATTCTAAGAGGCTTCTTCTCCACAGCTAGCTTTGTGATAAAGACATGTTGTTCGTGAGAAGTTGCAGGAACTAGAAAATGAGAGTTTTAGGGACACATAAATTTGCCTGGAGCTCTTGGTGTAGGCACTGCTGTGTGAGGACCCTGACACTGAGCAAGCTTTGTGAGGTCACTGTGCTACAGTATCACACATTTATTTGAAAGCATTTATTTTTCCTGATGTTTCCTTCATTATGTATTTGTTGGTTATCTCACATGTGGTTTCCTGAAAGATATTTTAACAAAATATTTATTGTTAGAGAATACCTGGTGAAGTTTTGGAGGTTTCTTGGGGGAGAGGATGTGGTGCCATTCAATGGACAAATTTGTTTAGAGTTTCCTAGTTTATTCGCACCAAAAACGGAGGAACAGAATAAATATTCTGCCTGCCTTTCCCAGGAACACACCAAATACATGAGTTTGGCATGATCTCGTTCTTCCATTAGAAGGCTGCTTCACCTAGCATAGTATTTTTCCTCTGCAGGACTGCAGAGACTTTTCTCACTTCTGTGAATCCCCAGAAAATGCTGCTGATAAAACACTATTGCTCAAATGTTCAATAATCCAGTTATTCTCCAAAATCACAATCCGTATTAATTCTTGTCGTTTTGGATTGCAAATGAGCCCCAGAAAACTATTCTCTTAGTTTACCTTGTATTTATCAAACCCTTTGGAACATTTTTTCATTATCAGTTCTTCAGTATTGATAGACAGAAACACTGATAAGATATTACGTAGCAGTTAAATGGACTGCTGGGTATAAAAAGGTATTATTCAAATTCAAAGTTATTATTCAATGGCGGCAAGTATTGATGTGCGTACCCCAGAACTGCTACTGCAAGGCACATTCTTCAACACCTTCACCAACATCCTGGAAAGTACTAAACTAAACTAATCTAAAGTTCCAGTTTCCCTACTGGAAAGTACTAATGCGTTGTGTGGAGGCCAGGTGAATACACAAATTACAAAAGAATAAATAAACCACAAATTATGGGATTTGTATCATGGACTCCATTAAAAGGAGTGTGGCAAGCAGATAGAAAGTACTTCTTTTAGTCATGATGAGTCTGTTGCTGGAATGTGGTGCCTGGTCTGGGACCCCCTTATTCCAAAAGGATGTCAAGAAACTGGAGAGGGTTCAGTGTAGGGCTACAAAGATGTTGAGCACCAAGTGCACGTGACCTGCGAGGTGAAGCTGAGGGAAATGCGCTTCTTTAGTCTGGTGTAGAGGAGCCTAAGTGGACATCTAAACACATGACTTTGAAGGCTATTAGAAAGATAATGGGACAAAATTTTATCACTTCTATGAAAACCTATGACAGGTTCCAAAGACTGCAACTTGGAAGATTCAGACTGGGCATCAGGAATTTTTCACTGGGAACAAATCACCCAAGGGGGCTGGGAACTCCTGGAGATTTTCAAGACATGGCTATATGCAAAGCCATAGCTGACCTGCTTTAGTATTGTTCATGATAGTTTCTCTTGAAATTCAGGTCTCCAATATTTATATGATTCTGGAGTTTATTTTCAAGACACTTTGTGGTGCTTGTGCAATCCCATATAGGGATCACCGTGCTCAAAGAATTCACCCCAAAACAGTCACGACTGAAAGAAAAGGTGGCTTATAGAGTATCACATTGCTAATCAAAACTATCTTGGTGTCAAACACTTCCTGATCAGCTTTTAGTCTTACAGAAGGTTTATTGAAGCCCATTTTTACAGATGTAATTCCTGTGATTTGTCCTGCCAAATCTAGACAAGCTATAGGAATTTTGGCTTGCAGAACTCAGTGAAATATGCAAAGATTTAATCTGTCCTAATGTATCCTCACCTGACAAGTCTCTTAGGGCATTTTTCTGAGAGGCAGGAGTGAAATTAGGGCAGAACAAACTTATAAGTTCAGTCTGTTAGAGTTTAGCACACTCTCTCTTCACAGATATAATTTTTGTGAGCCAAAATGCAAAAACAGAGGTGTGGTGATTATAAGAATGTCTCTCTGAGGTATTATAGGGCATAAAGTACAGCCAGCAAACATTCATCATATAATTATCTCAGTGCTTTGGTTTCCATATTACTTTATAAAATGTGTTTTAAGAAAAAATGAGATACAATTATTTTATTTTTTTTTTATTGCAGGGGTGATTCAGTGCTTAATTGAGAATGTTAAAGCAATAAATTCCTAGCTTCTGCCAAAGATCAGTGCTCTCTTTCAAAGATCATCAGCAAATGAAGCCTTGTCTTCATGTGAATACTCGTAAAAACATTAGTCATTATTCCAATTATTAGAAGCTTAAAAATATTTTTGGATGGTTTCCTGTAAATGTCACGCTCCACTTAGCTACAGATTCTGCTCTGAACTCTTAAATTTTCTTTTCATTTTTTTGTCGAGTGTTTTTTTTCTAAATTTAAAGAAACCCCCAGATAAAATGTAAGAAGTTTTCCTTCTGAAAAAAACACCATATATTGACTACTCATATACTTTTCAGAGCCCTGATTATAAATATCAGTGGGCCATAAATGTTAAAGGTTAATGCTGTAATTTATTGCTGTGGCTGAAAGGTGTTTGACTTTAGGAATTACTAGGCAAAAATTTACGTCTGCTGAGGTCAGATGAAAGGATCATAATGGTCCTGTCTTGTCTATAATCCTTGACTGAATCAATAGCATGCATGCCATACAAAAAAACCTAAAAGACAGGAAAACCCATTCTGAGTTAGATGAAAATGTGAATGTACAATAATTAGATACTGAGGAAAAGATTGAAAAAAAAAAGAATAAATTATAAGAATTTTATAATATATCATAAAATAAGATCTGTAATAAAGAATTGTATTTGACATGTTTGACATACAGATAAGTTTGATTTACAGTGTATTACTTTATAAGCAACATCTTCCAATCTGGACTGTTTTGGGGTGATTTTTTTGGTTATTAAAATATTAATTTTACTATCTGAGGTCTTCCCTGACAATGCAATTATGCCTACTTCAGCTTATTTTAGAACTCCTTCAGTTTATAAACTCTAAAAATTGTGAGTGGTGTAGTTTATTCATATTTTATAATCAAACATCACTGAGAAAGTTTGTGCTTTCTCAAGACGGACCTGATCTGAAACTCCTCTCTCATACTCTCCTACCCATGCTGTGAGTGCCAACCACCACATGACACATCACATGAGCATCTTACAGTCTAATGTGATTATTTCCTTTCCACAGCCCCATTTGGTTGGCTGTATCTGTGTATGCATTAGGTCGTCCCTTGTCAAAGACTGAATGGTGTGTACAGACATGAGGATGATTTCAAAACTGCATAGACATAAGGATATTAAACATGTTCATGATCACACTGTGACTCACTGTTTCTCTCTGACAATTCTTCTAATATTGAGCCCAGGAATTCATATAATTACAGAACCATTTAGGTTGGAAAAGACCCTTAAGATCATAGGGTTCAATTTTTGACGAATCACCACCTTGTCAACTAGACCATAGCACTGTGTCATGTCCAGTTGTTTCTTGAACATCTCCAGGGATGGTGACTCCACCACCTCCTTGGGCAGCCCATTCCACATAAATATATAGTGATGTGACTTCTTATTGTAGCAAAATGTTCTGCCAAACCAGGGAACTCAGAGAAAGGAGAGGAATGAAAGGTCATGTCCTAATTTTCCAAAGCAGTGTTTTGGTGCTCAGCAGACAGTGCTTGAGAGAGGATTTAGAGATTTGATTTGAGAAAGATAATAATATGGAAAAGAAAAGCTTCCAAAATAAGGGGGGAGTAAAAAAAGAGAGGATGGGAAATCCTATAGGAATGCATCTAAGATAAATACTATGAATAGAAGAATGAAGTATTTAACTCTTTCTATTACTAAAAGAACAAATAAGATTTTGTTTCATTTGTTAACTCGAAATGTGAATGCAAAGAATGACACTGGAACAAAGAGTGTAGGAAAGATTTAATGAACATGTCAGCTACCATCATACCCTCATGGTGGAATATTCTTGTTTGGCTAGAAAGAAATTGTATGTAAGTATGTAATTACTTATTGTAATTACAAATTACAATAAGTAATTGTAATGTAATATGTAATTACTTATTGTAATGTGTATCACTACTGCCACAACCCTTTCAGGAAGCACAACTTGATGTGGAAAACCGCTTTGGAAAATCGGCTGCAGTCACCTGCAAAAAGCAGTCACACACTGGTACTGTCAGTATACCTGTAATTCTGTACTCTGGGAATTTTTTCATTTTTCTTTTTGGAACCTCCTACCTGCTCCTAAATATTTACTGGCCCAGGTTTGTGGCTTTAGAATGGGTCAGTGGAAATGCTTTCAATTAATTGCATCTGCATGATGTGCTGCAATAACATTAGGAGATGACAAAGTGGGACATGCAAGACACATGGTGATGATTACACTGTGATTACATTTTGTGGAAGAATTTCCTTCATTTCTCAATCTTCTATTAAACTGACAACATTCTTCCACTCCCACTAAGTGGTGTGCTGTTAGCTGGGGTCCAGTCACTCTTTCCAGTCACCCAAAGCTGACTCCCTTGACAAGTATTCCTAAATGTTAAGAGAGTCCTTGATTGAAGTGGAATATTTAATACAGAGGGAGTTATTATTATGGGGTTTCTATTCTACATGTAGAAGTGACACAGTATGCAGTAAAAATAAATCAATGTCCAAAATTAACAATTCTGTAATCCATCACCATGGAAGATAAATTAAGGACACCTTACAATTACTATATTTCAGGTCTCAAGACAGTTTGTGTTTGTGTACTTCAAGGGAGTTCAAACAGAAGCTTTTTACTTGTGATAATTCAAATATCCAGGTGATACATGTTAGCCCAACTAACTTTTGGACATGATACGCAAGCTGGAATTTTCCCTAGGCGTTTTTTTTTTTACTCAATTTTTCTGTCTTTAGTGACATTTATGTCTACTTTCACGACTTAGATGAAAAAAAAAAAAGGAAGACAGTCATTCTTTTTATTGACTCCTCCATCTGTTTTTGTCTTCCTTGCTCCTTGGCAAAATGGTGAACCTCTTTATTTCTTCTCTTTAAGAGCCACAGGTTATTTCCCTTGTAACCTCAGTACCAGTGAACAATCAAGCTCACCCTCTAAAATCAGCTTTTCAATAGTGTAATTTACCTGCCTTTCAATGGTGTAATTTACTTCCCTTCATTCCAGGAAGAATCTGGAAGCTTGTAACAAGGCAGTAAACTGTAGAAGAGAAATTACTATGGCAGACACAAAATCACAGAAGCACAGAAGGGTTGAGGTTGGAAGGGATCTCTGGGGGTCATATGGTTCAGCCCAACTGTTCAAGCAGGATCAGCTAGACCAGGTTGTCCAGAACCATGTCCAGATGGCTTTTGAATATCAGTCTTATCTGATCATAAATATAACTGGGTTGCAGAGGACTGAAGAAAAACACTATTTATAACATCCAGAAAGTAGGAAAAGGTAACAAGAAACAAAATCCTAGAAAATGGTTGCTATCTTTTCAGAAGTTTTGAGGTTTCCAAATAAATGTGTGAAAAAAACTATCTTAAGAGTTATAGAGTTAACACTGAAGTACTTCTAGACTGGAGAAGATATTTCAGAGGTAGATGGATTTGTGTCGAATTAGAAGTGGTCTTTATTCAGGACTCATTTACAATTTAGCCTTCCTCAAAGTCTGCACATAGATATGTTTGTATATACAGCTGTAAAGGACTCAGATTTTCCTGTTTAATTTCAGTTTGCAAACAGTAGCAGAAAGTTTGACCACAGTCAATAATCAGCTCAAGACAATGTTTCATATTACTTACTATGAAAACAGTGAACACAGAGTAGCTATGACAAATGCAAATAAAATGTGTTCCATATTGTGAAGAGATAGTGTGTGTGGATGTGAAATGACAAATGCATGTCACTTTCTCCTTCTGGGACTGCACTTGGCTAGAGCAACCAGGTTTTGCATACAATGTTCCACGAAGTCTTTCTGTTCCAGTAAATTAACAAATAGCAGATATCAGTTTAATTATTATTTTTGTGCAATATTCTTCAGCTTGAAGCACATGGACAGGAAAAGGGAGATCTGAGAATTATATCCTTCTTGGTTTGAGGAAATCAAAAGTTAAATTTACTGTTTCTCAGGGGAAGAAGTTCTCATTACCGGGGTATATATGTGGATTCCAGAAGGATATTCAGCAGCTTTTTTGTTGAAAAGGTTTTACGTATAAAATTTTTGGTTATTTGACAGAAGAAAGAATGGATTCCATCCCAATTCAAAATGCTATTTTATGCAATCACAATTTAATTAATTTCTAGGAACCAAGTATCTGGAGAATATAATTTTCAATAGTCAGTTAAGTCCTTCTTGCCAGCCATCTTTCTGAATTAGAAGTACCACTTTAACAGAAGGAATCACTTCTTGCAGGCTCCCCAGTGCATCTCAGAGGAAGAGAAATATCTAATAAGTGCTTTTGACTGGATATGCCGCAATCAGGCTTCTCATTCAGAATACTTAGGTAGTCATCTGCTGAGCAGCAGCTTTCCCCATAAGACGAAGTTCTGCCTTTATGTGGAAATTAAATAGTCAAAGAAACAAAAGATCTCTGTCTTGGTGCTTGAGACGTCTTAGGAATCAAGGTTGCACCATCCGAAATTCTGTAACCACCTCAAATGATTTCAACAAAATGCCTATGACATGCCAAGGTGGTAGTTATGTCAAATATACTACAGCTTTAGACAAACAATCCAGAACCTGTCAACTTCAGAATCATGGAATATCCTGAGCTGAAAGGAAATTATATGAATCCCACATCAAACATCAAGGGCCTGGCTGCTTTTCTTTTCCATACCAGTATTCCAAAGACTCACTGTAATGGTGCTTATAGTATATAAGACCAACTGAAAGTGAAGACCTGGCAACTAGCTAGCATTCCAGAAAAATTATTATTTTTAGACTTTCAAAACAGTTTTAATAGGACTTCTTTATTAAAACTTCTTTCATACAGGATCGATCAATTTATAGTGTTGCTTAGATAAAATCAAAGCCAGTATTAAAATCTGAATACTTTGTTTTTATAAAAATATCTTGCTTTTCTAAATATTCATTCTTATTGAACACGAAAATCTTTATTGAATTACATAAGTCATCCTTGTCTATATGCAAAGAGTTATATAGATTTTATTGAACACTGTCATTTTGGGGAAGATTCTTCCTTCCTAAATCCTCATGGATGTTGCAAGAGGCTGTACCTCAGCACTTAACTCTGCTAATGGTCTCTGTCTTATCAAGAGAAAAGACAAATATGAAACTTCTTATCTAAGGAAAGAAAAGTACTCTAGAGGCTTATCAAACTTCTAGCAGTTTCCCCTTCTCAGTTGTTCCACAGCTTCTTCCAAGCTGCTTCCCAGGGATTTCTCTACAATTCCATCTCCAAGCTAATGAACTACTCTGAATATTTTTGCTTGTATGCACATGATCCAAGCCTATAATCAATAGTCATTTTTGCAACTATAAAACAGCTCTTATATCTAGTCTAAATCTACCGTTTCTTAGTTTGAAATCATTATCCCTTGTCCTATCACAAAAGGCTGTGATAAAAAGTTTGTCCCCATCTTTCTTATGAGCTCCTTTAGGTACTCTAAGATCAAAACAAGGTCTCTCTGGAGCCTTCTCTTCTGCAGGCTGAACAATATGAACTCTTTCTGTCTTTCCTTATAGAAGAGGTGTCCATGCTTATGATCATTTCTGCATCCCTCCTCTGGACCTTTGACAGGTCCAGGCCTTTCCTGTGCTGGGACCCCAGAGAGGGATGCAGCACTGCAGGTGGGGTCTTACCAGTGCAGAGCAGAGGGACAGAATCCCCTCCCTTGTCCTGCTGGCCACATTGCTTTGGGTGCAGTCCAGGACACGATTGGTTTTCTGGGGCACACTGCTGGGTCATGTCCAGCCTGTCATCCACCAGCACCCTTAAGTCCTTCTCAGCAGGCCTGCTTTCTATCTGTTCATCCCCCAGCCTGTATTTACACCGGGGGTTTCCCCAAGCCAGGTGCAGGACTTCGTACTTGGCCTTGTTGAAACCCATGGGGTTCCCATGGGCCAACTCCTCAAGTTTGTCCAGGTCCCTCTGGGTGGCCTGCAATCCCTTAGGCATGTTGACCACACAGCTCAGCTGAGCGTTGTCTGCAACCTTGCTGTGGGTGCGCTTGATCCCACAGTCTGTCTCACTGATGAAGCTGTCAAACAGCAGCCATCCTGGTATGGACTCCTGGCCCCATTTGGTAGGAACACGGTTTGTCCCCAGTCTCCATCCAAACACTGAGCTGTTGACCACCACCCTCTGGATGTGACCATCCAATCAAAGGTCCTGGTTAAAAACAGCTTAAAGACAGATACTGGCTAAAATCCTAGTCACTGAAATAAGAATATCTCTGACCCTAAGGCCAGATGGACAAATTCGTGTAGTGAGATGAAAAAGATGGTACCATACCTATGTACTATTCTGTATAAATATTAAAAGGAGCCTTCACAATCCTGCTTCTCACTGCTCACATCAGCTAAACTTTCTCTGTTTGAATGGGAATATATGTAGTTCTTCCAATATGAAGTTGGTGATCTCTGCATGTTTCTTTTGTCTTGTTCTATTTGATAAATCTAAAGAACAGATAATTTACACCACCTGCAAAATTAGTACCTCTTTCTGTAAAGTTACTAGTCAGTGCTGATTTTGTACAGTTTTCTGATTGCCAGAAAATCGTCAGAGTGCTCATCCGATGGGAAGTCTGCCTTTCCACTCCTTTTTCCTTATGTCCCTAACTTGTCAAGGCGTGATAGACTGGGGGCATGGGGGCTGGACACTTCGGAAAGGTTGTGTTTAAGGTATTGCACAGGTTTGAAAGGCCTGGACACCCTGCAAGCCTAAGTCAGCTGGACTGGAGGGATTTGTGTTCTAAAACAGATCAGTGTCTAGAGAAACATCCAGTCCTTGAACTCAAGATGTTTTCTCAACATTCAGAATCAGTATGCCTGGTGAGTGACCAGAAAGACAGAACTTTAATTTTCCCTATGACAGTTTGGATATTCTTCATCAATCAAAAAGAGAGGTTGCTGTGACAAGCAATTTTCATAGTTTTCCTTTTCAGGAAATTTTAAAGGTATATCATTATGGCTTGCTTCAAATTGATATTTTGGCAATAGTCTATTTTCAGAAGAGTATAGATTCCGTCCTTCCTTCTTTCCTCTCCTGTTGAGAGAGATGAGAGTAAAATTAACAATATTGTGTAATAATTTTTTATTGTATTCATATTAAAAATATTAAAAAAAATTGCAGATACCAAATTTAATATTGTAAGTAATTGAAATCTTAAAAAGTGTGATACTTCTTGGCAAGCTTTTGTTATTTTCCCGAGGTATTGTCTTTATATCAGTAATGCTTGGAAAAAATGGTACTAATCCACAATAACAGAAATCAATAATGAGACAGCTTGCTTTTTGTATTTGCTTTACAAATGTTTGAAATGGCAGTGAAAATGTTCAGAAGAGCTGACAAGCTCAAGTAATAGGCTTCATTGTTACATCCACACAAAAAAGCAGTATAAAAATTATACATGGCTATCAGTGTACAGCTCTGTGAATTTCATAGAGACACAATTAAATGAATTTCAACAAAGTAAAATAGGCTAAATTATATAAAGTATCATTTTGTGAGGAATACTAATTTAATAAGAACTCCTCTTCTAAAAACATGGTTTGAGTTTAAGGATATTAAGACTTTTCACAGATTAACGTTCGGAAATACAGCAGTTTTACTTTTAGTTGCTTTTTACACTTAGAAGAGTACAAAAGTTATTCCAAACCACAGAGGAATGGTGATAAATTGTGAAGTAAAGAAAAAACACAGATCAGAAAAATATATAAAGATCTATATAATGGTTTCTGCCTATATTTATCCCAGAGTAAGTGTAATGGCAGATAATCTTCAAGAAAAATTTGGCTGAAATTATTATAGTATGATTATTGTGTACGCTTAAGGAATGTGGCATACCTCTGACAGTAATTAATGAGTAAATAACCAAAACCAACAAATATAAATCAAGTCCTGTTTATTGCCGCTTTTTAAATTTTTTTCCTTCATGTGAGCAGGACCCAAAAATTAGGAATTCTCTCAGCCTTTCAGGTAAAATGTATCATTGCTCCAAATGCTTCAGATGGGATAATCTGCTGACAGCATCTTTAAACCCCTCCCTTTCCTTAAGCCTCAGGAACAGAACTGAGCTTCAGTCTTGCAAGGTCAACACTATAAATTTTGTCTGTGCTCCTAATTTTTCCTGCTGCTGGTGAAAGGCCAGACTTTGCTGTTGGGTGAGCTCATCCATCTGGGAGTGAAGGGTCAGCTCCTCGGGTCGAACGTGCTCCTCCAGCTGCCTCCAGAGGTTGTCTGGGTGTGACCAACAGCAACAGCTGGACCTAGGAACTAGGCAAAGAACTTTCTCCTCTAGACTGACACTAGTAATTGTCCTTTGCTAATGGCAAATCATTCACACCGCAGCCCAGCATGCATTAAGAAAATCTAGAGTTCACTGTGCATTGAAAAAATCCTCCCTGCAAAGCCAAACATCTAAGCCCATAAGGTGTAAACTCATTTAAAAACAATCAAACATTTAAAAGTCAGGTAAAGTTTTTGTCACTTTAAAATGTTCACTAAAAACATGAAATTTTTAGTACAGGAAGATAACAAATTCCCCTACCTGCACCTAAAGCTTTTCCTCATAAAGAATCATTAAATTTACATCTAGCCATGTGAAGTACTGTGCTTCATCATAATAAATATGATGGGATTAATTGTAAGGGACAACTAGAAATCTTCAAAACTTGGAGCAGTCAGAAATCTGTTTCTATTATGATCTCCCAAATCTTTTAAACACCAGACCTTGCGTGGTCCTCCAGATGATCTTTTCATAGTGCAAGGAGCATATACAAAGTAAAACTTGTCTTAGGTTACAATGTAGGATGTAACCAAAAGTATGTATTCTATCATCATCTGTTAAAACCAGGTGGGGCAGTGTTCTTTATCCCTTCCACGAGACATCCTTGATAACTCCCTCTGAAGGATATCTTCTGTTAATGAGCCAGCTGTTAAAACCGGGTGGGGCAGAGTTCTTTGTCTCTTCCATGACACATCCCTGATAACTGCCCCCAGAGGGATACCTTCTGTTAATGGGCCATCCAGCCTCACTGCATGACTCATGGAATTACATCATCCCATTGTGAGATGCTCCGCCCAGGAGGAGGAACCAAGCATTCCTACCTGGATGTAATCTGAGGTTTGGAATCCCACACTCAGCCTTTACCTACTGGGTTCCCAGAGGACAAGAGCTACATAACCACTACTGGACCTTCAGAGGAAGAGCAGACCCTTCTACAGCATCACTGCTTCAACAGAACCTCATCTATCACTTCAGGAGGACTGCAGCCACCATTTAATAGGACTGCTACCACCAACCTGCCTGACAAAGTGTCAGATTGTATCCTGATGCCATGATGATTTTTTGCCTTTTCTTTTATACCCCTTTTATATCTTTTTATAACTTCTGTATTCTTAGTGGGTCTTTTAGCCTACATTCTTGAACTTGTTTGTCAAGCTAGGAGACTAAACATTTTAGAAGCTTTGTAGTTAGGGAGCAATATGCCCCAGACCCCAAGGTCCTCTCCAGAACACATTTTGTAAACTAAGATAGAACCATCCAGGGGAAGGTTCCTTGGGGAGGGAGGCTCACTCGAGCCTCTCATTGGGGAATCTTTGATAGATATGCTAATTAGTAAGATCTACAATGTTATGCTCGATCTGTTGTGGAGGTGCATCGCAGTGTGGATTTCGGGGCATTCCATCTGGACGTAGTGCACCTAAGGATCCTCAAAATAAATACTGAGGTAAAACCCCTTTTTCCCTTCTAACCATGTTTGATTCTTGATTTTAAGACCAGGAAAAGGCATCATCCTGACTCTGTCAGTGTTTCTGTACTACTGCATTTTTTTTAATTTTTCTATTAAATTGTAGTTCTGACTTGGAGTCTCTCACGGGTTTGCTTTCAAACTAGTACAAACTCCATAATGATTTAAAGATGTGCCCTGTCCATTATGTCCAGACCACAGCTGTGCATCCTGTAACCAATGCAGATCTTATATGGAATAATTGCATCATAAAAATATATTTCTATGTGTACTGTTAATTTTTGTCAGCACAAATAACACCATTTCTGCATAATGTCACTACAGTTCAGAAATAAATTTGTTTTTATAGAAGTATCACTGCATGCATTGCATATCAAAAAATACAAAAAATTTCTGTACTTATAATTCAGAAAACACAAAGTTTATCCTGCAAAATTTCATAAATTAATAGATAGATTAATTATAATGTTAAAGAGATTCCATTTAAAATTCCCTGCAATCACATTTTTAGACAGATTGCAATTTATTTAAAGACTAATTTTAATTAATTAATTCAAAATTAATTTTGACAATCTAATGTCAAAATTAAAGTGTCCTTTGCTTTTCTAATTACCACAATTTTAGGGTCTCAGAAATGCTCACAAAATGAAAAAGATAGTAACCCCCACAGTAAAAGTGATTATTCTTTGTGATATAGCATTAAAATATAAACTAATTTGAATTTAGAACACTGTCACCCTAAAGAATTCCTTGTATGTCATTTTTCAAATTACCAAACAAGTAGCAGTTAATTTTCATGAAGCAAATATTTTTAAATAACATTTGGGTTGATACTCGTTGACTCACTTAACCCGAGATGTCTATATCACATTAAAATATGAACTTGGTTCTTGTTTTCTATAGCTGTTGTACAGAAATCAACAATTTATTTACTTTAACTATTGTCAACAGTAGCAATAAATATCACCCTAGAATTGCTACAGGACACCACACTCAGATGTCTGTCTTTCTTCAGACGATTTCTGTAATATCTATGAAAGAAGTTTCCAGAAACACAGAAAGTGTAGGATTCAGGATGCTGGTCCATGGTGCAAAGGTCCATGAACTCCCATAAGGTGCAGACTGAGCCAGACAGAGCAAGGATATATTTATGTATGCTTTACATTTAAAGAAGAACTTTTAAATGTCAAAGCTTTTATTAAAATTGATGGGAAGCAAGCTCTTTTTCCCACCTCTCTATTTATATTCCCCCTTTATCCAAGTATCTTCCTCTTGTTCATACTCTTCAGGACATTTGAATTTAGTTCCATGCTAACAGATATAAATAATCTCAATCAAAATGCTGACCTCAACTTTTTTTCCTATCTCTCCTCCTGCCTGCCTGCCTGCCTGCCCCTGACTTTCTGTACAATTCAGGATCTCATCCTGCGATCCAGGCGATTTTTAGTTTTAAAAAGAAACAGGTGATGTTTTCATAGCTGAGCTGTATTAGAATTCAAAATAACCATGCTACATAAAATGAAGACTTCTGATTTCTGATATTATTTTAATACACAGGAAAAAAATCTTTTGGATTAATATTTTCATGACTAGCTCCAGAACTGCTGACTATGATAATCTGTATATCAGGTCAGGGGCTTTAATTTCTGGCTATCTCCCATCTTTACTCTCTACTCTCAATCTGTTTCTAATGACTTGTTCTTTTTGGTTTTAAATTTTAAATTGCTACAAGTGTTTAGAAGGACGTATCTTTGGAGTAGTGTAGTCAATAAAATTCAAACTGATTTTCAAGAATGCATGGCAATATGAGTTTAAATTGGAAAAATAAAAGTAAAAGTTTGAGGGCTCGTAAATCATAATGTTTGCCACATAAAGAATGGACAGGATGTTGTTCTTCTGCAAACTCCCTACCATGGGATATTAACATAATCTCTAATATATGTTCCTCTGATTTTTTAATAGTTATAATAACACAATAAAACTGAAATAAGATTACAAGAAAGACTTGAGGTGCTGGAGTGTGTCCAAAGAAGAACGAAAAAGTTGGTAAAGAGTCTGGAGCACAAGTCTTATGAAGAGTGGCTGAGGGACCTAGGTTTGTTTAGCCTGGAGAAAAGGAGGCTCAGGGGATAGCCTATTGCTCTCACCAACTACCTGAAAGGAGGTTCTAGCCAGGCGAGAGTCAGTATCCTCTCCCAAGTAGCAGGAAAAAGAACAAAAGTAAATCACGTCTGATTTCACCAGGGAAGGTTTAGGTTGGATAGTAGGACAAAATTTCTTCATGTCAAGGGTTACCAAGCACTGGAACAGGCTTCCCAGGGACACAATTCAGTGCTGGACCTGGAAGTGCTGGGCTAACAGTTGATAATGATCTTAAAGATATTTTCCAAACTAAATGACTCTATGAGTCTATGAAATTGTGGGTTTTTCTCTTTGTTTTTTTTCTTTTTTTCTCCTTTTTTTTTTTTACTTTCCACCAGAGTAGAAATGCTATAAAGAGTGATTATGTGGAAGATTTAAATACCATTTTATTTGCTATGCTGTTTTTCAAGAAAGTGAACATAATTCTTTCTCCAATTTTTCTGTAAATACCAGTCATAGATTTATTTTCTGATATCTCACTGAAGTAAAGGCTTGGTTTTATTTTTAATACAAAATCGAGGCACACAAGAAATGCACGTTTAATTCAAGAGTTCTAAAAGGAAATATTTTACTTTAGAAAGTAATTTAATTTTTTTTTTGTAAGAAATATTTTTAATGGGTATTTAACTGCCTATCTATCCAAGAGGTTTTTGTTTGTTTGTTTGTTTGTTTGTTTTTCATTTTATAAAATCATTCAGTTAAATTGACAAGGGAAAATGTGAACTTTTAATACTGGAAGGAACAGAAAATTAAATCTTTCATATTGAAACAAGCAATTACTTTATCATACAAAAATATGAAGAACAGACAAATATACTTTTTTATTTGGCTAAGTAGCATACAGTAGGAAGGCACAGTACACTGTGCAAGAGTTAGGTGAATGTGCAGTTATTGAGATACAACAACTTCTACTAGCTCCTTCTTCTTTCCCACATAGCAGATTTATCTATTCTTGCCTCAACTTTACACATCAATAGTGACTGTATTTGCCATGCTGTTTTCCTCCTCTGCCCACTAATAAATTAGGGAATAAAGTAAGGAAATACAGCAGGAGAAAGAAGTTATGCACCATGGATTAAATTGTAGAAACTGCTCACTGTTTGCAGTAAGGTGCACTTCAGAATGAGTAGGAGAGGTCTTGATGGTGCCAGAGTGTGTGGTAGTGGTCAGTGTTCGGACAGCAGTACTGCAGCCTTATACCAAGTACAGCTGATTCTCTTCTTTGAACTTTGGTGTTTTGCTGTGCTGCCATCTGCTCTCCGGGAGGACAGCAGGAGGATTTCATCCTTCTTAGCTTGTAAGGAACATAACACATGACATGTCTTTCTATTTTTTTCATTTTATGGAAGGTAACAACATCTTCAACAAAATACACTCCTGGAAAATAGTGAACAACCCTTAGGGGAAATTTATAAACAGTATTTTAGTTTACATTCTCAGCTTGCCATTTACTTTGAGGATTTCCTTTCTTTTTTCCTTATTTTTCTTTCCTCCTAATTGTCACAGAATCATAATCCCTTTCATGAGTCTCTATCTATTAGAAAATGATAAATAGATCACAGTTATCTGAAGGATAAGAATGATTTTCAATAAGTGTTGAACAGTTGGACAGCTCCGCTGGAAATAAACTTGGTCTAAATCTATTTCAGATGTATTCAATCCAACACGAACTGTACAGAACCTCAGAAAGCAGTGCTTGTGAAGGGCTGCAGGGTTCACCAGGGCTGCCTCTGGGGACTCCACTGTGTTACTGTAACTTTGCAGTGGGCTCTATGCAGAGTTCATAAATCAGCGCAGAAGAACATGGTGAAAGGAGATCTGTTATCACTGGCTCGAGAGAGATAACCTTGTTCCCCTGTTTCTGTCATTTCACCTCAAAGGTCTTTTTCTCTTTTTTTTCTTTATAAGGACTGGATTTACCCAGAAATGTGCAAGTTGCTGATGTATAATGATGATAAAACAAATAATGGATTCTGTAAGAGATTCTCATTATTATTTTGCTGGTTTAGGAAACATCACATGAAAAAACTATCTTGAAGTATTTCAGGGAAAAAGATCTTTAAATAGGTGAGTATTACAAACTAAAGGTTAATTTGTGTTCCCTCCAGTGAAACTAAGGAATCTAGTTTTAGAGAATGGGCCACTAAAAGTCTATAGTTAGGTAACTTATCATGGAAAAAAAAAGTTTAGTCTTTCAGTCTTCTGAGTACTCTTAAACTTGAAGCTACACACATTGACTCATCTTTCAAGTGTATGTTTTGTGATAAAGCTTTGTACCTACTAGAGAGGGATAAAAGGTGATAGCAAGTTTAATTACTTGAATAAGATCAGAGGGCTAGAAAAAGGTATTGATTTATATTTAGCACATTTGTGACATATAGGGTTTTAAAACTCACAAAGTAAAGTTTTTTTGGGTAAAACCTATCAGGCAAAATGGCCTCCTGTGTGCCAACAATGTTGTGTCAGAACAAAAAGTGCAAGTTTTTTCCTGGAAATATTTGCTTCTGATGTCCTTTTCTTTCAGTTATTGTAAGTGGTGTCTGAATTCAGTAGCATTGAGTATTTTCTCTACTGTAATAATGTGTTATTAATTCACCTTGCTAAAGGACATAAAAAATAAGATAAATCAAAAGACATCTTTTCTCAATTTGCAATTCACCTAACATTTTTTTTTTTCTGATCCTACAGGTGAATTTTAGTTCTATTGCTGGTTCTCATTCCAGTGCCTTTTGAGTTAATGTGTTACACATGCAAAACAATGCAATCTCAAATGCACTGAATTTCATTTAAACTCACCATGGAGATCAAACAAGTTATTTTTCAAAGTGGTATGTTTAAAAAATATTCTAACTTGTTAAATATAGGATGGATGTATTTCACATCTTTTTTGCTTCTTTTACTGTAACATAATCTTTATAATGAAATCTGCAATCTTGCAAATGGAACAAATCAAAACAAGGCTAACTGATCAACCCTCATTCAATAATAAAAAGAAAAAGGATAAAGTGTGTGAATCATAATTAGCCATACGTGTTTACAATCAACATCCTAAATAAGGTGTTATTGGCTGTATCTGTTCTTTGTAGATTGAAAAACTGTCCACATCTAATGCTGTGCAGATTTGAGGTTGCTGTGCATGTCTGGTCCTAAGTGTAATGATTTAAATATATTTTAAAGTAAATATTTGCTCTCCTACAGGATGACAAGCAACAAGCAAGTGATCCTGTCCCTCAGCTCAGCACTGGTGAGACACATCTGGACCATAAAGCCCAGAGACAACACGGCTCGGGAGAGGGAGGATGAAAAGAAAATGGAGCCAGTCTCTTTCCAGTGGTGCCCTGGGTCAGGACCAGAGTCAGTAGTCACAAAGGGAAATACAGGAGGTTCTTTCTGAACATCAGGGAACATCACCTTTGTGCTGCGAGGGTGATAGCACTGGCACAGATTGCCCAGGCAGGTTGTGCAGCCTCCACTCTTGGAGGTATTCCAAAGCTGCTTGCTCACAGTCCTGGGCAACCTGCTTCAGGTGGACTGGTTAGGCAGGGAGACTGAAACAGATGAGCCCCAGAGGCACCTTTCAGCCTCCGCAATTCTGTGATTTTGTGATTCTGTATGACCCTCATTAGGTAAATATTGCCTAAAACCTGAGATGACCTGAAGACGACACCAATGCCCACTCAACTTCTTCACGGAATACAAAGGTAAAAGATACTTGAAAAGCAGCAGTGATGAACAGAGTATTCCATGAATACCGATAAAACTTCTATTTCCTTGAACAATTTTCTAGCCTTGAAATTTTCTTTCCAGGTGTCCGATGTATCTGACCATGGTACAGAGAAAAGGGAAATCACCAGCCCAGTAACTCCACAAGCTGAATCCCTACCAGAAACACTATCCTGTTGACGAGAGATATGCCAGGCTCCCAGACTTGTCTGCTTAGGGCCATCACCCAGCAGAATTATACAACTACATTGTTGCTGCTGTACTGGTATAACTCTCCCACATTTCAACATAAATATTGCCATAATACGGTAATTTCTCTCCTCCAGTGTAATTATTTCTTTGGATGCAGTGTAATTATTAAAAAAAAAAAGTTTGGAAGGAGTGTCCACCTGGGGAGTTATCCCTTAATGGTTGTAGGAGTGCAATTACACCACTTCATATTACAACAGAAATATCACTTAATTACAGTAAGTGCCTAAAGATATGTCATATATACTTCTTTCTTTCGGATCCCAACCATTTAATGACTACAGTGAATATTTTTTCTAATGGAATGGTTGCTATGACCTGCTCCTGAAGGCGCAGATAACTCAGGTTCTTTTTAATAGATCCCTTGGGGCAGATTAGAGTCAAAAAACTCTGAATGGCTGCTGTTTATATGTGTATGTATATAAATATGTGTGTACATATGTACTTACATATATATATGTAGGGTTTATTTTAGAATAATTTGGTTGCAGTGCAATGGAGGTATGTAGCCATTTTGATTATATAGCAATATAAAAGCATAAAAATAACACTTTAAGGAAATGTTTAAGGAAAAGAAAGGAAGGGAAAAAAGGGAGAAGAGTAGAAGGATATCACTAGCTGTGGATCCAGGGACAAGGCTTGATTGTTGCAAGTTAGTTGTCTGTTGTTGAAGTGATGGTCACTGTCTTGATCCATTGGGGTGGGGAAGCCCATGAAACATAGAGTTCAAAGGGTTATTATACATTCAGGTTTACGTGGGAATGCCCACAAACTCCTCTGGGAGTTTTACACTGCCTGATGCAACACTGTGGATTTGTTGCAACACTGTGGATCATGTGCAGTTCTCTGGTGGAAGGCCCCAGAAATGAGACAGGGGGCATCTTGGGGGCCTTTGATGTTTGTGACACATTCCAAGACATGAAAGCTGCGTCTCACATCGGCATAGTTGAGCCAGTTATGCCCTGTCAGAAGGGATGAACACCTTCAGGTCCATGTGTGAATGATCTGTTTCCTGTGTCACTTTAAAAGACCTCTAAGCTCTATTGTATTGACAAGCTGTTCAATTCAATTTCTTAAGTATAGGCCTCCAGTAAGATTTGAGATGCCCAGGGATCCTGTCTGGCTTCCATCCATTGCTCCAGAAGGATTTGGTTCTTCCATAGGTCCTCACACATGCATTTTGATCACATCTGCCAGCTGCTTGCATATACATTTTGATTATCTTGGGCACTTCAGAGGATTCTAGAGGTTTATTTATTGGTAACCATCAATCAAGCCATAAGTTTTTCACTCTAATATTCAGATAGCTGGGTAATATGTAGACACCTAAGGATCTTGTGCCAAATCCAAGGTTCCAGTGTCAAACACAAGGAGCTATTTTTTTTTACTGGACACTCATCGCTGCACTAGGGATGCTTGGAACAGAAGTTCAAGAAACATTTTTATTCAGACAACTTCAAAACTTCTAGACGTACAGGGAATAATATTTCAGGGTTGCTTTTCTGTATTTAATAGCCTGTAAAGAGTAAGACAGATCTAGCATGTCTATGGACTTCATACTCATCTGTTCACAAAAGGCTGCTGTGGATAGCATCAATAGGCTTCTGTCATTCTTGAGAGGAGGAGAATACAAAGCACAATTAATATGCTTTGGTTCTATGCTACTGCATGTGGTGCTTTAGTTAACAAAGAAAGAAAGACAGATTTTGTCATAGAAATATTTTGCATGGGGGTTGAACATCTCTCTGAGTCTGTACAAATGAAAATATGACAGTAAATTTTAGTAAGCCGTAACAACCAGTTCTTTCGCATCAGCCTCTTAATTCTTTTTCCTAACATATCTCACTGAAATGCTTAGAAAAGCTCTCAGTTGTGGTAGAAAGCTGTCACTTAAGCAAAAGTAAACCTACAGATTATTCTTTGCAGCAAAATTCCATTCAAACTGTTGTTTTAAACAGCAATACACGTTGAGAACTTAAATAGCATATAGAGTATCTTGTCTTCAGGTATCTCAGTGTACTGACTGCAAAAAGTCCCTATTACATGTCGTTCATGTTTTCCTATTTCTTTATGAAATTTAACGTAAACCAAAACCCTCAGAAATCAGAAATTCAGTTGTAACTGGGGTTCAAACCATAATTCAGTGATTTTTCAGGCTTGTCTCCCTGTCTATTGAAAAGCCAGTAAAAAACCTGAATAATTTGCTGTTGATTGTGGATTATTATCAGTCTTTCTGACAAAAAGCTCATTATATCTGTTTTCATTACAGTACCATTTGAACTTGGCATCACAAATACAGTGGCAAATTTGATTTCTTTTGGGGCCTGGGGTTTTGTTTCTCTGACACAAGAGCAAGAAATCATTGTACCAAGAGTTCCAGAGTGACATTTGAAAGAAAAATAGACAAAATATTTTCTGCCAAACCTGCCACCTTTATATTTCATATTTTTTTTGGAAAAGTTGCCTACTAGACATTTTGTAGACGAAAGGGCATGCATACATGTGATCCATATACCCCTGTGTACCACTGATCAAACACTCAGCTAAAAAATAATATCCTAAATTATGGCTACGAATTAATAGATTAGCAAAACATCTTCAATAAAATTTAGGAGGACCTTGTGACTCTGCCATCAGCAACTAAGCAAAATGTGAGTGGAGAGAATTATCATACAAGGATTGTTGAGACTTCAATTTAGTTTTATGTGGTTTTTCACAGAAGATTAAAAAAAAAAATCCACTTCTATTCATCCCAAAAGGGCACTTCCTTTATTAAAGATACATGTGGACAACAAGTATTTGGAACAGTTAAATTAGCAATGCTGTTTTTGCAAGGTGAATACTGACAGAGCTATGGAAGTAATTTTACTTTTATCTAGTTTATGACTTTACTGCCTTCTGGCAACAGGGAACACTGCAGTCCGCTGTCCATATTTCAAAATTCATTTAAGCTTTTCATTATTTCATTCATCTACACATACTGGGGTTTTTTTAAAAAGAAAGATCAAATCAAACATATGGTACTTCATCCTCAAAGGGTATGTGTTCCTATGTCATGTGCAATGGAATAAATTCACAACATTTATTGTTTCTAAGAGTTGCATGATTAATCCATCATGCACACATCAATAGAAGTTTAATTTCAAATGTTCTAATGGTTTCAGGAAACAAAAATGACTTTGAGGTTTTATGGGAACATTCACTGCTCACTGCTGACAAGAAAAGAGACAGAAAATTCCATTTATTAGAATAAATGTTTCGCAGATTCGGGGATAACAAGATAATGAAGCTAAGACTTAATGATGATTCTTTCTTTATAATGCTCTTTTCATGCTTATTCTATGTTTCAGAAAAATACAGGTTTTACAGATATCATCAGATATCTTTGTGTATTTTTTCAGAAAAAAGGGAAAAAATAATAGTAACAGCATAAATGCTCAAAGAATTCAGCAAAACTCTCTTAGAATGCTTAGAAAATTTAAATAAAAGAGAATGTGAGTAATGTGAAGTCCACCTTATCTTGTAATTGAAAAGTACTGCAAATATTTCAACTATTTTGCAGACATGGAGAGGTGAAGTTTCTGCTAACTAATAATTAACATTTATCTTAGAAGGAATTTCATGACCTTCCTTCAAACTAGGCATCGAAACTTTGGGAGGAGGAAGTAAATAGAAACTGAACATACCTTTAATGAAGTTTAACAAAGAAATTATTGTTGGTGAGGTTTTAAACCTTTTCTTTCTTTAATTACATTGGCACAGTTCAAAGCAAATTGAACACAGAGGAAGATTTCTGCTTGTTTTTGTGAACTTTTGATTTGCTCTGACAAAATAAGAAATGTTTAAATAAGTGCAGATACTCCACTGTAAAACCGAAAGCCGTCAGAGGACAACTTAAGCATTCTCAAGTTCAAAATACAACTGGAGATAATTTTCATAGCCCATTTGAGCAGAAAGGTCTTTTTGTTCTTTTATTCATGGTAGCTTTTATTTTTCCTTCTTTTTGCTCTTGCTGTTTTGTTGGGGTTTTTTTTGGTTTGGGTGATTTTAAGAATCTTTGAACTCGTATTAAAAGAAGATGTAACTTTAATTGGATATGGAATTTGTTTGACTGGAAGCCATAGAATAGTCCTAGAAAACAGTGCTGGTTTTACAATTAAATGCAGATTTCTTAATATACTTTGGGAAAACAAGGTCACGTGTATATTTGGGATAGAGATCCTGAATGCATATGCTTAGAAACAATATTAAGGCAACAAAAAAAGAAAATTAAGGCATTTAAAAATAAGCAGTAATATTTCTGTGTTATGTTAAAAGACCTTTCAAATAGATAATGGAGGCAATATTCCACAACTCATTGAAAAAGAGAAGAAAAATTCAGTTATTAGTTTCCTTATTTCAAGAATATTTAGGGCCTCATTGTTTTTAATTAATCAAAACTGAAGATGAAAAACTTGGATATAATACAGAACTTTTGACTTTAAAGGGAGGATTTACTAATTCAGTCTTGATCCGTAACCAGTGAAAATTATTCCAATTACATGTCCTCATTTTAACTAAAGGGTTTATATGGTTCATCATTTGAACACTGGTTTAGCTGTTCTCTTACTTGTCTTCTTATTTTTTTCACCACATTTGTAAGTCAGAGGTTGCATTTTTTAATTTTAAGGGATTTTTCTGAAAGGCTAAAACAAACAAAAATATATCACAAACAACTGACTGCCTGACGCCAGGCATAGAAAAAGTTCTGTAAACAATTTTTCAAGTCTCTTTTCTTTCCTGAAGTTCCTCTCACTGAATGGACTACTGAAAGCCAGTTACTCACTAAGGTGGTAACCTGGAAAAAAAGAGTCAGGATCTAGATCTGGCTGTGAAATATAATTACCCAGGCCCAGGGAACCTGCTGTTTGCATGTGTGTTTAGCCATTAAAAAGTTATTACACTTGTATTGGTTGTCAGTCAAAATCATAAGGTTCTCGGTGCACTGGGGTATCATATTAGTAACCCATAGAGCTTCCATTATCAATAACTTAAAAAAGATAACAGAGGTAGGGCAGGAAGAACAGTTCCTTTGTTGGAGAGCAGGCAAGGAGTGGTAGCCTCAATTTGCAAACATCAA
Organism: Lycocorax pyrrhopterus obiensis; assembly: GCA_014706295.1. Classification (NCBI taxonomy): domain Eukaryota; kingdom Metazoa; phylum Chordata; class Aves; order Passeriformes; family Paradisaeidae; genus Lycocorax; species Lycocorax pyrrhopterus. Next base: position 10,403,166 of record JACSVZ010000015.1, read on the forward strand.
CATAAAAACGTTTCATCTCTTGTTAGGGCTTTGTAGATACAGATTTTTTGAAGCTAAACATATGGTCATAATGCCTGAAATGCACTCTTTCTCTGCAGATACATTATCTTATTATGTCCCGCTTTGATTATTCTTTGGATTTCTTTCTAACTTCTTCAGCCAGATGAAATGTTAACAAAACCCCCTTCTTCCCAAAGAAAACAATTGCACCCAAATTTGTCAGACATGAGGAATTCTGGGTAAGGTACTAATCTTTCAAACTCCTGTGTTTCATTAGGTTTATGAATAATATTTCTGAGCTTATTGTAATGACTTACACATACAAGGGAAAATGTATGGGTGAGAAGTTACAGAGTTGGGAACAGATTTATTTCAGTCTGTATTGTGTATTTTTGTAAAAAAAATTACAGTACACTAATGGAAACAATAAACACTTGTAAAATTAGAAATGCACTATATTATATGAAGCTGAGTTCAGGATAAAGAACTGACAGAATCAATGACAAAAAAAAAAAAAAAGAAACAAGGCACCAAAAAAAACCAATTACTGTAAATTACATATTCCCAAGGGAGAAAATTATCTTGCCACCTACTCAATACAGGCATATAAACAATCTCTGGGAAAAAATGCCTGGGAAAAATCTGAAATAGAAATAAAATAAAAATGTGCATTAGAAAATAGAAATTCGAAAGTAATATCATAAATATTTTGCTTTCTGCACTTTAATTAGAGAAAGCCCACATTTAAAAGCAGTGGCAGTCTATAATGCCTCTTTTTTTTTTCTTACACAGGCATCCCTATTCCTTTTCAGAGTTATATATTCAGTATTTTTTAGATTACATGAAATCAAATAACTCATATGCACCTTATTGTACATAGAGAGTGCAGTTATGAACTTTAGGCAGTTGAGATCTTCCTAGCATTTTTTGTGTGTGAGTGGGATACTTATTGTTTCTCAACCTGCTCTAGACCCTTCCTGAAACAAGACAGAATGAAGAGCATGACTCAGAAAAAATATCAGGTATTAATTGTGTGTGAACACCTCTTTCTATTCCAAAAATTTGTTAAAAAAAGGACATCATGCCATTAGAAGGTATCACATTTGTAAGGTGATTAATAGGTTGTTAGAGTGAAATTAGTGGTGCACTTAAGAATATAAGAAAACTGTGTTCTTACTATTAGGCCAGAATAGAAAAATTATATTTTCAATAAATAGAATTGCAGCAATTTAGTTGGCTGTAGTATTTTCTAAAATGCCAGTTGAACAAATGTGTAGAAGAATTTTCAAACTGAATAAAACTGTGTTAAAAAAGAAAGCAAAAAGTCTTTACATCCAAAGTTTATTTTCCAGAAGTACAACTCAGAGACCGAAGCTATTCATTCATCTCTTGTTGGCATCATCACCTGGCACCCAGTTCTTTTGTTTGATAACCTTTCCTGCCAGACTTATCCACTTCCTCAACATATTGCTAAATATTGAATTAAGGCATAGCTGAAACCTTGCCTATCAGTTGATTTCCCGGGGGGAAAGCCATCATAGACTCGTCTCCAGGGCACAAGCCCACGTGCAGGAATTAAAAGGCGTTCCACAGCATGAGTTACCAAGTGACCTGTAACAACACATATGCTGTTCCCATATGTTTCCGAAATACTTTGTCCAGCTGCCTCAATGTGCACATTATGCTGGGAGACAGCTGGCCAGCCTTCCAAGAGGGAAGCCAAAGCACATAGCTGCTCTCTCCTGACCCCTTGTATACATAGTGCTACCCTGAAAAACACACCTTGGCACTCAGGTTGTCATTAAGTGGACTCCTGGATGGATTGGCTTTTCCACCCATGAAGAGGGAAAAATAGAGGGAATTCTTGTGTTAAAGTACTGTTGGCTGCATAGCAGAATGGGCAGGAACAGATTTGTTGTTTAGCGAGGGATGAAGTATTCCCACTGTGAATGTCAGCAAAAGTTTGAGTAACGAAGATTTGCCTTGTAATACGATTTAGTAATCTGCTCTAAAACTCATGAACTAGACCTCTAAATTCTGTTTTCACCTCTACCACCCTTTTAAACCTTACAATGGGCTCAGTCGTAATTTAAGTGATCTTCAATTGAAACAACAGGTAAACTGTGAAAACTGATGCTACTCACTTTTGTGGGATGTTGTAAGAACTCTTTCTGAACTTCACCTAAGTAAGGATCACTTCAGAATACTGATTCTGAGCATGTCATTGTTGCTGAGGGGGAAAGAGTATCACTGTCCCCCTTTTCAGAACAAAATGATTAGAGGCTTTCCTGAATTCATCATCAGTTTGCAAGTGATTAAGTAAATGTGTAATTGCTTTAATTCAGTGTTGAACCAGGTCCTCTCAGCTTTTAATCCTTCCTCTCTACAGCTCCAAGTGCCTTCAGTGTCGCTGCCTCTCACACACGACTGTTTCACTTATGCTTTCCCATTTGTTTGAACATGGAATTTTAAACCCATTTATTCTGCCCATTGATGGCAATATTGAGTATATTTTCCATTGGCTTCACTTCATATCTTTCCATTTTTACCGTATGACATAGCTTGCCTAAGTAATGTACAATACATACACTAAGAACTGTATTTACATTCCTCTATGAATGCTCTGGAGAGAATATAAAGTATAGTGCCAGAGATTCAAATTTCAAGGGTCATAACATATAGTATTCAGTGTTACTGCCCAGTACTTTACTCCAGATAGGCAGGAAGATATTAAACTATACATGGCTTATGTGCTTATAGAGCTCATATATACAGCTCATTAAATCATAGTTGGATAAAATCAGCAATCATACAAATGAAAAAACAGCATCATAATCACAAACAAAGACTGCCTATAGCAGACTCAAAATATCACTGACTATTCCTGGTGTTTATATATGTTGTTGTTTACAGTAGTACTCTTTCAAATTAGGTAGACATGCAAAATGGTCTCTGCAAAATATTGAAGCCACTCAGTGGAAAATAATTCATTAAGGTGAAACATCTCAGGATTTTGCAGAGGGTGCAACACAATGTTTAGTATTCAGCCACACGCTGCAATTTCAAGTGTACGACTAACTTTCCACCCTTTTATTGTACTACTGTCGTGTTTCATGGAAAAATGCACATTTGCTTATTCTAATTATAGTCAAGCACAAAGCTTACTGACATCAGTGAGAACCTTCTGACTGATTTCTACTTCTGCTGGATCAGGCCCATCTGCAACTAGATTAATTTCCAAGGTGGATTTTAGAAATATACTAAATGTACGGATATCAACCTTTCTTTTGATACAGATTACTAGAATTACATCTTGAGAATGCTGACAGTCTACAGGGTATCCCCCACAGGAGCTGAAGTGTATTATCCCCTGTAGGCTGCAGGTGCTGCCCACTCTGAAAAAAAGCTGATCAATATCCCGTCTGTTTCTATAACACAAAAGTCCAGATGCTCGTAACATTTTAAAACTCACTTTTAGCAGTTTTTCTTTTTCTTTGAAGTTTGTTTCTAAGTCTTTGTGAGGTTATATTTCTAAATTAGGTTAACAGAAAATGAAAATTAAAATGGATCAGTGGAGAAACAGAATGCCTGTTCTGATCTAATGAACATATGTCTCTAAAAGAAATCTAAGTGCTATATTAAACATCTAGTAAATATAATTTTTTTTTATTTTAAGTTTTTAACCACAATTTAACTAAAACTCCTAACTATGGATCTGTAAAACAGAGGCACTTGGAATATGGTTATTGGTTTAGGCTATACTGTAGGTAGCAGTGAAATTGATAGCATATAATTTGGTATAAAATGGTAAATTATGATTTTGAAATATTTCCTCAATCAGGTTACAACTATTGTGACATTTTAGTAACACATACACACATTGGCAGAAACTTGATAATTACAGAGTTACATAACTAAAGTTCTGAAGTAAATCTCAAATTCGAAATCAGGGAGGTGAATGAAGGGGCCAATGGGGCATCCCTAGACACATTTATTTTACATATATTGTTTTATTGTGGGAGACTGGTTCTGTTATCACCATGATCAGAGGTAGTATTGAGAACAGTTTTACACTGGAATAGCATATGGGATTTAAATCGCATACTGCAGGTTATGCCTGGGTGGTGGCCAACATGAACTAGCAACAGTTTCTAGCATCAGTATGATAGAAAGTAAGAGCAAAGAAAGTACAGAGGCAGAAAACATTGTTTTAGAGATTTCTACAGATGGAGACTGGGAAAGGCTGTTTGTTAGTCTCTCATAAGTTGAAGGTTACTGCATTAGCCTGAGAGTGTTGGCCATATTTTTACTAAGAACTGAAGGAAGAAAATCTGTTAACAAAGCTAAAACAGTGGTCAGGGCAAACCCTGTCTTTGGCAGCAGGGAGAAAAGCCATAACAGGAGCAGAGCAGCTTAAATTGGGTGTCCTATCTGCAAAGGTTTGACAATCCCAAAGTGTAAGTGAGGTATTATCATCGAAAGGGGAAGGAACCAGCTGTCTCAGCAGCTGCCTCAGCAGAAGACTGCAAAATGGCATTAGCAATGCATGTGAAATAGGTATTGTACACGGCTTGCATGTGCCTTTGTTAGGGTTCTTTTTTTTTTTAATAAAACTGCTGATATGGAATACACATAATCTATTACATATCCAAAATGTATTATACCTTTCAGAACAATGAGCTATGACTGAGGAGTGACATTTTTTATTTCTTGCTCAGTTCAATGATATACAGGAATTACCAGTAAGGAGAAACCTCAGAATAAATCCACTTCAAAAACTTAGCTTTAACTTGGACTAATTGCTGCAAGGGGAAAGGGCATAACTGGTTTAATTTGACAGTATGTTTTATGTATGTATATGGTTATGGACTGGCATAATTGTTTCTCTCACGTAGTCATTTTCTTCACTTTTCTAATCTTTTTTTCCTTAGTTTTTTTAAGAGTTAAAAAAAATTAAGACTATGAAATTACATTGCTCAGAGCAGTTTACCATATACTTGACCAGCCTTGTAATATCCTCTGAGCTAGTTGTTGTTGAACAACACCCCGCTGCCTCTTGTTCTTGTGGGTGGCCCTGCACGACATACATTGGTGTAGATCCACCCATTTACGTAGAGGTAAAAGACATCTCTCTGCAGTCTTGACCTTTGCTTTTCTGAAGGCAAAATTACAACTTGTTTGCTTTTCAGCCATAGCTCACTCTAAGCAGAAGGCTACAGAAATAAAATTATATCCTTTTACCTTTTGAATGACAGTGTGATAAGGTGTGATGTAAACAGATTTAGACACCACAGATACAGGGTAAAGCACCTTAAATATTAGATAATGCCCTAAGGGTCTTGTATCTTTAGTGTTGCCAGTATCTGAACACACTGTAAAAAGTAAAATCCAGATCACAGAAAGTATTACTGCTGTCTTAAAATGGGAGATATCCTTTAAAACTACTCTTTACTGCAATACTGCATCAGAATTATGATGAGGTAGATGGTCTACGCCTGAATGTATTTCTTTTCAGATGAAACACAAATCTAGCAAATAGACTGAAAAAAAATGTTTCCAAAGAAAGAATATATGCAGTAAATTGAGATTATTTTCTCCTTGAAGACTGTTTGCAGGCCTGTTATAACTTTCTCAAAAGTAAAAAAAGAATGCCTTTCCTTCTCATTTGAGAAGGAATTCCTTAACATTGAATAATATTGTCAGATTTTTCTGAAAAGGTATTTCTAAAAAAAACCCCAAAATATTCTAAATCATATAAACAAATTAAATTTTAAACATTTGCACTCCAGAAAAACAAACTAAACCTAAACCATTGAACTTATTAGAATATTAATTTTGAATTGTTGGGGAAGAAATGTGTTTTATGAATAGATTCTGATTACCTTCAGTGTAATGCTTAATTGAAATGGAAGATGACTTCTGCAAAAAAAGTATCTTAGCTCTAGCAATTTTATTCAAAGATATCAGATGATTCAAGGTACATCTCTGCTAAGAGGTGTTATTTCTAAGGACAATTTTCCTATTTTTTTTCCTAGTTAGTGATGAATGACAAAACCACCCAGGGCTTTACTATTTGCCTAGGAAAAGATTTACACAGCTTAAAACAGTCAAAAATTTCACCTTTTGTTTTACATTTTTCAGGTCATACTTTTAATCTTTGAGGTCAGCCCACCCACTTGGGCCCTACCCTTAGTGTTTCATTAGTTCGCATTTCCCACATCTACCTGCCAGTCATGTTCTACCTCTTTTACCCGTCTTCTCTTCATTTTTTCTGTATTAGGTGTAACCATTCAGCATTTGCTATCAAGGTCAGTCACATCAAAGATTAATGTTCTTAAGCCAAAAAAAAAAAAAAAAGAAAGGAAAGGGAAAAGAAAAAAAAGGATGTCCTAGCATTCCTCCTGGCAAATTAGGAAATTAAATTATTTTAGTGCTGCTAAGCATGTCTATTTTATAATCTCACTAGTTGCATCAATTTGGCACATAACTGTGGATGTTCTTTTATCAAGAAAACATAATTTTTGCATTATAATGTTAACATAATGTTCCTCACATCTAACAGTTACACTTACTGCACTAAAGAAATAAAGCCAAGTATGGATTGCAAAAGCTAAACTACAGTTACACCTAAAATTAATATTCAAACATTAGAAAGTCCTGTCTTAAAGAGTGATTGGAGAATAGCTTCCTGTGGTGAAATTTAACAAAAGGTTGCTTGAGCTCAAAATGGAAAAGTGAAATAATATTTCATTGGCCTGGACGACAACATATAACATTCATAATTTTAAAACTCAATATGGTTCTCTAATTCAATACAGATGCTTGTAACAGGTCACTCACGGTCTGAGTGACACAATTAACATTTTGCTTGTTAGCAAAAAATCTTAATAATTACTTCACTTATTCATCCTTGGCTGTTGAATACTGAAATAGTTCCTGGTTTAAACTTGACTTTTCCTTTCAGTCATCAGTCATTTTTGTTAATAACCAAATGTGTCACAAATATGTCTTTCATTTTGTATATCAGTGTGAGAAGACATAGAATTCTCAGTGAGAATGTTTATTTCTTTAAATAAGCATTAAATAATGAAGCCCACAGACAGTACTTCTGTAGCATATGACACAATGAATGAGAAAACACTTAAGTCTCTCACTTAGAAAATCAGAAAGATTCAGACCCTGTAGATTCCAGCCGCATTGGGATTTACGTGGAATAGAATCATCAAAAATATACAAGGCACACTTTGCACTTCTAGTGGTACCTAGGGGCTAATATTCTCATTTTGAGACATGATTCTGTTTCTCTTCCGCAGAGGTACAGCCACTGGATGGGACAAGCCTTAGGTGTGGTTCTAGATATTAAGGCTTTGGCAGACTGGGTTCTTGGAAGAGGAAAAAAGTTCTAGACCCTCCTCCTCTCAAGGGGGTAACTTATTTCACTGGGACACAGAACTGGTACTTCCTTCTTCAGGTATCTGGAAAGAGATACCTCTAAGAAAAGACCTCAGAGTAATTCTGAATTGTGAAGGAAGGGTCAGACTATAAGGTTTTATCCAGATACTCTGCATCTTAAAGAGGACAACCCACGTCTGTTACCATGTTGGAGTGTTTTTTGTAATTTTCTAATTATAACGGAGTCAGTATTCTGCTGAAATCTCCTTACTGAGAACCTTAAACTCAGAAAGCAGTCAAAAAGAGATAAAAGCATTGATTCATTCTACACAACCAGCAGACAGGACAGAGATAAATTTGAATGAATAAATTTTATGCCCAGATTAATCCTATCGAGATGAGATGTTATTCTGAACATCTAAAAACGGCTACCTGAATCTGAGTTTTTTTTTTAATTAAACATTTGTTTTCAATGCATCTTTCTAATGTCCATATAAAATCAATGCATAAATTTGTGTGCTACATAAAAATAGGATTTTAATTTCATATCGAAGGCCTTCTGTATAAATTGAGTCCAAATATGTGTGTTTTAATGTATTGTGGGAATACAGGAGAAAATTTCTAAAGTTCCTGCCAGCAATAGCACACATTATGATACAAGAGAGAAGCGAAGAAAAATTTCCTTTAATGAGCCTGTGGATACAGAAATAGCAAGTAATATTACCCCATCTGAGTTACTCAAACAGTTTTAAATTGCCCTATTTAAAGCTTGTCCAGAGGCCAAGTTTAACATCCTATGTACTCCTGCAAGCAGTGCAATGTGATTTTTTAATGATCAAAGGTGCTTGATTTCATTTTGATGACTTACTTATAGTACGCCATGTCCCAACACCATTGTAGGTCAGAGATGCAATGTGAGTTCACAAACTACTAAACTGCTCATGCTATTTCCTCATCATTTAGATCTTCTTTCCAGAAATACACCAGTCTAATAAATATTAACCTTGAGATTATATGACTTTGATAAGTGATCTGAGAATTCACACTACCTCCTCCACTCCATACAGTGGTGCATTCAGACACTGATTACATAAGTATGTATACATATATACACACATATATATATACACATATACATATATATACACACATATATATACATATATACATACGTATACATATATATATATACATATACATATGTATATACACACATATATGTGCCTATGTATGTACGCCCATGTATCAGGAGCTTGCGTCCACCCTGCAACAATTCTCATATACTTCTTTCGTAACAGGTGCTTCTTTTTTATTACGAAGTTATGACTTGCATTTCTGGAACTGTGCAGGATAAGGAAGCCAAACTTAGGTTTAGAGGAAGCTCTATCAAACGTTATTGTTTATGCTTGAATGGCAACCTGGCACTTTTCTTTTAAAGTCAGGTAACACACATGATTGGATGAACCTACAGGTTTTGACAATATAGTTAATAGTTTCTAGTGAGGTGTCAGCAAAAGTGCTTTTGTTATAATTGAATGTGAATACATATTTAGCAACTTTTAGTTGTTAAAGTGTTAATGACTCATGTAATGCCAGTTCTTTTCGGTTGGGTCTCTAGTTGTGTCACCTATTCCCTATCATTAGGAAATTTGATATCGAAGTGATATAATTTGCAGTAGGTTTGAAGTCTGCATATGAGATTACAAAAGACTGAAAATAACATTTTGTTTTCCTTTAGAAAATGCTGTTTCATGCAGGGAAATTGAGAAGAATCTATATTGATTTTAACATAAATTAGAATTATTTCTTTTATTTTCAATCTGGAATGTCCAGTACAGACATGGTACTTTCATGATCCTTGGCAATTCAACAACTGCAGTTGGCCTGGAGGCAATTGAAGTAGTATGTGTGTGGAGAGTTAACAAGCCACAGGGGACCTGGAACATGAGCAAAGGCATAACCATCACAACAAGCCCATGTTTTCTTACAGCCAGCTTGCTGTTGTAAGGTCATAGGCTGTAAAGCTGTGGTTAGTGAGAGAAATTAGTCATGAAAACAGCATGACCCAGTGGGGATTCACAATACATGAATCAAGCCCAATTTTTGTTTGCTTAAAAGAAGCTGGCTTTAAAAAAAAAAAAAACAAACCCAAACCAAAACAAAAAAACCTTAATAGTATCTTAGTGGCATAAACTCATGTTTGGGAGGGTTTCTATCAAGTGCACCATGGACATGACAGTCCAAAAGTAAGAATAAGAGGGAGGAATTCAGTGCTAAGGACACTCCAGTCAGGAAAACAACCACACCTAGTAGGAGAAACTATGTTGCCTTCCTCTGAAAGCCACAAACCTTCCTAAATGCAATTTTTTTTCATGGGGTGGTGTTCACTGAAAAAGGAAATGGAGAATTCTACAGAATTTAGAAGTTGTCAAAGAGTTGTCAGAATATAAAGGCAATAACTATTTGGGATATCTGTGTAAGTGCGCTGCTAATGGGGTGTTACTTAGGTACCTATCCCATGATGATTCACTGCCATTAACACCTACAACAAACATGACTAAATTAAGAGGCAGAAACTGCTCATATTTTAAGCTGAGAAATGAGGACTTGGGAAGCAAACCCAAGCAGCACAAACCGGCCATCTGACACCAGTTACCAGGCATCAGCCTGATTTCCAGCTCTAGTAATTGTGTCTCAAGGATATTCCTGGGGTAGAAATATTAAGGTAGCAAATGCAGCAATAGAGCAATTGTCACTGCCATGAATGAAACATCTAGGAAACAATATGAATATATAAACATAGCAGTGCAAAGCCTGATAAGCAGATTGTGCATTTAAAATTCGGATATTACAAGACAGCAGGAAAAATGTCTGGAGAGTTCATTTGGTAGGATTCCTAAGCAGTAGATTTCCTTCATCTTTGAGCTCTGTAGCACTTTTGCATGTTCAAGTAGCTTTTTTGTTGCACAGCTCTTAAGTTGAACCACAGTCACAGTTTTATTGAACAAAGACACACATCAGCCCAAAGGGCAACACCTGTGAGTAACTATTAAAAAAACTGTTTACTGTAATGAAAAGGCAGATTGAACAAAACACCACAAATAAACGGAGATTAGTCAGCAAAAGGAGAGGTCAGCTGTTATCCACACCCTGAGTACAACTCAAAGGTGTAAGGACATATGAAAGGAGACTGAGAGCACAGAAATTAATAAACTATTTTCTAATAGAAAAATAGTTAAATATTGGAATAATTTACCTAGGAAATTTGCTGAACTTCTATTACTGAAATATGTAAGACTGGACTAGAGCAATGCCCTTTGGAATAGCCTTGCTAAAGCCAGACTAGATGATATATCAACATGTCTCCTAGGTCTTTTCTATTTATTTATGGTTAAATGCAGACCAGGATAAGTTTTAACTCTGCACAGGGCATGTACACTTGTTAAGTCTGTATTGAAGATACAATATGGATACATGCCAATTAATTATTTTATTTTCCTAGATCACAGGTAAGAGCCATAGCACTGCAATGGACAAATCCATGTTCAAAAGATATTCAGCTACCCAGGAAGAAGTAGGTATAGTGCTGAGAATCTTTCTTTGCCATCAGGAACAGTACCAAGGAATAGATTACACCAAAGAGAATGACAGTGCCTGGAAACAAAGGTTTTCTTTGCCATTCTCAGTGGGACTATTCAACACAGAGAAACAGAAATCAGAAGGGCCATGAGCGCACACACAACTATTTCATAACCTAGAAACAGGAACGCCCTCTTGTACTATTATGAATTATTGAGTATGGAATTACCTACCAAAAGTATAGAAATGGTAATATCATCTATGAAAAGTTGGTTAAAAGAGCAAAACAACAAAATACTTTTTCTTTCTTTAGCTGTAAACCCATCTAAAAACTACAGTATAAAATAGTTTTCCCAAAAGTTTCTGCTAGCTCTTGTTATTTTTATACAAAAAAATGTTAACTAGAGATGATGATAGTGATAACTTCAAACATTTCTTTAAGAATATTAGATTATTAGCATATACTCACAATATTGGGAATGTACTGACAAATAAAATTTAAAGGTTTTTCTTCTAAGGACCATACAATTATTATTTTCTTTATAAAGTTTGATGTCTAGAAAATGTCTTAAAGGAATGGGAAAAGCATAGAAGTCAATGATCAAGGTTCTTCTTAAGAGCATTAAACAAAGGAAATGAGAATAAATAATTTCAGAAAAAAAGAAAAAATACTTCAACTGAATACCTCAGACATTTTTTTGTTGTTTTACAAGCTTTATGTAACAGTACACTAAACTATTAGAAAAAGGCACTTAAAATTCTATTCTTGTTACTATAAAATCGGAAGTCCAGTGGCACATTCCCCATTATGCACTCTGAGCTTCTCATATTATTGCAAATATTCACTATCTACCTTTACAGTGGTGCTGGAGGTTCCCCTATTGCCACGTACCTATGGATTTTTTTTTTCTCTTGTAAATAGGACTAATAATACCAAATTGCTTCATTAATTCTAGGAAGCATTGTAACTGTAAGGCAATTACCTTGTGCTTAGATGTATTGATTCATTTTTTAGAGTCACAGAAGCTGTAGTGGTTAAATATTATTCATTTTGTTCTCTTAAAATGAAGGCCTCATGGGTATATCTAAGTTCATGATGTAAATTGAATAACTATAGTAAATGGTCTTAAATGCTTCAGATAAAGTACATTAGACTTGCAGAAATTTATTCATCAGTATCAATAATTCAGGGGAATTGATTGTTAGAAAGCTAATGAAGAGCTTCTTATCTTTATGTTGCATGGACTTACTAAAAGCTGAACAGAGACTGAACGTGTCTTACTTCCAGTAATTTTTTCAAGGACCTTTAGTATTCCAATTAAGCAACACATTATAACAAATAACTACAGGATATTAATATTTTTAAGCAGTTCAACAGAGAAGATATTATGAGAAATAAAACTCTTTTGAAATGTAGTGGAGTAAACAGAGTTCACATTCAGAAGGACTGAAGAAAGGAGTTGGCAATAGTAAACTTAGAGAAGTGGCAATGATAATATCACAGTCTCCAATTTCCTTAAAAAATATTCCATGGAATAAAGGAGAGATTTCACTAAAGCTTTTGCAAATTTCTGTGACTGTAATTCATTTTTCAGGGGTGTACATAAGGGTGTCACTATTTCCATTATAAACCTCTGTTTTAAAGGAAGCATGACAAAATAAACAAAACTGTGGTTTTCAGCACAAAACTGTCATATAAAAGCTCATCCTGGGAATTCATCTTATAACTTATTAAAAAAATATTAGAATTTTGCAATAAATCAAGATGAACATGTTAATTATTGTTTTTAAGTTCATGACTAATTTCTAGTACATTCTGGCTTCCAGTAAGGAAACATCTTGAAAGAAATTTGATAGTGAGATATGCTGAGCATCCATTGTTTGGAAATCAGCCCTTACAGGAAAGCTGATACCGAGAACCTAAAAGTAGATAAACTCCAAACAGTTCAGCCAGCAATTTTTATTACAGATGGCCTATTTGCCAACGCGAAGAAGATGTATTATCATGTATTTCTTATAATTGCATGACCCAACAGAAAAGACACAGCAATGAAATTACTAAGCATTAAGAGCAGGCTGTGACTGTATTGGTTAATTTGGATCAGCAGGCTGAACTCAATTAGTGCAATAAGTTTGAGAAAGAAGATATAAGGTCATTAGGTTCATTGGATGATAGACATATTATTCAAAAGAATAATCTTGCTTATTTATCATCTTTTACAGAAAAATAATCATGTACTAGAGCCAGATTAAAATAACCCGGAAAGAATGGGCTGATGAGTAAGAGGCTTCAGTCTTTCCCTGTCAATGCTGTATTTTGCTGTCACACTGGAAAATGCTTGTACTCTGAGATGCCCTGCAAACTTGCCTGCTAGGGAGTCATTCAACATAGGAAAAGTGCATCCTCATTTCATGGAGGGCACACCATCTCACCACGTAACCCAGAGTTACACATAACCCTGTTACAATTTCCAGATATAAGGCTCGTACTCTTCTGCTGAAATTTAGACTGCTTCCATCCCTGACATTATTAAGATTCTCCTGTCTTGTTTTTATAGTTCTAGTTTTAGTTCTTTTTGTGGCAAATGCTGAGATTTTAGCATCATCAAGTCAACGCCTCTCCAGTTTAGAGACAAGGATGTCATGTGGGACAGTGTCAAATGCTTTACATAAGTCCAGGTAGATGATGTCTGTTGCTCTTCAGGGAGGCAATCCTTGGATGGTGATCTGCTTTCTTGTGCCCCTTTTTTTTCTCTGGGGCTTTATCTCACAGTAGTCCACCAAGCAGATCCCTAGAGAGGCCAAAATCTGCTCTCCTGAAGTCCAGGGCAGTGAGGTTGCTGTGCACTCTCTGCCCTAAGGAACTTGAACTCCACAATTTCTTGGTCACTGCAGCCAAGGCTGCCCTTGACCTTCACGTTGCCCACCAGCCCCTCCTTGTGATGAGAACAAACTCTGGCATAACACCTCCACTTGTTGGCTTCTCTATCAGTTGGAGAATGAAGTTATCATCAAAACATACCAGGAACCTCCTTGATTGCTTATTCCCTGCTGTGTTTTTCCTCCAACAGATATCAGGGTGGTTGAAGTTCCCCATGAGGGCCAGGGCTTGTGACCGTGAGTTTGCTCCTACCTGTCCGTAGAGGGACTCATCCACTTGGTCTTCCTGGTGAAACAGCTTAGCAGACCCCCACTATAATGATCCCCTGTCCCTGTCCTCTCTTTAACCCTGACCAGTGTCAGGAAACAGGTAGGGTTTAGTGGAAAGTATGCTGCTGCTGGCATCGGTGAGAAAATAAATGACTTGAAATGGCTATAAAGATGCATTGAGTGGGATCTAGAGACAGGCACAAAATGACACAACTCTCAAAATTGAGTAGTCTGATTGACTAGCCATGACAGAAGTACAGTATAGTGGAACAGGTCATTCAACATTTCTTTTAAAGTAAGGGTAATCTTTTTCTTCACAGAGAGACTCATACAGATATGAACTTAAAATGTAAATTGATAGAAAAAAACCTGAAAAACTAGTAATGAAGGGGATAAAGCAGGTACCAAACCTCACTTTGATATAAAATGATATTATTCATGGAGCATTATAAATAATTATCACCCAACCCTCCTTCAGAGATTTAGGCTAGCTCTCACACAGTATGGTGATGGTGGAGGAAAGCATCAGTTTGTCATTGTAGCGGAGTGATGACAGAAGTACATTCCAGCCCACTCTGAATTGCTAATAGAATTACACACTGAGTCAAAGCACAGGGAGTGATTCTTTCCTTATGTAGCATTATTGATATTAAACGCAAAATGCTATATGAAACATGCAAAACATTGTTGACGTTGTGGTGCAAAATATGATATAGCAAGTATCCCATCATAAAAACAGGATTATAATTCGATTAGAGGTTTAAGAAAAGTGGATGCAGAAAGAGTATTCAAGAGAAAAATATATAAGAATATAAATATGTAGAGCTTAGCCAAGCCATAACAATTGGATACAATATTTTCTTTTATGTGTTTCATAAACTATGTGTAAAATAGTTTCAAACGGTACAAAAAAGACTGAAAAATTACGTTAAGTCGTGAGCACTGTATGTTTACTTTCAAGTTGAGACTAATATGCCCCGGAAAGAGATCTGCAAATATTATCACTAAATATTATTCACCACTCCCTTAATTTTAGAATACAGACTCTGAGAGAAGCACAAAGAATACAAGTTAACTGGACAAACTGAGGCACTTTGAACTTATTGAGCTCATCAAATGTGCCTGGGATGTGGATCAGGCCCAGTGAGCCTGATATCACTCAGTGACCAGTGTCAGACCTGCCCTGGGACGGCAAGGCATGGCCATGGGAACAGGGATGAGACGAGGTCAGAGCCGGTTGGCCGGCAGCACCAAGGTGACATGGCCAAGGCTGCGGCTCAGGTGAGGCCCAAGAGTTAATTGTACAACAGAAACTCAGAATCCTCTTCTAGCTCAGCATTTTGGGTACCTACATTTATTATTCTTCCTTTTAATGGAAATGGCTTCACATTTCTCAGTATTACTTGTCCTTTGCCACCTGTCACCCCATTTATGAAGCAGGTCCTGAGTTGTTTGAAGCTTGCTTGTTAAAGGCTCAGTACTCATCTGTTTCGGTCTCTCTCTTCCTCCCTAAATACTTGGACATGAAAGCTAGATAATTAATCAAGATTAAAAGCTGTAGAGAACTGAAAAACCCATGATGTGCTTGACAGGACAGTACTTAACTACTTTCCACACCTAATAACAGCACCTTCTCAATAGATGCCTGTGTATGCTTTTTTTAAAGCAACTTTCTTAAACCTTCTTAGTTAAGGCAGAGGTGTGTGACCTGCAGTTTCTACATAAGTCAGTGACAGGGCATCTGGAAGTTAAAGTTATCCAATTCAGCACAACTAGTACTACTGATTTTGTGTAACCTAATTGATAAATGGCTACAAATGGTTCTGGGCTGGGTCACAAGAGGGTTTATAGGGGCACACAGATGGGGAGGGGCATGTGTTGCTTCCCTTGTACTGTTCTGCAGCAACTGTAACATAGTCCGTACTTAGAATAAGCTTAGGGGACAGGGAAAATGGGACAAAAGGGCTAAACTGGACTTCTGAGTCAAGTACTTCTGAGCTTATCCTGGCAATATACAAATTTATAAGAACATCATTGTGTTGAATGTGTCTCTCATTGCTTTATTATTTCAGATCTCTGTTCTGAGTAAAGCAAACTGATGAAATACACCATTTACTGAGCTAACAGAAAAGTCAAGGTCTCATTTCTGTAAAAAAAAAGAAGGTTGAAACAAATAAAAAAATCTTCCTTAGATTTCTAAATGATGTACCATAACCAGCTTGTTTTTATAAAGAAGTAAATATGTACATTTATGATATTTTTTACTTTCAAGGTTATCAGCTTTCTTTAAAGCGCAATCAAGTTATAATATACACTAAGTGCTGTGTTAATATTATTAAAAGAAATTAATTCAGCATGAATCAGAATCCTACCAGTGTACATCAAAGGATATCTTGAAGTTTTAAGGCTGTAGAGTGTCTAAGTTGCACAGACGAAGTTAGCACACTTCGTCCACATGTTGCATTCCTCTGATATTCTGGCTGAGTTTCTGTTTCTAAAATGCCTTCCAGATGCCATCATTGCTATTACAGATCTAATCCAAGTTTTAAATACTTAAAACTGGAAAAAAAAAATGAAAAAAAAGAAAAAGTTGTAGAATCAGTTCTTCAGAGACTGAGCTAATCATTTGGGACCAAGGTTTAAGACTGTCTTACATTTATACTTACTGAAATATAAAATCCAAGAAGCAAAAGACCTGCTTTATCAGGATTTTATGATGATTTGCTATGTGTTTGTACTATTTTATGACTATATAGTCCCCCTCACTGAAAAGCAGAGATTTTATAATTTGGATTTATTCAAATAATAGCAGTAAATAAAGTTTAAAAGCGCATTTCCTTACAATGGAAATTAAATAAGAAATTAGGGATTTTTATTTGTTTCCCTAGATGATAAATGCAATACTGTTCAGATACAATGTTGTTTTCAGTCCTATAAACTGCATTTACAACTGAGCTTTACCAACTTGTTAGGTTGATAATGCAGCCACATATCAAAGTGGTGTTGTCAGATGACTATAAGAATGATGCTGACCCTTGGAAACAGATGGATAACCTCAGATTTATTTATTCTCAAATGAACTAAAAGCAAAGAAATCAATATTCTATAATACCAGACTTTGCAAAGGAACAATAGAAACACTCAATGTATATTATACTATGAAATTATGCTCCAATATTTGTATATATTAACTAAGTATATACTTCTTGTACAAAATAGTAATATTTTTGTGAACAGGAGTTGATCAATACTTCTCCTGTGCATAATAATGCAGAATAAAGCATATTTGAAAATGTCCTGTGTTGTACTGATAAGGCAAATTTCTATAGCAAAGTGCTGTGTAAAAGAAGGAAAAGTGTTTCATACACTTTATTGCAGAGTTATATTTTAAGGCATAAGGATGTTTTAAGAAATTAATCCTTCTATTTCATTATAGTAATATGACATAGTTATTCTTCCTATTTGTGACCATAATGGTAACATGAGAGGTTACATCCCCTTTTATTGAACAGATAGGAAATCACTGCTTTCTGTCCACACAGTAAAATCCTGCAGACCACACAAATTCAAGTCATACAGTATAAACAAGCAGAATCTGCACGGAAATCTTAATATTTGAGCTGCCATAAGTAAAGCAATGGATCAGATGGCGCCACTTAGTATTTTACATCAGGCCGGGCAAACAAAGGGAGATATATGGTTTCAGTATTCTTTTTTGTCAAGGAAGATTAGAGCTACAATAACTGCAGAAAAACCAAACTGATGATACACATCAGTTTGTTTAATCAAAAGTACTTGAAATGTTTAGTATAGAAAGAGATAGAAGCCTACTCTTTTGCTGCAGTTTGATTCACCTAAGCATGAATAATCATCCATCTAGCACACATGTCCTCCTTGTCTCATTCATGTCTAGGATAGCACTTGATAAGACACTCTGTGACCTAGTGACCCAGTTGAGGCTTTCCAGCACCTGACGGGAGCCTACAAAAAAGGTGGAGAGGAACACTTTACAAAAGCATGTAGTGAGAGGACAAGGGGGAATGGCTTTAAACTGAAAGGAAGTAGATTTAGATTAGATGTTAGGAAGAAACCCTTTGCTGTGAGGGTGGTGAGGCACCAGAAGAGGTTGTCCAGAAAAGTTGTGGCCACACCGTCCCTGGATGTGTTCAAGCCCAGGCTGGATGGAGCTCTGAGGAATGTGGTCTACTTTAAGGTGTTCCTCCCCATGGCAGGGGATTGGAACTAAATGACCTTGAAGATCCCTTCGAACCCAACTCTGTCTATGATTCTATGATATATATGCACATATATTTAATTATTAAATATATTAAAATCCATAGGTAAAATGTACACAGTTTTGCCAATTTCTTCACATCTTATTTTTAACAAGACAAAGAATACAGTGAAATTTATATACTCAACACTACTACTACTATTTTTATGTAGCTACCCATGTTTTTCTGTTCATATTGTGCATCTATATCTCTGCAGCAGCACTTCTGTTGGGCAAATGCAAGGGGAGATCTCTTACAGCCAAAGCTGAACCTGATTTTATTGCACACAGTGCAATCAGTGTTCACGTAGACACCTGAGCATGATATGACTGAAGGACTGACATTGCCAATTTGAAGCACAGACCTTCTTGAACAGTTTAACACATTGTCATTATGGATCAGTGCTTCAAAGGATTCAATATAGGTCTTACACTGTCATTGCTGTCTCTGCTTTCACTAGTTCCCTGCTCTAAGCAAACAGTTTTTTCATGGAGCTCTGTCATTTTATGTTTTAAACAGCTTGAGTATTCATTTTGAAGTACAATATACAATCACAGACTTGCGCTTAAATTTAGATGTGATAAAACATTTTCAAAAAGATAGTATTTATTGCAGCGTGAAAATTAGTGTTTTAAAAGTTATGTCCTACAGCTCATGTATATCCATCCATCCATCCATCCAGCTGCAGGGTAACAGTTTTTGCTTTTAAAATGTATTTTTTTATAATAGGAACCCATTTCATACAATATTTCTAGAAGTCTTGTATGGAGGCTGTATCTTATGTCATCTGTCACTTAAAAGGATAAAGTTAAACCTTTATTGTCTCAGCTAAGAATTAGCAATTCACTACACCCATGATTCTTATATTTTATATAAATTATTACAAAATTTTAGTAAACACTGGGTATTGATATATATATATAACATATTAAACTTTGCTATTGGCAGATGAAGCCGCTGTACACTGAAGACTGGACCTTGTTCACTATCAAAAGAAAGTTTAAGACCAAATTGTTTACAGCAGTGTTTGTGATAGTTTTCTTTGTCTTGCATTAGCCTTAACCTTCACAATATATGAAAGGTATTAGACATTTCATCAGGCAGTATATGTCAGTATAATAAGTAGCATATTCAACCAGAAAGAGGCCTTTAAAAACCCAGACCCACTGCACCAAAACGAAACAAAACGAAACAATAATAAGAACATAACTTACTTTTTCATAATGGATTAGGAAAATAAGACGTCATTAAAAAGATGAAAATATTATACTAAAATCCATAAAGGGGAAAAAAAGAGTTTTCAGCAAGAAAAATTGTGTGCACTTTGCTTCTCTAATGAATTGATTTCCACATTATAAAATGTGAAGAAAAAAACCCAAAACCAAACAACTAAATAACAAAAAGCAAGGCGCGTGACTTTCATCATTCAAGCACTTCTGCTCTCTGCAGAAGTTGCTTCTTATTGTCAGTTTTAATAGAAAACTTGTGTTTCACCCAGTCCTAAGCATTATTAAGCAGCCTTCTATCCTTAGTTCACCATTCAAAATCTGAACTCCTTGGACTAGGGTTCTCATAGAGGCCTCTTGTCATCTTGTCATAATATGAAGTTTATATTTCCTGGCATAGAATTAGAAAATTCCTCTAAGTGATAATTCCAAAATACTTCATTTTCCACATTAAATGAGTCATTTGTTAACACTTGAAAGCAGTATCTGGAATTATTTTACCATTTTGAATTTGCCAGCACTTGCTGACTTTATTATCTTGTAGAGGTAAGTATAACTCCTCTTTCCATTTCTTAAACCTCTTGTGGAAAACTGAATGGGTTTGCTTGCATTTCTGTTGTTACTGGTCAGAAGTGAAATGCAAAGCCTGGATTTTATGGGTGTTGAGCTCCAACAGTCTTCACAGCTGTCAGCAGATGCTGAAGTTTATCTGGTATTGAAAAATATCTGGAATCTGTCCTACCAAATTATTGTGTCTAACTGTAACCTATCTTCAAAGTGTAACTGAAGATATTTAAAACTGCACACTAAAGATATATATAAAGAAAAGAGGAGACGCGGGGAAAATTAAGATAGTAATTGCAATGATGTAGCCTGGGGGCATGAAAATTAGGAAAGAAACTTTTGGACTGAGATATAAACTGTAACCAAACAAGTGTCACTGTGAAAATCACTCGTACAAAACCTGGGATGGGTGAATAGTGACAGTGAAGGGCTTGCTGACAAGTTTCTGTAATTTAATTATTCCATGGTGTTCTTATGTGCATGTTATGTGATGTGGTTAGAACAGGACAGGAAGGAGAGAGTGGATTTTCTTTTTTTTAAATTGGCAATGGTTGCAGATAATTGTTCTTCCCTCATAAATGAATTTATTCTAATCTTATGCAGTGTGTGATGTAATATCATAACACAAATTACCTTTATTATGCATCTACGGTAACTTCATTCTGCAAATGCATAAACCCTCCTTGCAGCTCTCCTTTTCAATAGGGTTTGGGACTTGACCAGAGGATACGTGTTGGGATGCTGCCACTGCACATTTTTCCTCCTCTGTTACATACATGCACGCAGCCACATGAGCAGTATCTCTTCCCAGATTAACAGAGAGAACGTGTCCACTGTATCTGTTTGCAGCTTCAAAAATAATGAGAGGAGCAAGTTCAAACCAGCAAACATCACACCTAAACTTGTGATCTTATTTGTACGCTGAATGCTGTAACATGTAAATATTATTTCTTGAGCACAGTGAAAGCTTCTAAGTATTAAAACTCTTGAGGTGTCTCTTCGCTCCATTATTAATGGACTTAAAACATGCCCAACCCCTTATGCGGTAATTGAATCTTACGTTTTTATTATGTGAGATGGAGCAAAATAATATGGATATCTTTCCATATATTAGGAGCTTTACAGAAGCTTTATTAACTGAGCTGAATGAAATTAAAAGAATTATTTCTCAATATTGATGACTATTAAAGATGATAATGAAATCTAACCAGTTTATGGTTGTTCTCCAGAGTGACTGAATCTAATTACTTCTGCTTTTTAGCTTTTAATGTAACAACAACAGTATTTTTTCCATATCAAAACCTGAATGGTAGTTTAGGGACCCTTTATAAAAGAGTGTGGGTTAGGGTCACTGCAACACCTTACTTTCACCTGTGAGAGGACTGTTATTCTGGGGAAAAGTAGATCTTCTTATGGGGTTGAGAAAACACATCTTTTGGAAGCTTTTGGTGAGCAAAGAAAAATGTGAGAATGACCAAACATGCAGAAAAATTCTAAATGAGTATTTATGGACTTAGATTCAAGGACTGATAAAGCTAATATCAACTTTTCACTTTGATTCCTGTTTAACACATGAAAAGCAAACAAATCATAGTAATCGCCCCCTTAGAAAGTTCTGTGGAAAAAAAAAAATTAAGAATACACTTTAATTTTGTCCCTCTTCAATACGTTCAAGTTCAATGCAACACAAGATAGTAGTTTTAGAGTTAATTATAGATATCAAAATTTAGAGGAGAAACCTTAATATTAAGGTCTCTGTAAATCTATGCTAAATTAGCTCATCAGCTGAACTAAGTATTTTTAAAGGTGTATTTAAAAAGTGAATTATATCCTGCTTGCTATAAAATCATGTGTACCCTCCTACTGTATTTATACCTTCTGCTAATGTATGCTCTGGTATAAAACTGCTAGTGCAAAAGGCGATAGCTCTGAAAGCAATCAGCCTGGAAGTAGTTCATAAAAAGCTAGAAGAGTGGCAATATTCTCAGCAAGCTGGAGAACAGAAAACCACAAGCAATAAATGCATTCTTTCTACTTCGCTACATTCTACTTCCTCTCTGTTAGAGTTCTGGATTCATGACAAAGCTAATGTAAAATGGGAAAAGTAAAAAAGAAAAAAAGCCAGTTGCCTTTCAAAAGAGCAATATTACACACCAAAGACATTTGTCAAAATATATAGGCACTGGCAATCTAATTCTTCTCCTTTTTAACTTCTTTTTTTATTCTGAAATATCGGATGAATCAAGCATACAACTCATAGAAAAATCTCGTTCTTGATATTATTTGTAAGACACATACCTCACTTAATGTAGTAAGGCAATGGAGCATGATGGGCTAGATGTTTGGAAAAAATGATGGACGGTCAGACTGATAGACAAGTTTTCTCTTCTCCCTTCCCTTCCCTTCCCTTCCCTTCCCTTCCCTTCCCTTCCCTTCCCTTCCCTTCCCTTCCCTTCCCTTCCCTTCCCTTCCCTGCTTCTCCCTTCCCTTCCCTTCCCTTCCTTCCCTTCCCTTCCCTTCCCTTCCCTTCCCTTCCCTTCCCTTCCCTTCCCTTCCCTTCCCTTCCCTTCCCTTCCCTTCCCTTCCCTTCCCGCACCTTCCCGCACCTTCCCGCACCTTCCCGCACCTTCCCGCACCTTCCCGCACCTTCCCTTCCCGCACCTTCCCTTCCCTTCCCTTCCCTTCCCGCACCTTCCCTTCCCTTCCCTTCCCTTCCCTTCCCTTCCCTTCCCTTCCCTTCCCTTCCCTTCCCTTCCCTTCCCTTCCCTTCCCTTCCCTTCCCTTCCCTTCCCTTCCCTTCCCTTCCCTTCCCTTCCCTTCCCTTCCCTTCCCTTCCCTTCCCTTCCCTTCCCTTCCCTTCCCTTCCCGCACCTTCCCGCACCTTCCCGCACCTTCCCGCACCTTCCCGCACCTTCCCGCACCTTCCCTTCCCGCACCTTCCCGCACCTTCCCACACCTTCCCGCACCTTCTCTTCCCTTCCCGCACCTTCCCTTCCCTTCCCGCACCTTCCCTTCCCGCACCTTCCCGCACCTTCCCTTCCCTTTCTCTTCCCGCACCTTCCCTTCCCTTCCTGCACCTTCCCTTCCCTTTCTCTTCCCTTTCTCTTCCCTTTTTTTTTTTTTTAATTTTATCTAAAAAGAAAGAAAGCAAAATAAAGACATACTTGAAGTTTTTGCTTTGGACTGATCTTCTTAAGAGATTAATTTCGCACTGGCCAACTTAGTAGAATCCCAGACAATTACATTAGTGGGTTTAATATCAACTTCTAGTAATATCAGCATTTCTTTTTCTTGATCATATGTGCCTTTGTCTGGCAAAGGTGTTTGATAAATAAAGATTGAGATTAAAAAAAAGAAGAAAAATAGACAGATAAAAAACCCCCTTTGTCATCTTACAGCACTTTTGAAATAGAATTGATTTTATTTAATTGACCACAACTTCCTTTCTCATTATCTCTGCTTTACAGTTGAGGAACAGAAAATAGTGCAACAATGCAAAAGATCAACAATATTAGGGGGAAATAGAAGCTTGCTCTCATGTGGCCAGAATAATAACTGTTGATTTAATAAGTATTTATGATTTTACTGAAACACATTTTAGAAATTTTCTTGGTCATATAATGAGGTGTTCTATAAAAATAGCCTTGGTGTGTCACAATCTCTGAGAAAAAGGATTTAAAAGTCTGATTTGAGCAAGGACAGAGGGCAGGTCATAGGTATGCTCCGTAATTTTGTTCTTTTCAGACTATTCTAAAGCTCTATATTTAAAAGAAGGTAATGCTCAATTTATTTGTGAGATTGAACCATTTTTTTTAGCGCAACAAGCCAGGAAGCAGTTTACCTTTTGCTGCAAACAAGGTGCTATAAGAGATGATTTCTCAGGCAAGAGATCAAACACTCTGTTACCCTAAGTATACTACAGATCATAGCTCTGGCAGACCAAGGTTACTTTAGATAAACATCCCAGCCTAAAATGAGACTTGTTCCTGTCTTACAAGTGTTTTATTTACTGCTGGAACAGTTGTTACCGGAAAAAATTGGGGCAGAGGCCAGATCATTAATCTAAAAAGACAGCTCTTTTACAATCAAAGTTATGGCACAGTTTATTTAAGAAAAAAATAAAAGGCAGAAAACTCTGCTGAATGTTCAAATCAAATCCATTTCTGGGCAGGCTTATTCTATTTATACCACTTTGGCATTGTCAGAAGCGTCAAGACCAAACTCAGACCAGCTCTATTGCGCAGTTCTTGCTGTTCTCCTTAAGTGCCTTCCTTGAAAGGTGAAGGGAAGGCAAAGGGCAAAACTTAGGAGCTTTTCCATCATGTAGCCCATCCACGGTGTCATCCATGCTGCAAACACCCTTGCCTGCAGCAACCTGAGACTGCTCTCACTCATATTGCACGACATACCTGCGGGCTGTCACCAGGCAAGGAGCAAACTCCAGGGAAGAAAGGCTACTTTTCTGTGTGGAAACTGCACATCTGAATAGGCTTATCTCACCAAAGCCATATCACTGTGAAGACAAATAACTAACTGGATCAACATGCCCAAAATTGACTGATTACCAGGAACATAAGAACTGGAAAGATGATACTAAGTCAATTTGGGGAAAAAGAAGGAAAAGAAGAGGGAAATCCTCCTCTAAGCATCAAGGGTCAAGAAGGTCTTTGGCTTAGTGCTTGTCACATATGTTCGTATGCTCAGAGTAGAAAAAAGAAATGTCAGAGTGCCAAGATGTGGAAAAATGATGATGAAGAGTTTGACATGTCCCTGTGGCTGTGAAACATTTTGCCAGAGCACCAGCTTATGGCCATGCCAAGAACCATTACAATCAGCTCTAGGAGTGTTTCCCCAAACCAGTCAGAAACCTACCCAGACTTGGTCACTTCCCAGAGCTGATCAAAGAGCCTTTTACAGTATTGTCACCAATGTCAGCCGAGGAGAAAATATGGAGCATCAATAAGGTTGTGTTGACATCATCTTATCTTGAGACAATCAAAAAAGGGATTCCAAGGCAGAATTGGACACAGCTTTTGAGCATTCACGACATAAGAGGAGACAAGTGAAGATACAGTCTCAAATTTCTGTCTAGCACTATTACCTTCAGGGTTTTTGCATAGGTTCATGGCATAGTCATGTGACAAAGCCACTGACATGAGTCTTGAGGTGAAGGATCTTTTCCACCTTTTCAGGATCCTGACAAGAATGGGGTTGGCACGTGAGAACTTCAGAATGTGGAAAATCTGGGACAACTTCCGCAAAAAAGAGGATTTCATGTGAAAGCAGGAGGAATAGGTCGAGCAATATGCCAAGGAACTGGCATCAATTCATCCAACTTGCTTAAATGTTTGTGCCAGGAGAATAAGAAGCTAAAAAGACCTGTCAGCATCATAAATTTTAGGAAGTAGCAAATTAGCTGTCAGCGCTAGTGGAAAGTTCAAGTGCACTAACCAGTGCATTTCCTGTTGTTCTCTCATGACAGAGACCAAGGATCAAAGATAACATTAAGCAAAATTTTAAGTTATCTGTAGGAAATATCTACAGTTTTAGAATTACTCTTGGCTGTCTAAGCTAAAGATGCACTTTCACTACCTCAGTAGATGATTTGCATTAAATATAAAAACAGAAAAAAACATTAACTACAACTCATAGGTTATCATGCAGCTTCCTACTGCAAGTATTAAGTTTGCTGGCAAACATCTAATTTGGTGCTCTCTAATATTTACTTTTACATTTTTCAAATGTGTGTATTTATAAATTTGCTGAAATATATTTTATCATCTACTTCATGCATCCCTTTATATTCTCAGCACCAGATTTTGGTCATTATATCTTTAATGATGTCACAGAAATAAGCAGTTTACCATTACTACTAGGGAGTGGACCTGGAAAAATAACTTGATTTCAAGAGAATATTTCATTAACTAATATGTATACCAGCATATGCAACATTGATATTGATTCATGTTTTCTTTATCAGAAACTATGAACTGAATCTCAGTCTTTCCCAGATGATAGTCGTCTTTTCCTGGATCTATATTACTGTTGTGCTGGCTAACAATGTATTTATTTAATGCATATTTTCTGTGAAGACATATTATTGGATTCAGTCTCTTCAAGACGGAATAGAAGTCTGCTGTTCTTTTGGTCTATGTTCTTTTATGAGTCCAGGTCAGTAGTTAAAAAATCTTCCAATATAGATCTCAGGGCACTGGAACATAGAAGCCTTGTAAATTCATTGAGATTTGGCTCCCAGGGAAGAAATGCAAATATAGCTAACATTTGCAAAACTTGGTGGTTTGCCTACATAAATCACATTCAAAAGTTGAAGGTCCCAAACTTTTCTGAGCATGAGGAGCAGTGGGAGCATGGAGAATCTCTAGCATCTCCAAATAAGACTGAGCTACCAAGGTTCTATCACTCCTTAATAACTTTATAGAAGATTATGCTGTTATAAATCAGTAACTTTAACTATTCTGAAAGACATAGACTTATACACTGCTGTGCAATAGTACCTTCTTTGTAAATTTGTTTATTCACTCATGCAAAAATTTGACCTCAGGATTCATCTCACAGGACGAAGTGGTACTTACTTGCACTCTTTCAAACATACTTGTGGGAATGACCTGTAGATTTACCCACTTCTTGCAGTTTCTGTCTCTGCTAGTTGGAAAGCATTTTGATTAAGCTTTGCTGAGTACTGAATAATGTCAGTGTACAGAAAAGTTCTGCTAAGCCCTTGTCCATGTCTTTGTTCATTTTTATTCTTCCAGAAAGAATAAAAATAAATAATAAACTCTGCTTGGTCGACTCTCATTAGATTTTATTCTTGTAACATCTAAACAACTGTAATTAACCATATTTTACAGTTCATGTGGTGAGCATACATACCAGATTTTACTGTTGTGAAACATTCATCTAATAAGTGAAGTAAAGCAATCATTGATACAATTTTCTTTTAAGAAAATAATTTTATTAAAGAAAGATAAAAAAAAAAAGACAAAACAAACCCTAGTTTACAAATCACCAGAGTTGCTTTGGGGGTCTTTAGAATTAGAAATTATAAAGATAACAATAGACCACCTCCATACATCTCAGCAAAAAGGATATATTTCAAGCCTTCAAGTTGTTACAAGAATTGTATTTATTTCTTGTGCCATAAACACTTTGAGACTAAAATTCATAGCTTCTTCATCTAAATTTTTTGGAATATATTCCTATAATTAACACTCCCACAAAAGCATAGCCAGGAGCAGGAAAAAACTCCCCCTATTAATGAATGTTAAGAAATACTTAGTCAAATTCTCAGGATTTACTCAATAGATTGAGAACAAATGTGTATTTTAACAGAGTATCAGACAAACTGTAACATCAAAGGCTCTGGAGATTAATATGCAATAATTCATTGATGACCAGAGCCTTACTGTCTGTGGCACAGATGGAATTAAAGGCATAAACGCATCTGGATTAGTTTAATCATTTCTCAGTTATAACAGGGAATAAAGGAGACAGCTAAATTCATTTTCGTTGTTAATGAGCATCTGGGGTTCCTGACCGTTCTAACTGTAAATAATATCTGATCCAAAATATTTCACATTCTGCATATTAAAATAATATGCACAAAGATCTAAAGAGAATAACTAAGGGGCAATAGCAATAAAACACAGTGACATTAGGAAAGAATTAACTGCTGAACAAGAAATGAGCCTAGCTTCCTGCCCTGTTCAAGATGAATGTAGTCAAAGGGCATTTATGATAACAGTGACACTGACAAGACTGGTTAAAAATTGTTCACCCAGGAGACTTGCACTGTTTCTTAGTAGAAATCTGAGGTTTTGATAATGAGTATTTCTGTGGGATTTCCCATAAATACGAAAGTTTATTTCCCTGGTTTTTTTTTTACCTTCAGAGAAAAGCTACACTTTTCTACTGAAGAAAATGTCAATTAGCTGTAATAATATTCTGAACTGCATGAACACTTGGAAGATTAATACGTTTAAACTCCTGAACAATTGGGATGATCAGTGATTTGCTGCTAGGATATTTTTAAATGTAAAACTATTTAGGACTGGTTCTCTTCAGGTTTTCTGCCATACATCTCCCTACAAACATGATCTCAACAAAACTCCAGGCATCAGTGTGAAGAGCTCCAAGATTCCCTCTCCTTACTACGTCTTTATTGTCTTCATTTAGGATCACTGAAGTCTTGGCATCTTCTTATTTTTCCCTAAGACATCTTCTTGAACATAGACATAAACTTATTGCTGTTAGTTTTGAACTTGTCATGTTCTATCTTCCTTGACAACAATTCAAAGAATATTTAAGATTTTCCATTGTTTGTGGCAAGGATATGTTCCATACATATTATGCCACCGTTTGGTAGGAAATCTTCAATGAGGGAAAATATTATGACCTAGGTATAGTGGTTCTATTTAAAAATATATGTGGAAAAAAGCTTTTGGCTTGGGGTTTTGGGGGTTTTTGTTTAGTTGTTTCTTGGTGGTTTTTTGGGGGGGAGGGGAGATTAGCAGAAAAAAAGACTCATGGATGTTTTTACTTCAGGGGGGAAAAAAAAGGAAAAAAGAGGAAATAGGCACGAGCTGCAGTAAGAGATATTCTGGCTAGATATTAGGAAACTTTCACAATGAAGCTGCTCAAACATGGGAATAGGTTGCCCAAAATAACTGTGAAAATTTATATTCTTGTGGAAATAACATAACTCAATCCCCATCTGGATAGAACCGCGAGTAAGCTGATCTAACTTTGAAGCTGGTACCACTTTGAGTGGAAGAAGTGGGTTTGGACCAGATAACCTACAGAAATAAGTTCCAAGCTGGATTTCCTTTTGATTGTCGTCCTAGTTTTCTTACAGTTGCCGAGGGGAGGGAAGTTGCCAGCGGCCAGTGCTGCGGAATCTGCCCCACTTCCACTAATGCCTGTCCCTTCTGTCCTTCAGGAGAACCAAGTCCAAGTGGCGAGCCAGTCAAGCCCGGCCAAGTGCGTGTGCGTTGAATTGAAGGGAGCCGAGCCAAGCCACACCATGTCTGTGCGACACACAGGAGCTGCGGCGAGTGGGCCGGAGAGCTTGGAGCAGATGATCCAGCTTTTGGGGGTTTGTCCATCTTGTTTTTTTGTTTTGTTTTCTCAGGCTTGGGGAACGCGAATGCCAGCTGCAGTGGCATCCGCCACTTTCTCCTTTTTTGGGAGGCTGTGTGGCACCAACTGTGATAATGGCCACCATTTTGTCTTTGCCTTGTTGGCCAGGTGGAGCTGGGTCATGGGGATGAGCACGTTTTTGTGTGTAAACCACCCTCTCTTTTTTACACTTTTTTTCTTAATGTTGTTGCTGTTACTGTTCGTTGCTTATCCCATGGCGGTTTGTTTTCAGGGAATAGTTATCTCACCAGAGGGGGCAGAGGGAAGGAGAGTGGCTTGTTTGGAGTTTAATTCTCAGTTGATTTAAACCAAATCATTTATGATTCAGTTCAATTTATCTTTAAGGCCAAGTTGGATGGAGCCCTGAGCAGCCTGGTCTAGTGAAAGATGTCCCTGTCCATGGCACAGAGGTTGGAACTAGACGATCCTTAACGTCCCTTCCAACATAGGCCATTCTATGACTCTATGGTCTTTAACGTGTCACTAAGCAAGTCCATTTACAAGTGTAATTACAATAATATTTTGCAATTTGCTAAAAATATTAAAGTGCTTTCTCATGATATTTTTTTTTCCTCTTTTAGCTCTCACCTCCTCTATAGAATGCTGTAATAAAGTTTGAACATGAGCTCAACCATGGCAAAGCCCAGACCAGGTAATCTTCGTTAAATAAATAACTGAATTTACAAACTATGTAATTAGACCCTTTCCCTGAGGTAAGTTATAAAGAGAATGGGACAAACACTTTGCTATTATATTGTTTCACTGTTCAACTTTTTAAAAATTGCTGATATCATATTCTCATACAGATGGAAAACTCATAAATATAACATGAAATAATTTTGACAAAAAAGTATGTCCTAAACACTTATGAAATAGAAATGAAAATTCTTGTGCAAGAAATTCCATTATTAATTTTTGATGGAATTCATGAAAGTACATTGAAATTTTGAAAGATTATTTTAGCCAAAATATCTCACTGAAGTTACTAGCACTGAATTAATACTTATCAGTACCTAATGATTAATCAAAAAATCCTGTTTTCCTTTTTTTAACTTTTATGCAGTGTGAAGAAAGAATAAAAAATTCAATAATTTAGTGAGCCTCTCAAGTTTAGAGTGTTTCTACAAAAGGTCACATTATTCTTTTATGAATAAATAAATTCTCCTACGTTCCTGTCCACCATGTAGTTACATAAATGAATGTAAGTAAAGTCTCTCCAATGTTGTCATTTCCATGACTGTGTAACCTACTTCTAGACTCAGTAATTTCACTTTTTTGTGTTTCTTTATGTGGCCTTCCCCCTCCCCCTGTATAAAGTTTTGATGTATTTAAGTTATATTTCTTCTCTTAAGCCTGCTTTTAAAAGGATTTATTTATTCCATCCTCTGCTAGAAACATATGTTGATTTAACATGTGTTGTGCAATTACTTTACAAAGACGGTCCCAAATCCCTCTCTGTACCCTCGATAACTGCCTGGTATTTAGTGCTCCCTCTCGTATTGTATTTCAGTAAACCTAATGTATTTGCAGCTGGTTTCCCTGTCTGTATCCTTTATGCAGATGAGAAACATCAAAAGATTTGGAGTCATGGCACCTGTTGGATTTCCTTCTGTATTTATTTGCAGATTGGAACGTTTCTGTTGGACATGTAATCTGCTTTCTGTTTCAAAATAGTTTCCTTTCCATTGACACATATGCTCCTGAATAATTCCATCCCCATCTATTTTCTGGATCAGAAAGCACCGCCCACAGCAAAGACACAAAAAGGACATGTATAAAAACTTCTGACAGGATGTATGACAGATTTACAGCCGTCAGAGGAATGTGCAAAAGAAGTCACAATGATAGTACTCACTGTGCCTGTCTCCAATTTTGTTTACATTTGTACTGTGCTGAAACCAGGACAATTATCATTACAATTATCATCTATGCTGTGATTATTGTTATTATGACAGTCAATAACAATCGCATCCTTCCCTGCTGTGCAGCTCACTAAGGTTTATATAGACCATTGAATTTGACTTGTTTTCTTTCGACGACAAAAAACATTCCATTCCTTGATAGATATAACGATTTTATGTAAATTTGATTTGCAAAAAAATATGCCTCTGTCTACCGTTTTAGACAGAAGACGGATCATGAAACCTTAAAGACCACATTTTCTACTAAACCCATGCTATTTAACTGGTGGATTGCCTTGGGCTTGGCCTCTCTCCTAAAGACAATGCATGTCACATGATATAATTTCTTCTACTCCATTTAGAATGTGGTCAAGTGTTTGCTTTGGCAAAATGCTTGGTTGACGTTAAACCTCTCACAGTTTGTGAAGCAATGCAAAGCTCCTCTTCTGGTTGAGGCACTCTTTAGATGTGAATTATTTCAAGAAATTGTATAAATGCTACTAAATTTTATATTATACTTTCACCTGGTTATATTAACTCTGAAGAATACAAGAAAGCAAACAAATATAAAAGGACAGAAGATTTCAGAGTACATTATACTGAATATAACATCAAATAATGCTTATTTGGTAATTTGTTGTCTTAAAACAATCTTTTTGAGTGCATATATGTGCACATAATTCAACAAAATTTGGGCCTAAGTAGTCACAAGACAGCAGAGAATTTCATCCACTCTAATCTGCCTCAGCTTTTCTTATCCTTGTTCACATTATATTACGAATTAATTTCAGATGCAATGAGCTATTTACTCTGACAAACTCAGTGCCAAAGAGGCATCATCTAAAAATACCTCTGAGTCTATAGTGTCTATTAATAGGATGCAAGTGTGATATGCAACGTAAAGCATTTAGATTCTTCCTAATGCAACACAGATTTTAAATGACATTGCTGGTACACTTTGGATGTCCATCACGATAAGCAAGTATTTTTTAAAAGTCCTTGGGTGCTTGACTTCAGTGAGGTTACATGGGGTACGAGTCAGAACAGTACAGGCCCCAGGAGTTTTATGAGGCATGGCTTCTATAAATTTCTATGTTTTATATAATTCCACTGTTTTTCGACTACACGAAATAAAAATTAGTTTCAGAAAAGCCAATTCCTGTTTTCAAACACAGATCTACAGCCAGAAATAAAATATTAGACTACTTTTTTTTTGTGCTCACTTACCACAATTGATTTCTTCTGTATAAAATAGAGCTTAAAATACGTTTTAGGCATTACCAAAGATATGAAGACTTAAAAATTTTTTCAAAAAATCATCCAATTCAATTAAGCAATTATAAAGGCATTTTTTTTCATTAAATAACATATTTTTGAAAAATATGAAAATATATTCATATTCTTTTATTTTATGAATGACACTTATTTATAGAAATTGAATTTTTTTTTTATTTCAAATAAGCCCAGTTAAATTACTAGAAAAGATGTAGAATTGAAAGAAAATGCTTTCTATTCAAGAAAAATGGTCTTGACTAACAGGGTTTTGCACTGAAACCACTGTAGTTATGTTGATCTACATCAGCCAGGGATCTTGGTCTTATAAACAATTTGGGTCTTGCTTTTACTAATGGCATATATGCTCAGTTTCAAAAGGGATACTCACACTTGACATGAAACACATGTGGAAATATTTGAGATATAAAAATAGCAATAGACAAAAACACTTTATAATGTGATATAAGTGGTCAGGCTCTGGAAATATGTTGGGATTCTTTGCACCTAATAAAGAGATAATAGACACTCCATGCTGCCACATTGGCCATTTCATTCTCTTAAACTGGAAAACAAGCAGCTGCTAGTTTTTCTGATGAAGCAGAAAAAGAATATCTCTGGTGCTATTGAAAAAGTGTAATAAAGAAAAGAATTGCCACATAAGAAATGATGACATCGCTGGAGTGCTGTGAGATTCTGTGATTAAATAAACAGATGTTTGAAGAATTATGTGCCAGCCTATGCAGAGTAACTGAAAACTTGGGTTCTTGATACTGATCTTATTGTTAATGTCATATGTTATTTATAAACTAATGAAAAAGTTCAACATAAACTTAGGTTAATATTAATTAGCTTTTTTTTCCCCCTGTAATAAGAATATTCCTGGGGCACATTCTTCTGACACATTGGCCTGGACTTTCGCTTTCTGGCTTTCTAGCTTTTACTGAATTATACTCTTAGTCCTTTCATAAATCCTGTCTTCATTCAGCTTTTGATTTTAGAGAGTCAATAAAATACTTCAACTTTAAGTGATAGAACTAGATCTCCATTTCAAGATAGTAATCCTTTCTGCCACTACTCCACTGTTAACTGGTTTCCTCCAGAGGGTGTCTTGCTAGCAGTTTGTGGAGAATTCTGCTCTGGATGAGCCTGGGGAGATCCCTGTAGAATGACTTCACAGGAATGGAGACACTGGAAGAGAGGATTTGTGCAGTTGAGTGGCCCGTTCCCTTCTCTGTTCAACCACATGAACAGGACTTCAAGTCCTCCTTCAAATCTTCCACACAATTCAGATAGCGCTTGAATAATGGAGATTATTTTTGTCTATGTGGCTGTGCCTACACTAGTGAGTAAATCAACAGAGTGGTTTTACAGAGTGTAGTTAGTGCTGGTAGTGCAGTGCCCACACCACATGCATTTCAAGAGTTATATTCCAGAATCCCTCTTGTCTGGTCTCATGCCCTCAACATGCTGATTGAAGCACATTATCATCTTTAAGGAATTTCTCTTCTGGATTCATTTGGTCTGTAAGGAATCCAGTTTTCATGTTTTGAGACCATTCTCTGCTGCCAACCACAGCACAATAATTGAGGCAGCCAGGATATTTCCTTCAAAAATATGTTACTGATAGTGATTAGAATGAGAATACTAGATACACCCTTCATTTTCCTTTTCTACACTAAACTACTGGAGTCTTGGTAGCATCACAATTGACATGATGCTATGTAGTGTAGAATAAGCGGTATGGGACAATTCTGAAACATAAAAGTCAAGATGCTGAACCATTAAGGTATTGCTGCTGGTTTGAATTAAAATTAATAACGAATACAGTTTGGAGTAGAAGTATGTGAGCAGCACTTTTTTTTTCTTTGTTACTTATTAAGACGTGATGACTTTCTTGATTTGCTTGTAAAAATAGAGAATTCAACTTTGAATTAGTTCTTTATTCCTCTCTTCATACCATCAATATCTATTGGTCAGCAAGGTAGGAATAGATGATGGAATGTTTGTCCAAAGGACATATGCAACTCCTTAAGAAGTATATTTAGGCCTACACTGTATTATTTAGACACAACCCATATGTAGGGTGTGGTATGGATCTGGACAAGATTGCAGTTTCTTGGCACCTAAAATACTTGGTTTACATTGGCCCTATACAGTTTCCAGATTTCTTGGAAATTCTCCTGGAGTTCATACTGATCTGGATGAGGAAGAACATATGGAGATATTAATCCATGCACTCATGAGAGCTTCATGACTGAAAACATAGCTACACGACTGCTTCCTTAGGGAAGAGCTGGTATATTTTGGTGCTTACTGGAAACCCAGTTCTTGTTCTTTCATCATAAACCATGTTTCTGGTCCTTTATAAACTTGCTGTGCAAGCACTTCTGTCAAATGTTCCTTCTCGCAGGGGGCCATTAGGGTATACCTGTGCCCATTCAGCAGCCCAGCAAGGTCATATTCACTCAGGAGATGTCTCCAATGAAAAACAGTGAAGTAGATAATACTGTAGGGCCTTAAAATATTTTGGGTATTGATTTTCAGGGAATTTTATTGCTCTCATATCTTCTATTGAGGTTGTTTTTAAAGTGCAGTAAGTACATTGAGCAAAATATCTTTATGTAATCTGTGTACGCTCTATGGGTCACATTGTTTAAGCTTTTTAGCCTCTACTTTCAGCACGACAGTGGAAATATTCATAAAACTTGGACCATAACATGTGCCAATCCTTTATGCATTCTCTACTGGCCCACAATTGGGGAAGAGGGGGTATGGGCACAGAGAGCTCCTGCCAAATTATTTAGGAATTAACAAATTTAACTTCAACATTTTCTGTCACCCATAAAGCCCTAAACCCAGCAATCAATAAGCCAGATTCTTCTCTCAGTTATGATTAGGAGTAACTTCTGTAAGATTGAAATTTATTACTTGAGTTGAGCTCTGTGGTCAACAGCCAGCATGTCCTGTATAAATCCAGTATGTTTCTATTGAAATTTTTGGTCTATATTTGTACACAGGTCTACTTGCCATGTATTATAATTGAATATTACCCTCTTGTAGTCTATGACAACAAAGACTGTAAATCCTACTATATTTCCAGTAAATAATATTCTTGCATTTTTGAGTGCTGCTGGTTTACAGGTTCTCTGATATTGGTGTTGTGAAAACCACAAAAAAGTGTGAAACTGACATTGCCTTGGAAATAAAATGGAAGAAACATCCCATTCCAGTTGAGGGG
This sequence comes from Lycocorax pyrrhopterus obiensis, assembly GCA_014706295.1. Lineage (NCBI taxonomy): Eukaryota > Metazoa > Chordata > Aves > Passeriformes > Paradisaeidae > Lycocorax > Lycocorax pyrrhopterus. The sequence continues at coordinate 10,438,921 of JACSVZ010000015.1, forward strand.
AGACTGATGTGTGTGAAGATTTATATCTACCTTCAAAAGATAAACACTGAAACTTGCAGCATCCTCACTGACAAAGGGTCATTGTTAAACATTTGAGCAATGATTGTTGCTAAATAAATTAAACATAGAACTCAGTGAAACAAGATTATGCATAAAGTACTTAGAGTAGGTTTACTTACTTGTGCTCAGAGTTTTCCAGAACAAACAGTGAAGTTTGTTATTACAAGACTATAAATGACCCAAGTCATTGTTCCTTACAAGAAATGGGAGCTAGCTGTCATGTCTAAGACATATCTTTCAGCCAACAGCACTTTTTTTTGCCAGGAATTATGTACTGAATAATGTACTAAATTGCTGAAACTTTAATTGATTGCTCTTTTTTTTTTTCTAATTACACAACCTTCCAGTCAGCTATGACTCCATATCAACAAAATCAGCTCTTGTCATTTACATATCCCTAGTGAATAAAAAGAGTTAGAGAGAAAACCTATCACATACATCAGCCAGCTACCTTTTTTATGCATCATCCTTGCTGCATGAGTTTGTTCAATTCATTTTTAAGTAATCTATATATCAATATTAATACAGCTCTGTTTAAAAGATTCATGGAGTTTGAAGGCAGGGGTTACCTACAGATCAAGTCTGAAAAATCTCAACTAATAATTTTGTATATGATCTATAACTGTAGTCTGAGCTATCTATTAGAAAGATCCAGTTTCTTTCCCAGAAAGTATCAAGTTTCAATTCTATATGGAGAATCTTCAAAGTCACGGAATACATACTGTCCATGGGAAATTGCCTTTCTTGTTCAAAAATATTATCCTTATTTTTAGTTCAGAATAGATTTTTTAATAAAAAGGAAATACAGACAATTTTCTGGAATACAAACAACAAACAAAAAACTCAACCAATACAAAAACTTCTATTTCATTTCATAATAGAGATTTGCATGCTTGATTTCCTTCTTCTGTGACAAAATACAAGCATATGATACTGTCACATCTCATAATTAAACACAAAAGACTCACATTTTCACCTCTGCTCAATGCTTGAGTTCACAGATACTGTGCAAATCGGACCTATGACCTTTCCTTACTGCCTTGAGCACACCCCTCTTGGGTTTCTGGCTGTTAGGTATTGCTTAGCTTAATACAGACTCACAAAACTCTTTGCTAAATCTGTGTCATGGTACCAAGGATCATTTTCTGAGCAGATCTATCTCAACTTCAAACCCTTCAGTCTGTTCCCTTTGGCCAGATAGCTTCCTTCAAGTTAAATATCACGTATTTAGAAGAAAACCCTAACTCAAAACTATTTCAGCAGACTGTGCAAATTTTCAAACTGTAAGATATTTACCTGCCTTCCAAGCAGGTACCCAACAAACTAGTTGACTACAGCCTCTTCAAGTTTGTGCAGTCGTTTGACCTGGTGTGCCAGCCTTTGAAATAAGAATGTTTTCAGCTACACAGAAAAAGAGGCAAAGTCTAATTTGGTGCTTTATCTTCTAGGCATGTTTTTGACAAGTCTTGGCAGTCAGTGTTATATGTTTATTCCTGATGCTTTCATGCACCACATCTGTAAAAAAAAAAATTCTCAAAAATCATTATAAATTAATCTGAAGTCACACAAAAAAAATAGCTAACAAGGCTTCACATCATCACATTGCTGCCGTGGCACACCTCATGTGCTGTGTCCGTAAAACTGTGCTTAGCGATACTTGGAACATTCCTCTGGAAGAGCTCTCATCTGTTGCACACCAAGATGCCTGTTGTTGCCTTCATAAAAAGCTGATCTATGTGATCACATTTTATGAAAAGGTTACCTTCCTAGAACTCCTAGACTCATATGACAATCTGTTGATGCTTCAGCTGTCTACAGCAGAGACCTTTAGAAATTATAGTCTTAAGACAACTTCTAACATGCAAAGCTTTTTGTTTTCTAAGGGAATTTTAAGATCTTTCTCTTGAATATAAAGGTGTTCCAGTATACCTAAGTTTTGTGCAGTTGCCATAGCCTGAAATTCTGATCTTATTCAGTATCTCAAAAAAGCAACTGATTTTGGAAAATGCGAAGAATATAATTCTCATTTAAAAAGAAAAAAAAAACCCACTAAAACTGTTTTAACTATGTAAAGAAGTAAATAACAGGGCGTACATACATGTTATACTGTAACAATAATAGAAACATAAAGGGATAGAAGACCTAATTTCCAATATATACCCATGAACTTAGGCTAAACTTGCTGTTCTAAAAGGCAACTGTGTAGGCTGGAAGGAGATCAGGATGTTCTCTGACAGATTAATCTAGCCAGGAACAACCAGGTCATAAAGCAAGGACCAGACCATTCCGAGAATACTTTCAGAAACAATGTAAGATCATTTTTAGAGGCTGAATGCAATGGACATGGCTACCTTCAAGACCTGAAGTTTCTTCTTACCTCTTGGAGGCTGAGAAAGAAACACTCATAAAGGATGCATTGAGCTTCTCAGGCATAAGAAAACTATGGTTATTTGCCATTTTTACCTGATATTGACATAAATATATGTATAGTGAATCTTAATGGAAGTAATGGACTGTTTTACTTAAAAATGGACTGTGAACTTGCCATAAATATTCTTTAGCCAATTTGAGCGTTACGAGTTGAGATTTGCCAGCAAGTAAGCATGCATTTTGGCAAGTCTGAATAAGACTCTCTAAATATGAAGTGCTCACAAACCAGCCAATGTGTTTTACTTTCTGTCAGAATATGAGCTCTTATAGAGGTACAAAAGCACTTTCCTATGTGTCAGAAGTCTCTTGAAGATTTTTAGAACTCCTGGGCCTTATTTCCCTTTTGCAAACAATGGAGTAAAACAGGCAGAGCTCCATGGCAACGGGTGGAGAAGAGGCAGCTCCATTCGGAGATGTGGAAATGGATGTGATTGCAATAGCAATGCAAAACTGCTGGACTTAACTAATGTCCAAAAGAAAAAGCTGCCAATAACTTCTCAAAATTGATTACTCTCCATTACCATTTCTTCTCTCTCTATTTAGTCACTGGTAACTCTCTCCCTGGAAAGGTTTGAGAGAGTACAGAATGGTCAGATAATCTGAAGGCAAACAGTTCTTGTTCTATGTACTCATAGAATGAAATACAGACAGACAAATAACAAAATCCATCTCTGCAATCATCTGAGACCTACACCATTATGGTTTTGTTGTATCTCATGATTTATTAATGATATAGGTGACATGATTAAAAAATCCTATCTATAATTTGGGAGTCACTGTGAAGTTACAGAAAGGCCTAGGGGCCAAAGTCAGTTAGGACTGAATGTCTCCAAGATCCAGATCTGAAAACCCCCAAAACTTTTGAGCTTCTAGTCAAATGTAGATGATAAAAGCCAAGCTTAATGTCTGGAAATCCATGTAGTGCCAGAGATCTGAACAGGTATCAAAAGTGCAAAGAAGACACCTTTATGAGACTGTGGTACTTTCACAGGCTCTGTTAACTCACAAACATACAATGGCACATACAGCATTTTCTGTCTAAATGCAGTCATTGCATTGCTACACTTCTTTGGCTGTGTCTTAGGTTACAGTGTAAGGTGTAACCAAAAGTATGTATTCTATCACCTCCTTCATGAGCTGTTAAAACCAGGTGGGGCAGAGTTCTTTGTCTCTTCCATGACACATCCCTGATAACTCCCTCCAGAGGGATACCTTCTGTTAATGGGCCATCCAGCCTCACTGCATGACTCCTGAAATGACATCATCCCATTGTGAGATGCTCCGCCCAGGGGGAGGAACCAAGCATTCCTACTTGGATGTAATCTGAGGTTTGGAATCCCACACTCAGCCCTTACCTACTGGGTTCCCAGAGGACAAGAGCTACATAACCACTACTGGACCTTCAGAGGAAGACCACACCCTTCTACAGGATCACTGCTTCAACAGAACCTCATCTATCACTTCAGGAGGACTGCAGCCACCATTTAATAGGACTGCTACCACCACCCTGCCTGACAGGATGTCAGGTTGTACCCTGACTCTGTCAGTGTTTCTGTACTACTGCATTTATTTTAATTTTTCTATAAAATTGTAATTCTGACTTGGAGTCTCTCACTGGTTTGTTTTCAGACAAATACAGGCTGCTATCAGAGATACCTTGTACAGCTTCCACAAAATTTCTTGTAGATGGTTTCTATATGAATATGTTTTAGGAACTGTGAAAGTGCAGCCTATGGTCTTTTTTGCTGATTGTGTATCTTCAACTAATTATAAGAAAGTAGATTTATGATTGAGAATCAAAATACAGCTAGAAAAGTAGTATCTCACTTCACACTTTGGATTGTGACAGATATTCAAATTCACTAAGCTAAAAATACCTCAGATTCCACTGTGTGTCTCCTTCTTTCAAAGGATTTGCATCCATAAATTAGCATCTTGAATTAATAAAATAAATAAATTAAAATGGTGGTCTAATGGTCCTTGTTTTGTCCTATTTCCATCTTTTTCTTACTCTATAAAGTGATGTAGTATTTCTTGTTTAATTATTTTAGCCTTCAAAATGGAACTCCTCTTATTCTGGGCTTAAAATGGTCAAATAAAAAAGTTTTGTCCTTAAGGAACAGTGTACCCAAAGAAATAATTGATGATTCACCTCTTTTTGTACTGTACAACTTTTGAAGAGTAAGAGGCTTTTAAATGGAAAGCTGACTATATCTCTGAACTCTTTAGATTTTATAAGGTAAACCATTTGGCACTGCAATTGGTTCAATGGGTTTCTTAAGTCAGTGGGAAAAGTCCAATGTATGAGAAGTGAGAAAGCACAGGTTTAAAATGCTGTCTTGAAAAATTCATCATCATTAATGCTTGAGAAGAATGGGCATCTGGAAAGATGTCCCCACAAAAATTACATGGAAATTGTTTTGGTGTAGGTTTGAGTGATTTCTTCATCTAGTCTAATTTATGCTATCCACATTGGGAGACGGAGAAAAACAGTGTTCAATCCACCTAGCAGCATATTCTCCTGTAATAGGATCGCTGCAGCTTCTTTCCAAATTAATGCTCTTGAGTATTCTCCACTTCCTGACTACCACATTAAAGGAGCTAAAAATATAACTTCATCCAGGTATGGATTAAACTGTTAATCCAGTTATTAGCTGACAATTTGGGCTCAACTACAATGTAAAGCTAATTTGAATATATTTACCTGATAGCTAATTAATCAGCTGAATTAGGGCATATTATTTTCAAAAAAAATGCATAAACTAGTTCAGAGCACTGAATTTCAGGTAGCACCTTGTCTCAGCTATGTGTGCTATGGCTGAGATCATAATAGGTCAAAGCAAAATAAGCATTAATATGCATATGAAGAATATTCCACCTATTTCTGACTAGTATTGTAATGATACATGACAGCATGTTAATTGTTACATGGCAGGGATTTCATTAGCATGACATCCACATGTAGGTGAGAAGGACAAAAAACTGTACGTGAGCCGGCAATGAACGATTGCAGCCCAGACAAACAAAAAATCCTGGGCTGCGTCCAAAGCAGCGTCGTCAGCAAGGGTGAGGGTGGTGACTCTTCCCCTCTGCTTGGCTCTGGTGAGACCCCACCTGCAGTGCTGCACCCAGATCTGGGGCCTGCAGGACCAGAAAAACATGGACCTCTTAGACCAGGTCCAGAGGAGGGTCACAAAAATGATCAGAGGCCTGGAGACAGGCTGAGAGAGTTGGGATTATTCAGCCTGGAGAAGAGAAGGCTCTGGGGAGATCTTGTTGTTGCTTTTCAGTACTTATAGGGTGCTTACAAGAAAGGTGAGGACAAACTCTTTAGCAAAGTCTGTTGTTTTAAGATAAGGGGTGATAAACTAAAAGAGCGTTGCTTAAGAATAAATATAAGGAAGAAATTTTTTACAATGAGATGGTGACACACTGGAACAGGTTGCCCAGAGAGGTGATAGGTGTCTAGTCCTTGGAAACATTCCAAGTCATGTTGGATGGGACTCTGAGTAACCTGTTCTAGTGAAAAATGGCCCTGTCCAAGGGGGCTGAAACCCTAAAAGATGATCTTTTAGGTGCCTTCCAACCTGAGCCATTCCAGGATTTTATAACAAGACAGAAAGGCATTGCTACATGCATATACATACAAAATCAATGTGCCGCACTGCTTGCTCTGCATATTTGTATACTGCAATGCCTATTTGCAATGCTTATTTCAAACTGTAATTGCTCAGTGTCCACCTGTGAAGGACCATGACTAAATGCCAGGTGTCATCTCACGCAGCGTTTATACTTGCATGCTGTTCATCTTTAGAAGTTATTTTTCATTTCCAGCACCTGCATTCACAGATGTCTAGACAGTAAATAATTTTTGCACATCCTTCACAGGACAACTTGAAAAATATGTTATTGTAAGCAAGTTCCAGAATAAGCAAAATACTTTTCTGAAAGTGGATTTTGCAGTCAACCCAGGGAACTGAGGTACAGAAAATCTACCAGTCTGGATTTCATGAGAGGACAAAGAATGTTTCTGAGGCACATACTATAATTCTGCTTTCTGTTTCTCTGCAGACACCTTTACAGATAAATAAAACCACATGCTACAGCTACATGATACACTCTTGGTTTACTAAATAAATCTATTTCAGGTTCACTCAACCTACAAAGTATAGGTTTAGTATAGGAAATACAGGATTTTTTACATAGTGTATGGACACCTAAATCACAAAGAATGCTTTACACTGGATGCATTTCTGAATTAACTTCTTGGGACAGAAGATTGGTCTACACACCAGTAGCACTCTAATGATTTTAATTCATCTTATCTTGTTAATTCCGTGTCCTCTTCAAAACAGTTTCCAACCACTGAGCTGAAAAATGGATCAAAAGAAATCAGGATAATAAAACAAAAACCTAAATATTTACCTTTTTAAAATGATTCTTTGCTCCAGGAAAAGAAAAAAAATAAAGAAAAAAAACAGAAAAAAAAGATAAAAAATAGCAAGTATCCTTTCAAAGAAAAACAGTAAAAATGAAAGTAGAGAATTTCCTGTTATTCACAAAATTAGTGGGACTATGATTGCCTTTTTTTCTGTTTCCCAAGCAGCCCACTTGCAGACAGGACGGAAAACTAAAATTGAAAGAAGACATTTCACAGATATTTTGCAGACACTGAAAATGCAATGAATCCTTCTTGACGATGTTGCATTGCATACTTGAACAACTATTGACAGTTTGATTAGATCCTTGCTCTGAATCCAGCAAAGTACATTCCATTTACATGCCAAAAATGTATTGGGTGTCAATATCAATAAGCTATAGCATGTCCTTCTTTAATGTATACATGTAAATTAACTGTTTTGATATATTAAACCAGGATCAGAAAGTAGGGTTGGTTTCTTTGCTCAGTGTTTAAGATATTCATGTATGAAGCAGCATCCTGCCTTTTTCTGAGATAGCCTATCATATAGAGGCTGAAGTTTTTTCCTGCATAGTGGAAGAATAAATGAATAAAACTTCTCTTAAACTAAGTAAAGAGTATTCTTCTCCAATATTATAGCTAAGTGACATACTGCTCTAATACAACAGTACTAGAACTCTTATTGAAGAATAGGTTATGACTTACCCTTTGCTCCTCTTGAACAAAAAAAATAAAAAAATAGTCCAAATGTGGATTTTTTTAATTTTTTTTTTTTTGATTCATGTATGTTTTAACTCTATGGCTGGCAAGTAAACTACTGACAAATAAAGTGATCCCTGTCCTGCTATAAAGGCAAAACCACAGCATGCTGCTACTCAGAAGACTGCTCTGTAAAATCTGCATTATGAGGCTCTGTATTTATTGCCTCAGGAACTACAGAGAAAGTTTTCTTAGGTATTTTCCTAAGTGTCAGTCCTGGAAGCCATGAGAGCTGCTCTGATTTTTTTCTGATTTATACAATAATAAAAGTATTAAAGAGCCTGTCAAGCCAAGTCTACTGGGAGCACCTTCCTGTCTTCGATTTCTGCCTCTACTTTAAAGCAGGAAAGGATAAAACTGAGGGCAGAATATGGTGCTGCAGCTGAAAATTTGCACAGATTCTCAGATTGTAAAATAAAACATGACTCATTTTTCCATAGATATTCACTCTTCAATGTTTCACTGAAGACAGAAAGCTCATTTTCGTCACTAATATTTTCAGCTCTAAATTATTATGAACAGGTATATTAGGTTTAAAAAGAAACATGAGGACTCATACATCCCTGAAAAAAATTCTCTCTGTAAGCCTAGTGACTAGAAGAACTAGAATATCATCACAAATATTTTTATTACTGTTTTATAGGTCATAAATACATCACATATTTGTGATACATAAATACATCACATATTTGTGTCATTTGTGTATACTATGATTCCATATTGAACTTTTTCCCTAAAACTCAAGGGTCCTTTAAGGCTCATCAGATGGTCAAAACTATAATCTTAATCACCAGTAGCGCTTTACAGAACTTAGAGGCTGCACAAGGACCCAGACACAACCCATGGTGAGCATCTTATGTAGAGAATAATGTGAAGGCACCAAGGTGCCTGACATGGTCTGGAAAAAGGAAAGAGATTTGAGGAATGTAGTGTCCTTCCTTTCACATCTCACAACACAAAGAACTCAAGCTCAGAACAAGAATATGAGAAGCAGCCAAGAAAACCAGAGAGGAAAGCAGTCAAGGGGAATATTGAAGTGACTCAAGGGATGGGATGAGAATCAAAATTACCAGTAAGGGAGAGATATTATATCTGACTAGATCCAGAAGGATTAGGAGATTGAACAAGATAGTTGGACTGGAGAGGAAGAGCAAGCTATTGAAACTGAGGTGGAAATGTATTCCCAACAGGTGTATTTGGGCAAAATTTGCTTTTACAACTATATCTTACATATATTACATATCATATACGAGTGATTAGTCAGAAACAGTCAGGCTTGAGGTTTAGTCTGACCGAAAAGATCTGGCATAAGCGGCTAATCTGAAATTGATTATCACCATTTCTCCTTAGAGGCGATGTCTTAATACTTTCAGATCAACTGAACAGTGATTTCCTCCAGCCTGCGTCAGTAGACCTTGCTCTGGGAAGAATGTTGATTCACAAAAATGCTGCAGCCTAAGAAGTCTCATGTCATCCTACTTCTTTTTTCATATATTTTAGGTCAATTGAATAGAATGTATCATTAGCCCACAATACACCTAAACATGCATTGAAGTTGGAAAGCAAATTGAGTTCTTTGAAGGAAATGTAAATGCACTCATGTTTGAATAAAAGCACCTGCTAAAGCACTCTAAGAAAAATGTGGTTTGCTTTTCTTTCCTTTTCCTCTCCATTGTCCAGTTTCCCAAATTTATTACATTTGTTATCTACATTATCAACAGTTGTTGAAATAGACACATAGGAATGGAATTTATTATGCTCTCAATTCCCTACAAGAATTAAACAATGTGTAATACTTTGCTTTCCTCTAGGGACTTTGTCATTCTGAGATCAACACTAAGCCATCTGAATTCATAGATATGCAAGCTAAAATGAATTTGTATGATAAACACATCATCTATCAAAGTTTAAAATTTGTGTTAGGGACCCTTACATGTACATGACCAACAATTCTTTTGTGTGTGTTGGAAGTCAAAAGTGTAAACTTCATCTGTTTTTTTAAGGGATCTTGTGCTTTGTCAAGGTCAACAGTGGAGAATACTAGACACAGAAGATATTGGTATTTATGATCTCTTCCATCTATTTTAATACAATACTCAGTAATCATAAACAATCTTATAACTCTTTTCTCATTTATTCCAGTTTTGTGAAAACCTGTTTTCATGGAATTTAGTAAAACAAATTAGTTATATTGACATAAAGTCCTAGAAACATGGCAAACCATCTCACTCTTTCCTGAGATCCGATACACCTAGACATCCCCACTGGTCTAATTTCTTAGCAACAAAAAACTTAGTTAATTTCTTTGGCATTTTTTATCATTCTTGACATAGCTTCTCCATAAAAGAAAGAAATGTATCCTATATGAACTTTTAAAGCAGAAAAGTACACTGGAATTGCACAATTTCTTAAAAGTTAAGATTCTCAGCCACCCTACTACTACATTTTAGTACTAAAGTATAGCTTCCCCTTATCATATTTTCTATTCACTTTTTTCATCTTATCAGGATCAAGCCAACCTTCAGCCATACAGAAATTTTAGTTAGTTAAAGTGGTTTACTTTAGCATATGCCTCTTTCAATGTTTAACCATTTTGAAGCAAATGTATTACCTTGGATCTTAATGAACTATCCTATTATTTTTTGAATATCCTATTATTATTTTAATGTCCTATTATTTTTCTTCTCCAGAAAGGAGTTGCTTAGAACTGCAAGATGCAATTTTACTGAAACTTGGATAAATTAACCTTGGTTGCATTTTGGATTATTATGCGCTACAGAAAAGCTTATATGAACTTTATAAAGGAAACCTTCCTTGTCTTTTAGTGCAGTTCTGGGGTTTATATAAGACCTTTAATTTCTGGACTTAGTGAAACTTTGTAGTATAATGTTATGCATTGATTGTTTTTGCTTATAGACTTTCCAAACTGCTAAGTAAAACACATTAACTTGAGCTAGAGCTAGTAATGAGCATAATTTAGATTAAATGCACCTTATTTCAGACCTCAGGTGAGGGAAGAATATGTAGAGTCAGCTCCTATTGCACAGCTGATGAGTGGTAATTCATGAAGATGCAATTACTTTTGACTGTGTGGCAAGACCTGAGGGAATTCTTTCAAGCAGTACCTGGCAGTAACCCTCTGCATACCTCTTTAATTTTGTAATTAGTTGAAAGAAACTGAAAAGGTTGCAACAGTTGGTGAACAATGTTGAGCACACAGAAAATTTATAAGGTAGAAACAATTCTGGAGTGGAAATGGAATAGGACTATTTTATTCCAACGAGAATGTATTTAGAGATTCACAGAGTAGAACTCATTTTTTCCCTGCTTCCAGACAGCTCTCTGTGAAATCAGATTGACACTTGTAAGACTGACAGATTTTTCCAGTGATTTTAAATGTTCTCATTTGGGGTAAAACATGAGGGGTTTATGGGGGTTGATTGTTTAAGAACTCTGTGTCGTACCCTTACAAACTTACTTGATCTAATATGCTTTTTCTTAGCAGGATAACTCCCAATTGTTAAAAGGGCAGAAGAATATCATATTAAGTTTTTTCTCTACGGGTTTTGTTTCCATAAAAGGATGCAGTTTTCCAATGAAAAAGGGGCAAACATTGAGGAGAACTCCGTTTGGATTTGATGTGGGTAAACAATCAGAACCCTTTCTTCTTGAACAAGGGATTAATTTGTTCCTTTGGGCTTTTTTTCCACCCTTGAACTCATTCCTCTATTGGTCCTGAATCTTGGTTCTCCTATAACATTCCCCCAAGTTCTAGGGCTCAATTTATCTTCCATTTAGACTCTTGAGTACAACATATTTGGGGTTTTTTTCTTTCCTTTTTTAAGAAGGGTATTGCAACAAGTGGCTTCTAAACTCCGTTCAGTCAGATCCCATTCAGCTCTGACATTCTTTGTGCTTTGCCCAGCATACTTCATGCCAGACAGAAACTGTAGAGCCAGATAAAATCAGCAGGTCCTGCTGGGAATGTGGGATGAGTAAGAAGATACTGGTATGTCTGTCAGATTTATGGCTGGGGTTCACTTCAGGGAAATTATTGTATCTCAGCCAGGGTAGTGCATCTAGACTTCCAACACACTGTGGTTGCATAAATATTCCACATGAAGCCAATTCCCGGTGTTTTCCAGGGGACAAATCCTGCCACCTCATTGCATGGAATGTCAGTAATAATGATTGTTGCAATAAAGTTTCATCTCATGACTGAAACACATCAGTGCTCAGCATACAACATGTAGAGAAAAATTTAATAAAATCAAAGTTGCATTATTGGATTGAGAAAGTTTTGACATATCATAAATATATTCCTTGTAATCAAAAATGAGATCTAACCTATATTCCCTTTATAATAAGGAGTGTTTTACTCTGGGGAAAGCACTGGCTGAAATTTTTCTAGGATGTTTTTCTTGAGTAAACATCCATTGATAAAGCCTTCTCTCACCAAGACATTTTCATATGATAAAAATACTTTTGACAAAATAAATAAGATTAATAATGATGTGGTTTATTTTCCCAATTATTTCAAGACTAGTGATGTTTATTATGCACTTTAGTGCATAGCTAGTTGCTGTAAATTTACAATAAGAACAAAGTCTTTTTGATTATAAAAAATATTCTGGCTGAATGTAAAATACACTGGTTTTCAGTGTAGGTGTTTCAGAGATCGATTGATATATATTTTTGTGTAGAGATTTCTTTTCCCTCAGAACTCAAAAATTTAATTTTTTTGTGACTACTCTGTAAAATTGTATTACCAATGCAGACAGAGGCACATCAAATATATGATTTCCTAACTGTAGAAGTTTAGAGTCTAAGTTATGGGCTTGTAATGCACCCATTTACTTCTGAACTTATCACTATAGGTCACTTTTCTAGTCAGTGGAGCACAGTGGGCAGTTTGTGGAAATAATCTTTGAAATACTAAGATGGCTTCACTGAAACACCCTAAAATTATTTATTTTAGAGAGAGATTGTAGGGAAACTATGATCAAAAAAAGACATTTACAATTTTTTTTAAGTGCAAAGGTCTATACTTTACACATAAACTTCTGTAGTCTATAGGGAAATGATTTTATGCTGTGTTTCTAATGTACCAGTCTTGGTGTGAAATCTATTAGAGATGTTATGTTTTAAAAGTGAATTAAATCTGAATTTTAAAGGCAAATTAATGTAGCAATTTTATTTCGAATGCATTTGCTTTTGAAAATTTGCTTGAAATACTGTATAGTTTAAATGTATGCATGTATGAGAAAGGAAATATATATATATATAAAGATGAAAATGTGAAAGCATGAAGGAAATATTCAGCCTATATTTATGTGTACGTGAAGGAATTATATCTATATAAATATGAACTAATCTGTATATATAGTGTACATACCTCCTTCATAACCATTGACCTTTGGCAAATCTGTTTATACTGGCCATTTGGTTTAGCCTGTGTGAACTATGCAGCAACTGTTTTTAAATATAACTAAATTTAATAGGATACTTATTGTAGAATAATTACGTTCCAAATGTTTATTGAAAACATGTATGATTTACAGAGCTCTGATGATTCTTTTGGAAAACTGTATCTGTTAAGTTTCAATGAATACTTGTTTAAAATCAGACATTGGATTTTCATATACATTACTGCCAAGCTCCATATTAAACATATTCAGGCTGTGACTGATTCATCTGTTTTATTTTTTACAGATGGAGGGTACTGCTTATTTCCCTGTGACCAAGATATGTTAAAATGAAATAGACAATTCAAGCAGGACAATAATTCCTACATTAAATGTTGATAATTGACAGCAATGAAGTGATTTTTTTTCCCGCAACTTTAATAGAAATTCTAGATAATATATTCAGTATCTCTCATCAATTCTACCACAGGTTCTATAAATACACAGAAAATAAACTATGACACACCTTTCCTGGTTTCTGTTCAATGCTGCACTACAGTAAGCTACTCTCCGGGCAGATATAAAAAATCAGACAGTTGAAGTCTACAAACATCCAAAACTGGATATAAAGGTACATCCGATATTAATAAGAATTGAAATTCAACTGATTATGTGAAGAGAAAAAATGCAGGCTTGTTATTCTTTACCACTCTAATAGCTTCCGGAATAAAACAGATTCTTCCTTAAAGTGAAAGTTCTGTTGTCACTTATCAGAAGAAAATACCAGATCAATTCCGTTTTCTTTGGTTTCTTGTAAAATTTCTTACGACTGCTGTTCTCACATAATGGAAAACACTTTCCTAACATTGATGGTCTTTTCCAATCTTTCTATACATTTTATTTCTCTAAGCGAATGAAGAGATAGAAAAATGATATATGAAAAAAACCCAACAGCACATTAAAATTGCACATTGTTGAATAGGATATTTGGCTTTTTGCATTTGAATTACTGTATTAAGTAGATTCTTTAGAGAGAGAAAATGTTGTTCTGACTGCTTGTATGACCTGATTAGTGAAATGTGCTTCAATACAATTTATAAATAGTAATACACAGAATTGACTTTAATTCAATAATCAGGTTGGCAAAGAAATTGTTACTGATACAGTATTCTTTGTTATTCTTTAATTTTGCGATTGAAATTTCTTCATCAAGTAATTCTTTGATTGTATTTTTTGTCCATAAAGCCTGATACTCTTTCAAAGTGAAGACAAACATAATGTAAAAGAGAAGTTGATATCACCTTATAATTGCTTATAAGCAATCATTTATTAATAAGGTATTTCAGATGTAATTCAAAACAAAGTGCAAGGGAAAGAAATAATAAAAACATCTGGTAAGATTATAAAGTAAGGTTTAAAGCCCTAATAAACTAGGAAGGCGGTAAGGTAAGTAAACCGGGCAAAGTCACTCAAAGGTTTAGGTGCGGAAAATTTTGCAATTTCTCTAAAGCAAACATGCACAAAACATCTGGAGTTATCACCACAAAGAGGATGGACAGAATGGGGAGGAGCACTCCAGGCATAACTCCATGAATCATCTCAAGGAGGATATTAGGAGTGAGGAAGGAATGCTACACATGAGAGATCAGGAAGCACAGCAAAACAATTCATTACAGAGGAATAAAAGCCAATGACAAGTGTTTCTGTAATGGTAAATGAGAGCCAGAAAACAAACAGAATAATTCAAAGTCAGGATTGGTAAATTTCGAAATAGTTTTGATAAGATCTTGTAATAACCTTTTGGTGTCTGTGTCCAATAAGAACGCTGCTGTATGATATGGGAGTTAAAGCGAGCTGGTTGATAGAAATGAAGATGGAAAAGTGATATTAAATAATTTAAAAACCCACAAAACTTAAAAGACTGCTGTGAGTAGCCCCAACAAAGAAGGTGAGCACCCACAGAGCCACTTAATCTCTTCACCTCCTGTAGTGGATTGACCCCGTCTGGATGCCAGGCATGCACTAAAACCTCTTTAACACTCCCTTCCACAAGTGGACAGGGGAGAGAAAATGTAACTAAGAGTTCATGAGTAGAGATAAGGATGGGGAGAGATCACTCTCCAAATACCATCGTGGGCAAAACAGGCTCAAGTTGGGGATATTCACTGAATTTATTATTAAAAAAATCAGAGCAGGATAATGAGAAGTAAAATAAATGTTAAAAACACCCTCCTCCCACCCCTCCCTCCTTTCCAAGCTCTATCACTTCCCCACCAGCAGCACTTGGAGACAGGGAATGGGGATTCCAGTCAGTTCATCATGAGTTGTTTCTGCTGTTGCTCAGGGAGAGGATTCCTTTGCTTGTTCCAGCGTGGGGTCCCTCCTACTGGAGACAACATGTCCCAATACCAAAATTGTGCCTTTTATACACTGCATATACGGGGAGTGTATATAGATACATGCCAATGAGCCAACAACAACAAAAAAAAAACCTCTGTTGTTTTCTATTGCTTTCATTTTTTGTTTCCAATAAACTGAATTTGACACACGCTGGAAAGAAAAATTCCATCAGCTCTTGCCCAATATCTTCAGCAATGTCTTGTTTGAAAAAGAAATTTAACTGTTACTTTGCTTCAGATCCTTTTATAGTTTTGGCCTACAGAAGTTTTCTTACACCTAAAATGTCCACGGGTGAATAGGTCAATCCTTCAAACTCAATGGGCACATTCAACATCTAAAGAGAAAAAGTCTATTAAAAATTCTTGAAGAAATTGGAGTATTCGTGGAGGTGAGTTGTTAGACAAGAGGGAATTCTGTTACATGTTCTCAAGTTCTGCAAACATTAGGGGACAATCTAATGGCTCCTCTTTTATGAGGAGGTTGCTGAGGTAACCTGCTCAAGATAGATTTGATGTTTACTTTTGGTAGACGTCAAGCCATGAGGCCTGTAAAAAGAATTAATGATGTTTCAGCCATTTCAGTATCAACACAGTTGGTGTATCTATTACCTTACCTTCTTTGATGGAAGCTTGAGGGCTTCTGTTACGAACTTCCTCATATTTCAAACACCAGGCGAGCACACATCAACTGTGGATTTTTCCCATCTGTGTATTTTCATTTGCGAAAGAAAGAGAACTCTGTTTTCTGGTTCACCTACCAAAGAAACAAGATTTAACTAATGGAAAATGCTGCTAAATGGAACCTTGGAGGAACTAGGGATTTTTTTGGGAAATGTGTAGATTTAATTATAATCTTTCTCAGACACTCTGATTAGAACTATGAAATTATCAGGTCTCCCTTTTTTGTGTCATATCACAACATTTCTAACATGATCTGACAAGTGCTTTGAAGTGTGTAGGTCTCTGCACAACACCTGGTTTTAAGAAAGGGCTTTGCTAAAGAATTCAAAACTAGTCAAATAAAATCATTGCATTTTTACTTCAAGATAACCTATGCTAGAAGAAACACTTGTCTCCTAATATGAATTTAGAAAGATAGTTGTACACCCTAATTATTATATTTAACTGTTTATTTCATGAGGGAATTCAAGAAGAAAGCATTTGCTTGCTTGAGAGAAAATCCCTTGAGTCATTCAGATGCCTTCTGCTGAAATTCATTCACCTACATTTAAAGAGAGAATTTGTCATGATAACATGAAAACTGTGAACTGCATGGAAAATTACAATCTTTTAGAAAGTCAATGCCCCAGATGTCGTCAGATATCAAGTCAAGTAAGCAGGGAGAATCTGAGGTCTTCCATAGGACCTATCAATAGGACTTGTGTAATGCATACAAAGTAGCTGTGAAGTGTAGTTTGGAAGCTCATGTAATAATCCCTGCTTAAAAAAAGACGATTTTTGCTCTGTTAAAATATATTATTTTTTCTTGTTACTAAGAAGAAAAAATGAGTTTAAAATTTGTATTGTTATTTAAATCCTCAAGTTTATTAAGCATGCTTGAAATTGTCTTTATAAATCCAACCTCCCTTTAAATGGTATTGTAGGAAGCTTAGTAAATGGAAGAGATATTTAATTTATCTTTGTTTCATTTTGTTTGAATTTCAAGGAAACACTGCATAAAATTAATTTACTCAATGGAAACAAAACTGTAAATTCACAGGATGCAATATAGCAGGTCAATAACATGGGGAAGTTGTTTTGTTCTTGCCATCAATCATCTGGTCAATCTCCATATGACCAAAACACAACTTTTTATTTACCTGCTTTCTCATTTCTTACTATATAGTGTCTTTAATTACAGCTTTTCTGTTCATTGTAAAAAAAAAGTATGTAAACCCTTTTTACAGATTAGGTATATGATATTGTAATGTCCTGTTTCGTGTCCTTGAGAAACAAAATCTTCCCTGGCTAATATCCTTATGCTGCTACTGTTTAAATCTCTCTGCTCTTTCCTTTTCCCTCATGTATCCAACGTATACAGCAAGGAGCAATCAATCTTAGGTACTTAAATAGATGACCTAAGGCTTTTTCATTCTCTAATCATTGTCTCTGGTCCAGTAAATCCGTTAAAACCATAATTTACTGTATTAAATAATTAGGCTAAAATTTTTGAAATAGAAAATTAACTTGTGACGTCATGTTCTATAGTCCTCTTGTTCACTCCATGAATTAAAATAAAAATTGAGTTTTAAATGAAGAGTAATAACAGTCATCGATCTTTCTTTTTAGAGGTACTTCATGTTGAGTCTATGAAATTTTGTATTTTGAAACATCTTTAAGGGATTAAACACAAACCAGAAGAAATTAATATTTCAATACAATGACAGTACAATTCTTTGTATGCTTTTCAGCAACTAGTTCTTTTGACTTCATAAAATAATAACTAAAAAATATAGTGAAGGCAAAAAACTGAAGCCACCGACTGCTATTGTGGAATGAATTCTGCCCCTTTTGGTTATACAAAGAGACATTTTTCTTAACTAACTAGATTAAAATTGAACATTTTTTCTATACAGCTGTTCCTCCACATGAGGAAAGACTGATGACTCTTCACAGCTCGCATCAGTCACTGGTCTAATCCTTGAGACACAGGTGGGATCACACAATGGAGGGAGAGCTTCCCTCTGTGACTAACTTCATAATCTGGCCCAGTTCCACTTTGACTAAGCAAATGCAGTCACTGTGTATCAATGAGGCCCAAGATGCCCTAGGATCAGTGCTCAGGAAGTGTATGCAGGAAGTGTGCAAACAGCTTATCCCAGATCATTCTCAGTGAATTGCTCAAAAGGACCTCAATGACTCAAGCCCTTCACTCTTTCTGTTCAACTGCTTATGGCCGACATTGGGTAACTTCCCTCCTCCTTTGATTATGCTATTACTGCTGTTCACTTGCTGGTGTTGCTACAGGTCTCTCTTCTGCCATTTTTCCTTGGCATAAAGCTGTGCTTTGAGTGTGGAACAAAAAGACATTGTCATTTTCATTTTTGGGCTTTGTTGGTTTGAGCAGAACCTTCCAGCTCTAGCACAGAAATGGACCTTCTTTCTGGCCACTGCCAGATGCATCTGTGAGCATCAGGTGAGTGAATTGCAAATGGGGAAAGTCAGGAAAGAAATCAGAAAGCCAGTCTGATACTATAGCAATGGTAGGAGTATGTTAATGAAAATAAAATAAAATTTATTGATCCTAATTTTGTCATCACAGACACATGCACAATGTATATTTTATTCTCATTTAAATCTTCAAAGTAAAGCTTAAATAATCCTTGAATAATCCTTCTTCCCAGTAGGGGTTCTCTGAATAGATAAAAACTTTCTGCTGCATTAGACAAAGCCAACAGTTCTGTGCACAGTCAAGTTTCGTTGATGAGAGCAGATGAGTCATTAATAAACTAACGAATCCAGCAAAAAACCAAAAGTACAACCAGCTGGTAACTGATTCCTGGCTGATCTACAGTGTCTGCTGGGTCTGTGGGCTTGTTTTGCTGGTATAATTCACTTGCAGTGTAAGACATTGCAAGAAAGAAGAGTACCACCAGTACCTTGGTATCTCTGACCCACATAGTATGATTAACGCCTCTCAGTATCCTGCATCTGAGCCTAGCTAAACAAACTACATTCCTGTTATATAGGTTATTGATGGAAAATAGAAGTTGCTTTTCTCTCAGTCTCTTGTAACATCTGCAGTTGTTTAAAGGGTTCCTAGTTGTTCTTTTATTTGTAGAAGTTTCTCAGCCATTACAAATAATAAATAAAAAAAGCAAATAGGCTGATAAGTGATCTACACTTACAGGTTATGAGTGATGCTTTTATGAATTTTATTTTTCACACACTTTGAAGACTATCATTAGGGCAAAAACAGCTGTCAGAGCTGAAAAGGCTACATTCTGCAATTATATTTCTATATATGTCATAATAAAGCTGTTTTGTCAAGAACTGATAAAAAATTTCAGTTGTGTAATCTTTCAAAGAAAATATTTTCAAAAAAAAACCTGCTGAAACAAAATGTGATGTGTTTCAATTCGGTCTCTATGTCTTGCCTTGAATTCAGGAGCAGTAGGCTGAGTTAATTCAGGTATGGACAAGTAAACTGAGTCCCAAGTGGCATGCCTGATTTGCAGTGATAAAGGGATTTTGTGGAACTACAAAATAATTTCCAGACCTAGCGCTGGTGGTACTTATATTGTTTCCTTACCAGGTCAGATTTGGAGTGCCAATCTCACGGTCAGTACTTTTGTGGTCATTTGTGGTCATTGCTAAAAATTTAATTCAAATTTTTCCTTTTTTATTTTCTCTGTTTCATTCCTCATAAAATATTATGATATTTGGATTGGTTCAGATTATTTCTTCACCTAACCTACTCATTTTTTTGCAGAAATATTCAGGATAATTAGAATAAAAATGTACCTATGGAGAATTGGTTGTACAACCTGGGCAGTGCCATAAAAACAGACAGTAGTATAACCTTCATCTTCATAATTTGTTTGCATTTGCAAGGGAAAAGGTTAAATATTTTTCCCCTATGAAGAGATGAGTAGTCTGCAAGCATTTAATAACCCTTCTGGCTAACTGGCTCAGATAACTGAAGTCCATTAAAGCTGTTGCCAACAGTTCTGTGCACAGTCAAATTTCGTTAATCGGAGCAGATGAATCATTAATAAACTAACGAATCCAGCAAAAAACCAAAAGTACAACCAGCTGGTAACTGATTCCTGGCTGATCTACAGTGTCTGCTGGGTCTGTGGGCTTGTTTTGCCGGTATAATTCACTTGCAGTGTAAGACATTGCAAGAAAGAAGAGTACCACCAGTACCTTGGTATCTCTGACCCACATAGTATGATTAAGGTCTGCACTATGTACAGCAAGCTATACTGGATACTCACACTACTTTATATTAATTAAAAAATGTGGTTAACCTTTCAAAAGTCCAGCTTTATATAACAGCACAGGTAGTATATGCTGCTTACTACTTTAATATATAAAAGTACGATGTCTGCAATCTATAACATATATCTTCAAAGATCTGAAGTTTCCTGACTTTTAGGGTGTATCAAATTATATTTCCTCCATGTAAAGTCCAGCTGCTGCTATATCAACCTTTTATGGTTTGTCCTGGAGACTTGGCCAGAGAATCTATTTCTACTTGGAGCTGAAATAAACAAGGTTTCCTTTCTCTGAACAGAATGATCTTTTCTAAGTGTTTTTCTGCCAGATTCTGAGTCTTGGTCCCAGTCCAGTGTGATGGAGATCAAGGAAGGAAGCTTTCTTCTCAGTCAATAGAGATTCCTGCTGTTTTGTCAACTTACCAAAGAAAGGTAGAGTTGGTACAAAATCAAAATCTATAACAATCACGTCTGTGACAAATACTGAATTTCCTGCTACTTGCTGTGCACTCCGGTTTGTGGCAGCAGGGTAGAAGTTTGTCCTTAAGAGATGCCACTGAACTACTATAATAGAGGCTTGTCCCTTCTATTTTAACTTTTCTGATTTGATTCATATCTTGTTCCAAATGTTATTCAGGATGAGGATATTACATATAACTTTCTCCAAAACTACCAAAATATTAATGCTGTCTTCACTTTTGATCATCAGCATTTTGTAATTGTTACCGATTTTTTTAGATTAAACTTACCATTGCTTCTCTCTCTCTTATTTGCCTGTTAGCAAATCCACCAAGAAATGAGTAAGAAACAGTCTTGAGTTAAGGCCCCTGCCTGAGCTATGGAAGGAACTGAAGAAGAAAAGGGATGTCTAGCCTATTTACAGTGTGATTTTGTCACTAATGACTGGCCCAAGTTCCATTATTGTTACTACAAATTTATTGTACAGCAAAATAGAGTGGAAAGTGAAAAATGTCCTGGCTTCACTGTGATAGAACTGTGATTCCCCAAATAATACCATTTCATCTTCATGCTCATTATCACCTAAGCTATTCCATTCTTGATCCAGTTTCTGGAACTAGATTTTATTTTCATTCAAGGTGAAGTCTTAAAAGAAAGTAAGATAATGTGCACAGCCATGATCCAGGAACAATAGCCACTGTTCAAAAAATAATTTTAGGCTCAGTAAAACACATTTGCTTGAATCTGAATATTTCATTTGAAAAATAATCCTGGATCTGGAAGAATCCTGGATAATAAAAAAGGCTATGGCTATTTAAGGAAATATTTTTCCCATTTACCCGACTCTTGAGTCCAAATAATGTCAGTGATATAGAAACCACTAACAATCGGCATTTTATGATCCCTGTCTGCCCCATTTTCCTTTCATAGTGTGGTACATGTTCTGATAGTTTAAAGTCAAAGTAAACTCTTGTTACTTAGGAAAATGAGCAAAGGAAAACCTCAGTTAAATGTCAAGAGGCATTTTAGCAGTTAGGAGGCCATGCTCTTCCCTGCCTTATGGGGTACTTTTTAGCACAGCAGGCCTATAAAGAATCCAGTATGTAAAGGAAAAGAGAATAACCATTCCTGGGGATATTCCTTGGCTAGGGATGTGGAACTGGGCAAATGCTGTCCACTTAACACACTATCATTTATGGTCGAAAGATATCAAGCATCTGGATGAGCTTTGGAGATTATGGTTTCTAGTCTCTGTTCCATACGCACATTTCTGCCTCAGTGCCACACAGCAGATACTTCTGGATGATACCAAGTCTGAAACATTAGCCCATTCTTCCCAAAAAGTTAAGGAAAATACATGTACTAGATGTTGCACTTAACAAAAAAATCCCAGCACGCAGAACTTGGTAGTGCAATGTCCATCTTCAGTTCAGAGCTCTTGGCGAAGATGGTAGGACCGACCCTAAGGGGGAAAACTAAGTGCCATAAAATGAGATCTGAAATAGTTTCTTTTCTGAGCTGAGAATGCCCAAGGGTAAGGAGCTGGAAAATCCACACTGTTTGAGCTTGACATGCCTGATTGAGGGCTTCAGGGGTCTGTCCTTATCCGTTCAGGATTATCATCTGGCCATCCTTTCCAAATGAAGCAAGACTCTCCCTTTAGAAGTATGGCTTACAAGAAACATACCATTTTGCCAATGCTATGTGCTACTTATGGCACTGACACCATCTAGAAATGAGAGATTAATACCATCCATAAGCAAAAGGAATTCAGACACAAAGCACTGGCTCACCTTCAAAGTAAACCACACTGAGCTGAGCACCTACAATAACTCTAGTTCCACAACACCAAAAAAAAAAGTGTGGAATGACAAAAAAATAATCTGTCATTTTTATGTTCTGCTGGAGTCATCAACATAGAATTCTTTTTCTAAAAGACATTGTGTAGTTTATCAAAAAATCCACCAACTATCTATGTTTAGTTCAAGGATTTTGTTCAACCAGAGCATGTGAACAGTCTGAGGTGAGGTATATTTCCATATGAGATCTTGTCAGTAATTTTTTATGAAGTTCAGGTCTTTCTCCAAACTGCCCATAATGTATTGGTTAAATCAGAACAATTTTATATTATATTTACAGTGTATTTTAGCCAAACTTTTTATTTTGTGGTGGACCTTTTTCTAAAGAAATTTCATTACAAAAGAAGCTTCTCATTTGAGAAGGGATCAGAAATTGTTTTGTAAGAGTTTCCATTACTTGTTTTTATTTTGGCAATGAGGGCATTTCAAAGTGTATCTCAACAGCCAAAAACTGCAGCTGAGTATTTGTTAGAACAAATTCTTCTCATGCAAGAGGACAGCAAGCCCATATGATATCAATCAAATTCCTGCTTCTTTCAAGGCCCAGATAAACAAATAAACAAACAGAACAGTCTTTGATTGTTCACATAGTTATGAAATAGTCCATAATAGAATATTTTAAAATTATCTAGATTTAAAATCAATGACTTTAATGGTCTGGTAATGAGTCTAGAAGTCGTAAATAATGAATGACAATATGTGGCAGGTGTAAGAAATGGACTGTAATGGAGAGACAAATTCTGTACAAGCAAGGAGCACAGTTATTGGTAGAAATTCTTCCATGGGTCAATATTATGTTCTTGATCTACCTGGCCTCAGACAGGGATTAAAAATCACAAATATTGTGCACGACCAGCCCCATCAGGAAACAATCTCCTGTCGAAAGAGATGTTTCTTTCTCCACCCTAGGGTCATCAGAGCACATCAGAGCATTGAGCTGTGTTGAATCATTTTGATACAACATCACTGCACAACTGTAAAAGGCTCTAGAAGGTTCAATGCTCTGTTAACATCATTAGAGTGGTATGCCAGTAAATTTGTCTTACCAATATAGTCTTGGAACAGATTTCAGTGTTTAGAGAGCCTGAAATATAACAAAAGAAAGTGAGGAAGAAATGCCATGTTGCCAAGGATGCCAAGAGAAGGAAGAAGAATGTAAAGTGAGAGCAGAAAGTAAGGTACAAAGTTTATAGTATGGCTGCCTGCCTGCTGCATGCTGTTATTTTTATTCTTAAGTACTTTGACAGTACATAAACATTTATATGTACTTTGACTTACTTCAGCAAGGAAAACTGTGAACTAAAGTGTCACAACTGCAGACCTGGCATTGTGCTTCCTGCCACAACACACAAAACTGTGGGGAGGGAATTTGTAAGGTCATTGGAACACCAGAAACAACCCTAAGCCATGAAAAAGGGGAACCTCATGTTCTTGCACTGATAATAACAATCCAAAATATTTTGTTAACTTCCTTTCCTTATTTATAAGGAACACGTGTGATTTAGCAATGCAATAATTGGTCCTAAAGAAGCCAAATATCTTATACAACTATTCAGTCTGCTGTCACTTCTTGGATGTGACTGTAGGAAAGGGTTAACTGATTGAGAAGCAATCAAACAATAACTCCTGCAAATTTTCCTTCAGAGCCAATATGGATTCCAATGTAAATTATCCTGACCACAGACAGTCCTGATTTACCAGTGTAATCACAGTGCTTAGTTTTTCACCCTATCCTAGAGATGGAAAGAATTATTTCTTTCCAAGGGAGCTCAGTGAAATTTAACTTCAGGTCAGGAAACCAGCTGAAAGAACTATAATGAAACAGAGTTGTCTGTCCCTACTTTTAAACATTCCCTTTATTTTTACAAAGTACTAAGTGCATGGAAATGGTTAACTTGGAGGCCCATGCATGACTGTTCTATGCCTTTTTTCTAGCACTCCTCTATGTTACTGATTTCATACACACCAATAGTTTACTGTGGCTTTACACAGGAGTCAAAAGGAGTAGAAGACAAAATTCTGAGACTCAAACACTTGTCTCAAAATTTGAATATTGGGAAGATGTCATATTGAGATATTTTTGCCTTTCATAGAGATTCAAGGGAATAAAAAAAGAGGGGTTTGGACTGTACATTTTAGGAACAAAAATAGACACAGTAATTTATTTCCCTGGTAGGATGTGATTTCAGCTAGGGTGGTTATCTTTGCAAATTTTTGTTTCTTTTGGGTGTAGTATCTGCTTTTTCCAGCAGAGGTTCTTTGCCTACCCCATTTCCTTTCCCGCTGATCTGTCCATCACACAATTTGTCCAGTCAAGATCCATTCCAAATACTCATTTTGGTGATATTCTGGCTACAAGTGGCTCTGGATTTGGTTTCTAAAAAATCTCATTTTTTAACTTGATTTTTCAGGGAGATTGGGTTAGAAAATACCCATTGAAATGAAGGGTATTTATATTCCCTGAACTGGAATGAATGCAGCTCAGATTTGTCCTGATAGCTATAATCAGAATGTAGTCCAAATTCCATTGCTATCTCTAGCACTTTTGGCAGAACAAAGACTAAATCAGAGACAAAAAACAGGATGCCATCAAACACATAAATGTTTTTCCTTTTCTGAATGTGTTCATTTATCCACAGATACCTAATCAGTGCAGCATAAATGGCTAAATGCAATATTTACATAACAGAAATGACACGAGTCACATTTTTTGTGGTGCATTTATGCAAGAAAATGGATGGCCCCTGTATGAGCAATTCCAAGATGTTATTCCTGAAAGTATCATCCATTGAACATATTTTCTTTGGGCAAAACTTCTAATTTTTTTCTGCTACCCAAGAAAAATGTATTGCATAAAATTAGTCTGAATAAAAAAATCTAGATGTTACAAATTTGCAGTTGTATAATGTCTTGAGATGAGTGTGTTAGTCTACCAGACCTAAACATTTGTTAGGGTACATTTTGTCTCACACTTACCTGCAGGAGACAGCCATACCCTTCTTTTGAGAAGCATTTCACAATTGAATGATAAATCCTTATCATAGTGCTTGTTTGTTCCAAACAGGAATAAAAGTCTCCACAAATTTTCTTGCTCTTTAAAGCCAAAACTTCCTTGAAAGACTTTGTAACACTAACAGACAAAATGTAAATTGTAGTTCAGCACCTTCAATAACTTCTCCTTTCTGCTTTTTTGACCTTTCCAGTGGCATATCAAGCCTTGGTGGTAACTGCCTGGGTATTGTTGGCAGCTTTGCAAAGTGTAAGGGAAAGTTTTGTGCTACAACGGGGACTGAAGCAGTGCACTGATTTCCAGTAAGTCTCCTAAACAGCATGAGGGATTATTAACTTTTTGGTCACTATTACTGGCTTGGAACTGATTCTAACAAATAACCCATATTCAGTTAATAAACATCTGAAATATCCAGTCCTCAGTTTCAATAACTTCTCCACATATAATCTAAAATATTGAGAACATATTTATAATTTAATACAGTTATTGTGATTCTGTGCCAACTATTATCTCATGCGTATAACTTGAATGTAAAGTTATAGAATAACCCAAGTCAAGAGAAAGGTAGATTTCTTTACCCACAAAATCTCTGCAAATTATAACTTTGTGTCATGCTGTAAATAGACCTATTTTTGGTTTTACACAATATAAAATAAGAGTAATAATATTTATATTAAAGCAGTACAAAAATGCAGGAAACACTGCCATCATGTGAGTACACACATACAAACAAAACATTTACCTTAAGATTGATCAATAACCTTTTTCTGCTTCCAATGTTAAAAAAAAAAATCTATAAAGCAGCTCAGGGTGCTTTGATAACGTGCACAGTGCACTTGCATTTTGGGTGGGTAAAACAGGATTTATTTTTTGCTCATGAGAGAAACCTGGGCCCATCTCAGGTCCATGGCAATTTTTATTTTGACTTGACTTTACTGGAGCCAAGATTTTATCCAATACCTTTAAAAGGAAACTGAAGAATGTAGCCTGGCTTTCCGCACTATGGATTGTCATACAAGGATGATGGCAGCAGCAGTACCATTTTCTTGAGGACTATTCTAAAGAATCCCAACAATCTAGACATGCACAAAATGTCACAACTGTTGCATCTGTCTTTACCCAAATATTTTTCCCAATGCAGAAGGCACGCTGCATTGTGCAAATTGCCTTCCAATTAGCAGTTGGAAAAGGCACTGCAACTAATTTATAATGCATTTTATTAAGTACAGATCTCTCTAACACTTATTTTAGTTTCTGTGTCAAAATAGGACTTGGTCTAGCTTCAGCAAAACTGCAGATTAGAAAGCTGGAGAAAAGAGCATTCACTCGCTGGAATGTTTTCTTTGTACAGCAAATGTAGTAGAGATTGTAAAAGCCAAATTGATTTGCTCCAGTGTTTAATGCATTTAATTACTTGAAACTTTTTTGTACTTGCTTTTAATTTTAAAAGGACCTGCAATGCAGAAATCAACAGCTTCCCTGAAAACACATCCTTAAAGGTTAGAACAGAAGGGTCAAAAGTCATACTCATGTTTCAGAAGACAGTTTAACCTTGAATTGGTGAGGTTTTCTTCCTAATTATACAACCAGTGACTGAAATGCTGCTTTTACTATGTATCATGATTTTTCATTTGTCAGCTGGAAGTCACTTTCATGGTCCATACAATTCTGTCACTGGTCCCAAATTTGCAGATTGTCCAAGTATTACTTCTGAAAAGAAATTACTTTCTTTATTTGAATATGAATAGCAGGTATGCAGTATTTTCAGTTATGTAGAACACTAACTTTTTCTTAATGCAAAGCTTTTTCTTCATTTCTTACAAAGTCACTTTTCGCAACATTTACAATTCAACACAGGAGGCTGGGTGGCCTGATAAAAGGGATTGGTTGCCATTGAATACTGGAGAAAGGATAATAACCAGTAGTATGGGGAATTGGAATGTGTGATTTAATTCTCTGTCTTTTTATTTTTTCCATTTTATTCAAGGATTATTGTAATGATAAACCTCCTGATTATTGTGTTTTCTTATGAAAAATAAGTGACAGTAGGCATCTCAAACCCTCCTGTCACAGTCTGAGTTTGGAGATCCCGTTTCAATTTCTAGAGTATTGATTTGCCAAGGATAATCTCTTCATAAAGAGCTTTTTCTAACTTTTGATATAAGGAAAACTGACTTGTGTTTTTCTATAATGGTATCATAATATTTGTGTGAAGAGGTAAATTGCTATGAAGAACTGACACTGATTATTTTTACTTAAATAGACTAGGTTAAAAGATTTTTAAGTGTTTCTGTTTTGGTCAAGGGAGAACTGAAGCGGTCACTGATTCATTTTTTTCTTTTTTTTTTTTTCCCTAGCTATCTCTTTTATTCATTACTGTTTGTTCAAAAAAAGTCCCTTCAAGTAGAATAAGCAATACCATGTGGCTTGGCTTGTCCTTTGCTGATGTCCAGCCAAACACTGAACTGTAGCAGTCCAAATAAATAGCTAGAAAACAACAATTTGGCTCTGAAGAACAAAACTCTTCGATATATCATTAATTATTTGAGGGTTGCATTTACGCTAAGAAAGTGACCATGCAGGAGTCTAGGTTCAAGCACTGGAACAGGGCACTGGGGAACATGCCCTGTGGCACAGTTTTGGCTTGTACCAACTATTATCCTCACAGATAGTGCTGAGAACAGGACTTCCCCCAAAAGAAAGCACATATGAGAGTGCTCTGTCTTGCAGAGGAAAAGAATGTAGCAGTATGGACATGCACTATGTAAATTTGGTGCCTGACGGCGAAATGACCCCCTAGACTCTTTAATTTTCAAATACAGATGAAGTTTAAAGGGAAATCAAAGAGGATAGCTGAGGCTGAAAGTAATAAAACTTTTACAAATAAACCTTCACATAATCAGTATTTGGGTTTTCGTGTCAGCTGCAAGTTTAAAAGAATTGTTTGAGGGAAACTCATGGTCAGAATAAAAGCTGCATTTATCAGACAAAACTTTTTTGTTTGTAATTTAGCCAATAAGTGTGGTTCTTAGCTTCATTAGGAATTAGGCTTGTTTATCTGAAGATAAAAAATCGTAAGTGTTCCAAAGAACTTAGTGAGGGAGAATTATACTGCAGAAATTTTAAACATTATATACTTCCATCATTATGACAAAAGAATGTTGTGTACCGTGGTAAATTTTACATTCAGAAAGTGATTCTATTGTTTAAAATTTATTTTCCCTATAAAATGTAATATAAATTCATAACTTTTAATTAAAGCAAGTTCTGGATAATTTGAGCATGATTTATTGTGCCATCTTCATATATGTGAAATGCTTCAAGGACTAAAGGAAATAAGAAATGTGTTTAAAACCCAAAACTCTTCAGTGTATTTAAAATATTCATGGGTGGCAGATGCACTTTGGGCTGTAATGATCCTAACAGCTGGTTCCAACAGCTTCTTCCAAGACAGAGACAATTTTTTTCAGTCAGATGAGTTTTCTTTCTCTTTCAGCTAAAGAAAAAGTTCTTCCAGATTCCTGCCTAAACTTTAGGTAAGTTGAGTAGATGTCAGTGGAATTTAAAAACAATCAAAAAAGGCACACATTTTTATTCATGACTACTTGTTGAATGTTTGTCATGATAGCTGCGGTTAATCTTAATTGAAAGACAACCATTTCTAACAGGAAAGTCAGTGTTATGCATTTTTTAAAGTAATCACATATTGAACCAGTGTGATTTATACCCTTTCCTAAAAACATGGTAGAAGGTGAAAAGAGTAAAATTATCAGATGCCATAGTATCTCTTTTAAAAGGCACTCAATAAGATAAGTAAATAAATCAAAGAACTAGCTGCCTTGGGATATTGTGAAGTTTAAAAGTATAGAAATTCCAGGGGGTATTAGACAGACTCATGGAGGAGCAAGGGCTCTGGGGACTATAAAATATGGGGCAAATTTCCTACGAGGAAGTGACCAAACCAACAGCTCTCAGAGGCTTTGTGGCCACGGCAAATGTCAGCCTATGCTTTTACGGTTCTTTTATGCTTTCCACGAACACTGATAGTGGCACCACTGAACATAAGATACTGGAAGAGATGGACCTTTCCTTGAACAGAATAAAGTTGATTTATGCCTATAAAGATGCTCATCATTTGCTCTTTGTCTGCCATCTGTTATAGGTTAAAATGCATGTATACATTCATTTTGAGTGGTGAAAAAATATATGCAAAATGTGGTACAGCAGACTCATAAGCTCCTTCATATTCAATATGCCTCTGATTTTATAAAGATAATAATTTTATAAGTGAAAATTTAAAAATAAATATTAAATTTAGGCAAAAAAACTTTGTTTAGGAAAAAAATAACTCGTTAGGAAAAAAAATAACTAAATAGGTCGACTATTTGTCTAAGGGATGTTGAAATTTACATCTACCTGACCACCAGTGGAAACTCCATAACACAGGACAAACAAGAGATTGACAGAAAAGTTACAAAAAAAAAAAATATTGAATACCATTAATAATTTACTTTTGTTTAATTTATCAAAATGAGGAAGCCAGCAATAGATTCTATGCAGCCAATCATGTAAGGAAAACAACTGGGGATCACGGTGGAGGGAACTAGTTAAACCAGAACCCTTCACTGTGAGAGATTACTCAGAGCATCTGCCTAAAATTTAACTGACCACAGAGTATGGGGTATATAAACAAAATCAAGAAGAAAATTCCAGAAACAGAGCTTAGCAATTACTCAAGATTTCTATGGGCATTCTAAAGAATGAGATAGTTGAAATGCTAATAGTAATGTGCAATCCCTTGTAAAACTTGCTGCGATATATGATGACAGGAAGCGGAAAAAACTTCCATAAAGCCTCCGGGCAATTCCGAAGGATACAGTCCTTCAAGTCTGATACTTGGTCTTAGCAAATTATTAGAAACTGTAATAAAGAAAATAATCTATGGATATCTTTATACACAGTCTGTTTAGAAAGTGTCAGTAGTGCTTTTACAAAAAGATTTAGTGTCTTTAAAACCTAACAGAATACTTTAAAGAGCCAGTAAACTATGGGAACAAAGGTACGTTGCTCATAGAGTTTTGCTTGGATTTCCAAAGGCTCTTGGCAAAGCCTCTCAGCATTTGCATCTAAGGAAACAAGGAGCAAAGCATAAAAATAATGTCTTTACATAATAAAGCATTTGCTAAAAGGATAGTAAACTTGAGGCTGAAATACGTGGCCAGACCTTGCAAGAGAGGGACACTGGTGCAGTCCTGCAGGGAGCTGTACTGAGATCTGCAGGTTTATCTTACAAATAACTGAAGCAGGGGGGATCAGTAAGGTAAGAAAATTTGCAAAGGCTGTTAAATTAATCACATAAATAGAGATGTGCAGTGGCTGTAAAGCCTTGTAAGAGGACTTTATGAGACTGAGCTGTAAAGTAATAAAATGGGAGAGGGACTTCAAATGGATAAACATAAAACAATGCCCTCAAGGAAAAAAGAAATCCAACATCATATAAAAGAGGATGGGCTCTGAGTTGATCATTGCAACACCAGTTGTAAGAAGTTGGGGTTATGATAGAGTCATAAAAACAGAAGTTCAAGGCTCAGTCAAAGAAAAAAAAAGTCAAAAGAAGAAGCAATTAAGAATTCCTGAGAAGGAAATAGAGAACAAAGCAGAAAACACTGTATACATTTATCTTGAAAACTATATCTGCTCTCCATATCTCCGAAGTTATATTAATAAAACTGGAAAAGGTGCAGAGAAGGACAACAAGGGTGTTCAGGAGAGTGAAATGGTTTCCCATAAGTATTCTAAGACCCTTTTTCTCTCAAAAACTGATGGCTTGGAAGGTACAGCAGAAGTCTACACAATCATGAGTGTCAGGAAAAAGGAAATTAGGGACAGATGGTTCATTTTCTTTCAGGGTAACAAGGTAGTACAGGTGAAGTATGGAGAGATCAAGTGTAAAACAAAAAAGGTGATACTTCATGAGGAGGAGAGTGGATGTGTAGAACACCATTCTAAAAGATGGCGTGCATGCCAAAAATTTACAGAATGACTTGGAAAGTGCGTGGAAAAAAAAAAATCACAGAGAATAACTAATCTTCATGTATATTAGAAAACTCACTGAGCTGAAAATAGGTAGGGGCTGGAAGCATGGAGAAGTTTCCATGTAGTGTTTCCTTGTTCTCACTGTTATCTTGGCTGGCTTCAGTTTGCATCCAGTGGTAGAGGCCGAATACAGGGTTAGGTGAACAGTCCTTCTAGGCTGATACCATAATTCTCATGCTTCCTTGTTCGCACATATTTGCAAAAAGGAATAATATGGACCTAATTCATGAAGACAATGAGATACTCTTATCATCAATGAGCATTCCTGTGGCAGCACTGAAATAAGTTTATTTGGTAGGAGTTCCAGTCCTTTATCTCCAACTGAATGGTCTGCAGATGAACGTACAGAAATTTGTGACTTCTGCAATTTCCTGACGTATTTCTTTTAATCATGTCTCCTTAGAAGAAAATTCCCTAACTGTCGCTGCTGGTATGACAAATTTCACAGTAAGTCTGTTTAAAGTGAGTTTTGTGTGCACTAATCAATGTAAAACAAAAGGTATCTCTCTTATTGCTTGTATATAGAAATTCATATGCTTGTTAGTTTAACTGTATTCTAATTCCATTAGCCAACATTATCATTTTTGCTCTCTCATAAACAAAAAATTTGGTAGCAAAGAACATAAAAAGACAATTAATTGATTCAAACCTCATAATGTTTCAATGTGTAGACTGGTTTTCTTTTTTTTTTTTGTCTTTCATTATAGGCAGTCCAGGCACATAAAATACAGGACAGCAAACAACGGATCAGACACAAAAACTCAACTAGTGCTATGAGAAGTTCATAAGAAAGGGAAGGCATATAAGGTCTTGACAACTCTCCACTGTTTAGTGGCATAATTTAAATGTCTTTTGTTTCCAACATGCTATTTTACAGGGTCATTTGGTTTTTGTCCCTAATAGTGGGGAGAGGTATTAAAAAAAAGATTCAACGGCAGGGAAATACATTTCTTATTTTTTCCATTAAATATTTTAATAAAAGCACCACAAACATTTATTCTATTCCAGACATTGTTCCTCACTCATTCAGAATGCTACCACACTTGCTTTTTAAAATGAGATATTTATGTGCATGTATACATACAGGTTTCTGTTTAAAAAACTATATATGGGGCCACTTTCACCATTTTTAATACCTCTGCAGAAGTAAATGGCAAATATAGGAGGCAGAATCAATAATTTTTGTTAACAAGGCATTACATTTATGCTTTTCTTTTTCAGCTTTACATCACTTTTCCAGATGCAGGGAACTACAAGAGACAGTCTTACCGATGCCTTTTTACTGGCCATAAAATTTGTTTTTCTTGGCTATTTGGAAGTAAATGTGCTAGTAACATATAGCTATACCTAGAAACAAGGTAAACTGTAAATCTGATCAGAATTAACTATTTATTTATTTATTTT
This sequence comes from Lycocorax pyrrhopterus obiensis, assembly GCA_014706295.1. Lineage (NCBI taxonomy): Eukaryota > Metazoa > Chordata > Aves > Passeriformes > Paradisaeidae > Lycocorax > Lycocorax pyrrhopterus. The sequence goes on from JACSVZ010000015.1 coordinate 10,472,162, forward strand.
TAACTGTGGCAATTATACCTCTTGCATAAGAATCTGTGGCTGACTCATTTTTGGAACACTTAGTGCCTTCACTGACCTAACGTTAAATGCCAGGAAACAGCTATGAAAGCTGTGGATGTAGATCTGTGCCTCTGCAGTAGGAACCATTATGTCACATGAATGAGGAGAGAAATATCAGAAATCTAGACAGCTGCCTTGTTACTTTCCTTGCCTCATCCATGAGTTACAACCCAGACTGTGGTATCAACTCACTGAACAGCATTTTTAAACAGCACTGTGTAACTTATCCTACTTCCATGTGTGCAGCAAAAAAGTCTGGAGTCATGTTTCTTTTTTTAATTCCATGATCCTTATTGGTCCTTTCCAGTTTAAGATATTCTATGATTCTATGACTCAATAGCAATATTTTTCATTTACAAAAATAATTTGAGACTGGATAGGTTTCAAAAAGATACAGAAAACACGTATGAGTTTGACATAGAACTTGCAGGGAAAGATTCTGCAGTCTGTATCATTCAAGAGGTGATATTTCAACTGTAAAAACAGGACAAATCAAGCAGTCTCACCCTCCTGTCCTTGCTGCAATCACCTTTAGGCTCTAAGCTGCAGCTGAAGTGTAGCAGGAGTTGAGAATACATCTTTGTGATGGTAACATATAATTATATAATTTATGCTGTGTCAGGTCCTCTCAGTAGGACTGCCTTTAGAAAAAATTCAGAATTAGATGTAGGTACCAGCAAGGTAGTCAAATGAGACAGAAAAATGCACGCCTGTGAAGAGCTCCATGAATGGAACATTTGCAGCAGTGTACAAATTAAATATAAGTTCTACACATGATAACCTTTTCTCCATACTGCATTCATGTTTATCTGAATGCAACAGGGTGAGGAAAATAGTTATTAAACTCCATTAAAAATTTCTTTATAAAATGTAGGGCGTTTTTTCTACCAATTAACTCTTCTATAGCAAATGAGTTGGGAGACAGACCAACTAATCTATAGAGAACAGAGAGAGAATATGCACACACAACATATGCACTCCAGAAAGCAAATCTCCCTCTCTAAATTAGGGCAAATTGCTCTCTGGACACTTAGCTTTTGACTGAAGAAAGTGTACTTTGAAAATACTGAAATATTCTGCTTTTTTCTTTTTAAATGTCTCACTGCTGCATTTTCCTTATTTTAATGATAATACTGAACACAAATTGCACCAATTACTGTCCATTAATATCCACCTCTGCTGTCACTAGTATGTGCCTCATTCGTAGCCTGTGCCAGTTCTCTGATTATTGATTGGCATAGGTTATCCTGAAAGACCTCACAAGCAGCTGAAATTAGAGTCTGTGGTTCCTTCCCTGATTCTGAATCCTTTTACTAGCCACATTTCCAACTTGCAGCTATGTAAAGCTCAAGCATACACCTTCAATTTCTTTTGAAATTGTGTTCTCTATAAAGCCAATTAGTCTAATTCAGCAGAGAGCTGTGAAACTATAGTGTCACCTGTTTCTACCTATGGCTTGTGATTTTTTGTGGTTGGAGCATGTTTTTCACTCTTGCTCAGCATGCTAGTTTTTCTCCCTCCTTCAGCTCCCTCTCCCTGAAGCTACTGCTTCCCATTCACCTTTTCAACAGTGACTCTTTTTCCTGAGCCACTTATCTTAATTCTTTAGACATAATGTGTGTTGTACAGAAACATGGATAATTGTGTCTTTACAAAGTCTTTATAATTGCACCTTTCCTTCTTTTGTAGCATTTTTCTGTTTATATCTTGAAACATCTCAATGATTTCATGAAGGGTTTTTGTGTTTTTTTTTTCTTTTTCTGGTGTGGAATGATAATGTCTACTTTTTATTTATATTATTTTTATATATATTGTGATCAACACAGAACATGAAATGAACGAATAAAGGATGTATGTGATACTTATTTGTATGCCCTCAGAGAGCTTTGCTTTCTCTCTTTTCCGGCGCCTTTACCAATCCCAGCTTTATTTCAAGCAGGCTTCCCTGAAGTGCCATAAAGAGAGTGGCTTTTTGGAGCTGGATAGATAAAACACATAAATCATAAATGCTTCTGAGACTTCCCTGCAGACCCAAGGAGCATGCAGTTTTGCCTGTGGAGGCAATTTGAATGGAGAGCTGGCCAGGTCAAGTCGAGAGATCCTTTCCGAGACTCTGATGACATCATCATATTAATATAGGAGACCTTGGAGAGATCCTGGATTGAGTTTAAAGTCTGGGGGTCTTGTAAGGTTTTGGGGGACAAGACAATGATGAAGTCATCAGACGAGCTCTCATTTCAAAATTTCAGCTGGAAACCTGTTTTTAAGAATCCAGTTTATTTCTCAAGGCCAAATCCTACTGTGCATGATGTTAAATCCCTTAAAACACAACAGCAGCAAAAAAAATCTCTAGAGAAATTATCCAGCCTTATTGGAAGGACAGGACACACCTATGGTGTCAGCTTTGAGCAAATTAGTTGGTTACACAAGATTTCAGAAAAAGAGGAAAGGAAAACCTATTCACAGCCTTAACTCTCTCTCCTGGCACCATCTGACTCCTTCTGCCCCTTTCCCATCCCAAAGAAAGAGGAGAGACTTGCCTCTGCTGCTGAATGAGTTTCTAAGCATCCTTCTCTGTCTTCACCACCAACATGGTGTGTGCTGTGACCCTGCAGCTGCTGAGGCAGTTCTGATCTGGCAACAGCACATTTATGTCGTGCAGCATCCTGACAGAGGAGGCTGATCCTAGCCTAGGGAGAAGTGTGGGGTATAGGAACACACTTATATTTCCATATGTCTGCTGACAGCAAGACTTCTTGTTTCATTCTTGTATGAAATCATCTCATTTGTAAGTATGAAAATGAAATGCCAATATGTTTATAAGTTTTAACTCTCTTCATGGTATTAGGCAATGTCTAGACACACGTAAAAAACCCCAATGCAAATCCCCTCTTTTACAGTGGCTAGTTCTGAAAGTTCAGTAATAGCTTTAGCAAAATGTAAGATCTAATAGCTTTTTTGAAGGCAGCACTATTAAACTTCCACTAGCTGATGGCAAGTAAAGTTGTGCTATTGCGTCTTTTAAAGGCATTAATTTCCAAATCAATTTTAGTGATTTTCACTCAGCAAGTTTAAAATTAGATACATAAATATATTGTTACAAATGCCACGTGTTTAGATCTGTAGGAGTTAAAAAAGCAGAGCAGCTGACTGAAGCAATTACAAAGGATCTTCTAAATTGAGAGAGGGTGAAGAGATGGGATGATATAAAGGCATTTGAAATTTAATATTAGGGGAGAAAAATATCTAAATGTATCTCTCTATATATATGTGTATATATGTATAGATATAAATAGATATAGATATAGATATAGATATAGATATAGATAGATAGATATAGATAGCTATAGATAGCTCACATGTTAATAATGCACACATACCAGTGTTGGAAAAACAAAACCTGAACTGCAAATCAGTGTCTTATAAATAACTATTTTTTATTGGTATTACAAGCTTGAGAAATTTGGGATTCAACAGTGATGTTGAATAAGGAAGCAAATCCAGTATATACTCAACACATACTGGCTTAGAGGTTACTAATGTTTAACTAGTGATGAGCCCACTGAAAAAAATCTCAATTTCCTGGTAGCCCTTCGAGGAAAGGGAAAGTCTTTAATGGAACAAGAGAATTAGTGAAATTAGTCAGGCTTGTTTTCATAGAAGGGTTCTTCCCTCTGCAACTGCAACACTTGTATCCATACTACAGTGACTCAAGATCTCATGGTTTTGCATTAAACCCAAAATAATGTAACAGGGTGATAAAAAAAAAAAAAAAAAAAAAAAAAGGAGGAATTTTTGTGCAAAATTTAGTATCTGATGAAGGATCTGATGTATGTACATGAGTGAATGGTATGTCAGAGAATGAACAAATGCTTCATGCAAAATTTAAAATGTTTGCTCTTTTTTCCCCAAAGCATCAAGATTTTTGGAAGAGTCTGGGATCAGGAGCTCCTTAAGGCCATCTGCCTTCCTGTAGCAGAGCCCAGAGGCTGCTTTAGCCCTACCCAGCCCTGTTCTCTGAGGAACTGTGCATCAGCTGGGAGATGAAAAACAGGCCCATGTACACTCTCATCTCTCCCAATATAAAGAATGAGGAACTGGCTGGCTGCCTAGAATATCTTCATAGAACAAAGAACATGGAGAAGTTTTGCTTGTAGATCTGACCATGGTAAATAAATAGTCTGAGAGGAGTAGAAGACTATCTGACACTGAGATTCAGACAAGACAGACTGCACAGGTTCATTGGAATATCATAAGACAGCCATAATTATTTACTTTCAAAAACACATTAAATAATAAATAACAAAATAATTAATAAATAATAGAACAATGAAGCATGCATAGCCTTATTCAATGATGAAGTCATCACTATGCCTTTTTCAATACCACTTTTGCTTTGAATTTGCTGATATTTGCAAAGATTCAGGATAAAACTGGTGAAATGTAAAATCATCTAAAAGTGGTTTTGAAAGCGCATTTGATTCATGTACCATTGACAACTGGAAAGCTTCACAGAGAAAGAAAATCTTATAGACTAGGGATGGCACTGGTCATCATAATTTCTTCAAACTAAAGATGATTCTAAAACGTTTTACTTATGTTCATTACTTTTTTTCTCCAGAAATGGTCCCTATGAGCAATTATATTTCTTCAGCCTTTCCTGAGCACAATATTATATGTAGCCCTGTATAATGCAGCACTGTTTGCCTAACCTCTCCCTGTCTGCTGCTGTTGCATTTTTATTGGATAGCTTCCAAAAATCTTTGTTAAAAACTGTGCACAACAAGATCAAGAGAACACTTGAGCTTTGTTGGACTACTGGTTGGGAGGCATGCATGAATTGCATTCCCTGTATAAAAACATGTTAAATAGGAAACTTAATAAAACAGAATTCATGATGATAGAATACAGTCACTCAGCTGAAATCGCAAAGGCTGCAAAATCACAGGGGCAGTGAAACTGCCAATGCCCCAAGTACAAAACTTGCACTGAGTGGTGTCAATTTGGAATTCTTGGTTCATATTTTTCTGAAGAACATTAAGACCACAGATAGAAATTGTGCATGGACAAACATATCAAAGAATAAAAGTCACTGTTTTAGGAAAATATGAAAATTTGTAATTGATTACTTAAATGTATGGTACGGATCCTGATGGATCATTCAATCAAATGCTGGAGAACAAGATATTAAAATAAAGGTTGGGCTAGAATTATTGAATGTTGTAATAAATTTCATCAAGCTCAAACTGTTTTTAAAAATAATAGATGATGGGTTATTAATCACTTAATGAAGTGTTCGGCCACTCTAAAAGTCTCCAAATTTACCATTCCACGGACAGTCACCACAGTTCTTATGCATCCTTGACAAAGTATTCATCCGAAAACCAGAGAGAGGATTCTTCTTATCTAATTCAGCTGTCTAAAAGTTAAGCATCTATTCTAGTCTTGTTTAGGATCAGAGATCCCTCAGCACACTGAAATAGGCTTCCTAAAAAGGCTGACAGGAATCTAAGAAATCCATATAAATAATTATCTGGAGCTACTCGTGGAGATGATATGGTTAATTTAGCCAGGACAGTTAAATATGTTCAGAATAAAGCAATGAATGAAACCCAGCTGAATATTTGACCTCTTTGTCTCTACTGAGTCACTGAATACTGGGTGTCCTCATCTTTCATCAGAGTGCAATAAATAGGGTACTTCAGAGGCCCGTGCTGCAAGTTTGCCATTATCTATTGTAATCTACTAACTCACAGAGTCAGTTCGTGCTTTCTCATATAATCACAATTCAAATATAAATACAGGATTGATTCCTCACCAGGGGTATAGTTTCCTAATATGATGAAGCAAGAAAACAAGCCCATCATCTCCTTTAGAGCTCAGGAAAGAAAGAAACAAACTATAGAGTTTTGTGCATTTCACTTTGAAACAACAATGGAAAAAAGTTGGAAATCTGTCCAAAAGACCAATATAGTAGTCTAGACAGGAAATATTTAGGGCATGAACCACTATTTTGGCCCTTGATAAAGTAAAAAATCTGAATTGTTGCTTTACTAAGCTTATTTAATGTGAATGATTTGGCAACTGTACCAGTAAGAGTAGCAACATTTAGACTAGTGTGAAATCACAGATTCTTAAAGATGAAACATGAATTAGGTGTGAAGAAATGAGTTTGAGAAACTGTCTTTGACATTGCTGGAGCCAGGATTTCCCCTGTGAGTGGAAGCAATACCACATTCTAACAGAAGCATTATACATCTGCTTACACTCATTTTACGCAGGTGTGAACTGATTAGAGTTGGATTCATAAGCATTTTCTAGGCAAAAATGTTCACTCAGCATTGCAGAATTGCTTTGTAAATTTGGATTCATCTTGTTAAGAAACAAATTGTTGTTTCAGTACTCTAAAATAAATCCCTTTTAAACAGTTTTCTAGCTGAGTTTCTTAGAAGTTTGAGATGCTTTTAAAAGCTAGAAGTTGAAACAAAACATTTGTTCTTCACAAAACAGAATGTCTTAACATATTTTAAATTAATCTTTCATTCTTTTGCTTTGTTAGAAATCTCAAACCCCCTGGGTTTTTTCCAGAAGAAAAAGTTTATACAGTTTGAAATTGACTATGAAGCTCCTAAACAATTTTCTTTTCTTTTTCCAAAAGTTATACTAGATATAAAGGTTCAGAAATATCTGGCTTATAATAGAGAACTAAAATTTCCTTATCTTTTTTTCTTTATTTTTCTTTTATGAACTAAATTAAATTGCAGCTAGAAATATATAGATGCTTTTTTCTATAAGTGGAACTGGAACAGAATGTACAGAAAGTACCAAAAAGAAACTTTTGAAAGTATTTTAACTTAATACTGTGAGCATTATTATACATTACTTATTTAGCATTTAATGTATCCTACTTACATAGGACCAAAATACATTTTCTGAGGAAAGGTCACAGTGAAAGCAGTTTTTAATAGAGGTTTTGTAGTTAAAGATTAATTGGATATTGGCCAGAAATTTCTAAGAAAATACCCCCGTGAGTGTGCATACATCTGTGCAAATAGCCTTGCCACAGCTACTGAAAGACCTTTCTTGACTAAAGGCCCAGAAAGTGGGTCTGGTTTTCAAGGTGGCAGATGTGTAACTGTGGCTCAGCTGAGCTGTCCCTCAGCTAAGCCCTCCCCAGCACAGGATGTCCCTCGGTGACCGCTGAGAGAGCAACCCCAGCACATCAGATAGGACAGGAGGACTCTCAGCATGTCCCACCCTTAAGCCCAATACTTGCTACTAATAGTGGAGCATTTCTCTTAAAACCACGGCAAATAATAGCAGTTCCAAATTCATTGATACTTGATCTGTGCAGTAAGAGCAGCAGCAATTCGGTCTCAGTGTGGTGTGGGTGTGTGATCGAGTTTCAGTTGTGGTGTGTGAGCTGTGCCAGAGCCCAACATATGGTGCTGGGGCTGCTTTTGGGTAGCTGCAGGAGAGCAGATGATACTTGATCTGATCCTGAGTCTGCCAGGACAAAATTACCCTATCAAAATATTTTGAACAAATTTGAAGAAGCAGTATGAACTTGCACCAGCTCTGCACTTGGTGGTGTGTGGCTTCAGCCCTTTCAGTTGATTACTGGAAGCTGCAAAACTGTCTTGATATTCTTTGAGGGGCTATTTAATTCCTTAGAAAAGCAGACTCTCTGATGCTGGGTTTCATGTGTAAAAATACAGAATATTATGTTTTCATTGTAGAACTGGAAAAGGAGAGAATACTCATGATCTAGCTAAGCTACATTTTCATACAAGAAAAAAATCAAATGAAGACTTCCCACTAGATATAGATCCAAAGTGAGAAGTTCAGATTTGAAACCTAGACCTCATTTCTTAAATGACAAGGCTTTCAGAACTGTATGAGATCTCCCAGAGATTAGGGAGAAATTTAGATTTGTTCTTGGGTCTATCTCCTTGTAGAGAGTTTTGGGAAAAGAACCAAATTAGCATTTTCTTCTTTGCCTGCTGTTTCTTCTTTTTGCTTTTATGCTTCAGTAAGGACCACAGAATGAGAATGTGGAAGCATGGAAGTATACCTGCAACCCATGGATACAATCTCTTCACCTGGGATTTCCAGACCTAAGAGAAATTCTGATTTCTTTTGTCCGACACTTCAAACCCATTTAACTTTTGCTTAATTTTAAAACATTTTAATCAGTGCTCAATGGAGAATGGGAAATCATGTTGGATTTCAGATCTGGCATTCCTGAGAAACTCAGGGACAGATCACACCCAGGTAGAACAGGAAATTAGGGTAGGTGAAATATCTTCAGAACACATCTCTTTTAACAACAGCCCAAGTCATTAAAAGGATTTATTATTTCCTAAACATACATATTGATTTCCTTCACTCCATTCTTTTGGTGTTTGACTGCTTTATAAGAAAGCCCTTCTTAGGAGATTGAAACATCCATATAATCAGTTTCTGGAGGGGTTATAGCTGCCAAGCCCAGCTTCTCTTAGCTGCTGCTCATTTGTTTCCACTTTTTCCTCTTCTCCATCTTGTTTATTTAAATACTTTAATGAGCTTGATTTTAGGATCTACATATTTCCATGTGTGGCAGCAAGACAGAATTACTTCTCAGGTCATGCACTAAAGAGTCCGGAGCACTGAGTATGGTGGTTAATGTCTCTGAAATCCATTCCCACTTTTGTTCTGTCAAGTCTTGCATGGCTGACAGCAACTCAGCAGTGACGAAAGGTCAACATGGAAGTCAAAGACTTAAGAATTTTAAGTCTCATTTGTCTTGAAGCCATGGAAGTCTTAATACTTAAAAATGAGAAAGCTTATTCAAAAAACTTGCGTTACAAAAGGTCCATATTCATTCCCCTGTAAAAATACAATTCTGGATTAAAACTGTAATAAATTAAAAGGGCTCACAAGATAAGTTAAAACTGACAGCCAAAATTTTTGTCACTGTGGGCAGACACACTGCCTTCTAGTATAATATTCAATGGAGTTAGATTAGTGCTCAGTTGTCTACCCATGGTTTGAGGTAAAGTCCCTCGCTCTTGGTAATGTACACATTGTTCAGCACTACTGGTGGCCTCTGTGCTTATTTTGCCCTAGAGAAATAAGCTTGCTGTGTCTTGCCTGTTCTGAACCGCATTGACAGGAATCACAGCACTCTTAGTGGTTGGATCCATTTTGTCAGTGAGTGTGTTTGAGGTGGAGTGGAGGCTCTTCTCATTCCCATCTTTTTTGCCCATTTGCTTGAGGAAAAATTGTAAGGTCAAAAAAATCTGAAAAAGAATGTCCTGGGACAGCTATGTGCAAAAAACAGATGTAAGAGACCCATGAATATCCACACAACTCACCTTCCTATAAAACTTAGGGCAATATTAGCTGTTTCAGGAACAAACCTGAAACTAGACAATGTCTTACTTTGCACCAGCAGGTATTCAGGGAATTTTGGTAGGGTTTGGACTTCGTTCTTTAATCCTGATGATTTGTATAAGCTCTATGGAGATCCACAGAGCTGAGGAGATACAAAAAGTGATGCACATGTTCCTTCTGCTGATCACCCTGGAAGTTGTGTACACACCCCAGGACAGACGCTGCACAGTGGTTGTTCCTGTAAGGTCTTTCATAACAGGTTTATTTTCTCTGCAGTATATGGAAGTTGCCTTTAATTCCCCAGATCTCTTACAAAAGGCTTTGTATGTGCACTCAGGCTTTTGGCAGAACAATATACATCTAACTAACTGGAAATAAACAATTAGATAAAATAAATGGCCTTGTATTTTCCTGTTACCCACAGAATAATTATTGCACAGAATACCTAGACAAAATATATCCTTTCCCATTTTTTTTCCACTTCTATTTCTTTGACACTATATTTTGAACAATGACAAAGACAAATAATAGAATTTTACAAAATGAAACAGCTGCACTAGAATCAGGATAATGCTATGGTGCATTTCAGTCATTTGTTCAGAAAAAATATTAATGTTTTTTCCCCTCCTCTTGTGGATGTTTAATTTGGAAATTATTTAATTTAATTATTATAAATGATTCTGTTAAATAAAGAAAATCACCGTGGTCCAAACAAATCATGATGGTATTACAGCTTCTTAATTCGAACAAATCACCGGTCTCAATTAAAAATGAATGTGGGTATCAAGAATCAAACAAGTTTTTATTCCTCACTCATCTTTACATTTAGGAACACATCTGGTCTAGTTTAAATGCACTTTCAGTGGTAAAAAGGGTAGAATCTTGTCACTAAGGTCTTCATGTTCCCAGCCTGTCTTTTGCTATGAGGCTCTGAGCAAGCTGTGATCCTGTAATGAACTTCACGGGAGAAGGGTCCCACAGAGATGCTACTAAGGAGCAAGCAAGGGGCAGATCTGCACAGGGTGGGCACCAGGATATTGCCAAAACAAGAACATGCTGTGTCCACTACACCACTGTGCAGTGAGGAGACCCTGCAGCTCTGGCCCCCTGTGCAGGGTCAAGAGTTGGGCTCTGTGATTTTGACGGGTCCCTTTCCAACTCAGCATGTTCTATGATTCTGCCATTGATTCTATGATTCTCTTCCATAGCTTGCTAGATTGGGCCTCAGGTGCTACAAGACCATGTACAAAGCAATTTGCTTTCAACCAGTTTAGTGCAGAAGAGCCTTATGGATTTCCAGGAGCACACCTGAAGAAGATAGGATTTTAATTTTTTTTTTAATAGAGGACTGAGGCATAAGACTAGAAGGAAAATTAAAGCCTCAGAAAGACTCTTTTAACAGATAAGAGTTTAAGGTGGTGAAGAGATGAAACATAATTGTATTAATAGGGATTTGGAGGCATCTGACACATGTTGACAATGAAGTATTTTCCTGAAAGAGCAAGACAAATCTGCAGTGAAGAAAAGATGGGAAAACAACATGACATGGTGTGAAGCGTGTTTTCTAAGAATAAGACAATTACATTATAACAAAATACATTTATGCCTCCTATAAAAAATAAAGAATGTGAAAAACTGAGGTAAAAGAGGCAGAGGTGTTCTACCTGAGAATGAATAGCAACACACAGTGAGGGTACATTTTCAGGAGGAAGAAAATGTAGAAACAAGAAGAATAAACTAAAGTCAGGCAGTGAAAGCTGACTAAATGTAAAATAAAGACAAAAGAAATCTAAACCAAACCTGCCACTTTTTTTGGATGGGAAACTATCTGACAAAAGGCTTGTGTGTAGGAATAGCAAGGCTTGAAAGTCTGAGGACAGAGAGATAAATAGATAAATATGTTCTTACATAGTGAGACAAGTAGGCAGATGGAAGGCCTCTGTTCTTTTATTTTCAATCACTAGCAATACTGCTTCAATGGAGAGCTTATGGAGTCACTTTTTTCATGGGAAACTATATGCATGTGAAATGGAACAGATTAATTTAGATAAAAAGACATGCAAGATGTTTATTTAACTAAAATAGATGAAATGTGTCATTTAATTCCTTCTGCTAGTACTGAAACACATGGACTTTCCTGAATAAAACTTCACAAAAACCTTCCCTTGGGGTAATCTAGGTCAGCTATAAGTCCTCATATAAATACACAAATGTTTACCGCAAATCATTTCCCGCAAATATTTCAAACTAAATGATTCTTCCACTAGAAACACCCATTCATCTATTCCTAGTTTGATCCTAAACTTCAGTAGCAAAGACTTTATGGATGAAAGCAAGACTTGATTAGTTCAATAGGAAAGAGGCACTATATCTATATCATATTCTGAGTAACTTAAAAAAAATATTCTGTATAATATAAACAACAGGCAGGAAATATGCAGGACCACACACATGAATAAATTAACAGAATAATCCTTAATACTCTACATGATATACTGTTGCTCCAGGCCACACAGCTTGATCACTTGACCTTTATAGATGGCTCTGATCATCCAAAATAGACAGGACTGACTACCTAGAGACCTTAGTGCGACCAAGGAGGGAGGGTGAAAACAAAGCTATATAAAGAATGCTGGTTCTGAAATATTACATTGCTCGTTTGGGGTTTGCATGTGCTCTTGCAACCATACTTAAATTGAGAGTCAAAGCTATAGGCTCTATCCACTTGAGCATGAAGATTGCATTGTGTCTTTCAGTGTTTCATTACTTTTTACAAACAGGTGAAAATTGGGAAGTCATCAGATACGGAGAAAAAACACATCCAAATGTAAAATGAGAACTTACAAAAATCAAGGCAGGGTCTTACATTTCCCTGTATATGAAATTCCCATGGAAAATAGGCTTTAAAAACTGTATTGTAACTAGCAAAAGTGCTTAATATCTACTGCATCTATAATTGTTATATTGATGATCAAAGTTTATCTTTCCCGGAGGGCAAGGAGGCTTTTGGGAAGCTTTGACAAGTACAGGACTTTCAGTGGACCTCATTAGACTTAGCAAAGATTATTCATATATTTATAGCTCTATTTACATTTTGTTGCAGAGCTCTGTGGTGTCTATAAATTCCAAATGCTCAGTGACAAAGCAAAAAACTTTTTTTTCTTTATGCAGACAATTTCTATCTGTACTTTTTAGGCAATTGAGGATAATATAGATCAGATTTTATGACAACAAAAGGTTTTTTTTGTGTAGGCTGACATACACTGGAGGTTATAATTTGATCCAGAATTGGAAATTATAAACTCCGTTAAAATCTTTAATTAATTCATTTCTTACTAGAATTCCTGGATCTTATTTTAAACAATTTCCTTTCTGATATAGTCTAGCAAAAAAAAAAATTAATCTTCTTTCCAATTATAGACTCACTCTCTGCCATGAAAAGGTTCATTTACCTTAAACACTCAGTGGGCTCATGGTTGAGGAAGGAACCAATTACATTCTGTGCTTTGCTTCTCATGATAGAGGTTGGGAAAGCCACACTCTGACCTCTCACTAAACTCTTAGTTAAAAAAGGATGAGCTTTTGGCCAGGGCTTTCAGGTCCAAGGTCCTTGTAACATGAAAGGCAGCTGAGTAGGCAGTTGTATTTGGACCATGTAATGTGTGCAGCCAAGCCCCCTCCATCTCCCCGAAGTCAGGCTCTGGAAACCTTTTGTAGCAGCTGATCTTAATCTGAAGCACTCTCATATTCAGTGGCACTATATGGGAATGTAATACTCAGAGACACTAAGCCCTACATTCACCTTTACAGCCCCTGCACACTGCAGCACAGAGATTACCCGGGCAAACACCTGAAAAACAGGCAGAAAGCTGTAGGATAGGCCTGCCTGAAGGCAGTACCTCACACCCGCTGGAGATGTTAGACCAGGCTGTGCTAAGTAAGGAGAGATGGCAGTAAAGTCCACGCACTGGCCTGGAAACTGCACGAGTTCTTCGCCCTTTGTCCACCCTCCATGCTGTTCTTTTTCCTGGTAAGTAATGATACCTGCTTTAACAAATGCCACAGTCAATTGCCAAAACATCAAGCAGATCAATAGATTGTAACTGTTTGTATCCTGCACAGATGTGCTCTCAGCCATTCACAATACATTGCTTGAATTGCGTCACAGATAATAATCAGCTGTTAACCATCCATAAACAACATATGAAAATAATAGAAAGCATGAGGGATTTTTAATAATAAACATAATATAAAACAGAACAAGATCAAAATGCAACTGTAGAGATATGTTGTTTTTCCCATTCAGGGTAAGGATACAGAGGTATTTCTGAAGCTTTCAGAAGGCCAGCCACCCTAAAATGAACCACCACCAGCAGCAAACTAAGCACCACTGGTTTAGAGGATTGCTTTGATCTCATCAGTCTCTCTTATTTTGCTGTCCTAAGATTATCCCTCATCCTGAGCTTCATTTGAAGTAATTGGTTGAGGCTTATTGATTTCTTGATATAAATACTTTAACTTAGACACTGTTGATCCCAGCATATCAGTTGTCAGACCCACTTAGATAAAACTCACACACTGTCATAAACTGTGTTGAGTCCAGGCTTTGCTTTAGAGCTGTGCTTTGGAGTCGGTGTTGCCATGTACGTGGTGAACCACAAAGCTGAGCTGTGTTACTCTTGCCTTATTTTCAGTGTGTGGTTACACAGTGCAGGACACATTGGGGTGGGTCTGCGTGAGGAAGACTGGCAATGTGGAAAGAATGAAAAAACCCATCTTTACCCATGGTTTAGGATGCATTCCAAAACCGTTCCTTGGCATAGCATTCTAATCCAAAGGGGTATGACTACCATCAAGTAAAAAAGAGCACTTAAGAAGTTAGAATCCTTAAATCCAGTGCATTCTGCTCCCTGCCCCCAGTTGTTTATGTTGAGTTATGGGGACTTTTGGCCTTACGCTAAGGGGTGAGGTTCTCAGAGTGGTGGTACAGCCCAGAGACCCTGCTGCCTTTGCAGCCTTGTAGCTCAGATTGCCTGTGAGGGAGCAGTCAAGTCTCATACACTGAGCCTTTCCTCAGACCTCCTGGAGGTACGGCACTCCTTCATGGCAAGGTTAATCAGTTTTTTGTCACTCACAAACCCAAGTGTTAAATAAGTTCTTGGTCTAACAAGCTCCCAGTCATATGGATAGAATCACAGTGTCATTGGGGTTGGAAAAGACCTATAAGATCTCCAAGTCCAACATTTAACCCAGCACTGACAAGTCCACCACTGGACCATGGCTCTAAGCACCACATCTACAGGGTTTTTGAACACTTCAGGAAGGGTAAATCCACCACCTCACTGAGCAGCCTGTTCCAATGCCTGACCATCCTTTAAGAAATTTTTCCTAATATCTGATCTAAACCACCTTAGAGAAACTTGAGGCCTTTTCCTCTTTTCTCGTTATGAGATACGTGAGGTCAGGAAGTAAAACAGGGATGCAGCTTCCTCCAGCAAAGGCTGTGCCAAAGTCAGGCTCTGTATTCAGTTCCTGTGTGTGTATGGCTCCCAGCTGTATCCATTAGAGTAAAATCACAACTGTTGCACAATTTATGGCCTTTTGACTGGGAAAGTAGATAACTGTGAAAGACACGTTGTGCCTGAGCTGCTCCCAAAAGTCAGAATTGCATCTGTCCTCTGGTGGCTGCACAGAGTAGGGGGCCACAGCTTAGGAATGATGCCAGCGTGTCCCAGGGCCACATGCTCCCAAGCATCACAGTTGGCACTGCAGGGGAAGCTGTGCAGTTTGAAATAGCAGCCCCTGAAGGCATGCCCAGAGGCTGACAGCAAGTATTTGGAAGCGCAGCTCTTAGGGAGAACCCACAGTTTTGGGGCTGAAGTGTGGAGGGAGAAAAGTTTCCTTGGAGCAAAATCTCATTCTGGTTCTGGAAAGCTGTGAATTCTCTAGGGAAATTACAACTGTTTTGAGGAAACAGGCAGAAAAAATAATGACACTGATAATAAAAAATTATGGAGTAAGAAAAGAACAGATTATCAGTAGTGAAGAAATCCTTATGAAAGGTCATTTATTAAAGAGAGAGAAAAGAACTGAGATCAGAATCATGATCTTAACAAGATACAGTCCAGGGTGGTACTTCTTAATGGAAAACTTCTGACAGATCACAAGGGGAAACAGCCTGATAACTCAGCTTTCCAAAGGCCCTCATGTGATTTTGATTTGAGAGTATGAAAAGTGCTGAACCCAAATGGCAGGACATCTGCTCTCTAAAGTGTAAGAGAGTGTTTTCAATCTCCAGTCATTTCTCAGTTGCAATGAATTTCTTCATAGTTTATAACTTTTCTGCTAATTACTTCACCTCTATTCTCATATGTTCATATTAATGTGAAGTCTTAGAAAATAGTTTCTTTCACTACTAGTGTTAATTATTTACTAGGTAATTGCAGATTTTCCACCATCTCATATTCAGGTTAGCAATGTTCTGAAGCAATGCCTACTGTTAACTTACACACAACAAACTTCACCTTTCTGTGACAAAATTTGATAATTCCTTAAATAACATACAGCATAAAAATATCTGCTGACTGGTGACTGGGCAGTTAAATTTTCATTCTGTATTGCAGATCCAAAAGTGATGAAATTAAGCAGGCTTTCACATTAATTTCAGCATTCAGCTTGTGCATGAGCCCAGTCATGTGCACCTGCATTTATTATATGCTGATGTTTTTGATGCAGTAGATGAAATATGCATGCACCAAAATTTGCAACAAAATTGTAAATCATGCTGCCTATATGTCCTAGCAGTATCTGGAAGTTACTAGACGCATCTTTTATCAGAAACTTTCTGATGGGCTCAACGGTTTCAGTTTCATAGCATGGTTGTTGTTGTGACTTTAATGAAAGAAACACAGCATTAATCTTCACCTTTAGTATCTTCTGATGAGCTTAACACTGAGTAATTGCAGCAGTCCTGTTCATTACAGCCTTGGGCAGGTCTGAGCCATCTACCAACAGGTAGTTTTGCTCTGCAGACCCCTGGCACTTGTACAGATCCTCTCTTCTGTCCCTGTCCTGTCACTCCCCGCCTCTACACCCCCTGCTTTAGTTACTGTGGACCAGATACCTACAGAAATGACAATTAACAAAGGTTTCATTTAACAAGAGAAGCAACCAGTGTGTGTCTGTGAAGCCAGCAGATGGATATTATTTGATTATTTGCACTGGTGATATGCCACTGCGTGAGTGGAGAAAGTGAGAATATAGGAAGCAGCAGAAGAATCCAACTCAGTGTATCTGTGGCTGTGTTTGTTCAACAGCCAATGACTGCCAACTACAAGGGACCATAAATTTTCTGAGACAATCTAATTAAGGCCAAGCCTGAATAAAGTGCATGAAAAAACAAAACAAAGCAAAAAAACCCTCACACTGCATCTCAACCCTCCCCCTACTCCTCCAAACAGGGGGAGGTGAAAGGGAATGAAAAAGAACTGAGTGCTCCGACTGATTCTTAACAATATCTTTCCAGAAGAGTAAAAGCAGCTTTTACAGCAGACATTGTGATTTCCTTGGAAAAATTGCAAGAGTATGTCTGCCCTGTAGTCAGATACACACAACACCTTGACAGGAAGGAATACATCCAGGACTTGCTTTGTGCCTCAGGGAATTACTATAAAATAAATGAAAAATGGCACTTTTGACACAGAGTGCTTGCAAACACTCATCAGAAATTGGATGGTAGCAATGATGGGATGGTGTAGCTCAGACAAATTTTTTGCAGTTTCAGTTCATGGTTTTTATATGCTGTCAACTTACTTATTCTTAAGTATAATATTATATTTTTGCTGCCCAAAAATTTCAAACAGAAATTTAAAGAAAACACAAGGCTGTATTTATCAGATTTCTTGCACCAACCACAATCAAAGTGTTTGGCCAATTTTATTCTAGACCATCAACATATAAGAAAGCATCTGTTTACCAGCTGGCTTGATAGCTGCCCAAACTAATCAGAATGACCTCAGCTGGAACAGACTGACCTCCATCAAGCTGAAGAATCAATCTCTCCCGTGCATACATATTCTGCCGTGGTTTTGAACTATAGCCTAGAAACCGGTCTTCTGCCTTCTGCACCAAATTAGTTCCATACATTATTTAGGAATGTTGCTACTTTTCTTACTTTCTAAACCTACATTTTTAGGCCTAAAATAAATGGTCAATTTTCTTATTAGGAAAGTCATATTCCTATGAAATGTTCTTCTGTGTAGGGGAAAAAATAGCATCTAACTTTAGTTACTATTGCCACAGTATAGAGATCTTTTAATTATTGTAATAAACATGGTATTAGGCAAGGTAGAGAGAAGCTTTCACAGCATTTGCCTTGGGATTTATAACAGTTGTGTTTTGTTCTGTCAAACCGTTCTTTGAGTAGGAGGAGAGGTTCACATTCCAGGTGTGTGTTATTTCCTCTTTGACAGAGAAAAGAATGGAAATTAAAACAGGACAATGTTCACATTTGTGCTAACATATAAATTCTTATTTACTTATGCAGTGATAATAAATGGGAAAGCAGTGACTAGTAAATTTAGAGTTTTAAATATGTCTAAGACTAACATCAGCTGCTATTCAGGCACCTTCTGCATAGTGGCTGCTTCTAGATGCTGATTCAATTACTCGCAGTTGTGAAAACTTTTATTCTTAAAGACAAAGTTAGCACAGGGTCCTTTATCCTGACAACACTATCCAAACACATTATTAGGTTCTGGGGGCTGATCCAGTTATGAGTAACCTCATAACTCCCCTCTCTCTCACCACTGCACATGTGATTGAATGTTTTGCAATGGTAAATGACCTCAAAAGTTACAGAGTCACAATTTCCATCTGTACGTGTGAAGTGTACATGAAGTTAGAAAATTTCAGATTTGCCTTCCAGTTCCATTAAACACTCATCTCAATGGAAAATAATTGCAAAACTGATTGCAAAAAAAAAAAAAAAAGCTGCAACAGAATATTTTCAACCCATTTTAGACAGGCAATTCTTATTATACAAAGTGTAAAAGAGAGAAGAAGTCCAGAGTGTGCTCGTTTCAGTAACCACCATCATGTGCTTACATTGCTGCAATAAGTAAGACTGTCATATTTAAACCACTTGGGTTTGATTTGAGGTGTTGTTTTTGGTTTGGTTTGTTTTTTTATTTTATTTTTATTTTGAGTTCTGCAGTTTTGGTGGTTTTTCATGGAAAAGTTGAAAGAAAGAGGGGAGGAAAAGAACAAAGGATGGAAGACGAGAGAATGAAGAGAAAAGCAAGGAGAGGGAGGGAAGAAGAGAGAAAAATAAGGGGAGAAAGAAAGGGAAGGCAAAACGTCTTTCAAGGAATATGTCTTGTTTCAAGCAATGCCTACTTTGGTTAACTGGAAACACACTGCAACAGTTAAAAGGATCCTGCAATAGGAGATTCAAAAAAGATAACTAACTCAAAATGCTGAAAATGAAAACCAGAAGAAAGTTCAGTATTAAAACCTTTGTTGGCTTTAGCTGGACATGAAGCCATCTCTTACATTTGTTCTTTCAGCTAATCCTGACTCCCCAAAGATTCAGGAGGCTTTTCTGGATAGAGGTTCAGCCGCTCAGTGACTTAATGCTGAATCCTGCAGTATGCAGTCATGGTTAGAAAATCTCCACTGGTGGAAATTGCTTCTAAACAAGGGCAGCTCCTTTTTTATTTATTGTTTGAATCTAATCATATGGTTTCCTGCCTTGCACATCTGGTCTTAGATAGATCTGGAAATGTTAGCTTTTTACATTGTTAACCCCACCCTGTAGTGTTGTAAGGACTTGATCCAAATCCCAGTCAGCGTCTTTTCTACTGACTAAAGTGGAACTGGATCAGTCCCCCACTGAATTGCTGCCTCCAGTGAATTGGAGGTTAAGAACAAAAGATTTGAGGAAAAAATCTGTGCTTTCTTGTGCTGGTAAGAAACCAGGCATTCTTAATTGAAGAACTAACATTATTTTTGTGTCACAGAAACCTTCATTTGTCCCTTGGTGTTTGTTAACTTATCTCGGTCTACTGAGCTTCTCAGTTTCTGCTAAAATATGATTAACTTAGGATATAAACAACAGACTTGATGTTTTTATTATGTGCCATTCTATGTTTGACTTGTTTGTCTCATACACAGATTTATCTTATCAATGTATTCCCCTTTAAAAGACTCCTAAACCCCATCATAGTTCAGGAAAGTTAGTTTAGGGAAGGCAAAAAAAAAATAAGAATCATGTTTTCTGATGCTCCCAGTTGTATCACATGACCATAAAAATGCATTATTAATTCAGGATACATTTAGATTGAAAACCTAAGTCAGTATGTTCACTCAGAAGAAGAGTGAGAATGGGTGGGAGTGCCACAGTTTCCATATGTGCCCCTATCATGACAGCACTTTTTACCAGTAAGGAGCAGTCTGCTTTTAGGAACAAGCAGATCAGTATGAGTAGCATCCCACTGGATAAGGGTTTGGTTGGTTTCTGGGTAGTTTCTGTTCCCAGGGCAAGTATTCAAGGTTGAGGGAATGAACGGGGGGAGAAAGCACTACATCCCTCTGGAATTTTTCCCATGAAAGAATAGATGCATGCAAAGTGCCTAAATGAATGAATATCAGCATAGAGTTAAAGCCAACAAGCATGAGGTTAACACTGTTCCCAAGTCACCTGCATAGAAAGAAAAAAAAAAAGAAGAAAGAAAAAAAAAAGAAAAAAGAAAAAAAAAAGAAAAGAAAAAAGCAAAGTCTAATTTTCTTGTGCAATAATTTGATGCTGTTTTAAAGTAAAATTCTACGTGTTTATATTACATCTGTGCCATTTGTAAACCATTCAGCATGGTAGTATCTGGTACTATGGAACAAAAATTATTTTCATGTTCACCTGGGCTGGGGTTCAAAGAGACACAAACTTTGGCTTTGAGGCTCTTTCTATCAGATCCAAAACTCTGTGACCACATGCCACAAAGAACTGATCTAGTATAAACCCATTCTGCTGGTTCAGATTTGTTCAAAACATTTTGAAGGATTAACCAGGGAGCTGTGTGCTGGAGCAGAGAGCATCTGTTCTTGTACAGCCAGCAAAAATCTGCCATGAAAGTACAAAATGCCAGCTAGTGCAGTTCTAGCTGGTTTGGTTTCCACATGTTCTGAGTTACATTTGTGTGTGGAGTGCACTGGAATTGCCCTGCAGTGCAACCAGGGATTGTGGGATTGCAAAAGTGAACAGGCTGTTCACTATCATGGCACAGCAATCTTTGAATAGTTTTGCTTCTCCACCACCACCAAGAAGTATTTCCTTTTTTCACTTGCCCAGTAAACATTCCATGCTGACAAAGTGTATCAGAAGTGGGACAGTCTGCTCACAAAGGCCTGTGACCAAAGAGTTACAGTGAGGCAAGTAACAGTGGCTTCTGAGATCCGTGACTTTATAAATTTGCTTATTTTCAGCTTTAAGACTGTCTATGACCTGACCTTGATAACTGAACTCTACATATTTTAAATAATTAATATACTTTTTTATCCCAGTCCATATTATAAAAAAATTTAGTTCACATCATTTGCCACATATTCATTCACCCTCCTGTTATCTCTGGCTGGAACTAAGAGTTACGAATTTCTTCTACATAAAGAAGACCAGAAATATGGGATATTTTCCAAAACTCACTTAAATCATTGAACATCTTCCTACTGACGTCAGTGTGCCTATAGACTCTGGCAGCTACTGAACAGAGCAGTGGATCCAACACGTTCCACACACAGACCTCAGATAGAAGGACTGTGAGCAAGTGTGAGCTCAACGAGCTATGTCTGTGAGGGTGAAATTAGTTTAGTTGCATGACATTTGGTTGCTTGATTTCCTGATTTTTTTTCTTTTTTCAAAAAAAATTCCGCTTTAAACTCCTTCTTGGGTGCCAAGAAAGAACATTCAGCTGTTTTTATAACGGCACTCAAGACTTCACAGAAACTACTGACTCACTTTCATACCAGTAAAATGTTTTTAAATATTGCACCAGGGGCTAAGCAGGAAAAATGTGTTGTAGTTCTGGTGATTCAACCAAGGATTTCATAGCTACACATCATTAACACTATAAAATGATCTGTTTCATTTATTTTTTCATTTCTATTTCTCTCATATCTCCTTTGTCAGATCTCCAGAGATTTTTCTTTCTATTCCCTGTACTATTAAAGCCAAAAAAGAATAATTTTACAATCATCATTTATTCACCTGAATGCAAGTTTGAGCTCTTAGAAAAGTGAAAAAGCTGAAGTGAGCTTTTTTTTTTGCTCATGCTTATCTCTGTCTATTCTATGGCAAATTTTTCACAGGTATTTCAAAAGCAAAGAATAAAAATTCCTGTGTTAAAAAGAAGATGGCTGCTATGAAGGAAAACTAAGAAATTTTGAAGGAATACAGTAACATTTTAAGAAATGCATAAAATAGGTTTAAAATTACATGGGTTTTTAGGATGCCAACATCTTATTTCAGCTCTCAGGTCTTGATGTCTTACTGGATTTATTTTATTCTTACAATTCATACATACATTTATATAATGAAGCAGTCTTGTCTTACAGGGAAAGCAATCCAGAAATTATTATGGCAGCTCTCAAACAAGGAGTGATATACACAAGACACTGTTTCTAAAAAACAAAAGTTGTCATTTGTTGACTCAGGAAGGCCTTTGCTCTCATATGATGCTACTACTTTGGGACAAGCTGATACTGTTCTGGGATGCACAGTGTGGTGCTCTGTGCCTTCTGCCCTACTGACTGGATTTGCCTGGGTGCCCATGGAACACACTATATGTGTCCACAGCAGAACTTACAAGTTATATTTGCAGGCAAACTGAGGCTCTTCAATAGGTTTGAGGTTCTTTCAATAGAAAAAAAAACCGAAAACCACTTTTTGTGTACTGTGTACTGTTTACCGTGGTACACAGAGCCCTCGTGTAAACAACTGCCCTTATTCTCTATCAAGATAATTAGTTTTCCATGTTATTTTTCATGCTTAGGTCACACAGATTCCTATTTCCTTGACTGTTTTCATATTCTGTTATAGTTTTCCCTCTACCATTTCAGCTGTGTTATTCTACAAGGAAATTCATGCAAACTGAACGATTCCAAGTGATTCCTGTCGGTTTACAGCTCTACTGGTGCTGTCAAAGCCTGTACTCTGTTGAATGTCTAAGACAATTTGTATAACACCACTGCCTTTGCAAAGCAAATTGTTTTAGTATTGTAATGTTATCTGCTATTGTCTCCTCTCTGAATATTTGTCCAGTTAAGCAATGATCTTAAGGTAACAATCCCCTCCATGTGTGGAAGGTGCACTAAACAGGAGTTACAGGACAGTCCTATAACAAATTCATCCAGTATGGACAAACCTCATCAAGAGTAGTGTCCAAAAGCCTGACACATAACCAGTTTTACAGTTTGGGAACTGAGCACTTTCTTCTAAGAGACTATTGGAGCTCTTGCTTACCTAGGTGGAATTTGCCTGTCTCTCTTGCTCATTTTAGGTAAATAGAAATCCACTTAATAATCTCTGTTTATTGTTTCATGCTGGCTTTGAAGGCTGAATCAATGCAAGCCCCTTTCTTTCCCACCTCAAGATGCTTTTTCCAATTTTCATATCACACCTTGCCAGCTGATCCAACTAATGCCACTGTTTGTATGGCTGTGCTGCAAATTGGATTAGTTGAATTATCCAGGATAAAAATTACTTCAGCCTGAATTGTATTAAACTTTTTTTGCTGCTGAAGCCAGACTATTTTGAATATGGGTCTTTTGTGAGCAATGGCTTGACCTTTGTGCTTTTCATGTGAAGTACAGCATGTGTCTGAAGGACTTTTTTCAGATATTCTGAAAATGTCTGAAGGACATTTTCAATACTCTGGACTTTAACTTCCTCAGATTCTTAGGAAGAAAAACAAAAACATTGTGGAAGAATAATTTGGTTCACATTGCTCTCAATGACGACATCGGAATCAGTAGAATCATGATAAATAAACATCTGTCCATGGCCCTTCTTGAATGGGTTGTTCATTGTCTGCAAGCTCTCCGTAAATCATAATCAGGAAAAGGCCCATTAGTGAGTAGATTGCAAACCAAATATGCAAGGTAGGATGCCTTTCAATATATGCCAGGGTGAACATGCCCTTTAGGAGACAGATAGTGCAGAAGCTTCAATCACAGCATGTGGTACACTGGGGCTGGTAACCGGCACGGCTTAGAAGGGAGACCACAGGCCTGCTCCCAGCACCTAGGACATCAGAAGCATCATCATCACAGAGATGGTGTACTGTTGAATTGGCTTTTGAAAAGATTAAAGCTGAAAAATCAGTGCTAGAATTCTTTATGCCCTTCTACACTGGCTGACAAATGGAGAGCAATGGGTCCTGATCACTGTGTTCCTCGAGTCTGCAATCTGCTGCCTGGATTCTGCCATATGACTGATTTTGTGCATGTTACATGCAGCACCTGCTGCTCTGTGCAGTACTTTGGGGAAAGCCAGGAAAACTGAATACACATTTTTTCCTCATGACTTCATATTAACTAAAAGCCTGTGACATACAAAACTTGATGTTGTTACAAGCTCTGCTTCTGAGTAATAACCTCTCCCTCTCTCAAGGGGGGAAAAAGTTTGAGCTTGAAACCAGGGCTCAACTACCTCCTAATCTGATATTTTGTCACTGACCCATGCAAAAAAAATGATGCTTATTTGCAATATATCAGAATTATCACATTAATGCACAGGGTTTTTTTACGTAACAGCAATTAGAAGTTGCTTAACACTTAAGTTAGGATCTAGAAATAGTGGCTGGAAATACTCCTTTTAAGAGCAAACATTTTGACAATCCCTAAGTGTCTTGCAGATAATAATTATGTTAAATTTTTATTTTGTTTATACTGACAAAAATTGATAGTAACAGGAAATGGATAATGTAATAAATCATGCCTTTGTTATATAGACAAGAAAGAATATTATAGTTTTATTATCTGGCCTTTCAAAGACAAGAGTAGTGCTGTTTGCAATCAGAAACGTGTCTCATCAGCATTTTTGCAGTCAGATTAGAAAAGCTGTGATGCCCAAGTTGTAAGACCACAAATCAGTATGGATAAGCATTCTAGTGCAAAAAAATAGCTACAGTAGTAAAGTTTTTTCTTAAAGAAAAAAACATACTCTTGGATTCACATAGCTTGTGCAGACTTTTATTTTTCTTCCTTTTTCTTATATGTACATAAAAACTAGTTTTCAGTAACAGTGGTTAAACAAACAATCAACAACCCTAAGCTGCTATGATCTCCTGGATAAAGAGACAAAAGATTTCATTCCTCTTCTGTCCCTTGCTGGCTCAAGAGCATGGCTGATCCTGCTGACCTCTGCAGCTCTGTACATAGCGTTTCATATACATGCTCCCAAATCTTGGAGTTATGGAGTTCCAAATGAGTGTATGAGTATGATGGGAGAGAAAGGCAGATTTAACCATCAAGGCTCTACAAGTTCAGTGTGAGAGCTCAATATAAGATCACGCAATAAATCCATTAAGTTGGGAACTAGAAAAAAAATGGATTTGCATTTTTGACAAAGATGAAGAGTGACTAATTTATAGCTATGAGAAATTATGAAAGCCCTGTTGTCTTTAAACAAAACTCAACATAGTAAACAACCTTCTGAAACAAATTCTTAATACCAAGAAGATAGGTTGGATAATCCATCGTGTTTTTCTATAAACTTGTGTGACTGTGGAAGAGCCATTGTATAATACGGGGGCAAAGGTTCATTTAGTACACAGTGGACACTTACAAGGATATAAGAAGAGCGTTCAGGTAACATTGCTCCATTGCATTGCCATAGACTGTACCTTCATGTTCAGTTAACAAGAATACCAAAGAATCACAGAATAAGCTGTGCTGGAAGGGACCCACAAGATCATCAAGCCCAACTTCAAGACCTGCACAGCACCACCCCTGAGAATCCCACCCTGTGCTTGAGAGCATTCTCCAAATGTATCTGGAATTTTAGGCTGGTGCTGTGACCACTTCCCCAGGGAGACTGTTCCAGAGTTGTCTGGGTGAAGAACCTTTTTCTAATATCCAACCTACACCTTGCCTGCTAACATTAAATTATGTTATAAATAGAAAAGTAGCTCTTATGGATTGAACCTCCATTAGCTTTCATAAACTAAGCCACTGACCCAGCTATGGGTTGAATCCATCTATTCCATGAGAGGTTTTGCTGTCAGTGAGGCCAGAGCACAGCTGGCTCAGGGGCATGATGTTTAGCTAACAGCAGCAGCCCATCCCCACCCCTCCTTTGAGGCCAGGAGCTGAAGGTCTTCCACTGCCAGAGTCTCAGTAAAGCTGTTTCTACTGGGGATTTGCAAGTAGGCCACTTCTGCTGCAGTGGGTAACCTGCACTCAGCATCATCAAAATGAGCCTGCACCCCTTCGATCTGCACTGGCAACATGATCTCCTCTTGCAGCAGAAAGAATAACAAGTCTTGAATTGGAATTAACAGCATGGTCCACCACATAAACTGCAATACATGACATCAAGAGACTACAACCAACTGCATAAAAAAATGCAAGAAAGGGCACAACAAATGTTAAGGCATCACTGTGTAGTTCCTCAGGATAACATATTCGGTGGCCTGAATGTCCTGCCTATCAGCTTCTCCCTCTCCTTCAATTCTGCACAGCATTTCTAATTGTGCTCCACTACATCTCTGTGTGCACCACAATCATCATTATAAAGTCAGCATTTCTCAGCAACGTCACCCAAGAGTATCTGATACATCATCTTCCTGCCTCTCATAATTGCTGAATCACTGCACTAAAGTTTTTTTACGGCAGCTACTATAATTTCAGCTCTACCCTTGATGTGGTTTAAAAGGCCTAGCAAAGACAGATATTTTATGTGTTTAGCATATATCTAATTTACCGAGCTAATATTAAATTTAATTTATATGAGAGATAAATGAATTATTGCATCTAAGAGACTAATAAAATCTCCTCATTTGTTTTCTAAATTACAGCATTTGCTCCAAAATAGGTTTTAATGGAAACAGATGACACTAGATAAAAACGTGTTTCTATGCATGCAGATATCCATCACCTTCCTTTGGAGTTCTGCTCCTCACTTAACTGGCCATGATGCAGATTCTATGTGCCTTCCACAAAAATGCTTGTCTCCTACAGGATTCAGCATACAGTTTCATGCTCAGGCAGTTTCACGTTTGAAAAGAGAGTTCTTCTAACACAGAGTTAATGATTTGGAGTGAATTATCACACCCAAAACTACATTCAAAGATTATGTCTACTGAAAGATACTGTCATCTGTTTCCATTAAAACTTATTTTGGAGCAAAACGCTGGTAGGGGATTAAAGTACAAGCACAGTTTTCAAAAAAATCTGTGTTTTAATGATAAATTTGGACTTCAAAATATTTAGGGAAACAAAGTCTGATTAGAAAACTTTTTCTTTCTAGACCCTCCCGTTCTCATCTGGTTATACAGTTCACAGAATCAATAACCAACCTTTTTTCAAAAAGTTTTCAATATATACGCTGTGGGTTTGGTTTGTAAGAATCAGTTACTTTAAAAAACCAGAAGCTGAAATCTGCAAGAGATCCTTTGTCCACCTCTGTTTAATAAGCAAGACTTAGCCCTTAATGTGGTATAAACACCAGGAGAAGAAAAAAACCCCATGAAAGTTCTATGAAATCTACATAGAAAGCCCTATGCGTGCACGAAAAGGCCTCACAAATTGATGCAGATGCCTCAGGACTGAATGATTAACTGCAGAATCACATTCAAAAATAAATTACAGGCCATAGATACAGGCCCAAAAAGGCCTGCTTCGCAGGGAAATAATTTTCTCTGTTCATTGTCACCTTATATTATCCATCCGTCATTTGGTCACCAGTTTCAGCTATTCACTTGTTGCCAAGTCTATTTTCAAGTTTCCACATTCCTTCTGTGTCATTGCATCTTCCCTTTCTCCTGGAACGCTCTGGCGCTGTGTCTGCTGGCTCTCCAGGCCCCACGGTCAAATGTAAAGTGTGTTTGGGGTCTTGAGGGAGTATGTTGGTTTCCTGGGGATTTTTCAAGCCATATTTTTTGTCCTTTGTTCTTGCACAGCTGCTCCATTACTTCACCCAAGAAAAGCTGGTGTATCAAACAAGAGTCTGAAGTAAATGTGCATCCCCTAGGGCCTTTGGGTGGGATGACACTAACTATTGTCACCTTCTTAGGGTGCTATTTAATCACTGTATACTGGCTTATAGAAGGATACAAGTGTTGATTCTTTCTTTTTTTTTTTTTTCCTATGAAAAGGGAATATTTTCTGTCTTACAGTTTCTGAGAATTTCTGGCCAAAATCCTGTTCCAGCTTACTGTCATGTATCTGGAATTTTTCCACCACGTTGAAACAAAATGTAACTTTCTGCTCTGCTCTCTTCAGGAAGCTCCTTTGAAAAACCCTGTGCAATATTATTGCATTGGTTGGGACACCATTAAGTGGTTGGGACAGCATTTTCTAGGAGACTAAGTTCTGTTGTGTTACCTGCAGTAGAAGCACAATGTAAAGTTACTTTTTAAAGGAAACATCAAGAACTGAACTTACATCTACTACCTGACCATACCCATTTCACAGAGTTTTTCAAGGTATTTTTTCTTGTGAAATAGGAGAATAAACAGCACCCTTTCTTTACACTGAGTGCTTCCTTGACTGTTTCTGTGTTCTTCATTCTGCTTGCTCACAGTTTGGTATCTTAAGAAAACAGGTATAGCCCTGCCCAAAAACATTCCTTCTTTTTTCCATTCAGGGAAGAAATGAATCCCAAACTTTTCCTTGTTTGCCAAGATACTCTTACACAGATCTTGCAACACATTTTTCCCTCTTTTCTGCAGCAGTTGGGTGGAGAGGTTTTTCTAATTTTTTTTTTAATCACATTGAAATTATTTCTGAGCCCACTTCCTGCTGCCTTTTTAAAAGATATGCATTTGGCAATTGTGTTGTGACATTTTGTTATTATTAGCATTTGGGGGAAAAGAAAAAAGATTCAAGTACATCCCTCAATGAAACTTCAGCAATGATGATGTTCTCATTAGTGTTTTCACCGACAGCAGTCACACAAAATTTTAACTGTGAGATACAGTCCTGGCTCAGTGTTTCTCAGCAGCATTGGCAAAAACGTACAACTGTCCCACAGGATTTTGTTTTAATCCCTTTAATATTACCATCAACATTGCGGCTTGATGAAATGACCAAGAGAAGGTGTTGGCTGCAGCAAGAAGCAGCTGAGATGGTGCTGTCTGTGTGCCTGGCTAAGCGCAGTACTTGCCTTTGCCTCTTCTCTTCTTGCCAGAGCTGAAGGGCCACAACCAAACCTCCTGTGATCACATAGCAATGGACACCATCCCAGCTCAGCTGCAGTACTCAGGAGAAAGGTGCTGAAAGGAAAACAGCTTGCTTTGACTTGACCCACAACATTTCCTTATAACTGGAATATTCCCAGACAGTTTCTTCTCCCAGAAACCAGGGAAGCATAAACCCTACCCTTGCTTTTCCCACCTCTACCTATCTAAGGAACTGACTGCTTTCTGCCTGCCTGAAGGCTCTCCAAGAAATACATAACTGTTAGAAAATAAACCATAAAAACCAGCAAACTTAGCTGGACCTGATCTTGTGTTTTTTTAAATTTCCTTAAAATAAAGAAAAGGGACATTGCTTCCTGTTAACTGTGCTGTTGATTTCTTTTTCCTGTGCCTATAAACAAGTTGCCTTAATTTCCCTGTTACCAGCCCTCATACTTACCCTTTTGCTCCACAACTTGTCTCAATTTAGGCCACAGCTGTCTCTAGTCTCTGGGCTAAATACTAAACTAACTGATTTTAGTAAAATAACTCACTCTGTTTTCACCAGTAAATAACCCAAAGCTACCAAACAAGTAATCTCATGGCTTGGGCTCATTCTGTCAGTTGTCCTTGCTACCATTGTCTGGTTCTTCACTTCACTTTTCTTTGTCTTTCCTGACGGGCTACTTGTTCCCAGACATTTTTTTTTTTGTCTTCTTCACTCACCACCTTTTCCCCACTACCTGTCACTACTTCTATGGTCAGAGCATTGCAACCATTTATTTCAATTTCTAACCATAATAAAACCTGTCAATTCAAATCAATCTGGATGCTTTTAAACAAGTGCACCCTACCGTGACAGATAACATTAATTAAGTCATTAAGCTATGCTAGAAATGCTATCCAAGGAAATTAAGCTGTTATGGCTTCTACCTCCCTAAATATCAAAGGTTGATTTCTTTTTTTTTTGTTTGTTTTGTTTTTGGCTGTTTGATTTTTATTTTTTGTTTTTAATGAAGAGGTTATTAAATATAAAATACTCATTTATTTGTCATGCTCTACTACTTGAGTCATTTTGCAAAGGCACTTCAGCTGTTTGATATCTTCCATCCATCATTTGGACAGTGAGAAATAACCCCTCAACCCCTAAAGTGGTTGCTCCACGCAACTGGAATTCACAATGCAGGGAACGTTCATTGTATCAACTGGCTCTGATCTGGTTTACAATATGTCAACACTTTCTGCTGTGTTTATCAAGTGCATGTGAGAAGCAATTGAGGTTCAACAAAAGGGAAAAGGAATATGCAAGTTTTTACAGCTGATTTATTAAATCATATGATCCAGGAAAAAGAAAAAAAAAAATTAAAAAAAAAATAAAATCAGTCCAAACAGCTGAGTTTTACTTGAGCTGACTTGACCCTAACTGACCTTAAAGGAGAGAACTTTTTATCTGTATCCCCTACTCCCTAACTGTACTAAGTGCAACTATGCTCCTCAACCACACTAACTGAGGTAAATGTGAGGTTTAGTAATCCTCTGCAGCTTGAATAAAGGTAATTTTTGTTCTGACAGCCAAATTAAGAAAGTTCTGATTGAAGCAGTGAGTTCTCAAGGTCCATTCTTTCAAATGTGAAGATACAAGTGTCAGGATAGGCTGAATTTGAAATTTGTGGCCTAAATAAATTCAGACCTGAGCTTACAGCACTTATTTTAATACCCAAATATAAGGTCAGTCATAAGAAAAGACATGATAAGCATAAGCTTGAAAGAAACAGAGGAGTTATTAATTAATTAATTAATTTCAGAATTTACTTTCTGTCTTTCATTTTTGCCAAAATTTTCTTTTTAAGTTTCTTTGTGTGTATAACCTGAACATCTCTGTTGTCTTCTTCTGATCTCAATTCCTCTGTATAGATGAAGGAGCCACATAAAGTGATTCAAATGTGTCCTTTTCTTTTTTTTTGACATGCTGGTCTGAATTTGGATTGACATTTCACCATCAGTCTTTATTGTTTTATTTTTCACAAGCTGTGAAAACAAATTTTTCTCTGTATTTCTGGTATAAATACTGGAAATTATGTATGTAAACATGATTTTGCAAGACAATTTGTATTAGAACTATTTTTGAGGCAACCTGGAGAAAAATAACAGAGCAGAGGAGAGTATGTTTTTGAAACATGGACCACTGAAACAGCACAGAGAAGGAAGAGTGAGGCAGTGAAAGCAGAGTCAGTGAAAGCAGATAGCATGCAGTCTGCAGGCCAAAATCATGATTTGTTGACCTATAACTCAGAAGGAAGACAAAGAAAGGAACTATGGTTTATGACTAGCAGTCAAGAAGTAACTGAGTATGTGCTTATGCAATAAATTCTGTATTAATTCTCTGTAGGTAGAAGACTTTTTTCTCCTTTATTTTCCCCTCCAGCAGGAAAATTGGATAAGCACAAGCAGATCAATGCTGGTGAGCCTATTACTTCTTCTGTATATATATATAAAGATGCTGTTCTGATCTTCACAGTTGTATTTATTGTGTAGTAGAACAGGATCCATATGCAGAGAAATAACACTTTCTCATATGTACATCACTGGCAAGCCCCAACAACCTATAGCTGTTTCCAATGTAAATAAGTAAAATATTATATTAGAGATGCATTTGGTTTTAGTTTCTTCAAAAAGCACCTGAAGATTAAACTTCAAATCACGTTGTTTGTTTTCTACGTGTTACTTTACTACAAACAATATTTTCAAGTATTTCTGCTATGAAAAAAACACCCTGGAGACGAGAGGTCCTGTAGGATCTGCCACAGCAGAAAGCATAATGAAATTAATCTCACCTGCAGGCTAAGGAGTGGAAAGTTAAAACACAACATTTTTTGAAAAGTAGGTTAAGATATCAAAATTTGATTGTAACAGTATACGAATGTATCACATGAATTAGTTCCACTACCTGGGAAAATGTCCAAAGGCTTCTTATCAGGAAAGCAAATATTTTCGTGAACCAACCCACACTTCAGGGAAAATGTTACTCAAACAGAGATTATCTGCCTAAACACCATGCCTAGAGCTCCTTGAATCCTCTCTGTAAAAAGGTATTTTCCTGTGGCATTTATCCATCTCTGAAAAATCAATATTGCAACCAGATCATATTCTACAAAGGGTAAAAACAATGGCTTTTACCTAATTCTACACCAGCCAAAAACCAGCGCAACCTATTTTCTGATTAAATCAGAGCAGCTTAGCCAGTTAGAGAGCAAGAATCAATGATCACCTTAACCACACATCCCTCAAATGAGGCATTAAAAAAGCACCAAAAAGAAGCTTCATTAAAAAGAGCTTTTTATCTGCAAAAAGAAACATATAATAGAATCAATGAAGTAATTAAATTTTCACTAGAGACAAAGCAAAAATGTTAATGCCTGGGATGTTCAAAAAATTCCATTCCTCTTTTTCTGGTTTATAATTTGCTATTTGAATGCTTACATTTAATACAGCAATGACAATAACCAGTCTATGTTTGAGATCACCCAAGACATTTTTCTTGCATCTCAACTTTTTGAAACCGCCCATTATATCAGGACGACACCTTCAGTTCCATTTCTTAGAAAAGCTTTCTAATTTTTCCTGACTCTAAAAAACAGGGAAATATAAAAATAAAATTTAAAACTTATAAACCAATAGAAGCATTTCAGAAGGGTATTTTGGGCGCTTTTTTGTTGTTGTTGTTGTTTTTGTTGTTGTTGTTGCTTTTAGCATGCATTTATTGACTAGTGGGCCAACCTTATGATTTTAGAAGAGGAACAGGTTTTTTCATGAGCATGGACTTGAGTCAATCTGTCTGAATCTCACTGCAGGGTTATGGTCTAGGGTTTGTCAATGGAGAGAAAGCACAGCAGAGAGAGACAGAGAGAGGCAGAGCAGAACACCTACTCCTAATTAATCCCCTACTAAGACACTTCCTGGATCTGTGATAAAGCCGTCATATTTTGGAGTAGTTTACTACACTCAGATGACCATTACAAGGAAACCTAGAAACACATCTCTTTTCCAGGACTATGAGGTGGAGCTTTCTCGAATTCCTTGCCCTCACTCACAATCCAGTTTTCTGGGCACAATATAAGCTAATAGAATTAATTTAAATTATGATCATTTGTTTGAATAAAAGTTTTTGGGTTTTTTTTCTGACCAGTAAACAACCAAAAGAATTAACAATCACATTTGTCATTACTTTAACTCTTCACTACAGTCATATTTTATATGAAATATGTTTTTAATTCATGCTTAGGGATCTGGGAGACATACTGAATAGTGCTAAAGAAAATGGTTTTTAAATAAGCATTCTCATTCTTTCAAGTAAATTCAGTGATCATAGAAAAATAAACAAACCAATGCAGCAGGCAACCAAAATACTGCTGCTGAAGCTGTTTTTGTTTTTTTTAAACAATTTTGGGCTTTTTTGTCTTGGGAATTCTTTTTCCAATATTATTGACTACATTTTCAGTACTGTAAAAGAATATTAAATATTTTGATTTTAAATTACTATATTAATATTGTGCAGGTTTTGTCACAGAAGGAAGCACATATCCATGGGCCAGGAGCGTTACAGCAGAATCATGAAGGTGCCACAGAACCAAAACATGTGAGTCGTTCTAAATACTCTCCCAACATCACCCCTACATATTAATGGGTGCCTGTTTGAGGAGTCAGAGGCAGCCAGGCATGATGCTCTCCTCATCTGAGGAAATACCCCACTGCTGAAATTCAGCTCGAGCAGCTTCTGGCCCCTGCTTGGATGGGCTTGAATCAGACCAAAGGTCAAACTGCTGTCATCACAGGGCTGCCTCACATCCTTCCACTTACAGAGCAAATTTAATCAGCTTATTCCAGGTCACAAGCAGAAATGCAGACTTGTTCTTGAAGATAGCGTCAACCTGTTGCAAAATCAAGGAAGAGGGGGTTTGACCTTAGTTCGTTTAGGTGCTCCCTGCTGAACTGTATCAGGCTGTGCTCACTGTCCAGTGCTCATGTCAAGTACATATTTTGCTTTCTACACGGTGTATTACATTATAGCTATTACAGCTGTTCAATATTTTTTTACTGGTTACTATAATGGAAGAAAATATTTTCACTAAAAATACATCTTTGCCTTTTAAAAATGATTTAAGGAAGCAAACAATGTGGTAGTTTAAGGATAAAAATACTTTTCATTTATAGTTCAATCTTCCTTCCTTCCTTCCTTCCCTTTAATAAGAATTTCTTTTTGTTTTGTTGTTAAAACCCAACTATTACAATCTGTAATTTTTCCTTCCCCTAATCAATTAACCTTTGAAGTCCCTATAGAGAGACTATTACAGGTCCTTTCCCTACTGAACTGCCTACTTGCCTCTGCCTCCTGTGCACCTGTGATGCCATAAATTAGTCACAGATGGCCTGCTAGGATGTAATCACTGCCATTTGTCATGAAGTTGATAGCTGTATCACTTTCTCTTGCTCTGCAGAATCTACTTCTTGACAGGTCAAAATTTCTACCTCTGTAAGTTCTATTAGGAAAAGAAAGAGAAAAGTTCAAAGGTCAAGCCCTGCCAGGACTCTAACCCCCTGAAAAGGAGTAACAAATCTCATATTAGATGCCCAGAATCCCTCTGTTCTGAGTGTGGAGACTTTGATGCCAAAACAGTGAACCCTGTGAGATTCCCAACCTAACTGTTCTCTAGTTACTCAGAGCAAGTAAAACACAAAAGATGAGTGTTTTTTAAATCCCAGAGCCATAATGAGGAGTCTGTTCCTGCAGTCTCCCTTCTGGCAGGTTTGATTTTTTATTTTCTTCTCCCTGAAATACTGGCCTGGGACAATGTCAAGAGAAAAGGATTTCCTTGCCCTTGTAACAATCTATTAGTTATGGTGTTTCCCCAAGAAGTCGATAGGATAGGTAGTGTGTTCTTTTTCCTTCTCTTACTAACACACAGGAACATCTCTTAGCTCTTCCAGGAGGACTTATTTGACTTTCCAGGAAAGGGCCACAAGCAGCCACTCACCCCCTGCGGTGCTGGTGGGTGCTGCCATGTGGGAAACAGCTCAAGCCAAAGTGGTGAAAAGGCAGCCTGATTGCACAGCTGGTGGTGGGGGTGTGACCTGGGGAGACCCAGCCCTTGGCACCGTTTTCCCCGTCTGATCCCTCTGCCATTTGGATCAGGCAATTATGGGCCTGTGGAGCAGGAAAGGAAGGAACTGAAACCTGAGAGTAGATCTTAAAAAGTCTTAGTGTGAAACAAGTTTTGTCTGTCTATCCTGAGACACTTCAAGTCCTGTACAGACTTTCAGATAGGCTTCCTGGCTACGGCAGTTCTTTGGTCCTGGACCTACTTGCAGGTGTTTCTTTTTCACAGTAAACTTATTTTTTATATCAGCCTAATTGTAATATCAATTTTAAAACTAGATAAATGATTCAGTCTTGTAGTTTGCTTTTACATAAACTTCCTTAGTAAAAGAAACATTTTGTAAATAGCAATTAACTAAGGGTGCTTTGCCCACTTCAATATTTTTCATTGGAGAAGAGAAGTAGCAAATAATCAGGTTTTCAAATTAAGCTTTAACAGCAGTAAGACAAAGCCTGGAACCTAAAACCAAAGACAAGTAATTCAGGAGTGTGACAGT
Source organism: Lycocorax pyrrhopterus obiensis (assembly GCA_014706295.1). NCBI lineage: Eukaryota > Metazoa > Chordata > Aves > Passeriformes > Paradisaeidae > Lycocorax > Lycocorax pyrrhopterus. Next base: position 10,507,636 of record JACSVZ010000015.1, read on the forward strand.
TAACTTCTGAATGCTCACCTTGGAATATTTCCTAGAGAGGAAGGTCTGAAAATCATAAACCTTTAAGATCTGAGCCTGTATGCCCTGGCTTTCAGACTTTAACTGCTAGATTGTGCTTCTGCTATCACCGTTACCTCTCAATCTTGAATCTCAAACATTTTAGAAAAAAAGGGAAAGATTCATCTTATGAGTCCAGTCAAATTAACTGCATCCAAATAAACCAGTACTTGATCTAAAACCAGCACTTGACTTAAAACCAGCAAAAAATTTACATAAAAAGATTTGAGGATTTGATTATATCACCCTTTGTCCTTACAAAGTTTATAATTAATGTAAAACAATAGATAGCAGCTGGCTCTTGTTTATAGGGCAGCCAGTTCCATGGGTGATACTGTGTGTTGTGTAGCTGAAGAATAATCACTTCATTATTCTCCTACAGTAACCTCTACTGAAATATTTCTGGGTTTTTTAAGATAAATTTTCATTTATTGTAAATGTTTTACATTGCTACAGTTGTACTTTGTACAAACAAACCATTTCCCTACACCAAAGGAAGGAAGCCAGATTCCTACACACTGTATCAGTGTCCAAACCACCCTCAAGTAACAAAATCATTATGGTACATATTTCCGTGTTCTACTGACTATCTAAATGCTCAATACAAAAAAGAGAAAAACTCTGTCAGCTACACTGCTGTATACACTGTAACATGGTAAATAAATGGCTTCCTGAGAAAACAGAAGCTATCTATCCATGAAAATTTTTTCAGACAAATTTAGGAAGAATGTGATTATTTTGAAGTCTAACTTACAGAATAAAGAGGATTTTCTTATTTTCCTAGCCCTTTCCCTTTCCTTCTTCTCTCCATCTTTTACTACATGAAACTTTTTGAAAATGTTAGTTTGTGAATAGGACCGATAAAATTTATATCATATTTTACAGTAATTAACTTCAGGGTAACAAAATTCATGCAATTTAAGAATAATCTTATTGCAATTGACATGGAATTATTAAGGTTAGAAAAGACCTTTAAGATCTTCAAGTCAGTCAGTTAACCCAACACTACCAAGTCAGCACTAAATCATGTCCCTAAGTGCCCCATCTTCACATCTTTTAAATATCTCCAGGGTAGATGACTCAACCACTTTCCTGGGCAGCCTGTTCCTGTACTTGACAAACCTTTGGGTGATTTTTTTTTTTCTAATATCCAATCTAAACCTCCTCTGGTGCAACTTGAGGCCATTTCCTCTTTTTCCCTATGTTTGTTACTTGAAAGAAGAGACAGACCCCTACCTTACTATAATTTCCTTTCAGGTACTTGTAGAGAGTTATAGTTTGTTGGTAATAAATGAAAATTCTGTTGCAGCACATTGACACAGCATCAGCCCAGTGTTGTCCTCCTCTTTGATTCTACCTTCATTTTGCATGTAGAAAAATTCTTGCCTACTACTTATTGTAGCTTTTTTTTCCTTAGGAGTTTATTGGCTTGTACTGAGAGCCACAAATTCAAACAAAATAGAGATGATTTATTTTGATGAGGTTCCAAGTAGGTGAATTTAATTGTCATATTTTCAGTCAGCATAAACTAAAGCAGAACAGAGAGAAATCTGAGCATATTTAATCACAGAGTGCTGTCGTGCTGCTGAGGAAAGTCATAAACAGTTGACTCCAAGCTGGGAACATCATGCCAAACATTTGTATCTGGAACAGGACTGTACGTTCCACCAGTGTGCTGCAACAGGGAAAGCGTTACACAGGGAGTTCAGTACAAGTAGAAAAACATTTCGAAAATGAAAGAGGTCAGGACAGGAGGGGTGGAATGGGCCTGGAGGGTGTTGTGCATCCAGAAAAGAAGAAAATATTATGTTTCTTAATATGGGACAAAACCGAGTAAAATTATTTGCTATATAATCCACTCAGAAGAGAAGAAAGTCAAAGAATTCCCGAGGGACATTTTTTTTTCACAATCAGACTCAAAATAAGGAAATTTGAGTGACAGACAACTGAATCCACTACAATTAGCATATGTCTTCCTTGCTGGCAACAAGATCAAACTGAGGACTGTATGAGCACTGCATGCCCATCATGTTACTAAAAGTTTTGCTAAGCATAGGAAGGAAATGATACTGCTTTGATGTTACTCTTGGCTTCCAGTCCCAGGATTTGGATGAAAAAAGACTGCAATAATATTTTAACCTGCTTATAGGGATTCAAACCCATCTCTCTCAGCAGAGTGCCCTAATCACTCTGTGGTTTAGGGAAGAAAGCACACTCCACATGCCTACTGCTGAAGTTGCTCCAGGATTCACTGGTGGAGAGAGAAGCGCTAGGAGAGGCAGATGGAAAACAGATTGTATTCCTGTGGTAAGGCATTAACCTTGGAGAAACACAGACCCTCTGCTAATGTTTGTGCTATCAGGGTGTGGGTGGAATGCATGTCTCCTTCCAGGCTGCAGTCCCAACATCTGGGATCCCAGCCCAGGTCAGCTCAGTACCATAACTAGGAGAGTTTTGTACTGAGTTAAACTACCAAGTTCTGCACCTTAAACACCGAGTACAGTCACACTTTCTCTCAAGCTGTCTGGCTTTAACTATGTTTTGACCTTTCACTTTCAGCAGGTAAGATGAAGTCTGTTCTAAACATCGCCTTTCCCATAAGAACTGTCAGAGGATTGGTGCTGAGCAGGCAGACAAGCCTGGATCTGAATCTTCCAGGGCTGAAGCAGGAGTGCAGCTGCAGCTCTGCACTAAACACATTTCTGCTTAAGAACAAGTTCTGGGTCATCATCCTGATATCTCTAATTCTCCCCGTGCTGTGTCTGGAGAGTCAGTGGATTTCATTCAGGATTTTGGCTTGTTTAGGGGCCAGGCTCACGCTCTTCAGGGCACCATGCTGCCTTCTGATTAGATGCCTGCGTGTGCACCCTAAGCCTTATGCTTTAATCCATCACTTATGCAGCACTTACATATAATTCCTGATTAAACAGTTCTTGTGCCATGAATTTAATTTTTCTTAGCCTTAAGATCTTCATTAATTCATTTGTACTCCTAAATTTCACCTTATTTCTAGCTCTACAGCATGACTTTCCTTCTCTTGTGCTGCTTCTGCAGCTATTCTGGTCTTTGGCCAGCTCTTAGTCAAATATGTTCAAATTAATGCAGGTGGCTTAAAATCTATTTAAGTTAGTAAATTAATGAAATGTAAATCAAAATCAACAGACACTTCCCCTTAGCATACTGTATGTTTTCTGTTATCAGACTGTTTAAATTATACAATGTCTGGTCTATGTCTTCTTCTATTTCTTCAGCAGCACTTAGTACAAGTAAACAGGGGCATTCAGCAAAATCTAATCCAAACAGAGCACTCCTTGATTTACTCCAAAACTACATATTAGAATAAAGACAAGTCTATATTTTCTTAAATCTCTGTTTTGACTAGTAAGCAATGACTCTACAGGCCAAATTCCCCTTCCTTCAATTAGAGCTGCATATTGTTTTTTCATTCGAACGACCACACACAAATTGCTCTGGTCTAATGCCCAGATAGTACACAGATTTCTTGTAGCAATTCATTTAAGAAAGTTGAATTCTGTATTTTATATATTGCTTTTTATTTGAGAAATTAGTTGTGCATTTTGTAAATGTAAAATGCATTTATCCAAGGGTGTGTTGTTGTTCCAAACTTCTGCATAAAAAAAAGTCTTTCTTTTGCTATTGTTCCCCTTAAGGGCTATTTAATATAATCCTATCCTTTCAACAATGTAGATTAAGTTTTTTGGTTGTTTGATTATTTTATCACCAAAACTCTGTCTTCTTCTGAGACCAAACCTCTGGATAGATGAAAATCATAATTTATCAACATGAGCAGAGAAAAACCCCATAAAATTATTGTCAAATCAGATATCTTTTGTGATCATTTCAAATTTGTTCAGTCAGAAAACTGCCTGTTAAATACCTGACAATACAGTCAAAATCTGATTTATTTTAACTTCAGCCAATCTGCTTTGTTTGAATTGAAAAGTCAAATAGTTCTGCTTTGGAAAAAATGGCACCACTTCATAGGAAATATATAAGTCGATGTACACTAGTGTAAGACTTGGGTTTCTTTGTTTGTTAACATCTGCATATGCTCTAGGCCACAACACTCTTAATCCCCAGCACTGGTTCTGTTTTGCCCTTATTTGTCTGCATGATGCTGACTGACACCTCACGACTTTTAGCCACACTGCCTCCATTTCCTCCTTAGCTTGGTTACTCCATAGCTGGTTCACCAGCCAACATAGTTAGAATCTCCATTCTACTTTAGTGAAAATGGTAGTGTAAATGGTAATTTATCCATCCAAATAAATGAGAAAAAAATCCTCACATTAGAAGTATGTGTTAGTAATACATGTATTCTTTTTGTTATTTGATTTACATCTTGTTAGTTCAGAGAAATCCTGTATCTTTCACATATAACTCTAAAAACTGGGGATGTTGCCTAGGGTTTGCAGAGTAAACAATTCTTAATCTACTCAATGTTTTTCCCTGCTGTACACACCCTGTAACTTAACTGTATCCCAAACATGCTGCAGTCATTTAAAGAATATGTGTCTCGGCTTTCATTCAACAACTTTTTGAGCTTGAAAACCATACATCTGTAAATCTGAGTCAGAATCATTTCAACCTATTTTATTGAGTCCAAAGGGAAGACAGAAAAGTGACAATTATCTAATGTTACCCTTCCTGACCTCAGCAGAGTCTGTGGGAATTTTCCTACTGAGTTCATGGAGTCGAAATTTTGACCTGGGTTAGTTCCAACCTTTGAAGAGAAGAGGGTGAACAGCACCTGCAATCTCTTTTATATGATTATTAGGATGTGGGGAAAACAAATACTTCTTCCCAAAATAAAAGCCCATCTCTGGCATCTTTTTTGAGACACCCTTACGATTCAGATAGAAAAAGAAATCTGAATTACCCCACAGACAATGAAAGGAATTAGATTCTGAAAAAGTGGTGTAAGTCTAGTGGGTTTTACTTCACATGTCATGTAAAACTCAACCACAGTGAGAAATGTCAGTCAGCATCCCATGGAAATATGACCAACCAAAACAAAGTCAGTGCAGAGTACCTTCTCTGCAAGATTTTACGTATCTTTCTTCTTCCTGAAAAAATTTGCCATGATGTAGGCGACATAATGACGTAATTGTGCCAATAAAACCCACTGAAATTGGTGGCTGTGGTTTCATACCCACGGGGTATGAGCACATACTGTTATGAGCAAGAGCAAATTTTAGAGGATCAATTGCAAAATAAAATTCCACTGAATTTCTAAAATACTTACTCCTCCCCTGCCCTTCTTCTTCTCTCTTTCCATACCACAAGACAAATGAAATGGCTTTGTTATCTTTCCCTTCTGCTCCACAGGAACCAACTGCCTTTATATTCCACTGAATTAAATAATTATATAAATCCCAGAGCAGTCATTCTGAAACTTTTTTTTTTCTCCCAGTAACGACATCTTCTCTCATTAAAAAAAAATCTCTGTCTGCACACCTTGCTGTGATTTGTAGCATGATTGCAGTGTATTCAGAGGCAACTTATTTCATACGAGTATTAGCACTTGAGTTTACATTTGTAAGTTAGGTAGGTTTTTAAATCTGAAAGTATTTCTCCCTGTTTAAGTATTTTATTACTGCTCTCTTTTCTTCTCTCCAAGAAAACTTGGCTTAATAAAAATTATTTTATAACATCACTGTATTCCAGCTACTGTGAAAGCAATGATTTGCAAATTACTGAAACATCACAGTTGCCTTTGTAGTGTTTCACCCTTCTGATCATGCTGGAATGAGGACATCCAAAGCAAATCTCCCTATGTTCCGACCACTTGACTATATGGCGCCATTTTTATTTGCACATGCTAATACAGAAGATTTATTGCGTCAGTTTATGAAATTGTTTTAAAACAACAACCAAAGGCAACTAAAGTAGTCTGATTTTACCTCTGAGGAAAATAATCAATCATCAGATATAGGGTTAAATTCTAAAGAGTTAAACTGCAGTTGTTGGTATACCTCCATCGGTTTGTAGATAAGGACCTAAAGTGCCTAATTCGATACCTAAGAGAGTTTCAGGAGGTCTGCTCTCAGTTCAGTCCCATAACATAATAAATTAATATTGCAGCCCTGCACATCATTCTCATCAAACACTTTCCAATTCATCTTCCACATTTCCTCTCCATTCTTGCCAGCACAGGAGTATCCTGGGCTATGGCGTTCTTGCTTAAAATCCAACTGCAGTTCTGGGCCAAGAAAAAGAAATATCTGAATTTGTATGTACATGAGGAAATAAAGTGTATTATGAGTGCCTCTGAGTACATTTCGGCATAAACCATTGCTTTCACCTTGTTTTACTGTGATATTGACCTTCCCTCAACTATTTGCATAGCAGCAATGTAGTAAGTAACTTAATTTTAAAAAGTAAGAAATTTGATTTCAATTCCAACCTGAGGGAATTCAACCCATCCATATATTTTCTGAAAAGTGTTCTAACAGACATGCTGTTAAGAATATTTGAGCTTTGGTGGTTACAGAAAATGAAAGTATATAGAAATTTTAAGAAGAAAACCCTTCTGACTCTTTGAAGGTGGGGCACTACACAACCAGTGATGCAGAACCTAGGGATCCAGAAGAATGACGGCATCTTGGACATTGCCCTGCAAGAAAAGAAATATGTGGACCCCTACCTGATCATCAAACTATTTCTATTCTTCTTCCTACAGCTTTTTAAGGTAAAATACACTTAACATGTAGAACCTGATGTTTGAGCTAAAAAGGGAAGAGGAAATTCAGAAAAAATTGTGTTCTTAGTGCATCATGTTGGGTAGCTGAGGATGTCTTCAGAGATTCCTTAGTCTCAGCCACATTGGTTATTCTTAATTTCCTTGCTGGTTTACAACCTAGATGCCTAGTTTCAAGAATCGTAGCTATTAGTTGTGTTATTTTGGCAATTACTCTAGACCTTGAGCTCAGTGTTTAGTACTGAAATTATTTCAAAAGCATATCCTTCAACACTGTGTGATAGTTTATAGCTACAGCTCTGGTAAATAGCAAGTGATTTCTAATGCCTTGCATTCCTTTCAAAATAAAACAGCCTTTTCTTCCTGCAGGGGATGAAGACAGATTGCCCTTCTCTAGTTCTTTTAAATTATGCATATGCCTCATTTTAATAATTTGTTTATATCTCAGTGACTTGTAATAAATGGTGGCATTGAAATGTTTGTGGACTGAGAGTTTTTCCCAGACAGAGGTGGAAGATGGACAATAAGGATTTGCTGTTTCGAAGCTGTTGTATATGGGACAGTCTCTAGACTTGCCAAGGTGCATTTATTGAATAAAAAAGCTACATGTACTAGTTAACATGATATATGCCAGGTACCAGAGTTATAAGGCATTAGGTCAGATATAAACATGGGAGTCAAACAGCAGAGCATTGTTCAGAAATAAATTGAGCCGTCTGTCCCTCTTTGGGAGGGAACACATTGCCTTAATAAAATACTCAATAGATTTTTCAATTACTCCAAAAGAAAATGAACAGCAAGAGAATGAGGCCTTCTGCAAAAAGTTATGTTTCTGGTACAAGCTGCAGTTTAACCAGCAATTGATACAGATATGTACCACATATATTAACCATTAATATAAAAATGAACAGAATTTGTGAAAAACCTCTTTGGGAAAACACATTGCTACTGATAGTTAATTTCAAAGGAACCTAATAGAACTGACCATGCACTGGGCCAAAATTTTGGCAGTAATTATGTTTATTTGACAATTTCTATAAATATTCTCCAGTTTATTTACAGCAGGAATAATGTTAATAATAATAATGACAACATCACCAATTGAACAACAACAACAATAATATTAATTAGAATAACAGTTATTATTATTATTAATAATAATAATAGTAATAACAACTACTGCCTCAAATTTCAGAAAATAAATCTCAGCTGCCTTAAATGACAACTTAATTTCTATAAAATTCTCTGACCTTTTATAGTTACTACCTTTGGTTTACATTATCCAGTACTGACACAGGAATAAAATGTTGTCAAATAATGGAAATAGGGTTATTTTTTAATAATTTCCAAGATGGATTGAGGAACAGCCTTGGAAAGCTTAAGAAAGCCTGTTCTCATTCTATTTGCAGTTCAACTTCTAAATGAAAGTGATTTAAACAAACAGCAACACAAGCCACCAAAACCTTTAGTTTTATGACATGTCAGGTTGAGAATCACAGTGAAATCATAAATGTATTGGCTTTAGAAAGTTATTATCAGAAGCTTACTTGTGCTGAAAAAAAAAAGCATTGGGGATAGTCCAAACCAGTACAGTTATAATGCTTGAACTAAAAAAAGTCATGATTCTGAAGCCAAAGTAGGACAATCATAACAATGTGTTTTAGTTCTAATGCACTCTGGCAAATAATAAGCACATAAGAATTTAGCAACATCAATTTAGCACTATCAAGTTCAAGCACCAAATATTTCAAATCAGTGGAATATACTGTCTGTATATAATTCTGAAGTCAACTATACTGATGAACTATGACCATTTTTTAGTAATGTGGGTGGATCTGTTAAAAATTAAGGAAAGCCAAACCATTGAAAATTAGTATTGTTTCTCATCTTATTTCAAAAATTCAATATGTTCTGATATATTTAAGAACAAATCTGAAGAATATGTGCCACAATAGCAACAATTTACTGGGTTCTTTCTTGTTGATTAATTCTGATTTCTTTATTCTAACTAGAATAATTGTTTAGATCAGCTGTTCTTGCCTTCCACCTCAGTCTGAAGGCAAAAGTTTAAGAAAATTCAACCAGTCTATTCTTTGTGAAGGTCCAAAAGTGGAGCTCACTGAAAATTTTCACGACTCGCATCTCTCTGAGCTTTACAACATAAACAACAGCTACAGAAAAACAGAGAAACAGAGCAAGGGCACCAAATCCAGTCTATTGTTGCTGCGTGGAACCAAATCATATAATCTCTTCAGCAATTTCATCCATCATGATCCTAAAAATGCCTACAGTCTTAATTATTTTATGTACTGGATGCACCAAAACATCTTTACATGGATAGAAAGACTTTGCTTTTTTAAAATTCATTTACAGTTTACAGACATTTATTTTTGCATCCGGATTATCCTTGTAGTAAAGTAACTTTTATTTACTTCTAGTAATCCCATTAGTTTGTATTTATACATGCATAAAAATATATCTATATAAATGTATGTGTGTGTATCCTCAAACAGGTATACATGCACATGTATATGCACACATCCACGCACATCCACACCCACCATTCCCATGCCCATCCCTGGAGGTGCTCAAGGCCAGGTTGGATGGGGCTCCGAGCCACCTGGTCTAGGGAATGGTGCCTCTGTCCATGGCACAGGGTTGGAACGAGATGATCTTCAGTGTCCCTTCCAACCCAAACCACTTTATGATTCTATGATATACACACATGCACATATATACATATGTCTATATATACACATATATATTTGGAACTATTTTTACATATATAGTGAACCATAGAATTGCTTAGGTTGGACTCTAAGATCATTGAGTCCAAGATATTGTTTTTTGCAACAGTATTGGCACTTTGTGCATAAGCATGTGTATATGTTTATGGTTGAGCTTGATGGTCTTAGAGGTCTTTTCCAACCTAAATACTTCTGTGACTCTGTAATATTTAAATACTCTGCTGTTGATCAGGAAAACATGTTTTCTGTGAAGGAGAAAATAAAAGACATGGAAAGATTTCCTTTCTTCCATTAGCACACATTACAAGGAAGTGAATCTTTTTACAAATACAAACTTTGGCTTGAAATCTGAATGCCATTCAAGTTCTGACAAAGTAATCAATCCCCGGAATGGAGATGGAATATTATTTTCTAAGCACACTTTAAAAAAAAAAACAAATACTTTAATTTTCCAATTTATTTAAATTCCCCTTTTCAGTGTTTATCTTTGTTAAGTACCTATACTCTGACCTAGGAAACTGCACCTTCTAGATGTGCAGTTTGAATGAACCAGAGAAGCTCCAGCAACAAACTTGAAATTTCAAATTCAAACACCCCATAGTACAAAAACACTTTCAATGATATTGACAAGAGTTTAGTTCTCCTTTATGTTGTCAAAGACATGGTATGCATGTCCATTACCTAACACCTTTAAGAAGAGTCTATAGACAACTTTGTCTATATTCCAGCAATGTGAACCAACCACCTTTCTACGCCTTTAATTGTTACAGCTCAACAGTTGCAGAAGGTATTTCACCTTCCTCTCTTCTCACTTGGAGTGTCATTTTCCCACTTCTATAGAGAAAAAAACCCACAATATATATTGTTTGTATTGGTACTCCAGAGTTGTTTCTCAAGTTGACAATGAAACCCTTTTCAAAAGGTGTCTGTATGGTTTACAATAATCCACTGTGGGTGTGAATGACAGAATTCTGCCAAAAAGAATTCTCACTGCAAAACTTCAGTGTCTTTACACAGGGAGGCAGGAAGAGAGCTGCTGTTTCTCTAAAACATCCCATATAATCTTGAAAACATTGAACCCTTGAAGTCTGTTCCAGTCAGGAGGTTCTCCAGTCTGAGGTCATGACTGAGAGAGTTTCAAATAAGTTTTCCATATCATACTGGTATGGATGAAAACATTGTTACTCTTCTGGCATTGCAGCAAATATTTATTGCTTCACATCCTGGCACTTGGTTATTTGGAGGAATTATTCTTTTTAATGGTTCTATGGTTCAATTGTTTCTTCTCCTCTGAGCATAACACAGGATTTGCATCGATCTCCTCCTTCACTGCCAAGTCTATAGGCAGCTTCTGTAATATTGCAAAGACTGGTGTACAAAGTATTTGTACTGTAAAATGACCCTTTTCTTCCTGAAACAACTGGGGTTTTTTTAGTCCTTTTCACCTTCTTAATCCCTGGTACATAAATACACATATGAAGTCTGGAAATCCTATATCTGTCTCAAACTCTAGTTGCTCAGACAGAATTTGGAACATCTTTCAGCTGGCATTCAGTCTGTAGGTTTCTCAAATGCTTTCACATTCAGCTCAGCATGAATACACTTCTCCTTTAACATATTTTCATATGTCTTTCATTAATTTTATTGGAAGACAAAAATCTAAGAATTCAGAATTGGGACTCAGTAAAAAAACATAGAGTCTGTATTACATTGGTTTTATATCCAGAATTCTCTGTATTTGAATCTATACTGAGAGTGATGATCTATCACGTCTTTTAATTATAATAGCAAAATTAGTTTATCCATTCAAGAGAATTCCTATACTTAAGGGTAAAAAGAAAAATTAGGTTCTGTTTCTTGAATTTTTTGTGTAAATCAGATATTTTTTAATTATACTCAGACCAAAGAAACTGAAAAGCTGGAACTCAGACTTCAAGGTGACATTATTTGTTCCAGTACTAAAACATTCAACAAAACTCTTGTAGTCCAGAAGATTATGGAGAGTCAGGCCACAAGTGGTATTCCTAATCTTTACCTGTTTCAGAGATTTAAGAAGCCCCAGGAGTAAAGTATTTTCTATTAGACTCCTTGAGATGGAGTATGACACATGGCTTAGTTTAGATTTAATACCACAGTCCTGGAATACCGCTCATCACATGTCAGGGTTTTCAGGAGACAACCTCACGGCTCTATTCTCCATTTTTTGTACGAAGAACAGATATTTCAGACTACTCTGATGTAAAGTATCCAAGGTATGGAGTAAAATTTGGAACTGAATTTGAAATATATGGAAATCATTGATGTAAAAGAGTCTCCAAAATAGTCACTGGAAATCTAACAGCATAATAAACAGATTAATGTAAATTTAATAATTTAAATTTACATTCATCTTCTTACTTGGCCAATCTAAACCAAAATTAAATATTTAAAAATTCATGTTTTCTTTATTTTATTGTATTTTTCATTGCTAGACAAAAATTTCAGTATATTTTTTTCAGTATATTTCTAAGTCTTGGAAATGACATGATACAGTCCTCTCTTGGGAAATTGCTAAGAGGTTTTTGCAGGCACAAAAGGTCCAGAGAGTCCTTAAAGTACTAAAAGCCATCCTAGCTTTGAGATTTTTTCTCTGAAAAATTAAAAGACACAGAAGTTTTTACTTCTATTAATCATACTGAAAAAAACCTGTACCAACTACAAGGAAACACTTTTAATATTCTGTTTTTCTCTTAAAGAAGGAAGATGCAATCAAATTAAATCCTTTCCCTTTTGGTGTTGCACTTTCTTGCAATCTCCTTTCTGTTAAAATTAATGAAGCTATGCAGCCTTGTGATTTCTAATAACTCTTGCTGAGATATGTATATTCCACAGTCCTGAACTGACTCCCTGTCTGCACTCCAGTTCCTTCAGAGTGAAGGATCTGGAAAAAAACAATTAAGGGTCCGTTTACCAATTATTCCCCTTCCTTGCCTATTTCCAAATCAAACCCACAAAATTTTGTAAGAGCTTGGAATGTTTTAATTTCATTTAAAACACATACAATTTCGTCTATTTTCTCCTCTGAAAGATCCATAAGAAAACAATTAGAAAAACAGCCTGAAGACAGCCATGGTATTTTTTTTGGCACAGGTGTGAGCAACAAAGAGCTAAAAATCTCACAGGTGCATTGGAAGACAAGATCAGGGGCAAGGACAGTGATATTCATCTCATACCTATGCAGGTATGTAATAGTTTTCTGTGCTTGATATAGTCACTCTTTCTATGCAGTCAATACAAATAAACAAGGCGGGTGCAGCTCAGATTAGCTTTCTCCTTTACAAAGAGATTAAGTATTCTCTAAGTTTCTACTCTTCAAAGATTACAAACAGACCTTAGTTAACTATCTCAGGTGTCATTTAGGAGGCCACAGCTGTTACAATAAATCCCACTCAGGCTATCTGCATTGCTTCCAACATATGTGTCGGCTTCTGTATCCCTACAGCGAGACTGAACCTACTAGCGACAGCTTCAAAATCTCCACATTGCTCTGCAATGTGTAATATGTATAAACAATTTCCAGTAAAGATGTACAGTTTAAATCAGCTTCAGTTTGGGTATTCTGTCTTTAAAGGATGAAACTGGTTCAGGATAATATATTTTCATTGACCTTAGTTAGGTGAGGATGCCACCCACTGCTTTCCTGAGTGATTTTTTAATATAGTCCAATTGAACAACAGCTTGCAAGTGTAATTAAGAAAAAATAACAGTAAATTGCAGCCGACTGTGAGCAAGTAACAAACTCAAACATTCCAGTTTTCAGGTGAGTTAAATCTAAAGGGACCAATGTTTATATTTCTACCCTCCTTCTCTAAGGTCTTTCCTTTCAGATGGATTGTGCAATTATTGCATTTCTGTCAACTGGCAAGTCAATCCTCTCCTTCCTTTAAAATTGAGTCTGAAACAGGATTACTGTTGTTTGTTTAAAGTGGGGTGGGGATAGGGTAGGAGTGGGGGGTGTGGGCATGGTGGAGTTTGAGCTGAAATAATTATTTCACTTGGATCTCTGTTGCACTTACCAGAGTGTCTCAGATTAATTTTTTTCTTTTGAGTGTTGAGCTACATTTCCGGCCTTCCAGGAAAGTGCCACAACTGCTAGATCATGGATATTCTGTCACTCAGTGTTATGAATGTCTTCTTCTGACACATTTCGTCTTGCAAAAATGATGAAATATTTAGAAAGAGAAACCATTCTGAGGGAATACAGTAATGCTTAAGCCAGCAAACAATTCTCCTTGGTTTTGCATTCTGTTCAAAACAAAACAGTTTAAAAATGTGAGGCAGATGAAGAATCAGCTCAAGAAAGTGAAACGCATAAAGGATAAAGGATTATTCTGAAAGGCTGAAAATCCCTGTTCAAATTTCTGTAGGATAGTGGAATTACCTGGGAGTCATGGATGAACGGCTTGTCCAGACTATAAAAGATAAAGCATGAAATGCACTGCCTCCAGCACCCCACTTCCAAAGCTGGCCCTGACTTTGTCCAGAAGAAAATACATGGTAAACTCAAGGTCTGAATAGCTTTGGGACTTATGGCATCACATTTTTCAAGAAACAAAGTATTTACAGATGCACAGATGCATGTTCACACTTCTACATACAGTTTCCAGCTTTCATTTGACATTCAGTTGCTGAAATGTGCTACTCAGGCAGATGTTTGACATCCAAAGTTTCCCTTGAGACCTATATTTCGTAGGTCTTCAGATTTTGGCTGGGCCAAATGAGATTTCAGAGATCCAGTTCTTTTCAAGTTTAGAGTTCTCTTTCTAAATACAGGTAGCCAGAAAAGAGTAACCTGAATTAAAGGTGTTTTTTACAGCTCCATCTTAAATATATTACTGCTGTACTTAACTGTGCTGGAAGCTTCTGCCAGGCAGTGGTCTCTGGTTCCCCAAGGCAAATGATGCAGCATAGCTTGTGAACAGGCTAATACTTTCCCTAAAGCACACTGGTGAAACCACAGTACACAGCACTTGAGGGACACTCATCTTTCTGGCTCCATATGTTCTGTCTGTCCTCCCAATGCACATTTACTCTACTTGTGGGTTTTCCAGTAAAGAGTGTGTGAAATGATATTAGAGCTGTGTTGCTGAAAATGTGCAGGGATGGAGGCTTGCTGGGGTAGTTTGAAAAAATAATCTGGCATAAAGGGAGTTGAATCTGGTGCTGTTTCACCTGTATGGTTTATTGGAGCAGCCCTGGAGCATGTTCTCTTCATAATAAAGCAGGAAAATTGACTTCCAGCCTTACAGATTTACCTAATTTTTCATTCAGAATCATAAATTTGATGGAATTACTTTGGATTTGTCTGGTACTGTGGATCAAGTTAGTTCATTCTTAACTTTATTTAGGATAATAGATAGATGATACACAATCTTAGAGTTTTTCAAAGTGACTACATGACTTCACATACCTTATACAAGTTCACATTCTTCCCTACATTACCCCTATATGTCTTTCAAGAAGATGTCATCTGACTGTTATTTGGCACTCTTAGATGCTCTTGGTATAATTGCAGTACAATTAGTTCCCCCTTCTAACAGCATGGTTTTGTCTGACATCAATTGTTTATAGGATTATTAACATCAGAAGGAGATGGGCTGGATTACAGCATCAAGTACCACAGTGTAGACAACCACCAAAAAAAATAAAGACACCTGTAATAAATATCTAAACTGCTGTACATACCCAGGAGAGGCATCCTGAGCAATCTAAAGGACCTTGAATAAATTTGTCCATTTCAACTTATTACCAGTTAAAGACGAAATCAATGTCAAATGAAATCAAACACAGACAATTCTTCCACTGAGTGAATAAGCGCAAATGGTCCTTAACTTCTCTTATAGCTATTTTGGAGTAGCTTAATCCGCTACTGCTTGAAGTTAAAATAGCAAGGAAATGAAAGTATGCAAAGAAGGCTTCCCTTCATTTCCATTTTTGCCTCCCCCCTGCCCCCACCTTGTGCAAGAGTGGAATAAAGATGTAGACCCAGATTGGAAGTAGATCCATACACACCCTGTGGAGATTTTGATCTGGCCAGACCCAACCCCTTCCCAGTCTCTTGAACTATGAAGATGCAGGAGTTTGTCATTGCAGCTCTGCGATAACTGCAGAGTCTGAGCAGAGCTCAGCAGGTTTGGTGCAGAGCTGTGCTAACACAGCTCTCTGACAGATTGGAGCTGGCTCCCATCCACCTACCCTGGAGTACAGACAAAACAAGTTCACATCTATCTGCACATGTTCATAAAAGCCAACGCACAGCTGCAGAGCCCAAAAGAGGAAGGGAGTGGCTCAGGCTAGAGGCTCACCCTGCTTCCTACACATTCACTGCCTAAAAAAGGAAAGGCAGCTCAATATTCCAGAGGTAAAAAAAAAAAGGTCTGGCTTGACTTGTTTGATGACAACATACAGAGAGTTGTGCAAGAAGTTTGCCTTTCGGAGAGGTATGGAGCTGCACTTCCCTGCGCAGAGAGCCAGGGCTAAATGGCACAACTAATCCTTCAGGGTATGTACATTAGTCTTTGAGCATCCATTAGGTCAGCCAGCTGTGAAAAGAAGGAGAAAATGCTGGGTGGGAAGGGGAGAGAAAAACAAGGCACTATGCACATGTATTTGTCTCCATATTTCTCCCATCTGAACACGACAATTTTATTTCTTTCAGGTAGGAAGGAAAATCTGTTAACAATTTAGTTTTGTGTGTCTCGTCTTTGTGAATTTGATTTCATTCCCTGTAATGGTAGAATTTACAATAAACAGGTTTTATATAAAATTTTAATGAATTTCAGGTCACCTTCTTGGTTTCAGCTTTAACTTTTCCAGCCAATTTAAACTAAATTCAAAGAAAAACAATTTTATTGATATTACTAAAAGAAAGACAAACAAAATGGCATCTGTGGAAGAAACATATACTGATTTATTCCTTCTTGGCTTGTTTAAAAGCTATATGTGATTTAACAAGTGTGAATGGAGTGAAGTTTTTATTAAGATCAGCTGCAGAGGGACAGAAAAAGACTGAAAGAGCCTAATTTTCATGAGTCTACAATTCTATGAGAGACCGGATCAGCGGACAAGGGAAGAGCAAATGATACCTAGACTTTTGTAAGGCCTTTTATAAGGTCCCCCACAACACTCTTACTTCTATATTGGCAAGATATGGGCTTGATGAATGGAATATTAGATCTATGAGAAATTATTGTAGGGGCAAATTCAAAGAGCTGCAGTCAATGGCTCTATGTCCAAATGGAGGACAGTAACCAGTGCTGCTCCTTAGTGGTTAGTACTGGGTCCAAAACTATTTAATATGTTCATCAATGATCTACAGAGTGGGAGCAAGTGCACCCCCAGCAAGTTTGCAGATGACACCAAGCTGAGTGATGCAGTTGGTACTCTGCCATCTGTAGCCTTGAAAATCTCAAGAAGCTGGCTCATGCAAACCTCATGTAATTCAACGAGGCCATGTACAAGGTACAAGGTGCTGCATGTGGTTCAGGGAAATCCCCACTGACAATATGGCTGGGAGATGGATTTGAGGGTATTGATGGGTGAAAAAAATGGACACGAGTCAGCAATGGGCACTTGCAGCTCAGAAAGCCAACCACATCCTGGTCTGCATTAAAAAAAGATGTCCAGCAGGTCAAGGGAGGTGATTCTGCCCCTCTAATCTGTTCTTGTGAGAGCTCACCTGAAGTACTGTGTTCAGTTCTGGGGTCCCCAGTACAAGAAACACATGGACCTCTTAGAGAAGGTCCACATGACAGCCACAAAAATATCAGAGGGCTGAAGCATCTCTGCTTTGAAGACAGCTTGAGAGAGTTGGGGTTGTTCAGACTGGAGAAATCCTGGGGAGACCTTAGAGCAGCCCTTAATATATGAGGGCTTATAAGAAAGATGAAGAAAGAGTTTTTACCAGGGTCTCTAGTGGCAGAACAAGGCAAAAAGGTTTTAAACCTAAAGAGGGCAGATTTAGGCTGGGCATAAGGAAGAAATTCTTTACTGTGAGGGTGGTGAGAAACAGGAACAGGTTGCCCAGAGAAGTCGTTAATGCTCCACCCCTGGGAGTGTTTAAGGGCAGGTTGGATGGGGCTTTGAGCAGCCTGATCTAGTGAAAGGTGTTCCAGCCCATAGCAGGAGAGTTGGAACTAGATTATGTGTAAGGTCTCTTCCAACCCAAACCAGTCTATGACTCTGGTATAAATGTGGCTCATTGGGGCCTTACTTAATAAGGCAGCTATTGTTCATCAGTGAAGATTTTGCTCTCAGAAACAGGCAATTAAAGTCACTGCAATATCTCAGTACAAAAAATTTACTGCAAGAATTGGTCATTTTCGTCTCTATGTCCTTGCATCAATTAAAAAGGTTGTTGTAGGTTCAAAAGTTAGTCACTTGATTTCTTCATGAGATGATAAATTTGTTTAATATAGTGACTTGATGTCAAATAACAAGGGTTATATATTCTCATCAAGTTGAAGGGGTTTGAAGTTGTAATAATTTACAAATAACCTTTCTAAATTTTCTAGAAATTGTATCAAGATTTATCACTTATAGTTCCAAGTAAAATGGAATTCCTTCCACTGCTGGACATAATTTATTATCCACAGAGATCTGCAACTACTGAGGAAAAATCTTAAAAATAAAAAAAATGTGCTTGTACTTCTTGAGGTTTAAAACCTCAAGAATTACCAGAAGTAGGGTAAAAGCAAAAATAACCAATGGAATTTAAAATTTTTTATCGACTTTCTTTACCCATCCTTTCTTAGATTTTTCTCCTTCAGTTTGTGTGAATGATTATTTTTAATTTCTTTCTTTTGTTTTTTCTTTAAATAAAAAAGATTTCTGACTCTGTTTTATAAGTGTTTTGTCTTACTGATCTCACCAGGTTTGCAAGAATGCATCATTGGAACTATATATAAACGACTCATTGTATAAAGGAACATTTATAAAAGAGCAATCAACACTGTTTCTTTTTTGCCACTCCGGGAAGAAAAAGCTTAAATATCCACCAAAGGCACAGCACATACCTGAAAGACTTCTTTGTGAGAACACTGACTGTTTCTAAAGGCAAGTTCTTAGGAAAGAAAAATTAGCAACTCAACATTGTGTAAAAGGGTAATAACAAATGTAAAAAAAAAAAACCCAAATGTAAAAAGTCATTTTCAAAGACACAGGTTACACAAAGAGCTGCCTGTTATTTCTTGCTGTGTCTGTGATCGTCGAGGCAGTTTTTGCTTCTTGTTTTTGGTTAAGATTTCAGTCAGCTATTTTTTGTTATATATCTCATACACCAATTATAATAAGCTCCAGACCTCTGACTTGGCAATAGTTTTCTAAACAACACAACACAAACAAAAGACAACACCATTGCAAGACACTCAGTAAGTCTGGAGTGATTTAGATCCAGCTACTCTGCTGCTGTCTGGAGAGCAACCACTATGTTTTCTACTCTAAATTCTTCATAGTCAGGAAACCTTGCCTGAACACTTCTTTAACGTGTACCTTTACATTAGCTGTTCTCTGCAATAGATTCTAACAATGATTCTGCATCATGATGGTCAGAGGTTTTGACTGAGGCTTTTCTTGGAAGTTAGGCCAACAAGTTTTAATGTTATAGAAAATTATCATATCGCTGATAAATCCCTTTTATGTTAATACTGAGAACAGAAGAGTTTTGGAGACTGTTTACACCACTGCTAAAAGGTAAAAAATCAGCCAGGATTGAAATGAACCATCGGGTCAAAAAGAAAAGACCTGGACTTTTGTTTTTACGTTCAGCCATAAGGGTTCTTTCTTTCTGCCACTGTGCATTACAGCTTACAGACATCTCTGTGCTGTTTTTTTTTTATTCTTGTTGTAGCTCTCTCTACTTGAGTAATAACACAAAAAGGAAGACAGCTTTGACTTATGGATTAATCTTATGAGACACTGATCTTGCTTCTGAAGATGTTGGGAGGTGGACACAGCTTTTCTAGTGTTTATCAATATGAGCAGAGGGAAGACTTTAGATATTAAATACCTGTGAAAAAATCAGGGTTCTGGGCACATCAGTAAAGATATGGAGAATATTCAGTATTTGATCCCAAAATCATATTATGAAAGTTCTTCTTGTAACAAAAAGTCAATTGTAGTAGAGGGCTTGTTTCTCCTTGCCTTTTTTTAAGTTTCTTTTTCTATAGCACATTGGTGCCACTAAGAAGCTCAAAGCAGCCTAGCAACAGTTAGTACACACTGTATGTGTGGCAGAAGCAACACTTTCCAGTTGTTATGATTTCTGGGATATGGCTATGAGAAAGACAATATGCCCAGATCACTGCTGAGTGAGTATGAAGTGGCTATTCACAGCTGGGTATGTCAAGAGCCAGAATAACCTCTGCAGTCTTGTCAGCTGCTTCATAATAAGGTAAAAAATTCCGTATCAGCACCCTTCCCTTGCCCTTAATCACCCTACCATTATCTCCTACTGGACAGGCAGCACAGTAATTCAAGCAAACTTTTAGACTTTAGCATATATTTGCATATGATGAATTAGAAATTTTAAAGATTAAGGATTAGCTTTGGTTGAAGCTATAGTAGCACTTCCCCAGTAAAGCTACAGATACTGCAATGCACAGCATTCCTCCACAGGAGAAGAAGCCCCTGGACAGACTTTGGAAGTGCAGAGACATTCAGAGTTTCTGAGCACTGCCCTAACTAGCAGAACTGTGAGGAGGAGAGGAGAAGAAGTTCCTGCCTCTCTTTCAAGGAAGATTTTCTCTTTGGCAGTCTGACAGAGGCAGATACAGCAGTGTGAAGCAGCTGGAGGGGGTATGTGGATAGAGAGGCAGGAAGACCCAATCTTTCAGTCACCTACACAGCACATGATCACCAGATGTAGCTGCAATTCCTCAGATTCCTAAAAATTTCTTCACTTGGTCCTCCGAAAAATGCCCAGATGAGCTCTTCTGCTTACACCTTGATGAGGTTAAGGTGATTTAACAAATTAGCTTTTGGTCTTCCTCTGCTGGGAAAGGCCAGGGGAATCACTCTTACCACCCCACCTTATTAATTATCTGGAAAGGGTGAGGCAAAAAGGCAATTAAAGAGAGAAAGAAGGTACTTTCATTGGATTTGCCCCAGACTTGTGAGCAGGATTAGTAGTCACTAACAACCCAAGTAAAGCACATGGAAGAAGAATACAGAAATATGAAGAATAATTTAAAGAATAATCTCCCAAGAGAGACTTGATTCAAATTCCCTGTGCAATAGTGTGTAAATATAATGAGATTAAATACCTTCAGTAGTAAGGATCAAAGGCCAAGGTTTATAACACATTTTTGGCAGAGGAATGTGAAAACAAATCAATTCCCGGTGGCCTAGAGATGCCTAGCAGGATGGTCCTATCTCCCAGTGAAATCAGGGTAAGTCAGAAACTTCTGAAAATCCCATTAAGTGCTTTGGTAGCAGCTCTGCATGTCTACATAGCACTTGAAAATCTCTCAGCTAAACCATCAATCAAAAACCACAAGATAGCAGACAACAAATGATTACAGTTCTCACCACAGTTTCTATTTCATCCAGGAAAAAAAAAAATCAGAAATACGAAAAATAAAACATTACAATTTAATAATTTGTAGTGACACAAAGAATTTCACATCTGTGTTTTAGAAAAAGAATTATGTACTATATCCCCAAAAGCAAATAAAATCCAAAATGGACATAACAAAACATTGAAGCACTTTCAACATTTTTACAAGCCTGTTTAGGATTTATTAAACTTAGCTAACATGACAAAATTCAACACAGAAACAGAAACCTATTGTGACCCTAATTATTCTTAGAAAAAGAGCATGGCCTTTTTTTCTATTATGAGTGGAAAATATTAAAATAGATGTCACTGGTCTTTCCTATCTGTGTCATGGCCAGTCTCCCCACACATTTACTGGATACGCAGTTTGGTGCTGGGCTCAGTCATTCACCCTTCAAAATTCCCAGCCCCAAATAAAAGCGCACCACTTGCATCATAAGATCAGTGAGTCATGCCATAAAATCAGGCTTCCTCTTTATTTGGACATTGAACAACTGCCTTGACCCAAGATGTAACAACTGTTTGCAGAGGAAAAAGAGCAGCAATTTCCCTTAAGCATAAAGAGAATTGGTAATAACAGACGTCAGCTTAAGTGGGTTAACAGGGTCAGAGAACCATTTTCATTTTGTTTGGTGTGTGAGTTTTTGAAGTTCTGTGTAGCTTTTAAACAAGTGCAATTATTGTACTAGGAAAGGAGGAGACACAATCCTATCAACATTTACACAAATAATAGGTCTGTTAGCTAAGAGAGTTCAAAAACCTCATCCCTTTATATTGGAAACTGAATTCCTGACTACAAATAAATTTGCTGTCAAAAGCACAGGGAGCAAGCAATTTAAAATATGTTGCAGATGTAACGATCAGTACCCATTTTAACCTGAGCAGACCTTTAAATGCTTCATATATTCAAACTGACTTTTAATTACTGTTTTTACTTTGAAATTCAATTTTATTTTAACTTGTGAAGGTTGTCATTGATGCCAAATCAAATATCCCAGCTATTTCTCCTGCTCCTGTCCCCAGACTTAGGTAATTCTCTGTATGTTTTGTCTGTGCTCTTCAGTGTATTCATAAATATTCAGCAGACAAATTTCTCTTCCTCTATTGCCCTTATACTTTTCCTTTGTTTACACCTGCACAATCCCATTACCTTCACAACACATCCTCAGATACAGCTGTTCAATATTACTGAGAATAATGACCATGCCATGCCAAATTATATAAAAAAAATCTTATTTTTGGAAAGGCAGAAATGTAAATCACACTCCTTTGGAAAAAAACCAAACCAAACCAAACCAAACTGAAATTATCATCCCAGAGAGATAAGAACATAAAAATCTAATCCCAGTGAAAGATAACCATAGGGCTGGACCACCACTCCTGTGAAGACAGGCTGAGAAAGTTGAGATTGTTCGGCCTGGAGAAGGATCCAGGGAGATCTTGGAGCATCTTCCAGTATCTAAAGGGGGCTACAAGAGAGCTGGAGAGAGACTTTTTACATGGGCATGTGGTGACAGGACAAGGGGAAATGGCTTCAAACTGCAAGACAGCAGGTTCAGATTAGGTCTAAGGAAGAAATTATTCACTGTTAGGCTGGAAAGACACTTGAATAGGTTTCCCAGAGAAGTTGTGGATGCCCCATAGGCCAGGCTGGATGGGACTTTGAGCAGACTGGTCTAGTGGAAGATGTCCCTGCTCATTGCAGAGGTTTAGAACTAGATCTTTAAGGTCCTTTCTAACCCAACCATCCTGTGAATCCATGATTCTAGGAAGGTCAAGTATTATATAGTTTATTCATATCAACTCAATGCATTCAAACTATGCTCAGAACCATAAAGTGCTGCAGAAGGATAGTATAAAGAGACAAATTTCTGTTCTCTATCAAGTGGAAATAAGCACAGGACACAGGTTTTAGCACAGTTAATAATCTGTTTCTGGAACAGAAGGAGGACTCAGTGAAAATTAAATACTTAGCTAAATAAAACACAGGAACTACCAATAACCTTTAAGCTTTAAGTTTTCACTGTGAGTTTTCATGGTGAACCAAGCACAACCACCAAGCAGAAATGAGGTTTTAGCAATTGACAGACACCTTGCTTCCAAGCATTTCAAAGCATTCACATGGTCAAGCACAGCGGTGTGTGATAAAACATCTTGGAATCTTTTTGCATCTCTATGAGACAGATAGGAATTGAGAAGGTAGAACTATAATTTTTCCCCCTTAAGAGCTGCCTGGTACAGAGAACTGTCTTTGTTAACAGAAACAACTATTTTACTTTCAATTCCAACTTGAAAGTTCAAACCTACATCAGTGCTTGCTGCCAACACACAGAAGTGAGAAATGCAAGGGTTAGACACAGCAGTGGAGTAAGGGGGTATTGTAAAACCACTCTTTTTTGTTCAACTCTGGCATTCTCAGCACTGGAGCCCAGACTGCCA
Organism: Lycocorax pyrrhopterus obiensis; assembly: GCA_014706295.1. Classification (NCBI taxonomy): domain Eukaryota; kingdom Metazoa; phylum Chordata; class Aves; order Passeriformes; family Paradisaeidae; genus Lycocorax; species Lycocorax pyrrhopterus. The sequence continues at coordinate 10,531,193 of JACSVZ010000015.1, forward strand.
TGGAAACCTGTGCTGAGTCAGGCAGGGGAAAGCTGCTGGGCTGCTCTCACAGCCATGGGACAGACCCCTTCCCCTGCACCATCAGAAATCCACATACATCCCACTGTCGTTGATGCAACAATTAGGACTGTACATGGGCTTGCTGAGAAATTTTGGCCTGAGAGATCTTAGATCTTATTTTGATAGTCACAAGGTTCCAGACATGGCTTCTACAAAAGGGTACATTTTTTTTTTAATAACTGTGGCCATCTCCTCATATTTTATTATATCATGGCAGTGTTTTATCCAGAAGAGTTTTTTAAAATATTCAGAGTCATGTGAAATATGTCTGTGTTCACAGTCCAACAGATCTCAAAGGATCTAAAAATCAGACTTCATTAGGAGTAAACTGACATCATCCCACTGAACTTGCTGACTGTACTGTCTACAGTCAAGATACTAGAGCTGCCAGCATGGGAGATATAACCCATTGTCTGCAAATCTTATACATCCTCTCATGAGCATGTAGAAAAATCCTCCACTACATTGCAGGGGAAGTGATTTAATTCTTTGTCCCATACAATTATGGGAAAGTTCAATAAACGACCTTCATTTTGATATCAGGAATCCTACTTCTTTATAATAGAACTTTGTTTGGGAACTGATGTTCCCTTGCCAAAAGCTCATACAGCTTATGAGCTGTATAAAAAAAGTTGTTCTTATTCTTTCATACTCAAAATACACAATGTCTATTGTCACAGCCTATGATTCTAAGCCATTTGGAGGAACCTATTTATCTGTCTATATATTAGATACATGAGAAAAAAATCACTGTATGTTTTGATCCTTTATACAAAGTCAGTGCTTTATACTTAATAGTTATCTAGGAGATACCAGTTCTGTAGCTGTGCTATCACTCTCAGGATTTCTGTTTTGTTGGAATACAGCCACATATAGGGCATGAAACATGAATTTTTCTGCCTTAGCACACTATTTTTCTGGGAGGAGGTTTGAGAAATATTGTATCCATACCAAACCAGGGGGAAAATGTAGGCACCACTATACACAGTACTTTCAATTAGCTGGAATTTGCCCAGGACCATAGGGCTAACTTCTCTGTTCTTGCTAATCACCAATTTGGCTAAGTGTTAAGCCCTGCAATTTTGCAAGTCTTCAGATGTTGCAGAAGTGTTTTCATTTCTCAAGATCAAACCTTAAATAAATTATAGGGTACTTAATAATGGCACATGATCAAATATGTCTCATCCAGCTTTATGGATCATCACCAAACTACCAGAAGAGAATAAGATCAATTTAATTACTAAGTTTGAAGAAGACTTATTAATCCTCATTTTCAGAGCTCCCATATGTCTGCCTGCTGTATGAGTCAATATCCCCGGGCATGCCATGCTAGGCTTCTATAACTAAATCGGTCCTCTTAAGACAACAAAATGAAATGCAAGAAAAGTGATCCCTTTCCATATGGAAAGCTTTCTGGTCACACATGATGAGACACAAGACATTATCCCCACTTTACGCCTCCTCTTTTTCTCTAAATTCCAGACAACTAGGACATCCATATTCTTTCATGGCAGAATCACTGCAGGGATGTACTTCTAAGACATATCTTTTGTGATAGTTTTCATCACATATAAAATCAGCCACACTGCTCTGAGAGTCCATGTAGCCCAGTAATATCTCCAGAAATATCCACTTGTGGAAATATCAGGAAAAAGAGAATCAGACCAAGCTGCTATGATATTTCACCCATAATATTCTGTTTGCCACCATCTACTTTCAGATTTATTTAAGTGCTCCTTCAATCTATCTGTTAATACATACAAATGTTTTGCAAACAAAGCATCTTTTGGCAAAGAACTACACAGTCATAAAACCTGTTTCATGAAGAATCACTCCTTTTTGTTTGTTTTGAAATTCTGTACTCTGAGATGGTAATAGAAGGGGACCATCTGATGGAGCTTGTACTGGAAAAAACACGAATAGATCCCTATCTACCTTTTCTATGACACTAATTATTTTGCTGATCATTATCATACTCATAAACTTTCTCTTTTGTAGGCTGAGGAGGTCCAACCTGCTCAGCTGTTGCTTTTGTGAAAGTTGTTTTACATCTTCATTCAACCTTATTGCCCCTTGTTCCTTTTTTTTGAAATACCAAGGTAAACAGATTATGAAACTAGGAATCATACATTAGCCTAATCATGTTTTTTTATTTTTTTATCTTTTTTTTCTTAAAATTCTTCATATTTTATTTACCTTCTTGACCACTGACAGACTGAGCTCTTGTTTCCATAAAACTTCTGTATCAGTGAGGTTAAAAGAATTATAGAAGTAGCCCAGTGTGTTTAAACCTGTGAGACTACCAAAAGTCACTTTATGCTAAGCAGTCCTGATGATAACTATATGACTTTATAACAGGGATTTCATTGTTGAAATTACCTGTTGTGTTTCAGAGATGGGAGAGAGACATTCAGGTGACAAAGCACTACAGCAGCTTGTGCTGTAGTACTCATACCTGCCTATATTAAGGTGCGGCCCTATGAAGAGGATTAGGCAGCATTAGACTTCCCTATAAATAGTGCCTGGTAAAGGATATTTTTTCTATGACACATTTTTGCAGTTATATGGCATCCATATTTGTAACTGCCTTGGCCATATTTTCTAAGAAAGGTGCCAAGAGCTGACTTCTACCTCTTTGCCTCAAAACGTCTGAGGAAAACAACAGCACTCTCAGCAGTTTGAAATTCTGGAAGGTTCATCGTCTGTTGAAACAAAAGCTCAACAGAAACTGGGAGAGAGGCTTAAGAATTCAATCTAAAACTTTCCACATTAACAAGGCAGGGGATGTCTGATGTGACTAATTTCATGGGTGTTGCGGGACTGTGCTGGTAGTCACTGGCTTCCTATGTGCTGCAAATACTGTTTTCTATTTTAGTTGAAAAATGTACTTTTTCCAGAAACTCTATACCTGAATTCAGCATTCAGTTGAATGAAACTGTAACCACAGTGCCAGAATCTCCCATTTTATGTTCATATATCTTCTTCCTAGACAATGAAGGCATACATTTATGTTATTTCTCAGAGACATTGGTCTTTTCCTTTCTTATATGCATTAGAATTGAGGAGAAAGAGTAGATACTTGCTTTTGCTGTAAGGGAGAATGGAGATAATTCCTGCACTATCTGAATATTTCACTACCCTACTTTGAGTTCCTATTGATATAGCTCCTCCAAAAAGAGCTTTTGGCAGGAATTACCATTCCCATTCACAGGGTGTGCAATGTTATCACTCCTCATTAGGTTCAATTGATTCACTTTGGTTTAAAAGAAAGTGAGGATGGATACTGATCACTTAAAGGGAGATCAGTGACATACTTTCTACTTTTACAGCTAATAGTGTAACTATTATAGTCCATAGTGTAAAGACTTTTATTCAGGGACTGAGAATATAGTCTTGAAAACATGAAATATGAAGATGCAAAATGTAGAACTTTTTTCCAAAGGAGGAAGAAGTTTGGAGTACTGTAAAAATAAAATAGCAGCATAGAGCAATTTACATTGGCTTATTAAAGTCAGCATTTAAATTGAGGGTGAACGCTTTTAAAGAACTGTAAGAAAGAGCAGGGATGCCAGTTGGATAGCTAATTTTAGCTGGAAAACCAGAATACGGTGTAGTTTGAAGAGAAGATCAAAGAGAGGGACTTATAGAAATTGTATGGTGTACTGGCTACCAGCACAGGAAGTTACCATCAAGGCAACCAAAGTCAAAGACACAGTGCAATTATTTAAAAACACAAATGGATACAGCAAGTTCCTGATTGGCATTCAGAGCTGTCTCTAACCCTGTAACTCAGGCTGGAAGTGAACTCCTATTAGCAGGAAAAGCAGAGAGAGAAAAACCATAGTGAGCTTCGCAGATCTGAATGTCTTTGTCTTCATTAGTGAATCTTGTCAGCCTAGTAAATTTATTCCACTGTGTAAATGATTGAGCAAACCTTACACTTAAACAATGAGAAAGTGGGAAGAGAAGCACATGATATTGCAGAAAAATCTGCTGACTGCTTAAGAGAAATTATTTTTTCCCCCATCACATAAAATGTCAGTGGAAAGGTCTCTTGCACTGTGGAATAATTATTTTTTCCACAATAACTTTTAGATCAGTACGATCATAGAACAAAAGGCCTGGAGGATTCACCCTGCCAAGCTACTCTAACCTTCTATAGGACACAGGCCTTGGGATTTTTATTCAGTCAGTATGTGCAGAGCCCTAACACCAGGACTACAATTTTAATCTCACAACATATTGAAACAAAACCAGATTTTGATTCTTTATAAGCTTTATGATTGAGTTGATTGCATTTACAGATGTTACTGATAAATAAACAGCAAACAAACATCAGAGAATGAGTCATACAATCTTCAAGCAACGATACTATACTGATCAGCATATACATGATAATAAAAGATACAAGCTACATCTTTACCTACTTTTTTTCTGAAGTTACAATGAGCCTTGGGATCCAGATCCATCAGCCATTCAAGCTGGCACATGTAGCACCAGGATATTTTGTCTATGATAGTTTTTACCAAAAGACATTTGCCTGGTTAGATTGTTGTCAGCAGTATCATTCATTTGCTGTTTATCCCAGATCTGTTTGCAAACACTGCTGAAAAAGTCAGCCAGGTTTAATACACCATATATTCTCATCATGCAACAAAATATATCATCATGGTAGTATTTTTTTCATGTCTAATTGACATGCTCTCAAGGGCTTTAAAATCTTGCCAGTGCAGTTAAATAACTAAATGTTTGGTCCTTACAACTCTTTTTCTGCTCTGGGCAGCACTTAAATTTTGTGAGCCTTCACACTGACTTCAGGAAGATTACTGGAGTTATTAATCACAAGTCAAAATTCAGGAAGGCCCAAATTTTCGGTAATGGGTGTAAATCAATTAAACACAGACTTAAATAAAGTTCAGCTGGCTGTTGGTAAACTGGAGCATCTGTAGGATGCCAGTGCTGTAGGTGATGCAGTTACTCGTGTATTTTGGCCAAAGGGGGGCATGCAATTTGTGAAGTTTCAGGTACACACATTATCCTGTCATATTTCACTGTTTCAGGTTCCACATAGCCTCCTTTTAATTTCCTTATTTTCTCTGCCTTGGAGGAATTCTCTTACAGTAGGACATATGAACATTTGTTTTTTCCAAAGGCTCAAAAAATGCCACATTCACTTCCAAACCTATGTCTCTTCTCAGACAGCCGTGCAGTGCAGTGCTGCCAAATCCAAACTTGTGGGCTAGTTGCCTTGTTTAACAAAGGTAACCTGAAACTCTGTAAATTTTGTATAAAGCTAACATCTGCATTTATTCAGCTGAAAATTATATGCACAAAGCTAGCTCCTAGCTGGTGTAAACAAGGACAGCTTCTCTGAAGTTGCTGAGGATTGCATCCACTTGCACAATCTAAACATATGGTATACATTCATCAGTTCACTTCCCTTACACAGAGTTGGCCAGATTGCCAGTGAGGTATTCATTCATGGACTACTCATACATACTCTTGTGCTATGAACAGCAACCCTCAATTTTAAATTCAAACACATATTTAAAAATGACTCTCAGAAAGTTTAACTCTCTGTTGCAGCTGCCTTTTTGTGCACAGATTGGGCAACTGTGTTGGCTCTTTCTCTCCTGCTTCATGCCCACTTAGTCACAGACTCAGAAATCCCCTATTGCTGTTTGTATATGAAATCTTGTTTCCTCCTGCCTCACATGCTGTCCTAAGCTTTGCCTCATGGCCACTAGCCCATGATCAGAATTGACCATATTTTGACACCTAAATCCTGGCTTAAAAGCAAGGAAGAGCAAACAGGACTAGAAAATAGGACAGACAAAGGGGATCAAATAGCAGGCTTGACTGCATAAAAGGGAGTGGCAAAGATGGGGCAGATTTTTCTTCCTGGAGCACAGTGAAAGGACAAGGGGTGATCAAGGAAAGGGTGGACTGCAATAAGAAAATTCCAGTTTAGACAGGAGGAAGAATTCTTTGCTGCAAGGGTGCCTATGGGCACCTCTCCGAGCAGGCTGCTCAGGTGACTGAACATCAGTCCTTGGAGATTTTCAAGAGCTAATGGGATAAGGAGCAACATGATCTTACTTTGAGGTTGGATTTAACATCAGAGTTAGTCCCACGTTTAAAAGGGATTGAATGAGATTAAATCCTTGCAAACCTAACTCATGCTGTGATTCGGCACTTTAGTTAAATTCACTTTGCACGTGACAAAGGTGTCAACGAGATAATTCCAGTGACTGCAGGTGAGTAGCATGAACTAATATGAATATAATTTACAAAGAAACCCATGCACTCCTTTATGGCAGATTATATTATATTATATATGATATATTTTAATATGGTAGGATATGATGATATAATATATAGTATAATTTTTTAATTTAAGCAACTCCCAACAGATAGCCAAATTTTTATGTGATGCTCTGATAAAACCTACAACTTAGGCAGATGTGAAGAAAGAAAAAACACTTTCAGCTGTTTCCTATAAAGTACAAGTTTACTAATGTAGAGCAACAGCTTTGATAGCTTTGAAGATTTTGATTCACCCTCAGAGAGAAATTTCTAAAGAAAATGTTGACCTTAAAGAAAATGGGCATGAAACAGAATTGAAAGAATTGAACATTTTAGCATCTGGGATTCTCTGTATATATTAAATACCAAGGGATTTGAAATTCTTTTGATTAGGGATTAAAAAATAAAATCTTTATTGGTCATTTGATCTTGATGTGCTTTTTAGATCTGCAAATGCTAATAAAACATACTTTAATTCTATTTCTCTGGAGCTCATGATGATAAGTAGATATTATGTTTGTGATTTTTTTTCAGAAAGTGAACTTTTACTCTGAATTCCCTTTGATGCTGTTATTTGCAGGTTTGTTTTTTTTTTTTTTACTAATCACAGCTAAGGTGATATAACCTCTAAAGGGAATCTAAGTGATAAAAAAACCCAAAACCCATTTTTTTTTAATTCCCTCATACTACAACATCCCATGTAAAAATCAGTTTTGTTTAGACTGTGTGCAGGAGGCGGGAGCTGCTTACTGAAAGCAGATGATCTGTATACAAATTCTCTGTTTCTGTGCCATAAAAGTTACTAACTCAGTTTTTGGAAATCACATGTTTTTCATGTATGGCAATTGTGTAAAGGAAACATAAAAAACACCTTAAAAGTTAAATCACTCTCTTTTGATTGTGACTTACATCACCCTGCACCTGTGCAAACCACCAAACAAGGTGTGAAGTAGTCAGCAGAGATTTCAAAATACCTCCTCTTTAACAAAGATGCTTTAAAAGATTATTGCCCAAAATTAGTTTCTATGCTAGGAAGATAAAATTAGCATCTTTAAATATTTACAAAGTGAACCTGTATTTTAAAACCTAGGAAATCAACTTTCTCCCTAAGATGCAAATAGTCTAGCAAACTATTCAGAATGAAACATGTATTCAACAACTTGAGCATCATTTTCTCTTCAAGCACCTTTTGTGAATAGACTTGATTTTTGACAATGCCTTCATTACTCAAAAATATTTTTAACCAGTCATTACCCAAAGATGAAGATAAGCATGATTGAATCCTGCGGCTGTTTGAGATGGCTCACAAATATTCATTTGCACTTTAAAAGATGTGGGTATTTTTGCATATCAGAATTGTTCTTTGAATGCTTACAGACAGAGTTTGAAATAGGATAGAAAATACTCTTGCTAAATATTCTTTTTTTTTTTTCCTGCAGTGACCCCTTCCAAGCTTACCCAGGTTGCCAGCTTCATGCCTTCTCTGGGTTTGAAAGGATGTCTCACACAAATACAGCAAATGTGTGACACTATCTCTGATAAAGTAGATTTGTATGACATCAAAAACACAGGTATGCTCTGGTGTCGCTGGATGTTGCTGATGGCTTCTTAAGAGCTTTTCAGTTTTCCTTGAGTCATAATGGATTAGCTTTAAAAAACCACCTAAAGGCAATATAGCATTAGGTGAAAAAGGCATTGAGACAGATCCTTTCTGAAAAGTTTCCTATTCAAGGAAACAAGCTGGAGAAAGAATGCAGTGAGGGAGTCTCCTTTCTCCTTTTCTGTGGGAGGTAAAGCCAAGGCACATAGGAAGGGAGGTGAAGTTGTGACACATAGGAATTAACTATCAAGATCACAGAAGAAACTTAAGAGTTGTACATATATATCAGGTTTTTGCTGGGGGAGTGTGTTGGGGAAAAGTTTGTTTATTTGTTTGTTTGCTTCCTTTTAGTGCAGAACCACAACAGTGAATAGAAGATAATTCTTTAGTCTCATTTTGCTTTTTTACCAGACCCAGATTGAATAAAACTAGTTCCCTCAACCAGGTAGAAACAGGAGAATGGGACACAGGGGTACAAGTTTGAAGACTATAGAAGGCTGCAGCTTTCCTTTAAAGCAACGGCACAGAAGAGGCTGAAGGAAAGTGTATGTGCTGGCCTGTGGAAGCCAGTGACTCTTGAAGTGATAGCAGATATTTTCTTCTAAGAAAGTAGTAACAGCTCTTTCATAAAGGACTACCCTGCTTGTTTTCAAAAAAAAAAAATCTTATAAACTGCCTAAAATAACACTTCATAAAGCAGTTGTGAGTTTAAAGGTACTGGAAAAAAAACTACTGAAACCTGTAGTGGAAAAGTACTGAAACCCCCTGAAAACTGTAGCTGATGTGTGTTCCCAGGATGCACAATGTTTCTGATAGAGAACTAAAACAACAGAAGAGGTACAATGCCATTTTATTACAATTATTACCACTAAAAGATAATGTAAACCTGTTAGCAATATAAAGGAGGTTCCCCAGCAGAAGGCTCCCTACTCCCGAGCAGGTACAAACACTACTGGACACCCCTCTTCTGCTGAGTTCCATTTGCCATCTATTGCTTTTGGTCTTCAAGTATGTAGGTAACAATTAGAATTACAGCAGTATCAGCAAAGATTAGAAAAAAGAAAAAAAATAGGAAGAATTTTGGAGGAGCAGCTGCTGGTATGCATGGCAAATAAAAATCTTACCATTTTGTTCAGGCATGTATGTAAATCCACACAAGCAGCTCCACTAGTCATTCCACAAGTGGAGCAAGGACAGCACTCCCAAAAGCAGCCGGTCATGGAGCCGTCTGATTTCAACCTGTTCCAAATAAAGGCATCAGCTCAAATGTTGGAATTTATCTGGGCTGTAGTCCTTCATTCCAAGAATTTGTTATCTGATGAATTTTACAAAACTCCTGTCATTTTTCCTAAAGCAGGAGGAAGAAAGAAGTTAAAAAATCCAAGGTTGTAGATGCAGAATTTAATTGATATGATTTTCATCTCTAACAGCAGGAATTCCATTATAGATACAGAGGTTTTATTGCCATTGGGAATGTGTTGAGATCTTACGAAGGTATGCAGGTGTTAACGCAAATTATTTGTCAGTTCATAACTCAGTGAACTTACTGGCTTCACCAGAATAATATTTTTTGTGCCAACAGAAGTTCTGGCTTTTCAACTCTTAATGTAATGTCCACGCAATGATGAAGTGGGTTGAAATTCAAAGCACATAAATCTTTCCCCTACAGGATTCTTTTGATAATAATTAATAGTTCTTCATAAAACTGCACAGATGACAAAATGACCAAATTCAGTTCTACATTTCAACTACCAGTTTCTGCAAATAACAGATTACTGCTGGATCTCTGCTCATTTCTGGTATACGCCAATGGAAAAAAAAAGAAGAACTGACAAGCTGGAGAATACCCAAAACATATCTGAAAGCAATTTGTATTCTGCTTGTCAAATTGTTTTCCCTTATAGCTGTCAGTGAAAGGGATTTAAAGGTAGTGATCATGTGATATAGTACATAATTCCAGGAAACAAGACAATGAAATACATCCTTTGTAGATGCTAAACAATATTAAATCAGAAAATTATGTTCTGAGAGACTCAGAATTGAAAGAATCTATTGGTCATTGGGGTGGATGAGGAAGACACAAGAAAATCCTTTTCTAGAGACCTTTTCAATACCTGGCAGAAGAGGCACAGGGTGAGATGTTGACAATTGCTGCCCAAGACACCCAGTGTGTGCACTCCCAAGTCCATCTCTGTTCAAGAGCAGAAATGCAGCTTGCATGGTAACACTCTTTCAGGGCTCTGAAAGCCCCACTTAGTGTGTATTTTTTGTTTGCTTCTTGTTCCAGAATGAAGATTTTCTATCTTTCTGGGAAACAATCCAACATTCACCAACATTAGCAGAAGCCATTACGTTATGTTTTGGGATCTAACTTCTACTCTGAATTTTTTGGTGGGGAGCGGAGAAAAGACAATTCTTTTCCATCCCAAAGGTTTCTTGGATCCATATTTTGATATGGCACATCTCTGTATTCCTCCCATTCTCATAACTTACATCACTCATAAAATATGTTAGAGGCTCAGGATTAAGTACTTTTCTTTCCTATTTTTTTTTTTTAATTCACAGCAGGAACTTAAGGATTCACGTCCTTTGTCTTAAACATGTTCTAACTCTTTAGCTTCCATTTTCTTGGAGGGCATGAACAAGTGCTTAATGCTAACTCTGTCTTGGCATACTTTCTGAATTTTGTCCAGAGGTCAAACCTCCAACTTTTGGCTTTGTTGTCTTATGTGGTCATTTCCAAACTGGAAAAGAAGTACTTTGCCTCTTCTTTTATCTTCCCTTGTATCTTCAGGTTATCTAGGAAGAGAACACAGGACAGTGAACTATCTCTGTCCCAGTAAGTCCTTTCAGATATTCCTAATTACAGAAGTATTAGTATTTTTTACTCCATTGGTGCATGAGTGCAGGTAATTACCATTTCCTGTAACGTATGTGGGTATATTGAGTTGCATTTTCTAGTCTAAGTGCATGAATAATGCCCTCTTATGGCAAAATTTAGAGATTTCCAAAAATTTATTTGGTCTAAGATAATTTACAGGGTAAATTAATGTTCAGGAAAAAAAAAAAAAAAAAACAACACTAAACCAACACTTACCCTGGAAAGAAAATAATTATAAAGAAAAATATGCTGTGCATGATATTACAGTCATAATGTGTTACACTAACTTTTCCTTCTCTATACTTCCTCGGCTTCTCTAATATTTGAGAGGAAAAACCTGACTTAAAAGCTTTTTTTCTTAAAACAATTAGGATAAGGAACAAATTTTTAGAACATTTTAATGAGTGTTCTTTGGCAATTGCTAAATTAAGTTGAATGTACATAAATCAAAGAGCAAGTATGTATTATACATATATTTATTGATATTGGCAAAAAACAATTTAACTGATTTCTGGAAGTGTTTGTAATATAAGTAAGCTGTAAGGAATAAACAGGCAAGAGTACATTCAAATATTACTGAAAATGTTTATCTCCAATTCCACAATACTTAGGAAATATATTAAGATAAATTTGAAGTAATACAAGTACGTGTTTTAAATCTTAGAAATGGTAAAATGGCAAATAATGAAGCTTTTAATAAATATTTTGTATCAATACAGTGTCTGTCTTTTGACTTTTTTTACTCCTAAGTGACTTTGAATAATGCACAATAAATAAATTGAATTTAAATTAAAAAGGTGTAATATTGGACAAGATACTGTGTTCTGGCTGCCATCCAGACTATATATTTTAATTCTATTTTAATCTTTTTGGCTTTAAACAAACTACTGCTAATAGATCCAAATACAGATTCAATTAACAGATGTTCTGGAGACATTAACATAAAAAAGATAAATATTTAGTGGAATGTTTATGTTGCTAAAAAAAAATAAGCATAGGCTCACTTTAAATTGTAGTTCATTCAATAAGAAGCCAAGAAGCAAGATAAAGCAACAGAAACTTTTCAGTATGATAGCAAATTCTGAGGCTCACAATGTGAGATGTGATGCTGTATTTTGGGTGCATCAAGTGCTTCCGTGAAGACTGTGCTAACTTTGAGTAGGCAACCAATAAAATAATAGCAATAAAGTGTATTTCCAATCCGTAATAGCCAATAAATACATAGGTCAGAGCCTATGACTACTTCTAAGTCCTTTTTTAACTAATAAAATTTGATTTTAAGCTGATGACTTAATGTTATTTTAAATTAACCCATATCCTGGTTGTCCTGAGGCCCAAAAACCGTACAAAGAACTCAGCAGACTCCCTTAAACCCCACTGAACACACGCTGCCTTCATCAGCTTCTACCATCCAGGCCAAGAGTTTGCTCCGACTTTTTATGCAACACGTTCTAATGAGTACCGCGGGGTAGCTTTCAAGAAGGGTTCTGCTGACTGAAGTATGACAACTTAATATACTGCAAAAAGCATTTCTTAGAGCCTCTCAGAACATCTGTTGCACTGACAGCGAAAAAAGGAAAACAGAGATCCCATCCCCATGGAATCAGGAGCATTTGGAGGCACCTGTGACAAAGGTTTCTACCTTCACAAAGGCCGTACTTCCTGAGACTTCACACAGCCAAGAATACAGCACAGAACACAATCAAAAGCACAGCTTCAATTTTATCTTCTTCAGGAGCTCAGAAAAATGCAGTGGTATCTATACAACAAAGTACAAAAATGATCAGTATTACACCTAAAACATCAGTACAACCCCACCTGCACCATGCTGATTCCATAGACAAACCTTGCCTCACGGCAGATAAAATGACAGTCTGAGAAATGGGGATCAGTTTGCTGGAAGCAACAATGCATTCCTTAATGTTGTGGTAAAGAGTTACGACCTGAATTCTATAGCACCTCAATGTTTTCCACCTTAGAGAAATTATAGGGCACATTGGATTTACATTAAAATAGCCAATGCTTCTTCGGTTTCCTCAAGAAAATGGAAGAATGGTCATACTGGGTTACTTGAGAGATCTGATTTAAAATCCCAACTCCACTGAGAGCTAGGACATAAGGCAAAAGGATCAGGCTTGATTATTAGGAGAAGAGATGTCTCTGAGGCCAATTCCATTTCTCAGCATTCTCTGGTCCCATATGCACAGACTTTTGACATCTCCAGGGGACAGCAGGCATTATTCAGACTGCTTCAGTCAATGCTCTGCTTGGCATGTATGCTTCAAATTACAAACTTTTTCAGTAATTTTGCTCTTCTTTCATCTGGAGACACAAGCTCTTTTATTTCTTCTGCATGGCAAAAACTTCCTTAGGGAGAGCAAATGGGACAGTGGCCAAGAGGACATGCTTAGGGAAGAACAAGGCATATACAGAATGGTCCTTCTGCTCCTCTTCTGAAGTAACAGCCTGCAGAATGCAAACAATATGTAGTGAGAAATTAGCTGGCAAATACCATCAGTAAAGCTTAGTCTGTGCTTACAGAGAACAAAACAAATTGAAGACTGTAAGGTATACAGTCATTATTCTTGATTTGAAGATGAAGGATGGTGGGAAATACCACTGTACTGGTATATTATCTGGGACCAGACTAGGGGTGACTGGTTTTATATAATCAGGCTTGTAGGAGTGTGTTTTAAACCTACATTGAATAGGAAAAAAAAAATCATAAGCCTTCTTTTATTTTTTTTATTTATTTTTTTAAAAACCCAGTAATTCACATAATGCTCTATGAACACTGAAGTAGCTGAATCAATGACAAAAAGACACCTTTCCAAAACTTCCTTCCAATAGAGTGAGAGGACTCCCTCGAGTGCTGTGAGCCCCATAGATGCAGCAATGGATCAAGTACCAGGCTGGAGAATGGCACGTACTGGAAATGGCCATGATGCCCAGGGCTATGTCACTGCCCCTCTATCCTGCAGTAATCTCCTCCTCTGCCCTCCCTTCCCATCCTATCTCTATTTGTCTGTTTGGATAAATAGCTCCATAACTGCTGCTGCCTTACTTCCCTGTGTGTTTACAGAACTCCTTGCACCATGTGACCTTCATTCCAAGTAATTCCAACGCACAGATTACGCATGGTTGCATCCTCTATACATTTGTGCTTTCTTCTATTTGTAGCTTGCTTGGCCTGAAGCCATCCTTGGTGTATCAACAACCCTTTCCTTTCTTTCCTTCAAGTCTTCAATATACATATTCTTACTCATCAGCTTGCAAAATAGTGATGACTTGTTTGATTTGTTAAAAACTCAAACCCAGCTTTGTGCAAGAACAGTGACTCTGGTTGTATCACTGACCTCATTTAGCCATAGTGACTAGAAAGTGGAAAATCTGACCAAAACACTGTCTTTCCCCTAGAAACAGCAATAATGTGGTTGCCTTACTGAAAAGGGGAAGCACGAAGGCCTGGTCTTACGCATACCAGGAATATGCTTACGTCTTGTGTACAGGCACAGAAGGACTCATTTGATGACGACCTTGTGCAAATCGCAGTCTCTTCAAGGGCAGAGTTATTATGAAGTGCTGGCTCACTGACTTCCAGGGAAGCCACTCAGAGAAGGGTCTATTTAGTGAGACAACTGGACTTTTATCAAGCTAAGAGCATAATGCTTTCCTGTGCTCCCATACAGGTAATAATACTTCATTTACGTGGTTACACCAATCCTGATCCTAAGTACCTAATTTTTCTTAAGCTCTGAAAAGACAAATTATCTCCTGAAAATGGACTTTCACAGAACCTTAGGCATTAAGAAGCAAACTGATTAATTCAGTTTGACAGCTTATTGTTAGTTACATGCCAACAATTTTATAAGGCTGTGACCTTGGTGAAGAAGCTTCACTCTTCATGACCAGTCCGACACTGACCCATCTGAACAAAGCCACAGACACACTGTGTCCAAGGACCTTATGCCATCTCTGATCACATAGTGGTATCACCAGGAGCTTTATCCTTATTACCTCTCGAATATTTGAATTATTGGTTGTGAAAAAGAATATAAATTGCTATTCATATTAGCACACCTTCAAAACAAACACACTTTCCCACAATAAAGTGCTGAGATATTTCGCACTTTTCCTAGTTCTTGTAACGGTAAGAAAGAAAATAGACAATGATGAATTAATTGGATTACCTAACAACCCTGCATTTCTTTAAGGTGATTTGACACTCATAAATGAGGACAGAGAAAATAGTTGTTAATAGCATTTTCTCTCATCACTTGGAATCTGGACGTTTACTGTATACAGCATTCCTTTGATTTTTAAGGAAGGAATGAATTCCATTTGATGGTGACTGTATTATGCCTTTACAACATTTTTCTTTATAATAGCCGGCACTTCATCTTGTCTTGATCTGTGTTTGTGTTCAAAGCAGAATCTGATTATCAAGCCTGTTGATCTTCATAATGGCTAGTTGTAGCCAATCCAGTGAAATTATTTGATGCTATTCCACTGTGCTGCCTTTAACCATCCAACTGCCTCTCAGAAGGTTCCTATCTTTCTTCTCTTTATCATTCTTAGTTTCCTGCCTTCTTTTAAAGCTGTGTTCCTTCCAGTCCTAATGCCTCCTACAATATGTTCACTTCCTCAGGAGCTTAAAATCTAAGTGAGGGGAAACAAAACAAATCAAATCAAAACAAAACAAAACATAAAGGCCAACCCCCAAGTCCATATGTTAAGTAAACATCCAAATCCACTCTTGTCTTTCTTATTCCTGGCTATAGTTAGTGTTTAGGTCTAAAGCTAGGCCTTGGTCCATTAGGATGACTTGTTTGGGTAAGAAGCAAACACCATGCATAGATAGAACAAAATCAGCTCTATTTGTTTTGGCCAGGGGGATTTGCTTGCTCAGATCACATTGCAAGAGTCAGAACTTCTCTGCCTCTGAAGCTGGGTGAGGGCCTGACTCTGTCCTCACATATGTGATGTGACCCGGAATAACTGCCCTTGGTTATAAATCTCACATGCAAGAAATCAGAACCAGAAGCAAATTGTACAACACATTGTGCGCTTTGTGTAATAGAGGAATGATTAAAAATCAGCTGCAAAGCGCAGTCCAACTTACTTGTCCTCATCCCCATGTTAGGCTGCAAAATATACAGCCTGGAAAGCAAGTGTCTTGCATACTTTTCATTTAACTCACAGGGGTGATTCATGCCAGTAAATGCTGAAACCCCACCTCATAACTGGGAGATGTAATTTCCATTCCATGAGTTTTGCTTGAAGCTAATGCATGCTCTTACAAAACACCTAAAGTAAAACTTTAACCATTTCTTTTAGCCCAGCTGTGAAGTTCAAACTGCTTTTTAAAGTTAATTATCATGCTCTGACCTGCACATATGCACATGTTAAATACAAATAAATCAATGTGGCAAGCTTGTTCTTGTTTCAATTTGCTTTTTAAAATTAGCATACTCTGACTTTGCCTATCAGATATGAGTGTGATGGTATCTCACAGATTAAAGTTTTGCATTTGTCTCTTTGTAGTTCATTTGCTATTTTATAAGCCCAAAGTCCATGAGGGAGTGTTGGAAAGCCCCATAATTTTCCTCAGTGTTCCATTTTACCTTTTTATCTCCAATGTAGCTAGCACATGTGAGGAAGAAATGCAGATAGCCAGATGGCTCTGCAGTGTCCATACATACAAAATCCCTGACAAACACAAGTGACTTTAATGCTGATGTTGATTCATTCTTGAGCGTATTCTTTTTGTTCTCTTTTTTCTATATTTTGAGGAGAATGTTTGTGCTCTTACCTAGAAAATCAGTATTATTAAGGGAAAAAAGTAGATTTTTTTTTTTTTTATTAAGAGAAAAATATTTGAGGAGGACAGAATCATCATAAGTTCTAGTGTTGGTATTTCATGGTGACATTTTTTTTTTCTGACTAGTATCACCACCCACTAGACATCTCCCCAAAATCTCCTAAAAGAGAATTTTTTTTATATTTAGTCTGTGGTTTTCTGTGCATTTTCCTTTGAATCACCTTGCATAGATCACAGCAAGAGGGAGAACACTGGATTGGCTGACTCACTTCTGTTTCTTGGTGTGGTGATCTCTAATTGCACTTAGTTGTGGGGATTTTCCAAAGCAGAAAAGTGACTTCTCCTTTTGCCAGGATGCTGCTGTCAGTCTGAGGCATTTGAACACCACCACCATAGTTCAAGGATGAGCAGCATCATGTTCACAGGCACACTGCCTGCCCATGGAGAGAACTGAGGGCTTAGTTTAAACTGCTCTCTAGCACAGCGAGTGTTCACACATTTCTGTGTAGTTTATTTGTGTTAAGGAGGAGAACTGGAAGAGCATCAATGTTTTTAAGGACTCATGTTCTGGAGAGTTTGGTTCATCTGAAGGCATCAGCTAATTAATCTTCAAGATATGATCTGAAGTTGATCAAGCTTTTAAAAGTTCTGGATCCATTTCTTTTCTGGCACCAGCTGCAAATCTGACTTTTCATTTCAGAGGAAGGACCATCCCATACTTTTTTGTCCTCTGGGATAGTAAGTGCTATATAGTATTGGAATTTCTTGCTTGAAGAAAGCACTAACTCTGCTAGCCTGGCAGTGAAACCTGGGAAGACACTGTCTTTGAAATTTGTGTGACGCTAACTCATGCAGATGAGCCTTTACACAAAGTAATTGACAGACACAGGCCATAAAGACATCCATATGTATAGACAAAATGTGTTTAGTCAGGCTGCTGTATTCAGGCTACTCCCTGCTCTCTGGCTATAATACCATCACTATTATTGACTGCTTTGGTTAGTATGGCCAGAGTGTGTAATAGTTGGAAACAAAACTGTAACTCGAGCGTGTGCACATTCATTGTGGGTACTTGTTTACTTGTTAACATATTTCTGGCTGTGGGAGATGGCTCCAAGTGCATCTCGAGATGTGCTCCCTCAAAGTACTGCTGTGACAGAACGCTGCTGAGCGACCCGCACCGCTTTGACCGGATCAGAGACCATCTCTCTCTGCAAAAGTGAAAATCTTGATCCAAAAGAAGTTTGCAGCCAGCAGGTCAGAGCAGCGCAGAATATGCTTGCAAGACATCTTAAGAAAACCTAAGCCAGAACCAAAGTGTTGTTGCTTGGAAAACCCTTGTGGCTTTAACGGAGCCAACACCTTGGGTAAAATGTTCAGTGCTGTCCCGCTGCTGTAAGAGCACAAATCTCACCAAAAGGGACAGACTGCTGTGTATCTTGGGGAAAACCGAGCTTGAGCAAATACAGCTCCCAATCTCTGCAAAGAGGTTTCTGAAAGCTGCGGTAAAACACCTGGATCAATCAGGAGACTGAATCTAACCACCGTTCTAACGCTTCTCTTACTCTTCTTCGCTTTTAAAGTATTAAAAAGAGGAAATAATTCGAGAGGAGTGGGGGAAAAGAGCCCCCTCCGAGGGGTCTGGCTGTGACCCGACTCCCCTCTCACCGCAGCCCGGTCTCATTCCCTCTTCACAGTGACACCTACCGGCCTCCCGACCGCCCCCGCATCCCTCCGCCCGCGGCCGCGCTCGGGCCCGGCTCTGCTCCCCTCCCGGGGCGCTCCCCCCCGGTCCCGCCGCCTCCCCCGGCTCTGCCCGGCGGCCGCTGCCCGAGCTGCGCGCTGGGAGCCCCGGCACGACCCGCCCGGCGGGGCAGAAACTTTGCCGGCGAGTTTCGCCGCGGGCGCGCACAGTGCGCGATGGGGCGGGGGCTGCCGCGGCTGAGCCCCCCGGGGCCGAGAGCGGGGGCCGCGCCCCTGAGGAGCCCTGGGCTGCTTTACGCGCCCCTTGCGCCCCGCAGTCCCTGCGCGCTGCCAGCAGCCCCGCGGCGCTGCCTGGGGCGGGCGGACGGGCCGGGCGGCAGCCGGCGGCGCGCAGGGCGGGGTGTGGCCTCGCCATTATTTATGAGCTCCAGCCCCTATTTGCTCAGCTAATGATGCACCGGCGGCCGCCGAGCCTCGCCTCGCTAGAGCGGCGGCCAGGGCAGGGCAGCGCCTGTAACTGGAAACCAGCACCGGCACCGCGCGGCCGCTCCATTCACTCCTAGGTGCGTAATTGCGGGCAGGGCAGAAGCGCTCCCTGAGCCTCAGGAGTCCAGTGCCAGGATTATTGCGCAGAGGAGCCGGGAGTATCTTTGCAACCACCACGAAGAGAGACTTTTTTTTTTTTTTTCTCCTTAATTTATTTTTCCTTCTGCCATGAGCCAGGTTTGGAATTAAAGTGTTCTGGTAGCAGGAGTGGAGTCTATAAACTGATAGAAACCAGATAGAAATCGGTGTTACTGGTGCCTCCAATAGCCGGGTAAGAATAACTTAAAGTTCTCTTTCTTTGCTGTAATAGACGTGAAATGCCTCTGACGGTTGAATTTTGCTGCTGTTCACAGATAGTTAAATCGATGTTTTCCAGATTAGCACAGTCCGTGGTTGTTTTTTTTTTTTTTCCTTAATTTCTTTTCTTTCTTCTGCCGAATGATTTTCTCTACAGAATTTAAGGGTAGGACCCAGCCTTGTGGCAGATGACACCTGCACAACACTTCCTAGCAAAGCAATACTGTACTTTCCAAAAGCCATGCAACATGCTGCCAGCGACCTCCGTGGCAGGGAAACTTCACTACTTCACTTTAGTAGCGGTTTGTCTGTTTGTTTACAGTTAGACTAGAGTGTAGGAACAGAAATGCAATTAGACACTGCTTTTTTGTCTGTCCCGTAAGGTTCTTTAAAAGTACTTGCAAGGCTTTATGTCTGTGTGTTGTCAGCAGAGATCATGTGCACTGGACATGCTGAATATAGTATCATGACTTACTGAGATAAATTCAGGACTGGGATATAAGCCCAAAGCAGGAGTCAAACCTGCAATGATCTGTCAGTTACCAGCTCTGTAAATCTCTGAAATTAAACCTATTTCCATTAGGTAACTCACATGTCAGACACCCTGAGGTACCTTTTTGGCTCTGTATGCATTTATTATTTATGTGTCTAACAGCTGGGTAGGAACCATGCTGCTCAGCACTTGAATCTTATATTTGCCTGTCACTTCTGTGTTAACAGTGAAGATCTGCAATTTGAGCAATGAAATGTTGCAATATTTCACTCCTCTGACTGATTACACTAGAATTGGCAGGAGGCACGAGAGTGGGAGGGAAAGAGAGCTGAAAGAGGTTTTTTCTATTATTGTTTCCTACAGTATTATTTAAAGGCAGAAGGAAAGCCACACACTTGTTCCTCTTTGACTTTTTATCTTTATTGCAAAGAAAGCATAGAGCTACTACTGTAAAATACTAATCCCATTGCATCTGTTAAATCACATGTTCTGTATGATTGGATATTTGTTTTGGCCTGACAAAGAAATTTTATCAGGATTTAATGCCATTTCTCTCTTAGAAGAGGAGTAAGTTAAAGGATATCCCATGGGCAAGTCACTAGGTTTTAAATTTAAAGCCCACAAAGCAACATTAGTACTAGAGTTTGTGCAGCCTGTTTAAAAATTATTCTTGGCAAAAATTCTGCAACTATCATTTTATTAGTTAACAGACCCTTAGAGATAATTTGGGACTGGGCCAGAATGGATATGTTTCTCCTACAGACCCGATCTGTAGCTGGCAAATTTCTGACAAGGTTGTTTTTGTCAATTAGCAGAGTTGTAGAATTACTTGATCTTCGTGCATTTCTCAGTACTCAGACCAAATAATGAAGGGGAGTTTAGAGTGTGGGCTGCAGAACTCTGCACTTTCTTGCACGCTCTCCTTCCCACCCCCACCTTCATGTGAAGTCCCCGTGCAGAGAGAAGCCTTTCCAAGCGATTTACAGTGAGTGGATAGGGAATGACAGAGGTGGTAATGAGATATGGGGCTTTTACCGCTAAGTCGATGGTGTGGATCCAGCCCAAACTAGGGCTGACCTAAAGTCATCCCTTCCTGACAGCTCATTCCTGCCGTGCTGGGGTGGTTACAGCCGGTTCTTTGAGGACAGGTGTGAACCTCAGAGGGACCAGATGAACAAGCCTGTAGAAATATTGGCTTCCACTGGAGGGACTGTAGTGCTGGAGCAGAGCTGAGGTAAAGAACTGTAAGCTGACAGCACAGGTAACAAATCTCTTCATCAAATAAATGATCAAATTTAATGATATCTTCTAGCTGTAGGGGTTGTGTCTTTCAAAGTGCTTCCGGTTGCGATAGAATCAAATTTATCACCTGATTGATTAACTAATAAGTGGTGTCTAGTAGAAGGGCTATTTACATCAAAAAGGAAAAAATATATATGTAAGCAGTGGAGTAGAATGGGCCTAAAATGATATTATTTATTCTCACTTTTGCAACTGAGCTGACAAAGTTGTTGCAATGGGTGAAACAAAATTTGCACTTCACAATTTTTGGAGAGGTGCAATTTAGGAGCAGATGCGATACAGATATGCAGTATTCAGCTTCTGATGTTGGCTGGGCTTTCTGGATCTGGTCCAAAGTCCATTAGAATTATTAGGGAAGTGCCTCTGACTCCAGTGAGCTCAAGTCCTTCCTGAGCTAGCAAAAGATACAGAGTTTTAGAGTATTTTCTGATTCTCTGAAATGCTCAGGCTTCTCAGCAGCTAACTCCTGTAAAATGAACATAGGTTCAGCAGATGTGCAGGAGGAGTAGCAGAGGGATCAAGTGTAGTGCACCATCTAACTCTGGGATTCTTAGCACTTTGTAGAAGTCAATGAGAGCAGGTGAGTATCCTGAAAGGAGCTAGCCCAAAAAGCAGACGTTGACTAACAGTTTCAAGTGTGTTGAAACACTTTTGGTTTCATGGTTTTGAAATTAATGACATACATAGCCAGAATTTCTTAAAAGAAAAACTTAAAGATTAGAGGGCTCAGTTTACTAAAGCTTAAAGCTCATTTCCACGCACCTTTGATTTCAAATGTTAAAAGAAAAAAAAAATACAAATAACCAATAACCCCACCCCCCCACCCCAAACATGAGGGAGAGGTGTCTAAAAATATCAGCCAGATTTTTATCCGTGAAACTTTATCTCCTGTACTTGCTTTACTCTGCCTTGACATTTAGTATAATTATATTTCCAGCAGGTGGAATTGTCTTCATTTTAAGTAAACTGAGTCTAATGCTGTAGTCTGCCCTAGCCAAAACTTGGGCTCTGTTGGTTCCTACTAACAGGCAGAGTTCCTCTTGTGCCAGCACAGAAGACTGCTGAGGAAAACCACTTCCAGACGCACAAAGGAAAAACAGAAGTGCTGTACCTCCTTCACATCAGTAATTATGGGCTCAGCTGGAAGTGGCTTCTAACACAATCTTTCCATACTGTTGTTTTTGCTCCGCAAGGTTGTATAAGAAGAGTAACATGATACCTCTCTCTTTCAGGTTTTGCTTCTTGGATATTAAGTTGCAAATCTGAAGAGATGGCATTGCTTGCATTGAACGTGTTGATTTGGATATTTATTTACTTTAGCAGTGTAAAAGGATCTTCCCAGCCTCAAGCAAGGGTGTTCCTAACATTCAATGGTAAGAAAGAAGATAAACATTCTTAAACAAATGTTATGATTGAACATTTTCTTCTACGCTTAAATTCAATAACTGGGTAGAGGCTGGCTTTTTGATCTGTGTCCACAATTATTATTTTTGGTTTGTGTTGCTGAGGCACCTGTCAGTCTAAATTTGATTCTTTTACCAGAATCTACCTATAGATGCATAATTAATATATAATTAATAATTAATAGACCTTTCTCTTTATTTTGAATTATTATGACTTACTAACAGCTAAATTTTTTTTATTTCTTATCCTTAATTTTCCTTGGGAAAAAATATAACGCATGACATGTGGTGGAGGGTATTAATGATTTGAGTTGCTTTCATTTGGTGCCCAACTGAAGCTCTTCATATCCTGAGAATGAGGCTGCCTGAAAGTTTACCAAAATAGTTAGCCAGGCACAGAGTCCTTTGAAAAAATATCATTCCTTGTGCACTTGGTGCTCTGTGTAGGATGTACATAGCATGTAGCGATCACTGATTCCTGCGTACTGTAAACCGGCAATGGAAATTATCATTTTCAAAAGAAAGTTTCTTTTACTTCTGAAGTGCTGAGCAGTACCTTATTGCTGCAATTACCCCAGTATTACTTTTAATGGTAAAGTAACTTATTCTTCTGGTCTTCTAGTCTTAAATGCTGATTTTAGCCACCACTTCAGCTTACAGTGTGTATTAAATCTGAGCTGAAACTTTCTGTCACTAATTATAGGGGCACTGACTCTGCCTTTTCTGTGATTGTCTTTGAGGCAGGAGGGCTTGCTATTCCCTGTGCCAATACTGTTTGCATTAGGATGGCTTCTGTGGTTCGTTAGTGCAGGGATGCCCTGCCACTGCCTTGGGAATATTCTGTGTGCTCTGAACTGTCTTTAAAAATAATCAGAGCTAGTAAGTATCTCAAACTTCTACTTGCCACAGTGATGATTACTGTGGAAATATGAAACTGGGAGACATCCAGAAGGAAACCTGGCTAATTAGACCTTCCACAAATACCAGCCAGAGTTTGAACAATTACAAAGTGTTGCATGTTATAGAATATGGGGCCCTAAATTGATGAAGGCAGTACTTAATAGGTTTAAAATAGCATGGTTCCAGTAAAAGCAATAGTAAGAATTGAATTCCAAGAGGGAACTTGAATTCAAATGAAGAAGTAGAGATAGGAATTTCTTTTCCTTGCTTAAAGTTTGCACTGACTTTGGTGTAGATGGTACTGTTTTGGCACAACTCAACACAGGAGCAAGTTTGGCTGTGGTTCTGTGTTACACTGCAGGTTTGCCACAGTTATGCAGAACAGGCTGATTGGGATGTCCACATCATGTCCTTGGTGGCCTTGAAAGTAATCTAGGCTTCCCCTGATCTCTGGTATGACCATAAAGTAGGAAGTGTTCAGGTTTTGCGGTATTCAGTGTTGTGAGTGGGGAAGAATTATAATGACAGGCAAATGGTTTTAGCAGAAACTCAAGAGATTTTGTTTCGTCACAGGTATCCTGCAAGGCTAAAACAGTGAAGGAGCCATAGGGCAAAAGACCCCAAACCTAGGAATTTTTTAAAAGTACTGAATTGAAACCTTAGTTTCTCTGTCCTTCCCTGAAAAGAGGTTGTCCCTCCTTCCTTTAGAAGGGGCTATGACAGCTTTATGCTCTGGTGACACTTGTCTGGTGAGGTTCTTGGACCCTAAGAGCTCTGCCCCCTGTGCCAGCCCAGGGGACACAGCCTTGTCTCACTAGTTCCTGCTGTAACCCTGCTTGGCTGCTTTGGTTAGAGAGCCTTGAAATACCATCTGATTTTCTTAAAACTTTTTACTTTCCCTAATACTTAAAAGTCAACCTTTAAAAAAGACCTACATTAAAGGACCTACATTTTTAGGTCCTAAATTTTTATTGGGTCTTTTGAAATCATAAAAGAAATGAATTATGCGTTTTATAATATGAGAAGTATGTCTGAAATAAAAAGTGAAGCTTTTTGTATAATATATAAGCAGAAGTTTTATTTTTAAACCTGATTTCCAGATGGTAAGAAACAACTTTCATTATGTGAAAAGAGTTTGCAGGTTGTATCTACACAAGGTAATGGCCCCACATGTAGTATGAACTTTTGTTCTATAAGTCCTTGTTTACTTACATGAGTAGAGATGTAATAGGAAAAGGTGAAACTTTGTATTGTTCTCTAGCTAAGTGTGATAACACTCTTTCTTCATAAGCTGCTTCATAGCTTATTGTTTTTAAATCATATAGAATTACTGAATTATTGGCAGCCTCCTTGCCCTGAGAAGCTGTCAGTTTTTATGGAGAATTGTCACTCTTTTAAAGTGCATCGTTTTGAAAATAAAACCATAATTAGGACTCCTTATGTTTTAAATGACATTAGACAATAAAGACAAGTCATTCAGGCCTAGGATACTTACATGATATTTTTCAAGTTCTGAATTGGATTTGGCTTGGTGTCTACAATTACATTGCATAAGTTTTGGGGGTAAAATGCATACAGGAGGAGAAAATGAGTGATGCTTTTCAAAGCTAACCTGCTCCTTCAGGATCAAGTCAATTGAGCTTATTCACATTGCAGCATTTCTCATGGGAAAATCCAGCAAGTATCTTGACCTATTCTGTTTTTCATCAGGAAAGATAAAAATGGGAATCATTTGAATCATGGGCTGCTTTTCTCTTTGCCATCTACTTCATTAAGAATCAAATGTAATTAAAAAGTGCGCCTGGGTAATACCTCAAGAGCCTGATAATAGGGATTTTGCAATTAACTTCAATGGATGAAGGACTGCAACCCTAACTTCTATTTTTGAAATCAAAAGCCTGGCCCCTTGTCTAATTAAAATGTAGTTCATGACTTAGCTGAGGTTGTTAACTGTGCGTATGACGTGAGTGTGGAACTTACTGCTGTCTGCACCCTGAGTGTCTTGAAAATTGCAGTGCTGTACAGAACCCTGAGGCCTGATTCCTATTGCTTTGCACCTTGTATAGCCATTTACTCAGCTGAAAGGAAAGGTCAGGCTGGAGCCGAACTGCTGCTTTGCTCAGGTGAACGTGGTTATTTATACAGGGCACTGGGCCTGTGGAGAATCAGGCAAAGGGGCTTGGGGTGTGCCTGGAGCGATTTGGCATGACCTGATTTTCCTGTTCGACAGTGGTGGCTCAAACCACTGATATTTGTACAATATCTGCACTTGAAGAGCCACTGCAGCTGAAGAAAGAAAGATGGCCCCAGCTTTTTTCTGATTCTGAAATTGAAAAGATGTGTAGCCTGTGATGCAGCAGGTGCAGCAGTGTTGGGAATCATCTGCTGTGTTCCCACTGAGCATGCAGGAGTGGGAGAACCTGGGATGGGGGAAGCAAAGGACTCTACATGTCTCCCTACACTATTAATACACTGTTCCCCCTCCTGCTGCCTCTTCTGGCTTCTTGTCCCTGGAATAGATCCTTTTTAATCTTCTTAAATCACCTATCATAATTTAAAGTGCCATAGTTTATTTTCTCTCCATAGCAAAAGACTTACCTTATCTGTTTATGGACTATCAAGTGTGGTGCCTGTGGTTTCTCCAGCTCCATGCATTCCTTCTCGTTACTGCGCGTTCCTGAACAGATAATTGGGAGCTGTATCCTTCAGTCTTTACAGGGAAAAAAAGCCTTTCTGAAATCAGTGGGAGTATTACCAGAATAAGGAAGGAGGTACTAGACTCTGGGTTAGTGTCAGACTTTGTTTCATTTCAACGCACATTTACTTTTTGGGTTTTATTGCAGCCCTAAAATGCTGAGCCATAGCATTTTGACATCAAATTCTGAATGGATTGAAGCAGATACAGTACTTATTTTTTAAAATACACTCAAACAAACTTTCTTTGGGATTTAAATTTATACGGAGATACACAACCAAGTGATAATTTCACAATTTACTGGGAACACTTAATGCATTCTTACCTCAAATGTCTGGTCTAGCAGATATTTCCCATGCAGATTCTCCTATTGTCTGCAGTGAAAATTCCATAGGAGAAGTGGATCAAGGCTAATTTGCAGACAGTTTTGTTCTTCTCTTTGTTATAAAATTACTAGAACACGTAAAGGACTTTTAAGAAAGTATCAGTCAGATTCATTAATGACAATTAAAGTGCATAAAATGTCACCAGAGCAACAGCAGCACTTATTCAACTGTCAACATATTTTAAAAGATTTAATGCAACCCCTGTGGTTACCCTCAAGGAAAAATAAAGGAACTGAGAACCATTTTCCTTGAGCTCTTGAGCAACAGCAGTACAACTTGTTTTTAAACAATTCCTCATTGTAATGTTAATGTTACCACAGTTAATAAAAAGTTCATTTATTATTTGAGGGACTTCGTGCTGATGACAGTCTAGTAGGCGAAGGTTTACGCTCGTATAGTTGATTGGATCTTTTTTGGTGTCCATGGAATGAAAGCTACTTGCAAAATAAAGTAGAAATAAAGCGTTTAAAGGGAAAAAAAAAAAAGAGAGAGAGAAGAGATCCATGGTTTAATTTTGTTTACATGTAGAACTTATCTTGAATGTTCATATAGTTGCTTAATTTTCAGCAAATTGTGAGTAATATTTTCTCAAAATTAACTGATTTGTGGCTCTCACACTTCATGGATCTTAAATAATGTTAATTTATAAAGTGTTGAACATCAACGATGTGAAAATTTTTCCAATTTAGTTGTCTCTCACTGGAGATCTAAAAACTTAATTCAGAATACATCCAACTAAAAATAAAATTTGTTTTTTTCTTTAGTAATGAAGATGATGTTTTTTACAGTTTGTTATAGAATCATAGAATGTTAAGGGGTTCGAATGGATCTTAAGGATCATCTGATCCCAACCCCCTCTGACATGGGCAGGGACACCTCCCTCTAGACCAGGTTGCTCAAGTTCTGTTCCACTTTCCTTGAACGCTGCCAGGGTTAGGGTATCCACAATCTCCCTGGCAACCTGTTTCCGTGTCTAACCACCCTCACAGTAAGAAAATTATTCCTGATATCTAACCTAAATTTCCTCCTCTTTCAATTTGTGCCCATTGCTCCTTGTCCCATCACTACAGTTCCTGACAAAGAGCCCCTCTGGCTTCTCTGTAGCCCCTTCAGTTACTGGAAGGTGCTGTGAGGTCTCCACACAACCGTCTCTTCTCCAGGCTGAACAGCCCCAACTTTCTCAGCCTGTCTTTGTACAGGAGCTGCTCCAGTCCCCTTATCAACTTCATGGCCTCCTCTGGACTTGCTCCAACAGTTTTAAGTCCTTCTTATGTTGGGGACACCAGAACTGTGCACAGTATTCCAGATGGGGTCTAGAATTGGCAGCTTTGGTTGTTCCTAAAGACAAATACCTGATTTACAGATTATAG
Organism: Lycocorax pyrrhopterus obiensis; assembly: GCA_014706295.1. NCBI lineage: Eukaryota > Metazoa > Chordata > Aves > Passeriformes > Paradisaeidae > Lycocorax > Lycocorax pyrrhopterus. Next base: position 10,558,957 of record JACSVZ010000015.1, read on the forward strand.
TCTTTGAGGGTCACTTTTAGACTTATATCTTCTCTGTATTTTTTTCCTTGCTTTTTTGTTTGTGTTTATTTCTCTGTTAAATAAACAGAGGCTTAATGCAATAAATCTTGTATTGAAATTGAATTGCTTGAATAGGCTATGAAGTAAATGTAAAAAAAACATAAAAACATCAAAGATATTAAAGGAAGCATTATGTAAAAACCTTTATATTCTTTCTAGAGTCCCACGTGCCAAATGACATTGAATCTGCTTATTTTCACACTCTTGCTCAGTGCCACTGTCACTGAGTTGGCTTCACTCTCATTATTGTTGACATGAGTGTACAAGAGAGGATAATTTGTTGTTTCTGTATCTAGATAAATTGTGCCATGTGATTTGAGTTCAATTATGAAAATGGTCCTGCAATAAAGCTGAAGTCACAGGTGGTGTTTGGTCCAGTTCTGTGTTTGTGCTCTAAAATTACTGTAAGTGGTACCCTCATGGGAAAGCACAAGTAAGTATATCTTCAAGGTAGTTAATTATCAGGCAACAAAGGTGCCTAATTAACAAAGGTAGTTAGTTACCAGGCAACAAATTATCAGCCAACAGATTTGATCCTACGCTTGGATGAAGAACTCATCCAAATTTGACAAAATTTGTGAAGACTTGTTTTTTTCTTGCACAATAATAAGTAGATCTCTTATCTAAGTGATGACTTACTTCCTTTAATCTCTTTATGTTCCTGAACTCAGTCAATTTGACCTGGGTCTGAACCAGCCCATGGTTTCATTTGTTTTTTTATTTATTTTGGTATGGAAAAATCAAACTTTATCTTAGAACATTTTGACAGATTCTTCACATCTTGGCGCTCTCTACTTGTCATAGAAGAAAGCAGCTTATCTTGGCCAATTCCACTGCTCTGTCATTACAATTCCTCCTTGTGTTGCCTGTCCAAGGCAAATGCTGAAGTCCCTACGTAGGCAGTTATATTGCCATTTTTCTACAACACATCTTCTTTTTATGTTTAAAAAAATGTGATGAGAGAGAAATGGCATAGACATTTTTAATATCCCGTTTTTTTCAGGATTGTTCGGGTACCAGTAACAAGAGCTCCTCTGTGAACCATTTCCATACTGGATGAGCTCACAGTGCACTTGTAATGTAGTGCTGCACGGGCCTTTTTGTGTATCATGTAATTCGTGACGTGACTCACAATAATTACTCGTTTTATTGAAGTGCATTGACTGAGATCCTGCTGTGAATAAATCCATAGACCAAGAACTTATCCTGTTATTTGAACTGGCTGTTCCCTCAACATGTGTATTTTGTTCTTTTTGGTGCTGACTTTTCCGTGTTCTCAGTAACACTCCTTAATAAAAGGACTAGGCACTCTCTCTCAGGGAGAGTCTTTGTCTTAGGGACGCAGTTTACTGGTTCACAGTGCAGCTCCTCAGCTCATCTTGTCTCATCTTACATTCAGACAGCAACAGCTCAGCAGACACCAGGTTAAAAGAAGGCTGTATGTTTTTCCCTGTTCAATTGATTACAGAGTTGGCGTCTAGGGATACAACTAAGGATGGAAACATGCTCCATTACCTGTGTGAATGAGGGTGATGTTGGATGTCTCTTACTGGGAAGTGTACAAATCAAGATAAGTGTGTGTTTCCAGGAATGAAGAGAATTATTGTGATTAACAGAGGGTTTACACCATTCCTCCCTTCCCTTTGTATCTCCATCTTTATTCAATGCAAACTTGGTACAATTGCATTTGCATCATTACTTCATCTGCCACTGACATTCCAGGAAGCAGAAATCCTGGTAGTGATTTACTGGATCTAAGACTCAGGTATAACAATGGAAAGAAGATAAGGAGTGATAGCTCTGCCTCTCCCATGAAACCACTCTGGAGCTGGGACCATCATAGCCTTTAGAGAATTTAGCTCTTCATCTTATCTTTGTGAAGGTAAGGCTAACTATTCCTCCTGGAGGAGAAGTTTCTTGTTTCTCTTGTGGGTAGGGTTGGTGGAGGTTTTATTTCCTGCTCCTTTCTGCAGCAATATTTGGGATATTCCCAGCTACTACTCTAATCCAGCAAATCAGTTATGCAAAAGTGAGTGCTACAAAGGCTCCTCGGTTACCACAACTAATACCCCAGATTATACAAAGTTGGGGTTTTTTTTTTCAGAAACACAGTACACATAGTTTTAACTTATAATTTTAGAATGCTTATATTCTAAGGCAGCATTTTGAAGACGTCTTGCCGCTATTTTACATCTTATATACAAGAAACTAGCCCATTGTATTTCATCATTATCAGGAAAGAAAAAGAAAAAAAATTCTATAACTCTCCATCAAATCACCCTGATAGAAAAAAAATCTCTGGAAAGCATCTCACCAGTGCACAACTCCAGTGAGTGCTATCAGGGAGTCGCAAGAAATGCAGGACGTATTGAGAACTCTCTGAGTTGTTAGGGGGGAGAAGGTGAATTTCAGATCTGGTGTGTGAATGCCCTCAAATCACCATGATCTTAGAGACTGGTCTGTGAGCACCTCTCAGTGCTGAGCACTTAATTTGTAATTTGGCCACCATCTCCCAAGTGCCATATGTCATTTTTAATGACATTGATAATACTGAGGAAGTAATAATTGGTTTTGGTTCTGTTTGGGGTTTTCTAAGTTTTATTTAGGGGCTGTAAGTAAACACTTTATATAAAATACATCTTATTTTACGAGAATGTTTTATTTCCAGTAGAAGGTTCAAATGCAAATATGATTTTGTGAAATGAAGCTTTTAGTGATAGAATGGAATGAATACCCAGACTTTTGAACTGTTCTGCTTAATCTTACTCACAGCTCTGGAATAAATGATTGCCTCACCAAAATTATCTTCTGTAATGTGGATGAGGAGACATCACAATCAGCTGCGACTGCCAAGTTTCTTAATAGAAAAAAATGTGTATTGGCAGCTGCTTATATTTTTTTTTTTAAATAACTCAAAATTAAGCTGAATCCAATTTTTTTTTTAATCACAGGAACTGCTTTCAGCCATTAAGAAGGTCAGACTGGCATTCCAAAATAAAAATAAAATTGTTTTAGAATTACACAGTAAATGTGTGATGGATTAAAATTCACTTTCAAATATAATCCCAACTATTGTCTCCTTTTAGAATTTCCTTTGCAATTTCACAGTTCTGATATTGCTTTGAAATGCAACTGAAAAACACAAGGTCTGGTAAATCCTTCCCTGAGAGTAACAGGCTTTCTCAGTCACCTGTTCTCCTTACCATTTTTTGTTGTTTCTTAGAATTTTTTTCTGTTGCTTAATAGCATTCCTCTTTACCATCGTTAATGAAAAAATATATTTATTTTTAAAAGCTTTGAGTTACGCAGAATAAATCAATTTATGTCAGCTCAGAATCAATTAAATCGGGCAAATATTTGTCTTCTTTTAACACCTGTGTAAATCAGACTAGATCTCTCAGTCTCCCAGCTTAAAGGAGATGCAGAGTTAGACTTACAGGGATGAGAGAAATACGCAAGGCAAATGTCTGATCCCTCATTTAGTTCAATTGGCTGGTAATGATGAGCTTCATTTTCTTTCCTTCTCGTGATGCAAAGTTTTGATCAGCAGAAGGAGAAGTACCATAGTGTATATGCACACCACAACTGACAGTGTAACAGGAAAAAAGAGGGAATGGTAATAACAGTAGATGTATTAATAATCCTGAAATAATTTATTTTTAATGGAAAAAGGCATATGTATTTAGAACAGTGCACAGATACATCAATATGAGGCCTGCATTTTTTTTTCTGTTGATCCTAAGCGTCTGACTAGGTTTGAACCTAGCACTGATACAGAAACTCCTTGAAAGCAGCTACTGCTCTCAGAAGGTTGGATTTTCCTCATCCTCTGAGACATCCACTGAGCCATGGCCACCCAGGGAATGAAACACACTGTTTTCCTTGAATCACACTGTCACACACCTCTTTGGCCTTTCTGGTGCGTTACAACGGCACAGGATAAGCATCATCACATGTGGTTTCTACAGTCCTTGGAAACTTCTCCTTGTCTGGAGTAACCAGCCTGCATGCCTCTCATTGCAGTTTTCTGAGACAGTCTCTGTGTGAGTACGTTGAGTGCTCTTAAAAGGCAAATATCAAATTAGAACACAAAAATGTGAGCACTTGGATTTTCAGAATGGCACTTTCTGTTTTTTTTTTTAATATCAACCAATTAAGATGTTATTTTCAAGGAGAGGCTTGGCATTTTTTCAAAAATTTACTTCTTGAGGCCTGAAAAGGATTTAGTTGGCATGGAGAAGTGATCCCAGGCTTAGATTTTTTGATGGCTTCAACGTGAACACAGCTGGAATTTTTTAAGCTGATTCGACTAAAAACCCACTTCCTGCCACTGTTGAAAATAATGCACTGTAATTTCTTTTTTTCTAAAGCAGACAAACCTACAGAAAAGACAAAAGAGTTTAGAGCCCTCGTAAGGTGTTTTATTGTGGTTTGCATTAGGGAATGAAAACATACACAGCTATTAAATATGGAAATGAATGTGTCTCTAAAGCCATTACCTCTTACTTAATAACTTGCCATCTTTTTAGCTTTGATAGGTCCCTTTAAAATGAAAAGGGCATTTGCCATTCATTTCTCCAGCAGGAATATTTTTTAACTCAACTTGCAAATGTAACACTTTTCCAAACGAAATTTTGAAAAGTAAAGTGGGTAAAGAATAATTTGTCAGTAATTTTTATTCCACTGAATGTTTTTTCAAGCTCCCTCTCTACTATTTCCTGGTCTCAGGTGTGTTCTCAAGTTCACACCAACAGCTGAAAGGCTAAGCTACATAAAATTGAAAAAATAATTTGAAGCTTTCAGATGCAGTCAGGTATACCCCAATCTGCACTAGCAGTGCTCAGAAAGTGAAGCTAGGAGAAAACTTACAAACTTAGCCAGCATAGTTTGGCCCATCAGCCAGGTCCAACCAACCATAGCCTTTTTTTATCTGGTCCTCTTCTTTCCTTTGAGACATGGGAGAATCTGCTTGCACAGTACATGCTTCTGTAGCTGATGAATTCATCCTCCCCAGCACCCAGATGGTGAGCAGTGGGTTCATGAAGAACATGAGTCTTGCTGCATTTTTGTGTATATGTGCCCCTGGACTAGTTAGAGCAAGCTCTGGGGAAGAGGGGCAAGCACAGGAATTCAGCATCTCCCCAGCAGCTGGGGAGAGCAGAACGACCACCCTGATGCAGGGGCTCTGAGGAGGCTTTTATAGAGGAAAGCTGTGCCAGCTGAATCAATACTGGGGCAGGTTTCATACCTACTGTGGTAATTTACAGAGATGTGTTGGGTGGGGGAGACGATCTCATAGAATTATTTAAAAATACCCAACTAGACAATCTTTCTTGAGTTGGATTTTTTTTTTTGCAGATACAGGAATCTTAAATGATCACTTAATTTCCATTTGCTATTAAAAAAATAAAAAGATATATTTTATTCCAGATTCTCAGAGTATCATTGCCAAAGAGCTTTCCTTCATAAAAACATTCCAGTTACATGCAGCACTGCAGTTCGGTGATGAGATCTCTCTCCATTACTTTTCTTCTTATGATTATGTTTGTGCTTCTATCCAGTGCATTTTTGTGGGTACTGGTATTTTGGTGCTGGGTGTATGGTATTGGGGTCAAGCATTGAATGCTGGTTATGAGGCAGCCTGCCCTTCTCCTTGTGTGCTCACTTCCTCTCTATCGTGTTCTTAAAGAGGTGAAGGAATTCTGCCTGAATTTTTCCAAGAGGCAAGCAGCTGAGTTTATTCTTTTCACTCTGTGTGGTGGCTGTGACAGACCTTTGCTTCAAGGTTATTCTCTTTTACACGAGGGGACAATGGCATGTGAAGGGGTTTATGGTGTGCTTATGGCTATTGAAAGCTTTCTTAGCCAGCTGGAGATCCCTTTCAGATCGGGTTGGATGTGAGAGAAAACATGTAACCTCTAAGATCAACTAAACTTGAGATTGTGTGCAACATCAATAAACCACAGCACTCTGAATAAACAACGTGGCCACTCACTGTTTACTGTTCCCTTTGCTTATTTTTCCAGCACCGTCTCTGTGATAGCCCCAACCTGCTTGCTGAGCAGCTTAAAATGAGTTTAGCTCAAAATAGGTCTAGTTCTTAGCTGATAGCTATGAGTCCTATGTGGAAATGTGTTAGAGAGAACTAGCAGACTGTGGGACAATTTTTCTCTAAAATGCCTTTTAAAGAAAGCAAATATTTATCAGTGGAGAGTGAGGGGGTGACATTGAAGGCACCAGGAGGTGAAAGGGGCTTGTAGAGATTACCCACAGGCACAAAATGCTGCACCCCAGCTCACATAATGTGAGGACATCCAGCCTTAATGTGTTCTCCAGAGGTAATCTCCACTTCCTTTGAAGCTGACTTCAAATCTGATAGCAGATCTTGTGTTGAAGAAAGTACCTGTGTTATCTTTAGGCTCATTTAGGAGGCAAAATACTATTTTTTTCACATAGGAATGGAGCATAGTTGTGGCTTACTGCGTCACTTATGCGTTAAAGTTTTCTGCAGTGATGTCAATTTATTTGTTTTGATTTGTGGAGATGAAAGATCAGGGAAAGAGATTGTTCAGTTTTGGACCCTCCCAGCATAAGAGGTTCTGGCAAAATAGAGGAAGCCCAGTGAGGGGCCACAAGGCTGCTGTGGGTGCTGGAGCACATGGTGGTCAGAGTTTCTTCTCGCAGCTGTCTGATGGGGAGAGTCAGACTCTTCTCAGCAGTACACAGTGACATCTGTTTAGATGATAGGATTTTTTTTTGGATTTGGTTTGGTTTTTTTGTTTGTTTGTTTGTTTTGGTTTTTTGTTTCAGTTAGTTTTTTTGCTATAAGCATACTGAGACATTGAAACAGGTTATACAAGGAGACAACAGACTCTCCACTGCTCTAGGTATTGGAAGCTCAATTAGATGAGGTCCTGTGCAAACCCACCTCACCTCAGTAGGTAGCCCTGTTTTGAGCAGGATTTTGGCTGACACAACCTTCAGATGTCTTTTCCAACCTGCATGTTTTGTGGTTCTGTGATTTTATCAGAGATCAGCAGGTGTGAGTCTTAAGACGTTGGTATCTATTTTGGCAGTGTTTCCAGCACAGCTTATCTATTAAAGTAGTTCTGAAGAAGAAAGTTAGCTTTTCTTGAAAAGGTCAGAAATTTGACCCAAATGACCTGGCATCCTGAGTGCCTTTCTCCACAATGAAAGCTGTAAACACTTGGTATGAGAACTTTTTTGTTTAGATCCCTACTGCAAATTATTGTGCCTGAAGTGTGTGTTTCCAAGATTGAAACCTTGCATGTTGTGTAAATTGTTTTCTTACAGTAAAAAATAGAATAGATTTCCCTAGTGTGGAAGGGAAAATCATGGGTCTATGTTTAGTTGAATGGTAAAATACGGCAATTCCTCTTCTAAGGAATGGCAAAAATCCTTGATATGCAGCATTACATGGAATTATATGAGAGCAATGTCAGATGATTCTATGTGTATTTTCTGTACATAATCTCCTTTGTTCTCTCATTTAAGAAAAAGAGATTGCCTTCTTTTTATATGGAGCTCATTCATAATACAATGACTAAATCAGTACATGTTACAATGGAGCGTGCAGTATGTAGCTAAATTTGCAGGTTTAAATAGATTTTATAATAAATTTATTTATTTTTGAAATTTTATTGAACTCCTTTATTACCAAGTGAGAATAAAGGTTAAATTATATAAGTAACATTTCTGACCAAATTTCTCAATATACATTTGGTCTCAGAACAGATACTAGATCTTGTTCTGGTTCTAGTTTATTCTCAAAGTTTGTATCTGTGTGTGTGTGTCGTGTTACATAGAACAGATAAAGCAGACTTCTACAGTACATGCTGTGTTTGGGGAGGTGTATGTGTCTACTTCTGGGCAAGTTTTATGTTATCTGATGTATTGCAGATGTATGGAAAAATTGTTTGCAAAAATATAGTAAAATAGCGGGTCCAGAGAAAAAAAATTCTAAATTACCTGGCCACATCCTGTTTTGAATGCATAGCATCCAAAATTTGTCCAAGCTATTGTATTTTCTTTCCTCTGAGTGGCTGAGTTTGGATGCTCAAGCTCTGCTCTTTAGTGGTGTGTGCACACGCACGTGCACAAGCAGCAGAGAAAAGATTGGTAATGTGATCAATACTTCTGAGCTTAACCTTTTTCAGTCTTGCAATTTATCATGTCATGTAATATCTTGAATATCATGTCATGTAATTCAGTCATGTAATATCTTGAATATTTGACAAATTCATTAGAGTTGTATTGATTGTTAGGGTGTACAGACTTAGGGAAGATTTCTTTAGCCTCTTTGCAAGGCTGTGCTGGTCTCTGACTGGCATTATTTATCAAAGTCCCTCAATTGTTCCTGTCTACCATACCTGTCTACCATGGAATCTTGTGGCTTGAAAGGGGCCTCCAGCCAACATCATGCTCAAAGCAGGTCTGATTAGATCAGGTTGCTTTGAGACAAGTCCACTTAAGTCTTTAATAACTACAGTGGTGGAAATCCCACCCTTTAATATCAATGTTCAGTAGCATTTCAGCAGGTCATTTTACGCACAAGTAAGAAGAGTAATTTCCCCTCCCTGAAGATGTTCCAGGCCAGATTGGATGAGGCTTTGAACAACCTGGTTTAGTGTGAGGTGTCCCTGCCCGTGGCAGGGGAGTTGAAATTAGATGAGGTCCCTTCCAACCCAAACCATTCTATGGTTGATTCTAAGATTTCCTCTTTTTATTTGCTTTTTAAAACTGAAGAAACTCAGTTCTCTCATCCCTCCATGGAAGCCATGTAGTTCAGAAACTTTATCTTTTCTTTGGCTTATTTTTAGTCTTGGAAGGTGATCCTTCCTTTCTAATGGTGAGTTGCTCACTTCAGTATTTGCTCACCATCTCTTCACGCCTCTCCAGGTTCATTTCTGCATATAAAATGAACAGAGTCTGACTCTGTGTCTATGACAATAATTCATAATTCAGACACTTTAAATGTGTAAGATCAGAATCAGAACCATATATCTCTCTGTGTATATACTTACTGAGTATTAAGTTGCTTTGGTGTCCATTTGGGGAAGAAAAAGGAGGATTTTGTTGGCCTTGGTGTGGTTAGAGTCAACTATTGAGGGTTTTTTTTTCCAGAGAATGTGAACAAATGTGAGTGTTTTGAGTGCCCATGGCAGTTGTTGGGTGTTTCTTGAAGCTGAGATTGATGATATTATGAGGAAATCACCTGCCAGCCTTTTTTAGAGGAATTTCTCTATAACTTTCTGAGGATACACTTTGATTCCTTCCCAAGACTCAATTCCTATATGCTGTTTAAAAGGAAAAGCCTGTTTACTAGTTTCCTATTAATTTACATTTTGGACATTAATTCTTGTCACTGGGGGAAGCCAGAACATTTTGTCATTTGGTAATACCAAAATCTCTTGTATATGAAGAGTAAAATAGAATAGATCTCAAGTCACTTCTTTAGATTCTCTGCAGACAAACTCATTCTCTGCAAGGCAAAGGATAGCTGGGTTTCGTCTGTAAAGGGATATTCATTTTCATTTGATCTGCCTTAATCCTGAGGATATGGGTTCAGATCCCAGAGCTATTGAAAATATTAACTTGATGCTTCCATCAGCCTTCAAAAGCTCTGTGATTGAAGGCTCTCAGCAGCTGTTATCTACTATAATAAATGCCAAAGATAAAAAAGACTAGACAAGCTGAGGATTTTTTTTTTAAGAGCAAATAAAAGTATTTTGTTTCTAAATTAAGTTAGAAAAAAAAAACCGTTGATGATTTCTTTACTGATAGAAAGTACCAACAAGATTGTTCTTTTCCACAAGTACTGCTTAGGATTTGGGGGTCACAGTTCATAGCAAAATATGCTGCCTCTGTTTGCCCAGCTGCCACACCTCCTCTGCCTTGTCTCCTTCTCTATGTGAAAAAAGAGGCTGAAAGAAAGGTAAAGGGAATAACAGGTTTAGTGCTGCTCTTGTAGACCGTAATCAATGTAAATGATGTTAACAGGATTAAGACTTTTTGCTTCCATGTGCATATCCCACCCTAGAGGAATGGTGTCCTAGTGTTTAAGAACAGGCAAGATGGCATACTCTCCTGGTGTGGTTTTGGCTATGTAGTGACATGTATTGGTGGTCCAAAATACAGGAACAAGTCTTGCAAGCCTTTTTATTATGATGGGTTTTTGGGGTTTTTTTGGGTGAGCGATGTGGGGGGGTGGGGGTTGTGTTTGGTTTGTGTTGGGTTTTCTTTACTGTTAAATCAAGGTTGAAACAACTGGGAACTGCTCCTCCAGCATAGCCTTGGCAGTCTAGGCAGAACGGGCCCTCAGACAGAAGCAAGCCAAAATGTCAAAACCAAAGGAAACTCTTAGGGAGGAAAAGGATACAGGAAGGATGTTTCTTTAATCTTTCATTCCAACTTCCATTTTATGGATGTTACACACAAATTAAAGTAAGATTGTGTTACAGAACTGTGTGTTACAAAACCTTATGGCACAAAACTTAAAGAAAAAATCCATATTCATGTCAGATACATTTTAATTTCAAAATGGTCCACAGAGTTTATGCCCAGCATGTAGTTTGTATTGCAGCAGTCTTTCTCTGTCTTACGTGTTTCCATTTGGTTTTGGCAAAACAAAAGGAAACCGTCAAAAAGACATTTCTCTTTGTGTGGACAAAAAAACCCTTCTGAAGTCCTGTGATGTTACTGAACTTTGGATCATGACCATATTTTCTAGTGGTTGCAGTATTTAGATTAGAAATCTACATTTAACCACTCTCCGCTGTAAAAGAGGGTGTGCAGTTATGAACACAGTGATGCATGACAGTGTTCAGTGATTTCTTTCAGTGTAAGAGAGTATTCAATTTTCTAATGAATGTTAGAATGAAAACAGAATACATTAAAATCAGTTTCTATGTTTTTACATTTTTATTATATGTCCAAACTGCAGCACGAAGGGTTTATCCAGTTCAGAGGTTTCAGGGCCATGGATGTGGTTTTGCATTAACAAGGTGACATTCACATGTCTTGGGATAGGCCTTGCTACTCCTCTTGGCAATGATGAAAAGGACACGTTTGCTACTGTCCCTTCTTCACTTCCCATACCACTAATTGCCACGTTGTATTATTTATACAGTCTGAGTTGGTTCTCAGTTTTGTTTTTTCCTGCTTTTCTCTTTAGCCGCTATCCAACATGACTGCACCCAAGGTTTTTTTTTTTTTTGAGGTTTGTCTGGTGGAAGCAGAATTCAAGGTTTTTGTGTACTTTGCCATCTTATGACAACTGGCAGCAACTGAAATCAGGCATGTCAAGCAACTACCACAAAAAGAAATCAGTAATTTACAAGTTCAGACAAAGGTTGAAGAAACAAACCTTCTCTGTAGTTGTTCTGTCTTGTGCAGTCTGTTAATATTTTCACATTTGAGAATATTTAATTTACCTAATTGAGAGAATGTTACACTACAGTTGAGAAGAAAAGGTGAAATCAAAAGCAGAATGCTCTCATTTTCAGCAGAGCAGTGTTAATGCTTATGTTAGTCAGTGAGAAAAACATGGGGGTGGATGAGAAACAATAAATCATTATTGTCTCTCCTGCAGTCAATTCAAATGTCTCATACGTAGCTGATTAAAGCTGCCTTTTTTTCCATAATAATAATAATAATAATAATAAGATTAATTGGAAACAGCCTGAGAGTAGGACCATTTCTCCCAGCATATCAAACCTTTGGAGGAAGGAAAGAAGTAAAACCCAAATGCCAGCCCTGCCAGGTTGAGATGGATTATACAGTCAATATCCATAGCTTGCAATAGGTGCAAAGTTACTATTACTGCTCTGATGTTGACTCCTGTTTGTAGCTTGACCTGCTGAATCTTAACCAGTGCACCACATCTGAGAAGTTTTCACACATGACAAACGCATGGGTCAGAAAGCTGATGATGACTTGTCTGCACACCCAAGTCTAACGTGAAGATTGCATGAGAAATTATAGACTGCCTTGTGTAACAAAGGACCCTCCCCATCCCCAATTTGTCTGCTTTTAAAATAGTATAATTATAGAAGGATTTCAGAAAACCAATCTCCATAATGGGCTTCTCTTTCTACAAAATCTATTGTTATTTATTCCCAAGTTCCTTAATAAGCTACATACTATTTTGCCAGGCTAAAATGTGCATCGCCCTTACAATTTTTCACACTTGCTGTCTCCTCTGATTTGATTCACATTTTCTCCCTTCTGTATCTAGTTCCCTGTCCAAGTTAAAATGTAAAATAAAGTAGAAGAGATGCCTGGGCCTCTGAACACGTTGCTGAAAGGTTCGTTTTTCTGCACACATGTGTTCAGAGTATTTCTCACAGAAGAATAGCATAAATTATGGAGATTCCAGTCACAGAACAGTGAATGGTATTGTCAGTTTGCTTAGGAAAAACTAATGAGGTTGTAAAGAAATACTGTCTGCCTTATAAGAGTAAAATTTGACAGCTGGAAAAACAAGGGCAATAGGCTGGTTTCCATTTTCCATTGATTTTAGCCCCCAACATTCAGAAGACTTCCTTTTCTGCAAAGCCACATTCACGCTGCCTACACACGAACACACAATGCTCTATTGCTTCAAGCCAGAGACAGATTAAACTTCATTAGGAGAGCAAGGCTTGAGGAAAGTTCAAACTGTAACAGATAGTAATTTGACAAATAAAGAATTGGGGTTTGTTTTACTAAGCCAAAAAAAAAGGCCAGAGCAAGGTTCCCATGGCTCTTTTGTGCCTTTAACCACTGGGCAGGAATACCATCCCTTTTCATAGTCTGGTTTACATACTGTATGAGCCTAGTAGATACACACCATGGCTTTCTTAATGAATTTAAGCACTCAGTGAAAGCACACATATCTCTCCTTAAATTAAAAAAAATGCCTATAAAGTATTTCTCTTAGAGCAAGAAATAAGAACAGGAACTTGAATGCGTGTCCAAAGTATTCTTAGGTATTTGCAAGACATATGTAAGGCTCAGCTTAAAATCAACAAGAATGAATGCATTTTATGTCTGAATAGACTTCATTAGCTTTCTGTAGCAACATTCTCACTCAAGCATCCTCACGTTTACACATTCCCAGGCCTTGTTTTTCTAGGATAAAGGATGGATTATTGCAGGTGAGTGACAGATACCTGTGGTAACTGATGGGCTGTGATTTAAGAATTTAAGTTCTCACTCAGTAGCAAACTGTGTAATGGCTAATGGCACAATTGCATACAAAGGTCTCTGACATCATTAGCTGAAAAATTTTTATTAATATGTATTGGATGATCTTCAACAGACAATCTACCTGCTAAATGTCGTGCACTGGAATGCACAATGTACTAGATAGTGACTGCATACAAACAATATTACAAAGTGAGGGCTAATACAAAATGACGTACTAAACTGTCTTGGCAAAAAAATGATGAGACTGTCTCCTGGACTGGAATGCAAAGCCACTATGTCTGCCTGTGCTTGTTCTTGAGAGTTAGGCACCTCAGACTGGGAGCTGAAGCAACCCTGTCAAATAAATGCTCCAAAAACCATCACACTTCGTTAAACATTACATGGAAGTATCTAGGGGAGAATCTTTGAGGACGGGAATAGGACACAAATCTTGGTATTTAGTTGTCTTATTCAGGTCTGCAGGGAGGTACAATCCTTAGCCTGGAATTTGCAGAAAATTTTCCTGAAGAGAAATGTTTGCATAGTTTACATTCAAAGAACTGAGCAGACATCACTTTCTTTTCTACATTGTATATGGTAGAGAGAAATAGAAGTTTTAATTTCCATATTAATTTGGAAGCAAAGAGTTGGAAGTTCCAATTCCAGTCCGTGTTTCTTAAATAATGATGTAGGTAGGAGACATAAGTAAATTGAGGCTCAGTTTTCACTCCTCTCTTTAGCCCCTGCCACAATACACAAAAAATGATGCAGAATGAGCTGAATTTGACTGAGAAGCTTAAGGGGCTTAGATTAGATCTGAGTTGTAAGTGCAGTGTCCTGTTTTCATAATTGCAACTTTATTTTATAGTAACCAGTAGCTCTGTAAAACAGAGAAATTGTCCTTTAGGGACAGCCTCTGGATGGTGGAAGACTGGAGCTGTGGCCAACCACTGTTCTGTTCTTCACATCCACCAAATGATTCATGCAGCCTGCTGAAGGGGCATTAGCCACCTGCCCCCAAAATCTTCTCTTTGATTGTCTTCTGCACAGATTAGGTCTCATCAGTTGTTCTCCATCTCCAAAGCTGAATGTTGGGAAACATATAATTTTCAAAGCCTGGTGACACATTGTCGTGGCTTTAGACTGGCTCACAGATGGCAGAACTGCGTTAATTTTGTGCATGTTGCCAGAAGGTACTCCGGTGCTTGGAGATTTTAAGTTCTTGCTGCAGTGAGTGAACAAATTTGTCAGTTCTATTGCTGCTGATCCCCAAAAGCTGCATGCAGACATACAGAGATGCCTGTGTCCTGGAATGGATTTAAGCCCTGGTGAATAACTCCTTTAAAACTTTATAAGGTTAATTAAATTGTCATTTGGTACTTTGTAAGAACAATTTACTTTATGACTTGAAGTAAACTACTGCACTGAAAGCAACTATAAAATGATGAAAACTGTGAATTAAGTTTTCTAAATTATTTTTACAGATGTTAAAGAAAAAAAGCAATAAAATGAATCAGGGTGAAAATAGTACATTTCTTCAAAATAAGGCCTACATTTTAATCAATATATGTCTCAGAACAATCCTGATGATACAAATTTAAAACCCACGAAATGCAGGGCTATATGTACTTAGAACCCAGTGCTGAAGTGTGTAATGAATAGAAATTGCCTTATGTTGCAATTAGAATTTGTGCTGACAGTGAAAAATACAGTTTGAAACCACACATTTGGACCGACTCCCTTTTCTCTCTTCGTCATTCAAGTAGATTTCTCAGCTGTGTATGTGGGGGCAGCTGCATTTACCTCTAATGAAATTACTCCAGCAGAGAATTTGGCTCTGTTTCATTAACTTCACTTGTTTCTTGGAGCTTTTATGTCTCATTCCCTCAAGCAACAGGATAGATATTTATTCAAGATATTTGTGAATTCAGAGTATTTTATATTTTCTGCCTCAGGTAAGGAAGGTATCTAAATCTCTCTCTTTTCCTAATGTACACGTACATGCACTATTCTGTCCCTTTATCTACATGTGTAAACATACACACAGGCACAAAAGGTCACTGTGAGACCTCTGTCTTAAGAAATAGACCAAATCAATATTTAAATCCAGTCCTAATGAAAAGATGTGTTGTAATTGTAGGAGCTGTGAAAAACAGAAATATTAGAAATCTTAACTCCTCTAATCTACTTCATTTTAGTGAAAAAGTGTTTGCTCCAGCACATTTTTGTAGTGCTTTCTCTTGTTCAGTAATGAATGCCTTAAGCACAGAAACTTTTTTCTGAGCTGTTGTTTCAGGAAGAAGAATTATTTTCTAACTGTGAGCCTTTGTTTTCTATTTTGTAACTCTTTGTAACAGTGAATTATACTTTGTGCACCATACTAATCCTATCCAGTTTGAGCACAGAATACTCACACAGAAACTGTTGCTATGTTGCTCTACAATAATTTTTTTTTACCTTGCTGGCCATGCTTGGTTTATTTGTTTGTTCCTAATTTCTTGATGTTCCTTCATAATTCAGTCTCTTTAGTCTCTTGAATACTTACAGTGTTCCAAACTTGTGCCAGTTGTCCTTCACATTACTAATACTGAAAAACTTGGAAAGAAAGTTCATTATTCCATGGATAAACTCAGGGTGGCAAAGGGCTGTTCTGTGATGGGATTCTTCCAGGCAGGACTAAGAGTGATGGTAAATAAAATGCAGAGGATTTTAAATTTATTTCTTGCAGGTGAATACACTTCCATTGTTCTAATGGTAATTTAATGTGTGCAAATCCAGACTGACTCCCCTGAAGCTGGTGAATATGCATCACCTTCTTAATTGTGTATTAAGGGGTTAGATTTGAAATAGTAAAAGTACAGTGAGCCAAGTCCATAGGCTCACTCACATCTCAGCAGTGACACAGAACTGGTGAAGTAATGGAGCCAAGACTTTGGACAACTCTATTTACACGCTTACGTGGATGCTGTTTCCTGAAGCTTGTCATTTTGCTATTGACTCACCAGCTGCACAAATGCACAGGGCTGCACTCTCAACTTTTTAATTTATTCAGGCACAAGTCTATTCTTGTCTTCTAAAGGCCACGTGTGCAGCAGAACAGCAGCATGAATTAGAGAGTATGTTTTTCCAGAGGTTTTCAGACTAATTCATCCTAGATTTTTCAGCTTGACTGGAGATGGAATTCCCAAGTTTTACCTATGAAAGGAAATGATACCTGAAGGTCACTCAGATAATTTCCTTTTTGGTACCTGAGACAGGATTGCCCTGTCAGGTGTTGGGGGAGGCCCATGTGGAGTTGGATTGCTGGTAAGAGCAGGTAGGGATGCTTTGTTATGCTCCTTATCTTAGGAATTTATCTCCCCACTTCACCCTGCAGCACTTCGGTGTCAGAGGAGTCTGCTGCTTACAGAGAGATCCAGACACATGTTGCAATACTGTAATAGAGGCTTCATGATGTAGGAACCAGACCAGTTAGTGTTTCTAACCATGTGACTGATACTGTCAGTATTGTTACCAGTGTTGGAATATTCCAGTGTAAGCAGATTTTACCAGATTTGTTCATAACAGGGTCTGGCTGCCAATGCTAAACCCTTTCTTTGTACATTCTTCATATGAATAAGTGCATCTCTTCTGCTGCAGGCTTCATTTGAAAGCAGGATTTTGACTTGCATATAAACTTGTGCTCTGAACAGCCTCATACTTAACCAAGAAGGATGTTTAGGTCTGAAGTTTTATGTGAGCCTCAGCATTGTTTACTCAGACAATTGTCACCAGTGCCAGCAGCCCTTTTTACACAACTTTGCAGCCTGCTGCCTGCTCAGCCCTCTCTCAGCATCAAGACATACTCTGCAGAAAGCAGCCTCAGCATGCCCTGAAAGGAGATGAAAACGTAGTTCAGCAGTGGAGTCTTTACTGCTGTTGTGCAATATGCATGTAAAATCATCTCCTTATGCCTGTTGTTTACTGTATAACAGAAACAGAGGAATTTTCAGTTTAAGAAGAAAAAGTTTGGCTGATTCAGTTTCTTGAGATGGAGCACAAAAAGGGTGTAGAGAAACAAGTGCTTAGGGGGCGTGAGTGGGCTTTTGTTAAAGAACGATGGAAAACAAGAAAGACTCACCATGATGCTCTGGAAAAGCTTGTAATTTGTAAGATATTATTTTTATAGCAATCGTGTACTTATAAAATAGGACCCAGGTAAATATAACAAACAAAATAAGTTAGACATGGGTTGGGTGGTTTGTTGTTTTATTTTTTTTTCAGGTGCATAAGATACCTGAAGGCAGTTTTAACTTGCATAGGCTTCAAAGGACTGTAATATATGATATATGCAAAACAAGAAGAATTTCTGGTTTGTTCTTTTGCTTTATTTATGGATAAATGTCTGTGTGCCAGGCAGCAGACAGATTTAAAGTGCAGAAGTGTTTAGGTATGCAAGAGGGAGTAGTGTTTAATTAATGGTGTTTAATTAATTTGATGCTACTGTTCCTTAAGTAGAGTAAATGAATGTAATGAATGTAGGCAGTACCTTTTGAGCCCATTAGCTTTATCACTTCCTTGAAGGTACGAAAAAATGTGAAGGCAGCATCAGAAAAAATAAAAAAAAAATAAAATCCAAAATGCTTGTATTCTCACTGGAATCATTAGAATTTTGCCTCAGATTTTAAAGCAGTTTTTCATTGCCTACTGTGAAGAGGTTTTGCGTAAAAGCCAAAAAACCTGGATGAGAATGTTGTGCAATATTAACCATTTCAGGAGGCTCTGTGTAAGAGGGCCACTGAGTAAACTAGAGAAATGGCATCAAAATCTGTAAGTCTGGTAGGAAAATAAGACTATTCTATCACTCTCCCTTGTGTATTAAGCATCAGAACTGAAAATGAGAAAGCAGTCCTTCTAATCTTCAGTTAATTTTATGCCAATTTCTCTCCTGCTCATTTCTGTTATTATTTTACACAACTAAATGCAGAGTTTTGTGTAGTAATGCTGCAGCCACTCTAATGATCATTCTTGCTGAGCCTGGTTTGATCCTGTGCTTTTCACACTTTAAGACTCACCCACGTCTGAACAGGGAATTGGGTTTTCCTGGGGTGGTGAGTATGTGGGTAAATCTGGCCATCTCTGTCCCGTCTCCACATCCCCATGAGAGCAGCACTGGCTGCCACAGCCACACAGGGTTCCCCTGCTCTGCCGGG
The DNA here is from genome assembly GCA_014706295.1 of Lycocorax pyrrhopterus obiensis. Lineage (NCBI taxonomy): Eukaryota > Metazoa > Chordata > Aves > Passeriformes > Paradisaeidae > Lycocorax > Lycocorax pyrrhopterus. The sequence continues at coordinate 10,577,397 of JACSVZ010000015.1, forward strand.
GCTGCTGTCTGTGCCAGGCTTGAGCTCTCTCTCTTGACTTTTTGCCCAGATGACAGAGCTGCCCTGCGAGCCTGTGCAGGGTCACGGCCGTCCCCCATGCCCTCGGCAGGGAGCAGAGCAGCCTTCCCGGGAAGAGATGCCACTGCCAGTGGGCAGCTGTGTCTCAGCAGTGTATTTTTGGAAGTCTCTGAACTTTACAGTTGAAGATGTGCCAGAAGAATTTAGGAAAAGTTCAGGAGACATGGAGCACTTGAGTGCTTGCTTACTGACCCTCTGGCCTGACAGTGTTAATAAAACTTAGTTTGACAGTCCTCAGCTCAATTTAAGAGGATAAAGCTTGCAGCTGCAGGTTAGTTTGTTTCAGTTTCCTCATGGGCTGCAATATGCTCCTTAGAAACTCTCAGCATTTTTTAAAAATAATTAAAATATATTTTCAGGATCCTAATAAAGAAAAGCTTTTAAGAATATAATTTTTCCAGGAATTGGTCCCGGAATAATGTGGGCTGAGTGAGGTTTAGCACCACCAGTGCCGGTGCTGCACTCTGATCAGCAGCAGAGTGAGATAGACGTTGGAGAAGAAGAGTGGGGAGTGATGGCAGGAGGAAAGCAGAAGTGGACTCTGCTTCAGAATGAGCAGACCCGTCAGGAAAGTACTGAGTTGAATTAAATTGGGAAAGAACTATTTTATTTTATTTTTGTCCCCTAGAACAAAAGTAATGAAAAGCTTTGGTTAGTCTGTCATGGAGTCTAATTTAGTTAACCTCAGTGGGCCACTTACCAGCTTCCATGGAAGGAAGAACTGTTAAATCATATTAAAGATGAATAAAAATTTCCTGTTGCGTCAAGTGTTCCACCTTTTCTTTCTGTAACGCTCCTAAGTATTTCCCACGAGGGACTCATTGGCTTGTCAGGGGATTTAACATTCATGTAACAGTCCAGAAACATAATTGTCTCATGATTTGGTATTCCAACAGTATTTTGAAGAGCTTTGTGGGAAGGGCAGAGTTTTGAGGCATAACACAGTGTCTGCTGTCTTCTCACGACAGGGTTTTGCCTCCCCTCTGTGACCACCCACCCTCCTCCTATGCACGTTTAGCACCTGCGAAGGGCTGAGTGTGTGCTGCTCTTCCACTGTGCCTCTTCCTGCTCTGCACTTCTTTTCTGAGTGCCTCAGCTGGAATATATTTTAAATATTTAACTTTGCCACTTAATATGATTTATAAGTCCAGACCAAAACGTTTCAATAAATATGAATTTTTATACTGCTAAACATAGAAATTTAGTACAGTAAATACTGATCTAATTCACGTGTGGAGGTATTTTGTGTGGGGAAAAGGTGGAATCTCATTTGAAATAATTTCCATTATATTCCGCCCTTGTAGCTATTTTGGGGTAGACACAGCACAGAGTTTGGTGTGAGCTAAACCAGCTTTCTTTGTGTTCTAACATAAAGCCCATTAAGCATTTAATGGGAAGACTCTTCTAGATTGCACGGCTGTCCAGCTGTCTGGCCAGGCTCTGTACAACAGGTGTTTAGTTATGATCTCAGTTACATATATACCAATAGTCTCTGGTGCTGCCTCTCAATACTTTGTTTTACCTCAAGATCTAATAGTTTCAACTTAATATCACTTTTGATTGTAAGTCCAATGATCATGAATTCCTGTCCATAAAAAACGCAGTCGAAGACCCAGTTCTGAAGCTCATTTGGTTTTAAAAAAAAGGCAGTTACTGAGAATGAATTATTATTCTTATTTTAAGAATTAAAATCAATAATTAAAAAAATCACAAAGACTAACACCTACTTTTTCCATGTTTTTCCTTCTAGCCATCAACATGTTTTACGCAGCAGGTCTAACAAACAGCCATATGCTCTCTAGTCTCAAGGGAACTAGTTCCAGCTTGAAAATCAATATGTCACTACCAGGCTGTGGTAATAGATGCTTACAGCAGCAGGTTTATATAAGCTAATGGTACTCTGTGCAACAGCAGCTCATTTAGATGAAAGGGTTGCCTAGTCTCATTCAAATGTTTGGGGCAGCAAAAGATGAATGGTTGTAAAAGCTGATCAAAATGGTAATTTGTTCACTGATGAGCAGCCTGTCTAAAGTTGCTGCTCTGGAGATCCTTCCAAGGAATACAGTGTACACTAGTCCGTGAGGTTATTTCTGCAAGATGCTTTCATATTTGTAAAGACTGTCACTACCCTATCAGCTGGCATGGAACAATACAGTTTAAGTTGCTTTGGGATTTTTGCTTGCATGAACATCAACCCCTCTGGATTTGGATAACCTGGAAGAAATCTGCAGAAAACCAAAATTGTAAATATGTTTGTGAAATTCAGATAGATTTTTACAAAAATGCCTAGAAATCATCAAGGCCTCGATTTAAAGCACTTTGAAAAGAGAAAGGCCTAAAGTTGAGGAGCTTTATAAAAGAACCCTCCCTTCATTTTTTTTGGTGGTTTGTTGGGGAGAACAATGGCGACAGGTCACATGGATCAAAGTTTGTTGAAGCAACTATTTTTTATGTAGTTTGCCATTGCAAAGCCATTGGCAGTGCTGTTGGTGACATCCTGCTTGCTTCCACAGAAGAGGTGTTAACACCACTGCTGCTAATACATCCTGCCCTAGTGTCTTTCAGAGGAGTTACAATACTCTTCCAGTGCAGTGTATCACTGCCTCTTTCAGAGCATTGCAAGCAGTCTTCAGTGCCAAATACAGAAAAAGCTGCAGACACGTACATTGTTAAAGATGTGTGCCAGTTACCTTTCTTTTCACATGCTGTAAGGCAATGCTCAGTCTCATTTCTTTCTCTTTGTTTGGATGACCACAACATGTTTTTTCACTTAAAATATGTGTCTGAGTTATCAAAGACAGGAGCAGGGTTTTGGCTAGAAAATACAAGTTCATCAGGTCAACCAAGACTGCTATCCTCTCTTTATGAATGGTGACCAACAAGATATCCAGACTTCCAGATTTTATCAGGTAGTACATAGCCCATTTTATGGAACCTACTTCTCATTTCCATCAATACCTTTTCAAGATAAGTTGCCTCTCTAGATTTCCTTCCATCTAGAACAGGAAGTCTTGAGGCAGTCCTTTCCACTCCTTTTCTGTTATTTAGGATAGAATGACTTGTCTGAATAATTCACATAAACACATTAAATTTTGCTTGAATTCGGCTCTAGAACTGAGTGAAATTTTGTGCAGGGGAAAGGCAAGTAATTCCTAATTGTTTCTGTTTAATTCTTACATGCATGGTTTGTGGGGGCTTATTTTAAAAGGTTTGAAACACATAAGCCAGTGTATATCTTAATCTCTTGTTCAGACATGGTGGTCTTAGCTTAAATAACTGGTTAAAAAGAGCTATTTAACAACCCTTTGTAACTTGTGGGAGCAAGAGCTTTCCGTGTTGGGCTTTTAAAATCTAACTAAGCTGTATTTTGGTGATGTAGAGTAAATCTCTCTGTTTATTTATTTCAAACTCTTCCAGCAGCTTGTTTTACATGTATTTGTGAGTGAAGTTTCATCAAAAGGACATGTGGCCTCTTGTTTGCAGATTTACAGGGTGCATCAAAGGACATTATAAATACACTGAAAATTTCCTCTAGTGAGAAGCAAAACCACCAGGTTATTTGTGCACTATGCATGTTTATAGCCAACTTCAAAGGTTGCAGTTACCTTAGCTCTAAGCCGTGGCATCTCTCTTGGAATGCATGAGGAGGTCAAGAACTCCTACAGACATACAGACATCAGCCTGGCAGACTAAACCTGATGTGGCAATTCAATGTACACATTAGTGTGTTTCTTTTTGTCTGAACAATGGTCTGAAGCCCTGTAAAATGCAGAGAAAACTTCACTTCTGGCATCTTTTTAAAATCAGATCCACTGTCCCTTAAATTCAGTTGAAAGATTCCCATGACCTAAACAGAGCTGTGGAGGCTCTTTCCTCAGAGGGAGCCTGTCTGCACTCTCCGATAGGATCCCAGGTTGGATAAAAAGTGAAAAACTGACAAACTGCATTATCAAATATCAGAAAGGATAAGAGCTTGTGAAATGTGAAGCCTTTCCATGTATTAGGTCAGCTATTCACAGAGCTCCCTCTTCACATCAGCCTGGAAATAGAACTGATGAGTGAGCATGGGTGAGAATCAGACTCATTACAAAAGTCTTCAAAAAACCCAACTGTGTGAAGAGAGCATTACTGAAGGATCAGGTCAATCACTAAAAGACTAGAAAATAGCCAGCTAAATTTAACTCAGCTGCTTTGTGATTGTGTATTGTGAAATTACCATGCCAGTTTTTTGCGGACTACCTGCATCTTTGGAATTAATGAAGGCCTGAGATAGGATTCCTGTCTGGGGATCCCTGCCATCATTTGCAGAAGGTACAAAGTGGAAGAAAAACATTTCAACTCAATGTTTCTGAGGAAATTGAGTCTTCTCCTTGCCTGTTCCACAGTTTTCATTGACAATTCTAGACCAGTCAATTAAGTAGTGTTTTCAGATGGTCACAAAGTGCTTTCAGCAGGGCTGAGATTTCTGTTTGATTGTGAAGTGCCAAACACTTAAACTTTCTATTTTCCATCTATAAGTTACTAGACATGTTATAGTAGTAATTTAGTTAAGATTTCTAAAGATACTCAGGTGCTAATTTGAGCAGCATTGAAAAATGCTTAATTCCCAGGGGAATTAAGGATATTGTTTTCAGGAGAGGTCAGATGATTCCTAGAACTGAGGAATGAAGATGAAAAAAAAAATTGCTTCAAGGTTATTCAATGCACTGAAGGAGTTAATTGGAGTACTAAGGAAAAATGTGCTGGTATAATTAAAGAAACATGTTACAATTCATGGTATTATAATTCACAATAACACAGAGGTCAAATTAGATTTTGTTCAGGCAGTTTTCATCTCCTGAGTACTTGAATTTGCAGCGTTAGTTTTCTTTCAAAGTAAAGCTGAATGAATTAATAAAAAACTTAACAGCAGTAATTTGAAAGCATTCTGAGTGCTTCCTTCCTCTTCTGCTGGCATTCTACCATCGTACTCATGCTCATAAAAATCAAAAGCCATATATGATTTTTGAGGTCATTCAGTCCTCTCCCACTTAAGTGGCAGTGGCACTGAGATGACCCTTGTTGATGAAACCCAGAGGAGAAATCACTTTTAATCATAGTGCAGCCTCCCTCCTGGTGTTATACATTGTATTTGGTGGGTGTTCCCTCCATATCCTGCCTGACCTCATGTCGGAAGGTAAGGTAAAAGGTATAAGATAATTTACAGTAAGCTTGATTCTGAATTGTGCAAGTACTGCAAAGATTTTTTTTTTCCATTCTGCAGGTCTTGAAATGAATAAGAAATTTAAGTGAAAAGTACAATGTATGTGTATATTCTGTAGCTGACTGAAATGGGAGTAAATAAACATATTGTGGTTGCAAGTTCAACAGTTTAGTGTGGCAGAAGAGAGAAACACTGTTCTTAATTCAAGAAGAACAAGTTAAAGGATATTTATGCCAGCTAGATAACTTCAAATGTGAGGCTGATTATCCTAGACAAATTTAAGGGAAGTGTAAGTTCCACAGTTCCAAGGCTATGGTTGTACTAACAAATGTTACTTTCTAGGAGCTTTCCTGGATACTAATGCCATGGGGCATGAAACAGCCCAGGTCTCCCCTAAAAATTACCTTTTGTAATCCTTTTGTCTCCAAAAACAGGGAGTCTGCATCCAAAGCATTTGCTGGTAATCATACATCCTGGAAATTTCCATCCTTAACCTGACCTCAGTATTTGGTTGGGAAAGTGCTACCAAGTAAAGCCAGGTTCCAGTTATCGCTGTTCAACACTATAGATTTGTGTCTTCAATGTTACTCACATAATAGGGACTTTCTCTCACTAGCTAAGTGCAGCATTAGTGAGTCTTTTCAAGAGCCCTTCAAGGATGATAATGTCCAAGTGGGTCAGAGCACGGTGGATCAGCAAAAATGAGGCTGCTCTTTGCAAAGAGGTGAAGAGAGGGTTTGAAAAAGTACAGACATGTCAATAACATGGGAACCAAGAAGCTTCCAAATTGATTAAAATGCTGTAGAAATCAGTTTAAATGCATCGGAAGGATAGAGATGTGGATTGAATCAAGGAAAATAGGTTTATAAGGACTAAAGTAGATTTTAGTCTGATCCAAATTCCTTCTTTGATAGAGATTGCTTTCATGGATGTGAGGAAGAGCACCTGTTTCAACTTGATTTGACATTGTCACATTTCAAATTCATTAAAGTAAACTGTGGAATTAAGGTGTAGATTCATTTAATGTATGCTTAGTGGATGGAAAATAATTTAAGAATTCTGTTTTGCTGTCAAACTGGAAAGACTTCTGTAGTGTGATTACAGAGTGACTGTCTGGAATCTATTTCTATTACACATTTTTCAGCAGCAGTTTGGGTGATTGAGTAGAATTTCCACATTTGAACATGAGAGTAAGCTGAGAGGCATTTCAAGTTTTTTGGAAGATATGGTCAGAGCTCAAAATAATTTCACTTAATTGAAAGATGGTCTGAAATCAATAAATTTAAATTCAAAAAGGAGAACTGCAAAGTCTGTGTGTGCAGTTCAGGAGAGGACATTAAATAGTCAAATAAAAAAAGGAAGAAAATTGTGCAGCAACATCACAGAACTGGAGTTAGAACTGGATTTACTCTACCTTGCAGACTAAGAAATGAACAGCATAAGTGTGTCAGATAAGTTTATGGAAATGTCCATGTCAGGAACAGGAGGCAATTACTCTACTTCACACTGATGAGTGCGGTTTTGGTCACTGCATTTAACAAAGATGTAGACAAAGCGAAGTCTGGAGGACAGCGGCAGGGCTGATAAGAGGTATAAAAGATATGACCTGCAAGGAAAGCCTGAAATAACTGGGTTTGTTTAGTCTGGAAAGAAGAAGACTCATGGTGTGGGAGAAGGGAGCTTGATAAGTGTCTTCAAAACTGTTACATCCATGGGGGTTATCAGTTGTTCCCCAGATCCATGCAGGACAAGACAGGCAGCTACTGACTAAATTTGTAGTAGGGATTCAAAAGAAAACCTTCACTGCGCAGACTTAAACAAAGGTTGTATTGGAAGAATAGGAGTGATGTTCCGCAGAGAATTACACACATCAGAATAAATACACTGTGAACCTATCTACATATATTGAACCTGTTTCAGCTTAGCAGGATGGTATAATAACATTGTGATTCTTACCAACTCTGCTTCTCCATTTTGATTTGGTCCATTACATTAGCTTCCATGTCTGTGGTAAAATAAATAAAACATGCATTTCTTGCCTTCACTGAAACATAAATTAGTCAAGTAATTGTCAGTAATCCACAACTTTTAACATTTTTTTAATGAAAATTTACTTCTCCAGTAGTTTCTTAGGAGGAAAAAATGTTGGCGTTTGGTGGTAATGAATTATGTATTTTCCATATATCAGCATTTAATAACTTAATATTTAGTATTATTGATATATTTAACACATTTTTGTACATTTCAGATATTCTATATATTTCCATAATAAAGTTATCTCATTTTCATGGTCTTTCCAGCACAGTATGCTAGGATTTATAGACTGCTTATTAAAAACTGAAATGTGTAGAAGCCAGCATCCACACAAACTTCCAAATGAACCCTTTCCTCCGAAATGGTAGTAGTGGTCATAATTTTTGGCTCTAGTATGGATTTCATTTTTCAAAATGAAAATGAGCAAATCTAAATGTACTGTCTGGGATCCATAAAATCATACAATATTTTGTCACTGGCTTCAGTGGAAATAAGACAGATTTTTAGTAGGTTAAAGGTGGCTTCAAAATCCACTTTTCAGTTGCTTTTGCAAAATTGCATGTTTCCTGATACATCTCTGGGATGACTGCCATCTCTGAGTGATGCCATCATTTGGGTTGTGGTGCATAGTGTTACAAGCCTGGCATTTCCCACATTTTCCATTCATGTTTCCTCTTTGATAATTTTTTTACCCTTTTTTTCTTTTTTTTTCCGTGTCATACTTTGCTGAGTTGAGATTCCTGTACTGAAGATGTCTATTAACATTTCTGGAATCCTTCTGGGGATGCCCCATGTTCTTACCCTAACTCTGACTTGGTGAGAAGTTTAAGCAGAATGGCATGGTATGCTGAAAAAAAATACAACCCAGGCTATTGGAATGAGCCATATATACCAGAAAGGAAAAAAGTAAATTGAAATATGTGACTCCATTGTTACTGCCAATAGGTTTTGACATAGCAATTCTCTTGGTTTTGTGGGTTTTTACCTTGCTTTTGTGCATTAGAGACTTCTTTGTGATCTCAAGCGTGCGTTCACCTTTAGCTGCTGCTGGCTGCTTCTGGAGTGCCTTTGGTCATCAATATTAAATGAACTTTAGTTTTGAACTCCTGTAGATGCATTTGTAAAATTGTTCCAGTCCATCTTCAACACTGGAAGCGAGGTATAGTGACCTGTGAGCTCTCTGGGCACGTTCAGCAATGGCAGCAGACCCCAGCACCCTGAGGGAAAAGGAAGGAAGCAGAGGCTGGTGAGGATGGAGCCACAGGGCTTTGAGGGTGAATAAAAATGAAGTGACAAAGGGTAGGAGAGAAACAGTGCAGCATATAAAGGAAGAAACAGAAATTTTGCACCCTGGCTTTTTCTGAAGTTCATGAATTCCTGTGAATTCTGCAATTCTTCCTAAAATGAGTGACATTATCAGATTTTGGATCCTAGCAGTATGTATTAGTGTTCTGCAAATGAATAAATAAGCTGCCTCAATTTGCTACATAGTGAATATATTTTCTGAAAAATGTACCATAAATTAAGTGGATTGATCACATTTTCCATCTGGGAAGTGCAAAGAAAATAGCTTAATTTTGTGTTATTCATCCCTTTCACCCTTAAATGGGGTTGTTGCAATTGCTATTTAGCTAGAGCTGCAACCAGAAGATTCTTCTGTTGTTTGTATACTCTATATATGGAAAAGAAATTTTTTGCCTTGATGTACTAGATCTTCAAACAAACAAATCATGAGCAATGAAATCCAGGAAAATAATTTTTGCTCTAAAGGCTGTAGCAGCATTTTGGTAGTATTTAAAAGGATTTCACTTTTACAAAAAACAGTCATCAGTAGTTATAAATAGTTATATTATACAACAGGTTGTGAAATTATACTACACATTTGCATCAAACATATGGATGTACAACAAGAAATTAATTATTTGGTTCAGTGAAGTTGTCTTGAAAGGCCATAGAAGCATGGCTGGTATTTACCAACTGGTTGCATATGACTTCTTTACACATGCCAGTAGTGCCTAAGTGACCTCCCCTGCCAAGAGCTGAGCTAGCCTAGCCTAGATCTGCCAAGATTTGAAGAGATATACTACAATACTACGGGAGGCATTAAGCCAACCTAACTCACATATATACAGAGTATATTTGTGTGAAAGTGTTACTGCATCCATATGTTAAACTAAAAAATTACAACTTTTTAGGGCAAGATTGGTTTGAATTAGTGATACACACATGGGATGCAGAGGAGTAACTAAACAACTGATGAAGCTGATTTTGAAAGAATGAGCCAAGGTGAGCCACCATTCCTCATTGAGTAGCGGTAGAAAGGAAGGACAGGAAGGATTTGAGAGCTTCTGACTGAGGTCAGAACTTGATCTTTTGTAGTTAGGGTTTGCTTTTTATTTGAGGTTCACTGTGAATGTTTTGCTTGGACTGAGCCATCCGTGCTGCCACACCTGAGGTAAGCACAGCAGAACTGGAAGCTAGATGTGTTTATCATGTTGGATTGATGTGTTCATTATGCTGATAAAGAAAAAGAAAGGCCACAGGGAACTGATAATAATTATTTCGCTTTAGCTAGTAGAAGTGTAAAGTAAATGCTGCATGTGGTTAAAACATTAGTGAGTTAAAAACAGTTCTGAATCTGCACAAAGGGGAGGTATCTCCAGTGTAAGCTCTAAATGCGTTTCTTTTGATCGATCATATATTCGTGAAGGTCAACCTTACCTCGCACGTGTGACAAACCCACTTGCCTGTTAGCATTTCTTATCAACTATTCCCACAAGGAAAGATGAATATTTGATATGTTGAATGTATACAGTATCTGCTTTCTGGTGAGATTCCAGCTGTAAAATCATTCAATATTTCCATGATTAAATACTAGGAACCAAGGGGAAATGTATTTATTTGACTGTTTGAAATGAAAGCCATATTTCTGATGAGCATTACATACAGTCATACAGTTTGGTTCCAGGATGCATCCCTGGAACTGAGACTTGAATGCACCTCTAAAAAGTACTGAAATGTAGGGAAGCTCTGAAGTAGCCTTGTAATTATGAATGTAGGTGCCAGACTGAAGTTACCCATAGGGAGGAAAGGAAGAGTCTATAATCCGGAGGCTTCTGTATTGACAGTGTTCAGATCTTTAAAGCAACATCATTTTTTTGATATCTCAGTCCTTTGCTGTGCTCCAGAAAAACTCAAGGTTTTCCCATCAATAGTTAAAGATTTCTAGATTATGTCAGAAATTATTTTTGCACCAAAAAAGGCAGCAGGTTACAGGCCTTGTACTTCCAGGTGGGTTGATGCTTTTAAAAACCGCATAAACATCATAATATAGTGATATACTGCATACTATACTGTCAGGGATAGGATGAGTGATGATTTCTGTCTGCTTGACTTTTAAGTGTAGAGATATGTATGAAAGTCTATCAACATGATATTTAAGATATTGACGTAATTTTTGGGAAAGCAAAATTACTTGGCAGTAAGGCAGAATGCATAAGGAGATGGTACAGTGGGAATGTATGGACATTGAACTGAACTTCTGGTTGTGCAAGTATTTGAAAATGATTTACTGGAAGGCAGCAATGGCCTTAAGGATTCATAATTGTTTTCATTACAGTGGGGTTAAATCAACTATGTCTTCAACATTTGTGTGCATAAGTGTTCTGTTCTACAGCTATAAGGTGAAATCTTTCTAAAATGTACCCGTGACTGCAGCTGTGCTATCTGGTCTGCCACACTGGCTCCTCTGCTGTCTAAATGCCTTGATACAGCTTTGTAACTGTTCACTTTTCATACCATTTAACAGAAAAATTGTTCCTTTAAATAACAGTGTCTCATTTGTCTTGTAATTGAAATTGTAGGTAACTATGAGGTTACCACCTGCTGAGACAATAAAGTCTTTGATGACACAGTGTCTCAGTAGACTGGGGAGGTGGGGAGAAATGTTTGCTGCACTTCAGAGACTACGGTTTTGTTCACAGCCTGCTGGTTTGGATTAGAGTCAGAGATGAGTTTCCAAGTCAGCATGTACAGCACCCTGCCAGAAAGTTGTTCTTGGAGCTGCTGCTTCTTTGTAAAATGCAGAGGGAATCAAAAAGGGGAAAAAAAAAAGAAAAAAGAAAAAGGAAAGGAGGAATGGCTACTGGCAGCTTTTCACTCCTACATTTAAGGATGTTGTAGAGAAACAACCAATACTGTCTGGACATTGATGCACTGAGGGCTGGGTGGGCAGTGTGTTTTCTCACTTCTGATTGATTTTGTTGTTAGTACAGCAGTGCTAGAAAAGAAAGAGTTTTCACTGAGACTAGCAGCACAGCAGCATGTGTTTAATACGTGAATGAAGCAGTAGTTCTAGCTTTTATATAAAACATAATGGAAAGTTTATTATATATTTTACAGTTTTATATTTACCCTCAAAAGGAAAACACTGGTTTGGAAATTATAAAATGTATTTTCCCACAAGCAGATGAACATTTTTCCATTTTCTATAAAGAAGGGTGAACGAAACTATTACACTTACAGGGATTTAGTCAGCCTACACAACAAAAGTATGTAAAGAATTTCAACACAGTGGTTGTTTGTAAGATATTTAGACCGGTTCTACTGGCTCAAAAACTTGAATGGTAGCAATAGTAATAATATTTAGCATTTTAATAATGTTTTTCAAGAAGGAAGCATCAAAAGCTTTGCAAGGCACATGATGCAGTAGGTAAACTGAAGGATAGAGAAGTTGTCTCAATTGTCCAGGTTCAAGAGAACCTACATTACTGCTTTAGACACAGGCATGAGCAGGATACAGCACCCCCAGTGCTTTTCTGAAAGTGTGACATACCCTGATCAAGGTTTTAATATTTAAGCAAGCAAAGTGACATTTCTGCCAATTTTGCCTGGGTCTGTTTTTGGCAGAAGGCTGACCAAGCAGCTGTGGTGCCTCCTGCAGATGGAGGTTCTCCTTCCTTCTGCCTAACAAGCTTTGAGCAAGTACCTTGTCTTCTGTCTGTGATTTCCCATCAGCGGACCAGCACTGATGCCATGTCACAGACACATTATGAGAATAAAGACGCCTACAGATTTGACTTGTATTATGGTAACATAGGCAAGTAAGACAGAACAAGATCATCATTTATTGTTGTGTATGCCTGGACTTAGAGTCGTTTCAACAGGGATTCAGTAACACAAAGTCTGGGTCGGTGCAGTCTACAGAGAGTGCATAATCAAGACTTCATTTCCATTATTTACTTTCATCTTAAGGCTTATGTAGGTATGCTTTATATAAACATCTAAAGGGAATTCCAGTTCTAAATTTCACTCTGCTGATCACTTATCAAGTGAGTTCTTGTATACTCATGCACAACTTGTTTAGAGTGACACAGCATGTATTGGAAGAGAGGGAACAGTTTACAGTTTATTTACTTAGTATTTCATATAGTCCTACCATACTTTTTAGATGAAGAATTCTAAAAAACTACCAATTGTAAAGCAACCATTTTGATACTGTCCCTGTATTCTTAGTCATTTGAAAACTCTTCCCTGAGAAATAAAAAAGCATGAAAAGATTATATTACTCATCCAGCTTTTTTACTATTATACTATTCTTTAAGAGTTCTGCATCCTCAGTTTGCAACCTTAAATGGAATTACTGCGTTTGCTAATCGTAAACTAAGTACATGATTAAAACAAAGTTCCTTTTCTGCATTTGGCATTACTTCTTATCCTTTTTATTTTGTAAATTTTGGCAGAGACTACAGGACCATACATATTTGTGAAACACAGTATACTGTATGCCTGTGTTTTTGAATGACATTATCTTTTTTCTGAAAGTACGAGAGGGTGGGGCACTCAGAAGCAATTATGGCCTGACAGGACAAATCTTACTGAAAGTACGGGGTGTTGCTAAACCGTTTAGATGGAAAATTCCTCTCATACTTTTCACGTTACAGTAGTGAAATCTGTGTAATTATTCCAATCAGCAGGTATGCAATGTGAATCACAAAGAAAACAAGATCAGAGTAATATAAAGCTATAAATATATTGAAAGGGGAACTTTAGCATCTTTTTGCTTACAGCAAACATATTTTTTTCTTGGAAGCAGCAGAAAGAAAAGCAGTGGGGCTTGTTGATGTCAGCAAGTGTGCTCTTTGAAGTCCTTGGAGGTGCAAAGCAATGAAGAAAATTAATTCCAATCCAATAGTAGGAAAGAAAAAGGTGATGTTCCAGAAAACAAAACCTTTTCCTTGCTCACCTGGGTGATGAAGCTACCCCTAAAAATGTTCCCTCATGCATTTTAGGTGAGATCTGTTCTCTCACAGAATTCAGTTTGCTCCATGGGCCAGTGCTGGAGGTGCCTGCTGGCAGCTACCTGGACAGAGGAACCCACTGGTTTCCTTGCTCAGGGGTCTGTGATAAGCTTCTGCATCACGGGGAGCCTTGGAGGAGGATAAACTTAGTGCACAGCCATGGTTTGTTTATAAAAACAAGTTGTCCTGGCAGAGAGTGTTAGCAGCCTTAGAACAGAGGCTGTCAGATCTTTTGCTATCTTGTTATCTTTTATCTTCTGTCTGGGGATTGCAGTGCCTTCTGCTGTGTCCTGGTGTGCACAACACTTACTTCAGGCATTGTCATAGCTAGAGAAAGGCTTTTGCTATTGTAACATTGAATTTCTTGACTGGTTAACTAACCTGGTAATGAAGCTTTTCATGCCATCTGCATCATGTCAGCAAAGTAATCTTCAGCTTAGACAGCAGCTGGGCATGGTTTTTCCTGACAGATGGTATCCTGTCATCTCTTTAGCAGCTGTTTGGACATGGCTGTGTGTCAACGCCACCATGATATAATCATTGTATCCTGTGAAGCGAGCCCAATGTGACCCTTGAGGCACTTGGCATCGTGCTGCTGGTGGCATATTTTGCAAGAATATTTTGAAGAAAGGGTACGGAAACAAGAAATCCGAGCACGTGTCACATATGTCCTTCCTTTGCACACTTTTATGGAGAGCGACAAATGTGTTCCAGCACTTTAACAGTAAGTCTTTTGCTGGTTGCAAACCCAAATTTTGGATTTAGAAAGCTAGATAGAGTTACTATGAACCTGTGCCAGTTTTGCAGTAATGTTACGTTGTCTGGCTTTATTCCACTGATATTGAAGACAGTCTTTTACATTTAGCATTTAATTGAAGTTCTAGATGGTGTCAACCAGCAAATTTTAAATTCAGTGAGAGAATACTTATGCAACTGGTAGAAAGATGTTTTAAGAACATACTTAAATCTTTTCCTTGATGAATGTGGTCATGGCAATTCTGAGTCAAGGCGGGGATACAGGAGTTAACAGGATCAATACTCTGAAGAAAAATAGCAACAGAATAAATTTTCATGTTGGAATTCAAATGCTTACCTGATGACTATAAGGAGATTCTTTACATTTTTAGGCTCCTGTATTGTAAATTACAAGCCTTAGCCATGTGTTTTACATCCGAAAGCTCAGTTCTCTTTACTGTTTAATGTGCTCTCAAAGATCAAATGTCCTTTTTTTTTTTCCTTTTTTGTGTCCATGTGTGCATCTTCCACTTAATCACGTTATGTGCTTTTGCTGTGCCCATGGTTGAAGTCCCAAGTGTAGCACTAACAGATGTGACACGGTTCCTGCTATGGCTTGGTGGCTGTCCCGACAGAAAGCTGGGTTGGCAGCCTCAGTGAGTCGTGTGCATCTGTGTTTATATATACACACATACATAGAGCTGCATCCAAGCCACTTTGGCCACTAACTCAGAGTTCAAAGAATCTGCAGCATGAGTGTTAATTTTGTCCAGATGTAAGTTCTTTTGGTCAAACTGAGTCGTACGTAGGACCTCACCACAGCAATCTCATTTCTGGTGCGTCCTTCTTCGACCTTTTCTGTGCAGTTAATTAGCAAGTATTGTGATAATCAGTGAGGACTAGCAGGTGACAATTAGGCTTTCTATTTCTATGGGACAATTATATTTGATTTTACTGTCAGGCAGTACATCTTTGGTCAGTTACATGCACATGACAGAAAAAAACTCACAAGGCCATTAAATCATTCAATGTTCCTCAGTGTTGATGAAGAATTAAAGAAGCTCAACACACAAATGTAGCACGTTTACAATGTAGTCAAGTGCACAACAATAGACGTCTTAGCTTCTTTGTGCAGTTTTCTCTTTGTTTGTCTTTTTTGCTGACACTGAGAAAAAACAAAAATATTCCCAAGATTATTGTGGATTCTTTGTGCTCAGTAGCTGGGGAGGTTTAACTTGCTGTTTTTGATAGCATTTTTTAATTCTTTACAAAGGAGAAGTGAATAATAACAAATATGTCACTTCTCTGTCATCATTGTTTCCGAAAGATGGTTCAAGAAGGTTTTCAAGGACATGATGTTTTTCAAGACTGATGATTATGCTTTGTTTTACTGAACTATGACTTTATAAGACCAAAAAAACCTTTTTCTAACATCCAGGTTTCTGACTTTGTGAGAATTCAACTTTTATTTTGAGCATAGCTTGACATGTCACTGTACCTAGGTTTTGCAGCTGCTCTGGTTTGCCCAGGGATCCTGCCAGCTGCTAAGGCTGTGAAGTTATTGGGAGCTGGATTGGTACCCAGGCACACCCAGCTGCAGTTGGGCTGGTGGTTCAGTGACTGACCATCAGTACAGCCAGATTATAGTTGGATTCTTTGTGCTGTTGGAGGGGCTGTCCCTTAGGTGAAGTGTGAAACAGAAATCAGATAACTAAAGTTTGAAGACTCAGACCTAAAGTGTGAGCCCATATATAGCTGTGTAAACTCTAAGGCTCTGACTCTTGTGTTTGACCTACCATCTTTGATTTCAGTATCACTTATTCTTATCCTCAAGCTTGAGTGTTGTTTGCCAAGTGGCGTGAAACAGCTGTTCCCTTTAACCTGGAGGTGGTTGTTGAGAGATGTATTCTCTAAACCATGTTCACTCTTCTCTGGGCTGTGTTTTAAGGGATAATTAAAGTGGTTTAAGATCCTTGGGGCAGTGTTTCTGTGCATTTAGTGTTTTACTACCTGCTGTTGGGTACTATTTTTTAAATTGCTTTGTATGCATGACCTAAATTTGTAATCTAATGCTTAAAATGGCGTGTTAGAAGGTTGAGAACACAAACCTGTTTATTTGGAGATTATGGTCCAGTTTCTGACCTTCCACCAGATTTCCTCATGGAACTATACTAAAAATAAATTAATAGTATCCATATAGGTAGTTCACATCCTATCCTCCTCCTAAGTGAAATTCAAAAGAAAAGATACAAAGTTTCATGCCAAAGCAGCTGATCTAGTCACAGAAATGTCCTTCTGTCTGGTCAAGTACACCACTCCTACTTGAGATGAAAACCTCCAAAAAGTAAGCAATTCCATTGCCTTTTTCCTGGATGTATGTAGCAAGCAGGAGTAGAGCTCTTCCTGGAAAATGGATGTGAGGCTGTGTGCTTCTCTTGAGGGAGAAGGAAATAATTTTTCATGAAAAAAGTTTATTTACCAAATGCAGTAATACATGCATTTGTTACTTTCTATACTATATTCTATCACTTTTTTTTTTTTTGCACTATGAACACTTGCTTTATTATTCTAAACATATTAACTAATTGCTATGTGTAAGTTTTGCAATCTGAATGCTTGCATTGTCTCATAGCTAGATTTGCTCTTAGGCAATTATTGGTATCCAGTCAGACTGGATGAATAGAATTGTTGTACTTAGAAAGCTGAATGGCTTATATGGCTTTAAGAAATTAATTAAAACTGCTGCTATTTAGCCTGCAGGTATAGCTTATACAATTTAATCCTAGTTGTAACAGATACTAATATATTATGAGTCCATAAACACCTGTGTATTTCTAACTGGGATTTATTATTTCCCTGTGCAGTGTTAGGCAACAAATGAAGCTTCTGTGAAATATTTTTGCTGGGAAACTTTATCTGAAACCTATTATCATGTGGCTTGTTTTTGCAGTTCAGTCAGTTACAGTGATGAGAAGAGCCTCAGTAAAGTCAAGGTTTAGTTTGCTGATGATAAACACAAGAAGTTTGAAGGCCAAGTCATGCTGACTGTACTCAGTCCTTTCTGAATAATTTCTTCTTGCCTGGACTTGATTTAACTAAGTGTGCATCAGTTCACTGTCTCCATGACCTGTTGAAAACAAAGTCTTCTACTGAATTTCATTTTTTTTCTATGAAGTTTTGTTATTGCCACTAATACTATACCTGATAAGGCAGATGTTTTATACAGATGATGCATTCATATGGTCACCCTCACATCAGTTCCTTCCACATCACAGTTTTCTGGAGCGATGTCTGCCAGGACCCACTGACTGGCCTGCTGCACTTGGAAAATGGGCTTTTGGGGCAGAGAGCACAGGGTATTTGAGGCTAGGAAGAGCTCAGGAGTGCATTCTGGAAAGCACACTCCCTTGCAGAAGTCCTTGGCTGCAGCCCCGGCCGGCATGTCCTGCCCGCCCTCTGCGAGTGCCCTGACGTGGGGGATGCACCCGTTCACACGACCCCGTGTGTGGAGCCTGGAGTGTCCAGGAACACAAACTTGGGAGGTCTCTAACAGGCTTGGACCAAGCCCTGTGTAAGACTCAGCGCTGATAATTGACTATCTCTGTGTCTGACATCATGCTTCAGTTCATGTCAAAGAAAGAATCTGAAAAAGTAGCTCAGTAAATTGCAGGACTTCAGGAAATATTGAACTACTTCCAAACAAACTGGAGGTGCTGCCACATTGCCCATGAGACTTCAGCTCTTCTTCTTCTAGTAGAATAATGGGAATTAGCATTCAGTAAGGGTTCAAGGAAGAAATTCAAGTTTATTGGAATCTTAGTTACTGGCCTTATTTTAGAGGAAGAGAGAAAGTTTTATCTTTTTATTTCGTATAGAGTCATCTTCTGTTCTCATTGTAAGACAGACATAGTTTGCTAATTTTTATGATTGTTTTATGATCTTTGCAGTACCACTGACTTTGTTTTCTTAAGTCTTCAGCTCCTGAGCTCTTTTAGCAGAAATTGTCTTGAACCAGGTTTAGTCACACTCCTGCTGTGTAGACCAATGCTTGGCAAAAAAATTATTGTATTGGCCTCACTATTCAGATTGCTCCAAGCACTTTTCTGCCAACTGTATTTGTTTGTTTGCTAAAAAAATGATGTCTCTGAACTTTTGACTTGTGTTATGTTCCTCAAGACAGTGATATTTATAAGAGTAATGAAAATTTGCACCTTCCTTTGATGACATGAAAGAAGATGGCAGGATTAAGTGGAGACCAGCAGATCCTGCTGCTTCCTTCTGAACACACAGAGGCAAACATACATTCCTTTTCACACTCTGAATTTGCTTTGAAGCACATCTCTGCTATGGGATGTGTCAGTGGCTGTTTCAAAAATTCTACTTTTTGGGCCAAAGCCCTTACATTGGCTCGCCGAGAGACTTGTACGTGGCCAAAACATATTTTTTTAGGGAACTTTAGAACTTTTTCTCTCTGGTTGTGTGTCTGGGTTTTCTTTTTCTTCCTGTTCTCCCTGTTGTTTTTGTTTTCAGGGTGGCGATGAGTTCATTCATTGTAATAGCATTCTAATGCAGTGACATAAATCCCTTGCTAGTGGGAAACAGAAATAACAAATAGCTTCATATGCACTCAGTGCAAAGCACATGAAATATAGAGTAACAAATGTCAAATAAGACAGGTTGTAAGAGTTGCCAGTGCACTTGGATGTCAGTGAAAAAGTGTGGAAGTAACAAGCCTTTGCTGTTTCCTATGCCCTTCTTGGAGGTTGTTGCGTGCTGAAAATTACATTGCTCGATTGCATGCTTATTTCTCTCTAGAATATCTCTGTTTGGGCGTTTTCTTTAAGTATGCAGGAGAAAAGATGCTTCTTTTTGCCTACATCAAACTTTCCATTGTTCCTCAAAAATTATCATTAGTAGCAGCTAACTAAGTGAAATATATACCATTAAAACCCAAGGGAGGTGTGTTTAGGAGGTAGGAGAGGCAGATGGGCTGAATGATCTCTTAACTCAATTTTCTGTGGTGTGGGAGGCTAGGAGTGAAGTTTATTAGCGTGGGCTTTATAATAAAAACTTCCTTCTGACAAGTTTTCCAGGGATGCACAACCAGCTCATCCTCCCAGACCAGTAAAATGTGAACCTCATTGGACTCAATCTCATTAAATGTCTTGGTCACTGCACAGCACAATTTGAACCCATAAAGAAAAAACAAATTCAGATTGTGTTTGCAGCCATTGTTATTTTTAGTTAAGCCACAAACCATTAATGGCTGTTTAAAGTAGGGGGTTCCGCATTTTTCTCCTGAAGCATGTGCTGCTTACTTCCTACCCATGCAAGTACACAGCCAGCACACGTGGTCCCTCCAAGGCCATTGGAAAGGCTTCAGAGGAGCCAAGTTGCACTGGGGTTCTAAGAAGGGATCCTGTCTCTGCCTCATACAACCTCCTTAGGGTGACTGTTCCCAAATGGTTTATTTCTCTGCATAATGAAAGGGCAAGGTGCTGCCTTTGGTCTCACAGGATGTGAAAGTGGGCCTTGGCAGTAGGTGCCCTTCCCAGTTATGGTCTTGGATGACTTTTGGCAAGTCGCTTTCACTCTTTATGTTTCTGATTTCTCTTTGAGTTGTTTACAAAGGTGCAACTGTTTCTGGCAGATGTTCATGTTCTGTCCTATGTTTCTACTGTGCAGAGTTGCAATTTTACTTTGAATCTGAAGTAAATTGATGCTGACAAGTAAATTATCAGAGAGATACATTAGCATCTTTGGATTATGAGAAGAACCCTCTCCCAGTCCCTAACCTAGAGGGATTCTTGAGTTCGGCTGCTATTAAACATGTCCAAGGAAGATTGCATTGAGGTAGGAGGAAGAAAACGGTGTGCAAACCAATTTTCAGCTGTATCGACAACCTTATTTCTAGAATGGTACTTTCTTCTCTTCTTGCTCTCTTTCTGGTTTGGTGTTTCTTTGGATTTTTTTTTCCATAGCTCTTATTTCTTGTTGATTATTTCCTCTGCTGGGATAACAGTACATAACTGTGGCAGCCCAGGGTTTGTGTACAACCTCCAGATAAAATTTAGCTTCCTGTCTTTCAGTAAGACACTGCTGTGTATTTTAAAACATTGAAATAACTGTTGCCATTTGTAATAAATAACCCAATATTTTAGTTTCTTTGCTTTCTTTCTCTTTTCCCTCGTAAGTGATTGTCTTTCTTCACTTTAATTTTTACCTGAGATTAAAAACTGGTCCAACAGAGCATTTAAAGATGCTTAGTTTGCATTCCTGAGAAGTCCTAGTGGAAATTCTTGTGTCTTCAGTTAAACTCTAAGTGCTTAATATTTTCCTAGAGTAGACCATATTGCAACTGTAGCAGATTAAAACCTGCCCCTATTTTGTTCTTGTACACTTTTTGAATTTTTTAGAGGTTTCTGCTTTATTTCAACCTTTTAGCCTCATCCGACTGAAAATACGGTGACCAGTCTTTCAGTGGAATCGTGTGAATTCCGTTGATTGCGAAAGATGTGAGTGCAGAGGTAGAGATCTGCAGAGGAGGGTTCATCTCTTAAAGTGATTAATCATTTTGAAAGGGCATAAAAGGAAGTTGGAAGTTTTATTAATTGAAGTTACAGTTTGTTACCTTTATATTGCCAATGATTCCTGTAAGAGACATGGATGACCCTGCAGCATTTTTAAATACTTGCAAGAAAACATACATAACCACTGACCTATGGGCCTGTTGTTTTGAAAAATGCCCACAATGTTTTATTAAAGAAGTTACAGTTTCCACCTGGTCTGAGATTTTATGGGGAATTGTCACCATTAGGTATGACCTCATGCAGATCAAGCAAACTGATAACTCTTTGTAAATTGGAGTTATCTCTATGTTCTGTTTCACCTCAATAAATCAAGGCAGGTACCTTCAGGTGGAGCTTTGGAAAATCTAAGCCACTCCCCTTCTCTCTTTAACCCTCTGATTTTTCCCTCTCAGTGAGAATATACAGAGCTTCTACAAACGGGACTCCTAAATTCAGTACCTCAGGTGCCTGCAGCAGACTGTATGACTCTGCCCAGCCTGCCCAATCAGCTACTGTACAAACTCACATCTCTTTGGGATTTGGCTTAATTAATGCAAAAAAGAGACTAGTGCAAGCCATGTCCCTACTTTCAGATAACCTGGAATTCTTAACATGGAACTCCTGAACTGCTCTTAATCGCTTGTGTTCGCTGAGTCAGAAAGGCTGATGGGGCCATCTGGTTTTGGACAAGTGCCATTGCTTTTCCTCCTCCTAGTTTGCAGATCTTTTGTAATTAGTGGCAATCCTGACTTTGGGCCTGTGGTTTGTGCTGCCATACAAAATATTTTTGACTTTCTACTGACCTGGCTCACTTAATATTCAAAGCCGGTTGCTCCATATCACTTTCTTGTGTTTTTCTTGCCTGTTGATTTGCTCCAGAAGATGATGCTTAGATTACTTGTAATCCTAACAGCCACGGAGGATTTGGCATTGGTTTGGGTTGTTACTGTGGTTGAGTGACTCAATAGCAATGATAACATATTTACCCTGGACCTTCCAACAGAGTGAGGTAAACAGGAGGCAACCTGACAGAAAGTTTCCAGTAAGAACGTTGCTCAGTCAGTTCAAAATGCAAATTGGGGACATAAAATCTTTCTGCCAAAAGCACTGTTTAAGAACTAATTTAAAAAGAACAGGCATTTTTATGTAGCCCCTTCCAAAGTATTTAAGCCACTATAAAACTTTTTTTTTTTTTGCATTGATAGTGCAGTAAATTGAAGTTATGTAATATGCCACCCCTGCCCTTCTGCACAGGCATTCAGAAGCTGCTGTCTGCAGCCCCATCTTGAGAAGTTTATAATCCAAATAAACAAGACAGACCAAAGCCAGAAGGAGAAATAGAAAAATGAAATGATGCACCTATGGCTCTGCATCTGGCCGGTAGCAGAGTTCAAGTTAATCTAAGAGGTGCTTGTCACAAGAAATATGTTGTTTCAGTGAGAAAAACCTGGTTGATGCCAGCTACAAGCTGAGTCAATTGACTTTCAGAAACCACTCACTATAATTTTAGAGGCAAGACATAGGAAAGATGTGTTGATTTAATGGATTCACAACTGAGACAAAAGAAGAACATCATCTGCCATGTCATGAAATGGAATCAGAAATAACATGGCCCTTATCACAGTGGGATATTCTGACATACACACCCACAATAATTAAGTGTTCTTTACCTTGACTTATAGCAAAAGAGATGAGATTCTGGGAATATTTTAATGTTTTATCTATTCCAGACTGGTAATCCTCATATCTAATAATCAACAGTTATTTTATGCCTCTTATATTCTTATTTTTCTTCAGTACAGAGGCAAGCTTGTTTAACTACTTGCTCATTTCTGATTAGAATTTTTCCCAAGGCTATTGACATAGTTTTCTTTGTTCAATTAATTCTAGCTAAGTACTAATATTTCCTGAGTAACAGAATCATTGCAGCAGAGAAAACAGTTCCAACGAATTACACTCTATATTCACTTGTTAGGCAGTCATCCACACACTAACATTAATAATTGATGTAATTTATTGGTCTTATTTTAATTACAGTAATACAATAGCTTTAAATAACCTTTCAAGATATTTAAAATGCCCTATGTGAACAGCTGAAGAGATTTTTGGTGTCAGCTACTGAAGCAGAATTTTTGCGGTGTATGAATAATTTGGGGGCCAAGGCACAGAACAAAAGCTGTCATTTAGCAGCAACATTTTATAATTTTAAAAAAGAAATGTTATCACTTGGACCTGAGCTGTCTACCATCTCACTTGATATGCACAAATTCATACTAGCTGAAAGGATAGTCCTTTACCTTATTAGAGAGCTGGAGAAAGGGAAGCAGAATTGAAGGAGAAAACCGGTATTAATTACATGATCTGGACAGTGATCATTTATCTGTGACCAGCATCTAAATATTGGTAACATGCAGCCTGACAGAACCTGCAAAAATTTACTTGCATGATTATTTTTTGGCATCTATGAAAAGTCACTTTCTGATTGCTTCTATGAATAGTGTTTTCAGGACAAATAATGCAGGTTTGCTTTGGCTTAGTGTTCCAGGGGCAGGGGCATATTAGATGGTACCTAATTTTATCAGGAAATTAATGCAAATGTATTCAAATTGCAGATATTTTATTTTCCTCCCTCCCTTCCTTCCTCTCCTCATATGTCACTTGCTTTCTAAGATGATAAATCCAAGAAGTTAATTTGTCACGCTCTTGTCTGTGTGATTTTTATCCTGCTCGGAGGTTTTTGATACAATTACATTTGAGTTCACTATATTTACAGAGAATTAGATCTTTTTTGTTTCAGTGGCCCAAAGTCAATCATTGAAACAAACAAAACCTTTAGTTAACTGTTTTCAGATTTATTTTTTTTTTTACTGTCACTGTTACGCTTGTCCCTTGTGGTACCAGGTGAGGCAAAGCTGTATTTTTATCATATTGAGGAAATTCTTGTGTCATCATATAAATATTTGATGTCTAGTCTGAGTTAATCATTCAGACTTCTTTTGTAGTCATTAGAGAAAAACAAAACAAAAGAGGAACCTGCAGAAGAAGGTTGAAATCAGTAACAAAGGAGAAAATTATGTTGGTTTGGATGAGTTAGTTTCTTGTGTTACTGTTCTTTCTCCCTCATTCACCAGAATGTTTCTCCCCAGCATAGTTGTTGATTGTTAAGGTTTCCCTTTCCTCATGCCCAAGGCTGAAATGCACTGCCCTCATCATCTTGTCATGTTTTAAGCCTGAAGAAGTTGATGCATTTTCTGGCAGTGCAGGATTTGTGACCATTTCATTCGGTATTAGGAACTCTGAAGGATGGACTTCTCTGCATGTAGTTTATCTCACAAGTTTGTACATCATTAATCATTTGCTCTGTATTGTTCTATTTCTAGACAAGCATGCACTGGTTTGACATGATAAAGGGGCAGGCCATCGGTAGGCAGTGACAAGTCTGGGACAGCCCACTTTGCCTCCTGTGACTAGACTCGGGAATTAGACTTCTGAGCAGAGCAGTGTCAGATCTGCATGATCACTTTCTTGTGGCACATGGGAAGCAGAATAAAGTACTAAAGGGACAGCATAGTTCCTTGGATTCCAGCGTGTTTCTTTTGTTATTAAATGTGTTGGGAATTCTTTTGGAGGACCTATTTTGGAACATAAAGTCTCATTGCTGTACAGAATTTAACTGTAGAGGAGATGAAAGTAGTTGTGACATGACCAAAGCTAGAGTAAAGGAAGTGCAGTATGGCAAGGAAGTATAAGCAGGAATTTAATACACCAGTTATGCACCTAAACTGACATCTAGGTGGAAATTAAGAGCCTAAATTCAGAATATTAATTCAGGAAAATCCAGCCAAGCTCAAATTCAGGTATTTTCACAGATGTAAAGTGTATTATGTGATATGCCCTGCACAGTTTTCTCAGTTTCTCTTTGCATTGGGTTGGCAGAGGAGGTGGCTGCCTAAGGTATATTGGCATCCAGAACAAAACCTCTGCCTAAATTCTTTGGTGAGCCTCGTATGCATGCTCAGGCTTAACCAACCTGCACCAAATGGTCTGTAATAGCTGTAAAAAAAAAGACAGAAGGATCATTCCTGAAATATTCTTGCAAGTAGCTGGATACTTGTGCTCTCCTCAGTTCTGCCTTAGGGTTGCTGTACCAGGAGAGTCTCACTGGTATTGCCAAACTGAAGATGACGTTTCCGAAAATGATCGTCCGTGCTCTAGGTTTGTTCTAATACCAGGACTAGAGCCCAAGAATGTGAACTTCAAGGTCATTTCCCACCCTGAGCTCATATTTTAATAATTTTTGAAATTTTACCTGCAGCCGACTGGTAAATATGATGAATTTGGAGACTTCATTTCTGACAGTTGTTTGGAAAGATGAGAATTGATTCTTAATGCTTTAATTCTATATTTTATGCCAGTGGTTCTCTGTTGGTTTTATTGGTGTTGAGAGTTGAACATTCAGAGCAATGCAGTGAAAAATCAGGTCAACAGACCACTGGTCAGTGACAATAAAATACAGTGTTGTGTAAAGTGTTTTAATTCTCAGGCTAATGATAGTCACATAGCAAGAGTAGATTTGATAACTTTTGTTGCACAAATGGAAAAGATTGATATCACTAGATTGTAATGTCTTCAGTGATAATATTTAGGCTTTATAATAGATTGCCATCAAAAACACATAAAATTAAATCAAAATTATTTATTCTACACTAAATCTGATGTAAGAGACCCCTTCTACTAGGAACTTTCAGCACTGGTAAACCACCCAGTAACCCAGCATGGAATGACAACAGAGCCAAGCAGGAGGAGCAGCTGAGAGATCATTTAACAAAGATAAAAGTTATTAGAATAAATGTTAATTTTTATAGCTGATAAACAGTTTGTGAAAATATAAAGATGAAAGTATGCTGTGAAATTCTATGAAGGTGAAGCTATTTAAGGGAACTAGTCAAAATATGTCTTACATAACAGTGAAAGCCCTATTTAATAAACACCAGCTAAAAGACTTAAACCTGTTGAAAATATTTTTCATTCAATGTGAGTTCGAAAGGTCACTGTTTGGCATTCCTCCTCGTGGCCAAATCTACTGAAGTTAACATGCCTTTAGTAAACAAATTCTGATTAAAAGCTATTCAGAACTGTCTCTGTTTGCTTTGTCACAATCACATGGCAGATATTTTCTTCCTACAGCAACCAAATTCATGACGTCTATTTAATGGAGCTAAAATGGATTGTGCATTAAGCAGCATTGCTTTATATGAAAGAGAAACACTAAAGCATGTGTACCTGTAAAATAGAGTGATTTAAATGTATTATGCAATAAGCCTAAACAGTTAGCAGGAACATGAAGTAGAATACTACCTTGAACATAAAAATGCCTTTAATTTGTTTTTTTTTTTTTTTAACAAACATACATTAACTGAACTTGATAGTAATTCTGAAAGACAGGTAAGTGTTGTTATAAACATATAGCAGATGGTTAAACTGACATAAATGGAGGGTGAGAGATTTGTTCAAGGTCAGAGAGCAAGTGCCCAGGAGTTCTGACATATAGTTCCCTGCTCTAATCATGAAACAAATCTCCTTTGTTCTATGTATTTGCACATTACACTTTAAATGAATAGCCGTATTATTTTGCTTGTCCTTCCAAAATATAAGTACAGGACATACAGAAGAGACACAATCTGTGATTTTTGTCTTTAAATTAATGCAATTTTTGTTTAAGGATCAAGGGCACAGAGTTATATACTGAGGGCACTTGCATCTTCCTCTGCTACAATTAGTAGTGTGCGGTAGAGATAAGTGGATGACTGTGGTTGATTCTTATCCTATTGCCACTTCCTGCCCTATACCTGCAGTGTGCCAATTTTAATCTGTCAGGAAGCTAAATACCCTTCAGGGTTTTTTTGCTGATCGAGTCCTTCATTCCTTGAACCTCCTATTTCTATAATGAACCTGTAGGAGGCCCACAGTATTTTATCGGGTATGTTACTTATCTTGACTCTTCTGCCTTTTTCGCTGGAACCAAAGATTTGTCTTCTTTTTTCTTTTTGCTGATGTTCAGCATATCTGAATACACTAATTGCTCGGTTCTGTTAGAGCCTCCCGTTATCTGAAAGTGATAGTGTTGTAATCATGAGATGTTTCATAACTGAAAGTTGATTATAAACAAGTACGTTTTATCTATTTTTTTTTTCTATCTGTGTAAATGCAAAAGAGGGAATTCTTATACTTTTTTTCCCACTTTTGGCCAAGTTCTAAATGGTCATCCTGATGAATAAATATGGCAAGTCTAGTTTAAACATGGGGTGAGTGACTGCAGAAGGTTTATTTATTTTAATGGCTTCCCATTCAGATAAAATCTAAACAGAAAAGCATAAAAGTTATCTCTTAAATCCAAACCAGAATTTTGGCTGAGCTTATTAAGTTTGAAGTGTCTGGACTTCAAACAAACAAACAAACAAAAAATATCTCTTTTTGAATGTGAAATACACTTGAAATAACTTCCTCCAGCTATTTCATTTTCATTTCAAAGACTTTTTTTGTACATTACCAAGTGCAATCCAGAAAACAACCCGGTCAAATAAATACCAAACTGTTACCTCCACTTTACATATGTAAGTCAGAGGGTTTATGTGACATGTCTAAAGTCAAACAGCAAAATACAAGCAAAATAAGATTTATAGTTGAGAGGACTCTAATCCACCAGGCTATGCTCAGCCCACTGAACATGTCTTTTATTGTGCACCCAAATACCAGCTGGTGATCACTCGAAGATTGATGGTAGCATGCAGCTCTGGAATGTGCTCTTAAATTCACTCTTTGTGTCAGTCTTATGGTGTGAAAAGGAGTGAAATACGTTTGTGTTCTGTATGTTTAAACAGCAAGCGTGCTGCCCACTGAGCACGGCTGCTTGCAGGCTTGGACCACTCCTGCTCCCAGGGAGCCAGGAGTAGGGACAGCCACATTCCATAAATGACACCTAGCAGTGACAGAGCCAAATTCATACAGAAATAAATTAAGCTTAAATAAAATAATTTTCACTGCACACATGCTTGGAAAAAAAACCAGCCTAAGTCTTAATTAATTTAATATTGAAAGTACTTATAACAGTCCTCAATGTTCAGCAGCACAAGCAGAAAAAACTGATGAAGAAATTAATAATTTCCAGTTGTGTCCAGCCACTGAAGTCCTCTGGGGGATGCGGCCAAACCCCGTATTCAATGAACATAACCCTAATCTTAAGTTGTGTCATAACAATAATTTTAAAAAAATAAATAATAAATTATGTGCAATCTGATGAAACCACATGGCTATTCCTCCAATGGGAGTGAATGTATTTAATATACCAGAAAAATCTGTTTCAAGGTAAAAAAAGAACCAACTGCCCAAACATTTAAGGATAGGCTTGACCTTTGCATTTCTCCCAAACCAAACTTTCCTTGGCTTCAGAAAGCATCCCAAACACCCACGTCCAGAAAACAGCTTGCTTCCTGTCAATGGAGGAGGCTGGGTGGCCTTGCAGCTGCAAAATAAAATTTAATCCAAGAGCTCAAATTAGGCTACAAGGGGTAGTACAATGGGTACTATACTAAAGCATACAGAACAACAAACAAATATAGGAAAAGGAATTAAGAATATTGTGGAAATATTATTCGAGAATTTCTATAAATAGAAATAACAATAAAAGATTTGGATAAATGCGGTTGTGGCATGACTGTGGAATCGAGTCTGGCTGTTTCTTCTGGTGAAATTCGTTATCTCCAATATAATGACCCTTCTGGCATCGTGTTGAACTAGGGGTTCATGGAAGGTTCACTGAGCGGGGGATGCCATTTGTTGACCTCCAGCTGCTTTGTTTTCTCACATAGTCGAGTGAGAATAAGTGTTTCTTTTATCCTTCCCAGATGTAAAGCAGAGCTTGCTAACTATCTTGACTTGGTATATAGAGATGATTATCTGATATACAGACGAGAGTATGTAGACACCAGGTATATGCACACCATTGAAATAGTGATACTGAGGAAACAAGAAAACACAAAAAAAAGGAAGCAGTGGTTTATCTATTTGTGTGTGATACCCACCATGCCACACACTTGTTTGCTTGGTTTTGCTATGGACAACTTGGCTGTTTTTATGAGTATCCCCCTGAATTCAAATTTTTCTGTGTATAAAAATACTACCCTTTAGTTCAGCAGTCAACTGAAACAAATTTATTACTGTAATTCTTTTGAATGAGAAATATTGCCTTCCAAAGTTTCTTCAGCTCGTAACTGGGTAAATTTTACATTATTTTAATGAAGAATGAATGAAAGCTAAGCACTGGGATTTAGCTTGGTCTCTTTATGCCTGAAGTTCGCCTGATAGCTAATCCTAATTTGATTAAATTGATAATAATAATAATAATGAAACTGTAACCAAACCTGCATATACTAAGTGGCCCTATTTTATGCAGAGTAGTGGTGAGAAGTGACTGGCGAAGATAGGAACAATATGTTTTAAGGAGATCTGTGGATAAAGCAGCATGGCTAAAGTTGCAGTACAGTTGGTAACATCAATAAAGGCAAGGATTACTGCAGCAAGGGCAATAATGCCAATCGTAGACATACAGAGGTTGGATGACTCTCTGGGGAGGTTGCCCTTTGAGGGAGAGAAAGGAATATAATGAAAGGAGTTCCTCTGCCTTGCCACAGTGAAGTGGGTTCTTACTTTATTACAGAAACTATAATGAAATTTTTCAGTGGTTGAGCTGCGTTTTCTCAATGAGTTTTTATTAGCTCTGGTAACAAGTAATTTGGCAGCTTAGTGAAAATATGCTCAGAAAGAAAAGGACTGCATGTGAGCTGATGTTAAGAGCTTTTTCAGTCTGAAAAGAAGTTAGGAGACTACCCGTCATACTTTCATTATTTAAGGTGTTGATTATTTGCAACATTTGATAGTTCTTCACTAGAATTCAATGTCACAGTTGTTGGCACATCAATGAAGATGTATTAACACCTCAAAACTGCACACTACTACTCCCCAGTAGCTCAGTTTTGCAAAAGGCAAATTATGTCTTCACTGTCTACAGACTACCTCAGTACATCTGCAAAATACACACTTAGACCGAACAGAAAGATAAATTTGCAAAGACAATTCTACCAGTAAAACAACCTACCTTTCACCCAACATTAATTACACTCTCCCTATTCCTCTCTCTCTCATCCCAATATTCAAAGATATCTCAGCTGACGTCGTCTGACCCATCAGATTGTGGGGAGTAAATAGTCAGGTATTTAAACCTAAGCCTTAAAAGGTTTGCTTTTGTCACAAAAACAATAGCCTGAATGAGAAGCAAAACTAAAGAGAAGTCCACTCAGACCTTGTTCTCCTCCCAGTGGCCCACTCATTAGTGGCAAATGGGATGAAGATGTAAGAACAGCTCCCAAATCTCAAGTTGTTGCCCAGTTGTGACTTGGAGACTATAACAAGCTTCAGTCTTAATTAATTTTTCAGGCAGACAGTTACAATAATTCACTTTCTTCCATTTCTCATCTCTCTCTGTAAATTTAGATCAAAGAGTTTTAGTGTCTGCATACAGTCAGGGGTTTAGCTGTCCAGTTAGTCTGATCTCTACTTGGAACATTTCTCTGTGTGCCTGAGCATTGCAGGAAGCAGCACAGCCGTTCTTCCAGTGGTGTGATTGGTGGTCCACTAGAAAAAAAAGAGAAGAGAGAAAACACAAGAAGTTACAATGAAAAGATATACTTCTCCCAGAAGAAGTAAAACTATGTGGAATCTGTCTGACTTCTCCACGGGTGTGGCTTTTTTTCTTACTCTGTCTCAAAAATAATGTCATACTTGGCAACCGAAAGCTTCTCTCTCCTGCATCTGAAAAACAAAATCATCCGTAGTGCCAATGGCAAAGCCGCTGTGTGCCCCCAGGCTGGGCTTCTGCAGCCTTCGGGCAGTGTGGCAAGGACCCTTTCTCTCCATGGCTTTTGGAAAGCAGCCAAAGGGTAAACTCGGTGTAACTGTGCAGACTTTGAAGTATGAAGCTCTTGGAGAGCAGTTTTCATGCCACAGAGCTGTTGTACACACAAGGCTTGGAGAAGACTGGCTCCCATCTGACATAGATAACTCAGCTGCAGTAATCTTAAACCCAGTTGGCCTGTCTTTGTGGCTCTCTACGCTTGCCAAAGTTGTCCCGTTTGTTTTGGGACCAAAAATGAGAGCAAGGCCTGGACAGGATAATAATGAGAAGAAAAGAACAAGGTAATATTTGAAAAATAGGATATCTTCTGGAAAGTTCTGTAGAATGGCAGCATTTGTAACATCTTCTGAAAAAAAAATACAAATTGCATTTATATAAAATTATAACTGCACACTACTTCTTAAAAAAAAAAGATGCCCACTTTTCAATGTTATTTATTGAAATGCCTGTACAGACTTCAGAGGAGTTATTCAGGTTTACAGTGAGGTAAATGGAAGAATAACCTGAAAATTATGCCTAGAATTGTCTACAGCCTAGTGAGACTGGATGGCTGGAGGGTGTGGGTGGTCTTGCATAATGCTCAATGGAAGAATCTCAATACTGGGATATTTGGCAAGACTTAGGATAGCTGGGTAACTGCAGTTTGAGAAATGTTGACACATTTTTCCTTTTTGTTTTGGAGTGGATTTACTGTTGTGGAATGTGGTATGATTTCACATGACCATATCTGTGAAAATGAAAAAAAAATCTGTTCTTCATAATTTAAAGCTTCAATAAAGATGCATGGAACTTTGTGGAGTGTCTTGCGTTGATAAGTGTGCCACAAAGCCATGTTAATACATTTTGCCACACATGAGTAAGTGGTTTTCTCTTCTTGTGTGTTTGCTTTCGCTTAGAAAGCACATTCCTTCTGCATAAAACTGGCAGCTGCCCACACCTCAGAGGATCTGCCCCTCCTTTTTTTCTTGAAAGTACCAAATAAAAGATGAAAAATTCTGTTATAGTTTTCGGTACTTTTAATAAAACAGCACTCTGTCATGAATTACCCTTTCAGTACAACTTTTTAAAAGGCACAATGTTAAACGCCAGTTAATACTTGATCACAATTTTTTTGAAGTCTGTGAGTTACCAGGATTTCGGGAGTTTTGTGTGTCTTGCAAATTGTAAAAGAAAGAAAAAAAATCTACTGACATATGTGAACGCTCTGCTTAAGGTCAACTGTTAACTGGTATGTCTTTTCCTATCAACACATGGTCCCCTTCACAAAGAGCTATTGAGTGTTTTACTGCTCCTAATGTATATGTTGAGCTGCTCAAGGTGACAAATTGTTCTTCAAACATGCTAGAGCCACCTCTGGGCCTGATTCTCCAAAGACTTCACCTTGGTGCTCTGATTTCCCTTTATAAAAGACTGCACTATCTCAGTCCAGTAATGTTTAAATTCTACTCTCAACTCATTTAGCAAATACACCCACAAGTACTCAAGGTGTATATTTAAACCAGATCATATTTAGACATCATTGACATTTCCTTGTTACTTACTCTCATTCCAAACTCAGCAATTAAATTTCCTTCTAGCAGATTATACATTTTACCTCTGAGTTGAAAAGAGGGTTCTGTTTCAGCCTGTACTATCTGAACTCCCTTCTTGTCCCTTGTTCAAGTGATCTTGTTAATTAGTTAGCCTGTGATTTTATGAGCACTTGTAAATCTATTTTCTCCCCTCTTACTTGCTCTTTTTTTTTCAATAAAAATGCAATTAAACCCCTTTCAGATGGATTCAGAAGCAAGCAAGTGTGCACATCTGTGATTTCTAGTTCTTATGAAGCTATTACCTCCTATATAAAAAGCCAGATTTCATTGTAACAGCATTAAATAAAAGAGTAAAGACTCTCATGCATGAAGAAGAGAGAAAGAGATAAAGAAAAGGTCAAAGGTCCACCTGAGCTTTTTGGGCCCTGTGTGGTTAAGGCACTCAAGGGACTGACCAGTAGCACATCTGGCTACTTACGGCTCTTTGGTCAGATGACTGTGCCCCCATTCACAATGGGATTCGCCTGAGAATGGCTGAGGGATGGGTTTTAGTTTGAACACTGCATGAGCAGGGGCAAAATGCTTTAGCAGCTCCCTTATCTCTACCCGTTAAGTAGAAGGGATCAATACATATATCTTCAAAGACAAGGAATATTGGCGGTGCAAAGGTGACTCATTCCGAA
This sequence comes from Lycocorax pyrrhopterus obiensis, assembly GCA_014706295.1. Taxonomy (NCBI): domain Eukaryota; kingdom Metazoa; phylum Chordata; class Aves; order Passeriformes; family Paradisaeidae; genus Lycocorax; species Lycocorax pyrrhopterus. Next base: position 10,610,500 of record JACSVZ010000015.1, read on the forward strand.
GTTTTGAAAAGAGATATTCAGGCTTTACTTGTTCTTTTTCCATACACACTGAGGAAGTAGTCAATTGTACCCTCAGACTTGCAGTATCATAGCAGACTATTTCCACAAGCACTATGTAAACTATAAAAATGATGCATTTATTTCTTCCATATCTTTACACTAAAAAATTACAAATAAAGCCAAGAAAACAATAATTAAAATTGTTGGATTCTTATGAAATCTGATACCATTTAACTAAATCTTTTCCAGTCCTTTCTATTAAAAATTATGAAACAGAGAAATTAGTAAATACAAAGTAGAAAGGAAAATATTTAAACTAAAATAAAACAGACCTTTTCTTCTGGCTGAAGTTTGTTTAGTTTGGTTTGGTTTTGGTTTTTTTGGGGTTTTTTTGTTTTTGTTTTTTTTTTGTAATTATTTTTTGTAACTTTGCAAGTACCTCAGATTTCACTCGCATTCTTAAAATATATAACCATTCCATTCAATGCTAGCAACATTAGGCATAGTGTCTATATGTCCAAATTACTTTTTCACCTGTTTAAGCATGACCTGTGGGCAAAAGGGGACCATTTCCATTTGATGTTATTGTTCTACTTAAGTATTTATTTCTAGGAAAAAAAAAAAAAAAAAAAGAAAAAGAAAATTGGTTTCATTCCAGTTCCTAGAAGGGGAGATTTTACATTGCAGTTTCACATTTGGCATGGGCTGGCATATTTGTTGGCACAAACTCAAGGCTTAATGAGGCTTAAGAGAGTCTTGCAGCCTCCATAACCAGAGGCTGACCTCGAGCTTACGGCTAGATGTACACAAGGCGTGTGATTTGTGCACCCCACACCCCATGAGAACGTAAAGTAAAACAGCACTGTATTGCTGACATCCACATCACTAAGGCTACATAGAATCCATGCCAATTTGGGCAGCAGAGGTTCCCTGGGGAGATGTAGCCCATCTTCCTGGAAAGTTGTGTTTGTGCCCTTCACTGCGGTGCTGCGTGTGAATGGATTGCCTCAGAAACAAGCAGGGAGTAAAGCACAGCAAAGATACCAACTCTCTGCTTTTGCTCTGAGCTTCCCCATAAACAGCCTTCTGAGAATGAATCCTCATGCCAGCAGGAAAGAGGAGGAAAGCATATTATTTCTTGCACTCTTCCACAGGGGATCCTAAATTAAAGGCTTGACAGAGCATCCTAGGCTTGCTCAAAGAAGCTGTGCTAGGCTGGAAATCCAGGGATGGTAGAGTGCAGGCAGCACTACATGCAGTCTCTCACGTGTCCTAGTTTATCCTCAGTTTATCAGTGGATTAATTCAGTGCTTTGAACTTGGGCTAGGAATGCTTGCATACCATGGCTGTAGCTTACCAAACCCTGCAGCATAAAGATAATTCTTGATTATGTTAAACGTTCAGTAATAAGTGGTTATGTGAGTCTTCAAAAAAGGAAGTTATATTTTGGGAAGGTCCTGATAAACATTGCATAGATTTCAGTAACAAATGCATCAAACATCATTATAAGATGTCAACCAAGGAAGTCACTTAGGGTCTTACCTCTACATGTTAGGGATTATTATATTCCTTAGTCTGGGAGAGTCAGGCTGTTTTCAACATTGTGCTGCCAGTGAACTTGAATTAAGGAGTGATGAAAGGTTGAGGCTGAGTGATTAACTGAGACATTTAGAGGACTACCTGATAGATCTACCTCATTTATCCTTATGCAGGCTGGACAATTTGGGTATAACAGGCTGTGTGAGACAACTACACCTTCCTGGATTCCCCATCTCTAATAGCTGTAATTGTTTTGTTCTGGCCAGCATATTTAGGTTTGTTACAAAGGCTTTTGTGATGTCAGTAATAGATATTGCACAAATATTTTGTTACTCCTTCTGTGGGAACACAACTTTTTAAAAATAATATGAGAGAGAGATAATTAAAGAGCAGAAGTTAAACTGTCTAATTGTCAGTAAGCTGTGCACTGTGTACAGAGAAAACTCCCAGTCGTTTGGATCTCCAAAATTTGCAATTCAATAATAAGCATAATTCTGGAACGAGAATTCACTGAAGCTTTTGATTTTTCGTTAAAGCAACCTGTCCTCTAAGATCAGATTTCTTACACTAGGAATCAAGTTGTTACTGGTTTTTTCCATAAGGAAAGGCAAAATTCACCAACTGATGAAGAAAAACTATGAGCAAAGATTATTTTTGTATCATTAAGGATGAAACTTACTTGTATATTGTTTTATTGTCAAATAAAATTGTTAATATTCAGAGAGCTGTCTGCAGCATCATTCTCTAGATAGGGTTTACTGCTTTCAATGTTTGGTTAAATTCTCAAAGCATGGAATAGAATTGTTCTGAATGTCAGTAAATGTCTACTTCATTTTTTGACAAAAAACGCTTGGAGATGAAAGGGAGTGTGAAAGACCATACAGCATCCTTGCAGCCACCGCTTTCTCCAAGCAACAACAACCAGATAGTAAATCTTTAAAAAATAAAATTTTCTTCGGTGATTGTGTGGTAAATTTTGTTGACTGAAAATAAAATGAAAATAAAATTTGATTAGTTATAAATTCCCTCCCTACTTGCTTGAGTAGCCCAGAAAGTCTAATAATCTGTAAGCTTCAGCACTAAAAGAAATAAAACTAATAAATCAGTGTGAGAGTATTTGTTTCACGGCTTTCCTTCCTCTTGTGAATGGTGTTGAGTTTCCATAGTCTAGTAACCTGACAAAAGGTGTTCTCCTCATCAGCAGCTTGATGGAGGCAGATTACCCTTCAGGAGCCTTAGAAAGAATAATACCATTTCAAAGAGGTTCAAATTCCAAGAAAATAATGGATTTTGATAAATGAAGGTTGTGGAAATCTGTTGCTGTTTTATCTCTTGTTTAAAAGCAATCATCATGATCATGATCATCTTTCACATCAGCCCTGGTGTTTCCATTGTCAACCACTGTCAGTCAGTGAGGCAATAAGGAGGGACATTATATTGTGCAATCACTGTGCTCACATTTACCCTGTGCTGTGTGGGAAACCATCCTGGTTTATCTGTGCTTTCCTGGTATGTCAAATGTACAGTTAGGAGAAGGTTCGGTTTCACCTTACAACTGCTGAATGTTATGGTAAAGTTAATAATACCCCAGGAAAAGGCATGAGCACAAGTGTCTGGGGCTGGTTGTGAGAATTTCGGAGCAGCCAAAAGTCCTGAGCGTTAATGGCACTGTGCTGGTGAGTCTCCCAGGTGCCTTGGGCAATCCTAGCTAAAAGCTTACAGGGAGGATTTTTTTAAAGTGAAGTAAAAGAGTTGATTTTTCGTGCACTAAAGAAAGACTTCTGAAAGTACTGTGAACAATTTTCATGTATATTTAAAAAATTATGTTTCAGTTTTTGGGCACAGGTTGTAAATCTTGATTGTATGTTTATCTGTTGTCGAGGGACAAGATAAGTACTATTTGTGGGGTTTTTTTAATATTGCCACAAATAAATGCATGTAGGAAACTCAGCTCCTGAAAGCTGTCACAAATATAAATTACTCAAAACACAATTATCTTTCAGTAACTGGGGTTATTTTTCGTCTTCCTATGAAACTATTTAACAATGATAAAAATTAATTGGAGTTATGTATCGTATTTATCAATGCAAATTATATTCTGATAAGTGTTCTTTCAATCATTAGTTCTCTACTAGACAAGTATGAATCCTAGGACTTTAACTTTTGCCTGCTATTAAAAGTGGCTCTTCAAGTAATTTTCAAGAAAAAAAAAATTGCTTTCAGGCAAATATGTGTTTTGCAGAAGGTGTATACTTTAGGCACACTTATTTTGGCACTTTTTTTTTTCTAAATAGTGCACGTATACAGAAATATCTATGTTTTGAGGGTTTTGTTTTATAAAATATCAGTATCTTTAGATGACTAATTTTGTATAAGGCATTTACTGTTTTCCATAGGGAATGAATGAGCAAAAGGCTTTGCTTTTAAAAAACGTTTAGCGACAGTGACAAGCCATATTGCCCCAGACAAAGTTTGCAACTGAGAACTGTGGGATCAGATCTTACATTTATGAATAAACATTATAGCAGAGCTTCATTTTCATAAGTACTGTGTATTTGCCACCCTTTTAGAGACATGGGGGACACAATTCAATACTAATATTCATTAAGAAAGGAAGCATAATTATATGTTAAATATTTTAACAAAGACAAATTGATTATTAAGGTTTTATTTTTCCACTCTCAGCTCTTGAGAAATATCCTTTCTGTTATTACTGAAAAAGTGAAACAATCTGACTGGGGGCCAAAATATATTGGCCAAGCAAATGAAGGCTGAGCTTTCTTGAGGGCAGCAAGGAATACTTATATTGCAGTTGCTTATGCTATTCCTGTAACAGGCCTGATCCTGCACTGCTGAGATCAAAGGATGTTTTCACTTCACTTTGTTGAAGGAAGTTTTATGTGGAAAAATAGAGCTCCTTCTACAGTTCTGTTAGTTTGGTCCAAACCCATAAGCAAACAACTGAATGAACAGACACATTTAGGCTTGACTGAGTAATTTTGTTTTTCTTTTAAGTAAGCCACGCATGGTGATGAAGAACAAAATAAAATTTGACCTTGAAAATGATAAAAACCTGTTCTTAGTGAAGCCCTCTGTTAGGAAAAGGAAGTAAATTGTTCTTATGTAGTTTTCATTGATCTTGTGGATTTTCTGCAGTCATAAACTTCAAAATGTATTGAACACATTGATTAATTTAATAAATTACCTTCCTTAAAAGCCAAAGCTGTAAATAATAATATCCATTAAAATAAGAATTAATTAGATGAATGAATAACAGCACTGCCTGATTTCTATGAGCTATGTCTATCTACTTAATGTACAGAATAATTGTATTCAAACTGGGAAAAGAAATTTTGTTTTACATCAACCACTGTATTATTATCTAGTGTCCAATGAGGGTTTTTTGTCTCTCTGACCCCATTTGTGTCCAAAGATATCTTTATTTAGAAAGAAATGCAGTTGAGAAGCAAGAAACATGAGTGAACTGCTTTACTATGCTACTGTCTTTACTATTTCAGAGCTGCAAGAAACTAAGACCTCTGAGTATCACAGAATATCCCACAGCCCCCTGGATTACAGGATATTACTGATGGATGAAGATCAGGATCGGATCTATGTGGGGAGTAAAGATCATATTCTGTCTTTGAATATTAACAATATAAGCCAAGACCCCCTCAGTGTAAGTTCAAGTTTTATTTTGAGAATCTAAGGTTGCTTAGTCCGTGCCTTTGCTTTTAAGACAAAAAAATAGTATTTCATTATTTTGCAGTGAAGTCCATGCCCACACCTGATTGAACTTTTAGTCCTTGTTTTATGTGTAATGCACATGAAGCCATCTGTTGTTTTTCAAACACTGTTTAAAACTGACCTATTTACTAATTTTGTAACAACATTCAACTTGGCCTGGCCTCACAAGGAGAATTTGTATGGTTTGACATTTTCCACCTCTCTCCAAGATAAAATAGTTCAGAGATGCACTTTTAAAAGTATCCTGCAAGGAAGAATAAGATACACACTATCATTCTCAGGCCATACAGAAAAAAACAAGGGCAGAGTTGTCCTTAGCCTTCTAGTACATTTTTAATGTTTTGTGCTGTGGCCCCTAATCACTGTGTCACTATTTTCTAATCTCTTGTTATGTCTGTGTCAGCCTTTGCCCTTCAGTTGGGTAGCTGAGACACCTCATTTGGGGTTTTCCAGGCACTGTGACCCACATCTACCCCTTGACACCTCTTTTCTGGCTTCTCTCACTTACTGAAATGGTGTTTTCCAAGGACTCTGTGTTCCCTCACAAAACAGTAAGAAGCAAACTCTGTGTGCAAATAATAACATTATCAAATGCTTAAGCTCCTTTCACAGACTCCTCTCTTGTCTCCAAAGCCAGTTGAAATTCAGCCTGTCTGCTTTTGAAGTAGGTGACCTGCAGAAGTACTTGTGTGCCCAGAGGCTTGACTGTTGAGCTGTTACCTGTCTACAGACTTTGTCTTGCCTATCTTTAGGCTATCACAGCTACTGCCCTGCCTGAAAGTGTACCATAAAGGCCTTGTTCTACCAAATCCATCCAATCCTTTAATCTATGGGCTTTATTACTGTACCTCAGAAGGACTGAGGGGCAGCGGTACCCAGCTTGCAGCAGGGAAGATAAATGCCTTCCTTAAGAGACAAGGCTTTTAATGTATCAGGGGAGAGAGAGGGGCCCTGCCAGAGAGTGACTGAGCACAGTTGAATTAGGCTTTGCTCTGAATCACCCTCTGGACATGCCTGTCCACCTGAATTGATTGTGCAGGGAGCCGGGGGAGGCTCATTCTAACTTACACATTTAAATTAAATGCCTCTCGTTCAATGGTGTGAATGCATTCTTCCCTCCTCTAATGGTACCCAAATCTTCCTCTGAAATGGGGCTGCCTTCTCAGATCTGAAATACCTCCTGTGACCTTTTTGCTAATTTGTGTCTCCCCAGTGATCCAGCCAGCCTGGTCTGGCAGGGGCTGTGCCCAGCAAGGCACGGTCCCTCCTGTCCTTGGCAGGTCAAGTTTAATCCTATGCAGAGTTTGGTTAGATAGGAGGGCCTCTGTTACATGAAATATTTTCTGCACTATAAAGCTGTGAGGAATTTCAACAGCTCATGTAGGCCTGGAGAAACAAGAACAACAACAAAAAAAAAATCAACAGAAAGGAAAAACACACAAAGCTTTCTGTCAGTGAATGTGATCACCCGGTATTAAGCTCAGAGTGAATCTCTGCAATTCCACACAGTCTTCCATTTGTTTATTTATTTTAACAACAGATTCACTTTGCTGATCTTATATGTTTATAGAAATCCTATATACAGGTACATTCAAATCCACAATTCTGCAGATATATATATATATGTGTACATATATACACAGAGATCTTTTAATGCTATTGTTTATGTTGTCTTGAGGCTCAATGTTATCAGGCTCTGTCACTTACTAGATTTCTAGGGATACATTTCTAATGGATGTCTTTTCTACTTCAAAATCAAAATAAATAATGGAAGAAGCTCAAAATATTTAGAGTTTGAGATAAACAGATAAACATTCAGATATTGAGGTATTTGTGGAAAAACTGTCTGAGAGAAATCAACGTGAAGTCTTGACATTTCAAGCTGGTTTTATCATAATCTAGCCAAACCTTTGATGATAAAATTGAAAAATTGTTACAATAACCCTTCCTTCAATATTTTAGTCTCCTGGTTTCTAGTGTGAACAATTTCTGTAAGTTCAGTAAAAGTAAAAAAGTAAAGATGGGTAGTGATTTAGGCAATAGTGGTGAAAAATCTCTCTTATTTAGAAGAAACAAATCTAAATAAATTGATTAACTCACCTGAAAAATATGTAATGGACTTAATATATATTAGCCAAAGACTGGGACCTTGATTTTGTTTAGTACATGCTAAGGCAAAGATAATTTTATTTATCAAAAAAAATCCTTTTTTTTATTTATAATCAAAGAAAAAATATATCTAAATATTAATGTATTCATGCAAGTTAGGCAGTGAAATTGGCTTTTTTAAAACTACGTAATAAATATACTACTTGAGCAATACTTCTTTCCTTACAGATTTTCTGGCCAGCATCAGCGAACAAGGTTGAAGAGTGCAAAATGGCTGGCAAGGATCCTACGGTAAGTTATAATCCACATGCACACATAAACAAATTAGGTACTTGGCAATAAAGTAAGAGTACCTTGAGTGCAGCCAAAGCAAAATGAAAGAAGTGTTTGTTTTGCTTTTGAAATGCTTTGCAAGCCAGTCTATAAAGTGAAATTCTGGAAAAACAGGCAATGTAAACAGAATGCACCTTCAGACTTTGACAGATAGGAAAAGATATGCAGTGTCCATTTCCTCGCCATTTTTGGTTGTTACTAATCAAACTAGGTAATTGTACTTTTCCAGATATGTCCTGGGGTGATGCTGAACAGCCTGCTGAGCTGCTCTTCAGAGCAGGGAAGTTCTCTGGCTGCTCCCCCCAGGAATACACTGTGAAGGTGGGTGGTACCCACTGTCTGCAGTCTGAAGAGCCCAGCTGTGCACCAGTTTTCAGATGATGTTGCATGGTACTGGCTCCTGCTGAACCAAAAATGTGAATGCTTTTAAAAGTAAATAAACCAATGCAGTCTGATAAACAAGGATTAACTCCACTGATTTTTATGAAGATGACTGATGGCACAGTTTCCAGTCATGTGCTCATAAAACACATGCAATTCTCACTGTCTTGGGTGAGGTTTAGATGATTGAATATTAAAGCGGTTCTGAGATCTTGGTAAGGAAAAATATTCAGAAAATAAATCTATTTTCAACCTAAAGTGCATTAGCACTTGATCATAGTAAAAAAAATGAAAGAGTTAAAGAAAAAAGGGAAGGAAAAAACTGTAAATCCAATACTGTGAACTGTGTGGACCTTAACGTTCTGTTTTAATTTTCATGCTGATTTGAAAATGTTACTCTAGGTCTTCAGTACAAAGCAACAATTGACTGCAAACCTCAATTTAAAGTTTTGGAAAAAAGTTTTTTATACAAATAGCAAAATCTGGTATTTGGACTTGCTTTCTTTTTAATTATCTCCATTTATGTTAAACAAATTAGGGGAGGGAAAGAAGTATCCTTAAGGAAACTTCCTAAGGTTACTTCTTGTTTTTCTGTAGAGGTCTGGCTTCTTCTCATGCAAGGTAGAGAGAAATCTGTGAATGAAAATTGCATTGCTGTGTGTAAGTGGGAAAGCTACTTGAACTCCTCTGTAACTCATCTGTGGTGCTCAATCAGAGAGAGCCCAGTTCCCAGAGCAGGCAAAATGACATGAAAAGGAACAGCTGTCCAAATCCAGAGACTAACAAACTCAGTAGCTGTTTTCATGATGCTATTAAAATTATATATGTCATGTCTATTCCCTAGAGTTCCCAACATCTCATAACATTTGCCACTGTGTGGAATGACTGTTCTCTGTGTTTCCTGCAGCACGGCTGTGGGAACTTTGTGCGTGTCATCCAGTCGTACAATCGCACCCACCTGTACGTGTGCGGCAGCGGCGCCTTCAGCCCCGTCTGCGTGTACGTCAACAGGGGACGCAGGTCTGAGGTAACTCTCTTTTCACTTTATCCACTCGTTTTATGGTGCATCTTACCAGTGTGATGCAAAAGCTCAAAATTTTGAAAATGCAAAAATCAGTGCTCCCAGTAGGTTCCCTCACCGGTGTTGAATAGCAAAAGAACAAGTGTCCGTAGTTTCCTGACCCATTACCAGCTAGACGCAAAGCCGTGATCAAAAGCCATGCCTCAAATGTGATGGTTGGCCAGAATTCCACAGTCATGCCGAATGCTGGGCTACGTTTGATGCTACTATTTATTTGACATTGTCTGGTGAATTCATTCCTACCATTTGGTGGAAAAACACTCAAGAAATACTTAAAAGGAAATAGCCAGTTAGATGAAAAGTAAAATACAAAGTCCACTTTTTATAACTTCCATGTGTCACTGATTCCTGGGAGAAGCCCTTAATTTGGCTGACTATTCAGGTATGTGGATGTTTGCTGGACTTCAGCTTAACACCCTCTAGATGCACTCCCAGTACAGGAACTTTACCTACTGCACAAGTTTTGCCCCACTAGATGGTGCCCGGATGAAGTCGGTAAGTTTCTCTTCACCATAAGGTCTTAGTTTTTCTAGATCGGTCTCCAGTTTTTCTATATTCAGTTTCACTGTGTGTATTTTCACTATAAGTCCCAGATGTTTCAGAAGTATATGGTCCAAGTTTCCTGATTTGAAAGTGAAATGTTTGTTTATGTGCAAATGTAATAGGTAATAAATTAAGCAACCAGAAGGAAGAAGAAAGGCACTTAACCAGGAGGCAGCACCTCAGTAGCTTTTGGGTCAGATTCATGTCTGCAGGCACAGGGGTGTGCAGTATATTTTCCAGAACAATGTGGAAGCAGATGTGTTGGGAAGGAAGATCAGAGCATGCTACCTGGAGCTTTGCCATGTGAGGGCAGCCTTAAAAGCTGGGCTGACTTTTTGGGAAGACACTGGGAAATTCATCACTGATTTAGTTGGGAGTGGGATGGAAATTCTGGCCAAGACCCAAGATTGCTGCATAGGTTGTCAGGGAGGTGATTAATCAATGTTTCTCCAGGTCAGTTTGCATGGGATGATCTCAGTGACTTTTGGTAGATTCCTACCTGGCTCCACCTTCCTTAACACAGCATGCAGTTGGAATCACTGCACCTTCAGTCCTAATGAATTATCTAAAAGTAGAGATTGTAGGCCTGCATTTAAAAGCAGAAGCAAGCAGACCTAAGTAAGTAAATCCATCCTCCTGGTTAAAAAATTCTGCATTAACTTATTTTGATGTATTTTGAAACAGGGGTCACCTGTCCCCAGCATTATCTTATTTCTTGAAAAAATCATTTTTTCAGTGATCTCATTTGTCTTTAATTAATGTAATACTCCTTTATCATCTCAAGTACTGGTATCGCAGCCCAGAGAAGTTTGAATCTCATTATTTTAGACTGCTTGTAAATGAGATTGGGACAGAGGTGAGGGCAGGAAATGACATCTCCAGATGATGCAAGATGTTAAATTTCTTAAATGAAAAGTAAAGATACATGACTTGGAAAAGCAGAACTGGCTTCACTTAGCCTGTCTGTATAGCTACATGCCTATGATCAATTGATTAAATAAACTGCTGTTTCAGACGTCTGGAGTCTGTGGGACGCTTGACTGTAGGCACTTCATGCTCAAAGCCATTACTGTACAGGCCAACAATAGCATAACAGTTTAAACCCAAGCATTTCCTTCTGAACTCATTGCGTATATCTGTGCATGACTAATTGAGAGAGCAGAATGGGGAACTATGTAGTGCTGATGGGACTAGTGAAAACTCGTTTTTTTCCTCTGCTTTTATCATTTGACCTTCAATTTGGTACAGTTTTCAATGCACGAAAGGTTGTTTTTGCACGTGCAAAATGAATATTTTGCAAAGCACATCTGTTTTTCTCTAGAAGCTAACAAAGTCTGGCAGAGGCATATCCGACAATCGTAAGAACTGAGCCTATTTTTCTCTTCTGTCTCCAGGATTCCACATAAGCTCACAAAAAATAGGAGTTTCATTGATGAGGCAAAATTTTGTCCTTTTCCCTGAAACAGAGGTTATAAAACAATTAATTTTCTTCCTTGGCACACTTGATACTTTGATCTTTGGTAATTACTCCCTTAGTCACCCAAATATATTCTAATGTCAGAGTAAATGCAAACAGAAGGAAATGAAATCTGTATGTGAAATAATTATAGACTAAATAGCAGTTTAATATATATGAAAATCAAGAGTGAGCCTGGAGCTAGTTTAATAGAAGAGTAATGGGCATTTTGAATTGGTAAATAGTAGTTTAATATAGTAAATATGGATTAGAATCAAGCTGCATACAATCTAGAAGTAAAAAAACAACAAAGAAACCACCCAAGATCATATTAGAAACTTCATACTTATGTTTTAACATTGTTTAGAGAGCTTATTACTGAAACAATAGATAAGATCTCTGAGATTAAATTAGGCAAATAGAAGAGGGGGAAAAGAGAGGGGATAATGATATGAAAACTTCCTGTTGCAGCTGTGCATTTGAGCTTGGTGTAATCTTCAATTTGCTGGTGCCAAATGGCTGCTCAGAGACTGGTGTGGCATCCCCACTCCCTGTGATTTACATTGGCTGTTAAAGAGAGTATAAGGAGTTGCTGTCCTTTCTCGAATAACTAATTCTTGGCATCTACATCACAGAAACCTTTCTTTGGAATTTCTGTCAGCTACTTTTTTCTTTTGAAATGTTTTAGGTTTGGTTGGTTGTTGTTGGCTTTTTCTTGCAATTGTATCTTTTGTCTTTTTATTAAAGATCGGAAGTTTGTTGCCGGAGCCTAAGAACAAGTTGTTTGGTATACAGTGGTGTGTGAGTCGGTGTGTGTTGGATCAGTCTATCTGCCATTACTGACTGCAGATTTTAAGGAATGAGCTTGGGCCTGAGTCGTTTCTTGCTCAGCACACTGTGCTGGTATTGCTGGGAACCAAGAAGTGAAGAGTTGCATCAAAATGGGCAGATTTTCTAAAGCTATTCAGATTGTTTGTATTTCAAGCTGTAGTAGAGATTGCTTCTACTTTGCAAAATATACTTCCTGTTCATTAATGACATAAACAAATCCCCGTACCATGATTTCTTAAAAAAACCCCAAAAAACCAGGAGATTTCAGGCTGTGGTAAGAGGTATAGATAAATCATCTATCACTGTGGATTTGGAGCTCTACACATAATCCAACAGATGTTACTGAAGAAAATAAATGTCACTTAGGGGATTTTTGGAGGTCTGATAGCTCAATAAAGACCAAATGGTTTATAATATCATCCAATGACAGTTGTCATAAAGATTTTTATTTCATATGTGTTATTGTTCTAGTAGCTTTATTATAATGTCCTAGACAGGTATAACTACAACCATATATTCAGAAAATTAATTATAAATAACTTCAAAAACAGAAGCATTCTCCACACATGTTATTGCAGAGATCAGGCAACCTATCCTTAACTGAGACAGAGGGAAAAAATTTTTGATTCAGTGTCTTGAATTTCTAACAAGAGTCTTGAAAATAACTGGGTGTCAGTGTTATCTAACAAGATGATGGAATTTCGAACAGAAGAGTTAAACTACTGATAGTACAGTAAAAGTGCCCAATAGTGCACTGTTAATAGAGCATTGCTAATGCCGTGAACAGCCAGGCATAAAAATTGGTTTAGATGTAATGGTTTCTGACATGAGAAGTGACACACAAATCTACTTTGCAGGAACAAATCTTCAAGATCGACTCCAAGTGTGAATCGGGAAAGGGACGCTGTTCTTTCAACCCTAACGTGAACACGGTGTCTGTTATGATCAGTAAGTAAAGCTACTCCGAGGTGCTGCGGTCTAAACCCATAGCGTCATGTGTAGGGTGGGTTGATGGAATGCCCGAAGGAGTCTGGACACAGAATCCAGCCTCCCAAGAGCAGTGCCTTTTGTCTGGCTGATGGGCACAAGGGGTGGGTCCATCCATGTTTCGAGGCTTAAGTGAAGCTTATGGGTGGGTGGACAAATGAAATGCAGAATAATAATAATAATAATAAATGCAGAATAATAATAATAATAAATGCAGAAGTAAGTTATTGAAAGGGGGAGAGAGAGACACAGAAAACAAAAGGTTGTCCCTTTTCCAGCTTACACATTTTTTCCCAGGATTAGTTTGAGCTTTACATTACCCTGTCTAGCATTTATGTTTGAGTGGTTTCTGACCTTGTTCATCCTAGACAGCATTTGTGTCTCATTTAATTATTTGTAAAATCTCAGAGTAGCCAGGGAAAGAAAGCCTGAAGACTTCAGATGCTTTGAATTTCATTTTTGTTGTCATTGCTGCTGTAGAGCCCACCAGCTATTGCTGTAGAGCAGTATATTCACACACTTCTAGTGCCAAAGCCCTGATTTTTCAGCATGTGCCTGCTCCTTGCTGTATTTTTGGCAATGAAGGGAGCAGCGGTTGCACAGATTTTTGAGACTTTCTCAGTAAATAAAACTTACTGCACACAGGTACTGCGTATTTCACCCAAGGTTTACAAGGGATCAGTGTGCAGTGTTTCTGTCATTCAGCTTCCTCTGAAATCAATTCCATCAATTACATACTGTGCCAGATATTTACTTTAAAATCTTATGGATCTTAAGGGAAGTGTAATACGATCTGTCCTACATGGCCTGTTCAAAATATAAATTGCCTTTTTTTTTTTTTATTCCTTACTTCAAATATATTTAGTACAAAGGACAAGTATGTTTATTCACAGGTATATGAACTGAACACCTTTAGAGAACAGGTAAATGCTACCGAAACATTCTCTGAACCTTGGCTGTCCTTATACCTTTATCTCAACAGTGATCTAGGGACAGTGTTTACAGACACTCACTATGTAAAGAAAATATTTGTTCAAAGTCAGTGATAGATGAGTCCACTGCTACTCATTGCCAGTCTGGTATTATTAAATGAATCAACTGTTTCCTTTCCTTATTCCTTCTTGATTTTATATAGCAACATTAAAGAACATTGTTTCTGAATTATTGTTTGTACGGTAAGCTGGTTTTTTTTCTACAATAGATCTATGGCAGCTTTGTCCATCTTAACAGACTTTTCGTTATCTTCCTTGATCTCTCAGTTATGTCACTAAAGAGACCTTCCCTAGTGTTTGATGTATCTTTCCTGACATAGTTCATCTACAAAGTTTAAATTATTCCACAAAGGTCAAATTCCTTTTAAAAAGAGTCCCACAGATTGGGTTTTATACTTTCTCCTTTCTGTTGTAAAGTCCAGTCACTACAAAAATGTTAAGCTCTGATGAATTTAGCCGTGCCAGAAACATGAACAGTTTGTGAGTCACAGCTTGTGTTGTAATGAGAGGACTGAGCCAATGTACTGGACTCTACTTTGAGCTTTCTGCAGGAGGAATTCCCTCCTGTTGCTTCAGAAGATAGATAGGAAATACCAACAGACCAACTAACTCTTCCACAATAAAAGAACCACTTTTAAATATAGGTGCAATTTCTTGACCATTTTGGGCATCACTGGCCTAGAGTATAGCAGGAAAGCTGACTCACCCTTCAGAGGAAAGTGGTGCTATAAAAATAAATTTGAACTTTGTACAATTTTCCATTGTACAGAGACACATTTGCATCAAAGCAATGAAAAATGTGCTTTTTGAAGCAGTTTGACATAACTAGTGTGGAGGATGCATGTCTCTCTCCCCAGCAAGACTATGAGATATTTGTAAGAGCAGCCATACCTCATCAATTCAGTAATTTCCCCCAGTAACAAAGTAAAGTAGTGTGAACTCATTGTGCTGTGCAGACCAAATACTGTGTGGAATTTAAGGTTTTTACCAGAAGGAAGTGGAACTGACGGTTCTCATCTGATACATGATTAGCAAACAGACACTAGGAATGCTTAAGACATAAGTAATAGGGTTGATATGTAATAGGATTTAAGTTGCATAGTATAGTACTGTTGCTGGAGTGTGTACATATGTGTGTATGCACAGGACTGTACCCAACATTTAGTGAGAACCGTAAGCCTGATCTCTTTCAGACAATTTGTTTCATAATAAGAATAAAGTTCTGATGGATTGAGGCAAGGAGGCAAATATACAAAATATAAATTTGTTCAGATCTAACATCATTCTCTCAATACCTGCTCAGGAAGTAAATGCTTCAGCAACATGCAGCAAATGTATTGCTTAAATCCCCTGTGTACAAATCTTGTCATCACAGGGAGAGGTGAGAGCAGAAGAGTGGCTGCTGGATGCCCTGCCAGGGTTCAGTTCAGGCTCCAGTTAGCAGCAGAAAAGCAAAATTTCCAGAGTTTTTTATTCTCTCATGAGCTTCTTAATAGTGTTGCATGCTGATTATGAACACACACACACACACACACACACACACACACACACCCCATACACACACAAACACATGCACAAAACCAGAATGAAAACAGCCTCAAGTATTTCTGAGCCTGTGACTCTCGCCAGCTTGACCACACTCTCTGGGTAGTCCAGGAATACAGACAAAAACATCAATCAAAGGACCCAGCTGTACTGGAATATATTCAGCCACCACTCCCACTCAGAGTTAGACTTTATTTTAGCTACTGTTTTCTGCTCTGGGGTTTCATTGTCATTAGTCAGTGGAAATTGCTTGGTTATTCACAGAGTAGAAAATGATAGTATATGTAATTATAATTGTAATTGTTTATACATGTTTATGCACACACACAGACTCACACAAACACAGAGAGACATCCTGACTGATGGACTGAGTTTTCAGCCCTGCACAGGGAGTGGAAGCTTGTAGCTCTGTTAATGTAGGAGTTGCATGTCTCATTCTGCTCAAGCATAATGACCCTATACTTAGAACCAAGTACACAAAAGGGGACAACTGTTGCTCCATATTACTCTGGGTGAAGTTCAATAATATAATTGTCAGACCTCTGCAATACTGAAGTCAGCTCAAGGCTGCCTGGGGCAGCCCTAACTGCTGCCGGTAAAAATTGGCACTGATCCACTGACTGCAATAGATGTTGTGCCAGTTTACAGCAGCAATAAATTCAACACAGTTGCTTCATCTACTTCCGTAACAAAGAAAAAAGTTATTTGAAGTGCGTTCTTAAGATATTGAATGTGGTACTTTTTGATAACGCTAGCCTGATTCTCCAGTGGTCCTTAGGAGTGGAAACTGAAAAACTAAACTTACTATCAAGAAAGGTTCTCCACATATGCAGCTCTGCTGTGACATTAAGTGGTACAGTTCCATAAAGTCTCTAAGAAAAATCTGATGACTCTCCCTTTCTTGATTGAGTCTTTGTAAATCAGAGGAAACCTCATTCCCATGACCCACTATTTATCTGTATAGACTCCTGTGTAAATAAAGAGCTGAAGAATTTAAAATAAACTTTTGTTTTCCCAAAAGCCATAACAAATTCTCCCTCCGTTTCAATTCTTTTCAGATGAAGAGCTTTTTTCCGGAATGTATATTGATTTCATGGGGACGGATGCAGCCATTTTTCGCAGTCTGACCAGGAGGAATGCAGTGAGGACTGACCAGCACAACTCCAAGTGGCTGAGTGGTGAGACACCTTTGATTTACCGGTGCTTTTAATGGGTGTCATAGAGATTCTGGTTTCCTTTGCTTAAAACAAAGACCTTATCTTTTAAAGAACCCATCTCTGAATTGAATTTATGAAGTTGAACCATGAAGAAATGTCTGTAAATACTAAGTGTAGACAATGCACAGATGTAGAGGGATCCCTGCATGAACCAAGATCATAGGCCACCCCACCTGAGTACCTTTTTTGCATTAAGGCTGAACCAAACTGTTTGAGGGCATGTGTATGAAAACCTTTCCAATTGCAAGTGGTCAGACAGTCTGACTTCTAGGAAAGTGCCTTCACCTCTAATGAATCAGTTATTGCCTTAAATCTGTGTTTGGTTCTAAGCTATCAGCTTCAGTTAATCCAAGATGATCCATCTCTGCACAGAAGACTCACCACCACTTGCATTCAAAATGTGTGCAGAAGAGTGTCTCACTGTCAGAGAAGTCAGTGAAGATCATTGCCTCTTATTTTAGTGGTGAGGAATTGGTTATCTAAACACAGTAGAAAAACTCATTTCTGAGTGGCAGCACTTAACTCTTTGCTTCACAGACATCACTGTGAAAGTTCTCCCTGTCTTTACTGGTAAGAAGACTCCTTCCAGTGAAACCAATTTGAGTTAAAATGGTGGTCAGCATTCTGAGCAGAGGTAGATATGAAAGGCTATAGAGCAACTAACACAGCAGTTACGATTTTAAAAAACCTTCAGGTATGTTGAAGTAAAGTTACTGTGGTTTTGTCTTGATGTTTTTTTATGGTGATTTATTATTCCTGTCTGGCTGTGACTACAATAAAATCACAGGATTTCAGCCACAAAAAATTCATTTCACTATGAAAGGGAAACTATGTTTGCTTCCTAAATTCTTCTTCTGTTCTACATTCTTTCACTTATCTGCACACCGTAACATGTGCATCCTAAAGTGAATTAGAGGAAAAGAAAATGTAAAAATGCCTAATTTCTGGAAAATCTACCCATTACTTATGTTCAAAACAGGTACTTGAAAGTACAATTTATTTCCGTGTTCTTTTGGAGCCAGAGACATGACACTTGTTATATTAATTGAGAATAGACTTACGCGAATGGAAAAATGCTGCAGTCTAAAGAGAGTTTTCTGTCAGACATTCAACCTTTGTGCCAGATTGTTTCAAAATTTGTACCGCAATTCAACCAAACAAGCAGTCTTGCATGATCATTGAAAAGACAAAGTCATCATGCAGGGAGAGGGTCCACTTCTTCCTTCAGTCAAAGGAGGTATTCGGAGGGCTGTTGCACTGTCCATTATATGCTTGCTGTTAAGGTTATAAATTATTTTGCTCTCTCCCTAATTCTCCTCTGCAGTGTTTTACTTGTACATTTGGTTATGTTTACCAGCCTCTGATATGAAGTCAAATGCTGCTCAAGCATTTGCATACCCTGCTTTCCTTTTCTGGGTTACACTAACTGTTTTCCTCTCTCATTTATGAACTTTATTTGTACATATTTCTAAGCTGTCCCAGCTTACTTTTATGCTTTGTCTCAATGAGACTTTCCTTAGGTGCCCCTGATAACACACTGATTCTTCCCTCTTCTTCCTCCAACTCTTTGAGTCTCTGCAGTAATCTAATACCACTCCTTCTGGATTGCTTCTCTAGGAATTTGCTGTGAAATAAAATGTGAGGATGCAAAAACATACGGCTGCCAGCAAGGAGCCATTTACCTGTTGATATTTGGTATATACAGCACTTCCTTAAAGCAGTCAGTAAATGTCAAATCATTTGTTGCTTATACTGATACATCTTTTGGTTTCATCCATTTGGTAAACTTTTTCATTTCAGAGCCTATTTTTGTGGATGCTCATGTTATCCCAGATGGCACTGACCCCAATGATGCCAAAATCTACTTCTTCTTCAAAGAAAGACTCACAGACAACAGCGGCAGCACAAAGCAAATTCATTCAATGATTGCAAGAGTATGCCCAGTAAGAACTATTTTGTTTGCCAGGTTGCTGGGATAAGCTACTAGTGTGACATGATAACCTAAAAGACTAAATGTTTGAAAAGCTTTTGATTTATATTTGACAAAATTTCCTGTTTCTGTGTCACCATTCATAATTAAAAAGAGCTGTTACTGAACTCACAGCTGGGGTCTGAACATGTTATATATATCTGACTATACGTATAAGGATATGGAAATGTAGAGGTTCAGGGATTTGTATATTTCTCTGAGTCAGAATACTTACCAGTGTTGAATTTTCAAATTTGCTGTCCTTGGCACAAATAAGGCACATTAATTTCTTAATAAAAATGCACTTAAGACAGTGAAGGCTTTCACACACATACACACACACAATATTTGTAGCACATTAGAAATATAAAGCTTTTAAATTGTTTGATTTAACATTGAAATGCTGTTTTCATTTTTACCATACCTGTTGTTCCTGAGTTCTTGTATTGACTCATGTGCGAGCCTAACTTTAAAAATGTGCACAGGAAATTTAAATTCAAGAGTTATGGCTATTCCTGGGCAATAATTAATTTTTTTTCACGGCACTCCTCATTGTCTCTGTTTCGGGTTTTTTTGTATCTCTAATGAACTGTAGATGAAAAATGATTGAAGCAGCTATTAACATCTCTGGTGAAATCAATTTTTTTTTCATGAGAAAAAAATTATTAATGTACAATTACTGCTAGCCTATTCATTCCTTCTTTTGGAAAGCTTCAGGAAGTTCATTGTGAGTGTTTATGTATTCCCTGTCTTTAATTAGGGTCTTCTTTAGAATTTGATGCTTTGTGATGTTGTTGTGCCTGGGTGTGAGGGCATTTGTCCTTCTCTGGCAATATGATGAGGCATGTGATGTCTTTTATAATCTCCATTTTCTGTATTCTAGTGAGAGTGCCTAAAGGCCTTTTTGGGTATTTTGCAAGGAGACTTTTTACACAATTACAGCTGTATTTGGGTTTTTTACTGTTATAATGAAGCCCAGACGATTTTTGAAAGGCCTAAACCTGTTTAGACTTAGACTGAAGCCAGTGGCAGAATCCCAAGGCCAATGAAAATAAATCTGAGCCAGTCATATTTGTATACTTGTATACATACCATCATATTCATGTATCAACACCTTTGAGTCTGGCCAAACATATTACCCCCTGAAAAGACTCCTTATAAGTCACCCAGAAAGTTGGATTACAAACTCCAACAGCGCCAGTGAAACATGCACAGCACTTTATTGAAATCACATTTCAACAGCTTCTGCATTTTGGGTTTTCTCTTTCCTTGGGTGACATCATGCTATGCAGTTTGGAAGACGTTGCTCTTACCTAAGGCATTCACCAGCACAGTCAGTCAGGATCTGGCACCTCAGTGCTGCGTCGTCTGGTTTGGCAGTTACAGTTCCCACCTTCCACCACAGGAAATTGGAAAGATCCTTGAGCGAGCTGTGACCAAGCCATCTCTGGACAAAGTTACCAGGACGTGCAACAGTGCAAAACTAGCTTGAACCACACCAGCCTTCATTTCTGAATATTGTTTGAAGTGTCCACCTCATGTGCCAGCATGGCTTACTGGGTCAGGTGCAGCTCTGCTGCTGTCAGGTCTACAAGAAACATCCCTCTATAGAACCATGAGACCTCTTAGAGATAGCATGGACTTTATCCTGAGTGTCAATGAGTGATACAGAGCTCCACAGTCACTTCCAATCCTAACAGCATACACTGCTGATGCACAAAATCTACTGCCCAACCCTCCAAGCCCGCTAGCCCAGCAGAGAAGGTCCACTCAGAAAACTAGATTTTAGTTTTTTTCTGCGTATGGAATGTTTAGGTGAGGAGATTTGGTTTAGGCCTATCTATTTTTAGTATTAAATTCACCAGATAATTATATAGATAATTGATTGACCTGAGAAAAATGT
Organism: Lycocorax pyrrhopterus obiensis; assembly: GCA_014706295.1. Lineage (NCBI taxonomy): Eukaryota > Metazoa > Chordata > Aves > Passeriformes > Paradisaeidae > Lycocorax > Lycocorax pyrrhopterus. Next base: position 10,631,133 of record JACSVZ010000015.1, read on the forward strand.
GGGGAAGCCCAGTAAAATGTTAGCTGTGTTTTATTTCTTCTTTTCTGAAAATAATATTCCTTTCCAGAATGACACAGGTGGTCAGCGCAGTCTTGTGAACAAGTGGACAACATTCTTGAAAGCAAGACTTGTGTGCTCAGTAATGGATGAAGATGGAACAGAAACGTATTTTGATGAATTAGGTATCACAAAAAACATTCCTTAAAAGTTTCATCTAAATGCTACACTTTGTGCATATTTAATGACTGATTTTCATACAGTTTCTTGGTCAAGTTGTTAATAGTGAAATCACAGCACTAGAAGTCCGTGACAAAATTCCTCTTGCAGTGTTATGGCAGGAAATGAAAAGATTCTTCATAAGTCTCTCTGCATAATTATCATTACCTTTGAAATAAAGGTAATTAATCTTGACTATGTAAAACGATATATATGAAGAATTAATATTTGGAAGGGAACATTTAAGTGACTCTCTTACTATTTTGCTACTAGCTTGGATTACAATAGAGGATTTTTAACATCTCTTTGAAACTGTTTCTTATACCGCTGTGTAACAGACAACTTTTCCACAATGCAATTTTTCTAGTTTTTGTTCACAGGGTAGAGTCCTCAGTTTGGTAGTTCAAGGTAATGCTAATAAATCCTGTTACTGGCACCAGCAATAGCACTATGAATAAATATAATTTGCCAGGAATCATTCAGTCACATAAATTTTCATTTCAACATATGAAACTCTGTAAATATTCAATGTGGGATCTATACAGCAATCACAAGAGGTTTCCTTTAATGAAGGAATTAATAAATGCATGTCTTGATACCTACATGCCAAACAACATTACCAGAAAGTTTCAAATTCTATATTTTCCATAGCTGAGATGTGCAAAATCATAGTTCTGAATTCAGGTATGGAAAGAACTGGTATGTGCTTTACTATAAATATAAATAATCAGCTAATGTGCCCTGCATCTGGTTCTGATCTTCTCTCCATTGTATCCTCTCTCTTCTCGATTGTTATTCCTGATTTTCACCACAGTAAATGGGGTTTGGAGTCCTTTCTGAGTTTCTGTATTTACAACTATTTGGTGTAGTTGTTTTCGTTCAAGGTTTCAGTGGAACCTGATTGGGCCTAGGAGCAGATCCTAACTTGCTCTAGCTTGTAATGCGCAAGGTGTTTGGAGGACAGATTTTCTGAAGTTCACAGTGCCTCAGCAGTGCCTCAGCGGCTCATCTTTCAGAACTGTGATTTACCAACCCCCTCCTCTTCAACAAAGCAGTAGGATAACTGCTTTTAGTTTCTTGTATGACAAAATGTAGGACCATAGTGAATAGGAGACAATGCTCTCAGCATGGGCTCCCAGCACAATTCCCTAGCAAAGAGGAAGAATACAATCACAGCTGGAAATTCAGAACACTGGGAGAGAGCAAACACATGCTTCCGTGTTCATGTATAATGCAGGAGAGTATAACACTTCTAGTTCTGCATGGTGAAGTCTTTTGCTTTTGACATATTGAAAAGAATATTTTAAAAATTCAGTGAGTTAAATGAAAGAACCACATAAATTAATGGAAAGCTAAAGAACATATTCTGTGATAAAAAGCTCAAACAGTTCAGTCTTTTTTTTTGTGTTGTAAATTAAGTTTAAGAGGTAGCATGATTATAGTTATTAAAAACATTTGTAAGGAGAAACTGTCAGAGATTAAAGTAGTTTTCACTGAAGTGTAAAAAAAAATCAACAGATCAGAGGTAATAGTGGGTAAATTCATTTCAGTGAGTAGGTACAGTTTTGCACAGTACAGTCAATAAATCCCTACACAACAGGAGGCGGGAGGTTTACATCCTTCAGAGTCTTTGCTGCAAAGCTGCATAACATTCGTATCATGTTGAAAATGCAGTAGTGAGGGCACTCCAGTGCGTTCTGGACAGTAAAGCACCTAATTTCCCTGTTTTCAATTACATCCATCTATGGGAACACTTTGTCTTTAACCTACTGCAACTTTAATGTTTTCCTACTGCTAAACAACCTGCTGAATCGAGATACAGCTGAGAGAAATGTGTGACATGGATCCTGAATGGATTTGAAAATCTTTGTCTTCTGTCTCCATAAGGCTAGAGGGCATGGAGTTAATTTCCAAATTTGTTTCTGAATGTTAAAATGCTAGATTTATGCATATATGGTCTGTTCATGTGGTAAGTCTCCTTTTTCCTGTTCAAGTCTGAGATAAAACTACTGTTGGCTTCAGGAGGAATAAAGCCATCAATTGAACTGGAAAATGAAGTTTTTCTTATTATTCAAAACGTTTTTCGTTCTCTTTCTTACAGAGGATGTGTTTCTCCTAGAGACAGATAACCCCAGAACAACTCTTGTGTATGGAATTTTTACAACATCAAGGTGAGCATGGAGATTTGAAACAAATTACCTGAACTGCCTGATTTTCTGTATGAAGACTGAAGCTGATGTTTAGTGGACGAGGCTGTGCTGTGCAATTTTGTGTGTCTGCTGCGGCTGTGGTTTGCATGAAGGAGCCTCAGTATCATTGCTGTTGGTATCCATGTCAGAGCTATGCTTCTTGGAGCAAACTGCTTCCTGACATACTGTCAGCTGGCACTGGGAAAACATTTCTGTGGAGGGCCACTTGTCACTGTTCAGCAGTGGAAAGCTAAATGACTCCAACGACGTGAACTCATGTGGCATCTGAGAGCACTTAACACCTCCTGAAGAACATCCAACATCCTGAAGGATCAAACCAGGAATTCTTACATGAATTCATACAAATCATTTCCAGTCTCTCAGCTGGCTAATGATCACAGAGATGGCAAATAACCCATATTGGCTTCAGTTGGCTACAAAAGGACAAGCTTATGCGGCATTTGGTCACCTCCTTGTAGCTCCCCGTTACCAGTCAGTTGTATTCACTTACTGTCAGGTTTAGAAAGCATTTACTGAGCTCCCAAGGGTGTTAGAAGCACTAGATATGGCTTACAATGCTGAAACTCTCCACAAAGATAGACTGACAGGTGGACCAACAGATATTTCCACCTCTACTTTTATTTTTCTCATTTTTTCCTCTTGCCTTCACCACATAGTGTTAGTACAGAGAAAAAATAGTTACTACTCGCTGATTTATGATATGGTACCCTTTATTATTTAGCTGTTACTTCTTACCATCTAAGAGGTCTTCTGCTTTTTTTTTTTTAATTTAATTTATTTGATCAAATTAGAAAATTATGTAACTTCTTAGTAATAATTCCTTTAATGCCAATTTTTAGTAAAAAAATCCATTCAGATTTTTTTTTCTCCAGTAGACTTTTTTCACAGAGATACAGGGATCTGCTTACTCAAATATGTAAATAAGACAGGAGAATATGATTCTCTGATATTTAATTGGGAAAAAAAAGCATCACATAACTTGTAAACTTAGGTGCTGTCTATACTTCCTACTTCACAAAAAGAGAAAAGGATGAGCTTATGTTTAGCGGTAAAACCACACTCATCATTAGGTTGGGGGTGCAACATGGCTGAACTGGTAACACTTCGACCTAATTCTGGTATTTCTCCAGTGGAAATGAGGTTTGAATCACAGGACCACATAAGGTGACAAAAAAGAGAAAACTTCACTTTTTCCTGGCTCTCAAGATATTTTCTCTCTCTATTGAAGTTTTTACACACATGCATTTCTGTTATTGTGAACTACGTGGTCTATGCTTGCTTTATTTTGGTTCAGCTATAGGTTGAATGTGTTACCTAGTTAAATACAGCAACCCTAAGGATTTTTACTCCTTAATAGTTCCTGTTTCTTCACCTCTGTAGACTTCCAACTCATAACAGAAGCAAGAGAGAAACATCACAGGAAGTAATAACTACTAGTATTTTTATCTAAATCATACAGAAGAAAACCAAGTAATACCGAACTAAATTACATTAGTGTCATAATATGCTGTAAATGTAACATAAAACATCTGGAAAGACTAAATGCATTTCTCAAAATCTATTAATACCTAGTAAAATTTCCACAAATACCATAATCCATCTAAAAGGTTCATTCTACTCATCCATATGTAGCTGAGAGCAATGTGGATTTCACTTTTGTTGTTTAGACACTATGTGTAATGTTTTCAGGCTTTTTTATGGAGTGTTTTTTCTTCTTCAGTTGAAAACAGTAACTTGGATTATCTTCATCCTACACTTAGCACCAGGCAGATTTTAGACTGTCTGGAGTTTCCACTTTTTAAATATAAATATCACAAACCTTACATGCAGTGAGAGGAAAAATGAGGGAGTTAATTCACTGTAGTCAGCTTTACCATCAGTCTGGAAATTTTTCCCCTAGTGCCCTTCATCATCGTGGGGTGATGGAGACCATTCAGGGCTTGTGCTAACTGGACCCGTGGCTGAATCCAGAGCAGTGGGAAGAACCTGCCCTTTTCTTAGGTGACTCCCTGTGTTGTCCTCAGGAAGCTTCAAACTTGGGTCTTCCTAAGACCAGTTTTATGGGTAGATTTCAGGACTGTATAGGAGTAATTCCTTTACAGCCACAACAAGTCCCCATTTTTCATAAAAACGCTGGAAACTGATTATCATAATCCAACCGATTGTAATTGCTCTGGATGTTTTGATTAATATTTTAGCCATGTATTTTAGGAGGTCTTGTGGTTGATATACTGGTAGGGAGTTCTGGAAACCTGTGCTGAGCTTGGCAGTACAAAGTTTACAAAACTCATCTCACTGCAGTCAGCAGTATTTTTGCCATTGATTTAACTGGAGCCAGATTATATTTCTTTTATATTTAGCATTAGGAAGTCTTCTTATTGCACCAGTAGGTTAGTGCCTTCCTCTCTCTCTTTTTTTCAGTTCACTTTTCAGAGAGGTGCTAAGTCTTAAGAGGCAGTGGTGCATATTGGGCAGCTAGATTAGTTGATTTTAAATGTTTTAAATCCATATTACATTGTATAAAATATATTATTTTAGAGGTATCTTTCATCATTGGACCATGCCAAATTATGGAAAAGATATAAAAAAGTTGGTAGATTGCAATGCTTTTTCTTCTGTTTTCCAGCTCCATATTTAAAGGCTCAGCTGTGTGTGTGTATCATCTGTCTGACATCCAGACTGTGTTCAATGGACCATTTGCACACAAGGAGGGCCCAAACCACCAACTGATTCCATATCAGGGCAGAATTCCGTACCCGCGACCTGGCACCGTAAGTACAAAGATGTTTATTCAGTCTTGCCAATTGCTTGTCTTTGTTTAATGCATAAATAAATATTATTTATTCCAGGAGACAAGTCCGTATGTGACTGTGGCAGTTACAGTTCAGAACTATTTTATTTGCTTTTCAGTTGCCTACAAATCCAACTGCAAATCATGTAGTGTCTGGAAATCTTCTAGAAAGAATTAAAAGTCATGTAAAATGTTAATCACTCTTTCTGGTGCAAAGATTATAAGAATTATTTCATAGGTCTTCTTTTTTGCATGTGCACTTTCATTTTGTGGGTACATTTGAGGAAAATGTAGCTAAATAAATAAGCATGCAAAGACAGCATAATTAGTGTGTTCTACAGCCTGGATCCAAATGTCTGTAAGTCTGTCTTCTGTCTGTATGAATTTTCTTTAGTTCTCCAGAGTCTTGCACCTCTACTCAGATGTTTAGGAGGTGTAGTAGGAGATTTAGAGAACAAGGTTTCTGGGACTTGTCACTTAACTAAGTCTAATACTCTGTCAGGTTCTGAATCTTAGAAGAGATACTTAGAAATAGATGTGTTTTTATGCCATTCGGTTCACAGTAGTCTTCCGTCTTAAGAAAGCTTTTTGTATGCCTTGAAAATTTTTCAGGACTTACTTTCAGTGTATCAGGGGTAGTAATAATCTTCTAATAAATTCTGTACACAATTAGAACTAGCTCTGTTTCCAAGTTGTGCAGATATATCTCATGAAATAATTTAAACGAAACTATTGTTTCTTCTTACTTTTCAACTTCATGGTGTATAAAAATTGCTGTTAATGCACTTTTTTCTTTATCTATTTACTTACTTATTTTCACTATTCTTAATTTAGATTTAGCAGAAATGTGACATCTAATATTTCAAGCTTTAATAAAGAATGCATAAGCTTTCCTAGAATCATCTTTAAATCCATATTTGATAAATGAAGTATGGTACTGTGGGTGTGTGTTGACTCCTATCAAGTCTTACGATTTCTTAAGTATCAGAATGAAATAGGTCTGCAGAGAATCATAAATTGTGTCTCAATGATGCAGTTACATTTTTTTAGATTAATACTTTGTTGCTTTTCCATTTATCACAGGAAATTAAATTTTATTTTAATTTTGCCAGTCCCTGTGAGAACTTTTAACCATATCACTATTTTGTTCTGATTTGTCTTTGTGCTGCAAGATCTTGTACTTTTTCTCTCTTTCTCTGTTGTACATGGAATAACTCAGACACATGGAATAGCTCTCCCTGTTCACACAATTCTTTATGACATTTTAGTGCAGTTATTGATGACTATAAGAGTTAGGACTTTACATTCCCAGATCTCTAGAATTAACTAATCAATACCTGACATTCCACTAAGGTCTATTGCTAGCATTAGTCTTTCTTTGCAATTAATTCATACAGCTCTAATCTCGTGAGTTCACTGAGGCTTTAAAAAAAAGACCCATTTAAACAGGAAGTTTCATACTATTGTGATTAGTCACATTTCAAAGTTTCTTGCTGTTTCAGAGTATTTTGTTTGTATGTGTTTCCTCAACCACTGCCATGTTTTTCTTGGTTCATGGAGGCTTCTGAGGTATACCAGATGGGCCTGAAGAAACTGGGCAACACATTGGAAAGGAAAAAAAAAAACAGATTTGGATTTAACATGGGGACAGAAATTATCTACATTTTCCAGATGTGCTGATGAGCTCTGAATTTGAAGATAAATTCTTAGATCATAGCTCATAGAGATTCCTTAGTTGACCATTGCTGGTTTTCAAATCACTGGCTTTTCTGTGCTTCCACGTGATTCAGCCAAAACTCAGTACCTTAGTCTTATTTTTAAGATGGAATTTCTTTGGCTTTGCTTTTATTTCACTGCCAAAAGATTCCACTTTTAAATGTCTGCCACAAACTCTATTTTTCACTTATGTCAAAGCATCTGCGAAAACTGGGACATGGGGATTTTTTGCTGCTCAGAATTTGTGCTCAAAGAGTTAACTTTGATCAGCCATGCTTGCAGACTATGGGGTTTGATCCTCTTTTCTCTGAAATGTACTTTTTTTGTAACTTTTGGGATGCTGGACTAGACAGGGATGTCTTTTTATATGACATGGAAAATCCTACTTTACAGTTGCCCAAAGAGATATTCATACTAAACCTCTGGACAGAAATGAAAGTTCATCGTGTCGCAGTACACTGGATAAACAATGGAAAGGCTTCAGTGTAGCTTCAGTAGGATTAAATGAAGCAATGCGTTCTTTTGGCCATGATCAACTTGGCAGTGTCTGGCTGGCCTTCACTGAATACCAGTGGTTTCTTATTTCTCCACAAGCAAAACTTACTTATGGAAAAAAAAGTACATAATTGGCAGCTTGCTACTAAACTCGCTGATGTTTGAGGGTAGTTTCCATTTTTCAGAGTTTATAGAAATAGTTTTTGTACCTACAGCATATTGGGGAATATGCTGTAAATGAAAGAATTCTGGTTTTCTCTGCAATCTTACTGCACAGTAATCAACTGTGAACATAAGATTGTGTAGCCAAGTCCTTGAATGGGGTGTGAAGGATACACATTCAATCCCTCCAGGAAAGGGAGAGCTTGTAGGTTTCTTCATTATCATCTTTTGCTTGTCATTGGTTTAGGAAAAGAATTAATTGATTAAAGATGTTTGTTAAGGCTTTGCTCGGAACAATGATACAATGTAAGTTTTTAGGGTCATGCTGGTGTGAATCATAGCACAGACATTTTTGCAAGAAGTCACAGACAAAAGTCATATGACTCCAAGTCAAGAATGGAAGAGTTGAAAGTATCAGAGAAAGACTTTTAATTGAGCTATGTGAGGCAGGAAAGTTTAAATTGAGCTGTTTGTGAAACTGAATCCCTCTTGAAAGGAACTGGGGTCTGGCAGAGCACTACCAAGTAGAATTATCTTGCTAATGATGAATGCAGTTCTTTTTTCAGCATTTGTTGCTAATCTTAACAGATAGTTTCATACATTTCCTGGGATGTGGTTGAATATGCTAGAGAGGGTAAAGCAAACAAGATAATAAGAATTCAACTTTCTGAGCAATCTTAGAGCATTAACATGTAGTATCATTTCTTATGAGAGCCAAAACAAAAGCCTTAGGTTAAATACAAGCCCAGAAAAATAAATTGTCAAGGATGTCAGATGGGAGAAATGACCCATATCTGAGCTGAGTTCTGGTTCTTCTTCCTGGAGGTAACTGATGCCAGAGCAGTTTCTTTTAAAGAATTCCTACCAGAGCTGTTCTACTTCGTATAAATAATTAACTCCTAATTGTGCCAGAAGATTACTTCAAAGCCTGTGACTAGGCTGAAGTCCCTCTCTACTTGTTTCCTGGTATGCCCAATGAATAGTTTATTAGGTGCACAATGTGGAACACCTTTTAGCAGTGAGGGTAGAACAGGCACTCCTGCCTATGGTTACAGGGATGCCCTGGGAGGTGAAGACCCAAATTCTAGCCTTGCATCTCATCAGGTAGGCTGGACACATGAGTCATATATCCCCAGACAGTTTCCAAGTCTCTCAGAATATGATTCATTTTATGTAAATTTAGGCATCTAAAAGCAGGGTGTTCAGTCTGAATTACTGACTACAGAGGAAACCTAAGAATAAATGCCTGACTTTAAGAGAGTAGAAGTCAGGTGAGGTAAAACTCTCCCTAAGCTACTGGTTATTTTGTGTCTGTGGTTTTGACCAGAAATTCCATCCTAGATGTAAGAATGGCCCCTGTCAAAATAAACAAATTTCCATCAAGTGTTTTTTATTGAACAAATCATTTTCTAATTGGAAAAATATTGTGTTGAAACACTTCTGAATATCTCCAGTACTCTGAGGAGAGTTTCACAGCTCAGAAATATGGCAAGGGGAAGAAATGAAAGCTCAGGAGCAGCAATAAGAAGTGACGTAGTAGTAGCAAAAAAAAAAAATCATGTAAATTAACACAGGTACATCCAGAACATTGTACCAATTACTGGCATAGCTCTGATTTCTTCACAGTTGCCTTTTAGTTTCAATCTCAGTAAACAGTTGAGTTTTCTAAGATGGTTTTTATTTTCTTATGAGGTTCAGAATGCCTCGAGGATGATTATTTGGATGGCTCTTCATTATACTTAAAGAAGCATCCAAAGTATTCATGGACCTGTTACTTCTCAGGCATAGGGGAAAGTATAGACAATCTTTTCAGATATAAATAAGTTGTTATGGGACTCTCTCATCAACTCATTATTGCTTTTTCAAGTGAAAACGAGTCACAGGCCTTTTCATCATCTTCTAATCAACATAATGACAAGAGGGATATTGGCCAAATTACAATTAAGTATCAGATTTTGTTTCCTGCCTTTGTATTAATTCTGTCACAAACCAGATGCAAAAGTTTGGTATCTTCCCATACCAATCTCTTGGATTTTTTTTATGGTTTTTTTTTCAACAGGCAGTTTGGAAGCATAAAATGTAGAAATAGGTTCAGAAGTACAGATCTTTCCCATCAAGCTGGGTTTTGAAAATGCAAAAATATATTTTGGTTTGTTTTTTCAGAACTGATGGGAGTTCAAAGTGTAGCTATTCAACACTTCATTCCCCTTACTGGAGCATAGTAAGTTTTGGCCTGAGTCTGAAGTGCTTTATAGGGAATTTCCTTTGTCAACTATCTGTCAATATTTGTAAATGACCTGGAGATGAAAACTCTCTGAAAGATGATAAGTGTTGTTCAGCATTACTGTGCGTGTTTCTTACAGTGTCCGGGAGGAGCCTTCACACCCAATATGCGGACAACCAAAGAGTTTCCAGACGATGTTGTGACCTTCATTAGGAACCACCCTTTGATGTTTAATCCCATTTACCCAATACACAAGAGGCCATTAATCATCCGGATAGGAGCTGACTACAAGTATACAAAGATTGCTGTGGATCGAGTGAATGCTGCTGATGGAAGATACCATGTCTTGTTTCTTGGAACAGGTAAGACAAATTTGGCAGCATTCATTTTCCTCTGTTGCAATATAATCTGCAATCAACTCTGATTATTACAATTTACAGCTTTCAGAAGTATTTTTTTTAATGTTTGCAATCTACAGAAATGTAATAGAAATCCTTTTTACTTTCTGTACGTTTTTCTATTTACTACAGACATCAATTATGTGCAAGAAATACAATGTATTGGTCTTAATTTTGAGACAAAAACCAACACCAGTGTGTATTTTATTGGATCTAAATTATAATACTTCTCTTGAATATGGTTTGTCTACAACATGATTCCACATTAGAATTTGATGGTCTCTAGCATGAGAAAAAAATACCAAAGTCTAGCTTTATAATTTTGTATACTCTCATCATCATTATTTAATATCTACTGTGTAAGCTGCTTCTGAAGAAAAGCATGATCTGATCAAGATGTTGCAAAGGCAGAAACAACAACTCCTCCAGAAAACAGTAGTAATATGGAAGTAGTTAGAAGAGAAAAAGAAACAAATGGTTGGAGTCCTAGCAGTGGTGGACACAGAGAACTTGATCCAAGTATTCTAAAATAATTTCTGCCTAATATAACCTATATTTTGTTTTTACTTACATCAAATTTGAATCTGGTGTTATGCGTCTGAAGTCTGCAGGGAACAGGTCAAGTGACTCTTGTACTGATCAATTTTGATTTTTTGAAATATTCAGATATGAATCACACCCTTCAGATTGAAGCAGACAAGTGGAGTGGTACTGTGACTAGACCCTAGGAGTCACATCTGAAACTCCCACTGGTTTAACAGGGCATTAGAGGCTGACAGGCGCAAAGGCTAATCTTTTTTACTACAGATGGTTTCAAGTAGAACAAAGGAAAAGAACTCTAGGAGAACAAATATATCTCTGAACATCAGAAAATGATTACAGAGATGGCATGCATTGCTTTTATGGTTCACATATTATTGGGGTCCTGATTGTTTTCTGCTTGTAGAATAACCATGTCTGCCAACAAACTCACATGGGGCTGGGAATAACCATCTTGTTATAATAGATTTAGGAAGCGGGTGCTAAAAAATCTCTCAAGAATGTCAGGCTTCTACAAGGAAAAGATTAAAATAGCTCTCTTCACTCTATTTAGAAAACCCTCTCCAACTATCAAAATCAGCGGGGTGCCTATGTGCCAGAGGAGGCCAACTGCACACTGTGCTGTGTGTGCAGAGGTGTATCCAGAAAACAGGTTGATGGAAAGGACTTCTTACCTGTATTTGGCTCCTGTCAGGAGTACTGTGTCCAGCTGTGGGCTCCCCAGTACAAGGAAAACACTGACCTAGTGGAGCAAGATCAGTTGAAAGACTGTAGCATGTGATGTATGAGAAAAGACTGAGAAAATGGGTTTGTTCAGAGAAAGCTAAGGGGAGACCTTAATGCTGCTGATAACTATCAAATGGGTGGGTACAGCCACCTAATGGGAAAAAAGCAGATGGGGACACTTCTCAAGGTGCACAGTGCCAAGATGAGGGATTGCACACAAGTTGCAATGTGGGGCATTGTTATTATATATAAAGGAAAAGGTTTTCACCATCAATGTGATCAAACAGTGGAAAAAGGACCCAGAGTGGTTATGAATTCTCCATCTTCAGAGACTCGAAAGATTCAAAACCCAACTGGCACAGCATTGAGCAGCCTGCTCTAATAGGACTTGCTTTGAGCATGGGGCTTCACCAGATGTCTTCTACAGACTACAGGTGTCTGCAGTTAAGTGAAAGGAAAACAAAACAACTTCATTAATGTGAGGTTATGGATGGAGAAAATGAGAAGGGCTAAAGCCCAGCAAGAACTCAAGCTAGCTACTGATGTAAAAGACAATTAAAAATGTTTCTGTAAGTACATTAGCAGAAAAAAGAGAGCTAAGGAGAATTTCCGTCCTTTAATGGATTCGGGAGGGAAACATAGTGAAAAGGCTGAAGTACTTAATGCCTTCTTTGCCTCAGTCTTTAGTAGCAAGACCAGTTCTGTAGGTTCCCAGCCCCCTAAGATGGAAGACAGGAATAAGGAGCAGAATGAAGCCTCCATAATCCAAGGAGAAATGGTCAGTGACCTGCTACACTCCTTAGACACACACGAGTCCATGGGGCTGGACAGAATCCACGCAAGGGTACTGAGGGAGCTGGCAGAGTGCTCATCAAGCCTCTTTCCATCATCTAGAAGCAGTCCTGACTAACTGGGGAGGACCCAGCTGACCAGAAGTTATCAAATGTGATGCCCATCCACATGAAGGGCCACAAGGAGGATATGGGGAACTACAGACCTGTCAGTCAGACCTCAGGGCTGGAGAAGGTCATGGAGCAGATTATCTTGAGTGCTGTCACATGGCATGTGCAGGACAACCAGGGGGTCAGACCCAGCCAGCATGGGTTTGTGAAAGGTAGACTCTGCTTGACCAACCTGAGCTCCTTCTGTGAGCAGGTGACCCACACAGTGGATGAGGGAAAGGCTCTGGGTGTTGTCTACATGGGCTTTAGTAAAGCCTTTGACACCATTTCCCATAACATTCTCCTGGAGAAACTGGCTGATCATGGCATGGACATCTTCACTGGATATAAAACTGGCTGGATGGCTGGGCCCAAAGAGTGATGGTGAGTGGAGTTACATCCAGCTGGCCCCTGGTCCCAAGTGGTATTCCTGCAGGTCTTTTCCAACCTAAATGATTCTATGATTCCATGTTTTTCCACCAAACCTTTACCAAGTCTCCATCTGCTGTAGAGTGAATGCTTAGTATATGATAGTCAGCATAATCAATTATATAAGGAATTTTGTCAGTTTTGATCTGAGTATTTTTGTTTCCTTGGCTGGAAGTTGATAAATGAGTTTTAAGGTATTTTCGAATATCTCCTATTTGCAGAGCTATTGGAAACTACTAAATTAACCTAATTAAGACAGGGCTTTCTGCAAGGTGGGTACATAAAACCATATTTTCTGTTCAGTTTAATTAATGCAGATAAAATTCTTGACTTTGTGACCTATTAGGATCATTTTTCTCCCTTCCTGCATAAGTAAAGAAAAGTCTTTTTCTACTATAGAAGTATCAGAAGTGTCAATAGATAGTGTCCCTACTCTTGCTGTACAACTTCACAAGAAAACTTGGTAAAAGAGAAGTTTTACATTCTTGTTAGTTTTCTTCCTTGACGAATCACTATGTTTAGTCAAAGTAATAGATTGGTAGGCTAGTACAGGTCTTTCAAATGAACATTTTAATTGTTTTTTTTCAATATATAGTGGTGTCATTGTTTTAAAATGTTCTATATGCATCTAATGTTGTTTGGAGGAAAATTCTACTAAAGCTTAGTGGAAAAGATCAAGACATAAGTTCCCAAACCATATAGGATTGTTAATATAGCAGTGATAGTTAAAGCTAGAAAAGTATAGAAAAACTGAAATGCTCTTGAAATCATAGTTTGCTAGTAAGCATTTTAATAATTCTGCAAGAGATAAATATAGGTAATTTTTTTTTATCCTTTGATGATCATCTGACTCTTCGGTGATCAGTGCAGCCTCATACACACACATGTGAGCTGCTAAAAATGTAAACATACGTCAGGTTGTTCTTATGTTATGTCAGTCCTCTTCTGTGTATCAGGACAGGACCCATTATGGATCAGATACAATAAGTGCAGCTCTTAATACTTTACATTCATTGCTTTATCTTCTTCATTACACTGGAGACGAGGATCATTTTCTGCTTTCTAGTGAGATGGAGGGCAGGCATTATTCTTCCTGAGCAGGGCACAGGACATTAATAGCTTCCAAGGTCTTCCTCAAAAGAAATCGGTGCAATGTAAGTTACTGCATTTCTCAGCCCTTTCAAATAAAAGTGATCAAGTTTCAGCCACTGAGAGGAGAAACTTGTTTTCTTTATTCTCTGCTTTCTGTGAGACTCAGGAGGATTTGATAGAGATATTAAGTGTCAAAAGGAATGCAGAGGGGATTTGCTTTGGTGTCAGTTCGTCCCAGCAAATGCAAAACCCACATTGTATAGTAGAATTTCATGTGATAATTTCCTTGCGAGCCTGGAGCCCCACAGCCGGAGACAATGGGACTTGACACCTGGTGACAATTACACTCAGCTCAAATGATGAGTTACTGCTGCTGAACTGAGATGTTGCCAGCCATGTCTGTCACTGTCAGTGACCTGTCTCATGCTTGAAATCGAAGTGTTTTATGTCTTGCCAGATGCAGAGCACACAAAATATTTAGTTTTTCCTCTCTTCCTCCTCTATAGCCTTAGTAATAAATCAGTTCCTGAATGCAAGTGAAGAATAACAGAAGTACAGAGTTCCGACAACCTCGGTGGTGTTCGTCATGTAGCCAGGGCACAGGAGGGTATAGGCAGCTCTGTAATTTTTTCACCTTAGTGTGAACTAAATGTAGTGTTTCCTTTGCACCCCCAGACAGAAGTGCTGAGCTCTCGGGGGCTGGTCCATACCCAGTTAATGTACTGCTTTCCTCCCTTTCTTACCTACATAGCAAAAAAATAAATCCCTGGGAACAGACATTGTTCTTGTGGCATTCCGTGCTTTTCAAATGATTACAATCTCCTATTTTTCCTATGCTTTTCAACATGAAGGCTCCCAAAGCACTTAAGAAAACTTGCTAGTTTGGTTAGGTCTGCCCAAAGGTATCTCTTCACCCCTGTCTGACGTGAGCTGACTCGGAGTAAGGAGCAAGTCTGGACGGGTAGAGAGCAGTGCTACAAGAGAAGGGTGCTGTCTACCTACCTTGTCTTCCCAAAGAGAAACACGGGAGATAATTTACTTGGAAAGAATGTAATCACTCATTTGCATGCTTGACTAGGGTAATACTGATGGTATTTTTTCCCTATGAAATGAGTAATAACATATTCAGTTCAAGAATTTGGGATTAGAGTTTTGTTTCAATTATTACATTCTGTGATGGGCCAGGACTCAGTCCTGAGTTTTTTAGATTCACCCTAGAGTTCTACTGTAATTTGTTTACTCATTTCAGTTATATCTAAAGAATCTGAGCTTTCAACATTTTGTGTTCATCCTTTAGTAGATTGTTTTCCATCTGAGATTTAAGACAGCAGTAAAACACCACGAGAACATATTCATGAGATTAATATTCATTTATTAAGCATGCCACCTACTGCTTCCAGTACAAAAGCTTTCGGTCAAAGTACACACAGATTGCACAACCAAAAGATTATTCCTAGAGGTTTTTTATTGCTCTTGGTGTTATGAAAATATTTAAATGTCTGGGTCAAACTTGGGTACATTAAACAGCTATGGGCACTAGTGGATTTTTTTCAGGTCCTTGCTGTCAAGATATGATATGTTTTTCTGGAAAGAGATCTAAGTTACTGTCGTAAAAAGGCACTTCAGACTTCATGTGGTTTATTGAGATGATTAATGTCAGCCACATGCATCTGATGTGGTGTGAGGTTGATCGATGTTTCTTATTATCTTTGCTTCTCTGATGAAACATTTGTTTTCAAAGTCTAGATGCATTAAGTGCCTCCAGAGCATAAGTTTGTAATACTCATTTTCACGGTGTTGTATGATGGCTGTCTTTTTGGAAAACTAACCCTTGCTGACAACAGTAGCCTCCAGTAATGCAATAGCCAAATGATCTACAGATTCTAACAGAGGGAGATAATCTGGTCAAACGAGCAAGCTTGTCTCCCATAGTTTTCCTGGCTGCAGCTTCGTAACTGTGAGCTTGGGAAGATGATGTTGCACAACAGTGGCCCAACAGGCGTCAGACACAATTTCCTTCTTCCTCTTGGTCATAGTGCCTGAGTCATTCATAACCTTTCGTTGACCTATTCATCCAAAGCTATTTCACAGACTTTTAAGATGATATGTAAGTTAAGAGGGCGTACCTCCACCTGCTCCATTTCCCCTGTTCAGTTTTTATTCACGCAAGCTCACACTGTGTCTCAAAAGATTGACTGAGCCGGGGCTATACGAAAACTCTGCCCTCAAGTGTGAGCATTTGTATCTGTCTTTTTGTTCTTTGATGCAGCTTGACTTTTATGAAGTTTCACAGAGATATTATGAGCTGGAAAAAAATTACCGCCATTTGACAGATGAGTGAACTAAGCACAGAGAGGTTAGTGGCCGTGGTGGGAGCTCTGAGTTACAGCAGACACAGAGCGTGGGAACGTGGCTGTCAGCCCTGACTGCTAACCTGCCACCATCTCAGGTGCTCTGCTGAGCCTCAACATTTTCTCAAACAGACAGATTTCAAACATTCTATAAACTTTTTGCTTTCTTTTTTCTTTGCAAGGTTATTTGTATACATCAGGTTCAACTCAGATAAGAGACCAGAAATAATTAGCTGCCATTAGGCTGACAGGTAAAACATGGAGAAAAATGTTTTAGAGGGTCTCTAGCAGTGTCAGGCACATCAGGGGTGGGGATTACTGAGGGAAGCCTCTTGAAACTCATGTCAGAGTAGAAGTTGGTGCCTATTGCAGTCATTTTTTTATGATGTGGAAAATTCGGGAGTTTTATTTGTAGTTCAATTTGAGTAGATGGGTCATGTCTCTCTTTGAGGCTCACATTACTGACAGCTGCAGTGTTCACTTAGGACTGGAAACAAAAACTAATCAAAATTCAGAGAATGAGTTTTAAAACTCAGACCTTCTGATTCAGCCAAAAACCTCTGTAGTTTTCATGTCTGTTCATTAAGCTTTTCCTCTTCCATTGCCCATAGTCAGGCAGACCAGGAATTAATGTAATCAGGCGCAGTCTAACTGGTATTGATGAAACTTAGCTGATTAATATCAGTCCAGAATCATGCCTTACATTTCAAGGAATATTATTATAATTATGATGATTATTATTTGCCTCTTTTGCTTTCATTCCATTTATTGGAATGCCTGCCTTCTTCATTTATTTTCCACTCTGAATACATTCTACACCTTTATTTTTTTGCCTGCACTTTCCTCCCTTGCTGTTCCCAGTTTCTCAGTCCTCTCAGAGGGAACGTGATCTCAGTATCATTGTCTTTCATGTCAGGCTGGGACACCTGCATTTGTTAAGCAGGTTTGAAATGGAAAAACACTTTGAGTCACTCCTGTCCTCTTGCTGTCAGCTTGAGGGAGATTCCCTTTTGCTTGTCCATCTCGACTTGACTCACAGACTGCTGAGCTGATGCAAGGCTGAAAACGGCTCCCAGTGGAGAATTAGGAAAGTGGTGAGGAAAAATCTGCCTCTTCACTTCTAGTGGTGGATTGATATTCTGGAAACATAGTAGCTTTTTCATGACTATGTGAAATCATAGCAGTGGAGAGCTGTTTTCAAGTGGATTTCTGGAAGGAGCAAGTAAATGGCAAAGGAAACCATGTTCATTTTTATTAATTTTAGAGGATTACCTTATGATTTCATACGTTGACCTAAACTTGAAAAAATTTCACTTGCACTTGTTTGATGATTTCTTATGCCTGATTTACAACATAAAATATTATCAACTGTGAAATACACTTGGAAACAGCTCAGGCACTGCTATTTTGCATTGATGTCCTGCAGTGCACAGTGCTTCATCCTTTCCTATGACCCAGGGAATTTAATTCACTGCTTTACCATTAGCAGAAATAATCAAGTAAGATTTTCAACAAAACTCAAGTATACCATAAGCTTTCTATGTGAACACGTGTAAGTGACTTGATTTATCTGATACAAATTTGTGTTTATAGTGGAGTCAGCAGTGCTACTGAGAAAGAAATAAAAAGTGGGATTTGGGGACAAATATTTGCTTTTCATTTATTAAGGAAGAGGCTGAGCCACAGTAGCAAGACTATTTTTAGAAGCAATGGGAGAACTATAGCCTATAAGCTATCTGTTATTGGAAGTGTTTCTATGTAGATATATATAGAGAGAGATGTAGGTAGACTTAGAATCCCTTGCTTTAAGCAATTTTATTTAATCAATAGCTTTCTGTTCCCTACTTGAATATTTATTTTAAATGTTGTATTAAGACTCCTTTAAAACAATGGAACATTCCTTTATGCGAGGATCTGTCCATCATGGTTCAATACTGAGTCAAAGCAAATGGCAAAATATTGAGTTAAAGGGAATGAGTACGAAGGGAATGAGTCCTTCCCTCTGTGTACTTTTCTGGGGTGTGACAAAAAGGTAGATAGGAACCTACTTTACAAATAGGAAAGGTTATTAGGACACAAGGACCTGGCGTCAGGCATTATCAGTATTTTCTGTGCCAATGCCCAGGATAAAATCTCCCCTCAGGTTCTGATTTCAGTCTGGGGCTATGTTTGAGCACTCAAGACAATTTAGGAATTTTAAATGTGTGGCATGTGCTAATGGATCATTGACATAAACCGGTTCTTCAGAGGCTCAGCAGCCTTACATTCCTTTGCAGGTAAGGTCACTGTCAACACGCTTAGTGCCCCCTATGTCAGGGTTACAGGTACTTGACGCTTTGCAGGCAGCTGCAAAAAAATCCACAAAAGGCTGCAATTCCTTCCTGCACTTCTGATGGAGAATTTTGTAAGCTAGAGTCTAATGTTAGAGAGAGAATTGATGAAAGGATGCAAAGAAGCAGAGGCAGACTGGACTGAAGCTGTGCATGTGTGTGAGTGTGTCATTCCCTTAAGTAAGAGAAGAAATGCATGCACACCCTTCTTTCCTTTGAGAGAGGCATCTGCAGCAGTTTAACACTTCAGTGGGTCCTGGCAGTCAGTAAATCTCTCTCAGGTTCTCCTAGCTTTGCTAATACTGGCACCCAGGCTAGACCACAGCTGTGCTATCGCACGATTTAGTTTCAGTAAATTTTCTTCAGAAGGAACTGTTTTATCATGCCATTGTATAATGAGAATAAATGTCTCTGTAGAAAATTCTCGTGAAAAATTCATGCCTAACATGCCCTGAGCATGTACCATTGATAGTTACACATTTTTAAATCTTGTCAGCTTTCAGTTTCTCTTTTCCTTCTTTTTTTTTTAAAGACAAAATACTGCAATATGCTCTCTGTGTGTGGCCAAGTCATTAAATATCAATATTCTGGCTTTAAAACCTTTTTAAAATAGTAATAATAATAACTACCAGTAGTAGTAGTAGTAGTAGTAGTAGTAGTAGTAGTAGTAGTGGTAGTATCTGGCTTCCTCGAGTGAAATAAGGAGATGTAAATTACTTACAGTAATCATCTTACCCTAGCTATAGAATTTAGTCACTGAGCTTAAAGCAGAAACAAAATTGAACTTTTTCAGCTTACATTGTCTTCATTATGAATTGCCAAACAGGAAGCTGAAATTTCCTTTCCTTGGTATCAAACTAATAAAAATACATGTAGATACTTGCCTATATTGTGCTGTACTAATGTTCTACCAACTGCACAACTCTACATTGCTCTTAAAACTTTTGAAGGCTGAACAAAATCTGTACCACGTGTTCTCATTCTTTAGAATCAGTATTGAGCAAATAGATTTATTTTACTCAGTCTAATTTCTAGGTCTTTCAAGTAAGAGGAATTCAATGTACTGTGCTTGTTCCAAGTTAAAATGCTTATTCTTGTGATTATCCCACAGTCTGCCTTTTTGTTGCCTTTCCCTGGTCTTAAAATTAAGAACCAAACATGGTTGAAGGGAAAAGGGATTTTTACCGTGGTATTTATTTAAGGATCCTTAAAGGTGCACCACTTTGTTCAGGTGGAATGTGCCGAACTGCACAACGAAATGCACCCAAAATGCACCCCAAAATGCACACACCAACGATAGATCGCGTATGCAATTTATAGACCTTGCAAATTAGCATATCTATCAAAGATTCCCCAATGAGAGGTTCCAATGAACCCCCCCATCCCGAGAAATCCCCCCCTGGATGGGCCTATCGTAGTTCACAGGATGTTCTAGGGAAGACCTTGGTTTCTCAGGATAGCATAGGGCTTTCTGGACTCCAACTGCGAGGCCTCCAGGATGTTTGGTCTCCTGGCTTAACGGAATATTGGGTCTAAGCTAAGTTATCAGACTTAAGGAATTACAAGTATGTGTGCTAAAAGCACTGGGGATACATGGAAGATATATAAAAGGGTATATAAAAGGTATATTAAAAAAAAGGCAAAAAAATCATCGTGGCATCATTTTCTGCCACATCAGAAATACTGCAGTGGCTGTCTCAGCCTTTAAGAGCCTTTGCAGATGGACCCCTCCGTCTCACGTATTCTTTCCACATAAGAAATTTGGAAAACTAATCACAAATTTCCCTTTGGTCTCACTCATCACATCTACCCTACAAAAACACTGTCATTGCCACATATTCCTGCTTCTTACTCCTTTGTTCTGAGTGGATTTGTGAGGCTTGGAAGTGTATTTTGAGAGGGAAGCCATGATAAAATATCTTCACCTTGCTTTTTCTTTTTACCTTACAGAGCAAAATATTAACTCCTACCAATATATAATGGACTTGATTATTGCTTGAAATTCATAAAAAATAAGCTTTCATCTTACTGTGTTTACGTGTAGATAGAGTTATTCTTTGAAAGGTTTACCTTTCATGTCATCAGTTATCATAGCATTTTATTATTGGATACGAATATATATTACATCCTGCAGTAGCTCCCTTTTACCTGTTTATATTGTGTTTTACTTTAAGATAATTAGGATAGATTCTGCCTCTGTGTCTGAACAGCAACTACTACAGAATATACTGATTTTGATTGATCTTTTTGTATAGAATGGCAACAGTAATGGTAATAACTCCAATCTTACCATGACTTATGTTAATATATGAGAATAATATTACGTCAGTATTCCTGTATGAGGACTCATTTCATCATTTCATTCTTACTGACCACAAACTCTAGAAATTGCCATACATTTCTTACCTTTCTCTGTGTCATAGTGCTTGCTTTGATGGTTTCCTTTTATAATTAATGAAGGTTAATCTGCTTTTATGTTTCTCTCTCTCTGTGTCACATAATCTCACTTGTTCTCATCTATTCCAGATCAAGGCACTGTACAAAAAGTTGTTGTCCTACCCACCAACTTCTCTGCAAGTGGAGAACTCATTTTAGAAGAGCTGGAGGTTTTTCAGGTTTGGCTTTCTCCTTCTTTTGTTTTTCCAGTGTGTATGTTCACACAAACACTTTGTTCTAACAGACTTTGGCAAGGGCAGCTGTGATTTGATAAAAGATCAAGTAAATGTGCATGCTGTCAGTTCGATAACCACACAAAGAGGATTACAAAATGTTGACTGTTATGAAGGCTACATATAGCTGAAGTCCTTTTCTTCTCCTATATTTCAGTTGCCTATTTTTTATGTTGATATACTGGCTAGAAGGACTTTGATAATCACTTTTTTAGGCGGTCATGTTAAAATGGCTTCCAGAAAGAGACTTTTATCATTGGCATCACTTATAGAGACTATTGCTATGTATGGTTGGAATCTAAGATTACCTTGATTATCTGATAATCTTCCTGGTTCTCAGTTGCCAAATGAAATGAAATTAGTGTTGTTTTTGCTTAACTCCTGTTCTTCAAACTCACATGCCTCTGGAGTCAAGAGAGCTACAAGTTTAACACAACATAAGCTGAAAAGAAACACAAAAAGTACAGGGAGATAAGGGAATAGCCTCTGTCAATCGTTCTGGCATGTAACAACTTGTAATAATCTAAAGAAAATGTTCGCCCTCATGTTGAAAAATCCCTTTCAAATATTTGAATGGGCTATTCATTACGACAGTAGTCTCGGGGCAAATGGTAGTATGCATCTATAAACTTAGTTAAGGATTTTGTTATGGCCTTTTCTCTATTTCATTGAGAGAATGCAGAAAGGAAATTTAAAGCTTCTTTATAGAGGCAGCATTACAAGTTTCTTTAAGAAAAAGAATACACGCAGTGTTAACACTCATAAAGGCATAGTTAGTCTTTCTAGGCTTTTGTTGAAGATTTCCCTTTAAAAAAGATATATGCGAGTGATACTACTTAAAACACACTCTTCACCAATGTATTGCTAATTCCATTTACTGAAACATAAATGATTACAGCACAAAGATAGGTGGGCTGAGAGGCACCCTCAGCCTAAACCTAGTTTCTGGGCCTCTATGCACAGATCTTTTTATCCTGAACCCTAAAAATCTGCTGTTACAATCTGTGTGGCATCATGGTGTTTATATGAGTCTCTCCAAGAGAGCAGGGATGAAGTCACGGGCTCTGTGCTAGTTAATATCAAGGATAGCAAAGCAGAGATCCTCTTCCAGAGTATAAACAAAGAAAGGAGAATGTGGCATCATGGTGTTTATATGAGTCTCTCCAAGAGAGCAGGGATGAAGTCACGGGCTCTGTGCTAGTTAATATCAAGGATAGCAAAGCAGAGATCCTCTTCCAGAGTATAAACAAAGAAAGGAGAATGTGGCATCAGGTCCAATGTTGCATTTGACCTTGAGTCTCCAGACAGTTCATGAAGCAGCACTAAACTTCTCCAAACCTTTGCCAATTCACATGATTCGCAGCCAGATTTTCTAGTCTTGACCTCCCTGCTGTGTTGTGGTCCACTGCAATTAATCCTAGCCCACTGTTATGACTTTCCTTTGTGACTGAGCAAACGCTGAATCTTAAAAAAATGCTGAACATTTTTATTACCATCGATTTTATCACTTGTTTGGATGAACGTAATGACTTAAGGCAAGGAATGTAACAATTCCTCTTCCAGCTCTTTAATATTTGATTTGGACACAGACATTAATAGAGTGCTATGAAGACACACAGTAGTATAGAGTACTGTCTCTGAGAAAGAAACATTCAAGAACACTCATGCCATTTTAAATATTCTTGCCATTGATAATCTGAATTTACATGTTGCATGGTAACCAAACTGTATGCACTGTGGATAATTTGTAGGAAAAGTATGCCATATTTTTATCTGGATCATGTGGTAAGTATTCATGAGCTATTTTGTGATTTTCCTTATCATCATCATCAAAGAAAAAACATTGTTTCTTATTACAAAGTTAAAGTAATGGCTCCTATATTGCTGAGATAGCACAGATACAGGTTAATTACAAGTGTACAAAAACCTTGAATAATAATAATGTGGTTGAGTTTCAACAATATATTTTGTGAGACAATAATTCTTTATATGTCATTTATTTAGTTTTGAAACTAGCAATACTTAGTAGGAGGGAGTGGTTCCTTTCCAGGATATAAAAATGTGTATTTTTCTTAGATATTACTTAGGTTTTAGTGATTTTTAAATGTTAATGTTGGGACAGAGTTCTTGACAATGGTTTGTCACTTCGTCTTTCAGAGTAATTCTCCTATAACAACAATGAAGATTTCATCTAAAAAGGTAAGGAAAAGTGGAATGCCTGCTTAGTGCTTACTAACTGAGAAGCAAATTGACTCAGATGTTAGCATATCAATTCTTGTGGAGCACACTAAATACAGGCAAATTTTCCACAATGAATATGGAAAACTTGACTGAAGTTTGCAGGAGCTATTTATATGCCCTTCAGCCACTAAGATAAAACAATTTCTATTCATTATGTATCATTTCTAATTTACTGAAAGTGTCAATTTTTTTGTTGTTTTGTTTGACAATTAAGGAACCAAAAAAATACTAAAAGAGGAAATTCACCCTCCCTGTTTTTTTCTCTAAGTCCTAAATAAATTTTTTTCCTTGGAAGTCTGTATGATCAGTGTAAAAAGGCAGTGTTGGGGCTGTTGGGTCCATGATGCAATTGTGCATGTTTGTTTATTAGTAATGAACAATTACAATAAGAATGATAAAAGCAGCTGAGAGGATTTCTGCTGAAATGTTTAACACACAAGCTAAAAATGTGTATTCCATGATTTTGCAAGCAAGACATTGCTCAATATTTTACAAAGCTACTACTAAGTAAATATTTTTCACTAACTTGAATTCAATATGCTTTTTCATTTTTATGACAAGAAGATCAAAGGAATTTCAAGGGGTTTTGTTCAATATTAATTTATATTTTAAGAATGATTAATTGTTTTTGAGTAAAACAGTCATTTTGGCCAAGATTTTGGTAATGATCCACTCACTTTGAACTTCTCTTGCAAAAACTCTGATGTATTGTGAAAGTTCTCTTGGCTTATTTTTCCAGGTATATAAGGCTATCAGAATCTGGCCCTAAGCCTCAACATAATCTCTAGGTTTTACATCTTGGAAATGTATGCACTGGAGGATCCAACTAGGAACTCTGCATAATATTTATTAAACTGCCTATGTGCAGAGAAAATACTTAGTTCAAAGGCTTGAGCCAATAATCCTCACTGAATAAGAACCAAGTTCTCAAATCTGAGCAATATTAACTCAGCCTGTCTGCCCCAGAACAGAACAATGACACTCAATGTCCAAAAAACCATTAACATTCCCCAGTGTTTCTAGGTGTTTTCTAGCAGGAAGGTGGAAATAATAGAGGCCTGTTCACCTGGGAGATTTCTGTTGATCTTGACTTTATATTTGTGGCTCCTGTCTTGGTCTTGGGTTAATTCCAAAATTAATCAAAAGGTTTTTTGGGTGTGTTAGCCAGGTCTCGTGTGAAACATCTGAAGTAAATCTTCCCATTTCCTCCTGCAGCAACAGTTGTACGTGAGCTCGGATGAAGGGGTCACCCAGGTTTCCTTGCATCGCTGCCACATCTACGGCACCGCCTGTGCTGACTGCTGCCTAGCCCGAGATCCATACTGCGCCTGGGATGGCAACTCCTGCTCCAGGTTTTATCCCACAGGAAAAAGGTGAGCAGTGTTAAGCAGCCTGGTGAAGTTTGCAAAGGAAGATTGCTTTTGTTCTGCCGTGTAGCCTGGAGTGTTGTGATGGAGAAGTGGGATGTCAGTCCTTTTGTGAGCCTGTACAAGCAATACCTCCATAGCTATTGCGCTTGGAATTATTCATCACCTAGGACTGAATGCTGCAAGAGTGTATGGTAAAGAGTGTGGCTTTTTGTATTTAAAGTAATGGATGGGAGAAAAAAGAAAAGGAAAAAAATGGTTTCTAATCATAAATATTAATCCTTCTGTCTCATGCACGCAAAATCAGTGAGACATTTGTTCCCTTCATTTAAATTCAATTACTTACTATGGATGTAATTATGATAGCCCTAAATACAGCAAAAGATCTCTCAGGCTGTCTGAGGAATAAACCCATTCGTATTTTTTTGTTCCTCATTTGCTCCTAAGTGAGAAGAATTATTTTCAGGAAAATTTTAGGCAAACGTTATTTCCATGTAATGCCTGTGGATTTGGGTTTTTTGACATGAGGTTTATTAAAGCAGACAGGGAAAGCAATTTCTGTTTAATTTACAGCAGAACTAATAGTCCATCTCATAATCTTA
The DNA here is from genome assembly GCA_014706295.1 of Lycocorax pyrrhopterus obiensis. Taxonomy (NCBI): domain Eukaryota; kingdom Metazoa; phylum Chordata; class Aves; order Passeriformes; family Paradisaeidae; genus Lycocorax; species Lycocorax pyrrhopterus. The sequence continues at coordinate 10,656,633 of JACSVZ010000015.1, forward strand.
TGCAAAACAGGAGTCTCTTTCCTCCTCCCAAGGGAAATATTTAATAGCAGAAGGCTGTAGTGAGCTCTTGTCTTAATAAGATTTCACTTCATATACAAACAAAGCTACAGAATACACAATGAAGCATTAGTGCAGAGGAGACAAACCTTTCAGATATATGCTCTCTCCAGCTACCTGGAAGGAGGTTGTAGCCAGCTGGGGGTTGGACTCTTCTCCCAGGTGACAAGAAAGAGGGCAAGAGGAAACAGCCTCAAGTTGTGCCAGAAGAGGTTTAGACTGCATATTCTAGAGTCATAGAATCAAAAAATGTGCTCAGTTGGAAAGGACCCATCAGGATCATCGAGTCCAATTCGTGGCCCTGCACAGGACACCCCAAGAATCACCTCATGTTCCTGAGAGAACTGTCCAAATGCTTCGTGAAGGCTTGGTGCTGTGACCACTTCCCTGGGGAGCCTGTTCCAGTGTCCAGTCACCCTCTGGGTGAAGAACATTTTCTTGATATCCAGACTAAACCTGTGGCTGTGCTTAATGCCTGCACCTGAGCTGCAGGTGCAGGCGGCCACATGTCGTCACTGGGTTTTACTGCTGTACCCTCATGGAGAGAGACAGTTGACAGAAACAGGCAAAGCTTGGATCTGCTGATAATAATGTCATCCCCTGGGATTAAAGACAATTGTTTTTGTTATTGCAAAGTTTTCTTGACTCATTCCTTACTTGAGATTACAAGGTAAAACCCAAACTGGTCACATAGCAATTGGTAAAGTACATGGGGTTGTTAACTGCTTTCATTCAGAATATTCAGCCACCAGTCTGGAAACTCATTGTTTTCTTCCATGGAACAAAGATCAGAAGACAGGGGGAGGAAAGAAAAGAAAAACCCCCAAGTCTCAGGCCACCTAACTCCTACACTAACATAGCTGCCAAAAGGTACAAGGAGCAGTCAGGTACACCCAGCCTGTGCAGTTTCCAGTTTGCCGTCCCCATTATATACACCTACCCAGGGTTATTTCCACTGGGGCTTACTTTCATGCTGATATTTTGTTTGCAATTTGCTCTTCATGTCAAACCAAAATAAACACCTCAAGCTGTATGGAAAAAAGTCTGGTTTTCATATGTGAAGGAAATGAGTTGTCCCTTTATCTAACAAGACAGATTATGAAGGAGAAAACATTGGTAATTAGAAGCAAATCCCATTGTCTAGACAACAGTTTCTGCTGTATGCATTTGGTTATTTGCTTCTTTTGACACTTCTGTCTGTTGTGAATTACTGTAGTTCCTCATGCAACATCAATTTACCCAAAAACACCTTACAGCATTATCTTTATTTTCTAACCACCCCTTTATTAAAAAATAAATATCTAACTGCTAAGTTTACGTTCTCAGAACTGCTTAATGCAAGCAACATGCCACTTCTGACAGTGTGGAGCAGCTCACGGTAGCACAAGAACTCTGACATTCACTCAGAAATTCTTCATTGTCTCCTTTGACTCGTGTAAATGGTTCACAAGGGTTAAAACCCCAAGGCATAAAATGAAATATTTTTGATGGTAAACATTAAAACTATACTTGGAATTTCAGTAATTACTCCTTTGAAACATCACCTTTCAAATATTTCCTTTTCAAACGATGCAGTGAAGGATTGGGTGACAGGGGATTATGAGCACTCTTTCTGGGTGTTTGTGCACTACCTGGTACAATGTGGCCACAGATGTCCCTGCACTCAGTAGTACTGGAGCTCCAGGGGCTTTTTATGGTTTCTGATCCTCAAGTCCTTAGTGCGTGGTTCAGAATGCAGCTCCTAAATATCCCAACAGCGTCCATTTGCAGCAATATATCTCCAAAGTATTTTTTCTTGAACTTGATAAATACTGAACAACCTTACGCAATATTTAGCAAAGAAAATAATATATCTTAATAATAAAAACATTGTGTACCAGCTTTTCATGCACAGAATTCTTTGAGCTATGACCTCCTAGCTGAGGAGGATGGAAATGCCAGTATTCCCAGTCCCAGTGATTTCCCCGGACAATTGCTTCAGAATCGTGATTTTCCACCTGTCATCCAGATAGTATAACAAAGTCCCCACTTAGAAGTATCCTGATACTTGGTGAGTTTTATTATAGTTTGGAAATAGTCACATCCCTTCAAATAGAGGACAGAATAGAATCTTAGCTCTCCACCATTCTGGGTGAATACATCAGTCACTCTGCTGCCAAGGCGGCTACAAGCACCAAAAAAACGGTGCTTGCTAAAATGGAGCAGGGAACATGCCCTTTGTCATAATTTTCTGCTGGTGCATTAGATATGAGCACTATGAATCTTATGCATCTCATTCTTAGCTGCTTGCCTTTATGAAGACCTCCAGCTGGGGGTTCTGGCTTTGAATGCCAGGTATTGTGAGAGTGAGCAGATGTGTCCTTCATGTATCACCTCTGATCCTTCCATCCCTGTACCTCCACTGCACAACTGCTTTACCTACAAAAACTGCAACCATTTCATAAGCTTCAACAAACTGATTATTCACCTAAACAGTATCTTCACTCCAGCAAGCCTGCCAAGAGTAAAGCACGCCCACAGTAGGTCATGAACTATCCTTAACATTTGATCTAGAAAAAATAGAAACAAATCCACAAATAAAAAAAGCGGTTATTTTCAGTGTAGCTATTTTAGAATAACATTTTGTTTTTACAAAATATTGCAGGAGGAGCCGTAGACAAGACGTGAGACATGGAAACCCTCTGACTCAGTGCCGAGGTTTCAACCTGAAAGGTACTATAATTTAGAGATCCCCATGCTATATAAAGAACACGTGGCTTTCCTTTACATGATTCATTGTAACTGACATTATCTGTATGGTTTACTGGTAAAGAGTAATTATTTTCCAAGTCTGAGTTTTGTTTTGATTTGGTTTTAGCATATTTCTTTGCAATTACATGAAACTTGCACATATATGATAAAATGATGATCTGTGAAATACATAGTTCAGCATACTTGAATTGGGAAGCTGACACTGTTGACTAGAAAAAGGTACAGTTAATTTGAGGGCTTCTCTACTTCTATTTCTCTTCAGTCTTTATTAATGTCTTTTCATTCATTTAAGCTTTGGACCTCAGAATTCTTCTGAATATTTGATCCCATTCTGAGTTTTGGAGCACACCTTTCAGCAAACAGCAGGATCTAGGACTGTCTTTTGAGTTATGATTATTCCCTTCTCTCTTTACATGGGAAGAAAACCCTATTCCAAATTTCTTTATGAAGTCTCTTATTTCCAGCTGTGCAACAGTTTAGTCAGCCTGGCATGGAGCGGGTGGCCAGGGGAGCCAAGACTCTGCCCTCCCAGCTACCATTTTCTCCAGATTGATGGACACCAGTCAAATATGCCCAAAGTCATAGTAAGAGTAAACAGATATATGAAGGCAGCTCAACCCTCTTCAACGCCATGTATGTCTGAGCTAGACAGTGGCAATGTGTGCCATCAGACCAAGGGCACACATCAGAGTATTATGCTCCTTTCACCTCTATTTATGGGCCTGAATTCTAAAGTTAATTTTCATCTGTACCGCCTGGAGACCAAATAGTAGAGCTGATTGTGAATTTTTATATTGATTTTTTCCTAATCAAAGAATAATGCTTTAAGAGTTACATTTGAAAGGTTCTGTTAATAATAATTCTACTGAAACAGTCTCCACTGGTTGTTGGAAGGATATCCTGGATCAAAAAAGATCGCAGCACGTTGGGTGTAGATCCCTCTGCTTAAATGAGCCTTTCCCCATGAGTCCGTGTTAGGTAATTTTTATGAAGCTGAAGAGCTTGAACAGGTAATTCCAAGAGATGACCCCAGTGTTAGAGAATACACCTGAGCTCTGAGAAATCCATGTTGAAGCAACTTGAGCTGCATGTCTTCCCCTGCAGGCATGTGCTGAGACCTCCCACCCATTGTCTGTCCCAAGGGGGGGGGGGTCTCCTCATTCCACATGGAAAATGTGAGAATGTCGACTGTCTGCATTCTGGCCTGAGGGGAAACAATTGTTTCAACCTTGACAGTCTTGTGAAACAGGTTTCTTGTTTTCCAACCACTTTTTTAATGTGGATGTATTTATAGGTTTTTGTGTTTTAGCATCTTTGTAAAGGAAGTTTTGGTGGCAGCAGTGGGATATAGCATAGGTAGATGGCAGTTGTTTCCCCACTGGAAAAAAAGATAAAAAGAAAGAGCAATTTAGACCCTTGCAAAATATAATTAGAGCCATTTATAGCAAAATGACTATGTTTGGGAAAATAAATGAAATCTACCTAAAGGACAAAAGAGCAGAGGGTCAAGCAAAGCCAAGGAATCTTCCAAGCTCATAGAGGACCATAATGCTGAATCGAAGTAGATTAGTAGTAAATAGTAGTAAACATTGTAGACCTCTAAGCATGTGTAAACTCAACATTTTTGGCACATTTTTTTTTTCAATAAATCATCAAGAACTAAGCAATCTTGTATGATTGCTTTTCACGTCTGTTTAATATCGTAATGTTTGTGTTAGCCCTTATAGCCATTAGAGAAATGCATTTTGAATGCAAAGTATTTCCACATTATTCTCCTAAAAGTTAGAATCGGTTTTGGTACAACTTCCTAAATGTGCTGAAGGACTAGAACCAGGCAAAGTCTCCTTCCTTCAGAAGAATGGATTTCAATCTCACATATCAGTTGATGAAAGAAGCTGAAAAGAATGAGAGATAAAGTAGAGTCTGAGGAAAACCATTCTTAGGACTGTGCAAAACCAGTCAGATTTCAGACGTGTAGACCTCTAGGTATTTACAATTCTCATATTATTTGGTATCCATTATTCCTTTCTCGAAAAAAAAAAATTGTATTTCATATATGAGGCAAGCTCTTAAATCTGGAGGTGCTTTTTTCAGGACAAATATTATGATTTGGACCAAGCAATAAGCATCCAGAAGTTCCTACTGGTGGCTGCCAGTTATTCATCTATCGAGACTATAAAGGGACACAACGAGTCTAAGTGATGACATATGCTTAGCACTTGCCCAGGTGTTGCTGGAGTGCTATAAATCTGTCATTCTCTCTGTTGCTGGCCTGTCTACATATTCATCACATTTCAGGTTGAGAGCCAAGTCCCTTCCTTGTGTTGGAAGAGAAGCAGAGGAGCGGGAGCTCAGCCTGCCCTCTCTCCTCCCTGGGATGCTGCATGCAGCTGGAGTAGCTGGAGCCCTCTTTAGGGCATGATGCTTTATTTTGGTCATACAACCATATTGCTCCAACTCATAAATGGTGAAGTATGAAGAAGTATGTTAAATCCTTCATTCTCTTTTGGAGTAGTAGAGAATGAGATAATTTCACAGAAAAATATCCCTGAGCTCAGTCATCCCATCAGCAAAGTTTGCCAGCCTGTAGGTGTCCTAATTTCTCAGAACAGACCATGTCACTCTGAAAACTGGTATTTCAAACTGAATGGGCTTCTTCACATATCATTTAATTTCTTTGAATTTTTTTTCCAAAAATTAATTCTTTTTGGTGAATATCAGAATCAGGCATCCTTCATTTAATCTATATTTCAAACAGTTACGTGTTTTCTTAATCAAATCACCATTCACAGTATCCTGAACTGTTTTATTTTTCTTTCTAGCATACAGAAACGCTGCAGAAATAGTTCAGTATGGAGTAAAAAACAACACCACCTTTCTGGAATGCACACCTAAATCTCCTCAGGCTTCTATTAAATGGCTGCTACAGAAAGACAATGACAGGAGGAAAGAGGTGAGTAATTCGAGCAGGAGCTCTGGGAGGATCCTCAGTCAGGATCACATTCCCTCCCCAGACAAAGGCAAGGACAGTTTGTGTTTTTATCTGTGTGTCTGGCTACAGTGAAGCTGGAGAATTTGTGTGGATGCAGGACAGTGACCAGCATTTACTCATATGAGTAAGTGCAGACTTCCAGTACAGCTGGGACTTCTTCCTCAGCCCCAGTGATTTCTGTCAGACCAGAATAGCTATCAGAAAATTAAAGAATCTTTGCTTCACACCTTACTAATTGCAAACTGAAGGTTTGCAGCACTCAGAACTTCTTATTGATCTAAGGAAATAGGCACACATGCAATAACTTGTATAAAGTTCAGGAAGAAGTCAGCATGCAGTAGATCCTCTGTGCTATTGAAGAGATAAAAGGAAAAAGTGGGAGAAATGTGAAAGGTTTCTTTAGCAAGAAACTAGTCCAGGCTAAGAACACGTATTGACAAAAGCATTTCCTCACCATGGTGCAATCACATTTTCCATTACCGCACTCTCTAAGGCTCTCGAGTTTCAGCACTGTAACATACAGTATGATTGTTTATGGGGAATGTGCCTTCCTTAAGTAATATAAAAGGGGAAAAAATCCATTTCAAATCCAAGGCACTTAATATATGAATAAAAAGAAACATCTTTCAAAAGGAACTTTTAAGTAATGTGGTGTCTGTGGATAGGTTATAAATACTGAAAAGCATTATTCTCCTATCAGGCCATTTTCCAAAAACAGAGGACACTTACAAATGTCTCACTGAGTTTTCTCACTATTCAAAGACTCAAGTCATGTCCTGGCAATAGGTGCAATTCTTTAATCCATTGCTTCAGCAGAACATCTCCCTTTTTTGTTCTTATGTTCAATATCTGTATGAGAATCAATGCAGTTTCAAAGTACAACAGGCAGACTAAAGCAATCAAAGCGTTAATTAGTTTTTAAGATCTCAGATTTCTGGAAATCTTCCACAATGTCTACAAAAGTTTACAACAGCAGAATACTGTAATAAGTAAATTAGTTCCCAAGAGAACCAAGTATAATGCAAAGTACAGTAGCAAAATAGAAAAACCATTCAGAAAAATACCAGCAGTGGTTTCATTTCAGAATGGATTGAACTAGCAATTTTTACTTCACACTGATATGCAAAGGGACATCTGCACATTCATTTATAATTGGATGACAACAAGCTGTGGTAACTCGCTTCTTTCAGATGATGTGATCGTCTCCTGGGACAGTGCAGAGTCTGAAGCCAGAAAGGAAATAGGAGAGTACCAGTGCTCCTGGTTAACAGAGAGCCAAGTCCCACTTGAGACCACTGTGCTGATAATATTTATACAAGGCTATAGACTCTGCAGAGCAGATAGAGTTCTTCAGCAGGAACCTGCTCACAGTCAAAATATTTAACCAGAAGCCACCTTGAGTTCAATGCCAAATTAGCCTCCCTGGTCTTGCACCTTTATTCCACTGAGTCTCAGCAGCAATTTCTGATGCTAAAAGAGATATTCTCAGGGGTGCAACAGGGCAAATAAAAGTTCTCCAACTCTACTATTTGAACATTATGAAAACTCTTATTTCATGTGATTTCCAGATTTTCATCTTTGTCTTCATCCTGTTCAAATTTATTCTAACATAAGAAATAAATATAGTTAAGTCATTTTCTTTAGCAACATTTGTCTTCCTTGAGGTAAGCTCTCTCCTAACAGTAGCAATATTGGTGGTCTCTTGAAGATAAATATATAAAAATATAATAACTTTAAGAAAGTCATGTTTGAAGTGAAACTTAGCAAAAGGTCCAATACTCTGTTGTTCCATAACCTTCCCTAAAAAGTTCCTTCTCCCTTTTTGCTCTCTAGGTCAAGCTGAATGAGAGGATCATAGCAACTGAGCACGGGCTCCTCATCCGCTCTGTGCAGGACAGCGACCGGGGGCTTTACCACTGCATCGCAACAGAGAACAGCTTCAAGCAGACCCTGGCAAAGATCAATTTCAAAGTGCTGGATTCGGAGATGGTGGCCGTCATGACTGACAAGTGGTCCCCTTGGACCTGGGCCAGCTCGGTGCGAGCGCTGCAATTCCACCCCAAGGACTTTGTGGGGGCTTTCAGCCACTCCGAGATGCAGATGATTAACCAGTACTGCAAAGACAGCAGGCAGGCAGGTCAGCAGAGGGAAGAATCCCAGAAGATGAGAGGGGACTACAGCAAACTAAAGGCCCTTATCAATAGCAGAAAAAGTAGAAATAGAAGGAATCAATTACCCGGATCTTAATTTTATTTTATAGTAATAGATATTTTTGTCTTCAGTGTAGGGGACTTATATTTGTCTATTGAGAACAAACTTGTGCAAATCTGATAAAAATTAAATGAAAATCCAGCAAGCCTCATAAAAGGTCTGTTTCCCAATTAAATGCAGTGTAACCTAACTAAAGAAAATAACTCAGAGCATTTTCTTTCCTAGATGCTTGATGACTCTAGGCTGGGCTCTGTCCTAGAAGCAGCGCTGGTTATTCATCTTAAACCAGATTCACGTTTAACATCTCAGTATTTAATTCCAGATGAATAGACATTTTTACAAAATCAGTGCATTGTCTTACAACTCTGGAACTGTACCAACTAGACTGGTAGTGAAAGAATCTGGGTTAAGATGCATGCTCAAAGTAGGATGGTACTAAGATTTCCTTGCACTGCATTTAAGAACATGAGTTTCTTCTTGTTTACTGCTCAATATTGGGTTTACAGCTTTCACTCATCGATCAAATCATGTGAATGCATGCAGATAGGAAGCAAGTAAAGTGTAGTAGAAATGGTTCATTTGCTCAGAGGTCAAATGAAGGAAAAAACAGAAGAAAAACAAAGAATTTATACTTTATCAGAGTAAGCACTGATTATTGTGCATAGTATGAGTTGTAATAAATTAATGAGTTCTGGAATGTAACTTAAAATATCTCTTCTCATACTGATTTTTATCAAAATAGGGTGTCCTATAACACTACATAGCTTTATAAGCGGCACAAAAGTAACATGAGAATGTTCATTATACATACAATTTTGAAATACACCTAAGTGACTTAGGTATTTTAGCTACTTTTCAAAGGATTGCACTCCAATTTCTTTTCAAAGGACAGAATGTAGATATACTGTATAATACTTATTCATAAATAAAAAATATAGATTATCTTTATTCTGTTCCATGATTAAATTGGAGCTGGTCTGTAATGTGGAAAGAAGTCATAAGTGTCGTTGAAAATTTTACAACATTATTTTTTCAACTTTTTTCTCAAAGTTGCAAGTATTTTAACTAGATTTTCTAATTAAACCGTTCCCATTTTCCAGTCTTTCTACCCTTTTTCTTTTCAATGTTATTTTCCCAACTTGCTCCTATTTTCAGTTCTCTGCTGAAAAGCAGATCAGGAAAAGAAAAGGAAAAAACAAAAGGAATGAGGGAAAAATAAAACTGAAAAATGGGTTTGGGTCAAAAACCAAAAAGTATAACTTTAGAGGCATGTTCAAACAGAAATCTTTTGTTTAAGAAGCAGCTGTCAGGTCTAAAGAAGCAAGTTTTGCTGAAAATTGGGTGAGTGTGCAGCCAGCCATCCTAGGAAAAGCAATCACTTTTTTTTTTTGAGCAACACTGATGCCAAAAAGAGGGACATATCTTCAATCCTTTTACTTTGTAAGAGTGTTCTGGAAGCCAATGAGTCTGTTCAAAACAGTAACAGGGATTAAAAATGTATGAGCACCTTAGAAAAATCACAATTATTTATGACATTATACAAACATATAAACTGATGTTCAGCTCAAAACTGAGCTATGTTAAGTTAAAATTCTGCTTCTATTAAAATACTCTGGGAGTAACTCTGCTGGGCATGGGGGAACACTTCTGTGCCTGTGTGAATTAAATCTAGTGCAATGGAAGTAAGTGAATTCAATCTAGTGCAGTGGAGGTAACACTGGTATTTACCTGCCATTAGTAGGATTGTCACTTTATCACCACCTCATGAAGGATAGCTGGGAAATGAGCCCTCATCACACCATTTAAACAGTCTCTAAATCCCTTTGATGCTCGTGGGAGCGCTTTGAATTTGATTTGAGTGCTTGCTGCTTGCATGGCAAGGCCAGCCTGCTCATACATTGCCATCTAGTTAAGTGCTCTCCTTACTCAAGGCCTACGTGCATATTTCTGCAATAGTTAGCCATTGATAACTAAGGTCCTTCTTATGGAAATCATCAGGAAACTTTCTCTGACTTCTGTGAGATTGAATTTGGCCCCAAGAGCTGGCAAAGCAGATTCTGGAGGAATCTGGCTGCTTTTTTTTTAATTATTATTTTTTTTTTTCCCCTGAGTATGACTGACTTCTGAAGTGTGTAAGTGACAAACCAAAAATCGAGTGCCATGAAATAGAACTACCTCCTGGAATGACACTAGTGGATATTCTCTGTATGCTGCCATGCTCTTCCTATCTCCCCAGCAGATTGACTGCAGTTAGTGTGATACTGATGTCTATTGTGAGGATCATAATTGCTTCCAGATGGAATACAGTGATTAATAGGTATTTCAGGGTACAATTTGCCCTTTAAGTGGTTAGGTACGGTGATATTTTAATAGGGCCCCATTAGGCCTCAGAAATTACAGTTACACTGTTTTCTAATAGAATATTGGCAATAAGGGATTCCGTTTAAAAAATCAGCATAGCTCAGAGTTTCATATGATTATAAAATAATATTTTTAAAGCTGCTTCATATACCATTATTATGGTATGACTGTTTAAGGGATTATACTTAAACTAACATTTTTCCTGCTGCATGAGAACTCCAGTATATAAATATAATAAGCTTCTGTCAGTGTGTAACCGGTCCAAGCTTCCATGCTTTAGGAACCTTCCCGCATGTATAGAGAAGTCAGGAGCCAGATGCTCAGCTGGTATAAACTAATGTAACTTCTGTGCTGTCCATGTAGCTACTGGGGTTGATACCACCTGAGTGTTTGGCCTTAAATGTACAGAATAGACAAACCAATTTTTTTTAAAGTAGCCCCTCTACTGTAGGTAACACCAAAACTTAAGACTGTAATATTATTTGTGATATTTAATACTTCTTTTTTTGAGGATTACTAAATAATGTATATAATTTTATTCCTTAAAATAATGCAAAAGCAAAATGACTTCTAGGCATAACTTCACCAAATGTAAAGATATGTTCTCTGCCAAGATCTTCACTGTATACTGGTATTTTTTTTTTTGCTTTTTTATGTTGTGTAGTTTGTAAAGTTTGCTGAAATCTTGACCTAACATTGTGTTCTTTGCAACTGTTGTTACTGTAGATATGCGTGTTTCATTAAGAAAATCTTGGTTTTAAAAGTGTAGGTATGTGTATAAGTTCCTAGCATGATGAAACTGTCATGACAGTGAATATGCATCATATAGTGTGTAAGAAAGAGCAAAATGTAGTTTAACATAGTGCTATTTAATTGAATATCTAAAATGCCCGACAAAATAAAGTGTGTTGCAACATCTTTAACATTTGTTGGCTTCCCCCTTATGGATGCGCATTAAAAAAAGGATCTTTGTTTGTTTGTTTGTTTTAAAAAAGAGCCTGAAAAGCAATTCTGTAGATTTTCTAAATAAGTTCAAGAAAATATTTGGAGCATCAGCTATTGTAGCTGGTCAGTTCCGAACCCTGCTCTGGACTGAACCCCCAGTCACAGAGATGTCAAAGAATTCATGAGGAGTCAGAGATTAATGCTTTCGGAAATTATCCCACATAAGCACCTTGCGTAAAAGCAGGTTAACTTTTATTCATTGTAAAAAAACAGAAGAAAAAGATTTGTTTTCTCCTAGGAGTATAAAGTAAATCAGAAATGTCTGACTGAAAAAGGGGAATGAAGCGTAAATGCTTTTTGCTTTTATTACACTGAGGCAAAAAAACCAAAACAAAGGAAAAAAAATAAGAAAAGACAAAACCACATTCTATGAAACCCTGATTCTCTCAGCTGAGACTCCTGGCCTTCTCCAGGCATCTCTGCAGGGAGGACAGGTTGCTGGGGCTGCACCACAGGGAGTCACAGCTCTCTCCCAGTTTCCTGGCTTGTACTTGGAGTGAAATAACCTGCCTGACACCTGCAGTATGCTCCTTTTTCCTGCAGCTATCATCCGAGCAGTGTTACTGCTGCTCTTCTTACTGGCTGTTTTTCCAGATGGGTTTTAACAAGAAAGCACAGGTCCTCTCCAGTTCTTTGGGATAATAATTGAAAATGAAATGTCACAAATACTGACCTTCACAACAAGGTTCTGAATCGTTAAACGCGGATTTTGATTTCCCAGATAGATATGTTGCAGTAAGGCTTTATGAGGTGTGAGTGGATAAGATGACCTCACTCCAGGATTTCCATGCTAGCTGGTTCCTAGATGTGCTGATACTGGATAGTTACCTGCTCAGCACTCAGACCAGTCTGGGTCAGAAGCTGAGTTTTCAAGTACTGTACTTCATGCTGTAGGAAATGTTTGGATAAGGCTCCAAAACAGATGGACATTTACAGAGCTTTACACTCTGAGAAAGCTTTCCCATGTCTGATCCTCTGTCCATCCTGCTCAATTGTCTTTTGCTGATCTTCTTCCCTGACTCGTTTTTTGCCCTCTCCTGCAGGGTTCAGCACTTAAGGTTTTCATTCTTTGGCTCTGAGCAGTGGCAAAAGACATGGGACTTCTCTGGACATCAGATGTGAGAACTCTGAGGGTCTGATGCTTCTCCCTTGTCTTTCATTTTTCTGTTAGATCACTTTTTTTTCCCCTCCATTGGGAGCTACTGCTTTTTCTAAGGTCTCCCTTCTGGTGGCAAGACATTCCTAAGGTTTCCCTTTGAGTAAATGCAGGATGCAGAACTCGGGCACTTCCTCACAGGGCTGAGCAGTGTGAAGCACAGCCTCCTCCACGCAGCCACAGAAGCCCAGAGGTGACCACTGAAAAATGTTGCCTGCACAGGAGGGACTGCCAACGCTGGTGTGGCTCCCAATGCTACTGGATTATTGTTGCCTCTGGAATTAATTGTTGCCTCCAGAATTAAGTCAGCAGATGTAATTCTGTGGTGCAGGCCGTAAAAAAACCAGGTTGTGGCATTGTGACTTTTGTCTAAAGCAATGGACTAGGTCTCAGGAGACCAGAGCTTCTTTATCCTTTGCACTGCAAGTGGTTTGCTAAGCCCTTCTCATGCACCCCAAGGTGCTCTGGGGAGAAGTGACTTCGTGTGCTATGAGGCCAAGTAAAACTACACACAGATACTCACCAGCAGGTCCCAGACATGTGCATACAAACAGCTACCTGCATACAGAGGAGCTTTTCTTTCCATGCAGTACTTACCTTTCTTTAACATTAATGTATGTCCTTTTCTTTTTCCATGTGGGCAGAATCAGTCCTCACAGTCCCAAGACTTCAACAGCTTGTAGGTATTGCAGTTAACATCTCTGAGAGCATTTTAAAGACAAGTAATCAGTCAACAAAAGCTCTTCTATTCAATCTCCTTTTTAACTTACCTTGTTCTGTACTATCTCAAGAACTTCCTTTTAGCATCAGGAGGACTAGCACAGTGCAGTAATAAAAAAAGTGCTGTCATTTAACATGTCTAATATAAACCAAAGACTGAGATTTAAAGATGCTTTGGCATTCTGAACACTCCAAGAAGCAAATTCAACACAGCTGGCTCAGCAGTCAACAAATAATTACTCTACAGTGATAGACTGTCCTGTATCCCAGGACTCATTATTGGATTCCATATACAGCTTTACAAAGCAAACAGCATTTGTGTATTCTTAGCACTCTATCAGCTTCATTATTCCTGGTTTGAATGCCTTATAAACCAACAGCCTCATACGCCAGCCTTATAAATGAACCTGAATGTTTGCTGAGCTCCACGCTCAAGACAGTTTAGGCCAAGGGATTTCAACATATCCAGCATTTTATAGAGCCATATATTTTTTTCCAAAGGATTTTAGGGGAAAAAAAGTCAAATTAAAAAATGGCCATTATTGTTGTCTTTGTTAAATGAGAGTTGATAAAAAAGATTGTTTTCTAGCTTGTACAGCAACGTGCAGCATGGGGAAGGAATAAGAAAAATGCATTTGCTTAACCTTAGGCTCACAATCCTTTGGATAGTTGCTGTTTCTTGGCTCTTTGCAGTAGTCCTTTTTCCAGTATCTGTTCTCCCTGCCTTCATTTCAAAGGCCCCTAAGAGCCAAGCAGTTTATATTTTTTCAAGCTGACAACTTAGGACATGATGTCCAGGGCATCCTTTCAGGCTTTTTGTATAATAAGACCTCAGTAAAAGCTGTATTACATACAGTTTTGCCTATGATATCTTCCTAAGAAATTTCATTAGTTGATTCAATATTTGGAAAAAAACTTGTAATATGTGTAAGGCTTTGCCCAAAATGACAGAGAGAAGAACAGGACCCCAGAAATAAATGGCAACGGAACATGCCATGGTCCTTACATGAACACTGTGAACGTTTCCTCACTACTGCATGTTGTTATATGATAGAAAAATATTGTTCTTAAATTAGCCTTGAAAGTCCAATTTCCCCATGGGTCAAAGCTCACCAAGACTAAGATCCTTTCACTGCTTACAATGAGATTCCAGTTGAGCCCTTTCAAGAGCTTTTATGCCCCCCTTAATTTTGGTTAAAAAATTAAGCCATTTCCTCCTTCAAAAGCTCTTCTTCTTCTAGGGTTCTACTCCTCCTTCTCTGTATGGACTCTTCTTTATTCCTTTTCCTTTCCTCAGCTGAAGTCAGGCTAATAGTCCCACTTTAATTTAACTGTTTTCATTACAACCCCTTTTCACACCAATACTCTGAAATATATTACCTATTATAATCTTCAAAAGATGCTGCACTTTATTTGCTTCATCAAGTTTCTTTGCTTTGTACTGTCAGTTAGCAAACAAAATACGAACAGTATAAAACACCTCCAAGGTGTTTGTAGCCTTTGAGCTTAAGAACTAGGCCTGTAACTAGACTACTAGCTACATGTATATGTTCACACTGAAGAAACACTAAAATAATATTTTGTTCTGTTTTTTTCAGCACTAAATTAATGTTGCAGAGTGTTCTTTATTCCACACCTGACACTACAAGTACCCTAGCTAAAGGACTTTGTTTTGGAGAACTTGACATAAAGCAAAGGATATAGATAAAAAATATCAGTAGATTGTATTATATAGATCTGTTTTTCAGATTGCCAGTCTTAAACGCTTTCAGTTCAATTACCTGTAGGAGTAATTATTTTGTAACTCAGGTCAATAATAAAAATAATTATTCCATGCTATCCAAAGCAGTGAGAACAAAAATTGTTCCTAAGGCTGCTTTCTTTGAAGGGAAATATTAAAAGCCTTTGCCACAGAAGAGGAAGATGACTTCTATTACAGCAACAAATCCAGGTGCCTCCTTCACAGATATGGGGCAAAAAGGAGCTTACAATTTTTTTCCCTTTTCAAGCTTTCTAAGGATTAGAAAGATTAGTGATATTTCCCTATATATGGGTTTTTCCTATGCATGGATCTGTCCTGTGTTGTGCCTTCCACCTAGCAATGTCTGAGCTAACAGCAAATGGTTAAAGCAGAGAATACCATGCCTGGTGAGCTATCCAAGGCTCCAGAAGTAAGGAATGATGTTTGGTGCCATTTGGTAACCACCTGGCCCTCTGGAAAATGCTAGTCATCTCCCTGCAGAGGGGCTGTTGTAGTGCAGCACACACTGTCCAAGGAGCCCTAAATGGACTTAGAGACGGTTCATTTTCTAGTGTTGCTGGAGACCAGCTAGAGATTAACAAAGAAAGAATTGCCTTGCCAGTTTACTCGTTCCTGTCAAGAAGGCAAGCTGTTATTTTGAAAGGAGCTAATGACACGATGGCGAAAACCATATAAGCTGAACAGAAACTTCCCCTGTATCCTCCAGCCAACAGTAAATTCAGCCAGCAGAAATCTTGGAAATGGTACAAGCCTTCCTGCGTTGAGAGCACGCAGGTTGGGGTGCCAAGAATAAATCTCACTCTGAGGGAAACCTCTGAAGTAACTGCTGTTGACTGAGCTGTTCCTGGCTGTGAAGGCAGAGCTGAGTGTGGCAGACAGTGTCGTGCCATGCCAGATGCTGCATCCCCCCAGCCCTGTTTACAGCAGACTTTGCCTTACTTGTCAGCACGGGAAGAGAAGGAAACAGTGCAGTCCCCCTTCCTTTGCCTCAGACTGGCAACTCTGGGCCTCCTTCGGTTTACTCAAACTACTCTGTGCTGTCCCAGAAAGCTGAGACAGTCATAAACACCATTTAACTGGTTGATTAAGTCAATTCACAGCTGCTTTTCATCACCAGAATTTTGCAAAGCAACCATTGGGCCTGGGCCATTATTTCAAGTCCCTCTATGAGGACAGAGCGCTAAGTTGCACAGACTTGGGCCATACCAGCATCCCAAAGAAGGGCACAGCACCTGGAAGGTTGGTGCATCAACCAGGAGCTCTGATTTGCAAATGCTTGGCAGTGACCTTTTTCAGCTGTAAGATGGGAGAATAGTTTCTTGAATGTTTACAGCATGCTGCACACCTTTATTTCACTAAACAAGGTGCAATATACTTTCAACTTGAAATCTAGATACTGGAAAGAAGCATAAAATATGTAATTCATGAAAGAACCAGAATTCAAGTCAAGGCAGTTCATGTCAAAATACCTTGAGTTTCATGCAATGTCATGAACTCCTTGGCTAATGCACTCATAATCTAGCAACTCCTATCCACACATCCTAGGAAAGGTCCAGAAAGTATTTCCTTGAAGATTTATTAAATTGCAGCCCAGTCCAATGTAGTCCCTTTCTCAGTTCCTTAAGCCAGATTCCTAGTGAAAACTCCTACTGACGTTACTCAGCTTGGATGAGTGAGGGCCGAATAGGGCCTGTGGGATTTAGCTTTCTGAGAACTATGCTCAGTCTCCTTTTCTTGTGTCCAGGGTCTTCTGAATTGGAAATCTTTCTCACCACCTGGTCAAGGGTGATCTATAAACTCTCTTCATAAATTCATTCCAAATCACTGACAAGAAAATTTTATTTTCTGTGTTATTTATTTTAGGTTACTATGGCCATAGTTACCATATACAAACTTAGATTATTGCAAACACATAGTAATGAGAAAATATTCAGAATATATATTAAAAAAAAAAAAGGAGAAAAATGGTCTCAGTAACATTAAGAAAAAAATCAAAACCCAATCTCCTACACATTCTGACATTATGTAGAAATTAAAGTGCACTCTGATGTTATTTGATAAATATCCATCATAACTGTGATAATTTTATTCCTCTCCATCATCTCCACACCCCAGAGCCCTGGATTATTTCCTCTACTCTGGGTGATTAGTAAGGTTGCTAAACAGTTTCTTCACCAGATGTTCCCCCTTGTAGGAAGAACCACATTCTTTTCAGGAATGGGTGCAGTCCTAAATGAAACAGGGAGACATTGATGAATTTGTAACCCTGGCTGTCCTGTGACCATGCTGTTTAGTCCATCAACTACAGCAACACAATCATTGCCACTCTGAGGAATTGCAGCAGTTGGGACCTGTTTGCTGCCTTGAAGTTGCCTTTAAAGTCGGCTAGATGGTGCTAGAACATGCTGCATTACATTAACGAGCGTGTGGCTCACATTCTTCTTACTGTTGATCAGATCAGAGACTACTTAAAACTTGGGTTTACAATGTGCCTCCACACTTAAAAATTGTAAAATGAGACAGTTCTACAGTTCAGTCCTGGACTAGAAACTATTAACAGTGCACTGCAAACTAAATAGTGAGTAGATTTTAAGAATATTTTTTTAAAATGTAGATTTTAAAAATCCCTTCCATTGCCATACAGTTACCTGGCATGTACTAGGGCTTTGTACCTCTAAAGGTTATTTTTTCTTCCTTAATAAAGGAATTTCTACCAGTTGTGCAGTTTAATTTTTCTTGCTGCCACAAATCTTGACCCTTGATCTCTCTAACTGTCTTTGCAGGGTGGTTCTGTGTTTTCCTTTGCTTGTTTGTCTGTAACTCACTTGGGTCCACTGACTCAAAGAAACATGTAATTTAATTAATATGGCAGAGCTACAGACACAGTTGAGGACAGCCTGCATTTATATTTTCATTTGGCTGGTCAGAAAATTGGTTGCAATTCAAAATGAATATGTCATTCCAGATCTCACACTCCAGTCTGTGGACAGCTACACATACATAGCAACAGCTGAAATGAAAATGCAAGTCTCAAAGGACATTTAAACTCAAATATTTTCGGCTTCTCTTATCACCACTGACCCTGCATTGCATACTGGCCTTCTCACAAAAAAAAGGGTTCAAGCTGCTGAAAAATAATCACAATGTATACCTATACAGCCCTCATATTCTGCTTTTCAGCAAACAGTTGCTGGTAGTTTATAACTAGACTTGGGAAGATGATTCGGACTTTGCTGGTGTGTGCTAGCTGACTGCAGTAAAGCCTGCAGGTGTATTCTACCACTGCACAGTGATTTCCAGTGAGATGAGCAAGCTGACCACAGTTCAGCCATAGCCATGTATGTAGCTGCATGTTTGTAAAATAGCAGCAGGTTCCCTTTCACCTCCAGTTTTAAATCTGAATGTATAAACAGATTTTTTTTGCAGCCCATGTGCTGGAGAAAACACACACACAAAAAAAGAAGAGAACTGATACAGAGAAAACACTTTTCTGTTCAGGTAATATTGATACAGCTGTTTATTGTCCAATACACTGAGGAAAATAACACCTCAATGAGGTCAAGGGGCTTTCAAATAAACATTAACGCACTTTCTGCAGGAGTAAGTTTCAAATTATTGCAGAAGGACGTGTCACATGAATGCAGATCTCATTGATTCATTCATTCTGGATTTGCTGCTGTCAGTCCTCCCTCTCGAGCAAGAGGTGTTGAGCAACAACAGTGTGTATCAGGCCACAACATTGGGCTGCTCTGTGTAGTATGAACTAGTAGGAAGCTCTGGGCTGGATTTTCAGTGCAATCAGTGCAAGAGGGAGGTTTAAATGCTCAAAGAGTGTTGGTTTTTCTGTCAGGTGACAGTCCTGAACACTGTGCAACTGAGGCTTTTGAGGTTTCTTTTTCCTTTATTTTTTTCCATGCAAAGCCAAACAACATCAGCACGAGGTACTTAGATGCCCCTGCTCAAGATGCAACAAGAGAGCTAATCCCAATCTGGTTGAAAGAAGCCAATAAAATCTCTTCTGGTTGGGGAGCAATTGGCATTTGAGTTAGGCCATGACCTGTGACTGAAAAGGGAGGAAGAGAGGATTCTTCCTCTGGATGTGTTTAACTGGGCTTGTACATAATCTGAGAACAACTACAGATTCATATGTTTTAATCGAAATAATACCTGCTGTGGAAATCCTCAGAAGTCCTAAGAGCTTAGGTGGCTGCTGTGCTCACCTGTGGGCAGATGACACTCGGCTGATTGTGGCCAGGAAGCAGGTCAAGTGGGAGTTTTGATTTAGGCATCCAGAAGGAGATGCAACATACTGAAGAGATAGTTCTCCTGAAGGTAGATCCCATGATACACATAGCAACACGAAAGATTAATTCCAAGACAAAACCTAAAACTTTCTCTCTAGTGCGGGGACACCCTAAACACAGCAAGTATTGTGAGTGGAGCTGCTTTTCATATTGCACTGTGACAGCACTTAGAGGTCCCAGGCCAGTCCTCTGCTCTTGGCCCTGGTCAGACAATGGCTTCCTTCTAGGTCAGCAAGGCAGGGAAGAGGCAGGAGTCACAGGGCAGGACAGATGAAAGGCTGCAGTGATAACTAAGTTGCTTGCCTCTGGCAGATACACCTGAATGATCGTTGACCTCACTATGTTGCTGGGGATCTGCTCCCACAAACTGCTCTCTCCACCTTTTCTGGCTTCCAGACCACTGCAACAGAAGAGATACACAAACAACATTCTTTCTGACAAGTAACTCAGACTACCCAGCACACCTCTATGGCCACAGCACCTGATCAGACTTGATTTTAAATTACCTAATTTAATTGGAGGAAATGGCCTTTGGCCTTATGCCACTGCTTTCAAAAGAATTGCTTCAGCTCCAGTCATTATATTTATGCATGAACCACCCACTTTGATATGGAAATTGTTGCAGCCCAAGGAGATTTCATTAAGTAATTAGGGAGGAGAGCATATAATGTCACTTGCTGTAACTGGATCTACAGAGTCAATCAATAAGTGGCCATATGTGCATGAGCCTGGAGCATTTAAAGGCCCTTAGCATCCTTGTGAAAACGAAAAACAATGCAAGAGGAATGTCCTTTATCTGTGACACAATCTTGCAGTCTAGGGCGTATTTTCATTGCTTAAAAGAATTGCAGGAGCTGCCCTGTCATATCAAACTGCACAAAGCAGGCAGATTTATCATCTGCCTGGAAAAGCTCTACAAGCAAAGAGCTTTGTGGTTCCAAGTCCAAGGCTTGACAAGCACTGTAAGAATAAAACCTGCTTTCTATCAGAGCTTTCAGAATCAGGCTGTGTTTTGCATTTATATTCCAAGTTTGCTACTCTTAAAGGTCAGTTTTGTTCTTGAGTCTGAAAGAAATTCATGTTATTAAGTGTTAATGCAGCTGTAAATACAGCTTTCTAGTTTGTCTTTTTTTCTCCTCTTCTGTTGGCTAAAACCCTAGACAGCAGGTGCTTGCTAGATTGCATTCTTAGGGTGAAGAGTTTGTCCTACACACACAGAATGTGTTCATTCCTCAGGAATCAAGTGACCACACCAGAGCTAAACAATACATAAAGCATACAATTTATTTTGGACTACGATTTCTCCAGATGCTTAAAGCTGGTACATTTATTAACTTTTGACTGTGAACCACTGATTTTCAGTAGAAAAATGCATAAAAGAAAGACCAAAATCTTTCACTGGGAGGCATTATTTATAGCTTTGCTAAATTGTTGCTGCTTTCATACCTTCTCGTTTGCAGCACAATCTCTGAATGCAGAAACAAGACAAAGCAGACGAATTTTCATTTGCAAGAAACCTATCATTAAGGCCAAATGTCTTGAACTGGCACTGACTGCAGTAATGGAAAAACTTCCATTGGATTTGTGGGAGCTGGGGTGGGCCATCTACTCGAAGGCAGAGCAGGTCACCATGTGTAGCTCACGTGTGGTTTGCCATCCAAGCCTCTGCTGTTTAAATGGCATCCATTGCAGGTAGGTTTGGGTTATACTCCTCAGCTGCTCTTTGGATTAGGTGGGGGTCTGTAGGAGCTAGGATCCATTGCCCTGGGCTCACATTTTCACAGCTCATTTCAACCAAAGCAACCTGAGCCATGGGCCCGAGGTCCAGGGGTAGCTGACTAACTGTTGTCTAAGATCAACTGAAATTATTAGGAGTCACAGATGTAAGCAGTGCTGCAGCAGTCAGATCCCTGTGAACATTTGGGTGTGAATGCCCTGCCCATGGAGGTTTAAGCTGCAGAAGACAGTACTGCTGCCTGAGAGAAGTCCCTCTCTGAGTCCCACCTGCAACCACCAAGAGCAGGGACCATGGCCTGGAAAAGGTGTAAAGGGTTTTTATCTTTTGGTAGCACAGTTATAAAACACCTGAGTTCTGCCAAGAAACCTGTGACTCTTTTCCAATCCTTTCCCTAATCCTGTAATGTTCAGAAATTTATGACATCAGGAAATGCCTGTGCCTTTTGCAGTCCGACTGCCAGGACATGAGGCTGCCCATCTCAAGCTCTACAGTGCTCTGCACTGAAATGTTGCCCTGTGCTCTGACTAAACTGTTGGCACACACTGAATCAATACCTAATATTCCATGTGGAAAAGCCCCAGACACACATATTTTCACTGAAACCAAGGTTTCTTCAAGCAGAGGGGCTGGTGGGAACTTAAAGATCTTATCAGTCTTGTGTATGGGGCTGAATTATGAAGGGAAAATATAGATGTTTGTGCATATTTTCCCCTATTGCGTTCACTTCTATTTTGTTTATTTATGAGGGTAAAGTTGCTCAAGAGTGTGGGGCCGCACCCAACTGAAGGACCATAATACATTTTATCTTCCCAAATGCATTTCTCTTGCCTCACTGCCATCTGACTTTAAACCCCCACCAGTGATCATTTGGGGATTGCAGGAGAGGTTATGCAGGGAGCTGGAATCATTATCAAAGCAATGGGTGATTACCAAGGCAGAAGTGATGGGTGAGGAGAGTGTGATGTAGCACAGGATGCCATGGGTGTGTTTGCAGATTCTGTAATGGAGAGTTCCAGCCTTGTACAAGGTGAAGCAATTTTATTTTTTGTTCCTGTTTATGTGGGTATGCAGTAATGATGTTGTGTGCAGTGACTTCTGCTTCACAATATGGCTTTTTTTTGCTGGTTGTCAATGCCTGGCTGGAGGATCCCATGGCAGCCACTGCTGAGGGCTGGAGGAAGCAGAGTGATGGGACAGAAGCAGCGAAAGAGAGTATTTTGTATGCCAGCAGCTGTGTGTGCTCCCTGGGGAGCCAGCAGCTGGAGACGAATTCACACGATGGCAGCTGCCTATGAAATCTCCTTTGGCAAAGCAAATAATGGAGAAAGTTTAATGCGCATTGTAAATCTGTCATTTTAAAAGGCCTCCACCACTTTACTCAGTCCTGGAAACGCTCTCCTTGCCCTCCAGACATCCAGCATGAAGGCTTAGTCTTCATCAGGGAGATAAACTACCATGTGCTGAGCTTCAATCACGGAAGACTTGCTGCAAAGCTCATTTCTGGAGCTAATTTGGGTAATGGATACAAGTTTCTAAAGCACAACACAACACAAAAGCCTTCACTATGGCTGGTACCAGGTCTCACAGGATTATCACAGTGCCAAGTTCAGTTTGTAAGTATAAAGCTATTTAAACCTCAATTTTTGTCAGTGAAAGGCAGGTGTGCCAAAAACTAATTTCAGTTAGTAGTCAAAGGCACAGGTTTCTTGCTTAAAATTTATGAAAACACCAATGTGGTAATTATATATATGAAAAGGCCATAAGAGAAATTTTATACTAGATTACAGTAAAATTAGTATTGAATTCTCATTCTAAAATTGTCACCACAAACTTCCATAACACAGAGTGTTAAACACATTCAGTATGCTCCTCATACCAATTGGAGGCCAGCCAACTGAAACCATAACTTTAGGACATCCACATATGCATGTTGCAAATACAAACAGAGAGGGAAACCTGAAGAAGCCCAGCACTTGGCACCTTGTCTGTTTAGCAGCACGGAGAACTTCTGATGTAACATCTCAGTCCTTTTTTCTCTGTGAAATGACTTAGACTCTGGTTCTGATTCTCTGTTCATATAATTCAAGCTGTTAGATTTTGAAAGACGAGCTGATATTCCATCATTTCAAAGGGTCTTTTGAGTGTTACAAGTGGTTTCACCAACGTACTAGGATGTCATGTCACTGGTATAAGACATTCCAGCCCACGATTTCTCAGGCAGAGACTCCAACATTTCTCTTTGTGTCAGTAATTACATGTAAAAGCACAAACAGATATACATATCATCCTTCCACACACCCACAAATAATCAGTCCTGGAAATCAAGGTGGTTAAACCCAACAAAAACTTATTTTTCCTTCTTTGATGATATCTTCAATTCTAATGTGATTGAATTTCATGGAGGACTCAAAATTTCTCGTATTTGCCCTGAATTACATCAATAAAAAAAAAAATTGAAATAAATATATTAAAAATTGTTATTTTGAGTGAAGCAATTTTTTGAGAAGTCCTTTCAATTTTCTTGTCAAAAACCTTTTATATTTTGAATAACTTTGCTACCAAAAGAAATAAAAAATTTTAATAAGTTTGATTTTCTAAATAAAGGAGATTGATATCCTATCTTCATAACTCCGTGAAGTACATATAAGTCAGGTTTCAAAAACACACAAAGAGAGATCGATAAATACATTATTTCCATAAATAATGGACACGGGTAGTAGTCTAACCATAATTTCAACTGTCCAGCTTGCTGAGGTGTTGCTTTTCACCAGGGCTTTAACTGTTGGTTTGACAATAAGGCTCAGAAATGGCTCATATCCTGCTTACTGTGAAAACCCTACAGAACATCCTGTAGACACATCTTTGAAGGCAGGCTAAAAGTGAAGTTTTCAATTTACTTGTTGGTTTTTCTTTTATTCCAGTCATTCATGACTGCTATCATGGGCATCTTATTAACTGGATATTGTTATCATATGTTTTCCCAACCTATAAATATCTAGCCATTTTTTTTGTAAATATGTTTGTTCTTCCCATATACAAAAAATAGAAACATAACCTCCTTTATCTGCAACCAAACATGCCCTGCAGTAAAGGCAATACACCATTTAATGGTTAGACCCTTGATTTACAACAGAGTATCTGACAGGGATATTGTATCCATATTTAAGCAAATATCTTAAATACAAAATTACATAAATACATACAGAGCCATTCCCTGACAAGACAGCACTGCTAGTAAAACTGAGATGAAATGCTTGTGGTCATGGTCAGGTGTCCTCAGAGCCACAGGAAGCAGGGAGAATCACAGCAGGTGAGTTTTCTGGATGGAGAAAAGGAGGAAAAGTGAGAGCTGATGCTCTGATGGTGTGGTAAGGGCTCTATAATATTTGTTTCTTGTGAAAATGTTGCAACCATCCACACTGTGTGAGGCGGTGATGTGAGGCGTATTTTTTATGCTCTGGACTAATGTGAAATAAAAGGGTCCTCAGCGGAAGGCTCAGCATGTCCAAGCGTATCCACCCAAAACCTGGCGCAGGGTGAGCTGTTCGGGACAGGGTATTTCAGGATATTTGGAGAATTTGGGGCTGTCTAGATATTGTATTGCCATCTAGTGAACATCACTGAGACTGCATGATGAAACTGGGAAGTTGAGATTCCCAGCATTAAACAAATGGGAATGGAAGCAGAGGGCTCAGAAATGTTTGGTTGGACGACTATTGTGCAATGGAAGAAAGAAAGTCTTATTAGAACTCCGCAGTCTCCTTCCTTCTTTTTCTAAAGGAGCAGGAATCAATGTTGTGAGGGCACTGTAGGAGAAATTTGAAAGTCTCAGCTCTTTCATTTTCCTTTCCTGGATGTAGGAGAACTCAGGGAAGAGTCCTTGGTACTCCCTCCCTGTAAATACAGAAAGAACAAGCTGCAGGTGTCCCTTGCACAGTGTTTCCTCTTTCAGCTCAGTATTTGCTTGAAAATAGAATGCAAATATGGAACTCTCATTTCTCATTCAAAGTTTTTCACTGTTTGCCTTTGGGAGTGCTCCACAGTTTGCACATTACTCCTACACTGCGAACAGCGACTCAGAGAGTTGAAAAGCATTGGTCTCTGCCACTTCTGCCAGGTGTGTGGCATTCCCAAGCTTTGCTGCATGGATGCATGCAGACCAGTGTGGCTGGACATCAGGTACCTACCAAAGCCAGTCTATCCCTCCCCTCCCCAGCTGGGCAGGAGAGAGGAAATAGAATGAAAGGCTCAAGGGTCGAGGTAAGGACAGGGAGAGATCAGTCACCAGTTACCATCCCGGGCAAAATAACCCTGACTTGGGGAAACAATTTTAATATATTACCAATTAAATCAGAGTACGGTAATGAGAAATAAACCCAAATCTTAGAAATCTGTCCCCTACTCCTCCCTTCTTACCGGCCATAATTTTATTCCCAACTCTCTACTTCCATCCTGCAAGTGGCACAGGGGGGCAGGGAGTGGAGGTTGTGGTCAGTTCATCACATGTTGCCTCTGCTGCCTCTTCCTTCCTTGGGGGAAGGACTCCTCACAACCTTCTCCTGCTCCAGGGCGGGCTCAATCCCATGGGAGACAGTCCTCCACATGCATTCCTTCCCACAGGCTGCAGTTCTTCATGAACTGCTGCAGCGTGCATCCCTTCCATGGGCTGAAGCCCTTCAGGAACACAATGCTACAGTGAGGCACAGGGTCATAAGCCCTGCCAGCAAACCTGCTCCACTATGGGCTTCCCACAATGCCACAGCCTCCTTCGGGCATCCATGCGCTCCAGCATGGAGTCTTCCACACTGCAGGTGGATCTCTGCTCTCCCGTGGACCTCCCTGAGCTGCAGGGGCACGGCTGCCTCACCATGGGCTGCACCAGGGGCTGCAGGGGAATCTGCTCGGGCACCTGGAGCACCTCCTGCCCCTCCTTCTGCACTGACCTGGTGTCTGCAGGGCTGTTTCTCTCACATATTCTCACTCCTCTCTCCAGCTACAGTTTTTCCTGCACAGCAACTTTTTTCCCTTCTTTACTATGTTATCCCAGAGGCACTATCACTGTCACTGATGGGCTCGGCCTTGGCCAGCAGTGGGTCCATCTTGGAGCCAACTGGCATTGGCTCTGTCAGACATGAAGACAACCAGTGTGAACTTGTCAAGACTGCAGAATAAAATGTAGCTCCTGCCACAACACAGTGCGTGTTTGTGGAGGGCGTGCTTTAATTGTAGAGATAACTTCTGATGTTACAAAACAGACCTGGTGTTTGACCAGCATAAAGATAGGTACATCTGTGGAGTGAACGCATGGAAAAGGATATGCTTCCACATTTGTGGTAAACACACAGGAAATGTCTGTACTCAAGAGAACCTGCATCTCCAGCAGGCTTTTACCTTCTGCTGCTGGTTTCAGCTCTCATCATGAATGAGTTAAGTCAATCAAGAAGTTTAACTTCAGGAGCATTCACATGAGGGCTTTCCCATTGGAAAAATTATGAGGGCAAAGTAAGGGCAAAAATGTGACTTTCCCAGTCCTACACACAAATATTTCAGTAGAGTTTAAATTGCAAATGTGTTTAAAGTACCTCCAAAATCTAAGTCACCTGAAAGAGCTCAC
Organism: Lycocorax pyrrhopterus obiensis; assembly: GCA_014706295.1. Lineage (NCBI taxonomy): Eukaryota > Metazoa > Chordata > Aves > Passeriformes > Paradisaeidae > Lycocorax > Lycocorax pyrrhopterus. The sequence continues at coordinate 10,683,304 of JACSVZ010000015.1, forward strand.
AAAAAGCTCTGTCAAATTCCTGATTTGTCCACACATCCTTGGTGTTACACAAGGGATGCTGGGCAAGAAATAGAGTCCCGGAAACTTTGGGTGGGCCTTCTTATATCAACCTTGTATTTTATAAAAACACCAATTCATAGAACTTAAAGGAAACCCTGGTCTTAGCAAAACACTCCAGAATATTAATGGCCATTAAAATTTGTCTTAGACCTGCATTCTGACAACCTGTCATCTAGCAGACCCTTATGATGGACTTTTTGTTGTACTGCTTTACAGGTGTTGTAATTGTATCTGGTGACGTTAACTAGCAAAGGTAGCAAAACTTAATTATAACCAGCCTAATTTTTGACCGCTTACTCTGAAGTGAAGCAGGAGAACTTGTGAAAACCTGGATGCCCTTTGGGTGGCGCCTGTTGCAAAGCATTTGGGTTTTTTTCTCACAAAATAGAACTGAGAAAGGGCCCAGCCTGGTGTCATCTGGGCGGGCTGTAAATCCTGCCTCCCTTGGGTACTGCTGGGAGAGCGTGAAACCACAGAGCATCAGGGCCAACTCATAGGCAAAGAGAGAACAGAGAATAGAAAATGAATGGCATTTATTTATAAATGCAGATTGCATTTGGCATGTGCAAGTCATTTGTCTTTCTGGTTTCTGGTTTTATATAGCTACTGAGGGAAAAAAAAAGCTGTAAGCATATTTTATCAGTTATTAAATTTATTTTCTTTTAATATGCTGATGTGCACACCTGTCAATAAAACAAGCCCTTGCCTTGTGTCACAGTTAAAAGAACACAGAAGGCATTAATTTTCTTTCTTTTTCAGGGTATAATAACATGTTTATATTACCTTAACAGACAGTGGTAGGCTAGCTGGGAAGAACAGGTTTTAAGACAGGCTTTGAATGCATAATTACAATTAGAGATCAAGAGCTGGCACACCTGCTCTGGGGTGTAAGTGTGTGGGCTGTTAGATCGTGGGTCAGATCCGACTTTCACGCGTAGGACCTGGGGTGGGTGGGGAACATGAGGCATGAGCATAGCCAGTCTTGCCTCCTACCCGACCTGCTGGGCCAGCCGAGCCAGGGAAGGCTGTTGTAATGTGCAGCTGGATGTGCTAACACCATCCTGCCAACACGTTCAGCCCAAGGGATTTGAAAACAGGCCTCTCTCTGAGATTAGCTTCCTGGGTCTGTTTTAGAATTGCTTCAGTTTAGACATGCGGGTGCTCACCTTTTTCCACAAAGTCCTCTCCTTTTTGTGATCCAGAACATAAATCACAGATTCGGAATATTCTGAGGTGGAAGGGATCCACAAGCATCATCGAATCCAACTCTTAAGTGAATTGCCCACACGGGGATTGAATGCACAGTGTTGGTGTTATTAGCATTGTGTTCTGACCAACAGACACAATAAATGTTGTATGTCACTGGTATTTCTAATGTTTCATGTAGCAACATGCCCATCTAGGAAGCTGTGGTGTGCCAGAGTACAGTGATTTAACAAGGTTAGCTGTAGGCTCAGTTATTAATCAATTTATAAAATCAGTTTCTAGAAAAAGAAAACATACCCCAAAATACCAAGAAAAGAGACACAAGAACTTCATTATTCAACACAGATGGCTTTATTTACAATTAAACATAAGGATATCAGACAGAAGATTTGAGCTTTATTTTATCTGTATTTTCATTAACATTTCAAATGAAAGTTTATCCTTGAACAAATGTAAATACTTAACATTAGCCTTAGTATAATGAATTAACAATAACTGTAACAGATGTTTTGGATAAAATAACAACAAATTGTAATTCAAGTGCAGTCTAGGTGCTGGACATAGTTTAAAAGCCGAAACCTGCATTGAGATCAATGAGATTACACATATGGACAAACATACAGTTCTGTCCACATAAAATTTGGCCCTGAGACATTTAAAATCATGGCCTGACTTGCTCGATCACTGCTGCTGGAGCACCACACAGCACTAAACAACACTAGTAAAGCAAACACTAACTTACTGACAATGTACTTGAAGTCAAATAAAATTAAGCTGAAATATTAGCGTATCAGAAACCACAGGGGCACTGCTGTTGCTCCTTTCATGTTAGATGCTGGCACAAAAGACATCTTACTATAAAAAGTTGGTGTCAGATCTTGAACCACAGCAGAGCTGTGTTTATCTCAGAGGAGATGTGGCTTAATGACTTTAGCTGCCCTCATACCATTTTGACCAGTCCATACGACTCTAGGGATGCCTTCAGTTGTGTCAAATTGTCCCCAGACTAACATGGGAACAGAGCATCATATATGACACCAGCAATAACGTGGATATGAGAGAAAGGTGTTGTTTTTCATTGACTATCCAGCACCATGAGTAACCAAATACACGGGCTGAGAGCAGCCCTTCCCTCCAGGGTCACACCAGCTGCACTGGTAGCTGGCATTTCCAGCTCACAGCTGAAAAGAGAGTGCAGCCATGCACCTCACAGACCTCACCTTCAAATCTTGGGATTTCTGTGACTCATCAGCTCTACTGATAGCTACAAAACTTTGTCCACGAGGAACAACGGAATAAAACACCAGCATCATAATCAGTTGGATTTTCCCTTTATTTCCAAAGGTAAGAACATCTTACTAAAGATACCTAGCCAAAGACATTGCCCTTTATTAGCAAGACGAACCTTTCTGGTTTAAAGTCCATCGTAGTATTGTTTCAAAACAGCAGGATATGAGAGGACGGCCATGTTTGATTTCCCTTTTTTTTTGCAGCTCTTAAATAAGGGGACAAAGATCCAAAAAGAAATCATAGAACTTAGGCTCTTGTTCTGAATTTACTGAGTCCATGGAAAAAGAAGAGACCCCACAACAGTCCGTATTTGCCCCATTGACTCACAGAATAAAATACAGCATTCAGATCAAATGAAAAAGTCAACTATTTATGCAGACGGCAGTGTTTGCTACCTGTCTACAGGCTGATTCACCTCATTAAACAAACGGTTGCACAAATTTCCTTATGGCAGATGGTTTATCAGTATGTAATTGGGGTTAGCTGTTTTCTTTTATGTGCTTCTGTAGCAAGTGGAACCCTCTGACATTTGATCAAAATCACTATCTCAGTCTTTCCTGTCTCTGAAGCATTTTGGAATATTTTCTCTTGGCCTGTCAGGTGACATATCAGATCATTCTCCAAGGGAGGCTTTGGGAAAAGTGGGCTTAGAGCAGTGCAGAGGCTGGTGTTCAAACAAGTGCCAGAAATAAAAGCTCACAAGAGGCAACAGGAAGAGCAGTGGAGCAGGTTGGGAGTTAGGGAGCGATTCAGATTAATAAACAGCTGTGGAGCCAAATGTCAATGAGCTTCATCAACATGTGGAGGACCGTGGTGTATCTATGAGCCATCTCCATAAAAAATGTATAAACCACATATTTTAGTAAGTCTTTTATAAATTTCATGTATTACAGTTAGTAACTTTACGTAATAAACTTCACATTCAATGCAATTCACATCCCTGAATAGAGGACAGAGAGCAGTTCTATTGCAGCAGCTTCCATTCCTTGAAGGAACAGAGAGAAATATTGCAATGAGAGCATCTAGAGCACAGCATGAGCTCCAAATTGTTGTCATTCCCAGCCTGTGCTCAGAGACGGAACATCAGCAAGCGCCTTTCATTTCTCTTGCAAATCCAGAAGAAAATGAGTAGCAAGTTGCATAAATGGCAGAAGGTGGACTAAAAACCAACTGCACTTTAATTTCAGTCTGCTTGAATGCAATTTAAAATGTGTAACAAGTTTCAAATAAAGTTTTTTAAAAGTGTATTTTCCACAGTGGCCTCTTTAGTGATGTCAGATACGTGGACCTTCGAAAACATCAGCTTACTTGGGTTAGTAAGCTGGTCTTCTCAAAATGGAAAAGCATGTTGAATTCCGTAGCACGCGGATTGGCTGTGCCTTGAATCATACCTTTTGTCTCTGAATTTTAACAAGCTGCTTGGCTGAAATTTCAATTAAACATTGACTACCTCCGAAGTCTTTTGTTACCTGTAGTGTAATAAAACCAGAATTCAGCATATGGTGATATAAGTCTTCATCTTAAGAATGTCTCTTTAGTATAGCATACTTTTCACCACAACATTCATGTTTCTGCACTTCTACAAAATTCCAACAACGTGTTTGTTTCCCCAGATATCAGCACATTAATCCACTACTTGGTTAGTCTACCCCTGATGGGAGTGTATTTTGCCTTTTTGGACCAGGAATGTTCAGGAAGTGTTCAGACTAACATGACAGTGATGCACCACTGAGAGGAAGAAGTGAGAAACCAGCACTCAACAGAAAGTGTCATTTACAGGGGGTTCTCTGAACCTCAGACAGGGGGATGTCCTGGGAGAGCACAGGAATCTGCAGCTGTGTGGCCTCTGTCTCAGAGAGGTGCTAGAGGACACTTCTGAACAGTTTAACAGTTTTGGACAAAATGTTGATTTTAAAGAAATCACAAATGAAACTGTTGTTCTTCTGATGTAGCTCTCAATGCCCTCCCCTGAGTTAAAAGCATCCTGAAAGATTTAGGATGGGAAGAGAACGTGAAAACATTAGGCCAATTATCTGGATGATTTCCTGAAGAACAACTACTGAATTTTCTAGCACATAAAAGAAAAAGAACAGTGAAATAGGTAATGATTATGAACTCTTGAAACCCAGAGAAGTCACTGCTGAGGACTGGGCTGTTGGTGCTTACCTACTTATTTTAATTTCTTCGACCTGAAAATTAAATAGGACACCAAGAACGCCAGGAACACCACAGAGCCTCCGATTATTAACGCCATCTGCAGCACGCTCAGCAGCTGGAGCCGACTGGAGATTTTACTTCTGAACATTTCTGCTTTCTCATCCCCAATAACAGCAGACTGAAAACGTGCAAGAAAATCGTCAGTGAAAGGTAGATATGCAAGACTTCACTTGCCGAATATGTTCTTGGTGTGGCGCAAATCACAGCACGAGTTTAATTATCCAGTTTCAGGGCACCAAGACTGAAAAAGCTAGGTAGTTTTTTGTTAGTTTGTTTTAAAACAGAGAATATTAATAGACATAAAACATACTAACCTCATTTAGCCAAAGAAGAGGGAACACATAGGGTTTTTTAACTTTTTTTAAAGGACTGAAACGAGAAAATAAGTACAGCATGTTACTTTTAGCTTGCTACGTAAGTCCAGTCTCCACTTAAACATTTTTCTTCTCCTCTAACTATATTTCTGACTTCCAGATGTACCTTTTAAATATACTTTTGGAGTGGAAAAAAACCAAACCAAACCAAAACTACAATTAAAACCAGCCATTTTACATATTGGGCAACCATCGTTTTCTGCCTAATCTTCTGTATTTCGGCAGTCAGACACAGAGAGGGTTGAAGATCTGTGTGGTGTTCATACATACAGGATGCCAAAGGTGTGTCTACCCATGTACATATGAGCCAATGAAGAGGAAAAAAAACAGCTAGAGGCCCACTGACCCTTGTGATAATAACATTTAGTGACAGGGAATACATAAATTCTCTTTCTCATTGGATTTATTACAGAAAATACGTTTTGTCTTTTGCATTCATCCTCATGGCCCCCATTTGGGTTTTATAAGAATGCTATTTTTAAGAACATGTTGCCTTGTAAGCTTCTGTAGAGAAATCGAATGTGTGTTAAAATACTTGGGTAGTGTCCTGCTCAGGAAGATTTGCTCTGAACAAGCTTTGGAAAAGTATTTTTATTCCTTCTTCTCCAAGACATTTCTACTGATGCTCTCATAGACCAATCAGCCCTCTTAAAAATTCATTAAAAATAAAATAATGAAGGGGCACTTACTCAATTCTTGTTGAAGGCTTCACAAGGAGGTTTACTTGCAGCCTTTTTGCAAATCGTAGTGTAAAACCAGTCACCTAAAACCAGTGGAAAAAAACCAACAAAACATTAATTTAATTTTTTTAATTAGATGCAAAAGCCTATAATACGGACTGTGTCAAATAGCATTTTGGGATTATTTTATCCTTATGTTTGGAAGGATTAATTTTTTATGAAATGGTAATGTTTCTAAGGGTTTCTCATTTCTCACAGAAGTTTTAATTTTGTGGCTTTACCATAGTTACTTTTTTAATTCACATTTAAACCTGAAGGCAAAGGCTGAAACTACTAAATCAGTCATTTTTATATTTCATATAAAAATATATTTCAGGGGTTTTTCCCAACAAAAATCAGCTAAATTTTCTTTTTCAAAATGAAGGATATTTAACTTGCATAGGGCAGAAAACAAACTTTTCATATCAGTGAAAACATATGTATACAAAGGTCAAATCTTCATCTCTTTCTTCCTCTCTCTGCCTTTCCCAAAAAAAAAAAAGATAGGCTGTAATTCTTGAAAATTTTGTGTAATATTTAGGAAAATCTAGTTGATTTCTCTATTCCAAATAAGGTGAAACAAAGATTTAACTTCGTATCTCCTCATTGAAGTTACATAGCTTAACTGCCAAATTTTAGTGAGAAATTCTCAATTTTACCTTTTCATTCAAAGTAAGAGCAAAATAGAATTTTGGAACCTTAGAATTCATCATACAATTCAGAAAACTTCGGTAAATACACTTAAAGTTAACTGAATCACTGAAACAGAAATAGAGGTAAATTTGTAAGAAATCAAAATAAATCCATTCTGTTTGGGCGATCTGCTGGACAATCCAAGTCACAAGGACTTGAATTGGGTCTATTTATATCAGTCTGTTTAGAGTTCTACCCATCGGAAATAAACTCATCTATATTTATTTAGTTTCAATTGAGATAGTAATTATCCAAAAATGGCTAGTTATAGAAAAGTTTTAAAAAATTAAGTGTAGAGGAAACAGAAGTTTCATAGAATAATCTTCTCAAAGTACTTGAAAGTCATAGAAAAGCTACGACATACTTCACAGTTTGCAGAATCTATTCAATCCTACGTTCTCAATAAGTCAAAATCAAAACAGATTTTCAAAACTTTGAAGGTCAGAATGAGACCAAGCTCTGTTCTAAATTTCCCCTGCTGAAACCACACCACTTTGAGAGCAGATCTTAGAAAAGCAAGCATGAAAATAATGCATCTTCTGCTTGTGCCCCTGGCAAAAGGCCAATTCTACTCCTATTAAATTTAAACATTGCAAGTTTCCCAAGGTACAAGTATTAAGTACTTGGACTTACAGGCTCTATGTCCAGATATGTCTCATGCTCCTTTTGATCTGGGCTCAGGCCTTCCACATCATGCAATATAGATTCACTCGCATGAAGAAAATGAGGAAGAGAGATATATACCGGTCTTTCTATTGAAAAAAAAAAAAACAAACTCTCTTGAATCATTAAGCCTTGCTTTGGTGCTCATTTTCACAGGTCATTTTCCAAACATAGTTTTGCTATAGAGATGCACAATCCTGATAAAAATGTTAATAGTCTAACCCCACCACCCAAAAAAAACCCCAACCCAACCAAAAAACCAAAATCTAAGCATTTCAGCAACTTTTGTCGGTCATGAGAAAAATTTGCATGGTGAAATAAACTGCAGCTACAAACCCTGCTTGCCTGTGGCTACACTGTGGAGCTGGCAGTGCTCCCAGTTTCATGCTGAGGTGAGGTGACTGTCAATGTTTCCCCCCACATTCATGATCTCATCTTACCCTGAAGGGACCCCTCACAGTTCCACTGCACCAAATGCAGACTCAATATGTATTTATTTTACCAACACCAGACTAAGCCAGTATTGTGTCTCAGTCTCTGAATGTGTATGTAATTGTGTACGTACCCACTCCCGCCATGTGTGTGAATTGCCACAAACACAAGGACTGTGACTATCTCTGGCTTTTACACAGTGCCCCTCCTTTCCTTTCTCTACACACATTCCTGCAGCTTCAGTACACAATCCATGGTATCCCAATTTTGCACAGCACTATGTAAAATACAGAAATATTATAGCCCTCATTTTGGGCAATAAGGCTGAAGAAATGTGAGGGGTCTCACAAGCAATCTGTGGAAGAATTCACAAACAAACACAAACATCCTGGATCTCAGAGTAACACCTCAGCTACAGGACAAGTGCCTTGTCCCCAGTTAAATGGCTCGTGTGGCAGCACTGTGGCACCACCATACTTGCTTTGCAGGCACTGATGTCCAGGACGCCGGCTAATGTGCAGTTCTCTAATATGGCTGGATCCGTACAGAAGCAGTAATTGTCTCCGACTTCAGTTGGTGACGCAAATGCTTCACGAGGAACTACGAAACGATAGAGTGTGATTCCCTTCACGACCTGCTTGCTGTGGAAAACTCCGTAGATCGATCTGAACACAGAAGAGGAGAAATGTGTTTCAGCCATTTGGATTAAAAGTCTGATTTTTTGCCAATGCTCCTGAAGGATACCCCAGCTGCCTCTCTCTTAAAAGAAACCCCCCTTCCCCCTGGGAGCCAATGTCCAGGCTCCTGCCACACTGTTCAGAGGACCATAGGGTTATTCCTCTGTACTGGAGAATATTCCACATTTTCACAAAAGGATGTACAAGGTCAGAGATGAGCATGACAATGCACAAAAAGACAGACAAAAGTTCAAATATTAATAATAAAACAATATAGACAAAACTAACAAATCAATTGAGATGTCTTTTCCCGACACATTTCTACACCCACTGTCATTATGAGGTTTTTGAAAGTTTCTGCACTACAGTAGAGATGCTTATCCATATAAATCATCTCTGATACAGTTTTTTGCTGACCTCGTGATAATCTAAGCAGGCAACATCCTGCATATAACCTTATTCCATTGCAAGTGAATCAGAATACTACTTAAGCTTCTTTTTGCTAATTCATTATCAGATGATACAGAGATATGGTTGCTACACAGTAACGTAACCAGGACACCAACACTTTGCATTGCAGCCAAACAAAAGAAGGGTTTTGCAACGTGGACAGAATAATTTTTCCTGACCCTACTTCTGCAGGACCTTTGGGCAATTGTTACTGTCCTTTAGTGTTCATGGATTGTGAGAACTAAATGGCTGGAGGGATCTCAATCTGCAATCAATCCAAAGAATTTTATAATTTCTCTCTTGCACAGAATTCCGTTTTCCATGACTTGGGAAATGTTTTCCAGTTTGAGGATAAAATTGCTTCACCAAAAAACCCCTTTAACTCCATACAAGAACACTGATCTTTGAAAACAAACACTCTGCAAAGCAAACAGCCCACTTTAAATCTAGTAAAAAGGAAGCATCTGTTTCCAGGCAGCGAAATAAATAAAGGGTTTCAACCTCCCAAAGTAAATACACTGTGACGCACTTTCAATCTTTAACATTTCTTTCAGAGATCTCACTGGAAAACTCGGGGACACTGGATAGCCCAGTAGAAGCAGCAGGCTTAAAAGTCATCAGCACAGGATGTATCAAGCAGGCTTGTTTGTTTGTAAACACATAAAAATAAAACATGTAAAAATATCCTGTGAGAAAACAATTTTGAGTATCTATCGAATGACAGTAAACACTGTTCTGCATAGATGATTTTCTCCACAAATGCCAAAGATGGACTTAACTGGACCCTGCTGTACCTGTTGGCCTTCTCAGACCAAACAAGGCTAGGGCCTGATCTTAGAAGAAGATCAAGACTTTGAATCCTGTGGCCCTCAGTGCCTTTTTTTTTTTTTTTTCAGATCTCTAATAGCTCACCAATGTCACGTTTTCCTGAATATACATCTGTAACTGGCTGAAATAAAGCACATTGTAAATAGCTTGCTACTTGACATATATAAAAGTGGTAGAATCAGGCTCTGAATCATGACCACAACTCATGACTCAACTTGTGTTTTAGATGAGAAGTTTACATTGCACTGCCTGGCCGACCTGAGCCCAAGCACAGCCACTGCAGCCACCTCTGAAAACAAAGAGCATTCAGTGCGATACGCAGGTGTGAAGGCACTCCAGGAAGGGACCAGCCTACCTGCAAATATCGGAGGAGAAGAAGCGTAGTACCTGATTCTTCTTAACAAATGGTGGGAAGGATCCTCCATCTGTGAATAAAATAAGAAAAGAGCTTGAAAGCGATCCTACTTAGTAGACATGATTTAATTTCTAGCTCAGTACTCAGTTGTTACTTTCCTACAAAGATGTGAAAAAAGTAAACAATATGAGTCATATGTGGGGAAAATGTTTATGTAAGTTATTGCACATTGACAGGCACTTCACAGATAAGATGTAATTGTTTTTGAAAGTGCGCCAAGATACAGCAGCTTTTTTTTCCCCCTAGATGTGAAGCTATATGATCAAGCCCATTTAAAACAGAGAATTAAAACAAAAATCTGCTTGATATGAAACCAAATTCCTATTGCCATTGCTTCAAGGTCACCCGCAGTTACGACACTCAGCGCTTACAAGAAACACAGCTTTAGACGTCAACACTCTCTATTTAATAATCAATGCTAAACCTTTTTCACCGAAGATTGCTCAAGTGGGCCTCTAAGCTGAGGTCCTTCTAGAACTAATGAAGAGGAGGAAGCCGCTTCTAGAGCACAGTCCACCTCACTTCATGGCAGATATGCAAAATAAGTCACAGGATAGCACTTTGGTGCTGTCTTTCTCTGCACTTGTTATAAAAAGAGTGCAGACACTCAGATTTGTATTTCTGCACCGCAAGCACTCAGAGTTATGTAAAAAGCGCCTCTGCCATTTTCCCCATTAAGGTGTTGTAACCAGTACATTTGTCAGTTTTTGCAACAACCTCTGTTTAGTTTCTTAGGCAGCAGCCATAACCAAACAATTGCAAACATCTGTGATATATTTGAATCTAGTTGGCAAGAGCAAGAAAGCTAAATTACATACTGCCACTTGCCCACTGCTGACAGAAGCACTTTTTTTCAAAGATTCAAGATCATCCTAAACACACACTCTGTTTCTAAATCTTGGCACTCTTGGAAGGTTGGCAAACATGGATTCATGTCAAGCCCCATACAAGCATACTGTTTTATATTTTTATATTTGTATTTTCTGATACTATACATGTTGAGCTTTCATGTGAAAGCCTACAAGATAAACAATTCTCACACTTGCAGGACTTTTTAAATCTGTTGCATCTCCAAACACAGCAATGTCACACTGAATGCCCTTGTAAACTGTGCAGCAATCTTTGCTAACAAGTAAAAGCTCATTTTCACGGTACTGGAGCACTTAATTACTTGGTGGTGTATGTTTATTCCATCAACTATGGAAGAAGAATAAACAAAAAGATGACCCTGGCTAAAAAAAAAAGATGCCAGGCCCCATAAGAAAGAAGGCAAGTCCTAGAATGTAAGAAAATATTGTTTCTTATAAAATTAATAACATGGCTTAAAAAGGAACTATTCCCTCGTGGCTCAGAGAGTTTTGGAAAATCAGATTCTTGTGATGTATTTTAAATACTTCACATAGTTGTTGCACGATCTGGGTTATAAGGAAAATTATCTATGCCAGGTAAAGCAGAATGCAAAATGGAGGGAAAAACCCGAACAAAACAACCCAACACAAAAGCCTGCTTGCTTTGGTATTTATTTACTGAAGGCCTGGAGCTCTCTGCAAAAGCCTGCACCAAGACACCTGCCAGCCTCAGCTCCACAGATTGTGATGTCCTCACAGAAATGCTTTCACTTACCAGAAAGAAAAATATCACCTTCAACAAATGTATCTTGAACAACTCAGCTGTTTACATATGCATTCCAAAAGCAAATTCAAAAATATTGCTCTACAGTCTATTCATCCCAGTCTAAACCGCTTTTCTTCTTCACTGCTTTTCGCTTTCTAGTGGTCTACAAGCCATTCATCTGACAGCCTCCTCCTCTGTTGCCTCAATTTCTTTTCATATATGAGGATGTCCATTCTGGTGCATTTAATTAAATTCTCAACAGTGCAAATGAATGCGCGTTATTAAAATGCAAAGATAATTTTCAACTGCTATAGCAAAGAAAAAGAATCTTAATTATATTGTACAATGAAAATAATTAGTAGAAACAAGAGAACTGGACAATTTTCTTTCTCTTCCACATCTACTCTAAATGTAGAGGCTGTGTGCACATGTAAATAAAATAATGTACAGTAATAAATAATTCATATATTTTAATAGACACACACATATGCATATATCATAGTAATAGTATGTATGCATATATATAGACACTTAATATACAGAATACAGAACTGGCAAAGCCCTGGGGAGTTAATTTAAATATTGTATCTTATTATTCCCTTGCAATATCAAGAAAAGTGTTGAAGTTCTAAAAAGCTTTAATAGGCTCACCTGTGCCATTAACCATATCGCAGTGACCCTCCCAGTACGAAAGAGTCCTGTAGGGTAAAATAAAAGTCAGGCTGCATATAGTAAATTATACCATGTAAGCAATTTAATTACCTGTATTGCCAAATATAACTGTTCCAGTATAAGCCTGACCCAGTAGCAAAGGCAAAGGATAGAGATGTTCATTTATTCAGATAAATTATAGGATCTATTGGAACAGGATAAAAGGAATCTAGGTACTTAAGCATGCAAAACAGAAGTAACTACCTGTATCAAAAAATCAATAACTGTCTTAAGTCCAAGTTCCTAACAGAACCATTAACAGCTGAAAGAAAGAGATGGTTTTGCTAAGACCAGGGCTTGGTCCTGTTTCCTTTGAATCATTGAAGGATTTTCTGTTTATCTATAGCTCCTAGTGAATCAACTCTTGAAAGCCATACCTTGAAAATACGTATTTTTTTTTAATCTACCATGTTATGATACCTTTTGTTTTTATAGCTTTCAATTATTGCTGTTTTTGTAATATCTTCTGTCCCAGTATAGACACTGTAAGGTCCATCACTTGTCCCATTATACTGTAACAGATGCAACAAGAAGGAGTAACAGTTAGAAACATTGAACAAATTCATAGCTTTGTCATATCTTTCTTCCTCAGAGCAGCTGTCTTAAGTTTTATTCATAGAATGGTAACTGAAGGCATTGCCTCTTCATTGGTTTCACTTACCGGGTAGAAGACTCCCACAAATGCTTTCACACCAGGGAAGGGGACGCTGTTCAAGAAGGGATCTGTGTACCCCCACAGTATTTCTTTCACTGTTCTGTTCTGCAGCATGGTTGACTTAGAAGATTTAATCCAAGTGTTTATTATTGATTGCATAAAACCACTTGGGAACACGGCAGGTACAGCCTACAACAGCGATCAAATCAACGTTTAGCATAAATTTCCGCATGTGCTTTGAATTAAAAACATAGAGACTGACTCTAAGAAATGTCCAGTAAAGCCAGTTCCCAGATTTGCAGCTCCCTCGAAGTTAAGTTGCTACATTAAACTGACACTTCTTAACAAAACAATTACTGACCATAAGTTACACAAAAGCAGACAGTTTTTCTTGACTGATTACATGAGTTCACTAGATCAGCCCTAATCACAGAATGACAGAACAGCTGAAGTTCACAGGGACCCCTGGAGACCATCTGGTCTGCCTTCCAACATGGGATCTTCTGTGAATCTGTGACTGCTGGTATGGTTCTACTTTGTATTTACACCAAGCATCTTCACACTCTGCCCCTTGCAGACACCTCACAGCAATCCTGAGCGCTCACACACAGACGCCAGAAAGTTGGTGCAATACAACCAGGGCTGAATATAAATATGAAAACTGTAAAGGCAAACATTCTCAGCCTGTGGTAAGACAAAAACACCTGGACTAAAAAGGCTCTAGCACTACTCTAGGTGAAGATCCCTGTGCTCTTCTTTGAATAACTAGTATCTCAGTGGGACAGGAGAGCTCCAGGACTGCACCATGGGGCCCAGGCTCTGTGGTGGTGAGGCCATGCAGACACGGGGTGTGGGAATCCAATGCAGCCTCCCCTGCCAAGCAGGCCTAACGGTATGACGGAAACAGCATGGCAAATCCGCCCTGTACTGTCCATGCTGTATCTCACACACCGAGGGAACCCATCTGCAAACTCTTGATTTATTGCCACGGTAAAACTGACTAGGAAGATGTTTTTTGAGCTTTGAACACACTGTAGTGAAAGGTGTCCCTGCCCACAACAGGAGGGCTGGAACTAGATGATTTTTAAGGTCCCTTCCAACCCAAACTATTCTGTGATTCTACGAACTTCTTCCCTCTTCCCTCCAGTAACTCAACATTTGTCTCTGGACACTATGGCTTTGTTTCTTTACTTACTGCAACGGCAAGGTTGAGGACAGTCATGGTGTCATTTTCTGTCCCAACAGACATATCAGGTTCAAACTTAGCAATGTTGGGCAACATGTAGGATATTGTGCCATTCTCACTTTCCGTGACATTTTCTTTGGGTAAATATCGCACCCTTGAAATACAAAACACAAACAGAGAATATTTTTAATCTTTGACTTTTGAGAAAACACATAACCATGCCTGACTGAAGGTTTTTGAAAAGTTGATAAACATTTTGGAACATTGAACATTTTATAATCACTAAAAGGTTTATAAACTTTTCATGTGGATACATGCAAAAATTCAATTTTTTGCAAAATACTGTTCTTTTGGAAATATTTCCTTACTGCCAAATGGAATAGTTTTTCTTGATACTAAAATGAAAACAAACATTTATTTTTTATTTTAATTTTTTTGTCATTAATGGACCTTGCATATTTTTTTATTTTGTTTTAAATCAATTATGCTTTGCCATATTTTTTCATAAGCTGTTTCATGGTTGCATGTAATTAGAAGGGAGTGACACAGTCATAAACACACAGATTTTAATTTGATAGACATGAGTTGCAACAAAACAGGTTATACCCATAATGTTACTTTGACAATATTTAATATGCATGCAGAGATTTATAAGCAATCTTTCAGTCCCACTGAGGTTCTGCCAGTTGTGCCCTGCCAGCAGATCTCTAAGGTACAGATCTCTGCTGCAGTTCTAGCCTTAGCTCTACTCTTCCAGTCCCATCCCCTTGCTGACCCCTCTGTGGGGACAGCAGCCAGCAAGGATCAAATGACAGTCTATGCTGTAGCTTATTCCAGCTCCATCTCAGCAGGGATCTTCAGGATACTCCATCAGATCTTCCAGCATGAGTTGGGCGGGGTACAAAAGATACAGAGAACATTTTCCCAAGGTACAGATGTAGCCAGTGCAGGTGGGTCTTATCTGAAGAGCAGCTGGATCTTGGCTTCTCAGAAATGGTTTGCATACCTGTAATTTTAATTATTAGCCTAACGTGTAGAGCACCTACCTGAAAGTTGAGAACTTTTTCTTTCTAATTAATGTGTTTTCAAGCTGTTCTACACTATAATAAATTATTAAATATTTAAAGGGAGAATGAGAGAGACTCAACGTCACAGCTACTCAGGTAGACCCAACATCCCAGAAAAGCATGAGTGTAGTGGTGAGAGGAGCCTTCACTTCATAGTCGTAAGTTCTTACTTAGTCTTATTTAGGCTTATGGCTCAGATTTGTCCCTGAGAAAACTGGCATCATCATCAGCACCAGAGTAAAATGTTTCTGTTTGGTGGGAATTCACCTCCTGCAGTATTTCTTAACTGTCTTTTTCCTGATCCCTATGTAACCCTTTCTTCTGTCTTCCCATGTACTCTGTGAACCAAGAGTTCTCTCCTTCCATTGACAAATAAATAAGCTTTTAGGCATCAAGGCACTTCGGCTGTAGATGCTGAAATGGAAAACTATCTTGTGAATACAATATACATCCTTAAAGTTATGGAGAAAGAAATATCCTATCATCATAGGAAAGCAATTTCCTAACAAGGGTGCCAGTGATAGCAAATATTGGTCTTAGTAACTCAGGAAGCATCAACTAGTCCTATGTCAACATCACATTTAACATTAAACACATAATAAAACCTCCCTTAAATGTGGGAAGACTGCTGCATCTACATCCTAGCTAGTACACTCAGAAAAAGGAATGCTTTCCCAAGGAAAATTTGAAAAAAAGAGAAGCTATTGATTAAAAATGCCATAAAGGAGAAAAAACAAAAAAACAAACCACATTATTAAAGTAGTAGTGATGCATGGATGATAAAATTATCTCTTGGTTTTAGGGCATCTGGCATATTTTGTCCTACTATAAAGCTGGTGAAAACTGAACAGGAAGGAACGCAACTGCCTCTGTGATATTGTGGCCAATGAATTATTGTTTTTCGCAAGAGCAAGCAGCTTCACATCCAATTACCTAGTTCTATTTGTGTTTTCCTTATGTTAGACACAATCCAGAAGACATTTGGGATTGCTGTGTGTAGGTGCAATTTAGGCATTTTTGTCATGTCTAAATAAAGTGTGATGCTGGAATTTCAAAAATAAGTTTTATCTCAGCAGAACTTTCTCTGACTTTAGCAAAACTTCTGATATGATGTCACATATTAAAGGGTCTTTTCTTACCTGTATGTGTAAGGTCCTCTTTGTTCAAGTTTTGGTTGAGCCCCTTCAGTTATAACGTCTGAAGGATTTAAGACATGAAAAATCCAAAATTCCCTGTAAACTGAGCTTCCTGGCACAAGCCAATTTTGAAAAGCAGTGGTACCATTGACAATGACAGCTTCCTGAAAGTACAACAATCAAAGCTAAAATTAACCACAAAAGAACCAAGTGAAAAGTTGCATTTACTTTTTAGATGATTGTTGAAGATTCCACAGCAAACAGAAAAAACCACCATTCTAGCATCAGTATGAGATGTACAGCCCAGTTGACCAACATCTGGAGGCAGCTTGACGTTCCTCCTCAGTGAGAGCATAAGTGAGTCCCCCTAAAACCAATGACCACAAAGCTGATACAATTGCTGATGCAGCTGGCAGCAAAGCTTTCCTGTTGCTGTGGTGGGGCATTGCCTTAGCTCTCAAACACTTGCCAAAACCACCGATTATTTATAAAGAGAAAATCTTTGATGACTGAATGATACCCAGCAGGTTATAGAATCCATAAACTATTTTTCATACATTGCAAATAGCCCAAGGGAGGAAATGAAAGTAATGTCTGAGGATTTTTCAGTCTCTAGATTATTTTGCACCCAGAGAAGTCACAAAGTACTCTTGAAGGACTGTTCCTTTGACAGAAAATTTTTGTCACCAGAACTGAGACCTTCTAAGAAATCTCTCTAATTCTGATAACGTTTTATTAGGAAATTTTCCCAGATTTAGGGAAGAAGGGACAAAACAGTACATCAGGAACCACTCTAGAGGAATCAACAGCTTTAGGTCTGTGCCACTCAGCCATATGGCAAATGTCAATTCAGTCTTCAGGACCGTACAGTGAGAAGGAGAGTTTTAAAGTATGTTACCTGTATATTCAGGGGAATGCCTGCTTTGCCTGGTCTGTATCAGGCCTCTTCTACAGGATTTTCCCAAAGCCTTGGGATAATGTCAGTTTTCTCCTTGGTGGTAGAAATTCATAAAAACGTTTTTCAATAAGAAGAAAAATCTAGGCTGCCTGTCTCCAACATAAAAGATGCTTTTCTTTATTAGAGTGATTGAAGATGAATTAGCTGATTTGCTCAACTCATAAAGCCCAGAAATTAAAAGGCTCTAATTTCTCTAGATAGCAAGCAAAGATATTTTAAATCAAAAGTTGTTAGATTTTTTTTTTTTCTAGTTTAAGTTTGTGCCTCTGAAGTTCACTCAGCAATCACCATCTAAACAAACAGATACTGCCAGTTAATGACTATTGCAGTTAGAAACAAATATCATGTCTTGGAGAACTTGTAACACAGTCAAGGTTCTGTCTGTGAAAAGCCTGTTTGTATGGTGGAGTTGCAAACACCTTGCTGGTGGTATAAAGCACTGGGCTTGCTGCCTGAATATCTGCTATAATTTATGTGGATTTGTGTGAGAGGGGAAAGAAATCTTGCTGCAGCGTGTTATCAGCTTGAGGCCTTGCATTCAAACCTCCCAAGGTCAAAGACTATCCCAGCTGTGGCCCAGCATGGGGCAGACCACCTCCTGAATGTAGAGGGAAAAGCTTACATGATTCAGAAATCACCTTCCCAGTTTTCACAGAGAATTGCTCCAAGAATCTGGGAAAAACAGGATAACATAAAAGGTGCAACTCAGTCTGCCCAGAGTCTGCCTGTGATCCGTACTCAGCAGGGTCCTGAGATGGGGACAGATGCCAGGATTTGACCTCCCACTGTGTAACTGGAGTAGGGAAATGGTTAAATTTCTAGCAGATATATGGTCAAGAAGACAAACTAATCTTTCTAGAAGACAATATTCAGGAACAGAGAATAGAGAAGTTTCAACCTCGTGACAATAGATCTATTTAACAGATCTTAAAGTGGTATTACTTACATATTAAAATTCTTCCCCTCCATCCATTCCCTTTCCCCTGATAGCCCTTTGCCAGGGGTTGGAGCAGTGCAGGACGATATGCCAACTCTGCCACTGCACTCTGCCAGGTCACAAAGTGTGGATTTGCAGCCTACCATTCACTGTGAGCTAATGTCACTGTGGACACACTTGGGGAACGTTTCAAGGGTACAGGTGATCCAATCTGGCAGTGCTGCAGCCAAAGGGGCAACCGGCTCTCATAGTCCACAGTTCCTAATCTATGTGACACCCTCTTCCTTTGCACCAGCTCTTATTCCTCACGGAGGTGTTTCTGCCTACCAGACAGGAGGAATATAATTTCTCTTTTTTTTTTTTTTTGCTGTTTCACCTTTCTACTAGTTAGATATTTGGCTCAGGGGTCTGTGTAGAGGTAACCAGCATTAGAATATGGGAAGCAGCAGGACGAAAGAAGGAGGGGAAAGGAAGATAACAAGACCATTATTTTTAGTGGCATTTAGCCATTACTGTTAATAACATTTCTCCCACAAAGGAGGTGTGTATGATTCTCTGTCACATACTTTGAGAGTGCAAATGGTGGGTTAAAGTGGAATAAAATCCAGAGATGCATCTTATTCGTGTCTTCATTTAAACTAATACCCTCACACCAGCAAGCCTCTTGTTTTTGTTGTTTAATCACTGGTGCTCCATCTCTAAATATTACTGCTCTACCTGGCTGGGCAGTTTTATTTCCCTATTTATATATATATATTTATATATTTCCCCTATATATATTTATATATTTCCCTATTAACACTGCTGTGATTTGGGATGTTATGAAAGGAAGAGTAATTTTGGAAACTAATATGCAACTGATAGCACAAAACACTTCTCAACTCCCTAATCCATCTGCATCAGCTCTAATATCTTGCACAATAGTTGACTACTGTCAGCAAAAGTAGCTACACAAACACAGTTGCTACACAGCCAAGTTCATCCCATGACCTAACTGCACAAGATTGAGTGAAACAAGTGGGAACTCTGACCCTTTTTGTTTCTGACAATTTTCCCCCCACTAGAGGTGGGTCAACTACCAGTACATAAATTCAAGAAAAGCTGAGCAGTCAGCAGTAGAAGCTTGCTGTACTTTGTTGAGTCAAAGCAAATTAAGCCATCGTGATTTCTGATGAAGAAACACAAAATTTAAGACAAAATTTCTGTCTGGACAAAGAATCTGGTCAGATGGACAAAAGATGCCATTTTCTGGGAACTGAGAAGTGACACAGATACCTTGGGCTGTAACAAAATTGCTGCCTACATAAAGTGGAGGAAACAATACAATTCTGTAAAATTGAAAAAGTAAAGCTAAAGAAAAGCAAATAAACTCTCATTTTTCAGCTGGAAGAATGACTTTTATTACTTCTTAAGTGATGATTATTAGCTTATTATTAGCCGTTCTATTCAGGCTTTGTTGGATCATAACTTTTATTCCTTTTCAGGCCTCGATAATAAAAAATTAAGGGAATAAATAAAACTTAAAATTGATAATGCGGGAATACATGTGCTTAGATCACTTGTGTTCTGCTGAGAGCCAGCAGTTGCTTTAGCTCCATTAGTTTGTATAAAGAAGTGGCATATGAATGCCACAAACACAATTTTAAATTAGAAGCGTTTCTGGTACCTCCAGTAGCTGAGGAGATATAATCTGGCCAATCATAGATCACAGATATGTAGAGAGACAGATGAATAAACATAATAATAGCCACAGCTGAAAGCCTTACTTCTAAAAATAACTGAGACTAACCCAGTACAGTGCTGAGCCATTGTGACAAATCATTTAATGTTCTGTATTATCAATCCATCAGGAGTTCAATATATTAAGTATTATTATGTAACTTCTGTTAAACTCCTGAGCTCATGCACTCAGGTAGAAAGCAGAAGAACTTAGAGAAGTGGTGATAAAGATTTTTCTAGCAAATGAATCCACTACCAATAGCTTTGAGCGGTTCAACCTAGCTGGGAAAAAAAACCCAAAACTAAAGTGACAGGACTTTTGCCTAAAAAGATAGTATTGTTTTAAGGAGGGAAAGGCAAAAAGTAGAAAATGAGTCATGTCAAAACATCTTTTTCCAACAATATCAGATAAAATCTTTCTGATTTGCTGTTTTGAATGCTCCTTTCCTTTTGCTTTTTTTTTTTTTTTTTTTTTATAATTTTAGGCAACATTATACCTCGTATTAATGACAACAGACACGATAATGTTCAACTGAAATGTGTAGAGTCAGTTCAAAAGGTATATTCTGACAATCTCAAGCAAAATATTTTTTTGTAGAGAACTCTGAAACTTCCATGTTTCACTCATAACTCTACCACAGTCAGTGTTCTAAACCTCTAACACCTTCATGGAAAATTCTCTCCCCTTTGGAGATTTAATGTCTGCAGAAATTAGGACTGGACTTTTGCCCTTTGGTCCTGAAATCCAAGGCACCTTTCCATGAATAGTATCAGAGCCGAAACAGTTTAGCACTAATCTCCTTCAGTGGATCCCTGCCAAGGTGCTGCTGCTGGTGGTGTCATTTTGAGTGTGCTCTTCAAGTGACAGTTTCTTTAAAGAGCCTTGAAAATGATCAGAACATACATACATAAAATACTGAATTTTTTTTAAAAACTCTGTCCCTCGCTGGAGATTGGACTTGAAACAACCTATTCAAAAATGTTCCGAGACACAGGTAAAGCATTCTGGGGCTAGAACACATAACCATGTGTTCTGATTTGAAGCACAGATGTCTGATAATAAATTGGAACACATGAAGATGTGACATCTGGGTGTTTTATGCTACATGGACTTTGTTTGGGTTATCCACTCATTGACTGCTCTTGGGTGGAGCACAGCACTCACCCTCCAGGAGAGAACGGCTGATAGGGTCTCTAATTCCTAAGGGCACCTGAGACTTTCCGTACACTTGCAGAAGCTTTCTCTTTGCTTCAAAAGCAGTTTGTAGCCTTCCAGCAAAATATATCCTGCAGTGTTTACTCCAGCTAATCTCTCAATGACTGCAATAAAGGAGAAATGAGTAATGAAATGAAATGAATGGCAAAGTGTAAAGATGGGTGCTTAAGGGAAGCTTAAGAGAAGCACGTTTAGGCTTCTGCTGCAAGCAGTAAAGCACAAAAAGAACTATTGATTGCCTCGATTTTTGAAATTAAAGTTCCTCCAATTCATTGGTGGATGCTAAGAAGTTCATCTTGACTTGCTTCAGAGTAAATTGACAGTAATGCTATTGGACTAAACCTTGATAACAAGTTAATTTAGGACAATTTGTCTGGGTATAGTATGAAATCTCCAAAAACTATTCAACATTTGTTATTCTAATCCAGCAATAACATTTGATAGCAACTTTCATTTCCGTCAAAAATACAGAATTGGTCCTACTACCCTGCAAAGAACCGGAATTTATTCTGAGATAGGATAGCCAGAGGAAAAACTAGGAGTCTTTTTTCAAGCTTTGACTGTGAAGAATTTAAGACAAGATTTTGCCTTTACTGGTCATATCAGAAATAGTTTTTACCTTTCATTAGAAATAATGGAATTTTGAGTTTTGTTTTCACCCAGGGGGTGAGGACCTAAGTTTAGATTTTGCCTAGTATGAGTACAAATGGAAATAACATAGATTCAGTAAGTTTGGAAAAGACCTCCAAGATCATCCAGTCCAACCTTTAACTGCAATGTTCACTAAACCATATCTTGAAGGGCTAATTTTGTGAACACTTCCAAGGCTGGTGACTACACCGCTTCCCTAGGCAGGTTGTTCCATATAAATGCTTACAGACCATATCTGAAAGAACATCGCACTGGTTTTTTTCCTGTCCTAGGGTCACTATTCTTGAGAAATTGCAAACAAACTTGTCATTGAAACTGATCTGTTTTGACCAAAGATTTTCTTTAAAAATTACATTCCCAAAAGTGAAATATTTCAGAAAAAAAAAATGTATTTTGAGCACTCTGTGTTCGGAAGACCTGTTTCCTTTGCAGTCAGCTCTATATTTATCATAAATATAACTGCAATGAATAACAAATTTGTTTTTATTAACAGACCTTTCATCAACACAGCAAAATCAGAATTAGTTAAATACAAGTCCCTCTGGAGCATCTGCTTAACTGATTACATATTTCAGCTGTTGTACCTGGGCACACCTTGTCTGAAAAGGAATTGTCTCAAGAGTCTTGTGGTGTCACTGAAAAGTCAGCATGCTAAATAGAAAGACAATAGTCTGGTATGACTTGTGCTTAGGAAAAAACATACTCATTTACTTAAGTAAATAAAGCCTCTACAAATTTACTCTTTTATGTAATTACTGGCACTTTTTTTTTTTTAATAGACATCAAACAAGCTGCCTTGAAATAGGCACAAGCATCTGAAACACGATCACAATGTAGAAAATTAAAAAGTGGTTGAGGGAAAATTACTCCCTCTAATGCTTTACCACTATGGACTCATGCAGGCATAATTGAATATGTAGACATTTGCAAACCATGCTGCATAACTGGTTCATTATTTTTAGTAAATGGATGAACATATAACACTGCGAGTATTTATAATTTGCTTTCAAAACACTTACTAGTATGAGACAACACTTGGGATTAACTTAAAGCAAGTATTCAATATAAGGAGAGATACATTTTCAAATTTATGAGCTTTCTAGAAAGCCTGTCATTTCCTCAATATGACAAACAATTACAATTGTTTGCAAATATAGAGAGTGTGACTTCTTGTAAAATATTGCAACGTGGTTGAGACATTATCTAGTGAGATGATTTTTTTATTCTCTATAAACCTTAAAAATTCTTGAAAAATACAATGACAATTGGAAAATTCCTCTACAGGTTGGTTTTCATTGGGTTACCTGAAAAAATTAAGATGTTATATAAAAGCTATTTTTTTCAATTTGTTTAAAAAAGTGATACTATAATCTAGGCAGGGCCTCAACACACAGTTCAACATTTCCTGACAGTTCATGTATCCACCTTCTCAATTGACTTTAACAGCTATTGAGCTAAGGCTACTCTTCTAGAAGAACCTTTGGATAAGCGTCTCCAAGATGTCCACAGTCTTCAGCAGCACAGCAGATCAACAGCAGGACTAAGCAATAGCCAAAGATGTTAAGATTTTCAGATTTGTAACTGTCAGAGAACCAACCTTGGCTGCAGTGACCCCAAGGAGGCTTCATGTCACCGTAGTGGACACGCCAGGGCTTTGTACGCTTTCCACCAAAGATCTAACAAATTAATTTTTTTTCTGTTTTCTTTACAGAAAAATCTAGATTTTAGGGACAGAATATAATCTAAAAAGCAGAAAAAAACCCATGTCTGCCAGGTCTAAAACGTTCTACTTCAATTAATCTTCACACTCAAAATGGGGAAATGTCTTTTATTAGATCCTCCAATCATGTGGAGAACATTGACCTAGATCATACAATCACAGAATGTGAACTGAATACATGAAGTGTAGGATTAGATTCTGCAGCAGAAGACTGTTTAGATTATTTGCAGTACATAAATATAAGTGCATGGAGTGAGTAGCAAAGCATGAAAAAAAACCCAAAACAAACAAACAAAAAAAAGAAAATATAAAGAAACCAGAAACAACTATAAATATAATAAAAATAAAACCCACTTACTTCTGCATTATATACTGAAAACACAATATTTTAGCTTGTAATATGAAGCACAAGAGAGAGCAAACAAGTGGCAATATAATTAATACATTTTAAAAAAATTTGCTGTTGCATATATTCCCAGGGAAGTTCGGATCACATTCTTTATAAAAACTATATTTAAAAAAGAAAAAAAAAAAAAGACAGAAACAGAATCTGAACATAAGATTCAAAAATAATGACTATTCAATAACCACAAACCATATGCCCTGGGGGAAAGAAAAAAAAAAAAGTACCTTTTTTACTGCTTTGCCTATAAGATTATCTCCAACTGGTATTAGAACTCCTCCAAAGACTGCCAGTACAGCACCAATGATGGCCCCAGTGAGGAGCCCACAGTTTCTGCCACAGCCCATTCCTCTTTTTTGTTAGGGTACAGGTAAACAGTGTACAAATATCCTTGCTGTAAGGCTTGATGGTTTTTCCTCACTTCTTGGTCCCAACAGGCTCACTGATCTTCCTCAGAGAAGCTGCTAATATAAGCAGAAAGTGAACAAAAATCAAATTCCAAAGCACAAAGTGCAAAGTACATGACATGAAGCAGGTAGGAAGATAGCAAGTCAAAAACAGCCAGCCAGAGGACAGCCACTGCCAAAAAAAAAAAAAAAAAAAAATTGCAGGTACTTTTGGCAGGGTAATTGTTTGTTACATACGATTATCTTTCTTCACTCCAGCTGCCTAATCAGACCGATAAGTTTTTTTTCAGTCTTTTTTTTTTTTTTTTTCTTTTTGGCTGTGTTGCATTAGGGCAAGCTGACATTGTTATTATTCATATGGCATTCTTCCTGATCATCTTTAAATCTCCCTCTGCCAAAGAAGGAGGCTAGAGATAGCTCTGCTTTTATCTCAGCCTGCCGTGCCCATGGCTCCCACTTCAGGCAAAAGCAGGAGTTGCACTCCCCTGGCAAGGCTCCCCTGGCTGTTTCTGCCTAATGCTAGTTAAAAAGTCCTCAAGGTCCATTAGCACCTCGGTGGGAAAGACAGCCTCTAAAGGGAGGCCACCCACAAGAAACCTCTTTCCAGATCTCTATCAGTCCACGGCCCTCTACTGAACGGATAACACTTTGTTTCAGTAACTTCATGACAAAGGCACAACTGGATTTTCCTTCTAGAGCTGCATTCTTGTCACCAGCTAATTTCATCAATCCCAATCACCTTACAGAACATCAGAGGTTTTTAAAGCAGGACTAAAGCTTGTTCTTTGAAAGATGTAATACCTAAAATTTCAAGATTATTCAGTCTCAGAAGAAAAACGTCTGTGATTACTCAAAGGAAAATAAGAGTTGCTAGTAGTATGTGTAAATGTATCCGACAAACTGGCCCCTAGTGAAAGGGGTTGTAAAGAAAAACAGAATGACACCAATGCTGAAGTGGTAAAATATAAGCTCCCAGTGATATTTTTTTTCTGATTTTTTACTGTTTATGAATAATTGAGAAAAAGAGTTGCCCAATTTGCAATTTATTCTTGGTCATGAATTAATCACATCCACAGAATTTCCAAGTTGGTTATTTGCTTTGCTCCAGTTAACAGAAAATCTGCTCTTTTCTATTTTAGATGTCACTGTCCATGTCCTTTTTATTCTTACCAATTTCTGTTTTTTAACATGTTGTGAACATCTCTAAATCAATTTTAAAGCACGTATTAGTTAAGAGTTAATTACACATTCAAGGCCAAACACAGAGAGAAGGAAAACAGAAAGATGAAGTGGAAGAACAACTCAACCAGTTTGCTCATGAGGACTAAAGAACTAAAAGGACTTCATTAATTTCTAAATGGTAAAGCAGGTATAGGAATAATGTGTGTTCTATTTTCATAATCAGTTATGTGATCCTTTCATCACAAAAAGGACATAGAGCATGCCCTAACAGATCAGGTACCATGGTCAGCGGGCCAGTGAAGTGTCCACCCTTGTCATGCCAAACTCCCAATTACGTCACATCTTTACCTGGCACCAGACATCTCCCTTTAACTGCACTGGAAACCCACCTTCCGCCTGCTCTTGCACTAGCAGCAGGTTATGGCTCCCTTGCCTTGTCTATCTCTGTACATTTGAGATTGTATGGTATGTTAAGAATTTCTCCTTGGATATTTTCGAGCTGAACGACCAAAAGACTGTTTGCAATCTCAGAAAAATATCCTTACTACAGAAGTCAGCCTGTCCATCCACCTGCCACCAGGTCATTGCATGTGGTTCCCACCCCAAGGCCATTAAAGGCTTTTTGATGTAGTGGATGGATGCACAATGTGTTTAACCACAAATTTCAAAGCAAATTTAAGTTAGAAATTTATTAGACTTGAAGAACTTTTAAGTGAAAATCACTAGGACCAAATCTCATATTGTTGTAGCTATGCTGAGATCAGAACCTTTAGTTTGGCAAAGACAGAACAGTAAAAGGCAAGTAATTGGGTAGGTGGTGTGGGGATTTGAAAATCTGATTGCTGTTACACATTGTAGCAAATCTAAGGAAAAGGAGACATTGTCAAATAGGTACTTTTCAGAATTTGATTTATCTCCACTTGATTTTTCCCCCAATACCAGCAGATTTTTTTTTCCAGTGTGGAAACACACATTTTAAAATTTAAAATTAAAATTAGTTCTTTCAGAAGTGTTTAAGGGGGTCTTCTAGATATCATCAGACTTTTTTTCTTGACTTACATACTGAAGCTTTTCAAATTCAACAGTAATACACTTTCCACCAAAATACATTTCCATCTAAGTCTCTACAAGCCTTTCCAAAGATTTTATTTTGTTTTAGGCAGACTAGTCATCTCTCATGAGCACTAGCAATAAACAGCTAGAAAGCAAAGGACTGCAAACAACTGGTGTCTATTCCAAGCTTCTGAGAATTGAAAAATATTCACCCTTCTCCCACCAAAAATAATGTAATAGCAGTCTAGACATCCCATTTTATGCAATTCAAATTATCCATTACACAACTGCAATGAAGAGCACTCACACCATAACACTAAATTTCACATAGAAGTCAACATGCTATTCTTATCTATCAGAACTAAATTTAAAATATGAAGATTAGGGTAGAAATTTCCAGTAAGAATGCACTTCCTGGGAATTTATGTTCAAGTGAAAATTATATACCTTAAGCAAAATATAAAGTACCATAACAACATTAGATATGGTCTATGAGGCCATAGTATCATTTAAACTTAGATTTGACTACAAGATTAATAAGATTATTCACCCCATTCTAGAGTGTTGAGTATGTACTTTTTAACAATTTTCAAAGATCCTTAACAGAATATTAATTAATAAAAATGAAAAGGGTCCATTCGAATCACTGAAAGACAATTTATAAGCAACCGTACAGGAGGAGAGATGCAAAATGTTATTAAATTCTTTCACTACTTAACTTAGACTTCTGTCCATGTCACCTTAAAGCAAGTCCTTATAAAATACAAATAATCTCAATATATATTTGATGTTCTTTTAAATTATAGTTTCAAGCTTTTCAACTGCAATAGTAAATGCTGGAAAAATGACTTTTAAAAATGCATTTCTTATAAATTCACATGACTCCAGAACCACATTTTCAAAAATATTATATATCAAAAGACAGAATGCAATTGGGAAAGCCAGCAATACTGAACATAAAACACCGTTATCATAGTAACAAAGCATTTCACTAATCCATGTAAAATGTCACTTTTCTTGCCAGCAGCTTTGCAAAATCCTTCCATTTCATTTTGCATTAAAAATATTTTCAAGAGCTTCCACCCAACTGATCTTGTAAGTATTCCTGAGGAAAAACCTCTGATTTTAAATGTTGTATCATATGACTCACCTTGAATAAGGGCAACTGATTTTTCAGCTGAACATACAAGTACTTAGCACATGACTTGCATCAAGTTACCAGCAGACAAGCAGCTAAATCTCCCCACCAAGCACATAAGCTGTGAACTGCGAGAGAGTGTTTATATATTCCAGGAGACGTCAGTTCCCTCTTTATCTTTTTGCCAGAAGAAAAAGTAAAGTTGTACTGCTGCTGGGGGAGGGGGCTATTTTTACAGCCTGACTAAAAGCCACAACCTACATCTCGTGGTAATATACTTAGCAACTGCAATCTTTATCAAATTTTGATCCAAGTGAGTCAAAGGTCAAGGAGACAAAAGGGTAACTTACTTGTTTGGTTACTGGTCACTTCTTTCATATCTGCATATTTTCATTTTACACATCATGACTGTATTTTTAAGTAATAAAAAATAGGAAATTTCAGAATAGTTTTCAAAGGGATTTTTTTTCAGGTATCAGATTACAACATTTCCTTGCAAAGTGCTAGGGTTCTTCCTATTTTATTGGAATTTCAATGAACATCATCCCAGAAGCTTCTTTTTCTGAATGTATCTAAAAATAGTTTATTTTTACACTGACATCTCTGTCAACCAATGTGTTACTCCATCACAGTGTCTACTACTAAACAATAAACAGTTTGGCAAGCTTTTGCAGAAATATTTTATAAATACCTCTTTATCTCTGATCAATTCAATGAATGGATTGTTTAAAAAGATTCTTCTGGCAGCAGCAAGAGGAAGTGACTTTTGTTTGGCTTAATTATGAAAGAGAAAATATTCCTAAAAATAGATTCTCAGATCCAGACTTTCATGGTACAGCACTGAATAGTGTGCAATTCACAGGTTTAGTATTTTCTATGTGTTTTGACTGACTGTTTGCTGTCCTTTTATGTTGCTCTATTTGGAAGTTTAACTTTTGGGGAAGAATCCTACCTTTTCTAATCTATTTCTGCCAAGTAAATCTAAGGTGGATAAAAATTAATGAATTTGAGGTTTTTATCTCCTAGTAGTGAAGGCAAGACTGAAAGTGAGCCTGGCCTTTTGGAAACAATCTTTTGGGCAGTTTTCAGTATGAGGCTTGCCGACAGAGCAAGTTTGTGACCCTGAATACCTCCAGCTTCTCATCCTTGAAAAGTGCAGAAAATTTGTTTTCCTCTATTTTCTAGTTAAAGCGGGATGTTTAACTGCTGAAAGTTAAGCAGTCCTCCACACTGTGCTTGCCATGGACTACTTGTATGAATATTGTCATTAATTCTTTCTATTGGACAGGTCCTCCTATTATGTCTCCAGTTCGGGATCCTCCGTCACTGCTGCCTCTGGAGATGTTCCCTGCCATGCTCATTTTCTCTGTCTGCAGTGTGTGGGAGTCAGTGTGCACCCTTCACAAGGAAAACTTCTCCTGGGGTTTTTTGTTGGGATATGCTAATGTCAATTAATGGCGTTCAGTTTTCAACATGTACATGCTGAGTCGTATCACCTAATGTTATGACTTACAATATCCCACTATCATCCTGCATAAGCAAAATCTCTTCCAGCAGCAGTGCCTGGCAATGAAATGAGGACTGCCTGGGTCAACTACAGAAACCAGCTAAAAGGATGGGAAGCTGAGAGAGAAGCTGTGAACCTTTGGATGTCAGTTATTTCTGTTTCTTAAAAAAAAAACTAAAACAAACTGTAAGTATTTAATGGTCCTGTGTTCTCTGGCTTCATATCAGAGTTCAGAGGTTGTAGAGGAGAAAGCAGAGACACACAGCAACAGAGGAAGGACACACAAAACAAACAACTGTGTGCTTCATCGGAGTCCCCAGTGGTGCAACAACAAATAAACTGCCCCACAAGGAAAAGCTGTCAAAAAGGAGAAATAGGGTAAATGACACTCACATACTTCATGAAGACAGAGAAAACTGCAGGAAGCAGAAAAAGAGAAATGCTGTTGTTACTTCTAAATTAAGTCCACATACATTTTCTGAAGTAAACATACTGCTGACAAGAAAATGATGAAGAAATGAGTGTTACTCGTGGCTTTTATAGATATCTCATAGTGGGGCCTTTTGGAAAACATTTTCTTTGTGGTGCTCTCCTATATGTCCTGAGATTCCTAAATAGGTTATGTCTCCCTTTCCTTTTTTTTTTTTTTTATATTAAGATCCATTCCGAGTATGACCTACCTTTATGGTACATATAATTTGAATTTTCAAGATGATTACATATACATTCCCACATTCCTGGGGGAATTCTTTGCTGTACAGTATAGCACAGCATGAGTTCATATCCATGTGTTTCCACAGTTATTACACTCAGAATTTTACTTCAACTGCCTATCATGAAGCTTATAAAAACTAGTGTTAACATTAACTCTTTCTCAGATGTGGAGGTGTTAGCATATGTTACATGACATTAGGAAGCAAATTAGAAAGCTCCAGGAAAGTCCTATCTGTGCTTTTGCAGCCTCTGAACTTTTTAAGGACATTGGTTAAAAAACCCCCAAAAAAATCTAGTTTCTAATGGTTAGGTAAAGTGCTGACCCCTGGGGCAAAAGATGAGGTTAATATTCTCAGCATCCCAAACATGATTTTCTAGAAGCTTTTAGGTACTCTCCCTGGTTTTAAGATGAAGGTGGGAGGAATTATGTTTACCTCCTTTCTATGGCAAATAAAAGCACAAATTTATTGCTTATCCAGGTTACTCTATTAGCATCATCTTATGTGGCTTCTGTTGTCTCTACCGAAAGTACTGTTGTCACCACTTAGTGGCCCTCTGGCTTCCTCACAGGAAGTGGAAAAGCCCCACAGGAAGGGTTGTACCTTGCTCAGTAGTGAAAGATTAAATCATTAAACCTGCCCCCCTCAGAAAAAACAAACCATATACACAGAGGAAAAAAAAAAGAACCCATGGCTTCTGTCCCCAATAAGCTCTTTCTGATTCAACACACTCATATTCACCCATGTGCACTCAGCTCTACTGAGGAGGAGAATGATGAAAATGAATCATCCAGAGAAGAAAAAGAAAATGGGCAATATGCCACCAGCTGGGCGAGACTTCTGCCCCTCTGTGTGTACTGGAGATACTAGGAGGTATTACTTTATAGGGAGAGAAATTTTGTATTCATGAAAGTTAATTTGATTTCCTAAGGATATTAAAATCTTCTGTGTATCACATCATCACGTAATACCTGAGAAGCAGCACATGAGCCATCCACTCAGACCAGCTTCAACAATTTACTTCACGTTCCACTGCACAAGACGCTCTCCTAGAGCGAACACGGCCTATCTTCAGATATTGCACATAAAGAACACGAATATATAACAAAGTATAAAATAATAATACAGAACGAATATTGCTCCTGAATTTCATGATCATTATTTCTATCTCGTCTATTCTCACAGTGACTGCTATTTTGTATCACCTTATTTTCCAAAAGTCACATGATGGAACAGAGTTTTATAGGTCAGGTCACCTCACAAAAACAGAAGGAAGCACAAAGTTATTCTACTTGTTTCAGTTTTCCTTTTACTATCTTATCTACAAGGCTCTAAAATAAAAGAAAGGCATAGGTTTTTTTTTTTTCTTGTTTAAGTTAATTACAAATAGTTGTTAACAGTAAAATTATCCAGCTAAAAGCAGGCATCTGGCCTAAGGGAGACAAACTGGTTTCCTTTCCTCTCCTTAGAGAGGAATGAACACAACTCATCACAAGTACTTTAAATCTTATCTTAGGCAAGAATATATAGAATCATACAATTATTAGGGTTGGAAAAGACCTCCAAGATCATCGAGTCTAACCTTTGATCAAGCACCACCATGTTTACTAAAGAATATCACAAAGTGCTGCAGCTACTTATTTTTGAACAATTCCAGGGAGTGGATATCTTTTAGAGGTACTGATGTCTCCCCTTTAACTGCAAAGCATTTAAACAATGGACTTAATTTAGACATCTAATGATTAGAAGGTTAATGTTAGAACAATTCCACTCAAACTCTCCAAAAATGTCTTTCATTTCTTCTCCACATCAGTGCACCATACTGACCGTACCTGAACAGCTATACAGGAGGGTTCTGGTAAATGCAAACAAGTTGTGAAACAAACAGAAAATTCAAGAAGAAAACTTCAAGATATTTACCACCTGGCATTAATGGAAAGTTTGGACAAAGACTGCAGACATGGTACAGCATTTTTTTGCCCAGCTCACATCACAGATTTTACTGCAGGTGTGTTGGCCTTCAAGGCTTGCCAGTGCATGCCCCGAGTCATGCTGCAACCACTCATATCAAGCACTTTTCAACCTCCTGAAAAAAACCCCTCCCCAACATGCATTAATACATTATTGCTCTTCACATGAGCTTGGAAGACTCTTTCCAAACTGCTGTGTAGCTCCTTCATTACTCACTAGAGACTCCCAGCTGCAGCTTTCCCAGCTCTGTTAAGTGTTAGGATCTAAGGTGCTGTCCCTTGTGGTTCTCAGTGTGTCCTGATGATATGAAAAAACATCCTAAAATACCAGTGGCTCAAGCCAGCTTGGCAGCAGCACAGTGGAAACAGTGTGATATATTTGGCTCCCGTCACTGATGAGTTCCTCCGTCAAACTGTAACGAGGTTCTTTAAGGGGAAAATGTGTGATAGAAGACCCAGCAGTTGCTTCAGGCTTTTTCCCCTGGAAATACTGCTTCTGAGCTCTTCCTCACTGATTGTGGCATGCAAAAACTGCTGCCTTTCCTTGTCTTCGAAATCACTTTTAAAATTTGTCTCCAAGTGATTTTAGCAGGGGGATTAGGTGAAGAAAGCCCAAGAGCAGCAGGGACAGAGCAGACTCTGATTCTTCCACTCCTGTGAGACTCTCACGCACGTGAGAGTAACTCAGAATATAGACAGGAAGGAACTTAGTACATTAGAATCCAATACAGAAACTGTAATATTGTAACATAGGCTTCGTGTGAGTCTAGAACATTGAAGAGCTATGAAAATCTCTTACTGAAAGGGCTGGGCTGGTCTATTAATACTAGAGACATTTCTCACTGAAACCTAAGTGTTGTCCCAAAAATTGGGATTCATCACCCAGTATGCAGTGAGCCAATCACACACAGAGCCAAGGGCTTTGTTATTTCATATTTGCACGAGGATGGGTGTTGGGTGGTGAATCCACAAAGCTATAACACCAAGTAGAAAAGACAAGGACTCTTTTTATATGTTCTGCTTTTCTAATATATTCAGTGTTTAGTATTTGACTGTTTCTGAGTTGTGCTGAGCTGGCTTCTTATCTTGGATGGCCTGGTGATCATCAGTATTTACAATTCTATTATTGTCAGGCTGGCTTTCTTAATTTCTTCTTATCTTAGGTGTCCTGCAGTAGCAGATTCTTCCTCACAATCTTTGTTACTCCCCTGGGTCTATGACATTTGAAGTGGGTCAGGCCCTGAAATTTGATAAGGCAACGCTGTTGACAAAAAAATTGTCTTAGACATCACAAGGAGGGCACAGAGAGGAGGCTCCAATGGTAGGAGACAAAAACTTTAAAGCAAACATCTTCTGAAAGTCAGGAGAAATTTCATAAATCTTGTCCCTACTTGGATATATTCCACTTCTTGCAAAACTGTTCTCCTTAGATCAGAAGTCACAGAATAATGGAGTAACTCTAAAATCTTTCACTAGTGCAATACCTGGTTGAGAAACAGCCACCCTAATGAATCATCCTAGCCAATGTCAGTGGTTTGAAGAATGACTGGGTAGTCCTTGCATTAGTTTTTTGCCTACCAGCTACATTGTAATTTTGTCTCTGTAATAATTAAGAACAACATATGTACAGGAGATTTTTCCAATTGTGAATACCTAAGTTTTAGGTCAACTTCTCGGTGACTTCTCGAGTATTGAAGACCTGTCAAATGACTGACATCTTTATCTTTCAGTTTACATGTTCCAGACCTGGAGATATGTCCTAGGCCTGAACAACGTACACAAGATCTTCCCTGGGGCTTCAGTCCAGCCTCAAACACCAAAGCCAAACCATCAGCCTACTGCGAGGAAAAACCCTGCTCCTCATCAGGCCAGCACAAGAAGAAAGCTTTCCTGAAGCTACCTCATGTCCTTGGGCAGCTGCCAACTCCACTTTGGGAATCAGAATTGGTGGCTGGAATAGAGGAAAAAACATTTTCTGATAAAAAAAGGATTTTTTTTCCCTTTTTCTCTTATTTTTCTTGAGAAGATACTTAATTACCACAATAAAAGAATCAAACATAATTCACATACAGACAAAAAAACAAAATCACAACATTGAAAAATAAAATTACCCTTGCCACAGGAGATACCTTGCCAGCAGCTGAAGTTCTAAAGAGATTATGAAAAATTGTGTAATATCACTGTGTATTGAGAAATATTAACACCTATGAAGAACAGAGCAACAGAAAAAGTACTAGCAGTGATTTCTGTGCACTAGCAGTAAATGAATGAGAGAACTAAGAGATACCCTGAACTTCTCAAATCATGTAATTTTTGATCCTAAGATATGGCATTTTTCTTTCAGATGAAAACATGTTACAGAAATATGCATATAACTATCAGTTACAGGAAAAAAAAAAACCAAAACAGTAGTTCCAAAATACAGAAATTTAATCCAAACCCCTTACATTTTCCTGGTTGTGCCAATTACATAAATGCTTTTGAAGTCTCACTTCAGGACAGAAACAAAACCTCAAAACTAAGCAACTACAGACTACACATTTTTTTATGAGGAGGATATTTTTGCCAAGTTAAAAAAAAAACACTGAATAAATATAGCTATTGGGTTGATCTCAGGACTTCCATATAAAAATTAATTTACGTTACATCAGCATATTTATTGTACATAAATTATAATTTTAAAACTACACAGAAATGCAATATATGCTTTTTCCTCTAATTAATAATTATACAATTCCCATAATTATTAATTAATACAGTATCTTTCATATGTTCTTTTATATCACAGTTATTAAATGTATACAGCCATAAACTTGATATATCTGCCTATATTTTTTATAATATATGTACGTATTTGCTTACATAATAGGCTTTTATATACAAGATAATGATTAAGATGCAAATTATTAATATATTCGTTGCAGTTAAAGTTTCAATATATTTAATTGAAATTACAGTGAAATATTAGCAATATATACATTATCAAGATATGCAAGTGAAATAATTTCATTACCAGTATATTTAGTCTTTCTAAATCTTAGTGAAGGGACTTTTCTTGGATTTATAAACAGTCAAGAAACAGAGCCTGAATGACATCTCTCTTTGCTGGCAATAACTAGCAGTTAGGAGCACTTTGCAAGTTACAGGATACAATAATGCACTTAGAGGAAATGTATCAAATACCCACCTGTGGGCTCAGAATCTGCCCCTAGCCCAGGAACAGGATCACATACCTGTATGGAGGGAGAGATGCTCTCGCAACTCTCCCCACGAGGACCTGCAGAGGTGCACAAGGACCTGCAAACTTACCTCCTTATTTACAGAAAATTAGAGTTGCTGTAGCAACCCTAAGCAGCCCTGCTGCCCAGGGCCCAACCCGACAGTTGATCTTGTATCAGCCACAAAGAGAAGCAGAAAGTTGCACAGACCTTTTAAACTCCCTTGTAGCTAAGCTATCTCAAGTGATAAGGAATTATGAAACCTCTGAGCCCAAGATAATACCCTCTCACACTTATGCATTACAAGAAAGGCCAGCTCTAAGAAATCCTTTCAAGACCAGCCTTTGCCTCTGATCCCTTTAGCCTCTGCAATAGCCCAGCACTTGGAGGGAATGTATCAGGTCCCTGTTGCCAATCCAGAACAAGTTTAATTGACTTTGCTCTTTGCAAACACAGCCTAACCCCAATTAATCCCCACAAAGTACTGGAAGCCAGGTAATACGCGTCATTATTATAGACAGCTCTTCACATTTGGGCTTATTATATTTATTTACACAAAGCACAGAGACAGGTCAGGATGAGGGATCTCAGCTGTAAGTACAGCTGTTCAAATTCATGGGACTCTAACAATTTCCACAGGGTTTGGTTCAGAACTAAATGAAAATGTCTAAATGAACATCTGAGCCAGTGCTATTGCTTCCTCTGCCTGTCTTTCTGGATCTTTGCTAAATCCCTTTATCAGAGCAGGGATGATACTTTTCTAAAATTCTTAAATTTTTAAGTTTCAAGCACTGTATTTTTTTTTATTTGAACAGCGTATAGAGGACGTCCTTCCAAAAAGTTACAGCAAATAGCAACAGTTATCAGCCTGTCTGCCAAGTGCTGATAATTAAAGCAAATGCTGTCCCAGAGGATTATCAAGACCCTAGAGGTGAGTCATTATGACAAAAGCTATAAAACTCCCACAAGTACTAACTCAAGGGGCACTCCATGGCAAAAACCTCTTAACCCTGCTTTCTATGAAATTTCTGCTTCTCTAAAGTTAGTCAGAAAATCAAGTGACAAGAAAAAGGTAGGAATAAAAAAAAAAAATTCTGAAATTTGCATTAATCTGGATATTTTCTGACCTATGCTCTTATGTAAATGCTGTTGTTCTACCTTTGGTCTTCTTGGAGTCCTGTTGATTGCCTCCTGTGTGGCTTTCGCAGCTGCAGCCTCCAGCTTGTTGCCAGACTTCTGCCTTCCTTTCTACATGTGCTTCCTTTTACCCCTGATTCCTTCTCCGAGAATCTCCTCCCTCCTCCAGCTCTGTGTTTGTCTCTCACCTTCCACCCTATCATCTCAGCAGTCACTCCTCCACCAAGCATTTCCCCTGGTCTGTCTCCTCCCCCCTTGGATTATGCCCTAGGGTTTTTTCCCACTCTTCCAGAATTTACTGCTTTCCATCAATTCTGTCCTTGTTCCTTGGCATTGACATTTATTTTTCCCCAATTTCCATTGATACCTTTTTCTTTCTTCTATTTCTCTTCTTCTCCCTCAGAACAGTAAAGCCCATGGTATTTCTACCCATTATCTATTTTCTGCCCAGCTGTCATTCAGCAGTTTTTTGAAGTCTTCCCAGTTCTAAGAAAATTAATCCTGAGCAGCTTCAGCCATATGAGAAAAGAAAAGAAAAAAGAAAAGAGAAAAAAGAAGAGAAAAGAAAAGATTATCCCCCTCTTACCTGTAGCAGAACTGGGAGAGGATCTGAGATGAGGCTGGGAACAGCTCAGAGTTTTCTGAATGCGGTGTCAGGCAGGTTCAGTGGCAAAGCAGGCATACTGGGCTGCCAAAACCAGTGCTGTGCCCTTCCTTCCAATCCACAACAGCTAGAAAGGAAATGGGATGTATCCTTCATCTCTTTCTTATGATTTGAGAAGTCAGGGCACTCATTAGTGTTTAGCATTTAAAAAAAAAAGTCCTTAAAATTACATAGGATAAAGATTACAGAATTGTAAACATGTCGTCACAACATGAAACACCCCAGGCATGTTTGTGGCAAAGCACACACCCTCTGCATAATTATAGTCAGGCTTCTCTGTTTTAGGCAAAAAGTAACAATAGTCACTTATCAGATTCTCAAAATGGTATTGGAGAGGATTCAGGAGGACACTCCCAAGACTTTCTGGGTAGTAGTAGCCATAGGATTGTAGACACATAAGTGCTCAGTCCCTCCAGATTCTGGCAGCCATTTCTTCCATGCTGCACTCTGCTCTGTTAGTGGTTTTCTGGTTAGTTTTTCGCCAGTCTATCTCTCAAAATTCCTTCTCTCGCTCTGCAACTCTAACTCAGACTTCTCCTCCTTTTCCCAAGTCTTACTGCCAGGCTGTCTGCCCACCTCTTCTCAGAGGATAAATCTTGACCATATCAGAGCTGTACCTCTAAAAGTCTTGTGTACTTATTTCAGCATTGCATGTTCATGCCATGGGGAAGCTTTTTTTCTGCTGTACTTCTGCCTGTGAGACTGTTTAACAGCAGTTTCACATTCTAGGTCTTACTGAACATTATGTTTTCCGAAGTCTGTGTGCCCAAGGGAGCATTCTGGTATCTTGGTCAAACAAACACCATGGACCCTATCAGCTGGTATCTGTCAGGATGCCTGCGATGCCTCTGACTATAGTTTAATGTCCCTGTGGTTCTAATCCACACGTGCCTAAATAATGTGTGCACATTCAAGTAACATGTATGGATCTCCTTAAAAGAGACAGAACCCTCTGCGGTGGAGATGGTTTTTCACAGTTTCCCAACAGCTTTCATGGCAGACAGCTTCCATCCATTGGGCTTATGAAAAACCTACTAAAAGACGTTTAGACCCAGCAGATCCCGGTATTTTGATTTTTCATCTGCATGTAATGAGAAGAATTTTCATCTTGGCATGACAGGCATATTTTGACTCATGAACTCATGAGGCTTGTGAGAAGATGTTTTCTTGGATAGTAAACGTGAGGACGTATTTCCCTGTGGATATTTTACTTTCCTTTGACCAAGTAAAATGTGAAGGCCTCCCTCTCTGAGGTCAATAATAATCCATTTTTGAACTAAATACTTTATACATGCTTGCATGTACACATGAGCATACATGCTGGTGTCTTGTTTCAATTTCAGTCTGTCCTGAAACTTAGTGGGTAGCTGAGCTTTTTTTGCTTCTTGCAATCTTGCCTATTGCCATTTTCCACCATACAAGCACCCTGCAAAATACTACCTTTTCCTTGGAAAATTCCATGTGTGCCTCACTGAAATGCATGTGGCTGGGAGGACTTGTGCCTACCTTTGAAATTGTGTTGTGATTCCTTGCAGAGCCATACTTTTCATACCATCCAGGTTCCTCACCTGAAGAACGTGGCAGGAATACAGACCTATTTCTTTGGCATGTTGCCATGCTTGGTGTACTGCTTAAAGTGAGCTGCTTTCTGAGGTGCTGCAGATTATTTTGATGTGGCTACTGCCTTTCTATATAATCTTCCCTTTCTTATGATCAAATGCATCCTTGAGCAGATTCCTGCTTTTACGGCTATCTCTCCTCTAAATACCACTTCAATACTTCATGTTTAATTCACATTATATACCAGGCATGTGGCCAGTGATTCCAAGGCTTTTGAAGGAATTTCATGATTTCAGAAATATCTCCTATTCAAACTCACGAGGCCTTAGAAGTGAGAAGAAACAAAATTATAATATAAGCTTTATCTGACTTGTTCTTGTCCTCATTTTGTAATTCAGACTTATTTGATTTTGGGATTTACTTGCTGTGGAAAGAGTTTAGTCCTGAAAAAGTGACTGTAGCTAGTGAGACTTGATACAATGATGAGAATTTAAGCAGCCTATGAGCACTGTCCCCGGGTTTTACTCAGGGTGAATTTCATCACAGTTCAAAGAGCTCATATGACCCTTTATTAAATAGTCACAGCATAAATTGTCATATTCTACCAAATTCATCAAGTTTTTATTCTCATTTATTTTCATGTTCTCATTCCACCATGCTGCAATTAGTAAAAATTAATTTAATACACAATTGATTGACAATTAAAACTTTTCAAATATTCTGTGCCTCCAATGCATGAAACCTAAGCTTCATGGAGTGCAGGGGGAGCTCCAATCAGTGGTCTGTGTCGAGTGGTTTTAGAGGCACATAATGGAGCTGTCACATGAATTAAACATTTATGACACAAAATCAATTAGTGACTAAAATATAAATTAGTTGACTATTAAGGTTTAGCAAGGAGCATGCTAACCTAGACAGACCATGCAATGCTGAGTGTTATTAATGAAGAAATATTACAATAACAAATATTTGACATTTATGTCTGTCATAAAATATCTCTAATAAAATGAAAAAATGGGGTATATTGGAGTGTGTCACATTCCTCTTCAGAAACTACTACACCATTATGCTGTACATTACATGAGTGATTGATACTTCAGGTAAAGCAGTGGGATAGCAAGACTATTTTTCTAAGGGAAAAATCAAAATAGTTCATGAAATGTTCAGTGGGTCAGTCTCTGACATGACAAATAGACTTTTATAGAGTTTATCAAGGTTAGAATCCTTGAAAGCAGGGTTCTACCTGCTTTTTTTTTTTTAACAGAGAACCTAACAAAGCCATGAATAAAAATGTAAAAAGAAATTCATACACTGTTACAGCTTTCTATACTTGTTCAAAATTTAAAAAGTTATTCTGAGTTTAGAAACTGCAAAGTGGTGTACTTCCTTGTTTAAAGGCAGCCCGTCCCTGCCAGATTTACTCGGGTAATTGAGTGTTCACAGAGAGCCCCCGCAGAGCCTGGGGGAAGCTGGTGCCAAGTCGAGGTGGTGAGACTGGAAACTCCTGTGGCGCAAACCAAATGTCAGGGGAGGATCTTTAACTCGTCCTGTTCCCTAGGCCTGCTGCCTAAATGCCTGGAAATAGTGACAGCAGTTGTCCCTTTCTCTGACTGAGTCTGGACGTATTCAGAGCCATTCAGATGTAGAAGCCATACCAAGTGATAGGTCACAGGAATCCAAAAGTATTTACATTAATGAAGTAATGAAGTTACATAAATCTAAGGCAGTGGAAAAGCAGAACCTCCATGGTTTTATTTAAATTTTCAGAGATAAAGCCTGTTTATTTCCATGCTTTTTTTTTAGTCTCAGTATGTCTGAAAACAATGTTTCTGCTTCATTTCTGAAACCGAACACTGCAATATGCTAATGTACGTAAATCCTAAAATTGTTTTTCTCAGAAGTCACGAATTGTATGGATACCTTGAAATTTATATTGCTGATTTAAGAAGATTGCTATTTGTCCTTTGAAAAACCAGATACTTTTCAATTGAAATTTCCACGTTATTTGAACTAGAGAAACTAGCTTTGCCAAAAAACTTTTAAAATAAAAAATTGCTGGTTACTTAAATAATGAGAGTGTTGTGTTTGTTTATACAGTGTTTACACAGTGAAAAATAAAGTTGGTTTAGATTATTTCAATCTTGCCAAGTAGCAATTGTTTTAGTCATTAAAAAAA
Organism: Lycocorax pyrrhopterus obiensis; assembly: GCA_014706295.1. NCBI lineage: Eukaryota > Metazoa > Chordata > Aves > Passeriformes > Paradisaeidae > Lycocorax > Lycocorax pyrrhopterus. The sequence continues at coordinate 10,724,026 of JACSVZ010000015.1, forward strand.
CTAGAACAAACAAAACCCCAAACCCCTCAGATCTAGATTGCTCGGGTGGGTAGTTCTCTGCTATCTCTTAAAATATAAGTAGGAAGACTTTCTGTCTGGTTTTTAGCCACATAACTCAGAATTTTGTCCAACAGAGTCAACCGGATTTTTCCCAGCAGAACACTTACAGTGCTTAGCTCCTCTCCTACTGCAAAGATTCTTGTTTTTCATCTCAGGAGGCTTTAATTAGCTTTCATTTCTTTGGCCTTTCACTTGTATTTTCCAAACAAAAGTGTCTGTAAAACACCTTCTGATGAAAATGTAAGACTGAACATGCCTTATGTCTCTTGAACAAGTATTGACTTCCAGTTTAGCCCAAGTGTTCTTCAGCACAGCTTCCTTGGAACATCTGCGTGGGAGATCTTAAAAATCAGGCCAGAGGTCTATCATCAGAGGATACTATTAACATTAATACCTTAATACATGAATTTACTATTTAAAACTCTTATGTCTTCAGCTTTTATACACTAGCTGTCAGCTTCACCAGTCTGGTTGTTACATTTCTGAAATAAAGAATCCTTTAATACGGTGAACGAATACCTGGGCTGCTCTTGCTTCCTTGAGGCAGTGTTCCCCTGTGAATTGAGCAGTGGTATGAATTTGATCTATTTCAGTCTTGAATAAACATTCTTTTATTTCAAAATTTTCAAACTTAAACTGATAATTGAACTTTTCTTCTATGTGATATACTGTCTTTCTAATTAATGAGGTAAGTGAAATGATCCTAAGTAAAAACTTGTGTTCAAAATCAACTGATACTTCTATAATTATTAAGATCAGAATGCAGAATCCGGTGCGAAGACTGAAAATGTATCTTGTGCTCAAGGACCTCCTGCCCTACTGAGCAGTTTTGACAAAAACTGATTGCTGTTAAGTTAGGAAGATACTGAACAAAATGTCACAAGCATGCTTCTTGCACTTTGTGAGGACTTGGAATCGTACTTTGGGTCTCTAATGGCTCTGGCAGTAATTGTGGGAAGAATAGCAGCTATGCCAGAAAGTAAGAACACAAGAGCAAGAAACATATTGGGACTGAGACAGATCTTGACATTGCACAAGTTGTACTTAAATGAGTGCCAAGAGTGACTACTCAGAGGCCAGTAGCCCAAAGATACTTGGCTTCTCTTTTTGCTTTTAATCATTCTGTTCCAGACACGTACAAACAATACCTAACTGTAGGAAAGCTGGGAGGCAATTTTTAAATCCAAGAAGTGTGTAAAAGGGCAAAGGAAACTGATGTTGATAATGGAGAATAAGAACTATCTGAACAGCCTCAAGGGACTTGACAGCAAATCGACTAACTACTCTCATGCACGAGTATGCTGTGGAGTGAAAATAGGAGAAAAGTAAAGGTTCAAAAGAGATGCCAAAAATAACTAAGAAAAAAACCTAGATAAGTGTGGTAGGTTGGCCCTGGCTGGATGCTGAGTGCCCACCAAGTTGCCCTATCACTCCCCTCCTTAACTGGACAGGGGAAAACATTACCTTGAAAAGCTCATGGTTTGAGATAAGGACAGGGAAATATCATTCACCAGTTACTGTCACAGGCAAAACAGACTCATCTTAGAGAAATTAATTTAATTTATTGCCAATTAAGCAGAGTAGGATAATGGGAAACAAAATCAAATATAAAAACAACTTCCTACGCACACCTTCCTTCTGGGCTCTACTTCACTCCAAACTCTTCTACCTCCTCCTCCTCAGTGGCACAGGGGGGTTGTGGTCAGTTCCTCACATGCTGTCTCTCCAACTCCTTCCTCCGCAAGGAACTCCTCACACTCTTCCCCTGCTCCAGCATGGGATCCCTCCCATGGGAGACAGTCCCATGGGAGACAAGAACTTCTCCAGCATGAAGAAGGACAGCCTGCCTCACCATGGTCTTCATCACGGGCTGCAGGCAAATCTCTTCTCCAGCATTTGGAGCGCCTCCTCACCCTTCTTCCGCACTGACCTCGGTGTCTGCGGAGTTATTGTCCCACATATGTCACTCCCAGCTGTTGCACAGATTTTTTTTACCCTTTCTTAAATATGATACCGCCGTCACCGATGGGCTTGGCTTTGGCCTGTGATGGGTCCCTCTTGGAGTCAGCTGCAGCTGACTGTGTCAGACATGGAGACAACTTCTGGCAGTTTGTCAGAGAAGCTACACTTGCAGCCTTCACCCCCCCCGAAGGCTACCAAAACCTTGCCTTGTAATCCAATTATAGGAAGGAAAAAAGGAAAAAAAAATTGTGGATGCATGAGATTATAAAACATCAGGAATACTTCAGGTAGCTTTGACTCTTATGAGATCAGCATTACCCAAAAGGCTTATCATTTCCCTATGGCGTTTACAATGTTATTGTAATTGTTAATTGTAGAGTCAAGCTTCAGTATGAACACCTCAGCTTTCATATCTGAGGAAAATTTTCTCACTGTAGCAAAAAAATGGAGAAAAAAAATTGCAGTGAATCCAGTCTCCTAATTCTAGTGAGGTTAATTTATTATTCCCGAGGGCTGTGGTGGGCTTGTGTGTGTTGAAAATTTCCAACTTTTGCAAAAAATTGTTGTCGTTTTGGGGGAATTCTAGTGCTGCATTTTAAATATTGGAATACATCGTTATTACAAAATTCTTGAGAACAAATGATATTTTTAAAAGAGATTTTCTCTTTCGTTAATTCTAGTACATTGGTAATAGTTTAAGAACTATACTCAGAAAAGAATCCGATCTTTAAAGCTTTTTTGCAAAGAAATGAAAAAGAAATTACAAGAGTCGGTGCTGTCTTAGCAGTTTTCAAATAAGGCATATATTTTTACTTAAAATACATTATTACAGACTTCCAGAAGGTGCCTGGAGAGGCAGATTTCCTCCTTTGGTTTTGTTAATGATCTGTTACATTTCAGTGGGGGATTCTGTGTTTCAACTCTTTTTTTTAACTCAGAATACATTTGGACACCACCTCTGGATGTCCTCAAAAATGAACTCCTTTTCCTTGTGTTTCTAAACATACAAATGCAGGAAATAGTTATAATAAACTTTCTATAAACAGCACTGTTTTGACAGATTAACATTTCTGGTTCTTCTGACCCTGCACTGATTTTCAGGCAATAATCTAAGTGAAAAAGTAAGGAAACGTTCTGGAAAATGCAGCTGTATCAGTAGCATCTAAGGAACCAGTTATTCTTTTAAAAGAATCTGAATAAAAGTAAGTGAATTAAGTGCAAAAAAAACCCCATTGCTTACAAGGATAACGTTCTGTCGTGATTCCCCAGTGTCACTGGGTTTCTCTGCACAGAAAAGTATGTGAACAAAACAAGGAAGAGAACCCTTAATCAAGAATCTGACAGGCCTGACCTTGTCTGTGTCGTTAAGATGAGATCAAGTCAAAGAGAGGATTTCTCAACGTGCATTGCTATTTCTGGTGTCTCATCATCCATCTAGCAATTACAAATACTGTCACTTACAGTGCTGCCTAAATCAGTAATTACTTCATGCCATATAGGCGCTTTAACATTTGCCTCTTAAAAAAGAATAATTCAACAGCAACTGAAAGCTTGACGGAAAAACAAACCTATAAATCCAGTAGTTGCAGTCAAACACCTTAAGTGTAGTAGTATATTAGTCCTTCTAATAGCAATAAAAGTGCTTTCAAGAAGTATTTAATTATACTTTAATTAAGCAAGAGTATTCATACATGTATTACCACAAGGCAGTTCTTAATATTTTTATGACAATACAATGGATTGCAGCTTCTTGAAAAGGTGAGGTTGCATTCATATGTGATAGACTCATGTATGTTTTCATTGTAAATACTGCTTCTTTGCTAAGGGACAAGGCAATGAACAGGATTTTGAGATATTAATTTTGCCATATCATGAGGAGTATCTGACATACCACAGTCATCATCACTTTTTTCAGGCTTCCTATTGTGTTTGTTTAATTAAAATAAGGCTTATCTGAACTGCTCAATGGTATTAAATATCCTACTATGCTCCAAGGTTTCCACATTGCGTAAATAATTTCTCCTCTTATCCAAGTCGTGCCTTCATTTAAACAGAAAAGTTGGGCTGAACTGACAGCTCTGACTGATGACTGCAGATCCTGGCCTTCCTTCCTTCCCTCCCACTTCAGCACACTTGCTTTCAGTGATCGATTTCCTGATAGCTGCTGTGAAGAAACCACTAGAGTAAGTGAAGCTGAGCAGATGGGAATGAAAACTGACTTAGTAAGATTGTTTTGCTGTTCTGTGTTCTTTATTAATGTTTGGAGAAAGCTGAAAGCGCAGTTACGTGACCTATGGTTGAAGAGTCTGCTCTGTGTTCAGGTGTGATTGGTAAAGAGAAGCGGGGTGCTTTTTTACTTCAGCAAGAACTCTGGGCAATTCCTGAAATAAAATTTTTTATCTGGGTCGTTTAAGTTGCAATTTCTATGATAAATTATACAAAACAAAATACAAGTAATCCCAGAAGCCCTGTTTATATAGATCAAAACTAGTACAATAAATGCAATTACATTTTGAGAAGTATGGGTCCTTCTGTGTAGGAAATAATCTTATTTTTTAGCTGGGATAGAAGTTTCAATACAATAGTAAGTCCAACACTCAGTGCAGCGCATAGCTGGTTGGGATTTTTCCAATTCAGCCAGCATACCAAATTAATACACTTGCACATACCCTCACTTTATTTGCATAAAAAATCAATTGTAAGGCAAAGTCCTGAAATCCTCCCCGGCGCCAGGAATTTATCTGACAGAGGATACGATAAAAAGTGTCCAAAGTCTGTCTGAATTGGAACATAACCTGGAAAAACATAATCACAAATGACTAAATGAAAAATTCCTTATCTGAGGCAGGACATACAAATGTCATCCTACAGTATCCCAAGTCATTGTAAAGGGCTTTTAGCGTATTCTTCTTTACATGGAGTGTTAAAAATGCAGTGCAGAAAAGCTTTGGAACATTTTTTATTATAGCTCTAGCCTTAGAAATAAATCAAAACAGTAGAGGATTAATCCATTGTTTAGAATTCAGTCCAAATTATTCAGGTAAAGAATTAAGATAATATTGTTCTACTTTAAAAAGTGAGATAAAATTATTATAGTAATTTTATCAAGAACTAAAAGCAAATCATAACATTACAGCTGCAGTTAGAACCACTGAGCAGATCTCTTCTAGCTGGTGCTGTCTGCCAGGTTACTCATTATTATTACTCATCACCTGGTGGAGATGAGTAATAATCAAGGAAATTGCATGAGCAGCACCGATAATCTGGAACATATTTCAACCATAGTTCAGTGCTGCTGGTCACCAGTCCAGGAAGGCAGGTGGAAGGCAGGAGAAATGATGCAGAGGAGAGGCCCAGCTACAAAGCAAGATATAACAAATTCAATGGGAAACAACTGTACTTCAAGACTGTTAGAGTAATATAGACACACAAGCATGGATCTTTAAAAAACCTTAATTAAACAAAAAATAAAAGAATCCTCAACCTTTACGCATAAGCCCAGGGGTTTTGCAGTGAAAGAAGATGGCTGCTCTGAGCAGACATATGGGAAGGAAGAGCTGCACAAAGAAAATTAAGAGGGAAGGAAACTCACAGCAATGTGAAAGTGGAAGAGGTTTGATAAGACAGTAAAAATAGTCGTTATCTTCTGTTAGTAGCCACATCTTCTTCTGCCAAGGTGAAATCCTTCACAGCTATTCTGAAACCTTGGATTCTTGTCTTCAAAATATTTTGAGTTGGATATATGATGGTTAAGTCCTGTCTTTCTCTCTGCTGTTCCACTGTGTGGTGTTTTGGACAGCAAAGGAGTGAAATGAGACAGGCTGAGAGAGAATCTGAACCCTGATCACCAGCCCCTAACTCTACATTCCTAACCCCCAGACTCCTGCACAAAACGAAAGTACTTTTGCCAAGAGTGCAGTACCCATCACCTGTGCTTAGGCTCATCCCATTCAATGAAAGTGTATCTTCCAGCATAATGAATCCCTACGGTCTGTTCTGGAGCCCGAAAACATCAAAATTTCATTTATAATCTGGTCCTATGCCATAATATGAAGAACTGCTTTCTCAGACTACTTATGTTTCTTCTTAATTTCTCACCTAAAATTTAAGTAGCTGAAGTTGAGAAGAACTTTATTTCAATTGTTAAATAGTTTGAATTTTTTAGAAGGATGACCATGTTTTTGAATATCCAGTCTTCCAGGTCCACATGCCAGCACTAACCCGGTAATTTGAAGTCAGTCTTAGTACACAGAAAATGTCTTTATTAATTTGAAGCTGGGAGGTGATATGAACCCTGTTCTGACATAACTCAAGGAAATAGGTAAGCACCAGGAAAGAATTAATAAATGCCTCCTTTTGACAAGGAATTAATAAATGCCTCCTAAAATTTCCTTTTGACAAGGAAAGTCATGCCTCAGAGTTTTCTTTGAAGAAGCAAGCAAGAGTGGACATGGGAAACCTGCATATCAGTTACTTCAGTTTGAAAAAGTTGTTTAAATCAGCCATCCACCAAACATTATTGAAGAAACTAAAGTGGCAAAGCATGAGAAGGAAAATCCTTAAATGAACAAAGAACTGTACAAAAGATGGGCAACAGACTTCAAGTAGAAGTCATCAGGTTTTTTTGGCTTGATGTCATTCTTTAATTTTTACATCCTTATGAAAATTAGTCATTTCATCTAATGCTGAGGAATCTGACTGATTCTGGCCCCTGATATTAAACTGAACAAAATGAGCTTTCTGTTCCTCAGTTACATTCCTCTCCCGGCTATTTGGAGTGAAATGGCATGGTTCTGGGGAACAGAGCAGCAGTTCTAGAGGAAGACAGGAGAAAGCTGATAGCAAGATGACGTTTAGAAATGCTTTGTTCATCCCTTTTGCTCACTTGTTCCACCACAGACAACTTGTTTCTTCTGCAGGTATCTTTTTTGTTGTTATTTCAACTCATTACATTTTGGGGCAGTCTGAAGAGTAGTTTGACTAGCCAAAATGATGAGATACAAATATTTGGCAGGATAGGTCTTGTATGTAGTTGCTCTTATTGCTGCTAGCTGTTTGGCACTCCAATGTTAATTCGTTGTGTAGGTGTACTTCTTTTCATGTATGCAGTGCATAAGGAATTTCTATCCCCAGAGCCTATGACAGATATATTCAAACAGTGGGTTAATTAAAAGAGTCACGAAGAGTTTCTTCATGAACACAGTTGAGTGAAAGTTGAGTATCCTCCTTGTTTGAATATCTATTTGAATTTGAATTACAGAAAAAGCCACATGAGTATCTTAATAGTGGAGTAATTCTTTTCACTTTTACAGGCTGTTTTTTTCAAAAGGACACACAATTATAATTATTCAAGAATCTTAAAGCTCTAGGAGTGTGGCTTTTGTGATGAATTTTACATTTAATTTCCTATTTAGATTTTCTTAGAAAGGGAAGAGAAAAATCCTACAAAAATGAGTGAAGTATTCAGAAAATATTCTGGCAGCATTCCAATGACCATTAATATTTACAAACAACTCCCACCAATTTATTTTCCAATCCATTGTTCTATTTTCTACTATTACTTTACCCTTTAAGAGTAAAAAGATCTTTAATTTAAAATAGATCCCTCTTCTATGCAACTACTTGTTCTCTTTCTGTACCCAAATATTAGTTTTCTCTCTTACTAGTAGCCGTTCATATTGTCTTTCCTGTCAGCCCTCAGCTTTTAGATTTCTTTCTGCAAAGAAATCTGTTTCCCCGAATTAATTCTTATTTTTTGCTCAAAAGCATGTTTTTCTAATATTTTCCGTATCCTCTTTTGTGTTGTAGTACCAGTCCCCTTGTCTTCTTTGTCTCCTTGCTGGTATGATATTTTGTTACTTTTTTACACCGACCTCAGCTCAATCACTGAGTTCCCATGGTCATGCTCCCCTTAGTTTTAATTGCAAAAGTAAATATTGCAGGATTTCTGACCAAGATAACTGACTGCAGTATCAACCCTTGAAATGAAGTGTGCAGATAATGCAGCATAGACATTAAAAATGCAATGTGGTGACAGGATTGTCAGAAGTTCTTTCAGATCCTGGTTACGCAAAAATCCTCTGGACTTTTCCCACTAGAATATCTTCTGCCACTTGTCATCCTCTTGCCTTCGAGCTCTGTGTTGCCCAATACTCTGGTTGTTAATCTGATCCCAGAAATGTCAAATAAAGCATCTGAAGGATTAAAGAGTAGAGAAGCACTAAAGAAGGGAGTGCCAGTGTGAGGTACATAATAAAGTACAAAATTGGCTCAGTTTTAGGAGAGGCTTGCCTATGCTGCAGAAGATCTGATTAAGTTCCAAATTTTTCACTGATTTCTTAATTGTCGCTTTCAAATTACTTAACTCCATACCCTAAGTGTTGCAATGCTTTGAATTAAATATGTCTGTTTAGAGAAGCAGGGGTAGCCTGACTAGCAGTAGGTGTGGGCACTGACTGACTGTGTGTGGCACTCACAGTTCCTTTACTGTTTTGAACCACTCCAACCAACTCTAGCACCCTGGATATAGGAGAATCAGTGCCGCTCAGCCTCAGTGTTCCTCACTTAGTTATTATAACTTTTTGTTTTGCAGTATCAACAGAGTCCTAGAATTAAGTGAATGACATTTTTTAGGATGCTCGTAATGTCTAAATAGTGGTTAAAGGTACCCAAAGTATCTCTAGCTTAGCTAGATTTTCTGCCTCTTTGCTCTTTGAAGAAAGTCAGGACACTGGAGAAACAATTCAGATTTTTGGAAATTTAGTCCTCCTCTGCTTTCTATATACTCCAGGGGGAAGCTGAACTGACTACCCTCCTAATCTCACTGAATCCACTAAATTTGTGTCCCAGATCCTCTTAGGTGTAATTTTCTATCTCACGCTAGCACTGGAGATAAATTTATATATATAGATATATATATATATACAAGCAGAATGACTGCGACTAGAGCAGAGAATGAGTGCCGTGTGTGTAGGTAAGGATGAGATATTGTAACTGCTGGCAGTGTGGCCAGGGCTCTTGCTCTGTGTCTTCACCAAGGGGAAAAGCCACTGGGATCTTCTTGCCTATGTGAGAGCCTCATCATAATACTCCTTTTTAGAGTCTTCCGTTTCATTTACTTCAATGCTGAAACTGTGTCTTTTCCTTCACAGAGCTGGAACACAAGGTCCTCTTTTATTTCTTGGAGCATGCATGACCTAAACGGTTCTTACAACATATATAATGATAGTTAAAAACAAAAGAAAAAGCAGTGTAATCCCACTAATTAAGAATAAGTACTTACTATAATTATTCCTTAAGAAAAAACACTTATATGTTCCTAGTTTGCACAAATGTTGGTTGCACCATGTTTGCACAAAACATTCTTTAATTAGTACAATGCTCCCTAATCCAGAATTGCAGAGTGTGGGCCAAATATTCCACACTGCCCAGGCTGCATATTCTGGACCTTCACCGCCTTCAAGGCATCATCTTGGCAAATGGTGCAGAATCTGCGATCCTGATTCAGTTCTTTGGAGGACAGTGGTGAAAATCCCCACTGTTTTGTTGAGGGTTTTTGGTTTTGTTTTAATTTCAGAGATTTTTATTTTGCATGTTTCATAAACTGCACCAATGCCTACAGCCAAAGACACAAATGGCAACCTGCAACCTGGCACTTTTTAAAGCAGTGCTTAAGCCTTGGAAGTCTTGGAAGAACACAGTGATCATCTGTGTCACAATTTCCAAAGGGGTGGCATCCCGAAGATCTCTTGTATGGAATAACTTTTTCATGAAATTTCATGAATTTTGTCATTCTGCCAGAGTTTTAAAAAGAAAGTTGCGTAAGTCAAGGACCCCTATTTAACCACTGAGGCTGAAAATCTGCTTCCTCCAGCAACAGTGCCACTGATTCTACTTGGTCTTGACTTTTGACAGTCAAAAGTACTTTTGCATAAAATTGACTGGTATTTATAAACAAAACCATCATATTTTAAGGAGGGTCCCAAAACTTCACTGGCTTAACATAGCCACTGTGTAAATTTTTCTGTTTCATAATTAGTTATCTGTTATTATCCATATACATAAACTATAATATTTGTGATCCCCCAAAATACTTCAAATCATAACCAATGTAAATTATTTTTCTCTGCCTGTTTTAAAATATATTTTGAGTGCTTGTGGATCATCCCAGAGTTTCTGCTAGATTAAACAGATAAAACCGTTCAATCCTGTGCACTGCTGACATGATCATTTCACCTGTGCTGTAAACAAATATGGGGCTTAAGCTCCAAAGCTAAAAGATAATAATTCCAATATTGAGAGTACAGCAAGCATGAAGTATGGCTTAAGCTGCCTTCAAGTCCTCTTTTTGGGACACATGGACTTTCTTCTAAGTCACCACAATAGCCTGTGACTTTCCAAATTTGCTTGACAATATCACAAAGACTTGAGGCACAGGAGAGAAGCTGTACCAACCACATCGTGGGGACCCTCAGGAGACAGATTTGAGGTTAATCTTTAGAAGCACATATAAGGAAAACTGCTCCAATTAAACAGTCTCTAGAGTAAATGAACAAAGAGCTATTTGCAAGAGGAAGTATCAGAAAAGACGCAAAAATAGCTTGTGCATTATGAGTAAGACTCATGACAGGAAAGCCACAAGTGAGAAGTCACATGAAAAATCTGCTAGCATACACGGTCAAAGAAATCCCTCACTCAGAGCTGATCATTTAGATGTCCAGGCTTAACCACAAAAAGAATATAAGCTTAAACCAAGCAAGAATTACTTTTAGGATCAAGGTTTCTTTGTGTTGGCTTTCAGTCAGGTGGGCTGACTGAAAGTACCCAAATGGCCACAGTGGTGGTTAATAGTTGTATATCACATTTCTAGAACCAGAGAAGAACAAACCCCCTCTGGTACTTGTGCATGACAGCTAATTAAACCAAAGAAAGGTCTTCTCACTTCAGGAGTCCTTTAAGTGTTAACAGGACCAGAAATCTTGTTCTGCAGGATATTCCTGACAGCAGAGAAGGTCAAACTTTTCTAAATCCCTAAATTCACATTTGTAGATCACCTTGAAGTCAGTATCTTCTCATGAGGAGCTTGTTCTCCGTGTTTTGTTACAGGCTCACTCAAAACTCACCTGATGGAAGAACCACCCTAAACAGGATTATCTTTTCGACTTTGCATAATCCTACAGCTTTGTGCATTGCACAGTTCTACAGCTATCTGCACTTAAAGAACAAGACTGTGGCCCACAGAGAAAGACTTGTATGCATCTTTCCAAGTCTTTAGTTTTCTGAAAAGTTATGGTCAAATTATGAAGTCAGCCTCACCATGTTTGTTGAGCTCGCCCAACTAAATTAATTTATACTGATATGAGCACCACATGGTTAAGATCATTTATTCTGATTGAACTCCAAATCTGTAGTCAGCCAGAACTTGTTCCTGGATCTTAGACAAGGGATTTATTCTAAAAGCTTGATATTTTTAACCAGAAAAAGAAAAATTATACATCTTCCCTCGATCACAGTGATGTTCTAAGGATTAATTTCTTAAAAGCTCCTAAACCTTCTGTGAGATCTTTAGAAAGAGCATGCTTAATTAATTACTATTATCATAATATATTGCACTGAAGGCTCAGTGGAGAATTTGTGCTTTTAAAAACAACTAGTTTATTTGAAAGGAATAAAATAGGAATGTTGACTTCTAATTATGAAGTCTGAGGGCTGATAGGTATAAAGAGGCTACAGCAAAAAGGATTGGTCTAAGCAGCAAGTGGTAATACACATTACATTATTGTGTGTTACAAGCATTTAGATGGTGATGGCCACACATTTTTTAATTAAGTGGTGAGACAATTTACGTCAGATGGTCAGCTTGGACACCATTCCTGCGTGATGAGAGTGCCCCTTCAGCAGGTGTACAGCTTACTGACTGCTGCCAGCCAGAACTGAAAAATGAGCTCCTGGGAAGGAAAGGGTTTCTGCACAGGGAGGAGAACCTTGAACTGCCTCTTTTGTAACAGAAGATCTCCTAGAAAAGCAGTTCAGCATGTACATACAAAAAGACTTGAGCAATCATTTCTTTTGCTGTGTTATTTTAAGCATTTCTCATCAAACACCAGGTTGTTGATCTCAGCCCTTGATCTGTTTCTTCTTCTTGATCATTACAACCAAGCCCCTTTTTATTCCTTGATTAGTTTCCAGCTGGATATGTTCCCTAATACAGCAAACCTGAAGCAGTACAAACAGAGGGATTACATAGAATAGTAAAAGTGTAGGAGTTGCCTAATTATTTTAAAGGCATATTTATGCCAAATATCTAAATGTGACATGTGGCAGCTAGATGGGCAAATTAACCCCATCCTCATAGCTAAGTGTGCAACATAATCCAGGCACCAGTGCTTCTTTCACATCAAACAGAATCAATGAGGAATTCCTAGAAATTTCCTGGGAGGAAACCCATTTTCTAAAAATTCATGTTTAATGGCTTCATCGCTTGCTATTGATTAAAATGTAGTTTTTATCACAGCTCATATAAAGGTCAACATTTTATTGCTGAGCTATGGATCAGGTCTAGAAGGAGATTTGAATCCAAAGTATCTCACCTGGGGAAAAAAAAAAAGCCATACCTGTATAGTTGTAGATGATTGTCTGAAGGATCATTTTCACAAGGTTAAACTCCTGCTCATGGTGCCATGGTTAATCTCCCAGCTCAAATTAATCAGTCCAAGTATGCTGGAGTTCAGGATTCAACTGACTCAGCAATAATTTGTCAGGTGAAATACAGCTGCAAAATGGAAGCAAAGTTTGATTTAGTAAAAATGAGAGTCCCCAAAACTCTTAAAACTCTTCTCTAAAAGTAAGAGCATTTATAGAACAAAAAAAGAAAAAAAAACCTGAAGTGCAATAAGTAAGAATATAAAGCAAAGCAATTTGTAAGACTGCTAAAAAAGGTGACTGAAAGAGAGGATAGGACTGAGTTGCTGATGGTCTGTATTACAGTGCCATTTAAGCCTAATTATTACTGGTAATACTCCCCACCTCTTTAACAACAGTTGCCTGGTTCCAGATGAGAAATATTTTATTCTCATCCATAGCTTTGAAGAAATACACAGGATTATGCAGACACAGAAGACATGTGGGCAACTAGCACTATGTAATCACACACAACTGCACTGCTCAATCATGAAGGGTATGGCTCAATATTTGTTTGCTGGCAACAAGCAGAGGAATTCATAGGCGGATCACACTGCATCTAGTGCATCCTGCTCTTTGTTTTTTCCACACAAGCATTAGGCATGTGAAACTGTCTTAGGTTTAAACAGGGAGAGGTTGCCACTCTGAATTTGTAGTACCTTCTTACTGCTGTTGGAGTCTTACATTTGTATGTACAAAGTGTGTTCATGGGTCCCATTGCAAAGTGCGTAAGACAGTGGCAAGTTGAAGTCAGATACAAGTTATAGGACAATTTCCTAATACCTGAAGTGAATTCCTACTCCTTTTCTTTCATGTAAAATCTGTTCTTTAGATAGACCAAGTAAATAGATGTTCACTTGAGCTGAATGAAGATCCACAAGAGAAACTATTCACAGAAGTGTTACCTGAAAAGGGTATGTCCAGAGGTCTCAGATCCAACTTCCTCCTTAAACCAAGATTTTTGTCAGCTGCAGCTCTCATTAGCTGTGCTTTGAAAATCTCAAAGGGCAGATTCTCCATAGTCTTCCAATGCTGCATTATCCTGCACCCACTAAATAAAGAAGCTTTTTCTATTGTTCAAAACTGTTCAGCCTCTGACTCTCTTCTCTTCTCATAGATCTGCCACTATTGAGAAGATTTCGGTTTTCACGTTACAATTTCCTTTCAAGTAGTTTTAGACTGCAGTTACATCGCCCCTTAGTCTCTAAAAACACATTTAACAACAGTTTTTTGTGGTCAAAGCTAATAAAATTGCATACTATTAAGAAAGTTCATGCAATTGCATGGTATAAAACCTAATTGTTAGTTCTATAGTTAGGGAATGAGATTTTCCTAGCATAGACTTGTCTGGATTCTCTAACATTTATACTAGAACATTTTCACCAACAGAATCTAAAGATTTCTTGGATTGTTTGCACAAACTAACTTCCCCTTCCTCCCACTAAAAACCTCCTATGGGAACATAAGTATGTGATCAGGATTTCCGCACTAATTTTAATGCCATTTGCCCATAATTCAATTCAGACTTTGAATCTTATGGGGCGCTCATTTTAGGAGCATCTAATTCTGTCAGAATTGTGTCACAAAGGGCATAGATCATACAGACAGACTAAAAACTTTCCATTTGGTGTTGCCTCAACAGAAGCTCTTGCTAGTGAGCACCTAGCATACCAAGGCTGTCAACTGCTCTACTGCTTGCGCTACAACGAGTGCAGGGGAGCCATAAAATCCAGTCAGAGCTTTGTGGAAACAGATTTCCTGTTTCTAACTCTCCTCCTTTCCCTTAGGGTTTTGAGAAAAGTTCCCTCTTATAGCATGCTCGCCACTTTGTGGGTAGTGAACTATGACTACACATTTTTTTCAGTTCATGTGAGAGGCACATAGTTGCTGGCTAAATTTGGCTCCATGTGTTTTCATAATGTCATCACCATTCATTCCTTTCTGTTTCATGTATCACCTCAGCACTCCGCTGTGAATTTGTCCTATCTTAGAGCGAACCCTCTGCCAAAAAGTGATAATCTTTCACCAGTAGCATTACACTGAATTGCTTCAAAACCAGCATCTAGCCAAGACCGTGTCATCTCCAAATGCCACTGGACTTTGACTTCTGTGCTAATCCAGCAGCCCACATTTGAAGACACATTTTAATGAAAATCAAATATGTTTTAGTGAAGCCCAAATTATTGTACTGTCTCCTAGAACAGTCACATTAAATTCTGCATCTTGCAATGTGTTGGGGGTTGGGTGGTTGGTTAATCACAGTTCAGCCTCACCAGGGTGTCTCAGCTTCAACCAGGACTTCCTAGTCCAGAGCCCAAACTTCCGATGCCAGAACAGACAGCGAATCTCCAAACACTGTCTCTTTGCTGTGTGACCAGAGCTCCCCCACCTTTTCGAGTGGGATGACACTAAACATATTGTTACATGAAGAAAAAGTAGGTATTATTAAATTTTACAGAGGCACAGAGAACATGCTGTCTGTGCCTTTCTTTTATCTCAGGTCAGAAGAAACTAACCCAGTAAGGAGAATCTAAAATAAATATTTTTTAATATTTAACCAAGCTTATCAGGAATAGTGGATCTGGTAAGCAATAATGTGCACTTCTAATATTGCCTGTTGTTGTTACGTAATTCCTATTATTTAATAATATAAATGGCAAAGATAATGGAAAAAATAAATCTATATAAAATGTAAGATATATTTATTACATAAAATAAAAATAAACATACGACAGCTACATATAAGTGTAAAATACATTTCTATTACATGAAATAAAAATAAATATAAAAATATAAGCAAAAAAACAAAAATTGAATTTAATTCAATGTGAATTGTCATAAGTGAGACCATTTATGTGGAAAAAAGCTATTTGCATTCTATTATTGAATATTTTATGGCAATCTCATTACGTGCGTATTTGCTGTGTAAGGGGTGTGAATTCTATTTTATGGTCATCAAGAACCGAAAAGAAAGATAATTGATTTATTATTGTTTGTCAATAACTACATACGTGGTAGAGAATTCTGAGATTTGTTTGGCAGAATACTACATGTGCAATATTTTTGGTCAAAGCCATGTCTTTAGATGTAATAAATTTTTCATTATTGAAGTGAATGATTAAATATATATAGAATTCAAATTTATGTATATAATTCAAATATCTATATAGTAAACATCTGAAAAATTTACTATGGCAGAAATGAGCATGAAGTGCTGCCAGAAAAAGTCAGGCTGAGAGCAGGACACCAGCAAGATGAGCAGCATGAAGCTGTTCACCTACTTGATGGCAAACTGGAGAGGTTTTTCATTTTTTAGCATCAGCATTTTCCCAGTGTTCTGCTGCAGCAGAAAATTATCAGCTGCTATAACATCTCCTTTAAATTATTAATCCAGTGTACTTTTTTCTTTGCAAAGTGACACAATTAAAGTATGCAAAGGTTTGATTTTAGATATCTCGTTTGCCATAGGGGAACATAGCCAGAAAGATCCCTTTGCATTAAGGAGGACAGAGCTGATTATGTGCTGCTACATATGCTGAAATACTCTAAATTAAAGTTTAAGTGAATCATTTAGTATCAAATGTGTGAGGCTAAAGAGACCAATTCTTCCGTTCCCCAAACACAACAAATTTCCTTCTGCCATTAGCAAAGGCTGTTCACAGTCCCAGAGATGTGTCCATGAATTTTTCCGTGGCTGTGGTGGGTCACTGCAGTAAGCGCTGTTTGCGGGGAACTGTGGGGTATGTAACAGTTTACTGCCGAGTCAGATGTTCTGAAATGTGTATCCAGCAATTGCACAAGTAGCCTTTATTCTAAGATAAGTATTTTTTTTAAAGGAGCACTGACTGAAATTTTCAACAAAATGGAACTGTGGTTATTATTTTAAAGAAAACATGATAGGTGGCTGCTGTGGCCTTTAAGGCAGTTGGTTGTCCGTGAAGTGCTTGGTAGAAACATGTTTTAATAAGTCTCTAGCTGTGCTTCTGGGAGTGGTACAGAACTGCCAGCAACCAGCTGCATTTTTCAGAGTGCTGCTGAGAACAGCGTGTCAATATTTGTATAAACAGTTTGTCCTTGTTGTTTTACGGAGGGGAAAAAAATAGTGCAGTTTCCAACTGTGTCTAAATTTGAGCCTTCCTGCATCTTGAAGAGTAATCACATTTTTGAGTTAAGTAAGCAGGAAGTGGCTCCTAATCACGGAGCGATCAGGGGAAGGACCTGGGCTCTAGTAATGTGCCTGGGTTTGCTGAGCCGTAGCTGTGGGAAATGAGGGGATACCAGGATAACTGCTCCTCTGAAGCACTATCTGTGAGACCATGTGATAGCAAGAATTAACTACAAAGAACTTAAACCTCTTATATCTACCTATAGTGTAATAAATTTCTCAAATTCACTGTTGCATTTAGTTACAGAGAATGAGGGAGAAAACAGAAACAACCAACTGTTCTGTGACTGTGTTCATTTCATTAACTATACATGAGCATGTTAAGGATAATAAAATACCTTCTGCTACTCTTGCAGCTTCAGCATGGAAGCAACCCCACTGATATTCTTGTTCCTTAGCAGTTAAGGCCACAGAAGGATATTCCATACTGATACAGAGCAGATTTGAAATAAATTCCCTGGAGTGAGTAGAATAATACAGTGTAGTAGTTCAAAGGTCTGGACCAGGCTCTCATTTTTTCTATTTGAGAAAAGCACTGCTATTTTTTTCCTTTTGTATCTTTTCAGACTTCCTTTCCTGACTTGGATTTTTTGTTTTCATTACAGGTCACAAGATTACTTCTTTTCAATTTTTTTTTTTCTGGTGTAGGACTGCTTTCAAATGTTACAAATGAAATGGCAAAGCAGAAGAACCACAGCAGCCTCTGCCTCAGTCTTGACAAAACATCTAAAAAACCCCTAACAATAATATATCACCTTCCCCAAGCTTTGTGTTCCCCTGGAAAAGTTCCATATTCCGCCCTTCTAAAGAGAAAAACAAATCTTTCCACATATTGTTGATCCATTTGGTTTGGGTCTTTAGCCGGGAATGCTGTGCAAATGCCAAAAAATCAGTCAGAACTGAGAAGCTGCTGATTGTGCTGGACAGAGGACTCTGGACAGCAAAATGCTGAGTGGCTACAAGTCAGAGGGAGTGAAAGGAAGCACAATTACATGCATCTTGCCACATTTACAGAGAGAAGCAGATCCACTAAGCAGCATTCTGTAAACCAGAGGGTCAACATCCCACACAGGTAACAGCAAACCAAACCTGGAAAGTCCCTTTACAACTGGAAATGCGTTTGGGGGTTTGGTGTTTTGAAGTGGGTTTTTGGGGGTTTGTTTCATTTTTCACAAAGTCATAACATCTACATTACTGATATAATGCAGCAGAAGAAAAATTCACGAGGCATAGTAATGAAAATTCATTCAATTCATCTTGGTAACTTAGAGGGGTAAAAAGTATAAACTTATGTGGACGCTGAAAAGCTTTAGTAGAGAAATTTTCCAGCTTTCTGCAGCATTTTTGTGAGAGCTCTGTCTTTCCCATGCAAGTAACTCAAAACAATGTTACAGTTTTGTAAACTTCTTGCACCTGCAGGTTGTTTTGCAGAATTGTTATGGTTCTAACTAGAAAAACATTCAGAGATGGGTGTCTTAGAACTTGACCAATCCCCTCAAGGGGTGGATGGCAAAAAAACCAATTACCTTATGGCATTTAACACACTTTTGCGAACTAACATATAAAAGCCTTCGGAAAGATTATTAAATCGCTTCCATTTATCCCTGAGCCTGGACTCTTGTGTCGTTTCTCTACTCGTCCTTAGTGACAACCTTACACTCTCCAATATCTGTTGCTCCTAAGGAAGGTTTCAAAACCACAGTCCAGTAGGAATTAAAAGACTAAATTCAGGAATTGTTACCTGAAACATGAAAATTAAAATGTTCCTAAACAATTTATTCAAAAGAAGACATTATAACGAGCCTGCCTGTCAATAATTACAATACAATCAAAGTTACAGAATTATTTTGAAGACAAGCACAAATATACATTTTTCATTCAAAAAGCAGATTGATACGAAATTAAATTCTCATGTAAAGTATCTATGTTTTTCAGGAACTTCTAATTACTTCAATGACTTTCATGGTACAAATCTAAACAAACAAATCAGAAGTGAGCTGACACTAAGTATTAGCCTGTATTAGTTTATATCCAGGTTGTATACAAGTAGAACATTAAAGCTTACTAAAAATCATACACATACATAATTTAAACATTGTTCATAATTTTTTTTGTCATTTTTATGGTGTTCGTAGTAACAAAATACAGCAGTTCCTCAAAATAAAAACATCAGGGCAACTGTGTTTCTCTAAAAGCCATGTAGCCTCTCTCAAAAATACTTAAAGACCTAACCATGAAATTATATTGCTAGTAGAAGACATAGCTACTGCTCAGGTGCAGCATTAGTATGAAAAATTAAGACAAGTGGCATTTGAAATTATGAATTTCACAAAGCATCTCAGGAAAATAAAAATATAAAAATATTCACTATGTCAACTAGAAAATACTAATGAGAAGGAACAGCCAGAGATGTTGTTTAGTCCATTAAAAGAAATTACCCCAATACATTCCTCTTTAGAGAGCAATCTCCAACAGTTGTGCACAATGGGCAAAAAAATTTTAGAAGCAGCATTCACTGATAATCACCACCAAGGCAACAAGTAATCATCTGTGGGAAGTGGAAGTCCTTTACTTTGTTTATGGCCTCCAAGAATCAAGGTCAGTATGTAACGTGTATTCAACATTTATAAAGATCTTAAGCCTTCCTGAAAACCTGGATGGATGCCAGCCATGAATGAATGGCTATGGACCCCAGCCATGTCCGTGACAACGACCATGACTACATTAGACTTACTCAGACTTACTAAAATCCACATAAGTTTTAAAAGAGTGGGGTAGAAGTGCATTCTGACTTTGAAAAATGTGCAGCGGTGTGTTATTTCAGTGACAGCAATGACCCATCAACACAGGATGTAAATTTGTCTGTTCCTACAGGGAAAGGGAAAGATGAGCATCTTTCAGATCCACTGCAAGGGTCCCCAAATAACTCAAAGGAAGGTCACTGTACTGGAATGAAACAGGAGCCTTCTGACCATTCCTGGGTAAAAACTTCTGCAGTCAGAGGCATGTGCCTGTGCTCAAACGCAAACACCAATAAACTTTTTATCTTATCTCTGTTAATCCTTACACCCCTTTCTTATAACATAAACAAATCTCAAGCTCACGTGTTGGACCTGAAGGATCAATAAGATAAAAAGAGTAAAAAAATAATGAAAAAAAGATGAATGGAGAAAAAAGGGGGAAAATAAAAAAGAAAAAAAAGATAATTTGCACAGCCAAGAAAGAAGAAGGTGTCTTGACATTTTGGGACCCAGTCGCTAAAAAGAGGTGTAACAGGGACAAGTTCTAGGCAGGGCCTCCACAGTACAAAATGTTCCAAATGGAGCACAATGGTTTGCAGTTTTTATGGAAATACCTGATGAGTTTCCCAAAAGGAAACTCTCAACTGGTTGGACTAATACCAATAAACCTTGACATAGAGAAGGCTAAATCAGCTCAGACGGAGATTTGTCTTGCCAGAAATACTTGAGATAAATCAATGATAGCTTGAGAGGCTGCCCACAGCCATTTCTGTCAATGCTGGTCTCAGAAACCAGATTGCCTTGTTCTTCCCTCTAACAGGCAGATTTAGAAATCACGCTTCAGGTGTACAGCATATTAACTCACTCCTATTGATGATTGATTTGGCCGTGGGCAATGTAAGCAGCTGCTAGAAAAGCAGTCAGAGAAAAAATCCCTCAAATATCTGCACTTCTCCCTTGCCATAGTTTATGATACTGGAGCCTTACAAAGGTGTTTTGTCTTTCTGTGGTGAGTGGGCTGGTGCATAGTGCTGAGGAGAGGGGGAAGAGGAGCTCCTTCCAGCACCATCAGACACCATCCTTTATTTCCCTGTCTCCTGGGAGTGAGCAGAAGCAGCAAGTCCAGCTCGAGACATTTTCCCACCACCTTCCTCTTCCCTCCTTGTAGGAGGAGTTGCTCAGCCCCAGTCAACCTCTACCCACCTCCCAGGTCTATTTCTTGAAGTAGCAAAATTCAGTATTTGTTCCAAGGCTTGCCCTGCTTTTGTTGCATGTATTTAAATGGGGAATTGCTGTTCCAGGTAAGGCTAGAGGCTAGGAAGACATTGTGAGAAAACCTGAAGGAAAAATGTGACTCCAGAACAAATAAGTATTAATCCTGTGGTTCAAGGTTTAATGTCAGAACTTTTCCTATGAAATGCTTTATAGAACATATAAAAGGGAAGATACAGCACATCATGAGATGAGGACAGTAGAATCTTATTTTCTCTGAAATCTCCTCTAGAGGATTGCATTAGCCTGTCTAAGGGTAGCTTCAGACTTTTCATTTAATTTCAGGTTTCCATTAGAGGACATAGCTCTTCTCTTCTTTGGGAGACTCCTTCTAAAACTCATTCTAACAGAAAACTTTGTTTACAAATGTATTTATTATAGATGTGTTTTTGTGTGTTTGCTTCAGTGCTTTTCCAAACAAGTGAAAAAACTTGGCTTGGGGATTTTACTAGTTCTTTCCCAGTCTGCATACAGAATTTGCTTTCCCATCTCCTTCTATCTTTTTATGAACTGTGTGATTTTTCTTAACAGTATTTTTATTTTAGGGCTTCAGTCATATGTGTTATAAAGTCCAGTAAAATTGTGATTTCAGCTTTAAAAAATACTAACAAACACCTTTTTTGGTTTTGCTTCAAATCTCACCTCTAAGGAAAAAACCCTAAGAGGCAAAATAGGGAAATAAAAAGGGTTTGTAGGAGAGAAAGAGAGACTTTATGAGTTTGAGGATGGGGGGTATGGTGGTGGGCTGTGGCTTGAGGTGTGGTCATATATTCACTTCCTACTCTTCAAATATAAACCCTGGAAGTCCTTAGGAGGACCTGCACGGTGTATCCTGCCAAGAATTTAGTCATGTATAATTGTCCTCATCATTGCTCCTGACTGGGAGGGCCCCACACTGAGTACACCTGAACAAACCATTAGGGAGGATGTGGAGAGCCCATAACCAGGATGATGATGGAATCCCAAATTCTGCTGCTGCTGCTGCTGCTGCACTGGAGCTCTCTAGTGGAATACATGCTGCAGAGCTGGCTTCTCCTATTTTGACTGCCTAACAAACCACACCAAAATACTGGGCTTGATTGTTATTCTGAGGTCCTGTGAAGTGGTGTACAAAAAAGAACTTAACACATTTCCCAGTATTCTTTTTTTCAATACCTATTATGAGTTTACTCTGAACTCCTTGAATTCCTCAACTGCATCATCTGGCAGAGGAGTAATTCTGTGATTGAAGATAGGGTTTCTAGGCTGCTAGTACATGATGTAATTTGACTTGCATTTTTAGAATTTTCTCTATCTGGACACAGATAAACATCAAAACCACAGGATCAGACTGAGCTCAATTCTCTGTTAATGACATATTTTTGCTGGTTACTTGAATGTTCAAATCATTTGAATGCCCATCAGTAATGGTCCAGCAGAAGTGGGATGGGACTGCTGTGGTTTGAGTAACTGATATAAACAGGACGTGGTCAGGACTCTCTGTCATCCATTCATGGGTATTGTAATCTAAAACTCTTATTTTTCCTTGTGCTCCTTCTTCTTAAGAGAAACCCACATAAGTGGGGCTGCTGGGAGACTAGGCTGCAGAGGGTGGACTGACTCATTCTCTATCTTATTTCCTTTTTACACTGCTCTTCAGCTTCATGTTAGCTGGGTGCTCATAAGCACCAGGTCCTCCATTTCAGATCCAATATCAGTACAGGGCTTCTGGAAGCCCCTTGTCCAGCCCTGCTTTATCTTTGGATCCCTCCACTCCTGGTGTAATGCCATAAAATTAAGGGACAGAAGGTGAGGACAATATATAGAAAAGGAAACAATGCATATAAAACTAGAACAAAGTGGTAAGTGCATTTCTACTGCATCTAAGTGCTTGTGAAGAAACAAATCAGCAAAAGATTCTGGTTCGTGGGAGCAGCATGCAAGGCTGTGTGGAAGAGATGTACAGCAATGTACTTTATAAACACTGCCAATGGAATTACTGAAAGCTTTTTTTGGAAGCAAGGCATGCATTTATGCTTACAAATTTCTGGCTGATCGGTTGGTTGCCATCAGTGTAAGGAACCAAACTCCTATGTTGCCTGAGTTATTAGGAACCCTGACATATATCACTAACCATTCTTGGTGTTACCATAGCACTTAAATGCACCAAGTGGGTATCAGGCCTTTTTCTGTGTCGAGCTGAGCAGAAATGCAGCACAAGCCTGTCCATAACTGGAAAATCTAGTGCTGGACTATGAATATAATTTCTGACTGGATGAAACAAGACATAAGATTTCCCTGAAATCTTGTTTGAACAGCTCCACTATTGCAAAACTCCCTCTGCAGGCTCTTTGTAATTATCAATTAGTGAAACAATAAGAGATGGAGGGGAAGGAAGATCAGGAACAATAAAATGAGCACATCTCCCTAAATATGAGGAGGTTTCAGCCCAAGACCTATGTTTTCTATCACCACGTAAGAAATGTTCCAGTTTTTATTAAATGCTCAACAAAAGAAGGAAACAGGTAGTAGTTAAAGTTGAAGTAGCTTAAAGTAGTTAAACAATTTCCTTACCTTAATAGCTGTTTTCAAGTCTTGAACACATCCTTAAAGAAACAAAACATCCTAGGATTTTCTGAAGTAAAGATCCATTCATATCTCCTACGGCAATAAGGCTCACAAAAGTTTATACGCTTCTATTGTGAAAAACACAGGATAAGTTTCAGATCACCTACTTTGGTGCCAATGAGAAACCTGAAGAATCTTGGGATTAATTAAGAGAATCCTAATATTCACTGTCCTGCAAGATGTAACCCTGAATGCAGTCAGGTTCAGAGTTATATTTTATGCCATAAGGTCCTTCAAATTATCTTCATCGGAGCAGCCATGGATAATTCCACCTAACTCTCATCCTCAGTCAGACTTACAAAGATCAGTTTAACATACCAAAAAGAGGGGAGAGCATCCTTATTCTGATTTTACCAGTTGGCAAGTACTAGATATAAAGAAAAAATATGTACATTCTTGAGTGCCTATTCACTACAGAGAACGGAACCACTAGCCTACAGACCTATCTTACTTTATGATCGCCTTAGTGTTTTCTGTTGTTGATGGAAAAGTCTAAGCTAAATTTCACACTCAACATCTCTTTGGAGAGTTCAGGGGCTCTCCTGGAGGTGACAGGCTCCTACCACCGATTGCACCAGGAACCTTGCTGCCCAGCTCGAGCACTCTGACTCACCTCACAGGTCCAGGTCAGCCCTACTGTACACTAGGGTGGCTAATCCAGATGGTCAGAGTCATTTCAAATGGTCATTTTGAATCTGGACAAAATCAGCAACTGCCTTCTGAGGTAACTAGGAACTCCTCAGTTAATCTGCAGGAATTTCATGCACACTTTTTGATGGGTTTTGGGTTTTTTTGTTTGTTTTCATGTTGTTGTTGTTGTATTGTTGTTGTTGTTGTTGGGTTTTTTTATACTGTTTTGTTCACTCTGGACTCCCCTTTGAGTCTTGGAATCCTGTCAAAAGCAATGAATGACCGCATACTTGGAGGCTCTAGAAAAAAATCCTCAGCCTAAAAAAAGTTTTTCAAATCCTTGTAATTTTGTTTAAAGTAAGTAAAGAGGTATGTTCTAATCTGGCGTACATTAAGTCATATGGTATAATATTTCAGTGTATCATTCAGGAAGGAAAGATAAACAATCATGAGAATCTTCGTAGATAGCCAAAAAGACTATTTGAGGAAGAAGAAGTCACTGAGCAAGCTAAGTTCTGTAAAGGTACACTAGGATTCATGGGAATGAGAAGAGAAATGAAATGTACTAGTACATAGGACTTCAAAAGCTTGAAGTCCTTTTGCAGCTTCATAAGCTTCAAAAGTTGCATTCTGTCTCTCTGCATTAAATATGCTGGATTTAGTTTGCCATAACAGTGTCTGATAGGGGACTATTATGGCAATGATTTCCATAGCCTTCATACATAACATCTTACAGTGCTAAACTACCACTACAGTTAGAAAGTTTTCATAAGATCTAATAGAAATCTTCCCTGTATTAAATTATGACTTTTTTTTCCTGACCTGAGCATTTGATTTCCATTCTCTTGAAAATGCATGTTTGGTATTTTTAGGCTATTATGAACACTTTAACACTTCATTTCCTTGTTTAAGTTTCCAAACTTAAAAAAATGTGATTTATTTTTTATTTTCACTATTAGCATTATTTGCATAAGCTCAATTTTTTCTAATGCCTAATGCAACTTGTCTTTCATTTGTTACTTAAACATCATAACCCCCTTTTCATATTCTTTATCAATTAATAATGGAAAAACACATCTAAGCTGTCAAAACTATTGCAAATAAAAAAATTTTATGGTCATACTTTCAGATTGCACATATTGTACTAGAATACATTTTGAAAATTCTGTGTATTTTTTGCAAAAATCAGATCATAGCAAAGGTCAGTTGTCAATTACACTCACCTGGTGTTTATTTACAATGTGGTAATGTGAAAGTACATAACATTTTTGTCTAGAATGCGCCCCACATTTTCAATCAGAAAATGTGTAACAAGGAGAAAGAAGGCTTTTGCCTCCATTATGAGCTTCCGCACTTGGCTCTAAGAGGCTTCCCTTAAGAATATGATGAAACTGAGCGCTTGCTCTTGTATTATGAAACTCCTTTTGTAGTTCAGCCATGTAATGTTATTTCTGGGAAGAACTCTCCTTGGCGATGTTTACTTGGATGTTATCAGTTACAATTCCATTCAGGTATGCCTGTTATGACAGATCTGTAACTCTAAGATGGGCATGTATATCCACTTTCTTTTTGCCCTTTGTATATATGGAGAAATGAGACTTTCAACACTGTCCTCCTCCTAGAGCTTTGTCTCTTTTTTTTTTCCATATGATTTCCATGTACGCCCACACAGACTCAAAGCAATTCAGAACTCGGCCTGTAGTAAAACAGAGGTTTTTCTATTGTGGATCATAATTCAGTGTAGTCAGACACACAGTAACCAATTTTGTTTGCCTATGAAATTCATTTATACTTATTTTTCTGCTAGAGAAAACAGTTCTGTATTATTTCTGTTGATCTGGCTTTTTGGTTTGGGGTTTGGTTTTTGTTTTGTTTGTTTTTTTTTTTTTCATTCTGAGAGGTGTGAGTTCTGAACAAATGTTTTATTATTCAGACTGGAAGATAATGAAGCAGGTAGAATTTATTCCAGAGATGGACTTCATTCCTAGCTACCAGTTAGATATAACATCTGACATAAAATGTCCTTGTAAAAGTGACATCTAGATGAATGGTTAAACTATACAATTAATCTAGTAAAGGGAAATTAAATGTGTTATCTTGCATGAAGAATACGGAAAAAAACCCAACCACCCTACACACAAAGGATCTCTTGTCAACACAAGAATGAATGTGACTGTCAACACAGGGACATTCCCCGTCTCCCATTGCCCTTGATCACTATTTCAATTTGTGTTCATAGATCAACCACTGGACTGTTTTAACAAAATATGTGATTTTATCAATAAAATTACTACATCTTTTCATTTCTATTACAACGTGTTGGAAATTATCACTGGCTTTGGCCATTGTACAACTTACTGTCAATTTTCCTAATTTTTTTTTTTGAAGTACTCATGAAGTTCATGTGGACATTTTGCCCAGCAGGTCTTGGAGTTTATGAGGATGTTTCCGGCATGGCTGCCACCAACCACTGCAGGCAGCCTCCAATAACCTCTGCAGGCAACTACCAGTAACAAGTCAGATGTTCTCATGCACTGAAGTCTGGAAAAGCTCCTAACTTCAAGATCTTTACACAGTGTTTTCCTAAATGAGAAGCTGACCTTTGTCTCTTGGAGTCCTTCTGGATACTGCTGACGTTGGCAGTTGTCCAGCCACTTTGAGAAAATCAGTTCATCCGTAGCTTCTGCACCAGCTACTTGCATGGGAGCAGGACACTATTAAAATTCTCCCTGGAGAACTGCTGAATTTAGAACAGTGAAGAAATCAGGAGGGTTCTGAGGCAAAGGATTTTCTTCTGATGAGAAACATGCTCAGAAGAACTTCTGTGACAATGTAAGTGAGACAAAAAGATTTTAGTATTCTCGCTGAAGGTTTTTGGCAGCAAAAGATGAGACCTCTGTACTGCATACTTCAAGTGTGAGAGAAAACCGAACTCTGGAAGTGTCTATTATTTTTCATTGCCTTTAAAAATGATTGAAGGTGACTTGTCCAGATGTAGGCATGTACACTGTAGGCATCTGCAGACAGTTGCAACTCATGTCAAAAAATACATTTCAAGATTGTAACAGCAGTGACAGAATAAAGTTTTATTAACAATTCATTATTATAATTAATTATAAATAAAAAGTATACAACATGAAAGTGAGCAATAAATTATTACATATGCACAAAAACTGCAAAAACTCTCAGTTTTATCAATAAATTACACACTTGGCATGGAAATCGGTGTGTTAGTCCCTGGCCTGCTGGGTAAGCTTACAACAGTATGGTTTGGATAAAGGGGTGGAGTGAAAGGGAAGAGAGAAAAGAAGAGATGAATTACAGAGGGGGAGAGAGAGAGAGAGAGAATTTGCAGTCTATTATTGAATAATTTACAGCAATGTCATATATGTGTGTATTTGCCATGTAAGGGGCGTGAATTCTATTTTATGTTCATCAAGAACCAAAAAGATAATTGATTTATTATTGTTTATCAGTAAGTACACGTGTGGTGGAGAATGCTGAGATTTTTTTGACAGGATACTACATGTGCAATATTTTTGGTCAAGATCATGTATTTTGAAATACTTATAATACATTTTTCATTGTTGAAGTGAATGAGTAAACATAAATAGAATTCAAATTTATATACACCTTTTCTGGGTTGAGCTGATTTACAGTTTATATGACATGCACATATAAACCTCCCACAATGCACCTTGAAGCCATTTTCTCTTGTTCTGACGCTTTTTACTTGGGAGAAGAGACTGACCTCCACCTGGCTAGAAACTCCTTTCAGACAGTTGTAGAGAGTGATAAAGTCCCTCCTGAGCCTCCTTTTCTCCAGAACAAACACCCTCAGCTCCCTCGCTCATCAGTAGACTTGTGCCCCAGACCCTTCCCCAGCTCTGTTGCCCTTCTCTTGCAAGACAATTTTACAATTTACCCTTACTGTGTAGGATCACGTTTCCCAAGAGGGTGATACAGGGAGGATGCTGAGCAGGTGGCTGATCAGAGCCTTGAGCAAAAAATGCTGGTTGTGGATATAGACCACAGGCAGGCCAATAATTTCAACAGAGTACCAGGGAGATCATCATTGACTGTTCCCTTCTGAATGCAGGACTTTCCAGGTGTTAACCTTGAGAATTCTCCACAAACCAACGAATATAAACTGGTGGAAAAAATAGGAAAATAGGCTACTCTGCTTTTTGCTTGATAGTACTTAGGGTTTCAGCAGGAGTGGAAAGGAGCTGCCAGATGCCCACAGAGCATTGAAGGACCACTTTGCTGAATATGTTTTGTGTTCTGTGGCACACAGGTGTTGTCTTCCATGCACATGGATCAGGATAGATTGTACTGTAAAATAAGTAGGATGCTGCAGCCATCTGAACAGAAGTGCCTTCTTGAATGCATGTCAGCTCCAGAGCATATGACTCACTTACAGGAACTGAGAACAATTATCAAGTCTATTAATAAACTGTCACAGTTTTCAAACCAAACAGGTTGTTGGCAATCTGCCTCTAGTTGTGCCAATTTTGTCTGGCAAGCCAAGTGTATGAATTGTTCAGGGAATGTCATAAACACACCAAATTCTTTATTGGGACTGTCCTAAGACATGCAAGCACAGAGAATCCAGTTCCAAGAAAATTGCCAGGCATTCTTGAGTTTACTAATACAGCTGATGCCTATAAATTCAATGTATAACTGAGGGTAAGGGGCAAATACTGAGTAAGAAGACGTGTTTCTTTCTGTCACATGCCACAAGATAATCCATGAGAGCAGGTCATGTGGAAAAGCAGCACACATTGCTGAACCATGTCTGTAAGGAACGGTTTAACTGCAAAGTGGAAATCTGAACAGAGTATGGAGTTGAATACATACCTGTGAGAATTTTGATCACAAACACAGGAGTCCAGCCCTGAAGTGTCTGTGCTTCAGAAAGATTTAAAAACTGAGCAGATACAAATGAAATGTAAGACCCAGGCAGAGCACCACACTGAGGCACGAGCCATGACTGCTTAGCCAGCAGGACTGTGACAGGTATGTGAGCTGAAATCACACAGGGCAGTGCCTGGCACCCAGCCAGCAACTCAACCCAGAGGTGACTTTTCATCAGGGTGACTCTGGAGCAGCAGAGGACACACAGATAAATAGCCTGACAGAGTTGTGTGAAATATCAGTAACACTCAGTGTTACTTGCCAGCTGCACAGCACGTTAAAATAAGAGACAGGCACTGCAGTGGCTTCTGGAGAAAAAGTTACCCTGCATCCCATGAAAGTGCTACCACAACAGATTTAGTAATAAATACAAAAGCACAACATCAATCGCCAGAATAAACAAAACATTTGGGACATTGCATGCTACAACATGGTGTAACTCAAGTTATCCTACAGAGTGTCTTAAACACCTGCAGCCTTACCTTGCAGAATCTCTAATGAGAAAATTACTCAAACAAGCAAATATGAAAGCAGCCACTGTCCAAAGAACTGCCAGATTTTGCTCTGCACTTCAGTTAGAGGAAGACTCAGATAAAACTAATTTTGACACATGAAAGGTGCCGGAAAAAGAAGAAATTGCGGAGATATTTTCACAAAACATCTGTAGCTGCCAAGAAAACAAGATCTCAAAAGACTAGAAAGTAAGCCCACTTAAATTTGTAACTTTGAGAATAAAACTGGAGGGATATTTGATTCTGGAAAAGATTGTCTGATTTTGAGAAGCAAAAAACATCATCCCTGAAGGCATAGACTAATATGCTGTGTGAAAGTACCATATTGTTCCCCATCTCAACATGTCATTCTATAATTACCCAATTACATTTCTTTTTACCCTTTATTGAAGATGGAGGCCTACTCCTGTCTGTGATTTCTTAAGGAACAACACTTAGACACTACTGGTATTCCCAAAATGTCTGGCTAGTCTTGTAGGCTCTTCCATTTCCTTTGCACCTAAGTCCTGACCTCATTTCTTATGAGACCTGAGGTTTCAGAGGTTTACATTTTTCTCATCAACTTATTGAATGTGGGTGTCTCTTCTCAAATACCCAGGGAGCCTGATCTGTGCTCAATCCATTCAGGAGTGTAGTAAAAACAAAACATTTTGTTTTTGTTTTTCCTTCCCTGTCTAAGAACGGAACATTTTGGGGTGGAGGCCAGCCTAGCTCAGGAAGAAATGCTCAGCTTTTTAAAATTTTTCTAAGGGGAGTGGGAGCTGAGAAGAATGATATAATTTCCCTTTTCCCTTGAATTTTTCCTAAGACAATGCACACTTTTCTAGGGGAAGTGTCGGCTAGAGTTGTATTAATTAGAACACTGGTTTATAAGTAGAATGGAAGAATACTAAAACATTATTAATCCTTAAAATTCCAAAAGAGTTAAAATTCCCGGTATTACCTCCATGTGCTGCATGGGTTGGGATGAGATATGTCATGTCACCATCTCACAGTATTGCAGGATACTATCAAGACAGAAAGCACTTTAGGTATTTAGTTGAAGACATTTGAAAGTTAGGGAGATCTGGCTACAGAGGAAGATAATGTATAGGACTAAATCAGACCCTAAAATGGTTACAAACCACAAAAATAATAAAACACAACTTTCTTCTCTGAAGAAATAACTTTTCTTTCAGAAATTACTCTGAGCAAAGAGAAGAGTTTTCCCAGAATTATTTCAATATTATAGATTACTAGGGAATCTCTCTCTTCTGCCTTACCACATTTGGCTGCCATTCTCTATCCTTTTAAATATTTAGGTTTAACATAGGATTACAATGAAATTTATCTTTGAAAAATGTAACAATACCATCCTCTCTAAAAACCTACTAAAACAAGGATCTTCTTTAGTTATTATGTCCTGGAGTGTGAATGAAAGAACAAATATCATGCAGCAGATGTCAGCTAGCTTCCATAAGTTTGTAGTATCCATGCAGAATAAAACAGATCTCTTCAGAGGAAGTGCATTAGCTCAGCAGCAGAACAAGCTCTTCTACAGTCATTTCTGTAGGTATTGTTGCACTGTGGCAACAGCTCTTATGGAAATTTTGTGGACACTCTCCACACAGAACAGTTCAATTCAGCTGACATCCTGGAAATCACTCCAAGCTCTGAAACTACACACTTACATCCTTGTCACCATTCAGAAATCAGATTTTATCCAGCCACTACATAGCTGTGTCAGTACAGAGCTGCATGAATTCTGATGAGGGGACTGCAATCACAGGGTTTTTTTAGCTGGAAAAAGTCTGCCAAATAAAAAAGAAGGAATGCTAATCTGCTGGGAAAAAAATGTCTTTATTTTTTCCATAATTTGCCTCGCATGTTTGTTTGACACTAAAAGCAAATGTTAAAATGTTTGTTATTTAAGGGGTTCTACAAGTCAAATCAGAATTGTGTTTGCTTTTACTCTTCATTAAGTTCAGGCTATCAAGGCACAATGGGCCTTGATGAGTCTTAATATATGGCTCTGCTGGGAATTGGAATTGTTCAGAGTGGGATGTTGACAAAATATTTTCCCATTGTTTTAAGCTCTTTCCTTTTCTTAACATACCATGTTGACTGTTCACATTGTACTAAAAACTTAATCCTTTCATCAGAGATAGCAGGCATCACCCATTTTCCCACTAAGATTCCCTTTTTCTTTTTTTCTTTTTTCTCCCCCTGCAAAAAATACCAGATGCACCTCTTACAGGAGTCAGCAGGAGAGAGTCTCAGACAATCCAGTGGGAAATACATGAGCTCAAAGACCTCAAACCATTTTATAATGCACTAACTCCTGACTGCTCTTTTCCATTTTCTTGTGTGAATCAGCAATAAGCCACAAGAAAAATTAAACTTACCATAGCAGACAGACCATTTGTTAATCTTTGTAGAAAGGTCAGACCTGTAATATTTGCTGTGCATGTGTGGTAAGTCAGGGGAAATTGCCGTGCTCAGTGCAGCTCTGTCAAACACATCCCAGGCATCCTGTAAGCACAGACTGGAATAAGACTATTGATTCAAGAGACACTGAAGGATTTGGGCTTTTATAGCTTGGCACTGGATGTTGCCTTTCTTTCCGCTGGTCAGCCAGATATATACATCAAGTTTGAGAGTTCTGGAATGACCAGTTCTTAATCCGAACACAGTAGCTCAGCCACACACTTACTCTCAAAAATTGGCAGAGCTTCACTGATAACACAGACAAAGTTTCAGCTGAAGTACTGGCAAACTTGTCAGAAATAAGTGGGTCTTACCTGGTCCAATACTCAGCCAGTGAGCCCCCCCAGTGCTCAATAATCTTGTCTCACACATTGTCACATATTCCATTGAATCAGCACGAACTGCAAATACAGAACCAAGGATGATGGGTGTACTGAAGCCAGTACAGCTCACCTATGTCATAGCGGGACTGACATTTTCACAAAAAGGGAAATGAATTGCTGCTTATATCAATACTTGAGGAAAAAATGACAGGATTGAAAATGCAGGAAGTCTTTATTGTTTTAAAATATTTTCTTTTGACATCTGTAAGGTTGTTTCTATCTTTCCTTTTCTTTTCACCTCTGTAAGAAGTAAAAATGAATGACTACATAATTCCTTTTACCTTTCTTACAGAACTAAATGTCTTTGCAAATATTACAGCATCATCACTGTACTATTATAGAGCTAAGGGTCAACTTTTCCTTTTTTCTTCTGCTATTTTGTAATGTTTCCTAGAGAGAAGATGACAAATTAGGGGGTGGGGGGGGGGGATGAGATGACACAAAAATCTTAGATTTCACTTAGATTTTCACATTCATATCCTGTGTAGAGAAGGGAAACAGAAAGCCTAGAAAGAAGCAGAGCAAATAAAAAGAAAACAATATAAGATTTATGTTCTTATTAATATTTTGAGGGGGAAAAAAAGCAAAAGTAAGGCCTTTGTATCTCATAGACAAGCTTTATAAATTAAAGCTGAGATAAAACTAGTTGAAATTTCTTTAACAAAACAATAGAACAATTTTTGTTTGAAGGGACCTCCCGAGGTCTCTAATCCAACCCTCAGCTCAAAGTAGAAATAAGTTCATCAAAGCTAAAGTTTCTCAGGGCTTTTCATTGCTAAATTACGAAGCTTCTTCTGGGTCCACCTTACATTCTTGTGCAAAGGTCCCAGGAGCATTAGGATCCATCTGGCACCCCGCCTACAGCAGTCAGGCAGCGCGAGTGCCCCCGCACTGCGCAGGGCAGGTGACAATCCAGCCTGTGCAGGTCACACAGCTCAGCACAGCCCTGTGTGCAGACACTGCCTCAGCCCCACAAACATCTCGTGGCTGTGGCCCAGTGCCAGAGATAAGGCTCTTAACAGGTCTCAAAAGCTAAAATATCTGTCATTGAGCAGGCATCTCTGCACATCAGTAACTACTGAAGTCTGGTTGGGTTTGTCAATATTTCAGTGGGTCTTTTTCCCACTGAAATTTTGCCAGTGTTTAATTGGGAGGCGCATTTCAAGAAATTCAGTAGCCAGACAAAAGAGCTGAACAGTTTCCTCTGGTTGTAAAAGGCATTGTACTGAAGATTTTTCAAGCTTCTTTATTTAGAAGCGTACTGTGGCTTTGTCGAGGTGGACATAAAAGCACACACTTGTAATTCAAAGTCGAGAGGGATAGAAAAGATTTTTTATTTTCTCTACTGCTATTTTTATACTTCTTTACAATGGCTGTGGCTTATCAAGATTGGCTGCTTAGCAAACAATAACAAGGCTGTTTAACAAAAAAAGACTATTTAGGTAATAAAACAATTAGCTATACAAGCAAAAGTATAGTTGGTACATATTATCTACAACTTCTTCCTGGTACACTCTCAATGTCCCATAACAAGGACATCCTCTCCTTGTGTCCAGAACATCTTCTCTCATTGATTATATTCTTGGCCTTCTCTGTGGGTTTCACTGAAGCTGCAAAATTTTCACTATAAAACTCTCACGGGTAAATTCTGACCGGTTTCAGGCCTGACTCTGTGAGGGCCCCAGATCAGCTGTCAGCCTCATCAGCATACTGAAGGATTTGTATTGAGAGTTCCTAAATTTAGAGAAATCTATTTTCTAAAGCTTCCTCCTTTTTCATCCATGTCGTTCTGCTAAATTTTATCAGGGAAAAGGCAAAACATTCATTTTAGTGAAAATGTGGAAGAGGTTACCAGAGTCCAGTCTGAACAGATTGTAAATGCAAAGACCTAGACAGAAAGTAGGAGATAACACTTAAAAGGTGTGAATTTCCTAAGCTATTCCTCTTTCTTTGACTGGGACACGTTCAGCACTTTCAGACAAAACCTAAGCTACTTGAGAACTCTACTACCAGGACAATTCTATATTATTGGCCAAAAAATCCCAGGCCAGTACCACTTTAATATAAAAAAAAAATTTGCAACTGGAATTCAAAATGCCCTATCCATGAATTCTGAAGAGATCACTTGAAACAGCCTTTCAGACAGTCTGAAAGCTTGTACAGCTGCAGAATGCTTTAGTGGACATTCTGTATTATCAGCACCACCTAGAGTGAATCACCAGAAACAACTCCAGCCGCAAAACTAATATTCTTTACAAAGCATGACAGCATTTCAAAGGAGCATTTTCCAGACTTACCTTCAAACACTTCCATACCAAATAAAGGTGATTGAAATAATAGAAGAGGAGCAAGGTGAGACCATATTTTTATTATTGCACCTAGAAGAGGTCGAGAAAAGATATCAAAAAGCATTGTAGAATCAACTGAACGCTGTAAGGCATTGTCTATTAGTTCTGGTTTAATCATCAGCAGAAATTTTCTCAATCAAAACATTGTTAGTGATGATGAGGAGGAAGAGGAAGAGGAGGAGGATGTCTAAAGCAAAACAGAAACCTGTTTACTCTCTAGAGAAATAGAAGCAGATTGTTGTGGGGTTTTTATAAGTAAACTATTAAGAGTTTGAAGGTAGAACCGAATAAATCAAATGGATAATATGTTATAGACACTGCATGTTTATGAAATAATTGGTTTTATCTTTATTTATGCATATTCTCTTTACAGTCTGCTTGATTTAGACACCTACTTATTTAAAGCCAATTCCTGTACATAGTCATAATAACAGAGAATGCTAGGAAAATTGTATTATGGGATGCACATTAATTTTCCATTGTTTTCCATCTAGGAAAAATTATATAAATGAGGATACATTTACACCCATCCAGTAAACTGAATAGTTTACCCTCACCCTATTCCAGTTTGATACCGTAAAAATTAAATGCAAAATGAATAGAGTTATACTAGTAAATGTGTGGAACAACTCAGTAGTGAAGTGAGCCTTTAATTTTGAGATGATGTTCATCTCCATGAATTGTGACCACATCAGTTAATGTTTAGTTCTGTTAGTTTTCAGAAATGCTTACTTTTCAATCCCCCCCGAAATCCATAGGAACATTGTACTTGCCTACAGTTCTGATAAACAGACACCTGGCACTGATATCACACTTCCAAAGCTGCTCTTTTCATTTTTCAAACAAATCAGTTCTTACTATGGCTGTGTAAAGATCTTACGATGGCCTATTTTAAACAATAAACAAAGTAGGAATATAAGCTTAACAAAACAGAACTCTCTTGCATTGTAAATATATATGCAAAAATTCAGCCACTAACAAGCACTGATTGTTTATTTCTGGCACCTCAGTGCAAGGAGACTGAAAACTGGGTGGCTTCGTGTGCTGCTGACTGAGAAGAATACATTGACAAACCACAACTTTGTGTCTTTACTGCAGCTTGTGATCTGAAAATTAAGCCTGAGAAGACACTCGGTGCTGAATGGGATGAGCACAGCAAAGGATCTGTCTTTTTTCAGAAGACAGCTCTCTCCAGCTCTAATGGCTCAGAATTCATGAGTGCACTGGTGGTACTTATTCTGCTCACTCTCATCTTCCCCACCCAGTACCAGTTGCCTTCCTGTCTGAGGTCCACACACTTCTGCTGTGGGGAAGTCTCTTTTCACTAGGATGGGATGAGTTTGCCTCTGGCCCTCTTCCTCATTTATCTTCTGACCTAAAAATACTTCTAACATAAATCAAAATAACCTGCATGCTTATTTTGCCATTAAACATTATTTTCATGCTGAACCTTATGTATTTATATACTGTGAAACATTAGAGCATTATTAACTAGTATTAGTGAATAATTGTAGAATCATAATATAATTTCATGTTTCTGCTTTTTATATAACCAAAATACTTTATAAAGTGAGTAAGTTTAAGTCCAGAATTAATTATAGTATTTCACACTGGTGAGATTTATTTGATTTAAAGCCTTAATCTGAAGAGAAGGGACAAAAAAAAATGTATTTTTTATCTTTTAGTTTTGACAGTAATTCTACACTTTTTCACTGCCACACTATTACAGCAGATATATTTTCTCAATACACTGCTGACAGTACATGCCAAGTAATATTTCCATCATATTACATAAAACATTTCTATAATCCTATTGCACTGTGAATAAACTAAAATGAAATTATTACATCAGTGGGGAGAATCTGACCTGTGTCCTTTCTTACATAAGAAAAGGTGTGGTGCTTTCAGCCAAAACTGATGACTGCTAATAAATAATTTTAAAAAATGGAAAAGAGTCTGACATTAATCAAGGAATGTCTGTGCAAAATTATTACAAAGATGTTACAAATTGCAATAAGATGTCCTTTACCATTCCAAGAAAATAAATGTACTTGCCATAATATGAAAAGTGCAGAAAATATTCTGCATGCTAGTTAATAAATCAAAAATAATAAATCAAAAATAATAAATCAAAATAATAAATCAAAAATTTCTTGACTATGTAAATTCAAATTCTGTCATTTGAAAATAAAGGATACATGTATTTAGAGCTATGGGCACCGAGAAAGATGAAAAGCAAAAAATGTAGTGGTTTTTTTTTTTTTTTTGCTTCAGGGCACCACAGTGCTTCACAAGCTGAAATTTTTACTCTATATTATTCCCAATTCTATTGTTTCTAGACATTTTGCACATTTTTTTGGAGTGTGTGAAACAAAACCTCCCTGAACAAGAAGAGAGATTGATCCATACCTCGGTTTGATCTTGAATGGATAACTTTAATTCTATGACATCATAACACTACCTTTTTGTTTGCCTATGTAAATCCTTGACTGTAGCATCTCCAGGTCATGTGACAGGTGAAAAAGGACCACTTGATCTGAAGGCTGACCAGAAAGGTTGAATGGGATTTAAAAATTTTCTTTAAGCACAGATGGTTGTCCTTCTGAATTAAAGCAACTGGTCTGATAAGAAGTAAATCAGCTGCATAAAGAGAATTTTTAACATCTCAAGATGGGCAGTGGAGCCAGCTCGGAGAGCAAGGAGTCGGCCAGGAGATCCAGAGAACTGGAGAAGAAACTCCAGGAAGATGCAGAGAGGGAAGCCAGGACAGTCAAACTGCTACTCTTGGGTAAATAGAATAAAAATTGCTCATTTTTGCTCATTAATTGCTAATGCTTTTCCATTGAGGGATTGTTTAGCTCTGGAATTACATTTCAGTGCAGTGAATGTCTCACCTCTCACTATTTTATTTGAAGAAAATTCTGTAATATGTGTTTAAAATGTTTTCTGGTTGTGGCCACTTATGAAGTCACGAGGAATAGGCTGGAAATGGCCATGTCACTGGATGTATTCAATTTCAAATGTTATAAATCCTTGACTTTGAAAATGTTTGAGAAATTAGAACCTGCTGTTAGAATAAATGTTGTGATACAAACTTACACAGAACATAGCACACTTTTTTCATGGATCTATATGCATTCATTTGCAGGAAGATTAAGTAAGGTAAGTGGTTACATTAAAAATCCTCAGGTGTCACAAAGTATTGATATTGTTTATCTTGCAAAGTGTTTCGCTCCATTTTTTAAAGAAGCAGAAAGTGATTTAGAATGGCTTTTTTTCATGTATAATGGAGAGTGGATGGAGAAGTACTGAGATTAATACAGATAAATATTCTCACAAACTGCTACTTCTAATCCACACTATGATAAATTTATTAGCAGCCAGGAGATGTAGTGGCAAAAGAAAGGAAATTATTTTTCTTGATACAGCTTTATTCTTGTCTATTTTTTCCCATGGCGCTGTGCAGCTTACAAGAAATATCCAAGAGCACATTAACATCACCACTGTCTTAATATTTTTCTTCTAACAACCTCTTACAAAAGTTAACAAAGGTTTCTCCCAATGAATAGAAAAAGTCTTTGATCATTGAAATGTTTCTCTTTTTGCCTTCCTTGTAACTGCAGTTCTTGCAATTGCTTTTAAACTGACATTTATTCAGACATAACTAGATCTCTTAGATAAAGTAAATCAACTCTGTTGTTTTGTATATTATGAAAAAAGTCTATTTATACCTGTTAAAAATTGAAAAATTATTATTCAAAAATAAATAAGAGAAGAATATGCAGGTTTCTTAAATAATAATATGAAAGCAGAAGTTTGATACTCTTTATGTGCCATCAGTATTTAGATTGTGGCTTACAAAGCTTTTCAGTCTGGTTAAGAATTCAAAGATTTTCTGTGCCATATTAATATAAAATATTGCCCCTAATGAGGAAAGCTTAAATTGGTCAAAAAAAAACCCAGAACAATATTTTAATTTAAAATGCCATAAATTTAAAATAATTCCTATTTTTTGTTATGAAAAGGAATTGTGACATTGAGTTAGAACCAGGATCCATCTAATTCAGCATCCTATCTTTGACCTTATCTAACCTTATCCATGAGGAAGAAGTAAGAAATCCTTTAAGAGGAATGTATAGGATAAAGAAGAATTTTCCAGATAAAGGGGACTTTATAAGTTAAGCAGTTTGATCTTCAAGCTTTTATGCTCTCACAGTATTACTGAAGGCTGTTTTACACCAGGATGTCAAGTAAATTACCCCCCCCCCCCCGAACATATGTAGGTATTTAGTATTAAGGACTTTAGTTTTAAATGTTTCCTAATGTATATGATCAGTCTTCTTCTGACACTATAAATATCAGCCTTGAGACCCTTTTAGTAAAATACTTTGAAATTCAATGCAAGCTACATGAAGAAGACTTATATTAAGTTCATTTCAAACCTGAATATATTTCAGTTTCATTAGCTACCCAAGCACTCTTCATGAGACAAGATGATCGTTTGGATCTGAAATACTTCTTTATAGGTTTTTACAGTATGTTCCTTTACTCACATCACACATGATAAAAATTCAAATTTTTCAGTGGGTAATGTTTTGGAAGGCTTTTTTTCTCCTGAACAACAGATTGGAAAGTCTGGGTAAAAAACATATTGAAGAGACAAAAAAAATGTAATATACTTAAAAACTTGAATTTTCTTGTTCTTAAAAGAAATGAGAGGTGAATAAACTGTGAGTCTGGAGCCTATTGCACCACCAGAGTGAAAGTGTCTCTTGAACACCTGAAACCAGAGATGCTGAAGCAATGTGCATGAGGGGGCTCCATATCACCCCTTCCATAGGGGCTGTGTGAAATGGATAGAGAAGAAAGGATTAAATCTACTGTGTTCAGATTTGTTATCTTTCCATACCTCCGAGGTGATATCAGAAATGATACAAATTTTAGACTTCATAAATCAAGGGCAGCTCTAGTCAAGCCAGCCTAGTCCTAGCTTTCTGTTCAGTCAGACTTCATGTTGCCTTTATACTGCAAAGTGGATGTCATAATTTCTTTTGCAATAGGCAGATTGGTAGAAAATACTCAGAAAAAAAATGAGATGTATATCATTACTTTTTCAGTGTAATCATTTTTTTCCTTACACTTAAAATGTAAAAAAACAATGTATTCTGACTATTTTCTGAGAGAATTATTTAAAATCTAGTGTGATCTCTCTACAGCCTCCAGCAGATCCCTTTACAAAAAATAGAAATTATATTCAGAAAAAAAAGGCACCATATTTGTTTATATGAAGTTCAATGACCCGGGCAAACACAGTCTCTGGGTTGAGATTATTTACAGTTTATATGATATGCACATATAAACTGGGGGAGGAGGCAAATTATGTCACTTTCTGACGTTCGTCACAAGTTGTCCAGGAGCCAAGAGGGTTAAGTCCTCTATGCTAGGACCAACATGTCCACAAATCTGGTCTCTATAGATTTATACTTCAAAAAGATCAGGTTGTTTTATGAGTCTGGAACAAACTCCAAGAACTCCAAGGAGAAAGTTTTATTTCCTTTGTATCAGGACCATATCTGGCCTGCCACATCACATGTAGTTTATATGCTTTGCAGGATGCCAGCTTTCAATTTATAGGTGTGCAAAGTACAGTGCATGTTGTATAATTAAACCCTGTTGGTATGCACTAGCCAAACTCTCACTCGAGACCAGGATCCACACCAGGATCCAATTATTAATTAAGACCACCTCAACCGAAAGTACTCATTAAGCTCCTACAAACAGCTGTGGCTGCAGGGCAGGCATTAGCCCTATAAATCAAGCCCTGGGAGGAGCCAAAGGAAAGGAGGTGGTTGTTCCTGGTTGCTGTGTGTTTTGTGCTGCTGGAGCTCTGCTCTGAGAAATTATAATCCAAGACTCGGAAGACTGCGAGCTCCGGCACAAGTGCACATTCCAAATATGGCCAAAATAGCTGATGCTCACAGTGATGTTTCACAGAAATAAGAACTTAGATTCAGTTTAAATAATCATTACAATTTTAACTTATTTATTTTCAAAGTATTACTCCATGTCTCATTGTCCACAGTTTTCAGTGTCAGGACAAAAGCCACCCTTAATAGAACCGGTCATCCTCATCTCACTTTACTCCCTTTGGGGGCACAACTCACACAATTTAATTTAAACATCTGCTTCAGGGGAACAGAAGTTGAAGATGTTTGGTTTAGGCTTAGCAGCAAATATTTTTTTCCACTGACTATAAGAGGTCTCTGGTAAGTAGTCTGAATGTAGAAATTTATAGATATTTAACACCAGTTAAATTAATCAGTTACTGTAGTAGTGAAGTTTAACTTCCTGTTATTAAAATCTAACCTATGGAAACATAGGCTTTGAGCACAAAGACAGACCAATAATCCTATTGATGGGAATATACCGATTTTCTTTTTTGGAGGGTGGGACAGTGTGTAAGGACTTTATTCTCTCAAGAGGGTTTGATCTTAGGGTTTTTTCCTCAAGTTTCTTTCTCTCATAGAGTAAGATTGTTGAGTCTGGTAAGAGGATGAGGAAGATATGATTTCCTTTCTAGTTCACAATATCCAGAGATCTGAATAGCTCAGACAGGGGTGTGAAACATTTTCTGATTTTAATTTTAATTTTTTCTTTTCCTGCTTTTTGCTGATTTATGTCATTGTCAGTGGGTTTTCTAACAGGTTTCAAACAAAGTATTCAATAGGGGTTTTTATTTCCTTACATTTAATTCTAGAAAGTTTCTTAAACTAAACCTTTCCTTCCACATAGATAATAACTGTAAAGAGATAGTAAGTCTTTATCTGAGACACAAAAGCACCAAATTATATATGTTCCTCAATGTCTCAGCAGATGCTAATCTTGAAAGCTTGTACTGTCCACAACTATTCAAACAAATTCTGCTTAGAAAAACAATAATGTCAAGTTACAGCTGAGGGCCTGGG
This sequence comes from Lycocorax pyrrhopterus obiensis, assembly GCA_014706295.1. Lineage (NCBI taxonomy): Eukaryota > Metazoa > Chordata > Aves > Passeriformes > Paradisaeidae > Lycocorax > Lycocorax pyrrhopterus. The sequence continues at coordinate 10,765,734 of JACSVZ010000015.1, forward strand.
TTCTGTTTCCCCTTACATTTGAGAGATTCTCACAGGGTTTCAAGGCACCTCAAATTTTTCTCTATTTCTGCTCTCTATATGCCTTAGTGTCCTGTGGGAAAGAGGTTGAGCAGTCCCAGAGCAGCAGGGAGATTTGTGTCCAGCTGCTGGAGGACAGCTCCTTTGCAGCCTTGCAAGTTCTTCTGGAGCCTGCTCTTCAGGCCCAGGGTGCCCAGAGTCATGGTAGGCTTGGGACACGGTGGGATGCAGTTCTGGAATACCCAAAGCAAGAAGAGATGCAGGTTACAGCCAGCCAGAGTTCAGCACCTCACTGAAGGTGAATGGGGCATGTCCTGTGGCATGGTGGATGTGATCTCTGGGAAGAAGTGTCAATCTTACTGGTGGGGGTGGGACATCTTTCAGCTCCCAGGAACAGTGTCAGAGTTTCAGGCATTGACTGAAACTTTTGTGCCAGTATTTTCTGTGCAGTTATCCGTGTCAAGGAAAGAGAGACGGAAATGAGAAGTAAATTTAAGCTAGATCTTAAATATGTGAAATACAAAAATATGGCTGTGACATATTATCACTAGGATCTATCAGGTTGAGCTCTAAATCTTCACAGCTGACAAAGTTTTTCAAAACTCTAATTAAGCTCATTCTGAGCTTCAGGATAAGACTGTTTGTCCTAAGTTCTTGTCTTTGATTCAAAAAGAAGAAGCCTTCAGCTCCCTGCATAGTCACACAAGGTCTTTTGTGATACACTTTTGCCACTATTTCTGCAAGTAGAAATCTACTGCAGCAGGTGGAAATGCAGCCCTGTCCCTTATCTCCTGCAACAGGGACTGGCCAAAGGAGGAGGCTGCGTGGTAAGGGAAGTAACAAAGAAAGCAGATGCAAAGCAAATTTTTCCTGACCTGCTTCCTGGGGTTATAGTGCTGCTACAACTAAAATGATACTCCATGGTGAAGCCAAAGTCTGAAAGTCATCTCTTGTTTACATAAAAGCATTATTGGATCATAAATTAAAGACCAGCAGAGATAGAAAAATGCATCCAAAAGATATCAATCGTGCATCTCGCTATTTTAACACTGTCTTTCAGATCTGGAAGAGAAGTTGATTTCTATATTGTTTCCTGGCATCTTTCCATGAGGTGAATGCAGGAGTTCTCAGTACAGCCTCCTCTTTTCCTCACAAAAAGTATAGCAAACACTACCTTGCTGGCAGGGATTTACCAAATTCTTCAGATGGTCACTGAAAGGAACTACAATGATCTACAACAAATTTGCATTTTTTCCAAACTGTGGCAGATGGCAGCATCAGCCCATTTTGCATGGGCTTGTTTTTCTCTCTCACTTTCTACCATTCACATCATGGGTTTCAGGAAACGCTTTGAGTATGGTTTGCTGTCTTTTGTGATCCGAGTAAATTAATCCCTGTCATTTGAATATTGTTACCTTTACAAAATGTGTTTGGAAAGTCTCTAATCAGTTTGTTCCATTCACTGAGAAGTAATTGGTTAAAAAACCTAGGCCTCAGATTTTGTTTTTGTCAGAAGTATTTGACACCGTACTGTGAGGGAAAAGGTAATCTACAAAAAGAAAAGCAGTGATTCATCTTTTTGTACTTCAGCAGAGTTTTTGATGCTGTCTCTCGCAAGATCCTTCTGGATAAAATGTCCAGTTCACACCTGGATAACCAAGTTACACGATGGGTGAGCAATGGGCTCACGGGTCAGGCACAAAGGTTGTATATAGTGAATGGGGGAACATCAGGCTGGTGACCTGTCACTGGTGGGGTTCCACAGGGCTCCATCCTTACCCTGTTCTCTTCAGCATCTTCTTAAATGACTTGGATGCAGGACTTGAAAGAATACTAAGGAGGTTTGCCAACAAAACTAAATTGGGAGGAGATGTCAATTCCCTCCAGGGCAGAGAGGCCCTGCAGAGAGACCTCAGCAAATTAGGGAGATGGACAATCACCAACCAGATGAAGTTCAACAAGGCAAAGTGCTGGATTCTGCATCTGGGCCAGGGCAACCCTGGATGTATCGACAGACTGGGAAATGAGAGGCTGGAGAACAGCTGTGGAAAAGGACCTGGTCAATGGCAAGTTGAACATGAGTCAGCAGCGCCCTGGCAGCCAGGAGGGCCAACGCCATCCTGGGGAGCATCAGGCACAACGCCACCAGCCGGGCCAGGGAGCACAAATTCTTGTAATGAGTAGTTCATTCAGTTTCCTAAAAATATGAGAAATATTTTTCACCTTGAGTACTGAGTGCAGTTTTGGGCCGCACAATAAAAAAAAAGTCATTAAGTTATTAGAGAGCATCCAAAGGAGGGCCAGGCGGATGGTGAAGGGTCGGGAGAGGAATCGTTATGAGGAGCAGTTGAGATCTGTTCAGCTGGAGGAGACTAAGGGGAGACCTCATTGCACTCTTCAACGCCCTCACGAGGGGGAACAGAGGGTCAGGTACTGATCTCTTCACTCTTGTGACCAGTGGCAGGAGTCAAAGAGCATGAAGTTGTGTCAGGGGAGGTTTAGGCTGGATATCAGGAAAAGGTTCTGCACCCAGAGGGTGGTTGGACAGTGGAACAGGCTCCCCAGGGCAGTGGTCACAGCACCAAGCCTGCAGAGTTCAGGAAGTGTTTGGACAATGCTCTCAGGCTCATGGCATGATTCTTGGGGTGTCTTGTGCAGGACCAGCATATTCTCAGATTCTATGAATCCTGTCCCATGGATTCACAAAATTAAATCCTCTCTTTAGGTGCTTTCAAAACCCATCTCTTTTTTGGCAGCTTTTGCCAACCCCCATCATTCTCGCTGACTGAAGATGGTAGTCACCTGTGTTGATTTGCAATGGGGACACTTTGCATTGTGATTACTCACTTTCCATGAGATTAGAGGGCAAATTAGCTGTACATAATCTGGCCAAACCTATGCCCTAGTTCTTCAGCCGGCTGTGTAAGCAAATATCTGCACCTCCTCAGCAGCTGTGGGGTTTTCCTGCAGAGTCATTCCCAACTGCAGGTTTCCCACTTCCAGCACACTATTTCATGGCAGAAGACCGCGTGGCAGAGGAATAACAAAAAAAACAGAGTCAAGACTTTTGCTCATGTCCTGCCTTTGTATCATGAGCCAGACCACATGCAAGTCTTTACACTCTGGTTTTCCAGTCACTCATGGAAGCTGGCTAAAGGGAATGGAGCTGGTTCACTTGGCTTATAAAAGGTCATAATACACATTAAATGAGCAGCTACAAATCAGGTAATAAATGGGACACTGTCACAGGCTGTACTTTGTTCATATTTTCCTGGTCAATTTTCTCTTAATTGACTGAATATTCACTTCTTTTCAAGTGTCCCTTTCCTTTTCAGTATTAATACTTTTACCAAGATTTTGTTCTTTTTAAATCCAAATGGACATTAGGGAGGGTTTATACTTATTACAATGAGAAACTAAGACATGTACTTCTCTTCATAGATAGAAAATTCTGTGTTCCAGAGAGTTATTTTTAATACTTGCTTCTTATTCATCTATCAATCATATCTTCTCAACATTCCCCTTCTGCAGGTGCTGGAGAGTCGGGAAAGAGCACTATTGTAAAGCAAATGAAGTAAGTATCTGAATATGCATATCAGTTGTTGAATTTGGTATTTCTAGTGTATGCTGTCTAGCTAATGTCTTATTACAATGTTTATGCTTATTTGAATAAAATGCAAAGAAACATCATTCAAATCAAGTTCCCATTCAGCCACACAATAAAGAAACATACAAAGTGACTGAGACACACAGGTGGATTGGTAGTCAAATCTGGCTGACCAAATCATGCACTGGGCCCATGCATGGAGACCAGGGAATCTGCTTCCTTGGCTTTGGTGAGAGTTCCTGTAGTGGGAATATGACTGTATGAGGCAACCAGTGACAGCAAATCCACCTGGCAGACCCCGTCTCCAGCAGATGCCAATGAAGGATGTTTGCAGATCATCAGACCAGCCAAGCCAGCACCCTTGTGCTGGATACCCTGGCAGTATCTGATGATCTGTGGCTTGGGAACCATCCTGAACCGAGACAGCACCACCCCATCTCTGTATTAGCCCTCAGTTAATTCATGTCCACCCCTGAATCTTTTGTTGAACCAATGTAAATTAACAACATCCACAGCATTCTACAGCAAGTAGTTCCACAGTTTGATCACACTTGATGTGAATCATCTCTCTTTGTTCAATTTTATTTTGGTGCCTATTAATTTCATTTGATTTCACTGTATTTCAAGAGAAAAAATCAAAATATTCACGCTGTACAAGAGAACAGAAAGAGATTTCTTCCTGGGGTATTTCGTTGGGGTGGGTTTATTTCGGTGGGGGTTTTTGTTGTTTCATTGGGGTTTTTTCCCCCAAATTGGCCTCTATAGATCATTCTTGGTCTCCAGAGCTCCTGTTGAGGTTAAAAAGGTCTCCTACAGGCCAGGGGAGAATATATTTAGCCACCAGCCTGCACAGTGAGTAGCTGCTACCCGCGATTCCATGGGTAGGGGCAGATGTAAGAACTGATTTTAGCAAGAAAATTATCAACACAAAAAGTTTTCATACAATAATCACTCTGGGAAAAAAACCCCAGGCTGTACGAGCTCCAATGCAGAAACCCCTGTTTGAATTTGGACTGACTATCTGGTTACAGAGATATTGTGAGTGCATCATAAATCTACAGCAAGAATACTTGTAGTTGTTTGTTCAAAGTGCACAAGGTGCCTCAGATTGAAGTCAGGAGCTTTGCTTACCCTGGCTTCAGAAGAAGGTCAAGTCTCTCTACGTGTGTGCGCTGATTTACAATTTACCTTGACAGTATTTTCATGTATAGTAAAACAGGTTACAACTAAATTCATTTGTGTTCTCCTTTTTAAGGGTAGTCAAAATGCTAATTATGTATCTGGTTTAAATTAACAATCCACCTAAATTCAAGGGACCATACTTACACCAGTAGTGAAAGTCCTCCTTTGCTGTGCAACCTGATAAAATACTGCTGTTGTGTCTAGTCTTGTTTTCATAGAGAGGTCCAGGTCTGATTCCTAAACCTGTCTAAATACAGAAAAAAATTACACAGGGATTGCAGCTGTTTAGATTTGACCCTACTTTTTAAGCACCAATCTCTTCCTGTGTAAAAATAAAGCAACCTGTTTACAAAATCAGTAATAACTATTCTGAACTTAAGTTCCCCTACCTATTTGTTATCTTCACCAATGCATTTTAAAGAGTTGAGTAAAAAATGTCGTAAGAACAAATTTCTACTATTTAAGCAGCTCATTTTGTAATAAAGCAGATTCAGAACCATCCATCAAATGCTGTGCTAACCTTTTTTTTTTTTTCCAGTTAAATAGTAGATAGATTTATTTCTGGTTTGTTCCATTCAGGAGACCTCCCTATTCGGCAAACCATTGAGGTGTATTGTGCTCAAAGCTGCCCCAAGCAGGAGCAGATTAAAGATGTTCCTCTGAACTGAGCACTTTAAAAAGATTGATAAGCTTTAACTGCATGGAGGAGGGGAGAAAACTGCAAAGCTGAGAATTATTTAAAGACCTGTGCATTTATGAGATGTCAAATTGATCACAAATACAAATTATTTTACAGGAAAACTGTTCAAAAAAATTGTATTTGTTCATATAAAATGTCATCTTTCTGTCACAACCACGGGCTTCTTTTTAACAGATTTTTTTTCAGTTAAAACCCCCAATATTAGTTATTTTTTTTTCAGTGAAGCATAACATTTTCTAAAGAACACTGATGATGGCTTTCAAAAGAAATAATTTTGCTGAAAATACAGTTTCCACCAAAATCATAGTAATTTTACTCCTAATAACATAGCTCTCTAATTAATAAATCTCTTTTTTCCCAGTCTTAATCAAAGTTATATCCATCCACTAAGCTTTACAAAATATCCTCTGATACTCAAAATATAGATATGCTGCAAGGCCCTAAAAAGATGAGGATGGTTATGAGAGTTACTAAAAAGGAAAAAAAAAAACCAGTCCCTGGAACTCTGTCCTTCTGACTACATAATTTCCAAAGTGTGATCTATCTTTTTTAAAACCAATTTGGGTATCTCCGTGCTGTGCTCTTAGTTTGCAGTATGAGGCTTCTACAAATATTTCAGTGAATGAAAAGTAGGAGCAAAGTATTTGGTAACTCATCACGCCTGTTGAGACTGAATCAAAGTCACGTATCTGATGAGAAGCCCTCCTTTTGTGAATAAAAACCCCAGAAGACTGCATCCATAAAATGGGGAGATCTCTGCTCCATGAGCTCCTCTTTTTTCTTTCTCCCAAGTTCAATAGGATTCCTTTGAATGTTGCAGAATTAATTTGAATTCATGATGAAAACAGCATTCAAAAAAACAAAGCTTCAAAAGAGAGTTCATAGATTTGCCTGATCTAGAACTGATTGGGAAAACATTTTAGAGAGCCTTTTTTTCCTACAAATGCAATTCCTATGGGCACAGGAATGCAACTTTTGAGTTTTCTGACATCCGTAAATCAGAGAGATATTAAGACACATCAGTTGTCATCTGGGTTTTGTGTAAGTGTGTGTATGTGAGTGAATTATTTTCTGACAGAGCTGAGTTGGCCACTTGGGTAGCTCTATTCAGAGTGTATCACAGGCAAGATGGGGTAAAACACCAAACCCCAAAGCCCAGAAATTCTGTATTTAATAACCTGGCCTTCATCTCTGACCGGCTGAGGTGAGGAAGAATAGAGCCTTGGTTCCAGCAGCAGCCAAAGCAGTTTGGTGTCTGTTCATTGAGAGCACACCAGGCCAAAGTGGGTGAAAATTTCATCCTTTTTCACAACTTATGGAAAAAGATATAATCTGCACACTGGTTTGGAGCACTTTAACCACATGCCGTTCTCTAGTCAAGGAGGATTATGAAATTCTAATCCCTCTGTCAGAATCAGATTACTGAAATTGATTACTAAGGCTCTTTACCCTCTGGTGTAAAATGTATGTCTCCAAAGCGTGGAGATAATAAGAGTAAGACCTTGCTATAACTAGAAATTGTAGCTGATGTACAAAAAAATATTAAAGATTTTTTTCTTGTTTTCTTGATAAGTGCCTCCCAGTGCTGAAACATTTTTTGCAATAATTTTTCTATCTAGGTAAGATTCTGGATAAAAACAAGAATGACTGAACAAGCAATGTGACAGCCCATGACTAAGATAGTAGTTTCCAATAATAAAAGATTTGGGATCTAAGTACAGAAATGCATCTTGCCCTATATCTACAGAGGTGGGCCTGGATCCTGTTCCAGAATCATACCTTGTCTTAAGTTAACCCAAAAGGGGGAAAAACAGCATCTGTTCACTCAGACTGGGTACAGAGACTTAACCTCACATAGACAGAAACTGCTGTTTCCCTGTTGTAGCAGAATAGGCAGATCAACCATTGATAAATGCTTTTACAAGGGCCAGATGTATTCAGTTCTTTCACACACTGACCATGAAAGAACCTGTTCCAACTTTGCATTGCTTTCTTTTTTTTTCTTTTTTTCAGATGTATTCCATAAACCTTTATTTTTTTCTTTTTTTTTTTTTTCACCAGGATCATCCATAAAGATGGTTTCAGCTACCAGGAACGCATGGAGTTCAGACCTATCGTTTACAGTAACGCAGTGCAGTCTATCCTTGCTATTGTGAAAGCAATGACTAAGTTAGGAATCAGTTATGAAAACCCTGCTAGAATTGTGAGTATGACACCCTTTCTCTCGAAATAGGCATTGGAACACATTTTTTTGTAATATAATTGTAGAGAGTAGTACAACAAAGAGGATCCAGTAATTTTTATATGACAGTGGAAACTGAGTACCATTTGAGTCACGTGTGACAAGATGTCCTTACTTATTTTTATTTTCTCAAAACTGATGCCTGAGGTCTAACCTTTGCATAAACTCCCATCTTGATTGTTACAAAAGAAATACTCAACTTGCCAAAGACATTAAAAAAAAAGAAAAAGAAAAAACCAGAACCTTTTCTTAGCTGCCTAGTCACTTATTTATTGCTATTGGGAAATGTAAAAAATATTTTCCTTTTATGACCAACCCTTGGGGTTCAGCCATGTAAGGAAAGGTCATGTAGACATGTTGGGAGCATTTCAGTCTGGCATTGCTCCTGGAGCAGAGACCTCCCTGTTGTGTGGATGCAGTACTGGCACACTGGCACCTCAGGGAAGTGAAGTCCAGCATTCCTGACACAGTCAACAATCCTCTGCACAGGCACATGGAGGCAAAGCCACAGGAAGAAGACCTGTTGTTTTCTGTTAATCACGCTGAATTTTCAAGGACAGAAATAAAGGAAAAACTTTTCGTGCAATGATTTAGTCTGTTAGCCTGTAATTCAGATCTTGCTAAGAATTTCTCCAATGCCTGTCAGAATACCAGTTGATTCCAGTTTTGGCAAATTCTGCCTAATCCCTAGAGTTTTATCTTGGAGGGAATAACATCTGCTTATCTGAAAGAGCTTTACTTGTTCCAGAAGTCTACATTTCATTATAGTGACATGTGGTACTTTGACCTAAAAAATGATAAACAAAATCTTCAGAGGTTACTAAAGCTCATACAGGCATTTGACAAAATAGAAATTAAATGTTTTCCATGAATGCAAGTCATTCAAACTAATGTAACAAGGCCCAAAAGCAGCACACAGAAAACAGGCCAATGTTAATGTGCTGTACTGCATAAGGAGCCATCGACCAGCCTGCATGGCCCAAGCTGTGGCTACAGCTGGACCTTGCAGCACTGGCCACAGGTCCTGCCTGGCTCAGCCCGTGATAGCCACTGTGTGGTGCAGACTCTGCCACCTGCAGTTGAGATATTTTCTCCCTGTGCCCCAGTATTTCAGACTCTTTTCTCAGCCCTGCCAAATTTTCTGAGGTACTGATACAGGCTCACTCTCTGCCGGTTTCATAAACACTCTTTCCCAGGGACTTCACAGCCTGGAGAACTTGTTAAATAGACCAGTCTATTCCTTATCATTATATATAACCAAACGGAGAAAATACAGCTTTAGTGAGTTTATCATTTATAGCACAGTCAGCTCACTCTTGCTGTCATTGCAGAATGGGCCTCTAAGAACACAGTTGAATACAGCTGTAAAGAATATTTGCAGTGCCTGTCTTCTTTTCCCCAAGAACCACAGAAGAGCAACCTGGATGTGATTTTTAGAGAAAATAGAAATTTTGATCGTATTTATTTGAATTGCCACTGAACACTGCCCTTTCTTCCAAAAACCTCCAAAAACAGCTTACATTTCCCATAAAATCATTAGCCATTGATAAGCTTGGGTTATTTTGATATAAGCTTTGATTTCAGCTGGACTTTGTTCTTGCTGTTGTTCTGGTCCAGATTTAGGTGCTTAAAATCATCTAGTTCAAGGACTGAGATTATCTTGGTCCCAAAAGCAATGTGCTTATCCATGTTGCGAGTCTGCCTGCAGATACATCTTAACTGGTACTGAAAGGGCCTTAGCGCTTAATTAAAGAACATCTGTTCTGGGGAGGGAGGTAATTTTTTCTTTCTAAAGCATCATTCCAATCTATTTTTAGTATGAAAATTGTCTGAAGTCTTTGTAAATGCCAGAGACAAACAAAACATTGTACAAATCAGGTTTGTGACAAGTTCAATCTGCTGCTATTTCCCTTTATTATGTAAGCACCAAAATCCACAATTGCCACCTTTCACATAATAATCAATGAACATTTACCCTCTACATGTAGAGACTCTGAGCTTGAGGCTTCTCACTGTAGGCCATTCAACCAGCCTAGTAGGTGGATAGCTGCAGTCATTCTGTGATATGCCATATCTTGAAGAAGAGATCGTTCCAACTCTTATCTGGCAGCTGACCAAGTGTGCACCCTGGATCCAAATGTGGGGCACATGGGAGAGAGCGTGACTCACTTCTGCTGATCCCAGCACTGCAGGAGGGCATGAGGGCATGGGGGTGTAAATGGAGCTGGTGCTGTTTTGTGTAGAAGGGAAATTATCCTGCTGTCCTCCTCCCTCATTCCAGTGAAGGCAATTCTCTAGTGGTTATTTCCCCTGTTTTTTTTTTTTTTTCTCCATGCCTACTCAATTTCCCTTTTTTCTTCCTCCATGCCTACTCAATTTCTCTTTCAGAAAAAATGCAGTGTTTCTTTTTTGATCTGTCTCTGACTTTTATGAAGTTTCCATAAACTGCAGTTCCTCTTGAGACATAAAGATATAGCACATTCCTAAAATAAATTTGTTAAAAATTTTTGTGAGGGTGTTTCCTGGTTTTGAATAAATCATACTCCCTTCCAAAACAATGTCTGTCGGAATCCATTTATACTTTTGCAACTATTGACTGCAAGTCACCTGAGCTGTCTACTTCTACAACTAGGAAGGAATTATATTTTATAGTTATCCCTTGTTGTGGTAGTGTATCAAATGACTATTTTAATCACGCACTTTATTTACAGTAAATTCCTAAGTTGTTGACTACTGAAAAGAAATGTTTTTAATGAGATAGATTATTTAAAATCTTATTTTTATTTGACTACAAAAGGAAGAAATTACAGAATAATATATTTTAAATATTTGGGGTTTTATTCTGTTACAGGTTTCTTCTTCCCTACATGTGGGAAATGCATTCACTAGTTATATTCACTTCATCACATTTCTCACTGTGGCCTAAAGCTAGAATTTTTTTCTTACAAATACATTCAAAAATACATTTGGATTTAGATTTCTGCATTGATATAGTTATAATAAGTTTTAACTTTAAATGTCCTTTTTAGTTTTAGTTTTGGTACCCTATTACTCTCTGTTAATATAAAAGCCTTCCTTTGAGGTTGGACTATTTGTGAATGCTTACGGCAAGGTGAAACTGAGCCCTCGCATGAACAAAACAAAACAATAAAAAGATGAAAACTCCATCACAATTTCAGCCTAACTTGACACTACCTAAAGGGAAGTGAGCTTGTAAAAGGATGTTTACATGCACAGGCGAGTACAGCCACCTGGAAAAAACGGTGAAAACGAGAGATTTTGCCCCTGCTACTCATTATGAACCAAGAACACCTTCAAGGAGGTGAAGTGGCACAGCGCGCTTGCACAATATTTACTGAAATTTCTCTTTAGGAAGACGAAAGGAAGGTGTGCGCCATGGCAACAACTCTGGAGGATGGCAGCATGTCTCCTGAACTGGTTGAGCTCATCAAACAACTGTGGCGTGACGGCGGGACCCAGGCGTGCTTCGCCAGGGCGGCAGAGTACCAGCTCAGCGACTCGGCTGCATAGTAGGTGACACCAGCTGCTGGACAGCTGGCTACTGCTGCAGCACAGCTGTCCCTGCTGCAGAACAGCCTGCGGCAATCATTGCTCGTCAACCTGAGAAAATGAGGGCGTTGCTAAGGTTTATAATACACCAGAAAGGTGTGATTGGAGGAAACAAGTGAAAACAAGGTTTCAGAAACAATTTGTTTCTGTGAGTTTGTTTGAACAGTAAAAAAAAAAAATATATTCTCCCTCTGGGTATTTCTAAGATTGACAAATAGAGGGAAAGGTGACTTTAAACAGCTCAGGTTTTACCTAGAGTGATACTTTGTATATATTGCAAGATACTAAATATAAGTCTGGAGGAAACTATAAAAACTTTCCTCCAAGCTAACCCGGCTGCGTGGACAGGTGTTCCCGGGGCCATCCCCACCCCAGCGCCCCGCTGAGCCAGTGGTGCTGCAGCTGCTCCAGCCCCAGGGCCCTTTCTGAGCGCTGGGAAGGTGCCAGACAGACAAGCAGGGGGCTGACGAGGGCTGCCCAGCCCCGACCCCACAAAGGGTCACCGTGCGGCTAGGGCACATCTCTTACCTCATATACAGTCAGTGAGTTTAGACTTTTCAGGAGTCCCTGTCTTGGCTGCTTCTGCAGCTGTTCTTGCAGGCTCCAGTCCTGCTCGGCTGCCTTGTCACTCAGCTCATACACGGCCATGAAGGGAGGTGTCACTGGGTCAGAGTCTGTCCAGAGTGCTCAAGTCTGACTCCAGACCTGGGGCAGAGGTTCCTCCCAGCTGAGGTCCAGCTTCTGAGACCTGGAGGTGGAGGTTTCCCTGCTGCTCCTGCAGCTCCTCCTACAGGCTGAGGGCACCTGCAGAGGACAGTCTCCCAAGGTGTTGAGTGTGCCTTCTACATGGCAGGGAAAGAAAGGCATGGCTGGAGTCTGGACTTCAGGGGACAACCTGAAGGCCTCCACAGTTCACTAATTGTAGATAGTGCAGGGAATAGGCAGAGAAAATATTACGAATTCTTCATCTCTTTATATCTTCCAAGCAAAAATGAAGACCTTTTGCAAGATTCCTAAACAAAGAAAATATTGCCTGTGTTGATTTGTGCCTAATTTGACAGTATTTTATAGCAGCGTTGGATTTCTATAGAAACAGTACAGAGCAATTTTTTTTCTAATATACCCCTTCTGACAGGTCCCACTGCCATTCCCATCACTAAAAGCCCTTAACAAACCAGTCATAATAATTAAAAGGAAAACCCCCTCTTAAATTAAAAAAAAAAAAATATATATTGCCTGTTTACCAGCTAACACTCTGCTGTGTACACTATGCCTGGCAAATTAGGTTTTGTTGCCTAACAAAGAAGATAGAAGAATCTAAATTAATTCCATCTCAGTGTTATTGTCTGTGTCCTATTTTAACTTGCAATAGGGTTTAGTATTTAAGGAGGTTAACATAGATTGTGTCTGTAATTATTATTTATTGCTAGAGTTACAACAAAAACAGCTGCAATGATAAGTTTTTCATCTGCTTGAACATTTCTGCTAATTTCTTGAAAATCTTGCTAATCTTCTGTCTTCGTTGGTACCTGATGCTTCTAAAATTCTAGCCTTTGGCTTTGAACCATTAAAATCAACTTAATATTTTCCCTTGCTGCTGGGCTTCTAATGATCAGTTCAAAGTCAGCTACAGTCAATCAACCATCTAATGCTGCAGTTCAATTTCTTTTAAACCCCTGTTTCTCAGCTCCTGTGAATCAGCTCCTACAAAGAATATTGATTGATACCGTGTAAATTCTTTCTGAGGTTATCTTCTCTGAGATTTTACTTTATTAATTCATACTAATGAAGTTCAATCACTGCCTTTCCTTTGTGTATTTTAATTGAAAAAAAAATTGACATATTCTGAATGATACAAAAATCCCGTTTGTCAAATTTGGCTGGAATTTCTCCCTTAGACTCCCCTGGAACTAATTCTGTTTTAAAATGGAATGGTGGGTATGGAAGGGGCAAGATTGGGATTATAAACTGTGACTTTAACTGTCATTATACAGCTACAAGTGGTACATGGTGCATCTTGCTTGTTCAGTCAGTTGCTTCTCAGGGTAGGAGTCCTGTCACCTCATTCAAGCCAAGGAAAGATCAGCATTTACTGATCTACCAGTTTCCATTCCCTCCTTTGCCAGTGAAGAGACGGTCTGCAGTCTCCCCTTGGAGCTGCCTGCGGCTCTAGGAAGAGCCTGAAACTGCCTCTTGCTCCGTTAACTAGATAACTAACTTGGTCTAATTTTTAATGCAATTACAGTTGGCTGTGTTGAATTGAATTTAGGCATTTGTGGCTAAGAACTATCAGAACTTCATTTTATATTCAAGTGTTTATTTTAATGCTTATATGCTTTACAAATAACAAAATGTCTTTTGTTCCTGCCTTCCACAAAGGTGAGCTGAGATGAGTTTGCCTCGGGCCCTACTCAGAGAAACAGAGCTATATTGCTTTTTTTTTTTTCTTTTCTTTTCTTTCCCCAGTGGATTGTTTTCTGGCCTCAAATAATGGGAAAACATTGAATTACTCAGATCAAGTTCAACACCCCTTGCAGACTGGATACAGTTTATTCAACTTAAAATAAGAAAATCCCATTTCCAATCATTGTTTGGAAATACCCAAATGAAAGATTCTAGCTTTTTAAAGTTATATTTTGTTTCATTTTATTCTTCTCTTTTTTAATCTTTTTAACTTACAGGCCTATTAAATATTGCAGACAAGGATGATGAGCTGTGAGGTTTCTTTTGGAAAGAGTCTGGTTAAACTGAACAGCAGAACTACCTGCTGGCCAGTCTTGGTGTAGAGAGGAAAAAAGAAAGCATGGAGCCTAATAGACATTAGAGACACAGTGTCTTGTTTGTCAGAGACACAGGGCTACAAATAGGAAGGTGCCAACCGGGACACTGAAAATGCTTCAGCTCCTGGTGGGGTTTCTTGCTTTTGGCTTTCTTCTCTGTTTGAATACCAGTAGTTAAGGTAGGAAGTTACCCAGGCAGCACCTCTTTTCCTTTTGCCAACTCATAACCTCTCTGCACAGATTCCTAGACCAGCCAGTAAGATTCAGAAGCTCTGTCTAGCCATTTAAAGAAAGCTGTGTGCCCCTAGAAGAGACAGGAGAAGGGTTGGCAAAAACATGCTTCAGAGATCTGGTTTGGGTTCTCATTTCATGCAGATTTCATCTCTGCATACCAGAGATATTTTATTTCTATAAAAGCAGATAATCCACACTTTTCCAAGGGCTCATCAGAATACCAATGAGGGGATCCTCAGCTTCATAGAAGATTTTGGTTTTGACTAAAAAATACATTTTTAAAAATCCTCATGTACCTTCTTCTTGTAAATTGAGAGGTCTACAGGGAAAACAGCCCTTAAAAATGAATTTCTCCAAAATATTATGCCCTCCCTTTCACTTAGGAAGGAAAATACTGTTGCAAGCCATCTGACAGGCTGAGGTAACTTCTGATGCATCTGCTTCTGAAGGATGCTTGTGGTTCTTCCCCTGGGGTGACAATTCCCACTTACTGAGAAAATAGCCAAAACCACTTTGCTGACAAGGTGGTTTTAAAGCATCCCTAAGAGAAATAAGGATTTTCCTTGGCTGAAATTCTCAGAAATATGTTTATTATGTGCAAATAAATAACACTTCTATATGCAAGTAGAAAAAAAAAAAAAAGGCTCTGAATTGTGGAACTCAGTTGTATAAGAACCAAGAGTATTGTATTTAAATGTGTAATCTATGTTACATATTTAAAAGTGGATCAGTGTGGAGTGATTATGTAATGGACATTTCACTTTTTGAATTCACCAACCACCATTTCTTTCTTACTCTCCTAGTTACCTCAACGATTTGGACAGGCTGGCAATGCCTGACTATGTCCCTACTGAACAAGATGTCCTGCACTCCCGAGTGCAGACAACTGGGATTATAGAGACTCAGTTTTCTTTCAAGGATTTAAACTTCAGGTATGAAAGCCATATTTGACAATCTTTTTGGGGTTTATCTTTCTTAAGTATTTTCTTCCAAAGATATTGACCTATTATAACACAGGTAATCCCATTGTGGTATCATTGAACCCACCCTTACTTAACTTTTTTACACAGCTGAAAAAGCAAGGTATTTTACTAGCAGTACTCCAACTTTGAGCATATAATGGACCATTATAAACAGGTCACAGAATACCAAGTTCTAAAAGGACATTTTTACATATGTAAATGTCTAAAAAGCATTAGTTATATCCTGCTATTTAAATAATTGTGATATTTATGAAATTTGCCTACTTAAATGTCCTTAACAGCATACAAAAACATTTGATGTCTATCAATTTGCATGCACTCTCAACCTTTCACTCTTCTTTTGAGAATGGAAATAGCTGCTCTTAGCAGCTGGAATGGAATGCACTAGTTGGCAAAAAAAAAAAATTCTGTCCCATGGGAAATTTCAGCATTATCAAGCATGCCTTCATGCTCATTTAAGAGGAAAACCAAAATGTTCAGAAAAAAATTTTGAAAATAATGCCTCTGAGAAGTTTGACTGAAATATTTTACACTTTCAGTTACTCAAGATCTTGTTATGCTTGGTGAACCAATTAAAAACATCTAATTGCATGTGAAAATGGATTTGAATGAATTATGATTGTTTCAGTGTTCTATAATGCTTTTGTCTGTGGACTGAAATCCATTTAATTCTTAATTTAAAGGCTGGGGTGCATATTGAGGAATGCAGTCTAGACAAGAAACTGCCTGTAGAGAGATTCATAAAGCATGAGGATTATAACCTTTACATTTTTCATTTGGCTTCTTTCTTTCTCCTCATGTGCCAATTAAACTTTCCCCAAACCTTCTATGCTACCACACAGATGCTTTAACACAACAGAGGTTGCACATACAAAATGAGATTCTGAAGCAGATGTCTTACAAATAAATATTGTCATCTATCAATATTCTGGTCACTCGTGAAAATTCAGGAGTTGCCCACAAATGGTACACTGCAATGTCATAGAAATCATCTTCTTTTTCTCTGATTAACATATTTCCAGACAGCTTTGTACATGGGAAATTTGAATGCCTTCAGTTACAATCACAGTTCATGCAAGAAATAAATTCAGGGTGGAGAAAGAAACCATCAGAGTGCAAATCCTTGTTGACATGGGTGCTATCAGTCCTGACATGAGAATATCAGCATTAGTGTTTAGGTCTAGCTGAAATGTGGCACAACTGAGAATTTAGTTACCCGAGTGTCTGCAAACAAGAGGAAGGCTCTTAATGCCACCACAAACACAAATCCCACTGATTTTACCCTCTCTGCTATGCATCACAGTAGTGTTGTGTGAGTAAATTCATTGGTGGTTTCAGGCAGTTGAGTAGTATTAGGTAAAATCACTACAAAGTAGTCTGAGGGGTTTGAGCTGCTAGAGTGGTGCAAAACAATTATAAATCCATGTTAACCAGCCAGTTACTGCTGCTTTGCATTGCCATAGCAGTGCAAAACAGCTGGAGGATCCTGATATCTCTGCAACAAGTTTGATAAGTACCATAGAAACATCTATAAAGAGAGGAACACTTTCACGTTCAGAGCAAGTTTTGGCTGATGTGCTGATGTGCTTCAGGTCACAAGCCATATATGGATACAAAAAACTCATGAACAGATGCCTCATTCACTAAACACTTGTCCCTTTACTGAACTGAATGAGGCAGAAAACATTTTATATCTGTGCAGTAAAAGCCTAAACCCCAGTACTGCTCCAGGGAACTGAATTACACTTGCACAGAAAACATCGATTTTTATTTGCTCCTTGCTTAGTGGTTACTTTGCTGGTTTAGTGCAATTTAGCTTCCATGTGCTCTTCAATTTATTTCACTAATGTTGACTTAGAGCTCAGCACACACTTAAATGTTTTTAAAAGAAGGCTTCATCTTCATAGGTCCTCTTCTACTGTCCTTTCTATTGGTGTGCTAGGAAGAGTTTGACTGAAAGGAGGCAAGCTTTATTTTAGTCTTCAGGCCTCTGTGTGTACCACTGAATGGGTATATAGCTAATGCTATATCTGCAGCTAAGCTTTTCAAGAGCAGTTCTAGGAAAATATGGAGATTTCTAGGCTAACTGACTATCTGGGTAAAAGAAGATCACCTCATTTTCTACCATTCATGGGGGGACTTTGGTTTTATATGTGCACATGTTAAGTTCTGGGCTGAGAAAAGCAAAGCAAACTAAGGTTAGTACAACAAAAACTGCCCAGAAGCATTGCCTCTGGCCTTGGTCTTGTCCTTTTTAACTGACTTCTCCTGAATATTCAAAGGGCCATATTCTAAAATCTCACAGGAAGTGAATACTGATTCATATGATTATGTATGCTGAAACAAAACTTTCCTGAAAACTAAATTTTGAAGGTTTTTAAATTTTTTTCCTGCCATAACCCTGATGTCAGAGTTATACACCACAAATCAAGAAAGGCATGTAATTCTAGGTGAATTTTGGGCACTAATCACAGACGAAATCGAGATACTTTATTTATGCTGATCCCACTCTTAAGTAGACCTTCTGAATTCAGTGAAGATATGATTGGAAGAATGCCATTACTGTTATCAAAATCTTGCTCCACAACAGCTTCCTGAATTGAAAAATAATTCACTTTTGTAGACACCCAATAATCAAAAAGATGAAATGTACCAGAAAAAAAAAATTGATTACTCCTCAGCTGCAGAAACAGTTCATTATGGGCATTGGAAAGGGTTTCATTTTTTCTAAGAAGGATGAAAAATTATAAAAAGTAACCTTTTTTAACATCAACTGCACTGCTGATGGTGAAGGAAACAGAAGATTAAGATACTGCAGAAAACAATGTTTCAGTAACAAATTATTCTTTCTCTGTTTACTACTGACATGATTGTTTATTGCTGAATCCCATTATATTCATTGCTATAAGAATTGAGTTGTGTTTAATTTTCAGATTCTGCAGGATCCAGAGATCTAATGCATATTCTTGAAGGAAAGGGTAATCCAACAGGGGATTAGGTTTTACAGTATTAAGTTCAACAACAGGCAGCACAGGGAAAAGTCATCATGCACACTAGGAACAGAAAACCTAAGGGTAGGATAAATTTGTTTTTTTATGTTTTCCCTGCTTTCTAATGCACTTGAAAAATCTTCAAGTTTGGCACCTTTTGTTGCAGAAAAATAGTGAAAAGAAAGCCCTAGCCCTGATCGCTGAAGAGCTGCAAATGTAAGTGGGAGATCTGGATGGGCTAAGCACAGCAGTGGTAGCTTTGACTACAGCTCCGGCTCAGCTGGGCCCGAACTAGGTCTCAGCTAGGTGTGCTCAGCTGGCTTTGGATCCCATAGAGAGTCCATATAAAGGTAGTAGAAATTCCTGGCAAAGGCAATTAATGCAGAGAAGGAGAGCCCTGCCATTCGCTCTGCACAAATGGAGGGATTGCTGCTCTCCAGAAACTGCTGCTTAAAGAGCGGCTAATGAGATGGACAGGGAGCACAGCCTCCATCCTCCAATGGCGTGGTGCAGGTTGTGGAGCGAGCTCAGTGATCACACCAGGGCAGTGAGCAGATGGCAGCATCTATTCATGCACAAACAGGGCTCAATCCATGACTGGCCTCCAGTCGTGTGTCTTACTGATCAATACGTCAGCATGCAAAACCATGAAGTAGTAAATGACATTGGATTTGAGGGTCTTCTATCGATGTCTCAGAACTCTGCCCTGAATAAATCTTTGCCTGCAGGTCTTAGTCCTGCCCCGAGCCCCACTTCCTCAACACAGAGTGCCACCTGAAAGTAATGAATATTTTTCCTACATGCAGCTATTTAAGCCTTTATATTTTGTTTTATACCCACTACAAAGCCAGGAGTAACAACACACAGCACTCCTGGACTTGTTGGGATAGCAACAGACCAATATTTGAAAAAGTTGGATGTTTTTCATTCATCTCCATCTGAACTCTGTGCATTAAATCATGATTACATCCTTATTAGTGCTTTACATTGTACATATTATATTTTTTCTGCAAAGGATGTTTGATGTGGGTGGACAACGATCAGAGAGAAAAAAGTGGATTCACTGCTTTGAAGGAGTTACTTGCATCATATTCTGTGCTGCACTCAGTGCCTATGACATGGTTCTGGTGGAAGATAAGGAAGTGGTGAGTCAGAAGAGACAAGCAGCCCTTTTTTCTTCTAAGTTTTAATGTACTCTCTGATGGCACATCAAAACTATTCCCATTCTCTGATAACCATTTAAAGGCTATTACGCTGTATTGGTTCTTTCCAGTAAAGAACATTGCAGTAAAAATGACATATGGGGATGAGATTTGTCAGTGTCATATTTACCTTTTGCATCTCAACAGAACAGAATGCACGAAAGCCTTCACCTGTTCAACAGCATCTGCAACCATAAGTGCTTTGCAGCCACTTCCATTGTGCTGTTCCTAAACAAAAAAGACCTCTTTCAGGAGAAAATAACGAAAGTTCACCTGAATATCTGCTTTCCTGAGTATGATGGTAAGTTTGGAGTGTTCAGAAGAAAACACATTTAGATAGTTAGTGTAGACCATGCATTAAAGTCTGAGACTTTTACTCATGTCACTTATATATAACCTTTTAAATACTAAGCCTCTTATCTAAGCCTCTTCTCATGAAAGAATGGTATGAGACAGACACAGTCAGAATTCAACTCATTTTACCTATTCACCATGTTTATCCTTGGGTGGGTTCATGTCTCTCCCTGGAGATGCTCATTTCTGTCCATTGGTGGTAGACTAAGCTGAGCAATCTAGAAATTTCAGACGGCTGAAGGGTGCTGTGATGGACTCAGCCAGTATTTCAGTACAAGTCAATATCTTATCGCTCACACACACACCACAACTGAATCCAAGATTTTTGTCCCTATTTTAAGAACTCATTCCATAAGGGAAGTCTGTCTCTTTTTCCATGTGACAGTAGTGTCTACTGGAAATAAAAAAAAACACCAGATGTTCCCAGCTGATGCAAGAGAATATGTAAGGCTATGTCAGAAATTACCAGAGAAAAACCAGTTTAGATACAAAATTTTCATACCTAATTCATGAAGGTAGTTTGAATAGAAAGAAAAGAAAAAAAAAAGGCGGAAAACATTATTTCTTGTCTCTTAGCAGTTGTGAGGAAGTACCAGTTGAAATGTATCTTCTTTTGCTTTTTCTTTTCTTTCCATTAGGACAAAACACATTTGAAGATGCTGCAAATTACATCAAGAAACAATTTCTAGACTTGAACATAAGGAAACAAGATAAAGAGATATATTGTCACTTGACCTGTGCCACAGACACCCAGAATGTCAAATTTGTTTTTGATGCAGTCACAGACATAATAATCAAAGAAAATCTGAAGGACTGTGGGCTTTTCTAACCATTCATTCCCTTGCTCAGAGCCTCAGTCCACATTCCTCTCTTCACCTGGTGTGCTGACTGAAATAAAAATCCCCTCTTGGTAAGAAAAAATATCAATTAGGCACCCATTAGCATCAGTTGAAGCCTTGGGTACAGCCTGAGTATTGCAGACCAACGCAGACTTCCCATATATCATAAGAAGATTGAAAAAAAATGTTCCTGTTCTACAAAGATGCCAGCTGCTGATAAGTCCTACTGCAATCAAAGTCACATTCCTATTTAAATCAATATCATAGAATCATAGAATTCTTTGGTTTGGAAGAGACCTTAAAGACCACCTAGTTCCAACCCCCATGCCATAGGCAGCAACATCTTCCACTAGACCAGGCAATCAGCACTTTTCAGGAAACTGGGGACACCTCAGTATTCTGTGTCTTCTAGTGATGGGATGAAAAAAGATAATATATAACAGACAACTGACTTTTTTCTATAATTGAGGCCGAAAGAAAACTGTAGCATTTAACAGCATCAATACATAATTTACATTGTTTTGTATTCGTGTTACGTAAACAACTAAAAACAACATGCCATTTATTCAACAAAAGCAACCCCCCCGGACTTAGATGGTGTATGATGAAGAGCAGTGCAAATCGGAATATTTAATTATACTGTTTTGTTAGAAGAGCTGAGGGACAGGTACGTAAAAACTGCACACATACAAAATTGACAAATGCTGCTATCTGGTTTGAGAAAAATTAAACACAGTAAGATGGAGGCAAGTTTTTAAATCCCTAAGGAGAGGAAAAAAATTTATAATAACTGTCAGTTCCTGCATAAGCCACAAAGGCAAGTTGAAGCATTTTTTGGTTTACAATTAAATAAGAGACTTTCTTAAAATGCAATTAATAATCCTGCTACTCAACAGGAGTGGCAGCAGTAATTTCTACCACTGCAGAGCAGATGTAAACCCACCAGTTCTCATGGCAAAAGCACATCCTTGGAACTTTGGCACAGGGCACCTTTCTGTACACAAAGATCTTGTTAATGCAGAACTGCTCTCCCTTAACTCCTGTTGTTTTATTGTGACTAACTACAGAAAATATTTGGCTCTTTTAAACAGATTGGGACTTTGTCCTGGTGTCAGCTGGGACAGAGTTAATTTGCTTCCTAGGAGCTGTCACAGTGCTGAGTGTTGCATTTAAGTGTAAGAATAATGACAGCACATTGATGGTTTAGTTGTTGCTCAGTAGTGCTGATCCTACATCAAGGACTTTTCAGTGTCTCATGCTCTGCCAGCGAGCAGATGCACAAGATGCATGGCCAGGACAGCTGACCTGAACTGGCCAAAGGGATATTCCGTAACACAGAACATCATGCCCACTAAAGAAACTGGGGTGATTGGCCAGGAAGGGCTGATCACTGCTCAGGGACAGGCTGGGAAGAGGTTAGAAGGTAGTGAGCAGTTGTATTGTGCATCCCTTGGTTTTATTCCTCTCTCTCTTTTTCATTTTCTTTACTATTATTATTGTTATTATTATTGCTATTATTATATTTTACTTTTTCTCGATTATTAAACTCTTCTAGTATCAACCCACGGACTTTACCTGTTCCTCATTCTCTTCCCCATTCCACTGCAGGGTTTGGTGTGTGTGAGCAAGTGGCTGTGTGGTACTTATTTGCCAGCTGAAGTTCGAGCGTGACAGAGTTCTAAAAATATTCAACTGAATTTTGAAATTTGGTCTTGAAATAACACTCACTTTTTAAATAGAATAGTTGATGAAGGGTTTTTTCTGCCTTTGTATTTTTTTTTAAATACATTTCAACCTAATTTTCACCATAGACTCCCTTTGTTCTGGTTAATCTGATTAGAATAGGGAACTTGGCCACTGAAAAACAGCATCCTGCAAGCTGTCTGCATGAGCAGGGTCATCAGGGTGTGTAGGTCTCCCAACAAAAGTGAGAAGCAAAGAGCTAAAATATATCTTACATTGTCTGGATTTCTGCTGCTGCCTGATTTGTAGTACTTTGCTTGATTAATTTCTTTTTTGTATTGAAAGTAATGGATTTCCAGTGGTCAGGATTCTGGATTCATTTTCAGGAATAAACCTAATTTAAAATTAATAATTTTAACTATGGTGACATCGACATTAATTCCTGATGCCTCAATAGCATAATAAAAGACAAGACCTTTAAGAAAGAAATCCATGAATAAACATATCTCAAACATCTTCTTCAAGCAAATGCCTGAGAAGTCAAACAGATTTTACACCACAGCCTCAAAGCTGATACAAGTAAGACTCCTCAGACTGGGTTTCCAATTCATGTGGAAGAAGTTTGGGAGGCCCAAATGTGCCCAGTGACAGGAGTGAGCTTTCAGCTTGTGATCCTCCAAGAGGAAGGGCTGCAGGCAGTGCCACCAGGAGCCCAGGGTGCTGAGGGACAAGCTGGGGGCACAGCACAGGTCAGGGTGCTCAGGACCTCCTGCAGCCCAGTCAGCAGCTCCATCTCCCAGTGACACCGCAGGGAGCTTGGCTGGGGTGGGTGCCTGTACCCAGTGCTGTGGGCAGCAGTGCTGCAGGGATCAAACCTGGTGCCTACATCCCAAATAATCCAATTCCAGGGGCTGCTGCTGCCACCCACGGCCCCAGAACAGGCAGGCACAGCAGCCGAGCCATGCCCAGGGATGCAGCCTCGGGATCCCTCTAATTTCTTCCTACAGACGCAGAAGGAGGCAGGGAAAGAGCCCAGGGGTGACAGCTCTTACTGCATGGGGTGAAATCCAGGTCACCTGCACCTGCTTGGGCTGGGTTCCACCAGAGAGCAAGCAGGATCACTTTCTTCTCAAGCCTGGCTAATCCCTTAAGGTCATTAAGTATTTCTGGATGTACCATGTGGAGTCACTGGGTTTCTGGATTCAGACACCAACCCGTGGTGAGCAGTGGCAAACCTGCTCTGACACCCAGCACTGAAGCCTGACTCTGTACACCCCTGCAGCAACCTGAACTGGGCCTGAATTCCCTGGAAGGGCCATAAACTGAGGGGTGAGGAGGATCATGGTGAACAGGCTGCAGTGGAGGACAGGAAGAAGAGTGAAAACTGTGGTATCTGCCATGTGGGTTTAGTACATGGTGACTTTTTATTGTTTTCTCTCCGTGTACACACATATTTGTTGAAAACAGGAATTTTTCACAAGGAAAAGAAATCTTCAAGACCAGACGGAAACATGCAACTTGACTTCCAGAGAAAAGATACCCGGAGGTTTCTGAAAATCATCCCAGGAATGTGTCTGCACTAGAAAAGGCACTAAATAATAGAAACCATTCCAATACCTAACCCTAACTGCAATTTTTGCCTGAACTAGAAACTAAATTGATCCCATAAGCTGAGAATTATGAAGAAAAGGTGTCTCCAACAGTCTGAAACCAGCTCTATGCACACAAACTGTACTGGGGACAAAATGGCCAGAAAGGTCACTCTAGAAACACTCAAAGTTTATTTTTCTCACTAAGGAGAACAAAGTTTATTTTTCTCACAAGAATATTTTCTACATTGGCCCTACGAGCAAACTGATGTGGACAGGTCATGCTCCTTCTCAACTCTGAGTCAGCCACTTGTCCTAATAGATTGAATTAAAATCTCTGCAGTCCATTCTTTCATCCACTGGGATGTATAAATCTGATTAGTGTGAATGAAAGTAGCAAGACACTCAGAAAAGGTAATATACCCTCCTTATAATGTGTTCCTATATGATGCATTACATGCTCTGAAACCACTTTCTGTATAATATCACAGAAGACCTGCAATAAATACAGCCCTTTTCTGTAACATTTTAAAAGCATTGGAATGGCATATAAATCACAGGACAGTGAGACTCTGAGGATGAGCATTGTGAAAGCTTCTTATCCTTGCTACAACCCATTAAAAACAAATCACAAATTCTGAAGTAGCACATGTGAGGATCCTCTGAGGCCTCAGATCAAAGGGCACTTACATGCTGAACATGCATTGATCAAACCTGTTAACTCTGTTTACCCTTGAGTGCAAATCTTGTCCACGCAGGAGCAGGGAGCCGTAAAATGAAATTATTCAGCTACGAGAGGCATCCACATGAGATCTTACTCAAAAGATGCTAAGCTACAATTTGCTACCTAGCAGGACTGTTCAGTGGGTGGTTTTGTGATAGCAAGATGTGTAGAGAGGAGTGAGATAGACTGATACTCCATTTAGTTTCTGAGGGGAAAGAACAGAGTAGATCTGAGGGTATTTTTACATGTTGTTGGCGTGTGTTGATTGAAGTTGTGGTAAGAGCTGCAGCTTAAGGGGACATCATGTTCATTGCAGTTAAAAATAGAGATTTGCAAAAAGGAAGCTTTAATGTCTCTCTTAAGTGCATTTTTTCCCCTGTAAAATAGGCAGTTATTGGCTTCTGAGCTACACCCACCATATAGATGTCACGACACTGAGTCCTGGTCAGAGATCACCATGAATTAAATGTTAGTGGGTTGTTCTGCATGACATCAACAACACGATGTACTATAGAAGATACATTTTCCTCATGATTACTTTGATTTTGTAACTTTTTTATACATTACTGCGCTATTTTTGAAAAGCCAATTTACACTGCTTACCTTGTTTAGGAGTTCTGCTTAAAACTGATGTTCACTGTATGTTGTATTTGTAATAGAACAGCAATTAGCAGTTAGTTTTTACGGTGGCTCTTCGAGAATTCCCACTGTATTTTTATGTATATGTGTGAGTAAATGTCTAAGTTTATTTTCTTGTCTCTTTCCTTGTTTTTATTTTACATGGGACCAATAATGACCCTGTTCAATAATGTGCCTTGTTGTTTACTCTGATGTACTTCCATCAAAAAAATAGGAAGCCAGTAGGTAAACAGAGACAGCAAGTAGAACTTTCACAAAAGTAAAATGACATCAAGATCTTTATAACATTCTTTACACCTCTTCTTTGGAATAAATAAACTATCATTTGTTTATCAGTGCCCTTTCTCAGCCAGTGTTTTTCATACTATAAGTAATCTGAATTTCTAAATAAATATCCCTCTGAAAAGCCACATGAGGTAGAGAAAATACTTGCACAACAGTTTCGGGGCTTCAGAAAGTAGGAACTACAGAAAGAAGGTGAAAGTGGCCAGACTCAGAGGAAAGGGAATTGAATGAAGGACAGGTATGTTTTCAGACTAAATAATACCCATTTTCTCCCTTTCAAAACAGTCTGGTTGGTTGTTTTTTGGTATCTCTTTTTTTTTTTTTTTTTTTTGCATATTATAACAGAAAAGTTTCAAAGTTCAGAAAAAACAGCTTGTTTTGTTGAAATAGAATATTTTGATAGATCCCAAATATTCTCCTTGTCAGGTGTGAAGATATACCAGCATCTGTTAAAACCAGAAAGAAAAATAAAGGCTGAAAACCTCAGAACCTTCCTGGTGGGGTATGCCCACTCTTTGCACAGCTCTAGGCAGCAGCATTTTTTTTCTCAGAGTTGGTTTGGTTCAGCAGTGTTTTCCTAAGTCTGGCTCTGCACCAGCAGAGAGCAGTAGCAGCCCCATCATTAAGGGCTAAACCCTGCCAGGTGTGTGGGTTTTGTTTGCTTTAGGGCCACAATGGGGGCTGTGGGCACTAATTGACAAGTGGCACCTAGAAAACTCTCTCAGAGTCAGGTCTGCTTGCCGTGCCTCAGTTCTCCCAGCTCAGGGGCTGCACAGGAACGGGTATTTTGCTGTTCTCCTTTATGGTTTTTTTCAGGTTGACCAGACAAGAGAGGAATTCTGCCCAAAATATTTTCTTAAACATACCATCTCTGAGCTCACAAATAAGAAGGAGCTGATGTTCTCCCCTTTCAATATTTAATATGCAGTTTCTTTTAACTTCTACTTACTGAATTTATGTTTATTAAATTTTCTTCCATAAAACAATATACATTTGTGTTTATATTACAACAAGAGTTCTACTTTTTATAAAGACTGTTCAAGCAAACACAGACTTTCTAGTTCCACCAGGCTCCAGTAAATGCCTGTTTATATTATTTCTGTGATCTGTAACAACTGAGAACACAACTGAGCCCCTACAGATTTACAAGCCCAATGAATCCTTGAGGTTAAGATATCAAACATCCACTTGCTAATTGTGACATTAATCTCACACTGTCTGCTGCTGAGATGGTATTGCTGTACTAGTGCCACGTTGCCATTTAAAGTCATTTCATCCTGTAGTGTGCAAGTCATGTGGTTCTGTCTGCTGGTACAGATCCAACAGATGGATTGAGAAGGAGTAAGAAGTAGGAAGCAAAATGCAAAGAGACTCATTGATTTTAAAGTATGGCATATTCAGAGGTTGCCTTTGCTTTCAGATTTCTTGGTTCTTAAGAACATAAAATAAGGTGGGGGCTCTCATATCCAGACCTGGGTGCTGGGGAATGCTGCAGTTTACACAGGCAAAGGAATTTAGACACAGACAAGCGGCTCTTGAAGCAAAATTCAGTCCCCTGAGTATGGTGGTGAAGTTCCCTACAAAGTGAGACGGAAGAGTTCAGCAAGTGAGCATGAGCCAGCAAGAGCCAGCATGCGGCAGCAGGAGCTCAGGGCAGTCAATAGGAAATCCTGTAGAGAAGGTTTTGGTGCAGAGAGAGTGACTTTTCTAAACATAAGTGGGAATCCAGATACCTCTTTGAAGGAGAATCTGATACCTAAAAAGACCTTGCTCTGCAGGTCCTTTGTGGAAGAGCTCGAGCACTTTGCTGGGAGTATTTGCCCTTGATAGAACTGGAATCTGAAATGTTACTTGCTTCATAAATGGGTTCTGCAACAAGAATGGTATATAATAGGATTTGTGGAAATAAGCAAAATTGCCAACTCTGAATGTATCTCAAAGTTCCCATTTTCATTAACTGAGTGCTAAAAGCAAATAACATAACATCCACCTGATGACAGAGAGCAGCAACATATCTTGGAATTTATATATATGATCAAAATAAGTAAAAAAGCTGCACCCTTAGTGATTGTAAAGACATTATTGAAAAAAGGTATTACAGAGAACATATTTCTGAGGCAAAATAACATGTGGTATCTTTAAAGATAATTGCAAGAATATTTTCATAACAACAAAAAAAAAGCTTACATACACTTTTTAGTGAAAGTTTGTATATCAAATTCTGAGAGACATGAGGCCAAGAGAGGAAAGTTGGGAAAGCTGTAGCCCATTCTAGGGAAGCAGCTGTTTCAACTGGAATTGAGTGAGAGTTGTCATGAGTGAAAAAATGTTACCCAAGAAAAAACTTCCACTTAGCATCTTATAGAAGGTTCAGCCTATTCTCTCGCTCTTTCTCCCTCTCTCTGGATAGTTTATTTGCAAGTGGATCTTTCCTGCTCAGGTGTAAGCTGCCACAGGTCAGATTTTTTAGCTTATAGAGTAATTCTTTTTGTTAGTCTCCCTGTTTATCTTCTGCCTCCTCAAGGTTTCAGTGCTATATAGCATTGTACAATGCAAAAGAATAATGTTAATGTAATCAGTGCTGTGAAATGGGATTAATAATGACTTTTCAATCTGTCAGGCTGAAACGGAGGGTTCCTCATGAATAGGAGAGAGATTCAGTATTGCTAACATGGAGTTTTCCTTTACCTGGTTCATTAGCTTCACTTTCTTCCTCTGAGTAAAGTGATTTGCAGGGAAACCTTCTATACTTTGGCAATTTTGTTTGATAAGAGGAAAAAAATGCCATGTACTGCGGGCTGAACTTGCCTACAGCATTTCCCAGAGAAGCCTACAGCCTTCAATGAGACTGGTTCACATCTCCAGTTCATTTTTCCAAGGATCTGTATGAACAATTTCCAGTAACTCTTTTTTGTTGTCTGAGGAGGGGTCCAGTTCAGCAACACCAGCTGACCACCAACAAAAAGAAGTACAGCATTAGGATAATGTTTCCCCCTGTACCTCGTGACGAGAAGCCCAAAGGCTTTTGGACCTTCTGGAAAGGATTTCTTTTTTCACATTTTTCATAGGGGCAAAATGACCTGGATAATTTTGCTGACTATAATCATCTGAATATAGTTGGCTCTACCTAGCACTGATTATACAGTCTCTGGAAATTATGTAACCCTAATTTTGACCTCTCCGTAGTCTAGCTGACTACAAGTGAGGTGAAGAAGTTCGGCCAGGTCTCTCTGGAAAAGAAATTGCTGAAGCAGTCTTGGCCCACAAGCTCTGTCACTGGACATAAGTCAGAACAGTGATGTGCCAAAATGTGAATGCGTGCATATATGCAAGCATTTTTATATGAGCATATGAAAATTTTAAGGGTTGTTTTTGATATATTCGACTTCACACAGCTCTCCTGGGGAGAATTCCCAATCTCTCCATCTGTATTCAATATGTATTCCCTCCCAAACAATTCTGAAGTGCAACATACCATTTTCTGAAGCTACAAAAAAACCAGCACAGTTAGGAGGCTGCTAACCCAGCAGCATATACAACGTGGAGCTTTAAACTTATAATCATCTGAAAGCTTTTCTTAGCCGTAGCAAAGTGTTTCTTGTGCTTCTAGTAACCTGTAATAAGGATTCAAACTTTATCCCCCAAAATTGTGGAGCAGGCATTTAGAGAGATAAAGCCATCATTTGCTGTAGCACTTTCTATTTAAAAATACAGCACAGAGTCATGTTTATCTTCCAGCTCGCTGACCACTGGGATTTTGTATGAACTTGTGCTGTTGGGAGAGGTATTGCTTATGAGTTTGTCTAGCTGCCACTATAAACACAGACCTGCCTTTGTGTGCATCAGGTCTTTATGTAACCACTGTGAGGGATGTGAGGTTCTTCAGAAAGCAGCACAGGCCAGGGCTTTGTCTAGGAGGGTGGGGAAGGGATATGGGTGGTCTTTTTTCCTGGAAACTGATGGGCTTTAGAGATGTCAAGATGACACTGTTCTCCCTCCTCCCTCCCTTGCAGGCTCTTCAAAGGTTCCCTGACATTACATTGTCTGCCCACAGCAACATTCGTCACAATACAGACTTAGTGGCTGAACAGAGCATCTGATAAATTCAGCCTCCTTTTGGCTACAAAGAGACAGCTCACAGCACAGGACCACAGGGGAATGGTAAAGGTGGTGACTGAAGAAATATCTCCCTTCAAAAGGAAAAGCAAAAACCTAGAAAAGACATTTCTCCTTCCTCCTCATTTCTCCTCAGTGCACCCAGGTCCTGTAAGAGGCAGTGAAAGCAACTGAACTCCTCGGGAGCGGTGTTACACTCCATCTCTTGAAAACTCCGTCAGAGGAGGGAGGCTGGGGCTGGGAACTGAGCCTGTGGGGGTCCACGGGCCATCTCAGGACAGCCACTCTCAGGAGGGTCTGGGTTGCAGAGCAGCTGATCTCTGCAGCCTGACACAGAAGGTTTCCCACAGAAAGGCTCCTCCACCTTGGCCTCCGGTTGCTAACTTTAAAGGACTGATTCAGTTGTGTTTATTCTGACACAAGAAACAAAAGTAGCTGGCAAATATCTTCATCAGGGCTTCCTTCAGGTGTAGCACTGGGATAAGGTTAGCCATGCTGAGAATTCCTTAGAAAAATAACTTTGACGTAGAGGAGACTATTGAAGGGAAAGAGGCATCTCCTGCTCACATTCTCCCTCTGTTTCAGTGAAGCACGGTAATTTCACCATTGTTACTTTTAAGAACAAGAGACTGTCTATATGTTCACTAGGGTGTCTTTCCTTTAGTGATTGCTGGAGTTAATGCCTCACACTAATACAGGATTTTATTTTAGGCTTCAGGAATTACATAGGAGTGATGTCTTGGGTAACCTTTGTTCAGTTGGTGTGATCCCTTATCACAGAGCACTGGTCACTGCCTGTCCTTATGTTGCAATACCCACCACTGCTGAAGCTGGTCTTTTAAATCCAAGCAGAATCAACCATTCACAAGAGGTTTTCTAGGCAGTACAGCACCTTTCACCTTCCCTGAGAGTCACTTCCAAAAAAAAAAAATTGAAGTTTCTTTTTGTGAGTCCAGATGAACAAGAATTACAGCAGTACATCAATAGCACCAGTCTGTAGCTCCATGGAGCTGAGAAAAAAAGTATTTTTACTGCAAAAGACTGGCATATCATTTGTCTAAAGGCAAGATGAAGTAATTATGCACTTTTAGGATGCAGAGGAACAGATTTTAAAAGTGCACATCAGTCCTGCCTGCTCGTGGAACGATGGTGATCAGCAGTTTCTCCCAAAAATAGTTTCCCTGAATCTACTTAGAATTCCCTTAACATCAGCCTCAGATGTAAGGAGACAGTGAAAGTCCAGGTTAGTACACACTCTAGTGCCCAGAAACCCTGGTACAAATCTCAGCAGCTCTGGGATCACAACATAAATCATAATGGTATTGAAGCTGGCTCTGAAGGATAGACAGACAGTCTGAGCTGAAAGTGCTTTTGGCTGATACCAGTAATCAGTGCTATTCCTGTCAGTGATTATACCCAGTGCTGCCATTACCAAAGGCAGCATCTATCAAAAATATTTTTAAATTCCTGATTTAGACTATTGCAGCTGGAAACATTTTAAGCAATCAATGCTTCTCCCTCTACAGATTAAGTCTGAGAAGGAAAATTGTTTTTCAAAAGAATTTCAGGATTTCAATGTTTGACTTGATTCTGATAGGAATCAGCGTTCCAGATTTTTCTTTGAAGATAAGTCTCAAAAGCACAGAAACAAAAAGCTGGAACCATTCTTAATGTTTACTTTTAGAAAAACTGAAATACTTTCATATTGACTTTTAAAGATATGTTATTTGGGTAGTTAAAAAGAAAAGTATTAGGAACTAAACAGAAATCAAAATATCTTGCTCTGAATCTTTCCAAATAAAATTATATTACTGGAATGTTTTCCATGGAAGGAACTCTGGAGAGATCAATCTGATTTTACAATGTGTTTTAGATCCAGTTGAAAGCATATTCAGATGCAAATTCAGTCCATCAAAATTGCTCTCAGCAGTTCTACTTGGGATATAAAAGTTCATCTAATTGGCAACCACCAGGATGCTTATTTGCTCATTCAAGATGAGAGACCAATTCACAAAGCAAAATTACATCCTCTGAGTAGAATAGGAACCCTGACATGACACTCAGCTTTTCAATAAGTATTTTCAATGCAAATAAGGTTTCAAAGGACTGTTCTGAGAAAAAAGAAAAAACTCACAAAGAAGTGAACAAGCTCCTTCTTGTCTCGTTTGTAGAGTATGACAGTTTGCATTACTAATATGAAGTACGAGCATAAATTATATTTTCTTAGAATTATGAGGACCTTTACACATTACTTCTCTGTCTCTCTCTATTCAGTGAAGATGCAAACAAAGCATTGTTGGTAGCTTCATTCATTTTGAAACGTGAATGGAGGCAAGAGGGCTTTACCCTTTTACCCTGGCCAGCAGCAGAGCAGGGGGTGACTGAGGTAAAATTTTAATCACAGCACTCTCAAGGTAGCATAACTTATTTTGAGCATTTTTTTAATGAGTTTTACGTCATATAAAACATGACTAAAGGATCTGTTACACAATGACTTGTGATTATCTTGCCACTTCTGGTCAGTGTCTGTCTTTCTGTGTATGACAGACCTAGTGCTGCAAGCAGTATTGCTAAGTATCTTACATTTAAGTGGCATTTGCAATAAAAATAAAGCAGACAATGCTTTTCTGGGAGGGGGCACTCAGCTGTCAAAGAACTTCTTGAGTTGCTACATCACACTTAACCTTGTTCCTATACTTAAAAGAACCGTTCCTTATATAAACACCCTATAAATACCACAGATATCAGCTCGTTCCCATCGTCACAGTGAGACTCAAAGCAATGCATAAACAGAGCAGAAAGGAGACTGGAGAATGAGGTGTTGCATCCATGATAAATCTCTATGCTCTCCTTCTCGGCACACTGACATTTTTAGGAGACTTCATGTTGACTGAGATAAAGTCCATATTTTGTTGGTAGGAGAAAAAAGACTTTCTATTTCTTCTTGCTTAGAAGACATTCAGATGCTGTGCTGACAGACATATTAGAAATGCCCACATAGAGAAAGAGGAAGAGGGAAAGACTGCAGAGCTTGAGCTCTGCAGATAATCATAACATAATAGGAATATTAGATCACTGCAAATTTTTTCTCTCTGCTACTATTTGCTGGATTCTTTCAAGGGGCAGAAATTTTTAGGATGTGGTCCTGTTTTTCCTTTCCTCAATCTCACATCGTTATGTGAATCACTTGTCAGATAGTCAACCATCATGGGTAGTCACCCATCATCTTGGGGAGCTGGTTTGTGCTGCGTAAACTACACTGCCTAGGAGGAGTATTCTGGGCACGGTGACAAATGAACAGCTATAAAGTCTGAGTTCATTGCTGATGTCATTTTATAGCCAGACTGGAGAAAGACTGTGAAACCGACCTTGCAACAAAGTATTTCAAGTTTATTGATGGTTTTATTTTCATGCAATTTACCAGGGGAATTTGCTGTTGCAGTATTTTCCTTAGGCAGAGGATGCTGTGAGCACAGCCTGCTGCCTTTTCTTATCATGAGCAGCCCCCAGGGCTGTGCTGGAGGCACAGACCCATCCCAGGACCCGCCACCTTCAATCCTGTGTTTTCTCTGAGCTCTTTGCAGTCCTGCACGTGGGCCCCGCTTGCCATGTGCACTGGCAAAGTGCTGCCATTTCCTGCACACTCTGGTGTAAATCCCAGATTATTCCAGTGGGTTTGGGAGATTTATTTTGGATTTGCACTGAATTTGCTGACAGGGTGTGCTCCTTAGTCTTTGGTATAAAAAAGGGGTAAAGGAAATAGATATCTGAGGAAAGCTCGAACAGGTGACAAACTTTGTATAATATTTACATATTTCCCATTGATTTTCATGGGATGGCCCACATGGACAAACATGCATTTGCAGGCATAATCTCTTATGTGCTAGAAGCATAGTTAAAATGTTTATATTTGCAAGACAGAAAGCAGCTGACACTATCATTTCAAATCAACAAAAGCAGGGCAAAATAATAAAAACAGCTTTTTAAATTGAGAAAATATTTTATATAAAATTATCTGAAATCTTTAAAAAGTATTTTTATATAGTAATTTAAAAAGTATGTGGCATCCTAGCCACCAAATGCTTTCCAATCTTCTGCAGATCTCAAGGTTTGACCTCTGTCTTTCCATTTCAACTGTCAGAGCTCCAGTCATCCTGAAGTCCCAAAGGTTTTTGTAGGCATCAAGGACTTTCTATGAATTATTTCTTGCTTTCCCCAAGAACTTTGAAAGCTCTTTTGTGAGGAAAAGGATTTTTTGTATGTTTGTTTTGTTTAAGTCTGTTTGAAGCTTGAGAAAATAACAATGGAAACAGAAAAAATGATCCAGCCGTAATTCTGTTCAGGGCACTTAAAAAAAATAAATCCTCTGTTAGGCGATTATTGTTATACTTAACAGACAGATGTGTCAGAATTCTGTGTCAGAATTCTGTGAAAGTATTGTTTCCAAAATAACTTTTGTCTAGAATGTGATACTGGCTACCAAAGGAACACAATGAATAAGAGAAAGTACATCATAATAGAATTTTTTCACATTCGTATTTTCCATGACCTCCAAACTGCACAAGCAAACACATGCACACAGAAAAGTACAGGTCACAGACAGCAAAGTGAAAACTGCTGCTCTGCCTGCTTTATAAGAAGGGAAAAGTAGTGCTTGAGTCAGAAGCACTCTCAAAACTGCCAGAACTTTAGATGAAAATAAACAGTGGAACATTTAAATCATGTAAAAAAAGTAAAGACACACAGGGTGTTTCAGAGATCAAAAGTCACGCAGACATCCCTGAGGTCATGTGGGAGGGCACAAAGGAGAAGGGGGTCATCTGTGTTCTGGACTGTCATGAGGAATGCCATTCACCTACTAAAATTACCCTCTAGCATGGCTAATTAGGTCACACTCTTCAGCAAATGATCTCTACTCACACAGCTTCCAGATCTGAAATTGGCTTCTGCCTGTTTTATGGGTGGGGGAGCACTGTCAACTGCAACTGCATATGAGAATATACCTTACAAATCAAAATATTTCTGTGTTTTTCTGAAAAACAATATCCTTAGGTATGATTTTAAAAAATAGCCTCAAACACTCAAAGTCTGAGAGAGGATCCAGTGTGCTTTGTGATCTGCCTCATTAGGGACACCTCCAAATATGACAGATTGGAAGAAAGCATGCCATGGGCTATGTTAGTCCTGCTGTTGTCCTTTATAGCTCTTCTTTGACCTCCTCTCAAGGTTAAAATCAGTATTGGAGTCAAGGTTCTAATTTAGAGGCTGGTCTGACCCAGAACAGCCGTTCCGTTTCCCAGCGTGAAGCCTGGTCCAGTCAATGGAACCAGCCCTGCTAAGTTCAGCCCTTCTCAGAGCAGATATCCCACAGGAATCACTGACTCTGCTGTCCTTCCTACAGGCCAAAAATCACTGAATGAGACTTTAGCTGCTAATTTCAGGTTCTGAAAAGTTCCATGCCTGAGGCTCCTCTGCTGTGCTGGTGAATCCTCTGCTGCTCGATGTTGATGCTGATCCCTCGTGCCATTCCCCTGCTCACTGATACAAGACAAAATGTTTCTGGGCAAGGAATTGATCTAATGGTGAGTCAAGAAAGCAATAGGAGCCAAGTCTAATGCAAATTGATACCTGCCATATCTGTCTGGTGGGTTATGACTATCATGTTTCTCATTAACTTGTCTGTATATATATATATATATGCATTAAAATTTTCATTAGTATGCATGTGCGTACATGAAACACTAATTACCTGAAAAGAAAGATACATAGATATATATATAAATATAGAAAGAGATATATATATATATATATATAGATATGTAGACATATTTTTATGTGAAAGTATCTGCTTGTTATGGTTTTATAAGATAAACAATAGTTTTATGGACTTTGTTTTCTATTGTGGTACATTTCCTGGAATCCAGTGCTCATGAGTGAATTGTAGAGTACATAGAATGGCATTCCTTCATATTCCTATTACCCATTATGTCTAAACAAGAAAAGAGACAAAAGAGAAGAGAAGAGAAGAGAAGAGAAGAGAAGAGAAGAGAAGAGAAGAGAAGAGAAGAGAAGAGAAGAGAAGAGAAGAGAAGAGAAGAGAAGAGAAGAGAAGAGAAGAGAAGAGAAGAGAAGAGAAGAGAAGAGAAGAGAAGAGAAGAGAAGAGAAGAGAAGAGAAGAGAAGAGAAGAGAAGAGAAGAGAGAACTTAAGTTGGGCTCATATAAATATTCAACTAAGTTCTAAACTGATTTCTGTTAGAAAAAAATAAAGTGGAACAGCTTTCTCTCTTTTATGACCACTTTCATTTGGAAAGTCCTGTTTTCACTCTTCACAGAGCGATTAGTGGACTTCAATAGAAAACAATACTACTATTGCATATTAAATTCATAAGATATGACCTTAATTTGAATTTAAATTGGTTTTCTAAAGGTGAATTCACTTTGCAGTCTGATACATTTGGATCTCAGAGTACAAGGGCTTGCACACTTCATTTCTCATTACAGAACTGGGGTTTTAGTTAGGCGGTTTTTTTTCCTTTGTAGATGAAAAGAAAGAAAAATTAAACAAAGCACACTTCACTAGAATAACTACAATGATGTGAATGATGCCACAGGAGACAGAGATCAGAGATCATAGTTCTAGTAATATTTCACTTAGGTCCTACATCTTTATTATACTCTACTATAGAAAAAAGACTTTCATGAGTGTGACTTCCTACCAGATGAGTTTTTACCCAGTGTATTTAATGTTTTCTCCTAATCATTGAAGAGCTACTGCCATTAAACAGCTCCTGACATGTTTTTGGCTCTTTGAATATCAATAGCAGGATCTCTGTGACAATTTTTATTAAAGGTCCATTTATGCGTAGTTTTCATTCACTGCCAGAATTTCAAGCTGTGGTACAGACACTATTAGGAGCAAGGTATACCAGCATGTAAAAGGCCTTCTGAAGGGCTGAATTCCTCTTTCAGGTCAGGAATACAGCTGCTTTATCATTCTTCACCAGTTTCAGCTAGGGGACAAGATGACATAAGATACTGATTCTTTCATTTTGCTCTAGTCCAGATGCAAAGTGGCTCAGTTGAGATAAGAAGAATCAGATTCTCACTCTTTTCAATTTCTATTGGTAAGAGCAGGTTTTAAACTGTTTCTGACTTCCCATCTCCCTGTAAAAGTATGGAGACCTTTTATTCTTATCAGTAGGCTAAAATCAAAACAACACCAAGATATACTAGAGTGGAAGGTCACAGTCTAAATGTTTTCATTGACTAAGCAAAATCCTCTACAGCAAAGCAAAATTAAGTCATCAGATATCCTGTAACATCTCTTGTGTTGGAAAGATAACTCATTTCAGCACAATTTCCCACTGGAAAAAGGGAAGTTTTTTCAGACACGGTAGGGTTTTTCACTCTGGCAGGAGATACCAGTGTAGCAACAGTTGCAAGACAGTCATCCTGCAGATCCCTAAACAAAACAAGGTAATGAAGAGGGACAGTAACAGTGTACTACACATCACAGTAGTTTCATTGTTTGTGCTAGTGGGAAATATTGCTCAGTCTGCAGATGCCTCCTCATTCCATTACCTTTGTCAGCAATATCATGTACTCCTTGGACAGAGATGTTGACCTGCAGCTCCCTCTCAGAGATCCCTTACGAAGGCAGATCCAAAATTCCTAAAAATTAATGAAGTTATGTCTTTGGGTGAGTTACACTTTATTCCTTCTTTGATCTCAGAAAAGAAAGAGAGAGAGAGAGAGAAATGCATATTAGATTTAAGATAAGCAAGCTAATCAGTTCTCAGTCTCCATGTGCCCATCTCCTCCTGCTGACACAAGGAAAATGTACAGAGCCCTCAGTTTTCATCTGACAACATTCTAGCAGTAATTCTGCAACAGGGTCCCTGCTTAGTGCAAACCTAATGCTATGTTTATTGGAAGGCAGCTCCAAAGCCAACATATCAGTGAACTAGACGTGGCAATATGACTGAGTCTGTGTTTTCCAAAGCAGAACAGGTTAAAAAGGACAGTATTATTATCCAGGATAAAACCAGGTGGTGAATGGAATATACTTCTTCTAACATTTGAAACATGGAAGTTAAGAATTTCTCACAGAAACCAAGAGTGATTTCAGCCACTTTTAATTTACTACCAAGAAGGAAGCACATCAATGGCTGGGAATGAATCTCAGCAAATCAGTCATCTTCATGTGGCTTTACTGCCATCATATGAGGAAAACAATGGTGTAGGATTGCAATGAGGAGTTTAGAGATCAGGGTAGGTGCAGTTAGTGTACTCTAGTGGACTCTGACACTTTCACATTCACCCAGGTTAGCTAGTGAAGCTAGTTAGCACTCTTGAAGCTGCTGAAGGAGTCTTGTCCACCTACTCTGAAATGCTTTTATTTTGAATTGGAAAAGATTGGGTCACAGTGTACAGATTATTCATACACATTCTAGTTGTGCCTGTAGGGGAAGCAACAGCTTTACTGAAGGGGGTTAGTGCTATTGCATGCAGGGAGCAGGCAAGGAAATGGTTAAAGCTGACTGGGAATACAAGGAGTCTGAGGCTGATGAATTATTGCATGCAGAGAAAGTGAACACGTAGTGAATAGCTCTTCCCTGGCAGCAGCTCACTGAGGTAAAGCTGTGTTGCTTTTATTGCCTGCATTATCAAAACAGTGTGTCTTCAAAGCTGTACAGAAATAGATGAAACACAGATCTTACAAATTTTAAAATCCCCTTTGATTTTTACTCCATTTCTTAGTTCTAGATGAGAGCTTGACAGTAGCACAGGGACAAAGCAGGCTTTTAATGAACCTTTGTTTATAGGCCTGCTAATCAGCACCACTCATCTACAAGTCCATTCCCCCAGCAATCTTACCCCCTGATGGTTGCCATGCTTACATTTCAGACCAGCACCCCTTTTAAATGGGAAGGGGTGGTGCTTGATTGCATTTCCTGGTAATGCAATGGTAAAAACAGGCTTTCTAACCAATCTCCTCTAGCATCACCCTGGATTGCTGCTAGCGCTTCCTCTTGGCATTCTAGGAGCAATGTGCACACCTGTAGATCAGCACAGAATGCACATTTTTAATTTACTGAGGACAGGATGTTTCACTTTACAGTGTTCCCATAATCACCTACCTTTCCTCTTTAGCCAATTAGTTATATGCAATTCTTCCTGCATCATGCCAAATGACATTACATATCTGCAGGCAGATCTACCACAAAACCCGATTTGTTTTGGTATATCAGAAAACTGGAGAGAAATAATATATTTTCAATCAGTATCTTAAACATATCTTCAATTCTGCTATGCATATACAGAGTTTGGGAGGAATTTCAGATTCAATCTACTGGAGTAGAAACTATCTATTTAATTCAAATTTCTAATAAGTAACATACACACTACAAATAAAGCTCCTTCTCCTTTCACTGCCATATATTCAATATAGAAAACTTTGTTAAAGTTTTCAGAAAGAAAAAAACATGTCATGAAAGCACCGCTTTGCAAGACTGAGTTATAGTACTGGTCCTAATTGTTTTTAGTACAAAATTGTTAATGTATCTTAACCAATCAAATACCCTATAAAAGAGACTGAAAGTCTTTAAGGAGATTACCAGCGAGCCACATGAAGATGACTTTTTCACTTCTGTGTATAACAGGTTAAGCTAGGTTTTGCCACTCTCCCTTATCTCCTCTAAAGGCAGGGTCACTGTTGGGCACAAGGAGGGGCAGAGAGGAAATGTGGTTAGAAAACTGTGCACTTATCTAACCCACAGCTCTAAATCTCCCAGTGGAGACTCTGGCCAGCAGATGCCCTTACAAGCAGTGTCAAGGCTGCCCAGACCCGCTCACAAGCCAATGCTGGGCAAAGGACCAGGAAGCCACAACTTTCTGCTTATGGCTTTTGCTGATGAAGTAGAAATTTGGCCCATTATAATAAAAGATGCACTATGTACATTTTTGGTATCATTATTGATTAGAAAAGTTACTGATGAAGCATGTTTGATTCAATTGAAGGAATCTTGAATAGCACCCTCCATTTCATTTATCTGTAGTGTTTTACTGTGGGTTTCTTGTATGAAATATTCTCTTGATTGCTGAAAGGTTTTTTTCCTGAATTAATACCAGTAGCATGCTTATGTGCTTATCTAAGGTGCATGCCCTTTCCCATAATTCAGATAGACTACAGGAAAATATGGTAAAGTTGATTATAGGCTCTGCAGTGCACCCTAACATTTGCACACCCAAATATTGAGTACTGAATTTGCACACTCCACACCTTCCTACAGACATAGAAGTGATGGCAAATGGTAGCTGAGTGAAAACTCCTTCCTTCTTGTTGTCCTCCGAGGCTGGAGCTTTCAGCTGAGCTAAGGTGGCATTTTGGATTCCCTTTGAACTTTGGGCAATGTGTGCTGTGACCTGGTCCTTAAATCAGAGACAGCTGTTACACAGCTAACAGCAATGCTGTAGTCATCTTAGCTTCACAAAGTGGTATTCTGAGTATCATACAATCATAAAATCATGGAATGGTTTGGGTTGGAAGGGACCTCTCATCTCATTCCACTCCCCCTGCCACAGGCAGAAACATCTTTCCCTGACCAGGTTGCTCAAACCCCCTTCCAACCTTGCCTTGAACACTTCCAGGGATGGGGCATCCACAATTCCTTTGGGCAACCCATGCCACTGCTTTGCCACTCTCACAGTAGAGAATTTCTTCCTAATATCCAATCTAAACCTTCCCTCTTTCAGTTTGAAGCCATTCCCCCTTGTCCTGTCATCACATGCCCCAGCTGTCTTGTAGCCCCCTTTAGTTACTGGAAGCTTTTCTAAAGTCTCCCCAGAGCCTTCTCTTCTCCGTGCTGAACAACCCCAACTGTCTCAGCCTTTCTTCTTGAACAGGTGCTCCAGCCTTCTGATCATCTTCATGGCTTCCTCTGGACTCACTCCAGAGGTTCATGTCCATCTTAAATTTCATAAATACAAGGTCTCAAGGTCTTGGACTGGGCAGAATCATTCCATTAACATGTAGCATACATGTCCATACTTTTTGGAAAGCTTTTTCATTGTGACAGCAGCATCTCTAGAGACTATTTTTGGGCTTGCCAGAGATGCTAATGGTAGTGTTTGTTTTAGATAGCTGGCTTTCTTCCAATTAATTATGGCTCTTTATGAATCATTTTGTTTGGAAATCTCTGATAGAGATTACATGAACATGACAAAAGTCTTCAGACAGAACATAGCAATTATAAATTGCCAAATGCTATTAGAAGGAATTGTCAGCATCCTTCCTACAGACAGATACAATCTTTTAAATGCACCTCTGCGCAGCAACAGTCTGGTAATAGTCCACTTAGCATGTGATTTTAGCCTCAGTGAGAGTATTAGGATTTTAAATTACTGTAATATAAAATGCCATAATTGTTACCAGTATCTGATTCAAGCACCACTGAATGGATTGTTTGTGACAGATGATGCAAACAGTAGTTGCTGTAGGAACAGTTCATTTGGATTTTGGCACTGTATTATAGCACATCTACAGGTGGGTTTGGGAATCCTTTCAAGTTCCTTATAGTTCATATTAATGGCTAGTTGAACGAGAAGAATGAAAGATACTCGATGCTTGAATGTTACTGATATGTAAAAACAGAGAGGAAATAGGTCTTTCTTATCAGGAGTGTGGTATATATGAGCTGCAAAGGAATTCAAATTATGATAAATCTCACCTTCAGGCTCATGACAATCTTTTTTTATTCATCTTGTACATCACTTCATATGGCCAACAGTGTTTACTTTCCTACCCATTTTGAAATTCAGTGTCCAAAAATATTAGAAACTCAAAAATAATTATCATTACTGTCACTGAATTTGGCTTCTTTTGCTGAGAAAAATTAGACAAAAATTATAACAAAGGCTTGTTGAATATGTGACAGGTAGGGACAGCTGTGAACAGTTTCCGCACATCAGCCTCCTCACTAGGGCACTGCTC
The DNA here is from genome assembly GCA_014706295.1 of Lycocorax pyrrhopterus obiensis. Classification (NCBI taxonomy): domain Eukaryota; kingdom Metazoa; phylum Chordata; class Aves; order Passeriformes; family Paradisaeidae; genus Lycocorax; species Lycocorax pyrrhopterus. Next base: position 10,807,464 of record JACSVZ010000015.1, read on the forward strand.
GGAATGGGGGCAAGTGTAGGTCCAAGCCCTACACGTACAGCAGTACAGAAACCACAGCAGGTGTTGACACAATTATTTTTAAAGCCAACTGTCCCCACTGCACATCTGCTTCCGAAGTTTGCTGTCTGGGTATCACACCAAACACTTCTCAATTGTTCACTACACCCTCACTGAAATGGATACATAACCAGATCTCCCTCTGGGCATCTGCTGAGGAACAAAATTCACCCTGTGAGGACACATGGAAATTAAATGCTTATACCAGGACTGAAGTCACTGCTTCCTGCCCTCTGATGTGACTGCGGCTGTGAGGAAGTAAATTTAAGACTTAATGCTTGAAATTTGGTTCCTGTGCCCCACTCACTGAGTCTTTCCCGCCCCTCAGCGTCTCTACTTTCCAGGCTGCCAAGTCTATACACTGAGTAAAAGCTTGCAAAGGACACTGAAATAAAATATCCAGTGGGCTATTCACTTCTGAGAGTGAGCCCCGGGGGATTGCCCAGAGGAGGGAGAGGATGCCAGTTTGTTTGGAATCACTAATTATAGAGCTTTCCAGCTCTGTTCTCCTCCACAGGTTATGCTCAGACATAAGGGAAATGCAAGTGAGGATTTACCTGAAATTACAATATCCTTTTTAAACTTACATGTACTGCTAAAAAATAATTTTTACAGATCTTCTAATCCAATGTTTTAAGTCCTTTATTAGTGACTTGTATTCCCTGAACAAAGCACTAGGATTAGCACTCTGATGTCCTAAAACACCACACAGCCAGCAACTCTCTTCCACTGAAAGCCTAATTGAAGTACCACAGGAGCTGATCACTACATTAACATCACTTTTAGGGGTTTTCTTTTCAGCCACTGCCCTGCCAAGTCCCTCACCTTACTTTGCTTTTCTGGTGTGCGGAAGCTCATCTCGACATTCCTTGAGGATTGCACTTGAATGTGGCAAGGTTTTATTCCTCTCTGGTGCATCAGGGAAGCTTAAGAGCCAGAGCAAAACAACTTCTTTTAGTGAGGGGACTCCCTCTGAGATTGAGAGACTTGAGTTCCTTTCATCATGACTGGTTACATAAGGCTGGTCTATACACAGAACTGAAAATACCTGTCTTGCTTCAGCTCATGTTTTTCTGTGATCAAGAGAAGCAGACACAGTTCCAGTTAGATTTTACTTTTAGTGGTCTGGTTCATCTGGTCTGAGAAACTTTTTGGCTCAGATAGCTCCTCCTGCCTGTCTCCACCACTGACCATATCTTGGGGCTGAGTGTCTGAGCTCCCTGATAGGTTCTCTTGCCTTCTCATGTTAGTGACCCCAGCCTGGAGCAAGAGTCAGAGAAGAACTCAGCATCTCTGAGAGTGAGCTGCAGGATTCTCCTCTTTTGCATTTACATGCTCAGAGAATCAGGAATAACAAAATATAACAACCACTTCCTTTTTCACTTGCTTCTTCCTGAATATTAATTCTTCCTTTGGTAGCAGGCCAGAAATTCCTACATGTGAAACAGACCAATATCCCTGCTGTCACTAATTTACTGTCACAATTCCTATTAAATTAAGCCCTGTGCTTCTAGTCTTAGCACGTGGGTGCCAATCACAGACTGAGTTTTCCATGCTATCTGTTCTGCCTTATCTGCATAACAGAGATGCACCGTACCAGTGCTCAGATATGGCATCCAATTTACTGTCTGTAGGCAATTATAGCAAGTACAAGACAGAGGACACATTTAAACTAGATCATTTTAATGTGACTAGCATCTGAAGATTCATCAATCCAATTTACCTCCCAGAAACTTTCACAGTGTGAGAATTCCCTGAAGAATCTGTCTGGATGATTTAACTTCGGAAAAAGCATCTTCAGGCTATTGATCAATCAGCCAGTCATGTATTTCTCTGTCAAGTTAGGTTTTGGCTGCTGTTTTTGGGACACTAAAGAGAAAGGTCATTGCAAAATGTCATCTTTTCAAGCTTCTTTTTCACCTTCTTCGTTTTGAAACCTTCATTTGAAACCCAGGGGGCATTCTCCACTAAATGAAAATTTCACTTGATCCACAATGGCCCATTAGTGAAACTGGAATGTGGGGCTGATTGAAAAATTTTGGGAATAAAAAAAGTCCTGGAAAATTGGAATTTTATTAAAACATACTGACTTCAGTATGGCAAGAGCATTCCCTTTGGCTGTGGCAACATAGAGTCAGAGCCTGCTGGGAATCAAGACCACTAACATTAAGGACTTGTCCCTGCAAACAAACTGTGAGAGTGATTCTTCCCTGACCTTCCATGAAAAGTAATCCACTTAATGTAATTAGGTAATGCAGAAGTTATCTGCAGTTTCTAGGGCACTTTTTACATTGGGCAAAACAAAACCTAGAAGTATCTTTTGGCAGGTCAAGTAAATCCCAGGAAAATCCCTGGCTACAAGTAGGTGGCAGGCTCTCTCCTATCTGCCTCCCCCCAAAAATTACAAAGCCTTCCTCAAAAAGCTGTGGATGGGTTGTGTCCAGTCAGGAGGTAATGATTCACATGCAGCTGGGGCCAGCTTGTGAGCTGAGAAACAAAAGCCTTGAGGAAACCTTTTTTTCCTGTTTCTTGCACTCAGAAACTGGATTTTGTTGATGAGTAACTAGCAAATGTGAGAGAAAACCTAGTGAGAAACTGTGTAATTTGGTATTTCAGAGAACAGCATCAGACATAGAGAAGAATAGGTAACAACAGGCATCTTAATTCTGGAAACCATGTTTCTGAGAAATTCTCATAACCATTCAGTTTCTTTTCATGCTGTGTTTTAAATTTTCTACAACTTTGACTTCTCTGCGTGTGTGGTTTTCTGATGAACACAGAAGGTGAGAGATGTCAGACTGATGCTGACAGAGATACAAATCCTCTATTTATCCATTGCTGGCTGACTTTCTCCCCCTCCCTACCCATCCTTACTAGGATAAAATTCCCACTGCACTTTTCCTAGTAAGGCATGCCTTTTTGGTCCAGAAATAGCGTAAACAATGATCACTTCCTCCCACTGCCCACTCACAGTGCTTCATGGTAGTGTGGGTGACAAACAGGTGCCGGTGTCTCTGTTCCCTCAGGAGAGTCTTCATTACGTGGCAAAAAATGTCAGAAACACTGGAATTCATCTCATTAAATGCAGGTATCCCCAGCATAGAGCCAGTCATTTAGGCTGTTTAGCTCATGGAGTGAAAGAATCTCTTTTGAAGCAACCTAATAAAGATAAAATAAGCCAGGTGACAACTACAAAGGTGCCTGTTGTCCTGGTTTGGTTCTTGCAGGAACTCCAAGAGTGATGAGCTGTGATGGAAGCAGCCGTACTGAAGACAACACGGGTAAGAGGATACTAATCACATTGCTTTTCGAAATAATTTGAGATGACTCCTTATTTTCTCCTATCCCATCAAATACCCATGACTTACCTGAGCTCAGTTTGAACAGTGGCTTAGGAAAGAATTTGTATTTAAAGTCAAGACACCTTTTTTGTGGGAACGTTTTGAGAAAAGGATATGGGAAAAAATGTGAAAGCCCTCACCTCTGCTCATTCCTCTGTATTGAATACTTAATTCCCCCGAAAGAGAAGGAGAAGCCACTGTAGACAGCAATTGGAAAAACAGCAGGTATTAGCAGAGTACTGCACTGTGGGTCCCAAGTCAGTCTCCTGGGAAAGATTTTGGCAGTCAAGTAAGATCCAGCAAGACCACATATAGTTCTGCTCTGTCCACTGACACACAGCCCTGTGCAGACCTCTAAGAGCAGCTGGAGAACTGCAGGAGGTCTGCCTGGACTTCAGTGATATCAGCAAGTTAGGGCTCCAGTTTTGATGCTCTGAAGCTGCTGCTCCTTTTCTGTCACACAAGTAAAGCACATCAGAGAGAAGCTGAGGTTTGAGATTTGGTTCTTTACCGATCATGGTGTATAAGAAATCAGTATCAGACCAAAAAACATGGGGAAGGAAGCATAAAAAAGAGGACTGTGAAAGATCTGTGCAGGTTGTGATCTAGCTGGCACTCTGCGTGTTCTTTCAAAGTCGACATTGTCTTCCAGGAGCCATCAGTTTCAAGACATCAATTTGCATTTGAAGTCTTGGTCCAGAAAATTGCTAATGCAGATTTTCTGCCTTCTGACAGTTAATCTTATTTATGTTGAAATGTTTGTAAGTTCATTTTACTGCCATTTTGTGAATTTGCTGCTAGAGTTAGTCTAGTTTTTACATCAAGGTATTTCAGTCCTCCCTCAAAACATACCCATTAATTCCAGTTACATCTTTAAAAATTATTTAAGAATCAAAATAAGTCTATGTAGCACTGCCAATAACTCAAAGTCTGAAAGCAGCATTTCCATAGCAAAAGTCCCCAGTTGCCCCAGTAACAAAACTATGAGGTGCAAACAGTAATAACTGAATTTTGGCTGTCTTTCTAAGCCACTCTGCAATATGACATAATTTGAAAATGAGATTGAAAAAGCTTGTAAAGAAACAGATATTTTGTATGTACAAGCATCCATATTTGTACAGGTACAGTGCAACGGGCTCAGCATCATTCACAGACATTGGTAAGTCATGGAACCATAGAATCATGGAATATCCTCAGCTGGAAGGGACCCAAAAGCCTGAAAGCCTAAATCCCAAGGAAGCTGTGAAAGCCTACTCTTGGTGCCCGTGACAAAGTGTTCATCCTTTACTGGTGCCTATAAATGCATAACTGAAGGTTTCAGCACATGCACATGTACCACTTCTAGCTTTTATAAACACACCACAACTACCTTGCAGGTAAGCTCATAAAACGTCTTCTTCTGAAAGAGGCCAAGTGTGTATGTGAAGCTTGTGTTATCCGTAAGGTTTTTTTTAGACATCAAGATAAGACTCAATCTTTAACCTGCATTCTGGAAAATACTAATACCTTGATCTTTAAGAATCTGGACTCCATTGAATTTGAAAGTGGCAATAGGTGCCTTTGAAATACTGATGTGCTGTAAGTCTTGGTTAACCTGGTTCCTTGCATCACATCTTGACTCCCTTTGCATCCACGAAGACCATCCCAATACCCAAAAAATGGACTCTGGCAGGAAGCTGAAGCACCCTAGTAATTTAAATGTCCACTGTTACATGTCTGTGAGCAGAGTAATCCTCTCACCCTTTTCTTTCCAGCCTTATTTCAGTCAATGCCAGCCAAAGCAGCCACAGTTTGCGATAGCGCTGGGGGCAGAGCGGATCCCTGTGTTGGGGCTGCATTCACACAGTGCTGGGAAAGAAATCATGTTTCCTTGAATTGTGACACAGCCATTTTCATCTCAGTGTGCTTTACAGGAGAGGTCTATGTAATTGCCATAACCTGCTCCACACATCTTCTGCATCATGAGTGTTGTTTGATCATCTCCCCCAGAGCAACACTGCTGTATCATTTCAGTACTGAATTGGTCACTAGCTGCCATTCACTTAAAAAAGTAACAAATTCAAGGCTGTGAGATCTTGCTGATATATTTGCCTGTTTGGGAAGTGTCTTTCTAAAAGACAGGAGCCCACTCTCATACTGACTCATGTCCACCTTCGCATTTGTGTTTACATTCTTGAGGCAACCATCAGAAAACATGCTGAAGAATGAAGGCCATGGAAAAGGACAAAAATCTCTCTGTAAAATTATCTGGGTTACAATTATCAGACTCAACATTTCATGTTTTATTTCTAACCTACAGTACCAGCTCGCAGCCTGAGACATAAATATTTTATACTTTTAATTTAATAACTTCCTGTGCACTGCATAACATTATATCTCTTTTTAGGCTAGATATTAGCAACAGCAGAATCATTAATTAATGCTTTCAAATAAGATTTAATTCAGACTTTCATGCCTTTAGAATAAATAAATAATATCTTCTCATTATCATTATCTTATTATTAACAATCTTGCCTTTTAATATAATTTACTACATAATTAACAATGTCATATCTTCTTAAAGGCACTCATCTATTAAAATTACCAACTTTGGGTCAAAAATCTGGAAAAAAACACATGAAAAAGCTATTATAGAAAAAGTAAAAATTACATAAGGGGCAAGAAACCTTTCAGCTCTGGAAATGCTCTTGAATTGCAAAAAAATCATTATATCACTAACAAGTTCATAATTGGTCGTCCCCGAAAGGGGAGATTTTGGGAATTGTGAGACCCACAGAATGAAACTATGATGAAATACCTGTAGCAATATGAAACATTTTGGTTCCCTTGGTGGTTAATTTTTAATCTCAAAGCAATAATGACATCCCCAGAGTGTCATGCTTTTACACAGATGATCTCATCACTTTCTCTTTTCCTTTAACAGAAATAATATTTAGAAGAAATGCAATAAATGTAATAAAGCTGAGCTTCAATAAAAGACTAAATTTTGCAGCACTTAATGTAAAAGAATCTTGAAGACAGTCCATCAATGCAGTAATAAACATATATCCATTTCTTCATTGTTCCATTGTGGAAGAGTGGATGCTGGCTCATGGGGAGCTTGTGTTTTAGCTCATAAAACTGGTTTATATATAATGGGTGGGTGTTGGGAGACCACAAACAAAGGGTCAGACAGGGAAACCAGAAAATTCACTTCCATGGAAGCAAGTCTTAGGTGGAAATTACTTCCATAAGTGAGCACAGAATGAGTGGCTGCAAAAGAAAATATGTAGCCAGTATTCCATGAGTCACACGCTGGTTTTATGAAAATAGTGAAAGACTGAATTAGATATGAGGGCATGTGGTTTGTTCTTCTCCTCAAAACTGTGAATTAGCCTGCACTAGATTAGGGTGCAGTTGAGAAATGCCAGAGTACAGCCAGTATTTTGTGCTAGAATGCTCACGGGGTTTGAGAATACAGCGCATCTAAAGAAACCCAAAGCTGACGAGTGGGACACAGCACCTACCTTCTCACTTTACCTGGACCCAGTAATTTCTAAGAGAAGGGTGTCCTGGTGTGAGTAGATACAGGGAGCAAAGAAAGGCCAGTGAAGGGAGGAAGGACATTCCAGAGACCGGCTGGGAATGTGACTTGTGTGTGCCCTCCTGAGGGATCACAGCATGCATGACAAACATCTGCCTCGGAGGGACGAATGTTGAGTGACTTGTACCATTACCTTTCTCAGAAGAGTTTCTTGTTCACCAGTAGCCATAAAAAGCACATCCCAGCATTAGTTCACAGCGGCATGGACGGGTTTGGGGGCAGCAGAGGGGAACATACTCGTGACTCAGCAGCTCAAGTCAGAGAGGAGGCTATCTCTGCTGTTCTCTGTGTAGGTGGTGGCAGCCAGCAAGGCAGGTGCTGGCAGGACTTGGCAAAGTGTGTTTGTGTGCATGGAACAGGAGCACTGCCAAAGGCACACAGTTCCTGGTGGCAAACGCTTTGTGAATGCTGGCTGAGGCCAAAGCCAGGCTGTTTGCTTAAGTGCCATTCTTCTAATAGTGATCAGATATCCCAAAATTCCCACAAAGTGTCCTTTGGTGAAATCCATCCCTGAGGTTTTGGCAGCACACTGAACATATACACTCATCTCTCAGTAACAGAACCTGCTGTTTCCCACAAAGTCTTCCTAGTCACAAGAACCTTGCTTCCAGATTATTCCCATAGCTCTCTGACAGGTCTGGAGGTGGTCAAGGTGTTATTTTTTTACAGAAGTGTGTCACCAGCTCAACTGTTGAGTTAAACTCCCTCAAAGTAAAATCAGATGATGCACAGACTGAGTAGGAGTACAAAAGCCTCGAGTCAGTGGTTCTCACAATTATTGATTACAGGCAAGCAGTGCATACCCATGGGATTTAAACCACAAAACACGTGTCTATGTATCAGACACCGAGAACCAGAAACAGCAACAGCAATGAACTAGAATAATTAATGTGGAGGAATAGTGCAGAAGTATCAATACTTAAGGAAGTAAAAAAAGTTAAGTAAAAATAATATGAGTAAATTCTGGACTTTTCTTGTGCCCTCAAAGACCTTGTCAAAAACATGACACAATTTAATTCTGATTCCACAACTAATGTCAACCACGTGTATAAATCGGATTCACTGGAGAGAGTCACACACACTTTCAGTTTTGGATTTGTCCCTTAAACTGGACAAACTGTCACAGTGTTTTTTTAGTTCCTGTGACTCACATTGCAGGGTGTGTAACTTCATTTTTCTATGTAACTTCATTTTTCCTTTTTTATAGTGAAACACCCTGGCTTTCATTAAGGTAGGGAAAGGCTTAGACACTCAAAAGAAATCAAAATGTGTGATCTGGTGGGAAGAAAGGGGTAGAGAGAGGGACAGGGGAAATAAGAGAAGAAAGAGAGAAAGAGAGAAAGAGAGAAGAAAGAGAAGAAAGAAAGAGAAGAAAGAAAAAGAAAGAAAGAAAGAAAGAAAGAAAGAAAGAAAGAAAGAAAGAAAGAAAGAAAGAAAGAAAGAAAGAAAGAAAGAAAGAAAGAAAGAAAGAAAGAAAGAAAGAAAGAAAGAAAGAAAGAAAGAATCTACATGATTTTACACACATCTAATAAGCAGTTCCAGAAGGAGGATCACACCTCCGTCTCAGTGTCAGTCTCTCCCTTGAGAAGAGGAGGAGCACTGGTGTCACACGGAATCAACAACATGTGTTTCCATACAAATAAGCCAGGTCTGTGGGCACTACCTTTTCTCTACCTGTTTTTTAATACATTTACCCACCTCTCTTGCACTAATTAAATCCTTCTGATGGAGCTAAAAGCCTTTAGCCCTCCAGCTGCTGCAGAGACAAAAGTAATATTTTGAGATAGGGAATTAAGCTGTATGTTATCTGAGCTATTTTGAATTATGCCATTTCTTTTGCAGTTCACCTGCATTTCAGTGCTCCACACCTGTCTGTCTCTTTGTACAGGTCCCCTTTCAAGCAGACACACTGTTGAACACCTTGTCCATGTAACCAAACACTCTCTGACCAAATGGGTTCAATGCATTTCTTCAAGGAATTTGCAAGTCCCATAGTGGATCATCTGCACTTCAGGGGGAACAGACCTCTGCCAATACCCATCTCTGTATTTAGACTCAGAACATTCAGGAAACCATTGTGTCTGTGTCATTCTTGCACATCAAATCATTTAAAAACTTTTTTTCTTTATGAGCAATGAGATAAAAGGTTAAGAATGGGCATGTTTGTAGCTAACATATCTGTTTTCTCTTTATGTTTTTTGTCTAAGGTTGCCTGCTTGCTGTTCCAGTACAGTGTAATACTTTCTGGTATTTTCTATGTACCAAACAGTAGCTGCAGGGACACAAGCCCTTTTACAGAGAGACATTTATTCAGTTGGTTTAAACATACGAAGCAAAACCAACTGCTTTAAGACTAAATATCCTTTGCTTCAGGCACTGGCTTCTTGAGAGGTAAATGAAGTCAAGAAGATGATGTGGTGTGTGCAAATTTAACAAGGCAGAACCTGGCAGAATAACTCGTACGCCTGGATCACCGAGTGCTGCTGTATCCTTTGCCTGGATACAAGCCTTACATGAAAAACAGAAAAAAATGAATTTGTCTACTAAAAAATAGAGTGTATGGAAAAATAGGTCAGCATGCCATGTGCAATTCATAATGCACATTACCTTTAGTATTCCTCAGGGCTTGACCCTTAAATGTGAAAGGAATTTAAAAAACAGTTTCAGGACAGAAAGGAGACAATACCTTCTGTATTTTCCTAGAATAAAGGCCTTCAATTCAGCTTTATTTCTGTACCACATCAGTGCATAATGCTAAAAACTTCAGGGACACATTGAAAGACAACTTCTAAGTGAAAGAACTCTTGTAAAGAAAGGGGCTGTCAAATCATTGTTTAAAAAAAATTGAGTACATTTTTATTGTGATGAACACATAAAAATACCTCTTTTATTAGTGTTGGGAAAACAGTGGAGCTGTGCTTTCTCCAAATTAGTAGGTATTTAGACAGACCTGAGACTCACAAATAAAAAGCTGTAGATAGAATGAATGAGTTTATGAAAGGTGAGGTAAAGCATAACTTCTGCATTTCTTACCATTCCAGTCTCTTTCCCACGAGTACTCAGATGACTGGGATTTTTGTACATACTGGTGTTTGAGAAGGAGGTTTTGCTCATAAAAATATGAATAATGATGTTTTTAAAATCTGTTCATTCAGAGAGCATGTGCTGCCTGGATAATTTACATATGACTCATGAATAGTAAAGGACACAACCAAAGATGCCAAGTTAAACACAGAAAAGTTAGGAAGCGACAGAAATAGGTAAATAACCTCCGTTCAATGTCTTTATGTGTGTGCAATATTAGTTAATGTAATTATATAATCATATGCTTTTTTTCCCCCTCAGATATTCCAGATATCCATGTTATAAGAGCTCAAAAATGCCTTTGTTTGCTTTATTATAAATGTGGTTTTGCTTAGAGGCGTTTTTTTTGTTTTGCAGGTCAGATCCCCGGTATTTCTGAAATACACAGCAAGGAGGTTACAGAAGCACAAAGCCCTCCCCTGACCACAGCACGATGGGGTCAGGATGGAGCTCAGCTCTCTGTGAGCCCGCAGGAGATGGCATGCAGCACCACATCTCGCCTGTCTTCGGTAAAGACTGGCCAAGCTCTTCCCTTTGAGCTTTGCTCACAGGAAAGAGTGATTTAAATATTTATTCACGGTATGTAAACTGTGGAACAGAGGCAGTTCTTCAAGGAAGAACGTATGATTTCAGTTCAACATGAAGCTAAATAAATTATTTCCAAAATAATACATCCACTAAGACTTTTTGAGACCAATTAGGGTAATTTTTCACTTGCACACAGTTAGGATATAAATCCTAGGACATGTAAATGTTTAAAAGTGCTGTCAGCCCAGGGGAGGTCTACCAAAAGTCTACTGGTGACAAGGGATATACCTTAATCTTCTCAATATTTTTATAGCTGCTGTTGACACATGTAAGACACTGTTCTGATCCAATTTCTGCCAGAGTTTCTGAAGATTTACAACAAATGAATCTTTTGCCAAAGGTAATTCTAGGAAAAACTCTATCAGTTTAATGGGGGAGGAAATTGAGTAGAATGCTTATTTTTTATGCTTCAAGAGGTCAAATATCTGCTTTCATTTGAGCAAATGGCTTTGGGGAGGTGTGGGCAGTTAGTTTTCAGTACAATCTATTTTGTTCAGATATGAGATCTACAACACAAAAGAGAGAAAATTTAAGCACTGCATATTGTATGACTAGATCAAGAGGAGCACATATTATAAACTATTTTCTTAAAAGAAATTGATTCATATTTCCACTGTCCACATGAGATGATCTCCATATTGAAATAAGGCTTATCCCTTTCTCCTTCCTTCAACAAAGCCTGGTTTTACAGAAGAGAAATACTGAGAGGAAAGTTAAATGATTTGCCTAAGGTCACACAAAAAACTGGTATCAGTGGAAACAGAAATTGAACCTGCATTATCTGATTCCCCAAAAGGTTTAGGTACTATGTGCCCATTTTTCCTGTATATTTCTTTTTCTTTCATTTTTGTGTTTGACATTTCAGTCAGTATATTTCTACATCTTTTCTTTGTTAATCCTCAGAAGCTTTACAGAGTCACAACAGCAGGCCACGCACCATATAAAATGTCTGCCATGTACAAAGCAATTGGTGTCCTCACACAGAGCCCAGAGTTAGGCCAGAATAAATTAACACCATGTCCAATAATTCACTCGTTTCTGCTATTTGATGTAATATATATGTCAGCCAAAGGGCTGATGGCTAATTTCAAACACAAAGAAAGACAACACAAGGGCTTGGGGTTGGGATTTTTTTTCAAAATTATTGGTATTTATTAGGGTGGTTTTTCAGCAGATAATCAGCTAACTGGATTTGTTTGTAATTGCCAGTCTCAAACAGCTCCCAAACTCCTAAGAATAAAGGAACTGGAAAACCTCTTGGCTGCATGAGACAAGAAAAAAGTGTAATTTTTAATCTTCTCTTTCTAACCCAGCATGGCAGGCAGTGTGACAGTCTCATTGGCCTCTGTGTACAAACGAACACGACAGCTGAACTCGCTTGTAATTCAGCAGGGCAATGAAGGATGGGCTTGGCAGCTTTGCTGAATTGGGACGGTTTAGTTCAGGTGCTTGAAGCCCTTTGAAGCTGAACTGCCCCAAATGTCCCACCAGTGAATACACTGAACTGGGAAGGATGAGATTCATGGAGCTCTTGGGCTGGCAGATGGAATCCAGCATGGGATGGTCTTCAATGTGAGACCCTGCCCGAGGACTTGCTGCACCCAGTGCAGAGCATCCAGCCTGCCAGCCTCAGTGACACATAGCAGGGGTTAAGAGCCTGATCTTATAAACTCAGCCAAATCAAGATTCCTGCCAACTCTTGTAGGATTCATAAACTCCATAGCTGTCCTCAGCCAAAGAGGACCTGGGCACCATAAAAGTGGTAGGTCTAGTCTAGAAATACAAAACAAAAGCCTTGTGTTGGGAGGAAAGGGCTGAAAGCAGAAGGATGTCAAGGAGGATGGTAAATTCATTCAAGTGACATTGCAGCTGAGAATGCTAAAAGTACCAGAGTGGGGAAACACCAGTTATTATGCCTAATGTTGTTCATCCCCTCCCTGTTTTGAGAAGCAGAATTCCTGTGTAGAGAGAACACACTCTCACAGACATACTTGGGCCTCCTGCTGGAGAGAGAGAGAGGGGGAGACAGAGAGAGATTGAAACCTCAGAGATTGTAAAAGCACAGCCTTGTGATAAACTACACGTGTGAAGCCCTTTGATACAGTGGGGCAGGCAGGAGCCCACACACACACATGTTGATAGGATGAACTGAGCCTGATGGAGCCTGTGTCCCTGTGTGTCTGTGGGCACTGGGATGAACTGAGCCTACAGCAGCCTGTGTCCCCATGTGTCTCTGCCACCCGGCGTTGTTAGCGAGGTAATGAAATAAATCTCATTGCATTTCAGCTGTGGTTTAGTGGTCACCCTGGTTACCTGCATGTGTGGATTCACATACCTTGAAAACAGCATCAAAAAGTCACATGGTACTGAACAGATCCTGGAGTTATCTTCTGTGTTTTGATTTGCTCCTTAAAACTAAAAATCCCTGATACCAGCCAGAAGAACCATTGTGTTAGATATTTGTAGGTGTGTCACTTTCAACACATTTAAAAAAATAAAGTCTGCCGCACAGACCAAGCACTTTTTATGGTTGTTGCAGCATGTTTTATTCCACCTTGGTGTAGCAAGTTTCCCTTAAAACGGAGATTGGTTTCAGTACTTCATCTCCACAGGGCAGAGTAACTTCAACTTATTATTTATGTATAATTGCACTTTGCCTGAATTAGACTGTAATTACAGCCCATAACCCACAATTCTGCATCCATTTCAACTTTCAGCATTTTTTTTTTTATTGTTAAGATTTAGTTTCTATTTTTTCAGGTTCTTTTGCTCTGAGTAGAAAACCAGATGAATCTTTCTGAAGCTATGTGTGTAATTTAGGCTGTAATGGAAAAATGTGTCGGCTTTATCAATTTTTCTTGGGTTTTATAACAAAACATGGCAAGCTGATTTCTTTGCCGAATTCTTTCACCCTCTTTTTAAAACGTAAATTGTCTTGCCTTTTTTTAATACAGACAGACAACGACCTTGTACTTTATATGGAGTGCTTCATCCTTGTAATCTCAGAGCGCTTTATAAATAGATAGAAGACATCAAAGAAGGAAAAGAGTGCTCAAGGGCAGAAGCATCACACCATGGCTCATACTGAGGTAGTAAACCATCCTTTACTTAAAGGGATCATCCCCTATATCTTTTATTTGTTAATAGAGTTACTGCCTCCTCCAATTTACCTCATGTGTCATGGGACTAAAAGGAGAGCTGAACCAATCAGTAAATTTCACAGGAGAGAAAAAATTGCACTTGATTAATTTGCTTATTAATGTAGAATTTCACCTTGAGAGTCTTTCAGCAAAAAGAAATAGCCTGAAACTTCCCCTTCTCCACTAAAAAAAGCCCACCGTCTCTCAGTCAAAATCTACTTTGAAATACAGCTTCATGACAGAGGCTTTGCAAAGCTGCAGGTCCAAACTGGATTTGGTACTTGATATTTTCTCTGTTTAGCTACTAAGTTAAATGAAATTCTTACATCTAGATTGGTCACTTTATCTCAGTCCAAGAAAAAAATAGTATTCAGAAATAAAGTGAAACCTGATTATTAGGTGTTTTACATTCAAAATATGCTTTACTGAATAACTGTTTTGCCAGAAAACAAACTCCTTTTGCTAGGAGACATGGTACTGTGCTCTTCACCAGCACACACCTATTGAAAGAAGCTGCAAAGAAATCTTCAAAGATAAGACAGCAGAGGAGTGTTGATACCTACTTTATGATTACCAGCATTGCAGCATAATCTAGATTGCAACATCAGTAAACTCACTCCTACAAATCTTCACTGGTGGTTTAGTATCTATGGGTAACTAAGACTGTTGCCCATTAAAAATCTACCTATCAAAATAAATATAAAATCTGCTCTTTAAATAAAATAAGCTATTTCTCTTTAAAAAGTGACTGCTTTCCATAAAATTTAAAATCAAATAACAGGCTATGTACTCTTACAGTTCAGAAATGCCGGTGTGGTGCTTTGTGGGGGCAGCAGTGCAGGCCACTTGCATTTCTGGTGCAGCAGGTTCAGACCTCTTGTGCAGAAGAGCAGGATGCCAGGAGCTGCAGCCATGGTGGAGACGATTTCATCCCTTAGACAAAGCATTGTCATGAGCTGCCTCTGCCTGTCAGAGTATCATGTGGCATTTTCTAGTCAAAATTTTCCACTTTTGGTTCAAAACATGTTATTAGGCTGCAAGGTCAGCTGAAACACTGTGTGGAGGTTCCTTTCCTTTCAAGTCACATGTTTTTATAGTCAAAAGAAAAGAAAATGATAGATTAAACAAACCCAAATGTGCTGCTGTTTATCTTCTGGACTGAATAATTTTATCAGGACCATCAAAATTCCACGAAACCTGTGTTTATTCTTTCTGTGCTGATGTTAACAAGAACACCACCCTCACACAGAAATTGCTTAGCTCAGAGCTGGGACATTCTTACCATGAGCTGACCTCAACATTTGCCAGACATGCCATGAACAAGGACCCCTTTCGTGGCTTCTCCTGGGGTGCTCTGGAGGATAGATGCCATGGTAGAAGAGAGATTTCCACCTCCCTTTCAGGGAGATTTGTGCCCAGCATCTCCTCTCCCACACAGGGGTTGTGGAGCAGTTGTATATCTTGGGGTGATAATCCTTACTCCACCAGATTTATTGTGCTTGCTCAACTCTGGGGTGTTCTAAGCCACTTTTTTTTTTTCCTATTTCCTTGAAAATCATCTAACCACAAAAGGTAAAAAAAGAGGTTTTAAAGAATTCTGAATGACTTTGCACTCAAGTCACTGCCCTAGCAAGAAAAAAAATATTTGTGGCCATGTCTGAAAAATGCATGACAGTCCCCTGATGTGGTTACCAAGCCTGAAGGGCAGTGTTTTGGTGCCTGGCCCCTCTGCAGCCTGTGCAAGCAGCTGATGAGGGCTGCCTCAGAGCAAATATTTGAGGCTTGGCAAGAATACACTGCTCTCCCGTTGTTTCCTGGATGGCATGTTTGCTCTGAATGAGCTCTTGGAGCATCAGGGTAGTACAAAAACATTTGGGGATAAGATCTCATCCAGAATATATGCAGGATCCAGCAACTACTTCCCTGGATGGTTAAGAAAGTGGGAGATTTTTTCTGCTGCGAGACAAGTTTATCTTTTTGATATATCTGGTTACTAATTCTGTTATGAAGATAAACAGAATTGCTCACACTGAAGGCTAATCTTTTAAGTATTGGAAGTGAGAAACTCAAATATACAAGATAAGAGAACAAAATTAAGGAAAGACAAGGTAATAAAATATAGCAAGGACAAATTCTGGGTTTTATTAACAGTGATCTCAATTTAAAAAAAACCCCGAACAACCAAACTGCGTGTGGTCCTGAACTCTAAACAAAGGCACTTAGCAAAGGCTATGTGAGGAATCTTGAGTTAATGTCAGAACCCCTCAGTAACAGACACCGGTGAAATCTAATCAATACCTGCTTTCTGAGCAATGGGGTTAATGACCTGGGCCATCCACCAGGGTCTCACCGAGCACTGCATGGGCACAAGGGCTGGTGTCGTGTTTGGTGTAGTTTTTAACAGCCTCTGTAATGTTCTATGAATACAATTATTTACTCCACTGCATAAAAAGGTGTGTCATGATTTATACCGACAAAGTAAATGTAATGAGATTTGCCAGTGGCAATCCTGAAGCATCTTTTCAGTAGAGTAGAATGCATAACTATATTTCCATAATTAAACTTTTTATAGCCTGCTGCAGGATAGTGTATTCACACACTTTGGAAGTATTAGTGCTAAAAATCAAAAGGCAAAATCAGAAACTTAATAAGAAGTTTGAAAGATGTAATTTCAAACCCAGATGGAGGCACTGTCTTGCAAAGATCCCCCTTCCTTTCAAGACCTTAACAGTCCCTGCCTATGAGTTACATAGAGCAGCTTAGACCCACTAACAGAAACAGAGCTGGATTTACAAATGGATTTATAGAAGAAAGGAGAGGTATTGTTCTTTTACTAATTAAAAAATCCTGACTAAAACCACCAACTCTAGCTTTGGAATTCCACTAGAGTTTTAAATAAGGCCACAGTTGTTCTGTTTGGGAAGCTTGGGATAGCCCACACAGCCCAGAGCTGCAGAAGCCACAGCAGCAGCTCAGTCCCCTTGGTGAGGAGATGCTTTGCAGCTGGCAGCAGGGCCAAGGGGACTGACAAGACTGACATCTAACTCCAGAGCCAGTGGAGGCACAGGAAGTGTGGGGATGTTCTCAGAAATCACTGTATGATACAGACAGACCCTGAGTGCTAAAATTCCCGCTGTTCTCGGTTGTATTGGCTAACTCCTCCTTACAAGACTACTACATGTGTTAATAACTAACAAATATTACCCAAAACAACAAAAGTGTCATGGGGGTCTTACCATGATGATTGTCCGTCTGCTTATTTCAGGATATAAGTAAATACAGCACATGAGACTTAGTTGCCACAGCTCAGCACAAGAATATCGCGTTGGTTAACACGGGGCTGAAAGCACAGGACTTCGACTCCACCCTCTCACCTAATTCAGACAACTATTCCACTCAAATCAGTGGCTCAGACCAGGAGAAGGAGAAGAAAGGAGTCAGGTCTCAAACCCTACTGGGATGGAGCAGCGTGGGGTTGCAAGCACTGGAGTTCTAGGGCCTCACTGGAGCGATTGTTTTTTAATGCTGTGTTTCATCACCAGCTTCACTTGAGATTTGAGGTCTGACCAATACTGAACCCTTCTATGTTATTCAGCAGAGTTAAACTTAACAGGGGGAATTCTAAGAGGCCCATTAAAAAGTTGGGAATAAAGCAGAATTTGAAATCTCATGACCTTAAACCAAATAATCTTGTGACACCCAGTACATGTAGAAAGAATAGCTTGCAGAAACATGTGATTAGGGATAGCAAAAAACAAGTAAGAGTGGAAAGGAAGAATGAGGGAGACGGCAAGCAGAGAGGCAGAAATTTATTCCTGTGCAGTGGGTAACCCAGCCATCAAGACACATGGACTGGGAAGTGGAGCCTGCAGCCTGTCTGCCTCATTCAGAAGCTAAAAAAAAACCCCAAAAGCCAAACCAAAACCCGTTTCCCATCAAGCACTAATTAGAAGACATCCTCATTTAAGTTTGGTCTTTATTTTCTACAAAGTGAGCTCAGTATCAGAAATCTTAAAATGGGGGGGAAAAAAAGAGCAAGGTTTTTTATGTGTAAAAGTCTCATGATTTTAATCCAGCCCACTTCATGGTTTTGGCATTTGGGTTTACTTATGCTAAGAGTTGAACTAACTCTACTGAGATATGTGAGGGCAGCACTCATGTGGAACAATCACATGTGCTACCATATGCAAACCACCAGATTTATTCTGCTAGATTAACTAAAAAAGTGAATTTAACAATGTTAATTGAAAGGACTCACCTTAATTAGAAAAATTTAGCTCAGAACACTGCCTAACTTCCAGGCTGCAATTAAGAGCAGGAACAGCAAGTCTCTGATTTCTACTTTCATTATAAATAAGTTCAGCAATTCCATTTTGAAACAGAAGACAAGTCTACAAAATATTCTCAATGTGCCATTGCTGGTTTTACTACTTAAATTTCAGTTGCTGTCATTCATAATGGTCTGTTCAGAAAATAAATGAAATTATACTTCTCCATATCCATGATAATTTGTATGTATTTCTTCATAAACACAATCATTTGTTTAACACCTAGTGTCTAATTTTATATGTACCCTCTTGTGTTTACAGTAAGTTATGAAGACCCGTTTGCATTTCATAAATGAAGACATGTTTTGGCACATAATTCAGTAAGTTTGATGCTGATATTGGTTCTTACCCAGCTAACATCTTCCAAAAGTCATCACCCTCATTTATCTTGCCACAAGTTTTTCCATTTGTTCTTTCAGCAAGGTGAAAGATCTTCCATGTAGGGAATTTGTGCCTGGTGAGGTGGGTGCCTTGAGGGACTGGTTGAGAGAAACAAATTTCCCAGGCTCAGTGCTGACCTTTGGGCTGGCACATGTGGAGCCTTGAATTTATATACTATCAGCAAAGAGTTTGAAAGGAAGGCTTTCATTTTTGGGATTCAGATTCTCACAAGCAGCTGAAGGACTGAGACTGTTCCTTGCAGGCTGGTAGAGCCTGACGTGCAGCAAGCCCAGCTTGAACTCCACTCAGGGTGGGCTTGTTATTATTGCTGTGTGTTTCATACTCCACTAAGCTGCTGGTGGGCAACGAGGATAAACCTAACCACACTGATGTTATAAGCTAGTAAAATAATCTAAAGTAGATGATAAAGGTGGATAGATGAAGAAAGAGAAAGGTAGAAAGATGAACAAAACACAGCAGCTTTTACTGTGGTGTGAAGGAGAGCAGATGGGAGCTCTGGCATGAGCCAAACAGCCACCAAGGGTGGGTCCAATACCACCACCCTGATGGTTTAAAGAGATGCTGTCCTAAAAGTCTCCAGGCTTAGCTATAGAAAGTGTCTGAATACAATTGGTTGAAGAATACGCGCTGTAAATTCACTTTCTAGGCACACAGTGTATGAAGCTTTCCTTGAAGCACTTATTCATAATTCCCACGCAACTCAAGGGAAACATGGGGCCTCAGTTTCCATTGATACCCATTTAACAGTGCTTACCTTTTCCATTCGGCCTATTACACAGCTTTTATTCTATATCTTTTATTCTACATCTATATTCTATATCTGTGGTAGAAATTTGTTCTCTAAAAGACCATTTTTTTCTTTAAAAAAAGAAGCTTTTTGCAGTTTGTTAGTCTATGATTTCGCTTGTGTTTAAAATCTAATAAGCAGTTTTCCATTCTGTATTACTATTTACTTTTGAGCAGGCTGACAAGCATACACTGACAAGCAGACATACTTTCAAGAAGCTGAATTCTTCCTTTCTTTCCTTTTTATTTTTTTTTTAATTTTCTAGAAATCATCTGTGAGTCAGTCACTAGAAATAAAAGATTTTATCTGAAATAATTTTAGCCTGCAGATTTTAGAAGAAAACCAGAAACTGATGTTATGAATCAAGAATATGACTGAAGTCTACTAGAATGAATTGAATCTATGCCAAGACTCTGTCAAAGTGACTTGTAGGCAAGACATGGGATTTAAGTCCTGAGTTTTGAAGACTGTCCATTCAGTTTACTCACTGAAAATGTAGTAAAAAAAATGGAGTAATTTGAGGTGTGACAGAAGAAAGTCTGACCTGTGAATTCTTGTTACATAATTAGAATGAAGAACTAGTGTCCAGGAGTAAGGTTTCTGCTGATGTACCTCTGGTGTCTCGATGTATGACTGTCAGTGCTGCAAAATCTCATTTGAAGGACAACAGGTAACACAGTAAAAAAAAATATCACAGTGACCAGGAAGGGAGAAGACCGTGGGAGGAAGAAGGCAGAGGTACAAAGCAGGATAATCAAACATTTCAGAACATTGCTCAGTCATGAGCTCACAGCAGTGACCTTTTTCCTGTAAAGAGAAGTAAAGGTTAAGCATCAGCCGTGCCTCAGCCAGCCTGGGCTTTCAGCGTGATGCAGTTGCTAAGATCCCCACAATAGGCATCCAAACATATGCATTTCGAAAGCAATGTGAATCATCCTGGAGTAATGATAACTGAAGAGACATAAGGAATAAAACAAGCAGTCAAAACTCAGTGAGGCACTCTGAAATTTCATTTGTGAAAGAAATGGAAAAACACGGAAGTCCACCCTCAGGTCTCTAAAAATAGCCACAGAAAATTATCAGTTCAGATACAGAGAAACACTCTGCTTCCTCAGGCCTGCACAAGAGGATGCCAGCTGACAAAGCCGACTCGGGTTGTGAGAGGACAGACATATTTGACTCTGTATGTGAAGAATTTCATGGCTGCATTTGTAAAGACAGAAATGCTCATTGCTGCTGGAAGCTCTGAAGCCATGCTTTCATTCAGCAGAGCTGGCTGGCTTCACTTACAGTCCAGGGAAAACAGACAGAGAAAAGTTCTCTCTTTTCATTATGTTTTTTATCCTCAAGCCCAGTCTGTGGCTTCAGCTAAATCTACTGTGAATATTTTGCAGATTTTTTTCTGGTAAAACAAGCCAGTCGATGAGAGACCTTGCTGATCATGAAAACAATGTGCAGTTATCTCCCAGCAAGAGTTCAATCAGCTCAGAAACTCACAGCTGGCTTAAAAGGAGAGACATAGAAGCAGGAGGTAAAGTTCAGTGCAGCAAAGAATTTAAGAGGTGAACAGGATGGGATGAAACAGAAGAGATGAATGGTTGACACTGGGTGCTGGGAGCTGTTCTGCTAATCACAGCCAGAGCAGGACACCCTGCATGAGCCAAGGACACCAGCTCAGGGCTGCACATTTGTCGTGTGGTGTAGAACTCAATCCCTGGAAACACTGAAATTCGGGACATTCTTCAGTCAAGAGGCCTTGGGATTAATTTGGTTTCGCCAGGTTTCTCCCAAATAACTACATAAAAAAGGATGCAAATGGCAAGCAGCAAAAGTGATGTTTGTCTGTTTTCCTCTTCTCCCACATGTGTTTTTGTGCTGAACAGGAGTCATTAGAAGCTGTGGAAGTCTTACTGAAAGGCTGAAAAAAAAATTGATATCCTATGGAAGAAAGGGAGATGAATTCACAAGTCTTGCCACCTTCCCCTCCAGAGAAGATGGGTTGAACCACAGCCCTCTAAGAAAAGAGAGGCATGAAGGAAAGATTTTTTGAAAAGTAATTTTAAGTTGTATAATTAAAAATACTTCTGTCTAAACCAAAGTGAAACATCTGTAGTGAATATTTTTCTGAACTTTTGCAGTAGGACACTCCTAGCCAAGATGAAACTTCTGAGACAAGAGTGTGTTGGATACCTGAGAATATTCCCTTTTTTACTCCCATGGTAAAAGAACAATGGGGTCTCATAAACCTGTGATAAATTTACTTTATCAGCAGTTCATCTGGAAAAGAGTAGAACAGAAAAGTGAAAAACAACAAAACAGAAGATACCAGTTTTATGGTCCAGATCACTTAGTATTTCACTTAAGCAGGTTTCAGTACTGTGCTCAAGTAGTGACAGCCATGGAAGAGGCATTATCACTTTCTTAGCTAAATATGCCAGTATAATAAGAATTTTGCAGATTGAAGTGGGAGGATCAGAATAAAACAATGAGTTTCAATGTCAGACATGCATTTTTATAGCTGTGCAGCAGGATGGTGACATTCAGCAGTGTTCTCTGAGGACATGGACTTCAGAGAAAATTGAGTGTGGTGAAATGAGTTTGAAGGATGCAAACATCAGAACTATTTGCTTGTTTACCAGAGTCTGAGGATTTCATCTAACAATTCTTGCAGGTGGTGTCTCAGTCCTGAAGGCATGAGAAAAGGCATCAGAGCTGTGGCTCCAAATATAAAATACACATGCAGATTGAGCCTTCCTGCTCACTCGTCTCAGAAGCATTTAACAGCTCAGTGTCTGCACTGGGAAACCCCTAACTTGAAAAAGGTAGAAAAATATGGTGGTAGGAAATGCAAGATTAATGGATTTAAGTTCTAAGACAAATCTGGCCTTTTGATCATACTCTGAGTCTCTTGAAGGATTAAAAAAATTTTAGAAGAGCGGTGCCTATCTCATCAAGTTAAGGGGATGCTTCAGCTTCACCCAGAATCTGACTCTACTTGCCACTGCCCAGTTTGGCAGGGCCCACTGGCAATGGAACTTCAGCAGAGAGCTCAGTGTCACCTGGAACTGAGACCTGTGGGCTTGTATCCTGGCATTCAACATCTTCCCACAGTCTTAAGCCTGGCCTGTCCCTAAGTAACATGAAAAGCCACAGATGTAACATTTTACAGTAGCATAAATGGCTAACAAAGATCAGAGCAAAAGAAGAACAAAGTGTTAGTGATAAGAGACATCATCAAGTGATAAATGTTGATTAATTACTGACTTATTTGGCTTGATGGCACATCCCTATTGAACTTACTGGAGTGTTCCACATGCAAATCCCCCAGGTTTTCAGGCATGAAATTGTAGAATCACAGAATGGTTTGGGTTGGAAGGGAGCTTAAAGGTAGTTTAGTTTCAACCCCCCTGCCATGAGCAGGGACACCTTCCACTAGACCAGCTTGCCCAGAGCCCCATCCAGCCTGACACTGACAATGAGATGAAATTCAAGTCAAAGTCATACAATGGCCAAGAACTTTATGCTATTTAGGGTTATCCAACTACACCCAAATTTTGAATGGTTAGTATTTAATATTTCTTCTTTTTTTAAAATTTTGATTGGCTTGGTCGTTTGCTTTAAACTTTGTGGAGGGGAAGAATAAACAAACAATGAACAGAGAACTGTCAATTTGTCTGTATGACCAGACTGATCTGGCTAAAATTTAACCTGATTGCAAGTAAATGGCAATATCCTGACTGCAGGAACCGTAGTACTGTGATAATGAATTGGGAGTGTACAGAATCTGTGGCCAGCCTCTATGTGAAACTGAGCTGAACTTCGCATGCATTAGCTGAAAGTGCAGCTAAACCTCCAGGTTATCAGCTTCCATCTCCACACAGCCTGACAGGAGAAGCTTGTGCTTTCTCTTCATTAAGCTCCAGGTCTTATCCTCCACTGCCATGTCAAACATACAGGAATAGGTTTGTTTATGTTCATTCATATGGTCTGACAGATCCTATCAGCAAAGACATGCATCTGTGCCTGCTTTAAACCCTGATCCCACTCTGCGACTGACATAATTCTCCTCTAAACCAAGGCCAACTTAACCCTCTTTGCACACAACCTTTCAAATGTCATGGACCAGGAATGGCAAAAAAAAAGGGTTGAAAACAGCTCAGCTTTTCAGGCTTAGAAATATATACATATTTCGATAGGAATGTCTGTCTGACAAATATGAAAATTTAAGATCAAACAGCAGGTGGAAATAAATAAAAATCACACACTGAAAATCATCTTTGTGATCACCACCTCCCAAGTTTCAAGTGTGCAAGAGAGAGGTGAGTGATGTTCAGAGCTGGTGTTACTAACAGCTTCCTCAGCCACATTTACTCGACAGGAATCACAGAATCACAGAATCACCAGGTTGGAAGAGAGTTTCAAGATCACCGAGTCCAACCCATGCCCTAACACCACCTCGAACAAACCATGGCACTGAGTGCCACATCCAATCTTTTTTTAAACACATCCAGGGATGATGACTCCACCACCTCCCCAGACAGACGATTCCAGAACTTTATCATTCCTTCAGTAAAAACCTTTTTCCTAAAGTGACCCCCTTACCCCCAGCCCCAGAAATGATGAGCTGTACAGAATAACCTCTGGGTCCTAGCCATGATCCCTCCTGGCTACTGCAAAAACGAATCCTGTCCTGGCTGGAACCAGGACAGTACCGTGTTTTAAAATCAATATACAGCAGTTGGGTTTATGCTTTGCCACGCATGTGATACTTGTTTTCTGTGGGTGAGTTACTCAATGCTCCTCATTCTTTCCTTGATGCCATCATGTAAATGATCCTTGACATGCAACACTAAAAATGAGACATAAAATCATAAAAATAATGAAAGCTGGGTGACTTTTATTTCATATTAGAGGGTGGTTGGTTGTTAGGAGTTGATACTTTCCTCAAGAAAAAAACACAAGTGGAGTGTAAAGGCAGCAGATCCTGCAGAGCAGCATCTTGAGTTGGACTCAATGATCCCTGTGGACCCCTTCCAGCTCAGGATATTCTGTGATCTGCTCTGAAGCGGAGTAGGTGAGCTCCATCTTAGCACTATGTGCTGCTGTGCGCTCCACACATGAGAGTCCATACTGTCTCCAGCTTCAAAACCCTTCTGTTCACACCACAGAGCCTCAGCTCCCAATGCAAGGACACGGTGAGCCAAGCTACAGACCCTCAGTGTGCTCGGTGTCCTATGGCACGCTCAGTGGTTCTAGAGAAAGAAAACCTGAAACACCATCCCTGTTTGCTGGGCCAAAGACAACATCCCCATGGCAGTGCTGCTAGTTGCTTGTAAACATTGGAAGCTGAAGAAGGTTTCTGGAGCCAAACATATTTTGAGAGCATTTAGGCTTTTATTCATTTCCAATTTCAGAATAAAAGAAGGATGGCTGTAGCAATTAATTGTTGATTATATGTAAAAAATTTTATCAGGTTATTTTGAACCAAATATAACAGTTCTTAAGAATCTGATTTATAAATAAAAGGTTTGATGTCTTGTCCAGAGACATTATTTTATTTTACATTTACACTAAAAGCAAAATTCAGATATTTAACACAGTAATTTCTCTTATATTCCACTTATTCCCAAGCACTTTTAAATTACCATGAAAAAAAAAACCCATTTATTTCCATTTTACTTCCCAACAACCATCTGACACACAGGGTGAAAGGAACTTTTCAATAATTACCAAATAATTTATGACCAAATAAATTTGTAGACAGCACTAATTTAATAACCAGCCAAGAGGTGGCAGTACAAAAAGATTTGTGGAGGTAGCCTCATACCTGAGAGTAGCCAATGACATATTAAATTAAATATCTCTCTCTAGTGGAAACCAACTAAAAGCCTAAAGAAAGGATTTATTAAGTCATTTGTCATTAGATCCAGCATTTTTTCAATACACTAGAATTACTGCAAAGTTCATCCAGCCAAATATGAAAGGGCTCAAAGGACTTCTCTTTGAGGCTACAACCCTCCTCTTTTTGCAGACACAGGCCTTAAGAATTAGGTTTTCTATGATCCCTTCTGCTGTCTCAGTCTTAGAAATGCTAATAAATGACAGCAAAAATACTACTGAAACCACTGCAGAGTTTATCACCAGCACAATATCAGTATTTATCATTATAAGAAGACAGACATATACATTCCCAAATTGTGATCAACTTGGGAACAGGAGCAGTATGACACAGCTTCCATTACAGTGACTGGCAACAGCTTCGATATCCAACTGCATGGGGGAAAAAATAATCCATCTAATGAGCTGATGTGGTATTTGACACTATTTCCACTTCTAGGTTGCAACAAAACATAACTGTCAATAAAGTCCAAGGACAAAGTGATCTTGCTGTAGAAGACTATAACTCTTACTGATCTTGGCAGGAGTTGTGCCAGCTTATACTAACCCTCAGGCTGGGGCAAACTGTGCATTTCCAGAATCTTTCCTTTATTGCATATTTCCGTATCTCAGCATATTCATTATTGCTGTAATTTTTATTGAAGGCTATTATGCAATAATAGATCCAATAGACGATTGATTTGAGTGGATGGGCTTGTACGTGTGATGGGTTTTAGGTCTGCGCCCTGGAACAAAAAGGCACCTTCTGGAAATATGCTTGACAGAAGCCCCGGCACTTTTTTTTTCCAATTCCAGAAAGTGCCTTTAAGTGAGATGATCTTGTGCACATCCCTACTTGAAACTCTTTCTCTCATGTACTTTAGGAGGGTTGGATAGCCGCAGGGTCACAGAGGCAGGAATTTGGAGTGCTGAATGTACTTGGGGTCTCCAAAGAAAGCAGAGGGTACCATTTAAGAGAGAAATTGCTGTTGTGGTGCCTCTGGATGGTGCAGTTTGAGTCTGACCCCTCAAAGGGTGAGAGCCTGTGAAGGAATGACCAGTTCCTTATCAGTCTGAAACTGATGTATAGTACCATGACCTAAAGCCAAATGAAAATAAAGACTTTAAAAGCGAGCCTTGTTTTGAAACGTAAGGGCACATCACACAATTTTAACCAAATATCCTTTGTTTCATATATAAACAACAGCTGCTAAACAAACAGAGCCTTCTAAGAATGATTTGTTTCCAAGTCTCTCAGTTTAGAATTAGTCTTTCTGGGACATAGTTTTAATGTCACAGCCAATACATTTTTGCCCCATGATACTTATTTTGCAAAATGAAAACCAACAGTTACAGCTTTAAGAGGCAGTGAGCACAGCAACTACTTAACAATTTGTTCTTGGCAGGATCTGACCATGTCCCAATACCCTACAGATTAATGTTTTTATAATGGAAAAATGCAGTATTCAGCAGGAAAAGAGATTATTGCTGGCTGGAGTGCAAAGCAGAACATTGCTTCCTCTGTTCCCTTCTAGCACAGTATCTCTCCTCAAAGCTTGGCTATCCCACCACTTGCAGAAACCTGCATCACAGGCACCCCTTCAAACACCAGATATCCCAGTTGCAATCTTGGAAAATACTTTGTGGGAGGGATTTTGCACAGTTTTACTTGCAAATTATATTACAGGCTCCCTGTTCAGGACAAAGCAGGATGTACATCTTTGCCTTCTATCAGCTCAGCTCGCTGAACCATTACTCCAGGACTTTGACCCTTTCCACGTGCTGGATATCAGAGCCAAAGCAAGCATGTATGAGTAAGGTTTTCACCCTCTGCCAAGTTTGATGATGTGTCTTTTCTCCATGGGAAGAATGATAGCAATTCACAGAACAGACAAATGAAGGGACTTAATGAAGAAACCCCTGGATCTGGTCCCGTGTATCGGTACAGCCGGACAGTCGGTGTCAGTGGCTTTCCAACGTCCCTGCTCCCAGCCGGGCCACCACTCCAGCAGCAAGGCCTGATGCAAGCCCCGTTACATGCCAGGAGGAAGCACAAAGGGTGAGAGACTCTGTGTCTGCACTGAAGCACAGGGCACCAGGCAGAAGCTCATCAGGTCTGCTGTGCCCCAGTGCAGAGCAGGCTGGGGAACACTGGCAGACCTCTCATGATTTTTGCAGATTACCTCGATCCAGGGTCGTGGTATGGGAACCATTACTCAAGATAGTAAGCAATAAAACAGTAGGTTAAAATATCTCTTTCTAAATATACTACTATACAATATCACCTTCTGTGGCAGTGCTGCCCCAGCAGATAATGTTGAGCCTATGGTTCCCTTGGGGAAATTAAATCAATTTATTCATCAATACCCAGCAGGGTTTTTGTCACGGGTTAAGAATCTGTTACAAATTTGTCATTAGCTTACATTTATAGTGAGACAAAGAGGAAAATATCCTTTTCCAGCTGTACTTACAACTACATAGCATGGAAAGCAAAGACATTGTAATATGTTTCTAGATCTATGTACATTTTAAACTTCATCCAGAGTGATGTTACCAAGAGCCTGCTACTTCAGCCCACCCCAGACTGACACAGCACAGGCCATCAGCCCATGCAATAAAAACTCTGCTTTTGTGGAGACGAATGAAAGCAGTGTCAGCCATTTGCTGATGAGACAATCAAAGAGGAGTTTCGAGGCAAAGTTATGTAGGTGGATAAAGTGTCAAGTAGCGAACACACAGAATGATCTGGAAGTGTTTAAATTGGGACAGATTGACTATCTACAGGACAGGATAAAGTAATTACAGCCTAGGTTTTAAATCTGTTCACAGCAAGTAGGACATTTACTATGGGCTACAGGAAAATCAAACAGGACCTTGGACACACCAGTGGTAGAGTGACGAGGGACGGGTGCCCATTACACATATAGAGACTTGCCACATCAGTATCAAAACTGACTCCTTTTTCAAACTATGGGGTTGTCTGTGCTTAACATGCTTGATATTGATAAAATGGCCATTGTAAATACACTCCAGCGGTGCATACAGGGATGACATCAGGAATAAAACCCACCAATAGTACAGATAAGCTTAGTTAACCCGGCAGAGTGAGAAATAGCTGACAGTACCCTTAAAAGTGAGGGGTTTTTTATATTAAACATGACCACAGCAGTACCAAAACTACATTCAGTGGAAATAAGCCACACTTTAAAACCAGCAGCACTATCTCATTTTTAAAAGAGATTTATGCGACCTGTGCCTATGTAGAGCAGTAAAGGACTGTTACAGCATGGCAAGGCTGGATTTTCACAGACTTCAGGCTACAGTCCATGCTGCAGTTTGTGTCCACCATTCAGCAGCAAGAAATTTCTGGAGGAATTAGTAATGAAGAAAAGGGCTCTGGTTTCCCTTTAACCCTCCAGGAAATGTGATTGAGAGCAGTATTTTCAATGAAGCTCTCAATATATTGTGCATGTGCTTAATGAAAGCTCGACTGGTCCACGCCAGAGTGACAGCAATACCTCCTCTTATTTCATTTTGATGAAGTCATTTCCTACGAAAGCTGTCAGCAAGGCATAATTCTGCATAGCAGAATGGTGTCTTTTCTGGGGACACCTACATCTTCCCTGATTTCTCATGTTTTCCATTTCTAGTACTGCCAGAAACCCACTAAAAGACTTAAGGGTTTTTCATTTTTCTGGTTCTACAGAGCTATTGAAAACCCCACAGCTCTTACAAAGAATAAGGGAAGATTTGTGCATATCTGTGGTAATGGCTCTTAAAACAGTGAAGTTGACCTGTGGT
The DNA here is from genome assembly GCA_014706295.1 of Lycocorax pyrrhopterus obiensis. Lineage (NCBI taxonomy): Eukaryota > Metazoa > Chordata > Aves > Passeriformes > Paradisaeidae > Lycocorax > Lycocorax pyrrhopterus. The sequence goes on from JACSVZ010000015.1 coordinate 10,836,452, forward strand.
GGTAGACCATGTGTTCCTTTTGTTTTATAGTATTACCAGTTAAAAACCCTTGGCTAAATATAAAGAGTCACTTTCTTATTTCTAGAAATACAAGACTTCCCTGACTCAGGAAAAAATCATGAAGAATCCTATTTTACAGCAAAAACTTAAATGCTTATTTAATAAGCAAATTTATTGCAGTTTGTGGTTTTCATTTCCTCATGAAAACCACCAGCAGAACAGATCTTCTCAATCAAATGCATTATTGGCCCTGCTCCACCTTCCCATTAACAGTGACTCATAAGCTAGCGCTGAAAAAATAAACCTGATTTACTTTAAATAGAAAGAGAACAGAAAATAAAGGCAGCTGAAATATTTCAGGTGCTGAAAAAGAAGGCTGAGGAGCTGAATTTTAATACTGAGTAAGTGATCTGGAGCTCAGCTAGTGCACCTCCCTAAATACCTTGGTGCTTGCTGTGCAAAGGCTTTCTGCTCTGGGCTTAATGCATGTGACACTTTGCTGATGGGCCCTCCTAGGTCTCTAATGCTGAGCTTTGGATTTAATGCTCCAAACAGTTGGAAGAAAAATGCCTTCCCCTATGAGTGTTAGTTATGAGGCTCCTAGAAGTGAACTGATTGCAATCTCCCATTATTCATCATCTAAGGCATTACACCTGCAGCTCTAACTGAAGTATTTATGACTCCGTCGAACAGAGAGTTGTCTGTGCCAAACTCCAGGCAAGGTTGCTCATACCAAAAAGTAGGAATGTAATGGACTATAAAGCTACCAGGAGCAGACAGCTTCTAACTTCTCCATGAGCTGAGGACAAACAGAACCAGCAGGACAGCAAAGCCCAGCATGTGCAGAGGAAGGAGGAGACAAGTTTGAGGGTGCTGGCCGGGAAAGGCTCTTGGCAGGCACACTCGCTTCCCTACCAGCAGGGCTGAAGCTGTGCAGAAAGCAGCCAGGGTATAAGGAAAAGGTGAAAACAAGTTTATGCAATATGGACACTGCATGATACACACAGAAAAACAGCCTTATGTTTACGAATATTGAAGAGGCACAGCTAACAAACTCCTCAGAGACACTGAGTGTATCAGCTTGGCTGTGGCACAGGCAGGAAATTTGATCAACACACTTTTTACGTGAAGGAGAGCAGACAATGAGCTGCTCCTATATAAAGTGTAAAAGCATTACAGGAGATTTCCTCTCCCATTTGCTCTAAGGACACTGCTACAGGCACTGAAGGTGCCAGGGTAGTCACCATACAGAAACAGGAGAGAAATTAATCTTCCTGAGCCACTTAACGAACATATGCTTGGACAGACAGGCTTTACTTAGGGCTTTGAAGTCCCAAAACCAACATCCAAATCAAAGACAGCTAGTACAGATGGAGGAGCAGAAGGTCATTGACTCAGACAACAAGCGTTTGACAAGCAGGGAGCTCAGTGCTGCAGCAGCTGCCCTTTCAAAATGGGTTTTATCAAAACACGACAACATGGGATTCACCCCTGCGCAGGCAGTGCCGGTGTGCACAAGCAGGGGACATGCTTTTGGGATTAACTGTTAACATGGCATTTTCCACTTTTGATGAGACCCAATATACACAGGAAGAAGAAGTGATAACACTTCTTGCATCCTTAGGAGCTTTAGCAAAGCCCACTGAAGTTAATTGAAAAGAAGGGAGAAGCAAGGTACCTCCACCCTATCCCACAAACTCCAGCTTGCTTTGAAGTGCAGCGCTAGCAAAACATTCACAATTGCAACACCGCTTGAACCAATGGGAATTTCTGTGGTTTTCTGGTTCTTATCATTGTTTTATCCTAAAAGATAATGTGGAGGTTTGCCTGATTACCATTGGCCAAGATTTCATTGACTCAATAAGGGGCAAGTTCAAACCTGAGACAGAAAAATGACCAAAATATGAGGGGAAAGGACATAAATGTAGCAGATAAAAGAGAGAATAATCATGTCCTAACTTTAAGTTACCGCATCCACAACTCTTTCTTCCTCCCAGTGTTAGTTGAGCAATGCAACTAAACCATGAATTTATATTTATAAAAGTCCCTTCCTTATGGCAAAATGTAGAATCATAGAATGGATGGGTTAGACCTCAAGCAATTTAGGCAACACCTCTAATTTAGGCAACATCCTCTGCCACAGGCAGGGACACCTTTCACTAGACCAGGTTTCTCAGGGCCCCATTCAGCCTGGCCTTGAACACTCCCAGGGCTTGCCAGCCACAGCTTCCCTGGGTAGCCTGTTCCAGTGCCTCACCACTGTCACAAGGAAGAATTTCTTCATAATATCTAATCTAAATCTACCATCTTTTAGTTTGAAGATATTTCTCCTTGTCTTGTCACTACATGCCCTTGTAAAAAGTCTCTCTCCATTTTTCTTGTATCCTCTTCAGGTACTGGAAGGTGCTCTAAAGTCTCCCCAGAGTCTCCTCAAGGCTGAACAATCCCAGTTCTTTCAGCCTGTCTTTGTAGGAGAGGTGCTCCAGTCCTCTGATCATCTTTGTGGCCTCCTCTGGACTCGACCCAAGGTACACATCCTTCTTATGTCTGTTGGATGCAGAACTGCAGATGGGGTTTCATGAGAACGGAGCAGAGGGGCAGAATCATCTCCTTCATCCTGCTGCCCACACTGCCCAGGACACGTTTGGCTTTCTAGGCTGCAAGTGCACATTGCTGGGTCACGTCGATCTTCTAATCAACCAACACCCCCAAGACTTTCTCCTCAGGGCTGCTCTCACTGTCACAGACCGCACAGAGTGGCAATTTATCCATGTGAATTAAAAGTGAACAATTAAAGAGCTAATATTTGTAAAAGGAATGTTCATAGGGGAAAATTAATGCAATTCTGAAGGAGAAAATGAGTAACTTGTGGCAGCCTGAGGCAGGAGGAACTGACACAATGTTATTGCACACTTCATGCCCATGCAATATTAATGCAATCACCATGACAACCGTGACATCCTCTGAAATTATACACCTTTACAACTACGGAACATCTTCTGAAGGAAAAAAACCCCACATCTACAGCTTGCAGGAAGGCTGCTTTAATCTAAAATCTATCCTTTTTTTTATAAGGATTCAAACATTTCTTCAACATCTCTTTTTCCTAAAGGCTACTGTAAGTTTGTTTCTAATGCATGTCTGACCTAAGCATAGCCGTGACTGTCTGGTTCTTTTTCCATACTGAAAAAGAAATGTATGCTCTAAATTTACATGATTATAATTTAAAGGCAGCAAGTCTTAAGGCATACATTTAAAGGCATACAAGAAAAAAATAAGTCTGCACAAAGTAGTTGACCAAAGTCTTATAAAAATTGAAAGGTTCAACATGTCAAAACCAATCACAGCTACATCCACCAGACACCTTCCTTAATCAGGAGCTGAGGTAGGATGCATCTTTTACATTTCTATAGTGTTAGCACAGTGTTTTCAGTGAACAAATAACCTGGATCACACTGAGAATGATATGGGAAACTACATAATCTAGGAGCCTGAATAGCAGCCATAAAGAAATTGCTCAGAAAAGCAATATAAAGGCCACCAGACACTGTGTCATGACAATGTTATCCTTTTCATACTGTATTCAGAAAAAATCAAAATAACATAAGCAGGCTTTAGTAATGATGCCTCACTTCTAGAAAAATGCCTCATGTGGATTGCATGCGCTGCAGTCCTCTGCTTTTTATAGCCTTATTACATTTCCTTCCAAATTGAGACCAGGCTGGGATTCAAATGCACATTCTTCCACTCATTTCAATAGGAAGTGAAAGCATCAAAGTACCTCAGGTTTATTAGAGAGAAAATGAGGACTTATGAAACAAGACATAGTCAAAACAAAGTGGTAAGTGTCCTGCTCCCAGCAAAACCTGGACCAGAACTTCAAGGTAGCAGCTACTTAATTTTGTTGCCCTGTTAATGAGGATGGATGCACTGGATGGTGTCAGAGGGATATCAGCCTCACTTTGTGCAGTGGCTGAAGTCCTCATCCAAAAAAGAATACCTTAAAAGCATTTATGAGTTTCAATATCTCTGCTTATTTTCATAAAAAGCTGAAGATAGAGAAAAAAAATAAGACAAACTGACCACTCCTTTATTCATCAAAATCAAGTTCAAAAGTCCGAAATGTGTCCGTCTTCACCGTTTCCTGATTGGACGCAGACATGGATCTTCCCACTGCTTTAGCCTTACAAGGTACTCCAGCACAAACACAGCATGGTCAGAACTTATGACAGACATCAACACATTTCAGTGTCAGACAGCCACTCTAACACATTGCCAGAAGAGCCCTGCACTGGGTTTGTCTCTCTTACACTCCAGGCAGATGGCGGGAGCACAGCTCTGGTGTCAGGGCATGCTCTGCCTCCAGAGACATTTCCAGGCAGAGGAGGAGATGGATGCTGTGGCTCCAGGTGGCTGGTTCTGACCAAAGCATTCATCCAGTTGAGAGCCTGGACACTGACCTCAGCAATGGACACAGCTACTCGTGAGGATTCTCCAGCACCTTCTCTGTTTCCCCAACTCCAACACCGGCTCCATCGTGTGCTTGTCTTGGGAACAACGTTAGAACCACAGGAGACAGGCTCTGTGCGATTATGTGGCCCCACTCGGGAACAGAGCAAACACTGCCCTTTAATTAATCCCTACTCTCACCACACTTATAGTGATGCCTAAAGATTTTAGCTTTTTATACATTTTTCATATTTTGTAGCTTTGTAGAGTGTTAGTACATGGTTACATGGCTCCTTGTATTTTTCCTGCCCTTTCTCTTGGATTTTAGAATAATGAGCTAACCCTTCTAGCAGATACTAGGAATTCTGTTTGGTCTTATTCTTGAGAAGAAGAAGCCTGACAAAGACATTTTGTTTTCCACTAGAACTGAGAAGACATAACAAGAAAGCCCCTGGAACAACTACAATGGGGCAGAACCTGGGGGAAAATTGCCTAACCAATTGCTCTTCGAATTGGAAAATATTTGTTAGACTAATTTGTTAAATTTATAAAAATTGTAGAAAACTGATGCCAGGTCTGTACATAACCATGGGGGCACCTGGAAGCTTCCATTAAAGACCTGTTTTTTATCTTACTATTTTAACACTGTTGCAAGTTTTGTTGGGTGGTTTTTGTTTGTTTTTTTTTTTATTTTAGACAAAAATTGTGGATGTGAAATTGTCCCAGTGACACAAATTCTTGAGCATAACTTAGTGAATATAACAGTGTGTACTTCTGACAGTGGCTGACTAATGCAATGTGGGGTAAGACTCGCTAAGGAGAGAGTGGGGGCCCTGGAGAGAGATATTTGCTGTATTGCTTAAACCTCTGTGTGCTTTGCCACAGTAAGAATAGCAGCATAGCACGGGTGATCAAACACGGGCTTGGGATAAAGATAGACAACAGTCTTACACTTTCAGATGAAAAGTTATATAACCAGCAAAACCAATCAAGAAATGTAGAACACACCAAATGTTTTTCCCTACAACACTCTCTGCCAAAAAACGTATAAAAAACCAGTCAAGTAAACTAAATCTGAAAATTCTTGGGACACATTTTGTCCTACATTTAGTTAAAATATTTTATATGTGTATATGCTAGAAGAACCTGGAAGTGTTGTATAACTTCTTTTTTTTTTGGAAAATACTACAGTTAAACATCAGACTTATGCAAAGTTCAGTTCTGCGACACTAATTTCTGTGATTATATTGGCAGGAATAATTGAGCCACCCACTATAAAAAATATTAGAACATTTTTTTAATACATGGGTTTTGGATATACACTTCTGCATGTTCACTAAAATGAAACCACTTCTGAAGCCAAAGAGAACAAGCAGAAGGCACTTTAAGGGCAAATTTCAGCCAAACCTGCTCAAACTGGTAGGATCAGATAGGGCAAACATTGCTAACTCTTTACCTCTGTATGGAGCAAATCAGGCTACAGCTCCTTCTAAAGGACTGAGATCCCAGCAGGAAACCCCTGAACTCTCAGCTCCCCACCTGAGCCCAAGCTTCACTCATGGAAGCCTGACAAACACCAGACTTCAATCACTACATCATGCCTCTCAAACTTATCATTTACCCTGGAACTTCTACTATTATTATTTGGGTTATCATAATACCATGAAACACCATGAAGAGCACTGCTTTGAGAACATACAACAAAATGCTCCATAACCTTGACTAAGTTCTGTAGCCTCAGCACAAAGCCAGAACCAAGAGATTGCACACACACTGGTGTAGAAAAAGCAGTGAAACAATGCTGATCAGCACGACTAGCCAGGATCCCAGCACATCAAGCCAATGGAACTGCGCTGATTTACTGAGAAAATATCCTTTCGTGTGTGTATTATACTTAACTGCTGCTTCATATTTGATTATAAAAACCTTAAAGCAACACAAAAGCCTACAGCAACACAGTTGTTGCCTGCTGTGCACCAGCTGTCTGCAGTGACAGAACATGACAGACAGCCCCAGCCTTGGGGGGCGGGTCTAAGGACTAAAGCAGTCCCTCAGCAACCAAAACCACTGGCTTCTTCATGCATTACAATCTTTGCTGCAAGAGTACTTTCCCACTGTGCCCATTTCCATCACTGGGAAATAATTATTGTTATCTGGACAGATTCTGTTTTCATTTACTTCAGTGTGAGGAAAAACACCGTGAAAAATAAATTACAGGGCTGGAATTTTAATCCTAATGCATCTTTTGGGAAGACTAAAGTGCAAATTCCCCTGATCTTTCCAGTGTTGCCCATTGGATGGGCAGCACCTGGTACCCAGCCCAGGGGAAGCTCCAGGACTCTGTCAGGCCATGCAAAGCTCCACTCCCACAGCCCAGGCAGCACTGCTATTTCCAGGTGTTGAGGAAGTAAACACAGCAGGCAGAAATCCTTCCTTTCAGGGAGGGAAAAAACCCATGATGACAACCTGATGTACAAGGAAGAGCTCATGGTTAGTTGGGGAGAGAGGACTCAGATTCAGCCCTGGATTTGTGTTTTGGGGGAACAGGAAAAAAAAACAAACCCTAGAATGGTATTTTTTCCTCCTGGACAAATATAGTGAGTCAGTTTCAGCAAATTACTGTCATTAAACACATTTGAAAGCAGCTGTAAGTAGGGGAAAAACCAAAGATAGTCATACACAGAATCACGCTGCCAGGACTACGGCAATAGTATTTAATATTTTAGAGGAGGTTGGAAGAAACTTATAATAATGCTAAATTATGAAGTAACCAAGCCAGAAGACATTTTTATTTCTGCCTTCAGCTGCTGAAGATGAATGCCTGATAAGTCCCAAAGGATGTTCCTTCCCCTCTTCGGTCTCCACTCCCTCCCAAAAAAAAAAAAAACCAACAAACCCATAAAAAAAGGATCCAAGTTTTCTGCACAGACTGAATCTGAGATCAAAAGAAATGAAGTTAATAGAAGGGAATCCAGCACAGAATATCACTCTTAACTTGTCCATCTTATTTCCAGTCTCCCCTTCAGGTATTAATCACTTTTCCATCTGTGTCAAGAGAGGCTCCCTATGATTTTGGAAAATCAGATGTGACAAAAATCATGCTAAAAATATTTCAGTTGCAAAATATGATGCTTCATAAAATACCAGAAGGCCAGAAATAGTTCACAAGGAAGCTTTGAAAATGCTTCAAGAACACTCGTGGTAAAATTGCACTCTGAATCATAAAAACCCTAGGAGAGAGAGGGGTCCCCAAATAAATTTAAAGCTAACTGAAACTTTTTGTACACTAACATTTAGAAAGAAGAAAAAAGAAGAAAAACATTGAAGACATTTTCAAATATGTTTTACAAAGAGGACCCTGGGTAGATATTCACACCTCCAGCTCAAAATTTTTATATTTAAATTTTCACATAAAATTTAGAGAAATTTAGGTGGGACTTTAAGGAACTCGTAACACGTGCTGTCTGAACAAACACAGTAACAATGGGATTTTAGTGTGTCACCACTCATCTGCAGAGCCAGGCACGACGGCTCTGTGCTGCTCTGATGCCACTGTAAAATAAAGAACATGAACTGACACCACCTTGACAGTTGACTTTGCATTTGCCCTTGACTGTGAGCACACACATGGTTAATCCCACAGCTCAGCTGACAGCGGTAATTCATGTCAGCTCCACTGACTGCATCTTCATGTGTGAAAAGCCAGCTCCTAATTAGTCTCAGGCAACTCCTTGACTCATTATTAGTTTGCAAAAATACCCAGTACTTCTGTTTCTGACTAATTCACTTAATTATAATCTCTCTATATGCTTTAACATGACAATTCCTCTGTGCCTTTGGAGTGGGTTGTGTTTTTCACATGAAAGGAAGATTGAGATCCAGAAGCAAATTTTAGCTATCTGCAGTCGATATTTTACAGCATCATTTCACAAGGCCAGGAAGAGGTTTAATGTTGCTTCTCCTGAAGCAGAGCAGTGAGGCAATATTAGAAACAATCTTGTAAAACACACTTCAGTGTGCTACATTTAAACTACTCCAGAGATGTCTCTGAGAGAGCAAAATCAAGAAAATCACGTGCCAAGAAAGGGCAAAAGGCAGGCAAGAACTGAGAACCATTAAATTCATTATCAACTGTATTATTTTTGACCATTTATTTGCGACAATACCCTCTCCACTGTCTTTCTTCCACTGTGTGTTATTTTAAATGACAACACAGAGAAAATATTGTACTGCAAGACCCAATGCAATAACAGATTTTCAGAAAATTCTCATCTTACTGTAGCCAATAAACATGCAATCATCTAATGTAAGCAGGCCAAATTACATGGATGAACAACTTAGCTCTCTCCATGTGTTTAAAAGAGCCACAATAATGAGCATAAAGCTTAAATTTGTAATTTTTAATCCCTTGCTACAATATACACTAGTAACTCTGTACGGTTGTGTATACCTCCACCAGGAAGCAAGCTGTCAGCATAATGACCATATTTAAATATTATTTCTGAGATCAAATTGGTTTAAACCAAAGGAAAATGTAACAACTCACTAGCCTTCACCGCCTGCCACTTGTGTGTTAGCATCATGGAATAAGTTTTTCATTTCAGCCTTCCTAGGCGGGAAACTCCAAACTTTCCATTCCAAACTTTCTATGTGCACCCTGTAGCAGATACTGCAATGCCAATCAAATGTGCTACTGCTGTCCATGCTGTTCTTCAGCTAGAGCAGCCATGCTAGGCTTCTGTAATTCATAGCAAGTCATAACAATGTTATTGTCTGTGGATAATCATCTGTGAGAACTGCTGACATAGGGGAAGGAGGAAAGACTCTCCATTATGTTAAATCCAGCTTGGAAGAGCCCAGAGGGAGGGGGAAGCACAGACTCATGGTCCTGAGGTGCTTTCAGAGCACCCTACCATGCTCCAGGCAGCATTCTCCCTCAGCTTTCCAAAGCTCTGACATGTCCAAGTATGGCCACACAGCAGGGCCGCAGGCAGTCTGGTGTCTGTGCACAGCAGCTCTGTTTCTTGGAGACTCTACGTAATAAAATGACCAGGAAGCCAGAGAGGGCTCAATTCCACCTCCTATTCTACAAGACAGAGGATGAGGGCAGGAAATATTTCTTCTGTAACATCACCCACATTATGGAGAAGGCTTGGCTTACCACAAGAGCCTGTGTTGTCCCAGGAGCAGTGAGAGGAATCAGTCGTTTAGATCTACAGGAATGGTATGGTTAGACCTACAGGAAAACCTTTGGAGCTTGCAACTCTCCCACTCATCTTCAGTGGCATTTACTAATAAGCAGGAAAGAAAGCACTTTGTTGGCTTGAAGAATTTTCGAAATAGATTTTGTTCTACAGGTGTGTGGAGTAGTCAAAGAAGACAGGAAGGCTGCTGTGAAGGATTAAAGCAGATCAGAAAAAGAGAAAGAAAAAAAAAAGATGTTCTATTCCTTCATTAGTGCAGTTGTGCTGTTTTGCTTCAGCAATGTGTTTGTTGCTGCTGTGAAATAGGATATTGATTGGAGAGAAACAAGGAATCCACAAAAGCCTGAAATATCAAAATTGTTTAAGTATGTCAATTTTAGGGAATGTCTGGTCTAGAGTACTCCAAAGAGCATTTGACATTTGCTTCTTTTCTTTTCCCTCTCAGTTACAGACAGCTGCAAATCTAGGTCTGAAAAAACAAGGGTCAGTTGCAAAAAGAAGATTAATTTTAGAAGCTGCTTTATGCCTTCTTTTTGATTATCATGCACGTTACATATTTGCTTAGAGTATTTACTTTTACTTTGTTAAAGTATAGGTCCAAATTCATTAATTTACTTGTGCTGGTTTGGCCAAAATCTAGTAATATATCCCCTGAGAGAAAACCAGGTTACAACCACTCTTCCCCCCACCAGGTTCGGGAAAAAAAAGGAAATTTTTCCTCGAAGGAAAGTGAAAGAAATAAAAACTATTTATTTTAACAAACACACAGGAAAAGGATAATGATGCTAAATAATGAAATGAAATCTCTCGCTATAGAGAGAAACCTGGGAAGATTTCAGAGTGCTTCTGTAGGTGTGGTCTCTCTCCTCCTCGGAGCTGGGTCGGCGAGGGCCCACCCCCCGGGCCTCGGGGAGGAAATTCTCCCGATGTGTTCTGATGTTGTTGAAACAGTCCAGAAGAGAAGAATGGAAAAACCAAAGTCCCAGGAAACAAAAGTTCAACTCTCCGTCTCACGCCGAGAGGGGAAAAGGGAAGAAAAAACCCAGGCGGCTGAAGGAAAGCAAGCAGGGTGCTCCCTCTGTGTTCCTGCAGCCAGAGAACGCAGAGGAGCGTGTCTCTGTGTCCTTGAGAAACTGCTTTGAAAAGTTCCTTTGGGTTTTTTTCTCAAGCTCAGTTTAAAGGCACAGAAAAGGCACAAAATTACTTTTTGAGCATAGAGCATGATAGGGGATACACATGATAGAGTCACCCCAAGACAATACTGTACTTGCTTTATGCTACCCCAAAGAAGAAAAGCAGCCATAAACTCTGCTGAAAAGCACCCGATTACACTTGCTTTGTACGGACAGAATGAAATAAACCAGCACAAATATATCAGTCATCATGGACATAAAAATCTGATTCTGCTGGTAATAGATAATTTGCCATCCTAAAATGTTAAGCTTTAAATGGCAGATGTGCATCTTTTCTTCTGATGTAATTTCCATCTTTGCTATAACATTGAGATATGTCTTAAAAATCACATATTATGATTGTAGTTCATGTTTTTTAAAGGTCACTTTCACCACATTTCCAAATCTATCGATGATTGAGCTTAAACACCAGGGGAATGATTCCTGTAATAGCTTTGTCTGTTCAGTGTCTATTTCTCTCTACTTCCTGAAGGAAATCAAATCATGAGGAGTATTTAAGTCCCGGGCCCATATGTGAAAATTTCATAAGAGACTTCTGTATTTATTTTCCTAAGAGAAAAGGGAGTCATCTCTGAATTACTCTGTTTATAAAGTATTACATCCAAAGCATACAAAAGTCAGTTCAAGCGTTCTGAATAACATTAGTTAACTTAACATCAGGCCTTAAAGTCGTTAGTGGGAGAACAAAGATGTCCCTGTATGCCTGGATTTTTAGATTGAAAGCCATTGAACTTGTTCATTATGAATACGTTGATGATTTGAACATTATTTGTTACACTTTCAACTCCAGATACAAGTCAGAGACATCTTGGAAGGCCACTTCATCATTTTCTCCTCACCTCCCTTACTGTTACAAGTTGGAGCCCAAAGACACTGTCAGGTCTGTATGCAGCAAACCTGGGTAGTACACACAAGACATGTGTGTTATTCAGCTGTTTTCTTCATCGTTTGCAGCACTTTCCCTGAGCTGCTAATGGACCTGTCTGTGTACTGGCTCAGCCAGATCAAGAGCTGTTTACACATCTTCCTCTCTCTCTAGATCATCTTCATTTCCACAGGAAGGAGAAGATGAAAAGTTCTCAAAACTGTCTGTGATTTAATATACTCATCTTTAAAAACACCTCATAGATCTCAGTCATAATTAGCAATGAAATATACTTTGTTTAACTAGAATCCCCCCTTCACTGAAAGTCTCACAATATTTTAAAAAGTTTGAGGGGTTTTTAATTACCCTTGAGATGAAAAAGAAAACCAACCTTTTTTTTCCTCTCTCCCAACAGGTAAGTGTTTTCATGCCAATTTCAAGATAGTGTTGTCTTTAGGAAAGATACAGTCAGCAGACCACCAGCTTCCAGAGCTCAAGCAACAGAAATATATTGTTGGGAACCCTTCCTGCCAGACTTCAGCTGTGCTGCCTATTTAATCACATGATTTAGTCATGCAATATTCCCTCTTGGACTCATCTGAAAGCAGCAATGTAATATTTTGAGGTCAGAGTTATAAGCAAACCTACCTCAAAGTAGTAATGATGCCTGGCAGCAAAGTGCACATGATTTACATCACCTTTGAATGTAGCTGAAAGTATTAGACTACAAAGACTGAAGAGGGTTTCCAACAGACCAGGTGTAATCTTCACTTTGGTGTTATTGGATCCCAGATCCCCAGTATTGAATCAGTCCCTATCACCCTGAAAGCACCCTGAGCTTAACAGCATGTGCAACTCAGATCTATCAGCAGAAAGGAGCTGTCATGGGATACTCATTATTGCACTCTAATACTTGGATGCTGCAAGCCTGGGAATGTCTCTTTCTTTCTTGCGGTTTCTAAAAGAGCAAATCTTCATTTGCCTTTGACATTCAGAGCCCATGTAGCTTATTAAACAAGATGAATAGAGTTGGCATCAGACATGCAGAAACTCTCAGAGTCCTGGTGTTAGGCAGAACCAAGTCAGAGATCACCGTCTACTTCATTTTAAGCATGAAGGAAATACTCTTACATATACTGACACCTGACCATATCCAGTGTGACAGGGCACAGATATCTCATATGAACAGCACAATTATCCACAATATGAAATACAGACGTAAGGCCTCCTGAAGAGGGAATCATACACATATAGTTTTTGGCTCTTTGCTCAGCAAATTTGCCATAATCTACAGGATTTTTGTCTTTTATGTAGGACAGTGATAACCCTTAATTTCTGAATGTATTATTTTTGCGTATGGATGCTGGATTCTCCCTGTGGTGGGTACATATACCGCCTATGTGGATGATACGGGATACATTGACACTGAATTCTGAAAGCAGGACAATCTTTCTGATTTTTACAGTAGGCTGATGCATTGCCCCAGTGACCCTTTTAACACTCTTCTACTTCAGTTTTTCACTCATTGGAATGGAATAACTATTTATTTCTTTTCATAAAGTCCTTTGAATGAATATTAATATATTTATATAAATAAATTCTGTAGCATGAATAAACTCTTTAACACTGCACTACCAATAATTTCTGTTACATAAGTATTGTAACATATATTTATTTATGAAGAACTTAAGGATTAATATGATTTATATGAATCTTGATTAAATGTTTGCATTAACGTAAAACATTTCACAATAGTGTTAAAAAGCACGATGCAAAAGGTAGCTGAAAATTATCAATGCAATGAGGACAATCCTTCCTTGAGGACAATCCTTCCTCTTAGAGCCAAGTACACATGAATACCAAACACTTCAAACAGCAACAAAAATGTCCATCACTTGGAAAAAAGGAAATTAGAAAACAAATGGAATTCCTCAGGGCTGAAATTTAATAATTTCTGAGATTAGACTTCTGTTAGGAGTCTCACGTACAACCATTACACACTTAAGCAGACCTGACCAACCTGCTCAGGAGAGGGGAAAAAAACCAAAAACCCCAACAAACCAGAAGAAGTAAGAAAACTCACTGGAATTTGCAATATAATTGATAATCTTTCTGCTAACAAAAAAATATCATATCTGTTAAAGAAATCTCCTTAAATAGGCTCATGGGTTACAAGTTTCATTTGAAACAAATACCTTTAGCTTGAGTCAAGACACTTCAAAAGATAATTTTTCATCTCTTAAAATTAAAATTATCATTATTTTCTAGAAAATAGGAGATTAATTAAAGAGACCCTGAACTTCCTTTATTGGGACAATAGAGCAGGTTTTTTTCTTTTTCTTCTTTTTCTTCTTTTTCTTTTCCTTCTTTTTGTTGTTTGCTTGTTTTTGCCATTTTTTAGCAACAAATAAGAATTCTGAAAGCCCAAAATTTGTCACTCACATAATCAGGTGATTTCATTAACTGAAGAAATGAAGGGATTAAGGACCTGAAAAAAGAAATATTAACTCTGTTGACACAAGGAACACAACATTAAATATCTGGGGTTTACCACCAGCTTTATCACTTGAGGAAAAAGCCTATATGGGTAGACATATTTTTTTTTCTTTTTAAATAACAACAGATGTCCCTGAAGAAAGCTCAAATGACCCTGCCTTCCCATTTTCACCACATATTGGCTCAGCCTCAAAGCTAACCAGAGGTCATTCCTCTCAAACACAGGACTGTGGAACAGAATTGCTGCTCCTGCTCTCAGGGCCTAACCCTTGTTCTAGAAGGGTGACATCATTGCCAAGCACCAGTAAACTGAAATAAGACCAAGCAGATTTCCTGTTACTTCGTGTATCTCCCTGAAAGATGCACTTTAGAGTCCGAGTTCACTTACTTGCAGGAAGAGGATGCTTATTTTTAGCAACATCCTTGAATGTTTCGACCAGTGTGCAGATATAGAAGCAAACAGGACAATTGCTAAATCTCATTGCTCTGTTTTTTTGTTACTGAAGAACAAAGTTAAATAGAATACAATGGTGGACTTATATTGTGTAATCAAGCACCAGAGACTGGAAAGAAAAATATAATCATCTTATGATCTTTTTTTATTAACTTTTTAATTAAAAAAAAAAAAGTAAGAAAACAAACTGAGGTCACAACTTATTTTTCCAAACAGAACGATTCACAGTTTTGAAAACATTAAAAAATTCAGACTATGCAATCGACCAGCTTCAGAAGATTTGACTTTAGAAACCTCCAGCAGCAAATCTGCCCTTTTCCTTTTCTTCCCATGCCAACAGCATGTGGTCTGCCATGGTATCTGCCATAAGATTCCTGAAAGGAATTCTGTACTCTTTCACCAGAGTTTTCTTCACCCATCAGTTCAGTATCAGTATTTCTTGAATTGAGACAAGGACAGAGGCTGCAGATCCTCAGATTTGCCATTTAGCACCTCAGAGTTCACATCCCTACGATAGCTTTCCTCTGATTTGGGAAATCCTAAGTATTCCATACTCTATAACTGCATGGACTCAGTACCTCTGAGGCCCTTGAAGGCCGTAAACACAACACCATCATCACCTTCCTGCCTCAGTCACAAACAGCCCTCCCCCAGCCCCATTTTGGTCAGGCAAAGAGCAGGCGCAGCCCCGCATGGCTTGGGCTGTGTTTGTGTGGGCAGGAGGACGTGCCACCAGAAGCTGCCAGCTGGGGACACATGGTATGGGATGAAAGCCAGCAGCTGTGGGAGATGGACATCACAAAATACAAGTCACCCAGTATGGAACACTTGATTACTATCCCACTGGCATCTTCCCTGGCCTCCGCACTCCACCTTCTTCCCACAAGACCACTCCAAGCTTCTAAGACTGCTTGTCCTCTACCAGAACAGCCTGGCCACGGTATGGATCCCAAATATTGACCTCCTCGGAAGAAGGGGTATCGGTAGATTTTCCTGCAGTGCCCATGCCACGTATTTCACTGCAACCAGGAAGAGAAGCAGATCCCATAGCCCCAGATGTGGCTGAGAAGAGCAACTCCCAGCAGAAGGGCATGTTTCCCCAAAGGATGATGTGGCTACTGTGATTAATTATGGAGCAAATCCTTCCACCAGTGTGAAGGCAGCATCCAATCCCTTCTGAGCAGGCAACAAGGAAAAAACAGGAATGGATCAGTAGTATCAAACCCTTCCCACAACACACCCAGCCCAACACTCCCAACTCAGCTGCTGTTTCCCACAAAAAAACTCATTCCAGGTTCTCATCTCTAGGTTATTATGGAAACAGGGGGATCATTCAGACTGAACACAGGGCACTGCCATCCTCTCTCTCTCCACACTGAAGGATGTTTAGCAGTAGTTAGTATGTCATCTCAGTAAAGACCCTTCTCCAAGAAGTTTTTTTTTTGGTATTGTCATCAAGCTGAATATTCTTGCTAAAACCTTTAGTTTTGAGATCCCAGAAAGCTAAGCACAGAGCGGGGAAACAATGCATGTCCTCAGACTAAAACAGTTCCTCACCACAAAAAGATCTGAGACTTTAGCCTCACCTATCTCCAGGCTTGCACACACAATTCAGTGTGGGTCACGCAGCAGCAGGCTGACTGTCAAAATGTTGCAAAAAAGAGAAGAAGGAGCAATAGAAAAACAGACTGATGGGCTGCATTTGAAGGAAGATCATGGACACCAAGAAAAGACCAGTTCCCTGGTCATGTTTTCTAATCTGAGTCTCCTATCCCAGAAGACTCCATGACAGGACACTTTTCTGGCTCTACAAGGTGTAGCAGGTGTCCAGGCAGAGGCCAAGCAGGCTGCCATCAAGACAGCTGACAGCCTCTCCCCAGTCTCCTCCCCACACAGGCTGGCTGGATCCTTATCAAAAATAAATCTTAAAAAAAAGTTTGTTTCAGTGTTTTGATAGGAGCCTTTTCTGTTCCTACACCTCTCACAAATATTAAGCTTTTTATCAAGAAGTCAGTCCAAATAGATGGTTGATACAGAAATCCAGGTTGCGAAACAGAGTTATGATGGAGGAACACTTTATCTCCATAGATAAAAGGCTGACAACAGTAAGGAGAAACACCCAGAACCTCTAGAGGTTTGGTGATAGCTAAAGAGCAGCCTTCCAGCAGCCTAAGAGCTTTCACAAAAACTGTCATAGCCCTGTAGAACAAGGATGATGTTTGTGGTCAATAAAAGCAACCTACTGCTTGTGCCTTGCGTTATATGAATGTCCTTATGAAGTGCCCTTATGTGTTATGGGACATTTTGTGCATGCAGCAAGCTTTCACTATGGAGAAAAGATCAGTGCTCTAGGCAGGGAAACAAACAATACAGATGAGTGCAATGTGTGGTTGTGCAAGAAGGGGGACAGGGAAGTTTGGAGAATGGCAGCCTTGGACAAGGCTGAACAATTCACTGGGATGGTATGGCACAGCTCACAGCCCTCTGCACAGTGGTTTCGAGCACCTTACACTGCTGGTAGAAAGGCTGTCCCACACCATCCTTCTCCTTAATGAGATGACAGAAAACATCCTGCAGGTCAACAGAGAAGAGTTAGGAGACTCTCAAAGCAAGTGCATGTGCCTCTAGGTCCGTTGGTAGAGCTGAATGGTAATGAAGACCATGGAGAATGAGTTTTTCTTTGAGGAGAAGAAATACACCTTCAGTGGAAAAAGGCTGAGGTGTAAAAGCCAATTTGTGATGTAAGCAGTGGTCTCTGCTGTTGTCGCAGAGACTCAGAGAAACAACTGACCTTCCATAACAGCACATAGGGCCTGTAAAATGACAGAACAATAATTACTACTTAATACAATCATAATTTTATTATGGAAGCTGCATACAGGGATGTGTACTCCTTTTTAGTTGAGAGATTACTAGTAACACACCAGTACTGATTAACCTTGGGTATACAACTGTTATAGACCAAACCACACTCAAAGTGAAATATGGCATCACAAGCTTAGGCCACCAGCAGAGCCGTCTTACTTTGAATCGATTCCTCACTGACCAGTGCAAGAGAAGATATAAGATCCAGAGAGCAGTGGTAAGGCTCTCTTCCAGAGGTATGAGCTCTCAGGAGACCACGCCTTCAGTGGAAATAAGAGCACTAGGCATGGTGACTGTAGACAGGTTGCTGCTTGTTTCTATACCAGTGATACACAGAGGCTGAGCATCTGTGCACAGTCTCCCTCAAGTGAATAAAGAGGTGGGTGTGTCTACACTAGTTTTAATTTTCACCAGGAATGTGCTTCCAAAGGAAATGCATCCTCATTTTTTTCCCAGGGTAAATATGTTCTGCAAATCTGGTTCTGTACCAGGAGTGCACCTAGAGCTGCTGAGGGGCACTTGGTCCAAAAGAGCAGCTGGTTCAGAGTAACATCCCATGAAACAGAGACCTTGGGCATTGCACCCTTAGCAACAGGCATTTTACTCAAACAAATCTGCTTCTCGTGGCCTGTGGTGCTAGCTATCAGGTATAGCCAAGGTGAGTGATACAAGTGACCCACGAGCACAGGTGGATGAGAGACACACTCCAGAAAAAAACAGAGTTGGTGTTGCAGCTGAACCACGGTACAGCCCAGGCAAGCCACTGCAGAGCACAAGCAAGAACAGTATGGTGACAAGCGAGTCTGCAATACCTGGAAGAAGGACTTAAATGCTCCCTGATGATCCCTATAAAAGTTAGCAGAGACGCAACTCTCCACTGAGTCTTTCTATTCACGAGGTATGTTACAAGTGTTCTGTTCTTCTCTAATGGATACAAAAAGCATGTCATGCTAGAACAGGTCTGGCAATTTCAGTTTCAGCTACCAGCTGGTTTTAGTACCAGCTTTTATGAATCCTTGAAAAGATGTTCAATTTTACTTTAAGAGGATTGCTGACAGATCATATTGTAAAGCATTAGTACATAACATTTACTACCTTATGCCTGGATTTGAGAACACTGTATCTGAAGAGAAGCTATGAAATCTATTTTCTGTGGAGAAGTTAATACCACTCTGAAGTCAGCTATTTTTTATCAGAGCGAAAATATGATAAAACCAACTAATTTAAGATAAGGTTCATATAAACATGTTTTCTAAAAGGACATAAGCACACATTTTCCAAGAAAAAGTTTATAGATCTAGTTTCTAAAGCAGTATTTTACTCTGTCTCTTTGGAAAGTTTAGACTGCTTTTCTAACCTATGCCTTTAAAGAAAGGCTCAGTACCTTTCCAGGACATTAGGATAATTAAATACTAAAAAATTGGTCTGTACTACATCACTGCAGCTCAGAGAACCAGATCTCAAAAATGGCTGAGGGATAATAGTGCAGTTTTAGAGACATCTAAAGAGTAAGGCTGAATATGATTATCTCATATTCACTTGCTCTGCCACAGACTTCACGTGCAACTTCAAGTAAGAAATTTATAATAATGGGTGAGGTATGCCAGGAAATGGTCTTTCAGAGATTCTACAGAAGTCAGTTTTGGTCTCTGTTTTCAGTGATAGAGTAATACCTCATGCCATTTCCATCAGTGGAAAAGAAGTTCCAGTTTGTTCTCACAGATGATAGCACATTACAGCACAAAAAGCGACTGTTTTACATGTAGAAGAACACTTCACACCTATGCTGCACATAGTGTTGTTTATATACTCATACAGAATAAATAAAAAGCAACTGAACTCAGAATAAAAGGAGGATTTTAAAATATACAGAAGAACCATCTTGTTGCTAGTAATACATGATGTTATTGTTTATGACAGCATTTGGATCTAATTGCATCAGACTAAACAGAGACCATCTTAAATGCTCACTAGATACTAAATATCATGATAAAAAATTATGCATCAGCCAACATCCATTACGCAGCCAACATCCACTGTAAGCCCTGCCATGTTAAAAGGTGGTTGCTCACCTGACTTACTGGCCAGCATGGGGCTTTGTGGTCATCACAGGTAAGTCAGAACTAGATTAGCTGGTCATGCTCTAACCTTAGTGGAAGCAGAATTCAGCTGTGTGGGACAGACAATGCTGAACACAAAACTCCCATCCATGTTGGCAGCAAAGCGATGGGCAGCACTGTCAGGTATGTTTTAGTGTTGTATTCTAGTACCGGAACCTTTTGCTTGTGTCTTCAGAGAAATTCCTGACCTCTGATGTTGGTTTTGAGGCATGAAATGTGATGTGGTCTGATGTTTGTGAGTTTTTTTTCCTAAAGAGGATTTGTATCCCTCTCCAGACCAGGCTAACATCTCTAGTCTATTTACTGCAGTGAAACCCTGTCCGACCGGTAAATCATGATGTGCACTGCACATGCTGCAGACTCCTTCGGCTGTGATTCACTTTGCGGAATGACTTCTTACAAGTCCCAAATAACTGTGGGGAATTGAAAACTACCCATGGTTCAGTCTCATTAAATGCTGCTCCAGACACTTCACCTCATATGGTCATGTATGGAAACAAAGCAAAAAGGGTCTTGCATTTGTGGTCAGAGCAGGTATTTGTGTAGGAAATGAGGCAACTTCCAAATGGCAACTTCCAGTTCAGGATGAGTTTGTTCACTTTAAATGGGAAAGATCTAGATAGTCTGGTTTTGGCAGTCCTCTAACTCATCTTGGATCATCACTGCTTCATCCCCGATTTAGCATGGTTTCATACTTGGCACTGCACTGCCTTGGGTCAGACTGACCAGCTGTGTCTCCCACCATTGAAACAGCAGCCAGCCAAGGAGTTCTTGTTCCATCAGCAGGGTAAGAGTGACTGAAAACAACACTTTTAAAAGTACCAACCCCCTTAAAGACACATGATTACCATTTATAGTGAGGCATAAAGCATTTAAGAACACAAGACAGCAAGTGCTCATGAACAGATGCCAAAACCTTCTTCGATCATACATAAAGACATGTAGCTTAGGAGCTGCACGGTGGACAGCCAGAGGCTGTGTATATGACCATGTAATCATCATATGGAAACTGTTGCAAAAGAGGAAACACGTAAGGATTCTATATTGCTTTAAAAGGGCTTGTTATCTTTCCACGGTGTGCAGATCTGATAGCCTCTTTCCATCTGCTTCCTCTCCAGAACACTAAATATAGCATTCACAAGACAGACGTTAAAATCTTATTTTTCAGCTACAACAAATCCCACAGCCACTGGCATCCCCAGCTGCTTCCTTTTCCCCAAGATCCACTCGCTGCATTTCCTGTTACTTCCCTCTCCTAAGAAAAATCCCCCTAAATCAATTCCTCACTTGGCAAGTGCACTTATTGTAGCTGTGGATAAATAACTGGGGGCGGGGAAGGGGGCAGGGAAGCCCTGTAAATAGAAAGGTACACTGGTCACAGCTCCATGGAACTACTCAGCTTTTACCAAAAGTGTGTTTCGTGAGCTAATGGCCCAAGTTAAGCTACAGAGAGATTTCAGGCAGCCTGAACTAAAAAGTAATTTTGAAAAGCACTGAAGAGTAATTTTAAAAAGCACTCGAAGCTTCAAGTGCAGTACTAAAACAGAAAAAGAAAACATGCATGACACTTCTAAACTGCAGAGGAAAACAATTACTGTGGTCCATAATAATTGATGTATCAGCAAGACTGTAAGTACTTGTGGGGTTTTTTTTTAATCAGTATCTTTAGCACAGCTGCAGTACTATAGAACATTCAAAAGAGTGCAACAACAGAAAAAAAATAAAAAAGAAACCATAAAAGGAAAAAAGACCTCTAAATTAGACCCATCAAATATTTAAACCCACAGCAAGACAATGAGCAAGCTTATATTGGTTACTTGAGGCATTTTCCATATATTGCATGTATGGAAAGCTCTTAGAAGAGAGATAGTGATGAGGGAAAACTTTCCAATAAAGACAGTACGAAATTTTTTTAGAACATTACAAACTACCAAGGCCACAAAACTACCCATGTGCCTCTTGAGCTGAACAGCCTCCAGGGAGTAGCAGGCAGCTCAGATCTAAGGCAAAGACCCACTGAACAAAGCTATTCAAATATCCCACAGAACTTCTGAGTTCTGTCACTTAGCTCTAACTCCTCCATTATCTACAGTCTTTGGCATCAGAAGCAAACTCATCCTTGTGACGCAAAATACATTTTGCTGATGCTGTTTCATGATTATCATTCTCTGTGGTGTGACCTCCAGGCTGTTAGATAGCAATAGAAAAACAAACCAGATATTAAAGACTAGTCGATATAGGAGGATAAATGATTGTACCTTCTCACCACACTTCTCGTGTCATTTCTCTTTCAAAGAATTCAGCACCACTGCGCTCCTAACATAGAATACAAGTGAAGAGGTGTGCTGATACAACGGCTAACAAAGTACCTTATTTGATATAATGAAACGCTATAAACATCACTTTGCTGTGTTTAAAGCACAGAAGCCTGCACAGACATGTTAACTCTACTATTTTGCCTTCCAGAATAAGGCTCATAAGAAAGATCCGCCTTAGAAGTCCAGCTTATACCTCCTGGGCCATTGGAAAATTGATTTCCTAAGAATCTCTTTTTGAACACAGCAAAGATTAATGGCTCTAAAGCAGAATAGTGGTTGGCAATGAGGCAAAGAAATGCTTTCACAGCAGCCTTTAGTTAAAGTCCATTCAGGCAAGGGACAAACACCTTGCAAGGAAGCTGCATGCCTTCATTCAGGAATTTGAAACTGTTCCATTATCCAGTTAAACTCCTGCAGTCCTGTTTCATCATTCAGCCTTTCCTCAGTGTGCCACCTGAATTCTTCCAGAATGAATACAGCATTCTGATTTTTGTCTGTCTCCCCCATGTCTAATGGCATCATGAATTAATGAAGTCACCAATTAACTATTCTTGTCTGACCAGAAACAGGACAGAGGCAAAAAGAGGATTAAGTATTTTATGAGTTTTCTTTTCAATCTGATTTTTTTTTTTTTTGTGAAAAAGCGTATTAAATAGTTTAGCAACGTACAAACCTCTCAAGTAATGTCTCATCTTTAGGAATGGAAAATTTTGAAGCTTGCTGAGATGATTCAAACTAGTATTTTTTAGTAAAACACTCATTTTGTATTCCATCCCCATCCATCCTACCAAAAGGAAATTAAAAAAAAAACTTTCCACTTTTAAACCCCTTTCATTTATAAATAACTCCACAATTCAAGATACACAAGGAGAAATGGAAACTGATGCAAGAAAAAACTGCAAGAATGAACGGCCTACAAACACATGCATTGTACAGAAAGTCTCCTCAGGCCAAATCCATCCAGCTCAAAAGAGAAACAGCTAATGTATGACCAAGCCAGTCTTAAGTGAGCTGGTAGTTCAAAAAAATGATTAATTTCAAACTGAATTAGACATTGTGAACTATTGTAAATAAGATGGTGTCTGTGGAAAAAAAAGTCTGAAAGGATGATTTTGTTATCATCTGAAGGTGAAGAGGAGGGACAGCAATATTGCCACACAATAGGGTACCACTGGCTCAGGTCCTCCTTCAGGATACCGACAGAGCTCAGCTTCGGTTCAGGGCGAGAAGCTGAGTAAGGGTCTCACTCTGAGACCTTCTATTGAACTTATTTTATCTTAGTACAAGATACAGACATTTGTTGCAAAGGAATGAATGACTAGGACGTAACTGTGACACAGATTCTAGTCCTTCAAGGAGAGAGGTCGGTATCATATAAATGAAATCAAATCAACATGACAAGGTAAAAATAACACTTTCAGAGTATTTACTTGCCCACATGTCAGGAAGATTTTCTCAGATTTCAGCAGGCCAAATGGAATTCAAAAATCAGACTGAGTTTGAGACTCAGCATCCCAATTGCCAGCCGAACATCCTTGCAACTGAACTACAGAAAATACTATTAGTGTCATCATCCCCTCACTTATGTAGAAAGCATGGCAATGAGAAATGCTCCCTGGCATAGATCTATTTCAAAAATTGAGTTTCTGAAATGCTGACATAACATGATGTGTGTGTTATTGGAATAATGCAAGTAGTAGTTACCTAACATGCAATTTTAATTTTGAAAATTATTTCCTTAGTGATCATGCCTTCCTTAAGTCTCAGAAGTACAAGTTTTGTTGTTTTAAATAGTCTGAACTACATTGCACTCGCCAAAGGCTAAGAAAACATATTACCCCATGCCAGCTGACAGGCAATCACTTGAAGAACTCTTTTAACTCACTTGAAATGCTGAACATTAAAGTGAAGCAAATTATGCATTTCTAGCAGAACTGCTCATTGCTTTCTGCAGTCCTTTTGAAAGTGAAGGAACAGGTAACTCCTTTCAAAGCCTTCTCTGAAAATCAGTTTCTGTAAACAACCCATTTGCAGCAGCCATCACAGTTTGGCCTCAAACGACCTGAGCACTTGTACTCTGGTAGTTTAGGGTCCTATATCATTGATACCATTCCAGTATTTCTCTCCTCTTTGCCAAGGATGTCAACTGTCAGCATACTGGATTAAAAACACCAGTGCTATCAGGAAGTGCTATCAGTTCTTTGCTGTAATTCCACAGGAGACACAAATCCTTCATTCTGCTTCTCTTACAGCCTAAGGAAGCATCGTATTTCAACACTGGTCTTGAGAAGACTCACACAGAGCACTTGGAGTTCTCTATTCATCTTCATTTCACAGATGTACTTGGGAAAAAATGAAGTGATATGAAATAGCTTGTTCCTGTCTCTGCACTTTAATATTTAAAACACTATAAAGCCCATTTAACCTCATGATTTATCTTTCAGATCATCTTTGAAATGCTGCAACACTAAAATTTCTGGTGAAGACAAAACTCATTCAAGACTAGCAAACTATTACTCTGCAGCTCTAGCAGCATTTCTTTCTGGCACAGCTTTTAACTAGAGGGAGAAAGATCTTGAAGGACTGAGAATCTGGATAGGACAGCATGCTCCAAGATTAAGTGTACAACATACCAACAGCTGTCTTCTAGCAGCACCCAAATACATCATCTCTGCTTGTAAAACTGCATTAAACCCTCATAGCACTCAAATACAAACTTAATAGACACCAGAAGTGCAGCTGTGTCCCTCCTCCTCCACCTCTATTCACTCTGCTGAAGAGTGCTTCCTGTCTCCTCTCCAGGAGGATCAGGGTGCCTCTTGCCCATTTCTTCTTGCTGAGTAGCTCAGAACCCTTTCCCTCAATATACGGAAGACGAGGCTGCCTGGGCCTTTAACACACAGACATCAACAGCCTCACCTGGGAAAGGGATAAGCAGCTGAGCAACTGCAAATACCTCACTGTCACTTTCTCATGATTAGAGCTCCAGACAACAAAAGCATGCAAAAACATACCAAAAAACAACTTCATGCCACAACACTCTCTCAAAGCTGCTTTCTTCAGATGTTGGACAGAGCTGTGAAGATCATCACTGGATATTTTCTTTAATGGTTTCCCAGAACTAAAATCTCATATGCCCGACTGACTACAAACATCTTGAAAATGTTTTTGTCTCAGCAGATGATAAAATGTATTACTTTCTTCCATTCCTCAAATAGAGTCAGAGGGCCAAAGACTGAGAACTTTACAAAGAATTAAGTTAACAGGTAGAAAAATAAGGCAAACTAACAACATTTAAGCCAAACCAACTTGGCTATGAAAGATACTGGCAGAATCTATATGCAACAACTTCAGAACTTGATCAAATGTACTCATTTCCATGTGCAGTCCCTAAAAAAACTGACCTTTTTTCAATAATCTGTCTAGAATTATGAAGGATTAAAATCACATTTTTGTTGAAGGCCAAAAATAGTAGAAAGGTCATCGTTACTGGATGTAATGAAGTATCCCTGCTGACTTACAGACCTACAGGCCAAATTCACATCTTCAACACGTTTTAATGTTTACAACAGTAAAATTACAATGTAATTTTGATTTTTTTCTGGTTGTTAGTGTTCAGTTTTACATTCTAAATTATGCAGTTGATAACTACAGATATTTGTTTTAAAAAATTCACCTTTAATTCTTATTAACAGGAATAGAAGTATAAGTTTTGGCAATTCACACCAAATCAAAGTTAACAGTATTCTCACAAGAACACTCTGTGTTTTAATAACAAAACTCTTGATGAAAGTTAGACAAGGTACTGTAAGTTTGTGATTTAGGGAATCAAAACAGGAATAGCTTCATCTTTGTTTTAATCTATCAAAAAAAATCATGACTTACAGGACAAGTATTAGCATTTCTTAATCAAAACAATTTAACATTCTCAGGATGACAGTTTCATAGGGTTTTTAGAATAGACTTCAGGGGTTGTTTTTTATTTATTCACATTTCAAGAGAATCATGACACTGGAACAGAGGAAGAGTGAAAATTTGTGACCATATCTCACCATATTTTTTTCACAGGATGATGTTATAGTTCCTGAGACAAATTATTATGAAACTGGTTTATTAATCTGATTTAGTCTAGAAAACTGTTACTTTATTCTGACAAAGGACAAAACCTTCTAGAAGTATGTTTCTATTTGCAATGTATTTCCCACTCAGTCACTTGTACTGTACTCAGTGCATTCTGATTCTGCAGACAGGAGGACACTTGTTTGTAAGAGGTATTTGCGATGCACTTGGTGTCGTGTTGTAAGGACTTCTGATCAGACTGTGGATCATTGTGGAACTGTAAGCTACAGAACTGAAAAGCTTCACCTGCTCAGGGCTCCTGGTTTCCTAGACTTTTCTTCATGCTTTTCAACACAAACACATGCAGTTTTAAATACACTTATTTTCTAATCAATCTGCATATTCTTACATTACCATATTAATAGCAATAATCTTACATCAGGCATCTGCATGTTCTTTATCTGCAAAAGAAAGTACATATCAGCATATTCTGCAGGGTTCAAGGTACCCCTTCCTCAGATGTCGACACAAATAGCACAACCCGTGAGGGAAAGCACAGTGACACTTCTCCCCAAACTTCTCTGTTAGTGGGAAGACAGAAAAGGAGGGAGACTGAAGACTAAGGCAGCTGGGAACAGCTAGTTCTGTGAAGCTGCAGTGACTTCCAGTGACAATGTATTTGGTCTTAAATGTCTTTTGTTCCATTGCAATTAAAAAGAGTCAAATTTCAGATAGCACATTCTGATCAGTACATCCTTACATGCATAAATCTTTCTTTTGTAACAGATGCTCTGAAATTCCTTCCAGAATTGACACACAGCACTAGAAAAATACAGTTCTACTACAGAAGTGTATTTCTACACTGTGGCCTCAACTTTTTCCGGTCCTAATACCCAGAAGGGAGTGTGACCAAAAATGGTATAGCATTACACTACCCCATATAGATCTCAACCTATTGACTGCAGTTTTAAAAATAAGCCTAACTATGCCTTAGATCAAGTTCATTACTCCTACTGCTCAATAATCCTGATCTCTGTTATGTCAGGTAACAGTCAAAGTTTTCTCGCTACCACAAAAAAGAAAACAGAAGCAGAGCAAACCAGCCAGAAACACTTTGTCTGGAATCATGACCAACTTTGAAAAGCACTGCTTCTAAATACACTAAGGACAAAAAGCTTGATAAATGCATTTTAACTCAGCCATTTTTAAGTACAGCATATTTTCATGACTTGGAAATATAACTGAGTAAAATTCTTGTCCTAGGTCCCTCTACGTCAAGCCAGCTTCTTTGCAAGAACTCCAGAGACAAGAACACAAAATGGTTTTCCTGCACCTATGCAACTGAAATTTCAATATTACTGTTCATCAGAGTCCAGAAACCCCATACTTGAGCAAAAACTACAAGCACTGCTTATAGTCCATGACTGATTAAGCTCCTCTTTTACCAGTCTCGTCTTCCACATTCACAGCCCACGAGTGCACTTGCATGGGCTATGAATTATTCAAGGATTAGGTGTTTAAAGACTTCTGTTGCACCTTCTACACTTTCAAAAAAATAAAATAGAGTCAAGGCTTTGAAGCTTACAACCCTGGCATTACTCTTTGACCCACAGGATCTTAGTTATTAATATGAAGTACAACAACTTCAAGAGACATTCACACAGTAGGATAGCCAGCACCCTGGTAGGGCTTCCTTTTTGCTTGATTTGAAACAGACAATTATCCTTTAATTTTCCCCAATTCTGAAAGCACACCAGCCACCGTGCTGTTTCAGCATGCTGCAGATGGATCTCTTTTGCTCTCTAAGGTTTTACGTAGATTTTAAATCACAAAGATGCTAATTGCCTACATGGAACCAGAAACAGCAATCCAGCGAATGCTACGTTGTTCCCATGCTGTGATCCTGGGCCTTGTTTTAGTTAGTGAGAGGTTACTACATTTAACATCAAATTACCTCCAGATTCCATAGGTGGCATAACAAAGCCAAATAGCAAATTTTCCAAACCACCCTTCCACTGTGTTAAGCTTCTTAAAAATAACTACATGTTTAATGACAGCTGCATTTTAGTGAGAGACTTCAACCACAGACATGTGCACAAGACCACGGGGGCTGGAGAAGTCTCCACAAAGGTCTGATTTTTTACATATACTACATTCACAATAGCCTGAAGGAATTTCTAAGGTAATAGAGGGAGCTTCCTTGTGAAACGCTAGAGAAAAGCAGTTTGCCTGCACACTCTGCATGAAGAAATGAGAGGAAAGGGGAACTGGAAGAGAACAGAGCTCAGGCTGCCGAGGGCCAACGCTGTCCCTCTCAGGCAGCGGTGCACCTGCAGCATTTCCTCTGTGTTCTGCAGTGCTCTGACAGAAAAGCAGGCTCCTGGTGGAACAGAGATGCAGTGGAGCCTTATTACAGCTGCAGTGAAAAGTAAGAGTGTGGCTGCCACCACATTTGCATGCAAAATCTAGCTTTTCCTAGAGAAGTGGGCTAGGCTGACAACTTTATCTCTGGAAAGACTGATCAACCAGTGCAGCACATCTACGAGGAAACATCCTTGCTGGCCACCCATCAGGTCAGAAAAAACAAGATTATCTGTGGACTATACAGATACCACTTGCTTGTGGTAGCAAGCAAAATCAATTCACAATTTTGTTCTGTGTTAATATACAAATACTTCATAAACCACTGTTAAGAAATTCCCAAAATTCTCCAGCTGAAGGTGTTGGGAAAAATGGTAAAGGAAAAATATTAATTAATTAATAATTAATGCTTCTAGCACAAAGTTTTTACATTTACTCAACTTCCTATCTTCTCACTTTTACTACCTAGTTACCTCCACAGAATGGATGCAAAAAGATTTCCATCAGCACATTTAATGAAAAACATTTCTTTCAAGCAAGGCACAAAATTTAGATTTATTTAATTTGATTAATCTCAATTTTTTGTTTTACATTAAGTACAAAAACCAGCTTGAACATAGGTGTAAATACAATTCCACAAAGTAGTTCAGTGAGATTTAAAATCATATCCAGAACTGTAAAGCACAATTAAAAGCAGCCCAGGATATACAGATTGCTTACCATAACTGCTGAAAAGAGCTCATAATGTATCAACATATTTAACAACCTCCAGCAATAAGTTATGTCCTTTCTAATCTTTCATTTAAAAAGCTTTTAGCAATTCTGTACCTAACAAACAAAGCATTGAAGAATGAGAAGCGCAGGTTAAGTTTTACTCAAGCAGAGGCTTAACTTAAACACATACACAATCAAAAATTAAACAACAGAACAATGACCTCAATATTTTGAACATGTCTAAGAACATAAATGCTAAGATAATATAGAAAAATAGCCACAGGCTCCAAGACCTATTTACTTCTCAAAGAACTTATGGTGTACTGTAGCTGCCTGAAATATTTTAACAATTATAGAAAATTGTATTTCCAGGTTTGGTACGTTTATGTTTTCTAGATGACAACATACATTTAAGACAACCATCAACTTATTTACAGTTAGAAGCTTATTCCTTTTAAAATCTGTATTAAAAAAATCAGTTTTGGCACTATCCCTAAGGCAATGGATGATATGTACCTAAGATAGCATATCACATAATGAAAGCATAACCAGAAGAAAATCATCTTTAACTTATAAGAAACTGTGAGACTACAATTAAAGAGAAAATTAAAGAATCAGGACTTCTAAGTCACTAAAATGCCCTATCCAAAATACTGAAGATTCTTGCTATATGCAACAGGAAATTGCTTCAATCTGTGAAGTCCCTGTGCCCTGTTTTGTGGGAGAACCCAGTATTTCTATGGTTATTAAGTTAACCAACTAGTTTCATTACCAGAAAATAGCAAAAAGTTAAAGGAGAACATGAACTTTTGTTTTAAGTAAGCAGAAAAAACATTACTCTGAAGTCTAGCCTTTGTTAACTGTCTATTTAAAAAACCCCAAAGGTAACTTTTCCATTCACTCTACTGAGTAAAGACCACAGCATCAAATTTTTTTTATTGATATGAATAGTTTTAACAAGTTCCTTTTTGCACTTCCATCAGCTTCAGTGATAGCTGATCCTTAAACATCAATTTCCCAGTGTTGCCACATTTCCACTGCAAAGACGGCAAGCCTAGATTTCATAAACTGTGGATTTCATTTAAATTTTCAAATAATCTTTGCATTTATCCTAAATTTATAAAAAGATTTTTTTTTCAAAACTTAAGGCAAAAAACAAGTTTATTGGTTATGTTTCTTTAAGTCTGAGAAGGTCTGTGAGGCTGCTTAAATATCAAAAAAGCTAACGCCATATACAGTATTACCAACAAAAATAAAGAATAAGGCAGCATGCACCCTTAAGATGAAAAGAAAATTTAATTTTACAAGATGTTTAAATAATCCAAAGGCAAAAAGTGTCTGTCTCCTCTAAGAGTATTTTCATAAAACATGGAAATTTTAGAGGAATGTTTTAGAGGACATCAAGTTACTAAAATATTCCGTTCAACGTTTATACAAATACATTACTACAATTGTAAGTTTACATACAATCAACTGACATCTCAGTGTTAACTAATTACTTAAATTTACAAGACAAACATAAATAAAGCTGTTAAAACAGGCAAGTACAGTACTGATCTATCATTCAGCACAATGCATTTTGTACTTCTTTCACCTTGAAAAGAATCAGATTAGAATTGTGCGAAGTCAATCTCCAAACCTAAAAATAAAATAAAAGAGAATTAAGTATATCTATGCAGGTTTTACACAGCATGGGCATATTCCAAATGTTTAAGTCCTGTTTTCAGGTATGTAATTTACCATTTAACAACCTTTTGTCTGTTCTCAGAAGAGGCCACAGTCTTTAAGGTTATTTTTAATAATGACATCAGTTACAGCATCAAAAACAAACTGCACATTTTTTGTGTCTGTGGCACATGTGAAGTGAGTGTAGATTTCCTTTGTGTCTTTTCTCTTGTTCAGATCTTCAAACTGACACTGAATGTAGGCAGCTGCTTCTTCGTAAGTGTTTGACCCTAGAAGAAGAAAATTGCTCAGTAAGCAGGTTTCCAACAGAGGAAGAACAAGATGCACACTATCTTTGAAGGAACTGGCTCTTTGGAACCAGTTTACCTAAATCTGAAGAGGAGTAATTCCACAGCCATTGCTTTAAGATACCACTAAAAAAAACTTGGAAGGAAACCTTTTGGATGCATTTGTAAGAATAAAAACTTAGCAATCAATTCAGTTCCAGGCGCAGGAATAGTCTTTCCATTTACTTCAGTGCCAGAGGACCAAGTCATTAATGACCCATCACTTTGCTAGATAAGGATATTTTGTTTCCTTCATTCAAGTTATGTGCTTCCAAATTTTATGTTTTTAAAAGGCTTGGGGTTTTCCCACTCTCAATTAAAGACACTTGGTATACACATTTCTCCTTAGCTTTTTACCTCCAACATGCTATTTTCTCTACAATGCACTAGTCTGAAGTTACAGTGAAAATGATACATAAAAAGGCTAAGACTTGTTAAATGAATTCATGCTCTTTTGCTCTGTATATCCTGAATAAGCCACGTGTCAAAATCTATGTACACTCCCTGTTCAAAAAATTCTCATTTATCACAGGAATTCCTACTTATATCAAAGTACAAAAGTATGAGAACATCAGAAATAAGAATGGGCTAAATAAACGAGCCTGAACAGTTGCAGCAGTAATGTGTAAATGCTATCAGTGGGCCAGCATTATTTCATCTGGAAAAAAAGACTTAAGCACTATTTCATTTGTGATCCATAAAAAGAACCCCCCATCTTAAACTTCAGGTCATATAAAAATTTTAGATGCCTAGAGTTATAGAACTCCTCATGATCTATGCATCAAAAATTAGGCATTTAACAAAAAACCCCCTTGATATCTGCACACCCCTCCATTACCTGCATATTCAGGGTAGCAAATAGTGAGAGGACTTCTTTTGATTTTTTCTTCAAAAAGATCTTTCTTGTTCAGGAATAGAATAATAGAAGTGTCTGTGAACCATTTATTGTTGCAGATACTGTCAAACAATTTCATGCTCTCATGCATCCGATTCTGTAATTGAAAAAAAACCTGTCACTTTGTGTTTTATCACACTTCAGTAGTAAAATCAGGATACATATTTTTGATTTGTAACTGGTTTATTTGTAACTAATCTTAGTTTTTAGCAAACAAAATCACATTTTACTGCAGGGAAATAGTGAGAGGCCAACACTACCAAAAAGATCACTTCCACCAGCAGGGTTTAAGCAACTACTTTTTCTCGTTTCCAGGTTTAAGTTTTTAATATTACAGAAATTTTTAGTGTTTTTTGACATTTTGCAGTACAGATATTCTACAAGAGTTGCTGAGTCACCCGAAATTGTCTTAACACTGATTAGATCTTCTGGAAATTGAAAATAAATTCTGCACCTAGCTGATATTCCAGAATAAGGAAAAAAGTTCTACAAAACTAGAGAATCAAGTAAGCAGGTATTTTAACTCTTACCATAATATTTAACTCTGTAGAAAAATTATCCAACATGTAAGTACTTTGGCCAAGTTCCAGTCATTTAAGTAGCAGCATACTAGCTATGACCTTCTTTGACTACATTTGACTCGAAAAGTTTTCTTATTTCTCTTTCCTCCCCAAATTATATTTTATAGAATGTTGCAGAACACAAGGAAGAGCACAAGAGTCTGTTAATGATTCACATACAAGAGGTAAGCATCACTTCAGACGACTCAAGATAGTAAAACGCCCCCTGTGCACAGTGACACGGAAGGAGTAAACTGTTGAAAGAGGAGAAAGGAGCCGAGGGTGTTGGAAAGGAAAAGGAAGAGAAACATTTCTGCAACTAAGACAAGAGACTGGAGAAACACAGTTAGAAAGAAACAAAAACTGAAGACTGAGGAAGGAAAGGAAAACAAAATGTGGTAATGCAGATACAGGTAAGTAAAACAATTTCTTACTATGTACTTCTAGCATCCATAAAGAGACTAAAATGTGTATTACTGACAATAGCTCCTCATTAATTTATGCTTCCTATAAAACATGAGAAATGTAGCTAAAAGAATACTTGTCTCTTAGTATTCCTTCTGAGAATATGAGGAAATACTTTGGAACCCCAAAGCATCACTTGCATCACCATTTCACTCATTTCACTGAGAAAGCACAAACCCCATACATCTTATAAAGCAGTGATACTTCAAAAGACCCATTTATAGCTTTCCTTCCACACTTAGCTTCTGTCCAACAACTATTCCCTTCTTCAACATTAGGGTACTTGCCATTTCCTCGTCTTCAGCCAAGACCAAGTCATAATCACTTAGTGCCACACAAAAAATAATTGCTGTAACACCCTCAAAACAATGAATCCACTTCTTCCGCTCTGATCTTTGGCCTCCAACATCAAACATTCTGCAAAACAGAAGTACAAAGCAGGGAATGAACTTTGGAATTTCTAGCTTTCTGAATATTAACTAGTAAAATCTGGAATTATCAGCTGTGTAAGTCTGAGAACAACATCTTAAAAAGAAGGCAAAAAACCCCTGTATCATTAATTACTATTTTTCTCAGTATAAACCTCAATTTTAATAAAGCCTTAAAAGTCTTCTTATACATTTTAGAGAACAAGAGAAAGTATGATATGAAAGATAAACAAAATCAATTATTTTCAATATTATATTTCATTAACAAAGTTAATTGTAACCTGCATAAAATAAAGAGTTAGCTTTACTAAAAAGTCTAAAATAATAAAAGATACCGATCAACAATGTGGACTCTCAGCCCTAGTGAGTTTTAGCTCCTCTCTCTTCTAAATCAAATTACAACTTAAATCTATTCTTCAACTGCCCATGTTTAAATAGGCTATTTTTTAAAGAGATTATCTTAGAAGACAAAATAAGCATTACATAGTAAAAATAACCCTCATTTTCCCTCTAATAAATGCATTTTCTGGAAATGCAATTAAGTCTCACATAAGACACACTTACTGAAGCTGACTTGTACTTTTTATTATCCCCCTTCCCTGTTTTCCATGAGTTATAAGCTTGCAACGGCAGGGCAGGTAAAAAATCCCACCGATTTTATGTTAGCACACTACACAAACACTGTAAATTGCGCTTGAAGGGATTCAATTACAGTTGTTATTTTTAGGTATCTTAAAGTGTTCCAAGTCGCTAGATTTTAATTTGAAAAAAACACAGTAAAAGTAAGTAGAGAAGGAAACAAATGAGAAGAAAAAGAAAGAGCCTTTGCTTTCTCATGGAAAACTGTCAGAAACACTGTAACCTCTGACAAGGTCTTCTACTTGGCTGAACAACTGCCTAAGTGACAATGCCCACTGCCCTTTTAATATTCTACATTGAGATAATGCCATGTTAAAAACACTTGAAAGATTATTCCTGATGAAAAAAGGAAAGATATTCCTGCTCCTTACCTTCAGAAATATCTTTGAAGGGAAGTCTTTGGATATCACCCTATACAAACGTAAGCCAGCCACCTACTGCTCCTACTTAGTTCTCAAACAATTAGTAATGGCTGTACCCATAGAAGATACTTTATACTTGTATACCTTAATAATTAATCTCTTAAATTTTAGTAATTACTTCTGTCAATTTTAATGCTATGCTTTATAACTTTATACTGAAACCTGAATTTCCATAAGAATTAACATTTGTACAAAAAAAGTGTTCTTCAAACACAAAAGTAGGAAATAATCAGACTCAACTTTTGGACTACTCTAAAGAAACAGGATGAAGATGACTTGCTATTTGCATTTTGGATTGAATCAATAATCAAAGCTATGCTAAGCGCTTTATAGAGAAAGCTGAATTGAGGCTCAACCTGAAAGAATCTAAACACACACAGCAGAACAGGAAAGAAAAGAGCATGAAAAAAAAATGATCCTGTGCAGCTAGTCATACTTCTGTACCCTGTCTTAGTATAATCAAGCCTTTCATGCCTTTGCTTCATCTTAAAAGCTCTTTTCAAGGTTATGTAAGAGTGTACTTCAAGCCCTCCCAATAATTCATTAAGCCTATTGCCTAAGGCACAGGTACAGGTGTTTGAATGTACAACATTACAGCTAAATAATTGCACAGGTCTGGCTCACAGAAGTGTAACCATATGGTCCTTGTAACAGTCCCAATAATCTGTACAGACGGGACCCATCTACAATAGGGAACAAGAAACATTAGAAAGTGAGAAGATGGAGAACTCCTGAGAATACTGAAGTCCTCTCCTGAGACTTGGCTAAGGACTACTCTCCTTATGTTTGCAAGAGATTAACTACCATTTATCAGCTATTCTTTTGTGGATTAATACAATTTTGTTTTCTTAAACCCTAAAACAAGTAAACAAAACAGATTTCCACAGTACTGATGGTCCTGAAGTATCCATATTTCAGTACTTGCTGTGCACTTCCATGAGAAAAAATATTTTCCATGAAGATACTAAGCAAATATGTAATATAGACATGCTGACAACAATTTCTGCATAATCTATATGCATATTTAATGTGTGTTTTACTGAGTTTTCTTCTCATTCTTCCTCATCAGCAGGAAGCAGAGTACTCTGATGGTTAACACTATCTTGTGTTTTCACCTTGAATCCTGCACGTGGGTCAGAGCAAACTTTTTACAAGAGCATGTTCTGGGAGGACAAGGGGGAACGACTTCAAAGTGAAAGAGGGTAGGTTTAGATTAGATATTAGGAAGAAATCCTTTACTGTGAGGGTGGTGAGGCACTGGAACAGGTTGCCCAGGGAAGTTACAGACACCCCATCCCTGGTAGTGCTCAAGGCCAGGTTGGATGAGGCTTTGAGCAAACTGGTCTAAGTGGAAGGCATCCCTGTCCACTGCAGCGGGGTTAGAACTAGATGATCTTTAAGGTCCCTTCCAACCCAAACCATTCTATGATTCTATGTCTTTAGACATAAAATGTTCAGAATATTAACATTATTTTATAAATCCCACACCACAGAAAATATAAGTTTTTCATGTCTAAACTACTACCTTAAAGTACACCACATATTTGAATTCAGCTCTTCAGGAAAATGGATTTACTCTTTCATATAACACTGGCATACTCTTATAAGCCTCCAGTTCTCCAACAGAATTTAAAACAAGAATCCAGTAGAATAGCTATTTAACATGGCAGAAAATGCAGTATTTTGTTTTGAGGTTTAATTTATATCAAAAGTATCCTTACAAAACATTTTCAATAAAACTAAAACATTTATCAGAGCTCCAACAACTCTCACATGCCCTTTTTTTTTTTTCTTCATAAAAAATGGGGGAGGGGGAAATAATCAAACTTGTGATTAGACAAATTTGTTAAATTACACCATTGAGTGCCATATTCTATAATTTTACAGGAACTTTTATGGATAGATAACCATGCAGCATGATTTACATACTTGAAATGAAGATCTTTGAAAGTAAAGTGAGTTTCCACTATTCCTGTAGTTTTCACTCTAGTCCTGAGAACATCCTGTTGAGTTGGAATGTAGCTGGTTTGTGCTATCCTGTCCAAGTCATTCAAGTAACTAAAGGTAAAAATAAACACTGCTTTCAGTTATTCATAAAACAGCAACAAAATAATTACAAAGAATTACAGAAGTTCTAGGTCCACTCATTACATTGTGCTTGAATTTTTTAAAATAGTTTTCTCTGAGACACAAAAGACACAGCATTCCACTCAAATTTCCAAGTTTTTTCAAAATAAGCCTTAGACACACAACGAAATTTCATCCTAGATGAAAGAAAACTTAGGCAATTTATTCCACTGCAAAGAATTTTTCTTCAGCAATTCCAAAATGCAAACATGGTTCCATATACATCAGTGTTATTTGCACTAATTAGAACATCTTCATCTTTGTAACTTACTGAACTGCAGGTTACTTTGAACCATAAACAAAGCCCAAAATCACTCTATTTGGTATAACGTGTCTAAGAAAATGCCTAATACATAACAATTAAGTTTCTATTGAGAATTTCTAATTGCACATATTTTTTACAATTAGCATGCTTTCATTGCCAAAATTCTTGCAATGCAGGCCAAGTCCAGTGTTTCCAAAAACCATACAGCTTACTCATACTTTTCCCATAGTAAACAGGGAAGGCATTGTGTTCTATTTTCTGTGTAACAAGAAGTTAACAATTTTACAGATACATTTATATGGCTAGAAGAACAGTTTTCTTATGAAACTTGAGTTAGAGGGTTCTAAACAACAAAATAGAACACAGGAGGTTACCACAGGAGAGTATGTGAATCTCCAAATGAAGTGCTCCACATGGAAGAAAGTTTATACAAGTGAGAAAAAACTTCAAGCACTACAAAATACTTCAGAATCATAAAGCTTTAAAAAATTGCACTATAAGGCAGTATCACTGCTACTGCCATGCTTTACCATCTTGTATCTCCCTCAGTGGACTCTTTCCCTTGACTTACCATTACTTGCTACCACACCATCTTATTTTTGCATTCTTAATTCCTTAATATTTTATTTTCTTACTGAAGTGCCCTAGCATAAAAGATACATTCTAATTGTTTCTTGGCTCAACACATTTCCAGTAGAGACCATTAATTAACAACGAAAACGTAGCAATGTTGACATAGGACTATTACGAACATGAAAGTAGTATCCTTGGTAATACAGATCACATCATCACATTTTTTGGACACACTCAGATACTGAAAAGGTATTTAAGTCATGTTTTTGTAATAGAAATGCTATTAAAGCACCTTAAAGCAATTTCTGTCTTCTTTAAGGGAGTGAAACACCTGGTCAGAACATGACAAGTTCCTAATTACACTACACTTCTTCCTTTCCAACCTCAAAGCTTTGCTGCAGCATTTTGACCCAAGCAGACACTATCTTTGCTCAGACACTTCTGTGGTTTCCCATCTACATGGGAGCAGAATTTGTCAAAAGATGACACCTCATACTGGTTTAGCTACAAGCTAGAAGGCAAAGAGAATCTTGCCTGTCAGACTGTACTTACTAGGCAGCAGAGTCATTGAGTTGGTATTCTCGAGATCTGTTGAAGCAGGCTTGAACCCCGCTGTCTTTCCATAGTCTCTTGATAACTCCAGCAAGCTCTGAAGTCATAAATCCTTCTTCTGCTGCTCCAGCCAACACAAAGAGCTGACGAGCATCATCCTTTAGGGTGTAAACACAAGGTGAAGATAGAAATACTGAGAAACGCAACTGAAGTATAATCACCTAAGAACTATATTCAGCAAATGCATTACTTAACCTGGGAAATGTGAATGTAACCAAACAAAAAATGTGAATGAAAACAATTAATTTTAGTGTTCTGCAGTGGATCTTAATTTCCACATTTTTCAACAAAAGAAAGACTAGAAAATCGAATTTCTCATTAGCTGATAAAGCTTCTCCTCATCTGTTTATAACTTGAGCTAAGTTTTTATAAACAGGAGTAGTAACATATTTTGTGCTCAAACCTCAAGTTAACCATATTTGCTCATAAAATACCACATACTGGATAAAATGGTTACAGTACAGACTGGACCCTTCAGAAATGCAGATGTATATTGAATAACTTAAGAAAACACATTAATTACTTAATTTGAATTAATTACGGAACTTTAAAAGTGAGAAATAATCACTTCTTCCCAAATCATGTATCAGGAATTAGAAAAACACTTCTAAAAACCTTTCCAGACAAATCAGCTACAAATATCCATTGCCTTAATTATTCTACAGAGACCAGGTTTTCCTGGTAATGGAATATCAAGCAAACATCAAGATTTTTAACAGCAAATGCTGGATTTTGAAACTATATATAATAAGTGGCTTTGAGAGTGAGGCTAATGGAGTACAGGATGTAAATCCACCATTCCCCTTTTAACAGCAGTTGACCAGTGACATCCAATTTTGACTGAGCTAAGAAACTACGTATTTTTTTTTCTAAAGTATTTCTATTACATTTAGACCTGTAAGGCACTGGAGGAAAGACAGCAGATGGGTATAGGGAAGTACATTAGTACTCTCTCGTGGGTAGCTGCTTGACCTTGGTTATTAGCAGAACGTGATCCAATGCCAAGGTACGTCAGCCAGAAAAATCAGCTTCTAACTACTACCCACAGCATGTACTGTTTGTCCAGTAATTAAAAGAAAGAGAACAATGCATCTGGAAAGGAGGAAGGAGAAAAGAGAGACACATCAGCTGGGAAGTATTTCAAGAAAGAGGAGGATTTAAAAAGGCAACATATAAGGTTATTCTCATAAAACAGTAAGTGAAGACACAGATGCAAATCTGTAGAAAGATCTGTCACTTTGCTGTTCAAACTCTAAGCTGTGGAAAAAAAAAACATTTTCAGGATAAGCACAGAAAGCAGTGATTGTTCTAAAGATACTGTCCACTGTAGACCTAAATAATCAAAGATTGTGTAACCTAACAGGGGAATTGTTTACAGATGGATTGGGTAATACCGAATTTCAGAGGTTGAAAATGAAAGGCTTGCAGTTCAGTCAACACCAACTTGAAGAAATTTAAACACATATATATACATTTGTAGGTACACATATGAAGAACAGGTATCTGATGTATAATTGAAAGTGTCTTTTGAAAGCTAGAGTAGGTAGAAATCTAAAACAACCTTCGTCAAACAAAAATACTGATTACTATACATAGACAGGACAAATTGTGGACAAATAATATAAATTTAATGGATTGTTCTAATAATTACATACAAATCCCAGAGCTGTAAAGATCAAAGAGTTGGAAAGATCTCAGGGACTTTAATTTGAGCACTACGCCTGCATAAAAGAAACCTGAATGACAATTCTGGTCTTGAATATTGCTCGTGGATGCAAATGCAAGGACCTACAACTCACAAAAGCAGCAAATCTTTAAGAAGAGGTAATATATTAAGACACATGATGAAAACAGGTTAGAAACTGACAGTTTTGTCACAAAAGATGATGACATTTTATACCTAAGATGGTCTGACTTTTATGTATCTCTACATGCTCTCAAACAGAGTGGGGGGAAAGAGAAGGTAGAACAAGAGAACTGATTTCAGCTTTTTAAAAGGCTAAACATTAAAACAAAAAATGGTCTCTGTTACCCCATACTCCTTTTGCTAAAGATGGCATACCAAAACCACCACAAGCGAGGCAGTATGCAATGATCAAGTCCTATTTTCATTACTAATCAATGCTAGATACTTTCCTTCAGTTACACTGAAATGGGGCAGCTTCTTCTACAGGTGTCACTCTTTTTAATCAGATTCCATACATGAGGTAATGTAAAAAAACTAATTTAACTATCTCTCTAACTAGTGCAAATCTGACATTCAGAAAGTGGTCTATAGTCCTTTGAAGCACATTTACTAAATGCCTCTCAAAACACAGCTTCTACTTAAACTGTCCCGAAGCACAGAGGAAGATACACCATACTTACAACTGACCATTACTGAAGCTGCTGGTGTTATCTGTGCTCCCTTGATTCAGTAACTTGGAAAAAGAGAACCTTCAACTCACTGCTTTACCATTAGTCTTATGACAGAAATAAAAGTATATGATTTTTAAAGAAACCTTACCCCATTTAGAGTTAAAACCCTCAGAAATTAACCTCAGAAATTTAAGAAAAATAAACTGAATGTAACAGTTTACACCAGCAGATACAATTTTGAGCTTTTTTTTTTCCCAAAAGACAATAAAATTAAAACAAAATAGAATAAAATTGAGGTATAAACATACTAGTACTAACAACCAGTGCTAATGTTCCATAGCAAAGTTGCCCTGGAAAAAAAAATAATTTGGACCACCAAGATGTGACTAAGTACAAAGGGATGGACAGCTATTTTAAGATTATTCCTGACAGAAGTTTTTATAGCTCATCATTTTTATAGCTCTCTGAAGTCGAGAAACTCAGATGACTTAAAACTGACATCATATATAAGATAGCCCTCAAAAATCTTCTTGTTAGTCATTTTATCTGCTAACACCTAAATTTACTCCTCCTCCGTTTTCTCTTACTACGCATTTAGTAACATAAGTCTACCATCTGCCTCTTTCCAACATGAACTGCCAGACTCCAGAGAGGACTGCACAAACACTGAACTAACAAGCAGTGAACACTGTCAGTGCTCTGGAAAACTTTGGTCCTAAGGGCAGACTACAACAAACATGAGAGCAAATGTGGAGAGCAATAACCAATGAAATTAAAGCTTTTACTAGTTATGCTTGCAACTGAAGAGACATCAGGTAGAATTAACATACATACATAAAATAATGGCTATAATTGGCTGTCAATCAGATTTAGACTTCAGATACAACTTTATGACTCACTATACATAATCTTACAAATATCTTCCTTATGACAACCATACATACTGCACTTCACAAGGTTACTGAATGAATACTCTCCAACATTTATAAATTGCTTTTCAAGCAATCAATAAAATCTTGAATACCAGACTGTCAAGAATGAAGAGTCCACATACTGTTTCTTATTTTTAAAGACCCTCCTCTCCTTCCAAACTGTAATTCCACCTTAAAGTGATAGAAAGAATTTATGACAAAATCTCTCTCTGACTACCTTGCATATAGTTATTTCAATAACCCAAGACCAAAACCCTTCCTCCATTTCTCCTGTGAGATAGCCACAACGTGGCAAGTTCCAGCTTCAAAACTGGTACTGGTGAGCATTCCACACTGTGACACTGACTTCTATGAGGAGGAGATAAAAGCATACATCCTGAACCAAGTGTAACTGCTATTCAGACTAACAAGTTTGGGCATCAATTTCAGCACTGCAGCACAGACTGTATAGACTCTTGTAATGAGATGACAAGTAAAACCACGTAAACTAAGCATTTTACAGAGATAGTCCAAGCCTCTCCCTGCCTGACCACATGTGGACATAACCAGGGTCACCACAGGTAAGAGCATAGGGTTAGGACCGGAGATACCAATAGGCGGAACAGCAAATAAACTCATCAGAGCTTTGCATGTGGGGCATTAGATGAAGTAAGATGGAAAAGGTACAGAAAAGCTCAGGAAAAGGTCTCATTTCTTGGGAAAAATCCCAAGATTGGTATCATGAAAAAATGGAACCCCAGCAGCAGGTCCATGCCCTTGTCTCTTTGAGCAAAATAAAGTCCTCAACACTGGAAATCAGTATGAAACAGGACCCAGCTCAGACGCTGGCAATGTTTCAGGCACTGCTGCGTCTATGACCTAATAGAGAAGTGCAGGCAGTACACTGCAGAAGCAGCGAGATGCCTCCCTATTTAAGCTGTATTTTTTAAGGAATGTGAAGATGTCTAACTTAAATGACCTACCTAATAGCTCACAAGTCTATACAAATAGAGACATGACTGGGGACTCCGCAAGACTCAGATGTTTAGTCCTCCAAATTTAGACAAAATTCGGAAAACACTATCTAAACCAAATAGTTGTTGTGAATCAACCCAGTGCTGATTTCTCCACAGGTCACCTTGCCATGTAAAGACCAAAGGCATTTAGTTTTCAAACACTCTATCTTACAAAGATTTCTGAAGGAAATAGTATGGATATTTCAGCTGTATGTCTGTGTATGTACTTCAATACTCACAGCCCTGACTGGATCACCAAAGTCTATCTTCAACCTTCCCATTGCTCTAATGATAGCAATAATGGACTGAATGGTGTTACTGTAGACAACAGCTTTGTACTGTTTACATTCTTCTTCTGAATAACCAGCTTCATGGATAATCCTATGGAAGACAAAAAAAAATAAATTCTCTATTCAAATTAAAAAATATTTCTCCATCACAGTATTTTACCACACTTACTTCATTTGCTTCACAATTGTGCTTTTCCCCGATTCACCAGCTCCTGAAAAACAAACGTGTGAAAATTCAACATTAGACTTTTACTATTCTTTGAAAATACATTTTGATTCTACACTTCATGTATCTAACCAATATAAACACCTTTGATAAGTAAAAGAACATGTTACAAACTGATTTTTAATACAGAAATGCATCTTCAGCTGGAAATTTCAAAATCAAGCCATTTTAAGAACAAATCTCAGTTCTAAAAAGTCTTCTTTTACCACAAGTGAGCATAATCTTTACACAGTCTGCTGGTGTTTCTAATGCGAACAGATGATAAGTTGCTCAGCTTCAAAGGGATCTGAAGCTTAATTCCTCTAACTGCCTTTTTAATCAAAACCTAACCAAAATCCATTCTTCACACAGTACTAATGGTCTCTCGTGTTGCAAATGAACACCTTAAAACTCTTCAAGGCTTTAGTCCTTGTAACCCTCTTTTGACCCTTGCACGAATAAACCAAGTCAGCTTACTTTCTGTTAGAACAGATGGCATGAGGTTTGCCAGTCAACCTGCTATCATTTTTAGTGTTTAACAACAACAAACCAAAACAAAAGCTATGTTAGAAAAACAGTATCTCTGTCAACAGACAGGGGAAAAGATGCAGTTTTGGCTAGCTCAACAATCTATCTTTAGTCTGCTTCTTTCTCTAAAAAATACATGGAAC
Source organism: Lycocorax pyrrhopterus obiensis (assembly GCA_014706295.1). Lineage (NCBI taxonomy): Eukaryota > Metazoa > Chordata > Aves > Passeriformes > Paradisaeidae > Lycocorax > Lycocorax pyrrhopterus. The sequence continues at coordinate 10,879,999 of JACSVZ010000015.1, forward strand.
TCTTAGAGCTGCAGTGTAATCCCTTTAGATAGCACGCTCCCAGTTTGTCTGCTACTTGTGCTGAATTCTCCCTCTCACAGTTCCCCTTTCTCAATACAGCTTTGCAGAAGTGAGTATAATCTTCATACAGTCTACAGGTATTTCTAATGCAAAGAGATCACCCATTGTCCAATTCCAATATAACCAAAGAAAACTCTGATCACCAAAAAACACTGATAAAGGCCGTACTTATTCATCTCCAAAAAAGGGCAAGAATCTGAAGCATGAGAGTCAACCTCATCTTAGACAAAATAAAGGTTATTGAGAATTGCCAACATGGATTTACAAAGTACAAACTGCACTTAGTAAGTTTTCATGAGGAAATAGGTGGGTTTGGTGTGAAGGACACTAATAGATGTAATTTACTTTGACTCTAATAAGGCTTCTGATGCCACCTCCCACGGTATCTCTTGTGCCAAGCTAGATAAGTACCAGCTTCGGGGTGTCTGAAAATTTGCCTAGACAGCCACACTTAAAAGGCTTGTGTCAATGGTTCAAAAATCTAACTGAAATGCATTTAGGCAGTCTCCAGGAGATGATACTGGGCTAATACAGTTTAGCATCTTCACCAATGACCTGAAAGTGAAGGCAAAATGCATTGACATCAGTTTGCAGCTGATATCAGCCCGGAAGGCCAGGAAGTGGTCACAGTGCTAGAGAACAGAATGGTTATTCAGAGGGTCCTCAACACACCAGAGGACTGAGCTGAGGAATCTCATGACAGCGAAAAGAGACAATTGTGAAGTCCTGCAAGTGGCACAGAGTTACACATCCAACACTTCAGATTTGGGACTAATGCGTTAGGAAAATTGAGGGGCTCAACAAACTGAAGAGTCAGCAGTGAGGCCTTGTGGTGATGAAGGTCAACCACATTCCAGGCTGCTGCACTGGGTCCTGTCTGGAATAGAGTTAACTCTCTTCACAGGAGCCCTTATGGTGCTGTACTTTAGATTTGTAGCTAAACCAGTGTTGGTAACACTCATTAGTAAGAGAAACTGATGGTTCTCTTATTGCTGAAAAATGCATGAGCAGCATCAAGGCATTGTCTCTTTTACACCATGTCCCCACCCCTAGTGAGTAGGCTGGGTGTGGACAAAACATTGAGAAGGGACACAGCCAGGACAGCTGACGAAGTCAACCAAAGGGATATTCCGTACACCACGATGCCATGCTCAGCAGTAAAAACTCAGGGAAGGGAGGAGGAGGGGCTGTCATTTGTTGTTACAGTGTTTGTCTAAACCTTTTTTTGTTATAACCTTTGGAAGTGTGGTTATGGTGAAGGGTCTGGGGCACAATTCATATAAGGAGCAGCTGAGGGAGTTTGGGTTTTTTAACCTGGAGAAAAGGAGGCTCAGGGGAGACCTCAACACTCTCTACAACTACCTCAAAGGAGGCTGTAGCCAGGTGGGGTCAGTCTCTTCTCCCAGGTAATAAGCGATAGAACAATAGTAAATGGCCTCAGGTTGCACCAGGAGAGGTTAAGACTGACTATTAGGAAAAATGTCTTCATCAAAAGGGTTGTCAAGTATTGAAACAGGCTGCTCAGGGAAGTGGTGGAGTCACCATCCCTGGAGGCATTTAAAAACTCTAGATCTGGTACCTGGGGACATGGTTTAGTGATGGACTTGGCAGTGCTGGGTTAATGGTTGAACACAATGACATGATAAGCTTTTTCCAAACTAAACAATTTTATGATTCTTTTCACACAACCATTATGCATGCCAAGGCCCTGCTTTCCAGGAGGTGGCCAAACACACGCCTCTCAGTGAGAAGGAAGGAATTAATTCTTCTTTTTGCTTTGCGAGTGTGTGCAAGCTGTGGCTTTCCCTATTAAAATACCATTATCTTGTCCATGAATCTTCTTGCCTTCCTTCTACTTTTTCCTTATCCCAAGGGAGAGGAGAGTGATCACACAGCTGCATGGGTGTTTGGGTTGACCCTGGCCAACAGCTTCCACTGCTGCAGTGGCAAAAGTGCAGACAAGTCAAAGGATGCTTGCTGTTCTTCCCCAGCACGCAGCATTCATTAAGCTGTATCTGAGCACTGTATACACTTCTCCCCCTTGGTGCCCAGTAAATGAGATACTGATAAACTAGACAAAAACCAGTTAAAGGTCACTTGTTTCGAGGGCACATGACATTCAAGGAAAAGCTACAAGGAACTGGGCATTTTAATCCTAGAAAGATTGGTGTGGGGAGAAGATGATCTGTAAATTTCTGTCCTTTCCATAACAACCACTTAAGACAGCTTAAAGCAGAAGTAAACTTGTCAGACCTACACAACAAAGAGATGGGAGGCAATCAAGAATCTCTAGCACAGGCAATTTCACAGAGATATACGGGAAGGGCGGGCAGGGAACCTATTCCATGGAAGAGGTTGTACTGCACAGAGAGGAAGTTAAAACTCAGCCTTGGAGATCTTCAAGATTCAACTGGACAAGGCTCTGAGCAATCTTACCTATTTTAATGCTAGCCTGGCTTTGAGCCAAGGGCTAAACTAGATGACTTCTAAGAGGTTTCTTCCAACTTAAAGTATTGAACTTCTGTAGAACAGACTATCTCTGTACTTGCACACTGTATAGTGATGCTTTTAGGATATTCCTCTTATTAAATAAATACCTACCTTCAGGACAGGCTTAGCCCAATTTAAGACTGCATGCCAAAAGCTGTCCCACATCCTTCCCAGCACTGCGACTGATGTGGCTACACTGCCCTTCCTCCAGCACCATAGCATGAGTGCTCGCACCAAGGGGAGCCATTGAGCTCGGAGTTAAGTTAGCTAAGGAATAGAGTAGGCCTGTCAGCATCAATCTAGGTTGCTTAATGCCATCTTTAGCTCATGTCCAAGCAAAAGACTTAGTTTTTTATAAATCTGCAAGTTTCTTTATAGAGCAGCAATAGTTCTGAGACTGAGTTGCCATGGAAGTACATTAATATAAACAGAAATCAGAGACACCAGCACTAAAGTAATTTGTTATTTAGACACCTGAAGCATTTATAAACCAAATTAACAATCTCAAAATAGCTAATTATGCACTTAAGCACAAATAGGTGACAAAAGTTTAAAGATTAGCTTTATTAATGAAATTACTATAATATGCTTTGGGTTAATATTTTCATTCAAATAATTTGAAGATGGTATATCCCCTGCATTCAACAGCAATTTTGGAGATATTAAGAAATATACTACAGCATTTAATTTATGTAACCTCATAAAATGTTCTGTTAAAAATTTAACACATTTGACTAACCAAGAATGTCAGTGTCAGGGCTAGTTACAGTATAAAAATTTAATTATTTTGTCATATACTTTCTACTCCATTTTTTGAGTCAGATATGCATGTTTCCCTACGGTGTTAGAATTCACATATACCAAATACCTACAATTATCATAAAAGCATTCTCAGTAACATAACCACAAACACCCATAATACATATAAAGAATAATTAAGTCATTTATTACAGAGTATCTAACATCAACAGTGAGTTCCTGGAAGGTGAATTCCCCTATGTTATTCAATGGAAAACAGAAATGGGTGTGTTTGGTTTGGGTTTTTCCTTTAACTGCACACTGAAATGACTGTAGCATTCCTAATAAACTTTGCAAAGCAGATGGCAAAATTTCACCTTACTCATTGTCCCATACTGAAAGGAAATTCATTATTTTTGCACTCCTGAATGCAGAACTCTGCCAGGTTTTCTTACAGATACACTTTATAAAATTTCCTCCTTTATCTCAGCATAAATAAGTTGCCCATACAGCAATATGAGAACTAACTCTGGTTTAGAAGGTTTTAGACAGGAGCAAGGAGTATTCAATATTACATGCAACAGCTGCATATAAAATGTCAGAGCTAGCTATACTGTCACAACCAAACACTACCTTAATCTAGACAGACTTGATTGTATATTCCTCAACCATCTAGCAAAGGATGCTATTTATTGCTTGCTATTTAAGTGTGATACTTGATTTCAGACCACTACTGTCAATAATTTGACCAGTCTTACTGGCTCTGTAACTATTTATTTATAACAAAAATATTATTAAAAAGACATGACAGTCCTGCTTAGACTGGAAGAACAGCAGCACTTAATTTCTGAATTAAAAAGAACAGTGGGCATTTTTTGTTTGTTTACTTTTAAATGAAAGTCTAAGCTAACTGTTAGGTCATTACATTAATTAAAGTTTTACGAACTGATTAGTCCTTTCTTCCCCTTGCACACTTTATGTCCTTCATGTGCTCCTCAAAAAGAGGGCAACACAATCTATGAAAATCTAATTTAAAGAATTCTAAAACTTTTGTTCACATAATTGAGTAAGAATATAACTTGAATTAAATCTAGTACTCTTCCTACACCTGCTTGCCTGAAAGCAGGTAGATCCTTATGCTTCATGATGCAGACTGCCAAAGTATGGAAGCAAAGCACATCCAACTTAAATAGCAAAATTTCACATTTTCCCCATAGATTCTACTATAATCTGAAGGGTCTTCTGCATCAAAGTGTAATACTTAGGCTCTACCTTCCCATGTCAATATGTCACAGCAAATACTGTGCTATCCAAAGCAGTCATTTACCTGGATCCGGCATGAATTCTGACAGCGCTCCATGAATTCAGAGCCAGCACACAAACCCAGGCCTGTGACTAAGCCTACCGTACCATCCGCAGCACAGTGAATCTGACACTCGGCTAAATAAGAGAGACTAAGCTGTATTATGATTTTTCTTTCAAAGCCAGCTTTCAACTTTGGAAATAGAAAAAAATCAAAGCATCTTCATGCTCAAAAAAACCCAATCAAAAAACCATTTAACAGATCAGTCTCACTGAATCTTCCTCCTGAAGGAACCAAGTAAGATGAGCAGAGCTCAAATAAATTTAAGAAACAGCTACATCAATATTTGATTCTCCAAGCTGTGACTTGATCAATTACAGAAAAAAGGAATAATAAAAAAAAATTTAAAAGATTGGGTTGGACTCATCTAAGGTTCTTTTCCAACCTAAATGATTTTATCACCCTATGACTCATTACTATGAAATTGTAGCAAATACCATCTTAGATTGAATATTCTTTCCAAATGGAGCAAATCTGTGTTAAAAATGAAGCATTTAATAATTTGATTAAAATTAACAGGTAAGCAAAAATGTTACTTTAAACTACTTAGTGTCTCACGATTTATTATCCCACACACTGCCTACATAGCAAGCATTCCAGAACTACAAATTTCTGGAACAAATGTTTAATGCACCCAAGTACTGAAAACGCTGCTTGGAAGGGCTGAAACCTTCATAGTAAGATTTCTAACTTGCAACACATTTGCTAGTTGGTTATTAAAGAAACAAATCAAATACCAAAGTAAAAAGCAAGGCAAACTTCAAGTTCACAGCATCCCTCTTTGGAGGAAACCAACTGTCAAATACAACTATTTCTAATAGAATAAATATACTCCTTGTAATACTAACACAGAAAAAAAAATGCAGACTAAATTAAAATAACTTAAGCATTATATAAAACCTAAAGAGAAAAAATTGGGGTGGCTTTGAAATAATACCAAATAAGTCAGACAAAGGAACAGAACCCACAAAAAAGTAGAACAGCCTTGTATGTTGCCAGAAGAGAGTTCAAGTATGGACAAGAGTAATTAATTTAAAACTTTCAATGGATGTTTGCCAGCTTTTCAGCCTGTAGAACAGGACACTTAGACCAGATTAACTTAAGCATAGAGACACATGTGAAATTTAAAATAAAACACATCGACTTGTAAATTTTTGGATTCAGGTAGTGTAAAGTTCTCTCCCCACAACTTTCTTATCCAATTCTGTCAGACACTCGTATTTCACAGCAGAAGGCACAAGCTAAATGGTGCCTCAGCTGCCACTAGTCACAGCACAAGCTAAATACCCAGTGATTTCTACTCTTTCTGCTATGGGGTCAGTAATCTCCTACAAAAACACACGGCTTTGTAGCTTGGAAGTATAATCTCTTAAATTTATCACCTCATGACACATTACCAGACACGAGATTTTAATTAGAATGCAAGCTGCAAATCAGTGTTACTATATTCAAAATACATCAATGCTAGTACAAGAAACCAACAGTGGAAACTTTGCTACAACACACTCTGCACAGGTTGAACACCAAACGAAACATTCTCTGAAACCCACACTGCTCTATCTGTCTGAATTTTCTTATTTTGTCCACTCCCCCTTTCTGAAGTTTATCTACCACTATCCGGTATTCTTCTAATTCTGGGGCAGCTGCTGGCCCCAGTAGTTTATGACCTTTTTCCCATCCCCAATTGTTTTCATACGGTCAACCAAAGGTGGATAGAACTCATTATTTCTAACGTGGCATTAGTCTTGGCATTTCCACAGCTACTGGAATTTGAATGTGCCAGGAAACTTTCAACGAATTAAGAATCTGTATGATTAGTATCTGGCAGAAAATATTTCAGTAACTTAGCCATGTAGTAACAGAGTGTGAATCCCAGATTACATCCCTGGTTCAAAGCAGAGAAGTGACAGATTCTAAAATTATGGCACTGACTCAGATAAAAGATCTGAGATAATTCTCAAGGTTACAGTAGCTGCATGCTTAGTCCTACAGAAGCATTATCATTTACACCCATACGCCACTGCCACTTTTGTAAATCCCTTAACAAATCAAGAATTAATTACAACTAATTATTTCTTTCCTAGGTCTCCAGTACAGCTCTTAGCAGATGTTTGAAAACAACACTATACAATAAAATAGTCAATATATTATACGTAAAACATCATTTAAGAAAACTGTTAAGACAAAATGTTACCTCAAGTATTAACTCGTGGTAGCATCCTGTATGTTTATTCAGGTCTAGATGTCTAATAGACTGCCCCGAGTTTCTTAAATACTTAGGCTGTTACGAGAGCAAACACATAAGCAAGTAATAAAGACAGTGTTAATTAGTTTAGTATTGAAACAACAAGAAGAAAGTATGGCTTTACATTCAGTATAACCTCTGGAACCCAATGAATTCTAAAAATAAATCTTACAGCGAAACAAGGAGGGCACAGACTCCATTTTGCAAACCTTAAGGTACCTTCTATTCACATCTTTATCTTTAGAAGTATGAATTGAGTTTTGAGCTACTTATAATTTTCAACTAGTGCTTCATATCTTTTTATGACAAAAGCTTTATGAAATGTTCTTTTTGCTTAGAATTCAATCATGTGATAAGCAGACACCTTAGCAGATTATCACACATTATGTGTGATTTTATGTACCGCACAAAATTAAATGCATGCAACTTTTGAATACAAATTCTATCTAGCTTTTTAAAAACTTTTCTGTATTCCTCAGCTGTTTCAAATTACTAGCTACTGCTACATAGTAGGAACCCTTTTATCATTATGTGCACCACTTATACCATAACTGTATCAGGGACTCATTGTCTCACTCTAAAGAAGAGCACCAGTACAATGCCAAGTGTAATATTTCAGAAACCTTGTGAAACATTCAAAAGGAAATGCGGTACCTTGAAAGTGAAGCCACTTTAAAAAGACCTATGTACAGAATGTCTAAGAGATGTCTTAAACACCAGTATCATTGCCTTGGACAGGGACAGTGCCATTGCAGTTTTTCCTTCAATTAACCTAGCTTCCTTTGTGTGAAGTGCCAAACCCAACAGGACCATGACAAGCTCAGACCTAAAGGTTTGGAAATAAACCTCTTACTTATGCCAGAAATTAAATACAAGTGTTAATGCACTGGAGATGAAAACCACTTGGTAATCATGCTTGCTGCCCACCAAGTACATGCCACACCACCACCAGCAGCTAAACATTTGTGGCTTCAGGTTTATCTAAGGTGTCAATACCAGCTTGATAAGATTAGCAGTTGATTACTTAAATGTATCAAAGGCCAGCATCCACACTACAATAATCTAAAATACTTGGGAATCTCTTCAAATTCAAAGCCCAAAAACTTGTTAGTATTTCTAATGGAACTTCAATATAGCAAATAACTGATCTCCTCTACAAATCTGAAATAAGATTTAAATTTGCTACTTAAACAAATTAAAGTGGCTTTCTTCTTCCATACAAAATAAGTGTGCTCAGAAACGATTACTACATAATTTAAAATCACAATATGAAAGAACATGATTAAAGACCTTGAACATGAGTTTCAGTGGTTATTGTATATGAGCCCAATCCAGGAGACAAATGCTGACTGCTCCAACAGAAAGAACTAATTCCTTTACTCTTAAAATGTTTATCAAGAGAGTTACCATCAATTTCTGCCAACAGACTACAGAATGCCTCACCCAGACTTTCAAATATATATCTAATAAACCTCTAGAAATCCAGAGTGCCTTGACATTGCTCTCCACAGCGTGGTTGGCCTTCATGGCCTTTTACTGTGCACCATGCTATAAATATGGTGTGTAAAGATGGAAGGTTCAGAGATAACAGAGCAAGCTTACTAAGCAGACTATCATTAATCACAATGAAAAATGCTTTATAAAAAATTCCCCACTGTAACAAAGGCATACTTTATGCAGGTTGTTCTGGCAGAGAGATACAACAAAAGAACTTGGAATAAATAACAACACATTTTCATCTCAGGCTACACTTCCAATTCAGAACAACACTACTGTTGTATTACCTACAATTTTGACAGAACCTACTGTCCCAGCTACCTCATATAACTATGTAACTGTGCAAAGAGTTGGGACAATCAGAAAACTGTGTGTGCATTTCTATCAAAACAGGAAAAAGATCTCTCATGTAAATCTCAATTGATTTTATTCAAAATTCTACTTGTCACATAACACCAAGGAATTAGTTGCAAATGTGATAAATGGGTACTGTCAAAGTTTATACCAGGGAAAATGCAATTACACTAAAAACTGTCCCATTATTGTAGAAACAAAGCAATAAACTTCAGTTCATGTAAATTGTCAGTATTCATCCACACCTAACTTAAAAGTGTTTTTCATCCTGTAGCTCAAGGAATAAGATCTACAAAAATAAGGAGAATAAGCATATTGTTAGTTGACCTAAATTCACTTCAACATCTCCAACTCCACCAGAATCTGGATGGACTTAAAGTGACAGAGATTAAAATGTAAAAAGATCCTAGATATCAGTGAACAATCTTTTTCAATTACAAACATTTTCAGAACTTCTATTTGTATTTGAAGCAAGAAAGAAAATTCATGAGCATAGTCAACCATATTTTCTGTTACATGCACATGCATTTTGCACACAAAACTACCCTCAAGTAGGGTGAACAGCACTTAAAAAAATCTGGCTATTTTAGGTTTTTGTTGTTTAAACAGAATTTGTATTTAACCGCTCCCATATTAAACTATATTTAAAGAGACATCTTTCAAGTATGTAAAAATTTCAACCCCCTCCAAGACACAGTTGCACCCAATAATCCCAGAAGCAAGGAACAGGACAGGCTACATGAACAGCAGCCTGTTAGGCCTCAAACAAGTATGTAATCAAAGACTGATCACTTCTGAACACTTCTGTGTTCCAGAACAACAGATAGAGAAAATGATGTAAATAGATCCTCATCTAGGAATTAGATGACAGCATTTGCTAGCTAACACTGCAGCCCTAAAGCATATTAGAAGGAATCCCTGTCAATGATTTAAAAGCTTTATGCTTAAGCATTTATATGCTTTACAAAGTATATAACGGTTTTGCCAACAGTTCACCGGATTTATTAAGGATCTGCATACAGCTGAGAAATCCACTTTCAAAATGCTTCAAGAAACATTTAATGCATCAAGAACACAGAGAGCACTTCAATGAGACTTAGCAACTTATTTTCAGTCCACCACTGTATAAAATATTACTGATAGACCTGAAATCAACAAGAACTCAAAATAACATTTCATTAAATAAAATCTAAAAATACTCAAAACAATTGTCTGGTTTACTCCCAATTTTTTTTTTTATTGCAAGACCCATATCTCCAGTAATAGCAAGTTTTAAAACTGCATTCCAATACAGCATTCATACTGTATTCTATTTTAATGTTACTACAACTTTGCTGTTGCCTCCATTCTTTCTCTACTGTTTGGACACTGGGCTGGCAGTTGTACTTCTTGCCCACTACCATCTTGCATTCTTCACCAAGTGCTAGTTAGAAGAGGATTCTTCCTAGTCAAGCCTACAACCTATAAAATAGAAGAGCATGAGGAAACACAGATCTGAGACTCCTTGGATTTGAAATGAAAAGAAACTCTTACCTCTAACTAGCAATCAGCACATTCCTTAAGGTAGACTGGCTCTACCTCCCATTGCAGCAAAGAAGTCTTAAAAAAATGGGTTTGAAATAATTTAACATGCCTACCAAACAGACCTTGCAGGTGAATACAATTTCACATTATTCCTAATCCAATTCTATAGTGAACTGTGACACAGAAATACAGAAATTGAAAGCATCCTATTCTGCACCCATTTTCCCCTCCACTTGCTAACTCTGCATTTCCAGCACTCCATCTGCATACAGCACATATCTCTGCTTCTCATCATGCTTTTAGTCACTCATCAGACCATTATGAAATACCAGGTTAATTGACCACTCCAGCAGCAAACTAAGTCCAATCAGGACAGCCAGTTTGACTACTTAACCAGCAAAAAACTGAATTAATCATTTAAAAGTGACAGGGAGAGGGCAAAGCCATTCAGCTAGATGCTGCAAGAGCACTCTCCTTTTTAGCGAGACAGAGCTTCTAGACTAGCTCTGCTGCTTATAAGACAACTTATAATCCACTGCTTATTTCCAGCATTCCAATACAAATTCACAAAGTAGGCAAGAACCTCTTAAGTTTTACTGGAAACTATTAAAAAACCCTAGAGATTCAGAATGTCCTTACAACTGTGGTTGATAAAAACTTGTATTATGATCCAAACAACTACAACAGCTTCATCCATGTAAAAAACCCCAAAGTTGCATGCAAAAAATTATTTTACCAACTTTGAGAAAGGAAGATGGGATTACAGATAGCCATTTGATTCCAACAGTATTTTCACTTCAAGAAACAGGTCATATTAAATTCTAGACAATATTAATTATAAACCTGCTTCACAGTTTCAACAGGAATTTTCACTACAGTACATAGATTACTTCTATAAAAGCAATCTACTCAGAGCAATGATTGTAATGACTTCCCGTCCATTCTGGTTGCCTAGATACTGTTATATTTCACTAAAGATTTAATCAGGTACCTTTGCTAAGTATATTACTCACTACACAGGCAATCCTACATTTCTAAGAAGAATATATGAAAAAGTAATGCGGTACAGACTATTTCAGAAGTTGAAGCACAGTATATTTGAATGCTGTTGATTCCTTTCAATAAGTTGCTTCACAAAAAGTATTTTCTAATTCCAGTATCAATTTTATAGGTACATACTATATTGAAGTTTACACATATGGGTAAATATAAATACAGAGCACCCATGTAAGCATACATCTATAAGTCAATACAGCAATTTGATAATCAAGTTGTTACCAAAATATACCAGAAGTGGTCTTATTTAAAGCTTCAGTGACCCTTCAATTACCAAAGCCAGAAAACCAATCTACTCGCTTATCACAAGTTTAACAAGAATTTACTTACTTATCACATGTATAACAAGTCTCCTATTTAAAGAATTGGTTCTTAACTGCTTTATGTCAATTAGCCTTATCAGCTGAGATCCTAAAAGAATTATACCAAGAGTAACTTCTAAAAAATAACACAGAAATGTTTCAAGGGAAGGGGTAGCCAGCAATTAACTCAAAATGAAACAAAGGTCAAAATCTAACCTCAACAGGTAACACACTTTCAAATCAAGAATTGGTGTACATGGGTATCTGTGACTCGAGGTGATACTTACGCCTATAAGCTTTAAGCTATAGATAACTCCAGAGACCCTGAAGTTGGCTCTACAGCTTCGCAAAAGCTAAGGCCAAAGCCATGATGATGGGAAACATCTTCCAAGTCCCTAACTCTAATACTTCCTACACCTATACCATAGAAGGACTATGAGCAGTCACAAACATGGGTAATTAGTCCACAAAATCACTCCTTTACTTCCCATCCTTACTACGAAACCGTATTTTGTCTTGTCTGTTCCTACTTAATGGTCCAGTGGAACAAAATGTTTAGCATTAAGAAAAGAGGAGTTCAAACCTCTTATTGCAAAAGCATACATTCCTAGTACACAAAAGTGTCTCAGCAAAACCAGTTTATTTTTGTCTTACTAGTCTAATTTCAAAATCTTAATTATCCTTCCACTCAGAAATGTCACTAAGTTAAGCCACTGCAAAAACTGGATTTTTATCCAGTGGACTCAAAACTCTTCACTCTCAGAAGTTCAAAGTTCTGATTTTTCCAACAACTCTGTATACCTTACCAACTTCAATAGTTTGTGGATACATAATCTTTCAGGTAAAGCCAACCAAGTCCCATTTACAGAATAATTGTGTAATTTACACAAAGCCTGAGGTAACAGTAGGGCACTGAGCAAACAAGGGGAATAAATAGAACAGCAAACCTAGGTAAAAGCTGGACAATGCCTAAGATTGAGAATAGGAAGTTTTTATTAATACAGATTCTCCTATACATGTCTTGGGAAAAAAACCCCAAACTTTTAACTGCTAATTATCAAGTCAGTTAAGATCTTTATTTCAGTGTTTCCAAGGCAAAAAAAAAAACAAACAAACAAACACCCTCACACTTAACAGAACATCTTAAATACCGCTTTCCTATATCCAGTTTTGCTGTACCACAATGCTAGATAGCACGTTACACGAAACACTGCACACATCCATCAGCTAGACAGCAAAACTGACTTCAGAATTTTATGCCCTCTGAGCCAGACCCATGGCTCAGTTTCAAATTATTTAGCCAGACCTTAGGATGTGCTGGCTACTCAATTATTCCTTCTCAGAAGACAAAAACAACTAAAGGGCAAAATGTGTCAGAAAAAGAATAACTCACTTTGGCAATATGAGTATATAAATCACTACAGACTAACTATAGCACAAAGCCCCAAGCTCAAGTTGTGCCAACACAACTATGCAGGGAGCTGTACTGTAAACTCTAGTTCTGATGCGAGTTAAAAATAATTTCACAAAAGGAAGTTAGCTGAAATGCACAATCATTTTGGTAATATAATCTACAGGACAGAATCAACTGTCACGTATACAACAATGATGATACAATAAAATTTGCCGCTAGAAAAAAGTAGGAAGACGCTAATTACATCATAGCTTATTACAGAATTTATGAGTGGTCTTGAGGCACCACTGCTGCTGGGAGTGGACAACTTACCAAAAAGTACCTTACTAGAGCCTCCAATTCAGAATGGGGGAAAAAAAAAAGAAGCAACTTTATACTGTTTTTGAAAGAAAAGTTGAAGAAAAACCATTTCTCAAGCTTAAAATGTTTTCTAACTCTTAAAATACTACAAAATCCCTTAATATCTGGTACATCACAACTAGTTTTTATGTATCCATAACTAGACTTTTTAATCAATATTTTAAAAAAGCTACTGGTATCACAACATAGCACATAATGTACAGTTTCTCTTTAACCCGTTTTAAAACAGTATGTACTGAAGTAAATTTTGTCTTAAGAATGTTAAAGAACTAAAATCATGATATAATCATAAATAGTGATTTTATAAAGTAACTTCCAAAAAGAAGAATTATAATAATGCAACACAAGACCTGAAATCACTGAAGATAATTTGTATTGAAGTCTACACACACATTAAAGACCGATATTATGATATTGTAAACTTTTACACCAACATTCAAATAGAAGGAGACAAGCATAAAAGAACCCAAACCGCAATTGTACAAACACAACCATAACTAAATGGCTGTGCTTTCTGCACATCCCTGAGTCTCCTTTCACAAAAGCAAGGGGGATTATTACACTATGAGAATTTAGTAACTCCACATAAATAACATCCTGATTGGCAGAGTCCAACTGTGCCATATTAAAATGCAAGAGAGCTCCTAGTTCAGCACTGCTGCTAAATCTAACCAGACAGGCAGGAATGGGGGGTGGGGGTGTTCATACCAACAAAGACAAGACCAACAAGCAAAAACCCAAACATTAAGCACTTCTTTTAGGTATCACAAATCAGCTTTTAAATAAGAGGTGAACTTCATAAACATCTGTAGATAGTTGTCTCTGAAGGCATGACAGGAAATACTTTGTTAGAAATGTTTTAGATCAGGCTGGCATAATTTATGAAGATGTGGTCAACATGTCTGAAACGTGCAATACTTGTTTGTGAAAATAAGGCTTTTCTGAGACCTCCCTTAAGTTCAGACTTCTAAAGTGTTTCTTGTCTGCAAGTGTGAAGAAAGAGAATAGTCTGGAGGAAAGGCAAGAGAAGTAATGGTACAAACAGCACTGATGTATTTTTTCAGTCCAATGTACAATGGGGTCTGGAGGAAGCCAGGTACTGCCAAGCACTGTGAGGATCATGCTGCTGAAAAGATGAGTATGCAGCAGGAGTCAGTCTGACTGAGCACACAGAAAGATGTAGGTCTGTAACAAAAGAAAAGCAGACAGAAAAAGATGCCTGAGATGTGAAGAGTTAGAAAAACAACTAAATACAATTGTTCTAGTTACTGTCTTAAGGAACAGGAAGCTGCAATGGAAAAGATTAAGTGCAGTACTGCCTGAAGTTAAATGTCACTTATCTTTTAAGAGCATGACATGCACACATTCCACCATGAATCACAAGGATCTATTCAGGAACAGAAAAGTGGCTCTGCTGGTCATGAGGATGAAGGTATCCATTGAACTTAAATCTACAAGCGTGATTATCCGGGAAGGAGACACAGAATTACAGCTGTCAAATAAATGGCCTGTGACCTCCTGGATGGCAGGATCCACTCCTAGAGAATGTTTAAGACATATTTATTGCATTTTTCATTCAAGACACAAAGAACCTTAACACCAAATTTCCTATATTAGGTGAAGAATGTGGTAATTCACAAGACAAAGCGCTAATCCTATAAACTTATGGTGCCAGTTTGCATGTATTCATAAAACCTGAAGAGTTAACCTCATACCAGAAGGCATTCTACTAAATGAGGTACTGGCTGTTCTCCGGCAGTTGGCATAAATTCAGTCTTATGTGCTCTAGCTAGTTCAACAGAAATGTACTTGCAGATGCACACCTGACCGGGATCACATGTCTATTAATGCAGCCCACAGATCGGTCACTAAGAAGCATCACCTCCCAACATGAGTAGAATTACACACATTCTGCAAGCATCACTAGAATTTTTCGTTGTTGAATATTAAAAGTTAAGATGAGGAACCATGGAAGAAAAAAACAACTTGGGTCTACTACTTTCTCTACCTGGAAGCCAGCCAAAATATAAACTGCTCTTCAAAAATCTTACACTAAGTATATGAGTTTATCTATTAAAAAAATCCAACAGAAAATACAAAAAAAGAAAATATTACTTCAATTAGGACACAGAAGTTTAGGAACTGTCAACTTGTCACAAATAAAGTGCTTAGCAAAAAATATATACTTTCATATGTTGAACTTTTAGTGTTGGCCAACATACTATATTGCACTTATATTTTTTGCTGAGTTCTCATGAAATTTAAGTATTTCTTTGTTACATATTGACTGAAAATAGTATTAAAGCAAATAAGCTTGTTTATGTAATGATTTTAAAAGATAAAAATCATCAAATCCCACACATAAACAAGTATCTTCCATCTGGCTTACCGACTATAAGCTCTAATTCAGCTTACTTCTAAGAATGATGGCTCTCAGAAACTTTCCAGGAAAGGCTCTCCTGCTGTTAGGACAGCACATTGAAGTGCATAGAATTACAAGGTTAAAATAACTATGTATGGATAATGTTTAGATTCTATGTGTTTTTATCCCTGATGACCTGCATTCATAATTTTATGAAGTGATGAACCAATTTACACATATGACAAAAGAATTTAGATAATCCAGGTCAATAGCATTTTGCACAGATTAAATATATCTGCTTACTCCTGGAGACAGGACAACAAAATACACATCTAACATGGATCAGTGATATTGTTCACAGTGATGGTTCAGGTACAGCAGTGCCACATATCTCTCAGTTAAATCCCTGCAATTTCCTGTTTTAGGGAAAAAAAATATTTAGAAAAGCATATAATGGAATAAATTAAATTTCCAGTCTAGAAATAGACCAATGTTATGAACACATCTTCCCCCAATTGAGCATTCTAGCTCAAGCTTCAGTAGGATTCGCTAATTACCATGCAAAAATACAATTTTTATATATGCTGCAATAAATCCAATTTATTGGGTCAATAATAATAATAAATTGGTATATAGCTACGAGACCTTTTTCTGCGTAAACAAGGTGCTTCAGATGCCGCTCACACATTGCATTTTCCTGGCAGCAGACCACAATTCGTATTTTTCCTTTTATTTCAGAATCTTTTTAGCAGAACAAACCCATAAATAGATGTAGGAGTACAACCGAGTAGATGATAAACTGTGACATGTGGGCTGAACAAGCAATTGGGAAAGTGAGTGGTGAGAAGAAAGTGACTCTAGTGGAAGTAACTTTAAATAGTTTTGTCATCAGATAAAGCATTCACATCACATTCAAGACATCTGACAGACTTGCAAGGAATAGAAAAACTTTCATTCCAAAACATGTGAAATACATATATGCATCCATGGGTGTATGCACAAAACCTCATCCAGAGTTCACTAAACATTTAAGCAATCTTTGTTTAAACAATCATGCAAACACTGGTCCCAGGAGAAGCCAGGCTGCCAGCCTTCACACCTCTTTTTAGTAGGGGAGAGGGGAATGCTAACCCAACCGAGCTGCTACTCAGAACACTATGAGAACCCACATGTATTTGACCATTTGTTCCATATCTTTAGATCTCATGAGAGCCCAGCAGAAAGGCTTTCCAGCATTAGAAACAGAATTTATGAAATTTAAGCCTGTAACATAGGACTTGGTGCATAAGAGCATTAAAATAGTGACAAAACCCATTCTTATGTTTAAAGCATCTTTAAACAGACTTCATCTGTACCCAAGAATTATGAAAAATATATAAACAAGTACCAAACTATAGGCACCACAAGTTCCATACAGAACAGCAAAACACTGAAAATTAACTTCAAATGCCTTGCCAGACAACACATAAAGCATTACTTTGCCACTTCTTTTAAAAAGGCAATAACATTTTCTGCAGCATTGCTGTTATCACATATATGAAAAACCTTCCATACAGCAATCTGAGGACTCAAAAGGTGTACAGGAGTAGGTACAGCACCAGCCTAAAATCTAACACTTCCTGGAAAACAAACAATTAAAGCTTTTGTTTCTGGTTTATCTCACAAGTAACATTTTAAATCTATAAACACATTTTAAGGCCTTTATTTTTCCCTTACTAGGTTTCATTTCTTCATCTACAATGAAAGTTGCTCAGTCTTTTGTCCCTTTCTGGAGCCATCTTAGAATTTAGCAACAGAAAGTTATTTAAGAGGTCCACTACGTTTGTAGTGAACAGAGCACTGTAGGAGAGCAAAATCAATGTCGAGGGGAGTGAGAAATAGAGCATCATTTAAAAAGTCGGCCCGAAACTTCCCCTCTGAGAGGGAAGCTGCAACTCAACAGCTATTTTAACTTACTATTAGAAGGATCCAGCCTGGTTCAGATACACAGAATATACTGCGAAACCCCCTACAACATTAATTCAATGCAAATCTTACAGCATTCAGCTGTCCACAACTTATGGTAGTTTTAGATCTGAACAAATGTATTCTAATTAAAATCCTCACTTCCTTTTTTCTTGTAATTTAAAAATAATCTTATCTTACTTATGTTTACACACAAGGATATCTTAAAATACACAAAAAGGCGAATTTCAAGTACTTGTAAGCAAAACTCAAGAACACGCGATGGCACATTACGTGTAACTATATTACACATGTAGTAGCTCCATCAAGGTGGTATTTCCCATTGTAAGATCTCAGTAACACGAACAAGTTCTACAAAATTAAAAAAAAAAGAACACCAAAAAACAATGCAAAAAGTTCAACGGTGCTTTGCCTTTTGTTCTTTTGACACTTTCTGTACTTCGCTCTCATAGCAACAGTTTAGGATGTGTTCGGGTCTACAAGAAACATTAAGAGTAAATATCCCCCCAACGTAGCATTTCCTTCATTTCAACAGAGGAACAGAGAACGCAGGCCAAAAGTTTCAGGCGTTATCCCTTTCCTATGGAAGTCAGGGCCCGGAGAGACCACGCCGTGCCGCTTCCCCGGGGCGCTGCCTCTCATCCCTCAAGCAGCCGAGGCGCCCACCTGCGCCGAGGAGCTGCTGTGCCTCCGCGACCCCAAAACTTCTGAAGGGCCCCGAGCACGTACCTCGGGGTCCGAGGGCAGCACCGCCCCCCGCCCAGCCCGGCGGTATCTATAAAACTATACCCCTCGGTAGGCGAGGGAGCTTCGGGAGGCGGCTGCCTCAAGAAGAGCCTCCCCTCACGGCATCCCTTACCTAAGAGGAGCAGCTTGACCTCCCTGGCCGCCTTCTCGCCGTCCTCTCGTAGGTTCCTGTCGATCATCTTGCTCCTCTCCACCGCCGCCTTGTCCTCGGCGCTCAGCGTGCAGCCCATCTTGGGAAGGGGCTGTTTGGCTCCGCCAGGGGAAGAAAAGCTGGGAGCGGCGGGGTTCGGCGCCGGGAGCGGCGGGGAGGCGCTGAGGAGGGAGGGGAAGCGAGTGCGCTCCCCGCTCGCTCTCTCCTTCCCCCACTCCCTCACCTGGGGCGCAGCGGCGTCGCGGGCGGCGCGCGCCGGGTTCGCCTCACGGCCAAGAAGGGAGGCAGCGAACGGGAGGAGAGAGGGGAGGCTCGGCCGGGGAAGCGCGGAGCGGGGACAACGGGGCTGCGGACGGGCGGACCGAGGCCTCGCACCGGGGCCGCCGCTCCCGCCGCCGGCCCTGAGGCTGCTGCGCGCGCGGCACCGCCCCCGCCCCGCCGGAGGCGCGCGACCGCGCGCGCACCGCCCACGCCAGGAGGGGAGAAAGGAGGGGCGCGGGGAGCGCGTGCACGGCGGGCAGCGCGGCGGGCGCGACTACGCATGCGTGCGGCGGCGGCGGCGGCGGCGGCGGCGAGGCGTGTTGGGGCGGGGGGCGGGATGGCGGTACCGCGGCGGGACTGGAACGTGAGTGGGGTTGGAAATGGGGGCACAGCGGGAGCGGAACGCGAATGGGGCTGGAAACGACGCGGCTCGCGACGCCCCCGGGCGCGAGCCCCGGGCACCTGCCGGGAGGGGCAGCCGCTGAGGGGCTCGAATTTAAACGGCTCCGCGCGCGGGAGGTTCCATTGCTCGGCGGGGCGGGGAAGCTCCGGGCAGGGCTGTACCAATGGGCTACCCCCGGGTGGGGGTGTAGGAGCCGAGCTTCTCGTCCCCTCCCGCCCTGTCCCCCCGTCCCGCTGCTTCCCGCTGTCGGGATCCTGGGAAACACCTCGGGGTCCGGCCCCGCCGGCGCTGGCTGCTGGCGGTCTGCCCTCGGAGGGGCAGCAGCACGACCGGCTCTTATCCGGACTGATCAGTCAGCAGTTCTCTACCCCACGAACACACAGCCAAACGATCCGTCCCACCTCACGGCTCAAAGCTGCTCATCCCGCTCCCTTTTCCTATGGACCCTAATTCATCCATGTATATAAGTATTTAAATGGGGAGGGGGTGCCAGGAGGATGGAGCCGGGCTGCTCCCGGTGGTACCAAGCAGTGGGACAAGAGGTAGCAGGCAGACACTGGTGCATACAAAGTTCCACCTGCACATGAGAAAGAGCTTCTTTGCTGTGTAGTGACCGGGCACTGGAACAGGTTGCCCAGAGAGGCTGTGGAGCCTTCCTCACTGGAGGTACTTCAGAACCATTTGGATACAATCCTGTGCCGTGTGCTCTGGGTTGACCCTGCTTGAGCAGGGATGTTGGACCAGATGCCCCACTGTGGTACTCTCCAGCCTGACCCACTCTGTGATTGTTGCCCTATCTCAGAGCCCAGGCATGGGGCTGTCTGCACATCTGTGGCCTGTCAGAGGTTGTTTTATGACTTGTTTTGCTCTTTAATATAAAAACCCTAAGAAAACTATGCAATGTTTACAAGTCTTTCCCCACCATGCACATGTTGTGCTGTTTGGATTGCAAAAGAAAGATCCCATTACCCGATAATAGGATCATGGAACAAATGGGGTTGAAGGCACCTCGGGATAATCCAGCCCAAGGTCAGCTGAGCTGCAGTGTAACTGGGACCCATCACCCCGGCTGGTGAACACTGATAGGGTGAAGCGGTGATTTCACTGAAATTCATAGATAAAACTCTGCAGAGGCGATAAAACTTTGTGAATCTCAGGAAAAACTTCAGTCAAAACATAAGGCGCAAAAGCCTACAAGGCAAATCTGTTAAATTAAGATTCATCATCCCAGTGCGTCCTTAGGAATTTTGTTTCTATAGAATCTCAAGAACTTCTGCCTTCAGAATGAGCTCAAAAAGAGCAACATTTTACAGCACAGAAGGTGTTTCAGCATTATAGTGCAACGACTTTAAGTCAGACTCAGCTATTTCTATACTTAGCAAATTAAAAGGCTTTTCTCCTGTAATACTCAATAGAAAAGTGTATCAAATGTTCTGTTTTTGTTGGATGTGTTGGTTTTTCTTTTTTGCAGGGGTCTTTGGATGCTGACAATGAATAAACCATAAGTAATGGTGTAAAAATGAAGTTGATAACACTCTAACTATAACTTAAATATTTTTCACATTCTCTGGTTGGTAGGCATGCTCTCAGCCCTAGCAAAGGATGGTATAAAATCCTTTCCTAAAGAAACCACAAACAACATCAGTTCTCAAGACTTTGTAAGACCTCTGAGACATTTTGTTTGGCTATCTTCATTGTGTTACTGCTATGGAGAATGCCAGGGCACCTGAGAGGTGTCTCTTGCTTCTCTGCCCTCCTGAGTTGTTCAGGTGCATAGTCTGTTTTGTGTTCTCTTGGGCAGACTTCCACACTGGTACGGTGTGGGATAAAAGCTTTTACAAAACGGTTCATCTCCCGTATGGAAACGTAGTCCTGTTTTAGGGTTCCTGGCCTCTCCTGTGGTAGAGGGAGCAATGTCAACTGCTGCTCAGGAAAGAACAGAGTTAGGGGAGATGAAAGTTAATAAGCTTAGGGATACTTTTCTGATTTGGAAATCAAGGATAAAGAATGATTTCTGAGATAAACAACACGTGGTTAGGATATTTGCAAGTGAAAGTACGGATTAAGGGATAAGAAAGTAGTAAACAGAGATTATGGTAGGTGGAAATAATGGGATAATGAGAGCGGCAGATGTTACAAAGATGGAGACACTACAAGTCGGACACCTCAACTTTTCATGGATTCTGTTTCATTTAATCATGTGCATAGAGCACATGTTTCTATACTTTTGACCAGGAGTATTTGCTAGGGTTCTCTCTCTGTCTTTTTTCCCCTTTAACATGTCACTACATTCATAGGCAAAAAGGGTAAAATAGGCCCAAATTCCATTTCTTTTTATCACCCTGTATCTGGAAAACAGAACTGTATAGTATCTGCTCTTTTACAAATATAACTTAGACTTAAAAATAAAGATTGAATTATCTTTGTCGTTCTATTTAACCTAAACTCACTTTATTTCATAATTAGGACTTTTCTACTACCTTTACCTATTACAACCCTGTGGATAAATTGTACCTTGTTGTACATGGACAATGTTACAAAAACTGGGGCTACTCCTGAGTACCTGACATGCATTCATTTGAAATTTGAAGCCAATTTGTATTGATTTTTAATTTTCCAGGAGTGGAAGTACTACATGGTACAGGTTACATAGGATTCACCAATATTG
Source organism: Lycocorax pyrrhopterus obiensis (assembly GCA_014706295.1). Classification (NCBI taxonomy): domain Eukaryota; kingdom Metazoa; phylum Chordata; class Aves; order Passeriformes; family Paradisaeidae; genus Lycocorax; species Lycocorax pyrrhopterus. The sequence continues at coordinate 10,901,959 of JACSVZ010000015.1, forward strand.
TTTCTTTATGCAGTCTTCTTTAAAATGATAATAGATCTTTTTAACAGTGTTCAGCAATGTCATTTGCTTAGTTCTACTTGTGCAATAATGGCCCAGTGGATAAATTATTGTATTCTAGTTACTTCACATACATAGCAGCTCTCAGGATCATGGAATAACAGGAATTATTTTTACAGTGCACAACAAGGCTGAAGAATGATTGTGGTAACTGTTGTGGCCAGGAAACTCCTAATATTCAGAACAAAGGTTGTCACTGCAGTGTTTTACAACAAATAATGTCTTACATGATGCTGTAAAGCAGTGTAGGCGTGAATCTCTGTCTGGAGCTACCACAGATCTGTACCTGATGTCTGAAAGTATTTTCTTACAAGATAAAATAGTCTACTAGATAGTGAAAGAAACTATAGTAAAATAGTTAAATATAGTCTGTATTTGGACAGTACGCCGCTGATCCCCTTTATTCCAAAATTTAGGGAATGTATAACCTCTAACTCATTGATTAGTGTTGCTTCACAGCAGTATGGTTATGTGAGACAGTGTATTTCATCCCTGCAGATAGAACTGTGCAGCTTTTACCTTCCTCTGACAAGCTGGGAGATTGCTCAGGAGCTATGTGTGTGTTTCATGGCCTCATTCCTGAGAGGGGATTATTTCAAGAGATTTTGTTGTTTTTCTTGGTTTAACAATAAATAGCTGTTGTTTAATATGACCTCCTTTTGAGTCCCTGTCACCAGCTCTTGGGCTCATTTTTCTGTAAGATTGTCTTTAGCTGCTGCTGCGTGGGCATAATAGATAAATTTCTTGTGTTTGGTATGGAATACACAGTGTTTTATGGGGCTAATGATCATCCTTCAGCCTTCTATTTTGCTGGTTTTCATATTTTAATTTAATTTATGTGATTTAGTCATCTTATTGCTCTTGTTTTTAACCAGACACAGTACACAAAATCATATATGAGAAATTGAATACAGTTGTTACAAAAAAAAGAGAGGAAAGAATTTGAATTTCTGCCTTTAGAAAAGTAAGTAGAGCAAGGTGAAATACTTTCTGAATAAAGTGTGTGACTATATGCACAATTATATCTCAATGCCTGAACTAAAATATTTTTACCTAATTATTTTATAATTATAAATATTTTTACCTATTTAATTTCCTTTTGTGCTAAGAAAATAAAATGTTCCCAAAGTATGGTGCAAGGTATCTTCTTCCATACTGCTCATTCCAACCCTTCTGCCATGGCCAGGGACACCTTCCCCTAGACTAGGTTGCTCAAAGCCCCATCCAGCCTGACCTTGAATACTTCCAGGGATGGGACATGCACAACTTCTCTGGGCAACCTGTTCCAGTGCCTCACCACCCTCACAGTAAAGGATTTCTTCCTAATATCTAATCTAAACCTACTCTCTGTCAGTTGGAATCCATCCAAGGACTCTTGTCCTGTCACTACATGCTCTTGAGAAAAGTCCCTCTCCATCTTCCTTAGGCTCCTTTCAGGTACTGAAGGGCCACAATGAGGTCACCCTGAAGCCTTCTCTTTTCCAGGCCGAACAAACCCAGTTCTCTCAGCCTTTCCTCACAGGAGAGGTGCTCCATCCATCTGATCAACTTGGTATCTATTCCTCCTCTGAACTTGCTCCAACAGGTCCAGGTCCTTCCTGTGCTGGAGACCCCAGACCTGGATGCAGTGCTCAAGGTGGGGCAGAATCCCCTCCTGACCTGCTGCCCACAGTGCTCTGGATGCAGCCCAGGACATGGCTGGCTTTCTGAATCTAAACCAACAGCTGTATTAACACCATTTGAAATTTAAACAGATGAAAAAATGATTAAACAGACAGAGCAAATACAAACCCTCCATATGAATTGAATGTCCGAGGCCCCTCTGCCCCATTGCTGAGTCCTCCGGCAAAGTGCTTGCAGTCCATCTTCAAGAACCTCTGGATTACACTGTATGCATACACAGTGCTGATTCTTCTCTCACGTTACTGTGATTAATTAATGGATAGTGGATACTTTAGATATTAATTAGCTAGGATAATGTCCCTGTTCAGCAATGTTGCTAATGACAGGGCAGAGCTCGTGCAACACCTCTGTGAAGGACCTTTCTGAGTAAGAGATTTTGTAGGCTTAATTCAGAATGAATTTTTTCTTGGTACCACAAAACAAGTTTGGCTTAAAAATTTCCCAACGCTGTAGCTGAGCAATACTGAATTGATTAAGCTGTAGCTTGGTAGCATACTAACACCTATAATGCTTGTTAATATGGATGCAAATAATTATTGTCAGAGCCTTGGGAGATTCCGAGGTGTATATTGTGCGAGGCAGGTGCTGTTGGCAGGGAGAGGAGACATGTGCCGTGTCTGCCAGTGAGTGCTATGCACATCCTAGTACTCGCTGTTGCCTTGAAATAAACAGTGAGAATTCTGTTAATTTTAATGAAGGCAGTGTAATTACAGTGATGTGGGAAGAAAATCAGCTTTGTGTATGCACACTGTGTAATCCAGAGGTCCTTGGAGGTGGACTGCATGTATTGTGCTAGAAGGCGGCTGAGCAATGGGGCAGAAGGGAATTTGACACTTCATTCATTTTATGTTAACCTTCCCAAGAGACCAGGTTTCCAACGAGTTGTACAAGCATCTAAGTTGATGATTTCAGTGTTCAAAACACTGTAGATAGGTCCTCTCCTAGAATATGATAGAATCAGGAGTAAACGTTCAGCAAAGCAGATTTCTTTTTGTATAGTCAGCATGTTTTTGAAATATTTCCATGTTAGATTTAATTCTGAGTAGTTATAGCAGAAGAAACTACATAATCTACTGTCTGTTAAACCCCAACCTGCAAATGAACTAATCATGGTACAGACTTCATAGTATAAATAAACAGAGGAAAAACTAATTGAAAAATTGAGCACTTTATTAATAAAGATTGTATTAGTTTATAAGAGAGAGAGACACACACACTGATAGACATTTGATTCCATATTGCTAAGAGGGCAGCACAAAATCCTGTAGAACTTCAGGGCATAATGTCTTTAGTATACCTATAGCAGAAATGGACTATACATAAATTACACCACAAAAAATCAGGTAATCCTGTAATATTATGGAATACATGGCTTTTTGGGATGTGATCACGGCAGTTACATTATGTTTTGTTCCTTTGTACATATGGTAAATTGAAATTATTTCCCAGTACGTGTGAAATAGCACTGAAACACTAGGTGTTGTATTTGTAAATGTTACTGCATGTTAATAATAATTAGGTAAATAAATAGGTATATTCATGTGCAATTGTCACATCAGTAAAAATTATAAAGTGGATATCATTCAATTTGTGTAAAGCTTCAGTAACACTTTTTTATAGTGACTCTTTTAATTTTGAATTGTAGGAAGTAAACACCAGTGTATATGCAAAGATATCCAATAGTATAGTATTTCCTGTTACGATGCTAAATCTTCATAAATTGGTGTCTTTTTAAATGACTTTATGCTAAATATATTTATTCAAGCTTCATAAAAGTACAGTAAGTGAAACAACTGCATAAGATGTTACAATAAATGAGATATTCAGGAAAATTGCTGCAGGAACGGTCAATTTTTATCTCACATAAGCACAGCATGACTATAAGACAATACAACAACTTTTTGACTGTCATATCTAAGTGTCTTCACACATGCTCTGAAAGGCAGCTCATATGAGCAGATACCTTGAATAGTCTGTTTTCTTTTACTGCATATGAAAATATATGAACATTACTTATTGTGGTAAATTAGTTCTGTAATGTATTAATACAAGGATTTTATTCCAGTTATAATTATAGTATAAATCCAGCAATGATTTTGCTGACAAAGCATATCAACAAAACAAAGAATAGAATTGATTACTTAAGGAAATTCAGAGAGTTTTTCAATAATTGCAATTTTAAAATAAATTGCAGGTAAAGTGTATTGATTGAAAGGAGTCAACTATGACCACGTTATCCAATAAATATTATTTGTTTTGTTTCAAATGAAAGTTGCACAATATTTACATGGAAATGAAAAGTATTTTTTTAATAAGTGGTCCTTTTTATTTTTTGCAACTATTTACTTGTGGGCTATGGCAGTAGTCTTTCCATTTTAGAATGCTGAACAAGCATGAGTGCTGATCTGTAAATACCAAGAAAAATAACTTTGAAATATTTATCAAAGTGGGTTTGTCCTTCTCCCTAGGCATGATGACAGAGACTCTAATACTAGACCTTGGGATTTTTGTTCTGTAACTGTAAAAGATTCCCCTGACTACAAAAGATGGAGAAGAAACGAAGTGGTAAAACCTCCTGCCTCTTTCAGTGATTGTCACAGAGCAGTGGCAGGAAGCAAGTCTGAAGGAAGGCATTTGCTGTGGTTTTGTGTTTACATGTTTGCTGAATCTTCAAAATGTTCCTTTTCATTCTCAGTCATACCAGGTCCCAGATTCAATCCAGAGTTATACTTACACCTATGCTTTCTTTTACTCTCAGCTTGTAATTAGCTCTGAATTCTGCAGCTTCTGAAGATGGGCTTGTGTACCCCAAAGCTTGTCTGTTTTTCCTGAGCTACACCAGTTAATCTAAATAAGCCAACAAGCCTTAGTTTTAGGCATTTCACTAGAAGCAATGAAGTTCATGGTTCAAATCCTGGATACACTGGGGTCAATGGAAATGTGACTATTAGTTTACCATTACTGTATGTAAGTACAGCCAGAATTTCTCTTTTGGAACTGCTCAAGTGCTTCAAGTTACACATGTGTTTAAGTGCATTCCTGATCTACAGCCAGGCTCCTCAGCATCTTTCGAAATTGTTTTGTAGTTAAACAAATTATGCTGACGCTGTTGCAAAACCATTGTTTTTACTGGGTGAATGAAAAAAGTTATTATACTTTTTGTCTAAAGTCGGATCCTAAATTATTTGGTAGGAAAGATAAAGTTTAGATCTTGAAATAGTAATGTCTAAGTTTATTTCCATTCAAAATTTTGTGTTTCTGTTGACTGACTAATTTTCTCATTTAATTCTCCTTAAATGGCGTAAAGAAGGCAGAATACTTCATGTCACCACAAAGACCCGGATAAGTATGCAGGTTATTCTCTAATGCAGTGACAAGACTGGTTGTATCTTGTTTTATATGAAAGTAATAATTTCTCAGAGCAAAGCAGGTATGAGCCTTATTGCAGGAAATAGCGGTTTTGAATGTTACTTCCTTCGTCTTGCAAACAGGAACACATAAACCCAGCACATATTTGGTTATATTCCAGTGCCCCTTTGTTTGTCTTGGTGTTTGCTTTGCTTTTATATAAATTAGTACAAGTTGCCTGGGTAATGTTTTTCATTCTATTGTTTGTTTACATGTCCAGTGTCCTTAAAGCTTGTAGAAATAATGGGCTGCTACTTTTTTTTCTCAAGTAGACTAGTTCACTTTTCTCATATCTATGCAGAATACAGAAAATCAATGGCTGCAAAGTTATGAATTTTTAATTTTCATTGTGGATAGGATACTGTTATGGTGTTCAGCTGAATAATACATTATGTCTAATGGTGCCTGGTATTATAAATTACATTTTGAATGTAATATTTACTTTGAAAGCTAAGCAGTTTTGCCTTGGAGTATTCTTTATCTGTTTAAATCTCACACACCCCCCCAAAAAGCTACATGTGCCAGAGGAGGATTCTGACAGAAGGTTTTCTTTTCTTGAGTAAAGTTTGTAGAATCAGTTGTGTGAACAAAATAAAAGCAAGCAATACAAGCAATGTTTTTTGTAAAAATACAATGATGAAACACTCATGATATCTATTTGTAAAATTACATGAAAGTATGTTCAGAAATATTTTGTCTTAAAAATGTTATTATTAACAACAGAAATAAAATACATTAGCTAAACACTGTCAACATTATTAATACCAAATCCCAGGTCCACTGCAAGGAAAAACAATCACTGTCATCAATATTCATAAGACTTGGTTGTGGTTTTGCATCATACAATGTTGGAGACAGTGGTCAAAGACACTAGAAATAAAAACCCTGTGTAACAAAATAATTTCTTCTGTCCAGTATGCAAAGATAATTCCTCCTTGTCTGTCACAAGATCACCTGATTGAATAATCTGGCAAACTACTCTACACAGTTTACTCCACCATGTTGAGTTCTGGCTAGTATATCTAGGCTTCGCTCCCAAGAAAATAGATGCTGTTTTCAAGCTTCTCTCATGAGGGGTATTTGGAAGATCCAGATATTTCCATAGCTGAGCAGAACTATAAAACTGAGTTGTGAGCCTCTGCTTCAAGAATTTGGAGAACCCAGATTAAGAAAACTATGTATTGATAAAACTGTCTAAGGGAACAAAAACAGGAAATGTTTTTAGATGAGAAAGAGCTATCAGGAATTTAAACAGGAAAGGCCGAGTACTGTTTGTTACTGCAGAATGCTAATGCTGTGTGCAGAATGACCATTGCCCTGACTATGAGAGCTGTGACGGACACTCTGTCCAAGGATAGGCAGTCCAGATCAGCAGTGCAAAGTTGCCCACAAAGTGCTTCACTGGTTAAAAAAGCTGAAAAATGGAATTAGAGTCAAGGGAGTCAGGCATCCAGCTATCCCCCAAATTAGTAGGACCAAGCTGCAAACAAGAATTATGACCAGAGAAAAGGTCTCAGACATGTTAAAAAAAGCACAGCATTACAGCTGAGGTCAGAGGAGTCAGAGGCAAACTGAGGGAACCAGACAAGCAGTGAGCTCCAGCTGGAGCTGAGTGTTGGAGTACAGAGACAGTAATCCAGAGCTGGTCACAAATGGAGATATGAGCAGATACGGTGCTGGCACTCAGAATGGGTTGTCATCTGCAGGACAGAGAGCCTTGGAAAGAAGAAGGAGGTCTCAGTGCCATCGTGGCAGGTGCTCTGTGGTCTGGGTGCAGAGCTGCACTGCCCAGGGCTGTTGCAGATGGGCTACGGACAGGCACATGTTGGGCCAGGTGCTCACCGGCCTGCCCATCCCTGGTGGGCTCTGAAACCGCCCAGCTGAGGCAGCAGTGCAGGTCTCAGCGGCTCCTCCGACGATGGATGAGGATGGTTCTGTCAGTGAATAGCTGCAGTCCTCAGGTTTCAGTTCCCAGAGCTCGAAGCAGTCCTCCTGCAGTGCAGGCTGGGGCAGAGCTCTGGATTCCCGACAGACCGGTAAGCCATGGGCAGGTTTCCCCCAGAACAGTCCTGGAGTGAAAGCAGATCAGTAGTGTAGGGAGTGAGCAAGAGAGTTCAGAATCCACAAACTGCATTTTTACAAGAAAACCCAAAACAACCAAACAAAAAAATCAAACCACAAACAACCCCTGACACCCACCTTGCAATCTGCCCCCAACCCTCATAACATTCTCAGAAGTTCTAAACTGACTTATTTGGTAGGTAAGCTTTCTCACTCACTGACCTATGCATCCTTTGTATATTGGGGCAAAATCAGAGTAAGTCCCAGCCCAAGTCTTAGTTTTGCCAAGCAAAGTTGGCATGAGTTTGGGCTATATTGTGCTTTTCCGTTTCTGAAGTATTTTCAATTAATGTATAAACAATAGGTCTCTACAAGCATCTGTTCCTACAAAACCAGATCTGATGTTATTATCTATTATAAAAGCAGCAATGAGATTATGCATATAGAAAAGTTTGGGGTTTTTTTAAATTATGGCAATAACATTGAAATTGTGCTGCTAAGATACCCCTGCTACAGTAGGCTGCTCAGTCTGACCAAAAAAAGCAGAACACAGAATTTGTTCTTCTTTATGAAGTAAAAGGTTGGAATAAAATCAATTCCAACCAACATTTTACTGAATTTTATCTTCCAAAAATAAACCTTTTTCTTCTGTGGTGAAAATCTGTAAGGTTTTTGACTAAGTATTCCATGACATTCAGACTGAAAATGCAGCAAAATGCTTTATCCATGATTCAGACCTTAGAGGGATTTTAGAGAAGTGAGCTGGCAGATTTTTAAATGTATATAAAATTTTGTGCCTTTATATAGATATGTATTTTTGTCGTTTGTGACATTTATGTAAATACTTTGTCCAGATTTTTATGGACAGATGGAATTTGTAGAAGAGTTCAGCAGAAAGCAGGACTCATTTCTGTTCTGTTCAGCTTAGTGCGTGATAACTTCGAGTTTGTTATCATACCATATCTGATAAAACTTGCATATGACACACAGGCCAACAAAACATTAAGTAATGATGAGGCTAAAGCAGTTATATGCAGTGTCCTAAAATTACCATACCACAGGGCCCTGGGAAGGGAGGAAGAAGTTGTTTATGCACCTAAACAAAGAGTAAACGTATGAACAGGCAGTTTTATCTCTCCTTGAAGTTTTAATGAGACCAAAATTGAAATACTACTTACAGAACTAATGTGAATGCACTCCCCCAAAAAAAAGGAAATTGAAAGTCTACGGTATAAATCATTATTAAAATGCCCAGGGAGAATTCTCTGATAAAAAGGATGAGGAACATGAGCAGCAGCAGAAGGAACTGGCTGCCCTGCATCTGGCAGTGGCTTGGACAAGCTCTCAGAAGGTGCCACACATTCAAGTGGTACCGGGGAACAGGAAGGGATAGCTGTGAAGTGGCTGCCTCATGCCAGGTATGGCACTGAGGAGACCACTGAAACTGTCTTTCTCAAATGACAAGTACACAATTTAAGGGTCAGTGAGAGATGGAATATTAAACTAGATAATCCTCTTTTTATGCTTCTTTAATGTCAGTATGCCTGTAAATAATAAGTAAAATAGTTTAGGAATAAACTATAGCAAATCTCCTCTGACTAGAGATTAGAAATTGCTCAAATATGATCTTGCAAAAGAAAGATCCTCCAAGTGAAGCTGATTCTCAAAGCAGCATGATTGTCCCTTAGTTAAAATAAAGCTGTGTGACTTGCCACAGATAGCTGTGACACAGAATTCTGTAATTTGAATGAAAGGAACCTTTTAGTTCATTCTGAAATGTGGTGGAGAGACCTGGCAACTTTGATGTTCCTTTGAACTCCCTTTTACCTCATTGCAAGCCAAATGGCTGCTGGGCCTTGCAGATATAGTTCAAAGCCTGATTTATGTTACTGATTAAAAATCATGTAAAAGCCTCTGGAAAAGAGAATTATGGGCACATAATAATGCAGTATCCACCAGCTTTACCGAGTCTTTTACTGGATCTGGCTGCTGAGTTTTGATTCTTATATACTAAATTTTCAGATCTTGGTGAGTGGCAGGAAAAAGAAGTTGGTGTTGGCACTAAAAAATCACTTAGGTAGTGATGTTATTGTGCAGAGTAGTCCAGCTCCTCAGTCTGTCATCTGATATCTAAACAGGATAATGTATGTAACTGATAAATGTGATAATGGGGAGAGAAGAGATAGTGCTCCCCAGTTGCGCCATCATGCGTGAACATGTGATGTGACTGTGTGACTTGAGCGTGGTAATTGCAGACACAGATGGCACTGTCACCAGCAGTGACAGGGAGCTGGCTTTGCACTGGAGACCCCACACTGTGCAGTGCAGGAGCATGGCAAGTTCTGAGCTCTAACAGGGCAGTGAAAGGAAAATACTTTGCATTATTGTTCTCCAATGAGGGCTTGTGAGGCCAGGCAGTGCTGCCATACCTGGCCTGCACTGCAGAACTGGGTCTCTGGCCCCTCTGGCCCGTCTGGCCCCTCAGCACAGTTTGAAAGTGTCTATGTGACCTGGACACCCTCTGATGGTGTCCACAGTACAAACAGTAATGAATGGTCATGGCTTGCTGTGCCCTATTTAACGCCATAATAAGACAGTAAACAAGCCGGATTTCAGGGATGAGGAACTATAAAGGTATCACAGAACCATGGCCTTTTTCTTAGGAATAGCTCTTCTTCAGTACTGCCTTGGCCACAGCAGCCTAGCCTATCCAAACACAAATGTTATTTTTCACACCAAACTTTTTAATTTTAACTTCCTCTTTATGTATGTGTGTATATTGTTTATTCACAAGCATATCACAGCTTCCAGTGGGTTGAAACAGGCAGTGGGGTATCTATTCATACATTTCTGCTTTTTAATAGGATCTATTCAGAGCAAGACAAAAGGCTGATTGAATGCTGGGAGAAATTTTGTATCGTAGAGTCATTTAAATGTGAACTAGGACATTCTCTGGACAATTACATAAAAATGGCGAGTGACCCTCTGTACAATAGTTGCTTTCAACATTATCCAAGGCCAAGACAGGCTTTTGACAGTTATATAATGCAGATGGGTCATGATCAGCCAACTCAGAAATGTTCAGCATTGTGCAAAATGAGAATCACATTTGACGAAGTTGAAACCATAAAAAAGGGACAAAAAAACCCTTTCATTTTCAGTATGCTGATCAATTTTCTCATTAATAATACCCAAATTTAGAAATATTTAGAATCATAGAGTCATTAAGACGGAAAAGGCCCCCAAGACCATCGAGTCCAATCTTTGAAATTTTACTTGTTTGTTGTTTGAAATCTAAATACTGGTAGAAAAACTGGAAAAGGCTCAAATAAAAAAATCTAGGAGGTCTTCAACCTTCGACACACCTGTTCGCAAAAACATCTGCAATATATTGTAAATGATTTGTAAAGCTACAGATGAGTGATCATATGTGCTATTGATCTCTATTAAATACATGTATCTTGGTTTAAAGATTTTACTCTGACTCTAAAATAGCCCTAGACTAATTTAGTTACAGAACTGAATTCCAGAATTCACAAATCCAAATAATGTCTCTCACTGCTAGCATCCTACCACCTCTGCTTTTCTTCCTGCTTTTTTCACTGTAAGAAATGACACTTAGGACCTTGTGTTAATGCTTATTTGCTCCTTCTTATGCCAAAACAGTAATTTCACAGAAAAATATCAACAAAATATCTAAAAAACCACACTTGCATCAGTGAACACCACATGGCAGCAGTGTGAGTTTCCCCCCGATGGTAATAAGGTCTTAAACTACATAGAATTGTGGTATTTCAGTGTACCCAATTTGTAGTGTGTCAGCCAAAGGCTTTACACACAGATATATATAGATACGGATATATAAATATACAGATATATGTATATATATGTATTTTTAAATAAAAATAAACTTCAGTAGAAAGCCTTATAGGTATGTATATACATTTTCTGCAGGGGAATTTTAGCACAAGCTTCTTTGATATCTCTGCTGTTATTTTTTCACTGTAGCCTGAAATCTATTGGTACTGAAGGATAATTCATGGTCTTCCTTTGCATTCTCTCTTTCTCTTCCAGGATGAGACCAAGAATGTTAATTACTAACATGCAGCAATTGTAATATTATCTCTAATTAATTACACTTTTGTGGCATTCCTTCCTTGAGAATAGCTGGCTCTTAATGTTCCCCAGTAAGTATTCTAAAATACTGTAATGGACAAACAGGTAAGAACACATCAACAAGGCAACCTTTTTGTAGCTGAGACTACTAAATGGTTTGTTTATACAAACTTGTGCTGCAAGTGTTAGTATCTTGATTTTGTGTGACTAAAGACAATACTTTATTATTCATTCTGGTCTATTTTTTCCCCTCCTTAAACCTTCTTATAGTCACAAAACTACTTTATAGTAATGAAGAAGTGAATTATAAGTTGCAGTGAAAACAAGATTTCCATATCTGCCTTTAGGTTTCTGATTTTAATATGTATGAACTGAATTAGAGTGGTGAATTTTATCAAGAAGTGGGGTTTTCTAAGTTAAATCATAAAAAAGGCCTGTACTCCTTGTCATGCAGTCTTCTGCTTCAAGGCTGGCTAGTTTGGATTGCTACTGCTTTTTGGCAAGATGTGTGCTGTCAATCTGGAACAAGTATACAAAAGACTGAATGTAAAGAAAGTGAAAATTAAATTTGATTCAAAACAAAACTGAACATTGAAGAAGTTTCATTTAATACAAAATGTTTTTGTAACTTGAGTTGTCAGTCAGTGCTTCTTACCAACATGATTGTCCTGAATTTGATACTAATTTGAGGCTGTTTTTGTCAGAGCTTTTCTTTCTAAAGCCTAGTTAGGTGGGGAATAACCCCAAAATACTTCTATCTCTCAACACAGTAAATATGCAGAGATTTAAACTTTAATTCTTTCCTGGAGCCTTCCTTACTGTTAAGTAACAGCAAAGAAGAATAATAATTTTATCTTCTTGCTAAAAGTGGCTTGTTTCCAAAACCTCTTTCTGCTCTCTGAAATTCATGTCCTCCTTGTGGGCTCCTTGGCCAGCAAGGGAAACAACATAAGAGCTGCATCTTTTTCAGAACGCTGGTCCTGGTCCTTAACCAAAGCAGTGCATCATCTCTGCATTTCACTGTAGAACTGTGGAGTCAGGGCAATAACAAGCACAAATTCAGGCTGGGTGGAAAATGGATTGAGAAGTCCTACGGAGAAGGACTTGAGGGTGTTGATGAGGTCATGACATGCCTGACATGACCCAGCAATGTGCTTTTGCATCCCAGAAAGCCACTTGTGTCCTGGGCTGCATCCAAAGCAGTGTGGGCAGCAGGGCAAGGGAGGGGATTCTGCCCCTCTGCTCTGTTCTTGTAAGACCCCACCTGGAGTTCTGCATCCATCTCTGGGGTCTCCAACATATAAAGGACATGGACCTGCTGGAGCAAGTCTGGAGGAGGCCACAAAGATGATCAGAGGGCTGGAGCACCTTTCCTATGGAGGCACGCTGAGAGAGTTGAGTTTGTTCAGACTGGAGAAGAGAAGGCTCTGGGGACACCTTGTTGCAGTCTTTCAGTAGCTAAAGGGGCTACAAGAAAGCCTAAAACCGATTTTTTACAAAGGGCATAGGAACAAGATTAAGGGGACTGTAGGGCTTGAAACAGAAAGGATACGAAAATCTTATTTAGACTTTTATCTTGATCCCAATTAACTTATAATTAAGAGAATTGCAGTGAACTTCTGATAATGCTCTTGCTGTACAGAGTATTTAATAGTGGCCTTTATCTACTTCCAGTCAAAGCAAAAGTACAGGCTGACAAATATTTAATCCTTTTCATTTAGTTTGGGTGAATGAATCTATATAAGTATAGTGTTTAATAACATGGTACCCTTTGCTGTATTTTTCAAAAGCAGGTATTACAATGCTGCCTGAACTCACTTTGGGTCATTAGCCTCCACTTAAATTTTTCCTGTGGTTCTTCGCAGTTGAAAATGCTATACTTCATTAACCTTTTAGGGGGCACAGCTTGCTTTTTCCATATTAAATGTAACTTCCTTTTCTATCAATTTTCTGTCAGCCCATTTTGACTTAGCTGCTCCACTCCATTATTATGTGTAAAACTGTCCACCACTAGTATAGTTACATAAAGTTTAGTTAAGGCTCATGCTAGACAGCAAACTAACCAAGGCAGAGCCTAAAGCCGACTGTGTTCCAAAGAACCATCCACAATTAATTCAGTCTGTAAATAGTAATACAAAATACAAAACACCTCATGGTGACAGAGATATCATTTTTCTGTTCCAGCTGCCATCTAGCAACATTGCAATCCATGGTAAATGTGTACATTAATCAGCTTAGTTCTTTGTACTAAACTCTAAATATAGGGTGCCATTTTTGTTAATACACAAAGATTGTTTGGACGTGGAAGCAGAACCCTGGATGAAGGAGAAACAGAACATCCAATCCCTTGGATGATGTTCTTAATATACCTATACAAAAATCTATTTTTTTTCTCGCAAGTATAGGATTAGTTGTAAACGATTCAAGGAAACAGATGTATACTAACTGTTGTCAGCTGTGGAGAGAAAGTGAACTTTCTTGATATTACCAATACTGGTTTGTTGTAAAAAGCACACAAAAAATAGAAAATATATAGCAAAGGCTAGTGGGAGAGAGAGTCCTTATTCACCTGTTATCTTGGGAATGTAACCAAGTGATTTCCCTCTACACCATGGGAAGGAAAATTTGTAAATGCCCCTTAAAACATTTAGTGTAAATGTAAGATTGCATGAGGAAAGCAGCCTGATGAGAAGAACACAGTATCATTAAATTTATACTGATTATAAAATGTGAGCAAAGCCAATGTTAGTCAAGATAAATGAGAATTTGCAAATGGTTGATGAAACATGAATATGGAAAAAATAAGGCACACAGGGATGATATCCAAAAGTGTCAGAAGTGCCATATTCCCTGCTGTTTGCACTGCTGAAAGCATTAAAATAACACCTTGCATCTCAAATCAAAATTACCAGGCCTCTTCTTTCGCTTTTGTGCTGAGGAGAAGAGAGGGATTGCTATGGAGACAATATATAGCTAATAGCTGGAGGGTAGGTGGAATAAATTCAATAAATAAACAGTCATAGCTGAAAAGAAGGAACAAGGGATGACAACCAAGTCTGACAAAAAGCTTCTGATTTTGTATTTAAAATTTGAAAAGGATGTAGAAATCAAATGCTGTCACTAAAAGCTGATAAAGCCATTGAATCAATCTGGGAAAAACATCAGGGATTGATCTAGTGTTCAAAACGAGAAGCTAACAGAGAATTATAGGACCTTTTGCTAAACTCTACAGCTGTTTCTATGGCTTTGAACTGGTCATTTATATTATTACATTCTCTGAACATCAGATTACTATGAAATCCCTCTGGGTTTTTAGTCTGGGCATTGTGTGAACACTTGCTGTCTCTTATTTAGCCAGTTCATTTTTTCCTGTGCTCTTAAAACCAGCATAAAGCTGGGCTGGTATGACAGCTGACTCCGAGGGATGCAATCAAACAATCTTACAAATCACCTGCTAATCTTAAAAAGCAATTATATGTCTTAGAAAGGTCATTAAATAATGCATAGTATGGCAGGTGACATAGAGTCACATTAATGGAAACACTTAACACTGTTGCCATGGTTAGTGTGAAAAACATGCCCAAAAGGGGCTGGCACTGTTGACTGCCACTATTGATTCCAGAAAACCTCATTAGTTCTGCTTCTCAATTAGTTACGAAGTACTGGAGAAATTCTTGTCATTGTTCTTCTGTCAATTAGAATTAAATATAACAAAAGCCTAATCTGTTTTTTGTTTCTGTATTTCTGCCCTGTATAGAGCTCCTGCCTGCAGTATATTATTTACTGTTGATCAACAGTAATATTTTAATGGTAGGAAAGGAAAACTCTGACTGCAGTCATTACCTTCCAGTTGGCTTTCTGGGTACCTGGTCTGGCTTCACATCTTTCATTGCACAGCCAGATCATAAATCGTTTTCCTTCAGTGACTTTTCCCTCTTTCACTCAGATGCTTTTTAATCATTACCTTGCACAGTTTTATGTTGCTTTTCCTCAGATTCACAGCCTGGTTCTGGTCCTTTGACAGGCCACATCTCACATCCCAGCAAAGGAGAAGGGTCGTTTTGGTAGGCAGGAGGAGAAGGATGCAGTGGTTGGAGGGTTGTTGAGGTTTTTTCCTAGAGCCTCTAATTCTCCACATCTCTTCTATCCCAGTTATTCACCCGAACTGTAACTAACCAGCATGACAACTTTGTTAATTTTTGGTGTTATTTGCAAGAAATTAGCTATGTGCTTTTTATTAGCACAGCAACTGAGTTCTCGGAGTTCATTTGGGTTCCTCATTTCTCCTCTGTAAAATAATACAAATCTTTCAATAATTTGCAAATGCATGTGACAAAACTATGGTTAGAAGATCGTGTTCAGCTCATTTTTCTCTCTTGTCATCACCTTCTAATCAAACGTGGCAGGCAGTGACCTGTAGCAGTTGAGAAGCTGATATACATTGACTTTTGCTCCTCCTGTTGCAGATGCAATAACTTGCTGCAAAGAAAATATGTGGATCAGGACAGTAATAGGCTGAGATGACTAGATCCAGTAAATGCTACTAACCAGGGAAACTTGTGAGCCCTTCACTTTAATTGCTGTCATAAGTGGTGGAAGCAAGGAAGTGTGTGTGTGAGGTTGAAGGAGGAAATAGGAGGGAGCCTGGACTCATACTGCTAACACATCTTCATTTTAATGCAAAAGCTATCAAGAGGAGCTATATTCCTCAAAATGTCTTTTACAAGGTGGTGGTATGTAGTGGATGTGAACATACATTGTAGAATTTTCTATACAGAGAAATAAAAAGACTCCTCATTCTTCCAGGGCAGTAAAAGGTAGATGTGCTCAGTTCAGTGAACACTGATGTGCAGCAGTACTCTCGCTATTCTCTGACCTATCTCAGCCTACACTTTCCATCTCTCTCACATCTACTCTTGGCTGGCTCTACAGACATTGCAGCAGCACATGGCCTGTTCCTTGACCTGTGCTTGGTACCTGTAGGACCCCAGAGCTGGCTGCATGTTAACCTTGTCTTTGTCTCAGGTGGGTTCACCGTGCATGCTGGCGTCTGTGCTGCCATAGTGCTTAAAGGCGTCTCCAAACTCTGCTCCCATTACTATTGGATAAAGACGTTTTTTTCTTCTCATTTTAGCTGCCTAGAAATGAGGTATGTAATCCAAGCAGTTTCTCTAGTTGGTGTAAGCCGATATAAGCAATGTGGAAGAGACACTTCTGAAAGACAATTTGTCTCCTATTGTAGTCAATCATTTGGGGATTAGATGAGTCACTCCTAAGATTTATCAGACCCTTTACAGTGACTACAAATGTGACTAACCTAGATTGCAACACTTTTCAGATGATAAAAGCTTGGAGACAGGAATTCCACCTAACCTGAATGACAGGGAAATTGGTTGAAAAAGTATTTCAGTGAAGGAACCTGAAATATAGGGCAGCATAGAAGCTAACAAGAAAAACAATAGAAGTACTAAAACAATAGATTCACATATCACTGTAGTAAAGTATTGTAGATGAGTTTGTGGTGCAATGAACCTTTTTTACAAAATGCCATACTACGTACCCCAAAAGTAGAGACATTACCTGGTATGTTAAAATTTTTATGTTTCCACTGAAAAAAAAATCCTCAAAGTTAACTAATGTTATTGTTTATTATTTATTAATATTTTAAATTATTGTTAATTATTAATATTGTTAATTAATATGTTAATGTATTTTGGGGGTTTTTTTTATATGCACTGGTAATGTTCTATAATATTTTAGTGGAGTTGAGCTATGGATATGTCTAGGCACAACAGCTCTGTGAGCAAATTATCAACTTTACAAATAAACAGAATTCCACTAAGCACAGCAAAACTGATTTATGCCAACTGTGATTTTGAAACTATGTATTTTGATGGAAAGCTTTGAAAACAAGAATTCCATTATTTAAAAAGTGTAAAGAGAAATCTGAAAACAGAAATAATTGCTCCATTTAACTGTCCAAGATGAAACACAATTGCATCTTTTCTTCTTTTGTGCATTCTTATTTATAGCACACAGTAAACAAACAGCATATTGTATAGCTTCAAATAGTGGCTGACACTAGTTCAAATAGATGATCTTGACAGCATGCCCAAAGAAATGTTGCAGCTTTACAGCCTAGAAAATGTGCTTTTTTCTGTGAACTAGGTGCTCATACAGATACATCTTTTAAATTAGGAACAGAGAGTTTATTTCATTGTGGGTGCATTGTTCAAGCTCATGGTCCTGCAGGGAGGACAAGGAGATCTCAGAGAAATGAGTGGAGTGCTGATTGAACCTCACTGTTCATCTGAAATAGCATGAAAACTGTTAATACAGCTGGAGTGGCTGACTCAGTCCCGTGTTTTCATCCCTAAGAATGGCATTAGCTGCCAGGGCTGAGAGCAGTCGGCATGACCCACCCCCAGACTCCGCATGGGAGGCTGTGTGAGCTCTCCAGGTCTGCACCACAACCGTGGCAATGTACAGACTGCAGCTGCAGGGTGACCAGGGACCAGGCTCTGGGGTTTGGTATGACTGCACATGAACACACAGGGCTGTGAGTTCAGGGAGTATCAACTCCAAAAGCAAGCTATGGAAATAAAATACATTCAAGAAGCCTGATTGTATCAGGCCGTGGATATTTTAAAGTTTCTATCGTATTTGTATGTTTGTACCAAATGTGTGACAGGCACCTAGTTTGAAATGCTACAGACAGTAGAGTGGAATATTAAGGACTGCTGGACTGTCCTTTCTCATGCATTATACTTACAGGTCACTGGCTTCCTCTGCTGCCCAGGGAGGTGGTGAAGTCACCATCCCTGGAGGTGTTTAAAAAAAGGCTGGATGTGGCAATTAGGTTTAGTTGATGAGGTGGTGTTAGGTCATAGGTTGGACTTCATGATCTCAAAGGTCTTTTCCAACCTAGTTAATTCTGTGATTCTGTGAAATGTGAAATAGCTTGGACAAACAAACCACATTTGTCAAGCTCTATTAAAAAAACCATTTGCTCAAAGCAATTCTAATTAGTACAGAAGAGTGTGAATAGACCAAATTCTTCTGATAGTTTTCATCCCAAGTATCAGAGTTAACATTAGTTCTTCTGGTAATGTTCCCCTTCAGTCACAGGGATGAGGAATCCAAACATCACATTGTAACAGGCTGCAGATAAATCACTTTCACAGAAACTACGTGGACAAGGTGCGGCCTTAAAGGTGTGTTGGGTTTACAGTAAACTGACAGGATCAGCAACAGGTTCTGCACGTGACCTTGGTGTTCTGGACAAACCAACAGCTGCCAGAGCTTGTGTTTCCCATCAGTTTTGTAGGAAATGCTGAGCCTGTGATATGTCTAAGTATAAATTTGACTTATTTTAAATGCATAAATACTCCTGTTGGAGTGCTCAATTCAAAACAGCTATGAAATGGTGCAATATGACACAGTCTGACATTCCAATTTTTGAAAGCATTCAACTGTTTAATAAAACACTAAGGCGCAATATTTTGTCTTCACATGCAATGTTACATTAGCTATATGCATTTAGTTATTAACACGAGTATATCTATTAAAATGATTTGTTGTGATAATTCAGACTATGAGTCACTTTCAGACACATGGGAAGTCTGTGCTAACTGATGTGCTGTTTGAAGGGCAACCAAGTTGTCCATTACTGTGCTGAAGTGGGATGCACTGTGGCACATACAAAATGCAGCACAGCCTAAAGGGGAAGCTTTTAAGCTGCTGTTAACTAGTTATTCCTGGCTTCAGTTCCACCACATACTGGATTTGTGATTTCAGGATTCTTTCTTACTCTTTGACCAGCTCTGTTTGTTCACAAAACCTGCCTATGGTTGCTCTCATCCAGACAGCTCCAGTTTCGGCAGCAAGAGATGGAACCTTGTCACCTCTGAGGCTCTGGTGACCACTGGCAGCTAAATCAGACCTGCATCCTGTAGACCTGCTCTGACAGAAGGCTAAAACTCAGACAACTTCTAAAATCACCTAGTGATAATCATGATGCATTACATGAGACACTGAAGTGCCCAGAATGTACCACAGCCACTGCTTTTTGTTATTAACATAATTTCAGTATAATGCACGTATGTTCTTCTGGCACCAAGAGGTCAGGTGATGTCAGGTCAGATGAATGAAACCTGCGTTTGCAGCCTTTGGAAAGATATGGCCTGATTGGGATTACAGGAATCAAAAAACAAAAAAAAATAGGCTAAATTGTAAGGTGGTAAGTATCATTTTTAGGTAGGTCAGTATTTTATTTCATTCAAATTTTTATGTTTCAGGCATTTTTAGAAAACAGGTTTTTATTCAGTATGCCCACTCAAGGGACAACAGACTTGCCATTAGCATGTCCTAATTAAGAATGTTTTCTAGTAGATTACAATGACTTTTTAGCTGAATTATGTACAATAATACTGACTGATTCAGCTCTGCATCTGCCAGTGCAGCCCTTACTGCACTCTTATTCCCCTGATTTTCTGTAATGTGAGTACTCTGCAAATAACACCAGTCCCTTTGTTCCTGGGAGGGAACTGACCTGCCTGGGGCTTGTTGAGTTTATCAATGTTCGGGTTATTTTCTCAGAAACATTCTGGCCTAAACATACTGGCAAGTGTGGCAGATCTGATGAAAATAATTTACCCACCTGACACAATAATGGAAACTCTCTTCATCTTCTTGGAAAGGGTTTTGGGTGTATATTGAACTGTGAACCCTATAATATTGATTGTATTTCTGCAGAAATTATGTGCATTTATCAAGCCAGAAGCTGAATGTTACTCATCTGGGTCCCGTCCTCTGACTTTTTTTCACAAGATCAAACATGGTTCTTGTTTCTCTTCTGTACAAATGTATATTTGAGCTTTGGAGTTAAATCTGGAAATATAAGAAAAAAATAAAAGAACGGAACAGAAAAAACTTGTTGAGTGTTACTTTTAGATCCATTAATGTATTTTTCAGAATGTTTTGCCCAGAAAAACTGTGGCTGCCCCATCCCTGGAACTGTTCAAGGCCAGGTTGCATGGGGCTCTGAGAAACCTGGTCTAGTGGAAAGTGTCCCTGCCCATGGCAGAGGGTTTGGAACTAGATGGTCTGTAAGGTCCATTTTAACCCAAACCATTCTGATTCTATGAAAATGGTCTCTGAATGAGGCTTTACCTCAAATTAAAATAGGCACAGTGTATCATATCTGCTAGTCAGTAAGAGAACGTACAGCCTCAGCCCAATAGACCGTTCCCCCTCCCAAATAGCATCTATTTTCTATTGTAAATAGAAAGTGACATTTCCTCTGAAGACTATAATTATAAGATCAAATACTAATTAAAAAGTTCATTGCAAGAGACTTATAGAATAAATCAAAGGCACAAAAGTCAGCCAACACATAATTATGATACCTTTGTGAGAATTTGAAAAATTATGATCTTCCAATTGCAAATTTAAATCAGTAGATATAGGGAAGTATTTAGAGGTTTGATTTTTTCCATTTTTCTGCCAGTTCATGTTGATTTCATGTTCCTGTTTTTTAGCATTTACCTTTGTCCATCCATTAGTAACCTAATTTCATGATATCATGAACTACAAGTGGGATGTGACTCTGGGTGAGTGTACACAGGGGTGGCAGTCCCTGTGAAAGCTGCAGTGCAGAGCTGAGGAAGTTTTTGTGGGATGCCCTTTGGGACCACACCGTACTTAAAGCATACTCTTCATTTTATTTCCTCATTTGAGCACACTGTGTTGATTTGACAGGGTACAGCAGGATGGAAATCATTTAGACAAGATGTTGAGTTTTTACTGTCTGAGACTGAAGTTGCCTTTAAGACTGGGCCGGGTTGGTCCCAGCTGCTGCACATTGCTGACTCACTGACAGCCAGGGAATGTCCTATACTGGAGCACACTCAAATCATGCTGTTTACTTTAAATATTAACTTCTTGGGGAATGAAAAAAGGTTCAGAGGCAAAGCAAGCCATGCTTAGCCTCTGTTTGATTTGCAACAGTTGTAGTACAGTTTTCCCTTCGCAGTTTCTCTGCAGTCTGTTAAATCCTGTATTTCTTTGGGGAGCCAGGTCCTCTGCAGCCAAGGCAGGTTTATAAGGGCAAATTTCCTTTGTGGAACAGACAGAGTGGTTCAACACCAATACAGGCTGAGAAGAAGAGAATATACAAATGTGAAGTGGACAGGGCATGCTGCAAAGGATGAGGTGGGAACAGATTTAGTGTTGACTGGACAACAGGCTGCAGAGAAAAAGTTATTCCATCACCACAGCAACTAAAAGCCAAGAGAAAAGAGTAAGAGGCAGTGATGAGTCCTCAGTGTGGCCTCACACAAGGATGTGTATTCAAGGATGTCGCACAATGCCTATTTTCATTTGCGTTTTGGATTAGATATTAACTGCAGTGGTTTTATCCCTTTCCTGCAGTGCAGTGTTTGCACTGTTTGCACATTACAGCCCTGTTTCCGAGGACTGATGGATGCTTGGAGCCTATGGAGGTGAGGTCAGCAGCTCACAGCACCACATCCCATCCCAGCTGAGAGAGGAAATCTGTGTTATCTATCTGGTAGTACCAAAACTTTTTATATTTTATTTCATAGCACTTTTAAAATGTTACCTAGGCTTTACCTTTAAATGGAAACTGGCTCTTCTCTCCATCTCACCTGTTTCATACTCGCGTGATTCTAATGAGGTCAGACTACCCTATAGTGTGCCAGACAAGACAAAATGTAAGAAAATTCTGCAGTCTGCAAGGCTGTGCTGTGAGTGATTAGCTGCCTTATCAAACTTGGTATGTCAGATGGAAATAAAACTGGAAATCAGGCTTGCAAATGAGCAGGTACTGACTAGTGACTTTTACCAGAGTGGCTACACAGCAGGAGAAATCCTACCCGCAGCAGTGGAAGTCAGGCTACAAACCGATGGTTATTTTCCAGCAAACTGAAACACACTGCGACATTACAATGCACTATTTATATCTAACCACCCCTGTTTGGGCAAACAAGTTTCTAAAACCAGCATCAATGAACCTGGATCCCGATGTTATTACATTGAAAACACCATTTTGCCACCTAGTGGTGGTTTCTCCCTTTATGCTTTAGCTATGTTTTTGCTTCTCCAAATTGCATCTTCTTACCATGCTGAGAGCTGTATATTGTTCAGGCAGGCAATTCTTCCAAGAAGGCACATATTAATTTTCCAGAAAAGTAGCTACATGTTCAGTAGAAACTGAAAGTCTGGTGGGATGAATTAGCCAGCTTCTTTATTTTAAGTGGTTTAGAAAGTTTCTTAATGTTCCCAATTTGCATTACTTTGTTAAAGATTAAAATAATTATTCTATTAGCTCTGTTCAAGGTTTTAGTTAAATGGCATTTTCCAAAGTTCTCCTCTGCTGTGATTTTCAGAGGAGATAGAGGATTTCACTCTGTAATACAGCTGAGCAGCATTCCCTACCACACACAGTGTTTTAACATGTTGGGCTGCAGCAACAAGGCTGTAGGTGCACTGGTATTTTGAGGGAGGCAGGTTGCTGCTCTACAGCCCAGAAAGAAACCCTTCTGAAAGAATGGGATCTCTAAAAGAAGTATTTTCAAAACCATACACTGTGTGATTTACTGCAAGGAGACACTCCCATCTGGGATGTATTAAGTTATAACAAAGCTGTCTTTTGTTTAGCATCTCAGAAACAGCTGTGTTTGTCCATAAGCTAGAGAACAAAAAGGAGAAATAAAATGAAGGTATCTTATGGTGCATTATTTTAGTTCACACTGTTTGATTTTGATGTTTTCTTTCTTGCATGGAACTCACTTCCAGAGTGGTTTTTTTTCATTTAAGCCTCTGAATATATGCCAGAATTCCAGTGTCCTTTTCTTTTACTATAAAGGCTCTTGTCTTACTGGAGAGGGCTGTATTGCTGGTGAAATTATACCTTCATGAGAAAAGTATGGTGTTGGCTAAAAGAAAGAACCATATAGAAAGGAAAACAATCCAAAACCTAAAATCCTAAGGAAATTATGTACACTTCCTCCCAAGAAAATGGCCTGTTTCTAGATTTTCTCAGTCAGTGGCACCGCTGTATGAGCTGGTGAGAAATCAGAGTTGTGTGAAGATCGTAGCAATGTGACGGTCTCAGCCTGTGCACTGTTGTGCATCAGCTGGGGAGGGGCTGAGGGGACTCTCAGCAAAGGGGGACTCAGGTGTGTCAGAACCATCAGGAGAGTGAGGACCATCTACTGCACACAAGCATTCAGTTCTCATTTCTGATTGCCCGGTTGTTCACTCACATTGTGGCATTCTTGTGAATATTCCTTTACAGACAGACTGATGAGGGTTTCTAAGTGAAAGCAAATGACAGCTTATGAACTCCCATGAAAATCCATCTAAAGTGGCAAAGCTTTATTCAAAGGGTTAAGACAAAATTCAGAGGGCAAGAAGACATAGCTCAAAACTGGATGTGAATTGGCACAAGCAGTACTAAATTTTTTCAAGTTCCTCAATACAATTCAAAGTAAAATATCAAAAAAGATCCTCAGAAAATTCTTTTAACTCATGCTGGCAAATATGAATCTTAAAAGGATTTATTGCTCAACTTCTATTATCTCTCCTCTCCCCCCAAAATTAAAGAATTACATTTATAAATAAAGTCAAAGTCACACCTGACTTTATTACTAGCAGATCTTATACAAAAATATTTATTTCAATTATGTTTTAACTTTGGTAAGACTAATACAGATATTTAGTCATCCCCAGTAAGGATGTTTATGTTCCTTCAAATGAATTATTTAGTGACATCTGTAAACTGTTAAACAATGGTTTCTTCCTTGTACGTGTGTCATCATGTGCCAATTGACTGATATAACTCACTCTTTTACTGTCCATTTGACCCAGGTTGTCATGGTGTAGAAACCTGAAATTATGACCCTTATTTCTGTCAGCTTCACCTCTTTGGTAAACAGATGGTATTTGGTTTGGCTGAGTGAACTGGGATATTTGTGAACTGACTTTAATGATCCATCTGTGCAAGTTGTTTTTCAACAAATTATAGGATCATAGGACAATTCAGGTGGGAAGAGACCTCATGAAATCTCTAGTTTAACCTCCTACTCCAAGCAGGTTTAGCTGTAGGGTCAGACCAGCTTGCTCAGGGTTTTGTCCAGTTAGGTCTTGGAACCCTCCCAGAAAGGACATCGAATCAGTCTCTCAGTGAAAGCTCTGCTGCTGCTTGATGGTCTTCCCTGAACACTTTGACCAAGAACAGATGCCTGGCAGACCTGGTCACTTCCATATGCTACCTGTATTGAGAAGCTACCCCTGAGAATGCTCAGAAACCTCACTGACTGGTTGTGTTCCATAGCCACCCATCCAGCAGATGTTGGGTCGAGTTCCCCATGAGAACCAGGGGGTGTGACCAGAAACACCCTTAAGTTTTAAGAAATCTCTGTCCATTTCTTCACCATAACCAGGGGGTCTGTAACAACAACCCATTGCAGTGT
The DNA here is from genome assembly GCA_014706295.1 of Lycocorax pyrrhopterus obiensis. Classification (NCBI taxonomy): domain Eukaryota; kingdom Metazoa; phylum Chordata; class Aves; order Passeriformes; family Paradisaeidae; genus Lycocorax; species Lycocorax pyrrhopterus. The sequence continues at coordinate 10,926,780 of JACSVZ010000015.1, forward strand.
CTGCCATCACAGTTTCTTCTCCATTCCTGACCCACAGGCTCTCCACCAGCTGGACATTCATCCCATAGAAGAGATCCATAAATCCAAGCTGCACCTTCACACAGTGGGCAACCCCTTCTTCTTGCCCTCCCTGCCCATGTTTTCTGAAGAGCTTGCTCCATCTTGTTGCTCCTTCCAGCTGTGCAAGCTGTTTCACCACGTCTCAGTTATTCCAATATTTTTGTGACTCCATGCAGAGCTCTGGTTTCTCCTGCTTCCTCCACAGGTTGCAGGTATTTGTATACTCTTAAAGTTGATGTCTTTTCACCTTTCTAATTGATTCTGAGGTGTCTCTTGTTCTTGCCACCCTGCACCCTTTGCTTTCCACCCCATTCAGTGCTGTCTCCCCCAGGCTGTTACTTCCATCCCTCACAATCTCTAGGTTAAAGCTCACCTCACCAGGTGGGTCAGCATGTGAACAAACACACTCTTGCCTGGCTTTTTCAGGTGGATCCCATCTCTCCCTAGCAGTCCTCTATCCTCAAAAAGGATCCTGTGTTTTTAAAGGCCAAATCCCTTTTGATGACACCAGTTGCACGACTGGGTATTGATTTGAGGACCATCTGCTCCTTCTCATGTGTTTCCCCTTCACCAGCGAGACTGAGGAAGCACCACCCGGGCCCTGCCCTTCACCCCCATGCCTGGAGCCAGGGAGTCACTCCTGACCACCTGTCAATAATATAAGCAATATTTTCATGGCTGAAATGAGATGCTAATACCTGAAACATAACCTGAGTCTAGATTCTCTTAAACACACAATTAATATAATTTCATTATATTAAATATTTTTGTTTGATCAAGCACTGAATCTTGGAAAATCAATTGCTTGGAAGTAGCTACAATCATAGAAATCCTTTGAACTTCAACCAAGACATTAATCTTTATCACTAGTATTTCTGGAGAAATTTCTTTTTTTATCTCTATATACCTATAGGCTTTTCCAGTGATTTGTTTGTAGAATTCTGTCTTCTGATTTTGGTCTTACAAAGTAGAGAAATCTCTTCATAAGAAATTACTTTTCTGCTGCTGAAATATCTGTTCCCTCAAGAATCTAGGAAAAATTGTCTGCCATGGTTGAGAATACTCAAAAGGAAAATTAAATGTTTCCATTGGAGCTCACTTCTTTTTTTGGATCTTGCAAAACACTGCTCAATGAAATCCTCAGCTCCTCCTGACATAACACTGTGTTTTCTGTCTTAAAATAGTTTCCAGTGGTAATAATTTGCTTACAAATTAATTCTATGATTTCACAACACCTCTGCAGTGCCATTCAGTAGTCTTGGCTTCCCATTAACTTCAGTAGTGAGTGGGGTTTTTACAACAGCATTCATTGTCAGTATTTTACCTCTTTTCTCTAATTACTTCCGCTGTTCAAATGGTCACATTGTCAAGTCTAGCTTAAAATTCACAAACATTCATTGTCTGCACACATGGAATGAAATCTCAGCTATAAAATGTCTGTTGATTGTACAGGCTTGAATAAAACATTATACTTCTTATTTTGCATTATTACAATTTTTTATATTGTTCCAAAACATGTAGAACAGCTTATTTTTGTTCTTGTTGTTGTTGTTGAGCATTTCTACAGAATATTTCATATGAATTCTAAGTTATGAAATGAACATTTATCTTTGTAGGCTTTAAGTTTAGAAAACCATATGGTAAAAAGCTAGCAAAGCAACAAGGGTGTCTAGCAAAGAACAAACTACACATTCTTCTGTAAAATATTCATTTCATATTAATATGTGGGAGATATGAAAGAATAGCTAAGAGGAATAAAAAACTGTGTTTTTCTTCTACCACCTCATCACTTCATGCAAAAGCACATACAGATCCAGCTAACAATAACAAGTGAATAAAGTTCCAGGGGTTTTTTTGACTGGCAAATCTCTGCCTATGTAAGGCTGGAAACAGATTTCACAGTTAAATAATTATATTCATGATTATTAAACGGTTTAAATTGTGTAATAGCACAGAATGAGGCTCTCTGCCCATAAAGAGAAGTAAAGTTTAGGTATGACTTTGTGTGTGTGACACCTGTAAATCTGATGGAAGATGTGTGCATCGCGCCTGCCCCCTCTGCAAGCACACAAAATGAATGCAGAGATGGGGGAACAAAATTGAGTGCCAGTCACTTTTTCTTACACACAGATCCCTTGTTGATCTAAACTGAAACAAAATTAGTGCTCCATGGTCTCCAGAAGAGCAGTAACCAACTGGACATGTCTCAGACCTGTCTGGATGGAGATGAGGAATTCTTGTGCAGAGAGAGAAGGGATCAGTGAGAGAAACAACTCAGCCTGATGGTAAGATTTAGAGAAGCCTATGCAAGCAAGCTGGAATAGTTTGTTTTCTTTTCAGGACAGAAAGGACTGCACCTCATCCGCTGCTAGCAGGTTAGCAGTAGAAATTCCATTTTTTAGCAATGTGAATAAAATTTAAATTTAGAGAATTATTGTATATTCCCAAAATTCAGCAGTAACTGTGTCCTCTTCTTTCAGGTGTGGGACTCCTAAGGACAGTTGGTGATAAACTCTGGCTTTCCTCATGGATGCACTGTACTCGGGTATCAAGTCCTGGGGCTCAAGTCACCTGCTCTCACTCCCTCTCTATCCCCAGCCTCTCCCAGGTTACCCTGAAGTCTGCATCTGCTAACTCCTGCATCACACTGGGATGCTCACACAGACACGGCTCCTGCTTGGACTTCCCATGTCTCAGCTCTCTCAGCTTTCTGGCTCAGGGATCTAATTCATGTGGATTTCTTCACTAGTAGTAAAATGGGAAGGTAAAAAAGACACTAGTCTTGCTTGTTAGCTTCTTCCAATCACCTTCTGTTTTTGCTATATATTGTCTTAAGCTCTGATTATCCTTCTTTTTTCTCATTTTAGGCCTCAGTCATCAAACTCGGAATTCTGGCAAGAGTAGTAGCTTGAAAGAGTTGGTTTTAATTTAAAAAGCAGTTTTGCAGTCGGAATGCTTTATTTTAATGGCCATCTTTCTAACAGCCAGCAACCTTGGAAAACATTTCCTTTGCCCTCTGCTTTAAAAGGAATAATTTTTCATGAGTAGAATTGCCTGTGAATGCTTAATATGCAAGCTTTATTAAAGGCAACTTAAAATGCTGAGCAGCAGAGAATACTAAGACAGGATTATGCTACGTAAGGAAAAGCAGTTGGAAGACCAAGGATTTATTTGAGCACGGAAGGTCTCAAGCTGTGACAAAGTTAAGCATTATATGGCCTGTTTGTTCATCCTCTGCACCACTTTTTTCCAAACATCACATCTGCAGTTTCCCATTCACTCTGCAACTACTGGAGGCAGCATAGGCTTGTTATAAGCAGGCAGAGCAGAAAATGTTTGGGATCTAGCAGCTCCTTTTGAACAAGAAAGCAGCACTCTGTAGGTGTAGCTATAATCTTGGCATTCTGTTCATGTACACTAAATCCTGCCTCCCATACGGATGAAAGAAACCTCAAATCTCTTATCTCTCATGAAGTAGGCACCTGTAGTAGGTACGTGTCTTTAAAACCTCACACTGTCTCCTGCTTGCTCATATCAGACAGAAGTGATCTGTGCCCTGCAGTGGGATGTTTACAGTGCCTCTGAACTCTGTCTTTCCTAAATGACAGCCGTAGAGATGATGAAATAAACCAGGATTGTTATACATATGTTATCTATTTTAAAACTCTCCATGGTACTTAGATGTAAGTCCACCCTCTCAATAAACAAATAGACAGTTTGATAGAAACACTATCTCAGAAATGTATATTTACTAAAGTTTAGCTTCAGTGTTTGTGTCTGCATGCAGAACTATCATCTTGTGGCATTACTTTCCTCACTTTTGTAGTCCCCATAGCTTTGAAATCTCACAGCAAAACAACAATAATAACATTTTGAAGATATGTTGAGTTATGGGGGGAAAATTATCTGAGCAGGCAAGTTGGTAATTTAAGAAATACTTTACAATCTTTGGGGTTTGGGGGGTGTGGTTTATATTTGCTTTTAAAGGGACTTCCTGGGGAAAAAAAGGAACCAAACAAAAAACAAACCAAACAAAAGCTAACAAACAAACAAACCAAAAATCCCCAAAACAAACAAGTCAAACAAAGTCCTAAACCCTCTGGTTACAGGAATGAGAAGCAGCATGGGAAATTCAGTTGGATTAAGTTATTTTGGTGAGATAGAAAAAAAGGGAAGTCTGAAAGTTCAACTGAATTCCTCCTCAATTGCAGGGTAGAAATGTTACTGTAAATGATGAACTGTTTCTATTGCCATGCATACCTATAGTGTGTGTATTACAACTCTCTGTGTGAAAGCCTCAGGTATGTCTTGGAGAGCAGCTGATCTCATGTGAGAGTTCACAGATGCCCTGCACTGAAGGACCTTGATCACTCGAAATACTCCCTTCCCTTTGGTACAATACATGTTTCTTTTTTTCTATTTTCCAAATTGAGCACAAACACACACACCTCAACCCCCTATCAAAATACTGATTTTATAGATTACATGGTTATTTGGAAGTTAGAGGTGTTGGGGAAGCTTTTTTAGATTGAAGAAAAGCTCTTAATGAAGAACTGTGCTTAAAAGTGAGTGCAGAAATAGTTGTAAATACATTTTTTCTATTTTATGCAAAAAGTGGATGCTATTGGAAGGGTTATCTCAAGAGAGAACCACACTAAGACAGGAAATATCCCATAAGCTTTCAACACTCTTTGTATTTTATGAGATTTACTTCACGACTGAGCCATAAAGTATCAGTCTTTTGGGACTTACCCTCTCTCATATTTTTAGTTTAGCAATAGTTCTACTTGAAAGCAGGATATTTTTCTAGTCCTTTAGTGACAGCTGTGAATATTTACTTGGACAGGCATATAAATATGTGTATCTATCTGAAACTGCAGAATAAAACGAAAACAGAAACTGGGGACCCCTCACTCAGAGGAAGGGAGGAAAGAGGCCAATGTATCTCAGTTTCACATTGTCTAGATCATTCCAAAATACTCTTGAAAAATTGCAAAAGGCATTTTTTTGCCTTCTGTCCTCGACTGCACACAGCTCTCACCAGCAATTGCTGATAATCTCTCTCAAACTTCTCAAACAGATGTCAGAAATGAGCATTTCCCCATATTTGCAAAAGGAGTTTATGTCTAATAAAATACCAGACAGGTGCTCCAGAGCACTAAAGCAGCTTCTTCAGAGCAGTCTGAGTGTTTGAATTGAAACTTGCTGTGATGAGTTTGGAGCCCAGCTTTGCCCTCTCACCTGTTTCTGTCTGTTATTTGCCCTTATCCCAGATCTGGGTTCCTGAACTCTCAAGGAAATGGGAAGATTGACCAGGCCCTTGGGCTCTGCACACCTCTGTGGCCCTGAAAAGCCTGCAAATGTCAAAGTCCTCAGGCTTGATGGCATCCTGGCACTGCCCTATAGCCCTCAACACAGTACTGCATCTCAGGATAATTTTAATTTTTGTGGACCCGTATTCGTACCCTGATATATGAAAACTGTCTCCTTGCTATTCACATGGGATACAGCAGTGTTGGCACAATCATTCTGTATACACTGCACTGGAATGCACAGATGAGATTTGGGGATTTCAAGTATCTTAGAATATTTGTTCAACAGTGCAAACACTAACAGCCCTTTTAAAGTTCTGCCCCGGGATCAATTGCAGAATGTCACAGCTGACTCACAAGCACAGTATTGTAATGGTATGTTGTAAACAGACAAAATCCCACCCATCAGCTTGTTTGCATATTTAGAGAATACTGATCCAAAACCCTTCTGATTGCAATTGAGATAAGAGTGTTAAAAGATGTTTAAAGGAGTATTTTTTGTGAAAATACACTTCAGGAAGAATTTAGCACTCAGTAAACTCTAAATGAAATCTTTAAACCCAGAACTGTTAAGTTCAAGATCGATAAACACTTGAGGTTTCTAAGGTGTGTGTAATTCTTGCCTCTGAAGAACTGAAAAATGTTGTTTGATTCAGAAGGGTAGAGGTATGCTTAGGGTAAACTGCTAAAAACTTTTCTGTGAAATGAAGATGTGAATGTAGGCTGATGCTGAATAAATCCACTGGGCATGTGTTGAAACCAAACTGCAAAAGATCCGATAATTGTTGATTATTTTCACTGCTGTAGACACTGTTCTGGACTCACTGCTGTGCCCTTCAGGGTGACAACCAACACCCTCCCCATGGCAGCCCAGGCAGTCAGGCTCACACACGCCAAGTGTGACTGGAGTTTCTCAGGCAGGAGTCCCATTTGCGAAAGACAAACATCACACACGAGCATAAATAAAATAGTCCACTTGTGCTAATCATCTTGTGATAAGGAATCATTGAAGATTTCAGTGTAAATTCCTGGTACCCACCACGAGATTCCACTTTGCTTCAGTATCTGCTGAGCATTAAGGTCTGAATGGTTCCCCTGGAATTGGTTGCTCCTTCTTACCTGTGTGCTTTCCCCTCTCTGATGCTGGCAGGGGTTGGCCACAGTGATGTGGTTTACAGAAGTTAAAATTATCCTTTTTTTTTTTTTTTTTTTGACAGTTATGGCCCTAAGAGATTCTCATATGGCCCAAAAACATGAGCTGGAGGGGAGAGAGGAGTGAAAGTGAAGAAGCAGAGATAAAGGCTGGAACATCTCTTCCTGTTTGCTCATGGAAGTACAAGGACAGGTATTTGTGTTGGGTTTTTGTAGGTAAAGGAGAAAGATGGGCACTTCCAGAAAGTGGTTTTAAGATTCCTTACCAAAATGTATCTGCTAATGCTGGTCATCTTTAAAGTGCCTACCCCATCTCACTGGCTGAAGAAAAATCCTGGGGAACAAATTCAGAGTATACTGCTGATTTATGGACTTTTGGAATAGTTGAATAAACCTCCCTACAGGACTATTTTTTTGTGTTAAGGTATTACTCCATTTTGTTCTTTGAAATCTTGATAATTTATTGTGTGAATGGCTGTTGCAAGGACAAAAAAGAGTTAAAGTATCTTTAAAACAGATCTTTGTGCTGCTTTTAAGCTATTGTAGTATATTTATGGAGATTTCTACTTACAAAACTTAATAAACTGCCTCATTCTTTGGATAACATGCAGTTCCATTACACAAATGGAAGGTGCATTGCATAAACGATTCCCAGTGAGCTGGAGCATGACTTGCACTTTCTCATGACCAAATCAGAAGAGAGAATCACCAGAGCAGACCTGTCACCTAGACAGTGTCTCTCTTGCATCACTACTTGCATTCTGCCTGTGAATGGCCAGACTGTGGGGCTGCAGTCGTACTGGATGGACATCCCACCTGTGAGAGGATGTCCTTGCTCAGCGTCCGAGATCGGAACCATGACTGCTCAATTTGATCAGTCCTCAGGACATCAATTTTCCTTTGGGCAAACTCCTCTCTGAGCTGGCTTGCCTGGTCCCTCTATAACCAATGCAAAGAAATGGACATTTCTGGCTGTTATTCATCTCAGCCCAAAGAAGTTTTTTAAAAGAGGTCAAACAAATTGCTGCCTCTACCTTCCTTCTGGGAAGCATAAATTTCTCTCCATTCACTATAAAGGGAAATAGGAGTTCCCATCCAGTGACCCTCCCTTAATAACTTCCCTCCAGGCACAGCTTTATTTCAGGACCATGTGTAAAAAGACATACATATAAATTCATTTAAACTGGCTCTCACCATAGGGCTTGTTGTCCATGGGTCACACCATGTAGGATTTATCTTTCATAATCCATAGAATAAAATGAATTTTGCAAACTGACAAAGATATTAATCAAATACCAACTATTATCAGATCCTGAGAGCTTTTTTGAGAAACATTGAGGAGATTAACTTCACAACACCCTCAACTGATGTCTGCAGCCATAGGCATCAGATAAGTAATAAGGCTTCTCATTACAGGCAGCAGGATGAATAGGCTGGAACACAAACCCGGGGTCCATTTTGCTGTTGCTGCTGGCAAAAATTCCTTCTCATAAAGCAGAAAATGATGAATCAACACACTGGGTGTTGGAGAGCTGGAAATAAACACTGCTCCTTAGACTTCTGGCTGAATTAGGAAATGAAAAATTTCTCTAGACACTTTTGGGCCCTGAAAACAACTTAATAAATCCTTTTACAAGTAAACCTCCTGAGTGTTCTCCAAATTTATCATCAGAAACAGTTGCAAAAGATGGGAAAATATTTAGTTGACCTATAAGCTTGGAAAATCGGGCTGAGTTGATTTGACAGGAGTTACTTTAACCAATTTTTAGAAGATGTATAGTAGTGTCTTGGTTTAGACGTTTTGGTTTAGCTTGTATCAAGAATATTTGTTTCTAACTATAAAAATGTTTCTCATATTTTATAAAAACATTTCAGCATTTGAAATGCTGCACTCACTTTTCACAGAAGAATCATAAATATAGTTAAAATGCAGACCCTGCTGCCAGTTACAAACACTGGCTGCTGAGAGTTGACATCAGAAACACTGGTAGGGCACTGACCTTGCTTTTCTCTATTAAAGAAAAAGAACAACAAATAAAAAACCCCTGTATCTTAAACTACGTGTGGTTATGGGCTGCAGAGTATGAAGACTTCCTGCTATTGCCACTAGAGAGCAGTGTACGACTTCTGAGTTTAAAATACGTATTCACACCCAGCTAACCTATAGATCTCTCCTTATCTATTAGTATTAATTTAAATTTCTCCTCAAGGGTGATGCAGGATTTGTGGAAAGAGTTATAGAATAGCACATGCTAAATATATAAAGTATTATTAGCTGCTAGTTGCTAATTTTTGATGAAAATTATGAGCTTCAAAATAGAAAAGATGAAAAAGGTGCAGACCTTGTGATGTTCCATTTATGCAGGCTCACAGAAAATCAATTGGTTAAAATGGAATTCCTCTGATTTATATTAGTATAGTGGGAGGAAAATGTGTCCCACAAGTCTATGAATTCCTGAGCCTTCTTAGAAAGTGAAATGTACCTATCACAGGTCGAAGGGAGAGCAAGGTTGTTTATACTCACCTGCTGTATTTAATGCCCTATTCCTTTGAAGGAGGCACTGCTCTGATCAGCACTGAGACAGTCAAAGCATGTGAGAGCATTGTGCTTAAAAAGGTTACTGTCAGTCCATTGCAACATGTTGAATAACCTGATTTAATTGACTTCAGCTGGTCACTCTGTTCTTAGAAATATTTTACAGTAAACCTTTCTTGTTTAGTGCATATGGAATTTTAAAAAGCCGTCAGCTAAGAGGTGACTCAGGTCTGCTTTCCCACTGCCCATCTCTGCCCATCTCTGAAGTGCTTGTTAATGTAAAATTAAGGATCCCTGCTTTCCAGAGCTTTACTCAAACAAGTTATCACTGTGATGAGAAGTCAGCTGTGATTCAAAGATTGCACATTTCTGATGAACACCATTAAAACAAAATGCAGAAAAAAAATAATGCCAGCATCGTTACAAAGAGACATTGCTGAACAGATGGGCAAGCTTCTGCTAGGAGGACCTCAGAAACTAGATCAGTGACTTGGCTGCAGGGAGGGAGAGAGAGGAAAAAAGGAGGATAAAGGAGAAGAAAATAAGATAACTTCATGGGAATCTTAGCCAACTCAGAACAGCAAGTAAAACTGCCTTCTCTATTACTTTGGAGAAAAAAATACAATATGGAGTTTATTATTTGGTGTCTCCTTTTGTTTTGGTGTACTCAGGAGTTCAAAGGAGTTGAATAAATTTAAACACTTGAATATGAAGGTAAATATAAATGCTTGGGGATTTTTCTTTTTGTGTTCATTGGGGTTTTATTTTGGTAGGCCAAAGTGATGTTCTCTAGGGAAGCATAAGACTGAAGCCAGGGCATGACTGGTTCTCAAATTTGACTGGATCTGATGTAAGGATATTGTTTTAAAAATAGAGGAATCAAAAAATATACCATGGAAAACTTTTACATGTTAGAGAGAGACTGAGCAAAAGAACTCATGCTGCCACTGATCTTGTCCTTCCTAGGATAAATTGCATCCTGCAAGAGCAGATCTGCAGCCTTTTCCTTATGAGTTTTCTGAGGATTCTTCTGGGGGAAGCTGTTTATTCCCCTCCAGGGATTTTCTTCAGCCCTTATTTGCCATTGACTATATAAACGTTATATTCCCCCACCCCACAATCATTTATGGGATCAGCAGGAGGAAGTACTTGGGGTCAGAACTGACAGTCACCACTATGGATAGAAATTTCTCCCTTGAGTAGGGAAGCAGGGGAATCACCAGTAGCAGTTTAAATCCGTATTTCAAACAGTAATGTTGGTTAAGTCACTGTGCAATATAAATGCGAGGTTGTGCTTTGACTCCAGGCCTCTTAATTTTTGGTAATTTCAGAATAAGAGGAGCCCACTGCAGTCACATTTTCATTTTTATCTGATGACACCCTAGTGCTGTTGAAATTAGGGTGATGTAAGTCAAAGGAGAAGCAGAAGCACATCTTCCACTGCTGACTGCAGTGCTTCTATGCACATCTTAATCATATGCTCTCTGAAATGTTTCTCTTAATTTCCCTTGTGACCAGCTCTTCTGAAGTTTTAATATGTGACCTGTTACCATCTACCCAAATAGCTCTTTTCTCCCTATTTGCTCTTTTTCTATGCTCTTTGGAACATTATTTTCCTTAGCACTGGCCCTTTTACTCTCTGGATGTAATAATGAAAAATATTCTCAGAAACCTGTTCTTTCATCATACCTGTGTTATGCAATGAACCTATATAGTTTATCTAGGTCAGATGATCTACTTAAATTGCATTGAAATGAACAGATAAATGTGAACTTCAGGCAGGTCATTTATTTCAGCTCAGAATGCTACACTGTGCTACACTGTACTTTAACTAGAGCTGGCCAAAATGAGTCAAAATTATGTCAATAATGACTGCTCCCATTTTTCAAGGATTTTGATTTTTCAGACGGTTTTTTTCTTCTGTTTCTCTGGTGGTTTTGTTGAGGGGTTTTTGAAAGGGAAACAGTTTAGGTCTGCACCTATCTTCAAAGGCAAAAGATTTAGGAAGAAAAAAAAGCAAGAAATTTCACAATAATTTGTGAGAATTCATACTTTATTGTATCAGCAGAATCAATAATTTCTAGCAGCAGAGGATCTATAGAGTAAGATTGAGCTATTTTCGTTCTGTACACCTGAAATTAGTTGAGCAGAGAGTCACACAAGCCATTTAACTGGGGTCAAACAGAAAAGCTCTAAAGTCACTTCTAAAAAGAGAGAAGGAAGGAGAGAAGTCTATATTTATATTGCTTTGAGCTGTAGATGATGACTGACCCCACTGTCTGTCTTGTTTTCATTTAGTAACCTTACCTTAATAAGCTTTTTTATTGACCTATAGATCTTTAACATAATAACAACAGCCCAGAGGTACTGGCAAAAAGAAGGTCAATGTGTGCCTTCTCATTCCAGTCTGAATATATTGATGGCATTATTTTATAAAGGCACCAAACTAAATAGGCAGCAAAGTGGCCTTCTGGCTATGAAAATGGTAAAATGGAATCTGGGAAGGCTCCATACACACTTGAAAGCTGTGCAGCTTCCAGTCAGGCCAATAAATTCAGTTTGAAACTGCATTCTAGTTATAAGCAATTAAACAAGTCAGTAAAAAACAATGACTATATATACTCTACATAACTATAATAACTATGTAGCTGGTATTGCTGACAAGACACTTCCAGAGAAATGTGAGTTTGTAATTCCAGGGGAAATCTCAGCCACTGCAGTTTGGGGATTGCTTATGTTGTCACTGATCATAAGAAATCAAAACATAAATAAACTCAAACCACTCCATGCAATTTGAACTACATTAATGAGATTTGGAAAACATTAGAAACATTATGTAGTTTATGGTTGTTTTCATCCACTTCCTTGATTGAGTTTTCCCAGAAGCCTCCATTGCCCTGTTTGTGGCAGAGCTAATGAGAACTGATGTCTCTGTGTGTTTCTGCCTGAGCCCAGCTGAAATGAGTGTGCTGGGCCTCTGGGCACTGTGGTAGCAGCTTGTTTTGGGAAGGAATGAGGAGTGTTCACCTCTTGCCTGCCTTTAATACCACCTTTTGCAGCACTCAGATTCACATGTTGTAAAATGTTGTGGCTGCACAGCCTCTGTTCATGGGTGATATCAAGGTCAGTGGACAAGTATTTGCTAATACAGACACATTTAATGTGTTCTCAGTGGTGTTTGGGTATCTCTGGGCACTAGCCAGCTCTAAAAGAGGCAAAGGGAATTTTTTTCTCTGTCTGGAATTTGTATTTTCATGGGAGAGCAGCACAAGTCTGGTTCGAGTCAGAGTTTTAGGATGTTTCTGGGCTTGTAGAAAAAAGCCTCTATAAAAGACAGAGCTTGAAACACTTAGTTGGAAACAGATGGGTACTTCAGGCTGTGCTCTGTGAACCCAGGAGGGAAATGGGGCAGGGAGATTGGTAAGGAACTGGAAGTTATGCTTCATATTTCCTCATGCTCTTTTCTTCTTGGTGAAGCCTCTGACTTGGTGGTGATAATAAAATTAATTTGCATCATATGAGCTTTCTCCAGTTATTTAATAGACTTCTCAACAAAAGAACAAATCTGACCATGGTATGAGATACTTAATGTGACTGTAATTCACTGATATCCAAACAAGGAGGAGTTGGAAAACATCATTGAAACATATTGAAATAAAAAATCACACACAAAAATGAGATAATTTTCATTTGTAGGCTTAAAACACATACTTTTATTTCTTCAAAGTAATTTACAGATTTTAGATTTGTTTACATTACCTTTTCCTTCCTTCCTTCCTTCCTTCCTTCCTTCCTTCCTTCCTTCCCTCCTTCCTTCCATCTTGACCCTCTCCACTGCCTCCTTAAAGAGGTAGAAAAGGCAGGGAGGGAGAGAGAAAGGACACAGAGGGGAAGAAAAAAACGATAATTATTAGTTTTCTCATTTCACTAAAACAATTTTTTTTTAAGTTTGTTATTTTTTCACAGTTTTGTGTTATAAAGAGCCCAAACTCAGCATTTACTGAGTCCGGCTGGAATCTTCTTTTGTTAGAAGATAGTTTTTGTCCTTTTTTATTACATATCAGCTTTACAAATACAGCGTTTATGGCTTTAGCACAATATTATTACATAGCTGTGTCTTACTGGCTGTTATGAATTTCTGTGTGAAAAGCAAATGAGGCTGGAATATTAAGTCTAATAACACTATTTATCACTGATTTTGATAAACTGTTCTGATAAAAATGTTAGTCCCATTAATTCATCGAGGACTAAAATAAACAGTTCATTACAATGAATTAAAAAATAAATCAAACTCTATTTTTGTCTCAAAAAACACCCCAAATTTTATCTTTTCACCACATCATTAATAGTTTCAGCTTATATCTTTAAAAAGCAAGTTACTATTGACTGGCTTCCAAGGCAAGAGTTTGTAATGGTACTTTATGCTTTTCACCAAAACTGCTGGAGAAAGCCTGAAAAAAACTTCTTTTTCATAAAAGAATTGCTTGGTCAAAACAGAATTTCTAAGTTCCTACATTCCAGTTCTAACACAAAAGGTTTTCTTCTCCAAAACAAAATGCTACTCCAGAGAAGGCCAGAAGGAGGAGAAGAGTAAGGAAGAGCAATAAAGCTAAAACTGGCCAGTTCCATGTTGGAACTGAAGATGGAGGGGGGATCCAGCTGTGGATTTGGACATGTAGTAGCACCAAGTGGGTACTGGCAGCTGCAAAAATACTATGCCAAGTGTATAAAGGGGCATGGTAAGGCCCAAAGCAACAAACTGTAGAAGTCAGTACTGGTAGTGGGAGGCCTAGAACCCAAGGGAGCAGTTCTGCCAACACACAGCATAAATTTATTTGGTGATTTCAGCAATCTCATCTACAACAGATGTAGATCTACATGTAGATGTAGAAGTACATCTACAAAGTCTAGCACAGAAGGAGCAACCTGTTACATTTTTATTTATCTGACTATGAATAATGTTCCCAAAAATGCTTTTTGGGGACATCCAACCGGGACAGCTTGGAATCACCGATTTGTGAGAGTTCCCACCTCTCACACATACACAAGATTTGGTGTATCCATACCAGATCTGAGAATTTAATAACCCAGTTTTTAAAGTCCAAGTTGTCTACATCCCAAGGAATTTGTGAAAATTTGTACTTTAAGCTCTCTCGAAATTCTATCACCTTTTACTTTGGAAAGGCATGGAAATAAGAAAGAGAAAAGGTGTTATAAAAATTATAAATATGCATGCTATAGTATATTAGTCAATGCTTCAGTACTCTGCCAACATATTTAGAAACAATAAAACTCAGATGACCTGGAGAGGAGATGAACCTTGCTCTTGTCCAACTTTGATTTAATGAAAGGAGATAAGTGCTGTTGCCACACCGTAAAACATGTTCTGGAGCTCCCTTGGCAAGATCATTCACAAATGTAAGTCATGTCCCAAATTGTTGTCTCCTGAATTAAAAAAAAATGAATGGAAGTAATCCACTATAGAAAAGAGGTTGCAAGTGGCTTTGTTCCATTACACTGATGGCAGAATGAGGAAGAGGCAGTCTTCATATAATTAAAAATCTGCAAATAAAAAGACTCAGGTCAGCACTGGTTTAGGATTGCATCTAGAGGAGGCTGCTGAGGTCATTGATTTTATTTTTAACTACTAACACATTTGTTTCAACTACAGAAGCTGCTTCTCAAAAGAACTCTGAGAATAAACATTCTTATTCACTGCTTTCTTTTTAAAAATAAAACCAAAAAGCCTTGAAGATTAAGCTACTTATCACCACTTTCAGGGCTATGTTCTCCTTTTTTTTCATGGCTTGTCTAGCTGGAGCCTCAAAATCAATTAACTGAAAGGTCCTCATCACCTCTGGAATTCCACTCATTCACATCAGTAATTACAGAAGGTCTCCATGAAGCAGTGGTTTCTCAAAGAGTTAATTGAAATGCAGGAACAGCTTAATACTGATTCAGCAGACTTAGCTCTAAACTTCAAAGGAATTGTGATTTACCATTTGGTTCTTTGTCTATTTAAATTAATCATGTTGCTCAAAGGAAAGGGAAATGAAACATTGGAGGCCTCAGAGTCATTCCAGCATAAATGCTAAGATACATTAGTCTTTTTAGACACAAATTCTGAATTTTTTTTTTTTTTTAATAAAATTTTTTTTTCACTAAGTATCTATTTCATCTATCTTTCCTGGCAAACGTAAGATTTGCCCCCCAAATCTCTGAACTGTACACCACATCTAAGTTTATTAATCTTAAATACACTAACATAAGAAAACACCCCAGGGCCTGATTCAAGTTTTACAAAGGTAATACAAAGCGTATCAGATCTATGGTTTACTTACTCTTGAGATGGAGTAGGCTGCCTAGCAATCCCAGCCTGATTCATGACTTCAAATAGATACCTACCACTGCTTTAGACGGCCTGAGATTTGGCAGCATTTTATCTCAGCACAGACGAAATGAACCCGTGTCACACCTGCACTGTGTCACACCTGCACTGAACTTGCATTTTGATCCCCAGACATGCAAAGATTTCACCCCATAGACTTCCCTGGCTCTGGCATGCAGTATGTTCTCGTTGCACTGCTAAGGAAGGCTGGCATTATGCCCACTTGTTATCCTCTGAAATGACAGGAGAGTTGAGAGAACTTAGTAGCTCTGCATGCCCCCTCTCCTTTCCCTCTCTAGCCTGCTCCATGCTGTAGCACACAACAGTGATTCCTTGCCTAGCTGGGTGAGCCAATGGGTTTTTCCACAAAAACCGTGGACCAGACTGGCAACTACAACCCAAAGCTGCACGGTCCCACACAGAAACACGTGCAAACCTGCTTCCTCGGGCTGACTCTGGGGCTGGGACCCCACATGAGAAAGATTAGGAGATTGTCTCTAATATGACAGGGTGGGAGGAGGATCTACTGTGTCTTGCAGAAGTGTTAGAAGTGGCCCAAGTAAACAGACTGTTTCTGTGTCTTGTTGGTGTCTTTCATAAAGTGATTCTCTGTTTCTTGGTAAAGGGTGAGCCCTGAAAGACTCACAGGGAAAGCAGAAACAGCATTTCCTCACTTTTCTATGAGGTAAATTTAACTCTTTCCTATAGAATCCCTCAAGAAGGGTAGTTGCTAGTTTTGTCACTTCTTAGATGTGCAATCTCCTGATTACAGCTTTCAGGATGAGCAGATAAGTCTAGTTAGATATTTATCTTGGAGCGAGTGCAAAGTCTGCTTCACCTTTCACATTCTTTGAAGTGAGAAGGGTCAGTTGGTAGCACCATTTCCTTAGTCATCATTTTCATCTGTGTGTTTTCTGTAAATACAAGCTTAATTACTAGCTCTTGATTATTAATCACTGTCAGTGCAGGATAATTCTGCTGTGAAAAAAGACTGTGGTAAAATGATCTTTTACTCAACAGCACAGCGCTGAGTTCTCACAGCAGTACCTCAATGACTAAGACTGTGATTTTCAAAGTAACTCCAACCCACTATTGATTTGAATCCTAACCCCCTTAGGATCCTTTGAAGATCCCATCCAGAAATTATTCTTCCATGGTTTTTTGATTTTTGTATCAACTACAGAACCATCATGGCTCTGTTCTTGCCTGTTCTCCGTGAGAGGCACTGCTGGCAGACCTGGTTTGGACCAGTGGCAATTGTGTGGTTCTGGAAACCTGGTGGGAGCCATGGAAGTGTAGAGATGCAGTTCCAGGTGTGGTGCGAAGAGGCAGGGCTGATACCTGTCCCTGAGCTCCCCATGTCTGCTTGAGGAACCCTATACATTGTGCAATGCATGAACAGGAATTATTAACTCTGTCAGCTGACTCTCAGGATGTTGTTAACTGCAAAACTAACTGAAGAGTGCCACCAACCATTTCCCCCTCCTCAGGTTTACCAGGGTGCAAAATGCAGGACAACAGAACCCAGAGCCTTTGGTGAAAGGTAGTGAGGAAGTGTGAGCACTCTTTGCAGAGCATTGCAGAAGTGTGTCATAACCTGGTCCTGAGAAATACGGATCTCTGAAGGGCCCGCTGGCCACAGCCTTCCTCATGGTGGTGCTACAAATGAGTTGTCTCACTCCAGTCAGGGATCTCATCTCTCCTTCCCTTGGATATTTGCACTGTTTCAGCCTCAGCTCCTGATCTACAGTTTATAGATGATTATAAAGGGTTTTTTTTTCTTCTGCAGTCATTATCAGCTGCTTTTTGGTTGTTCTCTGTTTAACTACATGACACAACCGCTTTTGTTGCAGCCTAAATGACACCTATCAAAAGCACTTTAGGACTGAAGTTTGTAAATACAGTTTTTTGTGCAGCAAGTAATTAAACTTAAATATTTTTGAGAGGTTTAGAAAAATTCAAAGGGAATAGTTCCTTCCTTCTTTTTCCTTTTCTTCCATTGGAGAAAACTGGTCTAGTGCAGTGCTGGAGAAATGGAAAAGAGGGATGGCAAAACAGCCATCACAGTTCAAAAAACTCCAGTGCTGGAGCACACAGAGCCTCACGTGGCACTCAAACCTACCACAGGGTCACAGCTTTGCTCTAGGTCCCTGCCCAAGGCCTGGACCTTCCAACACCAGTTTGGCCTTGTTCTTTTCTTTCACAGCTGACCACCACCCTGTGAGGTGGAGCGGTGGGGACATCAGAGTGGTGGTGCTCTCTGAAACATCTGCCTGCATGGTCTGGGTGGAGAGGGCATCTCCCAAAAACAGCCTAGGAGCACCAGCCCTGTCCCAGGTCCTGGCATGTGGACCATGCTGCAGTTGCCACTATTTCATGACCCAGTCCTAGAGAGCTGCTTATTTGTCTCTGAATCAGATCATCCTTCCTGTCTTCTTTTTATTTATACACAAACAATATTTTTTTTAAAGGAAAGTACATTTTCTTCTTGTATCTGAAATATAGTGCATCTCTATTTACTTGAATTCTGACTTGGTTATTTGGCAAAATTTTATTTTCTGGGGGGGAAAGGAAAAGAAAACAGTATTCAATTAGTAATAGGTACAGTTCATCTCGTTTTATGAGCAGAGCCACTCACCTGCCTAGAGCAGAGCTAAACCTTAGCAATGCTGGACATCCAAAGTTGTTCAGGTTCTTTTGAGGGAAAAGAGTGAAAAGAGCAACCAGTTCCAAGCACCTGGGTATTTTCCCAGTAGTTAAATACTCTCAGAGACCTTAACCTGCATGCTGGACTTCATAAATTATTCCAGAAGGTCACAGATATTTTCGCGGTTTATTATCTTTTCCCTGCTTTGTTTTCCTTCTCAGTGTTTTTGGTATCACACAGGTAGATGAGACAATGGCCAGGTCATATAGAAAAAAATACTGTCTGTAGCACAGACTCTTGGGAGCTCTGTATGGTTCTACCCAAGTACACAACTACTGCAGAGCAGAGGCAGCCCTTGGCTTCCTAAAACTGAATGTAGCAACTGGGAAAAATTGCCAGCACCAGCTTAAGTCAAGGATTTTCATGGTATCAATGACCTTTGCTCAAGACCTAAGGTGACAGAGAAGTAGCTATGGCATGTCTAGCCCCAGTGCTGTGAATTGGTTTAAATTATTTGTACTGTAGATCTATTAGCAAAGGTTAACATCAGCAGTATCCCTCCCTTCCTGCATGTGTGTGTGGAGGAGGACTTGACAGTTTTGGCTGTATTAACCTGTCAGATAAAACAGATATTATATAATATGGCACATCTGCCTTTGCTCTAGGCTGTGCTATATGTGCCTCTCTAAAGATGAGACAGACAAATTATCCTATTTAGCTGTATATGTAGCAGCCTGAGGCAACTGAGAAGGGAGTTCTGCCATAAAATTTATAATTGCTGGAGGCATGTTTGTCTGTGGTTGATGTAATTTTGAGCATCCCATTTTATACTTCTCAAAAAGAAGCACATACTGTATTCCCAGCCTCTGTTATCAGATCTGACACCTCATTCCTTGTCCTTGCTGTGAGATCAGTCACCTGTGCTGTTTCCACTTGGGAGCAAGGCTGGTCTGAATTGGGTTTCCCAGGTATTGCCGTGAATACCATCATTTAATTGTGGTTGTACAGGAGAGAGTAATATTTAAATTTTATGTTCAATATTCCTACTGCTGTGAGCCTGGGCAGTCCAGGGTGTCTCCCTGGCTGTGTGCGATGTTAGCAGTGATGGAAGCCAAACAGCTTGGGTGTTCTCTGGAGTGTCTGTGACTGGGAATTCCTCTGTTCAAAGGTCCAGACCAGGATGGGGTGAAGCATTTCCTAAATCATCCGGAAGCATTTCTAACTGTTCGTATATAAAGTGGATGGTTTTCAGGCTTGGCATCCTACTGGTGCCTGTTGGGTACGTGCAGCTTGGTGGCACAAGCGGGTTTCTGAGATTAATAGAATTTTTCCTGGCTGTGTTAATTCTGGACATTGGGTCTGAAGGGGGACCCAGAGGGAGAACATCTGCAGCTACAGAAGAGATAGGTCATGTAGAATGATACATTTGTAGGAGTCTCAAAAATCACACAATTGAAACCCCTCAGGCTGAGGAGACAATCAAACCTAGTTCTGTTCCTGCTGATTTAGCTCCTTAATTAAGGGGCACCCACTGTTAGATCAGCTTTTTAATGCTAGGCACTTACTACTGCTTTGCCTTGTCCCAGTCGATGTCCCCTGGCACGGCAGAGCAGACTCCTCACAGGAGTAGGTCTAGCTCAGCTGCCTCCCAAGCCTGCCTGTGGCTCACGGCAGAGCTTGTGAGAAGTGGGTTCCTGCTGTGCAGGAGAGGACAGGGCCACGAGCCGTGTGCCCAGGCCACACTGTCACTGCCAAGGGGTGGAGCAGGGACAGCCTCGGGATGCATGGAGCCACTCCCGAGGGGCTGCAGTGTCTCATCAGCCCTTTCTGAGGCTGTCTGAACTTCCTCTGGAAATGGCAGCTTAACCAAGATACCTACAGGTGCCTTCTGGCTGTATCCAGGTGAGCCCAAGGCAGACATCACCCCACTCCATCCTGCCTCTTCCCAGAGAGAGGAAAGCTGCTGCATCGGCTGCAGGGAGCACAGCTTTAGGCTGCAGCAGCTATCTGCCTACTGATTATGACATAGCCTAAATCTGTAAATCTCTTGATCCATTAAAGCTGTTTTTGTCAGGTCAAAATATGTTTATTTTCCTTTCAGAAGAAGCTTAGCTCACTTAAAGCAGCCCATAAAGCACTTTTCCTCACTTTTTCCTGGTATTCAAAGTGTTCTTCCTTCAAGGGATGAGAGAGTGAAATAGTTTCTGGCTGCTACAGTAACTTAGAAGGAAGGGAAAAACAGTGAGAGTGAGCTGTCAGCTGGGTGACCCCATCATCTCAGTACCTGTCTGTGTTATGAAGCTGAGGCACAGAGAAGTAGTTTCCTTTTGGTGCAGGGAATAGATCAGATCCGAGAAAGGGTCTGCTGTCTCTTGGCTGGCCTCTTTTGGGAATCTCAGACTATGAGGAAAACTCTGTCCTTTTCTCTCTACCTGTCAACACACTTGCCCTCTGCAGCAGGATCTTTTTGGCACTGCTGTGATGAATTTCTTTTCCGGAATGATTTCAGAGGCAGGAGGAGATCTTTGTGTGTCTCCTGCAGCACATCCAAGGCTCCTGCCTACACCCCTGCTCAGTGATGACCCCTCAGGAGCTGCTCCTCTCTTGCTCTCTGCTGAGTTGCTGACATCTGAAAGATACTAAACACGCTGGACTGTCAAGGACTGAACACACTGGACTGTCAAGGACTGAACAAAGGCATTTTACAGCTCCAATTGAGTTATTGAAAGCAGTTTTCTATCTGTAACTGTCTTGGGTTTGTGTGTGTGTCACATTTGAATACATCCTTGCATAGGGTTAATAGATGCACTTTGGAGATAGCTGCTCACAACAAATTAATGAGACATTTCAAGAGAGAATTCTTACCTGCTAATTAAATTACCTGCCTAGCTTACTAGAATTAATCACTGCTCTTCCAATATATTTGTGTAAACAGAGAGATTTTCATGTAAATTAAGTGATGTTTGAGATGGCTGATGAGTCTCTGTTGTTTGCTGGTTCTAACACTCAGTACAGAAGAAAAGATAAAATTGCTGGAAATCATTCTTTATGACTGCTACCACATAGCCATGCTACTTTACCAGTTTCTATAACTATATATCACACAATGGGGTTAGCCTGCTCCCTCAGAGGAAAAAATATACATCTTGTAAAGTCTGATTTCTGACATTTAATAGTCAAGCATGAGAGCAACTGTAGCTGTCACAGGAATGAGTTTTGGAGAACTTAAGAGACTTAAATTGTGGAAGTCTTTTGTTGGAGATCCATATATCTCCAGAAGATTATAAAAATGACTGAAAAAAACAAAAAAAACCCCACATTTTATAAGTTTATTTTAGACTTAAGTAACAGAGGGCTTAAACATTTCCCTCTAATCTGCTCACTGCTTTCAGGAATGACCACTCCAGTAGAGGAAGGAAAGGTTTTAAGATTTTCTATCAAGAAAGATGCTAGAATAAGAACAAAGAAAACTGGGTTCTTTCCCCATCCGTCTTTCCAACTCAGCTGCATCAGCCACTTTGTCCTTCAGTGCCTCAGCTTCCTCTTGCTGTTTGTTCCCTGTATCATCAGTTGCAATGTTCACTCCTGCAAATGCTCTTTCACTTCCTATAAGGAGTGAGAGACCAATAAGAATGGAGTAAAATAAGATTACCTCAGTTTTCTTCCTTGAGACGAACCATAAAATTCAAATTGATTTAATAAAATTTAAACTTTTTCAATTATATTCTGGAGGATGAATATATCTATGTATAGGCCTATGTGTGCCTAAGTAATTTTTCATGTACAAAAACAATTCCAAGGGTGGGAATTTATTATAGTTTCTGGTTTTACATTTTCACTAGACCTAAGATCCACATCTAAAAGTTTTCTCTCAGCAGCTATATTGACATTGAGCAATTCAACCCTGGATACAGATGATGAAATTACATTTGCTCCAGCAAATGTTGGAAATCCACTCCTTGAAGACTTAGGTGTAAGGCTGACTGAGTTTTGTTGCTGTGTAGTACTGCCAGGTTAAGGAATGAAAATTCAGACAAGCCTAACTCCTAGGATGGGGTTGCATAGTCCTTCTCTCAACATCTGTTCTCTGCTGCTTGCGTGTGGTGGATCAGCATTAGAGTTATTACAGGTAGAGAGGAAATTCAGCCAAGGATGATGGAACGATTAAATTATCCGTTCTCTCTTGATCTGAAATGTGCCATCAATCTCAAATATTTGTTCAATTGCAAGGTTTCCTGTATTTCCATTTTCCTGAAAGCTCCAGCATAAGCAAGATCAAAGATTGTGCTTTCACATAAATGGTTTCTTTCATGGAACATTGTTTTTCACACATTCCTATCCCAGAACATGCAGAGCCATACTTAAATTACTTTACTTTTCTTGGTGATGTTTTCTTTTTGAAGATTCATATGTACTGTCTCTCCTAGGCTCATGAATTGTAGTCCTATGTCTGAATATATTTCTGTGGCTTTCAGAGGTCAGTTTATAACATGCAAAGTTCATGAATGCAGACTGGTTAGGCACCACTGCTGTCAGAAATATTTGGGCTGTTTACCTTTTGTCAGCTAAAGGACACAATGTGGAGTATCAGACCCCACCTGCACTGATCTTCCAAGAGGGTTGGCTTTGTTTTAGAGCTTGAATCCTTTTTCTATCTGTTTTAGAATATTTACAGAGCAAAATCATGCTGCCCTAAGACTTTTTCTTAAGAGTAACAAGGAATTGCCTTTACTCTTGCAAGACAGATTCTGAGCTCCCTAGCAGCATTTCACTGCATCTTTCCCATTACTGGTGGTGTGTTTGTTTTCCTTTAGGTCAACCTGATCAAAATATCAAACAGTATTCCAAATAAGGTTTTCTTACTGTCCTGGATGTTGTCATCAGTGCTTCCCTCTCTTCACTGAAATCACCTTGCTTGATCCAGTCTGCGTTTGCATTTTCCTCTTACTCATCCTTCTTCTCAAGTGAGAAACAGTTCCTTAATAATGCTGCCATGTGATATCTATTCTGTTTATGTCTTATTTAATTTCCTTTTGTGTGATTTCTTCTTGACTAATTACTATGCCTTTCAAGCACTGGGCTGAAATAGACTGAGGCCTTAAGTATCACACACATTCACCACAAAAGAAACCCCAAACCTTAACCAGACACAAAAAACTTCATGTGGATTCTCTTATTAATGAAAGCAAGATTATTTTTAGCCAAGTTTAACAAGGGTGGGGTGAACTGTAATTAAATTGCTGTAATATTCCGAGGAATTATGATGAAGTATAAGGTAACATTTGTACTGTCTACTCAGGCTACTTAGGCATCATAATTAAGCTGTGATTTAAAAGACCAGAGGAGTGTGATTTGAAAGGCTGTGCTCTGTGAAGGCAGTGAAAACAAATAAGCACTTTTGAGGGGCTCAGTTTGGCATGCCGGTGCCTCGAGTAGGCTAAACTCAAATCCTCCTCCTGGTGCCCACCATGGAACAGCGCTGGCTCCAAACTGGCACCAAGTTCATCCTTCGTGAAAATAAAAGAAGTGTTTTCCACCCAGAGGGACACAAGGGCTTATGAGTTTCAAATATAATATTAAATAACGTAGATATAAAAGTATTTCAGTTATTCCTGTATCTTGCTTTGATGAATCCTCTTGTTTCAGTGAGACATTTCTAACTCATGATATACTGTCGACTTGGGCTGATATTTCTTCAGTGCTGACTGAAATTGGCTTAACTTTTAATATAAAAGTACAAAACATGGATCATTTTTTAATAAAGCTTTGCTGTGTGTATTCCTTAAAGACTTGTGGGATGTGATAGTGTTGAAAGACAAGACAGAACAGTTAAAATGAAATATTTAAAAAAATCTCTGAAGATTTTATTTTCACTTGTCTTTGAAAGTGATCAAGTGGGAAAACACAATTATCTAATGATTGATTATTTCTCCCATTAATAACTAATTGACTGTAGAGCTCAGAAGGTCTGTCCACTTTGCCCTTTTTAGTGTGTTTTTGCCAAGCAATCTGTTGTCTTCAGCTTATTTCCTGGCAATAAAATTAACTGATTTTTTTTTCCACCCTACTCTCAATAAGGTCAATCTCTCTGTTCACCTGACACAGGTTATAAGTCCTACTACAGCCCTTTTGATCATAACACCAGGATTATTGACAAGCTGTCAAAACATGGGTTATAACTAGTGCTTTTCTGGGCTTCGGTATTGACTATATGCCCTACCAACAAAGCAGCATCATCATAATACTTTCAATCCCCAAAACAACAGGTTGCAGGTGCCAAGCAGTGAACGACTGCCAGACTGAGCTGTGTGGCAGAAATAACTGTCTTACAAAATGCAGTAAAGTAATAATGGTTGTGAACAATTACGTTTCAACGTGGAATTTTAGAAGAATAAGGTCCATCAAGGTTTCTGAAATATGACACTGAGCAGTTTCATTTTCCATTGCAGACCTTTTGAAACAAATACTCTTAATAACTCTTGCTTCTCTTCTCCTGCTATGCAGAAAAGACAAAAATTCATCTCAGTTTTGTAACATACATAGTCTCCATATAAAACAATTTGTCACAAATCAACACAATGTTCTTGTGTTATTGTGTCTAGCAATATCTGCTAACATTCATCAGTAAGAAAGTTTTAACTAGCAGTTTAATAGATGGAGCCTAGATGGATGAAGAATGTAAACAACCTGGAAAGTAGAGTCCTTGGACACTGGATGCATTCAAAGATTGATGGCTCAGGACTATTTCCAGGCCTGACTGTAGTTTCCAGGCTCTGTCTGAGAGATGTTAATATTTGAATTATTGGTCTCTTGACTACCTCCTTGCCCATGCTACAGGGAGAAAGAGTGATGATCTACGTCATGGTCGCTTATCTTATCTTTGAAAAAAGTCTATTGAAAATGTCACACTGTGCCTATTTCCCTGGCCTTTTGAGTAAATATAAAGGAGGAAGAAATCTGTCCATTCTTGTATTGGAAAGATGCAATTGAGTATATCAGTAGCTGAATGCTATGAAAAACATAAGTGTGTATTTAAGCTGGTATCAAAGGCCCAAATTAAGGTAATACCAGCTGCCCCATAAATAAATTACTGTGGGTGGCTATGTATTGGCTGCTTGACACAAACAGCCCATCTGGAGCTATAACCTTTATTAATTGCTCAGCTCATTTTTAATCTCTACTTTTGAAAATAAAGATTCCATTTTCTATAATGTAGAACTTCTACTGCTGAAAGGTATGTATGTGCTCTGCTAATTCAGAGAACACAGACGACTTTAGGGCCAATGCATTGCATTTCCTCTTAAAATACAAAAGTACTTTACAGACAACTAAGCTGAACAAAGCAGGCCATTGTTACCCTTGTTAAAGGTATCTCTAGGTGCAGTGCATTTTGACTGACTCTAACCATTTTTCCATATGAGATGCTAAATTTACTCTCAGACTGTTTCAGAAGCATCTCAGCTACATGATTTCAGGCAGTAAGCTATAAGAAACTCATCTTGCTGGTTCATCAAATTCCCAGGGGATTTCCTAGGGAATCAGACTCTGGCTGCCATTTGTCTGCACGCTACAGCCAACACAAAACCAGCCTGAGCAATGCCTTGCACGGTGTGGGCTGATCACTGGGTAAAGAGCCAAGGTAGTGAAGTGTCTCAAAGTAGAGGAGAATTTGTACTGTGGTTGTGGCCATGTAAGCTCTTTCCCACTGGGAAGAACAGGAGGGAATAAAGCAGCAGCTACATCAGGAAAGAGACTCTGCTCTGCTCTTTTTGTGGTACTCTGTGCAGCAAGGAGTGGTTTGAGCCACAGATCCAGAAAGAGGAATATTTGCCAAGGTAAAGGTTTTCATGGAGGTGTCTACAATAACTATTGGTGAAAAGATGTGATCAGAGGTGAAGCAACACAGCACAGCACATCACAGTCCTGCACGCCCAGGAACAGCAGGGGAGAGAGCGCTGCCTTTTCCTCTGCCTTTATGTTTGCTCATGGTTGCACGGCTTTGGTTATCATTTAAATAAGATTAGAAGAGGCATAATCCAAAGTGCAATACCTCAAACACTGATTTTAGTTCCCTGAAATGCAGCATATGCATCTTTCAAATACCCAAGGCAAAGAGCCTGATAAAGGCTCCAAATTCACGTACAGTCTCTGCATAGGCCTCTGACTTTACAAAAGCTTTAACAAAACTACAGGAAGGACCTACAGAATCACTTTGCTTCCACATGGCTGAGCCGGGAGTGGCACAACTTCTAAATGCATTTTATGAACATCAGAGGCTCATATAAATTTTACCAAAATAATAGTTTTTGCGTGAATTTCATCTGTTAGTCTCCCTTCACTCAAAAGAAAATATAGCGTGAGAGGGGGTCTCTTCTGAGCAATTACGGGGTTTTTTTCTCAAAAAAGGATGGGAAAGGTCGAAGCAGTCTTGGGGCTTGACTATGTCCAGTGCTACATCACAGTACAAACTGGCATCATAAATATATCTGAGTTGGTGCAAATGAAAATAGACAGACACTAAGTAAAAGGAGCTAAATTAACAATATTTGGAAACTAAATCCCCTTTATAGCCACAGAAAAATTTTATCCAGTTCTCAACTCCTTCCCAATCAATGTGAACTCTAACATGGTGAGCGGAATATTTTGGGGAAGAGGTTGATTCTTCAACCTGCATGCTGAGGCTGTCCATTAGCTGTTTTCCACTGATTTTGGCCTGGCCACATATTGCAGGGACTGTTGAACGGATATTGCCAGGGAGCAGCTGGATGATGGTACAAGCATCATCCGTGCCCTGAGGTTGAAAATCCTCATGCTTCCTCCCTAGACCAGTTTCCTCAATTACAACTTCTGATGGCAGACAGATTTTTTAAATTAAAATTACATTTTGGCAGGTTTTTTTGATCCGTCATTAGATCTGATGGCCATGTGTAAAATGCGAACCTGACTTGCCTAAGTGGGATCTGTTAGTTTACACAGTAACTGCTGTAACCTGAAGGCAACAATATTAGTTTAGCAGGTAAGAACAACTTACTCAGCATTCCTCACAGGCTGGAGAGGAGGAAAAGGCAGCTGACCCCAAATGCTTTAAAAATACCCCTTCTAGCAGCGATGTGCTAAAGTAAACACTGAGGGGAAAATGCTGTGAAACGTTTTCATCAAGGACCAGTGTAATAACAGAGCAGCTCAAGTTGGGGCTAATTAAATTGTTTTAGCTACCAAAGGGATGGGGTTTTCCAGCTGTGTGCAAGCAGCAATAACAAACTTTCCTTAGGGTGCAGATTCTTTCCTGGTTCTTTAGCTTCACACAGCTCAAATGTTATTCTAACTCATGACAGTCTCATCAGATACTTGGCTTCAGAAATGCTTGCCTGGCTGCATTAGCTATGGAAGAAAGCAAGAAGGGTGAATTAAATAAAGAATCCAGTGTCTTTGACAGCAGTGGGGTTTTGGGGGTGAGGTGGGGAGGAGGAAGGATGTTCCTAGTAGCAGTTTTTCTATGGGCTACTGTGTATTCTTAGAAATTTCTTCTGCTATATTCAGCCTAAATCTGAGATCCAGATTTTCTGCCTTCCTTGTATAGTTAATTCCTATTTGTTTGTGCAATTTTTTGAACTTCAGTATTTTCAAGATTGGCTTAAAAATCAGGCTCCTTTTTCAGATGCCTGGTGGGTGACTTTAATATAGGATGAAAATATTGCTACAGTGTTGCTGGTCTTTGGAGATCACTCACTAGAAGCGAAGACAGAAATAAAGATTATTTATTAAGAGCTCACGATATATTGTAAGAAAGGCAAGAAATTATCATAGAGCAATAAATTGGATAAAATGGAGAATTTTTGACTGTAGAAGGGTTTATATATATATATATATATATATATATATATATAATATGCAGATAAATGTAAGAGTTACTTTCTGATTTCAGTCATTAAGCAATTACACCTGATGAGTAAGGAGAGAACAGAGGGTCAGCTGTACTTTCTCAATTATATAGACAGTGACTGGGCTTCATTCATCATGGTAACTAAGATCTTCACTGTCCATGCTTTAGTTAATAAGATGTCCAGGACACGGAGTTGTAGCTTTACTCATTTGCCAACCCAGTCAGAGAGAGGGAAATAGAACTCTGAAACACGAGTGACTGATGTTGCAATGGATATGTGCTTGTCATTGACAGCAACCTCCTACTTTATATATACTTTATATAGATTTTAAATGAGGTTTGTTGAAGATATCAAGGGGGTCAGGTGTAACCATGGTACGTACTACAAAGCATTAATTCCAATTTATTTGGGATTTTTCTCATGTTTATTGGACATTTATATGCTTATAATGTGTTATGAAAATCTGAATTTTCAGGGAAGATACACAAATAAAGATATCCTCATCTGAAAAAAAAAAAGTAGATTCAAAATTTAAAAAAAATGCTGTGGAAACATAGAATTCACTTTAAGTGCTAAGAGATACTAAAGCCTTCATAAGACCTGCAAATATGGAAAAACTGATAAAAGGATTCATGTTTCTGCAATACTTAACACATAGGAAGCTAATATGGAGTTGTTAAGACATTAAACACTGAAAGTGCTTCAGGTGCTTTTGATGAGGAGCTTCAAAAGTTGAACCATTTTCCCCCTGCCCTGCAGAAATTTTGTAATTTCTATCATTCCCCAAGTCAGCTCAGTGTGCAGCAGCAATGTCTGCAGGGGAGCTGTTTGGGCTGCAAATCCCCATCACCCATGGCTGGATCACGACTTGGGTGTTGGGAATGACCCTGTTAAGTTCTGGAAGATGCCACCAGCAGCTCCTCCACTTGCTGCCGTTATTTTCTGACCAGTTGTTTCTTTCCAGCTGACTGGTGAGTGCCGAGGGGAGCCAGGGCAGAGGTCCCAGTGAGTCTGTGGGGCTCAAGCTGAATGGCCTTGCAGCAGGATGTGGCGTGTGCTTTCTACTGCAGGAGAAACGAGCAGTGTGCTGTGAAAATTAATTGCACCCTTGAATGCTACAGCTCCAAATTAGATGATTTTTAAAATTCTCTTTTACCAGCAAACCCACTTAAGCATCACATAGATGGAAAATTCTTATAAGATGAATATGCAAACATCTCCTCCTTTCCCACAGTCAAACCTTGTGAGATAATTTGGGGTTAGAATGGTATAAGCCTTATAATAGGCTTAAGACATTTCATGCAGGACATCCATGAGTCATTAGCTCATTGTTCTTCACTGATGTACAAAATCTTTCCCTTCATACAAGATATTTCTTAGCTGTCTATTATGTTGACACCTAAGCACTGACTCTTCAGTGTTCATGCCTTATGTAACAGACAGCTTGGAACACTCATGCAGATAAGCAAGGGATGACTCTACAATGCTGCTCATACTTTGCACTATGCATGCACTGTTTTCTTCACTGTAAGTAGATAAAAAAGCAAAGGTATAACCTCCAGTGAAATCAGCCCTGCTCTGGATGGCATCCCAGCAGTACTTGGGAACAAGAGAAACAAATGTGCTTTTGTTCTCACAGAAACAACGTCACAGCCAACAAAACTTCAGCTGTTCTGCCTCTATGCTATTCTGAGTTTCTAAGAAATGCATATTTCACCTGTAAAACATATTGGGGTAATTTTCTGGTCTATGCCACATTAGCAAAGCCTCATATGAAAAGAGATGTTGGTATGAGTCATGGTACTTACAAAATGTTACAAAAAAATGTTTGAGAACACATGAGAAAGCTCACGAGACCAACAGCAGTTACAAGAGAAACACTGAAGTACTTTTAGAAAGAGCTTTTAGAAGAGAAGACGGAGAAATGAAAAGATAGTACACTTCAGTTACACACAGTCGTACTGCATACTGAAAGGTAGTGATTGAATCCTTCGGCTATAAAGAAAAATGCATGGAAAGAAACATTCCTTGGAGGCTAATAAACAAACCCAACACTTCTGGTTTAGGAAGTCCCAGGCCATTCTAAGGTGAAGGCATATCTTGCAGAACTACTTCTGTGCTCAACCTGTTCTTTTACAAAACCCCAAGTATCTCCTCTTCTTAGATGAACATTCCATCTGACCTTGAATGGTTCCTGTTCTAATTTTTGCCCTTCTCTCAAATAATACTTTGTGATAAAAAATGGACTCAACAAACACATTGCTTCATCTGTCACTGAGGCAGTCAAGGAATCAGGCCACTGTGATGAGTGGTTTGTGTTCAAGTGATCTATTTTCCTTCTGCTCTAAGACTGCACTTTTTTTTTTCCCTTTTGCGGCTTGCCTGGCCTTCTCCTACATGTATCACATCTTACTAGATCTCAGAGATCTTCAGGGCTGTTTGCTGATACACAGGATGCCTAAGCTTTCTGGTACAGGCCTGTATTCTGGAATGGAGAATTTCTTTTTTCAGTAGTCTGGACGTTGCAGTTTGACTGCAGAGTACATTTTGATCCATTCTTGGATATTTGTCTCATGTCAGTCTTTCTAGCACACTTCAGAAGAATTGAGGTTCCTTTTTGTTCATCAGCCAGACAGAAGGAAAAATGTTATGAATAGTTCTAAATGTTTGTCGTATGTGTTTCATACAATTCTCTCCAGACCTTTTCTTAAAAGGGTCATGAAAATTTATTGTCCAATGGTCTCAGCATTCTGCCGTCTTTTATCTTTCTAGAAGGGTTACAATTCTGTATTCTTATTCACTTGTCTTTCATTTAATTCTACAGTTTCTGCCTGGATAAGTTGTCAGTAATTTCAGTCCATTTCTTGCAGCACACATCTAAAATAATAGTTCTGTTCCCTCGGAGCATGGGCTGAAAGCACTCTGGAGCAGCTTGCTTTTAAGAAATACCCTCCAGTGAGTTATGGCCATGTTCTACTCGAAAGGCTTCCTGCTCCTGAAAGAGCTGGGTGAACTTTTCAAGCACAAACATCACTGCAAGACATTCCTTTCAATTTGAGTCTACTTTTATTCCATTCATGTTAGTGTCACTGATAAAAAGTTAAGGCTGTCCCTTTCATAGGACAGTGCTTCAACTCTTGCCCCTGTGTCATCACTTTTGTCTTTACCTTTTCATTCACATCATAAGCGTTTTAGAATAGGTCACTGGTTCTCTGACATATGGGGCAAATGCATCAAGAGGAAGAAACCATGGTTGTTTCATTCTTTGGTCAATCAGTGCCTCACAGGTTCCAAATATCTGTGATTTATGGGGGATATGTTGAGGTTTTGAGATTGGTTACAGTGTTTCTGAATTGATTTATTATCTTCACTTAGGGTTTGTAATGATTTTGCCTTTCTAGGGTCTGTATACCAATGTTTCCACAAATAATCAACATTTCATATTTATCCAGATCTAGATATGCTGACTAGCTGTTTGAAGACTCCGTGGTCCTAATTGGATACCGCTGTCTCTTACCCGGCCTCTGGATTTCTTGCAAGCTGTTCCACTGCTCCATTCAAGGCCTGCCTTGCAGGCTGTTCATCCCTTCTTCCAGCAGCCAAACACTGATGCAAATACCTCCCCATTCAAGTTGTTGTCAGTATTGTTTTCCAGATGAAACACTTGGAAAAAAATTTGCCTTTCTTAAACTGCCAATAGTGCTTACATTTTATTTTTCGTTTTATTTACCTCTTATCTATGTATTTCTGCATTTGCTTTTGTAGCACTTTAATACATCTTTTCTTACAATTTCCATATTTATTTATTTATATTATTTGCTGCACTAGCTCTGTGCCTGACTGATATGCTCTATATTTGGTTCTGAGCTTATTTACTAGCTCTGCGTGTTGCTCTTAGCTGATTTATTATGGGCTGTCAGAGTATTCCCATTTGAGCTCCTTCATACTTCATGGCCATGAATAATCTATCCCAATATTGGTTCAAATTTTAAGATTTGATCATTAGTCAGCCATTTTGCACAGGGTGACAATATATTTATTTTGTACTTTTCCTATGGAGATGTAAGTACAGTCTTTAAATAAGAATCATTTAGACTGAAAACAGTTTTGGACCATTGCTAGGATTTTACATAGATACTCCTGGTCTGTTATCAAGATGGTCAAGGCATCCAAACTTAAGAGAGCTTTTGTTATCACTATGAATAACATAGTTGTTCTTGCTTTGTTCAATTTCTATCTTCATTGTAATTTCATCATTTGTGTTTTGTGGTGTGAAAATTTCCATTTGCTATAGACTTCTCTGTCATAGCTAGACACATGGAGGTGGGGTTTTAATACATCAAGATCATTATGTTTTGACTAATACTTGTGTGTTTCTTTTACTTTTACACATTTACTTGTGGATAAATGGTTGAGGGAAGGGTTGGTTTGTCCTGTTAGTGCTTGCACTTATCTGCAGGAGCCAAGTTTAGGTACTAATTTTATTGTTAAAAATGAAGGTAACATTCAGGTTTGACTCCTGCTTTAATATACAATACTCTTTTAAATTCATGGTTTACTGGTAGTAAATATTTTAAATTCCCAGCATTATCTTATTTATTAAAATAATATGATACAATATGGTGATTTTTATAATGGAGTTGTCTTTTATAATTTGGTTTAGCTAGACTCAGTTTTAACTGAAAGTGTGAAAGTTCACAGATGTGATTTTTCCAAGATTACTTCTCTCCTCTGTGTTCAGTGGCCATACTTTCTTGCCTATATATTTCACCCTCATTCCTATATTGCTTCCTCCAAAAGTACTGGTAGTCAATTCCAGACTGACCATCATCTTCACTCCTAATACCTCTCTTCTGGGGAGTGGGAGATGCTAGACCTGATGAGAAATTTTAATTGGAGACTGCAGGAAAAGACTCTGATTTTAGTAGTTTGGGATAAAGAGAAGGAAACCAGTATCAACTGAAGATTATATCTTGTCAGATAAACTCCAGTGATCAAAAATGAATGTTTATTTCAATAATTGATTTTAAATAGCAATGACTTCCACCCAACCCCAAATTGTCTGTCATATGTTTCAATCCTGTTGTTTAACACGGCTTTGCAGACTCTCAGTGTCACTCTGATCTTTCATGAGTGTTTATACAAGCACAAGCCATTACCTTGAATTCCACAAAACTGTTCTTCTCTCTTGCAGGTCATTTTTATGGATTCTTCATGCAACGCTGACAGCCATCATTATTTTTTGTCTACATCAGTCCCTTCTGAAACACATAGTTTCCTATGGTAAGCTGTAGTCCACTAATTCCATTAACTTCAGGCTGGGAGCATTGAAAAAAAAAGTTGGCTTAAAATCTTCTTTTATTACTCAAAGTAATTTCTTGCATACATGACAATTCTGACAAGTTAATTTTTGTTTATTTTAATTGGAGTTTTAAGTTATACAGGCACCTATGATTAATCTGTCACCCTGGACATGTAAATTATACAAATTTAAAATTTAGAGGACTCACTTTAAATATAATTTCATCAAACTTCTCTAAAATTGTCCCCAGCAAAAAAGCACAGCATATATTTTACAGCTATTTCTAATATACACTCCCATTAATAGGGAGCAATACAAAAATAAATTGAGGGCATGCTGAGCTATAAGACAACATTTAGATGACAGAGAATTGATTTTCTATAAAGCTGAGAGATTTTATAAAAAAGTTAATAAAATCTTCAGGGAACAATTTGCAAATAAATATGTGAAATTGGATGTCTCTAAGTCACACATCAGTTTGATCTTCATAAACTCATTTGCTTGTTGATGTTGTAAGTGATCATTGCTCAGTCTTCTCGAAAACATCAAATGGGGCATGATAATTATAGCAGCAGCATTATTAGGGCTGGACCTCCTGGAAAGCTGGAGCTGAAAGTCTGCATTTCCTGTTGGAGTTCACCTTGCACATCCATAAAAAATGGACGCAATCTATTCTCTTTAATGGGCACCAACAGAAGGCTGATCTGGGACCCTTGTGCTGCTGAACTGTGGAGGGTGGAAGCGGGACAACCACCTTCTGTCACTTCATCACACTCTCCTGGCAGGAGGGCAAGACCCAGGTTATGGCATAAGCTGTACCAGGGTTACCCCAAGAGAAATGCTGGGTGGGAACAATTCCTTCCCTGCTCCCCCTTTCTTCTTTGCTAGGAGTAAGCCACAGCAAGAAGAAGCACATACTTTTGACATGGCCATTATGAGCAACATGGAACCGTACTACAGGATAGAACATATTTTTTCAAAGTTTAATATGAACTAAAGGCAGTCTATGAATTTTGTCGTAAGAGGTTGTTGAGATGCAGTTATCAGAAAAAGAATTCTCAACCCAGTTTCTCAAAACAGATTCACTGAACAAGTAAAACTAACTTCAATCTTATTTTGCAATCCGACTGTATTATTTTAAGCAATATCACTGCCTTGAAAAATTTGAAGCAGGAGATAGATTGATGTGGACAGACATGGATATTTATTTCTTTAGTAACAAAGTAATTTGCAGCACTCTAGTTGCTGCTAGCAGAGAATATGTAAGTCATAAAGTGCAGTTAGGTGATAAATTTATTTATAAACTACCTTAGCCACTTCCTTCTTCTCTGCTCACTAATCATTCTCCCCCAGGAGTTACTCTAATTTTAATCCACCAAGCAGATAGGTATGCAGGGTAGATAAGAATAAATCCTTGTCTCCTGCAAACATAAGATTTTCAGCCCAAATTTATTCAAAACTAAAGCTCATCACAAATGTGGACCAGTCTAATCTGACATTTGAAATAAAAAATCCCCAACCATTGAGATATTGTTTTGTTGCCCTGAAAACCTGCAAGTAGGACCTATATCTCTTCAGAACATGGACTTTTTCAGTTTCTCACTTTGAGTCCCAGAAAGCCTTGATAAAACATCTATTAAGGCTCTGATACCTTAAAGCTTCTTTGGGTTCTTGTCAGTTGGCTTTCACTTCTTTATGCTGTTGAGTTCCTGGTGAGGGAGGCATATAGCTTTTTAAGAGAAGAGTTAGAAACTACCTGTTTCAAGCAGCTCTTTCAGAAACCCAAACCATTATTAGAAATTTGTTCTTAAATTTCTGGTGCACCACATGATACCCAACACATGCTACCATAGTACCTTCCCCTAGATTAACGTGTCACATGCCGACTAACAAGTCATGATATAACTGCTTTTCCTCTGTGAACAGGAAGCCAAAAATGGAAGAAAAAAAAAGAGAGAAGTTCTAGACAGAAATTCTTCTGTCTTACAATATTCAAAAAAGAGCCATTACATCCATTCAGAGAGTTCAGCTTTCATACCTGTCCCTTTCAATGGCTGAACTGTTGTATCTCAAATTTAAACTGTTGTATCTCTTACTTATGAGTTTGTAATATGAGAGAATTTATGTTTGAAATAAAAGCAAATGTTTAGAATAAAAAAAAATTAGAAAAATAATTCTTGCAACACCAGGCTATTGTTTTTCAAATTGGTTCAGAACATTGTCAGAAGACAGTGCTCTCCCTGTACATCCTGGTCTCAGTACAGGTTACTCAGTGCCTCTTCCATCTGCCTTATGACTGCAAGCAAATCCAAGAGCTAAGCAGAGAAGAGGGATCACTTTGTAGCCAATCTCTATTTTGCATCAGCCATCCATAAATGTTGTTAATTGCTACTTAGCTGCTTGATCCAGATTGTCAGGAACTTGGAGTGAAAAACTGAACAATGAATCAATTTGTGGTAGATATTGGAGAGCAGTTCTACACTGGCTTCTGAGAAAAAAAGACACTCTAAAACCCTGCAAAGGGAGCTGTCTCATAAATATCACCAAAACCCAGGAATAATTCTGTTTTCCTGAAAACACTTTTTTCCCTACTCCTTTTTTCTCACAGAAATCTGTGTCTCTAATATATAGCTAATAAAAGAAGTAGACATGGCTTAGGCTGTATGTAAGGCAAAGTTTTACAGAAGTCAGGCAGAGTGACTTTCCATAGCTCTAGCACTAAATCACTACCCACCCATGATCATTTTATAGCATACATGCATGCTGTTTAGTTAAGGGTAACGCCAAGCAGGTGAAAAATCTTTAAAAAAAGAATTAATCCCAACTTAGTGCCTTAATGATGAGGGAAGTAATGCCAGAGTGCTGCCTTTTAATGTGATAACTTTGGTGATAACATGAAAACAGCCATTCTCCTGTGAGAACAAAATGAGGAGAGGACCTTAGTCAGCTGCTGGAGCAGCTTCACAGCTGTCTGCAGTGCCATTAGAAGCATGGCCATGAGATTTGTCTCCCTACATACGTGTACATATGTACCATGATGCCTCCTACAAAACAGAGAACAGTTGGGTGTTGCAAATCAGTTTCTCACAGGAGGAGGAATCGATTGTAGGATAGCTTTCACTGTAAATAGTTCATTGCCATTATATACTCCACCTGAACATAAACAGCCAATAAAGACACCCAGGAAGTCCTATATTCCAGGAATCCTGACATGACCCTGGCTATCCAATGCCAAGGAATGGTTTTCTACACCAAGAACTGGCTGAAGAGCATGATGATACAGAAATTTTCCTGTGTCCAGGTTTCCCCAGGCAGAGGGCTGGGATTGTGTGTTTTTTTCTTACATATGGTACCCCTGTGCCAAAAAATCTCTTCCTCGAAATGTTGTTGGCACCAGCTGTGCTAGCAGCTGAACAGGGTCAGGGGCCAGGCTGGGGAAATACTCTTGGGACCAGAGGGTGGCCTTACTCTTCTAGTAGTAGTTTATTGGCACAAAGACAGATTTTTTGGTCAATACTTTCAGATGGCTGTCACTGTACTCCTGGGACAGCACATGTACAACAAGGTGGATCCTCATCTGGCCAGACAGAGAAGAGACTTGGAAAGAGGTGACAAGATGAAGGGGTGTCTAAGGTGAGATGGAAAAAAGATGGAGGAAGGGAGAATTTGGAGGTTAATAAGAAGGAGAGAAAAGATGAGAAAACAGGATCAGTTCCAGTAATTGTCTCCTCTTTCCATCCTCTTCAGCCTGTTCCCTAAAGACAATCCTATAGCCACCCATCCTCCTCTACCTTCCCACCTTGTACCAAAGGAAGATTGATCCATTTGTCTTGTGATTGCAATCAAAATGAATTTTGCACTGCTATCTGTGCACTATTTTATCACTGGCACTGTTTATAACTTCACAGCAGAGTCAGCAGCCCCACTGAGAGAGAGGCCTCAGAGCAGAGCCCTCAGCACCCTTGTGGCAGGGCACGGGCTGGTGATTCCCACCTCAGGGGTACGAGTGGGGCCATTCTGCTGCAAGAGGATACAGTGCAGCTGAATTTCAACAGACAGCTGAACGGTTTTGTTGCTTTTTTTTCTTCAAATTCTTCATCTTTATTCATGTGGAAATTTATTATTTTTGTGAATACAGAAGGAAAAAGCCCATTTGAAAGCTTTTGCTTTCACTGCAGCGAAGTACAACATGACAGACAAAGAGATGAATTTCCATGGCTAAGCGTAATGTGTATGTTCGCTGCAGACCAGCTCCAACCAGTACAGGAACAATATGTTTGCTCTTCAGGCAAATAGAATTTAGGTATGAAAAATAAAGATGTCACATCCGTACAACTACAGCAGTAGGCACCTTTATCACTTTTCTGATTATACTGTCATCTGGAGGAAAAAAAATAACTTTTTATTCTTAATCAGCTCCTAAGTTAAATTGTAAACTAAATATGCATTAAACTGTGCTCTCATTCTGCAGCTGGATAGCCTTTGTGTTTCTGTAGCCCACTCTTTCTTGCAGTTTCTAATAATTCCTTCGGAGATAAATTTCTTAATGAGAAATATGCTGAGATGTAAATCTATAGCTTTGCTTTGATCAAAAGTTTCAACCATGGATGGCCAGAAACTTCTTGAAAAAACGATCCATCTTTATATTCCATACTAGCTGCACAGTAGTGGAAAATCAAATCACTAACAACAGTTTTATTAATTTTAATGTGATAAAGTCTAATTTATTACTCTAATTTGAAATCATTACAGTGATTCCCTTTGAATTCCCTCTGAATCTTCTTCTTTTTAAGACTTACTAGCAAACGTGCCAAGGCCTTTCATTAGCACAAATTAGAGCAAATGCAAGGATTTGTACTTCAATAAATTTTCACGGATGCATGAAATTGCATGGCCAATAATTGCAGCCAGCTCAGTTATTTCAGCAATTATACTGTGTGCAGAGGAAATTAAACGAAGCCAGTGCAAACTCCAATCTGGACAGTTATCCATAAACAAAGAAGAATCCTGCTATACTCAAATGAGGGCTCTCAAGAGAAAAACCTTGGTAATTTTATTTTTGTTATCTGACTTTGCACCTCATACACCATGCTGTAACACGAGCTCAGTTCTGGCACGGATTTCAAGAGGCACTCCCTCTCTATTTGTAAAACCATGACTCATTGAGGGACCTTTAGAGTTCCTACAAGAGTTTTCAGGAAGCTGAGATTTCTATAGCCTCTAGTAACAGTTTTCATTCTGTTCTCCCAGGTTTTTAGCAGAGCGTTGTTCTTTGCCCTGCATTGATGCAGTTTGTGTACTGCTGATACAAACTGTTAAACAGCTGCTGTGTTCCACTAGAGAGCTTCTCTTCTACTGCAATAATATGACTGAAACACAAATCCTTACTGCTAACAAACAAATCTGAATAACAAGGAACCAGCAGATGAAAACACACAAATTAGCCAGACAAGTAAGTGCAAGCAGGGACCGCAAAATCTGATGCACAAGAGCAAGTGAACCTGGTCACTCAGCACGTGCCAGACCCTGGGTCAGAGCAGGGAAGTTCCTATGTGGAAAATGGGAAAGAGTTCAAGGCTAGACTAGATGGGCCTTTGACCAAGCAGGTCTAGTGGAAGGTATTGTTACAACCCTCCCCTAAAGGCAAGAGTAGCACAGTTTCTAGGTGATAAATCCCTTGGAGTGGATTAGAGTGAAACAACACTGAATGATCAGTGTTTATAAATATATGTATGTAGGGTTTATATAAGAACAATTCTATTGCAATTGAAAGCAGGTAAGTAGTCATTTTGGTTATTATCTATTCTAACGTAGCAATATGAAAGCATAAAAATATCACTTAAGCAAGTATATAAGGGAAAAGAAAGAAATAAGGAGAAAGAAAGCATAAAAGTAAAAACATATCACCACCCATGGCTCTCACAACGAGACTGACTTGATTGTTGCAATTTAGATGTGCATTTGTTGAAGTGATGGTTGTTGAAGTGATGGTCACCATCTTGATGCATCAGATTGGAGAAAAAGCCCACAAAGCACAAAGTCTGATGGATCCTCAGTAACTGAGGTTCATGTGGGAACACCCATGTACTTCTTCTGGGCAGGGGGAGCTTTCAGTTCTCTGGTAGAGGTCTCAGAAATGAGTCTGAGGGTACTTTGGGCGTTTTTGATGCTTTATGACACCTTCTAAAACAGGACAGCTGGCTCTCACATCAGTGCAGTTGAACCAGTTATGCCCCATCAGAAGGGATGAACACCCTCTGGACCTTCCACAGGGGAGAGGGGGAGTTTTACCACTGAGTGATTTGTGTAGGGGAAGGCCAATGGCATCATAAAAAGCACCATCCCACCTTGCAGGATCTGCCTCTTATTAGCCTTAAAGCCCAGCTTGTAACCTCTGCTGATGATTGTTCACCCCCTCTGTTTTGTGAAGACCAGAGTCTTGCCATTACACACCCAAAAACTCACCTCCTCCCCGTCAGGGCATGCAAACCTGGCCTCAGCAAAGCACCCTGCCCCTCCACAAATGGGCAATTGTTTTCAGTCATTAACCATTAGCATTTCAGTCTCTCACAGGTGTCCCTGCTCATAGCAGGAGGTTTGGAACTAGGTGATCTTTAAGTTCCCTTCCAACCCAAACCATACCACGATTCTATGAAAATACAGGTTCACTGGCAGAGCCCAGCATATTTCTGCAGCAGCCACCACTCTGCCTGGTGTCACAAACCAACCAGGTCCCTCACCATCAGCCTGCATGCCAACCTCTCAGCCAGGCAGAGCAGTTTGGGTGGGCAGTGAGTGATACATTCATCCTGCTGTCTCTGCACTGCTGCAAGTGCTCCCCACAGCTATACACACAGATCTAAATGCATTCTGGAGCAGTCTCAAGCACTCTGTTATTATTCCTCTTGCCTGCAGCTCATGCCAGGGACACGGTGTTTAGGCACTGATAATGAATCAATATCCAAATCTCTGGTGCAAACCAGCCATGACAGTTACAGGGAAAAGCAGTATCGGAGAGAAGGAAAAAGCAAACATGAAATTTAAAAAAGATACCAACAAAAATGGGGTGTAAAGTGTCAGGGAAGCATCCCTTCATCCTAAAATACTTACTGAAATGGAAAGAATCAGCAGTGATTTTGCCATGGGCTTCAGTCCAACTCATTACCTTACCCTTAATTGCCTTCTAGGATGGCAAACTTCAGAGGATGCACATCCTCGGTAACCTCAGTAATCTTCAGATGTCCAGAGAGAGAATAAAATCAGAGGCCAGGCGTAAGGAGCACCTGTGGCTGACTCTGTCATGGGGACTGAATCTGAAGGAAGGATTGCTGTGGACATGCCTGGTGAGGCCAGCAATGAGGAGAAGGTGCCTGGGGGAGTGAAAATGGTGGTAAGTGGTGTGAGGAGAGGCATGCTGGTCCACAGCATATACCAAGTGTGCTAGACAGCTCCATTTTCCAAAATATCCAGCCTTTCCTTTTCTGGGACTGTAACTGGACATACCATCAGGGATAGAGAAAATTAAGTTGTTTGAGGTCACTGCTGTTTATTCAACTTCCATTCATTCAAAAATTATCCAGTGCATGGGACAAGCACTGCTCCCTGGTTATTCTAACTCTAAACTCTCATGCTAGCATGCTTGCACCATTGTGTGTTACCTTCTGTATCTGGTATCATGTTCCTTGAGGAAATTACTTATTTTTCAAAAGCATAATGATATTTGCTTCAAAAATCATGAGCAGGTGAAAGTGAAAGTGTGTAAAAAGTACTATCTTGAAAAGGAAACATTTTTGCAAATGTACTTTCACAAGTGTCCAAAAATCCACTTTTCATTGCAATAACTCAGATGTGGCTTCCATACAGAATCTCTACAAAGATGAATGAACCCTTCTACTTGTCTGTAAGTGACTTATTGTCTCCACACTAATGCTATATTTTATAATGGATGAAATTAGGGTTAAAAGAAGGCTGTGTATAATTGCCAGCAGTGCTTGGCATAAGTACCGGTTTGTCCCACCTCTGTACATCAGTCCCAGTACTTTAAAATGCAATTAATACCTGTCTCGTTATTAACTGTTAATATTGATATCAAAGAAAACAAATGCAGAGTTAAGATGAAAAGATACTCTGCAATGGTTCATTAACATTTTTCTTGTCTATGGACCAAAATATAAAGGATTTTCTCAAGGATGACTTTACCAGAATGGAGAAAAAGCATCTCTGTATTTGACCTTATGACTATGACCTTCATAATTACACGTAATTAGGAATGTAATTGAGATTTGTCTTTCAGAAAGCAACATTAGTACTTGCTGGGAGTTCTGTTCTTTAGCAACCTGTTCTCTAAATTTATTGTGAGATTGAAAGTTACATTGCATGCTGATATCTACTCTTTTAAACATATTGTGGTAGAAATCAAGAAGCATAATCAAGTCTTATCTAAAATGCTGAAACCTGCAGATGTCGTTCCATTGACATCCTAGTAGTTTTTCTCTGCTCTGGGTTTCTTCATCTCCTGTACAATCCCTCAAATGTTTCCTGCTGCATTTCAGTGTTGGAAACTTGAGTGGAAGAAGGAACTACACTATGGTTAATAGTACACTCTTTCTCTTCACACTGTTTCTGTAATGATAAACATACTCAGAGTCTGACCCTGAATGGATCTGGGAACTATCAAACAAATATGCTTTCAAAAAACTCCAAACAGTAGAAGTGCTCTGTCACCATGCATTTCAGTTTTCTTTTGTTCTGAGAGTGAATCTTTGTTCATGTTGATCTAAGGATCGGATCCTGCTGTTTTAACTTCTTAAAATTACGTATTTGAAATTAACTTATTTTACATAGTGCGTATTTTTTCCCTACATGTTTTCAGGAGATTTGTACATAGAATTAATGATCAATGCAACAAAAGTGAGACACAGAGCATGGATTAGGGAAGATAATTTTCATTTTGGATGAT
This sequence comes from Lycocorax pyrrhopterus obiensis, assembly GCA_014706295.1. Lineage (NCBI taxonomy): Eukaryota > Metazoa > Chordata > Aves > Passeriformes > Paradisaeidae > Lycocorax > Lycocorax pyrrhopterus. The sequence continues at coordinate 10,969,020 of JACSVZ010000015.1, forward strand.
TTCTAACAGAACCTGCAGTAATTGAAAGCCTTGTAGGTAAGTTTATAGAAGTTTGAATTTCTGAGTGATGCATATCAGTCTCAGTGATAAATGACAGAGAAGAATGCAGCAACCCTGGTGTTCTGCATGAAAAAATTTAATTGGGGCCCTTTTGGTGGCAGCTGAAAGATTTCAATAACTTTAAGAATGGAAAAGATACAGAAATAAGGGCTAACATCACAAAAAAACCTATTTTTTTCAAGATATAAGGCCTGTAGATGTCATAGACAGAAGATAATGTAACAGGTGGGATTGATTTGTCCAAACACAAGCAGTTAGGGATTGGATTCAGTTTATATTCATATGAAATATTCTACATAAAGTGGTACAATTCAGTTGTGTAAATGTTAGGATCTTCTGCTATTTGAGGTGCCTGCAGCTATTCCAAATGATTTCTTACTGCCCCTCCAGAAGGACACAGGTTTCCTACAAATCTCATGTCTTCCTGCAGAACATCTCAGAAAATGTCAGCTTCCCATTTTAGGTGTCTGATTAAGAGATGTCTATTTTGGGGTGAACTGTACTGCTTTGTGGCTCCACTGGGTGCACTGAATTCACTTCTGAGGACCAGCATTGGACCTGACTTAGCTGGTTCACATATAAACACCTGCATTACAGAAACCTTAATTTAGAAGTCTTGCCTGGACTTAAGTCTGACCAGTATTTGGTGTTCAACACAAAAGGGTCCGTTCAGTTATGTTTGTCAGGTGAAGGGCATAGAAGGGCATATCCTGGAACCCACGGAGACGGGTTCCGACTGAGTTTTAGACATCTAAGGTGAGGTAGACTGAATCTATTTGCCTTTATTATTTGGAAAGTTAAGGTGCTACATGAAGATAACACTGAACAAAATTTGGAAAAATGCTCTAGGAGAACTAAACTGTTTTTCCTTCTGTTGTAGAGCTGTTGAGGATGGCAACATGGATAGAGATTATCTGTGAGGGAGAAATCCGCAGCTGTAGTGGCTCTATCTCTGGTCAGCACTAGAGGCCTCGTTAACTGAGGGCAGAATCAGATTTATGGTCTATTTACATCTGCAGAACCATGTTCATTTATGGTGCAGCAATAAACATATTGTACTCATCTCCCAAGATTTACCACCATCTACTGGTTGTTTGCAGTCGGTTTTCCCAAGGTTATTCTTACTGATTTTAAACCCTTTCTGCTTGTGAGCATGTGTCAGACAAAGTGATTTACAGCAGCCTTTACCCAGATAATAGTACAGTGCCATAGATCCTTTGTCAAGGCTTCTTGACCTTTTTTTATTTACAGTGTCCAGGGCTGAAGGATCACTTACATGTACATTTTGGTTATTGGAGATAAGGACCCTGACAATTTTGTTCACACACTGCTAACTTTATTGAGTTGTTCTCTGTGTCATGGTGTACAGCCCATGCTATGAGAAGGACATGGATTTTTGAGGAAGAAGAGTAGTTATTCTGTTTTCTCTGGACTAAAACTTGCATGCTTCCAGAGTTCTACAGAAAACTCACTAGAATTTTGTCATCCTGTTCTAGCCTTTTGGGCATGTTCCCAGCTAAAAGGGACAGAACTTCACTGGGCTTAAGTCTGTATGCTTCTACTGCAGAAACCTCAGGTGTGAGAGTTCATGTTCAGAGATGATCTGATTTAGGCTTTGTAATCTTTGGCACCATAATTCTGCCCTTCTCTCAGCCCCACCACCATATGGCACTCCCTGAAGAATAAAACAGGGCTTTTGCTGCCATAAAACCCAGTAAGAACAAAACCCAGGCAAGGTAGATGAAATATCTCTATAAGAACCTTCAAGAGCGATACGTTCAAGGTTCATTAAAAAGCATCTGTCACTGCCCCTGCCTCTGAGACACAGCCTGGGTTAACCTTTAAGAAGCATCCGTGTTTTCATTTCCTCTTCCCGCTTTGACTGAGCATGTACTTTTCACATCTCTATTGCTTTTAATTCAGCGACTAAGCTGGAGGATGAGGTTTATGTCTTGCTGCATAGTGTAGGCACAAAAGCATACAAAGCAATGTGCAATGAAGCACAGTCTCACTCAAAGCCAGCACAAAACTGCTCAGTCCAGAAACAAATGGAGTCAGAGCTACTTTCCTTTGAAGCAAAGGAAAAGAATTTATGTCAGGGCTCGAAATGATGCAACTTATTTCTCCCATTCTTCCCTGAAATTAGCCCTGCGCATTGCAGTGGCTGTGTAAAGACCCATTACATTGCCCGCCATCCATCACACACTGCCTGCTCTTAAATGACCCCCAAAGGGAGGCACAGCCAAATCATAGGTACTCAAAACCTTGCCTGTATTGATTTGGTGAAAAGGTATTAGATGTCAGTATTAGATATCACTTCACTGATATTTATAGACACCTAAATCAACAAATTCCATCTGGACAAATTTTATTCATGGTAATACCACACATTTTTTATTATTGAGCTATTTATACATTTATTTATTGAACTAAATATCCACCTTTTTACCTATAGCCAGTCCCTGTTATTTCCCATTTAAAAGTACAAGTCAATGCAAGAAGAAAATAATACACATCTGTAAAAGTGTATAGATTTATATCATTTTTTGGACAGGAGCCATAGCCTACCCTAGCAGAATAATAATCTATCACAGTAATGTTGGCTGGAAGTAAGTGAGAGAAGAAAGACTGAACGAGGATGCTGACCTGTACTAATAAGACTTTAGCTGTTTGCCTGTGAGCACAGAAGCACATGTAAGTATACAGAATAATCATCTTAGCAGTATCTGTCATGCTATGCTTTGGAAGGGCAGGGTACAAAGAATGTGTTCAGCTGGCTTGGAAAAAAAATGAAAAAGTCGATTCTTTATAGTCAGCAGAATTCTTTACAAAACTTCCCAAGGAGAAAGCAGATGCTGAGTAGCACAAAATTAATCTTGTAACATACTAGCTATAAAGTACAGTAACACAAATCAATACTGCAGCCCTAAACTATCAGCTGCTGAGCATAGGAATAGTCAGCTGAATTGTGTAGGACATACACTCAGCTCTCTGGTTTTTCACCACGCGTTTCTTTTTTAGTTTCTGAGTTAGAGCCTGTTGGAAACAGTGACAGAAACATGGCTTGGGATCAAGTCCTGAGCTATTGATTTATACTGACCAGTACCCGAGGAATACTGCATTGAGTCAGTGCTGCAGTGAAGTGCTGCTGGTTGTGTTATCCCACACCGGAACCAAATTGCTCTGTGCTAGAAGAAAGCCAATTGCTTTTGAACTGTATAATTTTAACACAACAAAATCTGACCCTCTAAGTGTAAAACTGCACACGGCAATTACTCGCTTCTGCAGAAAGCGAACTCACTGTGTGTTTAACGCTTCTGTCCAACAGCAGTTAGGTTACTTTTATAGCTGAGTGTGTAGCTCTTAATGCAGCAAACCCACTGCCTGTGGCAGCCACAGCTCTTCTGCAGTTGATGGCAAAGGTAGCCGTGTTCTGTGGCAGCTCAGCTTGCCAAAGCTCAGGGAACAGGAATTTGCTACATGAATTTTCCTACCCTGGACCCTGCTTCTCATTTTGGCTCACAGCCACCCTTCCTCAGTCCCCATGTTTGGCAGGTGAAGGCATGAAACAGGCATTCAGTACTGCAAATGAAGCAGTTCCAGGAGCAACATCTCCTCCTTGAACTGTTCATCTTTGAAGGCTGATATTTGCAATTGGAGAACATGGTGGATAAACACAACTGCAAAATCTATCTATGGGCTAGCAGGATTCATTCAACAAAGTCCCTTTGGCCCTGGCCACAAAGCCTGATACCTCAAAAGCATCTCCCATTTCTACCTTCTGAATGTCTCCATCATTTTCTACGTGGTGTGAGGGTCTGCTGTACCCTTCAGCTCCTGACCTGTTGTGGGATGACCCAGCAAAGAGTTGTATCAAGTTGAAGTAGAGCTAAACGAAGTTTAGTTTCTTGGCTGCTGAAACCTTGGAACAGGTTGCCCAGAGGAGCTGTGGATATCCCACCCCTGGAAGTGTTCAAGTCCAGATTGGACAGGGCTTTTTGAAAACTGGAGTAGAGTTGGAACAAGATAATCTTTAAGGTCCTTTCCAATCCAAACCATTCTATGATACTATGAAAACGATCGCTTCCAATGAGCCTGGTCACAGATTTTGACTATACTAAAAGTGTTATTTATAGCAGTCAAATTAAATAAGCTTTTGAAATATTCCTCTTTTACTATTTTCTATTGAACAATGGTTGGATGTAAAGGTTTTTCAGAGTATATGTTTCCATTGGTGTCCACAATTCCCTTCTGCTACCATTTCCCATGTCATACCTTTCTCATATGAACCCTTTTCTAATAAGCCAACAAAGCTAAACTTTAATGAAAAAATACATAAAGCTTATATAACAATTCTCCTTAATCAGCATCTGTTGATGAGTTTTGTATTTTATGACACTTTCCAAGTTTATATTTACTTACCATATCTATAAAAATAGTAATAAATCTCATAAATGTTCAGCACAGAGAGGAGAGTTGCTGTGAATTCCAAGATGCAGCTCCTGATTATATAGCACACAGAATGAAGAAGAATGCGTAAGTATCTCACTGCAAAATAGGAGCCATACCTGGGAACATATTTTTTGTTCTTTGTATCAGTGCTTTGCAAAGGCAATTAAGTTTATTGGTGCTTTATCAAGCACATGGGCATTGGAGAAGACATATTTTATTTGCCTGCCAGTACATGACTTTCAAGATGCTTCAGACACAGAGAAGACTTAAAAATTATTCTCTTTATTTTTCCCTGTGCCCCATTATAGTACTAATTCTCTGGGGGAAAAAAAAAAAAAAACAAAAAAAAACAAAAAAAACCAAACCAGATTTTGTAGTATAGTTACTCATTCTGGGGAGAAAAGTTTAGTTTGGTACCATTTTTCATATAACTTCGTAGAATTCTGACGTCATAAAACTGTAAATCCAGTGTCCTAAAAAAGATTGCATTTATTTTTTAAAAGAAGGCAAAGTTTTGAAAGAAACCAGAGAGAAAAAAAAAAAAAAAAAAAGAAGAAGAAAATAGTCAAACTCTGAACTTCATTATTTACTTAACTTTGGTTTAACTCAGCCTAAGACTTCTTGAGTCCCTGCCAATCCAGCCAAGTGTACCTGTGCATGTCAATGTTTCAGTGTGTAGGACATCAGCATTACAGACAGAGGATGCCAGGATAGACCCCTTTTTTTGTGGCCTTTCTGATGGCTACTCTCCGTGCCATCTGTCCCTCACTGTGACCACTCCACTCTGCTTCCGGAGGAGCTTTAGCAGCAGTGACCAAAATCATAAGCAGGGCTCAGATGCACTTGTCTCTTCTGTGTTTCTGCCTACAGCTCTGAGCTTGAATGGAAGATGGGAAGATAACACAGAATAATAATTGTGTTCTAATGTATAATTCTAACTGTGCTTTGCGATAGCAGCTCCTTGTAGACACACTGTAAGAGGCACACAGGTGCATAACTGCAGTTTTGTTTAGCCTTCAGAATGTAATATTTGATTAACTTTTTATTGGTTTTTCTTAATTTATTCCACCCGGTTCTTTATGACTTGCACAGATTTAATGTAAATTTAACGTGCCTGAAGACCACTAAGGAACAAAACTGCTAGAAAAGAGCTACCACTACTTGATTGGTATCTGTCAGATTCATTTAGTTACTGACTTTTTAATTGGAATATAGTTTTTGCAATTATTCATGACCATTCATGCAGAATTTCATCTCTGTATTCCTTATTTAACTGAAAAGAGAAAGTAAGAAGATTTACATTTTAAAACTTTAACTGATGAGCTGTTAATTGACATACCACAGCCAGACTCACATAATTAATTTATGTATCAATCAGCCACCTAGTCATAGTCACTCAAATTATCATTGGGAGTTTTGCTTTTATTCTGAGTTGCTTAAATATGTAGGTGCAAACACATTTCTAATTTTTTGTCACAGAAACAGACAAGCATCACACCATGGGGAACACTGCTCTTATTATTTTAGGAATTGACATAGCCTGTGCAAATACAGAAAAATATCTAACTGGCAAATTCAAATAGTCTCATATTAAAGAAATATATGGGCCAATGATGGATAGCAGCCAAGGACATTAAAATATATAAGGTCTATTACCAAAATAAATCAGTTAATTACTATGTAAAAATCCAGTGAATGTATCATATTGTCCTGAACTCAGTTTTAACTAGTATAACCATTCTCTATTTGCACTGGATGCTGGAAATGGCAGGTCAATAAAGCAGAAACCTGTTGGATGCTTTTGCAAATATTGCAGAAACAAATATGCTGATTAACATTCCATCACAGTAGCCTGTCATCAAACCTGCTTGTAGGCATAAGTTGAGTGTGCTCCCACCATCCAAAATGGCTTATGCTTGTCCAGCCTTGTCCTCACTTCATCATGTCTGCATTAGCACTGAACTCCTGCAGCCACTGAGCAGGACCTTGGGGTACCAGACGTAGCAAATGCAGATAACAGGAGCTGTTCTTGAGAGCTTGTGATTTACTCCTCCATCTTCTGACAGTGAATGCTCTGCTTTGGCAGTGAAAGAGGCGTAGCCCCCCTCCTTCCCAGACCTCTTTGGACAACAAGGACTTGACTTTTTCCATTCGTCACATCTGTAATTTGGTTTTCCAATACTGACAGCAGTGTACTCTTGATGACACATGGGCCTTGAGAAAGCAGATCTGTGAGGGCCCCCTTGCCCCTGGAACTTTCTGTGAGTGTGAAATAGGGAGGATGGAGAGCTGGAGGCCAAGTAGGGCTTCAGGACTCTTCTAAGGGGATTCAGTGTCTCAGTGTCTGGGATGATGCCCATCTCCCGAGCAGGGCCGTGTTGTTTATAGCTCTTCATCTCCAGCCCTAGTCCAAGCCAGCTTGCTTTCAACAGTTGGCTGCATCAGTCTCAGGGTTTTGTTGGTGTGGGTTTTTTGGTTTTGTTTTCTGGTTTGTTTTAACTGTGGTCTCTGAACCCAGGGTATCTATGAATGATTACTGAGGGGTTTACAAAGTGTAGTTATGAAAACCAGAACTACCATCTATATTCATTGTTTTGGGTCCCCAGCTCCAACGGAAAAGAAGGAAGGTCCTGCTGGCCAGAGGAACCCCTGTCTTAAGGGCTGGTGGCATCCCTGCCTCCAAATGCTGCTCCCACTCCCCTCTCTCATGGCTCTTGTTGTGCACAAGGACTGATGAAACACCTTGAACCTGCCCTGTGCCTTATCCAGATGTGTCTTTAGCAATCATGCCTGTACTTTTTAGATTATATATAACTAATAAACTAGACTACTAGCTTTTTGTTAATTCCCTTGCAGAACAGATTCCCCAGTAACTGAAAATGACCTGTACATTACAGCCTATCCAGAGATGCAGACGGTTATGGGGTATCCAAGATCAATATCAATTCACAGAGGATGCTACCCAGGACCTGATGTTAGAAGTTTCATTTCTGGCTTTAATGAAAACTGCATTCTACATTTGGTCAACAAGATTTCTTGCAGCAATAAACTGCACTTTTTACAGCATGTCTGCTGTGGGAGCAATAACATACAAAGCTCCATACCTTGCTTCTTCACAGGAGCAGTCCCAGGTTATTAAAGAAACTCTGTGTACTAGCTGTACAAATAATTGTTCAAAGGTTATCTAATAACTGTTAAATATAATTAATGTAAATATTGATATATTCAATAAACAAAACGCTAATATTATTAAATATTAAGCAATTTCAAGAGTGTCCTGGGAACTTAATTAGTCTCCATAAAAAATTGATTCTTTTCCTCTCTAACACAGGGCATGAACAAACGTTCAGCTGTTTTGTATTAGAGAACTCAGCTGGTTTCAATGAACTTTAAAAATCCAGCCTGCTGCATGCCACTTTACTCTCACATCTTATTGCTGATGCTCAGGTATGAATGCAGGTGTAAAATTTGTTACAGATTGTGTATTATTAGGAAAGTCTTAAGTCCTGCAACAAGCTGGCAGAGAATTTGATGTGTTACGTTGAACGCCTCTTACCTTGTCCTTTGTGTGGGTCTTTAGTAGTGCAAATGCTTGTGCAGTGGCTTGTCACACAGTAACAGAAATGCTTTCAGATCACACATACAGAGACAAAAAGTTAAAAAAAATGTGTTGGCAGTAATGTGTAAAATTAATTGCCTTATAAAATCACAGAGATGTTGAGTATTTAATGCACAAAACAGTAATTAGGAGTAATGGGATATAAGGAGGAAAGATGATGTGTTGGACAGTTACCAGGATGTGTGTCAAAGCCTAATTCATTAGGCTGCGGAAGACAGTAATGCTGAATATGGTGGAACATTAAAACTTTTCAAATTAAAGGTATACCACTAGGCAAAGCACAAAAAAGTAGTCTCAGGAAAAATCAGGCTGTTCTGACCTTTTTGTTGTTGTTGTTGCTGTTGTTTTAATTGCAACTTATAAATTATCATTCAGAAAAGCAACAAAGTCACACAGGAACAAATGGGAGTGATAGCACCAGCTGGTTCTACAGCTAGAAAAGGTTATGACTGGTGACAGTTCTTGTGCTCTAATAGTTAGACTTAAGCAGGAGTGCTTATACCTTTGGGCTTAAAACATTGGTTCTCTGCCACAGGTTACCAGCCACTCTGCAATTCCTGTGTGAATTGTCCATGCTGGACTCAGCCACAGCCCTGTCAGTGGCAGCTAAGGATGTGCTCCATGGAAATGTCTGGAAGCAGGACAGAGCCACAGCTCTGAGGGGCAGGATGAACTCAGGCACCTGCTCTCTGCCACCCAGTCAGAACTCAGGTGAATTTGGCCGCTTCAAGAAACCTCAGATCCATGAAAGCTAAGTGGAAGAAAAACCCTCACCGTGATCTTCTTCTCTCCTCTGCCAGTGTAAGCTTTTTGACAGCAATGAATCAGAGTAGATGACAATATATTTTCTCCACCAAATAACGCATTTAGCCAAAATACTAATTTGAATACTTCAGTAGATAGGGTCTGTTTAAACAACAGAAAATGAAAAACGTAAAATGAATTTTCATGTAAGATTTTTTTTTACACTTATGATATGCTTGACTTTTTTTTTAAACATAATTTTTCAATTTTAAATTAGCAACAATTAGAAAAAAAAAGGTTGATGTTAAAGGCTATATAACCCATAAATGAAGCACTTCGTCCTTTATTCTGAAGTCAAGCACCACATTGTGGTTTATCCCACAATGAATCCTCTATTATTTATGCAGGTTTAATTCTGAATCATTGCCTCCAGCTAGGATGTGCAGAGTTTTGCTAACTGAACTTCTCCTGGCGTGCCGGCAAGAGCTGATTTTCTGTCTAGTAGATCAATCCCTTAAGTAGCTTTACCCTTTATCACCTTGGAAAGGGATCAGTGCCAAGCACAGGCCAAGCATTTATTTTCCATAAGTAATAAACTCATGATTATGGTGATCGTACAGAACAGGCTTTGTCTTCTTAGAGTTATCAAGGGGAAAGGCTGCACTGATTTATATTTTGTTAAGCAATGCTGCCGACTTCTTTGTAAACAGAGAAGTTCAGATGATCTGAACGCACCTGGGAACATATTCATCACTGGACTTGTAGTATTTTACCATTCCAGATCTATTTTAAATTATGAGCATATGCAGAATCTAGAAGATGGTTTCAGTGGGAAAGTAAGCACAGCAGATTAATGAGGGGTTTGCAATTTTCTAGTCACTCCTTTAGCATTCAGTTGAGTCTAAATTGGCCTCCTCAGGCTCCTGACTGAAAGTGCTATACAGAAATTATTTGCAGGGAACATTTACAGCAAATCTGTGGTACTTGACATTTTGTCTCAAACAATTTTTTTTTTCTCAAATTGAGCATTTTTTCTTTAGGAAGCCTAAAATACAAAGCCAGGTGCTATCTTACAGGCATTCAGAATAAGAATATCTGAGGGTTCCTCAAGATACTATTACTGATCTGTAGGTGGTTGTATATTTATGGTATAAAATACAATCATTGAATAATATAAGCTGAGTGTAACATTCGAGAAGTTTTCATGGTGTTTCAGTATTTGTGTAAAGCACAAAGCAAGCCAGCCACGCTTTGGCATCTGATAATAAAAATCTATGACTTAGAGTAAATAATAAAAAGTAATCTGCCTACTCACTGCAAATTAAACACAGAGCAGAAGCCTTAGGAAGATGTATATAGGAATAAAATTCATCAGCGAGCAATCCACACATAACGTCTTGAATTAAATCACCATTTTGAATGGACAAAATGATACACAGTGGCCAGTTCAGCACTATGGCAGGAATTCCCTTTTGTTTCTGCAATGAAGAATTAAAAGAACATTCTAAATCAGAGCAGCCATAAGGCTGAATAACCTGTGGGTTTGACCTCCTCTGTTCTCAATCCTTGATGATAATGCAGGGAGTTAAAACAACAATGTAGTTAGAATGCCTCAGCCTGCACACATTGTCTCTCTGTCAACATCTCAGAGAAATGCCAGCATGTCCTTACTTTATCAGAGAGTGTGCAGGCACGTGTGTGTTAGCAAATAATCTAGTAACAACAGATGTACTGTAATTATGACTGAGCTGATTAGAGTTCCAGGAAGAAATGACTACTTTTTCTGTAATGGTTATTTCCATCACAATTCAAAACTTAGTACTGGATTCAGCAGGAATCCTGCAAATGAATAACAACAGGACTGTATCCTTAAGCAGACAACATACATGGCAGTGCAGAGGGAGCGTGAGCTGCCATGGTATGAAGGCAGCCCGTGGTACTGACACCAGAGTCAGGTACTCCCTCGCTGCTCTTCAGAAGAGGCTGTCTGCTTTGATGGCTAACAGTAGTCCTACACTTGCCAGAGTATGCCTGCTGCAGATTTCAAAGGTGTGGTTTGACACCTCCAGCTAGAGATCTCTATTCTCTCTTTGCTTCTCTGAAACTTTCCCATGAAAGGGAAATTTTCTCAGCATTGGTTCCCACCCAGGTGGGTTCACAAAGAGGATCCCTGAGGGAGCAGGCTGCGCCTTTCTCAGCCGTGCCACAACATGTCGCATTTCAAAGGACAGAGCAGAAGAGAATAAAACCATAACACTGAAGTCAAGCAAGGACTGGCCTCTTCCTGAAACTCTTTACCACATTCTCCAGTGGTACAGCAAATGAGGCAGAAATCATCCTCAGGGTTTTATTTAAAAATGAGCACAGTAGAAGAAGCTTTGTATTTATAGAGGGTCTTTCTCTACTGTGGATCTCAAAGCACAGGAGAAGCCTCACTGCCCAGCGAAGGAGTATTTCTACAGAATAAACTCACAATGAAGTGTTTTCAATTTGCCAGCCTTTTCCCAAGATATAACCAGTAGACAAAATTTACAGTCTTCTTTATAGTCCATGCACTTTTAAAACATAGCCATGGCTTGTATCTACACAGTTGTTGCTGTATTCTGCTATGAATTTTTTCCAAAGCCAGAAGAAAAACTTCCTTTGCTGGTCATCTTAAAATAGATAACATAAATTGGATCACTGAGGCGCAGGAATAGAAGGAAAAGGAATTGCAATATTTCTGTGCTGCTGAATTCATGGCTGAGTTCAGTCCTAGGCTGATGCTTGGGCAGATTTTTAGATTCTTCCTTTGGATTTTGTTGTGAGTGCTAGAGGGAGTTAGGAGTGATGTGCAGAATGATCTTGTGCTTACAAATATTGCTTTTCAAAAAAACAGAGCTTATGAACAGTATTTCTGAAATATATTACATACTTTGAAGGTTTATGGATCCCCAATGTGCTTTATTTTAAGATTAGTAGGATTCTTTCAGGCAGGAACAATAAGAACTGTGAAGCAAGTGCACTTTCTTTCTAGAGAATATAACTCCTTTTTCTTCTATTTCTTAAAGTGACTAACTAGCAGGAGAAACATTTTAGAAGCTTAGATGTTATTTTAATCAAGATTTATGAAATTACTTTCATTTCCGAAGGCTTGCATTAAGTAGAAAGATGAGAGAAATAATCACTATTTTCCATTTAAATATCCATTTTGTCTTCTGAAGGGATTCTAGAGCACTTTACAAGCCATCAGACTTGGTGTGCCATAGGGACCACCTGGAATGCTGCCTCCTCTGAGGTGGAGCCAAGCAGACATTTTCTTACACTTAGTAGCAACCTACAAAAATTTATCACAGGAACCGAGTGTAAGGACTTAAAAAATATGTCTGCCTGTCTCCAAGCAGTGTCAAGGCCACAGAAGTAACTTGCCAACTTAGAAGTAACTAAGCCACCACAGCTTAGTTACTTGAGATTAGCACAGAAGGGAGGAATTTGCAACGGGAAGGTGCTAATTCCAGCCCTGATGGCGAGATCTGGTTAGCACATCCTGGTTAACCAAAGAATCACAGAAAATTCTGAGTTGGAAGGGACCCACAAGTATTATCAAGTCCAACTCTTAAATAAATGGTCCCTTTGGGGATCAAACCCACAACCTTTGTATCACTGGCACTGTGCTCTAACCAACCGAGCTAAGGCATCCAGCCAAAATTCCCACTGTGACAAACTGGGGAAGGAAGCAGCTGCTCATACACATATCACCCCAAGTTATGGGAATGGCATCTTTGCCCTGTGGAAGCCTGGAACTTGGACAGTATGAAGGTGGTACCTGCAGAAGAACGACTCTGGCCCCCAGTCCCACACGGAGAAGCCCAGGGTGAAGAAGGACACTGCTGGACTCACAAGTAGTCACTATCTTCTGCTTGATCTCTCTCTCTCTCTCTCTCCCTCTCTCCCCCCTCCCTGCCCTTCTTTTCTCTTTCCTTCTCTCTCTCTACCTCACACTTCCTGTATTATTGACTTTGGTACATGGTCTCGTTTGCACCTTAATTCAGGCAGCAGCATCTTTCACTAATGGGATAATAACACTGAGAAATATCGTCTCTGCCTAAAACTCATTAAGAGAAGCTGTAGTGCAGCGTTCCTGATGGCTCATCAGTCTGTACACACACTTAATGACTTGCAGATACAGTGTCCTTGGGCCCAAGGACTGCACTCCTGCCCAGATGTGCACCGACCTTCTGCACTGAGGGTTGTTCCTGTGCCACGGTGCTTGGGGACACAGGGCTGTCTGTTCCCTTCAGCTTCTTCTGAGGTGAGTCATGACAGTTCCTATCACTGAAAGAAACCTCATACATACTCTCCATATCCCTGTCTCTCAAACTCCCATCTCAGAAGTGCTTCCTCCTGGCTACCTTTTTTCTGTTCTATGTGGCTTATAAAACCTAAGGGACAATTTCAAGCATAATGTGGTACCTCAGCACAGAGCTGAATATCCTCCAAAAACTCGCTATCATTTAACTGTTCTGATCATGTTTCTAAAACGCTTCCTATCCCAATGGCTACAGGGATAGTTTCTCACTTGTAGATTACATATGAACCTCACCTCCCTTCAGCCTTCCCGGTCTGGATAGGTGCCAAAGAAGGTGCTGTATCCTTTAGTTACACTTTATTAAACCTTCTGGTTACAGATCCATGGTGAGTGACAAGAATGTGCACTGGGACACTGGTATATTGCACAACCCTGACTTCAGCAAGTAAACTCAATTCTCTTCCACCTAAGGCTGGGAAGCAGTGCCCTCTGCAAGATAATGGACTCCCACTGGTGGGTGGACAGATAGTAAACTGCTTTCTCTGCCTGTTAAGATCATTGTTAACAATTTTTCTTCCAGTGAAAGAGTCTGACATTTTCATACTTCTCCTAAAACTCAGTAGACTACATCAATTTCTAAATTTATGAAGAAGAAGTATTCGAAAATATTTCATTTTAGAGAATTCTACAGTTCATCAGAATGTTTTATTTTGTTGGTGTCAAGATGGCTCATGTTGTTACTGTAAATGTAGCAGGCAGTGATACGGTTTAAAATCAATCTTTAAAAAATTTAAATAATTGAAATTTCAGTGAAATTAAAATATAATGTTAAAAAGAAAGCAAACTAAAAATAGGCACTGGCATCAAACTGGTAGGATGGTGTGAGGTGTCTCTCCGCTGGAAACTTTATTTTGAAGCCATCTGAACTTATTTATTTTTCTTACTCAGAGTGTGATGAGACACTGGAACAGTTTTTCCAGAGGACTGGTGAATGCTCCACCTCTGGAAGTGTTCAAGGCCAGGTTGGGTGGTGCTTTGAGCAGCCTGGTCTAGAGGGCTAGGGGTGTTGGAAGGAGATGAGCTTTAAGGTCCCTTCCAACTCAAACCATTCTATGATTCTATTGAAACAAAATTAAAGAAAATTAAATACTATTTAAAACTCTGTTAGAAATGCCATTGGAATTAAATGTTTTATCCAAAACATCCTAGTGTTTCTGAAACAGAATTTTTCAGTGAAAAAAACCTTGTTCATCAGGTTTTTATCACCATAGCTCCTCTTAGTTACAACTCCATATAGTAGGTGTTTTCTGCTGCATCCCAGTATGAGTGAGAGACTTTGAATAGCTTCCAAAGACAGCTTGTTTTGAGGAATTTTCTTCCTGATCATCTCCAAGACACTTCGGGAATTATCGTAGACAGAGTGAAATTCAGAACTGATTAGGCATCATAATTGAAGTAAGAGAAAAGGAGAATAATTTTTGCTTTTGAGAAGCAGTACATCCTTACTATCTCCACCTAAAATTCCTGTATGTTATTGATGTACATCTATGAGGATTCTGGTTGCCAAAATTATCATTTGGTGGAGAATGAGCACCATCACTTGTTGAATTCCTCAGCTTTTTTATGTAGTCAAACACTAAAAGTAGCACCACTGAGCAGGAAAGTGTAAAGAATTGAGGACAGATCTGTCTGTCTGCACCTCAGGACACTGGAAATGCATTGCCAACACACCGTACACAGAGCCTAGTATCCTTAGGTTGCACCCCTCCTGCTAAATGCATCCCACCCAAGGAGTTAACCACACCCCTAAGCAAAATGGTAAAGAGTGGAAAACTTTTGATCAGAGCTAGTCCCTTTCAAATTGGCTTAGCGTTGTGGTGCAGTGGCCACAGCAGCAGAACATTCGGAGGACTGGTGGACAGGCCTCCAGAACACCAAGGTCTAATCCTCACCCCATGGTTACGGCAAGTTCCCATGTTCCTAGTGGTTCTTAGTTCACATGTGTTAAGTTTATTGGTTTAGGAGCTCTCCACCCAGTTTTACGTATAAGTTCATGTGTATGTATTTCTCCTAGTTGCTTATGTTTTAGTTCTGGAAAGTTCTCCCTTCTTCAACGCCCCATTGGTCTACTCATGTAATTCCCTCCCTTAAGTTATCCCTACTGGATATTCCTCTGTTGTCTCCTCCTCCTCAGTCGATCCCCATTGGTTGTTTCCCTTTGTTCCACCCCTGTATAAAATACTGTGTTCTCCCTCATCACTGGTCTTTGTCCCTGGACTTTGCACCTGCAATAAACCAGCTGGAACCTACACAAAGACCCCTCTCTCATCCTTTGCGTCCACCAACACTTTTACATCATCTTTGTCTGGGGCTCGCTCCTTGTGAAGGAGCCAGCTTCCCCTGCTTGCCGCAGCTGACACCAAGGACATCTGCAGCTGGACACTGTGCGGCCTCGGGCAGCCCCAGCAGTGTCAGCTTAGGGGTATCATTGTCTAGGGAGTAACCACATTGCTTTGAGACACAGTGATTTAATTTTTTTTTTTTTTCTGAGAGTTGTTGTGGGGTTCTTTTTAAGTGAAATTCAGTTTGGACATGGATTGAGTTGTGTTGCAGGGCATGTAACTGATTTTTTTTATTGCATTGGTGCATTTCGCAAGTCCTGGAGTCTGCAGGACTTTCTGTCTCTAAAGACCATCGAGGGTAAAGGTGCAGCCCTGTAGGTGTGGTGGGGTCCCTGGCATGGACTGCATGTTAGATTTGTGTCACTTGCTCTGGTTGCTTTACTGCCAAAGAAATTCCAAGTGCAAAATAACATCCACACAATGCAGACAGTAAGGATTCAGTGCCTGCCATGATCTCAGGAACTAAATTACATGGTAGTGTAGACAAACCTTAAAAAGAAATAAGTTACACAGTTAAGGGTGCTTTCTTTTTACTTGATCACCAGAATGGAAAAGCATCGTGATTATGGGCTGCTGGCAAAGCTACCATGGAGTACACTTAGTTATCATTCATGTAGTTTTGCTAGTTTCCAAAATAAAGTTCTTGTTCTTTCACACATAGACTCAGTGCTTATGAATGGGGAAATGCTGCTTATTGAGGGTTCCTCAGAGAAATAATTTCTGATTTCAAAAAATCAAGCGGTTGTGTTTCTTAGGTTCAAGGGAAATGTTTGCTATTTGACGGCAGCCCTGTGGCTGCTGTCATCTTATAGCAGGAGGATTCCTGCTCTTAAACCAGACACAGGATCTTCCATTACATTAGTAACAGGGATGATGCTCATTTATATTTAGATATGTGAGATTTAGGTGCAAGTTCCTATAAAACTTCTGCACACCTTGCTGGAGTCAGCCTCTGTCTGTTGGCTATGGAGGAAGATTGGAGCACTCATTTAGGCTTCATGCCTAAAGTTTATAAAGCTAAGTGAAATGAATCATGATTTGATAGTACAGCTCATGCTCCTGGGAAGTGTAACATAAACTTCTGTAAGTGTTTCTTTAAGTAAAACATTTATATGTCAATGTATAGCCATAGGGACTCAAATAGAAAATGTAACTCTGACTATGAAAAGCATGACATTTTCCAGTGTATAAACTAGTTTGATACAGTAGATTAACTAAGTTCCTCTTATAAATGCAATACAGAAGCTTCAAAGTGTCACTTTATTAATGATTTTCCCTCATGTATTGAAGATATTTTGGGAATGGAGATATGGCAAAATCATACATTTCCCCATGGTATCACCAAGGACACATCTACATAGCAAATAGCAAAACAGCTGGAATGATAAAGGAGAGTATCTGTGGGAATTTTGATATCTTCTTCCATGCTTCCAGAGAATGATTAAAAAAAAATATCTGTTTTACTCCCTACTTTGCTGCTTGTCTTAAACTTGGGAATGTATTTTGCTGTCTTTGTACAGCACTTTATATTGTGGAACCCAAGCATTGCAAGCAGTAAATAAGAACAATATATATCCATGGTGCAATGGTAATTTAAAGACATTAGTTCTTGTTTTCTAAAGTGATTGGAGAGCCACCAGCTGGATTTTTTAATGCAGTGAGAAAATACTGAGGATGACAGAAACATAACCATTGCTTTCAATAGGGGCAGGTGAGAGTTTTGTAACTGCATGTTAAAATGCAATTCATTAAGAAATAATAAAAACTGCCTTAGCACATTTTTAGTGTAGGTAAGAGGGGTGATTTTTTCTCCTAGCTTACTTGTAACTTGTTTTACAACCCACCAGAATTTTACTCCCAATCAAATACAGCATTACCAGTGCATTTATTTTTTACTGTATTAATATGTTCTGTAGATAATGGGGTTCACTTCAATCCCAGCTCTGTGTTGCCTGTGGTGTTACATATGTATTAATGTGAAGATTGATTCCACTGTGCTATTTCTAACCTTCACAGTATTACCTTGGGCTGGTGTTGGCCTCAAACTAGACAAAGGCCATGACCAAATTCAAGTACCTTGATTTATTTACATGGGAGGCAAGGAATGTGACTTTCCAATTAAAGCTATTCCCTACAGAGCTGCAGGATCCCATTTACTTGGAATGCAAAGCCTTCTTCTTGTGAACTAAACTCCTCCAGATTTAGGGAATGCATTTAGCAGCCTGTAATACTGTAGCTCTGGTTTTATCACATATCTATGCTTCCTCCTGAACAGTTAGATAACATATGTGGATTTTTATTAAAGTATAAGTCTATATGGTCTGATCTAAAACTGCTCAGCAAAATGCTTCGAAGCTAAAGGGGCTGATTCTAATCTCACTTAAACCTTTGGCATCATGAAGATAGTCTTAATATGTACTCATATCTGTGATTACTCCCTCTCATCTATCTGCTCCCAAGACTGCAGACTCATGCAAAAGTCCTCAATGCACCTTTGCAAGAACCTTCGCTCACTCACTCATTAAATTTCTTCAAGGTGAGTTTTTGCATAAAAGAGATATTTCTTTTCTCACGTATTTTCTAATTCACTATAATCACACCCATGACAGTCTGGAGTAACTAAAAGCTATTTTTCCTTTCTGGAGGTAAATTTTTGCAATGACATTAAAAAGAGACTCAAGTATGCTTTTTATGCTTTCAACTAAGCCAGTGTCTTTATTGTAAGATTAAAATTTGGTTTAAAATCTCCATATTTCAATTAACTATACCCCCCCCCAACCATTCACTTCCTTCAGACCCTTTAAAAGCAGGCTAGAATATATGTGGGAGACAAAACCACAGGATTTTTGTTATGTTTTGTTTTTTCTTTTGTCAGCTGAAATGAAAACCAGCCGTTGGAAAGGATGTTGCCACTAAAGTGAGAGAAGGGTCTGGAGATAAGTCACTGTCTGTGGGTTCAGAAAACATGCTGTGAGTGTATATCTTAAAATATCAGAGAGTTTACAGAAGTGCAGAGTATTGTGAAAGCATTTAGGATCAGCTGTGTAAAGATCATTTAAGCACGTCACAATATTGAAGTATTATCAGATGCTTACAGAGTATTGGTTTGGAACACCCCACCCGATGTTTCTGCAGTGGATGGGGGTGGCACTGGTTTGATGGGCTGTGTGACTGTGGTTGTATTATGAATTTACCAGCACTCAGTGATTGTTCAGACACTTCGGTACAGGGCTGGGGATCCAAAGGCTTTAGGGATTATTATAAAAAACAGAAGTAATATTTTTAAAACCTTGGTTGGTTCTGTGTCTGGAGGTTAAGCAGTCTCAGCACGCAGTCAACCCTGAACTTCCAGTTTATTTTTTGCACTGGGTTTGGACAACCTTCTCACAGAATCACCCAGTGTCCCAGGGAGGAAGGTCTACAGAAGTGGGTCAGCAGTGACAGAGACAGCAGACCACACGCCAGACCTGAGAGAGAGGGGGAGGATGCCACTGCCTCGGCTCTCCCTTCAAGTAAATTCAGCCCTTAATCTAATCACCTGTCTGGTCCTATTCTGAATGGGACATTAATAGGAGAAACCAGAACAAGACTTCTCCCCTCCATGCCCCTTTCCCAAGAAATAAACACGGGGTGGAAGTGATTTATGTTGGTAATGTTGAAGAATCAGAGAGTTTAAGCTCCTAACTGAAAAGAAAGCATGGTTACCATCTCAGATGATATTTCTTCCAGCAATAAAAGAAAGCTTTATGCTTTCTGACCATGTCATGATCTTCACCTGACAGGGAAAGAGGTCCAGGTTCAGGGAGCAACTATTATTTGTTTGTTTGTTTGTTCGTTTTTGTCTGTTTGTTTTGTCTAGGTCTTTTTTTTTCCTTTTTTTTTTCCTGGTGCTTAATACAGAAGGAGCAGAAGGAGCATTCTGCTGCATGGAGCTCTGTGTGTAGTCTTATAAGCAGGCTGGGAAAGCACTTTCAGCAGACCAGAGCACAGCTGTAACCTCCCCCAGTGTTAACTGGACGACAACAGATGGAGCAGATGGAATAGTGTCAGAGGCTGCAGGAGCAATCAGCATGTTGAAGTTGAAGAGTCCCTGAGGCAAGAAAATTCTGCCTAAGTATAGTTTACGTCTTGGGATTTCATTCAAGCTTAGTTGAACTTTTAAGACATGTGGTCCGTTCTGAACTCTTACAAAAAAATATCAATAGTTTGCAACAACTACTGTGCTGCTTCACTGTGCAGCCAAATCATTCCTACTGCTCTGGTGACAGACAATCCAGGCAGATGATTTATTTGCTTATTGCGATTTTTCATTGCAGATTTTAGCAACTCATTAGGAAAAAAGCACATTCCTCATAATGTGGAATGTATTGAAATTTGCCATCTGCTCCACTCCAAGCATCTATAGGGTTTGGTTGACAACTGCAGCCCATCACTTCTGGCAGTGGCTAACCCACAGCCCAATGCTTTTGACTCCCCCTTTTTCTGAATTTGGCATTCTTCTCTACAGGTTTGAAACAAAACCTCATCAACTCCTTACAATTGCTTTTAACCTTTAGGGCATCACTATGACAAGAATGTGCTTCTGGAGTGTGAAATTAGAATATTAACAAAAGTGTGAATCTTTTCTTCACACCACACAAAGGAGCAGGAATGCTGGCAGATGAATCGTGTACTCCAAAAATGCTGGCAATTGAGGCAAAATACCATGAAGTGGGTAAAAAATATATATATGCTGGGATGTAACTGTCTGTTGCACCCAGCCCAGCTGGCACACACTGCACTCTGTGCACCAGCTGGCAGGAGATCAGCATCTATCGTAGAAACATTTAAGATGCCTATTAAACTTTTGGCATAGGCAATGGGGACTGTTATCATCTGTCTCCTGATCTATGGGATCTCTTTGCAGTTTCAACCCATTTCCTTGCAGAAAAACGTCCACATGATAAAACCGTGGGTGCAGTAGGATCCTGAGGAAGTATCTGGATAGACTCCAAGGACTGAATGGCATCTCTAACTACTGCCACCACTTCCACTCCATTTTGGTAAGTATTCTGCTGGCTTCCAGACCTCCAGCAGCCTGCCTGCCATGCTGCCTTCCAGAGATCCCAGCCTCAGGACCCCTGTCCATGGCTCTGTACCACACTCAAGTGCCAGCTTCTCTCACTGCCCACGGACTGGAGAACCAATTTCGGTTTGCTCAGTGCATTCCCCAGGGCATCAGGTTCCTTCTCTGGTCTAGTACTGGAAGACAAAAAAGAGCTACAGAAACCAGACACTTTTTATTTTTAATGTTGCCTTCCATGCTCATTTGACATATAATGGGACTACAGTGCAGGGAGGCATATACTCCATGAATTATTGTTGTCAATCAAAGGCAAACCACGCAGTAAATTCAACAGTGACACAAATGACAAATAATTTTAAAGAAAAAGAGAACCAGGACTTTGCTGCCTACTCAGTACTTTTCCAGGAGACAGACAAAGGACTTCATATTCTTGTGCTGTCAGTCTTGCACCTTTTATAAGCAGCGACTTCACTAAGAAATCTTAAAACACTAGAGAATGCTGATAAATATAGCAGCTATTTTATCTGCATTGCATATTCCCTGTAGCCTGTTTAATGATATTTTATCTATATTAACAGTTTCTTCTAGGCAGAAACATGTATTTTTTGTCTCTCTCCCTTTCTCTTCCTTTCTCTCACTCTAAAGGGCTAAAATGTTTATTGAGGGAAAGTGCGGTACAAAGAGAACTACTTGATAGTCACATGGTATCACCTTATTTTAAGTAACTCTTAATCCTATGCCTCATTAAAATTTCCTGAAGCTCTAACATTTCTGAAAGAAAAAAAAAATCAGATACCTTTGTAACTGGATATTAAGAGTTGTGTTGTACAAAAATTACTTTTGCTAAAAATTTCCCATTTAGCTCTTTTAAAAACAATGTAAAACCTTTCACATCTAAGCAACAGAAACATATTTGTCATGGTCTCAGTGGGTTATAATCAGTGTAATCAGACAACACTAGTCAAGTGAATAATGTATAAATTTTCATAATTTCAAGTTTATGCTATTGACACAATGATATGACCTTTAATTTTGCTCACATTTGTCAATCACATTGTATTACTCAATTGATCCAATTACATGTCTAGTATCAGCTAGGCTAAAAATAATTTACTATCTCTGTCCTAGTCTCCTACTCTGTGATTAGTAATTAACATCTTCCGCATGAAATAGTTGCTTTTCCATTCTAACAAAGCCAAATCTTTCAGGTGTTCAGTTTTAAGATAGGAACAGTTGCATTTCACAGAAGAGTGCACAACTCCCTTTTAAAATTTCTTCTATGGTCCCATTCAGTGTGAAAAAACCTTTAAAGCAACACTAATGCCTTTTACACAACTATGAAAATCTTTTCATGTAGAAATAGCTTGTAAAAATAGAGGTCTTTATTCGGGATGTTATCCAAATTAGTATCATTCTAAAGTGATTATTACTAAACCCAGGATTTTCCTTACCTAATAACCTCAATCTGTTTTCCTTGTGAAAACCAAAAACCACCCTGTTTATAATGGACACAGACACGCCAGTGTGGGGCTCTACCCATGGCAAGCTACAAAGGAAGGTCAGGGAGTCAAGGACTAGAGAGATGTGTGTTTCATGTAGGCATCTTCCTGCTGGGTTTGAGGTGCCCCACAATCATTAGTGTGGGTAATTACACTGCTTCAGGCCATGTCATGAGTTCCAGAATTTTTTTTTTCAAGTGAATTAATTTTAATTAAATTACAGTAAGAGGAAATGGGAATTCATCTACAATTCTGTGACAATGCACATGGCTGTGCAGAGAAATCTATGAGGGCTTCATTGCCATGTAGCACACGACATACACACAAAAGATCACATTGACATAAAACTTGTTTGTAATAGGAAATTGTGTTGCTTTAAGAGTTACTATCATACATGTAAGGAGAAATCCTGTTACACCGGTGTACAAGGGTTTATACAGATGTGTGTCTTCCAGTCTGTGATGTGAAATAAGGTAACCCAGTGTAAGATCCAAGACACTTCCTGCCGGGCCTATGGCACTAAAAATAACATGGGTAATACATCATACATGAACTCACATATTTTAACAGCTTTCACCCTGTATACCAGGCTTGAAATGCTGCTTGTTTTTGACAATCTTTGTATCAGCAATCAAAAGGTCTTCATTCATTTGCAAAGGATGCTGCTGAGGACTGTATATTAAATATATGTATGTCTTGCAGAAAAATAATAGTAGGAATTTTATTGCAGAGTGTTTTGGCATAACTTTTTAGAATACCATGTTCCAGTCACTGCTTTCCTCTATGTCACACCTGCTTATGCCATTTATGACATGTTACACTCCACAACTGTAATGCAAAGTGACTTATCTGGTGTAACACAAAGTGAGGCATTAGCAAATGTATAAATAGCTTTGGGAGGGAACCAGATTTAGCAAGGAAATTTTGATTGCATCAGACAGTGCAGATTTTGATAGACTTTTAGTCAGTTTGCAACGGAAGTCTATATGTTTGCATTATTCAGTGCAATTTAACATGAATTACAAGACGAAGAATGTAAAGAGACATTCTGGTAAAACTCTGTGCCATAATATGTTAAAGAAACATGAGAGCTGTATTTATGGACATTACATACCAAATTTAAAGAGAAACAAAACCCAAGTATTTAAGGACTCATGTCATTTACCAGAACCATGGCCCAGTCCTGAAAATACTTAAGCCTATGAATAATTTAACATATGAAGAGTTAAGCTAATGTACATCAGTTATTCTGTTGGTGCTGAAGAGACCAAGCAGGCATGTGCCTTTAAGCACGTGTGGACAGTGCACATTTTGTGTCCCAGGCTTTTTATTGTCAAATATTTTTCCCCTTTACTTTAAGAAAAAGTACTTCTAGTAATTAGGAAAATAAAATTTTAATGTATGGAAATACATGAAAATATGTTATATTATGTAACAACAATTTTACAGGAATATACTTTGGCTCAACCAAATGAGTACTTATAATTACACAGTTACTTTACTTCCATTTTTAATTTGTAACAAGTAATAATCAGAAAATTAAAGAAAATGGCTCCAATAAATAATTGGAAAAAAAAAATCACCAAAAGTTTTACTTAATATATTTTCTTCAAAAATAAACTTTATTGGCAAAAAGAGTAAAACTTCCCATGAAAAAAAAAAATTAGAAAAATTGCTAAATTTAATCAGCATAAAACCCTGATGAAGAATTTCCATTACCATAATGTAAATATAGAAATACTATGTTTTATTTCTTCCATGACATAACTGGAAACTATCTGGAAAACATATATATAAGGATACAATATTAATATAATCAACCTTTACATTGCTGCTCTGTGATTTAAGACTTTTTTTATTGTGCTACTCTAGTACTTTCTCTTCATAGTTTTGCATGGAGAATACCTAATATTTTAGAACTCTTCCTTGATTACTCCAATATGCTTTACAGGAAAACATAAATTCTATCAGTAAATGTATAGTAAGCCAGCATGTCCTATTCAGAAGTGAATTCTGACATATTTTTAATTTATGTAACATGGCAGTGGTATTTCCATCTACTGAAAATTGCACATATATTTCTGCAGTGAACCACTCAAAAGTGACTCACAACAGTTAAGAAGTGGTAGAACATGTGCACTATCACGATTCTGGCATTGTAATTTTTAACATACATTATATTTCGAATGGGGGAACATTTCTGCACTCATTAGCAGAGCTTGCTTTTCACAGCAGGGTTGCAGACATGAATTCCAACATCTACTGGAATATAGATTAACACTGGAGCACAGATTCGCAGTCATAGGATAATAAAAGAGAATAGGTTTAAATATTATTTGTACCTAGAAATGTTTCAGGTTTTGCAGTATGTTTGTGCTTTGGAAAATAGAAATTAACTTCAGAAACTCCGACATCCATCTTGAAAACAGGAGATTTAGCTTTGCCAAAGCTCAGCATTTTATCTGACATCAGCAGTTCATACACATGCGATACAATTGAGAATGAGACTCCAGAAAAGTAAGGCACATTTATTATTTTTAATAAAAATATTAATGATAAATGAATTTTAATATCATCTAATGCTTTTTTGGGGTTTTTAGGTTCACAGGATTAGTTGACTGTTTCTGGCATAGATAACATAGCTGAGATCTATGAGACAATCACTCATTTCCAAAGAGTAAGAATAACTGAGTTAATTAGCAGATGTGAGCGTGAAATAGCTTTTCCATTAAAGAAAAAATTCAAGATATTAGAAAATAATTACTGCAAAAAGGTCTGAAAATTAAAAATTGCATACATTTGTATTAGCCAGACCCTCAAGGAGAATTGACTGCAGAACAGTTAAAATACTAGATTGTTTTCTAAATATTTAAGTTTTGATAATTTGGATTTCTTTTTACACAAGACAGAAAATGAATCTATTTTTCAAATCTTAAAATGTGATTTTTTGTAATCTTCGAAGTATTGCTGAAATAATTAACGCAGTAGAATTTTGAGAGCAAAATGCACCATCACCTAAACGTTCCACAAATTTGTACAGGTTTCAGTTTTGACAAATAAACACCACCAAAAAAACCAAAAGAAATCTATGAACAAAACAAAACCCTTGTAAAACGTCTGATCCATTCGGTTAATCCATTCCTTTCTGGTGGAGAATTCTTTTTCATACTCCGCTTCCTCCCACATTCTCCTGCACTGCAGACTCTTTCTAAGTAAAGCTATTCTTTGATGCAATGGAGAAAAGAAATTTTTGGAGGAAGTCCCTTAAATATATTTTTCCAGTTGTCCAGGCTGCCAAATCATTCTCATAGGAAAAATGTTGTTATACTTTCAGGTTTTTGAGGGCAGAACTAAAGAGTTTCTGCTTGCTACAGTGCAACTGTAAGCAGTACAAAGCTCATCCTGTAGCAGTTGGATCCCATTTTACCTACAGGACATGAGATACCTTCTACAATTTTTTCACACTGTAAATTTTTAATGACAGATCCCATGCATTTCAAACAAGGACTTTTAATGCACAGTTAGTGGCTCCAGGTGATCCTGTTACAGCAAGATAAACACTGATGATTAACCTGAAACTCCATTATTTCCCAAATCCATCCCCTGCAGAGCTGCATCAGAAATTAAATTTAAATGCATAACTCAGTTTTGCTTAGAAAGAACAATTTCTATTTATTTTCTTGAAATTTAAAATTACATAGGGGGAAAAAAAAAGAGTGATGGACCTCCAGAATCCCTGAAATATGAGTTAAGTAAACAACATAAGATTCCTAATTGCAGACATATTCTTGCATTCAGCTGATACCAATTTGGAGTAATTCCTCTTTACTTCAAGTAGTGACTCACACTAGGAAAGAAATTGTCCAATTCTCCACGTCTTGGGAGAGTAAAAGACATTTCCTGAGGGTCGTTCAGATTTTAGGTGTACTTTGAAGGGCACAGATGTCAACATTACCAGTATGTTCCCAGCTGGTCATGTAGAACAAAGTCTGCTTCCTATGAAAAGAAGGTGTTGAGGTCCACTTTCAGGCTGGTGACAACAGTAAAGAATTTTAACTTGGAAGATGGGGCTGCCAGAAAGAGCAAAATGTTAGGGGCTGATTCATTGAAAGCCACCAGAACTGTGGAGAAAATGAAAAGACACAATTTACACAGGAATATAAAACTATTGTTCTGCTGAAAAACTTTTAGTTCAGTCTGATGGTGGGGGGTAATTAAGTGTCCACATGGTTAGTGGAGAGAAGGAACTGATTAGATCATGGCTGTGTGTTTCTGTTAGAGGCAGAGGCACAAAGCCAGTGGGAAAAATATAAAACCAAAACACAGCAAATCTGAAAAAAGCTATGACACTGCTGTATAGGCTCTTTTGGCACGGAGAGAATGAAGAACCACATGGAAGGGAAAGGCTTCTTGGTTTTCTTCCTGTTGTGTTGTCATAAAGAGGGGTTTTTTTCTGGAATTTCTGTAAATAGACAGGGCTCCATTCAAAAGCAGCTACTTCTGATCATAATTATTTCATCCTCATGGAAATATTCCCTGAGACCCTGAATTGTGTTAGAGTTGTAGGATCAAAGCAGATAAAGTGTCTTCCTATTCATGTGTGTACAATTGCACAGACTGTCACATAATTTACATTTATTGAAACTGCTACATTTTAACTGTAATTTACTTTAATCTGTAATTTAAGAAATAACAACAAAAATGGGATTAGTGAATCATTTCCTCTCTAAAATTTACAGTTACTTTTTAAAGCACAGTGAGGTCCAGAGCACTGTACTGTAACCTTTAGATTTCTTTAACACATTCAAATGGGAATTGGAAATGCTTTCATAGCTATGCATCCTATTAAACACTGACCTAATATTACAGCTGAGTATACAAGTAGCAAGAGTACAGAGAATAAATTTTGATGTGCTTTTTTTCACAAGCATTTGAGAGTAAGAAATAATTTGGTTTTTATGCAAAGGCTTCTTATTTTCAAAGTAGGTTTGCTCAGTTATTTATTTAAATCCCTTAAGAATAAAAATATAGTGTTGCATTATTCCCAGTTTCCTATTTCTACAATTACACTATTTTACTTAATCTTTCTTTAAAATACTCTAAAGTAAGCAGATTCACAAACAGACACATATGCAGCAACATCTGTTTAGTTATTGCCCTTCTTTGATCTGGTACTGGTAATAAGGTAAGATGAATGCTTTTTAAGCATTCTAGTACAATTGCACAGGCAAAATTCTATATTAAGAGGAAGTCTCAGGAAAGTTTATGCTAAAATTTAACCAAGGTAGTTCAGCCATCATACAAATTTGATGTCAAGCTCTTCTTTAAAGCTAAAAGCATATTAGTTTCTGTTACTGAAATGTACTGGAATAGTAAGACTCTTTTTATTTCCTCTTTCAGCATGCTCCCTTGAAATTATAAAATCACCAGTGTCCAAAACATTGGACACCCATACCTTTCTTTGCCCAGAGGCTGAAAAAGTAGTGCAGGTCACTAAATAAGTTCTTCATTTCCCGTGAAATCTTTGACTATTTGGGGAAAACAAAACCTCATCCTTCCTCAAATCTGCCAAAACAGCACTTCAGATTTGAAATATTTCAAGATTTGAAATAATAAAACTGGATAACAGGCACAGATAAAACTTGGCTTAACTATCTCCAGCCTGCTTTGCTGCCTCCTGGGAACTCCCAAGCAAACATAGCCAGTTTGATGCCACCTGAAGCTGCCAAGTGAGAAGCCTGGCATGGGCGATTGCCACGTGCCATGGCAGAAAAATGCTACTCATCAGTGGCTTGGCTCCACACTGATGGTGCTGTACATAAAACATGATTAATATTACTGACTGCAAATCCAGAGATTTAGTCCAGGCAAGGCTGGAAAGTCCAAAGCTCTGTATCACTTCACCAGTATGGTTAACCGAAAGCAATCCCTGGCAAAATGTATCCTCCCCTCATGCTGGAAGAATTGTGGTGGTGCTGTTGCACTTTGCTGGAAAAGCTCTTATTTCCAGCTAAATTAGAATGCCTCACAAGGCATTTGTCATTCATGGTAACTGTAGGAGAGAAATCAATAGCACATTCACAGCTGATCCCCAGCAGCTCTTGTTCTTCCTATTCTAAAAGAAAAAAAAGTGCTGAGTTCCTCAGTCTGGATAACTTCATTATCCAACGCTAGCCCCAATTAGAGAAGATTTAAAAGGTAAACAGAACCCAGTCTCCCAAGCCACAGAAATTCTGTATTCCAGTTTATGTCAGGTGTGGTGAACACCTCACATCATTGCATTTTTAAGCCACAGCTACCTTGAGGAAGTTGTGTACTCTTATCTTAGTACCTGTTGGTTAAGCTGCTGGTCAAGGGATGTGAGAGTGGGGGAAACTGCCCCAAAGTTCAGCTGGTGGGTGGCTATATGAAGAGACACCACAAATTGTGTCTATACTAGAATGTGAACTTCCATTAGCTAATGTGTTGTCTTGGTAAGGACAGGACTTACTCCCCCATCCTGTCTCCCAGTTTTTGTCGTTTTCCCACTATGGCAATTCTCTCTTGCAGCTCATCTTCATCTTAAGGTATTCTGAAGCACATTACCACACACCTCACCAACACTTCTGGGCATCAATACAAGAAAAATGTTACCACCTTTCTGTTCTCTAAAGAAATTGAGTTCTGCTTACTAATTATCAGTGTGTCCTCATCAGCATGGGGTTTATTTTTCTTTCTGAACAAAGAAAACCCAGATGCCTTTGTTCACCTTAGACAACGATTGTTAGTTTTCTCTGCTTTCAGAGCATAGATAGATGTGAACTGTTACAGCACAGAGATTGTGCTGTAATTGTTCTTTTACACTGTTTGATCCCAGCGTGCTATGTACTGCTATTCTTTATTGCAGCGCCTAGAAATCCCAATTGATTATGAAATTTTATTCTCGAGGGTGTTTTATAACGCCCTAGCAAGAGATACCAGTCTTCTGAAGCAGGAAAATCTTCACATTCAAGGGAAAGCTTTGTCCTCAATTTATAAAGTAAGGACTAAGTTGTAGAACACCTAAATGACTTCTTACTGTCACCCTCAAGGACCATGACTGGCAGGAAACTCTAAACTTGGTTTCTTAATTGAGAAACATCTTTGGCTTAAAAAAGTCTTTAAAAATATTCTTGCTCACCTCAGTTTTCCTTGACTTTCCTAAAAAGACGTTTCTGGAACTGTATCTGTTCCAGAACATATTCCATATTCCGTATTGCCTATCTGGCATTGAATACTCCACTGCTAATGTCAGGTGAGAGTCAGTTGCTGCTCCCAACTATAAATGCAGCATTTTAACCTGGATCAAAATCTACATCTGATATCAAATGACATCTCTATTATTGCCAATAAATTTCTGATTAGCCAGTGGTGTAGCCCTTAATAATAAATAGCAGGAAAGTTGGTGAAACGGTTTTATAACTCAGTGTTTCTTCCTCTTCTTCTCAGTTTTTCTTGGATAAGAAGGAATAATGTGAGTAATGTACAATGAGAAAGCGCAGAAACATGGAATAAAGCTTATGAGAATCCAATAAAACAGGTATTTATGAAGACAGGATAAGATAGACTGTATAGACAAAATGATTGCATAGAAGGAAATTCATTTCAATACTAATTTTCAATTCTGCAGGAAAAGAATTGAAAGTTTTTCATAGTACACTGTTGTATTTTGAGGGGCAACATCACAGGTCTGGTGACTTAAGAAAACTTACAAACCATTAGAAGTAGCTGTCATTTTTGTCAGCAGATAGTAAGTACTAGGAAGTAGAAGCCTGGGGATCTTCTAGGGCCATGGAAAGCTGTTGTAAACATTTTTATACTGACATGAGTGGAGAGACAATGTGGACACATGGATGCAAAATAGCAGCAGGAGAAGGATTGTAAAAATTACTCCTGTTGCTGAGGCCTCCAGCAGCAGGTCATCAATATCCCAGCACACACCTACCTGCCATTTCTCTGAACAAACAGGTATGAAGCAGAGACTGAATAAATGCTAATGACTCACAGCAGTGGGACAAAGTAGGAAGATTAATCACCACCAGCTTCCAAAGGGTACAATGAGGCATTTCCAAAACCAGCATTCTCCTAAGAACCCGGTAGCTGCGGGGAAGGTTCAAAAATGGATGCTCCTGATCCTCGCCAGCACAGGAGGGGGTTTCAGCAGAAGCAGAACATGCTGTGGGGCAGAAAAGGACAGGCTGGGGAGGCACCCTGATCTCTGATTCCCCATTTTTCAGCATGTTTGTGTCTATCACTATCCCATCTGACATTTCTCCCACTCTAGAGATGTGAGGGCTTCTCCAGAAGCCTTTGGAGCTGGGGGCCCTGCAACAGCTTTTTGATTTTGTCTAATTACTTTCTATTCACATTAAAATTTAATCAATCATTCACTTGCTCTTATTAAAGCTGTTTTTTGTTACTCACCCACACATTTAAGGATATGCATTTAGTTTAAATATGTCCAAATATAGGTGTTATATATAAATATGTAAACATATTTTATATGCAGTTGTGTGTATATAATTAAAATATTTATTTACATATATTTGTACAATTTTATATATAACTTTATATGCAGTACATTAAATAGATAAAAATATATGCTTATCTATCGAAGGAGTGGTAGATATGTATTGTATATTTTTTACATAGGATCACTTCCTGGACAAAAGGAAACATGGAGCCAATCAGTTGGTTTCAAAAAGTGGCAACTGGCCAGTCACATTAATGAGAAAACATGTTTGGTATGAGGCAGTCGTGCACAGCAGCCACTGTGGGTGCTGGGGACAGGGCTCCCACAATGCCACACGTACCTGGCACCACCTGTGGCACACTGGGCTGTGCCCCTACCAGCTCCATCCCAAGCTGCACCGTGTCCAGCCCTGCCTGTTGGCTTTTCCCAGTCTGTGCCCTAGTAGCAGCCCTTGGCAGCTCTGTAGTGCAAAATAGACACTCCGTTTATTCAGTCATCTCAACAAATTTTCCTAAAGCTTTAACTTGCTTATTTTTACATTGCAAATCTTGCCCCTATCTGTCTCTATTAATTGTTCCAGCAATAGACTAATTGCTGAAATTACTGCTGTCAACTGCATTGCTTTCTTCTTCAGCCACAGTGTCTGTGGGCTAACCCAGGGTGCCCCACCTCAGTTAATGGAAGCTTTTATTAATGCTCTGTGGTTGCTCTGTGTCATTTGCTTTCCAACTCTTGCCCAAGACAGGAAAATTAAGAAACATGTTCTAGTCTCCAGCTTGCATCCTTCATTGGACATACCTGAACAGCAGAGCCTGCTTTAGCTGAATGTTGATGTGTTTTATACAGACTGCAACTCTGCCAAGAACAAACATTATTTTTGTAGTCCAACAGTAATGAAACTTTCCAGTTACATGAAGGAAATGCATTCAGATCAAACAGAAGATTATATTAAATTGTTTGGTTGAACTGTAGATGCACATGTCCACAGCAGGGACACAGAGTCCTGGGTGTAAACTGGGCTCTGCATTTTCTTTTTTTTCTTTTTTTCATAGAGAAAGAATTCACATTGGATTTGCTGCTTAAGACCTAGAAAGTAGACACAGCTGCAAATACCCAAAAGAGGTACTCATGTTCACCTAGCCCAGCTTTAGCAACCAGTGTTATTCATAAGTGCACTAATCCTACTGCTGCTCCCATTTTCTTCATGTAATGAACATGTTCATTTTTTCCAACTAGGATGTTGATGGCTGTTGCCGTGGCTGCCCCCGTGGCAGGGTCGGCCTGTGGGCCGGGGGGCCCGGGGGTGGTGAGACAGCCCCAAAGTTTGAATCAACCCCCTTGGGTAAGCCTTAAGGCCGGGGGACCGAAAGGGCCTCTCCCAAGGTGCTCTGTCACTGCATGTTAATGTACCCCAGTTCTGTTACCCCGATTGGTTTGCTAACTCTCCACCCCTGTACCCCTTATAAGTTCATGTCCTAGAATGTTCTCCCCTCCCCGCTTTCTCATTAGCGCTTGGTCCTGGGCTCCTCCCTCCATGGTTCCCCATTGGGTTGTGTACCCTGGCCCCGCCTATGCTGCTCCCCTCTGCTCTTTCTCCATTGGTCCCTGGCCCTCTCTCCACCCCTTGTCACCCTCATACTTATACCCTGGACCCTCCTGTAGTCTTGGCCCTTCGCCCCTGGAACCCTTCACGCCCTCAGCAATAAACTCCCGTGGAACTCTATGCTGAGGCCCCTCCCGCCTCTTTATTCTCGGTGACGCACTCAGCCGCTGTCCGGTGCCGTACGTGTGCGTGGCTGCCGTGGGCGTAGCCCAGCTCTGCTGGGAGGAGGCTGAGTGCCGGTGTGGTGCCAGCCGAGGCAGCCTCATCTGGGACGCTTTCCGGGAGGACACAGCGGCCTCCAACCGCGACGGGCAGGAAGCATCAGTTGACTGTTAGATACTTTCACATGCTTAGAACACCATTAGAAAAAAGTAAAGAAATCCACAGACAACTATGAAATACAGAGGTGCCTGGAGGTCCCTGAGGTATAAACTACTAGAGGCTGGGATTATTTGCCCTGTTCTTATGCATTTTAGGGTTGAGCTGTGCAGTGTCAGAAAAAAGGCAACAAGTAGGTAACACAGTATTTATCAACACCCCCCCACCCTCTCCATGACATTAATTTGCTCTGCAGTGCTGCATTCAGACACAGCAATGCTGTTTTGCTGCAACACTTTAGTTTTCATTGCCATTTCTGGTGAAGATGAGCTATGACTCTTTACTTGCTTTGATTTATTGTGCTGAGCTATGCTTTGTTTCTACAAGACCACGGAGAAAAACTTGCTGAAGTGAAGAGGGCACAAAGGATGTGTCAGGTACCAGGTAACCAGGAGGTCTCACTGCCTACTTGGAAAATAGCCCAATGCCATCAGTCCTGGCAACAAATACAGGACAGATTTATGTTGTCATAAAACTCATGTGAAATTGATCAAGGGAATTCCAGGTATTGAGATGAAGGGATTGTTGGAGCTTGAAATTCAAAACAAAATTTGACAAGAGAAACATATAAGCAGAAAATGAGATAAATAATTGCATTAACTGCTCTGTGCCTGAGCACAAGATTTTTCAGTTTGGGGTTTTGTGTCCATTCTTAACTAAAGATGTGCATTTGCCTCCTGTATTACAGGTAAGAGTCTCAAGTACATTCTCATCTGTTTGACTGCACAGCCATCATTCCTCTCAGTGTGCAGGAAATTTTGAGTAGGTTTACTCTGCTATGTTGCTTTGGGCTTGACTTACCCATGCAATATACTTCAGGCTCAGTATATGGCTTATGTTCTTTAATAAAATCAAATCTTTCATATATGACCAAAACCCAAGCATTATGGCCTCACTAGAAGTTTCATTTTTCGTAAATAATTTGTATTGCTTCATTTCTTTACCAGCT
This sequence comes from Lycocorax pyrrhopterus obiensis, assembly GCA_014706295.1. Taxonomy (NCBI): domain Eukaryota; kingdom Metazoa; phylum Chordata; class Aves; order Passeriformes; family Paradisaeidae; genus Lycocorax; species Lycocorax pyrrhopterus. Next base: position 11,002,570 of record JACSVZ010000015.1, read on the forward strand.
CTATGATCCTAGTTCATCCTCAAGCTTTCCTAACAGAAATCCTTGGCCATGACACCCTCGTGTTGTGGCACCATCATGTGTATGTGTGTTGAACTTCTCCATTTATAAGCTTGAAGTGAAATTAAAATAAGTGCAAGTTTCAGTAAAGCTGTAGAAAAGGAGAAGCATCTTGTGATTACAGAGCGTTGAGCTTTCAGTGTGCTTAAATATTTTATTCTTCTAAATCTTTTATTGCTTCATTGCTGTCTAGGTGGGAAGTGAAGGTTCTTTATGATTCTGAAATGGAAAATCCTGAAAATATTCCAAAGCAAAATTTTACTTTAAGAGTTTCTGCTCGGAGAAAGTCTGTATGCAAGGGTTGCAATATGAATGGGCATTTTCAATGCTGTTCCAGTTTGCAAGAAAACAGGGAAGTCTCTAAGGCATGAACTGAAAGAGTAGAATCTTCAGAAAAATAGACTGTTTTCCATATTTATTAAGTAATATAAATACTCATTTTAAAAACATAAAATATTAAAGTAATGGAATATTTCCAACAAGATGGGGAGAGGCTGTTAAAGAAAATATCAAGGCAAATTGCTTTTGTGATAGCTCTATCAGGACAATCAGTATCATACATGTGCTTTCTCCTGCTGGGAAGATTAGTAACAAAGTGATTTTAAAATAATTTGATTTCCTTTTTGTCTCCATACCTTAAACTTGCAGAACAGTTTTTATTGTCAGCTTGCCTAAACAATTACACTGACCATGTTTATTCCAAAGTACCTCAGAGTCTTTGAAATCCTAATTTGTTTCCATGGAAGTTATTTACATTCAAATTATTCTAGTTCCTCCTTAAGAGAGAAGTTTTCTGCTGTATTCATTAAAAACTTACCAATTGTCCTTTTCTTTCTCTGCAAGCTGGTTCTTTCTGGATGAGAACAATTCATAACAGCTCTGAATTTGTCAGCTTGTGGGACTTTATGGGTAAGTATGACACTACATTTTTACCTCTTCTAATTCATTGCAGGCAATCAGTCTTAAAGAGTTCAGCTATAGTGTGGACATAGGGCAAATGTAAATCCCCAGTGAATAGTGAAGGATTTAAAATATGGGTCCAAAATTTTACATAAAATTAATATAAATTTGTAGATATTTTCTAGCTGAGATATTTCAGCCATAGCCAAATGTATAAGTAAAAAAGAAAGATTTTAAGTGTCATTCTGATTTATCAGATTCTGAAAACGTGAACCGATCTATGAAGAAGCAAATGCCCACATTACCTGCTATTTTCTTCCACAACAATATTGATCTGTCCTGGACAGAGACATACAGCCTGAATCATCTGAGAATTCAGGTCATGGGATCAACACAGCACAGCACATATGCACTTCTGGTTTGGTAAAATTAATAAACCTCTGTGTGTATTAAGTTAATAAAAATCAAATCAGGTGCATGAAAACCTGTAAGAAAATGGTCTTGCTGAACAGCTGTACACAAATAATTCCTCCACATCTGCAGACAATACACAAAATTACTTTGAAAATTCTTCTGACATTTTATGTGCAATTTATTTAAGCTAGTTCTGATTCATTATATGTCAGATGTATGTCTACCTTCAGCAGGCAGTGGAGGCTGATGCTCCTCTCATGAGGAGTTTCACCAGTTTGGTTCCTGTATTTAATTTGTATTTATGTTTTGCCATTTGTAAGTGTACAAAAGTTAATAGCCCCCAAGTGCATCTGCTGGTTGGCATTTAGAAAGTTCATCAGAAGCGCTTAAACTTTTTTATCTCAGATGGGATGGTACAACATTCCCACAGATTTACAAGAGCCATTTATCAAAGATGGCACCTGCTGCAACACAAATATCAGCCAAGGTCAATTTTTGATCTAGTACAGTGCCACGTCCATTGATTTTCTAACTTCTACTACCTTTCCACAGAATCCTCTAAAAACAGATTTTTGATTTTCCTTCATAATGTTCATAACCGTACCTAATGCACTTTTCCAGGAGCATAACGGAAAAGAGGATCGTTCGCTTTCCACCTACTTTACAAATGAGCAGGAAATTCTCCCGTCAATGCCTGGGGAAGACATACTTAATAACTTCCATTTGTATTAATAGAAGTTGCCAGCATGTATCCCTGTGCATTTTATTGAGAGCAGACTTCAAATTGGACTCTAAATGTTTTCATTTATTTTTAATTGTGTAAGTAAACCAATCTAAAAATCCAGTGGAAAATTTACTTCCTTTCTAAATTGTTTCTGGATGAAATGTTAGCACCTTTCTAAGGGAATAAAAATTGAGTCAATATTGCTGTTGAGAAGCCAGGTACTTTCCAGTAATAAGAACTATGAAAGCACACTTCAATAAAAAAAGGAAAAAGAATAAAAAAGAAAGGAAAAATGCTGTTACGAATATAGCAAACTTTTGCTTTTAAATTAGGAGATTAATTATTAAATGTGTGGTCCATCCTTAATTTGCACCATTTCACACTTCAAGTATAATCTGACTTGCCGTAAAGGATATGTTCTTCTGGCAAAGATAAAAGATTCTTGTCAACAAACATGTTGCTACCCTGATGACTAAAGTGTATCACCTCAATGAGGCCCTGCAGACTGTATCCCCTTGATGTCATTGTCACACTCCCCAATTGTTTTGATTCATTCAGTGTCCCGTGCTGTACATCAGAAAAGGGCTGTTGGCACTGTGACATGGCTGGGGTGATACTGACAGCCTGTCAGGGTTCCCCACTCTGTAGACACAAGAAGCAAGGATATTCATTGAGTGGTGTTGTCATGGGTAGTGGAAGAAAACTGATGATGGGTGGGGGGGCAGGGTTTACGTACCCTTTTATGCAAGGACTTTTGGGAATACCAAGTTAATTGGCAGAAGAGTAAATTACCTGCATAATTTAGGACCTGCCTCTGAAGGCCCACACTAGTTTCTGCATTTGAAAATTTTTTAGGAGAAGAGAAGCAGCAACATATGTGATGACATTGATGCATATTAGCAAATTACCTACAGTTAGCATCTGAGATTTAGGCATTGACGTGATATAACAATTTAAATCATTTAGTCTCCCTTTTGGTTAGTAACATCATCCCTTCCCACAGATCAGAGAGAAGTGTGGCTGTTTTCTGCTGTGCTTTTGAACAGGTAGCCAGGAGTGATGTTTGTGCTGGCAGATTGGTTGTTAAAGTCTTTGCAAGGGGCTCAGAATGAAAAAGCAAGCTGAAAATTTAATCCAAATAAGAACAAGAATCCCCATTACAGTCAACCTAAAAATGCATGAAATTAAGATGGGTTTGGCCCAGTGCTCTATAATTAAAGAGTTGTGGGCTTTCAATCAGAGAAAAATGTCATCTCACTCCCTTATTAGGTGCCAGAGTAACTTAGCTTCATTTCATGGTTCTTGCACATAAATTGCCCTTAGATTGATCAGTGTGGGGAAGTTCCTTAGTGTTGTACATGGCAATTTATGTCACAGCAATTCCTTTGGGTTCTAAGGAGAAATGGAGCCATCCTAGCAGAAGCGTAATCACTAGATACACCATGGCTATGCTGCACTAGTCGCCTTCATTTTCAGGTGCTGTGTGGTTGGGAAGGGCCGGGGAACACAGGCAGGGGAATTGTTCACAAAGTTTCTTCCCTTCTCATGGTTCAGTGGGAAGGAGAGTCCTACATTCACAGTCCCTATTGAGCTCTAGGGGGAGAGAGGAAGTGCTGTTTATTGTTAGTGTTGTTGTGGGAAGAGGGAGACAAACAGATGAGTTTTGTCGGTTTGATGTGAAGCTCATTAGATCTGATAGAATTTTTCTGACTGAAGGAAGGCATCTCTGTGGTCAAAGCCAGTGGGCAAAAAAAAGCTTTCATCAGAGTTGTCAGGGATACACACACTTGGATCTCACACATAAGAACTGGGTAGAACTCTCCTCAAAGGAGATTCCAAGGTGGTGGTGTTCATTCCTTTGAAAGTAAAGTCATTTATACTGTAGTTCATATACTTGAAGAACTTAAATTTGAACAATCAAGACTGAAAATTATGTACAAAATCACCAGTTGTCTCAAATCCTTTTGACCCTTCTTGAACATCTCCAGTGTCTCATTCTGCAGTCACTGGTTGTTACCAGGTAGGCAGCCAACAAAGGTTTTGTTATAGCCACATATTATAACCTAGACAATGAATATAAAATATAATGAAAATCTGTCCTTCATATAATGAAAATCTGTGCTTCTAAAAGCGGAATAGCTAACAGAGAATATGACATTTTAGTCATAGCTACAGATACCTTCTTATGTAGAGTTATGCCACTTAGGGAGTGAAGTTGATGCCAGTTCAGGCAACTGTCTCAGGTGAAATCAAGAGCAGATAAAGCTGGAAGCCAAATTTTCTGTAGAGTCAATATTTAAAAAAAATTATTCCCCAAAAGACAACTGAGTCTACCCAAATCTGATTCTTAAATCTGAGCTGTGTCAATAGCTGTGTATGATCTTTAGGTGTCAACAAGGTTCATGAGGGGTATTTGGAGGTCTCAGTCCCAGATATAGATGGCATTCCTTAGCTTTAACCCCCAAAATATCCCAAATCAAGAAAGAAGAAAAAATGTCTCAAATCTATACTGACTCCTGTGTAAGATCTCTCTAGTAATTCTGAGACATGCTTAGGACATCTGACAAATCACTGGCATATTTTTTGTTGAAGTAGGTTCTGTAATAATACCCAATTTAAAGCTGTATTCCTTTAGTTAATATTCCAATCAGAGATTTTTATGGTTCATTTTAAATCATTAATTTTATCCATATATATTTTAAATGGCCTATATATTCTCCTAGTTGCTTAAACTCTAATTTTTTTCTTTCATGTGTTGTTCTTTGGATTGAGCTACTTCTTCAAAGAGCCAAAGTACTGATTAAACAATGATTTATAATAAGATTATCATTTATTGATCCATGTTCTCTAAAAATTACACAAATTGACTTCAAAGCCTGTCACTTCTTTTTTACAGTGAGATCTCTAAACTTACTTCCATGTCTTTTGAAGTAGCTACTTACCAAATTAAGTATCAGTATTGCAGCAAAGGTGTCACAATATAACTAATTATTTCCTGGTTGCTTTTTGTAAAATGAATACTTGATGTTATCTTTTGTGAACAATTCAATTCTATCCCATAGTTTCCACTTAGCTTCTTAATAAACTCTCTTAAAATTATTTTGTGGAATCCTCTGCTTTGACAAAGTCTGTCAAGGGATTTCAAGTGATTTAGCCACTGAGAAAAAAAATTTAAAAAAGGTGTATTCATTTCAGAAAATAAAATGGGAGAAATGTATGCATTCCAGTATTAAAATACAGTCTAATCACAGGAGTTCAGATTAAACATTTTTATAGAGGAATCCAAACATGTAAACTGCTCAACTGTGGGCAGGTATTCCTGCCTCTTTCATCATGTAGGGATAATCCTCCAACACCTGCCACATTGCCAGCATGCCTAAGAAAAGACAGCTTGGGAAATCTTTATTCCATGCTCTGCTTGATCACAGTTAGAGACCCAGCTGCCAGTCTGCCTCAGAACAGCTGCAGAACAATTATCTTGCCAGAGAAGATCTAGAGTGAAGTGATGGTTGGGTGAAGTCCTGATTTCTGGATGGGACTAACAGGCACAACAGCCTCTTTCCCCTGGAAATGTTCCTTAAATAAGAGAACAAGATTTGGGCTATTTGTATGGAATTTATCAATCTGCTTTTGCACTGTGAGTTCAACGTATCTAGAGCACATCTGGTCACTGTCACACAGAAGGCAGCTGTGCAACATGTGTGTGTGTGTGTGTGTGTATTTCAGTCCAGGAAATCCCAGGCAGAAACATGACAAACAGTTCCTGGTGTCTTCCACCAATTTACAAACATTATGGAGAAATTCACAGACTAACATATTCCAAAATCAGTGGGTTAAGAAGATGTCTTCCAGCTCTATATGTTATTTCAAAATGTGATGTGGGGTGATCTTTGTCTTGTTTTGAAATATGTCAGTGTCACACACAGTGGTGGACTGTTGATTTGTATCTACATCTCCTCTTCAGAATTTTCTTGAAATACTTGGAGGATAAGCTGCTGAACTCGGTAGTTACAAATTAGTGTTCTATGATTCAGAACAGAGTGTGTCAGTGCAGATCTTCTGTCCCAAAATTCCCACATCTTTCCATAACCTGCACTTGAAGTCTTCCTAGAGCTGCACATGCAGGTTTTTATTTGCCCTTTATCCTAACTAGGCCCCTATGGAGAAAATGTGAGAGACATGTGCTGTAGATACTTTTCATAAATGAGATGTGCAATTTTGTCAGTTAGCTTGGTTTCCAGAGCCTTCAAGAACAGAACTTCAGCATAGCCACCCATGACTGCAAGTTTCTCTTTCATTTTTTCCCTGTAAAGCTGCTCATAAAATTTCTCTTCAAATAGACCTGAAAGAAATTACATTCCCAAGGTGTATCAGATTTTATCTAAAATAAAGAAATAAATATGGCTCTGGTGCAGCATTTAAGTTTCTAAAGCAAACATTACCAGAATCTCTTATCTGCTACAGGAAACAGCACAAATACTTGTAGATACCTCCAGTGAGAGTGGAGAAGGAATCAAGTGTGAAATGTTGCTTGACATATGGATAACTTCAACACAATTTTTGGATGGGTATTTGAGTTGCAAAGAACAGTGTTTAGTGGCAAATGATATCTGTGGCAATATATTCAAAGGATGATACATATGAGGGGTTGGTAGATAACTGATCTGTGTGTTCTCTACCCAGTTCCAGCCAATGTAGACTTGGGAATACAAATAACTACAGGTGAATGGTCTCAAGACCATCTGTCTTGAGATATCGCCAGGAAAAATATGGCCTTATCTTGTGTTATAGATCATAACTATCAGTGATTACACCTTCAGTTTGCATTCAGTAAATTTATGGTGTTCTGAGGTAATACTTCATGCCAATAGGGAAGCGCGGTCCAAACTAGCAAACACTGTTTTGAGATCCAGGCTCTGGGATTTGGCAGTGGTGGTTGAACAATCAGACATTATTTTTTTAAGCCAATTTTCGACAGATTTGAACCATACAACTGCACAGTCATTGCAAACATCTTCCAGAGTTTTAAAAACAAATCACAAGAGAGAAGATTAACAGATTTCAATAGGTTCAAGGCAACACCGAAAAATGTATGTGAATAGAGTCATAGAGACAACAAATAGTGGTAGTTATGAAATACTTGGAGATACAGAATTCAGTGAAAAGTTATTTTTTCTCTTTTGTCGTCTCTGTACTGGTTTCCTTCCCAGCAAACAAATCTTTTAATAATGGTGATTTGTTTGAAGTGTCATTTGTTATGACTTGTGAGAGTCTTCCAAAAGTCTCGAGGCAGGACAGGAATAAAGCTTACATATCATTAAAATGGGCAGAAATAGTTGGAAAGAGTAGAAGATACCCTGTATAAAAATATTTTACGTCTGAAATTTGCAATCAGTCTACTGTCTTGTTTCTTTATAGAGAATCATAAAGAGAAAATTTCCACAATGCCAACCTTTAAAACAATGTTCATGTTTAAACTGAATTAAATTTAAAATAGCCTTTTAGTGACTTCTACAGTAAACTGGTAAAAAACAATAATATTATTCATGGCATATATGATTTGGGCAAATACACTACAATATTTCACGTGTTAAATTGGAGCAATTCAATCAGCCTGCTTGATTGGATTGATGGCAACATCTGATCTGCTTGAGACTGAATAGTTTTGCTCTTAGTTCTGCATGTATCTGCCTTTTTTTCTGTCTGGATGGCTTTTGCTATTTTAATTAGACAGCTCTCGTAAGTTCTCAAGCCCCTGATTAATATATTAATCACCTTGGCACAACTAAGTCCCCTTTTAAAACAGTGTCAGGTAGGGAATGTTAAGCTTCTATCAAACTGTGTCATATAATTACACATTTCAGTTTCAGCTTTCATGGACTCAGCAGCTGCACAATAGCCTCAGTACAATTTGTCTAGCCTGAGAAAGGGTGTGCAACCCAGATTACACCAGGCAGCGTATGGCCAACATCTGAGAATTTAACTGAGTGCTTGAAGAATTTCTCCTATGCTCTGTCCAGGTCCCAGGGGACCAAGTGGGTCAAAGATGATATTTCCAAGGGAAGAATGAATTTCAGCTGTGCAGTGATTTTTTTTTCTGTCTTCATATTTTCCCCGCTTTTGTGATATAAATACCTGAGATTTGCCTTGATCTGAGAGGTTGCCCTTTATCCTGATCACTACAAAAATGATAAGGAGTGGAGTCAGCTGGTGCCTGTGGTGAAATCTTAAATAGTGGAGACAGTTCCTGAGATTTGGCTATTTAAATGTGAGATAGACAATAGCTTTGCACCCCAAAAGACATCTAGGGGCAAGTCTGTTGCTTGGAAAGAGTGGCTTGAGATTGGAAGTGGAAAGGCACAGGTAAACATAGAAATTCATTCAGAATTAGGACATTTCCAACTAGAATTAAAAGTTCATCCAAAATCACACTCTTCATATTGCTACACTGTTTAACTACTTTCTGCAGCAACTTATATGAATCAGTCCTGATGATGTTGAATTCAGTTACCTGTAAAACCAGCACTTACTCATTTTGCTTTGGAAGGTACAACCTGTCCAGTGGTAATATAATGAGATCCGTTGATGAGATCCACATAATGAGATGTGTATTGAGGTCTTGTATGTCTTTATTGGACTGCACTGTACTGATCATTAGTGATAAGCAAGGGGAAAAGTAAAGCCAAACTGGATTAAGTGTCCCACCAGCTTGCAGGCAAAAGATATCATAATAAGCACTTTTTATGACAGGATTACTGATGATTACTGAGTATCACAGGTAGGAATCAAATCTTCTGGTTGTTATTGAAGTATATCATAAACCAGGAGCTGGATTCTATGAATAGAAAACATCAATGAGGAGACCTACTTCTCATTTCACATTGCATATTCCATATTTCCCATTTCATATTTCTTTTCTAGTCCTCAACCTCATGTACAGAGATGATCTAGAGTAACTCCACTGGCTTTGTGAAGATGCACAAAACATAAAAACAGCTGAGAACTCTGAGATGACAGAACTAAAAATGCACTACTGCAAAAGGGAGAGTTCTTTTTCCCAGTCGATTGGGTTGCAGATAAGTGGTGTGTAAGCTTTACCCGTCATTCATTCAGTGGCCTGCTGTGGGTAAACCCTGTGGGGACCGGTCTCAGCTTCCACCTCAGCTTCTGCCTACCAGTAAATGAAATGTAGAGTTCTGACATCACCTTTCCATTGAATCTTTGTCATAAAGCAACTGAATTTGTGACATGATGAGATTAAAACCAGAGCTGGACTCGAAGTTCAGCAGCTGAACTTCATTTAGCTCCCGCAAATGGTTGTCATAAGCATATCCAATGCAATCCAGCAAGAACAAGTTATTCAGGTATTCCAGTCATTTCCCTAGGAATTAGTGCTCAGGTCAGGTGCTCTTGCAAGCAGCAGGTGTCCAAAGACAGGGCATGGCCTGACATTACAAAAAGAGCAGATATTGGCTGCACTGTTGTGTACAAGTCCTCTCAGCCAGCCAGTGCTCCAGTGCCTGCACGGTGCAGACTGGCGGTGGTTTCTGTAGGTGATGCACACGGAGCTGCATCTCTAAGCCATTCAACAAACTCGTTGAATCCTCCTACCCTTTGTCTATGCTGTGCCTATGCTTCATTGTCTAGCACAGGCAATATACTTTGATTTGCACATAATTCCTATTTTGCTTTAATATCTAGTGTCGCACAACTGAAAAAAGACATTGATTTATTTATTTATGAGGCGTACAATTGTCAATAGCCATTAAGCAAAAATCTTATTCCACAAAAACTCCAGTAGATTCATCTTTACTTTCATGGTCAGATAATGTATTTATTCAGTGTCATTGGAGCATATGGTTAAGGGTAACAATATTTTTACTAACATGTTATATACAGAGAAGTTTTAGAACATTTTGCATTTTTATGCATCTGTGCATTCCAAATTCATTTCATTGTCCATAAAGTTTTAAAGATTTTTCAGTCTTTCCAGGCAGATTTTTAAATGTATGAAATTATGAGGAATATATGGAATTTTAACTTATTTATGGTTACTAAGCACTACAAAGACAAGGTAGAACTAAAACCAACTATTTAGGCATATGTTGAAAAAACAGTCATCTTGGATATAGAAAAATTTTAAATGTAGAATTTCTTTCCATTCTATGATTGAAATTGATTTTTCATTCTTTCGGAATCTTCTGTAACACATTTTAAGATGTATTTATTCATATTTTGTAAAAATATGTAAAGTAAAATTTTGAGAATGTCTTTTTTGTTTTATTTAGAAAGAAGTTGAGGAAAAATTTGACTCAGATTAGAATTTTTATTAAGTTGGCTGCCTTTCCATTAACTATTAATTTAAAACAAAGCAAAGGATTTCTCTTCAATTTTCATTCATCTGTCAGAAACATTTAGTGTAAGTAGCAGAAGGCAAACTACCCAATTGCTGTTAATTCATTTTAGAGCTAAGCCAATATTTGGGTTTTCTCTGTGAACAACCACAGAGAATATTTTCATTCCAAGTACTTTCTCACTTTCACCATTTTTATAAATTTGAATACTAAGAATTTGTAAAACAGAGTAATTCCATATCATGAAATGTAGTCATTAAGTTGATTAAAAGAAAGAGAAAGGGATGTTTTAATTGTTTGACAATGGAAGATCACACAGATGACTCAGTGGGGCAGACAGTGGACATGGCGCATCCTGTGGCTGAGTGGTGGATGCAGTTACAGAAGGGTTCCAGGGCCAGGGACTCCTGAGGAGGAGCAGACAGCCTTTCTGGGGGATTGAAACAGCTCCAGGGAATGCTGAGCCCAGCACTGAAAAGACCGAGGTTCTCAACACTTTCTTGACCTCTGTCTATCCAGCACTTTTGGGCCCCAGGCCTTCGGAACAGGAAATCCAGGTTGATGTGAACACAGACCCACTGTCAGTGAAGGAAGGATTGGGGTGTGAACTATTAGGGGAGCCTGAGCCCTACGAATCAATGGGCCCTGGCAGTATCTGCTGAGTGTTGAGAGAGCTGTCTGACACCATGGCAAGGCCACTTTCCATAAGCTCTGAGAAGTTGTGGAGATTGGGTGATGTCCCAGAAGACTGGAAGAAAGCTGATGTTGACTCTATCTACGAGAAGGGTTTAAAGGAGGATCCAGGAAATGATCTTGATTGGTTCCTGGGGAGATTATGGAATAAAGGCTCCCGGGAGACATCAGAAGTCAAATGAAGCACGTGATTGGGAAAAGCCAGTATGGATTCACCAAGGACAAGTAGTGCTTAAAAAACTTGATAACCTTCTGTGACAAAGCAATCTTCTCAGTTGGTGGGGGGACCAGCAATGGGCATTGTCTACATAGATTTATCCAAGCCTTTTGATGTTGTTTCCCATGGTCTCCTCCTGTGTTAAGGTCTGGACAAGTGGTCTGTGCAGCAGATGGGGAATTGGCTGACAGGCTGCACCCAGAACGTGGTGGTAAATAGCTTCCTTCAAGATGGCAGTCTGTCACATTTGGGGTCCCCAGGGATCGATACTGAGTCCAACACTGATTAATATCTTGGACCAGAGGGGCCATGAGGCCCCTTCTAATCTGATATTCTATGATTCTACAATAGTGACATGGGTAAGTAGTGGAGCTCAAGGACAGCACATTAATATTAACCAACAGTGTAGCAGAGGATAAACTAATTAAAGAATAAAGAAGCAAGATTCAATCTTCCCAACTCAGAGCTGCTGTCAGCCTTTGTAAGTTGAGCGGCGTCATGCCTGTAAGGGTGTCAGATCTCCAGTGAAAAACCCTCTGCTCCTGGAAGTGATGTTAGCATTTTAGTCCTTAATGTTACTATATGGCAACCTGGAAAATAATGTCAGTTTGTAGAGCAGTATAAGCAAAAGACACATTCACCTGAAAATTCACATTTGATTCACACCTGCAGGAGGAAGGATTGAATTTTAAAAGACAGCAAATCAGAAAAACATTTTGATTATGGAAAAGGCATATGTTCTCAATGTGATGTAGTAGCTAATATAGTCTTTGGATGCATAGACATGTAGGGCTGTCTACCCATTAAGGCATGCTCGAGTTATCATTCAGAGCTGGAAGCATTGTGTCTGTCTCAGGGCAGTGCTCCACGCAGGACTAATCTGTCTTGCTGAGAGGTGACACAGCCCTGAACTGTGCCAGGAAAAACCCACAGGAAAACAAGTCTTGAAAAAAACCCCAATCCAACTCACTGCTCTTGTACACAGCATTAGAGATACCTGGTGAAATATCATACACGTTCTGTGACCTCTGCTCAGCTTAGAGAAGATTAAGATGAATGATTCAGTCATGGTACACCAGGACAAACTCCCAGACAGCATCACTCACTACTGCTGGGCAGCTGTCAGACCCAATAAGATTGCTCTGCTGTTTTGACTGAAGATGGCACACTCATGAGAAGCAAATACAAACCAAGGGTGGTAACTAACACCATATAATTTTTTTAAGTGTCTGCAGTGCAGGTGTTTACAGACCAGTCAGATTTATCAGCCCTCAGCACAGCTAATGAAAATCTGGTCAGTGAAGTCAATGAGTAGGAACTCAGGTGCCTGAATAAGGATGGTGGATGCCATTTGAGATGACGTGGAGGATGTCATATATCTACAAAGGACTGGGCTATATGACCCCATCCCAGAGGGAAACCAGTGCTCTGCTGCAGTAGCAGCAGCAGGAGGATGCACAGGGTAGCCCACAGCATCTAACTGGCACTAGGCACTGATGATTTGGCAGCTGAATACTGCTACTAATTTTTATTTTCTGAGAATAGGCATCTATATTGGGAATCCAAAAATCGCTTTGAATTCACTGTTTATTAAATTTCTGTTGTCTATAGTTGCCTAAATTTATCACACACATAGGTGTTATACAACTCTGTAACACCTAAATTTGCTGTCTAAATCTGGAGCCTCATTTCTGGCAACCAAGAAGACACAGAATTATGTACTGGACGTTCCAGCCTATGCATAGCTGAGGCACAGTGCTACTACTGTTTTCCAAAGCACTACCTCATTTCCAGAAATTCATTTTTGGAACACAAACATTGTTTTTCTCAGACTTTCCCAAATACTGATTTTCAAGGGATAATCCCAGGGATGAAAACTTTGTAAAATAAAGAATTTGCAGGTGTGTGAATGCAGGGTACAAACATGGCAAGCTTTGCTGCAGTCTCTCTTTGAAACTCCTGATCTTGTGGACATTTGTACTTCGACTCACACCTGCAAAACAAATCTGTCTAATCCCAGTTCCAGAGGCAAATGACCTGAGACATGTCAAGTGAAATTTATCAATCTCAATCACTAAGGCCAAATCTGTTTCATGCAGTGGAACAATGTGCAGAGATTTAAGGTAGCGTAGGCCCAAGTCAGTAACCAGAGGAGTGTGTAAAGCCAGCTTGGATCTGGAATTAATCATTCATTTATGTGTAGCCACTGGCAGGGTTTAGCCAAGGTAAACTGAGGAGTAGTTCTGAGCACAGTTTGCTGTACAGATTAAAGCCTTCTCTGCACTAGTCAACACTTCTGAATCCAGAGCTGCCATCCCTGTCCCTCTTTTGGAGTGAGCCAGAAGCAGAACTGAGAAAGCCCAAGCTGAAACCTCCTCATCCCTGTCCCATGGAGAGCTACAACCTCCCATTAAAATATGAGACAGATAGCAGGAAAATCTGATCACCTGTATACAGAAAGATGAAAATGTCACTGTGGTAAAATTTTCACTGTAACAGGAAATGGATTATCAGGTATTTTGAGTTCCCTCTGGCAATGTGCTGATAAAAAAAGGCAAATAATTCCAATTTATCTGAAATAACTAGACTCTTCTGCCTATATATGAGTTTGCTTTATCAGATAAGCAAGAAAAATATAATTTTAAATTTATAAAATGCTGAGCTTGTGATTAAAAGTAATGGGTACAAGATCATTTCAGGGGTTCTTTATTCAGTTCAGTTTAATGCTTTTTTTGCATTTGTTGGAAGTTAGGAAAAGGAAATACACTTATTTTATTCAATAAGAACTGTAAAATAAAGTGTAATTAAACCCTCCTACTTACAGATACTTCAAACAGGCAAACTTGAAAAGAAAAAAAAAAATAGAAAAACACTTTGAGGAATCCAAATTACATCTTCTATCAAAAATGGAGATTTGGTGTCAGGTGAAAAGACATAGTAACCAATCTAAGCTATCAAATATTAATACAGTCAACGTAGAACATGCTTATATTCGTAGTCCTCTTGGACTAATGCCCACTAATTTCACATGTTTCCTCTATTTAATTCCCTTTTACTCTTGCTCTTGTCACCTAGAACATCACTGGCAACCTACACCATTTGGTTAAAATATTGTCCTTTCATTTTTCACAGACAAAAACTCCATCTGCAGCAGATGCCTCAAGCAAGTCTTGATAGGTTACAAGCCTGCACCAGATATTACATGGGTACCTGGTGAGCTTAGAGAAATCTGCCGTGCACTGGGTCTGTTTTAGGTTAATAGCCAGGAGATCCCTTGGCCCAGGCATCAGGCAGAGATAACAAAGAAGCTTCCCACAACAAGCCCTCAGAAATGGCACGCAGGGGCTTACGTGCCTTGGCAGGCTTTGCAGTGGAATGTGAAGGGAGGAGATAACTTTTACATTTGGATACACTGAGAAACTGTGATAAAAATTGTAATCAGATCATTATCACATTGCCAGAATGTCCAATTCAATTATAAATCTTGGATGTATAATAAATACATGTCTATGTAGCCTTGGGCCCATATTCTTTTCCCTGTACTAAAATTTCTTTTGGCTACAGTACAAATTTCAGTCAAGCAGCAAATTTCAGGGCCAGAACATCATGGCTACAAGATGAAACTGTGCCTGAGTGAATTTTGGCTTGACAGAGCAGAGGAGGAGGAGGAGCAGCGTCAGGGCATGTCTCCAACATAGGCTCCAGCCTCACACAGCAAATGGTTCCTGGCTTCCTTCTGCTTCATGACTGTCCCTGGTACTGAGTGGCAATAAGGTGCTTAGGAAAATGGTGAGGAGCTCGTCCTTCTTGGCCTCAGGAAAGTATCGCACAAGCTCTTGGCTGTGAACCTCCTGCTCTGAGACTACATTTAGCTTCACTGACACCGTTTGTGATAACTCTGGCCTCAAGCTTCACATAACTCTTTACACCCTGCTGACCCAACAACCTGTTCTTAAACCCACGATTAGACTTTGAAGGCAGTGAGGTTGTACTCCAGATAAGGAAAGTTGTGGTTTGTCTACTGCTAAGGACATTTTCACCTAAAGGTCTCCTTGGTCAAGTATCACACATTAGCTGTGTCACACTGCTTGGCCAGGTCTCCAGTGGGCAGCAGTTAGAGACACAGAAACCTTAACCTCTTTTGGGTTCATTTCAAAGGTCTCAGCACTGTGCTGGTGCTGCCAAAGTTGCCGCGTGGTTTTGTGGTATAAACTGAGGTTGCATGTTGTGCACTAGAGAGACTGGCATGATATGAGTAATTGTTTCAGTGGGCAAGTCCTGTTGGACTAGCACTAGATAACTTCATAGGGCAGGAATCAACCATCAGTGGCATCAGTGTCTGAAAAGAACAAGAGGAGGTGCAGTGAAAACCCTATTAATTGATGCATTTTAACAAGCTAAGGTGTGTGTACACAACTCATAGTCCTCATATGTAAACACAGGCCCATATACAAATCAAAGATCTGTTATTAGTTGCTGAAACAGAGCTTTCTTTGAAACCTCTTTCTGTCAGTTGCTGCAAGCACATTTATTAACTCAGTAGGAGTTGTGAGTGTCCTTTGCTCCAGCAGAGAGGCAGCTGAAAAAGCCTGTATTTCTGTAATGGAAGGGGCTTTTCTGACCAGCCTGATTAGCAAGACAGAGCAATCTATTAACAAGCAGAGGATTCACAGTAATGCCATTTTTCAGAGCCAGCCACAGAGGTCAACTATATTTCCTCCAGAGTCCTCAGCATGTTAACACTTTGAAACACATCATAGGGTCAAACTCTTAGTTTATCTATCATTGCTCTCTGAGCTGAGCATTTTGTTTTGAAAGAAGCTGCTCTAGTCCATGCTTTTGGACATTTTCCCCTGTTCATTGTCATTTGGGCCTTGTGCTACCTCCCACATGGATCTAATCCAAACAGCTCAGCCACCCTAATTGTGCAGATATGGAAAAAATAATTTACTTTTTCCTTATGTCTCATTAACAGAAGTGTTTATCATTCCAAGGACTGTTTTTGTGAGGGGACATCTTCTCCCAGCACTGCATGAATTCCCTAAGGATTATTAGCTGTATCAGAGCAGTTTTCTAATTTATGGATGCAAATATTAAGATGACTTATAAAGAGAAAAAAAAAAAGTAGATTCTTATTTGCTCTTATGTGAGGGATAAAGAAAGACTAGAAATTTTCTGCTAAAAATTCCTTTCTCTATTGAGAGTATTATGCGTACTTTCCTGTTTTGTGGGAATCTTCTGGGATCAATCAGAGAACTACTGGATGTATAAGAAAATTCTAATTCAGATATCACTGTCTGAGGTGGGAGAGGGGTTTAGTCAGATTTTTATGTCATTAAAAATTAAATGAATGGAAGTTTAGCAGTCAATCTTGATAGAAATTGGCATTTAGAATTAAATTCTCATGACTTTTTCATGAGATATCATTAAATAAAGCAAAGATTGATGTTCCCAAAAGCACCTCTCTTTTTGTGTCTTGACAATGTATGTGTCAGTTCCTGAGAATTTTTGAACCAATTGACCAATTTCAAACAAATTCGATTTTGGTGCCTATGGCCCAAAAGTACTACATTCACATAAACTTCATGGGAAGTGGTGGTTCTACAGGGGAGAAAAATCCAAATCAGCAGCCCTCTGGTGGAAAATCTGGATTTTTTGGTAGCATTGTAGAACTCCATGGCAGCCCCTTGGTCAAGACATCTGTAGGTGCAAGTGTGAGCTGGTAAACAGAGATCACTGGCAAACACTGAAGGTGCTTTATGGGACGTGTTGGAAAACAGAGGCGTTGTAAGCGTTGTAGGGAACATGGAGCCCACTAAATGTTGCAGAAGGGATCCTTTTTTTTCTTAGCAAATTGTCCTCAAAAGAAAAGGATTTGGGGCAGATGCTTCCTGGTATAAACTACCACGAACTTAATTATAGTAGTTGATTATGTGGCCACAGCTACAGTGCTTATGAAAAGGGAGACTTAGGTCATGAAGGAGATTCTAGCCACAGTGAATTGCTTATTTTGTTTGTCCCTCTTCTTTCTGTCAGAAGGTCAAAGAAAAGTTGAATATTTAGACCACACCAGTTATTGACAGAGTTCTGGTCAAATATTAGTTAATGACTTGTCACAGTACCCCTGTGAATGTTGCATACATTCCAATAAACCATGGCAATGATAATGATGTGGGGGAGGCTGAAACACTGAGACTGCTTTTCTTGCTCCAGAACACGCAATGAGTCAGGAGGACCGGAAATCAGAGTAGCTATGCACAGTCCCTAGGAGAAAACTTCATACTGAGCTGAAGACATGGACACTGAGGGTCCCCAAACCGTTATCCCAAGGTGAAGAAATGAGGCAGAGAATTATGTCAGTCATCAGGTACACTGGCAGAAGTTTTGACTATTAATTATCCATTCACCCTGCAATTCCCTTTCTGCAGGCCTACATAAGAGGAGCTGTTCCAGTCACACTCACACTAATCCCACTAGGTTGCTGAGTATGTGATTTGTTGGAGATTGTTCAGCAATCTTTAATGAGAGCATCTCTAACAGCTTTTAGTTCATCAATCAAAACAGCAGCATCTGCATCCTTTCTTCCCTATCAATTTTGCCATATTTTTGTTTCTTCCTTCTGGGCTCTTCATCAGCTGCATCTCCTGCCAGCCTCCCCCTCATCACCCATCAGTTGCCACTGCAGAAAAAGATGCTGATTTCCATACTGTGACAGCATCTCAAAAAACAAAACACAAATGGTTAACTGTAAATTATTTGGACAACAGCCATGACCTCCCCAGCAGTTACCTGAGTGCTGCTGTTCTGCTCTTAAATTTTCTTCATGCCGCAGAATTGCCAGTGCAAACCACACACTGCAGGGACCACAGCAGCTAACAGAGCTGGCAACTGGCCAGCGTGTGCCATGCTGGGGGAGAGTCAGGGGGAAAACACCCCGTACAGGTGGGACAGATCCATGCATGTGGAACCCCTAAATCAGACAGGTGTAGAAATAGATCAAAAGCAGCAAACCTTCAAGATAATAAATCTATTTCAATGATGCTTCAGGAACCAGAAGGGTGGGGTTTTGTTTGGGTTTGGGTTTGGGTTTGGGTTTGGGTTTGTTTTTTTTTTTTTTTTTTGGCTTGCTTTCTTGTGTGCTTAGCTCAGGCCGAGGGAAAAAAGATGAATTCTATGATCTGGCAATAAAACTGCATAGCAATACTTTGCTTCTCGGTAATAACTTTCAGGGAGTTTCTTATTAAAACTGCACTGCTGCATTGCACACATGCACAGAGCTCGGCTTAACGGCGTAGCCAACAACAGAACACTTCACTGCAGCTCCCTCATACCCAGCTTGAGCGTGAGGTGTAAATCATGCTTTGTTTTTATTAACACCCTGATTCCAGAAGGCAAAAGTTATATGTTTAAGCCCATCCCTGTGAGCTCTGCTGATATGAGCAATGGCTTTCCAATATCAGGCAACTATAACTCACTGTAGGAACTATCTGGGTAGAATTTAAATGGCAAGAACAGATTCCGAAGGGGCTGGACACATACACTAGCAAAGGCAGACCTGGCAGTTCCTGGGAGACAGCTCTGGGAAATGTGTCTTCTGGTAGAGAAAGCTGAAAGGATTTACTGATGGTCTCGGACACAGTCCAGACCATTTTCAATATTTATCCTGGCAAATGGGAACAGAAGGAGGGTGAATAGTGGCAACAGGGAAATGGGATGCAGAAGGAAACAGAAAGTAGAGCAAGAAGTAGAATAGGTGTAACACTAATTAAAAATAAGGAGGAAAATATAACTCTTGGTTATGGGGATCAGTACCAGCCTTGTGAAGAAAGGTAGGTTAATGCAAGTGTGACTCTTACTCGTCAGCCTCTTGGTTTAAACTACAGTTTTGTACTCTATAACAGCTACCTTACAGAAATTATACCTTTCAGGCAGGGAGAAGTAAGGAACTATGCAAGTTGCAGATAAAGGATGATACTGAGATATCATTCTTTATACTGTCCAGAAATATCTATGGTCAGAATCAAATGGTACTGAGAGATCAGAAAAATGCAGTCTTAGGTAAATATCTGGAAGTCAAGATTTTTCAGGGGTTTTTAGCCTGGTTTTAAGGCATTGGCTGAATGTAGCCATGTCATTTAGTTGCAGAAGCTTCTTCAGCTACAAAAGTAATATTTAATTACAAATTACAAACTCAAATAGCCCTTTGTTGCATACTCTTCATCCTGCACTATCCCAAGGTCACTCAGACAGCCAGCACAGTGAATGAAAGTGTCTGATCAGACTTTTCTCGTTATTTCACTATGTCTGAAAAGAAAACTGCCTTGAAGTCACATCTTACATTTCTTTCTACTCCCTGAAAGTGTCTCTCATGTTGTGAGACATTACAGAAAATGATGACCGAGAAAATTAGTTTCTACTTTAAATGATGCCTGCCCACTTAAGTCAGCATGATGCTATTAGAATATCACATGATGGATTCACATTGAGTTAACCTTTTACTATTGCATATTCACTGCTTAATCAGATGAAGAAATGCCTTGCTAGCACTTGAAAATGTTTCACTATGAACATTGACTAATTATCATACATTTACATATATTCAGGAAGCTTCTGGCACACTGCACAAGTATTTGTCTGTCAGTATGGTAAATATATTTTTCTTTCACAATTAAAAGGTCTTACGATTTTACTGTTTGCTAAAAATGATCTAGCTGGTACACTCTAAAATATCCCGTGCTCTCTATAATAAGCCACAGCTTTCAAGGATGACAAAGGGAACTTGATGAAATAGGTGGTATATCCTGGGTGATATTTGTATGATAGATATTCTGGATGATAGCAGTCTGTATTTATAATGCATACAGGGACAATGCAATTGAGTTTTACTACCTCTTCTGCTTTCTTTGAGGCTCGAACTAGAACTAGTACAAGACAGTTACTGAGTGATGCAAGTTGTCTGTCCCTTGAAGGCGGATTGCTGGCATTATGGACCACAAAAGCAAGCTCCTAAGGACTGGGACACTCATTCCTTTTCTGAAAGGTTCTCTTCTTTTTATGGCATGACATTCATAAATTGTCTCACCCAGAAGAGGCATCTTATTCCCATAGATAAAGTAAAAATATCTCTTAGCCATATCAGCAATAATTAGCAGCACAAGTTAGGAACTAATCTACCTTAGGAGAAAACTTTCTGAGACAGCAGAGATGATTTTTTTAAAAGTTGCCAAACATGTGCGTAGGAATGGGTGCTGCTGCTGACATTGCAGTTCTTCTAATTAGTTTATTCCCAAACTTACTACTGCCTCAGATGAAACACAGCTCTGCTATCCCTCACTGTCGATTACTACCCTAGATAACTAGCTAGCTGTCAGCAGGTTCATATTCTCAATAGACACACTAGTTTAATACATCATGAATGTTACTAACAAGAGAGGTCCCAGATATATGCAAAGGAAAGCAAAAACACTGAATTTTTCACCAGTTGTTCTTCTTTTATGTAAAAAAAACTTAAAAACCTCTGCTCTTGTGCACATCAATATGCATTTCCAAAGGTTCATTAGGATATATTTTGTGTCAGACTTGCGCATTTATATGTAAAATCTCGGAGCAAAGGCCATAGTTGAACTCTCTAGTATTTCAATTGGAAGATATATTTTCCCATTAAGAGTAGAGATACTTTAGTCAAAGTCATGTTTGCATTACATCAACAGAACATCAAAAATAATTGCCTTTTTGTCCAGCAGAGCACAGAGGTCTCGAAGTCTGGTATTGGGATGAAGGTTCAGAGCATAATGACAGTTACAAAGTTATAAGCTCTGCTATACATTTGCACATGGCAAAGACAGACAAGACCATTATAATCTGTAGGACCCCATAAAACAAATAACTTAATTTTCCTGATTAACTTCTACTTACAGCAGAAACTAGAGGAGTAGCCAGTGATTTTTAAATTCCTCCAGTGATGGAAAAGTTATCTACTGCAGCTCTTGTTAAACTGTACTAATGATTAATGGCCTTTGCTGTTAATAGTGTGTGCTCTACTTATTGACTAGGCTCCTCTAGGTTTAATTTCAAGCATTTGTATCTTCTTGCAGATGTCTCTGTGGAACAGAGGTGCATCTGGCTTTATCAGATTTTTGTTCCACATGTAGGTATTTAAAAAGGCAGTTGGATCCATGCTTGTAACTTTCTTTTTGATAAACTCCTGTGTACACAACCAAGATTTCATTAGTCCCTTGGCCAAATAATTGTGTTGGAGCCAAGGTTCAGCTGATTATCACTGTAGCCTCAGTATGCCTGTTTTAAAGCCATTTCTAATGTGGCTAGATCTCCTCATGCTGTAATCAGGTTCTGTATTCTTCCTTCCTAAATGCGTAATTTTACAGTCAATTTTATTGAAGATCAGATTAATTGCTTGAAGCCTGATTTATCAAGTAATTATTGTGATTGGTTTCTTTCTGTAGCATATCCTCACCATTACTTATCATTCTCATTAGTTGTGTCTTCTGTGAACTTTGTCAGCAGCATTTTTCGATTTTCTTCCAGATCAGCAGTCTGGTGTGGAATACACAAAGTCAAGGACCAATCTCTAAAAGACCCTGGTAAAAATCCAACTGACAGTGGCAGGTTGAGACATATCAGTTGCCTTGCTCTTAGACTGGTAGACTGTGGATTCTCAGTGAAAATTGTTATCAATCTTGGTGTAAATATGTCGCAGAATTCTAAGTTTGCAAACTTGTGTTAGCTCTAACTTAAAAAGAAGTAGCAAATTAAATTTTAAAATATATTGTACACCATCCACTTTTAAGTAGTTCATTAACTGTTTTTTAACAGTTATGACATTATTTGTTTAAAACTGATAGTTGAGGTCATGGCTCTAACTAATGCCCTGTTCATATTGCTGCAGCATTTGGCTCTTTTCAGTGCTTCAGACCTTTTGTGTTCCAAGACATGAGACTCCGGGTGGAGGAGCCAGAGGGTCCTTGGCCATCTCTCTTAAAGTTACTGGATGCAAATCTTCTAAAGCCAGTTAATGGATAATAAAATTCTGCAGCTGATGCTTAGCATCATCCTGAGTGTCTGTTGAACAGACAGGTTGTCAGGTCCTCTGAATATCGCCTGGTGTCTCAAAGCTGAACTATTTATGGCACAGGCTTTGTATTGCAAGTCACAATCACTGTCCCTGGGCTGGTCATTACAGTAATCAATGCAAAATTATACCCAGGAGAAAATTCTCTGCTAATCTCTCCTTTGTTAATCTAGTCACATTTTTTCTCTTTTCCCAATCCTGTTTACCTGTTGAAGAACAGTGGCTGTAATGTGCTAAACCTGTGCCTGGCTCCATCCCCAACTTAACTGGGAGGAGTTGAAAAAAAATGGTTTTTTCCATCTTTAAGGGTAAACCTACTTATTTTTTGTCTCTTTGTTTGCATCAAGGGAATTGTGTTCATTGTTGGGCAGTGACATTTCTAAAGCCCTATTGAACAAAACTAAAGTGTCCACTACTACTGGCCTTCAACTTTATAATCAGAAATATGCCTGTCTGTCTAGTGGTATTTTTACTGCAGGAAAAGTTCACATCATTGTTTTGACATCCCTCAGCAACTGTCACTTATGCTTTTTTTTGTGTGACTTATGCTTTTATTTGGGTGGTCATACATGTGCACTGCATGATAGATGACCTGAATTTCTTTTGTTGGTTTTGTAACCTGGAACTCTTAACAGAAGTAACTTGTAAAATAATCAATTTGATCTAAATATGGCACAAGCAGCATGACAAAAGGAAGGCTTTCATGAAGGTGTCTCTACACAGGGTTACAAAAAGCTCTTGAAGTGTCCATTAATTAATTTTCTTCTTTTTTTAATTTATTTTTGAAAACTTTTTTAAATATTTGTCATTGAAGAAGAAAAAAATTGTTACCACTTCCTCATTATTGCAAACACATAAGTGCTAAAATTATATTTCAAGAAAACAGTATTTTTTACAGAAATACCATTTGAATTATCTTCATGTGAATATACAGGCTGTTTTCTCCCCTTGAACTTACTTGCTTATCCGTGTTGTACTGATTTTTTCTTATTTTAATAAAAATAATAGGAAAAAGTCCTGATGAGGTGAATAACTAGGTCTTAACTAAGTCATTCAAAGACATCTGCCTGATCTCATGGCAGTAGCCATTTTTAGGTTTCTGTGTAGAGGAACAGATTCCTCCAGTTTGCAATGTGTTCAAAAAATCCAAGCTGTGCATGGCTGATGAACACTTCTGAGGGCACAAGACTTGTGACATGCTTGACAACTCCTATTTTGTGAGTCAGATGACTTTGAAACCCTATGTGACAAGCCTCTGGTTTCTTTAACCCTTCAGCAGCACCAATGCGTTGTCTGTGTCACAGCCCAAGGTACACAGAAGTCTTGTAGTTTACTTTCCATATCCAGCCATAGCTCATGAGGCTTCTGTATCTTCCTCTGTGTTGCAGGGAAACACCTGTCTGAGGAACACTGTCTGTTATAGTCATAAATAAATTTTTCAGTCTGCTTGAAGCAGAGGCAGAGGATGTCAGAGATCTTGTCACATCTTGTCACTTAAAGCATGTTAGGGTGGTGTTGACCAGAGGTAGCAACACAGGGTCAGTCAGATGGGTCAGATGGCAGTATTGGATGGATGATAATCAGTGTGCTGGCAAAATGGAAAACATATCAAATGACATTCCTCACAGTTCTGTTTTGGGTAGAATACTATTCCATATTTTAATTAATTACTTGGATGATGGAACAAAGAGTGAGTTTATTAGATTTTTAAACATTATCCAGTTCAGAGAGACTGAAAGTATGTTTTGATACAGTCCAAATGACTTTGACAAATTGAAGAAATATTTTGGAAAACAAGGATGCAATTCAATAACCAAGTTTTATACTTAGAGAAGAATAAGCTACAGCAGGAACACAGGATGTGAAATTATTAATCAAGTACTGCAGTATCGGGTCAAGATACAGTAGTGACTCTCAGACTAGAGAGAAATCTAGTGGGTTTGAGGCTGCAAAAGAAGTCAAACATTGTACTTGAATCCAGAACAGCACTGTCACATGAAGTGATTTTTGTACTTTGCTTATCTGGAGTCCTGACTTTCATTTTGGGCATACAGTTCAAGCATAGCCTGCTTGGATAAAGGCTGGAGGAGAACAAGGTGAATATTTATAGCTCTTGGATATATAACTCACTGACAAGCAACAGAATCACAGAAACATTTGGGCTGGAAAACACCTCTAAGATTATGGAATACAACAAAGCACTGCCAAGCCTGCCACTAAACCATGTCCCTAAGTGCCACATCTACACATCTTTTAAATTCTGCCAGGGACAATGACTCAACCACTTCCCTGGACAGTTTATTCCAATGCTTAACAGTGCTTTCAGAGATGACATTTTTCCTAATACCCAATCTAAACCTCCCTTGCTGCAACTTGAGGCCATTTCCTCTTGTCCCATTACTTTTCCCTTGTGAGAGAAGACCATCCTCCACCTATTTACACCCTCCTTTCAGGTAGTTGTAGACAGCAATAAGGTGTCTCCTGAGCTGCCTTTACTCCAGGCTGAACACCCCCACTTCCCTCAGCTGCTCCTCATAAGACTCCTCATAAATAGTGGCTGAATCAGCCACACTTGATTTTTTTTTTCTCAAGTTCCTGCTGAGAAACACATTCAGTCTTATGAGGGAGGCCATGAACATACCATCCAAATAGAAGGATGTTGTAGGTGCTGGAACTACCCTGAATATTCATGAACACAGATTATGCATGCCTGAAGCATGTGTTAACCCTGCCTGGGGCACAGTACAGTCACTCTGATTAGCACATTTTCTTTCTATGTTGCAGGTCCTGGTTCAAAACTAGGAACCTTGAAGATGGAAAGGTCATTTGGATTAGATATATACTTGAATCATATAATGGTTTGTGTTGGAAGGAACCTTTCAGATCATCTAGTTCCAACCCCCTGCCATAGACAGGAACACCTTCTACTATCCCGGGCTGCTCCAAGCCCCATCCATCCTGGCCTTGAACATTTCCAGGGGATGGGGCATCCACAGCTTCTCTGGGCAGCATGTTCCAGTGTCTCATCACCCTCACAGTAAACAATTTCTTCCTGATATCTAATATAACCTACTGTCTGTCAGTTTGAACCCATTGCTCCTTGTCCTGTCGCTACATGCCTGCATACACACATAAATCAAGAGGCATTGTCTCTATTTAGGGAGTGCTAAAGGCTGTTCAACAAGAACAGTTCGTGTTTTATGTTTTCAGAGTTCTCTATAGCAGTGCAGTGTCTTTGTTCTCAGTATAGATGTAAGTGGACTCAAAGGATATGGTTTGCTTTGGTGGGTGTCCACTTTAAATACACTATGATCCTCTTTAACAATCTACCTTGTTTTCTCTAGAAAGTTTATAAAAAGTATTTAAAAAGAAATTGCACATGCATATTCCATTTTTCATGGATTGGGCACTTTAGATTTGTCTTATTTTTCCATTCAAAATAAAACCTATCTTCGTTATTTTTAATGCACTTTGAAACCAGCATTGCTCTGACTTTTTGACTCAAGTAACATCAATTCATTATTACTTGAATTCTTGGCAATTTTTTTCTTAATGATAAGGATGTTCCCTTTCAAATCAACACATTTCTGACCAGATTAGAACAAAGGAAGTGCTGACTCCAATGACACTTTAATGTATCATAGAATAAATATAGTCCTTGAAAAGAGAATTTTTTCCTTGTATAGTAATTAGTCTTCTGATTGAAGCATGATTCTTTTATTTTTACGCTCCATTACAAGATAATTTAAAATGTTACATTTATTTAATGAGTAAAGCAATACAAGTGTTTTGGCAGGACAATATTTTTACTCTACCAAAACTATTTTTTTTTTATTTCAAGCACTAAGTCCCAGCACCAGAAATTTTTTGTTCTTGCTCACAATACAGTAAATATTTAATCATTCATTGTCACTGCTAAGCACAGCTTTTCCTCTAGCTCTTTCTTTGCAGTCTGACATGACTAACTACTCTTGCCATTATGTTCTCATTTTCTAATATCATCATGAAGCAGTAGCTTGTTGTCTTCATAATGAGATCAGTGCCTGGAAAAAACAAAGCACAGTAATCATGCATCATATTTACCATAACTGACATGTTATATAAGGGGAGACCTTGTTGCAGCCTTCCAGTACTTGAAGGTGCCTATAAGAAAGATGAGGACAGAATTTTTAACAGAGCCTGTTGCTGCTATAGGGTGAGGGATAATGGCTCTAAACCTAAAGAGGGTTGAGTTAGACTAGATATAAGGAAGAGATTTTTTGTGATGAGTGTGGTGATGAATTGGAACAGGTTTCCCATAGGGATGATTAATGCCCCATCCCTGGAAATATGCATGGTCAGGTTGGATGGGGTTCTGAGCACCCTCATCTAGTGGAAGATGTCCCTGCTCATTGCAGGTGTGTTGGACTGGATGACCTTTGGATATCCCTTCCAAACAAACTCTTCTATGATTCTACATCGTGCTTGGAAAAGAATAAAGGATCAGGAGCGTTCAATAATGAACAAGAGAACTTCAGAAGCAAAGAAAAACAAGGTAACAGTCTCATAACACAAGACAGAGGTTTTGCACCAGGTTGGTAAGTGCTGGCCTGGGTACACCCCTGTAGAGGATGTAAATTAGTGTAGCTGAAATGAATAGAGTTTATCTAGATGTACAGTATAGATCATAAAACAGAAAATGAGCAGTGAGGGGAAGGAAATGTGAAACAGAGCAAAAGGTTGACAGAACCATTGGGAAGTGCTTTCTGGTGATGCCCTCTCAACACAATGGCAGAGATATAGGGCCACTCACTGCTCTCTTCCACAGAACCTCAAAAATGTGGTGAATGGGGCTGGTGAAAGAAACGTAGCAAGCAAAGCAAAGTTTAATTACCAACATTATATGACTTGTAAGCTGAAAAAAAAAAAAAGGAATTAGGACTATTATCAATCCTTGATTTGGATTCTTCAGAAATTCCTACCCCTTTGTACCTAGCAGCATCGAGTTGTATATGCAGCTGGCATGTTACAGACACAGTCTGCCATTTCTGCCTCCTGGTTGGACATGCCATTGACTCACTGCATGGCTGCTAGTATTTACACTGCTTTCAAAAGTTACTTAAACAATTATCTTGTTCTTCGAGAATTTCAATAATGTCAGGAATTTTTGAGGGGCACAATGTTGTTTTAAATTTTATACTGTCCAATCTAGCCATGTGAGGGTCAAAAAATTTATCTTAAATGTCAATTCCAGAAAGTCTGTGTCCAAATAGCTGCTAGGGTTTCTTCTTGCTGATTATGTGGAGTCTTCTCTGCTTGAATCTTCTTAAAAATGCTATAAAGCATTCTTTTTTGAATATGCCAGTGTCATTTGTATTAGTTCATAAAAAGTGCTTGTTTCACTTGAATCAAAAAAAAAATCTCATATTCCCTTATGCCTTAACATTTTCTCAATCTAAAGAAAAGGAGATCAGCAATGCGAAGGTCTACACCTGTTTTAGCTTGGGTAATAGAGCTGCCTGTACAGAAGGAAAGAGAATTCATGATTTTGTTTGTGACGTCACAATGCAGCCACACAGGAAGACCTTACTGAAACTTCCATGCAACGCAGCAGCTGCCCTGACGGTTTTTCATGAGAGCGAACTGCAAACGGAGAACATAATTGTCATTCAGACTTAGCAGGAAATGGTCAAAATACCCAGTTTTTCTATAAAGATGGTGTCATGGGGTGAAATGTTACAAAACAAATTAAAACTCAAAGAGAAGGGCTCAAACTGAATTCTTGAGTTCACTCTCTGTGTTTTGGGTTTTTTTATTTTTTATAAGCAGGAATGTACTCAAAAGAAAAAGTTTCACCAATCTAGATTTTTTCGTCTCACAGTGTCCCTATTTAAACCTCTTCTGTGTTCCACATGACACTGAGTACATGAGGAAAAATCTACAGAGCAGCTGCATTAGCGGCGCAGGTGCATAAACTTTATTCTCTGCTTCCTTCAAGTAATACCTTCTACTGGTCCTCATATCAGTTCTGGTTTATTGTGAGCTGAAGAATCTGTTCCTGACTGAAAATCTAGATGATGAAAGTACGACAGTACCAACATTTTATATATACCCAGCTGCTCAGTGAGATCTCTGAGATGAAACAGAAAAGCACACCTCACCCCCAGGTCTGACAGTACAGGGAAAACAGTTCTTCTCTTTTCTAGTGGGTAATGGCAATTGTCATCATAACAGTGACATGGGAGGGGGATGGAGCTTACAATCCCGCTGTAAAATTCTATATAGCTTATGAAAAGGATAAAATAACCTCCACATGCAGTGTATGAGGGAGCAACGAGCTTTTACCTAACCCTTCCATATGGTGCAAGCAGCCAGGTTCTTTGCAGGTATAGAAGGAGGGGAAAAAGTATTGTTATGGCAACTGTTTGGCTGTTCTTTCTTGTCTAAAAAATTCCTCCAAATCTCTGACGTTCCAGGCAGCTGGGAATTTTACAAGCTCTTCTGACATATAAATTGTTATTGTGTACATCTATTTGCACAGTATTGTGCATGCTTTGATGATGTGTGAATTAATTATTGGTATCGTTAAATAAAAAATCACAGTATTGTTAATAACAGCAGCAGTAACAATATTTAAAAGTGAGATTCTTGATTTCCTGTCCAGGAAAGAAAGAGCATCAGAAGGATGTCTGTTTGCACAAAATGTAGTGATAGAAACGAACATGAAATCAAAGCTCAGAGAAGAAACAAACCATAAAGGCAGGCTGAGTGAGATGCCTGGCCAGCTGGACAACATTCACATTCCAAGCAGCATTCCCATGATTTACTCTGAACACATGGTGAGGTCATGACTAGCAAATAACTCTAGTGCAGATTCACATGTCTTCGTGCCTGAAGAGAAAACTGAAGGACAAAAAGATTAAAAATTGATCACTTAAAGAAGTGTTTTAATATTTCACAGAAGTACGTGGCATCTTCCATCCACAAGGATTTTCAAAATCTGTCTATAGAGAAATCATTTTCTCCTTCATTGACTTCACAAATAAATTTGATAGGGTGGGATGAAACCGAAGATGAATTTCCCATAACATCCAGTTGAATTTTCACGTAAGCTTTGTTGCAATAAAAATATTTGTCAAAGCTGAAGGCAGAATGCTGCAGTGCTTTGTCATTATAAAAGACGTAAAACAAGGACATATATTATGGTGCTTGATTTTTATCTATTTTTTATTTATTTTCTTGCATTTTTTTAACAGATGGGAAAAAAATCCTACAGCAAGTTAAGTAAGGAATGCTAGCAAATTCCAACACTTAAGAACTCATACTTATCAATTAGTATGCATATTTTACACTCTTGACTGAAGAGTGGATTCATCTCCATAGCTGCTTGTTATCAGCTTAATCCTAAATCTCAAATTCCATTGAGTCTTCTGAGCTTTTTCCATGTTCTACTAAGGGTCCTCTTTTTTTTCTCAAATATGCTTAAATTATTGACTCCTTCAGTGTCCTTCAGATCTGACTACATGTACAAGACATGTTGACTTCCTTCTTTTAATTGTTTCAGTACTGGCACTCGCAGCAAAGTAAAGTTGGTGCCTACACAATTGCCCCCAGAATTCTGATTATGAGCTGACTTCTCTACTTTTCCAGATCCATTTGGTATATATGTTGTGTCTGCTGTCCTTCAAACACTCTGCTTATATGAAATAACATAAATCTTTAAGTCTCATCTTACAGGCAAGATATTATTTGGTCTCATATTCAGACTCCTATTACTCCAGAATCATCAGAGTTTTCTGCCATTTCTTTTGGTTGCTTTTCCTATCTTCCTATCTATAGAGAAATACTAACATGAACTCTCCCTTTGATGTATCTTATTTTTTTGTTTATACATAGCCTTTCAACCACATTCCTCGGGTGATAAAATATACAAAATCATATATTCTGTAAACCTCAGACTTCCAAAGAACTTGCTTCCTACCTTAGGGCACTGCTAAAATCTCCCAGGATTTTGCTTATCAATTTGTTAAAATAAGAAGATCTGATCACTGTTCATATAGAAAAACAAGTTGGGTTCAGACAGTAGCTAAGAAATAACTCAGGTGAAGACAACTGAAAATTTATTGAGAAAGAAGAAAAGAGCCAAGAAGCAGAAAAACACCCCATATTATTTGTTGAAATAAGTGCAGACCAAAAGAGAGAAGCCTAGCAGATGGATCTAGGCAGAAATACAAATCCAGAAGTTGAACTTTAACAATTTTACAGCCCATGAAATAGCTTTGTCTCTTTAGTAATCATAAAGCCAATGTCTACGGTTTGTGGCAAATCTAAAAGGTGACAACTACCATGATACACTATGTAAAGGTTTATTATCAGTGCCAAGGGAAAGGCAAAAATGTTGCTCTCATAATCACCAAAACGGTATATTGCAGCATCATGTCCTGTCTGGGGACATCACAAACACACAATATCTGGGAAGTGCTGAAGGAGCAGAGCTAAATAAATTGTGCTGCAGTCTTAAAAAGCAACAAATAAAGCTGTATTTTATATAGATATATGAAGTGTTAGAACTTAAATGTTGAAGCAAGCTAGATGTGAAAAAAAATTCATAGTAATACCTTTATGATTTTCATAGTTCCATTTTTTATTCCTAGTATCTGGAGAGTTGCTACCTGAGCAGCAATGCAATTAAAGTGGACAATTAAGTCTCACTCAATTGCTGTAGTCATTACAGATTTGGAGTATCACTCCACCTATTAATATTCAGGTTTCATTAATCCAAATTTTTGTAATGGATGAAGTGAGGTGTTGGTATTATTATTGCAAATGACCTTATTCTTTATGTTTTCCAACTGCATATAAAGTATTATAGAGAGATGGAAAGTTTTTGCTTTGTGCACACTGGCAAAGACAGACATCAACACTGAAGTTCAAATGATCTTCAGGCTGTTCCACTCACAACCACCCACACTACTCCTAATCACATACTTACCCTGAGGTCCAATCCCGTGTCCAGCCCAGGGGTTGATGAGAATCACCACATATCACACTCAGGTAATATGAATTTGCATTGCTTCAGTCTTGGATTCCTGGGGGCAAAAATCAGAGGAAATCTGGTCCAGGTAGAGTCAGAGTCCCCTGATGACTTTCCTAGGAGGTGTTTTAGCAGCCCATGTCCCAGAGGTGCTGTTGAAAGCCTGGCCCTCACCCCCCAGGCTGCCCCTCTGTGTTGCCTTCCTGAGTACTCATTGTACACGATCACAGTGACCTACTGTCACCTCCTGGCATCCCCAGTCACGTGACAAAGTCCTAAAGGCTCATTTTTTAGGGCAAAGACAGAAAATTTTTCCAGCCACCATCAGCCTGGCCTGGTCAGAATTTCTTCCTGTCCCTGTGGCTGTTGATGAGCACGTTCTGGGCCCCCGTATTCAATTATTTATGGTGGAATAAGTCAAAGGGGAGCACATCAGCTTTCCTGGCTGCTTGCCAATGGCCGAGCTCCCAGGATAATAGAAACTAAACATAGACCCTTCCTAGTATCTGCATCACAGGAGCTGTAATGCAAAAACCTACCCCAAAGGTTCAAAATATCCTGATGGGGATACCAGGGGAATGTTTTTGTTCTCATTCCTTAGGCTGAGTCTAACCAAACTTCCACATGTAAACCAAATGTCTGCATTCTCCCCATAATGGCATTCAACAAACACCTTTTTTTTTTACACTCTTCTGATTTAAGTAGTCTTCCATTTGCTAATTATAATTAATGAGGTGCTTCTGAAACTACTGTGATGGAACATGAACACATTAGGATTAGTTTGCTACAGCAATTGCACCATCTTCAATTTTTCTATCTGCTTTTCTTTACCTTTCACACATAACAAAATACCAAAAGCCCTTCCTCAAGTAAACACCAGAATATTAAGTTTCTCTAATACTCCGCAATACACAAGTGTGCTGCATTGAAAAATAGCTGCATTAATTCTAAATGTTTATATTGAATTTTCTCTATTGAATTATTAAAATGACACATTAATTATTTATGTGCAGCATTGATGTACTTCCTAGTAAGAAAATGTATGAAATAGAGCTGTCAAATATAAAAGAAGGGAAAAAAATGTTAATATTTGCAACAGAGGACTCCCTCCTCATTTCAGACAGAAAAGTTTGTTGTTACATTATCCATCACAGGTTGCCATAAAGTGTTTTCCAGTGAGATATATAGTTATAGGGACATCCAGGTGATTACTACCTTTTCACATTCACAGTATTAGGGATGAAAGAAATGCATCCTCTCTAGATTCAAAAGAACTAATTGATAATTTTGGTTCTGATGGGCAAGTGACAGAATATCTTAGAGGTTTATGGATTAATTTAGGTGTAAAAGGTCCTGAAGAAAAGGAGGGCAGGAATCCAGAATCATCATTCTTTAGAGAAAGGTTCGTTTGACTGGGTTTTATGCCGGTTTCCTATGGAACAGAGTTACAATGTTCTGAATATGAGGTTGTTTTCTGATCTCTGGACCATGTCAAATATTGTGAATGCTAAAGGCCTGGCTGCAGAGAGATTTCTCAGTTTTCTGACAGTGTCTGTGTGAAAGCCTTGCTTTCTCACGGATGCTGCGTGAAAACAGTTGAGAGATTTTGTAAACTATGGTATTGTTATGATACCAAGGAGAAAATATCTGAAGTAAGTGTTGTTGGGTTCAGCCAATCCCTCTGGGGGTGGTTGGTCAGAGAACCAATAACCTTATGTCAGTCCAGCGTGCTAAGGTATATAAGTGAATTTGTAAATTAATAAAGGGTCGGTTTCTTCTCGTATTAAACGGTCCATGTCACTTTCTTCCTTGGTCTCTGCTCGCTAGCGACAAAATATTTCAATATTTGTGGGGTTTTTTGCTAAATTAGAGCAAGCTAAAATTATAAGAGATAGAAGAATGATGTGTCTGAAATCTTTCATTTAAAAAATCAGTAAAGAATTCTATCTCCTTTGAACCATAATGTATCCTAATGTATAAGACTGATGGAAATCATAATGATCTCTTTATACAACCGAAGAGAAAGAAACTTATTTATGAAATTAATATTTTGCATTTCTGTATCATGTGACGTAAGTGTGATTTCAAAATAACTCAACTGAAAGAACATCCTAAGCTTCACTTATGGAATACATTTGTGGTTTGTCTGTAAATTTTAGACATAACAGTTCTACCTTTCATCTAAGAAGTTAAGGGGAATACCACCCACAATCCTCCATGTTTATAAATTAATCTCCACAGCTATTGAAGGCAATGGAATCATGGATTCCACTTTATACTGACCATTGGTAATACTGCATTTTATCAACAGTAAGAATCATATAACTGAGTAGTGAAAATTGAGTAAAGTTACAGAAAAAAGTGCCTCATTATGCCTATAAAGCATTTAAAAACTGATCAACTCCCCTGAAGTCTCCAAAACTGAAATTATTTCCAGAAATTGGACATATTAAGACCAGTCAATATAACCATCAGCACCTCTCTTAGCTCAGAGGTCTGCCCTAAAGAGAATTCTATATTTATTAGAGAGTGATGTGTAATATATGTACATGATAAGGAACAATTTGTTGCTCCCTGAAGATCATTAAGATATCAATTATTTAAAACATGTTAATTTTTCTCTTTCATCTGGATAAGTATCTGTGCTCTGCTGCAGTTTTTAATAAAAGATTGTATCACTTTTCCAGTTTACTTTGTAGTTTGAACAGGTTTCCCATGCACTGTGCAACTGATTAGATATTCCATCTATTATTTGAAGTTGCTATAGCTTTATTATGATTCTTAGGTAGGTCCTTCACCTACCTAACTGATTGTGAAGTAATCTATTATTATGAAAATTGGTTAGAATTGAACTTCATTGTTCTCTTTATTACATGAGCAAAGTGTGGTGGAATAGGAAAAACTCATTCTTTGGTTTCAATACAATTTCTAAGAGAACCACCAGTCCATGAACACCAATTGTAGAACATGCCTGTAGCACTGAGCCAGTCCTGGTTGATGAAAGCAACATTATAATTTCTATACAGCTTTCACAGGGAAGAGTTGCTGGATTTAACCCTGGAACTCTTTATCAGGCACAGGATAAACAAAAGAGCCTTAACCTACAGCACTTTGTGGTTCAAACTTTCACCTCTGCCGCAGGAAAGGGGAAAGCAGGAATCTGAAACTTGAGATATCCAAGGCAGCTGCAACAAGCTCTGAGCAGAAGCCCTCCGTCCTGCTGTGACAAAGTGGGTGGGTGTCAGACACTCTTTTTGGGCTTTTAGGCTGTTTGGTTATATTTTGTCTGTGAAGCATCTTCTAAGACATTGGTTTTATCCAGATAGGGCAGAGGAAATTAAAGAAATGGTTTTTTCAACCCATTCCCTTACCCTCTGTTTTACTAAAACCTAAAAATTTTGGAGGGAAGAATTATAGCTTAAATATCTCATAAGTAGTGCTGGGTAATATATTTTAAGAAGAAATTTAACCTGTGAACATAGTTATCAAAATGTCTTGTGCTGTTATGGCTGAAGAATGCTATAACACTACTGACTAGGTGGAAGCTTCAGTCAAGATTAGTATTTCTTTGGGCTACACAAACACATTGAAAGGTGCGTCCTCTATCAAAAAACTGTTGTGTTTTATGCACATAAAATCATAGGAGCAAAATATCCTTGTGAGTTAAATTAAGAAAACATTTCTGCGGTCTCAGATTTGTGCAGTAATGACCAGGAGATTTCCTGATCTAGAAGGAAATGTTTAAATTTGGTACATCATTACTGAACATTTTAGCAAGGCAGCTAGATTCCTATTTTAGAATGGGAAAGGTCAGTTCCCTGAGGGATTGTCCATTTTGTCATTTCATTTACAATAACTTTGCTTTCAAATTGAGCAGTATTCTCTAAAACTTCAGGCCATAAATGTATCACAGACTGTTAGAAAGAGCAGACAAAGCAGATAATGTTAGGAATCTGCTGAGGCACAGTGGTTTCTGGATTCTTTGGAATTTTTTGACAGTACTAGTTCTTATACTCCTGCAGACTTACTATTTGATCCTGCCTCATCTTTCCCAGTTTTATTAGCAGTTCTTAAATGGATATTAATTGTAAACACATAGAAATCACTTAAAATTCAACGGTCTCCATAAGTATTTTGGGCACTACGTCCCTGGAAACAGGGCCTTAGGAACAAGAAGGAGAGCTGCTAGACCAAGCCAGCTGTCTGCATGGTCCGTGGAAGGAGTTGGAGGTCATGAGGACAGAAAGGTGAAGTATGCAATACAAGTTTTGCTTATTATCCCTGAAGAGCCAACTGAGAATGGAGATTTTCCCTTTCTCTTTTCTGTGTTCCTTTACTCAATTTGTTAGCTATGGAAAAGCAATGGTAGTAATGTAGCTGAACAAACCATGCAAGTTGATTGATTTCCTTTTTTTTTTTTCCCCAGGAAAAATTTTATTTAAAAAATTATAATAGGGAATAATATAGAGGAGAATTTCTAGAAATCGATGTTTGGTTTAGGCGTCAAAATCCTATTTCCTCATTAAGGGGAAAATTCAGTAAGTCAATCTGATTCTAATTCTGATTTTGATTCTGATTCTGATTCTGATTCTGATTCTGATTCTGATTCTTCCCCACTCCCCGTCAACAAAAAAGAATTGATCATCTGTTTATTCCTGAGAATTTTCATTTCTTGTTTTGTGGCTCTGTGACATGTTCATGTGAAATGAATGCTTGAAATTATCACCATGAAGTTTTTACTCTGGAGGAATAGACCATTAAGTTTCAAATCAATGTGGATGATTGCAATGTGAAACTAACAATTTTCTTGAAATTAATACTGGAAGTGAAAAGCTATGGCAAAGAAGTAAAATCAAGATTCATTTTTAGACACACTCCCACTATTTCCACAGAACTTAGATAATTAACCTATATAAGCATCTTACCACATTTCTGATTTTTCACTCAATGCCCATTTCCTAAAACCCACTAAACTCAATGAAAAGATTTTTGGGACTCTCATCCTAATTCAAGTATTTTTCTATAGGATCACTTCACTCAGATTTATAACACCCAGAAGTCCTAAGAAATCACTTGTAAAGAGGATGGTTTTTGATGAGGACTCTGTGTGGTCTAGACCCTGACCAAGACTACCTGTGTCAATCCCCCAGCAGCCTGAGCAATACCCACAGAAAATGCTGAAATCTCTTTTTAATTTCTGTAGCTGGAGCCTATTTCCACCTAGGGCAAGAAGAAATAGGGGTTCAGTCATCACAGAAGGCATATGGCTTCTCCAAAAGGAATATATGCAGGTTCTGTAAGACAACTTATTAAAACAGACAGCTAGAAACTGTATTTATCTCGAAGAGCTTGCAATCTAAGTTGCAAAGACTGTGAATGGGTAGATAAATGTAGGTACAAAGCAGTCAAATGGCTTTGTCAAGGTTAGTGACAGAGCTGAAATTAGAAATCAAAGTATCTTTAATCCCAACCAAGGGATTTCAGATCTACTAAAGGATGTGCGTGGCATGTGACTTTAATGAAGTTTTAAAATTTATCATAAAGCAGATACTTGTTCATGAAAAATATTTCATGTTGCAGCCAGGCTGCAACCAAATGCAGCTTTTTCATGGAAAGCCTATTTTTTTTCCTGCCTCTTGAAAAAGAAATGAAGAAAGAGGCAGAAATCAAATTGAATTTTGATGAACAACTGGAAATTCTTGTCTGCTGTTCCAGCATATTTTGCTGGTATAGAACAAAGAAAAATAATAATAAAAAGAAATGTAGCAAATGAAATATATATAGATTAGCTAATTTGGATTTATTGAACCTTACTTCTTTATAGCAACATAAAAAGACTGGTTTAATAGAGGAGAATGTGAGGACAGAGATTCACAAAGAATAATAGAATACTTTGATACAACTTTTTTTCAATGATGTATCTGGACACATACTTGCTTTCTGTGACACAGCTCTGCTCATTTTTTCTTAACCTTTACTGTCCCGAAGGCCGGACTAGATCAGAATATATCACATATCTGCAGTACATAAAACAAACTATTCAACTTTTGGAATCACACTTTCCAAACCTTATTATTTCTTATCAATTATTTCTTTAAAAATTACTTCTGGGGGAGTTTTGTGTCAATTGTTTTTGCAGATGCAACACAGAACTCAGGAAACGAAGCAGTAACGCTTTATAAGCGCCCTGATCATGAAAAATCCTGCAGCTTCCTGCAGCAGGAGGCTGTGAGGCTGAAAGGTGTGAGCTGTTTCAAAGTGCTGTTACTGAGAGCAGCAGTAAGGCAGAGAGAGCCACGTCTGAGGTGCCGGCTCAGCGCGTGCAGCACAAGGGGCAGCTGAGGCTGGTGCCAGCAGTTTCTCACACACATAGGATGAGTGGGAGCAGGATATGGGCACACGGATGAGAATAGGTCGGAAAGGCTGCCAAAATTCAATGTAGGAAGACACATTTGAATGACACAAAAATGTCTTTTTCTACAATTAGCAGTGCAAAAAAAGAAGAAGAGCAAATTATTCCTCTGAAGGAACTGTGATGTAGTGTGATACAGTTCCAACAACACATGCTAACACTTAAACACCTTTCAAGTCCTTTGTTTTTTTTAAACTCATAGCATGAGGTTTTTTATATTCCTTGGACAATAAGCCAAATTTACTAATCAAAATTTAGCAATAACAATAGGAAAGGAGAAGAAAACTGCCGTATCTCTGGTGTTAGCAGCTGCACTGTTCTATGAGGATCAGAAGGTTCTCACCTATTGAGAACAGACAGGAAAGGTGCACAATGAGCACACTGCAGTCCTAAGTAACTCAAGATGAGCTATTTGATGTTATGTGCAAAGAAAAAGCAAAAAGTCTTGAGGCATAAACACTTAGTTCTGAGGGCAAATGTCTTTTGCAGTTCACACAGGACAATGAAGCTTCCATTTGCTTGAACAATTACCTTTTAATATTATACATCTAGCAAGGATATCCTGAAAAGATTTGGAGCAGAAAGCTATTCATGTTAACTTGGAATCTCTACAATACTTAAGTCCGAAGTAGTCAGCCCCACCTCTCTAGTCGACAGAGAGAAGTAGGCACTTTGAATGTCAATTTTGGACAACTATCTTAGGAAGGGATGAATCATGCCTTAGAAACATTCATTTTTCTTTGAGCCTTCTAAACTGTAAATCTCTTGAGATAAGGGTCTTTTATATGAGTTTGTGACTCCAAATGACACAGGACATTGACATATGACGCCTGGTTTCAGTCCCAAGAAAGAATAGCCTATGAACAAGTATAAAGAAGAGGTAAAGGACAATCATTTAGAGTAATTCTGAGCACCACCAGAAGACTGGAAATTCATGATCGATGCAAATGGCACAAAGATAGAAAGAGAGTTTTGTGGATCACTGACTTTTCTGACCTTGGTCCAGAAACCTATGTACTAAGAACTGATGGAATAAATCAGTGTGGCTAAGTACAGTGTCTTTGTCACAGGATGAAATATTCCCCCACAAATCTTCATAGCCTTCTGCAAACTTTAAACTTTATATCTCTGAGGTAAATTATTAGCTACCACTGTCAGTGTTTCCCAGCTAATGCAATGGAAATGAGGAACAGCTTTAGCAACATTGAATAGTGACTCTACATTAAAAATAAGAAATAGAATGGGAGTCTTCTTAGCAGGTTTGATTCCAGTTCCACTATGATTACTACAGTAATTTTCCAGTTAATTAATCTAATACACTGCAGTCCTGAAATTCAAATTGTTCATGCTTTCACAAAACGCTTTCCTTTGATGCATTGACCCATTGCATTAAAGTAATAAGCAACTTGTTTAAGAACATGGAGTGAAAATAATTTGAACCATTTTCTTTCTTATTCTTTCAAAAGGACCTTATATACCACGTAATAGCCTGCTCCAGCCACCAATGAATTTCACAGAAAGACTCCTATTCATTTTAATGAGGGCTGACTTAGTCCTGTGATTCTACTAATTTAAACCAACTATAAATGAGTCCCCTGGTTTTTAAAATACATGGCACAATATTGCCAGGAATAAGCATGTGGTTCACATTATTTTATTTTTCTTTTGTTACTGACTTGACATTTTTTCTTATTCCCACCAAATGCCTGGAAGAGAGGAAGAAAAACTATTTCCCTAAAGAAAATATAAAATCCTATATTCAGAGTCTTGACCATGTTCCCAAACTTAGGAGGTGGCTGTTTGCCAAGCTGAACTCTCCTCCAGAGCTGGTGAGTTACAGTGTCCTGCAGAGGGTGATGGTCGGCTACTGCTCCCTGCTTAGGCAGTTGGAGCAACAAGAAAGGAGCCCCCAGTTCTCAGTCACAGCTCAGCCCTCCCTGGAGGTGAGAGCAAACTGATGGTGCTGCTGCCGTGTGTGCAGTGACAGAGGTAAGAGCAGCAGCATGGAACATCACTTGCGGAAAAGGAGAGTGATGCCGAAAACCACTTTTTAGCTAAATCCTCAGCTGATACAAACCAGTCTAGCTCCACTGAAGTCAGCTGATGTCCCATCAGTGGATATGAGCTGCAGAACTGTCTCATTGAGCCTGCACATGGGATGGCCTCACCTTCAGACCCTGCCTGTTTTTAGGTTCACACAAGCACAAGTGGCCTCAGCTCCACTTTTCCCTTGGGCTCCAGCTGACATCACTGCAAGAATGCAACATAATTCTTGTTTGCTTCACTGCTTCTACTCATACTTACTCACTTAGTAACTGAAAGATATTGTGGTTTATATACATCCATTCAGATGTAAATTTACATAGACATACTTCTGGGAAACAACAGTCCATATTTACCAGCACCGAAGGCATGAGAACAGGTACATTGTGCAGCGTTTTAAGCAGCCACTTCAGCTCCTCTTAGCCCTTCAACAGGTTGACAAAGAACAGGGAAGCACTGTCAAACAAGCCCTCCAGAGCTGGCTAAGGACTCAATTGCTGCCTTGTGTGCACCACAGATATTGTGCAGCATTTTGGAGGGCTTGGCTCTCTCTCATCCCCAGGAAGGATAAAGACAGCAGAGGTCCTGGCAGCAGTGGGTTGTCTCAGCCTCAAATGTATTTAATAGATTGGAAATTTAGGGCAATTTTTTTATATCATATGATTGTTTTTTTCTTTATGGCTGTCTTGGATCTGTTGCTGAGCTCTGTTTGCTTCTGAGAATTATCACCTCCTTCCTCAGTTTCTGGATTTCAATAAATGCTTTGCTGTTGTTGCAACCATTATTTTGGTAGGCAGCTCTCCAACATCAGTGCATCTGCTTTGAAGCTCAGTCAAATGATGCAGAAGCATTTATTTGTGTCCATCTCTTCTGGTATCTAGAAAAGTTCAGGGAAAGTCTTGAGTACTGTCAAAAGCCTTGAGTGTGGGCTAACTGAGCCAGTCAGAGAGCCATTAGGCATGTCTTACCTGACAGGTCACCCTGCAACCTTTTCAGGGAGAATATTTTGACGATTTATAACTAAATGCCATTGTTGGAGATACAAATACAAAAACATCACATCTTATGGCTAAAGCAATTTAATTGCCAAAATTTCTGGTCAACACTCAGTACTGCAAATATTTAGTACTTCTTGATATTAACATCCCCATGTTTTCTTAATAATGCTGTTTTATTTTGCTAATCTGTTCCCATAAGGTTGCTCATGGGACTGTGATTCATTATAGACATAAAAGCATTTGTTTTTATCTGAAGAGTGCAGAAATCAAAACACCTCATGCAAATACAAGATAAAAGTTGAGAAGCACAAGAAAAATAAAAGAGAGCGTTACTGATCTTGTGTTAGTAAGAGCCAAGCAGCACGAGGGGGAAAGTTACACATCACTCGGTGCCTCATCACCACACTGAGGTCTGAAGCACAAGTCAACATAGTTAAAAACTTCTTTGGTCATCTCTGCCCAGTCTTGTTCCTCAAGGTGAGCTGCACAGCAGGCAGAGGGCACAGACTTCCTGTGGCAGAGATGTGTGTTAAACATTTATCATTACCTGTGCAATCTGCCCCTGGTCAGCCTCTGCAGAAAAACCTTGGGGCTTTTTGGTATACTATGCAAAGCCTTTCAGAATCAAGGTCATGGTGCTTGTATGTATTTACACACACATCCTAGAGGCAGGCTGGAATGGGTACACTGCAGCGCAGACCCTTGGGTACAGCTGCCACTCACTGACTTGCCCCTAGATGCAGTTCCCACTTCTACTTATGCCTGCACGTTTGTATTTTGGACTTTTAGTCTTTAGACCTCAAAGTAGCTGTGTCAGACAAGAAATTATGTGTTTAAGTTGAAATATGAGACATAAAGTCTACTTGTAATGACAACATTTAATGCTAGAACAAGTAAAACACTCACTGGTTGAGGAGCTTGTGGAAACTCCATTGCTGACTATTTGTGAGGGCATAGATGATCCTAATTAATCCAAAGAGCCAACAGACAAGCTGCCTGTTTCTTCCCACCATTTGTAAGGAAATCTAGGTGAGTAGTGTCCACAAACATTGATGTTGCAGGTGCACACAGGAAAGGAGATGTATCTCTTTGAGGGTGACCGATAATGTAATAGCTTTTGTCTAAGTAGAAATACATTTGCTTGTATCTTCCGTAGAATGTGTATTTCCAAGACAATGGAGGCATTCACTCAACTGCCAATTCAAACAAGAGGCAAGTCTGGAATTAAATGCTGACTGAAGTTTAAAATATATATCTGCATGAAGTTTACATAGTAGTTTCCATAACTGTTTGCTGCAGCAAAGCAATTCAACTGTTCCTTCTTCAACAAATGCTCTGCATCACTGTGAAGTATTATACTGTGTGAGTTGCTTTTTTTAGAATGCCAGCTTCACAAATCTCAATCCTGGACTGTCTAAATGTTTGTTGCAGCAACAGCAGAGTCAGGTCACACCTGAAAAATTTGCAACAGTCTTCCTGGTGGTATCCTGGGATGCTTCAGACCTCTAACTTCTGCATGTTCAAAGGCAAAATATAAGAACTCTGAAGAGTATCCTACATTTTCAGGACTTTAAAGGCTATGCATTTTGAATTTTAATCGGGGAAACAGGCTGGAAATTATATTTTTCCAGGTGATTTGGCTTTTCTAATTTAAAATCTTGTCATAACACCAGCTGCAGCCTCTGCCTACTTTATTCATTAGAAGAATGGTGCTTGTTAAAACAACAAAATTTTAGCCGAAATGTGATTTCAGATCCACGACTTAAAAAAAGATCTTCATCACTGCTTGCTGCTTCTGACAAAGCTGCTCTGGAAATTTGTATTAAGTAACATGATAATGGGCCTGCTGTTACAAAAATAATCCTCTTGGTTATTAAAAATAAATAAGGTTGAACACTGATTAATTCATTACATAATAGTAAAAGTATTTTGTGAATTAGAGTCAGAAAACAAGGGAT
Source organism: Lycocorax pyrrhopterus obiensis (assembly GCA_014706295.1). NCBI lineage: Eukaryota > Metazoa > Chordata > Aves > Passeriformes > Paradisaeidae > Lycocorax > Lycocorax pyrrhopterus. The sequence goes on from JACSVZ010000015.1 coordinate 11,045,442, forward strand.
TGTTTATGATTAATGAGTTCTTTTGAACAACTTCCAAAATCAATAGATAAAGCTTTAAAATTCTTATGTCTAATGCAGAGCACAATGCTCTGGCCAACAGCATCTACTGCTCTTTAAATTGAGGAGCTGCTACCCAGGGTCCCAGGCTGGTCTGGCTGGAAAGTACCTGTCCTGCAGCCAAACGTGCCACTGAACTCTGATCTTCCCTGTTTCTCAAGAAAGCTGAGGCAGTGCAACAAAAGAAAGAGCAGAACATGTTGCAGGACCAGAAACAAAAAGATCAAGAGGAATGAATTTGATTTTAACCTGTCCACTTGACCTTCACATTCATTCCAGCTTTTCTCTTAGATAACGTTCATGGCTGGTTGTAGCCCTAAGTTCAAAACTTGCTATCTCAGCTTCTGGTTCAAGTTCCTCCGAAGAAACAAAAATCCCATTAACTTTTATAGAAAAAGGGTCATGACCCAGGTGATCACTTAGCAGTGTTTTCTCTTTCCTCTAAAAAAGAGAATATCCAGAAGGCTTGCAAAAAAAAAAAAAAATTCTCTACAGAAAAAGAACTCACAGAACTCCCCCCAGGGCTTAATGAAGGAAGGCTGCTGGGAAGTTTCATGACTTTTTGCCTACAGAATTCCAGAGAGATCCCAAGGAGCGAATCTGTGCCCCCTCCAGCAGCAGTGACTCCAACCACCTCCCAAAGCCATATCTCCAGTGGTAGAAAAGTCTGAACCTCTGTGAGCAATGTATTGCAATTTTTACTATATTACCCTGAAAAGCCTTGCCCTAACACCCAACCTACATGTTACTCTTATGCATCTGGGACATGGAGGACAGCTTTTCTCTTTGCAGCAACTTTTTGTGTATTTAAAGATTGTTACCAGAATCTCAACTTTTTTACTACATTTCCATTATATCTCCATTATGCTAAACAGTTCTACTTTATTAAGCATCTTCTTGCAGGCTCTGTGTCCTGGATCTATGATTGCTTATATTTCTACCTATTGCTCTCACACTTTTGCTACCCTCTGTAGCAGAGGTTAAGAGCTAAGTATGTGCAGTGTATCCTAGACCATTACGAGTTCTTATTCAATTCAAAAGAAGCTGATAAGATATGTGAAGGTTAGAAAAAGCTGGGTTTTTTAGTGAGAAGCAACTTAATAAAAGATGATGTGTTGGGTAAAGAGGATTCAATATTTATATTTAACATAATGAGAAAAATATTTTAGAATAAAAGGCAAAGAGCTTTTCAGGGATAAAGAACTGGACGTGAAACAAAAAATAGTGTAAAAATTAAAAAAATCTTAGCAAAGTCCACCATGACTGTGTACTGAGTCCACTATCTTACTTATCAGTGAACTAGAAGGACACAAAAACTGTTTGAAAAGTACCATGTTAAAAAGGGTTATCTGAAATAACTGCATCTCTAATCAGGCATTTCTTACAAAACAAGAAAAATAGCAGCACGCACAACAGTAATTTGTCCAATTTTTCTTAGGTCAGCTTTATACGATCCCTGGCTATGTTTGTTTTTCCTCTCTAGATTCTCTACAACTTCCCTTACTGTTCATTGCGTTTAGTAGTCCTTGATAGGTAAGCCCTCCATGAATTTAACAGGTCCCATTTGGTCTCCACAGTGCATTATGTCAATATGTTCCACAGTTCAGTGATGTGCTCCCTGAAAAAGCCTTTCATTGTTTTAAACCTATTAAACATTATTTTCTTGGCTGCTCTGCTGTTGTTGGATTGTGAAAAACAGTGAATAATCAATGCCTATTCACTTTCTTCAGGAATTTATAGGCTTTTATCCAAACTGCCTAAATCATCTATTTTCCAATCTATTTGTTCTGCTCTGTTAATCGTCTTATTTTATCGAAGTTGTTCAAACTTTTGATCAGCTTTGTTCTATTAAATCCCCTCTGAGATGGAGTGACCAGGAGTCCACACAGCAGTCATGGCTGGACATGACATATTGAGTGCTACTTGCCTTGCTACTTTTACAGAAAATACATAGCTATTTTATGTGATCCTGTATTTTTCCATATGCTGAAGTAAAAGTTATTGTTCGACAATACTTTGGTTTTCCTTTTGCTCTGTTTGAAACGTAAGAACAAAGAATTAGTGTGAAACTTTACTGATTGTTATGCTTCCCATTTCATATCTCACAGTTCAAACAATTTCAAATGTCTACTAAATAAAAGTATTCTTTAATACATATTTTGTGGTACACCTTGAGCTTACATTTTTTCTGTCCTGATTGCATTAGCTGTCTGACCACAGCTGACTATGTTTTAGACTATTGTCAAAAATGCCACTTGTGACACCTAGATCTATTGATGTGTTTATCTTCTCCACTCAGCAGCTGACCAGCTCTTCCATGGGTTCTTCCTATCTTTCTTTAGGTACTTACAGAATGCTTTCTTGTTCATCTTAATGACCCTTGCAAGCTGTACCTCATTTTGTACTTATTTTGTGCTTTCTGCTATTGTTCATGAATGCTTATCTCCTCTCGTCTGTCCCTGGCTTAATTTGTCCATCTCCGGATTTCCTTCCTGTATTGCCAGCTCGTGACCCAGCCACAGAAATCTCTTCCTGCATTTCATCCTCTGCACTTGCATAGTTTGTAGTTGTGCCATTACTGTAATTTTCTTAAGAGAGCTCCCTATTAGCTCATTTTCCTCCTTATATAGATTTGCTTTGAATATCAATGCTCTGAGTTTGGCGACACCTTGACAGTGCGGAGACGGAACAGACAGCCTCAGTCTCGAGGATTTCCTTCCTCAACAGACTTCGGATCTTTTCAAGAACCCCAATGCCATTATAATTTGGATTGTGACTGATTTTGCTTCCTACTCACAGAAAACTGCATCTACCTCATTTTCACAGAAAATTTGTCTGTAGAGGATCCCTGCTATGGCAATTGCCTTTATTACTGTTTAAAGAATTCCTATAACTACATCTATGTGTTCAGCACTTAAATACAAATCTTTCAGTTATGTAGAAATTTTTTTCTGCAAAAGGTGCATATTTTGATGCTAGTATTCTACCTATGTAATAACCTGTTGAAAGATATAAGAAAGTAAATAATGTGATCAATGTAAAGATTTTGTAAATAAAAGAAGCAAGAGTGGACATATATATGGAATATTTGCAACAGAGCAGCCGTCCCTGAAACAGCTTATCATAAAAGTAAGCATTCAATAAAAAAACAAGGAAAATTAAACTTTGCAGCTAACACACAGGGACTCCAACTCCCAGACTTTGACAACAGAAATATTATTTGTGTGTGTGTGTAAGGTACAGTAGAAGGGTTTCTCACTGGTTTCACTAAGGTATCACAACTTCACAGAGCTACCAAAAGGCTACTCAGAGATGTTACAGAATATAAAGTTCATTGGCCACTTCTAAACCAGCACCTTGGGAAGAACTGCATCTCAGTGTCAGGTGGAGTTCCGTGGTCTTTACATTTCTACATGGACAATTTTTTCGAACCTTCAGCAGAACTCAGCTCTTCAAGTCAAACACCTCATTAATTTTATTTTACATGAGAAATATTACTTTTCCTATGTCTGCCAGTCAGATCTGGGATAATCCTGCAAGAAGCTGAATTCAACTAATATCAGCAATACCATATATATTTAACTTCAGGCCATTTAGCCATAATTCATAAATGCTATTATATTTAAAAGCCACTGCACTATTCAATTATTGTCCTGGCTTTGTTGGGAATATGTCATCATTGCCATTATTCACGTTTATTCTCTATTCTTTGTGAGATTTCCACAACCTTTACTAAAAATCCCCACTTTTACAAGCGTGTATCAACTGCTCTGCTTCATTGTCTTTATAGTAAGTCATAGACAACAATGTTGGGACTTTTTGTCTCAGTATTTTGATGAACTGTCTGTAAAAGTCAGAGGTTCCCTTCCAATTTTTTATGTACAGAAACTCCTTGATTGTTCAAAAATAAATCAGGAAGAAAAAACCCCAAACCTCAAAACTTTATTAAAATGTAACCAAATTCAAAACGTAAATAATATCCAATGAAAAAGGAAATCCAGAATTGATCAGCGATTAAAGGTTGTGTCTTATAAAAGAAAGAGTGAATGTTATTTTATTTATTGATTAGCTAAGTTCCATTTCTGGGTGAAATGTTCTGTGTCAGCCATTCAAGAAAACTTTATAAAAGAGTGAGCCCAAAGTATATTATAAATACTTTTAGCTTCTAATGTGAAGGTCTTAACAATAAGCTTTCTTTTTGAAAGGAATATTTGGTGTCTGCTTCTGTTTGAGTCCAATTTCTAATAAGCCCTTCAGCATTAATGGAGAAGAGACTCATATTCCATATTAATGGATCCCAGAAGTGCTATTTGATGACAAATGTACAAGTAGTTTTATCTTTTGGGCATAGTAGTTGAATTTATTTGACTTGGCATGGAAAGCACCAAGATCTGCCGGTAGCCTGAATGTATTAAATAACATCATCAGCACTAAAGGGAGTAACCTGGAAGCATCCAGAGAACAAAATCCAGGGTCACCAACAGAAGCAGAAGAGGATAAGCTTTTTACATCCACACCTTATAGCTGGGCATGGCTTCCTTATTATTATAAACATTTTTGAGGACTTACACAGCCCTATTGAAAAGCAGTAAACAGAAGACTCTGAGTGATGTCTAAGAGTGCATTTAAATAAACAAGTAAAGGTATCTCAGCCACACACCACTGGGCAGCTCTGAAGTGCACACAGAACTTTCCTGCCATGGGATTCAGGCAAACCTTTCCATCTGCAAATATAACACTGGAAAAAAACCCTGTGATTGGGTAAACCAATCACACCAAAAAGGATCCCCAACCTCCTTTTCTCACATAAACCTTGATGTAGATTCATTAAACATGCTAAAGGATAAATTTGGTGTATTCCATGTTATCAGATGTTTTCATTCATTTTTGCCATTTTAAAGAGAGAGACCTATTTAAAGAAGCATTATTATATTTTTTTTTCCTACATGCTGCTTTGGATCAAAGGACTAATTTATAGATTGTTGCATTTATTAATCTAAGAAATGGTCTAAATTGTATTTATCTTGGCATTGTGTTGAGTTGGCTTGTGTTTTCATTTTTGTCCCCAGAGTGGCATGTTCTATCTTATCTAGGCAACACTATTTTAGGCAATTTTCTCTTTCAGATATGGTGTTTTGGCTTTAAGTGCCACTACAAATACTATGGCTCCTGCAGTTTTCTGCTCAGCCAAAAGTATGCAGTCACAGATTCTCATTTCTAGATTAAAGCATTTATACAGATTGTCAAAGCTCTCTGTCCCACAGTTCCTCACAGATCCATCTGTGTATTTAATGAAGATAGTCCCCCAGTTTACATTACTTAACTTTGGAAAGTCCCACTTTATTTTTCAGCATGTCAGAGAATATATTTTGCTCATTTGTAACACTTCATTTAACAAACAGGATTAATCTCTGGAACTGGTCAGTGCGCGGCCCAGGCCTGGGAATACCGGAGCAATTAGGAGATGTCTCTTTGCTGCAGCACTGTGGTTTCAAAGGCAGCAAGTGGGATCATTGCTGAGTCCTTTTTCTCTCTGGGAGGCATGAAGGTAACCAAAAATCAGGCAAGGCTGTGAACCAGGAACAATTTAGTTCAGATGTCAGAGTGTTTTTAACCAAGATTCGGAAGGAAGTGGCCTTTCCACATCTGCACTGATGAGAGAGAAGGAACAGACTGAGTCGGGCACTGATGGTGCCACCACAGTGTTTGCATTCACTGCAAAGAGCTACACAATCCAGCTCTGGTCCAGAAAGGATTAAGACACACAGCTGGACACCCTTGGAGCCCAGGGCCATCAGATCAGAGCAGTGGTCAGCTGGCTCTGAGCACAGGGAACATGAATAGAGCGCTGCCTGTTCAGCCACGGCACACCGGGAGCGTGAGAGCAACCAAAGGCATGGGCTGTGTTTCTCTGCAGCTTTACTGGTTATAGATACACATGGACAGCACTGCCCATGGGCACCCTGTGTCAGCCCCCACCGTGGGGACTACGTGGTGACCTGCTAGGGAGGCAAAACCCTCCCAGTAATGCGGATTACAAAAAAAGCTGCTGCTCACTCATCTTTCTTCCAAAGCCCACCACTCACAAGTCCTATTTCCAAAGTCAGGTTGCAACTGTGCAAGTTAAAGACTGTTTCTGAAAGCAAGACTGCGCCTTTTTGCATGAGTAAGACAAGCCTACTCTGTGTTTGTCATTTCCCCAGCAAGGGTGAGTGGCTGCTCAGGCCCTGAAAACCTCATTTTCTGGCCCAATATTTTTTTTTTTTTTTCAGTAGAGAAGGGAAGTGTAGGAAATTAAAAGTAGGGATTGTTGGAAGCAGGAGTGTATTTGAGCACCTGAATTGCTGAGCTCACCAGCAAGAAAGTAAATTGAGCTGAGGTTTTGCTGTGTTTTGGTATTCATTTTTTAGTGTTTTTATCAATATCTTAGGTTTGGACATATGCTTTTTAAATTTTTTTCAAGAGTGTGTTCATTAATAAACAAAAGTAAATTCAGGTTCATACTGTTTTCAACTATTTGATTTATGCAAGGTTTGCCAGCTGATTTACAGCATGAAGTACCTGAGTAATGGATAGGAACATTGTTCTCCCCATTCATTTTATAGCATACAACTTTATGTTTTTATTTCTTGAGATATATTTGCAGTCATGCTGCGAATAACACACAGTCCTGGGGAGGCAAAGCAGTATTCATATATATTTAGCAGGCCCCATTTAAGTTAATATAAAATCACTGTTCCTTGAGATTACATCGGAAAGAAGTTTTACTGCAAATGTGGAGGTATGAAGGCATTGTTGTGTGGGCACAAAGCAGTATAATAGTTATTTTTGGGAAAGCAAATAGCAATCCTAATGTATAAACCCATTAAAATATCAAAGCAAATTCATTGAGGCTCCTGAGAAGTAACATCATAATGCCATTAAAATGTGAGGTTACTGAAAAGCAGGACATGACTTTGACAATGATGGTTATTTCCACACATGATAGTGGGGAGCGGCCATGCCAAATGCTGTTCCTTGATTTCAGCTGTACAGATACAGGTATCTGCTGCCAGATACTACATTTATAATTAGAGTTAAATTACATCTCCCATTTTTAATTGTATGGAATACCATTTTTGACTATATAAAAAATGCTTTGTGCTGTGTATGCTTTTTAGCTTCACTGTGCCTGAATGTTTTATTGGAACTCAGGTAACTTGAGAATTACTGGTAGTAAATGCAATAGTGAGGGTATTTAGATGTGGGGTTTTATATTATTTTTAAAATAACGGCCTATGGTGCAACTATTATTTTGTCTAATTATTCCTTTTTGAAGGCTCGTTATCCTCTGCTACAGATTAACGTTGCAGGTTTGAAGCACTTATGAAAATAAACCTGTGATTTCAGAAGGGGAGCACACAACTTTTTTTATGCATATTTTGCAGAGCAGAATTTATTTTCATACATTGCCTGTCTAGTTTTAGTTCTGATTATTGATTTGAATGGATTTTTGCTTAAAGTTGATCTCTCGGTCATAATGAGTCATATTTGTCATTTGATCTTGAGTCATGATGGTCTTCTATTAATATTTCAGCAATATCTAGGTCATCAGCGTCTGCAGCCATCCATTGGCCACAACTTTTCTGCTTTCACAGTAGCTCTGATCATTTGAAATGTGTTTCCTTGAGAAGAATTCCGGTCTTAAAAAATCCCTAGTTAAAACTCATGACTCAGGGTTTTTACGGTGTTCAGATCTTTAGGGATACTGAGCCACATATTGCTGATTCAGTGGCACATGAGTTCTGTAGTGTTCAAATTACTGTCTACAGATGTACAAACAAGCATTTGGTCCAAAAGATTGATTCATTGGATCTGCCTTAAATATTCAGGTTTCCTATCTAAACACGGGGAGATACGTCTCAGAAATAAGTTCTCAAAATCTTTAAGATGACACCTATATAAAGCCTATAAAGCCTATATAAAGCAAATATTTCCTAATAGGGTTATTCAGCTTCCCACACCCAGTGAGGAGCTGCCCAGAACAGTAGGATAGGGAGCTCAAGAAAGAAATGGTCTGAACTATACCCAGACAACTGCCCTGCATAGGGCAGCCTGAAATCCAGACTTGCTATACCAGACTGTTAATTTAAGTTGTTTTCCTCCAGTCATTGAAGACAGAGGTAACAATGATTATCTGTAAAAGGCAATCTGGTTTTCAATGCATTTTCCACTGATGAGGGCTGGGAGCAAGCAGGCTGGTGTTTATAAATGTTGACAAGTAAGTTCCCCCTTATTTCCATGAAATTAATTACCTACAGACTTTCTAATCTCCTGTTAGATGATGTGAAAAAATAGTCTGATTGCTAGTCCCATTTATTTAAACACTTTGGAAATCACTGCCATATGTCGACATGTATGTACAAGCCCTAATTTTGAACACATAATTTTCTCTCATCCTTAATGTAGTTAAATGCTTTTGCTTTCCCAATCTCTGAGCAGAATGAGAGCTGTTTGCTGCACAATCCAATTCTTTACTGCATGAGACTGAAGCTAATTCAGGGACCATCTGTGTGTACTTATAACTTAAATCATTCCTTTCAATGTGCTTTATATTGTGCTTGTCAAGGTTCAACTTCATCCTCAGTGGTGTTGCCTGTTTACCTAGTTTTGCCTTTTCCCAGTGGAGCTCATCACATTCCTTCTGAGCTTGCACATAAATAATTTTGAGACAGCACCATATTTTACAAGTTATCTGCATTTTGGTGAAGTGCACAAAAAGAGCAGTTTCTGCACAGCTAAATTGCAGAGGACACTGTGCTGGAATTGCTGCCCATCCTCCCAGTGTTCTCTCTCACGTTCTCAGCACTGCCCCATGAAACATCCAACAGCAAGGTGTTATTGCCACCCTAAACAGAGGCAGGGCAGGGGAGGAGACTGTTCCACCTCAGCCTCCCTGATGTCCGTGTATCCTTGTTCAGATCAGCGAGGAGGAGCTGGTGTCTGGTAGAACAGTGGCTGGCACCTTGAAGAGTCCACTGAAGATTCATGTGACACACCAAGCACCTCCTGATGGATGACTTCTTTCAGAGAGCATGACTACAGCACAGAGAGAGATAATTAGCTCTGAGGTAGCTGTCTGAGGTACCAAGAGCAATGATGCCTGAGGCTTCACTGCAGCTATATAACCATTTGCCAAAGACTGTTGCTGAGAGTATTCTGTACATCTAAGCCAGATGGACTCAAGGTACTGCAGGCAGATCAGCTGCAACCTTTATGCACAGGCATGTGAGTGCTCTCTAACTTGCTTTCTGTACATTCACTGTCTTTTCAGAGATGTCAATATCTCTTATTACACCCAACCACTTATAGGAATTATAAAGGGTCTGTGTTTCTGATGAGGGATTAATCTCCCTGAACTGCAGTTCTCAAGTGCGTGCAGCTGGAGCTGCAGTACTGGCTGACATTTCTTCAGCACCCTGCTCTGTGTCACCAGCTCATCAGGTTTTATCATACAGCTTGTCAGTCTTTGGGGATTTTTCTGAAAGTTCTAGTTCTCCTGTGACTTTAAATTTTCCATAGTGTCTTGTGGAAAATGTTTCATCTACAGCCACAAGCACTGGAAAGGAAAGAGACTAATATCTATAATTACTAATGCCACATGGTTTTTAAAAGCCTCAATTACAATTACCAAAAGTTGATCACTGCATAATGTAGCCCCCAATGAGAACTGGAGACAACTTTGGCAAGCAGCACATGCTGTGGTTACTGTCAGCTGCCCAACTGCAGGGATCTCTATGTCTTCTCATCCCAAATACCAGTGTCCTCTGAGGAAAGGAGCTGAAGGACTCAGCAGCATTACAGGGTTCTGCAGGTAGTGAAAGGAGGAAACAAAAAGTAATCAAAATTAGAAACAAAACCACTTCATGTCAGGTGTGTGAGATACAAAAGAGGAGGAAAGGGAAAAATGCCAAATCTACAGGTGCTCTGAGAAATGGAAGAATGTAAGCAGTGGATGAAGGTGGTTGCAAGGAGAGGAAACAGCGAGGGAGGAGTACAGAAGAGAAACATGGGTGTCTCTACCTTTTAGGCAGAACCATCAATGCGCCAGTTCCCATCTGAGTGTTCATCCTCTCCTGTGGAGTCTTGCTGAACAGGAATCTGCCAGAGGGTGATCTGAGGTGGAGGAAAGCAACATCCCCTTAAACATCTGTCCAGGGACATTTTGCACTTGGAGAGAAGGGACAATCAGGAGAAATCCTTTGGGTGAAGGACAGAAACGCTGACAAGGGTTTACAGGGAGTATTGCTTCTTTTATCTATTTACACTGCACATACATTGCAACAGAACATGTGCCTCTGTATCTGCACAATGTCAAGCATGTTTCAAGAGCTGCACTCAAAAAAAAAGAAGGGAAATGCAGTGAGAAAAGGAACTGTGGGTTCTGTGTACCCAAGAAACTTGAGACAATCCTACTGAATAATAAGTTATCTATATTTAAGGGTTTCATTCCCGCAGTATATTTCTGTGTATCTTCAGCTGTCTTAAAACCTAAAAGGTGATTTTAAGGAACACAGATTTTTAGGTTTGGGGTTTTTTTGTAGACATGTATAGAGGTGTATAAATGTGTGATGAACGCCCCACCAGCACCTTGTTTCATTTAAAACTCACTGATTTTCTGTTGTGCAGATTTCCTTTGCAGTTTTCTGGGAAGAACCAGAGACAAGCCTTGAAAGGCAGAGGCAAGGTGCAGGGAACAATACTCTTTAAAAAGGACAGAAAAGACAATAGAAAATTAGATATAGGAAACAGAGAAAAAGGGGGTAAAATGCAAAGAAATAGAAATTAAAACCAAAATTAACTACTTATCTACACAAAGTTAAGTATATCCTAAGAAACAGTAATTTTTTAAAACAAGTTGCACAATATTTCTGTACATAAAAATATGTCTGCTACTGCACAATTCTGCCAGAAGGCTATATAAGCCTGCAAATGCTCATTCTCTTCTAAGCAAATCTTCTCTTAAATGTTTTTTTTTATCTCTTCTCTCTAATGAGTGCAAAAAGTCAGCAAATTGTGACATGTATTACTTAATGCATCTTCCTTCAGTATTTGACAACTCTATTTGTAGAATTTTATGTGTACTGCTAGGACCTTGATCCTGCATTTTGTCATTAAAAAAGAAAACTAGGAACATGAGTAGTATTTTCTGACATGTGGTATAATACATTTTTTGACATGAATATTGTTCCTAAGAGCCAAGAGTCAGCACATAAATGTGCTGGGTTTTGGTAATTCTGATTGTCAAACATGGCTCCCCTGCCAGACAGAGCTTTTGTCTCAGCAGTCACAGAGAACTGCAGGATTACCAAGGCTTCCCAGGCTTCCTAAAAAATCTTAGGCATCATAAGATCTTCCCAAATAAGTGTACACTTATTAAAGAAAAGATAATCTACATAAAACTAGAGGTTATTGCAGTGTCTTGACTAGAGTTATGCAATCCTCACTAGAGGGACGTTTCTCTTCATTTTCATGCATTTTTCAGCAATGGAAAACAACGAGGGAAATGTATTTACTAGCTGTAAGTTGTTAAGAGGAGCTTACAATATTCAGTGTTAATGTGTAACACCGTTCTTATTACGAGGTAAATGCTAATAACCTACAGTGCACTCACAATGCCACTGTGTACTCTGCTTATGTGAGATAATTATAGCAAATGGGAGCATTTTCCACAGGAAAGGGTTGTTTGGCTCATCTTCTCTTAGTACACAGCTGTACTTTTAAAGTCTATGTATCATGGCTTTATTTCATTAGATAAATTAGTAATAAATAAATAAATCCTTCACTTACTTGGTTTGTAACCTTAGGAAATCTCTCCTGCCTTTACTTTTCTTCTCTTTTTTATATGCCTTATCAATCTCGTTAGATTTCCAAGTCAGGGATTATCTCATGACATATTTTGCTCTCAGCTATGGCTCAGTAAAAAAGACCTTGATCTCATTTAGAGTCTGCTCACTACTGTAATATAAAGTAATGTTAATAAAGAGTTCAAAATAGTAATACTTCTGTTGCTGTCCTTGAAGACTATTCTGTAGACCAATACTCAAAGGAAGTAGACTTCAATCAAAGGAAGTTTTCTTTTTTCATGTATTATCACAGCCTTTTCTTTCTATGCATAACTCTTATCTGCTCTCAGCTGTTCTGCTCAGTGCTGTCCTGAACATTCCTAATCTACCTCAAAAGTCCACTCATCAAAGATTTATAAATTAGATGAATGTTTCATCACCTCTTAAGTTAAATACACAGATTTCCCTTTCTAACCCTTCTTCAAATCCCCCTCAGCCCCTGGATTTCATTTTGTAGTTTGCCTTTGGCCATCCAGTATTTTGTGCAAAGGTACCCTTTTTCCTACAGACAGCACAAACAAAATATCACCAGGAAAATTTATGGCCCTAAAAAATTGCTTCACAAGACCTGAAATAGCAAAGCATTCTTATTAATCCTGAATGTACCATACTACAGGAAAGTAACATGGATCCCCAGTGACAGACCATAAACCACGCTCCTACCAGTTTTAGTACCTTTCTCAGAAGAACAGCTTCGGTGTTTAAATTTTAAAACAAATGTTGGATATTTAAAGCAAAAGGATTCCTTTTGCCCTTCAGATGTTTAGCCAGTCATAAGGCACAACAGAAACTCCTTTGCCAGCACCAGCATCCAGCTCTCGTGCTGCTGGTGCCACAACTGATTACACTTTACAGAAAATGAGAACTGCTGGCAGCAGGTCCAGAAAGGCTCAGCCTTCTCCCACCTTTTAAAGGCTTTGATTCAAAATGTGATTCACAGCTCCTATATGATTTTTTTTCTCGTGTAGACATACATTTGAAACAGTATGACAAGCAAAAAATGTTTGCTTTTCTTTTGGGGGGTATGAATACAGCACATGTATTTCAAATAAAATAACTCAGAACACTGTATTAAGTGATGGACTTTTTTTCACACAGAGCTATTCTTTCAAGGTCAAAATCTGTTCGCTGTGAAATCCGGAGGAGATTCACAATTGGTTGCAGTGGCATTGGGATATTGCATTAAAGTCCAGGTTCTCTCCTCAGAACTTAGCTTTCATATATGCAAAAAAGTCAGTGGTATGTGTGTGGCATTGTATTTTGCAAACTTTCTCATGGTTCACAGTATTATTTCTGTAACTCCAAGTTAGAGCTGGAAAAACAGGAACAACCTGTAAGAGAATCCATCTGCCTGAAATATTTAGTGAACAGTCACAACCTATCTAAAAAGCAAAATGACAGGAAAAGCAGCTTCATTTTCTTGTAGGGTCATTTGAGTAATTTTCAGTTACTTTTGCTTCCATTCTGTTTTCCTTTATTACCTTCCTTCTCACACCGCATCCTCCAGTCTCTCTCTTCCCTCCTCCCATTTCTCCCATCTTAATCCTTACATAAGAATATAAACACCCTTCTGCTCTTAAGACACATGGACATCTTTGTGTTTCAAAGCACATTTCTGCTGAATAGAATGTAATGTTCTGATATAATTCAATAATGGCTTTTCATGAATATTATCTCAGATTTTTAGAGAGTCCAGCTCTGGACAGCTTCACTTGAACAATTTTTGTGCTCATGATAGCACTAGGGGTGGGGAAGGTTATAAAACTAACCCAGTGACTGTCAGAGGTGTTCAGGTGCCCAAGCATGAGCGTCTAATGATGAGATACCCTGGAGCACCTGAGACATCCCCACAGTGGCCAGCAGACACAATAGAGGAACCCTGCAACTTCCTGCCTGTATTTGGGCTACTGAACCAAGCCACTTTTCTTTGAAGATGAACTGCTGAAGGAGCTCTGTTCCCAGAGTGAAGTAAGTCTCTGATGGCTATAAGCATTCTATAGGGGAGCTTAGATGCCATAGATGTCGTATGAACACCTACATATACATGTTTAGATTATGTGCCTTGGTTTAGAGCCAAGTTTCGTTCACATGGTTTCAACTGGCACAAACAGAGCTGTGACCATTATCATATATGTCCAAAACATTTCTCATTGCTTGGTCACAATTTTGATGCCAAAGCAAGGTGGGCTTCTCAGGAGATTAAAAAACCCCAGCCCAAAACAACAAAACCCCAACAATCACTTCAAAAGGAAAGGAGTGTCTATAGTCAGTTTCTTGACACAGGACCAAAATTATACCAGACCAGTTAAAGTATAGGAATCACCTAATATCTTCAATCTGCCATGCTGAAATCTGTGCAGAGGATGATCCTTATCCAGAGCAGGAATAAAGCCTCTCACTGTGACACAGCACAAACTGTAATTCCAAAGACTTCTAAGTATTAGCAGATAATCTGGTACTAGAATAAAGTAATTACTATAAATCTTCTACTTGATATATAGAGGCTGCAATGTGTGAGAAATTATTGCCTTTCTGAGCTTGAGACTGTAGTGTAAATAGCCTTTTAAAAAATAAACTTCCATTATTGCAGTTCAGAAAAACTGACTGGCTTTAGTGAACTCTAATGCAAAGATTTTGCTTCCATACACCAATTAAAGCTTATTTGGAAACATGGTGTTTTATCAGTATGAAAGTGCTAGATTAAAATCAATACTGTAACTGAGGTTAATTTTCAAGAGGAGAGGCCTGTATTTTATCTATTACATAATGGAGATTAACTAGCTACAGACCTTAACAACAACTAGACCAGAAATGCTTGACTGGCAGCAACACCAGCTCATGATTCAATCTCACGCTGCTGTGGAAGATTCAAATAACTGCAGATGACAGAAGGGTCTTGAGACAGAAAAACCTTCCATGAAGTTTTACGTGGTGGCCATTTCTCAGTCTTCATGCCAGAGTGAGCTTTGATGCTCTGTGTTCTTGATCCTGCAAAGTGCTGAGAAATCTGAAATAATGCTTAATCAAAGGCAACTAGAAGTGTTTAGAGTTTCATCTACTTCTGATTTACCTGCACAAAGTGTTGGGAAAAAGTGCATAATAAAAAATGCTGGCCAGGTTGATGCATGAACAATGTCTTCCTCAGTAAAGTAGAAACATGGCATTTATACACAACAGACAAAGAGCCCTTCTGGTGAGAAAAAACACTGACTCTAATGTTTTACAAAAGCAGCTACTCACACCCACCAAGCTCCCCACCACTGAGATTATAAAACAGTGTTCAATCTGGGGCACAGCAAGACAACATACATGTTTAGAATTTAGGGTTTGTAAACTAACAATGAGTTTCTACTGTCCCTTGTGTTAGTGATTTTCAGTATCATTTATAACTTTACTTACACATTTTAGGACCACAGCAATAGATAAAACTGCTAATGCTCATTACTTGGAGCACAATCAGGGACTGTACACTCAGGAAGAAAATACTTCTGAGATTATGTAATCTTGATTGTGTTTTAAGTGTCTGAAGCAGAGCGTTTCAAGGAGGCACCAAAAGGAAATGTATAATGAATGATGGCCTGAAAATTTCATGAAATTTGTTTTCTGATGGAGAAAACTGGTTAACTTGTGACTCTGTCTGGTCTGACACCACATGTCTAAAGCCATTTTAATGCAATCGGTGAAGCTTCCAACTGTGTAAAGCTAACACAGTCTTAAACTTGGACCCATTTTGATTAAATAATCTTTCAAGTCAGCTTTAGTTTACGGTATCTACCTCTACAGTGTTTTCTGAGTCTTAATTTTATCAATAAATTAATACCAATCACAAGTCTATTCTGATTAAAAATAAAACCACATTCAGACACCAAGACTATGTGAGATGACTCCAGGTACATATGTTATTAATGGAAGCCAGTGCTGCTGAATACTCAGCTAAGACAACAATTAAGGTATAATATGTTGTTCTTTCAGGCTTTCATGGAATGAAGGCTATTACAAGCACTCTTTCACTTTTATCAGATAATTTACAGGGAAAAAATTGGGTATTAGGAAACAGTTCATAATGTGGAAAATGAGATAATGAATAGAAAGCACTAAAGCTTTTTGAAGCCAGAGTTTCTGTAAAATTTCCTGATCTCAACAGGCTTGTAAATACACTGAGGTTTAAACAATCATCTCACCAGAAAAGGAGGAGTACAGGCAGGGTAACTCAGCTGCTCCATTACTTGTCATGGCTGCGGGGGCCATGCATCAGGCTTAGGGTGCAGCATCTGCTCTGAAGTCTGCACTCAATAAAATTTTGGTTCCATCTCATTTCATTAAAGTGAGTAAGGCCACAGTTGATGTCTGTGCAAGAAATGGGCAAGAACCAGAGAACAGGCTGAAATTCGTTTGCATATATTGGGAGAAGCAGAGGAAATGGTGATGCAATCCTAGACTGACTTAAAGCTTGTGGCCCTTAAACACAGGAGGAAGCATGACAGGGATGGCTTTAGACACGGTCCTTTAGCACATGCTGGCCCTTGATCTGGACACATTTTGCTATTTTGGCATAGGTAGAGTCAAGTACTCATCTTAGATGTGACCTTCCTTTTCTCTCTCAGCCATGGCCACCTTAAAATTAGCCTTCTAAAACGTGAGGCTCCATGGTGCAGGAAAAACCAGCACCAAGTCCAGCATGCCTTCCTTTGCCTGCAAAGCCAGTGCTTATCTGCCTCATGGTCTCCAAACAGTTCCCAAGGTGTGGAGCTGAGAGCCATGCCTTGGACAGCACAGAACACACCTGGCTGAAGAACACTTTATTTGCTTTGTTTGTAGCTACAGGAGTGAGATGAGCTGAGTGACTGATTGCCTCCTGTTCTAAAGGAAAGGGCATCACCAGAAGGGCATTCCCCATGAAGCGTGGAACTGATTTCACAGAGCTGCTACAAGATCTTCTCATGCGTACAGAGGTTATTGATCTGGCAGCTCTGGGGGAAATCTTACGGATTTGGCCAGAAAGAGAGGCAAAGTAGAGTTTCTTCAGTTGATTTTCCATATTGGTTAGATGTCTGAAGCCTTTACTTATACCTAGGGGCTTTTTTGTTTGTTTAAGTCTCTGTAAACAACTGTAATTACAGATCTATTAAACCGAAGTCCATAGAGGTTTTGTATTGATATTTTTATTGTTGTTTAAATCAAAAAAATGCAGGTCTGTGTCATTTTTTCAACTACACAGTTGAGTAAAGTCCCAATATGTTCCAATAATTATTTTTTTCACTTTCTGTGATGAAGTAGGATTACTGAGGTGAGACTTCAAAGCAGAACATTGCAGACAACAATACTGAATGTGTGTTTTTTACTTTCAGAAAAATTTAGAGATTACTTAAAAGCTTTAAAGAGGGACTTGCTCAGTCTTAGATTTCAGTACATACATAATAAACGGGAACATGAAAGTCTATTTGTACAAAGATGGGCACAATTGATGCCCTTGATGACAGAAAAGCACATTAGGTTGTTTACCAAATACACTCTCAACCTTCCTGTCTCCTCAGCTATCCACCTATTATCACAGATTTCAGGAAAAAAAGTATGGATTTACTTGTCCTGATGTATATTCAGAAGTTATCATTAGGTCTACCAGGATTGCAGTGCAATTTTTTAGCATCCAAAATATTTTCAGTGAAGAGTGAGGGGTGTCACATGTTAATTGCATGAGTTTCTAGTCTTCCACCATAACATTGATCAGAAGATGGTTTCTCTTGCTCAAATGCTCCTGTCTCTGTGTTTCACAGTTTCATCTGTTGTGACAGATGAGGTTTGAGTTTCAAATGGAAGGTGATAATGTGCTAGTCACATCATCCCATTTGATCAGTTATTTCATAAAACTATTTTGATGACTAATCACTTTTATCATGTCGAAATGAATCCTACTCAGTTTGAGAGGTACTGTACAGACACAGTAGTAATGGATTAAAATTACCTGTGGATAATGACTTTAAAATTTTTAAAATGCAGAAACATTAGTGCTCTACACAGTTTGTAAACCACACATATGCCTATGCATAACAATCAGGGAACAAGCCAGACTCCTGAAGTGTAGTTGTTTGATGACACATATTGTATTATTCTTTTCAGAAACCAATATGGCTCTCTGTCTTGGAGTCAGTTAGGTTTTATACACTTAGGCTTCTATTTGGAAGTCTGTTCCCAATTCTTGTTTCTCTCGTGGTTAAAAATCTCCTCATATCCAGCCTAATTGCATCCATAGCTAGTTTATATGCATTTATTCTTGTGTCAGCACTGTCCTTTACCATAAATAGTTTTTCCCCTTCCTGATGCTTACCCATCAAGGATCTTTATAGAGCAATCATATCCTCTCTCTGAGACTTCATCTGATGGACTTAACAAGCAAAGCTTTTTTAGTAACTTTTTATGAAGAGCCTCTCCATTCTACTGATCATCCCAGTAGCTGTTATATTTCTGATCCAGATTTTGGTTCAAATTCTTAAAAATAATACTTTAGGTGGGTTTTTCTCCACCATCTTGAACAATCCCTCGTGATTCTATGATCCACCTGTTACATCTCAATATTGTATTTGACTTTTTTCTTTTTTGTTGTTATTTATGGTGTTTCATGCATTGATTGGTAGGTGCCAGTCACTACTGCCCCAAGACTTTCTCTACCTCCTGGTTTGTATGTGTACACTTGGGCATTTTCTAAAATCTAACTAGCACTTCTGCTGTGATTAATCACAAAAATTAATGCAAAATATCTGTTATTCTGCAGAGTATCTCTCTCTGCACTTGATTTATGGATAATTCAACTCTATGTCAATCTGAATAGTAAGAATTCAAAGAAATATTATGTCGTGGTTTTGTTCAAGAGATTCTAAGCTTAAAGTTCCTGAACCTCTTTGAGACAACTTCACAGTCTGTTAGCAATGATTAATCAAGATCCAAGTGTTTGAAACAATTCTTAAAGACATTACAACTATCAGTACTGACTTTAAAGATATGATTACAGACCCTGTAGCTGAAGTCTCAGAATCTCAGATAGGTTCCATACAGTGGGAATGCAGAGTTCAAACTGCAAAATCTACCTGGTGTTTTGGGGAGACGAGATGGACTAATTACATAATGAGGCAACACCACCTCTGTCTTGGAGAAAGCAAATGAAAAATTTGTTGTGTAAAGGAAAAGAACTGTAGAAATACTCTCAGGCATCAAACTTCCAATAAAACTCTGTAACATGTGAATCTGCCCACCTTAGACACATGTAAAAATGCAGATTTCAAAACTTAGGCAGATGGACTGAGTATAAATAATAGGTCAGAGAGATAAAATAATTCACCCTTTTGTTTTCTTCTTCTTTTTTGCCTTTTTATTTCCCTTTACATTTTATGAGAACATTTCAACTGGGGAAATAATTTTGCCAGAAAACATTTTGGCTGAAAAACTGGGATAGACCTGACGTACCTTTACAGTCTAAAATACAATGTGTCCTTGATTTAAGAAATCTGACTCAGAACAGAACAAAATTATGAGCCAGGGATATTCTTACAATTAAAAGTGATTGCTTTTGCAGTGAACCTCTTTACCGCTATGAATGCAGGCAGTTACTTCAAGAGCTTTGTCAGTTTGAATGAGTGTGCAAGCAGCTGTCACACATCTTTAGCCAATTTTTCCTTGTCACACCCTAAAGAACCAGAATTACTGTCTTTAGCTGTTATGAAAACCACTTGGATTTCTTGGAACACTGTAAAGTGAAATTTCTATGGCATTTCTTGAACTTATTCAGCATGGCAGCCTGGCTCTCTGGGACAGTCTGCTGATACTCAGGACAGGGGCAGCACAGATGCATCTTCCCACAGAGTCTTGCAAGGGAGTGTAGCTGTGTTTCATTGTAGTGTGAGAACCTCCAGGAGGAAGGATGGGCTTGGGGAATAATTCTGCTGTACATCCTCTCTGTGACCATGATCAAAACCGGTCTGTCAAGCAGAGCTGAGGAGGTGATGATACTTCATCACTTTATGTGGAAACACTTTAATGAGTGATGTGGGATGTTTGCGTGGGGCTCAGAGGGAAAGCTTTGCTCATGGCTACATGCAAATCAGCTCTGACAGAAAAACCTTTAGCCATGGTAAAAGGAGAACGTACCTCGGGACACTGACAGATTAATGTAGCTCTTTGGCTTCAGGAATTGGAACTGGTCTTGCTCACACAATTCAGAACACAAGCAGTGAAGGTCATAACTGTCCAAGCCTATTAGACAAAAGCTCAAACACCTACGACATGTTCATAGGTGTTTGTCTTCACTTTCATTGTGATTCTGATTAATAGTTTATGGTGGTTTTGAATTCTTCTGATATATTTAAGATGCCAAAACTGGCTATTAGCATAGAGTTATACCAAACCACAAGTAGATTCTTTTCTCATTTTATGAAATGTTACTGCTGGAAAACACCTCATGGTGGTGTAAGAGTATCTACACTAACTAACTAACTAACTAACTATCTAACTAACTAACTAAGCATGCAAATTCCTTTACTCTTCAGACAGGATCTAACACCTGTTTTCTGGTGAGACCTGTGAAAATCTCAGTCCTAATCGTATCTGTTTACCCGTTACACTTTTTTGGGTTATATATCAGATCCTCCACATGGCTGTACATGGTTAACGAGTTATGAGCTAAAAAAACTTTGAGGTGAAGGTTATGCCAGAACCATCTTTTTTTCCTGTGTGCTTTCCCCAGTGAACTCCAAACACAGCTTCTACGGAGGGAAAGGGCGCTCAGTCACAGGCAAGTGCTGAGCTCTGTCCACAATGTGTTATATGCTCAGTTAATCATGAATCCAAGCCCATCCCAAGATCATCATGACCGTGCACTCCAAGGCTGACTAAGTCCAGTGCTCCTGAAGGTGCTCTGTGGACAGATAAGTCACAGGCAGCCCCATCCATGAGAAGCCACCTGAAGCTGGTAATTGATAAGCACAGTATAGATCTTTTGTTCATAAGCTTCCTTAACATTCTGATGGAAGTTTTCTAAGTCTCCTAAGTGGAACAGAAGTATGTGCCACGCATATCAAAACAAGAAATTACCAAAATAAATCCAGGGGAAGTGTCCCTCATAAGAGTATTAGGTCACAGAGTGCAATTCAAGTGGTGGTCTGTCTTTTTCCAGGGCCTAGAGGGGCAGATGGGTAATGGAATCTGAAACTGAACTCTCTTTTGCTCAGACCCACAAAATGTTTCACTCTACCTCATTGCTGACCTAATCATATATTCACGACTGCTGTAAAAAACTCAGGCTGTGAGCTTTATTGACCCAAGCATGACACCCAGCAATTCAGGAGGGAACAATCTAAACATCTCGTTTCATTTTCTTTCATGAAGCCAAGAGCCCATATCATTTTCAAGTTCATTTCAGCTTTCTTGTGTGCTTCAGCAGAAAACAACCCCCCTATGTACACTTTTGGTCCACTAAAATGATATGAAATTTATCTATGCTAAATTTCACAGAGTTTCTAAGGGCAAGATTTTATATAGTTAGCCATATAGAGAAATGCATCATGCTGAGGAAAAAGAGTAAAATTTATATAGAGAAGTCTGCAATGTCTGGGTTATTGTATCCTTTAAATAGGATAGTCCTTGAAAAGAGTAAAGAACTGCACAGACAGAGGCAGGGATTCAGCAAGCACCCGGTCTGCTTGTGTAACACTATAGGAAGTGAAACAAATTAAAAATCTAAAGATATTCAAAATCAGGCTAAGACAGAATGAATCAAAGGATAGTGTTGGGAATGGGAGTTTCTATATATGTATATATATATATGATTTGGAATTTCCTTTCTTTTATTTGGAAAATCTCATGATATTCTTTCACTAAAGCTTTCAGTTAGCAAATCAATTTTACTGGAAATATACTCAGTTTCACAGAAAAAATAACTGCATATTTCTTTTATGACTGAAGCATGAAAAAATTGACTAAGAAGGACTTTTCCCACTGTATATAGTAAAATCAACTATCTATAAAAAATATTGCCTTTGTTTTGTTCGTTTGAGACATGGACACTCTAAAAGTTAATATGAGCTTGGGTTGAATATTTATTAGTTGAACGGCACTAAACCTGGGTGAGTAGTTTAATTCATTTTCAAACTGAAAATAATGAAAAAAAATTGCAAACACTTGAATTCTGAATAAAGATGCTCAATCATGGATTCATAGCTTTCATTTTCTTTAAAATCATTTTCTTAATTTGTATTAATGGCCTTGAGAGTCCTCACACAAAGAAATACTGAGTCTGTTGGACTCACTCTAAATTCGGGATTTTTCCAAAGTGTGAAGCTGTGGTAAAATGGACAGAAGTTGTTTTTGTTTTTTTTTTTTTTTAAAGTTGATATATAAAACCTCCAAAGAATTTGTCATATGCATACAGATGTAGATAATAAAAAAGGAATAGTAGCTGAACACATCAGGATCATTTTGCACCAAAGAATCATGGGATCAAGTCAATAAATTTTAATGCGTTTGTTAGGACAATCACTTTCCAATGAGAAGCAGAGAAAACTCAGGAAGAGGTTGATTAGGCAACAGAGGAATGGTAGATTTAGGGAGCATGGTTGTTTTTCAATCAGTTATTTAGGTGAGATATCATTGTATTTATTTCCCACTTTTTTTTGCTCCTACCCCAGAGATGGTTTTGCTCAGAATAAGCTTCTTATTTCAGGTCATGTAAGAACTTGAGAAACTTCTTTTGCACTGCCATGCAGACCAGGATTTCCATGAAACACAGGCAGCAGATTCTGGCCCAAAATACCTGCCACATTTTCTGTCAGTGTCAGAGTGCACATATGGGCCCTACCATCCCTCCCCATGGCCTAGGACCCCATTCCAGCCCCAGGACCACCAGTCCCGGCCCCAGCGAGGCCACAGGACACATCTCCAGCGCCACCACAGCCCTGTCCCACCTGTCCATGGGCTGAGTCTGGCCCACCCCCAGCCCATGTCCCATCCCCAGGGCTGGGGCTGCCCAGGAGCTCCAGCCAGCTCCACTCCTGTCTGGGAGCTTCTGCCCCTCATCCCCGGCACACCGGACACAGAGGGGATGGGGATGATCCAGGCAGCCATGAGTAATGAGCTAGCAGCAGCAGAGGAGCAAATCACAGCCCTTCGGGAGATTCAATGACTTGTCGAGCAAAAGGGTGACAGTGATTCTCTTGGATTGCTAACAGGACAAAGCAGTTACCAGCTCTTCTTTATTTGGAGAGCAGCAGCTGAAGCTGACTCATACAAAATGTTAAATCTAATAGTGACCTGCTCTACCCTCTATTACAATTACTGTGTCTCTGCTCGGAGACTTATGTTCTCCATACAATATGTTCAGCTCATCAAAGTGATGTATGCAACACAAGCCTCATAGTCATGCTGGCTTCAGGAATATATATATATATATATATATAAATGGATCCTTGAAATTATATAGATATAAATATACACGTAGACAGGACAAATATCTCTATGAAATATCTGTATATGAAGTCAGATTTTCTTTTAAGCATGTGGTTCAGTCTTGGTAATTGCTCACACAAATGCTGCCTGGAACATGGTAGGAGCTTTAGCAAAGATGTAGATGTCCAGAAAATTCAGGTCTATGCATGTATATTATATGTTTGTACTATGCAGAAGGAATAGTTTTTTTGTGAAGATTAAAAATAATCCATTGGAAAGGTCATCAATCAATCTTTAGGCAAGGAAGCCAAAAGTGAAAAGTCATTTTTACTTAATACCCACCTCTCTCTGAAAAAGAATATTTAATATAATGAGCTGAAAAATAATATCAAATTATCAATGACATTTTTCAGATCTGAATCTTTAAATATTTTTATTTTAGGTAAAATTCTTGATGTTTTCAGATCCATAAACACTCCTAGAAAAAAAAAAACAACACTTTTGTTACATGTATATTAATTTTCAATTAATGTATGAAGTATTTGTAAGTCCCAAAAAATCATTCATAACAGAGATTTCATTCCTAGCAGGGATTTTAATAACTGTTGCCCAACTAGCTCTGCAAAAAAGCGCTACCATGGTGTTTCACAGATCTCTCTGTGCTCCCCAGCAGAACATATTGCAAACATGCCCTCAATGACCGTTCATAAGAAAGTGATTGGTATTTTTTTTTCTTTCTTTGACCACCCTACACATCATGCTTTGGCAGTCAAAGCCTGAACTGAAAAGAACTCATCATCACCTTGACAAATTGTCACATTTCTGACTTGATCCTGCATGTTCACATTAAATTCATCTGCCTCAGCAAAAGGATTGGGACCATTGTTTTATAGACAAATGTGTCCAACTGATCAATATTATACTCTCATCAGGCCATGGAAAGTATTTACTTGCTCTTAGTAAATGCCAAAATTCCCTGTCTAATTCAATATTCTAGCAAATGAGGACACATTAAATTGCTTTCCTGTATGTGTATGTCTATTGACAAGAGATTTCAGGCTAATCTCCTTTATAACACAGAACTATTTTAATGGTTGAATGCTTCAGCCTTTGTCTCTGCTGGGTAGTAGAGCTAATCATGCTTTCTCTTCCATAATTTCTCTTCCCTGTCTGCAGATGTGTATAGAACATTTTCTCCATAAGCTTAATGGAAAAACTTTACATTTTGGAAGAAAATGCATGTACTAACAATAAACAGAAAGCTCTGCAAAGTTGATGCTCAGGCCTGGAATTCCTCATTTCATCCAGCACCATCACAAACTTTCTGAGATGCCAGAACATGGTTTAAATACCTTACCTGTTTGTCAGATCTAACCTAAGGTGTTCTCTTGGTTCAAGACCTTGTTAGAGATTCCATTAGTTTTATTTGCATGACACAGGGTTAGAGGCATTATTCTGACAATCTGATCTAGGCCATCAAAACTGTCAACAGTTGTATTTATATCACATCAGGCCCTGAGAACCCCACAGGAACCTGAAGTTAGTCCTTCTGCCATACATCAGGGCCTCACAGCAGGCAGGGTAAAGCTGAGTTGTGCAATAGTTCACTACCACCCCAGCCCAAACAGCAGCAAATTATCCAAGGCAGACAAGATTTCACTGGCACAGAAGCGTGTTCCAGTGTCCTCCACCACGCCTGTTCCAGGACAACACTTTCATTACAGATTTGTCCAACATTTCACCAGGTTGATGTGTAAGTTAAATCAGACAAGACTATCTATGAAGTATATACCTATAATATTATCTATATGCTCTATATGGCATGGATTTTACAAACATACCATATAATTTGTTTTTTCAAATTCAAGAATGCAGAAGTATATTAAAAAAAAAAAAAAAAGGACAAAAAAACCCCGCAACATGTACACACGAATAAAACAACACCAAACAACTCATTGAAATAGTCACAGGACAGAGTCAGTCACAGGTCCATGGTCATAAAAATACCACCCTGGCATCTAATTTCATTATCCTGTTCTACAGAAAATAGAACAATAATTCTTTGCCACCCACACATATTTGCTGCAGTATCTTACCAGGGTCAGATGAAATATTTTCAGTGCCTTTAACTGTTAAAAATTTGATTTATATTTGCTTTCTCATGTCAAGAATAATAATGTACCTTTATGATCAGAAGTATTAGAAATTTTATGTTAGCAGGTAGGTGGTAGTGGATATTCTTTTAAAAGAAAAAAAAAAGCAATACCTTGTGGCTTTTGAAAGACAGCCCTGCAACTTGTTAAGTAATGTAATTCAGGCAGTATCTCTTTGTGCTGCCATGACTGAACAGGTTTCTATCTGCATCATGTGTGCTGATAAGATAGTCAAACACCACAGGTCTGTAATTTGTAAACATCTGAATCAAGGGCACTGCTACATTCCCTGATCATTCATGCAGTGGAGCGCAGCAAAATGGAACAGAAAAGCTCTTTGGAGCTCTGACAGCAATGCCCAGAGTTCAATAAATTAGCTGAGTCTGGGGGAAGGTTAAAAGAAACAAGCTGGTTTGATTCAAGTTATAATTATTTTTCTTGTATCCATTTTGGCATTCTCGAAGCCTGTTTATGCCCTGGAAAGGCATGTACTTCTTCCAGCTCCATGCAAATTATTACTCTGTGCATGACCTTGCCAGACAGCCACATTGACCATTTCATTGTCTATGGGAAAACTCTGCTTTAATTCAGCCAAATAATTATCACGAAAGTAGTGCAGTGCAAAAATAAAATCTCTGCGTCTAGTGTTGCAATACTCCAATTTTTTTAGTGATTTGCAGTACATACAAAGTGGAAATAAGGTACTCATGTCAAAACAGTAGTGATTTCCATTTGTGTAACTGATAAAACAAAAGCTCGAGGCAACAGGGTCCGTACACATTTCTGTTTCAATCGTGAGACTACATACAGCATCTCAAAAGGCATGTCTGAATTGACACTAAACATGTGGCTGCAGTTCTTGCTGCTGCATTTCGCTCTCATGGAATTTGCCACTGCCTTCCCAGTTCTGTAAATTTGTCTGAAAGGTACAGATTCGTGTGTTTCAATAAGAGCTTTCTCTTCATTTGGCAGTTTTCCCTTCCACTGTGACATGAAGTGTTACCAGAGAATTCCCAGCTTCTCTCGTGTTCTTGGCATAAACATTGCAATGATGCCCTATTTGGATTCATTACCCCCAAAGAAGTAAAATTGCTTCAGATCCAGCCTCTTTTCCTGAGTTCACTTTAGAATATCAGGCCGACTTTAATGTCAAAAGAAGTTGTTTTTTTTAACAAGTGGAGAAGCTCATCTCGTCATTATAAATTGAAAATTTAAAAGGAAGCATTGGTGCTTGGGGAGCAATTCACTGCCTGAACATTGGTACCTGACAATGAGGGCGTTGGCATGTGGTTTTCTAGGTTTATTTTTCTTTAACTAAAAGAAGCCATAAATGATACATTAATCCAAGATACCTAAGACGTGGATCAAATCTGCTCTTTTTTTGTACACATAAGCACCCTTAACTTTCAGAATCTCTGTTTTGTGCACACCCAAGCTGTGTTTCATTTAGTGAAATCAGATGAATAATGTGGCTATGGAATAGGGTTCAGGGCGTCTGCCAAGTGCTGCAATCTGTGTCATTACTGACCAGTTTAGCTGTCTTTGGAGTCACCAAGGAGCTACACCACCTTTAACAACAAAGCTGACTGCAGTTAATTCCTCTAGGTCTGCAGGACCTGCTGTGACACTTTGAGCTGCAGAGCAGATGTGCTGGCAGAACACGAAGGCCCCATGAGGAGAGGTTCCAGTGGGACCCAATGCATTACAGCCCCAAGGCCACAATAGCCAGTACTTTAAGGTGTACAAAATGGTCACTGAAGTCCTCTTTACCCTGCTTGTGTCTTAACCCTGGAAAACCCCCACTTTGCCCTCCAAAACCATGGCTTTCATACAACTTAAGAGTAGTATAGAAGAGCCAACTTTTCCCCCTGAAATAAGAGTCCTAAGGACCCTAGTTTTAACCAGAATGAATTAAGTGGGGCAGAAAAAACACTGTAATCAATGTTCATTTTAGGCTCATTTAATTTTAATTTTTATTTCTGGGTTTCAAAATTGGATGAATAATCTTCTTTATGAACATTTATATTGCACTGTAAATTTGATAGCATATATCTTTGCAGAAGTGCTAAATGTTAAAATATTTAATTTGATTCTGCTGGTTTAGGATAAAATTTATATCCATTACATACAGATTGTCTAGCTTAGTTTTTACATATACATATATATATATATATTTCAGCCTGGCTCTAGGAAAAATAAAGAGTGTCATTTCAGATTTTTCCTAAATCATTAATTTGAAGAACAAAATTTTCTTTGACAATAAAGTAAACTTTAAAGTTACATTTCTTGCTTTCAGGTTTTAAGACCTCATAAGAAATGTAAGTGACATGTAAGGATGAACCTGTTATTTAAATATTCCTCATGAAAACTACTGTTTGTCTCTTTGAGGTCCTGGGACACTTATTGATTGAAAAGTCTCCCAAAGTCAGACATTTCAAGGAAGGAAAAATCCAAATTGTATCTTTTAAGTCTTGCAGCTACGTATCCCCAGTGTTTTCATGTGCTCAAATCTGTTTTTCATGTAAACCAACAGGCTCATTCTTTGTTTTGTTAAGTAAATATAAATAAAATTAACAACTGAATAACACATGCCTGTACTCACATGAGAGATTTTGTGGCTTTTTAAACCATAAAATTAAGCCTCAAACAATGTTGTCACTGGCTAGAATTTCAAGTCAGAAGTGTTTTGCATTACCATGCGTCTGAGCTTTTTCTATCTTTTAACACCCCCAGTTTAAATGAACCTCTCGCAAGGGCTGCATGCAGACATTGCTGGTGGCATCACATGAGAAACACCAGGAAGAACCATTGCCCTCAGTCATGAAAAAAACAAGTAAAACACAGCCTTTAACTCCTACCCCTCCCCTGCAAAATAAAATTTAAAAAAAATAAATAATCACAGTACCATTTTGGAGGACATGCAGCGGACTTGTGTACTGTACCAGGCAGTACAGAAAACATCTGATGCTGAAGGTCATTCCCAGGTTCCAGAGAAACCTCACATTTATTATTAGGGACACAGAAACAAGTACTATGTGAAAAAAAGATACTCAAAATGCTTGTGGAGAGACAACCGAGAATCATGTTGGTGAGTATGATGTTTACTTATAAACTAAGTCACAGACAGAGTGAGATGAAAATGGCAGTGCGGATCTCAGCAGTCCTGTGCTCTTTTACATCTCCAGCAATGTCAGATCTAAACGAATATTTATTTGAACAGAAAAACTTCTTTCAGAAGACGGGTTTTTTCCTCTCAGGTTTTCAATGCAACTGTTCTCCAATAAGCTCTCATCTGATTTTCTGAATTGCATCACATTATTTAGGAAATCATAACATAATAATCTTGCCAATTCAACAGCCAGGGAAAACCAGTCAGAAAAACCCAGGCTGAGCAGATTTCAAGAGGTAAAGAATTAAAGAATTTAAGTTTTCCACTTTAATTTATGCCTTTAAGAACCTGGGTTAAAACTAGTAAGTCATCTCTTGCCAGTGAGATTGCACTTTTAAAGTAAAAACAAGCTGAAAAGTTCATTTACTATGATTGTTAGACCAGGTATTGAATTTTGAAAAAGTATTTCTGCAAAGGGAAGGTCAGAGTTTTTAAGCAGAAGGGAAATGCAGACATCACAGAGAATTAGTAAAGTGGCCAGAAACATGATGAAATCAGAGTAAAGAATGCAGGAGAACTGCTTCTTTCTGTAGTTTGACTTCTTCAGCATAGTTTTGATGGTGATCACCAGGGTAAGTGTTACAGTGAGCGTTATGAGGTTGGACCATGCTTTCATTTCACTGCCTGTTTGCTGCTCTGCTGTGGATATTTCCTATACTTTATGGTCTTCCTGACTTCTTGATACTATGAAAGCAACAACTTGTGCCACGGTTTTCAGGCCAAAGTCCTTAGTGCTCTAAATGTGCCATGGATTTGAAGAAATGCTGGTAGCCAGCAGGCTGTAGGAGTGATCCTAGGGCCGTTGCCCCGTGGGTTGCCACATTACACTTTCTGGATGACCAAACATGAGGTCCTATACCTGCATGAAGACCTGAAGTCCACCACTGTGAATGCTAAAGGCCTGGCTGCAGAGAGATTTCTCAGTTTTCTGACAGTGTCTGTGTGAAAGCCTTGCTTTCTCATGAGCGCTGTAGGAAAACAGTTGAGAGATTTTGTAAACTATGGTATTGTTATGATACTGAAGAGAAAATATCTGAAGTGTTGTTGGGTTCAGCCAATCCCTCTGGGGGGTGGTTGGTCAGTGAACCAATGACCTTATGTCAGCCCAGCATGCTAAGGTATATAAGTGAATCTGTAAATTAATAAAGGGTAGGTTTCTTCTCACCCTAAACCGTCCATGTCGCTTTATTCCTCAGTCTCTGCTTGCTAGCGACACACCACTGTGCATCCCACAGCCATGTGCTCCTATTCCAAGTCCTTCACACCCCAGCAAGGACCCCTGAGAGTCCAAGTGTGCTCTGTGTGTGTGTTTTCTGCTCCAACCTGACAAGAGGATTGAGACCAAAGCACAGAGGAAGGGTGAAGGTATAAGAGTGTATCTTAACAATCTCTACAAACCCAGAGAATTTATCTTTCTTATTCACTACTCTGCTCACAGTGTAGCCTCACATAAAAGTGACAGGTAGACAGAATCAAAGACTAGGAAAAGGTCACAGACAGGTTCACCCAAAGACAGAGCCCAGGTCACCATCTCAGTTATGAAGGCAGAGTTAGAGAGGTGGGCCCTCTGGCAGCCCCTCTGCATCCCTTGTCTCTTTCCAGCAGCAAGAGGCCACCCCTGCCATCCCCTCACAAGCAGAGCTGCACAAGCTCTAGCAGGCGCCTGGCCAGTGCATTTGGAAGTCCTCGATGGTGTCAATGCGCGCAGTATCAGCAGATCTCTGAGTGATCAGGGATGCACTGGCTTTAGCTGGGATACAGTTGATTTCCTTCATTGTTGCCTGCATGAGGCTGTCATGAAAACGGTGTTGATAACACAGTAATTTTTGCTGAGCAGAGCTTGCACAGAGCCAAGGCCTTTTCAGCTGCTCACCCCACATCACCAGCGAGGAGGCTGGGGCTGCACAAGGAGCTGGGAGGGGACACAGCCAGGACAGCTGACCCTGACTGACCAAGGGATATTCCACACCGTACAATGTTGTGCTCAGCAATAAAAGCTGGGGAAAGAAGGACAAAGCAGGGGGCATTCAAAATTACAGTGCTTGTGTTCCCAAGTAACCATCAAGGAAGATGGAGCCCTGTTTTCCTGGAGATGGCTGAACACCTGTCTGTCCTTGAGAAGTCGTGAATTAAGTCCTCGTTTCACCTTGTTTGCACACACTGCTTTTGCTTTACCTATCAGATGATTTCAACCTACACATTTTCTAACTTTTGCCCTTTGATTCTCTCCCTCGTCCTACTGTGGGGGGAGTGACCAAGTGACTATGAGCTGCCTTTTGGGCTTAAACCACAACAAGGGATTGATCACATAATAATCCTGTATTTAATCCCATTGCTCAGCCTGAATGTATAAAGTATTGTCACACGGAAAGGAAACGCGATGTTTTTTATGGGTCACGTCCTTTAACACTGGATTTCAGGACACATTTGCACCTCCTAGCTTACTAAGGCCTTGTGAAGTGGACTCAAAGGTCAGAACCCTTCGAATTTCATTATATTTGTGGAGCTCTCCAGATCAAGAGAATATCAATCAAATTTCAGTAAAATTTTATTTTTTATTTTATGTGGATGAAAGATGCACAGTTTTACTTAGCTGATGCTAGAATGTAACTCACAACATTTGGTTATTCAGCTTCTGCCTAGGCGTGTTTCATCACAGCCCAACCATTTCTGAAACTCCACAGGGATTATCGAATATAAGAGGAAAAAGGGCCTGTTAAAACACCACAGTCCTTGTAAATTCTTATCTTGTCAAATTTTCAGCTGGAAAGGATGACAGAAGCATGAAAAAGCATCCTAACTGGGTACAGAGTCCATTAATGCCCTTAAAAGAGACATGAGCCCAGCAGTCTTCCAGTATTGTTGTCTTTGAAGGATGGATAAGAAAGAGCTAGAGGTTGTCATGTGCAATGAAGACTAAAAACACTTTTCCTGCAGCGAGGACCTCATCTGACATCCATTTAAAGATAATGATAGCAGTCTATTAAAGGCAGGTGAAACAAAGGGACAAAAGAAAATGTGTCTAAATAAAAAATAATGGTCATGGAGTTTAAAGGACTCAAAAATGAACACACATTAGGTCACTAACTGGTAAACAATAAAATCTTAAGTACCATTTATCAGAGAACTGAACAGATAGACATAAAAAGAACAGTGTTCTTCATCTCAGATTGTAAATCAAAAGCATGCTTTTAACCAGGAGCAGCCCAACAGAGGGAAACAAAGAAGTTATTTTGATTCACTCTTGACATTGCAGACATAATGTCATCACCTCTCAAGACAGTGAAGGATAAGTCTGAAGTTCCTTCTTAGGATTTTTTCCAATTTATTTAAACCAAAATTAATTGAAGGAAGATAGACTGTTCAGGACTTGTGTTGTATGCTGGGGGCTGAATGACAGCTCCATCCAGCTGAACTGATATGTCTTAAATGTTCTATAAAAACCTATAAAACTCAACAGTGTTTCCAACCAATCTGGTCACCATGAAGTATAAGACTCGTTTCACAAGTTTTTTAATTTTCCTCATTCAGGCTGAGCTAAGAAGATATGAAGTTACAAATACAGATTTCTGCCAGACTGCAGTTCGCAGAACAGATTCGCAGCTTTTATACATGGTTGCATCTTGTTAAACTGCGCAGAGACATGCAGATCCAGAGAAGATGAGTATCTTGTCCGTCAAGCAAGCAAGGCTGTTGTATGTGTGGAAAGGAACAGTTTATTTTAGGACTAGAAAAGGAAATTATTTTATGCAAGACTGCACCAGCCTTGCAGAGTCTGGTTTGCAACAAAATTTGTACAGAGAAACTGGATTCAGTTCACCTACTTCAGACTTGTAAATAAGGCATTGCTCCACAGACCTGACCGAATTTCCTCAACAACTCAGAGTAGAACTTTTCTGTCTCAAATATCTTCCAGAGCCTCTAAAACTGCTGGCACAGATGCCACTTGTATATGTTAGATAGATGCTTCATAAACAGAAGAATTCAGAATGTCAACCTTTTTCTTCTTATGCTAGAGGAAAATGATTATTTGCTTGATCTTTGATACAAATGGGTTTTGATGGCCCCCAGCCACACATGCATGTGTGTGTCCACATGCACCCATACATGCCAGCCAATCCATTACAGTGCTTTGGAATAACATTTTGCATATGAACTTTCTAAACTTCCACATCCTACTTTAGATGTAGCCCACTTGGAAAATTCAAACGCAAAGCAGAAAGATGAATATTTGACTTGCAATTCTAACAGACTTGGATGACTGAAACACCCACTGCCAGTAAAACTGCTCAAGATCTCTCATGAGAACTTAATATATCATTTCAGTAAGTTTGCTTATCTGGTAATCTCTGGAAAGCTAGTCATAATCATCATCCTAATTAAAAGATGTCCAAAATTAAACTGACAGAACCATCAGCCTAAGTCTGTCTTCTGTTAGACTTGCTGTAATATGTTCTGAAGATATCCTGTATCCCACATACTGCCTTGCTGGTGACTATGTGGCTGTTAAGAAAAAAAATGTTTTTCTTTGCATTAGGAAGTACCAGAGAATTTTCCTACATAATAAATGCTACTTACAGATGGATATTTTTCATTTCTCAGTGTTTAAAAAAACCCCAACCAACTTCTACACAGGTAAGGTGTAAACCAGTTGATGGAACTAGTCACAGTAAGGCTTGCTTTGGTGCCAATTCCATTACTTAGATCAGTGCTGCTTCAAGGTGGAAAATAACTTGGGAGAACAGTTTAAAATGCTTTATACAGTGAAACAAATACTTAGAGAATTTGTGACTTTTGTTCCACAAAAATCACAGATGTGTGTGCTGGTTTGGACAAATTTGGAGGAAAATATCCTCTGATAGAAGGCAGGTTACAACCACCCCTCCCCCACCAGGTTCAGGAAAAAAGAAATATTCCTCGGAGGAAAGTGAAAGAGATAAAAAACTGTTTATTTAACAAACACACAGGAAAAGGATAATAATGCTAAATAATAAAACCTCTCACTGTGGAGAGAAACCTGGGAAGATTTCAGTTCCTTCTGTAGGTGCGGTCTCTCTCCTCCTCGGAGCTGGGTTGGTGTGGGCCCATCTCCGGGGTCTCAGTGGAAAATTCTCCTGATGTGTTCTGATGTTGTTGAAACACTCCAGAAGAGAAGAAGGGAAAAAACCAAAGTCCCAGGAAAACAAAGTTCAACTCTCTGTCTCCCTCCAGAGAAAAGGAGCCAAAAGCTAGCTGAAAAGCAAGAAGGGTGCTTCCTCTGCTCTTGCTACTGCAGCAGAGGAGTGTATCTGTGTCCTTGAACAACTGCTTTGAAAAGTTCACTCGGTTTTTTTCCTGTCCCCCCTCTCAGGCTCAGTTTAAAGGCACAGAAAGGCACAAAATTAATTTCTGGGCATAGAGCAGCAATAGGGGATACACATCATAAAGTCACCCCAAGACAATGTGTTTGACTGAATTTCTGAAACCAATTCAGAAGTAAAAATGCAGAAGAAATGGCCAATGATCACTTTTTAAAATTTTTGTTCTGTAAAATCAGAACAAAAATCCACTGAAGCTGAAAATAACGCACTACTGAAAAAAAAATATGCCAATAACATTCGACTCAGGGCTCCCTGTGTGTTACCTCTTTGACCTCAGATTTTGATGATTTAATGTTGTTCTTATCTCAGCTGCATTCACATTAAAGAGGACATAGGACAAATCATTATGGTGGTATTTAGATATCTGTTGCTTCTTTCTCCATGTGCCCAGGACAGCCCAGAGGAATTCGAGGCAAAGCCACTGTTGTGAGCATCTCTTCTGGGGGAAAAAAAAAAATTACTGAGAGGTTTTGCATTTGTTTGGAACACATAACAATATCTAGAAATTCATTTCACAGGTGAACCTGAGCAGAAAATATTCTATTTCCCATGTCAGTCTAGATATACCGAAGTGGAATGCACATACCTTGGTGACTCAGGGATGTGCTCTCTGAGATGTCTTCAGTTCAGCAGGTTCTTAAAAGTGCAGGGGAAAGGTTTGACTGGGAACAAAGCAGAGGATTTGGCACGAGTGAGTATTTTTTGCATGGTCCAGCAATCTGCCACCACTATCTCTCCTTCTCTTCTCCTTCCTTCACTGAATGAGGTGCAGACTCCTACATGGGAAAGCATGGGAGGAGAAAGGGGAGCACAGGAAAAGACTTTGAAAATCAGTGTATCTTGTGTCATGTTGCTCAGGGACTAGGCCTGGCACCATAGACCTCCTGAACCATTAGTCCAATGTATTTCCTACTTGCAGAGCAATTGTGTCACAGCCACTCTTTTGTTGAGGGTTCCATGGTATTCCTTGCAAGAATAAATTACAAACACAAATCATTTCTGTGACAATCAATACTATGACAACCTAAAATATTGTTCACAGAGGCAGGTGATTGGTAGAACAAATATTAATAGTCTGTAAAATAGTAACAAATTATTATTCCCAAATTCCTAATGCACTCATCCATGCTCTATAAGGATGACTTGTGTCCTTTCAGTCAGTTCTCCCTCTGGCTATACAGGGGTTCCAAAAACACTATGGTACTTTTGAAAAGGTTTCCCATTATGAACTGAATCAGACTTTTTCCTGAACTTTATGAGGTCCTCTGAAATGGCAGAACATTGAAATGCCTTTGATATGATCATTTTCTCTCTGAGTAATTATAATTAGCTCTTTTCTAATATCCTCTTTTGGCTTTAGTACAGCTAAGACTATAAAACAGACCTGAAATTTTTCCCAGGCACTATTGGGAAATCTTTTGTATTTTAAGTCAATATCTAAATATAAAAAGTGTTCTTAATGTGAATGAAAATTCTGTGTGAAGTCAAAGGACTTTTATGATGTTCTACAAAGATATTAGACCTCTGTTCCCTTGAAGTAACCTTGACTAGATGGCTAGAAACTCATGAGAGGCATTCTAGAATCTGTCCTGATTGTCTTCCTTCCTCCCCCATTTCATCATTTTATCCCTCTCTTACTCCTTTCCTTCTACACAAAAATCTTCTTTTCCAAATGATCTGAGTCTCTTAAACGTTCTTGCCTCTCCAAAAACTTACGCCCCTTTCTGCCTTTTCATTCTCAAATACTTCATACACATCATTTACAGGCATTGTGTTTCTTTCTGCAGTAAGAAATCATCTTCAAAGACACCTGCCCATGGCTCTCTAATAACAAACTCATGTCAAATTGATAACTGCTTTCTAAAAAGCAAGTATTCAATCTCTGCCACTCCTTGTTGAGGACTGCCTTGTCTACTCATATTTTTGGAATGTTTCTTGGTATCAACTTTCAGAATATGGCCTTGTGTTGGTTAGTCAGATGTCTGCATGTGTCCCAGAGGGTTCAGTCATCATCTGCTGCTCTTTCCCTGCCACACACTGTCACTGGGCAGCAGCATTCAGAGCACCTTTATTCTGAGAAGTCTCCATTCTCCCTCTGTGGGCAGCTTTCAACTCTGATAGAGATGTGAACCTCCTCTTGTGTTTCTGTCATATTCTTATCACAGGATCACATGAAATTTTGGATGGGAGGACAGCAGGCATTGTCTAGTCCAATCTGCTGCTCAAATAAGGGTCAGCTCTGAAGTCAGATCAGGCTGCTCAGGGCTTTATCCAGCTGCATCTTAAAAACCTTCATAGAAGGAAAATGTGCAACCTCTCTGAAGCCCTCATCTTGTGCTGGGCTGTTCTTGTGAATCTCAGTCTCGACATCCTCAAGAGTGCTCTAACAGAGTGTAGCTTTTCTCTAATGCTCACCTACTATGAAAAATTCATATTCTTTCTAGTCATCAGGTTATATCACCTGCCTGCTGGTGTTGCACAAACTCTCAGAGACCAAAGTCTTTGTGTAGAAATTAAATTATTTGGATTGTGGCATAGGATCAGGGCACAATTGGACTGTCTCGTGGACCACCCAGGAGTCCCAGTTTCGGGGGTTCTCACAGCAGCATCTTCAGCTGGATTGAGTGAGACTCCCTGGGATGCCTTTCTGCTCATTTCATATAGTCTTCCTGCCTGTGGCTGTACGTGACTGCTTCAGTTCATGTGTGATAAAATGTTATTGATTGTCTCCACTATGTCCAAAACAGCTTTGAAACACCGAACCAAAGAGCTGTCCTACGTGACCGTTTCCTCACCTGTACGAATATATTCTGTTGGCTGTTTACGCCTTTTGCCCACGTACAATTTGACTGATCCTGCAGCAAGAATGTCTGCCACACTCCACCCACAACATTAATCAATAGGTGTAAGCAAATAAATTGGACTTGACACAGCAGGAGCAGCCCAGTGGAATCTCTACAGCTGTCTAAAATTCCCACCTGGAGAGCTCTTGCAACAATCAATAAAATAGTTAATTTTTAAGGTGGCTGGTGCTTCAGACAATCATGTAGTTTTTAAATTCTCTGTTGGAAAGTGACAATGACAGCAAGCTCAACTCCAAACTGCCATGAGGTGGGGGAGTAATAAAGTCCTGGGAGTCTTTTGCTGTCACTGGTATGTATCTCAGTCATTTCCAAAACCCATGCACTCCTCCAGGCACTAAGTGGAAGTCTCCAGCTGTGATTGAAATTAGCAAATTGGTTTAATGTAGCAACATCAAATTGACACAAGCATAGAAATGCATTTTTATTTGATATTTTTTGATTTCTGCTTTTAACTATGTATAAAGAAGAAGAACATTGCATTCATTCATATAGTATGGACAGGTCTGTTTTTTCTCAGCTTGTATGCATTTGTTATGAATGTATTTATGTTTCTTGTTCCTGATGTATTTGTTCCATTTTACTCAACTCTGCTAAGGGTTGGTGCCTGGTATTGTTGTAATTTGTAAAAAAATCCACAAACAAATGAAACCATACAAAATACAAAAACCTTCTCCTTTTGTTTCTTACTTTATATCAATATCTTATTCTTGGAATGAAAGACTGAATTAAAATATTCTGATGTCACCCCATTAATGAGGACTCAGGGCTGACACTTGCTTATCTAAGGCCTACGTTCAGTTACCTGCATGACACAGCAAGGCTATTCACTTGATCAAACTCAGAATATGCTTAAACCTCAGAATTCATGAATTTAAGATTGTGAAAAGAGGGGGGGTACATGGCCCAAAGAATTCATTAGAAAACTTTCACACAAAATACAATTTTAAATCCTTTTGAACTTGGATATGCAAGATGAAATGACAAGGAGTAAAAGAAATTACAGTGAACATAATTTTCTTTTGTGTTACTCTAATCTTTTCTGTGAAAACCACTTAGAAGTCTTGATCATGGTACTTGCTTGAAAGCTGCAGAGGAAGAGGTTCATAAAATTAAGTTTCCAAGGCATTCAATCGCTATTTAGTCAAACTGTTCAGAAAACCTGTTCATAATTCAATAAATCAGACTTTTTCTACTCTGTTTGTGTACATGATTTTTAATGAAGACAGCCCTTAAACACTGGAAAACTGAAATATTCATAAATACATTTGACCTGACTGGAAGATTTACTTTTTCTTCACTCTGAAGATCACAGTCAAGTTTGAGAATTAATTACATATGTACACAGATGCTCCAACCCATGAAATATTTGGATTAATCATATTTTTGCAACACAGAGTAACTTCAAAAAGCCTGTTGTTAGCTTCCATCAACAGAAAGGTTTCCAAACCACCTTAGTAAAAATATAATTGCAAGGGGATATGTCCTTTACAAGGACATATGTGCTTTAAGATAAGAACAGAAGTCCACCCAGCCTGGCATTCTGTGACTGACAACAGCCAAAACAAATATCCCGGGCATATGGGAGAGGGGTAAGTACATAATGATTCTTCCAGAATATTTTCCCAGCTTTCTGCTATTTGAACTTCGAAATACCTTGGAAGAAATGTGATCCTTTTATATTTAAGAGAATGAGGGAGATAAATCACCACCTGTGCCAGTCCTCCACCACCTCCATGCCTCACTAAAAGAAAAACCAAAAACAAAAAGATGAAAAACAATCAACAGATGAGCAGTGCTGGGGGTGCAAAATATTCTTTTGTATTTTGTCTTCCTGGTAATTGATGTGATATTGCAAGCACAAACCTGGCCTACATGGCCCTGTTGAGTCCAGCAGAAGATAGGGAAAAGAACAAATTTG
The DNA here is from genome assembly GCA_014706295.1 of Lycocorax pyrrhopterus obiensis. Taxonomy (NCBI): domain Eukaryota; kingdom Metazoa; phylum Chordata; class Aves; order Passeriformes; family Paradisaeidae; genus Lycocorax; species Lycocorax pyrrhopterus. The sequence continues at coordinate 11,084,278 of JACSVZ010000015.1, forward strand.
GAGTTTGGGGATTAACATCTCTGTGCTTGGCAATAAGCATTTGGATGTGTTTCGTGCTTCTGTGGCAAAATTCACATGTGTTTGGCAGGGGACACAGGAAGATGTTCAGGGCAGCAAAGGTTCACAGCCCTTTACCAACAGAACACAGCCTGCCAGGGGCAAAGTTACTCCGGTTTAAAAACCTGACTCGGACTAGAAGGGACATGTGTATTACTATTAAAATATCTTTAAATCTCCTGGAATGCAAAAAATATCATCAATCATTTCATGATTTCCTGAGGTAGAGACAGTGCTGATACCCCTTAAGGTCTCATCCCAAACTCCCTTGCATCCCTAACAGTGTTTCTATTGCCCATGGGACTTAAGGAAATGTTCATCCTCCTTACTATTGCTTTTCGTTAACTAATATAGTTGAGCTAATCTGATCTGTTTAATCAGTTTAATCAGTTTAATTAAATAAGTGTGAGCTCTTTGTGTGAATATTATTGTTTTGGATTAACTGAATTTAGTTTAAATGTTCTGAATCGATTTATACCAAATAGAAATAAAGACATTATTGGACTGCAATAGTTGCTCACATACAGTTTTCAGTGTTCCACATTTAAGTGTACAACTTAAGATAGTGTAATTTTAGACTTTAGACTGTGTATGATGCCATTCCACAGTACATTAGAGATTTGAGACAATGTTTTCTGGGGTTGCACTTGGTTCCTCATCTATTTCTCCTTAAAAAATTCAGCACTGAGCAGAGTCATTTGTTAAAATTAAAGAGCCAGAAAACTACTTTCACAACTATAGACACTTGAAATGTACAAACGTCAAGATGCTGAAGCTGTTTGTCAAAAAGAGACAATTCTCCCTCGTGTGGTGTTAAAACATTTTATTTGGAACACGAGGGTAAAGTCCGGAAAACCTCGGAGAAAAGAAAAAGAAATAAAAAGCAAAAACCCCGGGCGCAGGGATTGGAGCACCCTGAGCAGCCTCAAGGCTGCTCGAGGCTGGAACCCTTTCGGTACCAAGCCTGACCTTGGGTGGTAGAAGGTCCAAGGTAGCAAAAACAATAAAGGTTAGAGGCCGTGCCTTGGCACCGGGCTCCTTGGTCACTAGTTGGCCAAAAAGCTCACAACTTTGGGTGGGATAGGCCTTAAATAACCCTCAGGCCACTCCCCGGACCGCCCCTGTCCCTCCTCCATGGCTCACGGTGATTGGAAGACTTGTGGAATGAGGTAACTCCTTCCCACCAATAGGCTCGTATCACTAGGGGTAGGGGGACAGGCTGATGTAATGCCTGTCCCAAGGCGGGAAGGTGCCTCATTAAAATTCTATGTTGCCATGGAGCTCGGTGACAGGGGAGGCTATTTTTAGAAAGAACCGTTGGAGCCCAGAGTCAGGGGTGCCTTATACTCAAAGGGATTTTTAAGGGACATACAAAAAGGGGTATTAAAACAACACTTAAACCAGTATTAACAATCACTAACATTTCAGATACTAACTCCCAACCAACTTACATAACTTTCCCCAACTAGAACAACTTAATTAAACTGTTTAACTCTTTCCAATTAGAACAGGTTAACAGTTCGTTCCTGGTCACAGGCGATGGGCTGCATTCAGTGTCCAAGGGATGCAAAAAGCCATTTTTATTAAGTCATTTATGACACTGTTGAAATCAGTTGGAAAATGCTTATCAACATTACAATTTTGTATCCTGTCCAGCAGACTAAATATTTACAACCAATAGCAAATTTTGTGGTAGCCAGCGATTTCCAACCAAAAGCTCCTCTCTTATTTAAAATAGTAAAAATAGCAGTTTCTTTGGCTATTTTACGAAGCTAAGCATTAAAAAGGTCTGTTAGAGCCAGATTAAAGCTGTTAAAAGCTGTAAAATAGTAGGGTTTTCCACAAGCCACTGTCTTGTAATCTATTTGGGACAATAAAGAAGCTTCTTTGAACTCAGACTGTAAAAGAAAATTTTTTTTCTCACAAACATTGTGTGTTTAAGCTCAGTGAAATTCTTGTTAGATGAAATTATTGGCACAGTTTGGGTTTTCTTCACCCATGGGAATTTACTAATCTTTAATTAAGATATGTGTCAAAATATTGTCCACCCATACACTGCTTTATGAGGGACTCTTAGAAACTTTGAGGTAAAAGCACAGAGCTGGTGACTGCAGAGGATATTTGTACACAAATGTCAGGGGCATCCAGGTCCTCTGAATGTAAAAGACGTCTGAAGCCTTTGAGGGGAAATGAGATGTGCACTTTTGGTGTTGGTTTAAAAGGAGCAGGGCTGGGCCCTGATGAAGCCAGAGCAGGATGGCAGCAGACTGCTTTTCCTCATGCATTAACAGTGATGGAAACAGACGAAAGAACTTCATGATCCACCCCAGGAGTGCCAGTGCCAGGGAAACAAGGCACATCACTGCTCTCTACAGCTTCCTGAGGAGCTGGAGAGGGAGGTGCTGAGCTCCTGTTCCTGGTATTCAGTGGAAGGACCTGTGGGAGTGGTTCCAGGCTGCCTCAGGGAAGGTTCAGACTGGACATGAGGAACCATTTCTTTCCAGAGAGAGTGGTGAAACACTGGATCAGGCTTCCCGGAGAGATGGTCAATGCCCCAAGCCTGTCAGTGTTTAAGAGGCATTTGAACACTGCCCTTAATATTATGCTTTAATTTTGGTCATCACCAAAGTGGCCAGGCAGTTGGATTAGATGGTCGCTGTAGGTCCTTTCCATCTGAAATATTCTATTCTATTCTATTCTATTCTATTCTATTCTATTCTATTCTATTCTATTCTATTCTATCTCCTCACAGACCCTCTTTTGTTTCAAAGGTTATTTTCCCTCCTCATGGAAAGTGGAAACCACTCAAGGAGTGGTTATTTTCCACTCCCTCTTGGCATGTGGAGTGATCCAGAAGATACTAGGGAGAAAGAAAGCTTTACTAAGCTGTTTGCCTCTCACCAAAATATTGAGTTCCATCTATTTCTCACGGTGTAATGGAATCCTGTTTATACCATGATTCTGTAGAATTTGATGAGATTGTGTTGTTAGAAACAACCCAAATCTCCACCCTTGAGATCCTGGAAAGTAGGTAGAAAGTAGGTCTCTGTTTCAGTCAGGAACTCAGTAAATTCACTTTTTAAAATAAAATAAAAACTTATTTCTCATACTATTTTTTTTTGGAATATGACTTATTCTTTGTGCTCTGCCAGGAAGAGGGGTAACAGTAGTTCAGTAGATGAAAATAAATTATTCTCTGATTTTGTCATCACTTTTTAGCTATATAAGTCCTTTGACTTCCCTGGTAGATACGTTCTGAAACCTCATTACAAAGCTTTGCTAGCTCTCATCTTGTGTACATTAGACCCAGCTCCAAGTGGAACAGCAGAATAGAGAGAATATTGCATGTATTCAAATACCTCATGTTCTTGTCCCAGAAATTTCACTCATCAGGCAAGCCCATGAGAGCTCGTTAACACAAAGCCTGCTTCTTGGCTTGGTCTGTCAGCTTGATGCCACTGAACCCATGGAGTTACTCCAGAGCAAGATTGATGTAACAAAGTGAAGAGAAAACCCCCTCTCATCACCCACATCTTGTCACTTTTTCTAAAAAAGGTATACATTTCTTCTCTCTTCCTGTGAGAAATTTGTATTGGCTGGGAATGAGACTTAGGGTTTATAATATGACTGCAATATTATTCTTTCCCCTTTTTGTTTTTCCCTAACCAAAGTTAAGCTGAAATTGAATATCGAACGGTTACGATTCAACTGTAGAAGTCACCTTTACTTTTTATCTTTTATGCTTAGTTGGGAAGAGGTGCCAGAATCACGACAGTCTCCCAGCATTAGTGGAGACAATCCAGAGCCATTTGTGCACACTGTGGTTGTGTTATCCTGTTTTGGCCACTCAGCCCACTTTATGTCAGCACCTGTAATAGTTCTGCTCCCACTAGGCTGTGGTCAAGTGATGTAAAATGAATTTAAGCAGAATCCAGTTTTGTTCCTGGCACAGGCAAATCCTGGAAGCGGGATGCATTTCTTCTCAAGGGGATCTGAGAAGTCTTCCCTCTCATTTCCCACTAGAGTCAGCTTGGTATTATTTGTGTGAAGATACCAAAGCAATCTTGGAAAAAGTAGTAGGCTATGCCTTTTCTCAGCTATCTGGAGTATGTCCTGCAAGAAATTGTAAAACATGAAGATCCTTTGGTTTTATTTATTGTCAATGTTTATGTTATCTCAGTTGTTGTAGCAGTTTGCAACAGCTGTGAAACCCCAACACAGAAATATTCCTGGAATAATTATCTCCTGCTGCAGTCTAATCAGAGTAGAGAATGTGACTGGGTCAAGGCTCTGGAGTTTATTAAGATGAGATCCATGTGATGATAAATAATGTATGTGCCTAATGTGTTGCAACAAGATGTAAAGGAAAATTAATTCCAGAGGCAGTTTTCATTATTCTTGAGTCTGTAACCTGCCATCTTCACTGTGAATCAAATGCCAAATTACAGCTAAAATCCTGTTCCGCAAATGAAATCCTTTAGTCATGCTAATTTTAATTTTAAATTTAATTGTTTGCATCTTACAACTCTTACTATTAGCCTGCAAGACAGTTATACCTCCCAAATTTTAAGACACACAAAAACCTCTTTTCCTATTCTAGTACTGCAGATGTAAATCATGATGCCATAGCCTTACCTCAAGTGCTTTTCAGGAAGGCTGTGGGTAATGAACTGAGGAGGAAACTGGGCCTGTTGAGAAGGCCTGTAGGAAGCAGAAGAATCAAGGCAGGAAGGATCTAGAGACCTTTGGTAGATGTATTATGTAGGCTACAAAGCCATAGAAAACCGAGTTTCATCAGTTCTACCAGAACAGTTTGTTTCTACAGGAAGATATATCCACGTGAGCAATAAAGTTAAAGAGTTGCTCAGGTTCAGCAAGCCATCAGTAGGGTCTGGGTGCCCCTTTGGACTGGGAGCATGTGCAGCTGCAGTGTCTCAGACCTGGGGACAGCAACTTCCTGCCCCCTTTAACACTATCTGGATCAAATGCTCCTCTTATACCTCTAGTTTTGGATCTGGTCCTCAGCTCATCTTGTTAAAGCTTCAGAATTACTTTAAGGTACTTCACCAGCCAAAAACACTAAAAGATTTACTTTCCCTTTAAAGAAATTGCTTTGGAATGAAATACTACTTTTTTTTTTTTCACAGCATGAATCAATTTTAAACAGTATTTTATTACAGGAAATGAAACATACCAGGTGAAGCTGCAACATGCTTTTTAAATTGGCAAAATTAATCAAACTCCAAATTTGACAAGTCAGTAGAGTTAATGTAACTAGAGTTTCAGAAAGTGCCCACTAGTGAATACTGTTCAAGGCTGTTACTTTCCAAATGGGAAAGAGAACACAAGCCATTTAGATATCATCTCCTGCATGCTGTATCCCCTTGCTCCCAAAGAGGTTGCAGTCATGCATTCCATAGCAAGTGACTGGCCATGTACAAACAGCATAGGTTAATCTTTTGCTCTAAAAATTCACTAGCTCCAGGCAGACCTCTGTCTGGAGCAACTGTGGAAGTGGATTTAGGTGACCTTGATGTGCATAGCACCAGGCACAGAACTAATCCTCTGAGAATATATATCTAAATCTAAACTACCACAGCTAAATGCTAGAGCTCTATGTTCAGCTGAAATTTGTTGAACATATTTGCACACCAGCTTGGCTAATATCTAATTTTAACATCAGAAGTTCTGCTAATTAATTCACTATTCAGCAACTCAGCCTTTGGAAACCCTTTTCCCATTGCAGTAGCTATAAGATGCAGAGACTGGCTTATGAGAAGGCAAGTTATCTGGAGAGGGAAAAATAACTGGTATCACAGCACACAGCTCAACTATTGATCTGGCAGCTGATAGTTTTAAATCTCTAACAGGACATTTCTAATAGCCTAAATAAGCAACAGCTGAAAATATTTATTAGTGAAAGGAGAATGGAGGAAGAGAAGATGACAATATTCACTGCCTCATTCAGAACATGAAATAAATGAAAAGAGTGCACATAAAGTTAAATTAGATAGTTGACAGGAACCTTTGAGGCGAATGTAAGGTATTTTAATTTTTTTCTGTACAGTATTTTTTGAGATAATCCTCAGCTTTTTAACTGACATTAGGTTGTCCTGAGATTCAGTTTCTAAACTGATAATATGAGCAGAAAAAAGTATTTCTTAAAAACATCACTCCCTCAGTGAGGGACATTCCCATCACAGAACCAGCGAAGGTGATTGTACCACATGCTCATGCAGGCCAGTCTGAAAACACGTATGCATTTTCACACCGTGTGTAAAAAGATCATGCACGACCTTGAGCTCCTCAACAAGACAAATTACTCAAAGCTGGCCAGGGTGCACATGACTAAATCAAACATTCTGATTGAAGGAAATTATTGGTGTTGACCACCCATTATAGGAGCACTAAAGTCAACATGTACATGGACATCTTACTCTGAAGATTCCCAGACACCTGAATTTCTGCTTTTATGCACATCCAGGGTCACATCAGTGCCAAAACCTGTGCATCAACCTCCCGCTCAGCTGGGAACAGGACTGGAAGCCCAAGGGACTCTGCAAAGATTTTATTTCTCTAAAATTGTAGCTCCAGCTGCATCCCTTCAAAATAGACCTGCAGGAGGCATTTGCCTCTAGACTGCTCTTTTGAAAATGGGGTACCAGGGTCTGAAGTCAGAGGTGGGAGTGTTCCCCACTCTTTCCGATGATGCTGTTCAGCAGATAATTGGGCTATAGTGGGGGCAAGGGAACATAACTCAGTACCACAGCAGTTACTGTGATCCCACGGGATAACAGAAATTTCAGGACTGATAGAGTTACCTAGTTACTAAGCAGACTTTTCCTAGTTCCAAGTGGATTTAGAGAATCTCACATTTCCAGCCACAGGCCTCGTTTATTCTTGGTAAATGCTAGGACATTTCTGAATAAATGTCACCAGGGGCTGAGGTGCTCAGGGGTCAGATATTTCATCAAGGATGACCATGTATCTGGAAATCCACGCACATCCAGGGCTCGTGTAACGTTACTAGCAAAAGGTGATTTTTGGAAAGCATCTAGCTCACAAATCCTCTGCTACAAGTCACAATGTACAAGGGCCTGACCTACTGTGCAGACACTCTGCATTCACTGCATAGCAGCCTCGAGGGCTTACTATTAAAAGGTTTGTGCATTTGCTGAGATGTGTGTCTTCATTTCAACAGTGTGAATACTCCTCTGTGCCTCCAACTTTGCACACAGAAAAGCTTCATAAAGCTAGAGCTATTTATGATGTTCTGGGTAAAATAATATGGGCGATTGAGATGTTAGTTGCTATAATCACAAAATAATAAATTATTACAGCCTAAGTATCAAAAGTTACGTGCAGGTGATACGCCGGCATACATTTCTCTTACAGATTGAAATTACCTATATTTGTACTGCAGGAACTTCCAGAATTGAACATAAGATCTTAAAAAAACAATGTAGACTACAGCCAGAAGGGAAAACAAACAAAAAAACCCCAGAAAGCCTGTGTCTTTTTGCTCTCCATGTAATGGAATTCCACATAAATTAATTCTTTAAAAAATAAATTGCAACAAAACCTCCTGCTATCCTCATTGCCATTTGCACATGCAGTAAACTGTATACAAATCATAAAATAGTTCTTGATTTAATGGTCTAATGTTTTGGAATTTAGAAGAGGACATTTTCTGTGAGTGATGTTGCAGTACATTGCTACACTAAAACGTGAACCCCTTTTATGAGGCTACACTACAGATCATTTGGATCTTTTTGTAAAACCTCTCCTGGCAAATGCTTCCTATCATATTGATTTTTGAAGAATGCTTCAGATTCTTATGCTCTCATCATGGCTTATTAGCATACAGTAATTCAAAAAATACATCTATTTTTGGACATTTTTCCTATCAAATTTATTAACTCTTGACTTTGCTAGAATGATTGAGACAGATGACAGTCTTATTTTGCCTTTTGCTGGATATCTTGCTCACAAACTTTGAACTACATATGCATATTTTCATGAAGAGAAAAAAAAAATCTAATATTGAAATTCTCCTGAGTTTTTAGGCTCAAAACATCAAAAGAACAATGAAGTTGTAGAACTCATATATTTAAAAGCAGAAGTGGGAGATAAAGGATGGTAGAAAAATAATTTCTGTATGTAAATACTGTCATTCTTATGTGCATCAAAAAGAGGAGTACAAATAAGCAAGGTGAAAGGAAGACTGTGAAATAGCAGATTTTACTGATGGCTTGTGAACAGGGAGCTCTGTGCCCTTAGTGTTCTCCACAATACAGGGTAGTACTTACTTCTCATTAGAAATCTGCTGTCAGCAACAGCCTGAAGGCGTTTGGCCTTCAAGTTGTTGAAATGGAAAGTAAAACAGAAATAGTACAACCAGTTCCCTCGTGTTTGACAGCTGGGAGCATACTGGGTGCATACAAATTTTAAGAGCCAGCACAGAAAAGAGGAAAATTCTTAAACAATTCACTTGTGTACAGTGTACTCACCGATCACAACTGTTACACTCACGATGAAAAACGTAATCTTCTAAGGAATGATCCTGAACTGAAGGTTTAGACTGAAAATATAAAAGGACCCACTAGAGATGATCTCATCCAGTACCTTGTGGTGCTCTTGAATGAGGCCTTTTTTGATATGTTTATAAGAGCATGTAAAGAGATTTTGAGCTTTCTTCTCTTAAATAGATCTTATCTACCTTAAATAGATAATTTTCACAGTGATTAGAAAGTCTTTCCAAATATTTCATTTAAATTCTTCAATGCCAAAAGTTAATTCACTTTCCTATTTACTTAAGGTATGTGAAAAAATAGCTTATTCTCTTCTAGTATAACCTTTGACAAGTCACGGTACCATTACTATGATTTTCCCTTTGTATCTTTCTTAGATCAAACAGAACTAATTCCTTTATGAGTTTGGTTTTGATAGTTTGTTTACTGCTCTGGATAAACACAACTATCATTAGCAAATGCTATTAGTATTGGTGAGATTCTTATTTTTGGCTCACACTCCCTTTAATAATGCTTGGAAAATGAAAGTTTATCTGATGTCTAAATATGGAAAGAAGTGGAGTGTTTCCAGATGGTCAGAATAAAACTTCAATTACCAAAAAACCTTACTATTACAATTTTAGTAGGATTGCTGCTTATTGTCATGTGTTTGTAAGATTTCTCTTGACATGTCCACTGCTGGCTTTACCGTCTGAAACTGTTTTGGTGTACAGGTGACCTGCAACACAGGTAACATGTTGGAGTGCCACGCTTAGAAAAGATTTTATTTCTCTTCTGTCATGGAAGATAAAGGAACTGTCTATCAGTATCCTCCTCACCAATAATGTAGCTTTCTCATCATTTTTTAAACTCTTCGTAGTATTGTAGCTTGTAATATTTTAATAATTGCAACTTTTGTAATATTTAATAAAGATCCTTAAAACTGAATGTATCTGACATCAAGACATTGTTCATTTTAGTGCCAAGATCAAGCCCTTCCAGGACACACACACCGTTTGAACCACCTCATCCTTCATTAACACATGGCATCACTCAAAAAAACCCCTGGAAGTGCCTCTTGCACACTACATCCTTCAAGGTGGTAAGAAAAAATAAAGAAAAAAACCCAAACCAAATGAAAGCTTTGCGTATAACTGCTTACTTTGCCTTAACAAGCACGTCAACCTACCCTCTACAGCGGAGGACAGCCTTGACCATAGAAGACCACACCACTTTTTTATTATTTCTTACAACTATGGTATCCTACGTCCTGCCAGCATGAACTTGTGTTAGTGCATGATTTTCTATTGCTCCTAATCTCATTAACATCTTAAAAGCAATAAGAGGGATTTAAATTCAGAGTGGGTTAGAAAAATCAGCCTGTTGGTCACCATTAAAATTGCTCATGTCTACTGAGCTTTCAAAATAAAGACAGAGATTTGATGGAGGAAAGAAGGAGATCAATTCACAGAGTTGCTGTGGACAGTGTCAGTCATGAGTTGAAGGTTTTGGCAACAGCTGATTTGGAAATCACTGTTCCTTTGGAATTTTCACTGTGAATGGAAACTTCTAAATCATTCTGAAGATAGTGGCTCTTTGAATTTACAGAGTTGGATCCTAAAAAGAGTATGATTTATTAATAATGAAATTAAGGGTAAGAGGATGAGAGTATTCACATTATTAGACTGAATTAATTCTGTCCAGAATAAGCTCCTGTGAGCTTCCTTGTGTCAAAGGAAGGGTTTCCCTCACTTTCCAACAGAGAGGCCCAGGAAGAGATCATCCCACTATACATGGGATCCTCAATTTCTTAAAATAAGTATGAGAGATTCAAGTTAAGAGCAGAGAAACACTGTCCTGTCACCAATGCATTGAATTATAGTCAATTCACCTTTAAAGAGATTCTGATGTGGACATAAACTGAATGCAAAGCACTCTTGGGTCAGAGACTTTTTCTTCCACAAAAGCGACATTTACAAGGCAGCCAGAGTTCGGGGGAAACAAAAGATGCTGCAACAAGTATATTAATCAATGTTGGGGCTTGGACTTGTGCTCTAATATGTAAGTGGAGAAACCTACCACTCACCCCAGGCAAAGAAAGCCAATTCTATTGCCCAGAGAGAAGTCAGTTTATCCTGCCAATACAGGACATTATTCTATTTAGTAATTTTAGGTGGGTTTTTTATAGTATTCTAAATTTAAAATGGGAGAAAAAAAGTAAATTAGATGGGTTTTTAAAATTAGATTTGTGAATATCTGCTGGATTTTTGTATTTAATAGATATCATAGAAGTAAAATCCATTAGATTCTAAAGAAAAAAAGACTTACTCCTTCAGGGTTTATACCACCATTTGCTGTATATTGACTATTTTGAGCTAGCACTATCTATCACATTAATCAGGCAATGTAATTCACTCTTTTCACTCTATACGACAGCATTCAAAATCCCAACAAACTTTAAGGACAAAACAATATACAGCCTCCAGGGAAAAGTTTGTATGCCTTTAATATATGCTTTTATATGCCAGCATCTTTACTGTGCTGAGCCTGAAGAAATGTTACCTGTCAGCTCATGCTTTGGGAGGGTAGAAGGATGATCTTTTCAAAGGCTGAGATGTGTATTGGGGTCAAATTGCCTTTAAACACTTTCTCCCCCGAAGAAAATCTATTGTACTGATCAAACCAATTGTTTGACAGATGCATGTATAGTGCCTTTCAAGCACAAGCTGCTGGGCCTCTGGTAAGAATTCCTAGGAGGAATTTTATGCCTGATGTGTTAGGGAAGAAATCAAGCTACATGGTCATTATAGTGTAAGCGGTACATAAAGTTTACAAATCCATGAGTGTAGCCCGAAAACATCCTAAGAACAACTAAAATAAGCATGTGGAGTAAAGAAAGGCAAAAATTCATAAAGTGACTATCTTTTAGGTTTGGGATTTTATTTCTGGAAAATATTACTTCCTTCTTTCTCCAGAAGCAATTGTTTGTGTTGGCTTAAAATAAATAACCATCCTAACTTTCGTTGGTTAAACACCAGGATTTTCAGCATTTGCTGGAAAGAAAGTGGAAAAAATTGAAAATATATGATGGAGCAAGAGTCAAAACGACCCTTGAAATTAAATGGCAGTATGATTACTGACAAAAATAATTATTATACAAATGACAATGTCATAAAAGAAAAATGGGCCAAGAAGCACTGATGTATGTTTTCACTTCAGCTTGAAAAATACCAACAAAATTATTCAAAAACAAAGAAAAATTCGAATGAAATATTTTGGAAATGTATTAAATGGTTGAATTCAGTAAAAAAATCTGGTAAGTTTGAAACCATGAAAGGCTTAAGTATCAGCCTGTGAATACATCTGAGGTGGAAAAGACAGAATTAATGACAGAGTAGACAGGAATTAATAAATCTTAAAATCATAATTCTTTGTGTCATAAAAGAAATGCTGTAGAATCTATTTTAAATATGCATGCAAAAAGTACTTCCTATTAGGTATCATGTAAAATTATAATACAGAGTTACTGCAAACTAATTCAGAACTGGTCATATGGCCAACTGTGCAAATCCTGCTGGAGTGATACAGGAGAACAGTTAATTAATACTAAATTTTTACATCACCTGAATTAACCGAAAATATGTTGCATTGTAAAAACAAATGGAAAAAATGGGAAAAGAAAAAAGTGCATTGGCCTTAAGAATCAAAACAACCTTCTGTGGAGTGCAGTTGTTTACCGAAGCATAGCTGTAAAGCTTATTGCATCTGGTGGAATGGCTGCAAATAGAAATTCCCTGTAATATATGAAGGGACTTGATTCAGGACAGTGCTTTAGAAACAAAGGCTCCTTAAACGGCTGGCTGAAACCCAGAATGCAGATCCCCAAAAGGAGTGCAAAGGTCCAGCCAGGGACATTAATGCAATGCCTAAACTTGGCTTGAGGTCACTTGAGACCTTGACGGTTTTGCTACAGTGGTGTGCTTTAAAGTCAAACGAAATTTCCCTCTAAGAAAATTGCTACACAAATAGGCCTACAGCTGAAAGGCAATCATTTAAAAAACATTAGACAAGGCAAAAGGAAGGAGGCTAGAAATAGTTGACAGTGGTCTTTAAAAAAATTGATGGTAAAAGAAAATATATTTTCCATTCATTATGACCTTTTCTAGAAATCATGATACCATAAAAAATGCAAGAAATAAACTTTGCAGGATACACACTACAGCAAATAATTTTTGCAAATACAGGTTTGCACACATAAGAATAATCAATTTACATTAACAAGGGTGTAAGGCAATGAATGGTCTATATGCTTTGCTTCTACTGCTGTGTGCTCTTGTCCTTAAACTGGTGTTTACCCTTTCTCCGGGGTTCTCCCAGGTGTGACTTTTCTCTTTATTTGAATTAATGGATTCTGTGGTGGTGTGCAAAAAATTACTCTTGGCTGATTCCACAGTGGAACACAGAGTAGAAGAATAAGCAATTGTAGTTTCATTTAAAAAAAGGGTTTGATGTCAAATTCAAATAAAAAATAAACAAATCAAAAACCCAACAAGTTAGAGATAAGGAATTCTAATCATTCAGCTTGGAATGCCTCGAGTCAAATGTGGAAGGACTATCTAAGTGAATTCTGTAGGAAAGAATTCCTACATCTAATAGAACTTACAAAAATAGAAAACTGTTTTATTGAAACAAAGATTGACAGAGTTGTTATCAAAGGTTCATTATTAAAATGAAAGGATTTAGTGCATGGGGTTCTGAAAAAGTCTGCTGTGGATGGAAACTAATTGATATTTTCAAGAATGACTTGAATGATGGAATCAAGCATGTTTCTCACATTTGCTAATGACATCACCCTGGGTGAAACAGCAAGTACATTCACCTGGAATTCAAACAACCTTGATAATTAATGAAATCACCTGAAGAAGCATAATGGTTTCCATGAAACAGGAACCAGAGCAAGATACTGATTACAGGGCAGGAGAAATCAGCTACAAAAACATAGGAAGGGGAGAACTGATTAGGGAGTAGTTCTGCAGCAATGTATTACTTAGAGAGGTTTACAAACTGAACCTAGATCAATCAAACTTTCCTGATGCAAAAAAAAAAAAAAGAAAAAAAAGAGACAAATACTATCCAAGACATAAATACAGAAACACAGTTTCCAAAGTATTTGAATCAACATCCTGGAAGACTCAGCTGCTGGACATTCTTGGGCTCAAGTGTGGTAAGAATCAGTTGGACAGAGTCTGGAGAAGAGCAATGAGACAAATCCATAGTCACGCACACAAGTTTGCCCTGGGAAAGAAAGTGGGACTGGCTGGCCAGAGGAAGAGGCAGCTGAGTTGCACCTCCATAATTACTCAAAATTGCAGAAGGTTGCTGCAGAGAGAAAGGGAACAATCTATTATTCATATTATTGGTGAAAAAGACAAGCAGTAATCAGCTTAAATTCAAGTGAGAAACATTGAAATTAAACAGCAGAAATAGTTTTGATAGAAATGATAGTGAAATACTGAACTTTAGTAGGGTTGGTAACCTGTGTAACTAGAGATCTCTAAGAGCAGATTAGACAACCATGTTGCAGTGGTCCTGGTTTGGGACAGGAAAATGAACTACATGACCTCTTGGGGCCCTTTTAGCCTTCTGATTCTATATTTAAGGTATTAGAAATAAAGTGATACTGCAATAAAGTGAGACTTGTCAAAGGGAATGGTGAGAGGAATCCTGAAAAGGATTATGGGAAATAAGAACAAATAGAAAAAACAGAATGGTTTTTATCCCTATAAAGACACAGAAGAAAAGAGAAATAGGGTGCAATATACGAGAAAGAAAGAGATTTTTAAAATAATATTGAGCTGGGACAGATATGTCAAATAAATGCTGGAAAAGTAATTGAAAATCCAAGTAAGTGCAGGATGGTGAATTTATCATCTGAGGTGAAAGCAAAAAGGTTTCTTTATAGTTTTAGGAGGACAGGGTAATTTCCACTGCACAATAAATAAATAAAAACCAGGGCAACATGCATGATAAAGTATAAAATATTTTTGAAAAAATACAAATGCCAAAAGTGCATCTTTAAAAATAATGAAAATAGAAAACATATGGAAAAAGAGATATCAATAGCTACAAAACCATTTTTGTCAAACCTTAATATTATGCAAGACTTGAGAACAAATTTTTAGAATAAAAACAATATTGAAAACATGCAGATAAATCAGAAATGGGAATGATCTCCATTATCCAAACAACAGATTGCCAAAGGCTTGCCTGATATCTCAGTAAGAAACTATTTTTAGAAGAAAATTTAAATATAGTAGGTATTTTCTATCTGGTCTTCAAATATGGTGCTTTATGGAAAGCAGTTGGTACAGCCTTACTGTGTGGGAATTAGTAAATGGATTCTGATGGGAGAGATGACTTATGGAAAATGACACCTGGCCATGCTGGAGGGGTAAATACCAATCTGGATAGAGTTTACCATTCTCTACCATTGATCTTTTAAAATGTTTTGACAGCCTAAGCACTAAGGGTAGTGGTGTGCTGCTAAATAGGGCACGGTCAGCACAGAGTGGAACTGCGATAGCATCAGGAAGCAGCGAGACAGCCATGGTTTGTAAACAGTAGAAGAAAGATGAAATACAATGTACAGCATGATGTACTCAGGGACACTAAACATAAATTTGCAATGTAAAATAGTAAAGAATAGGACAAAGAGCACCAGCCTTGTCGGTGACAAAAGCTGGTTCTCCCACCCCTCTTCCTCAGCATACCCAGCTCCCAGAGCTGGAAGTTAGTGCTGGGGAGCTGAGTAAAGCCCCCACAATCCAGGACGAAATGGTTAGTGACATGCTATGCTAATTAGACATCCACAAGTCTATGGGCCCAGATGGGATGCACCTGAGAGTGACATGGGAGCTGATGAAAGAGATCACCAAGCCATTTTTAATCATTTACCGGCAGTCCTGGTTAACCAAAGAAGTCCCCGGTAAGTGGGAATTAGCAAACATAACGCTATCTAAAAGAACAGCAGATACAGGGAGCCATAGGCCTCTCATGCTGACCTCAGTGCCAGGCAAGGGCATGGAGCAGATCATCTTTGACACTAATTCCCACAACATTCTTCTGGAGAAACTGGCTGACCATGGCTCAGACGGGTGAAAAACTGGCTGGATGGCCATGTCCAGGGGGTGATGGGGAGTGGAGTTACATCCAGCTGGCAGCCAGTCACTAATGGGATACTGGCTCCTGTTGAATGCAAGAGACCTGGGATGGCACAGTATTACTCAACAGCAACTTGGCTATGTAGCTCTTCCATGCCCTTGCCATGAGCCGAGGTTTTTATGTATCTGTTCTGGTAACTGCACACGTAGTTTTGATAAGCTCCAGCCTAAGCGCCCCAGTTTAATCACTGGTGATGTTGCTCCTAATTCCTCTGAGCATACTCAGGTATGCTAATTTTATCACTATTAGTACAGCTTCCTTTTGTAGATCAACATAAATATCTGCACCACTTCCCCTCTTCATCTTTAATCATAACGCTTATGTGGGTACTGAGTTCTGTATAATTAGGCCCATTTCTGAAGAGAAGAGAAAGTTCTGGCCAGTCCAACCAGTCCTGGGAATACTGTGTTTTGCAACTACTAGAATGGTCCCAGTCATGGGATATATATACTGTCACTTGAGGAAAAATAGTAAACCCCTGATGTGGTAAGGCATTAAGAGAAATTCTATATGTAGTTCTTGTTGCTCATACTCAAGAAAGACCAGGTGCAGAGATGGTTATTAAGCTGATTTGTTAATATAATGCCAGTGTGTCTGCATTAGCATTTAGTTCAGGTCAGGAGTGCCTTTAACTAATCTCATTACCCTCATTTACCACATTTAGGCTCAGTTCTGGAGGCTCTCAGCACACAGATAAGAATATTTTCAAAAAAAATGAGCAATACCCGACTAGTGGGTGTCCCGCCCATGGGACCAGAGCAGAGGTGCAGGCAGGTGCTCTCACAGGAGTGCCATGACGTGGAAGTGCCCCACTCTGTGCTGTCTGGCCTCTAGAGGGTTGTGTTGGGGCTGGTGATGGTGAAAAGCCACCCTGCAGCCCAGCACACCCTGCACAGGGCAAGCCCCTCGGAGTCAGGCGCCTGCCCCAAGGTGTGCAGCCCACGTTGGGGTTGGTACAGGAGACTTGCCTGGGCTTCGTGGCACAGAGATTGAAGGGGGGCATCTCCACTGTGAGCAGGGCAGGGTTAGGGTCACGGGTAGGCGACTGGGACACTGGTTAGGTCAAGCTAACTGAACAGAACAGCTGGACAAGACACGAGAAAAATATTTGGTTTAACAAATGACAAGGTGAGAAGCTGATAAAAGTAAAAGCATCATGAGAAATAGCTAGATTTTTAAAAGGAGGACGTATGTGGGAAACAGACAGAATTCTCAGATAATTGGTGACAGAATAAAGGGGACCTTTAGGAAGCCCAAACTTATAAGATGACCAGTGCCTACGTAAAATAGTAATGTTTTGTAAGTTTCCAGCCTTGTTACCTGAGTATCAGAAATACTAAATATAGGTACAGATACAGAAACAGTGGCAGCAGTGAGGAAAAAGTAACAAAGGGAAGGCAAAAAAGATACTAGAATATACCAAAAATGCTGACAGAAAATAAAAAGAAAATTTAGTTTTTCTTCTTCTGACAAAACAGAAGACTTGTTGGCTGCTTTCTGACAGAAGAAGAGGCAAAATTTTGAATTCGCAAGGTGTTGATGCCATCCTTCCAAAAGCCCAGGTGAAATCTCTCTGTGTAGTTCTGGTGCAATATCCTGACACAAACATTAGAAAAGGGAAAGGCTGACCCAGTGAGAATAAGTGACAGAAGGAACTGTAGAAATGAGAGTAAATAAAAGAAAATTACTTTCACTTCCCACAGGATTCCAGCAGCCCTGAAGCTATGCAAATCAGTGTCTTCCTAACCTCAAGTAATCTAAAGCAATCTTGCACCTGCCCTTGCTCAAATTGTAAAACCAATACAACCTTGCAGGGAACCACTGCACGCTATAATAAGCAAAATCATTCAACTGCAGCGCCATAACTGAAGTAATTAACTACTTAGTTATTCAAAAAAGAGCTCTGTGGCAACTTAATCAAATTTGGGAGGAGAGTATGAGCCCTACCTAATCAACAACTTCTGTCTCAGACTTAGGAACAGCTAAGGCATTTTTGCTCAAGATGACCAGAGCTATCACTCTCTAGTAGTGGTTAACCAGAAAGAGAAAGAAGTGTTATTGATACATCTCCTTGCTTCAAAGAGCCAGATAAGAACAGAACTTGTATCAGGGCAGGATCCTAATACACATGGATCCATTCCTCACCAAACAGATTCACTCAAATCTAACAGCACAAATGGACAATAAAGTAAGATACTTATTTGCATTTGCATATCAATAACATTGATGGATTCATGTTTTCAGCATAGGAGATCTCTCAAATGATCTGCAATTATATTTAAATTTTAAATGCTTAAATTGTGGCCACTGAACTATTGCCAGTTATTCTGGAGCTATCTGTTCAATCTCTAACCAAGATAAACAGATCAGCAGAGGAAACACTTGGGGGGGAAAAATATCTTTTTTTCTCATTTCAGCATTTAATCATTTCCAGATTGAGTAATTCATGAATTATGATGGAGGTAGAGCATAGGAGAAAAGGGCAGAGTAGAATAGAATAGAGTAGAACAGAACAGAAAGAACACATGCCCTTGTCAAAAAATTCTGGTTGCACAAATGAAGCCAATTAGGAACTCAACTGAAAAGATCTCTTTTCCCATGGTGGGGAAACCTTTTCTAGACATATAGCTTTATGTTTTCAACAGCTAGAGAAAACAAATACACATTTCTAAAGAAAATAATAGTAATGATTGTAGCTAAGAATGAAAGGTCTCTTGTGTAGTGAATCATCCATTAAGTGCTCACAATTATAAGTCGAAAAATTCCATTTTCTGGAATTGTGCCCTAATTTGTTCTCAAAAAGAGAAGTAGTTTTAGACCCTTAAGCAAAATTGGTTGAGCTTACTGTAAATATTTTGAGTAGGTAGGAACAGCTTGCTGATGTAATTTAGTAGAATTGTCTCCACAGTGAGAACAAAAACTTAAGCATAAACTTTAATTCTTGGCTTCTGTAGCTTTTACGGAGATACATGGGAAAAGGATAGCAACAACTTGAAATGTTATGAATTTTTAAACACATGAATGATGAACTTATTTTGCCCTTGTAAACCTAGGACAGGATATATACACATTAGGGGGTTGCCATGGCTTGTAAAGACATCAACATTAGTAGTAACTCCCAGTTACTGTATATGAAGCACACAGATTTTTTTGAGCAACATTTATATATTATTTATTTTAAACCAGTTGTGACATTTGAAGCAGCACTGATACAGCTTCAATGTATAAAAGCAGAAACATGAGTCAGTTCTGGTAAAAGATTCAAAAAGAATCTAGGAGTGATTTTCTGTATTTACTGAAATCAATCATAAATCTTGCATTCAATTTAGTGGCACAGACCTATGCACTTATTTTTGCCTGAAGTTCTCTCCTCACTCTACCTCACCTGAAATCATGCAGGTTTGTAAGAGAATTGTGATTCCCTGATATTCTGCAAAAACGGAGAAGTGGTACACCTGCTGCAGGAACATACCTTAGGTGGATTTGTTTCTAAGTAGGCAAATATAAGAGGAAGAAGAATGACAATAAATTGATTTTCCATTCCTCACCAGAAAGATGGGAATTCTTGTAAATGTGAGAACTCCAGCTGGATTTTGGGAATAGTCATGCAACGGATATCATGCAGCAAGAACCCAAATAATGGTGTCGCAGATACCTTTATATAAAACCCTCCATGTTTAACCACAATGAGAATAAATGCAGCCTCTCCTAAAGGCAGCACTCTATTCTTTAGCAGAGAGGGATGACAGACCACCTAACCCCACATAGCCCAGGAATGAGCTATGCAAGTGCACCACTGTATGTCTGCAGCCTGTGCAGCCAGCAAATCCCTTGGGACAGCTTTTATAAGGAGATCTTTTTTATTGCATAGTAGGCCCCCAGTTCAACATAATCTTCAGATGAATATTGCCATTGACACAAACAGGATCCCCAGAATGTTCTAGAGTGTGCACAATGCAGTCACAAACTCAAACAGAAAAAATCATTCTGAAGTAGATTAGCAACAAGACCATAAAATTAAAGAACAAGGATGTCTCTCTTGTATAGTAGGCATGCCACAGAGGAATGGTCCTGTTGAAGAAGTAGGGAAATGGGATTGGCCAGAAAAGATGGCTAATTATAGTAAAAAGGGCAAAGAGAGTGGAGAAATAGAACTAGGGAGTAAGCCTGCCTCTAAAATCAAGAGCTGTAATTTTTAGTAGCTGCGGGACACTTTCACTTCCTTTGAATTTGGTAGGAGTTTCAGATGGATGGCTTTACTGATAGCTACATTAGAGCTTAGAGTAATTTGCACCAGATTCCTGAACTAATGAAGTCCCTGTCAATGACTATAAGGCAGATGATACAGCCTCTATTTCTAGTATAGCATGAGAGCAGTAAGAAGTGACTTAAATATGCTTGGATCAGCAAGGAGAGCCTCGACGAGATGAGTGCTGTGATGGATGAGCAGAGCGGGTGTCAGGAAACAGCACTCATGGATAATGCCATGGCATTCCTAACAGGACAACCAGCACACTCAGACAGGCAATAGGTTTAAACATAGCTAACAACACAGGAATAAAATTTCCAGCAGTCCTATCCCAACAAAGAGATAGGTCTGCTGAGGTAAGGACACCGGAGTGCAGCTGCCTTCCCAGTGACTGTTAATGCAGACTAATACAGCGGCCTCCAGCCACTCGTTTGTCACCAAAGTTGTTCCATGAGTCTAAATGCCATGAGTCTCGACCAGAGTCCCTAAACACGGGCAGTATCATTTATCAGACAAAACAGAACTTCACCAGTTGTGAGTTCCATGCAGGAAACTGAGGGTCTCCAGTCTGTGCAGCATAAAGGATACAGGTGACAAGTTTCTGGTTGCTGTACGTTAAGAACTCTTCTCAAGCTTTTGTGTCTCAGTACATCCTATTTAGTAATTAATAATTTAAGTGGTCAAATTACAAGCTCCTTTTAAACATGAGGCCGTCATTTTTCTACCACTGGAATTATTTTTTCTCATAGGTAGCTCAGTGGATTTCAGCTCTGTTTTCATTTAACCACAAGACTTCAGTAGGTAGAAACAAGATAAAATCTCACTGCAGTGCTACTTTCCCCTGCAGAATTACAAATGCAAAGATGTATCCCTGACAGAGAAAAAACAGTCTGCAATGAACATAGATTCACGAATTTGAAGGCAAAAGATTATTATGAACATTTATTCCTTCCTGCATAGCTCAGGTTAGAGAATTTCCCACAAGTGATTCCAGTGTCAATTCCAGTAATTTACAGCTGAATTAGAGTACATATCCTGAGAATGATTGGAATTTTTCCATAATGATGATGCAGGGCAGCCTAATATGCTCTGTAATGTTCTACATCAGCTTCCTTACCAGAAAGGCACTGAGCAAATATAAATAACCTCACACTTTTAAAACTTTGTTTTAAAACATTTTTCAGCATTCTTCCCTATCTTATTTTGAATTAATTAGACTGAACTTGGCTAGTGAGCTCTGCTACATGATGTATTCACTGACAATTTGTGCAAATATCAACTCTGCAAACATGAGACCCAAGACATAGCAGGCACCATGGAGGCACTTCTGCAGTGAAGGTTTATATTTAATGAACAGTATATGTGATGAATCTCTTTTTGGATCCTGCACTGCATTACCCTTTTATCAGATGTAGTTACTCTGAATTTGTGGTCACTGTGCATCTGGGTACAGGAAGGTTGGACTTGGAATCCATGCAAGATGGATCTAAGGTAGCCTCCTCTGGGTGTTCAGTAAATCTGCCTTTATCTGTATCAATCTCAGTGTGGCACCTAAGAAAATATTTGTTTGGTGCAAGGAGCTTGCAATCATTCAACTAACGTTCATTAACAGATCTGCCCAAATAGAGGCTGCAAAAGCAAATTTCATCTTAACATTCTTTCAAGCAACACGACTCATTTCTCAGCTGATGCAGAAATCATTTAATTTACTGAAGTCAAGAAAGCTGCAAGAAAATCAATTGTCGCCAATGGGTATAATGTCATCAAAACCTCCCAAAATGGAAGAGTTCCAAAATATTCCAAAACATACAGGGAAAGAACTTTTTGACCAGCGTCCATGGCAAGACCTTTTCCCATCTGAACTGCAGCAAACTGCTTCTATACAATCAGTGCACCCATCAGCCCACCGCACACAGTCACCACAGAAAACATGGAGAAGAAGGGAACCAGTGAATTCCGTAGTGTCTCTTCTGCCCTGGAATAACCACGCAGCTATTAGAAGCCCACTCCTAGTGCAGTGCATAATTATTGTTATATTTCTTTTGGAAATGACTGACTTTTATCAGCCTTGATTGCTCCTCCCCTGGAAAAGGTCAGTGTCTCCCCAAGGAGGTCCTGCTCGCAGCCTGAGAGAGATTGCCTGGGAGTCATACCCTTTTGTCAGCTGACCTTTAAATAAAATAATGTCAGTTTGTTAACAAGAAAGTTTCATTTGTTAAAGTCCTTAGTGTTAGTCTGACATGACTTGCCATTTAAAACATTTATCTGATTTTTTTCTACCCTGTGATCTCAAGATAATGCTACAGTGTTAATCTTTGAGGTCACATACTAGGCAGGTTCCCTCTCTAGCCCTTACTTGCAAGCTTAATATAAAAACTTTCCTCTGTCATTAAATTAATTTTAAGGAAGTTCAGACAAAAGTTCAAAGAAATACCATACAATTTCCAAAAGCTTTTACACCAGAGGCCAGAAGCACTCTTTCTGTTCCTCTCTGTATGTGATTGGAAATCTCAGGAAACTTAGGGAAAGTTTTTGATTGATTTCATGGGTCTCATTAAAGCAGTGTTCTGTTCTGCAAAAAACAAATATTGTATTCATCCTCTCTGTACTAAAGGGGCAAATACAGAGCATTTAATTAAAGACAGTGATAGCGCAAAGCTGTTTTCCAGCCAAAATTTAGCTAGAATATATTTGGGTGAATATGAAGAGTCCAACATTGCAGCATAAATTCAAACATGCTTTCCTGAACTCCAAGGCTTCTTCTGGTGCTGCCTGTAATTCAGAATTACTGGCATGATATTAGGTCTTTTTGTGAGCACATATATTACTGGCAGAATGTAAAGAATTTTTTCTTTTGGGGACATCATTTTTCTTGTCACACTCTTACACAAAGAGAAGGTCAGGCTCTTACAGATCCTCTCCTAGGAGTTACTCAAGTAGTTTACAGACTACAGGTAGCAAGCTAAATGTAAATCTTTCCTAGAAACTATCTGAATCCCTGCTGCACCACCCTTTTCCCTAGGCTGATTGTATAGGCAATCTATCAAGATGCAGAGGATGCCTTTCTGCCTTCCCAACAGGTTTGCTTCCAGAGAAAACTGAGGGAAGTATGTGTGCTGGTAACCACCATGTAGGGGTTAAGGCTATGGGACATGATGCATAGCACACCTGCCTCCAGCACGGACACATCAATGAGGAAGAGAAGAAACAACGAGGCCACCTGGGCCTGTAAGGTCTCAGTCCCTCGATCCTGCGAGTGCAACCAAGGGGAGGAGAAATGAGAGATGTACCATCAGTCTGAGAGCTGGTTAGATTCAAGACACTGAGTAGGGGAAATATAACTGAATATCCATTATCTGACGCTTCAAAAGCCAAACTTAAATACATATATATATGTATATGTATATGTGTGTATATATATATATATATATATATATATATATATATATATGTATATATAAACTCCAACCTACCATCCAAACTAATCTGTCCAAGCCAAGGAAAAATGTTCTTCCAAACTCTGATAAACAGCTTGATCATGAATGTGTGATTGTTTTACAGTTGCAGCACATCTAAGGACATGGATTCCCTGCAAACCATTAGAGCACTGACAGCTGTGCTGATGATCTGCCTCCAGCTGTGCCCCATAAGCAATGCTTCAGGCAAAGATGCACACACACACAAACTTCAGATTATTTTCCTACCTATGTTTGATATAACTTCCACTTAATGTAATTCTGAAGTTCACATTATCCTTTTAGTCACAGCACAGCAGGCATCTCATGTTAAGGTAATTATCTGTGATGACCCTGAAGTCCTTCTTGGAGTCTAATGTACCTATCATGCTCATTACCATAATAACCGAGTCTCCATAGTATCAAGGCATCCAAGTCGATCATGTCACTCTGCAGAGCACAGCCTGGAGAGCAGCAGAGAAGGAAAACAGATGAAGATAAAGATTCAAGAGCAAAAGCATAGGCTTTTTAATTATTAGAAGATATTTAGGAGATCAAAAGGGTAATGTAAATTTTCAGTAATGAAATGAAGTCTGAGTGACAATGTTCCACTGCAAATAATAATGCTGAAATCACTGTGCAAAGCACAGCACAAAACTGCATTGTAGGAACTGACAGGAAATCTTTTTTACTGAGAACAAATAGATTGAACAGAAGCAAATTACAATAAAAGACTAATGCCACTGTCATGTACACTGACTAAACCAGGAGTAACTTCTTTGCAAACCATGCAGCTACATGTGTGAAAGAGTGCTGTGAGAGTAGAATAAAGTTCAAAGTAAGGGAAATGCAGCTCTATCAGTATTGATGTGTAACAGTGGACAGTCATGTAAAAATAATGCACATTGCCCATCATGGTTTCTATCAAATTATATATCCACTCTGCTCTTACAGATCTGTCCTTGGTTACTTGTTTCTTGCTTGTTAGTCATTGAATGACCTCCTTTAACAAATGACACACTTCACATCTAGAACTTTGCACCACTAATAGAGAAAGCATCAATCACACATTTTCTCTGTTAAATTGTGCATCTCTGATTTGTGACTGTATTGAGGGAAGAGTCATGCTGGCACAACAGTGCCTCAGGGTGGGAATCATCTCACCTGACTTTACATGTCTACACCTAAGGCAGTCAGACTCAACTCTTCCTACAGCTAATTACAGGCTTTTCTGTATTAGGGCATAAATGGCATCTACTTTAAGTGTAGATGAGTTATGATCTGAAAGCGCCTGTTTCTCTTTATTGGCTGCAAAGGCAGCCAGGAGTGACTAGATCAAATATAGCCTACACAGAGTCAGCTGAGTCGCCCCCACAGTTTATAATTTTGATAAATCACACACATTTGAAAACCAATTTGTTCAGCGAAGCATTCTTTTAGCAGAGCCTTTGGCAACTATCATGCACTTAGAAAATAGGTCTTTCTGTGTAAACCTTCCCTGCCAACACGCATGCAGGGAAGTCTGTGTCACTGTGTCAGAGTATCTCTTAGACAAGCACTTTGCCGGTTACCAAAGGATAGCAGACCAAAATTGTATAGCTGCCTCCTGATTGCTTATTAGTCGTCTGTGGCCTGGCCTACAGTAAAGCATTTTAATGAAGAGAGGGAGAGTAAAATAGTGTTCATGAATACTGTTTGAAAATCAGGTACTTCTTGCTACAGGTGCCAGGTTATTCCAGAAAGCCTGCAATGGATCCCTCTGTGGGATCCATTGCCATGTATTGCCTAATTCCTGTGCACTTAAGGGGTGTCCTCAGCTCACCTTGTGCTCTTCTCTTCCAGTAGCCACTGCAGATACCAAACCATACGTGATGAGCTAAAGGCACACTAGTGCAGATGCCCAGAGCTGCACACCTGCTTCCATCTGTACAAGGGAGTTCTGGTCTGCGACCACCTAATCAGTGTAGGACACAAAGGCGCTGACCAGGATCCTTTCTCTCTTTCATGGTCATTCCCATCATAACAGTGACACAGAATCACAGAATCATAGAATGGTTTGGGTTGGAAGGGACCTTAAAGACCATTTAGCTCTAACCCACCTCCCATGGGCAGGAACACCTTCCATTAGACCAGGTTGCTCAGAGCCCCATGTAACCTGGCCTTGAACACCCTCACAGTAAAGATTTTTTTCTAATATCTAATCTAAACCTACTCTCTTTCAGTTTGAAGTCCTTCCCCCTTGTCCTATCACTACATGCTCTTGTAAAAAGTCCTTCTCCATTTTTCTTGTAGGCTGCCTTTAAGCAGTGGAAGGCCACAAATAGGTTGCCCTGAAGCCTTCTCTTTTCCAGGCTGAGCAAATCCAATTTTCTTAGCCTTTCCTCGTAGGAGAGGTACTCCAATTAACTTGGTGTCCCTCCTCTGGACTCATTCCAACTTCCTATGCCGGTGACTCCAGAGCTGGGTGCAGTACTCCAGGTGGGACCTCACAAGAGAGGCAGAATCACCTCTCCTAATCTGCTGCCCACACTGCTTTTGTTGCAGCCCGGGACACATGCTGACATCTCAAGGGATACGCTTTACTTGCAAACAAAAGAAAACAAATTTAATCTCAGATGATCAAGAAACAACTCTAGGTAGAAAACCCCAGGTAGAATCTTCAGGTAAAACAAGTCACCCAGAGTGGTTGTGGAGTTAAAAGACATCTGGACAAGGTCCTGGGTAGCTGGGTCTAGGCAGCCCTACTTGAGCAGGGGTTTGGACCCTTCCAACCTCAGCCAGTCTGTGATTCTGTGAAAACTTCCACAAAGCAGCTGCTAGGGAGGTTGGTCAGGAGAAAATGGAACTGATGCCCTTGTACCTGTGCCTGCAAAAGCAACTTGTGGAACAGCCTTTAAATATGTAGTGAGGAAGGATATCACTGCTGCTACTATTTGAGGTTCTTGTTCAGGTATCCAGGTAAAACCAGAGTTGTAGGTTTAACCTCTGCCATAGGAAGTAATTGGAATGTCCTGTAAGTCTCTCTATTCATGGCTCCCTTCAGCAGCTATTTCACAGCAAGACTACAATTTCTACTGTGTAGTTTCAAATATAACAGATCTATCCATGTTACTTCATAACAGCAGCTTTCATTTGTATTGATTTTAAGATGATTCTTACATAGTAGATGTTGGAGTTACTCCTGCTTTAGTCTGCTTATATACATTTGTAGAAAATCATATAGTTTTTCTTAAATTAACCAGTCTAGCGAAAAATCATGTGCAATAACAAAATCCATACAATGCCAACATACAGCAGGGCAGTATTTTTAAGGTCTGAAACTGCACAAAAAAAGAGGACTTTTTTTTCTTCACAAATAGTACATATACAACATAAATTGACTCTCTCCACAGGAAACATTAAAAAATTATATGCCTCACCATGTTTTGGATATTTGGCCATATTTCAGATTGGCTTAGACTTCAAAATCAAGTTCTGTCAAATTAAAACCAAGATCTGAATGCCAAGCAACGTATCTTGCTGAACAACTGTGGGTTTAAAATTTCAGTTATTTTGTAAATAGAAGCACTGAGTCTCACTTGTGCTTCTCTGTCTTACATGAAATACTGAGTTTTCAGCCAGAAAACAACAGTTCTGGGGATTAGTGCTTGCCTTGGGACAAGCCTACAGTCTACAGGAGCCTCCAGTCCTAGAATCCCGCAGTTGGACTGTTTATACCACCTTACACAGATTATTTTGTTTTTTACCATCTAGAGGCGCTGCAGTTTCGGTGTTGAACAACACCATCTTGTACATTTAGTAGTATTTTTTTAATATCCCTATGCACTGCCTTATGAATAGCAGTCTGATGATGCAGTTTTCAGGATAGTCTGATCTTCCTTTGGTATTCTGTTAGTTGTTACAAGATGAAAGAACCACTGAAGGAATTTGTGTTAAATGTCATTCTCAGAGAATGACGTACAAAACAGCCTCATTCTATTTTCTGCACAGAGATTGACTAGATTTTTTTTTAATCTTTCTTTTTGGGGGAATACATATGGAGAACTCTTATGTGATGCTGAATTTTCTTGGAATTTTAAGAATTTATATGAGATTAGAAGTTGCCCTTATAATTTTTTTTCCAGAAATTGACTTTGAGGACATATTTAAAAATTCAGCTAAAGCAAGATTATATTTTTTCCATCCCTGAAAGGGCTTATATGATTCTGTGATTAAATATAAGTACGTAAAGCTAAAGAAATTATTTTCCATCTTGCTACTTTATAGACGTATATTTACTCAAATATTTACTTCAGCATTTACTGTTGCAGTGCTTGTTCATGCTTTGTGGCTTTCATATTAAGGATGTACAATGGGAGGTGAGGTGAGTTAAGTGATGTGGATGTACAGAACTGCTTTGGAAGTCACCTTTGCATTCATGTGGAGAAGAAATGAAGGGGAAACTCAGCCAAAAGGAAACAGTGTCTCAGTTTCCCCTCTGATATGCCAAATGATGAGTACCTGCCCTGTGGGGAAGTGGCACCAAGCAATTGTATCAGCAACATGAAAGGTTCAGAGAGAGAATTCAAGCCCATGAGACTTGGAATAACAGGAACTGAGAAAGACAGAAAAATTAATCAGCAGCACTTTCACAAACATGTTGGAGCCATCTAATCTTGAAAGGGGCACAAGTCCTACCTGATGAGATGGAGCTGTTCGTTAAGAAATCCAGAAATATCACAGAAGGTGGGAAAGGTAAAAAAATTCCGAGTGACTGGTTTTCTCCATTAGATAATATCAGTGTAGCATCCAGCACTAAGGATGCTCCTCTGAAATCAGGAACTTAAACTGGAAGAGGAGAAAATACTGGTAAGAGTAGAAGACGTAAACATCGGGCAAAAAGATAAACGTTTGCTACTTCCAGGATGATTATATAAAGATTTTGCTCATGACAAATGTGGTAGACATCATAAGGAATTACTCACAACCCCAACAGACAAAGCAAAGGGGAGGAAAATGCTTGTTGAGACATTTTGTTTGCATGTCTAAAGAAGGGCAATGAAGCTGGTGAAGGGGGTGGAGCACAAGCTGATGAGGAGCGGCTGAGAGAGGTGGGGGTGTTCAGCCTGGAGGAAAGGATGCTCAGGGGAGACCTTATTGCTCTGTACAGCTGCCTGAAAAGAGGCTGTAGCCAGGTGGAGGATGGGCACTTCTCACAGGTGTCAAGTGGCAGGATGGGAGGAAATGGCCTCAAGCTGCACAAGAGGAGGTTTAGACTGGATATTAGGAAACTTTTCTTCACTGAAAGGCTGGTCTGACATTGGAATAGGCTGCCCTGGGAAGTGGTGGACTCACCATCCCTAGAAGTGTTCAAAAGGTATGTGGATTTGGGCCTTAGGGACATGGTTTAGTGAGGATTTGGCAGTGCTGGGTTAACTTGAACTCAATGATCTTGGAGGTTTTTTCCCAACCTTGACAATTTTATGATTCAATAATGGACAGACGAAATTACTCTAGGTTCATTGTGAATAAAGGTGATTTGAACAGGAGAGGTGAACTGTAAGGGAAAAAAAATCAGCCGGCATTTAAAATCAACGTGGTTGGAGGGAATTTTTAAAATAAATGATGGAGGAGTGCCAGCATTTGCAGTGATATTTTTAAAAAAGAAACCTGAGGAGCCCAAAGTATAAAGGAGAACTCAGGAAAGACAAGTCCATTGATGAAGGCAGATTAATTCTTCAAATAGGCATTAACTTTAGTAAAAAATTGGGGCATTCTTACATGAAAATCTTTCCTTGGGAGCAAGGAGAAAAGGGTCAAGGGTGTCCATGGAGAATCTGTTTGAAACCAAAATAACTGTGAAAAAGACTGTGGTGTAACTACACAGAAAATATATATTAGTGGACCTATAGATAAATACTGTTTGATTAAAAATTCAACATTGCTTCTTTAAGGGCAAGGCCTGCTTTACAAGTGTCATAGAGAGTTCTAAAGGAGTAAAAAATTTTGAGAATAATAATTATTAATTGGCTGGTTTAATCTAACCTGATTTCCGAAGACTTTTTAAAGGAAACTGAGAAGCAATGAGTTAAGAAAGAAGGTCCTGTCATGTAAAAAATATTTGATAAAACATAGAAAACTTAGAAAAGGAGCAAATGAATAGTTCTCACATATCAAGGATGTCAGCAGTGGTTTCTGTAAGGATCTGTTCTGGGACCTCTGCTGGTTAATATATTCATAAATGACCTAGAAAAGACAGTAATCGATGATAAGGTTTGCTGATGGTTCCAAGTTATTAAAGATAGTAAGATGAGAGCCAACTGTGAAGTGTTGCAGAAGAACTGACAAGACTGATTGGGCAATAAAGTGTCAGATGAAATTTAGTGTAGACAAATGTAAAGTGATGCCCCTGTGGGAAGCCAATTGTACCTTCAGACAAAGTGGTTTATTCTGAGCTGGCTTTTACTGCTTGGGAGAGAGAACTTGGGGTACGATAGTTGGTTCTAAAAAATACCAGCCCTAGTCTGGTCGGCATTTAAAAACAAATTTAAAAAAATTAAGCACATGACAGGAACATGCTGGACAAGCACTAGCTAACAAAGAAAGCACCTCTTTACTGCTGCATAAATTCACAACTCACTCATGCCACATTCTTCAGTTTGAAAAACATATGAGTGAGAGGTGTGACACAGATCTACAAAGCTACATTGATCACAGAGGGTAGGGAGAGGGATGGACTGCTCAACAATAATTCAATCAGTGAAAAAGAATCAGTCTTCATCCATGCTCAACATCAATAACAAAACTAAAGGCCATAAAATGAAGCTAGTGGGAGCATTTTAAAAACAAGAGGAGGTGGTTCTTTGCACCGTGGACAGCAGAGCTGTATTAATGCTTGCCAAAGGCTGTTCTGCATGCAGGATATTTAGATGTCCAAGGGGAGACTGGATGAAATTCTGGAAGAGGCATCCCATGCAGTTAGTAGACAGACCAACTTTACCAGGCTCGGTAAGTCCATTGAGAGGAAAGCATTGAGAAGAAGCTTGTCCTCATATAGCTGATTCTTTCCTTGTCCTTCCCTTGAGGTCTGCTTATGGCCACTATTGACATAAGGGGTCTAGAAGTACTATTTGCCAGGCCAGAAATGATAAGACCCACATTCCTCTGTGCTTATGGTTTGCAAAAGACAGTACCTACTTGTCACCCGTGTGATCCAAACACTATTCATGACAGAATAAAGCTGTGTGTGGTCCAGTTGTAATGATTTGTCTTAAAAAATCCTATAAACTACACAAGAAATTAATATAGATCCACAAAATCCCAATTGCATGTTAACAGAGTTTGCAGTCTTAGGTGGCAAAACATTACACAAAGCTCACTGCAACATCTGGAGACAAGGCTGTCTCATTTGACAGGGAGTATTATTCCAACTAAAACAAAGAAATCAGAATAAGGTAGAAAGAGAAGATATTTCTGTGCAATTAATATAATAGGATTCTAAGATCTGAAAGCAACACACCTGTGTTGTAGAAAGGGGGCAACAAGTGAAAGAATGTTTTCAAACTTGTGTACCTGAAATTAAGCACCTGGGAATTCAGCAGTTACCAAAGATGCCCTTCAGTACAATAACACTTGACATGTGCCACAGAGGTTTAAACAATAATACAAGAGATTGGACAGTTTGACCCAAGAGATTTTGGAATCCATTCCTGCCCAGTTGGAAGTCGTATCAACAGGGTATGAGATCCATTTTGTTTAATTTTAGATGTCTACATTGTGTCTGTACCTGAGTTGGATGTCTAGATTTCTTTTGTGCTCAACAGATAATTATCAACATGCAAAACAGATGATCATTTTAGACATGCACAAGAAGAATGGTAACCAAAACACCTGTTTGCTTCCAGTGGCCATAAATGGAGCCTAGATAATTATCTCAGATACAGAAAGCTGCACTCCAGATATCTCAAATTTAGGTGAAACATCACAGATATCCATATGTCGAACAGGAGAACTACTTTTCTTACCCGAAAATACCTATAATTTTGCAAGACTGTCCCATACTCAACTGATTACACAGATGAAGCACACTACAGGATCTCCTTTTATTCTTCTAACCCCCAAAATACATGTTCCATTTCTATCCCTTCCCATTGCTATTAATTTTGTCCCTTTGGCTGTGCATTTGCTTTTCCTAACTACTGTTCTATCCCCCATGACTCTCCACTCTTCCACAAATAAGTGACTGTCTTCCCCTCCCTTCCCTAAAACTGATCTCCCTTGCTCTCCACTTCTAGACTAGAGGCTATTCCTGTACCATCCTGTCCCATCAGTCAGCTTATATCTTCTTTAAAGCAAGGTCCCATATTCCCTTACCAGTGGTTTCTGTGAGATAAGGTAGGCTAAAGAAAGTTAAGATGAATATCACAGGTTTTCTTTGATCAT
Source organism: Lycocorax pyrrhopterus obiensis (assembly GCA_014706295.1). Lineage (NCBI taxonomy): Eukaryota > Metazoa > Chordata > Aves > Passeriformes > Paradisaeidae > Lycocorax > Lycocorax pyrrhopterus. The sequence goes on from JACSVZ010000015.1 coordinate 11,116,191, forward strand.
TTGGCATTCTGGCAAAATTCCTAAAATACTGTCAGCTGATTATGCAAATCCAATGAAGAGGCTGCTTTTCAAGGAATATAGTAGCTATTGAATAGAATAAATCTTAAATTATACCATAAAAACATAAATAGTCAGGGTTTATTAACTCACACATGCACAGCATGTGCCTGTTGTTTTGTACCAGATCAAGTACAGATAAAGAGAAGATGTATATTGTCCAATGTAAAGTTAATGTTTTTACTTTTAAAAGAAAACAAAATTTACATTCTGACTCTTTAATAGCCTCTTAACATCTTTTATATTCAATTAAGCAGAGCAAGTTTTCCATCGCAGTTTAAAAACAATCAGACCATGAAGAGCTAGGATTTATCAGTTAAAAAACTAGAACCGTGTTCTGTTGAGCTAATTTTTGACAATAGTTATGTTTCATGAAGATGCACAAGAATACTTTTCATCTCAGTTTACTTCACTACTTCAGCTTAATGCTGAGCTGAAGCGAAGCTGTGAGAACCAGAACATGTTGAAAAAGGAGGAAAGCTCATTTTCCTGTTTCAGTTTGTAAACAAGTGATGAGGTGTGAAATGGTGAGACTTACCCATTTTAAAAATTTGAAGAACATGGCAAGCAAAAAAAAAAAAATTAATTGACTAGTGATTATTAATATTTTCTTCATTTAATACATTAATTAATTTTGCATTAAAGCTTGTTTTGAGGAGCCTTTTAATGCATTTTTGTAGTTTTAAGTCCCAAATAAACAATATCAAAATACCGTTAATCTTTAACTGAGCATCAATTAAACTGAATTTCCATTCAAATGCAACTTCACACAAATAATAATTAAAAAGACAAATCATCTACTAATAATGAATTCACCATTCATTGATTTCCAGTGTAATAAAACTATAAGTACTAAGTAGCAAAATAAAAGCATGTAGTTTTATTACAAATTGGACAAATATGTAGCAGACATGAATTTTTCATTGAGCAAATAACTTTATTGAATTTATCAAATTATTTCAGCTAATTAAAACCAACTCTATTTTGCAGAATATCTTTGAGAAAAGGATAAACATTATTTAAATTAATCCTTGTTGATTTAAATGGTACTTAAAATCACTATGATATAAATCACCCATCTTGGTGCATGTTTTGCATATACACTCTGGTTTTATACGCAGGCAGCAAGATCTTGTTTGGAAAAGGTTGAAATGTATTCCTATTCCTTTGTTAGCTGTTGAATATTTACATTTGCAAGTCTATTATTATTCCTTCATCTGTATTTTTCAGATGTCTGTTCTAAATTAGCTTAAATTGCAAGCATTGCCTGCTTAGTCTGCTGGTACAAGATTTTGTTAAGAAATCTAAGTACAAATAGAATTTGCAGCCTTGTCATGGATGTAGCCAAGACATCTACGTAGGAGAGACACATGGGTGTGAGAACATCTGCCTTTTTGAACATTTGCAAGTGGCAGTGTGATTTGCAAATAATGTGAAAATAGGAGTTCCATAGTACAGCCACAGGATGTAAAATGTTGGGAAATGATGAACTACTGAACTACACTCAGCTGGAGAAACTGAAAGCTTTACATGAAGCACATGCAGTGCCTCCAAACTCTTCATGATTATCACCTAGGATAAATCAACATCTAGGATGCTGAAAGCCAAGATTAATTTCTAAAAGGCATTATGCATAGAAATAAAGCCCTTGAAAATTCACAAAACAAAGAAGGAAAGCTCACAATACAAATCCCAGGGGAAAAAATGGAGTTTGCAGTGATATGAAATAATTGTATTTAGGAAACCTCTTTTGATCTAATGTACCTTAGCATCAGTAATCTTGTGGAGCTGGCTACAATAGTGAAATTCAAATTTGTACAGGGTATGCAGCCAGTTCATGCTGCATCAGAGGATGCAAGAGTGAGGGAGACTAGTGTAGCACTCAAAAATGCTGTGTTACCTGCCAAGAAAATCCAGAGGAGATATGGCACTGAGAAAGAAATGAACACAAGCCAAATAATTTCTCTCTGCCTCTTCATATTTGTCACAGGGAAAACAAATATTTCAGAAATACTTGCTACATTCAAATAAATGCAAATACCCACATAATACTAGTCAGGTAGCATAATTGTCGAACAAATTGACTAATCTGAGGATATAAAAAACCATAGTCATATATAAAGTTCAATATCCAGAGGACATGATTTGTTGTAACTACTGAAACCTGAAAAGCCACAGGAGAGCATAGAAGTTGCTTTTAAAGCTAGATCATGAAGGAGATTTTATATATATATATATACATATATATGGCAAATTACATACAAAATCACACATCACATTGGAAGTACACATTAAATTGGAAGAATGCAGAAGATTCAAACAAGAGTAACACTTTAATGCTTGCTCTCCTCTGGCCCTTACAAAAAAAAAAAGTAAATTTTTAATGAACATAAATACAATATTTTTTCAAGGAAATAGACAACAAGTCAGACTAAGAAAACAGTTTCAGAATAATTGGCTGACACAGATGTATTCAGGTAGGCATGGCCAGATGTAATTCTTCCTTGGATGATTGAGGATATAGGCAAAATAAGCTCTGATTAATATCTTAAAAAAGCAATGAGAGACAGATAATATCTTGAGGACTGGAAAAGGACTACCAAATTTTCTACCTCCACTTTAAACTTGAGAAAAGAGGACTCCGTGAAATACAGATCTAATCAGCCTAGTTTCAAATCTTGAAATACACTGGAAAACTTATTAAAAGTTCAGTTTGTGAATGTATAAAGGATAATTAGATGATAAACAATGACCAATATGATTTTGTCAAGAAAATTAATATGAAACTACTCTAGTTTCATTAAATAGCTTATTATTATAGGAACAAAAGAAAAATATATTATGTAGCTTTATTTTAATAAGGCTTCTGACATTATGTAGCATGATGTTCCTTAATGTAATTAAATAAGAATAAGTACTAACTTCAAGATGAGTGAATAATTAGTTAAAAATTGAATTTCAAATTGGCTTTTACCTATGGTCTACTCTTAAAATGTTATGCATAGTCCTAAACATGTCTGATCTGTTTTTCATTCTTCTCAGAAATACATATTTAAAGAGGAGGCTAGGCATGTATTAAGTTTCCTAGCTGACCTAGAAACTTCAAACATTCTGCAGAAATCTTAGCAGATGAGATGCACTATATTTTCTCTTTCTAGAAAATTAGGCACATCTTAGATGAAATATGGCAAATTAGTTTGGACTGATCTGATTTCATAAACCGATATTGCATTTAATCTCATTTTCCATTTATCTCCATGTCTTAATTATTCTTCTCTTCCAAATTTGTTCAAAAGCTTTTCATTACACTTAGGTCAAACTGACATATATCTAGTTTACAAGATTACATTTTTTTCTTTTCTCAAATGTCATTACCATAATGCTGTTCTCACTGCTGTACCATCTCCAGTTTGACAGATTCAATACAATGCCTTGCTGCCAACTTTAAAACTTAATGTACTAGTTCTTTCCAGTCTTATGCCATGTACATTATTCTTTCCCTTCCGACTGAGCATAGGAACTTTGCTTCCACCTAAAATGGACAGGCACATTCATCACTCATTTTCTTAAAACTGCAGGGGAGATGACAGATGCTGATGCAAACCTTCCCTTCGAGGCCATGCTTCTCCTACCAGCCTGTTCTCTAACTCCTCCAGACATGAACTCAGTCCACACTGAGCAGTAGTCAGGTTTCCTTTTGTCCAAGAAAATTCAGTTTTTCAAGGCCCATGTTGATGGCTTCTTGCAGGCTGAACAACCAGTGACTTGTAGCCCTCCAGAAGGTAGAGGCCCTGTCCTACATGGTGCTCACCTGCCATGGATAACACGTGTGGGCTTTTTCACTCACTTATCCCTGTTCTTTCTTTGCTCTGCATCATCTTCATTTATAATACACATTACTGCAGTCATCTCTTTTAACACTTCCAAAATATTTTGACTTCCCTCACTTAAAATATACCTTACTGAAGATTTCCTGCCAAAACATGGTTCATGTACAATACCAAGAGTATTCTCCCCTCTAAAACCTCTGTTCACATCTTGGAAGAAGCTTTCTCTGAGAAAAAGCATTCTGATTGTCCAGTGATACTGTCCTCTGCTGCTTGAGTCCTACAATCCTAGTATTAACTTTTTCTATAATTCCCAGTTTCTGGGTTAATCATGCACAAATTTTATTCTACTAAAGCAAGCTGAAATTTTCCCAGACACTGCTGTGCCTGATTTACTACTTCCCTCTCTGTGCATACTAGATCATGGATTGTTCTAATAACTAATTGTAATACAGCATGTCACTAGTAATTTTTTGCATGTAATTCTACAGCACTAATAGCATATATTTTTCATTTTTTTTGTCAGAGCTAGAGAGATATTTAATCTCCTTGTATATTTTTAGCAGGAATTTATTGAAATTTTGAAATAATATTGATTTATACATAGAGATATAGTAATGACTTTATTGTTTGCTTTGCAAAACAGCAGTCACAGAAAAGAATAGAACCTGGGTTTAGTGATGATATATGCTTTTAGGCATTGGGACCAAAATCCTATTTGACTCATACAAAAGATCTTGTAACTTTCTGTGAGCCTTTAACAGCCAAGATTTTGGCCTCACAAAAGATGCTGGAGCTGAAATAGATTTAGAGTTGATTTAAGAGCACAGCTTCCAATTTAGGATTTGACAATTCTGCACTTAAAGGCTTCCTGAGTCTGCAATTGCCAAAGCTCCATAATACTTCAGGTTTTAATTTGTTAAGTTCCCAAGCACATGAAGCTCTGCCACAGCTCATTTCCAGGATGATATCTTTCTTGACTAATTTGACCTCTTTGCTGCCCAATTTATGCCAATACACCAGATGGAGCAAAAGATTGGTCACACTTACTGGAGTAAGTCTCTGCTTGTGACCTCCATACTAACAGGGAGAAGATGACTTTCTCTAAGAACATACAGATAAAAAGGCCAGGTTATCACAGCACACTGCCTCTCAATTAATGGGTGCACACTCTTGAAATCTATAGCAGATGGCCATTTCTGAAATCAGAACTTGTAACACCGTGTACAGAAGAATCCTCTGTTGGACTTTATTTTGGCAAAGAGAAGGAACTGAATTTCAAGTTAAAAAAACTGTTCAAATTGTGCATGGTTCTGTCATATTTTGCATAAACCACTGAAATCTGATCAAGTCACCCAGGTTAACACAAGAATTAAAAATTTATTCTAGTATATGAAATAAAATTTTAACAAATTTTAGGGCTCTATTTGCCCTACCAGGCTGCTTACACTGAGTCAGGATGTACTCTGTTCCGTCATGACCAGGACATTGTACAATCAGGAATAAATTTAAAGTAAGCAGATTGGTGGCTGCGGCTTTCACTTGGAAAAGTGAAAAGCTATGAATCCACTCCATAGCTCTGGTCTAATTTTTATTCCAGTGAATGTACCGTGTCTAGTATATGAACAGTCCAACAAGTAGACCCTTGATCAGGCCTCAAATAACTTGTACTGGAAACTCAAATGATTGCACTAAATAATATGCAATACAAAATGAGTGACCAAATAAAGTAGAAAAACTGTCTTTAAAATGAAAAAGTCAAGCCTTCCATAGTCTCTTCAGTCATATCTGAGTGTCACTTTTATTTCAAACCCAGGGCCAGTGGAAGCCACCAGAATGAAACAGCCCATGCCTGATCCCTGTGGCTGGAGCAGGCTACTCCCAGGAACTGGGTAGTCACACACCATGGCATTAAAAACTGACTTGTCCCCAAAGCAGAAGGGCATACTAATCCAATCTGCCAGGACTTCAACATAGCAACGTTAGGTGTAGGAAATGGAAATGCTAATGGATTTCAGATAATTACAGATGTATTACTCCTACTCTGCATTTGAGTGTTGATGTCTATTTATTCCACATTGGACTGGAAGACTAGAAGGGAACACAAGCAGGTAATATCTCTCCATGCGAGACATTTGAGAAGAGTATGCTAGGATAAGGATTTTTGTTCATCTCTGGTTTTTCTAATAGTCAAAGTGTAGAAATGAAGCCTAGAGATAGTCATGCCCAGAATATACTAGTCAGGGTGCAGTCTGCAGTGTGTAAAGGAAAAAAAGAGAAGGTACAAGGAAGTTATACACTCTCCGTGTGGGTTTATGAAGTGCCTCATAAATAAGTTTTGCTCAACTGCCTTGATTTATTTCTTTATTCTTTCCTCTTTTGTTTTTTTCTATTTCTCCCCCCCCTTTTTTTTTCTTCAAGATGTCATACTTTAAAAGAAAGCTTTGGAGATAAAAGCACTTCTATAGTGCAGGGTGACTCTTCAAGAATTATCTAGTTTGGACCTGGTTCATGGGTAGGTTAGTGTGCTCACAGAGAAGGTAGAGACCAAGTTCCATGGGCAGAAAATGGTTCATCTTCCTGCCCCTACAAGCAACAGCAATCACTAACCAAAGTTAGACAGGAGCAATCACTGTTACCCAGCTACATGACTGCCTTCGAGGGTGCACTGGGTGAACAGATTAGTGTGGTTCTCTCACACATGAGAAGAAAATACCGAATTTGTGAAGAGACATTATACCATCGGCTTAGCAGCAGTTAACCACTGACTAGAATATTTGATTGCTGCCACAGAGATTGAAGAAGAGCTAAAGAATGGAGAGGATTCAGGATGATTGAAGGTTTGAAAAACATTGCCTGCAACAAAATTTTCAAAAGGTCTGAATCCATTATGTTAAAAAAAAAAAAAAGGTGATTTGATTATGGGCTGTTTATTCTAATTTGGGTAGCAAACTGATTGTAGCTGGCTCATCAGCCTCATAAATAAAGATAAAAGAAGATTCAGGGACTGCAAATTGAAGCAAGGAAAGTTCAGATTCAGAAATAAAAGAAGGTGAGAACTTTTAGAAGAGGTATAAGCAACCACCAAGATAACCTAACAATATTAATATTAGGTATATTGTTAGCTTGTTGGTTTGCTTTTTTTTTTCTTTTTTTCTATTGAAAAAATACTTAATTCAAGCAAATTTAATCAGGAAAGCCTCATGGCATGTATTATTCAAGAGTATAGAATAGATGATGGCGATGATAATAATAATAATAATACAGAGCTAACATCTATTCTGAGTGGAAACCCAAGCTTATTCAATCCACAAGTATTTTGCCACTGGCTTGATTTCATTGTTGCTTTTGATTATATTAAAAATTCTTTCACCACACCAAATTTACTGGTAAAACAAGCACACACAAACCCCAGCTGAAGCAAAAGATGTTATTTCTGAAATAATTACAAGACGAGGAGGAAGAATTTGCTGAATATGATTGAAATCCTGCCACTGGTCAGTCCATTTTCACAGCAGTGTAGCACAGCTGTGCCAGGGCAACTGCCCATGGCCCAAGCTCATGAAGGGGATGTGGTCAAAGACAACACTCCAGGAATAAAACATTTCTTGGGTTTTTGCAGCCAAATATCCGTGCACCTGTGTACAGTACACCACTGCAAATAGTTAAACTGGCACAGCTGAAAACACAGCTGATTGTGCCAGGACAGCATGATAAATAGTCAAACCTGGCTTTGGCAGAGGGGAACAGGAACTTTCAAAGTCAGCTTTGCCACCAAAGAGTGTATCTCATGTAGCAGGATACTGGGCAGAACAGGACAGTACTGGTACATTGACCCCTCATTGCCAAGGTTCTAAGATCTTTTTAATGCAGTGGATTTGAAATGCATTCCTTGTGTTTGTTAATGGAGAGTAAGGGCTCAAGGGCTTTTACCACAGAACAGTTGTCATGTAAACCACAAACCCACATTTCATTTGCTAATAGCTCTACTTCACATTTCCAATCTCTGAAAGAAATAATAGACAGTCTTAATGTCATTCTTCTTTTTGAAATTCAGCCTCTCCCATAGGCTGTGCATTACACCCAGCAGTCATCACAGATGGAGAGCAGAACTGGGTTTTTCTTAGTGGTGAACATTCAGTGAGCTGCTGACTCAGAATCACCTTTCTTGGAGACATGCCTTGCTCACACATTAGTCCTTTGCTTAGACCACTAGAGCCATTTAAAGAATATTTGATTTGCCACATGGCAGCATGAATTTTGAGTAATATTCCCCTAGCACTTACACTGTGGTTCAAAATAGCATCCATATACAGTTATATCTTAAGATGATAATCTATTTTTAGAATACAGCCCAGAGCATTTTTTAATGCCCACATTTCATATCACATTTGTCTTTGATTTGTGCTATGGAGAATCCCTAGTTAATGCAAAGTGCATCCAGCATTTTTTTTTTCAGCATTTTTGAACTGACATGCTATTTTTAGACAAGATTAGTTATTCCCTCATCTAGCTACTATATTTTGATCTGTTGCTAACAGGCCTTGAGCCAGCTTTAATATGTCATGTCCTGAAAAAAAGAGTAGAGAAACAGTACAAGGGAGACATAGCTGAGTATTTATATCTACAAAACACATACAGCGTAAAGAAACTCAGCTGAAAATGCCCATCAGCTTCCAGGTAGATGGTGTGGTAGCAAAAAAGCCATCCTCTATACCTTCTTGTAAGGCTTTGGGAAGAATGCCACAGCATTTTGGGAATCTGCCAGAACAAGCAGTCCCATCATTACCCCGACCCTGGTGAATTACTCCAACTACCTCTCCTGATCACCCAAGCTTTTGTAGCTGAGGTGGAAGCAAGGCCAGGGTGTTGGTTCAGTTTAGTCCCTCACCTCGATGGGCTCAGCTGGATGAGGTCCCTGATTGTTGGCTGGGCAGCTGCTGGTACTGTCACAAGGGAGAGTGGAAATGTGCACCTCAGAGGGAGAGGCCTTTGAAAGAAGTTCTTCAATCTGACTGGCCAGTGGAGTCACACCTTTTCCATGTGTATTAAATGCTTTTCTACTAAGAAATTAGAACATATTCAGTCTGCATGAGCTGATGCAAAATCAGTAGCACATGTATTAATATAGACTGTCTACTAGGTTTTGTAACAGATAGTCTTAGATTTAAAACCAAACTGCCATGGCAATCTTCTCTTGCACAGAGCTGACTTCAACAGTCCCTAACCCGGGAGCTTCTCATTCATTGCCTCCTCACCCCTGTAGCCCTGTAGCCCTGCAGCAAAACATTGCCACTGCTAAATGAGAGGCCATAAGGACTGAGGATTTCCAGGGCTGCTCTGCCTGCACTTTTCTTGACTTGCCTGCAATTCTATGGCTCATTTGTTCTACTTTTGCTTATCTTTATGTGGTACAACCACGGTTTTATGCAGATAGCTGTAACAAGCTGTTATTCTGTGTAGAATGAGATACTTACACCTCTAACACAACAATGTAACATAGAAAAATACAACAGCAAAGACCTTGGGAAGTGGAGAGGCAGGATGCAGCACAGAAAAGTGCATGTCTGGAATGATAAGAGGTGGGCCCAGGCTGGCATTGAGGTGTCCAGAGATATAAACCACCCACTGGCAGGCAAAGGAATGCAGACCAGGAGCTGGACAAAGCTGGGTTTGATGGTGACAAAGAGAAGAAAACAGCAGTATCTAACACAAAGTGAACCACAGAGAGTAAGCACGGATGTAACATGGAGCTGCAAAACCATGAATGAAGGGAAAGGGGTGTGTTAGAAAATGTATAAAAATGGGCAAATTAAGGGGGAAGAAACTGGCAAGACCAACACTGGATTCTTCCCAACGAAGGATCTGGGGTTTGATGGTTTATCCTTTCTAGCAGCACAAAGCTGCAGACTGTTAGTTCAGAGGAGAAATACAGGGGTAAGCATTCCTCAAGAAAAGCATAGAAAACCAAGAACTGAGCACTAATATTTCAATTGTATCACTATTATTGAGATCTTTTCTGTAGAGAAGCACTCTAATTGTGTAACTAGTTTCTGTTTAAGGTCAGAAACAGATTCAGAGTAATAATGATACTTGAATTAGGCTGCTGAGATTTCCATCATGCAATGCTTTATTGTTAATAAAGCATTGGATTCACATATATGTAGTGTGCTTCTCCCTTGCTCATAAACAACACTTTGAAACACCACCTCCCCCTCAGTTGCACTTGTTCACTAGTTTGGAAACAGCAATTGCCATTTGAAAAGGGCAGTGACCCTTCTGATGGAGTGGACCCATGGTCAAAATAACTCTGGAAGAAAATCCAGCAATCCTCCAAATAAAACCCCTCTTTTGCTACTGGTTATCAGCTCCACAAAAGCTGTGCTGCCATAACAAAGGTTAGTACAGACACAGAACAAGCAGAGACCAGAACAGCTTAAATCAACACTGTTACCAAAGGAACCACAGCCAAAGGGGCTGCTCTGGCTTCAGAAAAGAGGTGACAAGACTTACAGTTTCCGGGTGCTCCAGCAAAAGATTGAAGATAAGATGTGTGCAATTTAATTTTTGTTATTTGTGAAATAATATCTTTGTATCGCTTTTCTTTTTAAATGAGAGACTAACCATAATGTAAACCAAAATATTCAATTAGATTTTGCATATGGACCACAACAACAAGAAAAAAAGATCAAACCTGGAGGCATAAATATTGGAGACATCTACAAACATCTTCCAAATCTGCACACATAGGTTAAGCAAATAAAGAGCTAACAATGACTAATTTAAAATTTCTACCCAGATTTTTTCTGTATTAAAGACAGATCTCAGTTTGACTGTGTAACCTGTGAAACACCGAGGGAGCTGTGGATAGCTGTGGTCTGCAGGAAGGAGAGATCGCTGTGCCATGAAATAAATAATGTTGCATAGCTGAGGCAGGGACATGATGTAAAGACATACTGGTCATTAATAGCTTTACATATCTGGAAGGGGGAAGAAGATTAAATTGCTTTGATATTGAATAACCTTTCTTTTTAAGAGAAGCATTGTCCACAGGAAAACATCAACAGAAGACATCTGTGCTTTTTAATGATCTTTATATTTACATCTTTTTGTAAAATAAAGTTTAATTAAATTAAAGAATTTTTTCTTATTTTTTAATCAACCAGAATTTTTCAATTATTTAGAGAAATTTTTTTTGTAATTTTTCAATATAAAAATATGTTTTGAAATTGTGTACTGTATATTTTTATACTTTTCCACATTAAATATTCTTGATTTTTTCAGTATCTTCTCTTTAGTAAGCATGCCAGAATCAGCTTTTTCAGTAGCAAAACCCAGAGCTTTATGAACCCCATGAGCTCTCTGAACAGCTTGATTAAGTCTATTGTGACAGAGATGTGTAAATCATTATTTTACAAATTGCTGTTTATTAGTTCTGAAATACCCACTAATTTTTCCCAATTAAAAATTAACTATTTTTTTTGTCAAGTTCATATAATTCCTTCCAAACTGTAATTTAGAGCATCATCTCTCTGGACTTCAGGACTTTACATTGGCTTCTGCATCTGTTGTTCAAGATCCTCCTTGACTAGTAGAAAATACTTGTTAGGCTTCTCTTAAGCTCTTCATTATGCTATTGATTGAAAAGTATTCTTGACTCCAGCTTACCTAGGTAATTATAAAATTCTCAGGTTAAGCATGTGAAATGTTTCATTAAACAAAATTCTTCAGTGTTGATCAGTACTTAAAAGCTTGGTTGAATCTGGCCTTGGAGAATGTTTCTTCTCTCAGAGCAGCTCAAACAATACTTCTCTCTTAGTAAATTATGTCCTTGTCACTGATTACTCTGGTTCTGGTCCTCTTCAAAGAGAAGAGTGTTATCTTTTGATTTAGAACTAGGTCTCAGTACTTGGACTAAAAAACCTGCTCATTTGAAGAAGTAATTAATGTTTGTGTCAGGAGACAGGATATTTATTATCAGGTTTAAGTTGTTTCATTAGAGGTACAGCTTGTTCCAAGGAAAAATAAAATCAAATAGACATTGTAACACAGAGCACTGTAATGTCCTAATGTTTATATTCTTTGGCTCCTTGTCCTCAGAGAAATTCAAAGTGGTGCCAGCAATAAAAATTGTGCCAGCAAAGAGACACCTAAGCATAATAGGACCCACAGGAGATAGGGGTATCTCCTAAATCCCAGGTGACCCCAGAACACCCTGAAGTCCTTACTTGGACAGTTAACTCAGCTCCAACCAGAGCTACTCTCTACGTGGTACCAACAGACACGTGCCAGCAGTCCCTTGTCAATATGAGTTGGTGAAATACCTGAATTAGAAACTGATAGACTTGAGTGAGCAAACACTGTCCTGCCTTTGGTACGTGTCCAGGAAATTGAGAATTGTCCACTGCTGCAAATACCACTCTGGGCCATGTGGCACTTGGATCTGCACTGGCACAGCCATTCCTACCATCTCTTACTTCTCCTAAATCACCCAGGGTGGAACCAACTTCCATGCTTTGCCCTTCTGAACAGGGCAGTTGCACTCTTCTCCCCCACCACAGCCACATATTCCTCCTGCAGCCTTGGCCCTGGGAAAACATTCATGTGTGCACTGAGCCCTGAAACTACTGTGAACCCAGGAAAATAAAGATTGGCTTTTGGTTATGGAGTTTTATGACTGGAGAAGAACCACTTACAAATCCACCCACATGCTGAGAGGAGCAACAGCTGCAAGCTCTGGTTCTTATGAGAAAAATAATTCAAGATTGCAAGTAGTCTGAGGTGGGGAACAAATTCCGCTCTACCTGTTGAAATTCTAACAGATCATATCCTTTAATTTGTGAGATTTACCAACTCTAATGTGACTTTCAGACACAAGGAAAAGGAAGGCTTCTCCCAGGATCAAATCTATCACATCAATGAATTCCATTCAGCATGAGCACATTAATGAGGCTCGATGGGGCCCCCACAGGTCAGCTCAAGCGTCACCTCTGCAGTACCCTTCTCTGCAGCATCCTTCTCTGCAGCTCCCAAGTGTCTTCAACCCCATCTTTATTTTTTAGGGTAATCCTTCTTTCAGGGTCTCAGACTAGAATGAATCTTAAATCTCTGCATATATAATCTAGCGATGCATCTGACCTAGACATAATTTCCGTCTGTTCTTCTAGAAAGAGTGGACATTAGTGGTTGGACTCAAAAGAAATTTTTTCCCTACTCACATCTATTTATCTACCTGAAACTGCAGCCTAGAGATACCCTTATTCCTTTCCTTGGCTCTTGACCCATCCTCTCCTCAGAAAATGTTGTGACACTTGGTAACATCCTTGTCATGTAACATGGCACATAACCATTTCTGCATTTTAAATGATCATTTTTGCACTCTTAAATCCAGCAAAAACAAAGAGAAATGGAAACTTTAAAAATTCAAAATTGCTTTCAATCAAAATTTTATAATTTGGGGAAATAATGTTATAGTATATTTAAGGTTTCATAACCTCGCAGCTGACACATGGATTAAAATGTGACAGCTTTAAGTACACAGTTATTGATTTGACAACCCCAGATCACGGAAAAGTAATACAGGTCCTAACCTGAGACATTGTATTTAAATTCTGTACTAAGTCAGATGGCCTTGAGGTCTGGAAGTAGCAGGTATTAGAATTGTAAATATCTGCACGACATGTAAGGTTTCAGTACCACACAGGTTGGAATAATGATTTTCTTTTTGTGCTGAAGACTAATAAACTTAATCATTCTAAGAAAGTTACTAAACATTTTCAATGATCACATATGATCACTGTTACTCTAGTTTGTCTTTCAGTAAAAGGATAATTTTACTTTTAAAAGTTTTAAGATGCTATTCTGAACCACAAGTAGCTATCTATGAAATAACCTTGAAAGAGCTACCTCATTTAATATGCTCAATGTAATAAAAACATTTCTATTTCTACTGAAAACAGTATCAGCAACTTTTAAGCCAGGCTCGATAATGTTCATTTTATGTCACTACAGAAATATGGATTTAATATGATACACCTGCATTCAAGTATTTGCATCACTCCTGTAATTGCTATGGATGGTCACTAATACTTAAGGCTCTCACTAAACCCACTAATTTTAATGATCCAACTTATAGGCTATAAATCAGGCTCTTTCTCAAGTGTCTAATCAAATTGAGATCTAAAAGAATAGCTGGATCTGGATTTCTTGAATTCCTTTAATATTATGATAGTAATTTGAAAGTATTATGATATCAAATATTATTTTGCCATTCTGTAACTCCTTGTATAGAAACCCTGAATTGAGCTGCAGGAAAAAGAAGTTGTACTTGAAAATGATCCATTGTTGTCAATCATTACTCATTATTATTTTAGAAAATGATTTCATATAGGTGATAAGATCATATGTGTCTGTCTAAAATCAGATACATGAAGTATAAATTTCAAATATGACTTATAGCTCCATGTAAAGATGAGGTTACCAAAGAACCTTAGCTAAAATTACACTTGTTTTTCAATTCCTCTAAAAATCAAGGTGAAAAATATGCACATTTTCACTTAAATAACATCGCAAAGATCACCAGGGTATGTAATAGTGTTGATAGTACAATCCAGAACTTCCCAATTCTGTTTTTGCCACCAGTTCTCAGGAACTTCGACAGGTATTGCATTCAGTTTTTCAATGGTACTTTTTCAGAATATATTTTCATATTCATCAGAACATTTCTGAACTGGAATAATAAAAGTTGCTAACTTGTTTGTGTGAATTTGGTTTTTCTTTCTTATTTTAAAATAGATATTCAGATCTTAAGACCACATCTTTCCCCAACAAATTGCAAACTTCAGTGTATGAACAAAGCCAATCTATTTCCTTTGTAGCTGCACTTTCAACATAGAAAATATAATTGATGTTAACATTGAATACTCACCCTGCTGCACTACTTTTAAAAACTCTGAGAGCCTTATTGGTAACCTCATGTTCTAGCATTAGCATCAATTACTGTTCAATTGACCAGAGAAAATAAAGATCTTGATATACCCTCATGCAGAAGATGAATAAAAGCCTCTCTCAACATATTATTCATAAGTGTAGTGTCTATTTCTATTAGGATTCCTGGGATGTGATGCAATCACAGGAAAAGAATGGACCATTGACTGCAAAGTAACCTTTCCTGTATCATGATATCCTTCACAAATTTGCCTCCAAGGGCAAATACTCTCAACTGGGATAGGTTCCTTTACAGCTGGAAGAGGTCCACTCTGACTTCATTTTTGAGCTGCTCACAAGCAATGACACAAAAGTCACATTTTACTGGTTTTAATAGCTCCTGGTTATGTGGATGAATTGTTGTTATTTTTTCACCTCATCCTTTGTACAGCGCAGAACAAAAAAACAAAGCACTTGGGAACATTTTTTTTCTATAATTTCCCATTATCAGTAGTGAACATTAACAAATCTCTTGTCTGGGTTATTAAAAGAAAGTCGGGAGCTACATAACCATGGAAACACAACTTCCAGCCCCCTCAAGCACATGACTACTCCAAGCCATGACAGGCAAAGCCCTGGCAGCAGGAGCATATGATCCAGAGGATCTGTTGACAATCTAGGCATTAAATTTTGTTTGAACTTATTTACAGTGGAGTTTTTTATTATTAGATTTGGCTTTTCAAAGGAAAATACAAACACATAAAATTATAAAGATGTTTTTCCATTAACTCAAACGAGCTTTCTGTGTGTTTACCACTACCATTAATTTATGGACTATGCTGGCACCTGGGGACCTGACCACAGACCTATTTTGTTTTGGGCATTTGAACAAACACATAGTGAGCCACAGTTCTGGTCCTAAGGATCTTACATGTCTTACAAACAAAATAGTCAAAGTATGTGAACAGAAAAAAAGTCCTCCTCTGATCACGTCTTTAAATACACACTATAATCACATCATCAGAAAACCAAGTTGCTTTACTGAGTCAATGCCTAAGGATCCTAAGGATGCATGGAAAGTCTGCTCTGGTTTTAAAAGTGTAATCTCCATTTCCCATGTACCATGTTGCCTCAGCAACAAAACCTTACAGTTCTCCTCAAAGAGATCTGCGTCTCCTGCTCTGTTGATCAGGTGCTTTCGCAAGAACACGTTTCACTACAAATTCAAAAACTGTCACTATCGCACTCTTTTCACTCTTCCATAAGGAAAGACTACAACTAAAGACCTTCACTTCTAGGTGTCTTGGGAACAGCTGTTATCTCCCCAAGCCAGGTACTCAGGATGGTGACAGAAGAGGTGTTGAAATATAGTGTGATTGCAACACTTGTACTGTAGTTAAACCTGCCATTTCAGCATTTTGGTTCCTGGAAAGTTCAGCTTCCACAAGAAAGTTCCTGACAGACCACCCTGTGAAAGGCTGTTTCCAGAATGAGGGCATCTTCCATACCGAAAATTAGGGAGAGAATCTTGTTTGGGAATAGCGCCAAAGTTTTCTGCTCCTGTTGAAGCAATTCCTAATGTACTCAACACAGGAAAATCATCTTTGAATTCTAGGAGCTCCCTAGTCCTAGCACATCCCAAATCTTGGGAGGGACTGCACCATATTGCTGGGAACACTGGATGCCACATGCATGCTCACTGCTTGGGAAGGCAGGACATCCAGAGGCAGGCTCAGACCCAGCACGACCATTCATTGGCACTGTCAGAAAACTCCACCCTTTTTTCCTTCTGAACACACCTTCAGCATTCTTACCAAGCACAGATTTCACAGTATGCATATTATTTGTCAAATAATCTTCAAAGAAGCATGAAAAGTTTCTCCTTGGGGAAAGAAAAGATCTGCTCATGATGCTGGATGATCATGTTGCTTACAGCAGTTTCACAAGGGTTTAGTAGAGCAGTGGTGTGAGCATACACAAACCAGAGCAGAATACTGACCCTGCTGTTTTAAACAGAAACACCCCAGCAGTACCCGAGGACTCCTGCGGGCTTCAGAGGAGGAGGGGATTATGAGGATTGCGAGATTTCCTGAGCTCCATCTGCTTTCTGTGATGTGAAGAGTGGAATGCCAAGATCCAAATTGGTGGCTGCAGGATTGTTTCATCATCAGAGTCCTGTAAGGGGATGTCCTCCTTGAAATGTGACTAAAGCTTTGCTTCCTGGGGTATACATACACATATGTGCTTGCTGGTCATATCCCTTCCAAGCAGAACCCCGCTCGCCCACAGAAGCTCCTGACATAAGATTATCTCACCAAGAAGGTAAACAGTTGGCTCTGGGGGCAGCACATGACGCCTAAAATATCTGCCTGAGATTTCTGTGCTCTCACAGTGCTGCTGAAAACCTGCAGAGGGGAAGTCACTTGGCCTACAGTCAAGTGTCCATGCAGAGTAGAAGTTGGTAGGAAATATCAGGGTTGTTCATCTGCTTGTCATCCAGATTACCCAGCCCTCTTCTGAGGATGAGAACACAATGGGCCTGGGCTGCTGAACTGGGTATTTTACAATTTAGTTCAGTAATTAAAGCAGTGACCCAAGAAGTGAAAATCCTAAAAACACAAAACTGAATATTATTCCAGGCAGTCTCTTGCATCAGCATGCTTTGTTCCCCTCCTGTCAAAGGCAAAGCAGTGTAAGTCAAGAAAGCAGAACCTAAATGTCTAGAAGTAGACCACGCAACTAGGTACCTGCTCTTCCTGTTTGAATGAATTTTCTGAAGCCATGAGTTCTGTTTATACAACTAAATCTGAATTGAGCCCTCTAAGTATGAAAGTCTTGTATCATAAATGACAAGTCTGGCAGATCTAATGCAGTGTGAGCTGCTCAGCTCGCAGGTAACTGTGATCTTCCACTGCTGCAGGCAGACCTGCTGTGCTGTCAGTGCTAGCAGAGCACGTCATTCCCATGTCAGCCAGCTGAAGAAACACCTTGGACATACCACACTGCCAGCTGGAGTGAAAGAACACTTTCCTCATAAAGTTAGAATGTCAGATTTAAACAAATATAGCTGCAGCATTGTTAGGAATCCTGTCCAAAATGAGCAGATGTAATTGTATCCACCTGCAAGAATACCATGCCAGCCCAGTTCAGAGGGGTTTCTGCTCAGGACCATTACTGAGCCAGGTGAGTGTTAGGAGAGGGAGAAGAGCAGGACGAGTGTTCTACACTGGGCACTGACACACGGCTTCAGATGTGCAAGGGCAATTTCATTAAGTGCCACCACATGTGGTAACTACAACACATTGGGGTTTTTTAACCCCATCAACTGCCTGATGCCATTTTAGTCATCACTTATTGTTCTACCTCGTCTTAAAATGTCTGCTGGGTCCTCACATACTGCAGCTCTTGAACTATTTAGAGGCAGATGAAGGAAATTTGTCCTTCCTATTCTCCAAAGCAGCTACCTTTCTTTTCTTTATCATGCTGCATAAGCCTTTTACTTCTCTTGGCTATTAAAGATAAGCCAGGTAAATACCCATTCTTTAATTAAGTTCATCCCAGCAGTCACAGAAAGCTGTCAGAGTTATTACAAGAACACTGTATTTTTGCACAACAGAAATGAAAAATAAACTATCCACTCTTGTAAGTTCAAGGCTCCATGAAGCATGGGCACAGAACCCAAGTCCTTGGTGGACAGCTCCTCATTGTTAAATTGTTTAAAAAAAATTGAAAAGGTAGTGGGAGAGCATCACTAATGCCCATTTTAATGTTGGCAGCGTCTCCAGGGATTTTGCCAGAGGTGGGTGCCCATATCAAAGCACCCTTAGGGAAGATACTGGAGCTTATCTCACTCCTATTATTCCATGCAACTGAATAACTACAGCTGGGGATCCAGGGAGATTTCGGCTGAACAGAAGGGCAGGCTACGATTAAGAGCACCTACAGGGACAATACGCTTGAAGAATAGGTAGGCTAGATTGTTTCTGAGATCCTTGATCTAAATTTAGGCAAGATTTAAGTGATCAAATGTTTTCAAAACTGAGGCTTAAAGGAGAAAAACACATTAAAAAAGGCTATTTCCGTTATAGTCTAAGCCCTATTGTCTGGATGGAAATAAAAAAACACAACAGAGAATTTAAAACAAAGAACTGAAGGAAAACTTGTCTCTCAGTCATGCTCCTTTATCTCCACAGATGCATTATGTACCTTTTCATTTGTGAACTTTAACTACCTGTGTATTTTGGCTTGATCCTTGAAATACCCTATTCTATTTCTTAGACCTTACATTTATATCACTTCAGCATTAACCACATCATTAAGGCTCCAATGCTGGCGGAGCTTGAGTTGGCCAGTATTGTTACAGGTTTGGCATCAACACAGTTTGAATTCAGAAATGTTATATAATCTCAAAAGTAAATTATTTAAATACATGCATACTCATATATTTAAATAATTACTCATACACATGATGCAGTCCATCATACCAACGCATAAAGTATCAGAAGGCATCTTAGAACACTAATTGATTTCTATTTATAAAGACATTTACATGCCTTAATATATATATTAGCTTTTATATATATATATATATAACAAAATCTTTGGTTTTTTGAATCAGCCTGTTGCCACCTGTTTAATTGTTTGTATCTTCATCCTGAGTGCTATTTAATCATGAAGCTGGCGCAAAAGCCATGCCAGGATTGATATGTATTCTACTGTGTAGGAGGTACTAATGTATGATAATATATCAGGTATCTGACCATCAGCGGAGAGTGATTCTAGCCCCAGAAAAGTTCTTTCTTCTTCGTTTTTATTTCCTATCCATCATAGAACTACACAAGAAGTTAAGAGAAAGAGTGTCAAACCACAAGACACATGTGGGTGCCCAAATGAAAACAGAAGCACTTGTCGCCATCCTTCTCTGTTTCTGTGCAAGACAAATGATGTTCTTGTTACTCCCAAAGGTATCAGTCTGTCACTGCTGCACAGAGGGGCTCTTCAGAAGAGCCAAGCACACCTTACTGGGTTCTTGCAGGGCACAGTAATGTACCCAAGCCTCCAGCAATCTCACAAGGGGCATGCCTGTCTTTACAACATGTTAAAAAAAAATCTAACTGAAAGACATTTCCAAGAAACAGAACTTAAAATGAATTCCTATTGATGAGCCAAAATTGGAAAGTACAAAATACATGCTTTTATTCAAGTCATTAGTCATTGTGAGAGACTGGAAGGATTTCTGGCTTGAAACATTTCAGGTGCATGTGTGGGGAAAGGGGTAAGTCAAGTCTTTTGCAAGGCAGTGCCCTGCTTAACACATCCCACCTGTATCCCACCTGTGCCCCACCTGCGCCACATCCCTGACAGACTGGAGACAATGCTCCACACCCCACCTCTGGCATCCCTCACCCAGATCCTGAGTGGCCACCAAACCAGAAGTCCCACCTGTGGGAAGGGCCCAGGAAAGCCAAATTGGACTTAAACCAGAGTTCAACACAACTGTATGTCTTGACCCTCTGTTCTTGTGGATTTGTATCAGCTACAGCACCACCGGAAGGAGGCATGATAGCTATATTTGTTCTTTTCTGTATCTCTTATCTTTTCCCTCTAATTCCTTCCTCTCAAAGTTTAAGTAACTTAAGATTGGATGTATTGGAATTTGCTAAGTTGAGTGGGCTTCCACTTTGCTAAGTTAATGCTTTGTGGAATGCTTTATATTGATTGATTGTTGCTTTAAACTTTTGCCAAAATTCCCTGATTTTCTAAAGTTTGCCAGTGAAGCTTTTTTGTTTTGCCTTATTGAGAATATTTTGTTGGTGTTTCCCCTTGTGCCCAACTCAGGGTACACAAAAAGGCTGTAAGCCCCTCTAAGGGACTTGGTGAGGAAGTTCTGGGGCCTCACAGTCATGAAGGTCTCTGTGTCACTCCCATGAACAGCCTCAGTGGCAAAGAAGAGGAACAAAATGCAATACTGGGTTTGAAGGAGAAAATGAAATGCTGAGTATGAAGAATTATCTCTGTTCCGCAGTCCAGTGCCCCTCCACTGCTGAAGGCAGCTGGGTGGTTGACTGGTGGGTGACCCACTACAGAGATCTCATATAAATCCTGCCCAGCTGAAGTGTGCTTCACCAGCCAGGAGATCACAGCTCCTGGTGCTGGGAATAGAGGCAGCTCACATCCCTCTCCTTTCCCTGTGGCTGGGACCGTGGCATCAAGCCACACCAAAAGGAGAAGTGGATACTGTTGCTATCAGATGCCTTACTGCGTTATCTGCAGATGGGGATCAATGCCTTTAGTGTGCTTGGTATGTGATAACTGAGCAAAGATTAAAAACAAAAAGTTTCAGAATTTGATTATACTTAACAGATTTCCAGGCAGAATGACAAAGAAGTGCTTGTCCTCCCTTGAAATATTGGCTATGTGCTCATTTAATTACCATGTAATCATTTTTAATGAGAATCAGAAATTTGGGTTATTCTTATTCACTGAAAAAATTTCTGGTACTACTGGTCTAAACAAAGAGAAGAAATGAAAGAACCAAACACATAGTAACAATTAATGTCTGTTTTTTTAGCATTTTTCCATTCAACATAACTCATGGTGCTATATGCAAAAATTTTATGACAAGATAACTTTTGTCATCACTATATCAGGTTTTCAATGTGATATTCTTCATCGCATCTGGTAACAAATACTCAATTATCAGCCTCCAAAGGTTTTTACAGGATGTACTGCCAATAACAATTAAGTTGATAGCGACTTCTGAATAAGTGACTATCCAGATCTATTGACCCAAGAGTTAAATGTTAACTGAGGATATGCCAAGGTCAATATTCTCCTAAGACACCAATAAATCCTAATATTCTTCACAATAAAAAAGATGTGTCTAATGCCTGGATCCCCAATCTCTCTACTAGTCAAACAAAGGATATTCAAAAAAGAGGGAAATCTTTGTTATAGGCACAAATAAAGAGGGAAAGGTGCAGTCAGCCAGCCCAGGGTCCATAGTCCATTGCATTCCTTAAAAAAAGGTTTCCATTGTTCTAAAATATGGCAGGAAAGCTTTCCATCTGTAATCAGCACAACATGGGGAGAACAGAGAGCTGCTTATCTCTTCCAGATTCATTTTCTCTGACTATGAGTCTTCATCCAAATTTAGATAAAACCATCGAGAGAACTAGATTCTTTTACACCCATGAGCTGGGAACCTGTCTCAGCATCATTTGAGGATCAACTGAGTTGCTGGAAATTTCCTATGAAGAATGTTTATGAGAATAAATGGAACTAGGTAAGACAGAACTTTCTGATGCAAATATCTACCACTTTTTTTTCAATTAAAAAAATTATCAGTTTCAAGGAATGCTCTGAACAATAAAAATTGAATTTTTGTACATGATCCATTATTGCATTTGCTTTGCAGGTAGTCAGAAATGTTCAAGTTGGCCTAAGTTAGATACTATTACTTGTATTTCAATCATCTGAATTATCTGCATATGTGGTCTTGGTAGCATTTAATTATTGCCCAGCTGCATCTCTTTCAAACTCAATAGGATTTTCTGTGTGGTGAAACATTCAAATCAGCAACAAAAAATACAGTTTAGGGCCCAAGTGGCTCACACAGTCACTCAACAGATCAGAAGGAAGGGAAGGAACTAAATCAGGATGATTTCCAGTGTCATAGGTGGATTATATATTCACTAAATTGTTTAATGTATGGGATAAAAAAATCACTGCAGTTATAAGATGTCTAGTAAAAGATTTTATTATGTACTGAAGTTTAACTCATACTCAAGGTCAGAATTAGAAGGCAAAATGAAATCTTGTTTTAAATCAAAACAGCCCTAAAGCAGCTGCTTGCTTAGTTACTGTTATGAGATCAAGGAGATCAGCCTAATTGCACTGTGAGAAGCAAAGTGATTAACGCATCTTTACTTGATTGATTAAGCATGGTAAATAGATACTTCCACAGATAAACTCTGTTACCATGTTAAGCATCAGGCTCTAAGAGAGCAGCAAAATGATCCTACTCACAATTTGTGCTTGAGGAGCAAATGACCTGAGGAAAATTGTGACCTGATTGATTTTAGTGCAGAGACCGAAAGCTGTGTTTTGCATATGGATGCAAGGATTGAAAGTGTAAGAATGGAAGGATAAATAGTGCAAGTTAACATGTCAGCAGGATGGGAAATCCCACTCCAAGAAGAGGAAGATTACATTCAAAAAGCTGTGTGTACCTCCCTTAACTAGTAATTTTATGAGCTTTAATATAGATCTAACAAGACTCACTGCAAATTCTTCTAATCTTTCACACATATAGAGTTTTTCAACGCATGGTAGGATTCAACTTTCCACCAACAAGCTTTCTTGGGTTTGGGGAATTTTTGGGGGAGGGTATTTTGCTTTCCCATGTGTGTTCATTAATCCAATATTTCTCCTTACAATTTCCTTGGAATAAGGGCTATGAGCTAAATTCAAGTAAACAGATTTTTTTTTTTTACCAGAGTGGCGTTTATAACCTGTATGTCAAAGTGCATGATCCAATAGCAGTTAAAGGAATTTTCACATACTTGTATTGCTGTATTTTCTCCTGTGTATGAACAATGTTAAGAATACAGCTCATTATTTATTTTTACACTGGTTGGCACTAATCTTGGGGGGAAAAGAGTGAGAATTTTTTTCTTATTTGCTCACTCTAGCTTCTGATATTCAAATGCAAATTACCTACTGTTAGCAGGGTTGTTGTTCTTATCTCCCTGAACCTTGTCTTTCTTGTATCTCTCATTTGTTCTGCTTTACTATCTGTGAACTGTCTTTTTTTAATTCTTACAGGCAAATTCCCTCAAGCCTCTTCTAAGGTATACAGTAGTAAATAGTCTTTTCTCTCAACTGGTAGAGCTATTCATCTACATTTCAAGTCTCATGCTGCTGGAAACTGGAAAATAATCGGAAGATTTGTTTATATATCACTGTTTTTCTAAAGTTCAAACCATTATAATAAGCAAATCCTATCCAGTATTCATAGAGAAAAAATGTCAAACAGAAAACATGGACGTATTGGGTATTCAGATGACTGAATCTCAAACAATATTGTACTAGGGGAAGGGAACAAAAGCAATTTTGAAGTTAAGTATTTCAGAAAATGTAGAAGATGAACAGCAGGCAAAGGTCTTTTATTTGCATATCTTTTTTTTTCTTGTGCTAAAAGGCAAAATTGTAAGACTGGCTTAGGAGAGAGACAAAGCCATGAAAACTGTTTGGTTCACTTTTAGATTTAGAAATGTACTGCCATAACTGAATTTCAATTTTCAGTGAGAAAATTTTATTGGAAACTGACATTTTTGAACACTTGCAAGATGGAAAATATGCTAGCAATAACATGCACAAGGGCATGAGCCTGATGATAGATTCTTATGAGTATTCCCAGATTTCTTTATAAAATGCTTATGAAAACTGTAGAGAAAACTGAAGGGCTGATTCTTCTTATTACAGACAACACAGATTTAGGAAATAAATACTGGCCTTAACTATTTACTACTGATTCTATTCTTTTAATTGAATTTAGTATTCATGGAAAATGCTAAACCAGCAAAATTTTTTGATGTTCAGAAAAATGAAAACAGCCATAAAGCAGCTTTCCTTACATGCCCCCATAAATGCCCTCCTACATTAACAGACCTTCCTGATCAGGTTTTAGTGTGATGTGGCTTTCCATAAAATGGCCCTGCTTGAGTGGAATCGTTGGGCCAGGTGACCTCCAGAGGTCCCTTCAAAGTTCAGCCATTCTGGGGCTCTGTGAAGGGGAATAAATGTGTTGGTAACTTTCTGAGAATGGTACCTGTCTACTGCGGTCTTCTCGTAACCTCTTAGGGTTTGTTCTTGCGGATCAAAAAACTGCCAAGAGATTGTAACAAACTTCACTCCCTTATGACCGGTCAGGCTCAGACCTCAATACAGGGGAGCCATTTAAGCACATGAGTAACTTCAATATATAAGCAGTGCCACTAAATCAAGCCTACAAGGGTTTTACTTATTTCTTTAATGGGCTGTTGGTATGCTTAAAATTATGCATTTGTGTTTTGACCCAGGCCTCAGCTTTGTCCTGAGTTTCCTTCAAGCTGAGCCCCAGAACAGGCACTGGCTGTTCAGGGCAGTCAAGTACCTGGGTTGAATGTCCCTCATTTCTTCCAGTTATATCTTTAGGTTGTTTCCTTTCTTTTGATGTTTTTCAGTGCTTAAACTGCAATACCTTTGTAAGCAGATATTCCCCTCAGTGTAATGCTGTTAAGTTCCCCCCCGGAGTGTTTCATTCTTCACTGCTGTTCCAGGCTTATTGCACACAGAGCCTTGCAGCTAAGCAGAGTGCTGACCCCTGGACACTGGGCAGGGTTGGGTTTTTTTATCATCAGCTTGTATGAGGTTATTCTTTTTAAGGTCAGTATTTCTGCCTATGGCCAGGATAAATCCCCAAATGCTGTTTAAAATCCTTCCATCAGCTTCTTTCTCCTATAAGTTCAGGGATAAACTTTTCAGCCTGGTTCTTCCAGCAAATGCATCATTTTATTTAAATGTGAAACAGGAAATTTCAGAGCGTATTACCACTTCATCTTCGTGTAGGGATTGATAACCCAGCACTAGGATTATCTAGAGAGCTAAGGGAGATGCCACCTGTGCCACACTGAAAGTTTCCTTCTAGTCTAGAAATGTTGATATAAACCTGGTCCTCTGGGGCCAGGTTTTTATCCAGACTTTGCTGTTTTAAAACCAGAGTATCTTCCCTGACTCCTGTAGGATTGTAACTGACTTGCAAATAAAGTAACTCAGAAAAATAGTCCTTAATTTCAGTAACACTGAAAGAATTGTCAGTTTTATTTTCGTTTTCATAGTATAAATTCATACTTTAGATCTTGGTTTTGCTCTCCATTAAACACATGTGCTTTGAAAAAAATAAATACTAAAAAACCCCAAAATCTAATATTCTCCATTCATTGTCTAATTGCTAATTTACTTTTTATGTAATGAAGAGCTGTGTAGCAGACAAATAATTATTTCATTATTTCTCTGAAGAAAAAAAACTTATGAAGTATGCTGGGGCATTCTTTAGCTAGGGAACTACACCTTAACTGGGCTTGGATAAAAACAGAATCTGACAATCAAAAGACAATGCTTCATAAATTTTCTACAATATTTTTTCCCCAGAAAATTACTTAAGAAGGAAGTTATAACCTTTCCTTTTCTGAATTGCCCCAAATAAAACTTCATTAAATTTTTCAATCATGTGGAGCAGGGAAAAAGTCAGAATCTCAATACTTCCACTGCAGGTTTTGTGGTAGTGCCAGTCTGTTTTCTCAGGAATTTGTTCAGATGTTGTAGGAACTGGCAACAGTATAAAACACATCAGTGGGCAGGTCAGAGTGCTTATCAGCTATATTCAGGCTTTAGATGACCTTTCCTCAGGGCCAATGATGTTGAATTTAATCTTATTAGAAATTTCAGCTGCAGTGGTAATAGGTCACTGGTGAATTGTATGGGGAGTTTGTCTAAGAGAGAGGTTTCCCATCTGTTTTCTTTATATCTATTATAGATAGGTGGGCAGTGCTTGTGCTCAGATCAGATTTAAACTGAATGAGTTGAAGATGAGGCTTCAAAGTTTAGACCTGAGTTATATAGGTTTGGTTTCAATGTTCAAATTTTCCAGGCTTACCCTGTAAGGTCTCTGCCATCCCAAATCAGCAAAATTTTGCTCTCGTGATGTTCTTCCCATGTCCAAAGTAGAACGAGAAGAATCAGGATTTTAGTCTGGACTTGTCCTAAGTGTGACTCCCTAGGAATAGATGGAGATTTTAATATGTGCATTTCATGCTTTTGGGAATTAAAATACCACTTTTTGTTTTTCAACCATCTTTAAATCCTAAACATTTGCTGTCCGTTTCCAGTTTCTTCTTGGGCCACATCAATGTATTTTGGGAGCCCATTATCATTCAAGTGCTTCACATTTACTTGTTTTCTTCAGTAATCTAAAATATGGGTTAGATTTCAATTCATATGTTAATATTGTGCCAGTTTCTTTGAAGATCATCTCTAATCTTTCATCCATTTTTGTCCTTATGTGAGTTTGTTGTGAGAAAATAAATGGCTGGCTAGTCAAGTGCATGTTAAAATACAATGCTAATAAAAATGAACTATTGAACTGAAATATGCAACTTTCAGATGTCATCTTTTCATTTTTCTTCTCTGCAGCACCCTTTCCTGGTCCCACATCACCAATTTAGCTGATAGGCTCAAGACTCCTGGGGTTCGCTGACCGTGTTTTACAAAGGAACCATTTCTAAGAACACAATTATACAAGTCAGTTGGGTCAAAAAGCAAGGAAGATTAGTGTCTTCCTTCTGAAAACCGGCTTAAGAGCAGAATTTCATTTAGAGAGAAAAAATACAGTATATTACTATTAAAATATGCTTTTATAGCATTTTAATACATGACAACCACAGTAGTGTTAAATCTTTTTTTAATGGAAATAATGCTTTGAGATCTCCAAAGATGAGGATGACTTAGGTGAATATTTTGCAACCTCTATTTTCTCTATGAATGAAAAGATGAAGTCTGTCAATAGCATAAATAAATATTACTCAAGAGTTTATTGGGATCAATACAAAGTTACCAGTACTCCTATCATTATGTCAGAGGGATGCTCTATTCCTGTAGCAGCAGAGAACACATTTCATGGTCACTGAACTTTACAGGGACACAAGCACAAGAAAGAGTCATCACATTTCTACTTTGTTATGCTTTCAACTTTAACCAGAAGGCCAGAAACCTGGAGATGCTTTTACTATATCTTAACTAATTCGTGTCAAGAATATTCACAAGCCAGCTATTTCAAAATGAAGGCTTCATTGTTTCAATGCCTCGCTCACTTTACTTCTGGTTAACTGCTTCACAGAATCTTGGATATTTTTTCTTTATATTCATAAAATGCTACACTATAACCTTGAAATGAAATGGTCAGGTGACAGGAAAGCTAGAAATTTGTTATAAAACTCTACTTTTTAAAGTTCAAAATAAAAGTAAAATAATCCATTGGGGCAAATCAAAATTTACCTGCATTTGATATTTTCCATTTTTCCTTCTCATCCTTTTCCAAAAGGAAATAGAAAGCAGCAAGAAATGAAGAATGCTAAATATTGAAGTAGTAATCGTACTAAGCTTTGTCAGTCAAATCTTATTTTTTCTTAACTTTCCATAATGCCATTCATCTGAATTAATCAACTCACAGAGTGTGGTTTGTGTTTTAAAAAGAGCTTTTTTTCCCCCCCATGAGATACAGCTCGGAAATTGGCAATTGAAAACAGATACAGAATGCATTAGTGGGATGAAGTTGGCTGCCTCAACAAACAAGTCAGATTGACACAACAATTAGGCAAGACTCTCAAGTAGTTCCTGTGTCAGATACAGTTTCTCAGCCGGATTTGAAGGGGGAAAGGGATAAAACCACACTTGCTAGAGGTAAGCCTGGGATCAAGGGGATCGAGTGCTTCCTCAGCCATTTTGCGGATGACACCAAGCAGGCCAGGAGGGTAGGAGGGCTCTGCAGACAAGATGTGAACAGGCCAGACTGATGGGCTGAGGTCAGCTGTGTGAGGTTCAACAAGGCCGGGTGCCAGGTCCCGCCCTTTGGTCACAACAACCCCAGGCAGTGCCACGGGCTGGGGCAGAGCGGCTGCAAAGCTGCTTGGTAGAAAATGACCTGGGGGTGCTGGTCAACAGCAGCTGAACATGAGCCAGCTGTGCCCAGGGGGCCAAGAAGGCCAGTGGAATCCTGGCCTGTATGAGTAACTGGTGAGGCCACATCTTGCATCCTGTGTTCAGTTTTGGGCCCCCCACTACAAGAAGGATGTTGAGGTGCTGGAATGTGTCCAGGGAAAGGCAACAAAGCTTTTGAAAGGTCTGGAGCACATGTCTGATGAGGAGCAGCTGATGGAGCTGGGAGTGTTTCATCTGGAGAAAAGGAAGCTCAAAGAGGACTTTATCACTCTCTAAAACTCCCTGAGAGGAGGTTATAGCCAGGTAGGGGTTGGTCTCTTGTCCCAACAAGTAATAGAATAAGAGGAAATGGCCTCAAGTTGCGCAAAAGGAGGCTTAGATTGGATACTAGGAAAAATTTCTTGCCCAAAAGGGTTGTCAAGCATTGGACAGGCTACACTGGTAAGTAGGAGTCACCATCCCTGGAGGTATTTAAAAGATGTGTAGATGTGGAACTTACAGACGTGATTTAAATGTGGACTCGTTAGTGCTGGGTTAAGAGTTGGACTCAATGATTTTATTTTCCAACCTAAACAATTCTGTGATTCTGTGATACTTCCTTGTCAACCACAATGCAACATTCGATTTACATAATTAAACACAATTCCTCTTGCCACCTGCATAACGTGACGAACAACCGACAGTAATTTTCAAAAAGCTTTACAATACATTATCCTGGAGTGGTGGCTCTCCAGACTAACACAGGTGAAAATCCTCTGAACTGAGGTAAAATACTGAAGGATATTTGTGGTAAGCAGGGTTTATATGCATTTCTTCCAGTATTTCTTGTATTATTACAGGGATCATTCACAGTCAGTGCAAGGCTTTGTCAGTAGTTTTCTACACCTTCTTTTACAACTGTATAAAAACATATTTTTTGCCTGCTACAATACACATCTCTGCTGAGGAATTTAGCTGCAGAACCTAATTGCTATATTATGTTCTCCATCACTTCTATGATACTCCAGGGAAGAAAGAATGAGAAATTTATAACTGCAAAAGGAATGTTTTCACCCCTTTGGGCAGCTAGATCTTGAAATAGTTTTAAATGGAATTTAAGACGTTATTACTTTAGCAGTCTTCCTCTTTCTAACCACATCTGGTACTCACCCATCACTTGCCAGTCCACCAAAAGAGTAGCTCTTTTTCACTTTAAAACAATCCAAAATGAAACAGTTTAGAGTGTTACCATTAGGTCTTTGTTATACCTCAGTTAATGATTCAAAATTATACTGAGCTAACTGGAAAGATTTTAATTCTGTCAGACTCATGAGGTTTTATCTCAAAATGAAACTCATACCAGGATTAATTTGGGTGAACTCAACAAGCCCATTAGCTTCAGTTCTTTTAGCAACTCAGGAACCTGGTGTTGTTTTTCTGAAGATAGTTCCAAACAGAATTTAATTTTTTGTGTACTTCCACTGTGCCACAAAGTTCTCCCTGAACTGGCTTTATTTGGTGCAAATGGCAGAATCACTCTTCTTCTCAAGCCTTACGATAGAGTATTTAGAACAAAAAAAAATTTATTTCTGGTTCAGCATTGGTGAGATCATCAACATAGTGACTCAAAAAGAGAAGGGGTAAATGCTAACTAATCAGCAGAGAAGAATTCACGGCTTTGTGATACTGTAATTCTTTTGTGCTTGTTTGGTTCAAATTTTTGCTACAGGAAAATCACTCGACACAGAATATGCATCATGTTCTTGCATTCATCACATCTTACTCATTTTTTTGGACTCCACAGACTCTCTGAGCACATCCACCCTCCAAGACATTCCTCAGCACTCCTCACCAAACCTTTCAAAAGATCATCTCAGGCTTCAAGGAGACACTGTTATGTATTTCTAGTAGTTCTGATTATTTGCCTGAGCTGCCCATTTGACTCTTCGGCTCAGATTCACCTCATCTGTATTTAGACACCTAATATCTGTCAGAGCACTTGTACTCAGTTCCTGTAAAATCAGTGGAGAAAGACAAACTGTTGGGGTGTACTGTGTGCTGGAAGAGAGATAGGCCCTGAGGGCCAGAGAGAGAGCCTCTTCTTTGGACCCAGAGGTGATCCTGGGAGTACATTCAGGTCTCTGGGGATGGGCTGAGAGAGGATTGTGGGTTTGTGGACAGTGTTAGACCTATGAGATGTGATAATTGTAGTTTGTGACCTTATAGGGTATTGTTTACTTGTTACCATAATAGGCAATTTCTGTGCACTATCCTAGGTGATTGGGAGACACTGAAGTGAACATCTTTTTTGTTTATATGATGTGATATCTTGTTGGGTGCTGGTATTTAGGGAATATTTTTTTGTGCAATAAACACTTTTGCACTTCTCTATCTTGTGCGCAGAGCCATGCCCCTGCGTGAATACTGCACAAACCACTCCTATGAGCCATTTGTGGCTTGGGTGAGCTGAGTCCTCCCCAGGGGTGCCCATCCTTCTTCTCTGTCTGAAGAAAGATGCTACAAAGACTGTACATCCCATGGAGACTCCTGAGCAAGGCACACAAGGTTACATGCACCTGCTCCAGACATGCAGTCTCACACCCTTAGCTGACTTCAGTTTGCATGGGGACAATAAAATAGGGCTTTGGTTTGAGAGGGTTTTAGCAATACTGTAACACTATTTGTGCTTGATCCTTTTGGCACATTTTTCTGCATGCCATTATTGTATTACCTACAACTTGTGGATTATAAGAGAAGAGAACCTGACTTGTAATATTAAATAATCAAAGCAGTGATGATACCCAGGAAAATAGATGGGATTCTTGATTTTGTTTTCCTTCACAAGCCTTTTGCTTTAATTTTCATATCAGTATTGTCACAAAGTTTTAAGATCTGTTTTCTAATGGCTTCTTAGCAGAACAAGAATTATATTCTAATAGACAGAGCTCTTTCCCATTCGACACAAGCAATCAAAATGACCATATTAAAATTTCTAAATTGAACTTTTCTGTGATGTGAGAAAGAGTTGGAAGAAGCCAAAATGCTTTTCTCTCACCCCTTCCAGATGCCTTTGAAATTACAAGGAATGACTTGCCTGTTGGTGGTAACCAAACAATCTCCTCATACAGAATTGTACTAGTAGATAGCTGAATCTGGGAAACTAGGATGAGAGGATAGGAGGAAACGCCTGCACCACAGAGCAGTGCTGCTGCAGTTTTGAAGCCTGAAGGAACAGGAAAACTTGTTCCATATACCCCAGAACCAGCCACTCTTCCATCTCTAAGCTGAGCTGAGGTGGAGAATGTAGGGCATGAATTAATACCGGAGATGGATATTATCGTAATCACATCAAATGGAGACCAAACTCCTGGAACTGATGTCTAACTCTTGCATTCAAACCTTGAAAGTCCATCACAAGAGTCACAGCACTGACCCCAGGTGAAATCCAATTTCTTTTTCATCACACGATTTTAATTTTCCGGACAGTCTCTCTGTCCCTCTTCCCATTCTTGTACTGTCTGAGTGTACTTAGCTAAATTTATCTGCTCTTCCTTCATTATCATCAGGAAAGATTCTTTTTTATTATCTTTCACTTAACATCATTTTATCCTGATGAAAAATCCCACCTACATACATTCTGTGAAGCCTTGCAATGCCTTCAGACACAAATCCTGTTTACATATCTTACATCTTTTCTCTCCTACTAATAAAGTGCTGTCACCAACCAGGTTTTGCATCCCATCTGGAATGAACATAACACATTAACTACTTAACCTGAGTCTGTAGATAACAACTATTCTTCAGAATTATTTAAATATTATTTAATATTGTCATTTATACTAAAATTGAGTGGTAACACACTCCTGCCAATACTTGCTGGGGTAATAAATGTTTATGGGGTTAGGAATGAGGGTGACAACAAGAGGCCACAGGACTTTGAATATTCTCAGAGTCCTCATAATGTGTTAGAAGCGCTGCACTTAGGATGTCGTACTGTGAACAGGAAATGAAAGGCAAATAAGATGAAAAGGCTGTGCATTAAAAATGCCAAGGGTATAACCTTCCTGGCAACAAAGCAAAAAGATTCTTGCTTAACATTTTACTTCCATAATAATTATTTTTAACATTAGCACATTAATTAACTTTCCACTGCACATAGTAGGTTGCAGTTTGAATATGATTTAGAACCTGTAACATATCTGTGGAGGTTTCTCACAGTGGGAACTGCTTACCCAGTTTGGCATCAACGACTTTTAATTATCTAAGGTAGTTTTGTGCCCTGCTGATATTTATAATTTCTATAGGCCATTTTTGGATAGTGCCCAGTGACAGAAGCGATATTTTTACCATAAAGTACCATAAAGGAAGAGATGCACAAAGAGATGGATTTACAGAAGTAGTTGAGCACATTTAAAGCTGAGAGGTACCAACGGCTTGGGACTTACAGAGGTGTGTAAGCACAGCATGCTCTGGACAGTGGTCTTGGCCAGCCAAACCCAGCTGTATTCCCAAAATTTCTTTTGCCATGTCACTGAAACTAGTTGTGTCTCCACTGCTTACAAGGGCAAAGTGCTAATTTGCTCATGCCCCTGAGCATTGCTGGAGGGTCCCTTTTCAATGAGCCTGCAGGTCTCATCCAGAGGAAGGCTGGCTTATGGGCAGATTCTGGTCTGAATTTCTGCTCAGCTTCATCCTCGATAGAGAGCACAGCTGCCACCTGGGGCACCCGATGTCCAGGGATTTTACTCTGGCCCAAAGAGGGAAATTACCAATGAACATCACAGATAAATGTGGGATTACAATTCAAAAGTTTAAGACTTTGGGAAGTGTGCCAGGAAGACCGTGTTTCACTACACAAAGATCTCAGATAAAAGTATGTAAATCTTCCATGGTTTGTGTTAAAAAGAATGAGGAACAATGATTTCAGAAGGAGTTCTGACAATCAGAGAGAGATTCCATTGTTAAATTCTCTCTCATAGATGTGAACATACACACAAACATTAATCTAAGCATTTTATTCTCCAGTCCCAAATTTGTCTCGCTCAATTTGGCAAATAACACATACTCATTGTGTGCCTGTGAGGAAATAATGTTCTCCCCGGTGCCTCAGCTTCCCTTCTCTATCAGTGGAAATTTCTAATCTAATAATTTTTAAATTTGTACACAGAAAAGTGCTTTCGGGTTTAATATATCAAGATAAATAAATTACACAGAGATGTTTGCAAAAGAACACTGCATCAGTGCTGAGGTTCATCATAAAGAACAATTATAGCAAACACACCTCGAATATTAAGCCTAGAATGTTTATAAATATATAAATCTTCAGAACAAATCCTTTGAGTAAAGCTGTTGCTTTCACAAGAAAGAGCTATGCAAGAAAAAGAATGAGATTAAATGTTGTTTATGTATATAGCATACCATAATAATGTAGCTGCATTGGCTAAAAGCACTAATGACATCACATTGATTACTTCAAAGAGCTAAATTGTCTCCCACTACATGTGCTAAAGGTCTCGTAGCTGTAGCTGAGCTAAGACAATTCCTCCTTAGTATAAAATCCATTCTTTAAAGATACACTTTTTGCACTTAATATATATCACATTCATGCACATGTTAAATGAAAACCAAGAAGAGAAGACACAGTTGCTATCTCTAAGCAGTTGAGGTGCATAAATATCAAGGAGGGAGATGTGTCACAAGGTTATAACAAGAAGATACGGACAGAATAGTTCAGGCTGAATAGGAAGAAAACTGTCTTAATAATGATAAGGTCTATTGGACCATGGAATAGTCTTTAAAGGGAAATAATAGAACCCCATCTCTAGGGATAGTATAAGCGCACTGGAAAAAGGTATGAAATGAAATGCTGCAAGAAACAATCCTGATGTGACTTAAGATGAAGCAGTTTGTTGTAATTTTTTTTCATTCTGAATTATCTGTGATTCAGAGACAAACAGAAAACACACCACACAAGCACTCCAGACTTTCAGCGACAGAAACAGTTTAACAGATTAACATGCAGACCTATCGGTCATTCCAGGAAAGCACTTATTATTGAGAATATTTATTGATAATAACTGATCATTCTTATTTAAGTTTTCAAGTCTCAATTCCTTCCCCTCATTCCCTCTGGGCTTCAGTTAAAAACAAAACAACAAGGTAATGGACTTTCATCTCTCTAGATCTTGTCAGAGCACAATCACTATGGAAATTGTGTTGTTAATGAGCTTCAATTTTCCTTGCACTTTTATTTTTATTGCCATGCATATTTTCTTCCTTATAAGCACTAACACAGAGATTTGATAACGTGTGCTTTGTAATATTATGACTCATGGAAAAAATACTGAAACTGTAGTCTTCTAAGTTGAGGCCCTTGTGGTGAAGGAATACAAAAGTATTTTCCATTGGCAGAGAAGGACATTCATCTTTAGGACAATGAAAAAATTAGGAGTTGGCCAGAATGAGGCTAGCAACATAAATTTAGTCTCCAGAAATGTTAAGGTCACAGGTGCTAGAAGGAGTGAAGTTTGAACAGCCTCTTCTTTTAGTTTCTTTCCCAAATCTCAGTTCTAGTTATAACACTCACTCTTCAGAGAGGACCCCTTGACGATTCCTCCACCTTCCAAGTCTGCAGCTACTTCAGCAGACAGGGACTTAAAAGAACAAGCGACTGACCTTGAGAAACTTGAAAGCCGCGTTCTAGAGAGAAGATGGCAAAGCACCACAAAGTATAGTATACAGGTATCTTCAGGACATCACCCCTGCCAGAGATCCTGTGGTGTCCTGAAGACCACAGTAATTCCTGACAGTTTCCATCAGTGCCTACAGACCCAGCATGGAACCCGATTAAATATTTTAGCTAAACTGGCTGCTTTTTGGAATAGAAACTGCATGTACAATTGTGCCTACCATTTTGTCTGATTGTTGAACAACTCTGCAAACTCATTCTCTCCAGAAATAAAAAGTAGGGCCCATAGCTGATGCTGGGGCACATAAGATGCACAAGATGTCTTGTGCTGGGGCACAAGACAGGTCTCCTAACCTGTCTTGCTATAAAACTAAAATACATGGCAGAGACAAGCTGGCCTTGCCTGCTTTCTGCAGATGAACTCTTGCTTGTGCCTGTAGTGTAATCTTATCTGCTTTTATTTACACTCTGCTGCCATAGCATTTTAGTTCTACACTCTGATTCCCTTCAAAATGTAAAGGTTAACAGAATAGAGACTTATTATATAAAAATCCTCACCCTCACTTCTCTACTTAATATGATACATTGCCTTTTAGTGTGTAACACATATTTTCTCCTCTGATTCATGGTTCTCAGGTGTACGACATTATGTGCTCACATACACTCTCCATCACAACTTCAACTACATAAAACCCATAGTTCTGTTATTCTGGCTGCTCTGATTCTCATCGCTCACCTTCACTAGCAGGAGAGAAACAACACGAGCAGTAGAGGGCTAGTTCTTGTAGTCAAGCATCTCACATGCCCCTTTTCCTCTGAACAAGTGTCTTGTATTCCAAGTTTCCATTCAGCATCCCTATCAGCTCCTCAGAGTAGCATTGTCTGCTTCCGAGCTGATTGACAGACATACATGCTGATCAACAAACTTGTGGGTATTTTTGGCTTTCCCAAAGAAGAGGGCACTAATTTACTCCTTGTATACTGGGCTGCAAGTTTTAATGACCAGCTGGTTCATTGTGGGGGTAGAGGGAGGCAGACAGATGGAGGAAGAAAGAGGCAGAAAATTCACTGTTGCAGTTGTGATCAATTGTATGTGGAGAACATAACTTCAGTCTCTCCATAAATTGAAAACAGCTCACAATGGTAATCCAAAGATTTCTGTAACTATAAAATGACAAATTATGTGGCTTTTTACAGTCAGCTATGTTTTCTGAATATCATTTCTGTAGATACCCAGGATAATGAAGAGAAATATTTTTAATTTGCAGATGCTTCCAATTAGAATGTAGGATTTAGGGTCATTATGACTTGTTCATACCTGGATGATAAAAGAGTCTGCCAATATCTGGTAAGATCAGTTTTTCAGAGGAATTCTGGAAGGAACCTGAGCACCAGAATAAAAAGCCATGTAAATCTACTGCTTTGGATACAGTTTTAAAGACTCCAAATAATGTTATAATTTGCAGACTTTGAGCTTTATATCAGCATGCAGCTAAAACCCTAAGATAGAGAAGAGTAAAAGAATATAAGAAAAATGAGCAATCCTGAAGAAGCTTTTTTTTTGTTCTCTTAAGTTCGAAGACAAGTGACTTGGGCAATTAGAAATACTGTGTTCAAGGGATGAAATTCCCAAATACAGGTTATATTTATGTTACATTTAGCTATCTGAGGTTAGATATCCAATCTAAGCTGGTCATCTAGATTCACTTTGCAGGTGGAGAGAGATCAGCATTCATGTCATCCTCCATTATTCATCTGAGAGCAATGAACTAGCTCTTCAAGGAACCTACTGATTTCCACAGCCAGTTTAGAACACACAGTTAATTTTTAAGTTTCTCAAGTTGACTAGATAACTGCTAGCCAGGCTGAGTAGGTTGCTGTGCACAACAGAAGATTTGCAGTCAACTAGAAGGAGACACATAAAAATCAGGTGAACTCTGGGCACTTTTGTCATGGAGGGGTCACCACGTGCTGTCGGGAGGGAAGCAGAACCAAGGTGCAGAGACAGCGAAGGGCTTGGCCACCTCAGCACGGTGAAGGCAAAATGTAACTATTGAATAAAATTCAATGGAAATTTGAAGCAACAGAAGAGCTGAAAGCAGCCCAGGAGACACCTGCACTTCAGGCTTGCCACATTATTCTACTTAACATTTCTCCACATGCTGGTTTACTTTGGGCCCATCTTGAACTGCTGAGCACCTCAGCACTTGCCTCCAGTGTGCCACACTGTGACACACAGATAGGAGCTTCTTCGTTTTATTCCCAGGAAACTTGGACATTACCATCTTCTCAGACCACTTCTATGGGTCTGTTCACAGCAGCCAGTCATCTTCTTGCAATGAAAAAGACAAATGCAGTAAAGTTGACAATCTCTTTTTACCTTTCTCCTCATCCCCATTCATTTATTAGTCTAATAGACAAACCACTTTTCTGTGAAAGCAGCAAATGATTGTTCATTTTCTCCTAGCTGAAAGAAGTTTTGAATGGCAAAACATGTCTTGCCAGTCATCTGTGCAGATACAGATTCTTATCAACAGATTTTAAACTATCTATTATTAAGCATTTTAAAGCAGTTGTTAAACTAAATCTATCTTAATAATCTTAGTTGCATCCATACAATTCTAATGAACTGTATTTTCTCCCTGGGTGTGTAACTTGGGTGTGTAATTTGTCTTTTGGTTCTATAGCTGAAGTTTCACAGGTCTGATGCCTACTTGCACTTTGATTTATCCTGAAATTTTCTAAAAAGAAAACAGAATACTTGTGAAACGTTGCTGAATCTGAATATTAGTGTAGCACATCTGCTGTATAAGAGGACGCTGATGCAAAATAAAGGACAATGCAGAATCTCAGGTCCTCAGACATCAATGTTCTTTTCTTAGTCTGTGCATCAATATTCCCCCATACTTTTTAAGTTTTCAGAAACCAGTAGTATTTTAGATCTGCAGGAGGTTGTGAATAATAATGTGCATTAATAAGGTAGCAGAAGACACAAGTTCCTACTGATTGCATATCCAAGATTGTTGTTGATGACTACATTACTTGCTAAAAAAAGTAAACAAATTCCTACATGGAGAGATCCAAGATATGCCAGTTGCCTAGTTGCTAAAGAATATTAACATTTCAACAAAAAATGCTCAACTGTGCTATCATTTTCAAGGGATGCATTTCACAAGTAACATTTTTTTGGGAAGGATATCAAAATCACTTGAAAGTATGATACATTTTCAAAAGAAGTGTAAGGATTTTATTGCTTTCAATGTCTACATAATTATGGTCTCTAGCATCAAGCCCAGCACTAAAATGCCCAAGAAATCAAGCAAACCCTCATATATGTAATATAAATTGTTCTAATGAAACTGAATTTCATCTTTTTGTGCTTCAATTAAAAACACCCACATTTATTTAACCATCATCTTAGTTTGATAATCTTATGTGTCTGGTTAGAATGAGAATTCGTCTTATATCACTGAGTCTTTCCCATTTACTTCAGCTGAGCTTTTCCCATGAGGCTGGATTGTAAAAGGATTAGGCTGCTTTCAATTTTTATTTCATATACTTTTATTTAGGTATATGAGCCAAGGCCAATAGTGAAGGAGTTTATTTTTGGAGTATGGGAAATGTAAGTAGGCAGTTGCATTAATAGGTTTATAGAAAGCTCTTCAACATGCAACAATACATTTCACATCTAGCTTTTATTTAAATAAAATTCTGTGGAATTCTGGGATCCACCTAACAGAGCCTGGCTTATAATTTGGTCTAGGAAATGACTTATTAGTTGTTCTACAATATCCAGCTTCCTGAGCAGCACTGAAGAGAAAGTGCAGGCTCCAACTGTTAAACACAGTATTGTTTGGAGACTTCCACAGAAACAAAAGTAAGGATATTCAAATGAGAGTTAGGTTCCTCTTCCCAATAAAAAATAAGAAGCAACAAGTTGTGGGCTATTGCAATAAACCATTTCACAAGGGACTGGCAGAATGAGGTACCCAGTCAAGGACTGGCTGCTGCAACTACTCACCGGTTCAGGTAGTGGTTGCTGATAAGGTGAATCTTCTCTGACCAAGGATGTTAATGGCCATAGCTACTCCCATGAAATAAGCTGCTCTGTAACAACTATTCCACAGTAGTTTCTCTATGCAAGCATCAATTTCTAGGCCTTTTTTGTCTGGAATAATGTTCATAATGCTAAATAGTTTCAAAACAAATTAAACCATAGTTGATCTTCCAGAATAATTGTACTTGTCAGTTTACTCCTTGGTGACAAGGCTGCAGAAGAGAATGGGAAAGCTCTGAAGATCTGCACCACATCCTGGGCATGGGTACAGCACCTTTTTCTGAAGATTATTTTCTTTCTGGCAAATACATGTTGTTTTAGGACAAGGGCCTGCTTAGATACAGACACCACACCAAGAGGAAACAGCTCATGCACACACAGGTTTGTTCTGACTAAAGTTCCAGCAGAGATGGGAGCAGGCACATGCTCCTGGATTTGTTATATAATGTATTTAAACCCTGTTGGTATGCACTAGCCAAACTCTCACTCAAGACCAGGATCCACACACCAGGATCCAATTATTGGCTCTTTAACGTCCTACAAGCAGCTGTGGCTGCAGGGCAGGCACAAGCCCTATAAATCAAACCCTGGGAGGAGCCAAAGAAAAGGAGGTGGTTGTTCCTGGATGCTGCGTGCTGTGTGTTGCTGGAGCTCTGTGCTGAGAAATCATAATCCAAGACTCAGAAGACTGCGAGCTCCAGCACAGGATTATGTGCAGTATTTCCTCATGCATCAAACATTAGGAATGCCCATTTAAAGCATAAGTACTGTGAAATAGATGGCAAAGCCCAGGCTGGGTATAAGACATCTTCAGCAGCAGTTAAATTTCTCAGTCTATCAGTGGTACCTGAGAAACACACAATATACCATCATTATTTCCTTGTCACATGTTATCAAGCCTATCAGTTTATTGAGTACTAGTGCAATGTGTAAGCAACATTATGCAGCATTTGTTTATACCATATAGTTGAATTTTACATTGCACATGGATATTTTTACTTTGCACAATTGAAAACAATGAGGTACAAATTGACTAATGTGTAAAAGCAGTGGGTACAATGCAAACCAGAAAAATTTTGGAAGTGTCAGTGCAGCATGTGAGCATAGTAAAGGGGGTTATTCTTCAAGGTATATCACACTGCTTTGTCAGAAGAGCAGTGCCCGCAGAAAGCTATTCTTGCTCTTGATGTTGCTAACACCCCTGCCTTTATCACAACCTCACAACATTTGGCACTCTTCCTGAGTCCTCAGGAAATGTCAGGAAATGTGTGGGGTCTTTTCCATTTTCCTACTTTTCCAATTTCCTACTTCTTACAATGTTAATGTAAAGTTTGGAAAAATATGTGTCCAGAAAAGACACTCAGAAATCCCCAAAATTATCATTATTTTTCATACCTAGATTTTTGATGTGTATCTTTTTTAGTTTTGGTGTACTGGCTTTTCTTATAATCTCTAGCAATTGATTATTTATTTAGTTATGTTTTCATGTTTGGCCACTTATGTTATTGTATACTTTTAATTCAAATTAAGAATCCAAAAGGCCCAAATTTTCAAAAACTTCAGAGTAAATCTGGATACAAAACAGATTTCCACTTTGCAGACTTATTTTTCCACAAAAGTGATTTTGGTTTGGATCAAATGAAGCAGCAAATCTGAATGAAGTTTGCACCAAAGCAGCAGCTCCCTAGACATGGCAGCTGGCCATGGAACTGATGCCCTTGTAAGCTTTGCTGGGAAGACAAAGTACGGCAATTTTTTGCTGAGAAGTTGCTGGGGGCTCCACACCTCCCTGGCACCAGGGCAGACCTTCCACTGGACTCCCCTGGGAACAGCCTCCATGGTCTCCTAGCCTTCTCCTAGGATTTTTTTATAATTTGACAAAGCACTCAATATCACATCACACTGGTTTTGACAATAACTGGAGTGGGTTAGATACAAAGCTCTGGGAAACAGTGAGAACAATGACTTTTAACTTTTTAAAAATTTGTTTAATTAATGAAATTGTTGTAACTATCTTCATTGGAATCATGGTAAAAGTCAATGTATTTCTAGTATGGTGATAGCCTGTAACCACCAAGTGATCCTTTGGACACAGACAAAGCAAAGCATGTTCTGGCATCTGATATCGCAAAGTTTTGGGGACATTGTCTGTACCTAGGTCTGAAAATAGAGATATCTATTTTCAATATTCTCTCAGAGCAGAGCAAATAAATATTAGTGTTGGGTGAGCACACTGAAAGTCTGAGCCTTTCCAAAACCAGCACTGGTTTAATCTTCAGTACCACTATCAGACTCTCCATAAAGAGAGGGAACAACAATTTTAACTGGAAAGATGAGCCATGAGAGATATCTAAGTCATTTCTCCCAGTGATCAACTTATGTATTTCTTTCCTCATCTAACATTTCATAATGCCTTTCCTCTAAAATACTCTCCTTCTGAGGATCTCAACAGGACTTGTTCTGGGTACAGTTTCCCAGAGCTGATTAAGTACATTGCTGGGTGTCCCTGCTGCCATACTGGGATACCTGCAGACAGAAGGATGGAGATAGGGCCAGCTGAGAGTCTGTCTCAGCCTGGGAGAGCTGGATTTGCTTTACAAGGTAACACCTGAACGTGACTGGCATTTAGCAGATGGCATTGGAAAGGATGTAGCTGGTATGCAGAGCCACATGGGGCTGAAAACCTACTGTTTGGAAAGGGAAACAAAGCATGTGGATGCTGGAACATAGAAACAGTAATAAAAACTTGTCTGTGCTAAACATTCATTGAATAGTGACGTGATTAACAGAATAGTGGGTTTAGATGCTTAAAAAATGCAGTTTCAAGCAGTGCAGCTTCCCGAATGAGGAAATCCACTGTGCTCCCATTCTTGAGAAGTCACTGAGTCTGACAAGCAGAGTGGGAGGGATAATGGCAGAGAAAACCCTGGCAATGCACAAAAAAATGTACAAAGCTGAGAAGGCTTTTCAATCCCTTTCATCGTTATTCATCTGTTCTGACTGTTCTTATAGCATAGATATGGAACAAACAACCCTGAAATTAAGGCTAAGCTTCTGCACATGAGTAGTTTTTCCAAAGTGGGCACTGCAAAGAACTAGCACGTTCTCATGGAAGACACATACATCAAAATGAATTAATAAGTGCACCTGGATGAACAGGGAGAAGCTGTGGTCCACTGGTCCCACAAGAATTGGGGAAGGCCATCTATAAGAAATCAGGCAAAGCCTTGTACTAGGTTGGGAAACTGTAGGTGTGATTTCCATTCCCATCGCTGCCTTACTTCTCCTGCCTGAATTTGAACAAGTCTCTAAGACTCTCTGTGCCTCAGTCTGTAATGGAGTAATAATATTTTCCTGCCTCACTGTGGGACACTGTCATCCAGATATTGTGCTGATGGGTACAATTGAGCAATCTGCCATATATTAAAAAGAAAACTTGTTCAGATGGATGGTACTTTATCACTGAAAAACGTCAAGTGAATGAGGTGTACTCGCTTTTTATAGGTTCCTTGTATGTGCTTTGTTATAATAAGAAATGCATCAGCACTGTGGGGACCTGAGTCATCTTTGTCCTTATTCTGCTCTTTTTCCAGTGTTTTCCTTGAATGCAATACACATAAATCAGTATAAAAATGGAGTAACACCATGGCAAATCATAGGTTTTGTTTTTCTCCCTGGAAGTTGCACTAGCCCTGCAGTCCAAAACAATTATTACCATGTAATTTATTTTCATTTTATTATGTTTCTCTGAAATACAAATTGGAGTTTGCTGGTTATGCAACAGCTCTCCATATTCATTTTCCTACACAATGAAACTTCAGCTGGGAATACATACAAATTAAGGATTCAAATCTTTCTAAGAAGTTTTGTAAAACTTCCTTTAGAGCCAGCTTCTATCAAATCCCATTTGATTTTATAAGCTGCTGAAAACTCTAATCAGAAACGTCTGTGCTGATGGGCTCAAAACAGAATATCATCTATATCTTACCTTACTTCCCTGCAAAAATGCCTGAATAACATCAAAATGGCATGCCTTTCCTAATTCAAACATTTGGCAAAACAGTGTTTTAATAAATGATGTAACAAGGGAGATCATAATAAGAAACATCTGTACAGATTGCTGAAGGCAAGCTCAAAGTATGTCAGAGTCTGAGAATTTACCACAAGGAAAAATTACTCACAAAAATATGTAAAAAATGTTTATGTTCACTGTTGCTTGAAAAGCAACATGAACAAAATGTGTAACTATACCACACAAGTAGACCACAACCCTCTTCTCATATTTACAAAGCTATTGAAGGGCTGAAATGGGGAAGTAAGATGGCATCCCTGACTAGCAGAAAGAGATGATGACCTCTCCCTTTTTGATAGGAAATCTCAAGTGCAGAGAGGCCAAAGCAAAATTGTTCCTCTGATCTGAGTGTAATAAAACTCAGGCAATCAATTTCA
This sequence comes from Lycocorax pyrrhopterus obiensis, assembly GCA_014706295.1. NCBI lineage: Eukaryota > Metazoa > Chordata > Aves > Passeriformes > Paradisaeidae > Lycocorax > Lycocorax pyrrhopterus. The sequence continues at coordinate 11,159,932 of JACSVZ010000015.1, forward strand.
TTTACCTTTTGCTTCATCAAAAAATGCATTGTGTCTGAATCTTCCATCGCTTTCAGCTAAAGAAGACAACAGTTGGCCTCCTTGGACACCATGTCCAAGATTTCTCAAGTCAGAGACCTCCAAAATGATTATGTGAAATGAAGGTCATCCATGGTATAAGGAATTTGCCTAAGGACACTCCTACACTGACCATCCTAATAACCTGATTCCCTGTGCTTTAATGCAATACTGTTTTTCACTTTTTACAGGACTTTTTTTCATCCCTCTGTACCAGTAGGGGATGAGTAAGAAAAAACAAAGAAAAACATGCTGCTGAAACACACTGTGTTCTGAAAATCCATAGCAAGCCCTTGACAACAGGTAGGGAAGGCAGCCACTGAGACTGTAAGCAGGGATATAAAAAAAAAGTGCTCTGTGAATGTCATGCCTTTAGATTCCAGAACGAACAAGCAGTGAAAGACAAAAAACAAGGAGATTGGATGTATTCTGGGGAATGAATGATAAAGTTGGGCAAGCACACATCACCCTGTCAGCCTCTTGCTAAAGAAAAGTCAACTATTCCAGGAATCAGTGCCCTGTGCCTAGAGTCCTAGAGGCAAAAGTGTGAAGAACCTCCAATGTTTTGTATTTTTTTAAGCTTGGCCAGGTCTAGAAGGAAAATACTTGGCAGTATTATGTAGTATTGAGCGGAGATGTCTCTGCTGTGCCAGATACCTGATTATGAGAGCTCAAGGACTACTGACAGTGTATGTCACTGATATTCAAACGAAAACTTCTTCCATGCTTGGCTAGTAACCGCATTTTTTTTTTTTTGGTCATTCCTCAGAGCTTTTCAATGAGTGTTTTAAAATTGGAAAGACACTGTTTCAAGGTTTTAGTTGTTGATAATTGTTTCTCCATGCATGAGGCTACACAGTTTTGAGGGGAGTTGAGAACAGCTTTTTAATAACAAACGCCATTACTTGGAACTATGTAAAATATTTTTGTGTTCTATAAAAATAATGCTGATTCTGTTCAAATAAACTCACTGCTGAGATGCTGCAGTAAGCTTCAATATTTTTAGACCACTTGGGCCCCAGGCAATCTGAAGTAAATATATTTATTTTAGCTTATCCCTGGTGTAAACAGAGAAAACCTGAGCATCAGGGTAAAGGTCATAATCCCATGGGCATCATCTGTTCTCTTGAATTTTGAAGAATAGTTTGGACTGTGTGTGCAGTAAAAGTCAAGAGCTCTGCTCAATATTTTCACACCCCTCCAAGTCTCCTAGCCCCAAAACACTGAAACCCTTGAATTTCACCTCATGTATCGGACAGAAGTGGGTCAGCTACAAGTGCTGGACAAGCTTCAAACTGTGACTCAGTCTCAGAGTATCCCAACTTCAGTGAGAATCTCCAACAAGCTCTTATTACCTCTTGTCATCACTCTAAATCAGGAAGTATGAAGTTCTATAAACTCATGAACTTTAATCTTATTTTTTTCAATCTGTATTCATTCTTCTAAAAAAAAGTCTATGCTCTTCATTGAGTTAAAACATCGCAGACAGAACAGATAGGATCTTTATGTTACATTTTGCCTCACAGATACACACATTTAAAAACTTACACAGTTTGTCTATATTTTCCTTCAATTATGCCAGAAAGTGAGGAATGGCATTCATTAATTGTTTTACACATGATTTCCTGCTTTGGCAGAAACCAGAATCCATTTCAAAATGCCAGGCACCTCAGTTATGCCTGGTTATTATTTATGTAAAATTATTTCACGTGTTCTGGACCAAAAACAAACAAAATATCGTAGAATCACAGAATATGCTGAGTAGGAAGGGACCCATCAGGATCATCAAGTCCAGCTCCTGACCCTGCACAGGTCACCCCATCAATCCCACCCATTGGAATTTGCATCTAGTTTTCAGGATGCTGTTTTAAGTTTTGCTGCTGTAGGCCCTATACTCTTCGAGAGGATTTTTATCCTATTTTACATTTTCTAAGTAGAGAATCTGAATCCTTTTGTATGCCTCGACTGCTGTGATAATGTGCCTGAGAGTGTTGTCCAAACAATTCTTGAACTCTGCCAGGCGTGGCGCTGTGACCATTTCCCTGGGGAGCCTGTTCGTGTGCCCAACCACCCTCTGGGGGAAAAACATTTTCCTTATCAGGAAATCAAAACTTCCCCTGACTCAGCTTCATGTTGTTTCCTCGAGTCCTGTCATCAATGACAAGAGAGAAGAGATCAGGGTCTTTCCCTCCTCTCCTCCTCAAACTGAAGTTGTACCTGCAATGAGGCTTCCCCTCAGTCTCCTCTTCTCCAGGCTGAACAGACCAAGTGACCTCTGCCACTCCTCATAAGGATTCCCCTCCAGACCTTTCACCATCCTCATGGCCCTTCTTTGCACACTCTCTAATAGCTGAATGTCTTTTTTATATTGTGGTGCCCAGAACTGCCCCCAGCACTTGAGGTGAGGCCGCCCCAGTGCAGAGCAGAGCGGGACAGTCCCCTCCCTTGCCTGGCTGGTGATGCTGTGCCTGATGCTCCCCAGGACAGGGTTGGCCCTCCTGGCTGCCAGGGCACTGCTGGCTCATGTTCAGCTTTCCACTGACCAGGACCCCCAGGTGTCTTTCCACAGCTGCTCTCCCACCTCTTGTTCCTCAGTCTATGCACAGAACCAGGGCTGCCCCATGCCAGGTGCAGAATTCAGCACTTTCCCTGGTTGAACTTCATATGGTTGGTGATTGCCCATCTCTCTAATTTGTCAAGGCCTCTGTGTAGGGCCTCTCTGCCCTTGAGGGAATTGCCAGCTCCTTCCAGTTTACTGTTGTCAGCAAACTTACTTAGTATTCCTTTGAGTCCTGTGTCCAGGTAAATAAAGATGCTGAAGAGAACCGGGATGAGGACGGAACCCTGCAGAACCCCACCAGTGACAGGTCACCAGCCTGATATCCCCCCATTCACTATATATAACCTTTGTGCCTGATCCATGAGCCAGTTGCTCACCCATCGCGTAGCCCTGTTATCCAGGTGTGAGCTGGACATTTTATCCAGAAGGATCCTGTGAGAGAAAGTATCAAAAGCTCTGCTGAAGTCCAAAAGGTGACATCTGGCTTTCCTAGATCAACTAGTGGGGTTACCCTGTCGTAGAAGAAAATCAGTTTCAACAAGAAGGACTTAGCCCTCATGAAGCTGTGCTGGCTGTCACCAATGACTGCATTGTTCTCCAGGTGCTTTTCAATTCCACCCAGAATGATCTTTTCCATTATTTTACAGAGCATTGAAGTGAGATTGATAAAAAAGATTTCTTATTGTAATATGTATTTATTTATTTAATTTATTTATAGCTCTAGATTATTTCTATTATATATTATATATTATTGAAATATTTATTATTTTACTGTATCAAAAGATTTATTATTGAGAAGTGTATAAAAACTGAAAAGTAGTTATTGTTTCATACGACGCATCCTTCGAGATTTTACATCTAAGCAGTTCACAGTCACTGAGATCTCTGGGATATTCAGATGTAACACTGCTACAAGTCCATCTCTGCTTTTCTCAGTGTTTGCAGTGCTTACAGACACTGGAGTGCCTATCTGCTGTGTACCTGCAGTCATGATTTATAAATAACAGTTTACAACAAACTGTTCCTGTGTTGTTCTGCTCACAAGAACTGAAATACACATAAAACATGAGTTCTTCAAGGATATTATGCAGTGGGCTTGTTTCTAGTGAGGCTATTCTAAATCTAATGTAATGAAATAGCAAGGTTAAAACCCCACTATATTTATTTATAGCAAAGCAGCTGTACTAGTTCAAGGCATTTTATTTTTCCAAGTAAGCTTTTGCATAATGGTCTGCCTTTCTTGTTCAAATGAAGCAAAAAAGAAAAATTGGCAACGTATGAAAGGAAGAAAGCAGACATAAGAAACACATTCCTGACATGGATCCACAGTGACACAATGAAGACCCGAGTCTGGGAATTCACCAAAGTCTGGACATATTTGGAAGAAAATGAGGAAGTCACTGGCAGAGATCTCTCTCAAAGACAGATATTTTCAGATGAGTTCTAGATCTCCTTGAAATGTCATTCATCAAACCAACTCCTGACTGCAGACCCAAGCTCTGGTGCTTAGAGGGTGCAGCCCACCCTGAGCTATGGTGTTTTACCATTATAACTGAGATAAATCACCTTTTGTTACCTAGTTAAGCTGAAATCATGCCTTCACTCCTACAAACCAGTGAGGCACACTGAACATTGTTCTATGCCAGCATGAATAAGAAATTCCATTTTGCATTAAATTAGATATTAACTGATAGCAAGCAATTATTTACACTGCTACACTGAGAAAGTCTTTAGGAAGAACACATGCAACTGTGTGTTCAAGCTTAACTCTGTCTCCTGACTGATGATTGTTTGATTTCTAAAGCTGTGTGGTGCATAAACTCTAGGCAATTATTAAGCTATTTAAGATGCAGGCAGATTTAGATCAACTATGGATGCATCTTCTATATATTTACACATCATTTATACTGACGACAAAGGGTCACATCCTGAGGACGTTGGCAATTTACGAGATCCCAGGATCTGTCCTAAAGAATCACATTGAGCTTTTGTATTTATTAGAGGTCCCTGTCAATTGGCCATGGACTTTCAGACCATCTGAAGAAAAGGACCACGTCCACAGGCACAACTCTCTGTACCATCAAGCATTTTCTTGGCTATGCAGGTGCAAGTGATTCCCACATCACAGCACTAAACATCACAGCATGGGAATCACTGCTCTAAATTACATTTTAGATCCTGAAATTATATGGCAACTAACTAACACTGGAAGAGACAACACGGGTGCCTGAGTCCAGTTCTGCATAATCTCAGGCAAATATGTTGTTGTCACTAAGGCCAGAGGTGCATAAGGACATCCCCTCTATTTTCTGTACCACTATGCACTGAACATCACACTGTATTTGACATAAGACCCTTCCCTCCAAGGAACAAAAAACCTAGAAAAAATGGTCATACACAAAGACGAGATGAATTAAGAGTCTCACCTCTGGGGTGGGCCCTTGCAATGGACAGAAAAATACTGACACTAAAATTCTTATGATCTGTATTTACGTTATCCTAGGGAGAATGAGCTCTTCATCATTTCTGCAAAGTAAAAACAAAAGATAGGCTTTTAAATAATAACAGACAGTCGTACACAGCTTACAACCAATAAATGTTCAGTACTAGGAGAGATTTTACTGTTCCCACCACATACTAACACCTTAGCACTAATCCTGAATTACAGTTAAGAGACTGAGATAAAATGGAAAAAGACAAGCTCAAGGCAGAAAGACTTACAGACCTTAGAAATGGATTTCTAAATCTCTAAACACAATTTTTCGGAATTGCAGTGATAACTTTTTATTGGGAACTGTCTCATGCTGCTTTTATATTTCATCATGGTAGCACCAACACAAGTGCACCTGGGATATATGTATGGTCCTGGACTCAAGCCTGATGTGTGTTTGGCCCGGCCTTTACGAGACTGCCTGGATTTCCCCATGCACTCACACCAAGGAGAACGTTTTCCACCTTCAGAATCCAAGACTGCAGTGGTACTAGGGCATGACCCCCCATGATATTAAAAGAGTGGTGAGATGAACTTACAGAATAACACAATTTACACTGGATAATTTCCATACTGTCCCTCACAGGACCGCCTCACATTGCATGCCTGGTGCTGGCACCAGCAGCTGCCTGCCCAGCCAGCATGTGACATGTGCTGTGAATAAGCCTGGAGAGGAATGGCAGGACAGTCGGCTTCCCTGGGCAGCAGCTGGGACTGAGGCTCCCTGCCCAGGCTCCTGCACCCAAGCAGGGCCTGCCAAATGCCATTTTCTACCAGGGTCCATGCCCAGCAGTGCTGTCCCTCCTCCTGTGGCCTCGGAGAGGCCGTTTACATCACTCTGCATAAACTGTGCCCCAGCTACCGGGCCCAGGGCAGGAACCTCCCATGCCAGCTTAATCAGAAAAGCAGATGGCCTGAAGGCACCTCTGCATATTTTACCAGGCAAATTTTTTTGCCTGTTCAGAGAGTACCCCCCGAGCAGGAAGATGAGCTCATTCAGACTCAACATCACCATCTGAGTAACAGAGAGCATAACACCAGGCACGTTTATTGATTTAATAAATGGGTTTATGCTGAGAGTTACAAAGTTGCCCAGTGAAAGTATCAGCCTTGTCAGATCTCTCCACAAATACATCCACAAAGACGAAGTGAGTATGACAGTGTTTGAGGAATATTGCAATAAATAAATAAGCAATTACATAAATAAGCAAAACAGCCTCCAAAACAACAACAAAACCAAACATCCCCCCCCCACCCCCCCATCCCTAATCCACCCCCTTCTCCAAGCTGTTTAAGGCATATATTGCCACCTACCACTATTTCTTCTTTGGGTATATTACCACAGCCCCAATTTGACCCTCCAGCAATGGATTTATCAGTATCTCTATGGTATAATTTAGCTGAAAATGTGAAATGATATATATTTCATATGCTTCAGTAGATGTTTAAATATGTTGATCTTATTTTTTCCCTCTAGTTTATTTAGCATATAAATAGTGTCTTTTTAGTGTAATGTATATTTTATGTCTTCCAAAAAAATAGTATAAGTTATAGGTCAAGAACAGATTTTTTCCATAATACTGCTCTGTTTTTTAAGCTATTGTGACTGGCAAATAAAAAACCATATTTACTACCATAACATTAAAATAGCACAGAGAAGAAATGGCTCATGGGTTGATTCAATTCAGGAGAGCAAGAATCAACAACAAACCAGAGTGTCTACTTTACCCATCAGGGAACCGTGCAAATATGACTCAAAACTAGTTTGCCTGCCCCATGGTGCCAGACACAGCAAAATACAAAGTCTGCCTCATGTACACATTTTAACTCTTTTCACAGCCACAGAAGGAGGAACAGGAGTGTTCCCAAGAGGTAAACGTGTACAGCCTCGTTGGCTGCTGTTGCCAGCTCAGAAGAAATGAGCGCAAGTTCTCTGAACCGGGGAGAGCAGGACATTATGAACATGAGCTGCAAGAAGCTTGTGGAGGTAATAGTCACTCCTGCTCTGGCTGTTACACAGCTGCGAGGGATATCTTTTTGTCCAGTTACCAAATGACTAAATAATACACAAAATCCATCGTAGGGAAGTATTCACGTTTTTCCTAGCTTTTCATGTGGTTTCACTCGTTAGAAACATGAAAGTTGTTATTGCAATATGACCAGACAGCCCTCCATACATCATTTATGATTTTTCCAGAGCCACAACCATCTGATATGAGGATCAAACCCATTTGATATCAGCCTCATTTCAAAATGTAATAAAGACTGCAACTCCCAAGAGAAACTACTGCACTTTTCTGAAGGAAGGCAGATAGCATTAAACTGAAGAACAGATTCTCCCACAGTCAGGGGTGGGAGAATGACCACTCCTGCTTCCGCACCAGGCCAGTGCATAAGAAGGTGAACAATTATGAGCACCTTACATTTTTGAAACACATAACATTATGAGTTTTAACACAAATGGGAAAAACACTCTCACCAAAGCTGAATGCAATGCTGATCATGTATTCAGAAGTTTTTGGAGGAATATCAAATCTAACTCCGTATTCCTAATAAATACAAAAAGGCTGATTCTTCACAGTTGGCAGGTCGGTGTGAGCCATATAACAGAAATTTGTGGCTGTTCTAGCTCTGGAGTTAGAACTAGGGCTATCGAAATGATGGATGGTGAGGGATGTTTTACAGTATCTGCTCCAAACCTGCTTACATTTTGCATGAAAGTTCCTTTCTCTGCAGTGTGCTGGGAGAGCAGCAGATCTGAATGCTCTCAGTTATAAATGTCATCTTCAAGCAACTCAGGTGGGATCGACAGCACTAAACTGGATTAAAAACAGCCCACATGAGAACAGAATCAGACCCAGCAGTTACAAAACAGCTATATTAGAAGACAGTTAGCTGTTTCCATAGAAATGGAAATATAGATTCAATCCCTTCAAATCAGAGCTCAGAACGAAGCAGGAGTAACCAAACTGTTTGTAAACGTGTCATGTCAAACAGAAATCTCTGGTAAAAGTGCAGACTTGTAATGCTTATAAAGCCAATGTAACTAACGCTTATAATACAAAGTCAGGAAAAATGCAGGCCCCAGTGTCTCGGGGCTACCTTGTTCTTGGGAAGGAGGAGAACTGGAAGGCAACTACACATCACTGATCATCGTGATAGCTCCGTCCTTACCCCGGGGTAGAGCAGTTTACAGTTCACCCTCACTGGCGCTTACCCCGCCGTCCATCTCCCGGCACAGGGCACCGCTCCTCGCACAGCCGGCACCGGGGTGCGGTGCCACCAGATGGCACTCCAGAATGCTCGGCATCACCCCAGCTGCGCTGCTGGGCACCACAGGTACCTCCCTGCCGGGGAGCCAGGGGTCAAGAGCCATGACCAAACTGCTAGGAGCACCCCCACGCAGAAACGCCAGTGGGACGCGGGCAGGGACACGCCCTCGCCAGGCACAGATCGCTCCCGGTTGTGCCTGCGGTGTGGAAATTCCTCGCCCGGTGCCCCGCAGCCGCCGGGTGCCAGCAGCGGCACTGCTGAGCCCAGCCGTGCTTCCAGAGCTGGGTTTTGAATACCGAAATAACCCTGACTGGGCGTGCAAAGCTACAGCAAGCTGCCCAAGCAGAACTGAAAGGAGCACCGAAGAGCGAGTGAGGAGATTATGCAGGAATTGTGAGTGCAGAAGACACCAGAGATGCAATCACTGCAAGGGAGTCTGAAGACCCCGGACTTGGGAGGTGATAATAATGCCCTGGCAACCAGAGCAGTGTCTGGTCTTTCAGGAGGGAGCCACAGCTCTACCTCTAACCATTCTTACTCCACACATAACGAAAATCAATTAGCAGACACTTTTCTTTCGAACTTAATCCCAATCTTGGGCTTTTCATTAGTTTGGAAGAGTGCTGGCAACTCCCACATCAGCAAGAATTTCCCGATTGCTTTCAGAAACGCTGCTTGCTACATTCCTCTGAGAAATGCCTTCCCATTTGCACAGCATAAACAAGCACAGGCATGGGCGAGACTTTCTGAAACCGTTTGCAGCAGCGTAAAATGGATACTCCTCCACATGCCTTTATTTCTAAGGATGAACTTTGACTTCTCTGCTTCTAGCAGAACTTTTTAAAGGGTTTTTTTTGTTTATTTTTTGCAATAAAATGAAAAGAGGAAAGTGGACAAAAGCAAAAAGAGCAAAATGTAACTAAAACAGAAAATTAGCACTTCCTGGGGAAGACTGAAAAGAGAAAAAAGAATTTTTTGGGAATTATTTTGCATTACTTTATTCTTAATTTCCAGTACATCCTCCTGTTGACTGTGGCTTTGCATGGCCTTTTAATTATCTTTGATCAAAATGGCAGGTTCCAGACCCTTATTCCCTATTTACAGCATTTTGCCCTCCACATCAGCCTACTGTACTTGCAACTGCTTAGAAGATGTTCGTGTTCTTGGTAGGAAGTCACTTATGTGCCTTTGTTCTTTGGCTGATTTGGCCAGACTGAAACTATTGATGACAATAACGAAAACATGGAAAAAAATTCTGACATATTACAAATACAAATTTCATTATTTTAAGAATAAAAACCTGCTATCAAAAGTATTTTTATTCTAATTAAGATGTTCTAGGTTTGGGTTCTGATCCTTCAGAAATTGTCCTGTATTTTCTTTTCAGCTCAGTCAGTCACTATAAGAATGGCCTAAACCATCGTTACATGTGGAGACATCAGTAATTTTAAAACCTTTTATTTAAATATTTCTCTATTGAGGTAAATAGAGATATAGAGCTAAAGCTCTTGAAATACTATGCAGAAGTTTTCCACACAGAGAGCTCTAGGAAGTAATGAAACACTCGAACATTCTACAAACACATTTGCAACACCGTGTTGCGCAGAGCAGTAACTTGGTTACTATGTCATAAATACCTTATTATATCTCTACTGAATTTGACAAATAAAAACAGGGAGGAAACCCTATTTCTGAACCACCAATGGAAAAACACGTGGCTACATCAATGCTTAAAAAAAATAATTACTTGAAAAGCCCAAAGCATTTTTGAAAGTAAATGATTAATTCTTGAAAATTTTCGCACATGTAGATACAGACATAAAAGCTGAAAAAGTACAGAACCCCCTAATCTCCCTGATTATGCTTCCTTTAAGTAACTGCTCATTAAAATAATTTCATGCATGTCCTCCTATCATGAGTGAAAATTAGACTGACTGTTCAAAAAAGAAATAAATAAATGGGAGTTTTCTTTCTTGTAGCAAAACCAGGTTGAAAAAAGAACATAATTTCCCCTCTTCTCTCACATCCACCCACTCACCCAGTTTTTGTTTAGGGAAGATTTCTTTTTTCGTTCCTACATCTTTAGACCTCCCTCAGGTCTTCCTTCCAACAGTGCCCTGATCTGTCTGTCTGTTACGTGACATACAAAACCACCTGGAAAGGTTTTGCAGCTACGACTAAACTGGATCAGATCTCAACTGGTTCTCTGACTGTGAACAAGTTTGGGTAGGGTGTGGTCATTCCTCCTTGTGGCCCCTTTTCACACCATGTGTAGCTCCTGGTGAAAATCATGTACTAGGTTTTCCATCACCTTTTTCCCGCAAAGAGCTCTAATAGCAAAACATACCCCCACCTTTCAGTCCCCAAAATTAAGAGCTGATGAAGACACCTTCCTCTTACCTAGAAGCCAGCACAGTGGTTGTGTGATGAACAAGAAGAAATGTCTACTTTCTGTTCAGAGCTTTCAACCTGCCACATGTTCTCCATGTTAATGCATTTAAACACAAATTATTGGAACTTCTCAGTCCTTTAAACTGTTCCACTGTGCATGACATACAGAAATAGCCACTTGATGACACCAAAGACAGAGATTATGTGGGATATTATATACATATTACAAGCATAAAGGTAATCAATTCCTGATGGAATGTTACACAAATTTCAGCCCTTGCTCCAAGGGCTATTTAATCAGGCAGTACAATGCTCCATGTGTGCTCCTTGTGTTCTGACTGTGGGGTAAAATATCATCCCTCCTCTCCCTTGAATACATATAGTTTTGTACTCTTTGCAAAATAAAAACCTGCAATATGAGAAATTAAGAAATGCAGGTGCCATATCATCAGGCTGCCAAAGGGAGTTGATCACAAGATTTTCACTTATTGAATGGAGATAAACCATTAGGTGGTGGGAAAAATAGCTATAAAGCATGGTTTGTGCACATAAATGTCCTTTCTTACAATTTAACATGGGGCATAAGAATGTTGTAAGAATTTTTACACTCATATTGAATACACCAGTGGATCTCTTTCTTGGGCACCCAATCTATACATCAGATGAACATTAATTATCAATGTATAATTTATACTTAGCCAGGTTTATAGCTCCAAGTTTCCCCTGAGTACTCAAAGTTGACTCTGCAACACCATAACTCTGCAGGAACCAAGTCTTTCTGGAGTTCTACATCTGAAACCAGTGCAGTGTATATTTGAAAGATGCTCACCCAGATCCAGCACCGATCAGCCAATTGTTCTCTTCTGCAGGAGGTTTTAGAAATCAAGGTGACTATTCATTATCCTAACTGGTGACTTTGGACTCCACCTGTTTAATCTGCATGAAAGTGTCACCACAGCCGCTATCTGCAGGTTCTGAATTTGTTACATATTTTACAAAGTATAAAGATAGAAAGATTTTTTTCCCAATAAGGTTTTCCTATTCCCATGGTTTCCAAATGATACTTTAAATGAACAGTAGCGGATTTTGGTAGCTGTTTTACAGAAATACAGCATTTGGAGTCTTGCCCACACAACAGCAAAGTTTCATGGGTATTAAGAAAAGCAGAATTTATATGTCTAAAGAATTGTGTATATGCTTCCTGCAGCTACTAATGTCCATTTCTCTGAAGACAGCTGTTATATACATTAATTTTAATATTTGGAGTTTCCATACAAAAAAGGACACAAGAATACATCCATACTTCACTCATATGTATCTACCTCTGCAGGAATATAGCACAAGAATGAAGGAATAATATTCAGTAAGTTTAATTTTCAAAGCATTTTACAACTTTTAGCAAAACCTTTTTCCATGCTGTTTCTGGCATCTCTCGTGGTGCTGTAGTTTTTCCCTAAATGAACACCCTTTTCCCATCACAGGAGTCCACCCTGCTCCTGCAGAGCTGAGTTTGTGTTTCTCTGCAGGTGCTTCCAAGACACCCTTGGCTCAGACCTGCAATTGTGGGTGCTGGTAAGACCTTCCTGATTGAGATCCACTGAGCAGGGGAAGATCTCACTTCTCTGACGCAACCCAAAAGTTCAGAAGGCTCTTGGAACCCCATAGCCAAGTGATTCCACCCACTTCTTGTCTGTTGGCAGCTCAGTTATTTCTCTGAGCCTTGTCAAAGATGCCTCAGAGGAGTCTGGATAGGGTGAATTTCACTGAGTAGACTCAGTTTTTTAGCTGGTTATCAAAGAAAGCTCCAGACACCAAAATTAAATTTAGCACCCATTCATTCGAGCAGGAAGAACAAACACCACCACCTTACAGAAATGGTTCTGAACCTTGTATCCAACACTTCAGAGAAGACAGGAGACACACAGTAAGGAAATCAACCCCACTTTTCTATAGTACTATAAAGTATCGATCTGCATCTCTTTAATTCATTGGATTATCACGTTCCATTAAAAACATCGTACCATATGTCAAAGTACTGATTTGATCATGTTTGCATGAGCACATTGGTTAACAGATTCTGGATATAATCATAAATTATTGAAGTATTATAATGACTTGTATCTGGACAAAATTGTAAAAATTAATTCTAAATAATAATTATGTTACTGTTTTCTCACTTTTGTGTATATAGGTAATTCAAGTGCCATCCTTGAGAAACAGGATAATTTCTAATTCACTGTCAAAAGCTTTTTACTACAACAGATATTTCTAAGTAAGAAAAAAGTAGAATATGACTGTCATTCAAAATCAGTTTTAAGATAATTCCCTCTCAAATCAGGGCTTCGCTAGATTTACATTAATTTTTTCCAAAAAGAGATCTCTAAAGATGCAGGAATCTTCAAGCAGTTAGATCTGATTAAATATGCCATGTACAGAGAAGGAACAGAAAAGATTAAGACAAGGAAAAAAATAGAGAAGATTACATTTTCCATGACTTAGCTTTCTAACTAAATCCTCTCTAACGCAGGCAGTAGTGTGTTTTAACGTCCATCTACTACTCCACAAATTATTTTTATGTCCTGTTACATAAGTACATCTTGAGTGCACTAATGCATTAGAGGGATAATAAACAAACAGCAACATAATAAAGAATGTTATGCTGCAAAGAGCAGTGCATGTGGACAGCATTCTGTCCAGCTGATAGTTTCCCAAATGTATAGCCCACAAATTCAGAAATATATCATTTAAGTTTAAGCACTTGATCATCAGATTTTCATTACTGTTCTAATAAAATGAAATAATAGATTGCTAGTTCACCGTACTAGTTGCAAATTCATCTGCACTTGTAAATTTTGCCAGGCAAGATGAACCTAAAGCTAGGAAATGTAAGCAGGGAATTATTTTAGAGCTCATCTGAAGAAAATATGGGAGAGCCTGAGAAAAGTTTGTGAACCCTGTAGATAAAGTAACTTTTAAATAATTTTGAATACCTCAAACATAATTACAAACCCTCTTGTTCCCTTTGGCTTCTTCAAGGCCATAACAACATCATTTTCTGTGTCAACATAACTATGCAGGGCACTGATCTTAGAATCACCTGCAGGAATTTTGTACTTCTTTAATGAGCTGTGCCCATAAAGAAACTGCTTATTTGTTTAAAGTTCAAAGCATATTTAAAAATGTGTGCATTCAGACTTTAAATCCATTTGCATTACAGAATAGAATCACATAATCATTTAGGTTGGAAAAGACCTCTAGGATCATTGAGTCCAACTGTTAACACAGCACTACCAACTCCATCATTAAACCATGTCTCTAAGTGCAACATTCACACATCTTTTAAACACCTCCAGGGATGGTGACTCCACCACTCCACCGAGCAGCCTGTTCAAGTGCTTGACAACTGTTTCAGAAAAGAAATTTCTCCTAAATCTAAACCTTCTCTGGCACAACTTGAGGCCGTTTCCTCTTGCCCTGTCATTTGTTACCTCAGAGAAGAGTCTGCCCTCCAGCTTGCTACAACGTCCTTTTAGGTAGTTATAGAGTGATGAGGTCCCCTCTGAACTTCCTTTTCTCCAGGTTAAACAACCCCAGCTCCTTCAGCCACTCCTCATAGTGTTCCAGAGTCTTCATCAGCACTGTTGCCATTCTCTGAACTCACTCCAGCAACGTCCTTAGAGATCTCTTTTTGGAAAAAAATTGATGTAAATCTAGCCAAGCCCTGATTTGAGAGGGAATTACCTTAATAATATCCTCCTCAATGTCCTTTTGTAGCAAGGAGCCCAAAACTGAACACAGGATCTGAGATGTGGCCTCACCAGTTTGAGTAGAGAGGGACGATCAGTGCCCTGGTCCTGCTGGCCACAGTGTTGCTGATACAAGTCTGGATTCCACTGGCCTTCTTGGCCGTTTGGGCACACTCTGGCTCATGTTCAGCTGCTGTAGACCAGCACCCACAGGTCCTTTTCCACCAGGCAGCTTTGCAGCCACTCTGCCCCAGCCTGTGGTGCTGCCTGGGGTTGTTGTGGCCAAAGTGCAGCACTCAACCTTGTTGAACCTCACACAATTGGCCTCAGCCCATCAATCCTGTCCAGATCCCTCTGCAGAGACTTCCTGCCCTCCAGCAGATCATCACTGCCACTCAACTTTGTGTCATCTCCAAACTCACAGAGGGAGCACTCGATCCCTTGTCCAGATCATCGATGAAGATATTAAACAAGACTGGCCCCAATACTGAGTTCTGGGGAACCCCACCGGGGACCAGCCACCAGCTGGATGTAACCCCATTCCCCTCCACTCTCTGGGCCCAGCTGTCCAGCCAGTTTTATCCCCAGTGAACAGTGCTCCCATCCAGGCCGTGATCAGCCAGTTTCTCCAGGAGAATGCTGTGGGAAATGTCAAAGGCTTTACTGAAGTCCAGGTAGACAACACCTAGAGCCTTTCCTTCATCCACTGTGTGGGTCACCCCGGTCATAGAAGGAGCTCAGGATGGTCAAGCAGGACCTGCCTTTCACAAACCCATGTTGGCTTGGCCTGATCCCCAGTTGCCCTGCATGTGCTGGCACTGAAGTGTGCTGGCACTCAAGATGTGCTCCATAACCTTCCCCAGCACCGAGGTATGGTTTTGCATTGCCATAAATCACAGTTTTAAAACAGGCTACAATAATCTTCCATAGAATAGTCTGAATTGGAAGGGACTCACAAGGATCATCAAGTCCAACTCTTAAGTGAATAGCTTATATGAAGATTGAACTCACAACATTGGTGTTATTAGCACAATACTCTAACCAAATTTTGGGAAAAAGAAATCCCCAACCCAAATGTAAAATAAAACAAAAGTATCAATATACTTTGATTTTACCCAAATATTAGCTCATTGATTAATTCTGAAGTCTAAGATAACACAGAATTGTTGCAGTACTCTTTATTTTAATTAATAATGGTCAATTAAATTCAATTCACCACCACCAAGACACTATTATAATAAATGCCTAAATTTATTTACTAATTTAGTCTGGTGTAGTAGATACAACAATTATTTTTATTTGTCAGCCCAAATCAGGGCACTTAAGAAGGCTTATTCCTATTCCACAAGAAAAGTGAGCTGCACGGTCAGGGATGGAGCCACAACGCAGTCCTACAGTTTGTTAAGTTCTGATGGTCAGGAGGCAAGACTGTAGAGTACAATATTTGTCCTTCAGTCTTAGAAGAAGGGATAATTATTGTGCTTTCTGTGTTAAGTCATCTAGAAGCATGGAATATATTAAAAAAAAAAAATCCAAGTCCCCAAAAGAGTTTACAAATCTGGATTCCAGCCAGACACAACAGTGAGTGAAGCAAGCAGATGGGAGAATAAGGGCTAGGATAAGGAGCAAGTTTCTCCTGCTAAGCAGTAGTCACAGCGTAACACCTGCCTACTGCCATCCTCTTATCACTGCAGAAAGCCAAGTGTTAGTAGTAACAAACACTGTCAAGTGCCATGCTTTTTGCAAAAAGGAGTGAGCTCCCAAAGTGTAAGCACTCGTAACAGTCAAAATCGCTGCTAGGATCACAATTTCTGGAATCATAAAAAAGTGCCTGTGATTCAGAATAAAAAAACACATGCAGTTACATTCTTTGTAAAAAAATTATGTTGCCTTTTACATCTCCAGCAATTATCCTAGAAAATCATCCACTTTTCAAATGACAAACTAGACTTATAACTACTCAACAACAACATATAAATGTCAAGCTAAAGGTAAACTGTGGGATATATGTACAAAAAGTAGAAAACTGAAGTTCAAAATAAATCATTAAGAATAGAAATTCAAGTTTGTAAGTTTGTTTTTAACTCTTTTTCCTACTAGGACTAAAGTGAGTCTCTTAATATTCACACAGACTTTGCTTTGATAATTAATTATAACATATATATATGCAAATCAATTCAATGGAGTTTAACACTGTCATATCTACACCTAGAAGAAGTATAAATTACTTTGCTTGTTCTTCTTGGCTGGAATAGACTTGCTATTTCTAAATCACAAAATTGACTTATTTCCCTCAAATGTATAGAAAACAAACAAACCTTGAAAAGGTTCAGTTTTGACCTATTTGTTATCAGTCTGGTTATTGCTGTCTAAGAAACAAGGTGACTTCTTCCTCCCTTGCAAAGACTGAAGACATATTCTTCAGGGAGACTTCCATAAAAGACACTGAAAATTCTAGTCTAATTCTTTCTTTGCTGCAGATTTTTTTTTTCTAAAAATAAACTGGCTAGCTTGAGAAGACAGTTTCAAAATTAATGTCTTTTAGATTTTGCAATGGTACAATCCAAAACCAACAACTTTCAGTATTTTTTTATGTACAAAAATAATTTTAAAAAAACCAAAGACTAACTTCATTTCTTTTGAAGACAATGCTAAGATGATGGACTTCAGTAGAAGCCAAGGTACAACAATGTGCAGATCTGCTTTAGGAAGATCATTGCATAGACAAAATCTGGAGGTGGAAACCTGTGTACTTTCTGAGAGAAGGGCATCCTGAGGTTACTGAATACCAAAGCTGAAGGAGCAATATCAGGAAAACAATTAAGTACTTCAGAAAATAATATTGTTAATTGAGTAGGTCAGACATTTTCTCATACTAGCAGTGCAAGGAAACAGCTGCCAGTGCAGCACTCATTTTTTAAATGCAAGCAGCAAGGACGAAAGATTTGTTCCACTGACACTTAAAAATGCATACACGAAAATTAAATCACACAATAAATGCAGCACTATGTGGGTCCCACTGAAAACTTGGTTTCACCTGAAAAGAAGTAAAAAATAATTTGTTATTAGCTTATCTGTGTAGGATAATGCAATATTTTCCTCTATTTCCAGCACTCCTTTCTAAAGTGTATCCCACAAGAGATAAAATCCTGTCAAATAAACAGTCTGTCATTTTCTCTCATCACTGGGAGAAATCAGTTTCAATCTGAGACCGGCTGAACTAATACCAATTGCACCATTTAGTATTGTAGGAATGCCAATATATAAACCCTGTAAATACATTATTAATTCATTTAAGGCTCCTAGGTTTGTAAATTAAGAGGGTTATTAATCTGGGTTTGGAAGAAGTGTCTTAATAGTGTCAATTAATTTTTAAATGGAATTGCGTACTAAGAACTTAGCCTTCAGGTCAAGAGGTGCTCAGAAGCCAATTTAATATAAAAGTCAATGGGACAATTGCTGTGAAGGAGTACTTCTCAATCTAATAATTGCAGAACTGGTCTCCATCCACAACAATATTGTTTTTGTACAACTTTACGGCAAAGATGATGTGGTCCAATGAACAGTTGCGTCGTAAGACTCCAGAGACTTGGGTCTGGTTGGCACACAGCCACACAGAATTACTGGATTGTTGAGATTGGACACGACCTCTAGAGATCACCAAGTCCAGCCCCATGCCCAGAGCAGGGTCAAGTAGAGCAAGTTGCCCAGGGCTGAGCCCCGTTGGATCGTAATGCCTACGAGTCAACCTCTCAGCAGAGCCTGTTCTAGTGTTCAATCATCCTCAACTTCTATTATATGCTCAGAAAGTGATCTTGGAACTATGTGATCTTGCCTGCTTTTACCCATATTACCCATGATAACCGTATTAAAAACTGTTGAGAGCATAAACCCTGACTCACGATGTAAATGCATAGCACAAAGTTCATAGTGACGGCAGGAGTCCTATGAGAAATGCAAGTAACAGTATCTGACAAGAAGTTCATTGAATTTAAAATCTAAAGGGAAAACAAGACACATCCCAAACTAATCTATATCACAAAGTATTGAGGAAGTAATTTAATTCTTTTAAAAGTTCTAAAGACAGTAATTCTTTCCTTCTTCCATTCCACTCTTTTAAAAACCTCTTTTAAAATAAATCCCAGCACTGGTGTTAGCCTCCTTACTTACCTATGGTATGTTCATTATTCCACTGCTTCATTATTAACCTTGGGGTGAAAAAGAATGGAGTGGAGGGCTGCAGCAGCAGAACTGTGGATTAGAGTCACCAATGCCTACATCATTAACTGAAAGGGACAAAAGAGCAAGTGTTACTGGCTTCAGACACAACAACACAGGCACTGGCCATGACAAGAAAGAACAAGGCTTACAAATAAAGAATTCTTATGAGAATAAAATATCATGATGATATGGAGGTTATGAGAGCTCCAGTATAATTTAGATAGAAGAAAACTAACACACCTGTCCTTGAATAAAGTCTCTCTGATTACTTAAATAATCTGTAGCAAATTGCAAAAATAATCTAATTGCCCAAGCAGTGTTTCTTTTTCATGTGTTTCTAACTACACAGTGACTGAGAACATTTTTTCCTTTGATTAGCAATAAAAATTTCAACACCTAGCAAACACAGTATTTCTTTCATTTCCAGCTACCATATAACAAGGCAATGATAAAGTACAGAAGCTTTTCCTCTCAGCACAATGAAATACATTTCCAAAGTCAAAATAAGAATAAATTGACTTCCAAAACTTTTAAAATCTATTTTTATATGCCATGTGTTCAACACAAATCTCTCAACTGAGCGCAGTAAGGGGTAACTTGCACCCTTCTTGCTTCACAAGGCTGAGCATGCTTTCTTCTTCAAATTCAGTGGAGGTGCTTATCTGGGAGTTTTCCCAAAGATAAGCTGGATTTCTGGTCAAGTGTCAAATATTCCTGGAGACTATGGCCTTGACCTACAATTTACAGGAGAAAAAATCTTGAATTGAAGACTTGATTGAGGGTTCTCTCTTCAAATCATTAGATTTAGGTCATTACATCAGCTGAAGCTTTTTTTTCCCCTGAAAACGTCATCCAAGAACAGCATCAGTGACCTGACAGTACCGTGCCGTCCCATCAGTGAGCTGCTATTGATGGAAGCAACTGTGCAGAAATGTTCTTATTGAGAATTATGTGCAGCCACCAGCGTGACAGAGCATGGAGCCATATTCTGAGAATAACACCAAAACTGCACAGTAATGTAATTCAGCTTCCTTGAAAGCATTTTTGTTTATCATCCTGAAACCATAGCAAAGCCCATCTTGAGCTTCTAAGCACGCGTGGACCAATTCCAGAACTATATAAACAAAACTGAACAAAACCTTGGTGAGTGCAAATGGTGCAAATGCCCTTACATCACATCATCTGGAGCACACACACTCTGGTTGTAGGGCAGAGACAAGGGCTCTCAGTTTACCCTAGCATTCAAGTTTTTGAGTATTTATATATCACTCTGAAATTAAGCCCTGCTAATTCAAAACTGTTTTTGTCACACACCTCAGTGTGATGATACTTTTACTTAAACATGTCTCCATCACTTGATAACCTTTCAATACAACCAGCTTGTGAAAGCAATCCAAGTGTTTCTGCAGTTGTGAAAAACATCGACAGCAGGGAGTCAAGACTAGCTGGATCTTGATCCTCAGCATGCCCTGATCAGGCAAGGGATGCCCTGTCCCTTCAGCTGTCATGAGGCAGCATGAATCAGGAACTCTGCTGAATTTAGAAGTGTGAGAGAGCAATGGAAATCACACATCATCCTCACCGAGTTCATTAAAGCTTCAGGCTTACTAAGGCAAAAACATTGAGAATTTGGCCAGTTCAGTGCTTCAGCACCACTTGCACTGAAGCGCTAAATTGACTGAGGTGCCTTTCCTACTGAGTTTGGCTCATGCACGGCCTCCGAGCAGTGACAAGCTTTGGGTGAGTTTCTGCAGGTATTATTTTAGAGTCATTTTCTCCAAACTCCTCATTGCACCATGCTTTAATATTTATGGAAATGTATCTACAAAACATGTAACCTCTTATAAATTTCCATGGTGACGTCTGTGTGAATCCTTCTAACTTCAGAAGTATTTGTTAATTTTCATGACAAAAAGGCTTTGCAATCACATTAAGTGCAAGAATTTTGACATGGAAAAGTTATTCCTCTCAAAGAGATCAGAGAGATGTGCAAATAAGGTTCTGAATGGACATGCTGTCACAATTTTACACGGAACATCAACAATACATCCCTAGAATAATATGCTTTCATTTTATCTTTTATAAGTTCATAAAATATTCATCTTCTTTCCCAGCCACGCTGTGAGATCAATCTCAGCAGCACTGTTAGTTCATATGAAATGTAAAATGAAACCGATTATACACATGAAAGAGGAAAGTCTCATTTTGTCTAATCCAAGGGAAATGAAAATAAGGCAAGGAAAAAAGAATCCAGAGAAAGGGTCCACCATAGTTTGCTAATCTAAGATACCATCACATACCAGCAATATCCAAATGTTTATGGATATTTTAATGGTGAGGTAGATCACTGAACATGAAATATTAAAATGGGAAAATGAAGAGACTAGATACAGGATAACGTAAACTAGCAAGTGCACAAACTGGTGCCATGGCGGTGGAGGAGTCATCAATTCAAACCCAGGCTGTTACCCAGCCACTTTATCTGCTATTTTTCAGAACACCAGCCACCGCTCAACAGCAGTAATTCACAGTGAGCCTCACACTTCTCTTTCCTTTCACCGTAACAGATACTTGTAGGTTTGCTATCTTTCTACTGTCAGACCAAATTTAAAGGATTGTTTTCTGACAGGGTGTTGTGTGCAGTTTTGTTTCTGTCTTACTCTGCCTTCTACTGTGGATATTTACTGGGATGCAATTTAAACTTGCCTTGCTGTAGAAAGAGGCTATCATTTGTTTATTTCAATGGCTCTTTCCAAATTTATTTTGACAGACTGTCTCCAGAACTTTGTCCCTGGGGAAATATTTGACCTCCAACAAATTTTCTATATCTCACCTTAATCAACTCATGAGCAGCTAGCAAGAGCAGCATGGGAAGTATACAAACCAAGGTTTGACAGGAAGTATACAACACCAAAGTTTGATAGGAAAAGAGGAAAGTAACTGGGAAAGAACACATTTAAAACAAAAGCCAATAGAGAGATGGTCAGGAGACAACAAAATGTTTCCTGCAATCTTCTAAACCTGTTGTAAACTATACTATTTAGATGAACTTCAGTCTTTGACTTTTTTCCACTCTCAAAGGTTGCATTTATCTTTCAGTACAGCCATGGAGACTTTTTTCTTCACATCCAGGAGTGATGAGATTTGCCCTGTGCAAAAGCTATTGCCAAAACAGAAATCCTCCAATGGGTTGAGACAGCTCAGTATTACCCATTACTTTCCATTTTAGCCAGATGTATGCTTTACAAAATGTTGAAGTTTAAAATTAAGTAACAGATTGTTTTAAAGCACTGATGGCCAAAACTATGGAACGTTTCGGTCTAAGACAAATAAAAACCCAACTGAACACACACAATGGTCCTTCTTTTGCTCTGTAGTATAATAAAACATGTATTTTTTTATCAAAAGTGAGAATTCGGAGGACTTGGGAATAGAGTTTTTAGATAAATAGCCTGAGGTTTTAGCCTTTCTGAAGCAAGTGTTCTCAAAAGCTGAAGCCAGGAAATGGGAAAAGACTACATTAGGAGTAACTCTGAGTTCATACTAGTAAAACTAAGCTCATAGATGTGTGACTGTAGTAAATGTGGTAACAAATATCTACTTTTTTTTCGGTGAAATTTGCAGATGAGAAGGTTAGGAATTTTAAACTTGTGTCCAAAGAAATAAAGGACTTAGAATTTTCTCAGAATCCCAAGCAGAACATTTAGAACTCCAAGCAGAAGAAATCAACTAAGACACTCTGGAGCTCCACTGATGGGAAGATTAGCTATTATAAACTTTTTGGGCAACTAAGGGCATAGGGAAAATATTTGTGAATTTGGATTTAATCATCTGAATTCCTGGTCCTAGATGAATACATGTCCTGTGGTGAATCTATATTGTAGTGTTGAGAAGCTTATTTAAGAATAACTGTTGAGTAGCTGACATGCGCAATAGAAAACTGTAGAGAATAGAGGAATTATATTATGCCCATGCTAAAATGGAAAAAATAAGAGATAGCAATATCATGTAGTTATCATCCAGTCACACAGGAACCGTGTGCTGAAGAAGGAAATTTAATGTCTTCTGAGTTCAAGTCCAATGTTACAAACACAATTACAAGGCAGAGAACTCCATTCCTGCATAAATAATAGAAGGTAATGGATGTATTTTCTTTTTATCCCCTTTGGCATGTGCAATACATCATTTTCTGTTTGAGGAATTCACTTATCTACAAATGTGGCATACTGAAAATAAAAACAGGATTCAGTTACTTTTTTACTGAATCTGTAATGTTACAGTAGGAAGGATTCCTTTCCAGCTACCAAATATAATTATTTATGAAGTCTCACACTTCAGCTTACTCATGTGCTCAACTTTACTCCCAAAAGTACAGTGACTTGCTGGTTCCTGTGTTTACAGGCTCAGATTTAAAGGAATAATAAAGGCATTCGTGTTGTTTGGTGAATGTGTTTCATTATGTGCTGTTGTTACTTTTACTCACAGGAAATCCCTCATGTTAGATACCCTTACAGTCACACTCAGGACCAGTTCACATGCCCTCCTGGCATGAACCAATGGAAGGGACTAACAGAAAGATCTTGGCAAATCACAAAGTCCTTTTCAAGCTCTTCAGGGACCAGACAGAAAATCTGCTCACTCACCCCCTCAGCCACATGCTGGGACACTTGCTCTGTCAAAGACAAGAATAATCTTGTACAGATACCCCTCTATCCCTGTAGAAATTAAACAAAATTATCTGAAACGGTGCAGCTGATGCAAAAGGACCTTGTATGAGGTTTCATTTC
Source organism: Lycocorax pyrrhopterus obiensis (assembly GCA_014706295.1). NCBI lineage: Eukaryota > Metazoa > Chordata > Aves > Passeriformes > Paradisaeidae > Lycocorax > Lycocorax pyrrhopterus. The sequence goes on from JACSVZ010000015.1 coordinate 11,183,458, forward strand.
CTCAGAATATACTTTCAAATAGAAGACCAAAGCAAACTATGCATTTCTGGCATTACTGCCCTAGGCCCAAAGCACATAAGCCAGTGATGATATGATGGCAAAACTTTACCCATACACAGCCAACTCAAAACTCTAAAATCTTATGCCCCCTGTGAGAAGATGCTGCAGAGAAACACTGTATCCTTTAGCCATCCTTTAATCACACTATCCTTCACTTCTGGTCTTAACAGGTATGACCTGCCACTCTACTCACTAAGTTTTCTTTGTCTCTGAACCTGAAAACTGCCATCCTTTCCTGACATGAGGATCAACTAACACACAGATCTTTGGGAAACTGTTAAGCCTCCTTCCATCTAATCTCCCACCTCTCTGCCAAACTGCAGATGCCTGTGCTGGGGTCTGTCTGGCTCACCTCGCTGCCCATCTCCAAGAGGGAAAGTTAATGCCCCTGGAACACCAATTCCACCACCTCTACATGGTGTTATTTTAGATTAATACAACTGCAGTTAGAAATGAAGAGTTCACTCCGCTGGATTTGTCTACTGCACATGTGAAATCAGAAATGCTCTACCCATTACCTACTGTTAATGTCATCTGTCTTAAAATGGTAATGAGCACTTAAAAAATCTCCAATCAATAAATTACTAGGGACTCCTAAGAAATAGACAAATAGCACCCACAGGATGCCCTTCCCCCATCTAGGAATATTTCCGGTATTTCTTGACATGTTTATTAAAAGCTGAATTTTTGGCAGATGTCCTAGTGTTGTACATATATTGTGGTAAACATGGAGTTACTTAGAAATTTATTTTAATTGTAACACAAATCAACAACTGCAATACTATACTAGCAGAATGACTAAAAACTCTATGTTAAGAAATGGTGACCACTTTAGTAGAGTGGACTTTAGTAGAGCAGATGACTCAGCAAAGAAGTGACTGTGGTAAAATTTGTGAAACTGAAGGATAACGGGATGTTATGTCTTGTATTCCTCTTTTCAGCCATTTGCTTCCTACCCCACTTCTGAACTAAAAACCAAGACAAAGTGAAAAGGCAGGGCTACAGGGAGACAAACCTACTGACTCTTTTGTTCTCTTTCCACAGGCCTTAGCCTTTTTTTGTCCAGACCAGAGACCCTGCTCCCTAATGACAAGAAGACACTCATGATGATCTTTGGAAAAGGAGACCATTACACAGCCCTTGTCCCACCAGTGAAAACATCTTAGTACCTTCCAGTCAAGGTACCTTTTCAGCTCCCCTTTCATCTTCAGCTGTCTGTACTTATGCATCTCATGTTTCCAGATACATGGAGTCTTGGTTTTGTTTATCCTTTGAGCCTACTTTTGTGAAGCCACACACAGAGTTTTGCACCTCTGACCAGGTTCTCCTAGTAAAACAGGTGAAATGATTTGCAGAATACAGATGTCAGTAATTTCTCAATGCTTTCTTCCCTTCTGCATGTGTCTGCTCCACCTCTGGAACACAAGTAATTCTAAAGGAAAATGAACTGAAGAACTCTGGTTTCCCACAGACTTATACTGAGGCTGATAACGAGCTGTAATTGAAACTTTTCTCATTACCAAGACATTTATAAGGTCTCTCAACCATGTGAATCACTGTTTAATAAGACGCAAGTTCATGTTACAGCCTTTGGGACATTTACAGGATCTCTCAGCCCTACCCAGCTGCCTGTTTTCATGAAATAACTTAATTATATTTGAGATAGATTTGGGTGAAACTGCCCAACAGCTTCAAAAGTTATTGGAGAAGTAAAGGAGACACAGCCAAGCATGATCGCATAAAGGCCTGTTTCCATAGAAACCAAGAGGAAAAACAGCCATACAATTTGTGAAAAATTTCATTTCAGAGTCACTTTAATTGAAATTTTAAAAATATCTGTCCATCTTTAAATCGCATGCCATAACACAAAGTGCGTTTCTCCTGCCTTATCCCATTCAGTTTCCTGTCTGCAGACCCCTGCCTTCATGTATCCTGCTCCCCTATATCCTGCAGGCACAAACACTACAATTCTTAAAGTCAGGATGTTGTTCTGCCTGTATGTTGTCAACCTCCACTTCGGATGGAAACCATTTTTTTAGGCAAGGCAAGTTTCCCACAAAGACATGCCAATTGCTACAATCCATTGCTAGCACACATGTGAGGCATATGACAGAACTAATTAAAGGGACAGCCCACAGGAGGAGCGAGCTACAGTATCACCTGCTGAACAGTGAATCCCACTGCTGGGGCTCTAGGGAAGCTCTGCAGGTTGGAGTGTGGGTCTTTGGCCACAAACGCCAAGTAGCAGAAGGCAACCTGTGCGAGGGTGGTGAACACCTGCTGGGTGACAGTCAGTAAATTTAATGGAGAGAACTGCCACTCCTCTGTCCTACCCTCTTCAGGTGTAGCACCCACCTGAGCCATCAGCTCCGGCCACAGCAACCCGCGTTAACAATAATGCCCGTGTCCAACTCAATAAACTGACTGAGACCTCCGAGTGGAGTGAAACCACTCTGCAAACGCCCGACACACCGAGATCCTCGAAGCAAACAGGTGTCGCTTGGTTTTGTAGCCACATCCCGAAGTTCGGCTGCCTTTGGTCCTTGCCGGCCGCGAGCAGAGCTCCTGGACCGCAGGACCCTGGTCCGCTCCGGCTCGGGCAGCTCCCCCAGCCCCCGCGGGCCAGCGACGCGGTGCCCCGGCACGGCTCCAAGCGCTGCCAATCCCCTGGCGGCTGCAGCGTGGGACGGTGCTGGGCAGTGTCCGGCCGGGGCGGGGGCAGCGCGGGCTCGGCCGGAGCGGGGCCGGTGCTGCGCAGTGTCCGGCCGGGGCGGGGGCGGTGCTGGGCAGTCTCCGGCCGGGGCGGGGGCGGTGCTGGGCAGTGTCCGGCAGGAGGGGGGGCGGTGCTGGGCAGTGTCCGGCCGGAGCGGGGGCGGTGTTGGGCAGTGTCCGGCAGGAGGGGGGGGGCGGTGCTGGGCAGTGTCCGGCCGGGGCGGGGGCGGTGCTGGGCAGTGTCCGGCCGGGGCGGGGGCAGCGCGGGCTCGGCCGGGGCAGCGCCATCGCTCTCCCGAGCGCCCTCTCCCGGCCGGGGCCGCGCTGGGGGGGCCGGGCGGGGGTCGTCGCTCTCCCTCCCGCCCGCCGGGCGCCCTCGCCCCCCCGCCCGGGCCGTTCTCCGCCTTCTGCCGGCCGTGCCAGGCAGCCTCTCTCTCGGCCTTCACTACCGGGTCAGGCGAGGCGGGAGCGGCGAAGCAGCGCCCGCCTCGCTCCGGCACCGACACCGACACCCCTCCTCCTCCTCCCCGCGCCGCGGCCGTCCCCTCCCTCCCGCTGCCTCCCTCCCGCCTCCCTCCTCCCTCCTGCCAGTTTCTCTACAACTAGTACATCCACGCGCAGGCAGGGTCCGGCCGCCGCGGCTGCCATGGATATCAGCTAAAGCCGGGAGGAGCGGGCACACAGGCGCTCCCCGACGCAGCTCGCAGCCCGCGGGGCCGCCGGCCGGCACAGCCGCGGCCGCTCCCGCCCGCCCCGAGCCTGCCCGGAGGAGCGCGGCTGCCCCGGGGAGGGGGCCAGAGAGGGAGGGAGGGAAGAGGCACAGACTGCAGGGAGGGAGTCGGGCAGAGCATCCCCACGGCAATGTCCAAGGGCTTGAAGAAGAAAAGCCACTGGACGAGCAGAGTCCACGAGATCGTGATCGTGAGGAACCCGGAGGGACAGCTGGGCTTCGAGCTGAAGGGGGGCGCCGAGAACGGGCAGTTCCCCTACCTGGGGGAAGTGAAGCCCGGCAAGGTGGCCTATGAGGGCGGCAGCAAGTTGGTGCCGGAGGAGCTGCTGCTGGAGGTGAACGAGACCCCCGTGGCCGGGCTCACCATCAGGGATGTGCTGGCCGTGATCAAGCACTGCAAGGACCCCATCCGCCTCAAGTGCGTCAAGCAAGGTAAGGCGGGCACGGGCCCCCCTCTCTGCCCACCCCCTGGGGGCCGGGGCAGGTCTGGGGGAGCGGAGGGGGAGCAACTTTGTTGCTGCAGTTTGACTTTCCCCCTCCCCGCCGGAGCCGCCCCCTCCCCGGCGGCGGGGGGAGGATGCGAGCGGCGCTGCGCGGTACCCGCAGCCGGGCGAATTAAATGTGCGTCAGTGACAGCGCTTCGCCATGCCGGGGGGGGCCGGGCGGGCGGCGGCGGCAGCACCCCCTGCAGCCCCAGGCTCACGGGGACGGGTCCCCACCCCACCCGGCCCACCGGCCCCGGCCGCCCCTCCGGCTGCTGCTGCTGCTGCCGCCGGCGCTGCCGGGGGGCCGGAGCGGCGGCCGGGGCGGGCTGCGGAGCGGGGCTTGCCCTTGGCTTCGCCTCGCTCCGGGCGCCTTGGCGTGGGGACAGGGGCAGCCGCCGCCCGCCGGGCCCCTGGTGGCGCCCGGGGTGGTTTTAGCATCTCTTTAAGTGTCATTAGCGGAAAAGTCATTCATTTGATCCCTGGTGAAAACGATCGCTAATCCCAGGGAACGGGAGCTCAGAGCAAGTGAGAGGACAAGGCAGAAAGAAACTTTTGGGAGAGAACGGTATACTCTTGCCTCGCCTCTGTTTCTCTTATTTATTTTGAAGTACTATAATAGGTTAATGCGTTTCCAGGGAAGTCAATAGAGAAGAGACGCCACAGATGCTGTTTACATGTTTGTTTCTGTCGTCTTTAAACTGTGTTGAGTTGGGCTCTCTGCAGCTGAACGCTTGTGAGGAGGTTTCTGCTAGCCCAGCAGCATTTCTGGAGCACAGGAGCTGCTCTGGGAACCGAGTCTGTAGGTGCTCCTTGGCTATGGGTGGTGCAGCGGCTGTAGGCGTATCGCTGAAGTACGCATTCCAGCCGGGCAGTGAGCCCAGCCATTGAAAACTTGGGAATTTCTGCGGTGGGAAGTTTTTAGATACCATGCATCGGAGGCGCTTGTGCTCTGCAAGTATAGCCATCAGCCTGTGCTCAGAGGACACAGAGGAGAATCTCTCTGACATTGGGTATAATTTGGCAATTTTACTTCCTCTTTGTAATTGACGGTTTATTGTTTAAAATACAATTTGTGATACTTCTGAATGCTTGAAGAATATGCTAATTATTACTTTATCCAAACATGACAAAAACAGTAGAAAGAATCTGATTTCCACTCAGGCCTTCGGAATGTACTTTATGATATGTTCAGTTATCTCCAGGAGGTCAAACCTCTAAATACAGATATGATCTGGGATTGTTTTATTTGTCCTTATGGGTAAGTTGTGCAATATGCTGTAGATCATATCTTGACAGTCAGGCTATGCAGGGAGACTCAGTAGTTCATGTGATAAGTGAAGATTAAAAATGAGTTTAATGGATTCTGTCTTGGCAGTATAGTGTCATCTCTGGTCACCTGAACTCCAGGAAACCTGCTCTGTACTTTCCTCTTTTTATTGGAGTGATCTTACTGTGACGGGATTCAAAAAGAAGCAGCAGTTGAAGTGTCAAGAAGATAAGGGAAGATTGTCTGTAATCCAATTTTTTTTTTTTTTTCAGAAATCCTATAGCTTCTTTAAAGCAGGGCAAATTTAAGGTTACTTTGAGTTTCTGTGTGAAACAGTCTCTGTCCTATCGCTTCACTGTTTTTCTAATATTTCTCTTTAAGTCAAAGCAACCACTAGTGATTCATTAATGTGTACACCCTTAGTAAATTACCTGTCATATATGAATTAGGGACATTAGTCAGGCTTTTAGTCTGTGAATTACCACAAGTTTCTTCATGAGACATAAAGGATAAATTCTGAATTCTACCTAATTCTGTGTGTCTATACCTGTATCTATACATATCTGAGGAGTTTCAGTTCCATATGTTAACTCACTACAGTTTTAATGCAAGTTCTCAAAGCACTGGCCACATGACTGTGTGTTTGGAAATGACAGTTCAGCACAGATTCTTGGACTGAGAATGACTTCCTGGCTGGAATGATCTTTCATGTGCTCCAGCATCCTTTACGCCAAAGAGAGAAGCCTTCTGGATCCAACTTCCTATTAGGAAAAAAAAAAAAAAGGTTTGTGCATTTTACTACCTGACTCCTCCTTCAAGTGTAAGCCAGTGTAGTCCCTGCACCCCTCAGTGACAAAGCACAGGCAGCCACGTTACAGCAATATTGCTGTTCCCTAACAGTGCTCTGCAGCAGTGTGTAGGAGAGAAAAGGCTGAGCAATAAAATCTTTATATGTTTTTATAACTTTTGTACTCCTTTTAATTATGAAGCACCTTTAGTGTGCTGGAACAAGGTTAATGACTCCATTATCATTGTTTCCGCATAATTTATCAATGATATCTCTGTCAATTAGAATAGCATGACCTTGAATGCACCATGTGACTGTAGCTGCTTCTTCAGTGCTGCCTAGGAATGAAGTCAGAGAGAGAAATGTGGAGGTAGGACACGACTATTTATAATGTGATCCTTAAGAGACTGTGAGTATTTCTCTTGTTTGAAAGTTTTGACAATTCAGCAGTGAAAATTCACTTGTAGATGAAATCAGGGAATGGCTAATTCAAGAATTAGCTGTTTTGAAGTACAGAAAGTAAAGGTGCTTTCATGATTCTTCATTATGTTATGTTTGATTAAACACCCCTCTTTCCAAAATAATAAAATACTTCATCATTTATCACATTACGAAGTGAAATACTTCTTTTGAAAAGTCGGATGGAATATTGCTGTTTTATGTTAGCTAAACATCTTGAGTTATAAAAACCCCAAACATATAATGTAGGAGTTGCTGCATATCATGAGGAGGAGTAAACTTCATGAGAAGCTGATTTGCAGTTCCATGATATGATTCAACATGAGTTCTTCTAGGTGTGACACCTAATAAATAGGGTTTTAATGCAGGAAATTATGCCTGGGTTTGCATAGGGAGAAAAGACTGTAAGAATTATTATTATTATTATTACTACTATTATTATTAGTATTAAATCTTAATTGTAAGAGTTCACAAAGAAGTATTCCTTGGAGACTATTTCCTGTTTGGGTTTTTTTTTGTTAGATTTTTTTTTGTGAGCCACTTATTGTGCTACTGTTGGCAGAATCACAGAGAATCTCTAGAAACACATGGGATGAAATCTTGGCTCAGATGAAGTCAAAGGCAAAGCTGTCCTTGACATCAGATAAAGAAGGCAGGGTTTCCTCTGCAAAGCCCCATGCTTTTTTGAGTATATACCCTTCCAATGAGAGAATTGTATACAGCAGTTATATTAGTTGGGTGTATTGCAAATGTACATTCTGACCTTCTGCTCTCTCGGGTGAGGAGAAGAGCCTTGTACTGTTTCTTAAAGAAATACTTCTGGATTTCGAATGTGTTTGTTTTTACATGTGGAACAGTCTGGATTAAGTGCTGTCTTCTTCCCACACACGTACAGATGCGTAGTTGTAAAAGTAGCAGTGTGTTAAGGAAAGGCATCTTAATTTGGATAAGTAATCACATGGGGAAGAGTCATATGGGGAGCAGTGTTGCCTCCAGTTCCATTCTCTGTTCGTCAGTGCTGTCTCAGATCCACAGTAATTCCCATCAGTGGGTGACACAGGTCTGTGCTGTGCACAGACACTCCTTGAAGGGTTGCAGGAACAGCCCACTCGGTTGTACTGCATAAACCAGGATCTTTATTCTTTACATGAACTTCCACAGATGCCCTCAGCAGAATCCCAATGAACAGTCTGAAAACATGGATTTCAGAACTCAGGAGCATTGCAACAGATTTTGTCCTGGAGCTCCTGCCTGATGCGTCTCTTTCTCAAGGAAAATGGTTTGGATGTATTAAGTAGCCAGGTGATCTGACCAACTGACCATTTTAATTTATTTTTAGAAGTATTTAGTGGTATGACTACATGAAATATGAATAACACTGACACTTTATATGGACACTGTCTAATGTGTCTTATCTGACTCTAAATACTCAGACTTTAAGTGTCAACCCCTAATTCTTTGGCTCCTTATGCAAAAAAGACATTTAGTACACATAATGTAAGGAGGAACTAAAAACCTGTTTAATTTTCTCAGTCCAATAATTTGCTTAATAGTAACCATATGCTAGAATGTTTTGCTGACTAAAGATGGACTTGAGCGTATTTTCAAGTGCTTTCCCAGTCAGGAATGGGTCCTAATGGACCCTCATTAGGATGGATACAAGAGCAGCCAAGTTTGGGCAGACTGCATCCTCCACATCCTATTCCTGGTAGCCATGACTGTGGTTTCTCAGCAAAGACTAAAAGGACAGGATGGTACTGTCCCAGCACCCACTGATTTGTGGCTAAGGGGTTTAGTAGCCTTGTAGCATTTTTTCTTAATGGGTTCATCCATAAGCTTTGCAATTAAAACCTGGCTGAACTTTTAAAATTTCTTTAAAAGTCCATGACAAGCCTTTTGACAGAGAAATACAGGAATGTTGTGGTTTTCCTAAGTTTTGCCTGCACATGTAAATACCATGTTAGCTAGTAAAAATGTTAGCATTTTACTACAGACCTTTTTATACACATATTCCTATGTATAGTTATGTTTTTTAAAAATTTCTCTTGTTATTTAAGGTAGTAAATAATTCTCTTCTACATTCATTAAAACACTCTGTGCATATAAGTAGTCTTTTGGTGTTTTTTTTTATTCCTAGATATCACTGTATACTGTATTCCAAGATGGGAACGTTGGATATACTTATCGTCACAAGAAGAACACTATTTTGCAACAGAAAGCTGCATGATTTTCCAGAATAAAAAAAAATCACAAGGGTCTTGCAAAAACCAGACCCAAAGAACCCTGAAAACCTGCGTGGTTGTACTTTTCTCTGTCGTTTTTGCATTGATAGTATTTAAAAATGAACTGTACCTCAGACCTACTCCTTTTTCCTAATTTGTGCTCCTTAGGATTTTACTAACTCCTAGAATTAAATTCAGAGTTCTTTTTTTACCATTACTTTATGTTATTCTTATGCCTGTCCATCTTAATTTAAAGACCATTGAAGCTGACTTCTGACTCATGTAGCTTGTGATTTATTCTTCAGCTCCTCCAGAGAGCTTGTGATGTTTCATGTCAGGGACTCTGTGTTCACTGGCAGCAGAATTATATTCATCAGTCTTTTTTCTTCCCTGAGAATTACAAATGTGCCATTAAAGGATGGGGCCATGATTTTGTTAGTGCATCATTTCCTTGAAGAAATTAAATAATTGAGAGTGCTCTGCTTAGTTCTGTTTAGTCACATAAGGTAAAGTTAATTTCACAGTAACACTTGTCCATCTGTTGATACTGTTGACATCAAAGGAAAGTACTGGTGTGAGGGGGTAGAATTGGGTCTGACTTCCTTTATGCATCCTAAAACCTCACCTGCATTAATTCAGCATTTCATGAAAGATACAGATTCTGAGCTTTTGCTTTCAGTGTTCTTGATCTCCTCCTTGCTCCTTATAGAAGAGGAGCTCCTTTCATGACATGAAAGATTCTATAAATTATTCATCTACATATTTTGTTTACAGGAAGTGGTGTATACATGGAAAAAGTACTCCTTCAGAGGGATTTATGGGAGGAGGTGGTCACAACTGTGATTTAGAAAGGGTGATGGAGAGGAAAGTGCTGCAGTAGTTGTAGAGGCAGATGTTTCTTGTTCTTCTCTTCCTCATGGTGCTGTAAACAAATAAAAAAAAAAAGGATTTTTTTTTTTTTTTTACTGGGGAGCATCAAGGCAAAGTTCAAAGAACATAGTGATATTCCCTGACTGTGGTAGCATTCTGGAAGTCATTTTTTTCTTACATACCTAGGTGTTTATAAATATAAGACTATACGTATACATTTGTATAATTTTGGGGGTTTTTGAGACTGGTAGGACTTTTCATTTGTAGCTTGAGATTGTGTAAGAATTCGTATAGTACTGCTATACAAGTATTGCTACAGTACTACTCTAGAATATTTTTCATTCAAGTTTTGGTGCAAATATATATCTGATAGTTAAAATGAACCCGTTCAGTCTGGTGGCCAAGCAATGTACTGAATAGTGCATGGTTCTGCAGTAGGAAATCAAAGAATCATAAACTTTAGAATAAGATTGACTAGATGCCTATCCAAGTAGGTGCAGTCTAGAGCACAGAGTTGGAAGGTATTGATTTCAGTAACAAAGTGCTTGTCATTGAGTTTTGTTGCTGAATGCCGTTGCAATGCTGGCCTTAACTGAATTTTCTAAAACCACAGGGGCTGTGATCACAACAGTATCTCTTCAGCACACCTAATTTGTTACAAATCAGCTTTTCTTCAACCTCATAGAAATCTATCCAGTAAGAAGGTGTCATAGTTTTCTAGCCATTTGTTTAGATTTCTAACTGTAGGCTGAAACTACCCAATGGAAAGTGGAATGGCGGGCAGAAGCAAGAGAAAAGGAAGAGATACTTAAGGGGTTTAACAAAAATTATTTAGCGTTCATAAACTGGACAAAAATCCTCTTTTGTAAATGATAATCTCAAAAAGAGTACTTGTGGTTTGAATGTTCTTTTAATGCTAACCTAAAATCTCTTATTTATTCAAACCTGGTATCCACAATTTGGAGTCTTCATTACAAGCTGAGCTGAAAGAAAGCTGTTGTTTGTGTGTATCTGCCATGTATTTATCATTTTTACATTATTCTTGAACTCTTAGTCAGTACCTTCAGATTTCTAGAATCCAGAAAGCTTAATCAAAAGGTAGCTTGCTGTCAACACAGCACTACCAGGTGTCTTCTCGTTCATACATACATTATGATTAGCAATATATGAATAATGCTGTTTTGCTCTGCTTATCAGCTTCAGTTGTTTCTCCTGCATGTCTTTGATTATTTCCACAATGCATGAATTTGAGACAAAGGAACGTAAGACGAGGAACAAAACTGAGAAAGTAAAATTGTGTGAAAGTCCCAGGAAAAAAATGCAGAGATTATTGAAGTACAACATTACTGGTTTTAGAATTTACATGTTCTGTCATATTCAAGAGAACAGCCCTGTGCCTCCAGCACAGGAAAAATCAGCATAAGGAACATGTGTTTCCTAGGTCTGTCTTAGTTTCTCAAAACATGTTGAAATCATAGAATCATTTAGTTTGGAAAAGACCTTTCAGATCATTGACTCCAACCGTTAAGCCAGCACTGCCAAGTCCACCATTAAACTGTAACCCTCAGTGCCACATCTCCAGGGTTGGGTGGCTCAACCATTTCCCTGGGCAGCTTGTTCCAATGTTTGCAATGCTTTCAGAGCAGAAATTTTTCCTAATATCCAATCTAAACCTCCCTTGTGCAACTTGAGACCATTTCTTCTTGTCCTGTTACTTGTTACTTGGGAGAAGAGGCCAACCCCCACCTGGTTACACCTCCTTTCAGGCGGTTGTAGAGAGTGATAAGGTCTCCCCTAAGCCTCCTTTTCTCCAGGCTGACCACCCCAGCTCCCTCAGCTGCTCCTCATCAGACTTGTGCTGCAGACCCTTCCCTCCATTGCCCTTCTCTGGACATGCTCCAGCATCTCAATGTCAGTCTTGTAGTGAGAGTCCCAGAACTGAAAACACATTGATAGAGATACTAAGCAGGCCTGGCCCCAGTACTGGGCCCTGAGGGACCCCACTGGTGACTGTCCACCAGCGGGATGTAGCTCCATTCCCCCCACTCTCTAGGCCCAGCCATCCAGTCAGTTTTATACACAGTGAATGGTGCACCAGTCCAAGCTATGACCAACTGGTTTCTCCAGAAGAATGCTGGTCTAAAGCTGTCCATCTAAAATATGTATGAGTAACTCTTTCTGAAGGAAAAAATAGCGTTCCTGCTTCTTCAGCTGAAAGCATGAGTTATGCATCTGTGTTTCTGTCCCAAGTTCTCATGAAATTAGGGTGAAACAACGGTGCTGCCTGAGAAGTGGGGGAGAAACACATACTTGTGTAGGATGATTTTCATATGTGTACGTGACATTCCTCCAAAAAAAGAGATTTACCAGGTAGTGTTTAGTTACGGACAGAACTGCAGCACCTTGGCCTCCCTGGCTCTATTTCTGCATCTTTCTTTGGTACTGAAACCGTCGTGGTGTCATGGACCTTCAGAGGTAGTGCAGGACGATAAACACTAAAGCACTACTGCACCTTTCTTTTCAGACCTCCCACCTTGGGAAGCAAGGGCAGCAGTTCAGGTATTCAACACCTTGTGAAAATAGAATTAAAAAACCAAATGTGCATGTGTCTTATGGTTTTCAGACAAGACAAATTCGCTGCCACATCCATGGATGAAAGAATGCCTTTCTATATACATTTCTATATAATATTTTTGTTACTTTCTTGAGCCATCCTTGGTTCAGATCAGTGTACTTCATGGAAGTCCCCCATACACGTTTTCTTCTTTGCAAACCATCTGCCACCAATGTCCTTCCTTCTTGCCTGCTCCACACCTTTTGTGCTACTGAAGCATCTTCCTGTGTCGCTGGAATTCATCTTGAACCTTTCAAGTAGGGCATCTTTCAGGTCTGGCATTAGCACCAACTAGTTTATTCTGCCAGTAAGATATTTGTACCCTCTGTGCTTTCACTTCAGAAAGCATGCAGAAACTTGTTGTCAAAACATGCATGTTTTGACACAGAATTCTGGCATTCCATGATTCCAGATCATGCCTGTTCTGATGGAAGAAAGCCCGGTGTAACAATCTCCCATTGTCCCTGGTCTGGGAGATACGTGACACAGCCTTGACAACATATGGTAGTCTCTATAGCCAGTGATGGCAGTCATTTAATTGAATTATCCAGAATTATTAAATTGTTCACAGAGTTCCCAGATTACTACACTGGGGTTTTTCTTTGACAGTCTGTTAGCTCAGACACTGAGGACAAAATTGAGATCGCTCACTCTCTGCAGAGTCATAGGGTGTTTGTTTTGAAAAACTCAGAAGAAATATTGTGTCCTCAGTGTGCAGGAAAAAAAAAAGGAAAAAAAACCCTAGAAATAGACTTCATCATTACAAGTAGTGCTCATAGATTCACTATACATAGCAGAACAGTGGAAACTAGTGGTAGAATATAATGAGCAAAATTTTCTACACCATGTCAGCAAGTACATTGTGTAGCTCTGTTAATGTAACATTAGTATTCCAGAGTGGAAATCCTTCCTGCAAACAGGTACAAGTCATCTTTTACTACTTATCTATTTAATAATATCTTTGTATCTCACATTGTCCTTGCATTTGTCAAAATGAAATGTGCAATATGGTTTTTTAAATTGCACATTTTAAGGTTCTTTTTTTAACACAAAATTAAAAAAAAAGTTCCAGCTTTGTTTCCTTCATGCCAATCATGAATTATTCTGCATATTTTTGATATAAATATTGCCATTTCATAAAGCAAGACCTAACCTGTACTACAGAAGCTGAAAGGAAACAAATTGGGGCATCTGTCTCACTCCAGAACATCCATTTCACATGTAAGTTCTTATAACACACACATTTTTTTCTACTTTGACTAAAACTGATGAACGGTCCTATTTGTACCCCATATGAGTTATACTGAATAGTTTCTATCGTGTTACATTCACACAGCTGATTCTTTAACTAGTTTGAAATGGAATGGCTGTGTTCGTTTCTGTTACTCCCTTACTAAGTCCTTCTTTGTGCTAAATCTGCATTAATAAATGTCACATAAGCCTCTCGCATGCTTCCAAAATGGTATGTTAGTATAAACAAGTATTAATCCCATTAAATTTTAATTCTCTGTCCTTGGTTTTTTTAATAGGAACAGCATTTCATATTTCAAAGTGTTGCAGAGTCCTGTTGCAAGCTTAAAAAGCTAAAAGGTCATGTAGGTGCTCCTATCATGGAAATTAAATCCTTGTGAAGTGGGAAAGGGAGCAGCTGCTTAACTCTTGTATCAGACTGACGGAGGAGCTGAACACTTCTTCAGATTAAACTATTGAGTGCTTTGTTTAGGTAAAATGTAATTACCCCCCAAATTCCCTGTTCAGCCACTACACTACTCATTTGGAAAACTCCTCGAAGCTCAGGCCCACTGGGATGCCTGTTCTGCACTTGATGATATTAGGTGGTTTGCTCTTGACACCTCTTCATTTTATATATATATATATATATATATATATATATAGTAATTGTATAGTCATTGTTTTTTTTGGTGTTTCTGATTTCCCTTTGCATGTGGGTTTGTTATATCTGCCTGTTGTCTCGTGCGTGAAATCTGAAAATTCCTGGTGAGAGAAACTGCCTTTTTGTTGTAGCAGCTAGCATGACAATTTCAAGTTGGGAGTCTGTTGTTTCTATGGCAATGTAAGGAAGTATTCACATTAATTTCAGAGTCTAACATAATGAATTTCTTGGAATTAGTTGCTGGAAATATTCTGTATCATTTTAACATAGGATCTGTAACTCAAATTGATCATAATTCAGTCTTGGTGATAGAAGCTTTAAAGTAGATAAAAGTTGAGCAATATTTCTGGATTTAAGAGACTACAATAGTTATTACTAATGTGGGGCTTCTGTTATTGACAGTGCTGGTCTTGTCTCATGGTTTTTCTGTTATAGCTACTGCTAGTGAAGCCTATTCACAATATCTTTGTTATACTGTGTACAGAGAATACATTTCCTGAAGAACTTGGTTTTTCATTTTATCTGCTTGATTACATGTGGAAGAACATTTCTGCCCTGTAAACGTGTAGAAGAATTACTGGAATTTCTGATAAGCCAGTAAAAAGAGCTTTTTCAACACTCACTCCATTTGGTCATTTTCCAGTAAAAATAGCATAAAATATTTCAGGAAAAGAATCCATCACATTACTGGAGGTTTTGTTAAGAAAATAAAGTAAAATCAAGATGTTTGGTTTGCTTAATTAAAAGTCAGTAATTGAAATATCAATTAAAAAGTCTTCTGGATTCATATTTATGTTGAGTTTTTATGTTAAGCCTGTGATACTTATGTAGTAAAATAGTCTTCAGAAGAGCTGAACCCATAAAACTTAAAAATGCCTCTTTTAAATATGTGTGAAATATTGTATGGGTTTGTGTACAGTTAATCTGACTTGCAGAAGTGTAACAGCTGCTTTGCCTTGGTAGGAATTCATGTCTGTGCCTGTGCTTTAAGGGTAGTGAAATTAATGTTTCTGAGTGTAGAAGTCAGAGAAGCTGAAGATTTTTTTTTTCCTTCGTATCTGAGAAAGCACCTCCTGCATGTGACTAGAGCAGTACCAGTTCTAGAAAAGTAGCAAATCCAATTGGGACCCAAGTAGTGTTCTTTTGGGTCAATATTAAGAAGATTTCTGGTAAGTAGTAAGCAACTTTCTCACCAATTGCTGTAGGAACAGGTTGCATGAGCTGCAGAATTCCTCCCTCTGTATCTGTACATTGCTGGCCAGCTACTGAGGGTGCTGCTGCTGGGAAAGAGATTTGCAGCTGGGACAGTAAACAGAAGCGCTCATTTGTATCCCTTTAGACATTAATATTGCCCTTGTTATTAGACTATCTGAATAGCTTCCAGATTCTAAAAATCATTTACAAAAAAACCCCAAATTTATTCAGAGTCCCCCGACAGGGAGTTATTCTTGATGTCCTCAGCTACCTCTGTGAATTTCAGTGTGAGGAGAGAAGCTGGGACTGAGTAAAACTTCCTTCCCTCTTTAGTCTCCTGACCTAGGCTATGAGATAGAGTTCTTAGAAACCCTTGGGAAATTGCTGAGTTTCACAATCAATGATTTTTGTCCTCTCTGCTGTCTTTTTAAGGTTTTGTTTGTTTTTCTTTTTTTAAATGTTATTTAAAACCTGTCTAGCTTTTCAGGAAGAAAGGGTCTTTCTAAATATGTATAGTTTACCCACAGAACTGGTACTGTATTTCTACAATGTAATTGCTTAGTTTTTTTCCTTTCATTCTTTAAAAAATTAGTCTCTTACAACATGAATGTTGTTGTTAGCCTATCAAGCCAACTGGAATGAGATCCCATGGTGACAGGTACTACAAGCTGGCAGTGAAAAACAGTTGCTGCCCCAAAGGGTTTATAAAGGGTAATTAGACACAGAGGATAGGTAGGAAGAGACAGAACCGCACGGTGGTGAAATGACTTGCCAAAAATCTCAGATCAATCAATAACAGAGTGGAGAACACTGCAATGTAATTTAAAAGTCTATGCAAGCAGTACTGCGTCCAAGTAAAGGCACACAAACCACAAAAAACCCCTCTCCTGTTCAATGAGGGTTTCTACTGATTGCTTGAGTAAAACATTTTTGTAGGTATTTATTTTATATTCCATGACAAATCCCACGTAAAGCAAAAGCTTTGTTAATAACAAAGAAGCACCAGCATGCAAAGGTATCTGCAGGTGAGAGAGTGTGATGGAGTGTTTACTCCTAAAATGAAATGTATTTCAGAAATATACTGGAAGTGGTAAAATGTACGAAACCAAAGTAATATACATTTATGTGTTTTAATGAGATATTTATGTTTGTTTGCAGTGCTAATTGGACAAGTAGGTACATCAGTCACACTGTATGAGAAATTTATTAAAATTCTTTTGGCCTGTTAAAGCCACTGTTTGACAAGTAACAAATTGTAAGTAATTTGTGTGGGGTTTCTTTTGGGGTGTTTATTCCTCCACCCACCCCCTTTGTCTTTTTGTTTCAAAACCTTTTGGAAATAGGAGAAATCCTAAGAAAAGGTTACCTTAGACGAAGTTTGGTTTGCTGAGCAACACATACAAAATACTAATACTAAGAACCCAGTGTGAGCCTCTAAATTTTCACTGTGGTGGGGGAATTCAGATTGGCTTCCCTGGATGATGGCTCCTTTCAGAGCCCTGGTGTTGCCACCTTTTGATCCAGAGTAGGTGGGGTTATTGATAGAATCTTAGGTTTAGTCAGACTTGATGAATGAGGAATTGTGGAGAAGTGAGCCTGTCCTGATGTTACGAGGACACCCGGTGATCCCAGGCAGGGCTCTGTTGTTGCTGTGTCAGCTGTGGTTACACCAAAGGTTTGCTTTGTGTTTCTGTGCTTCTGTCCCTCTGTGAAGAGCTGTTGGTGCCTCTTTGTGCTTTCACCTCCTCTTGGCATCGATTTCTCGTTTCTCACTGGAAACTCTTTGCTCCCACTCCCCTTGGAGAGGCTGGTACAAAGGAATGTGTTGCCAGCTCTGCCAGAGTAGGTTTCACTATCTAGAAGTTCTCCTCTTTAAGTGCTTGTGGCTGGTGTGGAGTTAAAGCAGTGATAAGTGAGAGGTCAGGGTAGGATTTAGCCTTGCACAAGCGAGGCTGCTTAGGTCTTACTGAATCCACCCTTTGTTTTCAGGAGAAAGGAGTTGCATAACATTAAGATGACATCTAGCTGAGGTTCTGCAATCCTTCTTTTAATCCCCTTCTATGTACCACAGTACTTCTAGATCCTTTAAATAGAGCTGGCACAAGCCAATGCAGCACGTTCCTGTTTTTTTCTGTTGAAGCACTCGTGTCCTTTTGACAGCCATGCGGTCCTGTTCAATGTGCAGCACCCGTTTTTATACAGTTAGTCTGACAGGACTTCGGTCTTGAAGTTGATCATGAATACACTGTTGCCTTGTTCACATTATTAATCCATCAGGCTTTTTACAGGTGCAGTCATTGGTAGGTCTGAGGACAAAGGAAACCCTGAAAAGCTGATGTCTGCAACTGGTGAATGAGGGCAGCTGGTTCACAGTGCAAGATGAAACTGCTGAACAATTTGGTGCAGAAAATGTATAATGTTCTGCATGGCCAATATCACCAGGAAATAGGGGAGATAAGCTCAGGCTCCAGATTTTGGAGCCAACTGATTCCAGTTTGACTCAGACTTACCAGTCCATACTCCTATGAAGCAAAGGTCCAAGCAGTACTGATGGAACAGCACTGGCATCATTCCCCTCCCTGGACCAGGTGTCCTGAATTCAGCCAGTGATCAGGCTGTTCAGGCATGCCAGGTGTCCTCACAGCAGAAGGTAGAAACACCTGTGTTTAAAGGGTGCTGGGTCATTCTGCACTGGTGAATACTCATTTTTTTTTTTTCTTATGCTTCTGTGTGTGTCTCCCACTGTCCTCAGAAGGATGGGACAGCTGAAGCTGCACGGAGTGCTGTGCCCAACCGCATTCCAAAATAGATGCTGGAGTAGTGCATAGCTATCTGGGTGAGAGGGACCCTGAGCTTGCCTTCTGGGAATGTTGTGTGGGGCACCACAAAGCTGTCACTGAAGACACACTTTCAAGCAGGTGACCTGGATGGGCTCCAGTCTGACTCTCAGAGCAGGTCTGTACAGTAATGTCCTTAGTGCAGGACTACACTTGGGTGTAAATTCCTCAAATAATGTTTGAGAGATTTCCTTCTTTCTCCTCCATTTTATATTTTAAAAGCACAAAACAAAACCAAATGTCAACGCTTCAATTTTTTTTTTTTAAGCTGAATCCTTGTTTTCTGACCAGTCTTTCTCAGCTTAGTTTTATCTGTTTTACTCAAGAGCAAATGCTTCCTGCTGCTTTGCCTGGCCACAAGTTACGCACACTGAGAAGTGTCCTATCCACTCAATCACCAACTAGTTGCAGCTTTCCACTTGCTGTTTGGAAGCCTTTCTGGCAAGAAATGACCCCATCACATCATGTTTATCTTCTAAGATCTGATGGATCACAGAACTAGCATGGCATTGCTCTGAATCAAAAGTTTATGCACATGTTTATTCATGTTTTGCCTGAAAACAGTATTATGTGTCACTGCTAAGAAGCGATTTCTGATCAAATCCAGGAGCAACCAGGCCTCTGTGTGTCTATAGCCTTTTTAATTTTTTTTCCCCCTCTAGCTGGTAGCTACAGATAACTGCTGTCTCTTGAAAACATCCTGCAGTTAAGGAGGGTGAACCTGCAGAGTGTGATTTACACAGGAGTTTTTCAGAAGGGCAGCAGAATAGAGAGGGGGGAAAAGCCCAGAGCAAGATGTCTCACCCAGACTGGCAAGTCAACAATCCCTCTCTATATTTTAGATTTTTTTTAATATATATTTTTTTCTGTTACAAAGAGTATATTCATTGAACTTGAAGTAATTATTTTGAAAATCAAATGGTTAAATTTTATTATAATGTATAAATGACTTTACAAAGATCAGATTTTTTTTTCTGACCCTGTTTTTTTCCTTTATTACCATAACCAGCACTGCAAAGGCTGTGTGTTCAGCCTTTGAATTGTGTGTAAAAAATATATCTTCAATAGCAAATGGAACCTGTAGTAGAGAGGCTCCATCTTTAACGCCTAAAGGTATTTTACACTTAGAGGGTTTTGTATAAAAAACAAAGAAATCCCTGGAGAGGAATTTTTTGCAAGAGCATGTAGTGATAGGACAAGGAATAAAAGCTTCAAACTGAAAGAAGGTAGGTTTAGATTAGAAATTAGGAAGTAATTACTTACTGTGAGGGTGGCAAGGTGCTGGCACAGGTTGCCCAGAGAAGCTGTGGGTGCTCCATTCCTGGAAGTGTTCAAGGCCAAATTTCGTGGGTCTCAGAGCAACCTGGTCTAGTGAAATGTGTCCCTGCCCATGGCAGGGGATTGAAATCCCTGCCAAGGTGATCTTTGTTATGATTAGCAGTATTATAGGTCATAAAACTTTAAAATTTGGCTTTGAGGGGCTAGAAACTGCAGATTTCTCAGAGAACATAAATTGCAGGTGTTCTGTAGCTTTCAGTGTGAGGTGCACATTTCTTACAATCTCTGAGCCAAATGGAACTGCCCATGCTGAGCAAGCCAGCAACTGGCCCAGCTGGAAGTGGCTGTCATCCCCCTAAATGCTTCTCAAGCCTGCTGGAGCCTGCTCCTGCTTCCCTGAGGAGCAGCCTGTTTCCAGTGCCATCCCAGCACAAACAACAGCTTCTGACTGCCCCAGCCCAGGAATGGTCATAACTACTTCCACCTGGGTTTTTTCATTTGTCAGCTTTGAGATCTTCCTTCAGCTCATTTTCTTCTGAAAAAAGTTCATCTGTTAACAATCAGCCAGGCGTCATGTTTGCTTGCAAAACACCTGCAACAACACATAATTTCTGCTTTGCTTATGTCAAACAAGAGAGCCAAGAATTACATGCCCATGCTGATTTATACTATACTATTTCAAATTATGTTGGAAATGCATGAATTTCATGTGTCCTGCTGAGCTTTGCTTTATTTTCACTTGCCAGTATCAACTACTCAGGGAAATTTCGTATCAGTTTTATCAAGTTCACAGTACAGCGTGGAATATTTTGTATTTCTCTTACAGGAGACTTGCCAATCAACTGTTAGCTGGTACTGCATTTTTGTGTGCTGGAGCTGTGTTTTAAAGTTTTATAATTGAGTTTTGATTACTAAAGCTGTCTGTAAGCAATGCCTTTAATTTGTTTCTGTTGTAGAACTGTTTATGAAACCAGGAAATTTCCAATTGTCTTTGTTTTTCAGAGATGATTGCAAAGTATTTCTGTAATTGTTTCCTATACATACAAAGAGTAAGCTGGCCAGCAAAGAATCACACAGAATCACTAGGGTGGAAGAGACCTTCAACATCACCGAGTCCAACCCATGCCCTAACACCACCTCAACTAAATCATGGCACTGAGTGCCACATCCAATCTTTTATTAAAAGTGGGGGAAGGGAGGAAAAAGGTAGGAGTGGAAGGCAGCTGAGTAATTCCATCCCATCCAGTTGCCTAAGAGGCTACAAAGATTTGTCAGTCTGTTGTGCTGATGCTACGGCCTGAGAACTTCCATCTTTTCAGATGACGTATCCTTGCATAGGATACGTCAGTTGTTTCTTTAAGGAAGACAGCATCCAATTAAGAGCTGGGAAGTTTCACTGGGAGCTGGAGCTGTCCTGCCTTTGGAGCCCTGGCCGTGATGTGCAGGAAGGACTGTCCTACAGCTTAACCTGGGATGTGGAAGAGGCCTGGACCTGGTGCCCTGTCTCTGACTACAAGAGTAGAGAAGGGAGAGAGGTTGTTCTCCCCAGTGAGTGATTCCAGGCCCTTGTGCTTATTGGAAACGATGGGAGACCAAGGGAGTTGTGCTTTTAGCTGGGCTTTGTGCATGGGGCAGAAGCCAGTGCCCTTGGCAGGCTCCTCCCCAGTGCCTTGTGAGCCAGAATCCCCATGCAGACATCAAGTGGAAAAGTCTCAATGCAACAGATCGTTAGAGCTGTTTGTTGTCCTTCATTGTACAATTTAGATCAACAGAGGAAATGAATGTACTTGGTCTGAAAAAATTCTATGTATAAAAATTTTTATGAATGTGTATAACAAGAACCTTTGGAAAAGCTGCATGTTTAATGCATAAGCAGTTAAGTTACAGTAGCATTAAGAATTTGATTTAAACCAACTGAATCAAGGATTTCCAATAAAACCAAAAATCTGTCTTTTCCTCCAAATTTTGTTAAGCATGTTGTGTATGTAAAATATCCTCTCTATATGACTGTTTTCATGGACATGCTTTTTTCATTTTATTAGTGGAAGAGGTTCAGTTTTTCTGTACTACATTAAAGCAGATCCAGAGAAACTAACTGATCCTGTCTGTTTGAGTCCTTACTGGTATGTTGGAGGATGTTCAGCATCAACCAGATAAACACTCTTCTCTATCACAGTCTTTGATACTGTGATTTGATAGGAGTTATGTGCATAATCTCACTGTGTTTCAAACATCTTGGCTCTCTTGGCTCTTTTCATACGTCTACCCTGTGTTTTAAATATGTGTTTTATTATATAGCTCTAACACTGGAACACTCAATACATAGAATCATAGGAATGGTTTGGAAAAGACTGCCGAGATTATTGAGTCCAGCCTTTAACTGATTGCCACCTTGTCAACTAGGCCTCAGCACTAAGTGCCACATCCAGTGGTTTCTTGAATACCTCCAAGGACAATAACTCTGAAGTATTACATTGTTGCTATCATAGAATCATAGAATGGTTTGGGTTGGAAGCAACCCAAGAAAGATCATTTTGTTCCAGCCCCCCCTGCCATGAGCAGGGACACGTTTCACCAGACCAGGTTGCTGGAATCTCCATTCAACCTCATCTGGAACATTTCTAGGGATAGGGCATCCACAATTGTTTGGAGCAACCTGTTCCAGTGTCTCCAGGCTCCCTTTACCCTCACTGTAAAGAATTTCTTCTTAATATCTAATCTAAACCTATTCTCTTTTCTTTTGAAACCATTGCCCCTTGTCCTGTTGCTACATGCCCTTGTAGTCCTTTTCCTGGTGTCTTGTAGCCCTTTAGGTACTGAAAGGTGCTCCAAGGTCTCCCTGGAGCCTTCTGATCTCCAGTCTGAACAATCCCAACTCTCTCAGAGGTGCTCCAGACCACTGATCATCTTTGTGGCCCTTCTCTGGACTCGCTCCAGCAGGTCCATGTCCTTCTTATATTGGGGGCCCCAGAGCTGGACACAGCGCTGCAGGTGGGGTCTCACAAGAGTGGAGTAAAAGGGCGATTACCTCCCTTGACCTGTTGGTTGTGCTCCTTTTGATGCCACCCAGGATATGGTTGGCATGTTTGATGGCCTGCAGTGAGTGTGGCTCCTGAAGAACTCAGTATTGATAAAGATGCTATCTCAAGGAGTAAAGCAAAACTAACTGATAGACCAAATGAACAAATAAACCCCCAAATCATCAAAACAAAAAAACCCCAAACCCTAAGAAAAAGAGAGCAAACAGAAGGGAAATCAAAGTAAAAAACCAGAGCATTCAGAAGATGGTTTGTAGATGCCATAATTTAAAACCAGCATTGATCCATTTCAAGTGATGTGATGCTTCAAAAAAACAGCATACAGCTTGCAGCTGTTCTAGACTGAGGATATCTCTGCTGCAGTTCATCAGCCCCATGGACAGGGGAAGGGAACCAGGGTGCCACTGCTGGAGGTGTCAGAGAAGCTTGGAAGGGCCAGCAACTGCTGGGAGAGGGAGAGCAGCACCGGGGCCATCTGGGCCTTTGGTGGTGATGTCTGGGTAGCTGGAGAAAAGATTGGAGGTGGCTACAGCCACTTCTTGTCGTGCCATGACAGATCAGTGCCTCGCTTTTTGAGGGCTCTTGTAGTTATTTTTTTGCAGCTGAGCATGTGAAGAGTCTGTATAATAAAGTCATGACAAAAGAAGAGTGGTTTATATCTATGTCACTTGATACAGTGCTGAGATACAGTAATGTCATTATTGTGTTTGTTACCTGTTTTAAAGTGGCAAATCTATCAGTAGTTTCAGTATTGTGAAGTGTTTGACATGTGCAGTGGTGTAGATTTCACGATGTTTAAATAGATCAGGCAATGGGCAAGCACTCAGAGATCTGGGCTCTGTCTGATTCTCTAGAAACCTTAAATAAATTTCTCAGTCTCTCTGCCTTAGTTCCCCAATGATAATAAAATCACATAGATTATTAAACTAATAATAGGTCTGTTCCTCAGAAAGAGTTCTGAAGGAACTCAATTAATGATTGTGATGCATTTGTCTGCAATAGCAGTCAGGGTAGCATACTAATATGACTTACAGACATGTAATTGCTTAGTATTCAATATTGACCTGATCCTTGAAAAGTAAACTCTGAAAGCTGAATCAGATCTTGTGTAAATAAGATATAAATTATAATTATTTTTTTTTTTTAATTCAAGGTTGTGTTTTTCTTTGTTCATTTTCTCTGCGTATCATGCACTGGCTCAAGATGCTTTCCATATCAGTTTTGAGGCTATTCTCTGATCAAGTCAGTGATCTTTTCTATCATGTCTTTCTACTTTTTTTTTTTTTTAACTGCATAGAATGGGGTTTTCCCTTTAGCTGAGAAGCATCTTTTCTGCTGTTAATATTTTTTCCAGAGGGTTATTCTCTTTTTGCTAGCTGGCATAGGTAAGGAGGATGCTCACTGAGTGCATTATGCTTCCCCTTTCACCATGGTAGCCTGTGTGCTAAAGGTTTTATTTAAGCATTTATGTAAAACTGACAGCTAAATGTTTGGACTGTGGAGCAGTTCCAGATAGTTTAATTCTTACTTTCCAACAGAACTGTAGTAGTAGAAGTTTATGTTGTTTGTGACTCTTATCTTTGCACTAGATTTTTCTCCTGAGGGTATGTGAACATTTTGGAAGATACCTGGCCCAAAATACTCTGTGTTGGTTTGTTATTCTTCTTCTGCTTTGTTATCATTCTGTGATTTGTCTATTTTATTTCTTCGTATAAGGAATCTACATTCTGCATTGCATTTCTTTGCTTTTCTAATGTTTTGCACTTCATTTTCATCCAAAATCATACTTGTGGGCATTCTCATATTGGTTGTAGAGGCACCACTGAAAGTGAAGAGAGTTACAAAAGCCTCAGTCTCAGAGTCAATACTAAAGGTAATTAGACTGAACCCTTGATCTGTATTTGCTGGATTCTAATTGCCCAAATCCTACAGGCTGCTTGCAGTATTTCAGTAAACTTTGGGAGCACGAGGTGCATAAGAAAATAAGTCAAGGAAAAGATAAAGCCACACTTGACAACCAAGTATTAAGCTTGATTCCAAATGAAGGTGGTTTGGAAAACAAAAAAAGTATGAGTTATTCCTTTGATCTCTGTTTGATATTAAAGAAATTGAAATTCAGCTCTTTTTTTTTTTTTTTTTTTCTGAACATACTGATTTTTATGCACTTCAGAACTGTTTGGGACTTTTTAGGTAGCTTGTCAGGTATCCTACATACCAGGCCTGGGACTGTTTATTGTTCTCAGATGTCAGGTAAGAGAGGGTATCATCTTCTTTTCTTTTACCTCAAAATGATTTTACAAAACTGTGGTTAGTTTATTTGGATAGTCTTGAAAGAGCAATTATTTTAAAAGAAAATAACTCATCTTCATAAACAAATATAAGATGTAAACAGGCTGAATTAGTTTATTTCTATTTGAGATTTTTTGTAAAACTTCGGGACAAAATCTGCTGTCAGTTAAGACATTGTGGACCCTGATTATATCTGCTGTGGAACTGCCCTGTGTTCACTGAAAAAATGAAAACACAATATGCTTCATTTTGTTCCTTGTATTTTAAGTTACTGGAGGCTCTCATTACTCCACATACAGGGGCAATATCTGATGTCAATGAAGAGAGATATTTGTAAAATTTATTCTTAAAATGATCATTTATCTGCCATAAGTTAGTTTATATTCATACATTGAGTAAAAAGGACCAAAATGTCTGGCACAGAAATGCATAGAAAACTATTATCCACCAGAACATTAACTTTTAGGCACTCCATATCTCTGCTTTATATTTCAGGTTTACTGTTTATCATAATGTCCAGTATGAGGAGTTGCAGGGGAAGGATTTGTAGTTCATTTTTATGGAAAAGCTGAACTGTGGCTTGAAGTGGTTTTTGATTACATCTTTCTACACAACTGCAAATATCTTAACCTATCAAATATTCATGCCATTCACATGTAAAGCAAGAAACAATATTGTAAGGTTTCGTCACCTTCAGTTTTGTGTAATCTGCTGCCCACAAAGCAGTTGAGATGGATGGGATAAAGTCCAATTGCTCTTCCTCAGCTGAAGCTCTTAGCCAATGCGTAAATTACAGATTTATTTTGTTTAACTATATGGTAGATTAGTGTGGCAAACCTGTATTCCAAAGGGATCTGTGCTGCACCCCAGCTGACTTAAGAACAGAAACTGCAAGTTAGGTGGCTGCATCACAGTGGCTGAAAAAGCAGTTCAATGTACGTGAAACATTTGCTTAAGGTTGATATCATGATCTAGGAACAAAGCAGTAATGTACAAATATTTTTTTTTTGTATTCTGAGCAGAATTCAAACTCTCTTGTCAGATTTGAGTTTTAAAAATCCTTCATCAGCTGTGATGCAGATAAATAGGCAGATTTTTCCAAACAGCTACATAAGCCTTGAGAGCAGTTTTGTAATTTAATTATAAATTTCTCATATGAAAGCTTTCTTATATGTTTTAATATAATCCCTCAAGTTTAGCAGTAATAAGAAGCTACTACAGGTTAATCCATAGGGTAGTTAAAATTAGTATCAGGTTTACCTTGTGTGGAAGAGAAGAAATGTTATTAATAAATGAAAGAGAAAAGTATATGATAATTAAGACTTTTACCTGATCAAATTTGTCAAAGGCCACTGGAAACTGAATTTTTTTTTACAAGCCTACCTGAGATTCACCTGAAAATTGGAAGTATTTTAGAATTTTTTAAAAATTGTTTTGATGATTTGTCTTTATTGAATGTTGACCAGTTCTAGCTTTTATTGATTCTAGATTTATGGATGCTTGACTTTCTGGATAGTAAGCTTTGGTATCAAAGATCTAAATGCATTTGTGCTGAAGCTGAGCTGGAATGGTTTTTCACAGCTTCTCTGAATCATCATTAATCTCACAAGGAAAGATGGACATGTAATGATTTTTGGAAAATCGTATTACCATTTTGGGCAGCACAGACCATAGAAAATTGAAAAAAAATAGGTTTTAAGGTAGCATATTCACTGTTGGGATACTAGAGTGTGTAAGCCTGGAGAAAAACATGCCAAGACTGGATTTCAAAAGGACACAAGGGAGCAGGAAATCACTGAAATAGAATAGCCCTCATGAAACTTCCTCTAAGAGAGTAAGGCTGCAATACAGTGTTGGTTTCCTCAAATGATTTTATGATCTCGGGGACCCTGAGAGAGCTGTGGGACTGCTGAGCACTGATGATCACCGAGGATTGAGGCCAAAGCTCATCCTGTATTGACAATAATTGCAACTTGACCTCAGTCAATATCACAGCTGTCTTTTGTTCTCCGGGATTCCAGTGTAGGAACTAAAACTGGTAGGGTTATTAGGGAGTCTGGCTTCTGCTGTCCTGTAGTGCATGATTTAGTTCAGTAATTTGTTTAAAAGAGCCATCTGATCATTTTAGCCATTGATTGCATTTGCTGCTGTCTAATTCCACTCAGTAATATACAGGTCTTCATTTCTGCAGAGAGCATCATTCAAGGGGAGGAAACATATCTTATTCCTTCATTGTATACACATAAACAGTAGGAGTCAGTATTTACAGAAGGGGAAAAGGAAGTAGCCGTACACCTTGAAGATGATAATTGATTATCTTTTTAGTTGATCTGGTGTGTTCTTTCTGTCTCCTGCAGCCATTCATGCAGAATTTCTCTATCTCCCAGTTTCCATAAGAGATCAACAACTTTGTGGATGTAAAAGAGGATTACTGGTAAATATGATAGATTTGGAAGGTACCAATGACAGCTGTCATGTAAATTTACTGCAATTTCCAATAACTTGCACTCCTTAGCACTGTAGGCTGCATTTTACCAGCTGATACAGAAGTCTGGGTTTTTTAAAAAATCTGTATTGTATTTCTGGAATGACTAGAAATAGTCTGTGAAAGTGAAATGTGTAAAAGTTGTCATCACGACCCAAAGAGTAGTTTTGTGTTTCAGTATCTGCATACTTTTCTAGGAGTGGGGAAAACAAAACAAAACAAAACAAAAAGGTTTCAAATTACCTAAATCTGGTTTTATTTTGTATTAATGGGGGAAGACCAAAAATGTTCTTCAGTAGCATAATAAGATGCCTCAATAAATTGTTGTCTCCATGTAGTTTAACACTGTTTTATTTTATTGGTCTGATCCAGGCTATAAGATTCTTTCTGTTGTTTGGCCATAGCTGATTCCCCATAAGCATTAGTATTCACTGAAACAATGTAAAACTAATGGAGGAGAAAAGTAAAATTACCCTGTTAACTGCAATAAATAAGTAGCTAGGTTTTAATACATAAGGATAAATTAGGGAAGTGATGCCAAAGGTGTGTCAGAATTCAAATTATTATTTACATCTATAACTCCATGGTGAAATTTTGCAGGAAATTCAAACTTCATCTGCAGAATTGTTGCCCAGTATTCTCTTTAACTTTGACAATTTTAAAATTATTTGAGTTTTAAAAATACAAATTAATTCTAAAGGGCACTTTCTAAAAAGTGTATTTCAAGTGAGTTTCAGTAATGAGAACACAGAAGCAGAGACTGAATTTATGTCTGACTGAATTTATTAATTTTTTTACTGGATGGTAAAAATCCCTTTCTCCGAACTCCTGTCTGACCACTGAGGATAAAATTTACCTCATTGCATGTTGATTCACATGTTGGGAAAATCTTTTGTACAAAAGAAAAGCAGATTTGGTCTCTTATTTGTGATGTGCTCAGAATCATGTGACTTAATCACTTTGGGTAATAACTGGAACAGATAATCCCCTTGGAGCTTAAGGAAGTGTTCCAAAATCAGGGTGTGATCTTGCAGTCCTCAATTACTTGATTACTTGACCAAAGACCATCAGCCCTGTTTTTAAAACTTGGTGTAGAAAGGTATAAAAGCAGCTAGTGGAGTTTTCAGGTGGCTGAGGAACTTAGGAAAACTTTGCTTACCAGCTGGATCTTCATACACTCACAGGCCTTTATGTTGTAGCATGGGATTATGAATGGGAAGCCTTATTTTATTCTAGCCTAAATATGTTCTTGATTAAATGTCAGAATGTAGATCAACCAGTTTTAATTCCAAAATGAATTAAAGAAAAG
This sequence comes from Lycocorax pyrrhopterus obiensis, assembly GCA_014706295.1. NCBI lineage: Eukaryota > Metazoa > Chordata > Aves > Passeriformes > Paradisaeidae > Lycocorax > Lycocorax pyrrhopterus. The sequence continues at coordinate 11,211,988 of JACSVZ010000015.1, forward strand.
TGGAGTGGACCTCCTCTTTAAAAAGCAGAGGGGATCTTCTCTTCAGTGGTTTGACCGGGTGTTCTCTCCTCTCTTTGGCTTCTTCACTGAGGATGTATGGATGCAGGAGAGAGGAAAAAGCTATTACTCAGCCAACTTCCAGCTTTTTGGTTTGTTGGTTGGAGCAGCCCTACCCCCTAAAGATGACTGATAAAGGGGGTTTTTTTGTATGTTTTTGCTTCCCTACCTGGGTACCTGTTGGTAAAGAGAAAATGCCAATTTTCTGTTTTGAAGAATTGTCGTAGTAGTTTGTAGTAGCTGTGATGTTAAAGAGTTCACCAACCCCAGACATACAGTGGCCCTCCACGGTGCCTTCCTCCCTCCAAACACCTTTGAACAACAGGCCAGGGGCACAGGGAGTGGGTTTGGGCTTTGTGGTTTCTCTGTCACTGCTCACATTGGTCAGACCATGAATCCACCTCAGTTCTTTAGCTCACTACATGTTCCTCTGTCCTGTTCTTCCCAGTGCTGTGTCCCACCATCTTAGGAAAGGCCATCTCTTTAATGCTGTACAAAAGGCCTTTGTTTACACTGTAAAACTTTTGTTACATTTGCATAAATGGGGAGATTTGTGGAAGTACATTCTTAAACCTGGGAACAGGTTGTGCAATATAGCTCTTCTTTTGAGATCAAAAGCACACAGGCTACTGCAGAGAGTGGTGCTTTATGCCTCTGTGAGGAAGAAAAGTTGATGGCGACAGATAGTTGTGGGGTTTTCTGGCAACTGTAGGAAAGCTGAATTTTAATTTTCTTTTTTTATCATTTGTGGTCGAAGTATCTGAAACTGTTTGAAGATAACTCCTAATCTAATTATTGCAGAATCTGAATACCTGAACATAAATAAAAAAATCTATACAGGATTTTTCTTTGCTTAGGCTGCTCAACAGCTTGTGCTTGAAGAATGATCTAAGTATCTTAGTTCTAGAATAGAATACCAATAACCAGTTCACACTGAAGAATGGTGCTTTCACTGTCTTTTAGTGAGCAGCAGCAGCCTGAAAAATCAAAGCATCTGTGCCATCTTCCCCATAGGAGCATGTGCAACCACTGTGCAGTAGTTTGCATGCTAAAATACATATTGCCCAAACTGGGTGAACAGTTTTGTAGGTTGCCTCCATACATATTTATATGAGGGAATGAATTATTAGAGTGTCTTGCTTCTCCTTGCACTTCATAGTTGAAATTTATTCCTATATGATCAGGTATCCATTACACTCTGACATTTCACTGCTAAGTCACTTTCCCAGAGGATAATTTATTTATTCTTTTTATCTGCTTGTTCCTAAAACTAGTATAGAAAGGAGTTCTACATAAGGGAAAATGAGGGTTTGGCTGCAGGGAGGAAATAAGGAGCCTAAGAGAATAGCTAGAAACCCTGCAGGCAAAGAGGATGGTCTGTTTCATGGTGCTGTTACATCCTTCAGGGGTACATCAATACTATATTATGTCGGAAGCAACCCCTGCAGTTTCCCAGCCAGAGTGTCTTGTGAAGTCTCTGAGTCAGCAGATAATGAAGACAAATTTGGGATTTGAGAGAGTCCTTAAAAGAGACTTTATTCTTTTCTTTAAATTGACATAAAAAACAAACAAAGCTTCCTAAAACCACTTTCTTGGTCTTTCTATATTTAATTCCTTTTGTTCTTTTTCAAGAGTTATTTTTGTAACACTTCTTTTCAGTCTGGTCTGTTTAGGTTTTTGAACCATTCTCTTCACTATTGTTTCTGAGTGCATTTGAATAGTATATAAAATGACATGACAAACATCTGTCACATGTTGCTCTTTCATCCTCTCCCCAGGGAAGAACCATGGCTGCAGTGCTGTATTTTTGTAAGACCTTTGTTGTTGCTTGGTTTTGGATTTTTTTTAAGCTGTATACATGCTGCTGTAAGTTTATGTTAGAGCAGGATGTCTCAGAAGAGGATCCTTTGTACTTGGAGGAGAAGGAGATGAAGATTTTGAGTTATCTGCATGTCTCCCCCATAAATATGGGAAAGGGTGGCAATACTCAGGCACTTGTCTCTACTTTCAAAACCTGCTGATATTTTTGTGGGGGTTTTTGAGCCATGCTATAAGATTGTGGGAAAGTTAAAACAGAGGACTTAGGTATGCCTTTGGTTAAGCATGTGGTAAAATCAGCAGCTGTCCTGGTTTGTGTTCGTGATCCCCTTCGACCTTCTGTGAGGTTTCATCTCTTGGGCAAGCCCTCTCCTCTGACAAGTGACAAGCAGATTACAGTCTGCAGGTACAGTCAGGCATCCTGAGCACTGTGTTGTAGCACAAACCTTCACTGTGGTGGTGGTGGTACGTTTGACAGGATCGTCTAGTCCATGAAGGGGAGATAATGATAACCTTCTGCTTACTGGAGTGTGACACTATGTCAGCAGCACATCAAGACAAATACTCTTGCAGTCAGAGTTGCCTGGATGGCCCTGCTACAGTGACTGATTTGGTAGGAGCCTAAGTCTGCAAAGTCACATGAATGGGCAGAGAGAGATCACTGCAAGTGAGTTCCTGTGCTCTCAAGGCACCTGGCTGCAGCCCTGCGTGTTCAGTTCTAGCCAATAACTCTTAATTGCCATGGAAGACATGAAAATGGTTGCTTGAGTCTGGGATGAAGAAGCTACTGGCAGAGGCAATTCTTCCATCCCCCTTAAAAAATGTACAGAAAATATATGGTCCACCTTTAACAGAAACAGCTTTAATTTTTCTGACCATTTACATTATTTCAGAGGTACACTTAAATTACTTTCTCATTTCCTTCACTTTATTTCAGGGCTGTATAGGATGCACAGTAACAATACTAATTTGTGTGTGAAGGTTACTTTTACTCAGTAACATGCTGGGTGACTGTGCAATATCATGGCAGGAGTCACAGAGGCATCTATTCTGGACATGCAGATTTATCAGGGAAGGTTCAGCTGAGTCTGGTTTTACTTGGATTACATCTTCTACTGTGTTTCATGTCAGGATTTGCAGTTTTTCAGTCTAGCAAGACCATTACCATCACAATAATTGACTCCACCTCATACTCATCATGTAATTTTCAATAGATGGGTTTTTTTCATGAAGGCCTTAAGTTTTGGAGGTTTTGTATGTTGTTTTTTAGCTCAAGCATATCTCTTAGAAATATGCACCCTCTTGATTTAAGGTCCTTAAGGGATGAGAAATTCGTGATAGGTGAAGTGTTCCGTAGCTAATTATTCAAACTCTTAAAAAAAACCCCTAGTATATGTTTCTAGCTTCAGCTTCCAGTTCTTGAACTGTTTAAGGCATTTGAATGAAAATTAAAGAAATCAAAAATACTCTCATACTTAAATCTAGAGAGGAAAACGAAATTGCTTCTTAACCTTCTATATGTAAACTACACACCTGGAGTTTATTCAGTAATATCCATTTTCCAGCTCTCCAGTTGTTTCTGTAGCTCCTTTTGAACTCTTTCTAATTTACCAACAGCTGCTTAAAATACAGACACCAAAGCTGAGCCCAGTGTTCCACCAATGAATTTATGAAGCCAGAATGTGATGGTACTACCAGTTCTGAGTACTGTTTGAATGCTCACCTTGTTCTCCATGCAGTGATCTTTTTCACATTAGATCACCTTTTTTAATCCACCACTTAGTATGACTATAATGCTTCCTGTTCTGAGACACAGAGGGTGATAGGATTTATGCCCTATTAGGCAATAAACCTGTGTGAACAGAGCTATGAATTGTGAAACTAGACTTTGTCTCCTTACTTGCATGCTCCAGAATATGTGTGTGTGTGTATCATGCAATTACTTTCAATGTCAAAAGTGTGACATGTGAAAATAACCATTTTGACAATTGCAATGGGAAAAAAAGGCATAGGTCAAATATCTAACTTTTTTTTTCAATAAAAAAAAAATCCATATTAAGAGGCATCTATTAGAAAACAGAATTATGTCATTGCTAAGTGATGCCCTTTATTAGTAGCCCAGCCATCAGTGGGGACTTAAGCTACTCTTAAAAATAAGCAATTCTGTGAGGTATGGTAGGAAAGGAAGAAAAAATGTTAGAAGATTAAATAATTAATGAGTCAACAAGATTAGGTAGGGCTCTTAATCACAGTTCCCCAGTCACAATTTTGAGAGGGTAGTGAAGCAGTCAGTTTGCTGTGTTACATTCAAATGCCACAGCTGGTAAAGGTAAAAAAGGAAAAGACAAAGTCCGTGTTCTTCCTAAAAGGACAGAGTGTATCTGGCAGTAACCACTCATCCAAGTGAAGGGAATACAGCTATCAGACCACTTGGAAAACCCTTGCTGTAATTCTTGGATTAGTGATGGTGATGTCTTGGCTTCAGCCTCACAGGTCAAGCTTGGTCTTAGCTGATAAAGTAGGATGCTTTGAGCTGCCCTTTTCCCTTAGATGTGTCTGATCATTTTGGGCAGCTTTTTACATCATACAAACATATGGCAGGTTTCAGCTATCCTGGGAGATAGTGTGAGATCTGATCTGATCTCGTAGCTCACATAGATGCACCTTCTGGCTGGCCAGCTCTGGGGGTCAGCTGTGCAGAGAGCAGGTCTTGATTACCTTCCCATGTCTGAGCTCATCAATATCAAATAATACAGAAGGGGACACAAAGGAGGATAGTAGTTCAGGAAACAAGTAGGTGGGTCTGCTGCTCATGGAGAGTAAGAATGGGTAGGACTGAAGAGATGAAGAAGACAAAATGTGGTCAAAGGAATACTTGGAAGAATATAGGGGGAGGCAGGCGGTGATAGGGAGAGATTGAAGAATAGCAGGGATTTGCAGAGGGCAAAAAGGATATGTGGACAGATGGGTGGGAAGGGGTTTGGTCAGACACAGGGTGTAGTGGAAGAAGATGGGAGTGTGAATTTCAGTGTTGCTAAACTGCAGTCATTAAATACCAACTCCATCTGATCAGCACCCTTCCTGCCTTGGGCTTCATTTGCATGGCTTATGTACCAAAAGGATGTGATATGCTGGGAAAGTTATTTAATCTATAAAAAGCAATTTAAGAAGCAGACTATTCAGAAGGTGCTTAGGGCATGAAGGATAATATGGCAGATAGGAATACAGTGACTTAGAAACATAAATAAGAGAAACTTAGCAGCATTATTTGCATTTCTAAAGGTTTTACTAGAGCGCGTGTCAGTACAACAAGTAATGTTTTTATGTCTTATCACAGTAATACTCAGCACATTTATTCTACTGAGCAAAGAGTAAACATAAACTATAAATAACTAGGGCTTCAGATAGTGTGGGATTTTTTCCTCTGACTTTTCAGATAAGATATAAAATTGGCTCAGCAGGGCTCTGTTGGAACATGTCTGATTGTTCCTATTTCCCTGCTTCCTCCTTCAGTTTGGGAGTAGTCTGTTTTGTTGTCTTGGGTCTACCGGTCCTTGAGACTGAAGTTTACTACCCTAAAGTTACCATCTGCATTGTGAAGGGAGATTTAGGAACCCCAGTCCTTTCAAAAGATACGTAAAAAAAGGTGGCGTTTATGTGTGTGTGTATTTGTATGTATATACATTAGCCGGTATCGTTTATAGGTAATAGCCTAATGACTAGATCCCTTGCCAGGAAGTGGGAGGCCCAAGTTGCAAATTCTCTTCTCCCTGATGAGATCTAAAATGTCACTTGCTACCTTCTAAGTATCTTCACCCCAGATGCCAGGCACACTTATATGGTATAAAAACCACTCTGCACAATCCTTTTGAGATTATACGACTGTGAAGAACTGAATGCAGGTCGGTCTGATTTCTCATTGCGTAATTTTCTTTAATTTTGTCCTTATAGAGTGAAGTCATTGAGTCTCCTACAGTTGTTCATCACATACAATGGGGGCGTCATCCCATTTGAGATCTTCAGATTCTGAATCATTTATTCAGGCAGTTAAATAATTTGTTTGGTACATGAACTTATCAAAAACTTAAATGTTTAACACCATCCAACCCACTGTTCTATATGTAAATCAACATGACAGTGTTTTACTAAATTTGGCCTGGTAGGTGGTTACTCTTCTGCTATTTGGCAATAGGTCAAAATTTGCTGAATGTAATTTGTCATGGACAGAAATAACACAATTATCTGTGGGGAAACTTAAACTGTGGTTCTTGTCTCTTCTTTTATTATAATTTTTTTAGCATATCACTAAAGAAGTATCAGAAGTATATGTTTATGATTAAACCTTTTTGGGTGTTAGCAAGGATTGCAAAATTTAATTCTGATTAGTGAATCAGAATTTTTGCCTTACGCAACTGGAGTTACATCATTCAGCAGTCCTTTTTCCTCTGAGATATGTCAGAATTACAGTCAGCTCCATTCCTCTTGTTCTGTGACTTTCGTGTGAACTGAGGTCATGCCATCACTCATTGTGGTGAGTTTCTCTCTGACTGTAAGGTCAGATGAAGAGTTACACAAAACCTTGGCCATTGGTGGCCAAATGTATCAGCGATCTTTCACATCCCTCTGGTCTTACTTGGAGAGTCCTGACTGAATGAAGCGGTGATAAATCATCATCTGCTCCATTTGATGTGGTCTGGCAGGAACGCTGGGGAACTGGCCAGAGTGGTGAATTAGCCTTGATCTATGGCTGCCACCTCCTGAATGTGGTAAATAATCAGCCTGGGGGCAGCACATGACTCCTATTAGCATTCCATATCTGGATTAAGATTTACAGTAAGCTCATTGACCATGCTGTACGTTTGCTACAGTTGGGGGTTTGTGTAAACAGATCTCTAGGAGTGGCACAAAAGCCACTGTCCATAGGGGGACGGCCACTGTAGAGCTGCTTGGTGAGCTTTTGGGGTGGGGAAATCACTGCCATATTTCAACACCCAGCTGTGCAGTTTACCAGGCATGCCATGTTTATGTAAATAATAAGGTTATAGCAAGTAATTTAGTTCTTACTCCAAAGTTATGATTATTGTTTAAGCACCAAATTATTCCCAAGTAGCACAAAGAATTATATAGATATAGACAGTTCTGAATTTTCTTCATTTTCAGCAAATGTGAAATCTCTTGTAACTCTGCCGTGTACTGCTAAGTGCTCAGGCTTATATTAGGTCAGATTTTGGAATACAGTGTCTTTCGCTGTGGGAAATAAGCAGCATAGAAGGAGCTTAGAATTTCAGGAAAATTGAGCCTTACTGGACAAAGGTATGTTTTACACTGCTGCTGCAAAGACAGCACATGAAGAATTGTCTGGATGTTGAGACTTAGGTTCATTTTCATGCCCACATCTTTTTTATGGGTAGGATACCTTATAAAAATATTAATAGTTTAAATGCCGTGCAGACTGAGTTCACACCATAGATGATAAGCTCCTTAAGAAAAAGGCTTTTTCTTCACACAGCAGCAATCATTATGGGCCTTGATCTCAGGGCTGTTTTGTGCAGAGTGCTGTACAGTCCATAACGATGCCTGAATAGCCGTGCCACTTAGTAAAACTCCTTTCTACAACACCATAAAATATTTTTTGCTGAAAGTCTTCTATGTATAGAACTGTGAAGTGTTTAAAAATGAGCTCAGAAACTGCCTTGTGTAGGTGTGGAGTGTCCCCATTTATTTTCTTTACAATTGGAATGCACCTGATTGGTTTAGACCTGGTCGATTCAGGCATTTTTTTCCTATGACTAAATCTTTTTTTCGTAACACATATTCATTTTGGAAACTTACTGTAACTGTTTAATTACATTTTGCAATTCAGTAGTTGACTCTCGACTATATACCAGAAATTACATAGATTATAAGAGTGGTAGGATGCTAAAAGGGATGGCTAATTATCTATGCTATTTCTAAAATGCAGTTTTCTAAATAGCTAATTTATTAGCAGCACATCAAAGCATTATTCTAGAAAGAAAAAATAAATCTGCTCATGGAGGCTGTCTGCAGCCAAAAATGACTATCAGCTTTAAACTTGATGTGTCAGTGAATCAAAAGAATATACTCCAAATCTGAATACCCAGCATTTTATGAAAGTTATGAGAGTTAAGAGTACATAAAATATTTGAGAACTGGTCTTTAATTAGAAGTTTATATATCCAAAGTTTTGTTATTGGATAGACTGCATTTCTGTGAAAGTTAGCTGATTTGGTTGGTTGTTAACATATGGCAATTTATTAATATATAACTTACATGTTAGTGTAAGATATCAAACATAATTTTAAAAGCAAGGATTGCAGAGTTTCTTCTAAATCTGTTGATGTTGATTTAGATGGAAAAATAATAAGGCAGATGAAATTAATTTATTTCTACTTAAGCACCCTCTGTGGTTTCTATTCAGTCAGCAAGTCTTACAATGTGCAGTCTGTGTTTAAGCAATCACAGATGCATAGTTCAGGCCTGTATGGAGTAAGAAGTTCTGGTAATGTTCTGCTTTGCAGCAGGTATCTCACCCGTGGTTCACTGGCACATGGTGTCTAGTTTTGGGCATCACATGGGAAATTTGGTAGAGTTAAGACCTTGTTCTCCAGCATCTTCCCTGTAGTGATCTTTCCTGCTCCCATCAAACTGAAGAGGGGTCACTCACTTAACTTCAGGCAGGGTGTGTCTGGCTGTTTGTAGCCAAAAAAAAGAAGCAAAAATAAGAAGTTGGGCTTTTCAGTTTCTTCTTCATCTTGTGAACTGAGAACCTCATACTCACTGAAAGGAAAACAAGCCAGTGCGCAAAGAAAAATGCCCATCCCTTCCTGAGATTCACATGCCAGAGGGTCCTGAGAGTTCTCAGTTTCTCAGAGCTGTATAAGGCTTGGCAGCTTTTAGCCTCATACAGTGAAACTCATTGCAGTATGGAGCCATCCAAAAAGGCATCGTGTTTGTACTTCAAGAGAGAGGATTTTATAATCTGTAAAATATGAAGAAAATATTTAGCAATTCAAGGGAATGAAAGAGCCAATGAGTTACTGTGTAAGCTGACCACGAGGATAGTGTCTGGTGAGAATTCCCACTGCTCTCTCTGCACCTGCATTGCAGTAGTACCTAGATATACAGTTTTTAATTGCTTCCCTCTAAAAATCCCCTTTGGTTCCTACTGGAAACAGGATTCCAGGTGGTACAGGCAATTGATATAATTTGGTATGTGTTTTACTATTAGGTAAATATAAGTAGTGAAAAAATATGACAAAATGAGTGATACAAATAACCAAACAAAAAAATTTCAAAAAACCACACTAACAAACCACACTAACTTAGTTTAAGATGTGTTTTACTATTAGGTAAATATAAGTAGTGAAAAAATATGACAAAATGAGTGATACAAATAACCAAACAAAAAAAATTCAAAAAACCACACTAACTTAGCATGGCATGTGACCAGTCAAATCTAGACAAGAAAGAGTACAGCTGTACAAAACAGATGTGTCCCTTGTGATGAGAGATGAGCAACGCGTATCGGGTGTGCTACTGATTTTGAGAACAATCATTCTATTTTTGGACTGTTGTGGCCAACTGTGGCACAGTACCTCTTAGGGAAGGCTATTACAGAACTACCCATTATTTCAGCTATACTTAAAATTCTAGCAGCATTTGCATGATAAATGTATTTCTAAAGGCTACAGCGAGGCGGTAAATGTTCATTCGGCAACAATGACAGCTGCGATTAGCCATTTAAAAAATATAGAAATAGAAGCAGAAGTTAACAAAAACAGGCTCAGATTCTGGCACTTGTGTACAGGAATTCAGAAGGTGGACAAGCACTGCAGGGATGGGACATGTCACTGGTGTGAGATTGTACAGAACACAGAGCAACAGCTCTGTCTACCCTGTTTTGCAAAAAAGCTACCATATGGTCTTTAAGACCCAAAACCTTTGATTATCCAATTTCTCTGAGCCATTAGAAGTCCCAGACAGAATGCCATGAGTGATCATTGAGGACCAAATAGGAGGTCTGAATGACTAAAAATGTCAGCAAGAGCCTGATTTCTGTGAGGCTGAAAGACAAATGCCATCACCCTTCCCCCTGTGTCTTTACACTCTCTTGTTGGTCTTTTTCAAGACTTTGCTTGGCACAGATGACCCAGTATCAACTGGTGTCAGAGGACACCTGTGTCTATTCTTCACATGGGAAGAGTGCAGTTGGCATCATGACTTTGCCAAAGCCTCACTTGGGTAATGAACTCATTACCTGGGAATTTTCCAGCCAATGGGTCACCAGTGCTACATCAGGGCAGAAAAACTGGAGGAGGTTACATGGTTGAGTAAAGCTGCCCTTGTTCATGGGTGATACCTGCTGATAAGGTTTTATGCAACTTGCTGGTTTTGCCATTCAGTTCATGTTCTTAGGTCAGACTGTCTGTGTGATGGAGGACTATTCTCATCTCTCTGGAGAGGACAGAGTAGGTTCAGGTTTCACCTTTGGTAGGAATGTCCATGTAGGTTCAGGTTTCACCTGTGGTAGGCTTGCAGTGTGATGGTCAAGATTGTGCCAACAGTGTGAGAGGTCAGCCCCTCTCCAGAAACACTGTCAGATCTTTCTTGGCATGGTCCTCGTAATGCAGCAGGTACCACTTATGCCTGAAACACTCCAGTCTGTAGTCTTTGCAGTGGGACAGCCAGTCCTCCCCTTCCTCCTTTTGCCAGCAGGCTTCAGCTCACAGACACAAGTCAACTATTTATCTTCAGGCCGTCACCACCTGATAGTTTCATGAGAGCCCTCTGACTAGACTGTACACATCTGCCAGCAGACATGGAGGAGGGCTTGTTCTAGGCACCTAGCCCGGATCATGCAGGAGAAAGTTCTTCCTCACTCCTGCTGGACAACAGGCAGGATTAGGACATTGGTGGGTCTGGGTTTTGGTCTCGTGTTTGGGAGAGGGAGGATAAGTTGAGGTACTTTTAGGTAATTTTAAAAGGGGCAGCTCTGGGGCTGTAGTCACATGAAGGTGAGGACAATCAGGCTTCTGAGAAATGGGTCTTTTGCATGAACTGGACTTAGCACCTTACAGGTTTTTTGATTCAGAGGAAGAGCAGATTATTTAGACTGCCCAGAAAGAAATGTACCTGCTCAGCTACTGCCTGTGTGAGTCTGACCCACCTCTGGTCAGGATGGTCAGTTAGGAGTGACAGCCTTGTCCCTTGCTTTCTTCACAGAGTCATCAGGCAGAGTGTCTCGGTGTGATGGGTTTTCCTGTGTCCCACTACCTCTCCAGCAGAAGTCCAGGCTGCAGAGGGTACACCATCCGTGTGACATCCCAGATCCTCTGGCTCCAGTAGACCTGTACGATGCCACCAGGCCATAACAAAGCTTACCAAGAGGGTAGATGAGCAAGAACAGCTGCAGCAGGATCGTGTAGGGTGGAGGTCTGGTGCAGCTGTGAGCCCCTAAGGTGGAAGAACTCGGTGGGGCTTGAGGAGTTCCTGGCACTTCTCACACCAGATATGAGAATTTGACTGCCAATTTCCTGGAAAATACCATAATCACCTGTCAAGTGGAGACACCCAGGCATCCTACTCCACTTCCAAGCAGAGAAAGTGTTTACAGTGACTGGTCTGCTGGCTCACTTTTGAGCCCCTGTATTCTCAAGTCTAGGAAGTCCACTCACATAGCTGGGTTGATGAGTGATGCAGCTTTGGAGGGGGCACCTGCAAACTCATCAATACCAGTAGTGTAATGTCCATAGCCTTTGATGGGATTTATGCTCACAGTATTCTTTGCTTTTTAAAATGTTATTGATGTTGGCTTTGACTTTGACATTTGGAGATGCCCTGTCACAGACTAGAAACTCTAACTAAAATTGGATAAATTGATCTAATGAGGAAGTGGACAGACTGATGGACCATAATAATAGGGCAGAAAATACTAGAAATCTTATTTTTAGTACATTTCAACAGACATATGCTGGTACCATAGATACCTTTTTATCAGGTTGCCCTTAAGACCACAGAATATTTTAGTTCTATTTTTCTCTGTCATCTGCCAGAGGGATAAAGCCCTAAGAGTGCTCCTTGGTGCGTGTAATTTTTCTGAACTTAAGGCCTCACTCTCTAAGGATGGCCAGTTTCTCAGTCTTGTGTGGCAAGACCGTGCCTGATCTCATCTGGTCCTAATAAACAAGGGTGGCCTGTATGAAAATATGTATGGGACAGTTCAACTGCTGGGCTCTGAGTGTGCTGGCTGCAACAAGAACAGCTGCCTCATTTTGAAATGTCTTCTCTATTTGCTTACTGGTGTCCCATTGTGGTAGGTAATCCACAGAGTTAAATATTGGTTGGCTTTCAGGTCTGCTCCTTGCCAGCGGCTCTTCTATATAAGGTTGATACAGTTGCCTTGCACTTGTCAAACCGGAAAACAAATGTGTTAACAATTAAAGCTTATTTTGCACTGTACAGTATGTGACTGTTCTCTGTACTCAGTGTCCTTTGGGAAGATTCTGAGCTTTATGACTGCCTCAGCCTCCTGTGGAGTTTAATGGCCACTTGTCCCAGGGTCGGGGGGGCAGTTTTGGGATGAACTCTTAGTTTCTTACAGAGGGAGATGGGGAATTTGGCATGGTCTGAGGGCACCTGACCCTGCAGCAAAGCTGCTGTACTGAGGAAAGAATGAATGTTGGCAAATGCATGTCTGGTATTTTCTGGGCAAACCTGTGGACTTGGCAGGCACCTGGGACATTTGCTGCTGCTCTTATGTTGAGTGCTGAGTAACCCTGTAGTTCCCCACAACCCTTGTGATGGATCAAGCTTCCCTAAATTGTGGCTACAGAGCTTAAACAAGACTTTTCCTACATGAAAAATGTGTGTTGGATGAGTTCAGGGAAGTTTGATGCTAACTCTTAACAAAGCTACTGTCCATTTTCATGGTAGATGAAGAAGAATCTGTTGTCCCCAGGCCTTCTCCAGTCAGTGATAGTCTGTGTCTGTTGTATCAGAAAGACAAATGTGGGAAAAAACCCAAATGGGGAAGAACAAGACCAGAACAGGAGTCTGAAAGGACTGGGAAAACAGTAAGCCTGAAGTTGCAAAATCAAGCTGATGCAACATGCTGGCCTAGGAGGGTATTGGTGATGCACAGGAGTCTTTGCATATCACCCTTGCTTGCAGTTGCTGTGTTACTAGGGCTGTGTCCAGGATTGCTGCTGGGCAAGGACTGGGGTATCTCATCTTCAGACAGCTCCAGCAGGATTTTTAAGGGCTCCCCGTTGTCTTTGCACATATTTGCATCAATAGCATCTCACTGGCAAGGCCATTCAGCAGAAGCTAGTGACTGTTTCAAACTCCTGGGCACTGTGGTCATTGGAGGGGATCATACATGATGCTTGTGGCACTAGACAATGGATGGATAGCTTTGCCAGTGGGAGTTTCTGTTCTTTGGCAGGAACAGGACACCAGTATGTCCCAGGAAGTACATGCTGGAGTTCTGATTGTGTGTGAGGAGCACCTGGTTTTACCTGTGGAGTTTGTACATCACCATGGAGATTTCTGAAGCATGAGCATGTGGTGGTTTTATATTCCTTGTCATCATACCGATCATGTATTTCCTCCTGTAGTGTTGAAGGGGAAAATATATCACGTTTGAACCTTACATCTCTTGGCTTTGCACATCTTCAGTGGGGAATTACAGTCAGTACAGCAATGGCCTTGCCAGGCCTGACAGATCTGCTGACAGTGCAAGAGTTAAGAAGCCCTTAAAATAAACCCAGTGCCTGCTACTGCATCGCTGATGATTGCACTTTTCCATTTGCCTGGCCCTCCATGGAGCCTTTAGCTCCCTCCTGCTTTCACTGAACCTTTCAAGTGTTCACCTGTCATAGCAGGGTAGTGCAGCAAGATCCATGCAAAGGCAGGAGGCCACTGACAAACTGAGCCCTTCTGAGTGGATAATTGATTACCTGGGAAACAGGCAGAAACTAAGAGAGCTGGGAGGAGCATGCTGGAGTATCTGGGGATTTGGAAAGTCTCCCCTGTTTGATGGACTACTGAGGCACCAAACACAAGGTCAGTAATTTGGGCATTGGTGGGCAGTGGTAACTCACAGCTCTCCCCTGAGGTCCTTGGGAGGTTGCACCTACCAGTGCAGTGCAGGTTCAGGCAGTTCACTCCTGATGCTTTATTGGACTCTTCAATATTTCAGGTTTAGTAAGGGTGGTAGAAATTTTAGAGAATTAGGTAGGTAGTAAGTTTTGTTACCTTTTCTGTGTCAGATATCTTAAGGCAAAGGGAGAGTTTACAGTCACGAGTCTTTAAGTTTTGAGAATAATGAGGTACATAGGGCCTAAAGGGAGCCTAAGAGCTTCAGCTGGGATGGGGGGAGGTGTCAGCTTAATGTTCTCAAGGTGTTCACTTAGACCCAGTTCTTCCAGTTTCTGGTTGAATGGCTCAAACATTACTTTATGTTAAATATTTAATACTTGCTTATAAGTTAAAGATGGGTAATGGCCAAGTCTTTTCTTCCTTTGAAAGAACGTGGCTCTCTCTTTTCAACTGGACTGAAGATGGTATTTTTGTGGCACAGTAGGTGACATTAGAGCAATCTAACAAATTAGACACCTGTGGGGATGTCAGCAGTTATTGTCAGAATACATACTAGTACAGGGACCTCTAGATGCTTTTTTTGTTTCCTGGTGGTAAGATGCCTGTGAGATGTCAGGAAGCTGTGCAGTCAAATAGGGTTTCCATGGCTTGTTCATATGGGTTTATTAAACTGCCTTTTTGTAGTGAGTGGGTAGTAGGACATCTGTACTTGGCAAAGGGAGTTTGAGGACAGACTGTTAATAACTGTTGAGTGTTTACATAGAATCTTCCTTATGAATGTCTTCTTAAATGTAAGAGTGTCCCAATACTTGGGGTGTATCAATTATTATTAAAATGTACTTACAGGAAACATTGGTAGTGGGGCAACTCTGGTATCTTCTTTTAGTGTGGCTGTAGTATTAGATCAATAGGTTTTTTTAGAAGAAAAGGATACAAAATTGGCCAAATTTGTACAAGATAATTACTATGAGAACAGAATAAAAAATCTTGGGCCTAAGTACAGGGATGGCAGTATTTTACTGAGCTAATGACTTTTCTTTATGGCTAATTTTTAATCAAAATCTGGACTCAGTCCTGGACACTGGTACATGCAAACCAAAAACTAACTTGTAGATTAAAATTCCTACAGTCCCATTATGCTAAGTAATACAGTAATGTGGATTTACTGTATTTCCCTTACAAGTGCCCTTTCAAAAGTACCTAAATAAAGTTCAGATAATTTACTGCAACAGTTCTGATATTTTCTGGGCAAATATTCTGTGTCTGGAAATTTCCATACAAGGTAGTTTAGCTGCAACCACTAGGAAATTAGGTAGCAAGAAGTACATATGTGTAGTTTGTAGAAGTTTGTGAACTATAATACAGTCTTAATCAGAATCTATAAATGAGAATGCTTCAAAGTGAGAAATATTTCCTCTTCTTTAAGATGCCCCAACTAAACCCACCTTAGGCAGCCTCACGGCACAGCATGAAATGGGATCTGCCTCAGGTACTGAGTTATATTTGCTTTTAAAACACGTCCATAAAAAGAGCACTACAGAAGATTGTTTGTGCTAAAAAGGAAAAGCTGTCCAAAGTTAAGGCTCCGTGGGAGATCTTTCCTAGGGTGCACTCAGACACAAAACTTCCATCTCACTGCTCAGTGACCCTGATGCTATCAGGTGCTGAGTGCCTTCAGGTTCCTTTGCTGTCAGTGGGAAAAGACCTACACACCTCAAGATCAGGCCCTTGGCCTTCGGTGTTTGCACACTCATGCTGGCACTGTGTGCAATGGGATGGATGTTTAATGCTGGCACCAAAAGACTGACACTGCAGGTGTCCTGGAAATACTCATGATAGAAGCTGAAGGAGCATTTGCTTTGCTTACAGGGTAAGAAAAGCTTTAAAGCTTCTCTGGTATTTCCTTTTGAGCTTTCATGCTAATATTTATGGCTTTCTGCCTTTCTGTGCTTAACATTTTCTAGCTTGCAGCTGGGTTGCTGCTGCTAGTTATCTCTTGGAGACTGGAGACACCTCCCCCCATCTCTTTTTCTCTCAAAAAGACTTCACAGCCTCCAGTCACCCCCAGCACTGTGACCTCCAGGCTCCCTTCAGTGCCCCACTCCCCCAGACCCCACAGGTCTCTGACGCTTCCTGCCCGTCGTGGTTGGAGGCTGCTGCGTCCTCCTGGAAGGTGTCCCAGATGAGGCTGCCTTGGCTGGCACCACACCGGCACTCAGCCTCCTCCCAGCAGAGCTGGGCTACGCCCACAGCAGCCACGCACACGTACGGCACCGGACAGCGGCTGAGTGCGTCACCGAGAATAAAGAGGCGGGAGGGGCCTTTGTTCCACGGGAGTTTATTGCTGAGGGCGTGAAGGGTTCCAGGGGCGAAGGGCCAACACTACAGGAGGGTCCAGGGTATAAGTATGAGGGTGACAAGGGGTGGAGAGAGGGCCAGGCACCAATGGAGAAAGAGCTGAGGGGAGCAGCATAGGCAGGGCCAGGGTACACAACCCAATGGGGAACCATGGAGGGAGGAGCCCAGGACCAAGAGCTAATGGGAAAGCGGGGAGGGGAGAACATTCTAGGACATGAACTTATAAGGCGTACAGGGGGTGGAGAGTTAGCAAACCAATCGGGGTAACAGAAGTGGGGTACATTAACATGCAGTGACAGAGCACCTTGGGAGAGGCCCTTTTGGTCCCCCTGCCTTAAGGCTTACCCAAGGGGGTTGATTCAAACTTTGGGGCTGTCTCACCACCCCCGGGCCCCTCGGCCCACAGGCTGCCCCTGCCATGGGGGCAGCCACAGCAACATCTCCCCCTTCTTTGTTTAAAAAGCAAAGGGCATCTCCAAAGGGCTTTACAATAAAATACTCCAAACTGAACATATACAAATTGACAAAATACTAGGGGTAAGTGGATGCGGCTACGGCAGGGGTAAAAGGAGGAGGTTTTGAAGCAGCAGAAGCTGAGGGCTGACGCGGGCAGCGCCCCCCAGCGGCAAAATGGATAGGGAAAACAAAATAAAGAAGGGGATTATAATGAAAATAAGGTGAGGGTTTTGTAATTGTGGCCAGAAGGAATAACTTGAAAGAAAAGGGGTAAAAACTGGAAACGCGTCGTGGGTGTAGCATTATTTCCTCTGCGTAGCATTCAGGAGGTGACGAGTTGCTTCCATGGTACACTCAGGGCCGCCGGCACCGTCAGGTTGGCTCTCGCGGCGGCGGTGGCTCTTGCGTCTGGGGCGGTGTATTCCGCCGGGACTCCGAGCACACAACACCAGTGGCGATCTGTTGCCACTGGTGCTGGTCGTTGGCAGAGGATCCGCACAGGCTTTACTATTTGGGGGGTGGATTGACTCCCAAGCAGAATTCCTTTCTCTTCGGTCTCCCGCCGTCTTCCTTTGCGCCCAAGCCCAGTGATCCCCCGGCCCCTGATCGGAGCTCTGGGGGTCACTGCTCTCCCCCTCCAGGGAGGAGGGAGTGAGTCTGGCTGGTGTGCGGGGCTTGTGGCAAACTGGAGCTGCCTGATGTGATGCGGCATTGGATGCCAAGATGGCGTCCTTCCAGTGGCCACCCTGCCCACTTCCGGTCCCAGTGAGTGAACTGGAAGTGGACCGGTGCCAGGGGCAGAACCACTGATACAAAGGGTGAAGACAATGGAAAGGGAGGTGGGATCTGCGACGGGGAGGGAGCTTCTGATGGAAAGGGAGGGGCCCAACGCAGACACACCCGTCAACGCATGGGGGGAGCCTGACACGGGAACGCCCACCGATGCTGGGGAAAGGGGGTTGCCAAGGGGCGAAATGGCCACCGCCGCCACGCGGTCGGCGCCATCTCATGTGGCTAGGATAGAGTCAGGAAAACTTGGAGTAGAAGCTGACAAGATGGCGGGGCTGGCCACGTTGCCGGCGCCATCTTGGGGCAAAACTGGGGGTGACAAAACTGGGTAAGCGGGTACAGGTAAGAGAGCTAGGGCAGAGTCCAGGACAGCATGGCTAGTGCTGCCCTGGCAAGGGACAGAAGAGATCGGGAGACGTCACAGAGACGGTAGCAACTCTGTGCCCTTGGGCAGGATCCGGCTCAAAATCTCTTCTTAGGAGGGGAAGTGCGTTCAGGAATGCACAGAGAGGAAAAAGGGGAAGGGATTTTTAACTGGGGTCCCGAACTTTCCCCGGAATTCCTAACATGATTAATAATAATACCAAATAAAGAATAAAATTTCTCAATCGGTAAGTTCCCTCCGACTTGCAAAACGAACAACCATTCCCTGAAGTCCCAAAACTCCCCCATCAAAACTAAACAAAGAAAATACCTAAATAACCAAAGAACAAAATGCTTTAAATCTCTCCCAACAAAATAAAAGTCTCCCCAAACAAGGGCACCCACAACTTGGAAAATACCTCCCTCTGGGGCAGGGCCATCCTGTACACCCCAGGAAACCTCACTCACCACTGAGAGGTAAGGATTAAAATAAAAACTGAAAGGGCAACCCCAATGGAGACTTACTTAGAGCTTGCCAACTCCATGAGTCATTGGGCCCGAGCTCTTCTCCACCGGTCAACTAAAACTCTCAGCGTGGTCGCCCGGCTTACAGTCGATCCTCCTTCTCTGACGCTGCGGTCCCTCGGAGGGTTGTCAACCGCCCCTCAGGGAAGGTTCTAATAAAACTTAGGACCTTTCTTGAGGGCAAGTGATCATGCGAATGCGAACACGTTCAGGTGCCACTTGATGCTTCTGGCCCGTCATGGTTGGAGGCTGCTGCGTCCTCCCAGAAGGCCTCTCAGATGAGGCTGCTTTGGCTGGCACTTTGCCTCCTCCCAGCAGAGCTGGGCTATGCCCACAGCAGCCACGCACACGTACGGCACCGGACAGCGGCTGAGTGCGTCACCAAGAATAAAGAGGCGGGAGGGGCCTTTGCATAGAGTTCCACGGGAGTTTATTGCTGAGGGCGTGAAGGGTTCCAGGGGCGAGGGGCCAAGACTACAGGAGGATCCAGGGTATAAGTATGAGGGTGACAAGGGGTGGAGAGAGGGCCAGGGACCAATGGAGAAAGAGCAGAGGGGAGCAGCATAGGCGGGGCCAGGGTACACAACCCAGTGGGGAAACATGGAGGGAGGAGCCCAGGACCAAGAGCTAATGGGAAAGCGGGGAGGGGAGAACATTCTAGGACATGAACTTATAAGGGGTACAGGGGGTGGAGAGTTAGCAAACCAATCGGGGTAACAGAACTGGGGTACATTAACATACAGTGACAGAGCACCTTGGGAGAGGCCCTTTCGGTCCCCCTGCCTTAAGGCTTACCCAAGGGGGTTGATTCAAACTTTGGGGCTGTCTCACCACCCCCGGGCCCCTCGGCCCACAGGCTGCCCCTGCCATGAGGGCAGCCACCGCAACAGGTCTCAGGCTGGCTCCCCCAGCCATCAGACCCTGCTGTCCTCTCCCTCCCTGGGCACAGCCTCCACAGCTTGCTCAGGGTACCAGTGCCCAAAAACAGGGCTGGAGGTGTTATCACTGTATGTAGTCAATGTTCTCTGCACTGATCTGCTGGAGATTTCTTTTCTAATGTATTTTCTTCTTCTGGATGATCAGTAAGTGTGGCAATTCCTATTACTAATTCAGTGACTTTAAACAAATCCTAGGCAACTGCTGAGGCTTTTCTCAAGGGAGAGTGCACTGAAAAAGATAAATTGCATAGTTTTTTTCCCCTTTGGTATTCTCTTTGCTGAGTATATTTGTGCATTTATATAATAATAGAGCCAGCATTAAATGTATTTTTGTTAAATTTTGAGTTTGTTGGTTTTGTTTGTTTTTTTGAACCCATCACAAATTGTGTTACTGGAAACAAGATGTACATCTGGACTGTAACTAACATGATTGTAGTTTTATTGGCTAAGTGTGGACCTCTGTGTGAAATGTTTTCATGTGTCTTGAACTCATACAAGAATGTTACTTGCATTGGTGCATGCATTTCATGGTCTTTCAGAATTAAATGGAAAAGACAGCCTTTCAGGAAGCCTTAATGCCTTTCCATATGGAGGCAGTGCCTTGTTGTGCACATGGTCTTTGATTTCTTTTCAGTTCTGAAATTTCTTACCTTATGGTCTATGTTCCTTTATTCATTTTCTTTTTTTTAAAAAGAAGTGAAATTTAGCTTTATGGAACTTGATGTATTTATAATGCTAGAACTTTTCTTGTTTAGTGGGAGAAGTTGCAAATATAAGTATTATATAACAGGAGAACAGGTTGCTATATGAAATTAACCTATTTCTGTCCATAGAATAATAATATAGAATTATAGGTTTGTATTGTATAAGAACTACAGAACATGAAACAAAGTAATACTATCAGAAATACTTTTTTTGTGTGCTGGGTGTGATTAGCTTTTCTGGTCCAGAAACTAAATTAGAATTAATAAACTTAGAGTTTTCTGAACTGTAAGGTTAAACTGAAAAATTCATCTCAGGTTTAATGAATGTTAATTTGACTGAGATTACCTTTTCTCTCTGTCAGGGAATTTGATTTCCTCAGTCTTAAAGAAGTGTCTGGTATTCACATGCTAGGAGCCAAAGTAAAATCCAGTGCACTAAAATCCTTGGAGGCTGAAAAGCCACCATCCCAGACAGCATTCCAGCAAATTTACTTTCCAGGACTGCATAACCTAGTAAACATCTTCTTTCCTAACCTGAAAGCTTCCAGGATTCCTGTTATGAGGAGATAAGCACTTACCTCCTGCCTAGACTGTATTTGCAATTGGATTTAAGGAGGGAATAATTTATGCCTCAGCTGGGTCCCTCGAGAAGCCCCAGAAAGTCCAGAATTTAAATTACTGTTTCAGGCTGAATTCCTGTCCATCTTTCCATGCTCTCTAAGCAGCACCCACAATGCTCAGCTCCCATGAAGTGTAAGGGTGAGGACTATATGGAGGCTGATGCCACGATGAATTAGCTCGTGATGGAATGATATTAGCCATGAAGGGAATCCCTCACTCTCCATGCTGCTGTTCATGGAGGAGCTTTCACCAGATGTGAAATGAGGACAGACAGTGTTGCCAGAGCCTGGATGAACATTTCAGATGTGGGTGCTGATCCTTTGCGTTTGGATTGCCCCCTTAGGACAGGGGGCAATGTGGAACAGAGACGGTTTTGCCTTTTTCCTGTTATTCAGCAGTATCCCTTAGAACTTCTGAAAAGTCTGAGCATGAACAGTTAGTGGACTCAAATTCTGTATTCCCTTCAGCTCCCAACCAGTGTACCTCACCATTTGCACATAGAGTGATCATGTGATAAAGCTTCAAGAAGAGTGCTATGCCGAGCTTCTAATACTTTTTCTTGTTGCTACTATTGTCATTGATTAATCCCTGTGTACAACATACCACAATCCCCTCATAATTCATCTGAATTTTGTATTTTCCTAGTATTTCATCTCCTCTGCTGTGAGTGTTCAATTGTTGGCCTGATTGTGAGCATTGAACCAGTTCCTGAAGTGATGGAAATAATCTACGGTGCCTCTGTGATTTGACACTCGGAGTTGTGCTTCATCGATAGTGCCCACATTAATTTGAGATATTCCACCTATAAATTGGCAACATAAAGCCTTTTAATTTGTATTTAACATAAGAAGTGTTGTCAGATACATCTCTTGTACAAAAGATGGAGAAGAATAGGGTTTTCTTCATCACTGTGCTTCCAAATGTTCTTAATAAAACTAAGTAGCTTCAGTTTTAAGTCTGGTGGCACATGTATGTAGTGTTAACAGAACCAGCTGGGAACCAGACCCTTATTGTTACTTTAGTAGAAAATTAGAAAGGTTTAATCCAGCTGAGCAATGTTGTCAAAGTGCTGAGTACCCTTATCTTCCAGGAACTTTAATGAAGTTGAAAGCACTGAATTAACTAGATTGACCTGGCATGAATTAATCAAGACAGCCCATCAGCCATTTAGCAGAGTAAAGCTGAGCAGTGTTTGAGTGGTCAGATATCATTGTATAAGTTAGTGCTCCTATTCTCAACAGGAAGGTTATGTATCTGGGATAGTACATGATAGTTTCGTGCTTGATGGATGAGTAACTTGCAGGATGGTGAAATAACTGGTGAAACATACTTTAATTCAACTTGCTTTTAGGAAACTTTTGGGGTGTTTTTTGATGAGCAACATGCATTATTTAGCTAATTGCTATTTTAGTCCTTTTTATGGATACTAACTATGGTAGTTTGAAAAGTGCATTGGAAAGAAATATATATCCTGTTCATCATTGCCATGTGCATTCTAGCATAAGAAAATGGAGACAAATACACCATTTTAGGTCAGAAACTACTCTGAGAATCCTGCAGCTGCTGAAGTTCTGAGAAAATTATGATCTGTACTCACCGAGTCAATGAGAGCTGACTCATGCTTATGTAGCAAATAGCTGCTGCACTTAAAGGTACAATCAGCCCTATAATAGAAATATGAATTGCATAAGCCCACACCTTCAGTCACATCAATAAAAATCTGCCATCGTATCTCAAATACACTTTTACCAATGTTCTGCAGGTACTTGGAAAGAAACTGTGTTATAGTGGGGTTGAATTGGTCCAGGTGGGGTAGAAGGAGGGCTGGGACGTCTTCTGCAGTAGATCTTTGGCCTTGGAACTCCATCCCAGAAGCGGTTCCAAAGCCCATCTGAATTCAGGAACAGGATACACATTTTTAATAGAATTATACTACTGTATGTGTTTTACAGTACACATGCATCCTAATGTACAGCACAGAGGAATAGGAAGCTATTTTTTTTTCTCCTGTGGAAGTCATATTGCTTTATAATTTTGTTTGTTGTTTATGTACCTGCTTCATCACTGAAAATGCAGGTTAGCATTTGGATGGCACAGGCTTTTCATTTAGGTGCAAACACAGGCATATGCAAAAGCCTGTGCACACTCTGTGTCGGAGCGTCTCAGATTCACACCTGCTCCCTCCATATTCCTGCAGCTCTGGTGTTGCTTGGTTTATTCGTGTCTCTGGGTCTAGCCAGGACCTCCCTCCAGCTGACCCAACCTCCCAGGTACATACAGAGCATGTGGCCAGATGTGCTTGGAGCATAAAAATTGCTAATGGTCCCAAGACATCCATGAGTTAACAGACAGGAGCTGCTCTTTGTGACTGCTTCTTTGCAGCTGCATAGGCATAGCCAGGGACTTAGAGAGGAAATGCTTGGGTTTTGGATTTGTTCCCTGAATTTTCCATCAGTTCCTAAGGAGTTAGAACTGTACCTACAAAAGGTAAAGCTGTTTGTCTCTTCAGAATATTTGTTGAACCACGTAACAGAATAATCTCTGACATATTTCTGTTGAACTGTGGTTTTTATGGGCAAAAGGATTATAAATTCTTATTAAAAGAAGAATCATGTAAAAATGGAGATTACATTGGAGGTAGTATGTCCAAAATTCTGCATGCTTGATAGTGATAAATTAGACCATTTAGCATATCATAAGTTCAGTGAAGCAATATTTCAAGAGCATCCCTACAACTAACAAGTTCTATAAATTAATGAAGGCACATAGAAACTGGAGTACAAAACTAAAAAACAAAAAATGTATTTTTAAAGAAAAGCAAGATGATGTAAGGTGGTTTATATATTTGGTCCATGTAGTCTCCCATGAGTAAAGTATATTCCTGAATGAGCAGGAAAATTTTCAGGTTATGGTCACTTTCATAATTTGTTTGAATTTATTCATCATAAAATATGTCATGAGGAGATGCATGGCACCCATTTCTTCTGCTGTTGGCAAGACTAGAAAGGAGGCTGCATGTTATATACTGAGGAATGCCACTTCTGAGACTAATATTGAGTCTAATGCCTTTTCACACACTGGAAAAGAGAGCAGAAACTACTCTGCTCATGTGAGGTAGTGTTTCCTCACATGCTTTCTGGTTTTGTTGTTAGAGAGCCTCTGGCAGAAGTCATGCTAGCTATAAAAAATTGGTGACAGGGACTTAGCTCTTTGCATCACAAGCAGCAGAAGTTCTTGACATTTCTTGTCATCTGCACTAGACATGCCTTCACCAGGTATTAAAAATTAACCTAATCCTGCAGCTGAGTCTTCTGGGAGTGTGTCTGCCTTTGGGAGTTCTGCAGTGGCAGAGGAAAAAGAAAAAATCAGGGAAGAACAACAAGAACAAAAAAAGCAATCAGCCTTGACTCAGAAATAAGTTTCTCTTCCTCTAAGACTATTGGAAACTTCTCAGTTTGCTTTATAGAATCATAGAATTGTTTGGGTTGGAAAGGACCTTTGAGTCCAGCCATTAACTGCACTGCCAAGTCCACCACTAAAACATGTCCCTTAGTGCCACATCTACATGACTTTTAAATACCAGGATTGGAAGTAAAGTCTTTGCAATAGCAGCTCACAATTCAGGCTGTTGCTCTGAATACTGTGCTTTAGCAACATCAAAGTTTACTCAGGCAACATGAAACTTCAGAATTCTGTTGCACCCTCAGTATTCAGTGGGTTGTGGCTCCTTACTTTTTATACCCTTCCCCAGAACTCTTTGGACTGGCAGGGACTGTTTTCTAGTGTCTGGTCTGTATGATGATCATGACTGGCTTCTGGAGCTTTGTTTACAAGACAGCATTTTGCTATAAGCGTTATGCAATTGTCAGTTCACAATGTACTTTACAATACAAACCTATTATTATAAGCTCACTAGGTAGAAAAATTCCAGGAATAGTTTAATGACATTTTTTCTGACCAGGGATTCTGTCACCCACTGTTGCCACAGCAGTGTCTGCAGTAGTCACGGTGTCACTGCAGCAGCAGTGCTGAACAAAGGTACCACACAGACACAAAGATGCTGTGGATCTTCCCAGTGCAGTCATCTGTCACTGATGGCTTATCTCCAAAGCAGCACGTGCGGTGCCTGAACAGCGTCTTATCCCATTCCCACCATCAATTGCAGAACTCAGCTGTGGTGTTACGTGTCCTGCCTCAGCTCTGATTCTTTATTCATCAGCCCTTCTTCGTAGGCTCAACAGAGAGAGACACAGAGATAGCAGAAAATAGTACCCAAAAAGGCAGGGTGTAGTTGCGTTTTTCTTTCCTCGTGGGAAATTTGTCTGGAAGATTCAAAAGGAGACAGCAGAGCCCGCAGTGAACACACGTACACAAAGTACTCTCTGCATCCTCACTATCCTTAAGAACTTCAGCTGTTGCCAGTAAACATCTAACCTGCTTGTGACATTTGAAAATATATCACAGATCTGAGAGGTGTTAAGATAGATGAGCTAAAACTCTGTACTAGTTATTAGATACAAATAAAGGAAGCTGTTTCAGAACTCTGCTCTTTTCCTCATTTTCACTTTTTTTTTTTTAAGGCATAGTACATACCCAAGGGAATAATGGGTAAAGACAACCAGCCTGGATCAGGATAAGAAGGCACATAGAGTTAAATTCTCCTTTGAACCTGGACCTCAGTAGAGCCTTTCTGTAAGTGCTAGAAGAAACTGAAGACACAAAGAAAATAGTTAAGATAAAAAATATGGTCAAATTCCTCAAGAAAATGAGATTAGAAGAGTTTAACAGTGAAAATTATAGGAATCGAAACAAAAAGAAAGGAGTTAACTTTTTCTCTTTTTTCCTGCATTTACAAATCATTAAGCTCTGACAAAAGCCCTCCAGATATCAGGGCACACTCTTCTTCACACACAGCCTGCGGGAATTGTTCCCTGTGTTGTACCCTGGAACAGTTCAACAATAACAGCACTTGAGTTCCTTTGCCAGTGCCTACAAAGCTCCTCCTATTTTGGGATTAGGAGCTGACGGTCTAGAGTTGGCTTTACATCCTTCACACATCAGGTTCTGTTTTCAAGTCTTGGCTAGTCTTTTTAGTTTTATTTCTTAAGGCTGAAAGGCTCTTTGGGTTTTTAGCTTTTTCCCAAAATTTTCAAAATTGCTACTTGCAATATCTAATCATGTTTCAGCCTTGAGTTTTCAGCATATGAAGTCAACATAGGCAAGTATTAATTGTCACACATCCTGATGGAAGTTTTCTGCTTCTATGTAAATAAAGCACCTCAATTTTATATGATTAGTCTAAAAACTATTAATTTCAAGTTAAAAGCATTATTTTCATATAAGTTTTTATATATATTTCTGTCTTCCTTCCATGGTTTAACCCCAGCCAGCAACCAAGCCCCACTCAGCTGCTCACTCACTCCCCTACCAGTGGGATTCAGGAGAGAATTGGAAGGGTAAAAGCTAGAAAACTCATGGGTTAAGATAAGGACAGTTTAATAGGAAAAGCAAAAGCTGTGCATCCAAGCAAAGCAAAGCAAGGAATTGATTCACTGCTTCCCATGGGCAGGCAGGAGTTCAGCCGTCTCCAGGAGAGCAGGGCCCCATCACACATAACGGTGACTTGGGAAGACAAACACAAGACAAACACCATCACTCCAAACATCCCCCCTCCCTTCTTCTTCCCCCCGCTTTATATACTGAGCATGATGTCAGATGGTCCGGAATATCCCTTTGGTCATTTGGGGTCACCTGTCCTGGCTGTGTCTCCTCCCAGCCTCCCAGGCACCCCCAGCCCCCTCGCCAGCATGGCAGTACGAAAAGCAGAAAAGGCCTTGGCTCTGTGCAAGCCCTGACCAGCAATAACAAAACCATCTCTGTATTATCAATCCTGTGTTCAGCACAAATCAAAAGCACAGACCCATACCAGCCACTGTGAAAAAAATAAACTATACCCCAGCCAAAACCAGCACACTTCTCCACCTGTAGCATAGTTTCTCTCCTGTCTTAATTTTCCAATTAGTTACTGATTGAATCTCATCCGCAGTTCATAAGAACAGAACGTTTCAGAAGGTGGTTTGTAAGCCAGATCTGGACACCAATTGGTGTCGTAAATGCCATCTTCTTCTCTAGCTTCAGTACACTCACAGATCCTAAGATCTTTGTCCTTCTTGCCTACCTTTATCTAACAGTTACAGTGAGGGAGGCTGGTGTCCAGTTGCTCTGTCCCTTAGTCAGTGGCCACAGGTCAACATTTAGAGGTTGAACCCACTCAATGTGTGGAAATTTTTCTTCTCTTATTATCATCTTCCATGTTCTTCTAAATACTCATTTGATAGGACAGTTCAGGTTTATCTGAGTGAAGGCAGAAAACAACACAAGAACAGTCTTTAAAGAGTGGGAGACCTCCACCTGGTGTACCATGCAGTTTTCTCTTGTATTTCCATTATTGCATCTTTAATAAAGTGGCAGTTTTAATTAAGACTTTTTTTCAGTAGTTCAGGTGTTCATAATGGTTTTCTCCCAAGTATTTTGGTTGTTGCCAGAGAAGGCAGATGAGCAGCCTTTCAAATGCAGCATTAATATGCATTGTTTTCTATCACAGTTATGTTTTCTATCCCATGTGGCCAATCCTTTCAGAACTAGATCTCAAAGAATGTCCCCCCTCCTTTAAATTTTATTAAAATTAACTGGTAGACTTAAGGGTGTTTAAAAAGGCTTGTTGGACAATGAACATGTTGCTTAGGCTTCATTCTTTAGTCAGGTGTGTGAGAGTCAAGAGTTCCTTCCTGCAGTGCTCAGTAGAATCTACTCTAAATTTGGAAAACATGCATTTTCAATTTTTAATGGAAGTTTCGAGTAGTATGGAGTTTCTTGGTCATCCTCTTTCCTTGGACAGAAGCATGTCAGGAAAAGGAAGCTGATGGAGCCAGTTTTACAATGGATGGGGATGAACCAGTTCCACGACATCACCACTCCATGGAGTTTGATGAAAGTGAAAGACTCAGGTCCATGGATGTGTGTTTCTGCTTTTGAGACTTGGTGGAAAGGAAAGGAAACTTCATTTACCTTTACTCTTTTGTCAAGAACACCAAACCAAGAAAGAACAGGAAGAAGTTTTCTTATTACCACTGTCAGTATGCTGAAGGCCTGCAACCTTCCATGCTCTGCATCTCCCAAATCCAGAGGCTTGCACAGCCTCCCCAAAGGAGATGTTGAAAGAGTCCTCCCAGGTGCATGGGGACTCTAAAGCAAAAGGAAGAGCAGAAGTTTTGTCAATGCCCATTTTAGTTCAACATTGCACACAGGCATCAGCTGATGCCTACCAAATGCAAAAAAAAATATATATTTCTATCATTACTGAAGTCAATTTGGCTGTCATACTGTTTTCATCTAGATAAAAGGAAGTCCTCTGAGAATGTCCATCATTACAAGAATGATGATTGCATTACTATAATACATTTCAGCTGAAAGCATCTCACAAAGCACAGAGCTTTACAAGCGTAGATAGATAAGCTTTTATAGATAGAGAAAAAATAATGGTCATATTAAAGCACAGTGCGCCGAAGTGGGAAGAATACACAATGCATAGAAATTTCTTGCAATACATAAAGTTACGTAGATAGAAGAGCTGCTTTGTGGTCTTCATGCCATTTAATATCCTGCATTCAATTTGCTACCACATAAGTAATAATAATTAAAGCAAATAATTAAAAAAATGCCCCTTCCAGATTTACCTTCATTTACAGCAAAATTTATCACCTCATTGACTTCTTGTTTAATTTAGCTTTAACAGTTGTTTTCTTCAGCAGTCTAGAATTGACTATTCTTGGTTTCAACTTATATGAGATTCTCAGTTGCTGAACTGGTCAGGGAGATCTGGTCCTGTGTACTTAATGTATATAAAATCCATGTCATAATTATTTTTGACACTTGATCTCTCAGACTGAAAGGCCCATAAAATGCCATTGCTGTTTTGACACTTTCCTACTGTAACAACAAAAAACCATAAGAGTGTTCTGAATTTGAGTCTTCACTGTTCATACTTTGGTAGTCATGCTTGATGTATGGCGTGGTAAACTCGTGTATTGATTTTTAGGGATTTGTGCAGAGAAATATAAATTTTCTCTTAATTTTTGCTAGGAAAGACTATTTGGAATGCTTGGAAATTAGAGGACCTCATGCCGGATTTAATTGCAAACAGCCATAGGTGACATTATTATTTTTTATTTTTGATGCTTACCTTACATTATTGGATTTAGCTTGACCTCATGTAGTATCTTGTCACATACATGGTGTGACAGATACCATTAAAACCAGTTTGATTTTGCATCTTGAACAACTGATAGAAGGAGCATAGCTTGTTTGTGAAACATAGAAATAGTTTATCATCAAAAAACTTCAAATTATGCTTGCTTTCATCATTTATTTTATGAAACTCAAGAATTAAAACAATCTGCAGCACTAACAATTATTTTTAAAGGCTGCCTCAATAAGTACAATGTTTTCTAATTTGATAATAGATATTTTGATTTGTAATCTAAATGACCTTCGCTGCCTTGAAGGAATTTTGATTGAACACCTTATGAAATTGTTGCCATTATAAATTTTACACATCATTTAAGTCTACATGAAGAAATACAGCATCGTTGGAATGTTGCAATGGAAATTGGCCAACTAGATTTTGTCTATCTCGTCTCTCACTCTGCGTCTCAACCTTTCCAGCTTGGTGACCTCTATTCAAAGTAAAGAATTTTCACACTCTTCTAAGTTTAATATTAAAGTAAGAACAAAAAGAGAAGAAATATTAACAATGATACACCTGTGTAAATTATTAGTGTGTATGTGTTTTGAAAAGCTAGTGTGTAATATTCAGCCTTGAAGGATAGAAGCTTTATGGAATAAGCTTTTCAATTCTTTATATTGGATTTCAATATGTAGCACCTTGCAGTTTCCCCTAATTACCTTTTTGTAATCTGTGGGGACTCCAGAAAATCTCCAGAGTTCACAAATTGCAACTGTCAAGTGTTTGCAAAAATAATATACTACATAGATGGAAAGAATTACATGTTCAGATGGCTGAGTTACATCTTTGTAACAGGGTCTGCATAAAGGGATGCAGAAACTGCCAGAGACCTAGGCCACTATCCAAAAAGAAGTCAATAAATTGTTCCCAAGAACTGCATCTTAGTAGGAATAACTCAATGGAAAGTAGAGCTTTCTGTTGTATGAGCACATTGTGAAGACATTGTCTTTTTTTATCAGAACTCAAAAATCTTTAACCCAAGAGTTTACCCAATGACTGGGAGAAACTGTGAAACACTAGAGTTTACAGAAATCTAGTCCAAGACCTGTTAAGACTGACTGGGTTCTGAAAGCAGAACATGGGCCTTGGCTTTGGTTTTATCCTCCCAAAGAGATTACCACCTTGTGTGACTGAGGCACATAATGTACAGGTGATAAACTGACAAAGAATAATGATGTATAAAAGATGAATAATTAGGGACAACGCACCAGAAGGCATACTGCTGAGAATTTAAATAAAATAATAAAATCTTAGTACAGTGTAGCTACATTTGTGTGATTAAATAGCAGTGGTGAGACAAGCAAGATGCAAAAGAATGGAAATAATAATGTAAAAAGGGAAGGAGACATTCTTGTCAGTAGATTTTCTTCCAGTTGTTCCTAAGAGGCTGGATTGCTCTTGCTTCTGCAGATTGGAAAATTATTCAGGATCCAGAGGTGTTTCACCACCTATCACGCGCCCCAGCTACTTGTGTCACTGGTCAACATTAGGCTTCCATTTATTTCCATACTTAGGCCACTTAAAATACAGGAACTCTGATTCCAAGACTGCAAAAAGATTTACACATATAACTGCAGAATTTTTGGTGGGGGTTTTAGGAAGTCTTAGACCACAACAACAAAAAAAATCTTCACGTCCATATTCCCATCTTCTTTCCCTTTTCTCTGAAGTTGGTGTGGTCTCTCAGTGTTGTGGAAAAGGAGCACAAAACCACAGAGACAAATGCCTTTTCTCTGTGCAGTGGCACTGTACATGGAGAATCCTTTAAATACAGATGGAAATTGTTCCTTCTCCCTTCTAAGCACGCTTACATCAGCTGTTTAGGTTGTAAAATATGCAGATCATTCGTGAGCACTCTAGTAAATTTCCAGCACCAGATTTGAACTTTTATTCAACAGTAGATAATGAGAACAGATACTTCCTTACCTCTCTGCAGCACAGGACAAAGATAGCCATCATTACACAAAATGAGGACAAAGAGAAGGAACTTTGCCTTTTGATGTGGCTGCTCAAATTACTAAGAAGCAAAAAATCTTTAAGAGAAAGTTATTTTTTCTAGATTAGGGTCAATAAATATAACAAAAAGAGTCAGTTTTCAAGTGATAAATCTCTAAAGCTTACCGTAAAACCTCAAAAACGGCAATTTATACTGTGGGCTTCAACCATAATTTTCTTTCTTTATGTGCAAATCAGTCTAGGAAGTTTAATACATAATTCATGTGTGTGAGTAAATTTATTTATTTTCGTGGCATGGAATGATATTGTCTAAATAGAAAAGGATGTGAAAGCACAGCTATTCGGTAGGATCATAAGATAGGATTCATTATCTTCAAATGTATTCTGTGTGTGTTGTCGATGGATGATTTAATATAATGCAGCTCCATTGCCAGTATTCTTTATGCCACACAAGCTTTAAAAGGCATTATCTGGCTAAAAGGCAGAGATGGCCTTATTTAGAGCTCTACTTATTATCTGATCTCTGAACGTGAAGGGAGAAAAAGTCCACAGACTTTAAAGGTTTTTTATGTTAAAGGGAGATGTTTAAACCCATTAATTTAAAGCTGAAAAATCTTCCAGTGGTCATGGGATGTTGAGATGATATATAAAGGAACAACTTTGTAATTTAAATTCCTACCTACTGTTATTATTTTGCCAGCAACATTTTCAGCCTACTTCATATAAATTCCTGTCTTCCTCATTTCATGGTTGGCTGTGCTTCAGGAATACCAGCAAGCCAAAGATAGGTATCTAGATAAAGGTAGTGTTATATATCCTGAGCAAAACCACTTTTTTAAAAAAAGCAGTCCAAGTAACTGTTGAGTGGATGTTACAGTAACACCAAAGGATCAGGGATTCAGTCTTTATCCATTCCTAGGGCTGAAAAATCAGAAGTCATCCTGCAGACCTTGAGAGCTCAAACCTCCCAGCACACACTGGGTACTGGTGGAGAGGGTCTGAATGGACATCATGCAAAACTTCTTGTGTTTGATAGACAGGGCATCCTGTTTGTCAAAGTGTTCACAGCTTCTCATCACCCAAGTGATACACTGATAGTCTTATCTACACTAGATAGAACTCAGCTGCTTCAGTTGTTTCAGAAAAATGTAGACTGATGGTTCAAGGGCAAGAAACTCTTTGGATTCCATGTAGGGAAAAGGCAGAGTTGCAGGGTGATGTTGTTTATTGAAGGCTAGGAGAGATGCAATTTTTTTTTTAAGATTCTTGTGGAAGGCAAATAGTCAGGCCAGCCATATCTTACGACACTTGGCATGATTGCATGAATTTTCATGCTTCCCTAAAATTGTTGCTAACTTCTCAGATTTGTTTGATTGTCCTGTATGAAGCATCTCGTATGAGTTACATTCATGGCTATTTCACACATGGTAAGAACGGAGGACTGTTCATTTAAAAGGTTCGGATTTTTGTTACAGTCTCATAGTTTGATGCATTTCATGCAGAATTTGGCTGGAGTGGAGTTATTTCGGGTGTTTTATTGAAGAAGTTGTTTGCCCACAAAACAATGTGGAATCCTGTAGCGTGTTTATATCTTGCTCAGTGCCAATTCATTGTATCCAGAAGCTGATGTCTGAGCTGAAAATATGGAAGTCAACATTATTTAAAGCTGTTTTGATCTCCATGACATTGTTGGCTGTAACTTCTTATCCCAGTAGTATTGTCATTGAGGGTACAGGAATGACCTGCTGGAGAATTTCCAAATAGGCTTGTGCTTGTGATTCATTATTCATTAAAGGAGACAATCTATACAAGGTTTTTAGGGGAATCTAGTATGATGTGCTGCTTTTTTCTTCATCCCTTGTTCTCTTTTCTGCTGATTAGAAACAGAGTCTGAGTTTTCTGGGATAGAAGGACAGCTTGATTAAAACGAAAGGCAAGAACATGACTTTAAAAAATGAAAGGCCTTTCATTTCACAAGGAGAAGTTAGTGATGTGTAGAA
The DNA here is from genome assembly GCA_014706295.1 of Lycocorax pyrrhopterus obiensis. Lineage (NCBI taxonomy): Eukaryota > Metazoa > Chordata > Aves > Passeriformes > Paradisaeidae > Lycocorax > Lycocorax pyrrhopterus. The sequence goes on from JACSVZ010000015.1 coordinate 11,244,998, forward strand.
TGAGATTAAGTGACAGAACTCAAACCAAGAGCCATGTCCTCAGCATGCAGATTCTTACTTGCTGGTACTCACTCCATCTCAGCACCAAGGCAGAGGTGGTCCTGGAATGGCTTTTCTCATTGCCCTTGGATGAAGGGCAGAGCCCTAGAAGGTGATATTTTATTCCCCAGGTGAAAAAAAAAAACAAGTGACTCTGAATTGACAAGGACAAAAGACACCTCTCTTGGGCAAATCTCCTGATAAAATAACTGGATTATTTATGATAATGATGAATAATGTGAAGTGAAAAGAATGATTAGTGGAAAAAATTAATAAACAAATTATTAAAGGAAAATGAAATGATAAATGAAGTGATAAAGTGAAAGAGATGAATTTTCTATAATTACTAAAGTTATTCTGATGTCTCTGTTTTGTACTTGAATGTCCCTGTAACAGCCATTTTGCAAAGAGCTAAAGGACATTCTTTCTCTTGTACTGAGCATCTCTCAGACAAACAAATGTAATAAGTGATGTGATTCAGCGCTTCTTTCACTGTCCAAAATTTAAGAATGCGAGCTACTCAGTTTATTTTTGATTAGTCATATACCTCAATTGAGAGTGGCAAATGCATAACTTTAATATAAATATTTAAGGTTTGTGCTCTTCAAGTAGTGAATGGTGATACTGAATGTCAAATTTTGAATACTACAGCTCTCATTTACTGAAGTGTAGGGCATCTGTGATTTTTTACAAATGCCTTAATTTTTCCCACACAAAGACTGTAGTTCAACAAATTACTTACACGTGTGCATAGTTTTATGTGTGGATATTCATTGATTTAGCTTAAAACTTTAATCTTCAAAGCTTTAATTTGTTTAATTGCATTACTGAATTAAGGCCAGAGTTTAAAAAATGTCTTGAATTGAGTTATTTGGGATGCTGTAACATTCAATTAAAATTTGTAAATCACTTCCTATAGCATCAGCCATTACCCAATTCTTTGTACTTTATTTACTGACAAGCACAGGATAAAAGTCTCTGTACCAGAAGTGGAACACACTGCTTTGCAATGATTCCACTGTGTACCACCCAAGGAAGAAATGAAGTTTTGAGGCATTTTCCTGTGGCATTGTTCTCCATTGTGACTAGAACACAGGCCTGTCCCACAACCAGAATGTTGAAAGAGGGAGAAAAGATTTTTACAGGCTAAAAAAGAGGGAGAAAGCATTCAGAGACTGATAGGGGGAGAAAAGATAGTCGTAGAAGTGGGATGTGGCATGAATTTCCTAGGTTGGTTTTTTTTGGTGTTTTAGTTGGTTGGGTTTTTTAGGTAAACAGCTCCCTTGATGGCGTTTTATCTGTAACTGTAAATAAGCTGTGTTTAGGATTGAAGTAACTCTCTAGGGTCAAGTCTATAACTAGTCAGAGCTTATTTAAGTCAGGGGAGTTACAACAGAGCTTTGGCACATGGAGGTTTAGTTAGTCAGAAATGTCTCCTCTGATGGAAAGCAAAAGAAAAACAGCTTGAAAGATACTGTGCCCTTTGAGGGTCAGTATAATCCTGTCAGTATTTAAAATGGATTTCAGTATTGGTAATGTGACTGAGGTTGGTTCTGCACCAGATTCCTGGTTCAGTGAACAAAACTTAAGAGTCTGCGTCACTTTGAAGATAAAATAATCTCTCTCAGGACATGCTGTCAAAAGTCTGATGAGATGAAGTGCTGCAGCTTTGACTGGTTCTTTAGTTGTGCTTTGACTTCAGACTCCTTTGGGTTATTCTTTATTAATCTAAAGAAATCACACCTTCTGGCTATTTCACACTGTTTGAATTGCTAAACAAGTCTGGCTCCTCAATTTCTAATTCCAAAGGAGTCCTTTAGATCATATGAATGACCTCGGGCAATATTGCTAGTACCTGGAAACAATTCTCTGGATTTATTTACTGGCAGTGTAGTCAATATTACACAAGCTTATTTTGGGAATTTCTTTGGATGCAGAAAAGTCACAATAGCAGTACTTTGGGACTCAAATTGCAGTTCCGGGCTTCTTCTGTTCTGGACTTAATATTCCATTCTCCATGCTCTTGATCCTATACTAGCAACACACTGAAATTAATGAATTTTCCAAATTAGCTATATTTGCTAGGTTTCTTTGATGCTGAAGTATCATTTCAGAGTCTCCATCTTCCCCCGTGGAACCTCTTACAACGTTCATACTGTTGAAAAATCCTTCTTACGGAGAGTAAGGGAGCAGGTGACTTTTTTTTTTTTTTATTAGTTTCTTACTCTGTAGCACAGAGGCCTTCACTCACTTGCTATCCCAAAACACCAAACAAATAATAATATTGGTAATTGCTAATGACTTAAGGGGTCTGGAGAATCGTCATGGGATTATTAAGGGAGTTTTGAGTTCACTTTGTATCAGTGTGTTGACTGTAAGCTGCCAGAGCCAAGTATGAAGACTTAGTGCTCGTCCTAGTGAATAGTTGGTTGGGCTTTTTCATTTGTATTACTTCACTTGTGCTTATTGAATGTTGAAGTTACTTAATGGCTTAGACGACAATGTATTTTGTCTAGATCTATTCATCCCAGAAGGCAGAGGTTTCGATTTCCTTCTTTTTATGCCACTCAGTATAGAGTAAAAGCAGACTGAGGGAGAATTCAAGAGGCTGACAGTACATATTCCCTTGAGAGTAATTGTTTATCAGGTTGGAGACATTTGGCTCAAGTTCCTTTATTTTAAAGTTCTTTTCTTTTCTGTTTTGGGTTTGGTTTTTTTTTTCCCTTTAACATTTAAATTCTACTGAGTAATTGTAGTCTGATAATAACTTCTCTGAAAAGAGATGTTATTTCTTCTGACTTTATTAGCAGTGATTCCTGATGTAAAACATTGTGGAGAATGAGAGATTTGCAACACAATAGATGATTCATTAGCTGTTCCAGGAGATAAGTTTGGCGCAAAACCATTCCAATCTACTGATTATATGTTTTGAGTAAAATGAGTTTAACATTTTTGATAAAATCCTAGTTGATCTGAATATTTTTTATCCTTCAATAAAGGACTTCTGTGGAACATATTTTTTAAAGGTAATTTTTGTAAGATCTGGAAAGAGCCTTCCATTCCATCCATCCGTGCTCTGTAGCTTTGTTTCCCTAAAGCCACTATCCCAGCCTTGGATCCTCCAGGTCCTTGACGTCGCTTTCAGGGACGCTCAGTCCACTGAGTTGTCTGTTTGAATTTTTAATCCTTGCAAAATCTCATAGCTCAAACTTTTCCTGCTTCACTAGTGCCTGTCACCCTGTTGTCCTGCTGGTCCTGAAATCTCAAGTCCTCCTGATGAAGCCTGTTAAGTTTAGGGCAGCCAGCAGGACGCAGAGAAATGGGGCAGCACTTCAGGCTCTTAGAAATCTGGAGCAAATCACTCAAATCAAACTGCAAACACAAATTTTAGTCACAGTGTAGAGGCAGACCTGACCTGCACAAGTAAATCCTTAGTTACTATGGATATTTTGGGCAATGCAAGCCTTGATGCGTGGAGCCATCGTGGCACACGGTGCTTCACCTGGGTCTGATGATCTGCACTGGGTCACGCAGTCCCACAGCTGTTACTGTACCAAAGCTGACTGAAAGCTCATATGTGCATCTTTGTGGGCAAGGTAAGTAGAATAGATGTATCCTGAGGCTGGTAAGTTTTCTGTAAGGCTCATCAGAAAATGGTTGGAAAATGCTGTCTAAGGGAAATTTCTGTTTTCTGTGACAAAGAGTCAATATTTTTCACTGAAAAATCTAATGAGAATGAAACCTTGTGTTCTGGGAAAAGATGTGCAGGGCAGAAAAAAAAATCTAATAAACTTTCTGAGTTTTATTCAAACATTAATTTGCTTCTCTCACTTCTATTTCCACTAATTTCTTTCTCATTTTTCCTCATGCCAACTGTGCCACTTCTGACCCTCACAGTGTCTTATCCTATTTTTTCAGTTCGTATGTTACCTCCTCTGGCAGCACCAAACGCATTTTATCTCACTGTGTTTTTACATGTTCTCTCCTGCCGCAAAATAAACTCCCCTATTTGTGAAAGATTTACACAATGTCCTATTTTCTCAGTTGTTTGTGAATCATCACTTTTTGCTTAAGCTCTTTAGACTTACACCTTTGGCAATAAACCCTATTTATTGCTTCATTTATTAGATTCTTATAGTCCCCTGGGTAATCCTGTTCTTTGCCTTTCCTATGCATTGTAAATTCCTTTTGTATTGGTTCTCCAAGAATTTATAGTGCATCTGTTGCTCTGACTCTGTGCCTGGCTTTCTGTTAATGATATTGAGCTGATTTATTTAAATCTATGGCAGTGAACAACTGTATGACCTTCAGACATGCTTTGAAATTGGGGAGTAAACATTTTGGATGATCAACAGTTTTCACTGGAGTCATCAGAAGATTACATTATTTGTTGTGTAAGGGAAGAATGTGATTGTGGTATTGAACCACAAATTCATGAATCTTGAACATGTATCTTGATCCAAAAAAAGTTAATTCCGCTTTAATGTCACATTTATGACCATCCCCGTGATAAATCAAAGGCTGTTGGTATTGTTCTCGAGAGGAAATACTGCTTATGTAGATTCATTATTTTCTGGGTATGAAAGGCCACAAATATTTCCAGAATGCTAATGACATTTAACACTGTTTAGTTGTTGTGTTGCATCATACACTGCGTTGTTGTCTTTTGTCTTCGTTCATTCTTCACTTTTTCTTTCGTCAGAACAAAAAAAAATAAAATTGAAAAATTTTAAAGCTTGATTTTTTGTCTCGTCAGAGGTGAACCAGAGCCTAGATGGAAGAGAACAGTCTCCTGACTGAATAATATTCTGTAGCTGAGGTGTTGGGTGTAATTCTTTAAAATTGTTGTAAAACAAACACACAAATCCCCTCTGAATTTCTTTTATGGTAACAATGTTCCATGAAGCATAGAGCATGAGATGCAGAATGAAAAAAGAGAAATGTGTAAGGAAGACATGTCTGGGGCTTGTTTCATTTGTTTGATGGCACTTTGGTACCCTAAAGACATGGTTTTGAGAACTCCCATTTCTTTTCCTCTGTGGAAGATTTAATATATCGTAGACTGTGAGTCTACTATATATTAAAATCACGTATTTTCATTTACTAATAACAGAATTTTATGCCTTCTGTTGCACACTCCTGGTTTTTCAGAAGTTGTTTGGAAATGAAAAAAATATATCCAGATCTCAGAAACTATTATGATAAATGTTAAAATAGTATTTTGGGGCAAGTTGTCTATTTCCAGAAGTGTGCAGACTATGCCTATATATTTTCATAAAAAATGCCAAATTTTTCATTTGAGCTTTTGAATTTCTCTGGGTTTAATAGTATTTGAGTTCACAAGAAACTATAAACCTTAAGCACCTCACTGAGAAGGTTTCAATATTCTATTGAGCGTTTACATGAAGCTGTGGGCGCAAGTGAGAGAATGGAGTCCCTGTTTGATGCATGCAAGCTCTCTTTATGCACACTTAATAATCACCAGTGGGGTTCCTCAGAGGACAGTAATACACTTTGATTTGGTGTTTGTGCATCAGAGCTACCATTGGAAACTTATGTCCAAAAGGAGGGGTTTTTAACCTGACCTTGCTATTGTTTTTAAAACACAAAAAAATAATGAATGGTTTGTAAATTTATTCTTTTAGACATGCCTGTCCACAAAGTCTTCTTTGAATCATTCTTCACCATTACTTGCTGTCTCTTAGTTTGTATTTCTGGTTTTCAGTGCTGAAATGAATGGGGGTAATGATGTCCCTCACAAAGGCATGGGGAGTATTAAGTGGTTTGTGCCACTCTTGAGCAGCTCTTGCAGCTCTTAATGGTTCCTTTGTAAATAGTAAACAGGATTGTTCTCAGTGATTTATTTAAGGATATATGATTCACTTCATCCAGATGATTTTCTTAACTGTAAGAACTTCATACACTGGGAGCCATTTAGAGACCTTGGTTAAAGTCCTGTCTTCAGCTGAGTCAGATGGAGTTCTCTAAACAGTGTAGATGTCCGGAAGCCAGGTGCAGAGCTAATTTCTGTCTATACCAATACATGGAAAAGAACTGCAGCAAGACTGTAGTGGCATTGATACAACTCCGTGTTGAGTAATGGAAAAGTAATGAGAAAGTGTCTGAAAATACTTAAAGGGCTCAAGGAGCACAGAAGGGTACAGGTGAGGAAATCCTCCTCCCTTGACATCTCGTGGAGACACACCCAGCATGAATAAAGATTTGTATTCATTTTGGCAGATGCAGTATGCCATGTGATAGTGCTCTCTTGACTCACGAGCAGCTGAAATGAAAATACATGGCAGTTTTAATTGCTCAACACTGCGAGCGATAATTTAAGTATTGAGGTCTGCTGTAAGAGTTTTTAAGGCTGCGCTTCTCTCTGAGTGCTTTGGGTTTCAGCTGCGCGCAGTGTAGTAGACTAATTCTCTCTCTAGGAAAAAAAAGATTATTGGACTTTGATACTTTTAAATACGGGCAACTCTCCAGTGACTGTAATTGTGATGTTTATTTATGTAGCACCACAACCCTGATTTGAGATTTTAATCATTTTAATTGAAGGTTTTATTTCAACCTAAACTCACAAATCAGGGTATCATCAGAAAGTACAGTGATTTCTTTGGCATCACTACTATACTGAGTTTGCCATTTATCATGCGGGAAAAAATCTGCTATTGATGGAGTTTTTCTTGTTTATGTTGTTTTTAAACCCAAGGAGGTTGTAGTTTGCCTGTGTAAGATGTTCTCTGTGAGTGTGCTGAGTGGCAACATGAGCACTTTCTTCAGTCTGCAAGGGCAAACTGTCTAGTTAAATGATGCTGCTTAGGGAGAGACTGCAGATTCCGCTAACATTATGTTCATTTGATGAGAGACTGGAAGTTTGTGATGTTCTTTCGCATACTCCTGACTCTCCTGGGCCAGACCTGACTCTCCTGGGTCAGCGTATCTTACTCACTCCTGATCCTTTGACCCTGTCCTCTTGCACCGTCTGGTTGCCTGCTGACCCTGTTTGGTTATTTTCTATTCCTGCTCCATAGACGTCATTAGGAGATTTAAGAAAAGATACATTGTCCAAATGGATGCTTTAAATATTAGGAAAAATAATTGAGACAAGTCAGGAATGATATTTATGCTTATAGTAATAAGAGATTTAAAGCTAATGTGGCCCATTTGATCATGTTGTATGACGTGCTGTACCTCACAAGCCAGATGTATTTTCTGTAACTTTCCCTCTCTTAATCCTAGTTTAAAAAGTAGACTTCCAAATATAGCATGATTTGATATCTCTTTTTAATGCTATGTCCAGCTAGTCTTATTCCCAGTAAGAGAAACTGAAAAGAATATTTTAAAAATTATTTTTCATATTTAATCTTTGTACACTTCTATGTTTTCTGAAGAGCTCAGGTAAATTTTTTCAGTGTTGCCTGGACATGCCTTCAAAAAAGATGCTTGGCGTTGAGCACTGAGTTGAAGAAGAATCTCTTCAACTGTTCCATAGCCTTCTCTAGCTGTCTTTCTGCTAGGTATTGATAATAACAGGAAGACTTTTAATGTAAACAAATTTGAACAGCCCAACTCTAGGGTGCTCATAATTATTTTGATCTTTCTGCCTTGATAGCTGGGTATCTGGTAGTGTTTGAAACCCAAATCCAGCAAGCTCGCTGTTGTTTGTACCTGCACCTTTTGGTGTCATCAGACTTAGAGGGGGTTTTTTAACAGAAATTCCTACAACATGTTACATCAATTCCCATGTAATATAAAATTTTCTGTTACGTCATATCTGACTTCTTTTTATTTTCCTGCTTAGAAGTTTAATACTTGTATTTCCCTCTCTTATCAAAACACCGTTGTCATGAAATACCATGCATCCTCTGTACCCGGTGACTGCAGCATATTGCAAATATATTTGCTATTTGCCTTTTGCTTGTTTATGAAACATATGCCCAGTGTTTGTCCAATACTCTGGAACACTTCACAGGAGGCAACATCCGGCACCTGTTCTTAGTTAAGGAAAATGTTGCTGAATCAGAGACTGATTAAGGATTCCTTTGCTTCACACCCAAAATTCCACTGCCTGAGGGAAGAAAAGAAATAAACTGAATAACTTTAACTGAAAGCACCATTCTGTTGACAAATGTCTGCCTAGCTGCTAAGTTGTGCTCATTCAAATACTTCCTCAGAACTTCCCAACATGCTGCCGCGCCTTCACGCAGTTCGGTAGCAGCCAGCATCTGCTAGCTGCTTATGAAGCTAATCATAATTTTATCCTGCTGTACTCCTTCCACAAGTATTTGTGGTTTTCATTAATTGTTTCCTCTCATACAATTAATATGATTGTAAAATCATTGTTTTAATCTTTTTTTCCCTATTTGAATCCATAGTACTTAGTATGTATAAGTGCATACATAATTCAAGTAAATAACTTTTAATAAATTTCCAGTTTGCTGCAAGAGGATTTAATCTATGGAGAGCTGTTGGTTTCATTCACAGGAAATATTTACTTATCCATGCCCTCAGGCTATGCAGCAGATATACTTCAGATAAGAGAGCAGCCTCTGTGCAAACAAATTTGATATTTTTGTCTACCTTGAGATGACACACAGATCATTGTCTGCCTGAAGAATTACCATGGACTTGTGAAAGTGGGACTTTCTCTCTAGTTTTATTTAGGATCTTCTGCTAGTTTTATGGCCTCGTTATCCCTTCTGTCCCAGTCAGAAATAAAACAATCTGACCTTTGATTTTCAGTTAGCAGTCATTTGGAATTATTTTTATCAATGTGTATGATTTTCCTAAGATTCTTCAAAGGAATGTAAACTATTCTTAATATTGCTTTTTTTCACCACTAAATTCATGGAGAAATGGAGCTTTATTTAGAAAGAGGATTTTTTCCATGCAAAAAAAAATTATTTACCAGGTAATTGTTTGTGGGACTAGCATGGTATTACACATGAGGAGCATTGAGCTCAGTGCAAGTTAATGTAAGTAAAGTAGTCTCAACTCATTGAAACTTGTGTTCCTTTCACTACTGGGTTAACCATCATTGTTGAGAATGTGGTCAGGGATTTTAGAGGGTCTTTTGTTGTTATTGTGCATTCTTTTTTATATTTTGAGCTAAATATTTTTTAGCTTGCAATTTCTTTCTTATCTAAATCCTTTCCTAGCAATATTTTCCTTACCACAAGCCTAAATAATTTGCTGTCTGTCTGATACCACAATACCCATTGACTCCACCTGAATTTTCCATATAGAACAGTTTTAAGATAAGGTGTTAAATATTACATCTACAATAATATTTTTCATTATTGGCTTGAAGTGTTGTTGACTTAGATGCAATGGGCAAAGCTGAGCAGGCAGCAGAGAAAAAACTGTTCACAAAGTCAAAGAATATGATGTACAGAAATGAAGGACAGAGAATCTGCATTAATCAACCTGCCAGGAAGAGGCCTTAAGTCTAAATGAGTAGCCAATTAAAGCAGTTTGTTCTCACATAAAGACTAAATGCTATATTATACCATTGATCCACACCTTAAACATTCATCGATTTTCACAAGGGGTTTCATCCATAAAAGGGTGGTAAGAGGTATAGATTTTAATGAAAATTTAGTTGAAGAGGATAAGTGAAGATATGATCATACCATTTCAGGTCATTTAAGATCTGCTTTTTGGGAACAAGTACATCATGTTGGCACATGCTCTGTCCAGAGCTGGGCTGCCCGGTACATAGAGGACATGGACTGACTGCAGGAAGTCCAAGGAAGGGACACATAAACACAGAAATTCGAGACTCTCCTATTTAAGGAGAGTCTGAGGGAGCTGGGAGGAGAGAAATGCCAGGTGGATGTCAGCAATGCATGAAGGGTGTTGAGAAGACAGAGCCAGGCTCTTCCCAGTGGTGCCCAGTGACAGGACAAGAAGCAAAGAAATCCCGTTTAAACATCAGAAAAAACACTTTTACTGTTCGAGTGGACAAAAACTGGGAGAGGTTGCCCAGGGAGGCTGTGGAGTATCCATCCCTGGAGATAATACAATGGACACAGCCCCGAGCAACCAGCTCTGACTCTTTTCTGAGCAGGGGGCTTGATAAGATGGTCTCCGGAGAGGTGTGCCAACCTCATCCGTGCTCTGACTGTGCATTTCTGTCACATTGGGCAGTTTTCTTATTGTCAGGAGAAGTTTTCTAGGTGCTCAGATTTTCTCCAGCTTCTGCAAGGCAAGATTAATTGTGTAGATTTTTTGAAGGTATGTATATACTGCTAGGAGAAACACCTTTTTCATGGTCACATCCATGGATTTTTTTACAAAGAAAAGTATTGTTGTTCTTCCCTAGACTAAATGGGTCTGAAGGACCATAAAATATTTGCAAAGAAGAAAATACTTTTCAGAGGGTGGAAAACACCAAGAGTTCACTTTGAAAAAAGAGAGGTATTCTTGAAAGACTGTGTAACATTAGTTCACAGTAAACATCTGCAGAATGATAGCCTGTATTATTCTGGATGCTCAAAATTTCTACATGAAATAATTACTTTTTAAATATTTATTTTGCAAATGAGTAAATTGAGCTACAGAGGCTATAAAGAAACAATGCAGGAACACAGTGGCATACATAGAAATAGAAACCTATCTAGGAGGTTCTAATTTCTAGACTCTGATTTAAGATTCCATTGCATTAATTGAAAATTGCATTGTGTTATACAGTAAATTCTGATGATATGTTAAATCCATCAGAAGTTAAAATTAATAGCTTGCAGATTAAATGACATTGTAGAAATTAACTAGTTTGTTTTTGTTCTGTGAAGCAGCTGGTTTTTGAGGGACCCATGGAGCTGAAATCACAGCTGCATCTGAAATTTAATAAACCCCAAGATCCCAAGTCCCACAAGTGCTTTGAAAAAGTGTACCTTCTGTGTCTAACAATACACATTTCTGTAATCTCACAGAAAAGTAGCTGGAAAATAGTGTGAAGAAGATGTTTGCATAAATATGAAGTTGGGCACAGCTGTTCTAAGAAAGAATGAAGCTAAAATAGCATAGGAAATGGAAGCAAGGAATTCTTTTATGTTTAAAATATGAGCCTACATAAGAAGAGATTAATGAGAATAGTTGTGAAAATGAATTCATTTAAATATGAGCTATTTCCTTTTTTGGACCTGTTAAGTTATGGTTTCATGAATATTTGTCAAAGTTAATGTTGTGAAGCTGAGCTGTTGCTTTTTCTTGGAGAATAATTCTTGTTGTCTTCCTTTGTGTTACATATTCTCTTTAAGAAAATGAAGAGAATACAGTGATTAATATATATCCTGCTAAATCCTCATGCACAGCTTGATTCAGCTATGGAACAAGAACATTTTGCTTCTTGTGAAAAAGTAATGAACTGTATAAATATAGGAATCAAAGCTTAAAGTTGGCTGAAAATGATGAAGGGCTCTTCTCCTTGGAAAGTTAATCTTTGTTCAGTTTCTTGACACTCAGATAAGAAGAGCCATCAGGTTTCTCCAGACTTGATCATGCAGTGTCACATCCGTTATGGTGCTGATGGTCTCCTGGGAATAACAATGCTTTGTCCAGTTGTGAGGTGATGCTCTTGGAAATAATATAGCTGCTACTGCAGATGTAAAAACAAACTAACAAACTCCCTCATCGTTTACTACAGTGAAACAATAATGTAAAACCTTTGTTAAAGGCAGTTTGCATATGTAGGAAAAAAAAATTAATAGTTTCTAAATTCTAATTGCACAAAAAGCCTCAGATATATGCTTAATCTTGATTTTTTAAGAAGCCAGTATAATCATGCATTATTTAAATTTGCAAGTCTGTCTTTTCTGAGATTTGTTTTCTTCTTGGCAGGATATTGTTTTAAATTAAAATTCTGCTTTTGGGCAAACTCATAGCACATTTCCAGAAAAGGATAATTTGCCTTTCCATAAAGAGTTTTCAAATATGGAACAAACTCTGTATTCAGTTTTAGATTGTTCTCAACTTTCTTTGTCATTTTTCACAGTAGAACACAAAGCACTGAAAATACAGTTCATAAAAAGAATCCAGAAGACTGAGGACTTGAGAAACAAAATGCTCATAACTTGTAACCACTTTGGCCATATTTGATGTTTACATTGTAAAGAATTTTGATGAGAAAATAGATTGCAATATTATTATTTATTTAAAGTATAAATTTATTTGATTAAAGGACTTACAAAAACATGAATTAACAATACTTTTTCAATGATATAATAAGGTTCAATATGAAGCACTATGAAACTTAGTGAGTACATATCAGTGTTGTAGTTGAAACGAGTGAGTATTTGGGTACATGATAAACCTATCTCTGAATACTTGAGATACACCCATGTTTGGTGAAATCATGCAAGTTGTAGGAATTGTAATATCTTAAAATTATATGTGGAAAGGTAAGAAATTGTTCAGATGTGTTAGTCCAGTATTATAAACAGTACATAGCTCTGTTTGATTTTGTTTATGTATTGGTTCTTATAAACGTAATAAGGAATTTTTTTTAGATGATCACACATACCAAAAAATGTAATTGTTTCAGCATAACTTCTGTGGGGTCACTGCAGGTATTCTGCCTCCTGTGGGAAGGTAGGACTGGTCTGAAGCACAGCTGCTTGCCTAAGCATTGCTGAAGGGTCAGTCAGAGTCATGACTGTTCACACTAATACCCTTCAACATTCAAACACAAGGAACTGCATTCTGTTCAGAGTGGAAGGACTCCAAAACGATGTCTTTTGCATAAACTTAGTCTAGTTACATAGGACATAGACCTCAATATACCATAAAAGTCTTGATGTGTGCTTATAGCATGGGACTTTACATACTTGGACAAAAAGGTTCCTAGAATTGTTTAAGTCAAATAAAACATTGCCATTGCCTTTAATGGATCCTTCTTTTTTCAGTGGGTTTCTGGTTTTTTTTTTTTTTTTGGTTGGTTGGTTTTTTGTTTTGTTTTGTTTGTTTGTTTGTTTGTTTTTGCTGTACATTGGTTGAATGTTGAAAACTTGATTATTGTGTTGTTTATTCCTAACTGTTTTCCTGAGGCAGGTAGGTTTTGCCCTATGGAGATATTTTTGAAAGTTAAAATTAAGGCTTTTGCAGTTTCTAATCTTATTAAGGAGAAATTCTCCTCCATGTATTGAAGTTTTGCCTTGAGTACTGAAAAATTAGCTTACACATATATCTCTAGTGCCATGCCAGATGTAGTGTAGTCTGTGGTATGGAATTTCTGGGAAGAAGGATGGTAGAATATGGGATGATAGAACTCCTGCACTCTAGGGACCACAGGAAGGATGTCCAAAAACATCTCAAGTATTGCTGGAAACCTTTTAGGCAGTTAAACTCTGGGCCCAGGTTATGTGTAGATACCTAAATCTAGATTCTTACTCTGGATCTGGATCTCTACCTCATACTCACTTAGTATAAAGGAGCTGAGTAAAAGGACACTATACTGCCTTCTAACCACATCCCCTACTTGAAATGTGCGCATATATATATATATATAAATAGCTGTAAATGAAAAGTCACACATGATGCATTGGTCTTGGTATACATATGAGGTCTCTCATCCTTGGAGATACTCAAAAGCCATCTGGACATACTCCTGTGAATTGTACTGTAGTGACCCTGCTTGAGCAGAGGGGTTGGAGCAGGTGGCCTCCAGAGGTCTTTTCCAAACTCAACCGTTCCGTGGCTCTGTGTGATATTTGTTAATAGGAGAATTTTGAGCTAATAGGAATATGCCAGTAGATGGTGCTCATGAATATATAGCTCTGTTCTCACATAATTAGCAACTTTTTGGTATTGAATGTTAACCAGGATTCCAGCATATTGTTTATGTGGCTCTTTTAATGGCTGCATAATTTAAGTTCAGCGCATATGTAATTGTTTGCAAGGTAAGAGCTTAAATGATGTCAGAAGGTTGTAGAGGAAACTGATCCCATAGTAAGCCCCCTCAGTTGCCTTCATGCTACCATGAATCCTCCAAAACCAAATTATTTCCACCCTGTTTGAATTTCCCACTACAGAATGACATTGTTCCTTGGCTCTGGAACTATCCAAAATCGAAGAATTTTGAGCATGGCAGGGAATGCTGAACATGAACTGCTGGCCTCAGTGCTTTATCACCACTAAATTAGGATAATAACATCTTCTGTTTGCTCAGGCTGCAGAAACTGACCTGGGAACTGTATTGGACTTCACTCTGTTGAACAGGTGTTGTAACAAGATGATAAAAAATCTAATTTGTTCCACGGAGAAAAAGAACAGAGAAGTGTTTTATTTACATGAAGGACATAACCACATTAAAACAGTTTGATGAACACATTATACATTTCAGAAAGTTGTTGCTGAATAGAGTTAGGACTAGGGCTTATAAAAGACACATCTACATGCTGGTGTGTCAGTGGTTGCTGTAGACATAATGACCTCCTGAAAATGCTGCAGTGGGAACTGGGTGCCTAAGCCCCAGGACCGAATGGGTAAAACTGGAAGCTCAAAGAGGCAACTTGAAAACCTGAGGCTGAGTGAGAAGCCACTAGAAGTTAACTGTTAATGCATAAGAATGGTATCTGAATTCCTACCCTGTGACAAGAGCTAATCTCTGTCCTCGGATCCTGCAGAGGGATGCAGTTTGGAGTCTAGCCACTTCCAGATTTATTTTTATGGAACAAGTGAACAGAACCTACACCTGTCACTGTAAGGAAATAGTATACCATGTTAGTACCTGGCTTTCATAGGCTACAGTAAGTGGGTGCACAATTCCCAGACAGCAGGAGAAAGCTGCCTTCTGCAGCCTCCATTCCTTACACATCTCCCAGGTGATTAAACCACCCCGTAGCAGGCTGATGCAGGTGGGCACTCTCTGCCCAGCCCAACAAACGTAGGGATGTGACTGAACCGAGGGGGCAAAACAGTGCCTGACCCTGCAGCTTGGTGCCCTGGCATGCACTGGTGAGCTGTGCAGGCATAGGCAGGTCACATTACTCTCTGGTAAAAATGCAGAAACTCTCCAGAGACCAGGCACCATGGATTAAGACTCTCTGTTCTAGGTGATTTCCCCACGTACTCAAGTAGAGCGTGTTCCTCCATGCCTTGGCTTCCTGTGTGCCCACAATGCCTGGTTTCCTGCCCATGCAATGCCTCTGTTTCAACAGCACAAGAGTGTTCCTCCACTTGGGCTGGCCTGCAGCCTGCTCGTTCACACATTGTTGGCAGTTTGGCTTTTGTTCATCTCAGGCTAAGGAGGAGTTCTGTCCAAAGTTATCTTTATCCCAGGAGAGGGTTCTCTTGTGTAGATCAGGGTTTTTTCTCAGCTGCTGAAATAATTTCCACGCACTTTTCCTGGCATGTGACCCGTAATGGAGCTGGTGGTTTGGGAAATTTCTCATATTGACTGAATCTCACACTGAAGAGATTTCTTGCTGAGGTCTTACAGACAACTTGAGCGTGCCCATGCAGCTCAGGTCCCAGTGCAGTGCAAGGGGAAGAGCATCGTCCTGGTCAAATGGGCAGCTCTTGGCATGGGCAGGGTGCAGCCCACCAGGGACCTGGTCAAGCTGGTTTTGGATCTGACTCAGACCTGAATAAAATGCTAAAATTATTTAGTAGCTTATGTGAGTAAATCCATGCTTTTAAATGATTGGAAAATGGGGGTTATAAATTTTACTCAGAAAAGAATGCACTACCCTTATTTTAGTGCAGCATGAGGCAAAAGCTGAATGATTTAAGTTAAATTATTCACATGTTGTTTACATTTTATTTGTATTATTTTGTTGGTCCTTAAATACAAAAACATCATTATAAATATTTTAGATGTTTTCAACTTTTAAGTTCTTTTGCCACAGCTGGTGTTCTATTTTGCCAGTTTGGATTAAAGGAACATCACCAGTTGGAAATCTAATCCGTTTTACAAACAGAGTTAAAAGAATAAATTACAACACCTGCTAATAACCCCCCAGACAGTTTCTCTGTTTCTTTTTAAGATTTTTTTCCCCCTACTTTTCCCTCACCATGCCAGGGTTTGATCATTCACTCACTGCTGTGAAAGGCAGCATTGCCACCGACTTTGGGTGCAGACTTTGAAGCTCTAGAGGTGGCTGCAAGGCTCAGCGTGCTGTGGAAAGCTGCAGCTGTGTTGCATGATGGACTGCCTGGAGCTGCTGTAGGGCCACCCCCCGCACATCAGCACTCTCATATCAGCACTGCAGAGGCTGCTCTCATTAGAGATTTTGGCATTATCTTTAAATCAGCCAGCTCAGTCTGCATGTGGCAGAGCAAAGCTCGGGGCAGGCTGGTTTGGTGTGCATGTGCCCTTGGAGAGACAGCGAGTAACTGAAGGAACTGACTGCAGGGGGAACCCAACAACGGTGCCCAAAGGACCAAAATATGCACAAAGCCATAAATTAAGGGGAGAGGAGCAACAGAAATGCTCATGAATAAATGGATGGCTTGTGTTGTGTGCTTGTAAAATTCATTTTATAGCATGCAGACTGTCTAATGTATCATCTTCCATGGAGTACCTAGAAAACTTGTGAATGTGAGAGCACTACCAGCAGATGGAAAGCTACTACGATGAGTTTACACAAAGTTGCCTGTCAGTCTGACTCATCCACCCACCTGGCCCATGCTGCCAGTGAGGTCAGACTTCACAGGCGCATTGCCTTCTCTGCCTTGTGTGGATTCCCATTCCCATTCCAGTACATGGGATGCCTCCGCAGCAGACCTGCAGGGACACAGGGACACTCTTCCCTGTTCTGCTCCCTTCTCACCTGGGTCTGTCCTGGGATGCCTGATGTAAATGAGGCTATCAGGAATGGCAAAATATCCAGACAACTGGGCAGAACCTGGGTAACTGATAAAATCATATAATTTCTTTATCAGTAGTGTATTAGATTTCCCAGCAGTTACCTACCAGAACGCGTCCTCATCTGCCCCTCTCTCTTTGCACACGTGTACACATAACTTCTTGGTAGCCAGATTTCCCTCCCACTCATCATTTTGGAGGCAGGATAGTGGCTGAACTGCCTGACAGTCATTCACAACTCCCAAGATCACCAACCACTGCCACAGTGCATCAGTTCAGCCATTCATCTCCTACAACATCTTGCAACAACCACTTCCAAATACTTCTCAAAAATGTGGTACTCTCCCTCAGTATGCAAGTTAGACAACTACAAGCCTTGGTGGAGAAATTTCTTTTTAACCTCAGGCATCATAGCATCTAACTTTCTCTGTTGACATTTTTTTTCTCTAGGCTGGAAGGATGTTTTTGTTTGTCACATGCATACCTTTTCCAGCTTCATTAATATAAAGATCTTGATAAAAATGACTTTCATTTTTTTTCCAGACCATCTCAGGCAAGAAATGTTTTCTGTGTCCTCTGACATTAATCAGTAAAACCCTGTTCCTGTGATGCATAAAAAAAGCCACCTTCAGCACTGAAGTAATCTTTAATTTATGCAATGTTTGAATGATTTTCATCAGTTAGTAGATACAATGATTTGATTTTCCTGTATAATCATTTCATCTTAGATATCTCACCTGCCAAAAAAGCCTGACAGATCTGATGTGAACACTATTTTTTTATTACAGTAAATTACTTTGTGCTCAGATTTTTACATTTCGATACTTGATTACCTTAAGAGATAATTCAAAATAATTATACTTTATTTTCATTTTGAAGTTTCATTCTTTTAAATGAGTCACTGATAAACCTGTTAATTCCCTAATGCAATTCAGAATCCAGTCTGCTGTTTTAAGTAACCAGCTACTTCACAAGGAGCACAAGTGCCCAATTCCATATTCATCAGTTCAGTCTGCCAACCGTAATTTTTTTTCTTCTCCTATATATTCAACAGAGGAACTTCTGAAGATGTGCAGGATCCAGTCTGCCTCATTTAAATACTCACTGCTCTCCTTTGACTGCGTGGGGTTTTTCAGCACCTTGAGAGACTTACTCCGATTTAGCATCAAGCACCTTCACAGAAATGGAGGGAAACAGTACAAGTGTTGGAGAAATGGATTTGATACCCACTCTGCCCAGCCTTCTTTTGGCAGTATGTAGCAGTATGCCAGCAACCATCCTATGCATTTTGACGAGGATGCTTTTCAAACCATGGGGATCTATGGGCTTACAAGGAATCAGTGAAAAGGAATGGGGACAAGACAGATAAATCTGGTCATCTTTGACAGTGCAGTGCAGTGGCCCTGCACTTCTGTATGAATTAAGGTTATAGTCATTGCTCCCTGGAACTTTTGTTTTTTACATTATATTATTGTTGTATAAAATCCTCACACTGGTCCACGAAGCAGTGCTTAGATCTCCTCTTTTCAAGGATGCCATGTGCCAGACTTCAGTGTGCTTTTCCTTAGGTCTTCAGCACTCACCTCTGGGGTAGCTGCCCTGCTCATGGCATGCTCAGGATATTCCAGGAGTGGATGCTCAGGCAATGTCTGGCAGCATAAAATGCTGTGCCACTTCACAAATACAGAAATACTAGTATCATTGAATCACCTCATACTCAGTTGATTAAATTAAGGCAGGCAAGGAATTTTCAGACTAACTGGGGAAGTACCTAATCAAATGTTCTGGAAAGCAGACAGTGGACCAACTTGTAGAAATTTGAGTGGGCTGTATAAGCCCACCTCCCTACTCAGATAGAAACTTCCCCTTGGGTTGCATAGATTTGTGCAAATGGCCTTGCAAGGTTTAAACTGGCCTTCTGAACTTGACACCTAGGAAGGTCAGGAGATTGTCTGAAAGCTAACATGGACACAGTTTGCACTTGACTTACCTTCATTAACACCTTAATTAGGTTGTAAAGCCCACACCCTGGCTGATGGTTGACCTTTCTGTTAGACTTCCTGGGCAGGAGGCTAATCAGGATGCCAGCTCCCGTTCAGAGGTGGTGTCCTTTCTCAAATATACACATCTCAGTAAACACGAAGATATAGGTAGTGTTAGTGGGTTTGTCTAAACAGCTAAGTCCTTTGTCACCTTTGTCACTGTCTGGTCCTTCTGACCTTCCATCTCTCCTAGAGCCCTGTGTTGAAGCTGGGAGAGGTAAAGCACACCTGAGTCTTGCCAGGTAAGGAGGGAGTGTCCTGGGGCAGATGGGGGAAGACTTGCATGTGTGTTTGTGAAAGAGCAGAGGCTGCTGAGTGGATTTTGTGGGATTGTTGATGGAGTTAATTTGTGAGTAGTGCAGCTCTATGAAGAACTTAGGGCTGGAGGATGTGGAATCAATTACCTTTCTGGTATTTTTGGGTGGAGGGAGAGAAGAGGTGCATAACTTGTGCCAGGAGGCGTGATGTTTTGGACAAGTATGTAATTTCATGCAAATTGAAAAATGTTATTTTTTGGTTAAGTCTACTGCCAGATGGAGAGGGTCCAGTGGAGGGTTACAAAGATGTTTAGGGGACCAGAGCAGCTCTCATTTGAGGAAAGGCTGAGGGAGCTGAGCTGTTTAGTCTGGAGAAGATAAAACTGAGAGGGAATCTGATCAATGCATACAAATATCTGAAGGGGAGGTGTTAAGAGGATGGGGCCAGATTCTTTTCAGTGCTGCCCAGTGACAGGACAAGGGTCAATGGGAACAGACTGAAACAGGGGAAGTTCCATCTGAATATGAGGTAAAACTTCTTTACTGTGAGGGAGACAGAGCTGTGGAACAGGCTGCCCAGAGAGGTTGTGGAATCTCATTCTCTGGAGATACTTAAACCCACAATCCTGTGAAACCTGCTCTAGGGGACTCTGCTTTAGCAGGAGGTTGGACAAGGTGATTTCCAGAGGCCCCTTCCAACCCCAACTGTTCTGTGAGATTGCTGGCACTTAGTGCAGTGAAATTATGTTCTTGTTGCTCCCAGAGTAGCATCAAAAGCTGAAGAAGTTACCCAAATATATATTTGATGAAATGCATGTAAAAATTTACCAAGAGTGTCTCAGCATTGCTGTTGAGGGAAGTATTAATTGGAATGGGTAAGGTAATAAAAGTTGCCTTTGCTGATGAGTTAACAGTAGTATAAATATTGAAACAAAAAACCCAAACAAACCAGAAACATCTTAAAGCTTAGCCAAGAAGGGAATATCCTCTTCTGTTTTGCTCTCTGTTGAAGAGAAATCTTTGTTCTTTTTTTTCCATGGCAGTCAGGAGACTTGTATATTGCATATGTCTCCAAAACTACATTAAGAAGCAATTAAGTCTTGAATAGTTCATAAATAAATTATTCCTAGTCGGATTATGAATACATCTAAGTTTAATTATTATAAGGACATACTTGCAAGTATGTAAAAACTTTTGGTTGTAAAAAAGCATACAAAATTAGTACTGAGGCATAAGTGCTGTAGTAGTTACTTTTTTTTTCTTTGATATAGGCAAAAATTTCTCCCCTAGAAGAAAAAGTAATGGGGAATTTTGATCTGTAGATGTGTGTATTAATATTACAGACTCAACTGAAGCTGAGCCCTGTGTAGACAGGCAGTGCATCAAATTCTCTGCTCAGTATCTCATTCTGGAAACTGTTTATAGAGACTAGTGAAAGAAGTAAGTAAAGGACTGATTTTGTTGAAGGATCATAACTTTGATGTATAGATTGCATGTATTTTAATTAGCTCATTCAGAAATGGTACACTTGGGCAAAAATCTGTTCTGAGGGTTTCTGCTTCTGTTCCTCTTATTCCTACATGCTATGAGCTCCTTTTTAATTATTTACCTGAGATCATAGTGCACATCTTACTGACTTCTAACTGTTTGGACTCTTCTTCACCAGATAACTGTGAAGGAATAGTCCTGATTCCCCTCATGTTTCCCTTGATGTATCAGAGCCAGGGAAATACCTCTCTCTCTGTTGCAGGACAGGAAAGAGGGGGACAGGTCTCTGCCACTCTTCCAGGAAGTAAATTGGATTCTTAATCATATAGAGTGTGTGCTGCTTGGAGGTGCTCTTGGTGCCAGAAGAGCATTTCAGAGATGGCTTTGATGTTTGATCTGGTCTGTTGTGGGGAAGCAGTAGAAGGTTTTGGTACTATACTCATTTGGAAGGCCTACCCTCAGCTTATGTGGTTGTATGTATTGGAGGCAAATGTGATTATGAATCCATAATGTTCAAAGCCTGCATGTAACTCAGGTTCCTAAGAAAAGATTAGATAGTTGTCCTGAGTTCCAGTTCCTGTCCATGTGTTCAGCCTGGAAGAACTCTAGAACAGTGAAAAGCATTTCAAAGAACTAAGCATGGTGTCTTCTTACACTTTTTTTTTTTCCTGAGCCTGCTGCTGCTCATTTTTGTAATAGGCTTGTCAATGTGTAAAGATTTGATTGGTGAAAAGATCTTGAGTCATTATTTTTGTGTTGAAGGATGGGCTAGAAAAGTACAGGTAGGTAAAACTCAAGTCACATTTGAGCCACTTGAGTTGAAATATAGTCTGTGTTATATAATGCCCATCATGAAAAGCCCATGAATTCTTAAATACGTACTTTGATGCTGCCTGACAGATTGATTTACTGTACACAGACTCCTTTGCAGGCATACACCCATCTCTTCATACCAAAGCTCTGAAGAGAATGCCAGGGGAATCCATCTCCTGGAATGATTCTAGGTCATAGTACCTCCCTTTTTGTTGAGACCTAGTGGCAGTGGCTCAGATTTTTCTTTCTTTTTTTTTTTTTCCCCTCCCTACCCTTTTCGCTTTTTCATTCTTTAAAGCATTGTACTTTTAATTAGATGGAATTTTTGCTTACAGATGAGAAAGTTGTGTTACGTAACAGACTTGGTGAAATCCATCTTCTCATGGTGTCTTTGTGTAACATGCTGACAAATCTTTTGAGCTTAAGCAATGGAGAAATTTTTTCTTTATTCACTTTCCTTAAATGTTCTTACCCATCTTAGTTCAGTTGGACTAGAAGTTCTTCAGAGCAGGAACCAGTTCCTAACTTGTAAGAAAGTCTTTCACTGAAAAGCCTTGTACTTCTACTAAAGAAGTACAAGTTCTTATACTAAAATCTTAACTTATACTGAAAGTCTCCTGATCTTCCTGAGGCCTAAGGACTTTACTATGGAACAGCAATAACTACAAGAAAATATCTTAATTGTATTGGTCGTCCTGCAAAACTTGTTCTGTAAAGTACCTGTTCACTTTTAAATCTCTTGTTGTGTAACATTTTGAAAAGAATGAAGTGTGTTCTTGGGCACATCTCATAAATGATTTCTGCCCTTGTTGAATGCGTAACTCTCCTTGGCTGAGAAACTTAAGGTAAGAAATACTGTTTATTTTCTCCCCATAATACATCAGCACCTGAAGAGCAGCAGAAACTTCAACATCCCCAAATACCGTGTGGCAAATTTTAATTAAAATTTTATTTTGCCACAATTAGAGATTTTAGTGTTTCTCAAGCCACAATTGCATCTCTTGCTACTGCTTTGCTGCTTCTCCATCTTTTGACAGGCAGTGCTTTGTAAGGTTTTAATACTGGAAATAGAGTTCCAAATCAATGATGTAAGCCACTTAAACAGACATGTAAAAATTATCAAAATTACCAAAATATTTTGTAAGCACATTATTTTTACCTTTGACTCTTGATTATTAATTAATTTTCAATAGAGAGCAAAACATATATTCAAAAGGATACAAATATTAACTAGTTCCCAGTCTACTTCCTTGAACCTGTCTCCTTGTGCTGCTTTTGCAGTCCTTGAATCAAATAAACTTCTGAGTCCTCTTTCTATGCCAGAACTATCCTCTCCCAGGAACTAAATCACTCTCGGGAATTGCTGCTGTGTATTACATGAAGTGGTGTACACATCTGACATACAGAAATTGAATGTTTGATCACTGAGCATTCAGCTGGGATATTTCTCTTGCAAATAGTTTATAAGCCAGAAAGTGCCAATTTAATTTTCAAGAAAGTGCAAAACTTTCAAATGTCTCAGTGCTTATGTATGCATGTGTAACATGGTCTAGCTGTTGACTCTGATACATTGATTTAAAATGAAGCTATTCTATTCTAGAAACATGTTTTTTCCCTAGAGACACAAGTAAATTGGAATAATCTCATGAACTTTGTTTCGTTGTGTATTTTAGGGATTACTTCAGATGCTTGTGAATCTGAATGCTTTGGTTACCAGGTCAAACTCACTATTTTTAATTTACTTTTATATAGAATATGCTGGTAAAGAGTTACAATTTTAAATTAAATTTTTCATATCTCACTGTAATTCATCTTGCTGGTGTGTTTCAGGGTTTTTTTTGTATTCACTGATTATGCGTATGATATATTATTGTAATTATGAAAAAGTAAATAATGGTGTTCCTTAACAGCAATATAATTTCTTATTATTCTGTTTTAAGTTGTGCCAAATGACAAACAGCACTATTGTGTAGTGCTCAGAACACTACAGCAAATAAAACTTTAAGGATAAATAAAAGGCTTCTGTAGAATACATCAAACTGAATTTGCTCCAGCCCTTTAGGAATAGCAAACTTGTTCATGATCATTTAAATAGAGAACTGGAAAAGAGGAATGCAAACAATACGTGAAATTTATGGCATGGAATTTACACTATGGAAGTAATTAGGTTATTCTGCTTACAAATCAGTTCAAATAAATTCTTTAAACTGTTTTCCCCACAACAAAAGGTTTATAAAAATGTTAAGGAAATAGACTGCATGTTTGCAACAGAAAAGGGCTGCTAGAGACTTTGCAATCTTTGCAGATCTTTGTACTAAAGCAATGATCTAATAACTAGGAAAGACTGAGTCTTCTGCACAAACATTGCTACATAGCTGACAAATAATTCAGCTTTTTAAAGTCTTCTAAATATATTTATCTCTTTCAGTACCATTAGACTGGAACACATCTTTTGTTTATAAAGTACCATGTACATCTGCAGCACTAAGACTTTTATTAGTAATTAGGTCAATAAAATTCCCATTTAAAATCCCTTAATTATCTATGTAAATGACAGATTAACCCTCAGGAGAAACCAGATAGACTCATCAGACCTGTAATGCACACTTAAAGGAAATCTCTAAAATTGATCAGTAGTAGACCCTAATATAGAAAGCATGCACAGATCATGTTATCAAATAAATCTCCCTTATCTTTACTCAAAATAATCTAGACAGGATTTATACTTGCTATCTTGAGACTTAAATTGTCATGTTTCTTGGCTGGACTTGCTTTCATGTGTAGACCTGCCTTATCCCATATAAAATGCTTCAGCTGTTCTCCACAGATCTACTTTATTAATAGAAATGATATTTAGCTCTCCAGAAGAGCTTTTATGCATTTTTTTTTCAAAAAAAAAGAAAAAAAGCTCTTTTTTGAGTGGATTATTGAAAACCTTTCTTGTGTGAGTTGCTTAAAAGCTCATTGAGAAGCCAGTTGGTTCTCTTATATATCCCAGGACATTTTTATAGCTAAGGAATTATTCTCTGTGTAGTGTGGCTAGCATTGTCTGCCCCAGTGCTGTCATCACTGCTGTAGGGTGTACTGTACTCCATGTCAGTCTCTCTCATTAATATTTCTCTTGCAAACCTGTCCTTTCAAATCAAGTGTTCTTCCACTTTTAATGCACTCTCCACCGCTACTGAACGCAATTACCTCGCCAGACAAGGCGGGAATAGAAAAACAGCTTTTCTTCTTCTTAAGCTGGCCACAGATTTCCCTCTGAGGTCATGACAGTCACAAGTGTCTTGCATTTTCTACACTCGAAATCTGGGACTGTGTTCCCTTGTCAGCACTTTGATGAGATCAGCTGGGATACTGCTACTACAAGGATTAGCATGCTGTGTCCACTGAGAGACAATTAGGTTGTTGCTGGGTATGGTTCTTGTTTTCTGAGCACACTTTGTATTGCTTGGGGGTCTTTCTCCCTGAAATATGCATTTATAATAATGATTTTCCTCCTGAGGCATTGCTATTCCTTTTGTGCATCTTAATATTTGGGTCTGGCAAAGGATTCCCACCAAACTTCTGCTTTATCGTCTTTGGCAATTGGTAGTGAGAGCATTATCTGTTCTTGCTTTTATTATATCTCTGTGTACTTTTATTCTATCTTAATTTACTTTTCGTGTTGCCTTTGTGTATTTGACAGAAGATCTGTTTTTGTTTGAGAGCTCTTAAGAATGTGTTCACTGAACTTCAATTATTTGATTTACCTGGGGGGAATATTGTAAAATGGCATTTGATTCTTCTGTGAAAACACTGCAGTCCTGCAACTTTAATTTGGATGTAAATATTTCACAGGTTGAGGTGATAAAGAGTACATAAATTTATGTGCATAAACTAGCATAATAAAATATGTTATTGGCCCACACTTTGTGTGTAAGTTTAAGGACTTGTGGAATTTTCACTAATGTCAGTTTATTTATGTCTTTCCCTTTCCATCCACTGGATTTTTTCCCCTCCCTTTATAATGTTTTTCTTTATTTGCCATTGGAAAATTAAAATATTATAGTAATAAATTTGTGTTTCATCCTGGAAACAAGCACTTAACACTGCAATTGGATGACATACCAGCTTTCACTTTGTTTTTGGCATGTGTATAATAAATCCTGATTAAAAAGCTTATCTAAATATGTTAATATTTTAGGCTGAAATGGAATGGAGGGAAACCTGTTCAAGATGATGAAGATAACATGCCCTGGGCTGTGAGGCTGGGTGGTTCTGCTGCAGTTCAAGTCATTGTTTGAGCAGTGCAAAGGCCAGCACTTGAGGCTTGAAGAACAAACTGGGAGCAGACTCAGGAGCACAGACTATGTCACTGTGATAAGAGTCACTGTGATAAGGGCCTATGGACCATAAAGTCATTGTAGGTTCTCCTGTCATAAAGCTTCATTTGGAAGTACAGGGTGCCCTGGTCCTCTTCTAATTCCGTGTACGTACCACGTATGTAGCTTAAGGAATGAACATGCTTTGAAACTATCACACTTGCCTGATGTAAATGGAATAACACGACAGCGTGGACACAGCTGATGTACATATCTGTGTTTGTTAAGTGGACACAATGTATTTTTGACTTGAGTTCATTAACATGGTGTTTAAAAGCATATTGAAAGCATGTTGTTAAGATGATGTGTCCATGCTGCAACAGCTTAATTCCTGCTGCTCTACTTTGTTGTCATGAGTGGATAAAATGTCTGGTGATTTTTCTTATTTTAAACAGTTTAGGAATTAGAGGGAAAGAAGTGCTCTTGAATGGAACAGCGAGGGTGAAATGAAGCTCATTATGACGGAAACTTTCTAATAAGTTACTACTGTGCCAGACAGACATGTAGACAACCGTCTTCTTACAGAGAAGCCTTTCTTTGAGGGCCATGAAGAGCTGTATGAGGAGTGGCTGAGGTCACTTGGTCTGTTCAGCCTGGAGAAGACTGAGGGGAGAACTCAGTGCAGTTGCAAGTTCCTCGTGAGGGGAAGAGGAGGGACAGGCACCACTTTTCTGTGGTGACCAGTGACAGGACTCAAGGGAAGGGCCTGAAGTTGTGCCAGGGGAGGTTTAGGTTGGATATTAGAAAAGGTTCTTCACCCGGAGGGCAGCTGAGCACTGGAACAGGCTCCTCAGGGCAGTGGTCACAGCACCAGCCTCACAGAGCTCGAGAAGTGTTTGGACAATGTTCTCAGGCACCTGTGACTCTTGGGGATGGTGCTGTGCAGGGTCAGGAGTTGGACCTGATGATACTTCTGGGTTCCTTCCAACGTGTCAGATTCTGTGATCTGAGGGAAGCTTTCTTTATGCCTTTTTACAGTGAAATAAAATTATTTTGAGAAGATTGAGGCTTCAGAATATATTGAATATATTTCTGCCTTGCTGCCTGACTTGACTACACCTTGAGACTTGCTAAAGTCTGTTTTCAACTCGCTTACCCTTGCTTGCAATATTTGCAGGGAGACTGTTGTGTTCTAGTTGTCATTTCTCTCCTCTGGCAAGTCAAAACACAGTGCCAGCAATCTGCTTTGCAACCTGTCAGCTCTCCAAGGTTGTCTCTGCTCATGCTGGTTGAACAGATTTTTTGAGCCAATGTTTTTGGGTGCTGAGTTTTGAGGTTTTTTTCTGTCTTTTTATTTTGGAGTCGTATTCCTTTTCACTTCTGCTGTTGCTTTAACTTCTTGGTTTTTTAGCTACCCCATGGTAATGCACAAATCTGGAATCTGTGAGTCGGAATTTGTTATTCTGAAATTCTGGAAAGCCTGGGTGCAGACTACAGATTTGTAGTCAGACTGCTTTTCATGGAGGATTGGCATGTGTATGTTTTTCATCTTACAAGTATCATAGTATTTTTTTTTGTATTAAGAGAATTTTCATGATCAAAAGTGTGATTCGTTGGGAGACTGTGGAGAAGAAAGTCTGTTTCACCAAGACAGGTGCTTCCAGTGCACTTGGAAAGGAGTCTTCTCAAAGTTGCCTTTGGACCAAGTCCCAAACTGACATGGTAGTAAAGCTGGGGCTGTCACTGAGCCTTCAAAAAGCTTAAGATGCAATTGTTATGATGGAAGTAAACAGGAGAATATGGAAACATATTAATTGAAATTTACTCTTTTCAGATGAGCATTTGGATTTCTTTTTTGTTTTAAAGTTAATCTTCATAATATTCCAGAGACCTGATGTTTAGTGTCATGTCCTTATGGCATTAGTCAGCTGTGTCACAGGCCTTCTCAAGGGCTTGTGGCACACGATGCACCTATGATATTTGTTAACTCAAAAAAATTAGCACTAACAAAACTCTGAATTTTGTTGGCTAGGAAATATTTCCTACTTGTGATTTTCAGCTGCTGATGTGTCCAAAAGTCCTTGTGGAGACTGCAAAGCCAACCTTCACATTTTCACCCAAGTGTCCCATGCAGATGGCCATGGACTCAAGCTAAGCTTGCTGCCTTCTTGTGCCAGCAGTTCACAAAGTATGGCTGCTCTGCAGGAGCACTTGCAACTGAGTTAGTTCCTGGGTCAGACTTTTCTATACCACGAGATTTAGTTAATGCCTGTAAAAGAGGGATTTGGGTCCCTTGAAATAAGGAAATTATCACATTTGAAGTTATCTGTGGTACAAAGCTCTGAGAAACTGTTGGATAAAACTGGGGCAACTTAAAACAGCTACAGCTTAAAACGAAGTGATGACTCCTGAACTTCCTTGAAAGAAGACTGGTGCTGATCGATGAGCGTAGAACAGAATGCGTAAGGCTTTCTGATTAACATTAAAGGTGCCCCTCTACCTCCTCCTTGTTTGTAGTAACTGATACAGATGCCTTCCTGTTCAACTGGTTTTATCTGTCTTTCCGCCACCTCAGCCTCTGGAGATGCTAATGTAAGAAGTTAAGACAGATCTGGTTGCTAACCTTTTAGAAGTGCCTGATTCTTTCCCCAATGAGTAGGTGAACTCAGAGTGACCAGCCTTGATTTAGATACCTGAATTTTAGCTTCCTAGAGTTGAAAAATATTAATCTCATCTTTTGCTGCTAAAAGGAAGCCACGTTGCTTAAATGTCTCAGAATAAGTGAACGGCCGTTTCTTTTTTACTTATCAACACAATTCATAATATTTTTACTCTTTTCAAGGTTTTGCATGAACCTTACATAATGCTAGTTTAAGTAAAATGAGTTATGCTATTAACTTTTGCTTCTCCAGGGCACAGTTGCCCGGAATTGTCAACTGTTGTTGTTGGTTCTGTTAAATACCATGATTGTGAATATACTTTTAAGTCACATAATTTTTTGTAGGTGCTTTTGTGGGTTTTTCTCTTTTTTAAAACTACCTGTTTATTATTACCTGGTTTGAATAGCTATTGTACATCTTACTGTAAGTAGTTCAACTAGAGAATAGGAATAAGGAGTTGGCCAAACAGTCCCTTCCTGATGGATGATCCCGCTGATAGTGACAAGTGGTTTTCTTAGAATGGTTTGATCAATAAAATTACCCTGAATTTAAGATCTCATTGTCCATGTCTCTTTAAAAAGTAGTAGTTGCTGTTTTTGTAGGCTTGGTCAAGCATTTGATTTCTCAGGTGAAATCTTCTGCTTTGCCCAGTTGAAACTGTCACTAAAAGGTTTTGCAATTTTTAAAATAATTTTGTTTCTTATTTCAGATCAGGCAAAGAATTTACTCAATGACAACTGAGGCAAATCTACCTACGAAAAAAAAAGCCTGTCTGTAAAGGGAGGAAAGGTGGCTTTGTAGACAGATGGAGGTTCAGGTTATCTAACAGCACAGGTCTGTAAGTAGAGGTAACCAAATATATCAAGTGACATCCCTGAGGCATTGGTACTGGCACTGGTGCTGTTTAATATTTTTGTTGGCGCTTGCAGCCCTGAAAGCCAACTGTGTCCTGGGCTGTGTCACAAGCAGTGCGGCCAGAGGGTTGAGCAAGGTGATTCTTCACTTCTACTCCACTCTTGTGAAACCCCACCTGGAGTTCTGTGTCCAGTTATGGGGTCACCAGCATAAGAAGGATGTGAACCTGTTGGAGTGAGTTCAGAAGAGTCCATGAAGATGATCAGAGGGCTGGAGCACATCTGTGAAGACAGACTGAGAGAATTGGGGTTGTTTAGCCTGGAGAAGAGAAGGCTCCGGAAAGACCTTGCAGCAGCCATACAGTTTCTAAAGCAGACCTACAAGAAAGCTGGAGAGGAACTTTTTGCAAGGGCATGTAGCCGTAGGGCATGGGGTAATGGCTTTGAACTGAAAGAGAGTAGGTTTAGATTAAATGTGAAGAAGATTTTCTGTACTGTGAGGGTGGTGAGGTGCTGTAACAGGTTGCCCAGAAGAAGCTGTGGATGCCCCTGGAAGTGTTCAAGACCAGGTTGGATACGGCTTGATGCAGTCTGGTGTAGTGGAAGATATCCTTGGCTGTGGCAGAGGAATTGGAACTAGATAATCTTTGAGGTCACTTCCAACCCAGCCCCTTCTATGATTCTGCTATATGACAAAAGAGTTAATACCAGAAAATATGCTTGCTCATCACAGTAATCTTGTAGCTCTTGACCACAGAAAAATATGCCAAGAATTCCCTTTAAATGAAATTAACTGGTTATGCTAACTGGCAGAGTGCTACTTTATCTAGATTTTTCTAGACAGATACAACAACTTTATAGAATAAAGCCTAATTTCTCATAAATGCTGGTCATAAACATATATAAACAATTCATGCAGAGTTATTTTGTGGGAGTTAGAGGAGTAGAGGAGTTAATATTTATTGGTACAATGTACTAGGAATGCAGCCAGATATCCTCTGATGCAGGCTGTGCTCAGTAGCAGTGAATATAAGATTAGCAGCACATGGAGTGAAAGACTGGCAAAGACAGGACTCTAATTCATAAACGGAGAAGTTGGATTTGTGCATTAAAGTTGTTATTGTGCAACACTGTACAAAAGGCAGCACGGGAGAGACCATTTGCCTTGAACTTTCCCCCTACTTAACTAATTGCTCCCTCCTAGCTGCTGCTGTTATGGTTATAAGCCTCACCATAAATGCCTCCAGGTTTCACTGTAATTGATCATAACAAATCTTTTGCCGTCAAAGCTCAACTGAACCTTTTCAGTTCAGTTTACTAACAATTATTCTCACTGGTCTCTCTCCTAAGATTGACATATCTTTAACTTGATGTTAGTCTGAAAAGGCCTGAGCTTGTCCAGATTATTTACATAAATCTTGCATGTCTTTTTTTTCCAGAAAGATTTTTAAGATCTATTGCTTTTACCTGGTCAGTACTGGAGATCAGATAAATATATTCCATAAGTTTGAAATAGCTTTTCTTTTTAAGGAAAAAAGAAATTTCAACCCAGAGGAGCCTTTGGATATAATGACCAAGATAGAATTTATGCTCACAATAGAAAAGAAAAAAAAATCAGCCAAATGGCCTGAGGGCTTGCCTAGCAGTTATGGGAACTGCATGTATGGGAAATGGAATGATTTGGATTCTGGCTGTTCCTCGTACAGGAAGGAGCAGTTTCGGTGAGGGGTAAGGCTAAGGAAGGATGCCTGTTGCTTGCAAACTTATAGTCTTGCTTTGCATCTGTGCAAGCAGTTTTCTCACAAATAATATCTCAAAAGTCATAGAACAGGATAAATTATTGGGATTATATAATTAGAAAACAAAACCAAAAAGATAATTAATTTTTTTGCAGTGGGCCCATTTTTTCACAGTGTGTCTGCAATACTGTTCAAATGGCAACTCCTTTTGTTGGCATGGTTGGTCTTGTTCTTTTGGTCCAGAGATTGTGCACACAGCACCATTTATGCTGGAGAGATGGACCTCCTATAAGGAGATGTCCTTTATTGTAGGCACTTTTTTTATTAATGAGGCCACTAAGCAGCAACGACTTCTTTATTTCTACACCAACATGTCTTGATGCTTTAAAGGATTCCACTCCTCTTCTAGAGCCTGTTTCCTCTTGAAATGATGACCTATAGTGGGATTCATTAATAAGTAGCAATAGGTTTTACAACTAGGACGACTTAGAGAAATATTAACATGGTAGTTGTTTATGGAGTTATCCAGCCAAGGAAGGCACACAGCCTTTGTGTTTTGCCCAAAAGAGAGCTCAGAGGACTTGTAGAAAATCCATTTGTGCTCTCACTGTAGGACTTGTTTAAAATACTTGTAGTTAAGTATGAAATGCTGAAGTTTTATGTCAGTGTGGCTGTCTTGCCTGTCTCATCAAATATCTGTGACTTCTTTCATTTCTTCTTCTTTAGTTTTTATTAGGTACTGTACATAATGTGATAGTAATGTGCACCAACAGGTGAAAAAGAAGATAAAATCCCGGGCCTTTCTTAAAGTCAGCTATGCAATTTGCAGGGTACCAGATGGTGTTGTGGATCTGGTGAGGTGTGTGTTTGGAATTAAAACATATTTTAATGTTACTTCCTCAGGAGTAGAAAAAAAATAATCAAAGTCTTTTTCAGTTCCTCAAATAGAAAAATTTCAAGTTTATGGCTGAGGATTGCAAAAGTGGGGTTGAGGCTGATTTTTGTATTAGTACTTGAAACTCTTAGGTTGTCAGTTTACTGTTTGGATGGAACTGCCAGGCTTTCAGTGAACATCCTGCAATATTAGTTTTGTTTGCTGACATTAAATGTCTTGGTACATTTTCTTTCTGAACATCTAGGTTTTTCTTTGTGTAGTGGAGGGATTTGAAGTTTATAGCCTGGATATGCTTTTTTACTACGCCTGTAAAAATCCACCCACATATGGCAAAGTTACGAACATTTGAAAAATTGCATTTCACACATTCTTGGTCAAGTTTTATTAGATTTTTTAGCAGCTGCATTTCCAAAAGATTACGTATGTATGGGATGTTTGCCTCCCTTAAGATGGGACTTTCCTTGAAATTGCTGCTCTGAGTTGGACAGGTCAAACCAGTACAACAGAGGAACTGAGACCGAGGAATTTGCCTGTCATGTTTTCTAGGGAGCATCCTGTTATGATCAGTGAGCACATAAATCTGAATTAAACATTGAGGATTAAACTTCAGAAGGGATAGGACCTGGGCAGGTGGGTGGAAGTGATTATTAGTCAAGTGGTAAGTAAAAAAAAAAAAAACAAAAAACTTTTATTTGCAAGGCTAAACACGAGTGGGGACAGGACTGAGATGAGATGAGATGAGGATCACAGCAAAGAGCTCTGGCTGACCAAGGGACAGGGGACGAACTGGTGGCTGGATTGCTGGGTTGCATGAAGAGACTATGCTGCAGTTGGAGAAAAACATGAGAAGGGAGAGAGGGTGGGTGGGATGGCCTTGATAGGGTGAAGGAGAGAGAGACAGCCTGGATGTGCTGGATAAAAGCTCCTGTGTGACTTCAATCTGAGTTCTGCCAGGAGATGAAGTACTTCAAGTGTGTAAGACGTGTGCTTGAGAACAAACCACGTGACACCAAGGACAGATGAATGAAATCTTTTGTTGCAAAATTAATGCATTAAAATGTTAATATACATGAATCCAGTGTCCCCCAACAATACTTGCATATGTTGATGCAGAGCTTCTCAATCATTCAGTTATTTTGCCTGCCCCTTATAGCCAAGATTTTTGTGATCACTCTCTCCCCCATGGTTTTGGCTAGACCATCTTTCCTTTTGTTTTGCATTGTGAAAAATCCTTCTGTTGTTTGGCAAAGATCCTGAAATTGTTTTTCTATAATTTCTGACTAAATTTACCACCTGCAATCAGAGAGGAGCCAGCAGGTTGTCCTTGGTGTCAGTAGAGAAGCTTTATGCAGCAGAATTTATGAGTTTCCAAGGTTTAAAAAAGCATTTGCTTATCTATTGATTTAGTTCTCTTAGGAGGTTGTGCATTCTGTCTACTGTAAGTGGAGACTGCATGCCTGCCTTTTGTTCTTCTGCCTGAAGTCCAAGATATGGGAACCTTCAGTATCTTCAGTTTTATTTGGAATACTGCTGTAGTTGCTTAGTGTTTTCTTGACCTGTTGATATCCTCTATAAGACAAGAGTTACTTTCACATAACTTTAGCATTCCTTCTGTAGTCACCCAGCAAGAACAAATTCTCACCTCCTTATTTGTTTTTATTTTTACTCTGTGTAAGTGTACAGGTTTTATAGGCCTTTTATTTCTTTCTGTCTTGCAAATAGTCTGCATAAAGAAAAAAAAACTGTCTGGCAGAAGTAAAAATCAGATGGTGTGTCAGCAGAAACTGAACCTCCTGAAATAAATTCTGCACCCTGACCTACTGAGCTGAAGCTGGTTGATACAGCTCAGCATAATTGTTTCAAGAAAAAACACAGGGAAGCAAAGTGAGTATTTAACAAATATCTCCTTTGTGACTCACTGCCTAGCTTACGAAAGAAAACCATTTTGGGACTTTGGTAAGTACGTTTTTTCCTTTATGGATCAGCGTAATTGTATTTTTAGCCCATGTGCAGTTGAGGAGGTCCCCAGTCAGAGGAAGCCTCTCCAAAGACAGAAGTTCTGTGCACCTACATCAACACCTTGCATAGAAGTTCATGGTCTGAAGCAACAATGTCTGGTTTTTGGACTCAATGTCTTCCTTATGAATGTCAATTGAATGATGCCATTCTGGAAGGTAGAGTAGCCAAAGTATAGCAAAGCCTGATTCCTGTATTAAGTGATGGCTTTTTGACTATGACAGAAATCTTCTAAAAAACCAGGATGATACTGCAGCACCTTACCAAGGATGTTGATATTGAATTATGGGGTACCCCCTTTTCTAATAGCATTGAATTGTTTGCTTCAAAGGAAATGGGAAAGAAAGAGCCATAAACTGCTGAACTTATGTAATGTTTTGAATTACTTTATCCTGGCCAAGACAAGAAAATCAAGTAAAGATTCAAAACTTTACAACTTTTTACAGTTGCTTACTTTTTCCTGATTATAATGTGTTCTTTATGTTTTGGAAGAAAAATGGTTTATAACCATGCAGCAAAATTCTTTTGAGATGAATATAGTGTAAAATCAGTTAATGCCCAACAGAAAGGAGACCCAGGGTAGAATTACTAGGCTTCTCCCAGGGCACATGATGAAAGTTTGACCTCATGTTTAAAAAGAGTGATTTAGACCCAATTCAAATTGCATTGAATTGAGTGGAAAGTCACTGTACTTTTAATGGAAAAAGAGTTGGGGCGTTTATTAGTAACTTTAATGTAGTACTGTCTCAAGAGGTTGCATTCTACTGCATTTTATGTTTGAATATGACTGCCTTGCTGCAAATGAGATGATTATTGCGATTTCAGCAACAGCAGACAATTTCTTGAACAGATTACCATTACAAGTAGTGGCACAGAGGGAGAAAAGTTTATAGCCTGCTTGGATGTTTTTGTGGATGAAGAGCTAGAAGCACAAAGGTTTAAAGAGGAGTTGCATTCCTTAGTTTTAGTGCACACTGCTGTGTTACAAAGGGGAGATAAGAGAAAAATGTATGTGAGTATGGAAAATATGTCACAAAATAGCTGATTCTGATGCCTGAAGTGGCCACCTTCACCGACAGCTGGAGCTGAGGTGCTACAGAAGGTCCCAAGAAAACAGTTACAAAACTTTGACCAAGCATTGTCTGGAGGCAGTGGAGCAAAACTTCATCCATTCTAGTAGGAGGAACGTGGCCTTGTCTCCTTGTTTTGCTCGTGGGTGAAGCCTGTAAATGCCCCTGAGCAGTGCTGCTCTGCGGGAGCAGCTCCAAAGCTGGAGGCGAGGCAGTGGTGCCGATGCTGGGCTGTGGCAGAGCTGGTTTATGCTGGTGGCCCATCTAATCTCTGGGCAGGACAACCAATGGGACAGCAAATATTTTGCCTACAAACTTCTGCAGGGATTAGCTTCTTATTTTGCCCCTTCAGCCATCCTGGGAAAGAAAAAGGACCTTAGTAGACTCTGTCCAGCATTCCTCCTGCCATGCTGGAATAAATTGGGAATAGTCCCCAACTCCAAAGGAGTATTTCACATTCTACAGTATATCTACATGTGAGCTCTAGCTCTCAGGTGAGAGAATGGCTTCTGTCTTTTAAATTTAGAGCTGGCTTGTTGGGAAGCAAATTATATGTATCTGGATGACACTGTACTGCCAGTTCTAAGTAATGCCTTTCTGAAGCTTACTTGGGTTTTGGCTCCTGGATGTTTGGTATGTTTCTAGATTACTTATATTTTCCTTTAAAGGCAGCATTTTTCATTTCTGTAAATCAGTAAACACATTAAAAAGTTAGGTAAATCATACCCAGATGGTTTTCTGACAATTTCATTGTCATATACATAGAAATGGAAGTACAGCATTGATTAGAAAATCAGACAAGATTTATTTTTTTAACAAAAGAAATCTAAGATCTACATAAAATATACTTTTTATGTCACT
This sequence comes from Lycocorax pyrrhopterus obiensis, assembly GCA_014706295.1. Lineage (NCBI taxonomy): Eukaryota > Metazoa > Chordata > Aves > Passeriformes > Paradisaeidae > Lycocorax > Lycocorax pyrrhopterus. The sequence continues at coordinate 11,280,849 of JACSVZ010000015.1, forward strand.
TCTCTCATATTTTAGAATATAAAAGCATAGCATTGTGAAGTGCTAAAAGAACAAAAAATAAAATTTGCATTTCTTTCCTGATTTCAGTGCTGGTATGAGGTGGCCCTGAAATGAGGTAGGAGAGCACAAGTTCCCTAAACTTGTCAAAGTGTCATCTTCTAAACATTTAGGAAAACAGGTAATTTCACAAAGACATTATTTTTCAGTGTGGTCCCATAAATCTATTGGCAACCTGTGTTAATGTAACCAAGTATATTGCATTTCCTTCAAAGCTGACCCACCTTCCTTTATACAAATTTCTGAGAGCAGGTTAGTCTCTGAGTAAGGAGATGGAAGTGGGTTGTGTTATAGTGCTAGCAACTTTCCTCTTACAGTCTTTCTGAAATGCTTTTTCTTGTGACCATGCCCAATTCTATTTCTACTCTTCTGTCTTTATCAAGGTCTTATGCTGTTGGGGCTTAATCAGCTCAGTACAGACCTCAGTTGATGACACATAAGGATCTTGTTTGATACCCCACAAAGAACTTGGATGTTGGGCATGGAAGGATAAGAGATGCAGATTGCAAAATTGCTGGGTTAGCATCGGTCCAAACCAGTGGAGGATCTGCCAGTGCACTGGTCACAGGAGGAGGCAGCTGCTGCTTTTTAGTGTTGAACATTTGCTGGTGCATCCTTTGGCTGGGTGAAAGAGAGCATTGTTTGGCCCTGGCACCAAATGTTTTGTGTCCCTAATTTTCACAGCAATTTGCATGGGCTTAAATACTTACAGATATATATTTACTAATTAGTCATGTGATTGTTGTTTGACTCCAAATTTTACTTCAGAGATGTGTAATTCCTGATTTCATTTACTCCTGCTAACAATGTGCATTAGCTAAAACTGCCCTTCATGCTTATGCAGAGCACAAGTTTCTTTCCAGAGCAATGCCAATGAACCTCCTTATCATCAGCTATTCTAGTACTTCATTTCCAATCAGTTTATTATTTCAAGCCAAAATGTACATTACTCTAGCTTCCAGATAATCACAAACCAGAGTCTAGACTGAATTTCTGCCTTTGTTTCCCTTGCAAGGGTTTGTATCTATTGTTTTTAGAATGGCGAACTGATGTTCAGAGGCAGTGATTTTTCTGCAGTATGTAGTATAAAAAGGGGCTAAAATCGTTTAGCATTGATGTTTCCGTTAAGTAAAAAATATGAAAACTCTCTGTAGGAAGCAACATTAAATTAGTACAATTATATATCACTGTAATCTCAGCAAACAGCATTATTATTAGTTTTATTTCTACTAACTGCTGTGGGCATGAAGTAATTAAAAAAAAATTAGAAAAGATAGAGGAAAAAAAGCAGGGACATGCATATGCCCATTTTTTTTTTTTCCTGAAATGAGCGAGTGATGGGGGAGTCAGTAAGAGCAGAAGGCTTGTAAGAGAGAGACTTAGGGCTAAAAAAGAGTAAAAATCCTTTAAGTATCTGGAGACCTGTTTTCTTTTACTTGGTAGTGTAAAAAAACCAGTATTTTGGAGGGGGGGAGGGTATGTAGGATTTGGTTTTTGGGGTTTTTTTTAAATATAGTAATTGAATCAATATTCATTATAATAACCCTGCCACTTCTGTAACAAAACAAGGCCACAGGAGTCTAGGGGGAGATAATCAGCCTTTTCTTTCGTCATGTTATTAGCTTCTTCTCTCCAGGTTGGCACTTTTTTTGGTTATGTGTGCCAAATATTCAGGATTATTTGTTTGGCCACACAGCAACACTGCATGGATTTTTAACACTTTGTCCAGTCACCTTTAATGCCCGTCCTTTGATTTTCTTTTCTGACACCATTTTGTTTCTTGCCTAGTGGTTGCTAATCTCTTTCAATTAAAAATAATCCTTTTCCAGTGCTGAAATATTTCACTTGTTACTCTGTTCTATATAGAATTAAAATTTTTTGGACTCTTTTCTGTGTATGACAGGTTTTAATTTGTTTCCTATAGTTTGTTTGTTTTGTTGAATTCAAAAAATAGGCATAAAGAGAATAAATTATCCAGCATATTTAAAGTAGAGAAAAGCTATATAGTAAAGGTGTACATCTCTTGCAAGATGGGATCCAAAAGCTTGTGTGAACTGAGAAATTGGAATCTGTGCTTGGAAAGAAATTCACTTAAATTTTCATCCCATCAGAAATATGATCAGAGAGAGCCTTTCTTAAAAAAAAAAAAAAATAGTGATTTAAATAGTTTTATACTTACCAAAATTATTTGCATCCGTAGTTGCTTAAAAATGGTTATTATTCTTTTTCTGTCCATTCTAAATTTGGATTGTTGTTTTCCTTTATTAAACAAAAAATAAAACATTATTTAAGTGACAAATGTAAGTTGCTGAACAGGCACTTTCTAGTGAAGATTAAAGTTCTGTGTGCTGCAGGATCTAGTACAGCTCGTGGCTGTAAAGGTACCTGTATTAAATTTTGTAGACATTCCTGTAACCCCTTCTCATTTTACATTAGTACTCAAGTGTGAATTTTTTTTTCCAAATTCATCACCCTTTTGCTCTTGGGTTTATATATAGGAGAGCGATCAATAATATTTTCATACATCCCATTGAACCTTGAGAGTACACACCCTTTAGTCTTCGCAGAATTAGGGCCAATAATAATAGAAAGTTCACAAATACCAGTTTTGTAGTTCATACTGCCCAAAGTCATTTATTCAGGTGCTGTTAGTGGGTAGAACTAAACCCTGATTTACTAGGCTAGTAGGAAACTGCAGAGGAAAATCTGAGGGATTTGGATATATCTATGTAACAGTAATTGTATCTTCTGCTTATCCTTCCACCAGGAGAAGAATTGTGACATTTGCTTAGTGATGTGCTCAAATACCTTGTGGAATGTTTTTTTCTTTTCTTTTTTTTTTTCTTGCAACAATGCATTGGAGAATTTTATGATTCCATGATTCAGTATTTATGATTTCATTTTGACCCTTCTCAGGATTCAAAATACACACAGATTCATGCTACGCACTACTGAGGAAATGCTTTCTTGCATTCCCTTTCAGAGATACTAAATTGAGGAAAGGAACTTGATTTGATGCCTACCTCAATCGCTTGACTCTTTCTTAATCATTTTGAACTATGAATCTTAGGTAGATACATAGGCATATTTCCATCATTGGGCCAGATGGGAGTAACTTTCTCACTTAGCAGAACCCAATTTGACTTGAGCCAATCTTTCTCTTATTTATTTTAATGCGTTCCATTTCATGTGTCCAAATGTTTTCATTTTTACCCAACTCTGTGGGTCAGTTCAAAAATTCGCATGCTATAACCATTCCTCTCCCCACCTCTACCAGAATGAGCAATCGTATTTTATTCCTCCTTCTCCCAAGCAGGCTCCTTCTGCCAGACTTGTATTTGTTTTGTTTGCCTGCCAAACTCCACCAAATGTCTTGTTTTAAAGGAGATGGGCCTGTCTCCACATGGATTCAGATGGTTCTGCAGATTTTTTGAGGGTTTATTTTGGTGGGTTTTTTTTCCTGTCTTTTGTTTTGGGCCTCTTTATTTAATTTTTACTTGCAGATTTTTTAGTCTATAAGATACTGCAGCTAAAATGGTCTTCAGCTGAGGAGTGAATTTTGCTCTGTTCTTCCAGAATGATACATGTTAAAATATACTTCGAAATAACCTGGAATTCGGAGGCCTGCATGGCAAGATCTTTCACTCATTTATGAAAGAACTATCACCTGTCCAGGAATCTGTGGTTTAAACACAGTGTTTACAGCTAGTACACTTGAACAGCTCTTCACTTTGTTTACATGACCTGTTAAGGGCAAAACTTATGTTCACTCATTCTTCTACAATCAGTGTAATCCTGAAAACTGCCATGAAAGTTCGATTTCAGTAGTTCGCTACTGACATTTTTATGAAACTCCTCTGGGATGTGAATTTTTATTTCCCTACTGTGGGTAATGCCTAGGTAAATCTGTCTGGGAAAATAAATCGAATTACATGCAAGGCTGAAATTATTATTTTATTTTTTTCCCCTGAACTATTTATCAATTCTGTTCCACTCCAGAAAATGATAATGATGTGGCCATCCAGGCTGTCATCTGAATACTACAATGTGAGTGGGATATTTTTCACACTGTTGAGAGCTCAACCAAAAGAAATAGCTATGTTTGAAATATTTTTGGTTTGCTTTTTTAACTTTACTTTTATTTTTAATGTGAATTCAAACCCTTAAGTTCCACGGTGCTGTAACATAACTGCCTGTATAGGAGAAACAGATCGATGTCTCCTATTCCCAGAGAGGCCATACAAGTCCCTGAGGGATCTATATATTACAAGTTTGGGTGGTGGGGAAGGTTTTGTGGCCCCTCTTCTAAGGTGCTGCTGTCACTTGTACTGTTTTAGGGAATGGCTCTGAGTGGGCTCTGAAGAAATACAGGGAATCCTAAGAATGTGTGCTGATGTCAGTAGTGGTTTTCCTCCTTAAAACTCTTGCGCTGTGTCTGGTGAGGCGGGCCAGGTAGGTGAGAAGGAACTCAGTGCAGGGAATGTGTTATAATCTGTGTCTTCTTCCTCTGGTAGAGGTGTCTGTGAAGGACTGTGAGAGGTGTCATGTCCAGTATTGAGACCAGTTAATATCTAATAGAGTGTATTTTTCCATAATTAAGCATTCTACTCTACTACTCTCTTTCAAATTGGATTTTTTCTACTTGCTCAATGGTAAATTCAAGGAGAAAACCACTGCTGTTAATCCCAGGCAATAAACACGTAGAGACAAGCAGAAAAATGAGTAATTTCCACCAGTTTTCCTATTCCTGTCCTGTGAAATCTTACGTCACAAACTAGTTATCAAAAAAGGCAAGGGAGGGAGAAAACAAGACGTATGAAATAATTTCCTTATCCAGTTTTCCAGGCACATAACACTGAAATGAAAAGAGAGATTTGGCATTCATGAATTGCCCATGGATTTAGCACTTTCAGACCGCCTGTATTTTGGAGGCATTTATCCTGATTGACTCTGCTGTCGTTCAAGTAAAATAATCTAGGAGAGAAAAACTTTGTGGATCTTTTGATCCCAGAGTAAAAGTAACTGGTACTTCTGTCTATCTTGAAACCTGTGCAGTCATTTACAGCCATGACATGAGATCAGATCATTGTGGTATTATTTTACTCTCACTCCAGAAAATGTATAAAACATCTGTAAGGCAGTAGGTAGTGGAACACCTGACCCACTCTTCTCCAGGGACTAATGTAAGTGTGTTAATTTAATGTTATCAATATTAGAAATGGCTGTTTAGCATATATTAAGTGCATAGAATCATTCAGCTTGGAAAAGATCATTAGGATAATTGAGTCTCAACTGTAGATTTGAAGTTGTTGATTTGAAGTTTACATATGAGCTGCGTCAAGGAATGGATGAAGAGCTCCCTGTGCTTTCCTGGGGTGTTTAGTTAGATGGTGGGGTTTTCCTGCTTGTTTTTTGTTTGTTTGTTTTTTCTTATAAAAGAAGGAAAGCTTAATGAGAGAAAAGGGAGGTGCCACAAACATAAATCTTGAAAGGGTCGGTGAGATTTTTAGTTTCTTCTCAGCTAACCTGAGGTAGCTAGAATTAGAAAATTTTGGCCAAGTATTTAAAAGTTTTTAAAAAATTGGATAAGACTTCCTGATAGACCTTTTTGTCTCTTCACATTTTTTTTTTCATAGAATCATAGAATATGCTGAGTTGGAAGGGACCCATCATGATCATTGAGTCCAACTCCTGGGCCTGCACAGGTCACCCCAAGAATCACACCATATGTCTACAAGCATTGTCCAAACACTTTTTGTACTCTGACAGGTTTGGTGCTGTGACCACTTCTCTGAAGAGTTTGGGTGTTTTGTTTGTTTGTTTTTAAAAAGCATGTATTAATCATTGCCTCTGAGGTGTCCTTTCCAGAGACTTAAATTTTGGACTATGACAGTCAGTTTTGTTTATCTCTGGGTAGCAGTGTGTAGAGGCCGCTTTGTGGAAATTTTACTCTATGGTGGTTATTCCTTGAGCTTTTGCACCAGGGAAAAAGCCAAAAAGCTACAAATCTTCAGCATTTCTGAGACAAGAATTTTAGAGTCCAGCATTTTAAGGCCATTTAAGGACTGCACTGGAGAAAATGGTGATGCATCTTGTTGCCACTAGTAGATCATGAAAGCTGAAGAGAGGAAGATACAAGAGTGAAAACAAAGGAATACAAGAGAGGAAGGAGATCCTACCTCTGCATAAAATAACTGGACTAGGAGACGCTGGAAGATTAGTGAGGAGATGACAAGTCATGAAGTTTGAAGATGCACAGTATGTCTTCCCTGCCTGCATTTTCTTCATGATGCAGGTAATGGGAGACTTGGAGGTATTTTACCATCCTGTGTTACTGAAGAGTGGATTAAAATAGAAGTACATCAGATAGATTGATCCTTTAGGGGTTTTCAGAGCTTTGTGTGTGCTGATTTCCTGTGGCAGTGCTTGCCTGCTTCCAGTGAGTTGTTTGTAGAGACTTTAAACCAGGTGTAACATTAGACCAAGAGATCAAATAGCATCTTTCCCTTCCTAAGGTGCCCTGGAATGTGATGAAACTCTGTGGATTTGGAGCACTCTTATAATAGCAAATGATGATAAATTAGTTTAAAGACAACCTCCAAACAGGACTAGGATTTCAGTGAACTACTGCAGAAACAGAAAAAACTCATCTGCAATTTCATTTGGCTGCGTGATGCACAATGGAGAAGTTACAAATGGTGTTATTTACCACAAGGCTATTTTTAAGTGCATGGACCGAGCCTGCAATTCAAAATTTATAGCTGGGTAGAACTACTTGGTGACTGAAGCTTGCATGCGCCCAATAGGAGGCCGTAACATATTGTGGATTTTTAATCTAGAAGAAAAATTATTTTAAGAATGAGGAAAGGAAAAGTGTCTCCCTCTCACATCTCCTCTCTCGCTATTTTTACTCTTACTGAGATGGACTTTGCCAGCATGAAAATATTAAGACTTGTCCTCAGAATAAATTTTGAGCCAACCAGCACATAAATCATTACTTGAGGAGAAGCCGTGTGTGTGTATGTGTGTGTGTGTATAAAAAGAAAAAAGCCAACATGCTTGCACACAAAAATGTGACACTATTCTTGCTGAGAACTTTCAGGACACAGAAAAACCAAGCAGAAGTCACTGAATTACATGCCTGAGGCAGAATTTTGCAGACATGCACAGCGTGGGGTCTGCATGCCAGCTCTCCCATCCTCACAGCAGAGGCTGCTGCAGAACCTGGGCTGTGGCTCCCAAGGCACATTGTCCTGCTGAAGTGTCAGGAAAAGGGCCTTTTCTAGGGCATGTGGTGTTGTATAGATAAAGCCTTGTTTTGGCACACACATGTCTTCACACACATGTGCCCATATATGCTGCATGGATACAATTCTACTGTACTTGGTTTAAAGAGGCTTCATTTGACCAAAGAAATGCAGCGAACAGTAAGACATTAAATGCATAGCAGAAGGGAAGAGGAAAAAATACCCAAACCCAACTATATGTTAATGAAAAGTTTCTGGGATGGTCCTGATTACCTGAAGGTAATGGATTTGATTTTAAACTCTGTAATTCCCGAAAGTGCAGCTTTGTTGTGTAATATCTGTCTTTTACCTTTTTCTGAAAGAAAACACAAATCCTTTTATCTTTTTTTTTTTTTTTTCCCCACACTTTTATTTTCCTGCCAACTAATAAATACATCATGGTAGAGGACATTGGAATCCCTGGAACTTCTGTCCATTGATGGTGTCTGTAAGCTGACTACCCCACTAACAATGTGAAAATGTCAGATTTGTAGGAACTTGTCATTTCAGTGCATCCTTATCTGTAAAGGCCGGATTTATTACTAGGCCTATTTCTGTACCTTCTATAACTGGATTGGAATAGTTGTCACTGAAGCTTTAATAGACTCACACATCAGACAAGCAGAAAGAAGAGGAGAGTGGCAAAAGCTTTTTAATACTTCATCAAAATTTTATTTCTTTGCTTTTAATAAAATCTAGTTAGGGAAATATATTTATAGGACTTCTAGTATATTTATGAATTCTGAAATATAAGGGGAAAAGTCCCCCACGCTTGCATAGCTCTAAACCAAAACATTGCTCTTCAGGCACTTTTTTCGTTCCTCTGTTTTGGGTAACATCTTAGTGAATGAATAACAAACTGTGCTAACTCCCACAGTCTGTCACTCTGTACCACAGCCTCTTCTGTGCCATGCTGGATCGAGCCTGTACTTTTGGCTTTCCCAAACTGCACTTTGCACTTTTGAGTGGAGTTGCTGATCCTTGCCTGACATTTGCGTTGGCTTTGTGCTGTCGGAACGCATCGGGGCACGCGTATCAGAAAACCCACGGCACCGTTTTGTCAGGTCTGTCTGGGTTGTTCTGCTCTGCCCTTGTCTCATCCTCCCTCTTGGCTGCCAGGAGCACAGGAGGACAGTGTGTTGGCAGAGGTCTCCATCTGACATTTCCAGGTGCCCTGTCAGGCAAAGAGAGCCGCTCTTCCCTCTGCTTCCCACGCCTGCCTCTTGCTCCTGCCAGCACAGGCCCCAGTCTGGTGGAGGGTGCTCAGCTGCTCCCACTGAAACACACATACAAGGTGTTGTGGGTGCATATGAAGCAGTGAATATCTCTGATGTTGTTGTTCCAGTCCTTAATTCCCAGCAACGTGAACATTCTGCAGGCTCGCTCCTCATCTCAGCCGTCTCTGATTAACCGAAGGCTGCAGCGATGCTGCTGAGCTCTTCTCTTCCCAAGAGTTAAGGTCTACCAATATATAATCCTGAGTGGTCTTGAAGAACTCAGCATGTAAATGTAGAATAAATTATAAAGGTTCTTTTATAAATACTTCTTCATGGAAAATTTGCAAGCGCTCTCTTCTGAATGAGGGACTGGTTTACACTTGACGCGTCTAACAAGAAATCATGAAGAATGAAGCACCTATGTAATGATGTTATTTATGATTAAACAGCCATGATGCTAATTAACATTTTCTATTTTGGTGACTGAACAAAGCAAAAATAAGCAAGCTTATGGTTTGGTTTTTCCCTTACTTTTTGCTTACACTTTTGAAAGTTAGTGAAATAGTTCATTATTTGACTGCTGAGGATTTCAGGAAATGGTTTTCATTCACTTTCTTTGAAATTTTGATTGTGACAATTATACACTTGCTTATAATAAGTTTCAAAAGGCCTGAACTGCTTTCTAGAAATAAAATCTGCACATGAGCTTTGAAGGTGCCAGTCTGAGAGTGTTACCAGGATCTCTACAATTCTGATCTTGCCCTTTCTCAAGTAAGTTGGGTTGGGAAAGGTTAATTGTAAAATAAGGCAGGCTGGAGGAGCAAACTCATCATTTCAGCAAGAATATGTGTGCTATTTTTTAGGGGTGTTTTTTGTATTTTTTTTGAATTATTTTTAAGTGCTTCATAATGAAGTATTCATGCTTCATTTTATTTGACTTGTAATTCAGTCACATGCTTCTGGTGGAGAAGATTGCCAGGCATGACTGAGCTGTTGGATCTTCCTCAGTGTTGGTCCATTTCTGTTTTACAGATTTAATTGACTCCAGATTCCCTCTGCACACTGAATGCAAATGTATTGTTTGCTTAAAATCCTGGAATGCATATCAGACAAAGGTCCCACTTACTCAATGGGAAATCATTCCCAAGGGCTGTAGGACTGAACCAGCTGAACCTGTTGTGCTTCAGGGAAGCAAAAGCAGTATTACTGTTTTTCATATCAGAACTGCATAGAAAAGTATTATCAATCTCTTGGTTAAGCAGCAGCAGCTCTTCAAGTTTTCATTCCAGTTTTACTTCCTTTGCAGTTGCACAAAAATCCCCATGGGTGGGGTGGGGTAAAGCTCTGTGAAGACTGAGATTGATCTCTTTTAGGTTTTTGTCCCTATTTCTCAAATCCTTCACATAGACATTTTCCTTTATCATTTAGTTTTGGGTTGCCTCATCCCAGAGAAGCCTGGCTGGAGCCAGGGAAGTATATCTGGCAAGCCAGGCAGTTTATATGGCTCGTGGGAAGGTGCAGCAGTAGATTGCCCTGAGTGCTGCTCCGAGCTGTCCTGGCACGGATGGCAGCGAGCTCAGAACCTGTCACACCATGGGAGCTTCTTCTGGCTGAGCTGGCAGGCACAGGTCAGTCAGAATGTGTAATACTCCTGAATGCAAAGCCACAACCGAGATATCTCGTGTTGATACGCAAATTAAAAAGGACTTACATGTAAGCAGAAAGGTCGTATCCTGGCTTGTTCCTTTCCACAAGTCTGCAGAAAGAAAATAAATGAACGAAAGGCTCTTGAATTAAATGGGAATGAGGACAATCAAATGAACATTTTCGCTGATGTCAAATATAGTTACGGCTTCCCATTAGGTACATTTCCCCAAAATTTGGCAAAAATATGACAATTTAGGGTAAAAATGAGGGTTGCATTAACTATAATCTGATAGCAAAATCACTAAAGCCTCATTAAAATTCTTATGTAAAACTTCCAAAATGTTCATAACTACTTGCTTAAATAAGAGCACAAGCTTGTCATTTAGCTGATCACTGAAATTTCTTTTAAATGTAGTACACAGCGAGGGCCTGAAATGGATTCCTCAGTCAGAGCAGCTCTGATAAGGTACACTCTTACGTTGTGAGCAAAGGTGTTGTAGTAAATAAAATAATTTGAGAATCTTAATTTTGGTGCTGGGGTAGTTGATAGGATGCACAATGGATGTTGGTCTTTTTATTTCTGTCTGCTTTAGCAATTTCCCTGAAGAATTAATTCAGTGTCAGGACTAATGCTGCATTTAATATGTGTTAGAAGAGGATGAGAAGAGCTGCTGCTGCTGCTCTTGTTGCCCTCAGTTTCAGAGGGTTTCTGTAGGTTGTTTGTATAAAGCAGAAGAGACTTCAGCCTGACTGTACTAACTCAATTGTGGCTGAGAGCAGGGAAGAGTTGGCTGGGATTAAGTAGTCACAGTAAAACCTTTGCTGGAAGAGCCAGGTCCTGGAGAACGATGCTTACGAGGTCTGATGTCTTGGAGAGGAGGAAGCTGGAAGCAGAAGTGCTTCTCCAGCTCTAGGGTAGCTTGCTGCTACAGAGCTTCCATGCCAAAGTCAGTTTTTCAGAACAGTGCACTTCACAGACTTACTGCCATGTGTCATGCTGCACAGAAACAACCAGGTCTCCTGAGGTAAAAGGGAAATTAAAGGATTAACTGATGATGGGACTTCTTCCCCTCTCTAATTAAAAAAATTACTTTTTTTGTGGAATGGAATTCTGACCGCATCTAAGCAATTCTGGTGATTGGCCAATCTACACCTGGTTTAGACAATGGAATTTGAGCACATTTCAGTGAAATTAAATTTCAAAAAGTCTCCAAATTCCTCTGAAATTTGGCTCAGCTGTGGCTTGCTTTTCCCTTTTTGGAAGAGGGAAAGAGGCATAAAGATTTTATTGTTATCAGGAATGTATGGTTTGGGAAATAAAGGGTGTAATCCTTGCTCTAAAAAGACCCAACTGCTTGAAATCAGTGAAATGAGAGGAGGAAAAAAAAAAAGAAAAAAAAGGAATGTTGGGAAGAGTCCAAATCCACAAACCCCACAGACGTTCCACATCAGCCAATGCCTTTTGTTTTTGATGATATTCTAAATTATATATTGGGGGTAGACATGGCAGATTTTCCACATAAATGCAGATGATAGCTGCATGATAAAAAGTAAATGTGTAAGTAGTGATGTTGAGAGAGGGTGATAAAGGTCTAATGCCAGGTAACCAAAGACAAATATTTTAAATGTGTAGATAATTGATGGGTCTCACTCCTTAGCCCTATATTTGTGCTATAGACACAAGTAGGAAGCTACTGACTAACTCACACGTATTTCATAGAGGTTGTGATCCACCAGGACTCGTGTGTGTGCCTAACTTACACAAACACAAGTGGTGTTTACCTAATAGGATTTTTCACATGCTTGAACTTACTGAGACTCTGTAATGTTAAAAGCTCTATTTTCACTCACGTTGGTGATGAGGTGAATAGCACTGGGCAGAAACCAGCAAAGTGTGTACCCCCCCTAAAATTCAGTCTCAGGTACAAGATACAGTCTAAACCATGCCATTATATGACTGTATGTGCCCATGTATATGTTGTTTGGCATAGAAATAGGAAAACACATTCTCTGTTTTAACAGATATTAGATCATTCAAGCTATAAAGTTCTGGTCCGTTTGATAAAATTATCTGTAAAATGGGATCTCCTTCACTAGCTTTTTTTCATTAAGGAAGACTGTTACATTAACATCAAAGATCAAATCAATCCCATTTTATTTATAATCTACTTAATTTTGTCTTGTAGCTTAATAGCTACATTCTACAAATAGTATTTATGATTAAAATGTTAACTGACTAAAGTTATTATAGAAAAATTAATTGTAAGAATTTATTGGGTGTTTGAGGTTTTTTTTTTTGAAAAAGAAAATTTGATGTCTTTTGAGTTCTTCAGTGAAAGCATACCAGAAGTTTCTGCTAAAATAATTTAGAAATGAGTAATAGAGTTACTTTATCATTATGGTAATTACTAAAAATATAGAAACTGTATCTCTGTTACTTAGAATTAAAATAAGGAGAGGGTTGCCTGGGAACTTGAGAACTCATCCAGCTCCTCTCTTATCGGGAGGCTGGATCAACTATACCTACGTACTTCCTGACAGATGTTTATCTGGCTCTTTCTTAAAGATTTGCAGTAATGGAAATTCCATAGTGTTTGTAGCCAAGCAGTCCGTTCTGGTGCCTCTCTTATACCAGAAGTGGTTTTTTCCAGCTCTCTTACCTGAATGTGTGTTACTGCAGTTCAAGGTCATTCTGTAGATGAGGAGAAGAGATTCTTTTATTTGTAGCAGCAACTTCCATGTATTTATTTAAAGAGTTATTATTATCTTTCCAAGTCTTCTGTTAAGTTAAACACTATTCATTCTTCACTTAACTTTTATCCCAGGATTATACCGAAATCTAGAATCTGTAGTGTAGGGGAAATAACTGCACTTACTGTGAGATTGATTTGGAGTACTTTAATTATAACTCTTAATTATACCTGCTTATTCCAGCAGATAGCTGTGATGCCACCAATGATTGTCATGCCAGAATGGGAAGAACAGAAACTGTGTAGAATATCAAGAGTTTTTACCTTTTGGTTTGTGGTTGTGGTTGTAGAATTTTATTAACGTGACATTTCTGTACTACTCTGTACTGCTACTACTCTGGATATTGTATTGTTGTTACAAGTTTTTTATATAACATTGAAACAAAGCAGAGATTGTAATATCCAAATTTATATTAATTTTATTAATTATATTAATTTGGGCAATTTTGTGATAGAAACAACGTGAGATATGAAAAATTATATTTGTTCAAGTGTAAAACTATAAAGAACCTGTTAGGAGGTTGAAGGGGATTCAATTAAAAGATTGCAGCAAACATTAAGATTCATTTGTAATGAATTGCAAGCACTAGACGGACTTTTCTAGCTCTTACTGGTCTTGATTTAATTTCTTTTAGTAATGCTGCAATTCTAAAAGCCAGAAAATTTCATTTTTCCTTTTTTTTAAACGCAGAGGAAATTGCAGCTTGAGGTTAGATGTTCTGAATTATTTTGAATGCCTCAAATTTGCATTTGTGTTCGGCTGCTTGATTGGTTTTGTTTTCTTTTTGTTTTCATCTGGGAATAAAAGCAGAATCATCATAAAAAATATATATATTATTGAACTGAGGGACCACAAATAGAGTATAAGATGGAAGCAGAAAGATCTCCAACAATGCTGTTTTGCAGAGTACCCTGGGAAGGATTTTAACAATGAAGACTTGATCAGCTTGAAAATTCATTTATGTGAAAAAAACCAAACCAAAAGAGTGGCAAAAAACCAAACCAAAAGAGTGGCAAAAAACCCCCTCGAGCTTGTTCCAAATGGGAAATGTGTGTGCAAACACATTTTTTTTTCTGCCAAATGCAGGGCTAGGGATGGCCATGATTAGAGCAAAAGAGAGGGGAGAAGGGGGAAGGGGGCTGCCCATGCCACCCCACAGCGTGCCCTGAAGGATGTGCTGAACTGGGACCTCCAGCCCGACTGCACCACATCGCTGTCATCTACAGCCACCCCTCCTGCCCACACACACCTGGAGCACCAGCTGGCTGGAGACTATACATTAATACCTCTGATTATTTTTTAGATTCTCTGCAAATCACTCAGTGTTTAAGCAGTTTTTTTCTAGATGTGAGATGGACTTCTGTTAATTTAGTTCTGAGAGCAGTACAGCCACGAGTAAATTCCCCGTGTTCTCCTGCCTTTGAGGTCAGCCTGTTGGAGTGGGCTGAAATACAATTCAGTTACTTGTCACTAAGGGCCAATAGCTTATTACACACCATCTCTGTGCTCTTACTCTTCATGTTTTAAGAGAAAACATCTTTTTTTTTCCTTTTTTTTTTTTTCTGCTTTCTTTCCCCTGAAGGCATAGGCCAATAGCAAACGGAAAACATCTACTTTAACTTCTGGTCTATGCAAGCTTTTGAAAACCTCATGAGCTTCACAGCTGTGGTACTCAGCTGCCTTTTATCTAATTCACTGTCATTTTGTGGTATCCAGTGACCACGACTGTTTGCAAACGTATTTTTCTCTTTTCTATGGGGGTGGCAGATTCTTCACATGGAGACCTGGCCGCAAGTCATTCTGACACCAACAGGAACGTGGGGATCACTAGCTCAGGGTGGGAGTGGGGCTGAACATTGTACATATATATCTGAACTTTGCACAGATACTGGATACTGTGGATCATAGAGAAAGGAAACCCATTGATCTGAACACTGTTAAGTGCCTGCTGGACGTGTTCTTGAGATGCAGGAAGCCAATTGATCTCTGAACTCAATAGGTCAGCAATCCATTCTTGTAGGTCAGAGGGACAGCCTTCCTTTTAAATTTGTGATGCTTTTACCCAATGCACTGGAATGTTTTTTCATGGTGAATTTTGAAATGATGATTCCAAAGAACCATCTCTTTTCAGTCTTTCCTGTTTGTGGCCATTGTTCCTTGCTATTTATGTTGGCAGATACATATATATAGAGAGATACAGATATAGATAGATAGATACAGATACATATGAACATATGTAGTAACCCAAATTACTATTTCATTTCCAGTAAAATGAAGGTTATTGCAAAAATTAATCATAAATTTGCTAAATTAATAATAAATTTCTTTTGAAAATAATGAAATTAAAGGTGGAATTCATCTGACAAAATGTATTCAGCTAAAATAGATCCTAGAAGTGTTTGCATATTCCTACAGAATATGAAAGGAACTTATGAACTAAATATATGCATCCCCAATGGAGATTTTAGGGTTGGTTTGCTTTGGGGTGTTTTGGGGGGAATAGAATGTTCTCTAGATCTTGCTGTAATTTTTTTCTTGTGTAGAAGTGTGTGTTTTTATTTTTATATGTATGTATTTTCATTTGCAAATATATATTTATATATATCTAAAACATTCTGATGCAACTGTGTTTGTATAATTAAGCTTAGACCTGAATAGCACAAGTAAGCAGGAGCCTGTAGATAAATATAAGGGTAAAACAGTGTGTTGACCCAAACACCAGCAGAGCTGCTGCCTAGTTTCTGCATTTTAAATGTATAAGCTAAATAAATAAGCTAATGTGGTTGTGGAACATTTTAAATTGAGTTACATGGCAAAAATAATTTCTTCTTTGAGAATAAGAACACTGCTAGCAGAAATTCACGTTGCAGTAATTAAATTAATGCAATTTCAAGAATGTAATTAAAAATCCAAGTTTCAGTTATTGAATTAATGCAATTTTAGTGAAGTAATTGAAGTTAAAGCAGAAAATTACTGTTTTGGCATTGTATCAAGCTATAGTTTTAGGTGGTATTATCCTAAACATGTGAATAACCAGCAGATACTTAAATGAAGCACATGCCAATAAATTAAGAGACTTCCACAAGCAGAATTTTGTCATGGTGACTAATTAAAAAAAATGCATAGAATACAGTCAGGAAAACATAACCATGGAAGTTAAACCAACAACAAAACCCCTTGGTATTGTAATGAATATAGAATTTACTGGTGCCATCTACTGTTGGCAAAATAGAGATGACAGAAGGATGTTAAAAGAGTGGTGGAAATGAACATGAGAAAAGAGGTGTCAAAGAATTCCACTCCTTAATATCAAACTGAAGAAAAACGTGATGGAAAGGTCAGATTAGTTTTTCATGTTTTTGAGTTCTTACCAAGGAAAAAATGAAATAGAAATAAGTGTGACTGTATTTGAAAACTTCAGGCTTTTTTAATCCCTCAAACTCCATGATTGTTCACCGAGGAAAGCCAGAACCGGATATGTGCAATTCAACTATTTTGGGATTGGAGTTTGTCTTGATAGCTTTATCCTGTTTTTCTTTAGCTTTTAAATCTAATGGGATCAGTTCTTCAGCTTGTACAAACAGGTGTTGTTTAATTAATGTTAGTGTTGAAATGCCATACTAAAACGTGACTGTGAGGAATGCTCTCCCCCCACCTCGCCCCCTTTTTCCAACATGTCGGGAGCCAATTTCCTTCTTTGGCTTCTAAGAAAGTAGATAAATGTTGGAGTAGTTTGAAAAGTTTCAGCAAAAATAGCACAGAGATCAAAAGGGTAACTGCGATAGAAATAATTCAAGTTTTTCAGAATAAAAACAACAGCAAAGGACAAGTCTCTCAACATAAGAAAACACGTTAGGAATTTAAGAAATTCAACTGCTTGTGCTTTTCAAGTGAGCTTGAAGCAGTGACAGAGGCAAGCACAAGATGTGTCTGTCTGCTTGTGTGCAGAGAACTTTGCGGGCTCTCCTGCTGGAGATTTAATCTCATTATGGGCTGAGCTGAGTGGTTTTTTTCCTTTTCAACCTGCACCCTGGTTTCATTGAATCAACATCAAAGGTCTTGATTACTTTAGCCAAGCTAGAGTTTCACCCACAAGTGACCCTGAAATAGGAAACTTGTCCATCTCCTGGACAGAACCATGCTCTGGAATGTAAGCTGTTGTTCCCTTCCAGTGTACCTCTGGAACCTGTGAGATGGCTCTTAATGTGACTAGGATTTCATTTAAAGTTCAAGGTTAAGTAGGTGACTACTCTGTCAGTAGCCAGATTGAAATATTAATTCAGAGGTCCAGTATTTTTCCTTCATGTTGCTAGGAGCTTGCCTGTAAAACTCAACAGGACTTCAAACACCACTGATGAAACAAGTATCACACAGGAACACACAGGTAATGCATTGGGTCTGTTTTAGGAAAACCTTAAAGACTTCATTTTATTTCAGGCGGGGGCAAAAAAAAAACCAACCAAAATGTAAACTTGGGCTCTTATAGTTCATACATGACTTAAATTCAGGACAGCTCCCCAGCAAAGCAGTATCCCAAGTGTGAACTGTTGCTCAAGCTCCCTTGGAGATTATGGGTGAGAATGAAGCAGCTCTGGTTGCTTATCTGGAAATCTGTGTCTGGAGCTAAGAACCACTGGGTGTTCACTGGCTCCTGGGCCTGAGGGAGGATTTGAAATGCTCCAAACTGACCCAAGACATATGCAGTGAACGTGGTTAGAAATGGTACAGATGAGCTGGGGGGTATCAGTGTCCTTCACTGTTTATAGAAATTGAATGATAAAAACTTCCCACGTAAAGGAATTCAAGCCAGTGTTTCAGACTCCAGAGCTGTGGGGTACCTTCTCAGGGTGAGAAGCATCACCTTCCTGTTTCTCCAGCTGTCTGTTGAAGTCGGCTGTGGTGCAGCTCAGGAAATGAGGTCAGGGCATTTGGGTCAGGACAGAGACACCTGCCCTGACATCCCCAGACCGCTTATGCAATTCACGTTATGCAGCCATTTGGTTACCAGCACTGCCACTTCCCTGGCAGGTGTGGGGAGTAAAGCCCCTGCAGTGCCACTGCCATTGGGCCGTGTCCAGCTGCTCTCCTGATGCATCATTGCCCAGTGCCAAGGTGTTGGTTGGTGACACAGCAAGGTGTGCTTGCCTGCCAGAAGGAGCGTGGGTGTGTGTAGGTGCTGGTACACCTGCAGTAACACCTGCACAGTTGTCTTACTCGTAATGTACACAGTGCAGAGTTGATCCTTTCCTCCTGCCTGAAATGCCAGACAGAGGGGTTTGCCCACTTCCTTATGGTGGCACTGGATGCATCTCACTGGAGGACAGGATGGAGGGGGTTTAGGCAGAAGGGTTCCTGCATATAGGGAGAGAAGGAAATTGGAGGTTTGAGAACGCTAACAGACAAGGAAGTCCCAAACTGCTCTTTAGACATAAAAACAGTGAGATTCATGGTTCCTGTGATTCACCATGAATGGCTTTTGCAACTTTGCTCCATTTCATGCAGAAAACAAATGGTATGGAGTGAATCAAACTGGAAGGTAGGATGAGAAGGGACTGTCTTCTGTTTGAAGAAGTTCAGTGCTGCTGTGAAGGACTGGGTTATAGCAATGCCACTGAACTCCTATGTTGTTTTAATCAAGTTGTTTAAATGTGAATTTTCACAGAAACTTCTGGGATTGCAGTTACAGGCATACTGAGCACTCAGACTGACAGAGAAGTTGAATGCTTTGGATATGTAAAGCCCAAGTAATACGAAGAGTTGTAGAAAATAACAGGTTGTATTCCTTGCTAACTGAGCACCAAATCACTAAATATGTGCTATTTTTTTCTGTCTTAAAGTTCTTCATCTGAAAATTTCAGATAATATAATTCTCTTCCTAGAAGGAGTCTGATGAAAATGAACTAATATTTCTGATGTTTGCGATCATATCGAGGAATACTAGGAAAATTCCACTAGCAACTTAATCGCTTCTGTTTGCAGAGCATGTTTGAGTGGGGCATGGTAAACTAAAGCATATGATCACACAGTGGACGCTGAGGAGAAAGCCAGATTATAAGGATCTGTTCGTGGAATGAACTTTGCCATCCATCTTTTACATTAAAATGGTCTTGCAGAAGAGTTTGGATATGGTCATACAGATAAGAATGACATCATATTGCAGACACACGGAAGGCTATCCCTTAAGTATGGCGTTTTAAAGTTTTTTTAATGTTTATTAAGCTATAGCTGAAGTTGCTGTAAGCAACTGTGGTTTTTTAATATATTCTGACCTTTTGCTTTTACAGCCCCTACACATTTAGTTTGTATATGTTCTATGTTGCAGCTCCTTTGCAAAGGCTGTTCTCTGTTAAACTGCTGATTCAAGAGAGAATATATCAATGTATATAGACTGAAATTGCACCTTAAAATGACTCAAGGCAAACCTAGGGAAAAAATTTAAAATCTTACACTAAATATGTTTTCCTTGCCCAGATAATTGATGATCAGAGATATTTTAAGTCTGTGCCAGAAGTACAAATCACCGCATAGATGCCTCTCTACTGTGAAATTGCTCAGCCCATCCAAGGTCGTCATTACTTAAAATATTGAGTATTAAATATATTTTCACCTGTGTGTAAAATCTGAATAACAGCATTGTACCTTCCTGCTACTTGTCAAGGTTTTTCCACAGATTGATTAACTCCCATCTAGGATTTCGGTAATGCAGATAAAACAACTGGATGAATCTGTGTGCTGTGCATGCTTTAGTTTTAGTATATGTTGCAACAAAAGCTTTTCTGTGCTGTATGTGTATGGGTTTTGTTTGAATGTTGCTACCATTATCTCTTGTTCAATTTTTGTTAGTGTTATTGTTTGTTTTGTTAGTGTCAGATTAATGCTGCAGCGCTGCTGTAAAGCTGTGGTGGTGCAAAAGCACAGCACTGATCTGTGTGCATGGATAGGGACAGGCTTCCTCTTTGGTTGCTTTTTTGGTGTGGGTTTATTTGTAGTTCTGGGGGGTTTTATTTGATTGGGATTTTTTTTTTCCTGTTCTGGGGTTGGTTTTGATTTGTTTTGTTTTATTTTGGTTTTGTGTGTTAATGCTTTAGGATTAGTCAATCTATTGTCTGCTGCAGAAGTACTTGTTTGTCCTTGGGGAGATGAGAAGAATTTTCAGAAGCATATTGTACAGACTCTGAATAAGTGATTTGTGCCAGTATCTTCCCTGCGAAGTAGATGGCTCCCAGCCTTGATTGAAGTGAAAAGTGATTTTGAGTGTATGACTCAATGATTTGATAGCATCTCTAAACGTGGATGGGTCAGGAGGAGAAGTCTGTGTGAAGGTTAAAACTTGGCATGAATCCAGGTTAAAGTCTTCAGCAGATACCCTTACAGGAGTGGGATAACTGCAGGTGCACTACTCTAATAGCTTTGTCCCTGGGCAAAGTTCAGGTTTACCCTTTTAAAAAAAAAACATTTTTAACTGTTTAGTAGTTTAGTATTTAACCACTCTTTATTGGTAATGAAAAGTCTCAGACATAATATATTACCAGGCTTTGCTTTCGAGATGTTTCCATACAAACTTCATAATGATGTGTGAGCCAGATGGGTAGAATTGGAAACTTAAGTCATTTTTACCCTAATTATGTTAAAGGTACTTTGCCAACAGGTACACTAACCAAGCATATCACAGTAATGTATGGGTTTGCATCAGTTTATGAATCTAAATTACAGCTTTATTTTATTATAACACTGGTAGAAATCTCTTCTAGATTCAGCTCATCTAAATATCAATAATGTAAATTTACCTCCGTTCTCTTCCTGTCTGGAGAAGGTTCCTTAGCAGTTCTGGTGACTGCATCTGACTACACATTTAAATAGCAATCATTTTTCTGAAGTGTGAGAAACTCTGGAAACTGTCAATTTTAAATAATTATAGTAGATGTGCATATTTAAAACTCTGGGATCAAGATAGCAGCAGCCAAAGTCAGTGCATGTGGTTTTTTTCAGTGTAGCTTTCTCAAATGATTTCTGTTCTGCTCTAACTTGAGTGAAATAATTTAAAATCGAAATAGTTAGGTTTCATTTTAGTATATTCAATATGTTTTTTTAAGGCTTTGCATTTGACTTTCAGATCCCATCAGAAGATAAACTTGATTACACTTTTGGACTTCTGGTTCAGGCAGTCTTTTGTTGCAGAATGCTTCCTTGCTTTTTGTTAAGCAGTTTTCCTTTCTCAGTCAATACAAATTTGTTCTGATGGGGTGGAGGAGGAAAAGATCAATTTAAGCTTTACAATGTCTTGTTGCTGCTGTTTTTAGTTCAGAGGAAAGTGGTTGTAGACAATGTGGTACCCAGACCCCTGGTGAATGAGCTGTTCCTTGCAGTGACCACTTTCCGGTGACTTGGCTGTCCGTGTATTTTCCAACAGCAAGGTGACACTGCCATGAGGAGATTTGTCAGATTTGGCAATAATTAGCATCACTGGAGGCTTAGCAGAAAGCTCAAGGTCGAACTGTTTCTTTGCACTATTTCTTTTTTCCTCTTCTAGGGATGCGATTCTTGCAAAGAGGGGTCGAGGCATTCCTGGAGTTAAATGGGGAAGGATAGATTTTTGTGCTTTTCTAGATAATTAGAGGCCTTTAGTCTCTGAAGTTCTCATTCTGCAGCTTTCATGAGCATTGATTTTTCACTGGAAAAAAATTGGGGAAGGGAGAGAGAGAGAAAGCAGAGGAGGCTGCAGTACACTTAATTTATGAGAATTTAAGCTAAAATCTCAAACATATGCAAAGAGAAAATGTGCTTAGTGGACTTGATATTTTTTAAGTATTTCTTTTCCTCAGAAGACCAGCCTGCCACTGGGTTTTTTTAGCAGTGTCCAGTCAGCAGAGTCCCAGCCATGAAACAGCAGTGACCTTGCCAGTGCAGGGATATTTCTTTAGCAGTGTTTGAACACTGTTCAGATCCTTCCTTCTCTGTGATCGTGCTCAGGTTAGTGATTTTATATTATTTTTTTCTTTTGAGAGCTTCATGTTCCATTTTTAAAAGGGAAAATGTAAATGAAGAAAGTAGATTAAAGAGATATATTTTGGACCCCTCAATTTAAAAATACTACTTTAAATGCAAAGACTGAAATTAGGCATGTTAGTCTTTTCTTAGAGTCAAGATTTCCTCACTCTTCACTGCCAGAATAATAGCAGAGCTGTTCCCACCATCGCTGTCTGCGTGGTGTGTAAAGGAAGCAGGTGATATTGCAAGTAATTATGTTGGTTGGAAAATTATTTATTCAAATGTAATTAAAATACCTTTAGGATAAAGAACTGAGTAAGACTTATTATTCTATTATATTAACTACCCTCTTGAAAACCATCTGTTTCTGGAGTCATCTTGGTAAAGAGTCTTGGCAGTTTCTGCCCTGCTCATGAGTTCTCGTGAGTGGTCTCTTTACTACATACAAAGTTAATTTTTTAAAAGTATCGATAAAAAATGATCAGCCACTGATTTTTTTTTTTTTCCAAAGTAGAAAACTGTAATAAAACAGTAAAATACAGAAAACGTGGTGGTTGCTTTTTGGTGAGATGACCAAAAGAAAGGTCAAATAATCAATTAAAGCCTCTTATGACATATAACTCTTAAATTTAGCTGCTGGTTTGGAGCATTCTCACTTATTGGCTAACAGAAGCATTTGGAAGCAGATCAGGCCACTTCCCCCCTGCTCTTTTTGACTGTTAGGAAGCTGTTTCCAATTCTTTTTCCAAAGAAAAGAGAATCAGATGAGCTCAGTTTTATATGTGGACCGGTAGTTCTGGGTTCCCACGTTCAAACATGGTGTTCTCCAGGTGTGGATTACTTACGCACACCCAAAATTTAGTGTATAGAAAAACTGCAGAATTTACTGCCAGGGGTTCCTGGGGCCAGCAGCCAGGGACCTGAGGGTGGGGAACAGGATCAGACCCAGAGAGCAGAGCAGCAGTCAGACCCAGCCCAGAGTGGATGGGCAAGGCTGTGGGGACAGGGGTGGGCCAGGACAGGGGTGCCTGGCTTGGTGGAGTGGGATTTGCCAGCTGACATCTTAATTCCTGCCACTGATACGTGACATGTAAAATAATGGGCAGTGTTAGCACTGGCAAACCCAGGGCCATTAGCTGACACTTGCAAATGGTGCACCACAAAAGCTTAAGGTGAGTTTTAGGAACTGAGGACAACTCTGTACAACACCATTTTACCTTTTATGGAAATTATTGACAGTAAATGTGCCCACTGGCTCACAGATGTGCACAGTCTTGTGTCTCTTTTCTCTGAAGCAATTACAGACTCCTAACACTGTACAGTAACGTCACAGAGAAGGGTAGGCTTTGGAGGACACCTGAATGAGCCACCTCGTGTAGATCCACGGCTGTGTCCCTTCGGTAGCTCTGGCAGTGACTGTGCTGAACATGGACTGCAGGTTTCCTTTTTGCTGCTCAAGTAACAAAGCTCACAGTTGGGTTCCAGCTGTGCTGAGTTGGATAGAAGTGGCTCATGTGCTCTTGCTCTCTCCGAAGAGCTGAGTGCTAAGTCTATTCGCTTCAATTTATATTGCAAGTTGAAGAATGTGTTACAGTGCCTTTTCAGCTTTGAATGTTTATTTCAGAAGGTTTATTACAAGCTTTAGATAATCTCTGCTAGCTCCTTAAAGTGTGTCTAAGTTGCATCTAAGTAGCATCATTTTAGTCTGTATACATCATTGATTTCTAAATACAGAAACACTTGACTAAAACAACAGGAAGGAAAAAACTCCTTATTTAGCCATTTATAATTCGTACCTGTTCCTATTTTGAGCTCCACAGTGTCTTCTAAAACCTAAGATATGGAATTACTGTAAGTGTTCTGTATTGTCTTACTGAGCTCTGTGATTCATGTCAGAGTCTCAAAGAGCTTGCTTTAAGAAAACCTGTGGTTAGTGTCTTCCTTGATATTGCTGTACTTGAGTAGACTTGTATCTTGTCCAGCAGTTCTTGCACAGAACAGGCCATCAGACACGGTCTGTGCTTCTTCCTGAGCAACAGGAAAACAAACCAGCAGTGTCTGAAATCCTGGGTAAGAAAAGAGTTGACTGGACTACAAGGCAGAAACTGACTGGAAGAATTTGAGCTGGAATTAAAATCTGTGCTCTGAAGATCAGTGGCATCCCAGTGTGCTTGATGGAATCTGCTTTATTTATGGTCTCTCAGGTTGTCCATTTATTTATGGTCTCTCAGGTTGTCTAACAAAGCAAACAGTCTGTAAGTTACATTTTTGTGCAAAATGTAAAGCAAGAGTAGTGAAAATAAATTGGATAGATTAAAAAAAATATGTAGTCTAATAGTTCTAGTATAATAACATTGACAGTTGCTTTAAAAGATACAAAACTGACCTTTCTTGTTCTATTACATATGTACTTTGTCATTAGTTCGAGTTGCAAAGATAATAACTTTGTTATACTGTTACTGGAATCCTTCTCATCACTGGAGAGATCTTCATCTTCATGCAGTGTTCTCCAAATTATTCTAAATAGAACACTGCAATGTCTCCTCTTTATTTATTCCTTTATCTCTTCTCAGTCCACTGGAAATCATGGCCCCAGACTGCGTGATGGTAAAGTTTGGCTGTTGATTTTATGCTCATTGCCTCCTTGCTGGCATGCTGAACTCATGGGCATGATTCCTTTTTGAATCCCACTGGGAACAGCATTCAAGAACTGCATTTTTTGCCTAAAATATCCTAATTACAGAGAGGTCATCGATCACAGGTTTGGCTGTGATCAGTCCCTCCCATTGGTAGCTCTAACAGGTCTAACAGCTCCAGCTGGCTCTGAATGGATTCAGTCTTGTGCTTGTTCAGAGGTCTTTCAGTTAATTTCCCTGTCCTCACAGGAAACCATATCAGTTTATAAAAACCCAAGATCCTCTCCAACCCAAACAATTCTAGGATTCTTTGAAGAGATCAGGTGAAGGCATGGGGGGAAGTAATATTCACCTGCCTTCTCTACCCAGTCTGCTTTTTGTTCAAGGACCTTTTGCCTCTGCAGAATCCCTGTCAGCCTTCCGGACAGGGATGTTTTGTCTCACAGAGACCATAATCTGCTTTATTGCTTTGAGCAGATGCATGCAAAAGCTGCATAATATGGCCAACACAGGAGCTATGGGTAGTATTTTCTCCAGAGGAGTGTATCATTTGCAGAATGATTGACAGTCTTTGGTTCTGGTGTTAGGATGAGCATTTCCCGAATGGCAGTGGATGGGTCTTAGTTTCTGCACACAACTCTCTTCTGGTTTGTCATCCTGTGGTTTGTCAGCCTTATTGTTGTAACACACGGCAGTTCTTGGGAAAGAGAGAAGTTATTTGTTCTAAGCTTGGCAAATGTAATCTGTTATTCTAATTTTATTTTTATGAATTGATAGACAAAATTGCATCACTCCTCCTACCTATTTTTGTTTTGGCTCTGGAAATGTGATATGTACAAGATGTCTTTAAAAATTTAGCATATCAATATAATTGTGATAGGTAGTAGTGTGCTGTTCCCTTCTTTCACCTCACATAGGCAGGGACCAAAATGACAAAGCATTTATGGTACTTCAAAAACCCTGATACAAGCGTTCTCTGCACTGGCTCCACATATTAGCTGGTGGGAGACTTGGGTTTTGGCTTGGTTTTTTTTCAAGTTGCTTTTCTTGGTGCATATTCGCTAAGAGCACTCATCACAGGAAATTGTGCATATTAATTTAGTAGGCTTAAAAGGGATATGAGCTGTGGGTCAGGAGTTCCCTCTGCTGCAAACTGTTTTGAAATGCAGAGTCTGCTAAACAAGTACAGTGTTACACTTCTTTCACATTGTTGTTTCTATATCCAGTTTTGGTGCCTGTTGGAGTCAGGGTCTCAGGCAAGGATCTTTGTAAGAATGTCTGTACTGAGCCAGAGCCCCTTTTACCTTATGTTCTTATGATATTCAGGGTGGAGGTATACGATAGGCAAAATCTCAACTCTGAATACGTTAAAAACATTTTCTATAAAATCACCTCCAAATGAAGCAGGTATTCTGTCCTATGTTATTTGAATTCATTAAAGATGAATAGTATAGCTTTTGTGGAAGATTAGGGAGTGTTCAAGTAATATAAAAGCAGGGGACCTTTTGGCCTCGGAGTCATTGGAGAGGTAATTACTGTAATTGAACTGCACTGTTTCTTTTCATCACAGCTTGATGCATATGCTGTATATTTTGCTTAATATTTGTATAAAACCTGTAATCTTAAATAAAACATGCTGTTCTTTGGTGCATGAAGGTCTACAGTCTGCTTAAAAGGAAAGATTTGATGTACTTCATGGTTGGAGAGAAGCAGCATGAGCAGTAACAGCAGAGAGAAAGATGGATCAGAGCTACCAATCACTTACCATTAGGGAAATGTTGATGAAAGCTCTCTGTGCTTTGTAAAAATCTGATGGATCAGCTTCAAAAATTCTAACACTTTGGCTAACAATTTAGGCTAGTCGTCCAAGTCTCGCTCTTCCTTTTGCCTGAGTCTTTCTGTCTGGATGCTGACAGCTCTGGTTTCAAATGGAGGAGAGAGCCAGAAGAAAAAGCAAATACCTGCTTCAGTAGCTTTTCATAGCACATAGAGCTTTGGGTCAGGAGAGAAGGGACACGATATGGTAGCTATTGGCCCAAGTGCGAAAGCTTCAGGTGTGAAAGGTTCCCTGCTTCCTTTCCCTTAAGAGATTCACTCTGCCAGTGGGCAGTGAAGAGCCACCTGTGTCCTGACAGCTGTCCTGGGAGTCATTCATGTGGCTGAAGAACTCAGCTTTCTGTACTCAAGCTTGAGCATGCAGTCATAGAGCTTAGTGCTGCCTGCCTTCTCCAGGCCATCCTTCTCAGGAGATCTGTCCTGGTATCTCAGTCCTTCAAGGGCAAGGCTGATCAGAGGGTTTGGGTCTTGATTTTGGACCATTTCCTGATCTTCAAGTGCATCAAGAGTTGTTTGAAGAAAAATGAATTCCTAAAAATGTTTGTGTTCAGTTTTGCTCATCTTCCACAAGAGAATGATAAGAGCAGATTCCCCGAAGTATATAAAAAGGTGGTCTAAAAGATAATTTCTTGGCACTTTTTTTTCTTACTTTTTGCAGTCCAGTAGGGAAGGCTAATCTTTTGGCCTTCAGTTCCCCTTCTGCCCTCCCAATGAATGATGGAGAAGAAAGAATAAGGCACAGATCTAAGCTGATTTCCCAATAGATTTTTGGAGCTGGTTGGTTGGTTGGTTGGTTGGTTGTTTTTCCCTTCTACAGGGAAAAAAGCCACCTATCTGAACTGGGAGATTAAGTGGAAACATTTGTGTATAAGTAGTGGAATTTCAAGGAGTGTGAATGTATTCTTAAAAGGACTGTGAGTATAGCTGCCCCAGAAAAGGGATAGCCACTCCTGTGTTTAATGCTGATTGGGAAGCTGGAACCTAAGGAAGAAGACTTTCTTCCACTTGTGGAAATCCAAACCAGTATCTGGCTGTTTCCACAAAGTACCGCTACCACTGTTTCTGTGCCCTTACGTCTGCAGCTGCAGATTACAATGTTTTATTCCTCCTTCTTTCTTCCAGTGACTAAAGGGAAAAAACCTAATACAGAGGAAGAAGTGCCCTCTTGCTAACAACACATTTACTAGCCTGCCGTCCTGCCTGCTTCAACCCCCAGAGACAAAATCTTCTCTATATTTTTCGAGGCTACAAAATTTATCATTCCTAGTAATGGTCTGATATATATGACTGTCTGAAAAGGGTTTCTTCCTTGTTTTTAACTTGGACATGTTTGTCCTTTTTCTTGTTAACCCTTCCCAGACTGCAAATCAAAGATGTAACTTCAGCTTCCATGTCCGTACATTAAAAAAAGCTTCAAAACCAAACTTTTTTTACTTAATACCAAGGTAGGTAAAAGACTGAAAGGTCATGTAACACTGTGCCCTCACTTTCACCAGTGATCTAACACTGGTGCTCAGTGTATGGTTTCTGCTCTTTTTGAATTAAAAAAAAAACAAACCCCTTTAATAGGAGTGAGTAACAGCTGTGTCAGCATGTTTTGCACAGTCCTCCATATCCCCTCTTCCAGAGGTTTATCTGTGAAAGTGATACATAGGCACTGGAATTAGATGCCTTGGAAAATCCCAGCTCTCAGTGCCAGAGCAGAAAATTGTGCTGAAAGCTTGAGACTAACCAGAATCCATCACAGTTTTTTGTGAGCCTTTTCATTTCTTTTTTTTTCTTTTCTGTCAGCATCCACAGAAAGGACTAAGTGTTGAGTGGCAAGTCTGAGGCAGTCCCCAAAGCAAAACAAGAGGGAGTATCACTTTGCAAGTGGTTTCTGGAATAACTCCAGACCTTAGAGCAAGCTGTATGGCTCCTAACCCACCCTTCCTGGACTTGGTCCTTGCAATTAGCAAGGAACTTTCCATCTGGGAAATGACAGCCAGCTATAGCTTCAGACAAAAGGAGGGAAATAGGCATTGTCTAGAGGGGGAAACTAGTGGAGCTGTACAAGAATCTTGCTGTAAAGTTGTCTGTGGAGTAGAAACCATGAAACATGGATGTTGGATCCTAATGATGTAGGATCTTTGAGCGTCTTTGGATAAAGCCACGAGAGGCAATTTATAGATTCCCTCTATAAATACCGCCAAAGCTGTTTTTAGATCCCCACTCACAGTCCACATCTCCTGCAGTACACAGGTGATTTTATTAATTTAGGGCATTGGCTTTTCTTTGTGAAATATAAATATAAATATGTTTCATTTGATCTTAAAAGTATTTCTAAATATTGAAAAGTCTCCTGGGTTACAGACATATTAAAATCAGTGTTTAGAAAAATAGAAGATGGAAATGTGTTCTGCTGATCATCATTCCCTTCAGAGAGAGCAAAAAACCTATATGCCCTTTTATGCAGTATCACGATTTGTGGTTAAAAACAGACGTGGTGTAGTAAGTGCTATATTAGGAAGCCTGGATGGAGTATGCAGCCTCATTGAGTAGAAACTGATTTTGGAAGGATGTTAGCTGATCTTGAAATGATCGTCATTAAAGACATGTCTGTGTCAGAAACAAAACTATAGCTGCTAGGGAAATCATCTGGGAACCACGATTTCATTTGCAAGTGTGCTTCAGTGACTTGGTGTTCATGTTAATCTTCTCCAGTAATTTCTCCATACTGCATCATATCACCCTACTGGCAGAAGTCAAGACCCTAAATTTCATTAATTTATAAGGGATCCACCTGTTTAGCTGGTGAATGATCCTTAACCATGTGCTGTCAGGAATAGCGAAGTGAAATAGTTTGGGGACTGGATATCTAACAGAGAAGGTGTAATACACCCTGAATCTCAAAAGACCATTGTCATCCCTCATAAATAACTGCTTTGTTCCTGCTAGGATAGCCAGTGTGCCTGGCAGACTTTGTGTGAAGAAATTGGAAGATATATAATAATACCTTGTAGCTGAAAAAAATCAGCATCTTTTGTGGATTAGGTAGCAGTACCAAGGGGAAAACTCGCCCCAAGGTTTACAGGGTCAATAGCATGGAGAAAAACCTGTCCCTAGAATATCCTTGTCCATTTTATATATGGGGGTTTTTTTTTGCCTTTTCCTTTTTTTTTCTTTTTACTTGATACCAGTTATGAAACACCTTGTAGTCGCTTCAAGCGTCAGAACTTGTCTGAGCGGGTGATAAATGATGTCTCTCAGATTGGAAAGGTTGCTGCTGTACATCTTCACAGAGCTCTTCAGAGCCAGATAAAATATAGTAAGGAAGCAGCAGAAGCAATATTCATGCCTCTTTGCCAAGAAGGCTTGGCAATGCTGATTAGCATAAGAGGAGGATTTTAAACATACTTGTTTCTTTGTTAGGATGTTTCAAGTTATCAAATTCAGCTCTTGGTCATGGCAACTCAAACAGATAGCTGAATGAAATGGGGGTTACTTTCCTGAACTTCACAGCAAAGCTAGAAAACCTGGCTAATTCTTCTGTTGAAGTCAAAGCACGACTGTGAATTTATTGTCTCTAGGATCTTAGTACTTGGATGTCTTGGTTGTATTGCTGCCTTTGGTGCATTTTCCTTACAGTCATTAAAATGATCACTTTAAGTAGGTTTATGTTTAGCCTGTTAAGGGAAGAGAATCTGCCTAAAAGGTTAATACATCCCAGTGGAAACCATTCTGGCAGTGTTACCTATGTGGATATGCAGATGAAGCATGCATTCTCTTTGGTCCTAAACTGAAGCATTGATTATTTTGGTCATTTGTTGAGTTGGAAGCCTTCTTGGACGAGACCCAGAATGATACTTGTACTTTGGAAAAGTGCTCCTAATAGCCATAACCACAGCTTTCCTCAGTAAATGTGATAAATATTTATTTTTCCTTTCAAGCATGAACATTAAGAACATTAGTACTGTTACAAAACGAAGGTGAGGAAGTTGTATGTCCTGTAATGAGATCTGCTTGTTAAAATGCTGTGGTGTACTGAAAACACTAATATGGGCTTTTGCCAAGTAATTTATAATGGTCACTTGGCGGCAGATTTGAGCAGGTGTCTTTTTCAGTGGTCAGAATTAAATAAAAATATGTAGTTCTTAATTCTGAGCTGTCAATAGTAAAAGAGTAATTACATTTCATACACTGGAGTTGATAAAGCAGCAAAAATCCTCTTTCGATCATTCTCACAGAATCATTACAGTAAAGAATAGGCAAACTTCCCTCTCCTTCTTCCTCTGCTTTTCCCTTTCCTTTTCCTTCTCTGATCCAGCACAAAGTATTTCCTTGGTCATCACAGAGAATATTTTCCAGGTCTAAAAATGTAATTTTCTATCAGAAGTTTTCATTATATTGAATTGGAGACCTGGCGTGCCTGTGATCTGTGATAAGGGATGCTAAGGAAAAACACCAGGTAGGCATAACTCCTCTGTAATTGAGGAAAGCAGAGTGAAATAATGGTTATAAAAGTTGTACCAGCAGGTTAATTTCCAGAGGTGCCTATTATTAGCAGAAGAATGTGGCAGTTACTGTTATGATGGAAAGCTGCCATCCATTTTAATGGATCTGCACACATTATTAAAGAGCATAGGAAGAAAAGCAAGTAGTTTACAGTTGGGGTAGGGTAGATGTTTTAGTCTGTTATTTTGTGAAGCTTTGGCTGCTGACAAAGACTTCCAAGCAGAAAGAATGTAGTACTGTGGATTTGCCAACACTATTTGCACGAGAAAAAAACCCATGTTTTTTCCTCAGAGAAAAATCTTCAGCAGTTTTCTGCTAATTTGGCCGTTTTTTAAAGCCAAAATGTTAATGAGCATTAGTGGCTCAGTTCCATTCGTGTCCGCTGGGGAAATGGGACTTTTGGAGTCATAGGATCTCTGAATGCAGGTAGTGGGATGCAGGTGATAACTTCAAAATCAATTGTCCAACTTAAGCCAGGTTTGACAGGAAAATGACATTCCACTGAGTATGGTACTGAAGGCTTTGGAAAAGAGAGAGTCAGATATAGTTCAGTTTGAGCACAGGAATATTAGACACTGGAGAATTCACGTGGGAAAGAGCTGGTGTAAAGGGCCCATGCTGGATTGGTGCTTTTACCAATACTTTTCTTATTCTGATGCTTGTAAATAAAAGATTGTCAAATGAAGGTCAGAGCAATCTCATCAGCTTTTGTTTTGCTCCTGTGTCTGCTCTAGTTCTAGGAGGATTCACACTGGCACAGGGAGCCAGTAATCGAGCTGCAAGAAGCATCATGTTCTGCTTAGTTTCTTTCAGAACATAACTTTGTTTCCAACATTGCTTCTGATGTTTGTAAATATCACTTCTATTGTTTGTAGATTTTTTGAGGAAAAAAATAGAGACTCATTTTTCAAAATGCTTATTTGACTTAAGACTCATGCGATAAAGTCAAGCCAAGAAACACCTTTTACCTTTATATTGTCTCTAAAAGTTTTTTAAAAAGTGTGCCCTTTTTAAAATATCTTAGGAGTCTTGTTCCAGCCTGAGAGTAGGTTCATTCCACAGTATGCCCTGCCTCACCTTCCATGCCTCTCAATTTCTGTAGCAGGGAAGACAGGCAAATTCCAGGAAAATCCCACCTAAGGAACATTTGAGTATTTCACAGCTTTGACACAATCTATGAATGCTGTCCCTTGAGTTGACCTTCTTCATCAGAAGAAGAAAGATGATCCCTCTACCAGTATTTGTCTCAATTCAAATGTCTTTTATAGAGGTTTACAGATATATGAAGCCATTTCTTTTTCTTATTCCAGCTACTCCCATATTCACATCTGTACCTCCCTTAATTGCACTGGATGCAGAAATCTCTCTTAATAGAACGAGCACCACATTTTTCAGTGTCACTGCAGTCCCATCCATCAAGAACTTTATCCGTCATCTAATTGTATTAACCTTGAGTGATTTCACTAGTTCAGCAGAACACAGAAAGAAAAAAGGCTTTACCAGTTCTGTCTCTATATTTAAAATGTAGAAAGTGCTCATATATATAGGCAAATAAGCACAGAGCCTATCATATGGGAAATCAGTCTTTAGTCTGTTACCCCATTACAGTGGGCAACAAAAAATAATCATATTCTTCTGGGACTCCTTTTGACCTCAACCTAGAACATATTTTCAGAATCCATCTCAGTATTTGTGCTAATCATATTGAAGATTGTAAACAAGGAAACTCATATATATCCTTGATATAATCCAAGGCTGTTTAAGTCCTTGTAGAAAACAGCAGAGTCCCCACTAGCTTCTCTTTCACTTTGAGCTCCAGCATCATCTAAGATATTCATGAAAGTTTCTGGACGTAAGATGAACCAGTGACATTTCCTTGCGTAAAAGACAGAAATGTGTTATTTGGGGCACACATTTGGAGGAAAAAATAAAAATTTCATAAGGATTTTTTGGGGTCAGGGACTGGTGGTGCTGGTGTATTTCTTTTGATCCCAGAAATATGTTGCCTTATGATATAGGTCATCTCAGTCTGCTTTTGACAGAAAATAATCATTGAAAAAAGTTCTGTTCCTTTGCGAAAAATGTCCTATAGTCAGATTTTGCTGAACACTTTGTATTTTTTGAAGAGTCTGTTTTAAAAACCCAGATAAACCATTAGCAGGACTTACAGAGCCTTAGAATCTCTATTTAAAGACTTTAGTTCTTAATTTGACTCAGCTTTGATGTAATTATGTCTGGAAGGATGTTACATACTAAGTCCCTAGCTTCATTGAACATGAGCAACAGCTTCCACTGTTCCAATTACAGCAAACAGGTCTAATTCAGTGGCAGTCTGCAAATCCATCAAGAATGGTGCAGGATGTGGTTATCACCCAATACTGTAGCATACAGAAAGGAGCAAATGAAAAATTCCCTTCACGTACACATAGGTCACTGCTCAGGATCATCTAATCCTGGGGTTATAGCAGGAAAATGTTTTGCTGTCTGCCATGCTATAATTTCTGCTGCTTGTTAAATACAATGGACAAGGATAATGGTAAAAATACAGGTCTGTTGTTAAGTGCTTTTAAGTAACCTGTAACAGTAATTGTCTGTGTTTATTCTAGACATTATAAATGCTTATGGTAAAGCTTTTTGCAACATAACCCTCTGTATCTTCTACCTTTGTCTTTGCTGGAGAAGGTGAGCTTTACACAGAATGTCTTTCATTTCTTATTTGCAGGTGGTGTTAAGAAAGTAGAAACTGGTATTTGCCTTTTGAATAAAGGCATTGAAATGAATAAATAATTGAATTAAAAATGGAGAGTTATCTAGGCATAAAATTTGTTTAGTAATTTGTCTTCACAGTGCCACTGTGTATATATTTCTTTTCTGCATGATAGTTGATTAATCTGTTTCGACAGCAACTTAATTTTACTAGCTAAGATATAGGGCTGAGCATCTATTAGCAAGTATTTCTTGTGAGGCACTTGCCTGAGGCTAGTTTCTTATTTAAATGAAGAACCTTCTAAAGCACATCAGCTAAGTAAATGTACCTGGGTGTGTTTGAAATATTATGCATGTCTCTGTTACTAATCAGAGAACAGCATAGAAATGAGACTGAAAAATCAGTGTGTGAAAACGAGTGTTAAGATGGGGTTCTTCTTCTCTGTCTTCTTTTGAAGATGAATTAATTAGTATTTGCTCCTTCCTCCTTTTACTTTTATTATATATTTTCTTCTTCTAGGATGCTATTATTTTAGCTATCCCTGTATGCATTAAAAATCTTGTATTTGTGAAGTACTATGATTTTAAAAGTAGCAACTTTTATGCTATTCTGGCTGATCAGAGATAGACTGTTGGGTAATCCTGGTTGAGCATTTGAAAGAAACAGGAACCAGCAGCCTCTCCTGTCCACATCTTTATGCCAAGCAGGGAAATTATATGTAAAGGCTGAAGTAGTGCTCGAGTATGCAAATGTAACAGGAGTGAAGGATGCAGCAGCCAAGGGACAGCACTGTGTCACACCCATTCTACCCATGGCAGCCAAGGGACAGCACTGTGTCACACTCATTCCACCCACGGCAGCCCAGGGACAGCACTGTGTCACACTCATTCCGCCCACAGCAGTGAAGGGACAGCACTGTGTCACACTCATTCCACCCATGGCAGCCAAGAGACAGCACTGTGTCACACCCATTCCACCCACAGCAGTGAAGGGACAGCACTGTGCCACACTCATTGCACCCACAGCAGCCCAGGGACAGCACTGTGTCACCCTCATTCCACCCACAGCAGCCCAAGGACAGCACTGTGCCACACTCATTCCACCCACAGCAGCCCAAGGACAGCACTGTGTCACACTCATTCCACCCACAGCAGTGAAGGGACAGCACTGTGCCACACTCATTGCACCCACAGCAGCCCAGGGACAGCACTGTGTCACACCCATTGCACCCATGGCAGCCCAGGGACAGCACTGTGTCACACCCATTCCAGCACAGCAGCCCAAGGACAGCACTGTGTCACACCCATTGCACCCATGGCAGCCAAGGGACAGCACTGTGTCACACCCATTCCAGCACAGCAGCCCAGGGACAGCACTGTGTCACACTCACTGCACCCACAGCAGCCCAGGGACAGCACTGTGCCACACTCATTCCAGCACAGCAGCCCAGGGACAG
This sequence comes from Lycocorax pyrrhopterus obiensis, assembly GCA_014706295.1. Classification (NCBI taxonomy): domain Eukaryota; kingdom Metazoa; phylum Chordata; class Aves; order Passeriformes; family Paradisaeidae; genus Lycocorax; species Lycocorax pyrrhopterus. Next base: position 11,315,924 of record JACSVZ010000015.1, read on the forward strand.
CACTGTGTCACACTCATTGCAACCCTCAGCTGCCTCTTGCACCCCGCCAGGGCCACCCAAGCTTCTCTCAGGAGCAATCTGTGCAGATACAACTATGGCTGTTTAAATAGGAAGAGATGCTGCCTGTGCCAGGGAGAGATTAAATTATTTTGTATAAAGGGGATGTTCTAGTCTGCTGCTGTTGAAGGCTTTTTGAAATATTATTTTAGTGCTCAAATGAAGCCAGAAATGTGTTGATCCTGTTCTGGGGAAAACACACCCACAAACAAACCAATCAACCAACCAAAAAAACCCAAAAACCAAAAAAAACCCCACCAAAACAAAACAAAAACCCAAACAAAACTCAAAAAAGGGACAATGTTTTTTGCTTGTCTACTGTATTAAATTATCAGGTAGATGTGATGACTGTGAGACAAGAAAAGATCTGGTGGGTTAAGGAATAATGTTGGAGAGCTGAGTAGGGGGAAAAATGTATGATGCCTCTGCATTCCCCCTTTATGGGGGATTCATGACCAAAGTATTTAGAAAAAGAAACAGCTCTTTGAAGAAGCATGAACTGTATTTGGGTCTAGATAAAAATAAAAAACGTGTGTGGTGGAAAGATGGAATGGGTGAGGGGAAATACCTTCTGATCATAATTTACCTGCTAGAAGTAAAAAGATAACAATTTCTTTAAAAAAAGGTCCTTGAAAGATGACTTCTAAGCCTATTTCTGACCTTTCTTTTTTATCTGTATCTCCTAACCGATAACAGTTAAAGACCCATCTTATTTCCTGCAGAAATGTTTTATTTCCTTTTGATTTGCTTTCTGGTTTCTTCAAATGACTATTCCTAGTCCTGACCTTGTGGCATTTAAATAAAATTGAACAAAATGTGTATATTATCTGAACAGAAGCCACAAGAAAGGACAGCCATAAGGAGAAGCATGTTTGGGTAAAATTGTTTGATCTGTGATGTTCTTTTGCACAGCATAACCAAGTGCAAATATTGCATTGAATGAAAAATGCTAAAGGGAGCCGCAAAGACTGGAGAATAACTGAAAAAAAATGAAAGGGCACATGAGGTAAAAAAAAAATAAAAAAGTGGATTCTGGCAGGGCATATGTGACACCAATGTTGCAAAAATACAGAATGGAGCAGTATGTGCAGGAGAGGACAAGAATAGTGAAAGTAGTATAGATTAAGGGAACAAAAGAAAAAGTGAAATAAAAGAGCAACAGAAAGATGAAGAAAAAAAATCAATATAAGATTGGAAATAAGATGAAATTGAACTTTAAATGGCTAAATGGGGAATTAAAGAAATAAGGTAATAGAATCCAGAGTTGGGCTAAACTGCTGTCTTTAGCAGTTGATTCTTAATAAACTTTGAATGTTGCATGTAAATTTTCTCAAATACCGTGTTAATCTGGTGGCACTAATATCATTTAACCTTGTAAAAATTGCTGCTTTCAGGGAACACTTACCACAAAAGTAATTTACTGGACAACCCCCCAGCAATTTTGAGTTTTAATAAAAAAAAAGCTACAAGCAATTAATCGAACTGCTCTGTTAAGTACTTGCTAGTAAAAATCCCTCTTAAAATAGTGTTTCTAGGATTATGCCCCCTGTAGTTTTTTAAATATCCCATGAGTGGTAGAGTTCCTACAACTCCCCTCAAGCAATTATTTCACAGTTTAAGAAAGCTGTGAAGATAACTCTGAGCTCAGCTTTGGTCTTTGTCTTTTACTCAGTTAATTGCACAGACATGGGCTAATGAGAAACAACTCGTTCAGTATTAGTTTCTGTCCCATGGAAAACTGTTTCCAAGTCCCTTCATGAGCTGTTGTTTAGCTGAATTGCAGATGTATTTGAAACTACTTTCTTAGCTCTTTCTTTCCTTTCCCAGGTCATCCTGTAACTCTCCTGTGGCTCTTTTCTGGACTCTCTGAAGTTTTTCCTTCCTTACCCTTCACTCTCCAAAATTGGGTCTAGATTTTATGTGGGTGCCATGGGCTGTTACATTTACGTGTTTATCTGCATTGTCTCTAACATTGAACGTGAAGGTCAGAATTAAGTACAAGTAATCAAAGTTTGATCAGATCTGGGGTTTTTTTGTGGGTTTTTTGGTTAGTGAGGTGTTGGATAGTTTTGGGGTTTTTTTTCTTTTTTCTTCTTTTTTTCTCAATCTCTGGCACAATTGAAGCATTTCCCTCACCACCACCCTGAAGAAAGCCCAAACAAAGTGCTTTATGGTAGCGTTGCTGAAATGGAGAACACGGCCCCCAGATTTGTTCCCACAGGTCTCCAGTGCTTGCAGCCAGGGAAAAGCTGGAGGGCTCTCACAGCCAGCCCTGTGCTGCTCCAGTGCTCCCTCCAGCATGGATGTGAGCAAAGGTTGCAACCTGCCAATGGCTTCTTTAAGCATCCACACGTGGAATATGCTTGGGAGTAGTGTCAGCAAGCCCCAAGGCTGGATGTGCCCCAGGCCTGGCAGCCTGTGGAGGGAGAGGGGACCTGTGGGTCCCAGAGGCTGGAGCTGGGATCTGGCAGCTCCTCAGCCCTCTGCTTCCAGGCTAGAGCATATGGTCAGGGAGGGCCTAAGGAGGCAGAAATGAGGCAGAATCTGTCAACCAAGAGCTTGATTATGTAAATGAGTTTAACTTTCGGTTTTTATAGAATGCAACCAATGCAGTTGAAGGTCTGAGATCCCCTCCATGCCTTGAGCTGGATTTAGTTTGCTATGCTGAACTGTTACCATTTAATTATAGGCATGTTCAGGATGTGTATCTAAGATGCTGCTTTCATGGGAAAGTAGTTGGCAGGTAGTTGAAGATACTCACCACAAATAAACAGGGATTGTTGGATGGTAAACTCCATTTTTGGACAGCTGTTAAATATTCCAGTAAGACAATGGTGCAGTAGTAGTAAGCCTGAGTTAATGCAGGCCTACAATTAATTTGTTCACCTGGGTTTTAGAATTTTGTCGAGTCCTGCTCTGGATAGAGCACGGTTTTCCATGGGGATTTTGAATTTCGTTTGTATGACCAGGCAAGTCTCTAATTCCATTTCCAGATCTTCAGTATTCCACTTGCAGAAGCACTTCTTGTTCTTTCAGTGCAAGTTCTGCTCCAGTCTTGCTGTGTTCTAAACAAAGACTTAATTACCATGTGTTCAACAAGGAACACAAGTAGGTAATATTTACCTGAGTAACCTGATTTTGGTTGTACTAAACCCAGACCTGAGATCTATCCCCACCCTCAGAAGTGCCTGCCACAGGTGTTTAACAAGGCCTTTAAGACAGGATAGTCTGGTTGTGAGACTTCACTAGAATACTTTGATGGCTTCCAGCACATCATAATCACAAATTTCATAAATTTTAGGAGAGGACTTGCTATTCAATACTTGTCAATGGATTTTTCTCCATAAACTTGTCCAGCTGTTTTGTGAACTGAGGTAAACATTGTAAATCCTTTGCAAAGTAATATCATAGCATCTTAATAGCGAGATATATAGAGAAATACCTTTTGTTCCAACCTGCTATGTGATACCATCTTTTGGTGCCCCTTAATCCTTGTTTAAGAAGGCAGTGAACAAGTATTACCTATTCATTTATCATTCCAGATTTCTTAGATTTCTTTCCTGTCCCACTCCAATTTTATCTTTTCCAGGTTCAGAAGTCCCATTGCATACAGTCTGTGTCCTCTGCTGTAATATTTCTTATTTTGCTTTATTTCATTTTGGGTTACTGTGCCTAATGGACTTTGCATTCATTCCATCAGTACTTTTTAACAGTCGATATGGTCATTGAGTTTCTTTCTCTGAAACCCTGACCTCGAGACCTTATTCCTTCGTGGTGATAACTATTTCAGACCCAGCCACAGCATTCAGTTTCTTTCCTTACATGTATCACTTTGTTTTAGTTTCTATTTCATTTTGTCTTTTCACTCAATGCCTTGAAGCTCTTCTGCAGCATATCGAGTTGGCCTTTGTCTTTACTCCATGGAATAGTTTACATTATCCCTCACATTTGCTGCTGCACTGTTCATTCCCTCATCCAGACAGAACTTGCCCTTTTCCTATTTTTTTTTTTCTTTTCTTTTCTTTTTTGCTGTTCTGGCTTTAAATATGCAAGAAAAAATAAAATTGAGATCTGTCTCAGTCTTGAAGAGGTTTCCTAGAGCATCATGCAAATTTGACTCAAGTCTGTGTGTAAACCTTAACAGCTCTAGAAATAACAGCTTTGCCTTCTGCTATCACCGACAGGCTATTCCACCTGCCCAGCTAAGATAAACTCTCTGCCTAAAGGAGGCACAGCAAAGACAAGAGCAGATACCACAGAGGCATTTAGCAGGAGAGGTATTCACATCAGAAAGCACAGAAGAGGCAGATACCACTGGCTTGCAGGCAGAGGTAGAGAGGACTGGGGAAACTGCAGCCAGGATCACGGCAGAGCACTCAGATGTGGTTTTTCCTCCAGCCTTTGCTGAGCTGACAGTGATCTCAGTTTTTACAATGTGTCTTTGCAAGGTTTTGAGGAGCTCAGAGGCTGCAGCTGCCCTGGCTTTTTGCTAAACTGTGGTGGTGGTAGTTACACGCCAAGGAATAGCAAGTGTTTCTAATAAGTTACTTCATGTGAACTGATAGTGTATAGATCAGTGTCACTAAATTCATTTCCCAGTCCTTGGTTCTTTTAGAGGAAATTATTAAGAGTGTGGAAAACACTTTCAATTTGACCATTTAAAAGCACTTGAAAGATTTGATTAATGCATTCACTTAACATTTTATGTCATGATGTTTGCTCTTTTTTCCCACTTCTAGACTCTAGGCACAGCTCATTAAGCACACCTGTGGCCATACAACTATGAAATATTTTGTCATTGAAGATGCATCTCCCTGGTATTAAACTAGTGCTCATGCCCTACAGGGTTTGATTTCTCTATTAACAAAATAGCCACAAATGTGCTTTTTAAAGAAACATTACAAGGAGCGCTGCTGTTTCCAGCTCACTCACCAAATGGACATTGTGTACTGGGAGGAATGGAAGCAGTCCAATTCACTGGAGTCAGAAATTTTCATATGCCTGTTTCACATTCACAAAGAACAACTGAAGTACGGATATTATTTATGTAATTTACTTTTCTAAAGGACCAGCAGAAATACCATTTCTACTGAAGGTAAAATAACCATTAAAAACAATGTTTGTCTTAACAGTGAATTTACTGATTAAGCATTCAATTGTTCACTTTCAGGGCCAGTTCAAGAAACATCATAGAACATAGAATGGTTTGGGTTGGAAGGAACCATAAAAATCAGCCAGTACCAAGCCCCCGGTTCCATGGGGAGTTCAAGTCCTTTTGCTTCCCAAAGCAGTCATTAATATGTAATTTGCTTTAATTACTGTTATTAATTACATAACCTGTGCTTATCTGTGCAGGTTTGAATAACTTAGGCTGTATTTGGCTAAATAAAAAAAAGTTGTTTCTAAGTAGGTAAAGACCACTACCCCTTTATCCCAAAGGAAGCCAAACGCTGTGTGAACTTGGAATATGCACAGTGCAGTGGTTTGACTCAGCTGACAATTTTAAAAGGGTCTGTCATCAAGTACAGCAGCTGTCCTTTACATATAATTGGAAGTAATGTTATCATGAGGAAACAATGTAGAACGATTCACTTTTCCATTGAAGGTCTATTCTTTGTGGGTTGGTTTGTGGGTTGGTTTCTTGCTTTCTGTGTTTTGGTGTTTGTTTGTTTGTTTTCCCTAACATACTCAAAACTATTCAATCTGAAAAAGAATGCTTAGTACATTTAAGTAAAAGAAAATTACCAGGCTTTAATTTTGGTGGATGCATCCCATACTCTCATGTCACAAAGCCTTAAAGTCCAGCAGGTCACGATCTCTTGTTGCTCAAACTATTCTGGTAATCTTTCTCTGTCACATCCAGGAGGTTCAGTTTGACATTGTTTCTTTCTTCTATTAGAACTAGACAATCCAAATTCCCCAAACGCTGGCAGTTACTTTTTTACTGTTACCAATAATCCTAGAAATATGAAAAAACAGAATATTATGATAAGATTGATTACACAAGTTAATAGTCTATGAAAACTTCAGCAAAGCTTGTAAAATAAAACCTGTTAATTAATCCTATGTGCCTGAACAGATATAGGAGTATTTGAGCTTCTTAACCAGGGCAGTAGTTTACCATCCACAGTGGACTATTTAATAACATTTGCTTAATGTTATTGTAGATTTTGCAGTATTTAGTCCTTTTTCAAAATTAGTGGTATTTGTCTTACTCAATAATGCCTTTAAAATTAGTAAATTCAGCTGTACTAAAAATATATTCAGTTTTTAAGGATCAAAATCCTGTCCTGGTTGCATCTATCTAAAACCAGAAGAGAACGAATACCCAGTTTTCCTAACAAAGCCTCTTAGCTTGTGTCTGGCAGGGCTGCTGGCAGCAGCCCAAGGTATTCCTAGAACATGCTGTTGAGACTTTGCACCAGGTGACAGGCAGTAAAGGTACCAAAGCCTACAGGTAGCATTTAGCTCCCAGCAGGCAATTCCCAGCTGTGCTGCTTTGTGTGTCAACTGTAAAATCTGTGTTGTCTTTCTGAAGCCTGACTAAGCAGCTTTGGATATTACAAAGGCTCTGCTGCATGTTTTAATTTGCATAGATTAGTCTTTCTCCTTTTTTATTACATTGACTAATCAGGAGAATATCTTAGCCCAGACATGTTTATAACCTTGTGTGGCTGTGTTTGGCTACATAGATAAAATATCCTCTCATTTGCATGATTATTGCATGAAAGCAGTACTCTTCGAAGGCCAAAACACTAATTTAATAGTTCTTCCCTGCATCTCTTTTTACTTCCAGAACCCAATTGTCCAGATCCTCACCTTCTTCCACTTCCTTGCTCTGGTGAAACCTTTTAATGGCACAGGCTGAACTACTTGGCTCAAGTCTCAGGCTCAAAACCAAGTGGAAATATTGGATGTGGAGCTGGCAGGGATGGGGTTTGCTGTGGCTGGAGGTGGCACTGCTCGGCATTTGCCCTTCCCTGTGTCAGGCTGGGCAAACAGGACAGTCCAGGTGCAGGGAAGGAGGTGAAGCCATGGTGGAAACAGAGAAAGGGAAATATGGAGCAGTGGTTTACTGTAGAGAAAGTCTTGGGAAAACTGAGGACAATCTTCTGGGCATTTTTGAAGGCCCACCATTGAGTGGCTTTTGTGGCTGGCTGCAGCTTCTTCTCAGGCCAGGGGCTGCCAGGCAGGAGGAAATACCTCAACACTGAACTGCTTCTCCATGCTCAAAACATAAACTGCGCTAAGTAGAAAAATAAGCAATTGGTTTCACATAAAATTCAGTAAAATAATAGCTTCATGTCTTTTTATTGAAGGAAAATTGTGTCAAAGTGTTACCAAATCTGCAGAAATACAGCTATAGTAGTTGACTCACTGAACTTTACAAATGTGGGATAAACTCTCAAAGAAACATCTGGCCTTTCAATTTTCCTAACAGATGGATAAGAGAATCGCACAAATTCAGGCCTGAATATTCCTTCCAAGTTTTCTTTGAGATCTGTATTAGCAGATTTAAGCCTTGGTATTTCATATCAAGTGTTCAATACCTCTGTAATGAAAACAGAAGACGTTGGCTTAGATGCTGATAATAAGGAGTGAAGCTTAGCAATAATAAATCAGTCAAAAGAAAAACATATTTAAGGATGTCACATCTAAACCAATCTGTCATCTCAGTTTTGTAAGATTTTCAAAAAGCATATTGGATAAACTTCCAGCAATGACTACTAACACAGTTCTGAGAGATGAGAAAATGCCATTTGAAAAAGTGGGATTTTTTTATCTTGTTTGGAAAATGGGATTTTTTTTCTGAATTGATTATTGTGGAAATAGAAATCATGTGTGAGTTTAACCTGAACTCAACGAATAATTAAGGTAAAATACTTGAAAATGCTTTGGAAAACCTTTGGAAAAGTGATAACTTTTAAAATTAGGAAATTCTGAAATCTATGGGAATAGATGTGAGAATTTTTCAAAACAGTGGTTAAATTTAAATGAATTTAACCTAAATGTTGCTTAAATTACTTAATTTCAAACTTTCTTTTTTCTTATTTTACCAGAAAATGTAAGACACTCCTCTTCCCAATGAGTGATCTAGTTACAACAACTGCCTGAGCAACTGGGAAGAGCAGCAGTGACTCAAGATCTTAAGTGTTTTGGGGAGACACATCTGTCACAGCCTCAGCTTATCTAACCCCATTACAAACCAGCACTGGCGGCTTGTTCCCAGTGCTGTCGTAAACAATTCATTTAGTTTTCTTATACAGTCATCTAAACATTGTTCCTAGCAAAGAAAACAGAGTAAACTGTCTTCACAGATGGATGACTCTGCACCCTGATTTATTCTATTGATCCTGCAAAAACAGCTGTTTGACTCAAACCAGGGACCGTGAACTACAGGCCAAGTGGCCATCAGAGAGCAAGGGAGAATGGCTGGTGATTTCAGAGACAGGTAGAGTTGTCCTTGCCCTTATGCTATCACAATAAAAACAGTCAGGATGAGGTGGTTTTGTGCACTCATGTACATTCTTGCTTTTGACGTCGGCTTTGACATTTATTTCGTTGCTCTATCAATCTATGTGTTACCAGTTCCAGTGCTGACACATTTATGCCTTCCAAGTTAAAGCATAAGATCATGGAGCCCTAATTTGTTCCAAATGTACTTGTATGTGAAATAACTACAGTGCACAGTAGAGGGGTTGACTGCAGAACTGTACCATCACTTGTTGTTTTCCTCTGCTTTTCCTTCTCTCTTAATACGGGGAGCAAAATGCACATTTTACCAGCCTAACATCTTTCCCTTTGTATACCTATTACCTTTCACAGTGGGATCTCAATTCTAAGTTGAGCATCTGTGCACTGCCAAAGTACAAGTGCTTCCAGACATGTCCTAGATGAAAGTGTATCACTGTACTGTACCAGAACACCCCTTAATAGCACTCTTAATAATGGTTTCCTGAAAATGTTTCCTAATAGCTATAAAGATCCATTCTTTACCCTTAGGTTCACCTACATTCAGAGCCTTTTTGCTAAGAGCTTGTGTGGTAAAGTGTGTGGTATTATTATTAATACTTATTCAAAAGATGGTGTTATGAGAAGCCAAATGTATAATTTTGTATTCATGGCTTTTAACAAATTTCTGATGTATCTTCTGATCTTACTTACTCTGTCTAGTATTGTACAAATCATCTGAGCTTGTCTGGAAAACTAATTTTGTGTTACTTCTTGTTCAGAATAGTAAGTTCTAATTTGTTTTTTTTTAGTATGTATGCAAGTGTAGTTTCTTGTTACCACAATTTTAGGGAGAAAAATGAGAGAGCTGGGGTAATGATTTGTGTCTGAATTTGCCATGCTTCTTGTTTTTTAATTTCCTTAGGATATGGTGAATTGTGGAGAACACTGTAATGGCTGGGATATGACAGGGTTTTTTTTTTTGTTTGTTTGGTTTGGTTTTTTCCCATTATATTTAAATTATAGGAATGAAGACAGCTTTTCAAGAGCAGGGAACTGTCAGTCCAGGCAGGCAGTCAGTGCTACATTGAAATTCAGACTCATATTGCTATGACAGTAATAATTTAAAAATGAATTTATTGAAACTTAGTCACATGACAATCAGTTTCTGGTAAGAATTTAATAAACATGTGAACAATTTTGCAATTGATCAGTGTCACCATAAAGTTGAGTATTTACTAAGTAAGCTTACCTAGGATTGGAAATCTTTTCCACATTCTGAGTCTTGTGGATTATTCCATTTTAAATCACATGAATATGTTGCAGGATTGAGCTCTCAGTTTTCTGTTTCACTTACTGTTATAAACTGTGTACTATCACAAGTAAATCAGAATATTTAATGCAACACCACTTGGGGTTGTCTTAAACTGCTTATATTTCAAATCAGTTGATTTGCGTAAACCTGGCTTGCTTCCTTCTTATTCAGCAAAAAATAATGTTTATATTCCTAGGAAACTTAGATAGGACTGGGAGGTACTTCACAGTTGAATAGTGAGTGGCTTTTCACAAGTTCCTGGTTTTAAGTTGAAGTAATTTGAAATTTTGGTGTACATGACCCCTTTAAGCACAAAGGTGATAGCCAAGGCTGCCGTGGCACAGCTGTGCTCCTCTTAGCACATGCAGCATCAAGCGTTCTGTGTGATAGCTTTCATTACATTAATACTGAAAATTGATTTACTTTTGTCAAAATAAATGATACAATCATAGAAGTAAATAACACAACTAATAAATTAGAGTTTGACAATATTCCCTAGTCAGTGATTCAAGAAAGTAATTTGCTTGTGATTCATTCATGTACTTGTGTGATGGCCTGTCAAACCACCTGACTCTAAAAATGACTCATTAAAATATAGAGTTTTGTCAAATGCATCTCAGTGAATTGCATTCCTAAATGTTTTCATTCTGGTCTCTCGGTTTCTGCAATGTGTAAGAGGTGTTTGCTACCTTCCATGTGGCTGGAAGCCAATCTGATGTCTTGTTTCTTCAGTATTGCCTTGAATACTGTCAGATCTAACTTTTAGTTCCTTCCTGCTTTTGGCTGACTTTACACAGAGGATATTGTGACTAAAGTGTTGATGTTGATCCCTGGGTTGAATCCCTTTATTGAGTGGAATTTTGCAAATCTGTGTTGTGCAATTATTCTTTTTTCTATCACCAACTTTATTCATGACTGTGAGTAATTAGGGGCAGGATGTCAGACTAGATTTCCACTTAAAAGGTGTGCCCAGTAATCATGCTGATCTCAGATGATAAAAAAGATTAATTACTGTACTCATCCTGGCGGCTGCTGGAGATTTTGCTAGAAGGAACAGCGAGAAAGAGTGCAAAGCAATTAATTAATTGCTCTGTATGCATTCCACTGCTTGTTCTCTTACTCCTTTTAATACTTTGGAGTGCTATTATCTTTTCTGAAGCTTTTATGAACTCTTGTGAATATTTAAGCACTTTTGAAAAATTTCCTAACAAATATAATCTGTGGCCCTCAAATCCATTGCAGTCTTTTCTCCTTCCAGATTGTGTGAGATTAGTAAAGCACATTGTAAAGAAAATAAAATGGCTATTGGCCTTTTCCCTCCACATCAGATGTGGTATTTTAGTTTTGGCAGCAGTTGAGTGCAATTTTACCTGGAAATATAAATCCATAAGCAAACATTAATAGAGAAAGCATTTACAGTGATTTATCTACCTTTTTATGAAGAGTAAAACAGGTGCAAAACATGCCCAGGATTTTGTACATGACTAATTTTATTTGACTAGCATGTCTCCCTTTACATTAAACCCACAACATAATTCTATTCATGAAGGCATAGATTGCTATCATTTGTTAATTGTTGCAGTATGGCAGATAAGCCCTAACCAACATTATGGCCCCACTATACAAGCCAGTGATCCAGCACAAAGCCGGAATGTTGTTCTGTCCAGTAGTTTTACAGTTCTTACTTTTCTGCTTTATAGAAGGGAACTAAAGGCAGGGCATGAAGATACATCCTTTTTAATGTCACACAGCAAGACAGTGACAGAATCTGGAATTTAAGACCTTATTAATCTTAGTCCACTGCTGTAACCAGAACAGCATTTCCTTGCCTTGCAGTAGCTGATATTATTTACTTAGGGTAGCTAAGCTTTCTCACTTGGTTGGTAAGAAACACTATTAAACTGTGGTATAAGAGTACAATAAATCTAAACCAATTAACATTATATTCACTCGGGCAAAGACTTTTGTGGTTTTAATATTTAGAGGATGTAAAGGGTATTTATTTTTGCTTTAAAGCAAAAATGTGTGTGCATGTTGTGTGCAAAAACTTTATTTGCTTGTGTTTTGCTTTTTCCCTGAAGGAATGAACCAATTACTGCTCTCAAACAGAGCATGACATACTGGAGTAAATGTTAAGAAAAAAATTAGTCAAAGTTAAAATAAATAGTTGTGGTAAAAACAAAACAAAAGCCCTCATTGAATTCAAGAAATTTGAAGTGAGACAGTGTAGCGTGTCAAGAAGAAAATTACAACAGGAATTTTCTGTATTATAGATGATGCTGCTCTGCAAGCAAGGATTATGTAGATCTTTCTACTTCATTAGGATGCATTCACCTGTGAGATTATGGGATTCTCTGCAATCCAAACAAGGATATACCCTCCCATAGGTGTCTGAAAAACAACTCTGTGGCAGTGCAGGGGGAGAGGAAGAAATCTAAGCAAAATAATATTGATTTTTATTACTTGCAATTTGTTTGTAGAGGAAGAGGAGATGAATGCTGTTTCTCAGGCCTGGTATTTACTATGCTCCTTGAATGTTTTGCAGAGACCCAAACCATGTAAGTGCATTTGCTCTTAGCAATTCAAACCCAGCACTCAGCTCTGTGAGGTGTTAGGGTGTTCTTGGGTCCAGCAACTCCCTATGGCCCAGCTCATGACTTGGGCTCACATTGCAGGGCTTTGCTAAACTTTGCAGACTGTAACTGTGTTTTGTGAGCAGTCTTTGTAGACGGTTTGGGTTGGAAGGTATGGATGCTGAAAAAGCTTCAGCAGAGAATTTCTTCAGCTCTCTGCAGCATTTTGTGAGAGTTCTGTCTTTCCCATGCAAGTAACTCAAAACAATGTTACAGTTCTGTAAACTTCTTGCAGCTGCAGGTTGTTTTGCAGAATTTTTATGGTTCTAACTAGAAAAACATTCAGAGATGGGTGTCTTAGAACTTGACCAATCCCTCTAAGGGGTGGATGGCAAAAAACCAATTACCGCATGCCATTTAATACACTTTGTGAACTAACATATAAAAGCCTTCTGAGAGTTCATTAAAGCGCTTCCATTTGTCCCTGAGCCTGGACTTTGTGTCGTTTCTCTACTCGTCTGTGGGGAAAACAGCGACAGGAAAGGACCTGTAAAGGGCCATCTGGTCCAACCCTCCTGCCATGAACAGGGACATCTTCAACTAGATTGGGTTGCTCAAAGCCCCCCATCCAACCTGGCCTTGAATGTTTTCAGGAGTTCAGAGTCTCTGAAGTCCATTATACCCAAACATTATTACCTCTGTCAAGTTTTTGTGTCAAGAAGGTCTGGTATTTAAAGAGTTTGAGGGGACACTGTACATCATAAATAAGAAGTTAATACCTCAATAATATTTTCATAATTAATAAAATATTTAGCTAAACTAAATACTCTGATAAAACTAGAATTTTAAATTTCATTTCCCTGCTGATAGGCTGACAAAAAATTTAGACCACGCAGTGAAAGATTTTCTGGAAAAAATCAAACCAAACCAATGAACAACAAAATCCACAAAACTTTATTCTGCTGACTACCAGAGAAAGTTATAAGCTTTTAATTTTTTTTTTTGAATTTTACTCCCCAGCATATGAAGTCACTCTCCAAATCCAAAAGAAATGAAGGGTAATATACTTGAAACTCTAGAGAATAGCTCTCTAGGTCAAATTCAATGCTATAACTGAATGTAATTATTTTAAAGACCTATTTGAATGAATATAGCCAAGATTAAATGGCTGTGGTACTTATACGGTAAGCACAGAGAACCAGAAGTCCTGCTAATAAGCAAAGGATGTTTGTTTATGAAAAATGATGGATGTTTTTACGTACAGTTGAATTCTGTTGCCTATATTCAATTTAAAAATGAAAAGTTTTGTACTATAGTAGCCAAACTTGCAACTTTTGCTAAAACTACCAGTGAAATCAGTCACTGAAGTTAGTGTAAGTTTTCCTCTGGATAAAGGCTGCCAGTTTCAGTTCATAATTATAAATGTATTCCAAATGACTGTCATTACAGCTCCGTTACGGAAGGACCATACACTGTGGCTCTGATTCTGGTATTCAGATGGGGTAAATTGGGCATGAGGTGAGTGAAGTTACAGGTACATAAAACACAGGAGGTAAAGCCTGTCCTGCCATCTCTGAGCTGGGCAGGATCAGCCTAGAAATGATCCTTCTCACAACTTAGTTGTGGCTTCATGGTTTATGCAAAATGGTAGGAAAACACTGATGGTCAAGGCCTAGAGTCACTTTGATCTTGATTCATTGCCCCCTGCCAGGTCTGTAGTTTGCCTGAGGCCGCAGACTGCAGAGCTGTTTTTTTAGTGTGATAAATCCTTGGAGATGAGAGCAATGCACACACAGCATCACGATAATCTTTCCAACTGTCCTTGCACTCTCAAAGTTAAAGAGAGGAATCTTTGAAATTTCAAACTCCTGCAGAGCATGTGGACCAAAGATTAATGGAAGATATTCCATTAATTCCCTGGGACACTTTGGCAACATTGGCCATCGTTTCTGTGGAAGTTGCTGTTCATTCAGGAGACCAGTGGCTGTAATGCTTGTAAGGATATCTGTTGAAACCTGTAGGATTTCATTATTCTAATGAGTTACATATAAGCTTATATACAGAGGAAGGGCTAACAAAATTCAGTGTTTTAAAGGAAAATAACAGTACAAAATTCTTACAGTACCTCTTGGATCCTGCTTTTTAAATAAATAACCCCTGCTTTATTTGTGGAACATTAAGAGGTAATGTGTGTAGTAAATTAGGAAGCAGGAAACTTTCATTCTGCAGTTGCTTCACTGGGTACTCTTATCCCTCATCAAGTTAAAATATTTGCTAACTTGTACAGACACGTGTCTAACTACCTCCTTATTAAGATGAACAAGACTTGTTCTATGATAGCAGGTGGCAAATTAGTTTTTAACAATCTTGCCCACCGAAAAAAGTAATTATTTCTGTGCCTTTTTAAACGGTTTTGTTTTAAGCTGTGGCTTTTCATGCTGCCTTTGTTATTTTCCAAGCTTAATACTCCTTTTGTTAGCTATAATCTGTGATTGCCAGACTTCAGGCAGCCACTTGTTTGGACAAATAGAATGAAGTATTTTTCAAGTAGGTATCCATTAAAAGGGATTTATCTCTCCCAATTTTGTAGTCATAGGATATAAATGAAAATTAAAGTTGAATTAAAGCAGAATTATTGTTGTTCATCACAATCTCTGAATATTTTAATTTTTTTTCCCTCAAAATTATTTAAAATTAAAAACAACCCTCTAAACCTGTGTAGTCGGAGTTCAGGTGTGTATCCAAAATCCTTATCTGCAAGAAGCAGACACACATAATGAAAATCAAGATGAAGAATAAAGATGATCTTAATTTTAAAAAAATCTAATTTATGGCATAATTGGAAATAAGATAAGTAAATACCAAATTTACGAAAGAAGGAAAAGCCAAATTTCTCTGGTTGAAAAACATTATTTTCTAAAGTAAAGGAGATGAATTCTGTGGTGTCTGAGTTAATATCTGTTTATACAAGACTAAGCCGTCTTGCAATGAAATTCTCAGATGTGTAACTAAAAATTTAACCTTTGTATGTCCAACACCCAAGGAATGGCACAAATAAGAGCTTACGAAAGGAGCATGAGTCAAACTGAGAAGCTCTGGGATGTGCATCGTGAGTGAGGAAATACTCATGGTTTCCAAAATAGGAAAATGCTTTTTGTTATGAAAAAAAGCTCAGTTTTTTTCAGAAAAATTTCCACCAAATATCAGTTAAGAATTTTTTATGACTGTAGGTAAATCTAGTTGATGGACTGCTGTTAAAGACATTTATGTTGCGTACTGCTGACCTCTATTGGCTTATTCCCACTGTATGCTGATGTTGTGGCACTGCTGTTTTCCTCCCCTGGGAATTATGAGCTTATGTTTGATTTAATTTAGGAAGTTTTGTAGCAGAATGACAAAAATTTGAGCATATACATATATATACGTATTTCTTATCATGCACAAGTACACCCATTAAGTTACTTTTCAGTCTCAGGTAAGTCACTGGAAAAGCCATTTTCTTGGAATAGTGATCTGGTAGGGGCTTCTTGTGTCCATGAATTTACAAATATGCTTAAATTTACTGAAATGTGGCCCTAGATATACAATACAAAAAAAATTAAAATAAAATCCATAGTTGTAGTTTTCCTTTGCCTCTGTTAGTCAAAACTACTTTTGTTTTAAAAAGGGCAATTTGGCAAATCATTGGACTGTAGCATAGTCTAATTGCTTTTGAAGCCACAACATAAAATTTAAATTGGAGAAGATATTTAACTGTGTCAAATATTCTGTTCATTCCCTCCTATAAGTCAATGCCATAATGTCTTTTTCTGTGCATTTGCTCTAATCACTTTTTAAGTCTATTTCTGGTTGATGAGAAGCTCAATATGACCTGGCAATACACACTGGCAGCCCAGAAAGCCAAAGAGGTCCTGGACGGCATCAAGTGTGGCCAGTACGTCAAGGTTTAGGTTAGATATTAGGGAGAAATTCTTCCCTGTGATGGTGGCAAGACACTGGCACAGGTTGTCCAGAGAAGCTGTGGCTGCCCCATCCCTGGAAGTGTTCAAGGCCGGGTTGGGTGGGGCTTGAAGCAACCTGGGATAGTGGAATGTGTCTGTGCCCATGGCAGGAAGGTGGAACAACATGATCTTTAATGCCCTTTCCAACCCAAGCTATTCTACAGTTCTGTAATTCACATACTTGACATCATCTTTCTGATATTTGTACACAGAGGCATAATTTTATTTGCTTTTATAATAACAGTAATGTCTTGGATCAATTCATAGCCTAAAGCCACCTGCACTGACAAATGCAAGTATAAAGACATTCTAGCTCATGCTGAACCTCCCCACCCCAGCGTCATCCTCAAGAAAAGACTTTCATAAGGCCATTCTTTTGATCTTTGAGAAGTGCAGAATGTAATGGAGGTTTAATTTCCAAGTTTGCTTTTATCATAGAGGGAGCTCTGTGACACTGTACATAGCCCTGTGGAGTGCATGCAGTAGGTAAAGTGATGCTCAGTGTGCGCTTTTTAGAAGAAACCTTGGTTTAATATTATTTTTAAAAGGAATATTTGCTTTAAAAATTAATTTTAAAAATTAATTTTTAAGCATCTCTAGGATTTTGCTGCTTAGAGTACTGTACTGGAATTTCAGATCTGAATAACTTCCCTGTGTGGAGAGGACAATTCAAGGAAATAAACATCTAAGAAATAGGTTTTACGTCATGGCAGAGTGTGCATGGGTTATAAGTGCAGCCTGTAAGAGCATGATGATTCTCCATGTAAACCTTCTGTAATCACTCACACCAGTGGGAGCAGATGTAAGAAACAGACTTCAATGGCTACATTAGGCTCAAAATTTCAGAGAATCAGGTCCAAAATAGTTTGGGATTTTCTTATGTCATTCTCTCCAGGAAAACATAGGAAACAGCACTGAGAGGACGAATAATAAGTCTTAGGAAATGCCATGTCCCTTTGGGTTAATTATACAACACATGCCCAGGTAGGAGATATTTTTTCTTATTCTGTCTTGCAGAGAAAGACCGAGAAATTTTTAAACCCTTGGGATTCCTTCAGATCTAAAACTATCCCATTGTCATGTAGTCCTAAAACAAGCAGGGCATTCTTTTTGAAAAGGAAACTGCTGTTCTGGCTGTTCCCAACTGAAATTTCTGTTGGGAAGAAGCATTTCAAAGGTCAGTCACACTTCTAGAGAAATGTTTCATGTTTCTTGGCTTTCCTAGCCATCAAACCTTTGCCAGTGCCTACTAGGTCAAAAATATCACATTTGTATCAAGCTGAATTTAGCTGTATCAAAATTCTTTATAGACCTGATTATTAGTGCTGTTGCTATATGCTGAAGATTTCTCCAGCCAAGTAATCTAAGCTAGTGAAACTCTAATGGTGGGGCTACTTACAGTGAAACCTAAGGTTTAGACTTTGGGCATGTAGCCAGGATAATGAATAGCAGAGATCAGAAAGAGTTGCTGTGGGTGAGGCAAGGCACAAGGTCTGGCACGTGAAACATGCATGCAGCAAGTAGAATCAGACAGGAAGAGTAGGGACAGCTTTGAACCAGGCAGAGAATAACACTGAAAGAGACCCAGGACTTAGATCCAGACTGGTGTGAGGATCAGAAGCAAAAGTTGAGCAGCACTGACTCCATACGGGGCTGGCTGCCTCTGCTTTGGGAAACCTAATCTCCCAAAGAAGGGTGGTACCTATCTACCCATCTCCAGCAATCACTGCAGGCACTGTGTAATGTCTACATTCCTGGAGCTTTCTGAAATAGGTTTGGGATAAGAATGACCCAGAGCAGGGGAGGTTGTAGTGTAACAGCCTCTGTGGCTGCATTACAGCAAGCGGAGAAGAGCCATCAAAGCAGGAAATCTGGCATTCTTTTTTCATGGGCTGCATCCTTGACTAACTGGTATCTGATGACTGAAATATCCAGGTATTGCAAGAGTTCTTTTAAATTTTGCATTAATAGCTAATTATCTCTATTCACCAGATCACTACGGATGCAGCTAACCGTATTTTATCGTCATGATAAGGACTTTCAAAGTGTCTTGTTTAATCTTGCCTCATGAGGTATTCTGTGACAGTGCTAGGCATATGCTAATGACCTAAATACTGTCTTCTCTGATTTTGTTTCTTTTGTCTTTTTTTTTCCCCAGAAGAAGCTTTATATTAATATTATTTAAAAAAAAAAGTACTAGAGAATTGCAGGAGAAATTTAATATTTACCCCTGAAAACATTATAAAATTAAAGCAAGAAAAGTCACTCTCCCATTTCCTTTTCTTATTTGAGTAATCAGACTTGAAAAGACTGCATTTTCAACTCAGACTGGTTTATCTGATTCTCACAAGAATTTTACAAATTAGATTTCTCAGTGTGTCTCTGTGACTATACGGTTTCGTAATGATAAGTACCCCTGCATTGGTTTCAGAATAAGATCAAAGCCAGTACTGAAAAAACATCTGATAGGCTGGTACAGCTCAGCTTGCAGGTGGAGAGAAGTCTGTTTTAAAAGGCTCTACCCATTTCTTAGTGTTTTTTTGTAGAAAGGCAATGAGGTATCATACAACAGTATGGTGCTGTTAAGATACAGTTTTAGAAAGCTCTGATTGTAGTTGCTCTTCAAGCTTACATTCTTGTTTAGTGGTATTCTAGAAGTTTAGAAAAACTATTGTGCACTCAGTCTCTGTTAAGCCTTTGTCAGGAGTGTTTGACATTTTAATCCTGTAGAGAGCAGTGAGTGAATTGTGTTAATTATTAACTACAGTTCCCCTGTCTCAGTTGTAGCAAGATTGTTTCTTAAGAAAAATGTCTCTAATAGATGTATCTTTTATACATCTAATGTGTAAATTTATCCTCTTAAAATATTTGTAATAGAGGGATTGTGCAACTACTCTGAGGTAGGTTTGTAAAGAGGGCAGAGCCGTGTGGTATGTGCAGTGGGTAATTGGCCACTGGTGAGAGGGGCAGGAAGCTCTTTGTGTTTCCCTGTACAACTGCCAGAGCAATGTAGTTCGCAGCAAAGGCAGTCTGAGAAAAAGTCTTCTGCATTCTGTAGGATTCAGTCTTGTGCACAGGATTAAGCTTTAAGCGTTTGTATCATAGCAATAGACTTGCATGAAGCTTAGAATTTAGAAATTCTGCCCCTCAGACACCAAAGAAAAATCCAAGTCTTAAGTAATAAAAGTCATCCTTTCCCAAGATCATCCCCATCGTTTGGCATAGCACTAAACAAGTCTAACACCTGTGTGACAAAGAGATGTTTTCTTCTTCAAACAGACTTGCACTCAAAGAAATTTTCTGCCAGCACTGCCCCTCACACTAAGGGCACACAAGCCCTCTGAAAAGTTCCAGTGCTCCATGTGTTTGCTGCACTTTGTGGCTATAGGGGCTGTTTTCCTCACACTATGCAGAAGGCTACAGGAGTCCAATGTTTTCTTGAAAAAGCCCTGTTTTTTCCAGAAATAGATTTAATAGCCATTTGTTTTCACACCTTCACAGTGCACATGCCCTACATTCAGACAGTTCCTTCTTCTTTCTACTTCATCTGGTCATGGGTTATTAAGTGTTGACTGGGCAACAGTGGGTGACACATCCAGAAAGCAATTAATTAGCATTAAAAGCGCTGTTGTCAAAAATACATCCATCTGACTGGGTAAGAACATGTCCATACTCAGTTTGTTTTATTTTTCAGTGCCATCAGTCTGATGGTTGTTTGCATCCAGTTTGAGTTGTAGGAAAGTGGCTATTTCCTTGGCAGTTTTCACCAAGATGAAGACAGTTGCAATGAAAGGCTAGCTATAAAGTACTTATTCCTACAGGATTTCAGACTTTTGTCTTAAGATTTAGGATATGAGCAGCTTTGCGTATTTGTTTTAACAGGCCTTTCATCTGTAATAATAATAACAACACTTAGCACTTTTCAGCTTTAAAATGCCTTACAAATGATCATTCCACAACACCCCAGTGATACAGTAAGTATTTCATTTGCCCAAGGCAATGAAGGGAGTCATCATCAGCACTAGGACTCCTCTTTTTCCTTTGCTTTTTCCAAAATACACATTTTAATACTGAAGTGCTGAGAGCAGTAGAACAAAACTAAACGAGAAGATTTCAAATTTGGATTTGTTCATGGACTTCTCACATTCCACAGCTCATTGTACCCAGAGATTTGACACTTTTCTGTATGATTTCAGTATCAGTCTTAAACAACCAGGCCAAGGTAAATGTGTCTTTTGGGGAGGGAAGAGGGAAATCCAGTGCTTGAGATTATTTAATGTACTGAAACCAGTGTAATACTGCATGTCCTTTAGTGAACAACCCAGGGTGTAAAAGTTAGAAAGGAATTGCAGTTCCATTGTCAGTCCCAGATTTCCAGTTTTTGCTTGTATCTAGAGAGGGCAGCAAAGAGCTGCAGTTTGAAACTTCTGCACGCAGGTAACCTGCCCTCTCTGCTGTTTCTTTGATTACAGCCTTAAAATAACTCATCATAAAGATATTTTCAAAGTGTTTCTCAGTTTTATGACTCCAAGTATAATGACAAGTTTTTTGGCGGTAGCGCAAAGTTATGAGACAGAATGGTCAGAATTAACTACTTGACCACAGGCAAAGGACGTTGGCAAATGAAGACAGGGTCTCATAATCACAACCTAAGCTCGATTTATCAGTCTCAGTGCCTCCAGGTAATTTAGGATATTAGAAACAGAATTTTTATTAAACCTGTGGAAACCTATTCATTGTCAAATGCATTGCCCTGAAACAGCAGGCTGGATGTGTATCCCAGGCAGAGTTGGCAGATATTAAACTGAAATGCACTGGTTTCATTGCTCTTCAAAAGGAAATCCTGCTCCCTCGTGCACAAACACTGCAGGAGCAGATGAACTTCTGGCAGAGGGGACGAGTCTTTAAAAGTGAAGGAAGGGAGGTGATCTATGGGATATTTAGAGGGCAAATCCATGAACGTCACATCATTAAAGAAAAAGGAGTGGATTTCACTGGGTTCGACAGAGATGACTCCTTTGGAGCAGAGATGTAAGAACAGACATTACTCTGAAGTCCAGACACTTAAAACATCTGTTCATTATTCCCAGCTGCCTGGCTTAGGTACAGATTTTTGTCCTAAGTGATGTTAGCAGGAATTCTGCCACTAATTTCAGGCAGACTGGCATCTGAGGTTAGCAGAAGTATCCTTAGTGAATGTCCTGTGTTCCCCTGTGCTCATCTACAGCATGGTTGGAATAAATCATGTTCACAGCCACCCCTGATTAGCAGCTTGTACGTTTTGTGGTGTGCAACTCTGCCTGTCAGCCTGAACAAGCCATGGTTTTATACCAGTTGTATTTTTCTCATATTCTGGGACCTAAAAGGACTCTACTTTTACTGTAGTGTGCCACTCATGTACTGTGATATTTTAGAACAGGCTAAGTGCTGGCCCTGACCACATGCACTGATTAGAATTGATTTCCATAACATCCCTCTTGAAAGAAGGGATTTACATCATCTTTAAGTGGGAATTACCTGAGGGAGGGGGGTCAGTGGGATGTTATTTATGTACAAATATCAGATGGGGTGTATGGAAGGCAAAGTCAGGCTGCTCAGCGACAGGACAAGAGGCAACAGGCACAAAAAAATATACAGGAAAACCTATTCATGCATAAAAAATAGTATTTTTTTTGTTGTTGTTTAAACTGTTGGGATAGATGGACACTTGACATGGATAGCTCAGAGATCTTGTGGAATCACCTCTCATGGAGATATCCAAGAGCTGATCATGACCCAGAACAAATGGCTGTAGGTGATGCTGCTTTGAGCAGAGGGGTTGGGTGGGAGGATATCTGGAGCTCCCTGCCAACCTCAACCATTCTGTGATTCCCCAAGTAGATCTTCTTATCATAACCTGCTGGAAAACAGTTAACAATTGTGCAAATACAGTTAAAACTGCTTGAAATGTTTATTTAAATATAAAAAAAATTATCACTCATTGTAAATAAGTTTGATTCTTTTCCCTAATAGTCTCAACAAATCAATGCATTCTTTTTAAAACATGTAGTACAGTGTCTGTTTAAAAGATGATCTCCTTATCCTGCTGATTTCCATAAAAGATTTTTTTTCTAATGTCTGCAATGCTGTATAAATTCCCTTTAAATATTCCATTTGATAATCTTCCTTCCATTATAAAGTTTTTGAACTTCAAATGTCATTTGAAAGTCCTGAGCAGAAATAAAATATAAATTTTATGATGGAAATATGTCAAAGATACAAAGAAAATGGGCATGCTTTTTCTTATTCTGTTTGTTTTATAAATGTTGTGACATTTTGACTAAGAAATAAAATCCAGCTTTTACAGAACTGTGGGAAAATAATGACTGAATTTTTGGTAGCCAGCAGAGACTGCTACATCAATTTAGAGTTGCAGTTTTGACATAAAGGCAATTTTTTTCAAAAAAGGGCATTTCTAAGAGCTGTTCTGTATCTGACCCTTCTTAACTTGGATGCTTTTCAAGCCTTAAAGCTGGAAAGGAGATCCTGGCCCTTGTGGTGCACATGGTTATTTGTAGAGAGGAAAAGCTACTCTTTTGTGTTCCTAAGGAGTTAATGTACTGTTTCAGACTGATTAATGCTGATCACTGCAGTCCAGTTGTGGATTGAAAGGAGATATGGCTGATTATGTCCTCCTGGTAAGATGTTTGCCCTCTCTCCAATAGCCTGAGACAGTTGGCATATTTGACAAGTAGATGGTAGAACCATGGAAATACCTGTGCCCTTTTGTACTACCAATTCAGTTATTTGTTATCCTTAGGAAAATGTATAAGGAACTCTCTTTACATTACAGATCATTTTCCTGCTTCAAATTCCCTCCTATGATCAACTTGAGTAAAAGCTTTTTTTTTTTTTAAGTGTACTTCCAGTTTGTTAAGATTTAGTGATGCTCTTCAGGGTACTGGCAGCTCCTCCCAGCTTTCCTAAAAATTTACTTTCTGTTCTATTCCCAAGGTCCTTGCTGCTTCTATTGATTGTTATTTTTAGGAAAGGGAAAGGAGTAATGTTGACTGTAGAGTATACACCCATCCATAATTTTCTGTGTATGGAGGGAATATAGAGATCATCTGCTATCTGTGTAGCTGTCCTTTCTCCAGCAGCCATATTTCTATCCCAAATACACAAACAGTATGACTGTAAACATCTTATTTACATTAAAATCTCCTATTGGATGTGGAAACTTCTGTTTTGAAAGGTGGTGGGTAAATCCGCCATTATATGCTATGAGTTTTTCTATGTGTCTGCTTGTTCAGTAGAGCCACAAAAGTGCCTGTATTGTTGTAGCTTGCTTGGAGAAAAGGAATTGGGAGAGAGTTGCAGGTCGTTGACCCTCTGGGGTCACACCTCTGAAATGGTGTGACATGTTTCTACAGGGCCAGGGTGTAAGAGAAGGGGCAAATATGCTGCCTCTCTGGGCAGTCAGGTCAGCCTGATCTCATTAGCTCTATTCCTGAGATAGAAGAGCAAAGAAATCGGGTAGCAGTGAGAGAGAAGGAGGTGAACCTTAAACATAAACCTTATTTAAAGACCAGCCCTGGGAGCAAAATTCAAGCTATGTATTGTGTTCTTAATTGGCAAACAGAAGACAAGTCAAGAAATGAGTGGGTTAGGTTTGCTAATATCAGTGGGCTTGTTTGTGTTGAAAGTGATTTTTAAAGTTTAGCTATTCACAGTTCTCTGTTTTAGTTTGTTTGAAAATAGCTCAATTTTAATGAATTAGAACACCTGAAATATGCCTAAAAGAAATCATAGCAGTGTGAAACACTGTATAAGAAAACCAACTCACACCTTCCTGAGTGCTTATTCTTGCCATGCAGGATAAAAATTAATTGAAGATAAAGGATCCCAGCAGAAACTCAGAGACCTTAGAAAAATACAACTTTGTGTTTTGAACGAGTGCTGTTTTTCATGTGACATCTAAACTCTCTCAAAAAATTGTTTTGACTCTTGTTCTGGCCAAGAAACAGCTACAGAACCACAGGGGAACAGACATTATGAAAAAAAGATTGCTTCAGTCTCAGATAATTTTTTTTTTAACTTCCTTGTTTTATGCTGCATAAAGTACCATTAAATCTCCCTCTAGGCTTTATGAGTCCTGCTTTGTAGGTGACAGATCTCAGGCATTGATAGGTAGTCAAAGATTGGTGAAACTGAATGTCATAGAAAAGTTTGGAGGAGAGAACATGCCATGATGACACAACAACAACAAAAAAAAGCGTTCATCCCTGGTGAAGTTTAGTACCTGCAGCTTTGGAGCCAGCTACGTTTTCCTGGCTTTCCAATACGTCTCTAGTACCACTGATTTGCCAGCAATGTATTCTGGATGGTGCTGCAAGTAAGTGTTTCCCACAATGTCTTTATTGCACCTCTTTTTTCCTTCTTGATGGGATTCCACAAAGCCACAAGCATGCATTTTAAGATGAACTATTTAAAAGAAAGAAAATAGTCACCAAAGCTTCCCCAGTGACTAATGTTGTGTAAATACTGTCATGGTACAGTTGGATTTATTTTTAATTATTAGGCCAGCCTGGGGAAGTGCTGTCAGAGAGCAGTGATAGCCTGTCCATTGCTTGTTTGAGCAGAACAAAGGGCTTGACTTGGAGCAAGTTGCAATGCAGATAGTGTTGTCTGAGGTTGTTCTGCCTTTCTTGTTCTCAAGCAGCAGAAATGTAATCTAGAGCTGCAATGGAATTTAATGCTAGGGTAGGTCCCTGTGGAGTTGTAACTCAGCTATATATTTCTTAAAATAACCATAGTCTTCCATTTTATTTTTTTATATGATTTTGACCATGGTTAGGAAATTACAATTCTGGTCTATCAGAGATGTTAGTCTCATTGATCTGTTCCCTCCTTTACTTGATTTTTTTTTTTTTAACTTTGACTTCTTTCTCTTCCAAGAAGCGTCTCATTTTATTCAAATCAGCATTGGACCCGATAAAATCTTAGGACTTTTTCCTGTACAGATTTGTTCACGTTTTGTTGCTTAGGTTTTCAAGGAGTCTACACGTATGGAAATACTGTTAAAACAGAATTGGAATGAGCTGAATGGGAATAAATAACTTGCACAATGCTTATCTTAATGTATTGTCTTGCATACAGTGTGTTGTCTTTTCTTACCCTTAACTAAAATGTTCTGTTTTATAAACCCACTGTTGTCTGACTCGGTGCCGCTCCTTTTCAGAAGTAGATGTGCACTAAAGATGGTGGTTATTTTTTCTGTTTCCTGCAATTTTGAAAGGACTTTATTCTATTTGTCTGAAGGAAACAATGACACACAGGAGTAGCTTATGTTGAGACAGATTGATATTTGGGGGTAGTGGAAACAACCTGAATAATCCCACAAACTCAGAGACCAGTAAATAACCAGGATGTCACACCTGGAGTAGGACTCCATTGTTTGACTGTGGACACCTAATGCAATTTTAGATGTCCTGCAGTATCTGAGGTATTTGCAGAGCATATATTGACATGGCACAAGAGCTAATGGAGACCTGTGCTGCTCTGGATGTTCAGCTTGGTGGTCAAGTGTCCAAGAACCACATAAAGTTGCCCCGGTGTAGTCTTTTTTTTTTTTTTGATAGGCAATAAAAACCTGGCCCTGCACTCTAAGACAGCACAACAGTCTTGCAGTGAGAAGTGGATCCCAGATGTTTTGCTGCCTTTATTTCATCTCTTTTCCCCTGCGTATTGCCCCTTTGTGGGTTGGGTGGGTTTTGTTTGGTTGAGGTTTTTTTTCCCCACACAGAAGTACAGACGGTCCAGAAGCCATTTGTAAGGGAATACTTTCAGACCATGTGAAACTTAGGCTAGTTTTGTGTCTGTGCTTATATACAGAGATTATAGTAGGTTTTAGGAGCCTAGATATGGACTCCTTAGCCCACATGCTGGACCTCATGCCCACACCCTTCCTGCAGAGGTGATGCACTGCTTTATGCAGGGGAGTTCAGCACATTGAATGTAGCAGTACACTGTGGCATCTGTGGGTACTCAGATACTGGGACAGCCAAACTCATCTTGAGCTTATTGAATTCAGAGGATTACTGTGTCATAAGCTGTATTTAGTGTCTAAAGGAGCTGTGCTGTATTGAAATCTCTGTCAGATGAAATCTTCTCTTCCACCAGGCTTAAGTACATACATTTGAAATGTTTGGGATAAACAGCAACCAAAAAACTATTCAGAACTTATTCTTAGGGTCTTGATGAGGAGTGAAGGTCATGAAACCACACTGCTCGATGTCAATTTTTGGCCTTTTGTACTCAAAAGGAGGCATGGAAATACTTGTGACCAGTCTGGTGTGCACAAATAGTACCTAACATCTGGGTAGCAGAGCAGTTTTGAGTGGGTGGGGAAAGATTGTAAACCCAGCAGAGACAGATATGTAGAATTATTTTAACCGTACCTTTTGAACCAATTTGGAAGGTCCTGGGGGTCCAAGATGGGAACACAGCAAATATTGGCACTCACTTCTTGCAGAGCATCAGGGTATTCACACAGTGTAAAGACCTCTAAGCAGCTGTTAAAATATTAGAATTTAAAATGTTAATGGGTTTAATTGCAGGAAGTTCAAGGAAGGTTGAAAATGTCATGTACAACTTACATTTCATTCTTCCTAGGCAGAACTATCCAACTCATCAATGCAGCCGTTTTAGTGAGTGTCAGCTCTAATCCCCTTGAGAGAAGTCAGTTCTCATTTTGTAAAGGAACAGAATGGCAGAAAGGCCAAAATATTATTGTTCAGAGCAACAGGTGAGAAGAATCTCTTATTTGAGGCTCTGTATACATATAATAAAGGTATGTTCATAAAATGACAAATGATCAAGGTAGCTTCTCCCCCATCTGAGAGCCCCTTATCGGAGAAATGGTTACTGCATGTACTCTCCTTGTCACTTGGGAAAAACTGCATGTGAGCTGATCTGCTTTCATGGGTGAAGGAAGATAGAGGGTGTTGGTTTAAACTTGAGTGAAATCTCTTGTTCACGGCTGGCTATAAACACACATGTGGTGACTTGAGCTGACAGACAGTATCTTGGTTAATCTCAGTAACTAGATGGTGGGCTTTCAGCCCAGACAGATAAATAGAGCTGCCATCCCCCTCGTCTGTCTGGGAAGCTGAGGAAGCCTGTGAGAGCCTGAAGTGCAACCCCTGGTTCCCAGCCAAAGTCTCTATCCACCAAAGACCTTCCGTAGTCGTCACAATCTGAAAAATCCTGAAAAGCTTTAGAAAAGATTTCAGTTTTCAGCATTTGCAATGGAAATGCCAGGATGTGTTGTTGATGAAGTCTTGAACTCAAAAGTCTTGCAGTAAACTCAGAGAAATGTAATGGAATTCAAAATACAGTCTCTAATTAAACTGATAATCCTGTCCTAGAGTCTGTTTTTATTATCCCTTAAATTTCCTTCACTTTTATCGTGTATATAAGATGATTAAATCTATTTGCATGATCTACCCAATGCTGCCCAAATACTGAGAACTGGAAATCATACACGGAAATATTTTCTCATCGGTGAGTTAGATTAAATTAGGCCAAATTAGGCCATATGTTCTGGAGTTTGTTCCTTTGATGCAATTGTATTTTCTGCAAAGACATTGTCACAGTCTTTCTTCCCAGAAGGCATAACTGTTGAAAACCCTTTTTTTTTTTTTTTCCAGAGACATTTTTTGCATAACAGGTTAGAAATATAAAGGCAATGTCATGTGAAAAGCATGTGTGCATTAATACTGACAGCTTTATCCTTTCTGTTCCCATTTAGACTTCATTCACTGCTTTAGTCAAGCACCTTTTTAAGAGTCTACTGTTTCATGATTTCTATTTGGATGAGAAAGTAGTATTAAACATTTACAGTAGGTAGGATTTTATTTTATTACTGACTGACGTAATGGTAGAAAATTGGCAACTATCCACAGGTTTTTATCTACAGCCATCTACAAATTTCCTTCTATTCGTAAAAGTTCTGAGAAAAATGCAAAGCAAATATTCACATAAATTTGTTCAAATGAAAGTAAAGCACGTAATTTGAGCTCAGCCTTTCATCTATTGTGATAATGTTATATAAGTGTTCTAGTGCAAAAGTTAAACATAGAGTTCTGGTCTTCAAAATTATTAATTCTCACTGAAAATTACCTAGCCTGGACTCATCCCATTACCTAACGTAATGCAGAAGATGTGGACCTCCCTAGTTAACCTTTGCTGAATTACATGTCAGGAGCAGCCCATGATTCATCAAAGTAGATTGTGTTCCCAACATGTGTCTTAAACAGGGACCTCTACACTTACTCTTGTTTGCATTTAAATTTGATGAGAATTGGAGATCATAGACAAAATCGGTATTTGTCATAGTTTGTATAGATGGCAACAAGATGGGTAATAGGAATATTGTCTTCTCTGGCTCCTACTGAAAAAATTGTGCTTATTCCTTAGGATTTTGGAAACACGTTAAGTGTGGCTGATTTGTTGTTGACATGATTAATGTAGTATCTCTTTAAATATCAAGTAATTGAGCTGATAGATTTTGTAAATTTGCTATTTTATAAAATATAAAAAAAAGTGGTGAAAATTAATGGCATGTAAATATAAAAAAAAAATAGTCATAATAATCACTTAACAAAAAAGCCCCACACAACTATACATAAAATACTCAGATATCAGTGCTCCTGGCTGTGGACAAGGGCTGCAGAAAACAGCAAAATTCTTGCTTTCTTGCCCTGAAATTGCATTTTTATTATGTGCAGAAATTAAGTGCCCAAAGTCTTGGTTTCTCCCTTCCTTTCTCTTTCCCTGTCATTATTTTTATCCTTATATTGCACCTCCCCTTGCTCTGTAATCCCCTGAAACATTTCACAGTCCTGATCTTCCCATTCCAGCTCTCCATTTTTTCCGGTGCCCAGTCAGCTTTGTGTCCTTCATAATCTTTCCTGCTTTCATGCACATGTGTTTATCTCTCTGCATCCCCTTATCTATTCCCCCTCAAATCTCCTTATCCTAGATTCAGAACATACCCTAACCTTGCTCATGCTGCAATCTCCCCCTTGCTTTGATGGTGCTTATGGCTTTCAGCTGCCCAGCCCTACATACGTGTCAGATTGCTTTTCCTCTGCTGCAACTCCTTCTGCCCCACTTGGGTATAGTGCAAGCAGGGAAGCTCGAATAACTTGTGAGTATCAGTGTAAAAATCCCTTTTTTATCACTTCCGACCTGGTGACAAAACCAATATGCTGTGAATCATTGCAGGAAGCTGAAGAAAGATAATTTTTGCTGTAAGAAATGCCTAGCACCCTTCTTTCAAACCCTAGTCCCTAAAACCTTTGAAAAAAATCCCATTATTTTTATAGTAGGAGTATTGTTAATTCATTAACTACCTGTAGATTGTGAAAGTTCATAAGGACACTAAAAGATCATAGGTCTTTTGGGTTTTATCAATTAAGCAGCCTGAAAAGTGTCACTGTCAGTACTGGGAATAACACTCTGTCATGTACAACAGCTGTAGTTACAGGTTATGTGGAGTGGCCCCAGGAAGAGCTCCAACCAAGGATCTCCTAACCTTCTTCCACAGCTTGGAAATGTGTCTTTACCTGGTACTGAAGTAATAGTTGCTTCTTACTCTCCCATTAGTTCATAAATATGAGTGATTTTTTAACACACTGATGTGTCCAAGACTTCTGGCTGATTACTTGATTTATTGTACTAAGTATGTTGAGTCTATTCTTCTCCAGTTTTGAGGTAGAGTTATTTTGGGGAGAATGTGCTAAAATGATGTAAGTTACATGAAAGAAAGCTGGTGTTGAACCAAGGTGATCAGTTGGCAGAGAGAGCATCTGCCATCCATCAGGAAGGGTATGCTGCATTTATCAAATTTCAGTTTCTTCTGAAAGTAACATAGGAAACATAGAGCCACTGAGCTCTCAGGTGAGACTGGATTCCATCCTATGTTCTGGCAGGATCAGAGAAAAGGAGAGCTGAAATGTCTCTTTCCTGCCGTGCTCCTCCCCTCTTAGCTTCCTCCACAGAGAAGTGACACTGACTGGGTGATACAGCAACAAGGAAGAGGAGTTTGAGTTCTTCTGATGCTTGTGAAAATGCTGTTTCTTCTTTCTTAATATGAATCTCTGTTCTCTTACAGATGAACAATTTAATGCACATGGGCACACTTTGCACTGATGGTTAATATAATGTAGTTTAGATGCCAGGTATCATTTTCATTGAATTCAGAGGCTCTGCTGATGCAGATGTACAAATATCCTGTGTCCTGGGATGCCTTTGTAAATGAATTTTTCTTCCTTTTTTTTTTTTTTTTTTTTTTTTTTTTTTTTTTGGTCCTGTCTTCAGTGGCTGATTTGTGTTATTGAACATCTGTTGCCTTTTATCAGTGAATTTCAGCAACAGGCAGAGTGATTCCTTTCAGTTTATATATCATTTTTAGTGCAGTTATGGAAGGAGCAGGAATGAAATGCTATACAAATATTGTTAAGAAAAAAAAAAACACCAAAACCAGAAAAAAACTTCACACCTCAACCAACCAAGTAAACCACACTACTTCTGTGTGAAAAAAATAAGTCAAATATGTTGAGTTTCTGTTTCCTTTTTGATTGTTTTAATCTGATGAGTGGTTATTCAGATTTATGGAATTCTAAATGATAAAAATAAGTAATTTGATTTATAAGACTTCTCACCATTTTTCACAAAGGGTCAAGACTGCATTGCATTTAATCAGCTTTTGAAAGAAAATGAGAATTTTGTAGAGAAAAGACCAAATGTGACCTGAAGGTGCCATGTTGTCAAGTGGACGGTTTAAACCTCCTTCACTCTTTTGTCAAAAGCTGAAGGGTGATTAGTGAAAACAACTCATGAAAAGTTATCAACAGGAATATGATTGGATTTGGGTAAGCCAAAACTGAGTTACTGTACTAAAGGACTTCCTTCTGGTTTCTTTCAAGAGAAAACGTCCTTTTTTAACATTCAAGAAAACTGAAATTTTTCATTAAGACTTTGAGGTCCCAAAAGGATCAAGTAGTTAATTATTTAGTACAAGTCATGTTATTTCATTAGTATCAAAAGGCTTACGACTCACAGCGCACATGAGGAAGCAAAGTCTGCAGGAAAGAGAAGCAAAGGCTACACTCGTGTCATGCAGAAATGTTTGGAATACGCTGTAAGAATGGACTTGCAAAGTCCTCAGAGAAGATGCCAGTGGGGAAGGGGTACAGGATACAGTCTTTGTGTTCTAGAGCCTTATTATGGAGGAGTCAAAGCAGTATGCAAGGTTGATAAGACTAATGAGGTAATTAAGTGGTTTGTTTGTTTGTTTTTTTTAATGGCCTCCTTCACAGAGACAGGGGATCTGCCTCAAGCTGAGGTGACAGTAGGCAAGGTTACGGAAGAATACGGAAAGAATAAGATACAAGAGAACATGCTTGCACTGGCTAAAAATATTCAGGAAACAAGACAGGAATATGGTTTTCATATTAGAGTGTATTCAGTGGTAGAGTTTTAAAAAAATGGTGAGTTTTTACCTGGTCATGAATCATTTGGAAAATAACAGTAAAACTTGCTGATAATAGTAAATTATTCTGTATAGCAAAGACAAATGCCAACTTGAAAAGCTTCACTGAATAATTGAGAAATGCAATGGCAGAGGACAGGGTGTTCAGTATTGAAAAAAAAAAAGATGCAAATGAGAGAGAAACATTTCCTACTTTTGGCTCAGCAGTGAGCACTAGGATAGCGCCATTCTGGTTTCTATGCCTATAAAACATCCGGGTTGCTTTCCTTTTTTTTTTTTTTTATCTTTTTGATAATTTGAGAGCTGAAGTTACCAGCTGGTGGTTTTCCCTAAAAATAGTTTTAGTGTGAGCACAGTATGTGCATTTTCTTTCACTGATTTTGTAAAGGTACATTACTAGTGGTACAAAATAGCCATAATTTGCTTTTGGATACTAGAACTACACAAAAAGATGAATGGGGCATCTATCTACTGTA
This sequence comes from Lycocorax pyrrhopterus obiensis, assembly GCA_014706295.1. Taxonomy (NCBI): domain Eukaryota; kingdom Metazoa; phylum Chordata; class Aves; order Passeriformes; family Paradisaeidae; genus Lycocorax; species Lycocorax pyrrhopterus. Next base: position 11,348,335 of record JACSVZ010000015.1, read on the forward strand.
TAGACAGCTTTCATTTTTTTGCTTTGGGCAATCATATAGTTAAGTGATAATGTTCCTGGAGATTGAGTCCATGAAGCAATAAATGGCTTTTATAGTTTATTAAATGCTGAAGTGCAGCTGGAGCTACAAAAGCCATCTCAAGCAGTAAGTACCATTATGGAAAGATAAAAGGAGAATATCATGGGAATAGGAATTTTTAAAATTTTGAGGCAGGGGGAAGAACAGAAAGGATAATATTTTTATTAAAAGTATTTGTGGGGTAGATATGAACCAATGCTGTCTCTAACCTTTGCAATTTCAAACAAATCCAGGTCCATAATATGTAACTGAACACTGTTAACATTATCTGTAAAACTTTGAGAAGCAATTGAGTGACAAAAGTTAAATTTGAGGTGGTTTGGATCTGAATTGGGCTTCTCTTTTCTCCGAAAAAAAGCAGAGAGAAGGAAGACCAGTGGGTTTTGCCACAAGAGTAGTTTTGCACAATTTTCCTAAATCACTGCTAGTTCCAAAGTATGCTGGTCTTGGAAGCTATCCTGTTAATTTTTCTTTATAATCTCTGGCCTCCTAAGGCATGTCCCTACCCCAGGCAAACATCTGTTATTATTGCAGAAGGTTTGAAAAAGAAGGAACTGTGGAGAGGACTAAGTTCTGACTCTGTCTCTAGTTAAGCAGAGAAAAGTCCTGCAGCCGCTGAACATATCCATTCTTGGTTCAAACCCACACTAGAAGTGAGGTTGCAGCTCCTTTTCTCAGGGCATGGGTACCAAACTTGATCAGGCCAGGACTGAAGTGAACAGGGCGTTCTTGTATAGGTGCTATAACTAGGACCCTGGTGACCAAGTGGTCATTCAGGAAAAAATCTCGATGGATTATGCCAAAAATTTAATATCACTAAGCAGTTGTACTTTACCCTAAGTATCTGAACTGATTTTCTCACCCTCTCTGACCCAGTGAAAGATGTAAGAATAGCTGTAATAAATCGATGCATAATTGTGTTGAAGATTATCAAAAATATGAAAAAAATCTTCCCCAGCATTTACCTGAAAATCATATCTTCACTTTTGAACCAGCTCTTCAGGACTGGGGAAGCAAATGCTTCAGCACCTAAGTGCATGAACTGAGTGGTGACACATTCTCTGTCCCAGTCCATTTCAGTCATTGTCATTATTTTATCCAGAAAAGCAACTGGGTTTACACTGGAGTACTAGGAGTTTGAAACTGTAGCCATGGACTGCTGACACCTGGAGGAGTGATTTTATGCCACATTTAGCCAATTATGTTGTGAGCTCAGACCTTGTAACCAGAGTCAAACCTCCAGCAACTACGCTCCAGTGTATGGGTCCCTGAATTTAAGACCTAAATATGAGTCAACGAACAAACAGTGGGCTGAGCAGAACTGCTTCTTCATGGCATCTGCATTGCCTAAGATGCCTGATGATCTCCAGGACAACAGCTCCAGAGTCTTCCATTTTAGATTAACAGATTTGTCTCCTTTCCACATATTTTAAGATTCATGAAAAATGATTCAGTAATGAGTGCCCAATCTGTTCCCATAAAGTTAACTAAACTTTTGTCAGTGACTTATATGGAAGCAGACCTGAGTCCAATAGAAAAGCATCCTGTCACTAGAAAAGTATCCTGCCACTAGAAAAGCAAACTGAAAAACCTCAATTTAACCAGGCATACTTTGGGTATTGTATTGTTTAGATCAGGTTGTCTACAAGTGTTTCTAGTCTGTACCATAGTTTTAGCTTTAACTCTCCATTGAGCTTGAAATATATTTATTATAAATAACATTGGAAAGCAGTTATTTTCTCTAGATCTTGTATATAGACCTCAAATGCATTATGTGACAATTCCTGGCAGCTGTCTTTCTATAATGTGATCCTGATGAGCAAAATCTCCCAGAGACTGAATGCCAACCTTATTCTGAAATACAGTTGTTGCATGTCTCTCTTTTCAGCCATTTATCTAAATCTTTGCCTTGTTTCTTTAAGGAGTTTTTAAACTCTTGGGGGAAAGCAGTCTTTATATCCCATTACTCTTTTCATATAAAAACGAATATACATGTTACCTTATTTTGCCCTTGCGAAAGGCACGAGAGAAAAACCATACCTGTACTTTTCTCATGCAAGTGCATTTTTCTGACCAGCCCTTGAACAGATTGCAGTTCTTAACTGAAAACTTTAACTTCATCAGGTAATTACAGCAGCATATATTCACTCAGGTGGGAAAGGTCTCAAGAGTCCGTGTGCTGAAAGCAGAAGCAACACAGAATTCAGAGCAGGTTGCTCCAGGCTTTGTCCAAATGGGTCTTGGAAGCTCCATGAACAAGAACCTACAGCCTCTGGGAATCCTGTTCCAGTGCTTAATTATCCTCACAGTGATTTTATTTTTTTTCTTATACCCAGTAGGATCCCTCTCTTTCAAGTCATGCCCATCACCTCTCTTCTGCACTTCAATAGAGAGCTCTCTTCTTGGCCACCCATTTGATATTTACTGGCAGGGTGAGGTAGCTATCCCTGAAGCTTTCTCTTCTCTGGACTTAAAAAAAACCCAATCTCTCAGATCATGCTTATGGAATTATATATTTTCTGTTATACTTACAGTGTCTTTAGCTGCAAAGCACATAATTAATTGCATATTCTGCTGTGTTTTTCCTGAGGTCAGATCATTTTTAGCATTATTCATTACAAATTTGAATGTCTTTTTCAAAGCAATAACTAAGCAAATGGCTTATAGCTATTAAAGATTAGTCATAAACAATGTCTGTCTGAAATTATTTGAACCCATAATTGCATTTTCAGTCAATAGAATCCATTATGATTGTGTGTTTATCTCAAAAAATTCAGATTCATACTTTGATACTTTGTGTGCTTTAATCCTTAAAATTTCCACTGTCTAAGGAAGTGTCAGCTTCCTTCAGGCTCCTTTCAAATAGACATATTAATGTAGGGTGCATACAAATGCATCCTTTTTGGAGCAGGACAAGAGTTGAACATCTACCTGCTGACGCATACACCAGGGATCTTTATTTGTGCCAGTCTTATGGCCATCTTCAGAGGCAGCACATCTACTGATCACATGCAAAAGTAGCCCACACAAGCCTTCGTGCTTTTATTACTTCATAATTACCTGATCTGCCCAAATGAGGCACAAAAGATCTTTCATTACTAAGTTAGTAACAGAAATCTCAAGTGAAAGCCATGAGAATTTTAGTGTTCAAATAAAATGAGTGTGTATCATGTCAGTGCTTCAACATGACAGCTCAGAGATTTCTCAGCAGGCCTTGTTCCTGTAGCATCTCTATGAGCTGTCAGGAGCTGTTGAAACAGTCAAGTTCATGCTATGGGACCCATGCTTGAGACTAAATTATGTCCCTTTTTTCTCAGTTGCAAATATGTGGATGGACACTCATAGCTGGTATATGGCTTTGGTAGCTGTCCACGAGATTTTCACGTTCCGTTAGAGGGAGTGTAAACACAGCTGTTTATTGGTTTCCTACTCTTGCAACTGTAATTGAAGCAATGTAATGTTTTCACTTTTCAGCAAGTGACATAGGCATCCACGGCTGACATTTCAGCAAATGACATGAAATGCTCCTATTCTAACCCGTGTTCCACTAGAGTTGTTACGGTTTGCAGAATTTCAAAACCACAGAATTACGGTTTGTTGTTTCTTTTTTTTTTTTTCCCAGTAGCTAAGTTTAAAATAAAAATTGGCAAAAATACCCCCAAACAAATCTAATGATCATGCTTATTTTCCACAAAGACTGTCATCTGACTCCTAGCAAAATAAGACTTTATATTTGGGTTGTGTTTCACCCATGGAAGCAAGTGTTAGGTAAGTGAGGCTGCTGTTGCTGAAAGTGCAGGTGTGCAGGGTAAATGGAATTTCATAAGTCACTGCCTTTGAAGGCATAGGATCGTTTGGGTTCCTCATTCATGGGAACTGTAGGGAATCAACAGGCATATGAACGAGATTTTCCTAGTTGCATGAAATATTTATAGACACCCTACTACATTTGGAATATTTAAATGATTTAAGTGATACAGACCCCGTACAGTTCTAACATGAAGGTTATATGTTTCTGGTAAAATATATAATTTACATTTCTTTAAGGAATTGTGAAGTTGAGATTTATAGCACATGATGACCTTTGGCAATGCAGTATAAATACAACAAATAATTTTCTGACTTGAGGCATGCATGAATCTTTTTTCTCCTTTATTTAATCCACTGGTTACACAGTAGGTCATTCTGTCATTAGATGGCGTATTTCTGTCTGGTAAACAGAGATATGTTTAGTGGGGAGGTTACTGACCGTGAGAAATGAGAAATATTTCACCTGCTCTTGACATTATTGTTAATTATTTTTATGGCCCGCAAAAGTATGCTAAGCACTCGAAGGAGCCATTTAAGCAATTTAATGCATTTTTACTGGTCCAATAACCAGGGATTTTTTTACACATATATTTCTCTTTACGTAGATAATTTTACAAGATATGCTGCAAGCAATCACCTAACAGCTTCTTGTGTCACCATCGTGTGTGATGTGTAGAGCCCTGCTGATTTTTCCCGCAGTCTTGTTCCTTCCATTTCACAAGGGATGCTGGGATTCTGGCTTGTATTGTCACATTGCTTTATATCTTAGTGTGATAGTTGATTTGCATTAATTACAACATAAATTTGCATTCTGTCCATCCTTAGTCATGCCTGCATGTGTTAAACCTGTGGATGTATCCAGAGAGAGAAGCTGAGGCCAACAGGTGTTCTTATGAGCCCACACTTGCTTGAGTTGTACCCTGAGGGAGAGTTTGTTTCGAAGAATGAAAGTGCCTGGTTCTTTTAGCTTAAAGTTAGCTCTGGTTTTCTTACAGCCAGTGAGAGCATGTGAGAGAAACAGCCCTGCAGACACCAGGTCAGTGCAGAAGGAGGGGCAGGAGGTGCTCCAGGTGCCAGGGCAGGTTCCCCTACAGCCCCTGGTGCAGCCCATGGTGAGGCAGCTGTGTCCCTGCAGCTCAGGGAGGTCCATGCGGGAGCAGGGATCCACCTGCAACCCCTGGAGGACCCCATGCTGGAGCAGGTGGATGTGCCAGGGAGGCTGTGACCCCATGGGAGGCCTTTGCTGGAGCAGGCTCCTTACAGGACCTGTGTCCCCATGGAAAGAGGAGCCCATGCTGGAGCAGGTTTGCTGGCAGGACTTACGACCCCTGCATCCCATGGAAGGGACTCACACTGGAGTAGTTCATGACAGACTGCCTCTGGGAAGAACTCGCCTGGGAGAAGTTCATGGAGAAGTATTTTGTGTGGGAGGGACCCCACACTGGAGCAGGGGAAGAGTGAGAGGAGTCCTCCTCCTGGGAAGGAAACTGTGGCAGAGACAATGTGGGATGAACTGACCACACCCCCTGTTCCCCATCCCCCTGTGCTGCTGAAGAGATGAGGCAGAAAATTCTGAGCGAGGTTCAGGCCAGGAAGAATGGAGGGGTGGAGGGAAGGCATTTTTAACACTGGCTTTTATTTCTTATTACCTTATTCAGATTTGATTGGTAATAAATTAAAGTAATTTCTGTGAGTCAGATTTGTTTTGCCCAGGATGGTAACTGGTGTCTGATCTCTCTCTGTCCATATCTCAACCCGTGAATCTCTCGTTATATTTTCTCTTTGTCCAGCTGAGAATAGGAGGGATAGAACAGCTTTAGTGGGCACCTAGGATCCAGGCAGGGTTAAACCACCACATCTTCATACAATTTTATGTTTGGACCAATGTCATTAACATTTTTTCTACATAATTTGTGAGGAGGTTTCATCATCATGATGAGGATGCTTTCACATGATATCGAATCTTGCATGCTTAAGTAGCCATCCAGAATGTAAAAACCAGATGGACTGTCACCATCTCTTGTCATTCCTAAGCAAACCTAAATCACATCTTCGTAATTAAAATGTAACTTTTTCTTTCATTTGCATTGACTTTGAATGAGCTGGAATAAAGAGAAAATGCTGCTAAGTTTAATAAGAATGAAACTTATATTGGGCATCCAAGTGGAGTGTTGGAAGCACACCTTGTTAATCAGATTGGGAATGTTATATTTGGCATTGTAGAGGGGTGCAGTAGCAAAAGACGATTAAGTGCTATTTGGAATAGGAGTGCCACTTCTATTTGTATATGAGTTTTTGGAAGCACATATATACTAGGTCCAAACAAATTTAAACTGCAACGAATATGCTTCTGTATTTAAAAGGCAGTCAAAATTCATAAGATGTGGAAACCAGCCTATTAATTTGCGACTGTTCCATTATGTAAAGAAAAAAGGAAGAGGGAGAAAAAAGGAGGTCAGTGAAGCATAACTGATTCTGTTTATGTGCTGAAATAAAATCACGGAGATAGAGATTTGTTCAAACAGCGGCTCAGGGCAGATTGGAAGTTGTTCTAGAAACAAATGTGTGGTTTTTAGTGCAGGTTTTTAATGGTAGAGCTGCTATATTAATATTTTTCTTTTCAATTAGAGAAAGACAGTGGGTGTTTATGAGTGCATGCATCCTCTTGGCATTTAACAGCATTTCCCTGGAGGGGGGTTACAGCAGTTTGTTTAAAAGATCTGGAATACAGAGACTATGTTTTGTGAATATCCAGAGAGTAGATTTTGAGTGTATTTTTATAATAATGAAGATATTTTGTAGTACTCTTCACCATCACACATCCCAGAGAGGTCTGTAAGGTTGTGAAACACAAATCTACTTGCTTGGAGGTATTTATTGCAGCCACCTGCCAACCTGCAGGTAAAATAGAAAATGCTTATTAGTGCTTTGCAGCAGCACACGCTTGCATCAGAGAGGGACGGGGAAATTTCTTTTAAGATCACCTGCCTGTCTTAAGGTATGCTTCATTGTTATTATTTTAATATCAAATTAGTTCTCCTCCAGTCTATCTGACTTGTGTAAAAATGTTTGGGGGTTGTTTTGATGTGTACACATTCCACATGGTGTCACCTGCTCTTCCATCTTCTTGCTTATGGGCAGTTCTGTTTGGGCCACCCGCGCACACATGCAAGTGCTTTCACAGCCCCCACCAGTGCAGGCTCCTTCTTTTGAGCTTGGTTCAAGTGTGTTTGGAATTGGAAAACGAATCAGACATGACTGAATTATTGTAGTAAATTCAGAAACTTCTTCTGCCATTAACTAATTAATTGATTTGTCTGTAAAAATCTTGTTGTGGAAATGGGCAGAGCTTTGACCCCAGTGTAAGGGAGCTGTGTAAAAGTGGCAAATGCCCATGGGCAGCTCTGTGATGATCCAGCTGAGTGCTGAGCTCCAGCCCCATGCCAGTGGCACAAGCATCGCCATTGCCTTCATAGTTGGGCAGGGTAGTGTTTTGTAGAATTAATAATGGCTGCAGGAATGTTCTTCTGCCTTTGGAGGGCAAAGACCTTTACATAATAAAGCATTTTTAGCTGTCAAATGCCCTTTTTTTCTATTTTGCTTCTGTCAGAAATAGACAAAAACCCCTGTTGAAATCCATTAAATTAAAGCCTTGTATTTAAAAGGTCTTGAGATTAATTTTATTACTGAAGCTTACAGAATATCATTATTCAGCATTTTTTATGCCCTATTCAGATTGCTGGGGCTTTGGCGTTGTTTGCACTTTCAAGTGTAAAGATTGCTCGGAGGGATTTGATGCTTCATAAATAAATTGCTACGAGTTTATTGCTATACAGATAATCTTCCAAACATGAATTGATGCTCCTCTGTAACTTCCTGGGAGTTTAGCACTTCTGCTGGAGAAAACCTTCCCAATCAACAAAAGAGAGAGACTGCTGATTACTTTGATAAGATTTGATACCTGAAAGCCTGAAGGGCAGAGATGGTGTGATGTGACCGTAAGAACTCAAACATTCACAGAGAGTTAAAAAATCACATGGTTAGTTGGTGGCTAGGAAGTGCTTCTGAGCATTTAACAAAATAGTTTTTAATTGTAAAACTATGCCTGACTTTCTTCACTAAACCAGTTTCCGTATATCTTTGGTAGGTCTAATGCCTGTAATTCCTCAACTGAGATGTAAGGTGCACTCTTCTATTTGGTCAAGTTGGCTTCATGAAATTAAAAAAAAAAAAAAAAAAGAAAAAAAGATTGCTTAATGGAGAAAGAAATTTTTACTGTGAATCTACCACTCCACTTCCTTGCAGTTTTCTTTTGCCCCTGTTGTCTTGGAGATTCTTTGCACATAGGGATGAAACAAATAGTGGAAAATAAAATAATCTCATAAAAATAATTCCTGCCTTCCTGTTGTTCCAGTCTTCAGGAGAGCAGATTGCTTTGGGCACCTGTTATATATAATATATATTTTATGTTTTTATTTAAACAACTATGGGGATAAAGAGTTAAGAAATTATGAATTTTAGACACTGTAGGTGCTGAACAAACAAATTCAGAGATTGAATACAAGTCAAAAATGTCAGCAAGATGAATTGCTAAAGGAATAGGATCAGGATGCCTGGGTCAAGATTGATAGTTTATTTCATCTTAACTTTTCTAGACCTGCAGCATGGGGCTTGTGAAGGCAGAGGTAGATATAATGGGTATGTTTGGAGGAAAATTTGGGGAAAAGTGGATCAAACCATTAAGTAGCAAACTTAAAAAAAAAAAACAGATTTGTTTTACAAACTTATTTTCAGTTTGAGTGGAAAAATGTAGCAGCATTAGACTAGACTAAAATCCCTTAATGTTTTTTATTGGATGAATACATTATCTTTGAATGAGAAAATCGATGCATTTTTGATGTGCTTGGCAAAGATTTGTGCTCATCAAGATTGTTCCTGATGGATTAATTTACAGGATAGAGGTGCCATTGTTTGGAGTAGTATGTGACATATTTTTGTAGTGCATTCAAATTACTGAAATCACTGCCTCAGGAAACGGAAGAAAACCCAACATATTTTCTCTGAATACAAATGTACAGTGTATTCCTTCCCCTTTTAGGAGCTAACCTTTGCCTTCCATTACAGGTCTTTTCTGCGGGTATGCTGAAGTCAGTCACATGTGGCATGACAGTCACATTTGTTACATGTGTGACAAAACCAAAGCTATATTAAAAATGGAATATTTTGGTTCTTTTGAAGACGTGATCTAAGTGCTTTCAAATACAACATACACATTTCAGACCTGTAAGTACATTATTGTCTAGTCAGTGTCTTTGTTAATCCTGAAAATATCTGTTTCCATTCTATTAAGGATATTATCCCCTGCTACTGAAGTGAGAAGTGAGAATTCATTAGATTTTATCGGTTTTGGGGTGCCAATGGCAGTGAGAAAGGATATTGTAGAACTGATAGTCTTCTTGCTTCTTGGTCATTTCAATTTAAAATTCAGAATCAGTAAAGATGAACCACATAAAACTCATTCATAACCAGAGAGTGTATTTCACTGCAGTTATTCAGCACAACAGAAGCACACACCACAATTTCATCTCTCTTGTTAAGATTTAGAAGCTGTTCCAGTTCTGAATAACTTCTAGAAGTGAATAAGCCACCAGCTTCTTTTCTTTTGTGAGTTCTGTAATCCACTCCAATCCATCTTAAATGTGGAAGTGATACTGGTGGTATGTAGGCTCCACAGAGATCTTGGGATCAATCATCTTTTGTGTTGCTAGAAGGTACCTCATTATCTAATAAAATCAGAAATTTTGCATTAACTTTTTTGTTAGGTCAGATAGTGTCATTGGGTCTAAATGACATGTTTTGATGCTTCTTTACCATGTCTTTTATGCGTTGTACACATATTTTGTTCTGTGAAAGATCTAGATGAAAAAGCAGCTCAGCTTACTGCCGCCTTGAGACTGAAGTAAAAGAATTAGAAACATTAGGTGATTTGATTGCCTTGAAATAGCATCCTTTGAATATTTGTGCAGTTTTATAAAAAATTACCTGTTGTTATCAAGCTGTGAGGATCAAAGAAGGAAAATGCTATTATTAAATATAGTACATGTGACATCTACATACTCCCTAAATCGAGAATAAATTTTTGAGTTTGTGGGGCATATTTGGATGGTGTCCACAATAATAAAATATAGGATTAAATCTGTAGAAACCTTCTCTACTATTAATCAAGTTCTTTAGTAAAGCCACTTTCCAAATAGCCTTGGACCGTATTCTTCTCAGTAGAACGGAAATAATTGCAATTGATTAATTGATCACAAATTGAAGAAGTCCTATGAGATGTTCAGAGAATGAAGTTCAAAGATTACTTCTAGATTATAGCATGAAGTTCAGTCTGTTCTCTGGCCTCTAGAGAAGCTGGCATAGTCTGGCTCACATCCCTACTGCTATTTTCTTTTCCAGTCAGAGACAGTGGCCGTAGCACTGCAGGAAACTTCATTATCTTGTCCCTTACACTTTTTTCACTGGAAAGTTTCTCCACTTCAGATACTTTTTTCACAAATTTAATCCTTATTTTGGAGCTTGAGAAGATGTTCAAGTGAGTAATCTACACCTTCTTACATATGTTTGCAGGCAGCCTTAAGAGCAGTTTATACAATTCCCTGTGAGAATTTTCAGTTAAATTTTCATTCTGGTTTACTTTGTAATCCACTTTGTTCCCAAGATGCCCGCCTGCTATTTAAAGATTAGAGCCACGCGTGTTTTTCTAAATATCAACAGGAGCTGCATCTAATACTTCTTTTATAAATATCCTGGTCATCTCTGAGTGCTCTCTACTATGTGAAGGTCCCAAATAGTTAAACCAAATCAGCTTGGTGTATGAACACCATGTTGTTGACCATGCTCTGTTTTTTCACTTAGAAATCAGTGGCGTAAGAAGACAACACTGTGAACAAATACATGTGGAGCTGTAGTGCTCAGTGAGGTCTTCAAGGTGGGAGCAACAACCTGGAATTTCATATTGTGCTAAAGAAGGTGATGGGATTTATGATTTTGGCTGCATTCCAGCAAAATACTTAAACCCAAAGCATAGTACCATTAGATAAATCTCTTTATGGAGGTAGATATATTCCCTCTTTAATAAATGCAAGCAACTCATTAGCATTAATAGAATTTATGAGTAAACAGTAAGAAGAAAAGATAACCATTAGTTTGAACAACCATTCTTTTGGGATTTTTTTTTCTGTAATAATATCCAACCTTTGTCAAAAAAAAAAATCTAAATCTACACATTAAGTTCATTCACATATCTCTTAGATTCTTTTCTTTTCACACAGAGAGCATACTGTCTGTCACATTCATGATTTCAGCTGCAGCTTTTGACTTAGAGCTTTTATTTAAAAAACCCAAACAAACAGAATTGTAAATTAAATTATTGAAATCGTAAGAAAATTTAAGGCAGCATCCACAAGTATGCTTATTTTGCAAGAATGGAAACCCACTGATGGTCCCCCTTCCACAGTGTCTTTTAAGAAACTATTCTAACAAACTGTAAGTCATTGATGCATCATTTGCCACAGGATCTTGCAATCATTGATGAAAGTTCAGAAGATTAATGCCTAGAGGTTGAAAAAAGCATGAAAAATACTTATTCAACAGGCTCTGGAAAGAACAAAGAGATTATTTGATATAAAGGTAAAAGGGACTACAGGCAACTAAAGTTTTGACAATATATATTGTTGAGTTACCTTAGAAAATAAGAAGCAGTGGAGTATTCTGTGCTTTGTATTCACGTTCAGCCAAATACTGCCTATTACAGAACTGCTTTTTGTTTGCTGAACCATAATAATAGTTTCAAACATGACCCACTTGGGAGTTTAGAGTCTGTGGGGAGACAGCGCTTGGGAATCGGCAGAGAGCAGTGAAGGCAGGAGGAGATGCATCAGAAGACCCAATGGAAAAGGAAAGAATTTCTGCAAGATACGATGAAAGGAAAAATTTAGCAGAGGTGGAGAAGAAAAGCAGGAGCCAAAACAGAGTAGAGAGGGAATTTGGAGTGAGGCTGGAAGATTCACAAACCTGGCGTAAGGGATGCAGAGGGCAAGCAAAAGCCAGAGGTGATACAGCAGAGCTGTGTGCTGTGGATAGGCCAGGCTTACTGCTATCCCTGGGCCAGGATCTGTTATTTCTCAGCCCTACTGGTAGTGAAAAATTTTCATCATCAGAACCAGCTCAATGCTGCTTGTTAATTCAGACAAAACTGTGTACTTTTTGCTCAAAGTAAAGGAGAAAATTCTCTCTCTCTGGCTGCTGCAGTGTGCGGCAAGAGTGGGAACACCTCCGTCTGTTTCCGCTGTCCCAGGCACACAGGCTGTTGCTGGTGGCAGTAATAACAGCAAGGTCATCACCTCAGGACCATGCCATTGAGGAGAGCTAACAGCAAGGACATCTCTTACTAGGACAGTCTGCCAGTGTGGACATCTACTTATTTTGCCTCTGCCTGAAGCTGGCCTTACGTTCCTCTCTGGGTGGTAGGTCCATGTAGAAAGAATGTCCTCTTACTGCCAGCCCCTGCTCCTTCTTCATGATCAAGCTATCTTAGCCTGGGCCATGTCCCTAAATAGGACCAGAAGAATTTTTTTTTTAAATACTTGAAATTACTTAAGTTTCCTACCACCTTCTTTTTTCCTCAGTGCCTCTGAACCCTTGTTTTCTCCACAAAATTGTTGTCTCAGTCAGAGCAAGGGATAAGTGGTGATCACTGAACTACTCAATATTTCTTTTTAACATCAGCCATATGGTAAGTCTGTGATCATTGCCTAACTCGGTCAGGGGCTTAGAGACACAAAGCTTCTTATGCCTTTGTTAGGCCAGCTGTTTCAATTGGGAGGCTGAAGATCAAGCATCCGTAGTGCTGAATTTATCTAAAAAAATCTTACTATGTAGGGAAGGATTTAAAAAAACCTGACTCTAATATGTGCTGAGGATTCCTACCTAAGAATTCTTACCAACTGTCCAAGGCTAGCCAGAACATGACGTTCCTTCTTTCTTATCCTTCTTGCTGGTCTTTTCCCATTCTTAATCATAATATCAACCATCCATGTCTTACTGTTAAATGATTTTAGTAACATCAAAAGGGGAAACAAGAATATTTAATTTCCGGTTTTATTTTAAGCAGAGTTCAAAAGTTTTCGTAACAGCTGGTGGTAATGCAAAAAACATTTTCTGTCATACTAGTTTAAAATAAACTTTCCAGCAATATCACAAAAGCAGTAGCATTTTGATAAAATTAATTAATGACAGAGCAATTACATGACAGATGTCTAGTAACTTCTCACTTTGCTGCAAATTGTAATCAGATGTGTTTTAAATGTACCTTATCAAATAACACTGTTCTTGAAGCTCTTCAGAACATTAATAAACTCCCTGGTGATGTCATTGCTGGGAGTGGGGAGGAAAAGGGTTATTACCTTAAAAAAGAAAAAAATCGAGTCTTTTTCCCGTAATGGCTTTACACTGAGAATGGACCTGCGTGCTGAGTTGGCTGTGGGTGTGTGCTGTGGTCCCAGCCAGAATCCACCCAGCTCTTGCCTTTGGCTTGCCCCAAAGCTGTTCCGTCAGCTGATCCCATTCCCACAGGTGTCTCCTGCGACTGTAAATTGGAGCAATTGGATAGACAGAAATTATGCCCATCTTATGCCTTGTGCTTGACAGGGGAAAAGAACTTGGGTGAAAATAACTTATTATCTGCCTCTCCCCCTCAGTTTAGGAGCTGTGTTAGAACCAGAAGGCTTCTATGGATATGTTAACCACAAAAAGGAGGTCAACAAAGGTGTACACCCCTTCCTCCTCACCCTGCCCCCCCCCAGTAAACAGTGCTGGTAAACTGGTCATGGATGAGGAGAAGGCTGAGATATTCAACAACTGCTGTGTCTCAGTCTTCAATGGCAATGGGGATGCTGCTGGATGAGAGTCTGGATGTGACCCAGCAATGCGCACCACAGCCCAGAAAGCCAAGTGTGTCCTGGGCTGCATCCAAGGCAGTGTGGGCAGCAGGGCAAGGGAGGGGATTCTGCTGCTCTGCTCCGTTCTGACCCCACCTGCAGTGCCGCATCCAGCTCTGGGATCCCCAGCACAGGAAGGGCATCGGCCTGTTGCAGCAACTCCGGAGGAAGGATGCTAGGATGATTGGAGGGATGGAGCCTCTCCTTCGAGGAGAGGCTGAGAGAACTGGGATTGTGCAGCCTGGAGAAGAGAAGGCTTCAGGGTGACCAAATTGCAGCCTTCCAGTACCTGAAGGGAGCCTACAAGAAAAATGGAGAGAAACATTTTACAAGGACCTGTAGTGACAGGACAAGGAGGAATGGCTTCAAAGTGAAAGAGTGTAGGTTTAGATTAGATGCTAGGAAGAAACCCTTTACTGAGAGGATGGTAAGGCACTGGAACAGGTTGCCCAGGAAAGTTGGGGATACCCTGTCCCTGGAAGTGTTCAAGGCCAGGTTGGATGGGACTCTGAGCAACCTGGTCTCGTGGAAGGTGTTCCTGCCCATAGCAGGAGGGATTGGAATGAGGTGATCTTTAAGGTGTCTTCCAACCCAAACCATTCAATGATTTTCCTGTGAATTTGTCAATCGAAGAGTCCTGTTCTTGAGTCCAAATCCCCAATTAGAAGTAATCAAATGGATCCTTCAAGACCGACATTACAGAGCCATTTCTGTTGCAGAGTGTGCACAGCAGGTTTTGTGCCCACTGGCGCAGGAGAAAGAGGAGTTGCAATCCAATAAACAGAGCTGCAGCATCAGCGACTCCTTATTGTAACTTTCCACAGTGTCTCACAACACATGCTTCAGTAACTGCTGGCAAGTATGGACTTTGGGAACACTAATCTCCCTGCCAGCTTGTTCATGGTACCAGAGCTGCTAGTAACTGTGTGTCAGCAGTTGTGGTTACTGCCTCCAGGTTAAGAGGCATTTTCCCATGCTCTGTAATTACCAGCCAAACACCAAAGAATTAACACTGTCCATCTGACAGATTCGGTGATACCTTGTGATTGCTCCCGCTGAAGCAATAACCATTCACTGACCGACTGGTTCCTGCAGGAGACTTGTTTTATAGCTCAGTTCAAACACATTTAAGGAAACGAGAATCTGAGGAGAGACTCTATGGCCTGATAAAAATAAAGCTAAGATGTTGTAGCTTACACAGTGACATTTTCAGAGCTTTGATTTCAGACACCAAATTGCACAGTCATCGAGGCAATCAATTTAGAATGACAGAAAACGTTTAGATAAACACAAAATCATCTGTTGCATAAATAAAGGTACAGAAAAAAAAAAAGATGAGTTTGCTAATGGAAGGAAACGAATAAAAAGCCTGTCTATAGAAGAAAGCTCAAATGAAAACGGAGTGATGGAGAGGTTCTCTCCAAATATCTGTTTATAATGTTCAATCATTGCAGTTTAGCACCATGAGGAATGAAAAGTATAAGCCAGCATCCAGGGCTTCAGGACAAACCTTGTGTTCTGGTTGTCAGCAAATGGTGAAAATGCTGTCAATTGGCAAGAATTGTTCTCTGTCCTCTCACATCAAAGCAGTGATAATGTGCCCTTTGATCGCCTGGCAGCACTAGGATGAGGGAAGACAGCCTGCTGATGGGAAAGGGCCCACGCAAAGATGAACACCCTGCTTGAGGGTGGAGGGGCTCCTGCGCGGAGCCGCAGCCGTGGTGTGGCTGGGTACCAACGGAGAAGGGGATGGCTGATGGGCTCAGAGGGGAACAGCATGAGCCATGGGTCTGGAAAATGAGAAAACCTCGTTTTTCTGCTTGTTTATGTCACTGGGTGATGCAGCTAAGTCCTCCCCTCTGCTGAAGGAGTGAGGAAAAGGAGACAGTGGATCCCAGGTAGACATGAATGACTTTTCATTAGGTGTTTAACATTTCAGGTTTGTGCAATCTGTCTTGGTTCTGAGATGCAAAGGAGAGTCAACATTAAGAAAATCAGATCCAGTACCAAAATATCACCAAGAATTATTTAGGAATCATAGATTCATGGGTGCAAGTTTTATTTTGTTTAGGAAAATGTCTTCATGGGCACTGAAGTGAAATCTGATCTTGATTATATTGCTATAAACTGGTAGTAAATATAGCTGAGAGCAGAAATCAATCAAAGTCAGTCATAAAACTGAAAATAAAGAGAGGTATTAGGAGTTTGTTAAAGTGGAGAAGAATATGAACAGAGCATGTGAGAGCCAAACACTTTAGCTGGAGATTCAAATGTGGTTCTACTCATCACAAAGTTGTGATCCTGCAGAGTTTCATGCTGCTCAAGGGCAAAGATAAACTGAAGACTTGAAACTGGTCACCTTTCACTTCAAACTGTGGTAAATGGGAAGCAATTTTTCATGATCTCGTTCTTTGAAGTTTTCAGATCGTTGAGTTCAACAATAAAAATGACATCAGCAACATAAAGTTTAAAGTAGTGAATTGATTTTTAAGCTTGGACAGCCAAAGGCAAAAGTTCTCAGTAACAGAAATGTTAAGCCATGGTGTTCTGGGTCTAAACATTACTGTAGATCATTTCCACATGCAATGTGTATAGGACAAATCTATATCCTGGTAAATGCCTTGCTTTGAATTTCTCCACCACAAGTACATTAAAATCATTTGTAGGTACTTAGAGCATCAGCATCTGAGTAAAAAGTCTGAATGGGAAAGAATTTTCTGAATCCTGTAAGTCACTGTCAGTGAAAATTCTGTATTACCAAAAGGAAAACTGTTGGTAATGGATATTCAGTAGTGAAATATGCTATTAAAAAATGCAGGAGGAGACCTAGCTGATTAGGCAGTGCATGGCTTGTCCATGTCAGAAGTACCGTCCTGTGGTCACATCTTTGGCCGGATGCTTCTTTTAATCCCGAAAGTTCTGTGTTGCTCATTGCACCCTTTTGTTGTCCTTCTTGCAGTTTTCGTGAAGGTTTTAAGCTTTTCAGAGCTGAGCCTTTTTCTGCTACAGGCAGCCAACACTGCATAGCACAATGCTGTGCTCTGCTCGCTTGCCACAGTTGCTGGTACTGCAGTAGTAGAGAGTTGTAATGCGGGTTGCATTTGCCTGTTCAGTACACTTGGAACTTAATAGAAAAATCAAAATGTTTTGTTATTTGGAAATTGAAAACACAACACTCAATTAAATTGGAGTTAACAGCAAAGCCTGAAATCACTGCTGATATTGGGAACTGTGTGGTATAAGTTTGCTTGCATTTTTCCTCCATGATGTCATTGATAATTTCAGGCTGCTGAGCAATGTATAAGAATTTGTTCTTAATATTTCTGGTTGCCAGCTTGTGTTTGTGTGTTTAGAAAATAAAATACTTTTGCACATTTGTGAGCATTTATGTAACAGAAAAGATTTCAGTAGAAAAAAATGTGTCTCTTTAACCTCAGGATGTGTTCTTCCTGCTGTTGCCAATGAACTTGAAGAGAGCTGGGGTTTTCCTGAGAGTGTTGACAATATTATTCCATGTGTGTACTGGATGAGAATGTTTTAGACTTTCCCATTTCAAAACCCAGAAGCTGCTAACCCTTTCTGCCATCAACTTTTATTTTAAATCAGTGTACAGGGCTGCAGATTGTGGGGTTTAACAGTTTACAAGATTATGGTTAGTTTGTAATTAATGTTTCTTTGATAATGGAAAGTAAAGCAGCAAAGGACGTAGTCTCACCTCTGTTGAAACTTTGGTGGCAAAAGTGATAAAATTATTTCCTTATTATTTCTGATACTTCGTGAAATTTCAGTGGGAGGTTTGGGTCAGTGTTTCTTTCAGCAATTGTCACTCATGTAGTTAGTAACTTTCATAAAACTGCCTGAGCTTCTCATAAGGATGGCAGCAGTGAACGTGAAATGCACCTCGCTTGGGTCCATCCCAGGCTATTCTATCCCAGGCTTGATTTTAACCTTGCAGATTCTTTCACTGTGTGGGCAAACCTGCAAGGCCTCTCCAGAGATAATAAGGCGTGAGAAGTCTCATGTAAAAATATGGTAATAAACAAGCTAAAGTAACGTTGAGCAGTTGGAGAAAAACCAGCGTCAAAATTAAAACTAGTTCTAGCAGAGTATCACTGAAATTAAGGACTTCTAAAATTTATACATTATTTCCCCATTGAGCATGTCTAAAGTGTAGGTAAATAATTACAAGGCAAAATGTCATATGGACCTTTTCTCCCTATTTTTAATTCACACAATTTAAACACAGCCCCTACACAGAAGCACAGGTAGTTTCATAAGACAGTTATTCAGCTGGAGGAAACATTAATCTTTAAATATAAGGTGGTTCAGTTTATATTCTGTTACGGATTATTTAGTGCTTTTCATATACTATAGCTCAAAGTGTTTTACTAAGCAATGAACTATGGTAGAGATGTGCCATGAATGCAGAACACACCAGAACTACAGATACCAATGCATTAGAGTTATTTTTTGTGTCTGAACGCTGTCACTTGGATCTGTACAAGTGATGCATTGGGATGAGTCTTCTGCAGAATAGATGTTTGCTTTTATGGACTAACCAGAAAATGTGAATCCAGGAGTAATATTTGCAAAGAGGAAAGATGTCTTTGACATAAAGTTTTTTTGCTACCCCATGAAAACACAATTGAATATGAGTGAAAAATGAAGGCAGAAAAAAAAATCAGTGAATATGAAGCATTTTTCTACTTTTTATTTTTCTTTGCTTTTTATTTCACCAGCAGCTAGAATTCCACAAAATAACCAGACACCAAATTTTCTCATGCATTGCAGAAGTGTGTGGTAGGAGACAATTCTTCCCAGATCTTGCACTCTGGATAGACAGGACAGGAAAAGGGTGGTGGTGACAACTAGAAGATGAGAATTGATGTTTGAAAGCAAATGAGTTACAATTGTATAACAAATTAATGCTGAGCAGCTGCTGGACAATGCATGTATTTTTAGCCTGTTTAGTCATGAGGCCATAGTAATGTGCTTCATCATCCTTCACTGGAAAGGCAGGAGAGTCCTGGCAACTGGTGATACTTCCTTGGCTGCTCTGAAGTGACTTTGTTCCCTACTGTGACTTGACCTTGTTTGGTCATTCGCCCACACCCTCAGTCACGTAGAGATTGGAGTGGTTTGCACCTTCTTTGATAGTTGAATCTTGCTATTTCTGTTGCTTTTTCCAGTATCTTGAACCCTTTTATCTTCCATGGAAGTCCCCCATCTCTTGCTGTATTTATTGAAGCTTATAAGAAGATACAGAGTCAGGACAGAATTTAGAAAGTACAGAGAATATTATATATCTACTGTGCTTCCTTTAAATCTCATCCTTCCATTGCACAACAGTGTAAAGGCAGCAATCTAAGACTGTTTCAAATAGGAGGAGCAATATTACACTGAAACAACTACACTATCTTTTTTTTCTCTCTCCTCGCGTTCTTCCTGTTGTCTTTATTCTGAGGAGTTTGGTGGATCATTAGAGTCAAGTTATAATAATTTCCAGAACTAAAGTTTTTTCTTATTCTAGAAAAACAGAATCCCCATTTTTCTATGTATCTCATGCTCATGTAAATGGCATTGTACAAAAAGCACAATTCAATCAATGTACTAATTGGCCTGATATGACATCAGCAGCAGAAAACCACAAGAACATTGCCTTTTGGAAGAAATGGATTACGGTTTAAGTAGCCGACTTTTGCAGTATCAGTTCTTCATGTCCTGCTGCAGATAACAGTCCAGTGCCTTGTCCTTTGGACTGGAATGCTCAAATTTGGGGTGTGAGTGTGGTTTTATTTTGGTTTCTTTGTATTTTTGCATCTGTGCAGAAAGGTTGTGGGGTACATCTCCTTCAGGCATTGAGCCTGAAGTTAATTTTTTCTGTGATTATTCAGTGCTCTACTTTGGAGTTTGACACCTGATGTAAACAGGCATTAAACTCTTCAATTAATCCTTGTGTTCTAAAGAATGGATAATCTAGTTAGGCGAGCTGTGAAACTTTGGCACAAATGCTCCAAGCAGATTGAATAGACCAGACCCATTTCTTTCAAAATCTTTCCTGTTTTATTCTGTGCCACCAAGGGAGGTCAGCTCCGATGCCCTACATGGTCTTCATGGCAAGTCATTAGAAAAAAACAGTTTTCTCTGTGGTTATGTTCTGTTGCTGTGGGAGTTTAATAGTCTCTCTGTTCTTTGTTATGAATTGGTTGGTTCTTGCTACAAGCACCCCAGTATGTTATTATGTAAAAAAAAAAAAAAAATCAGTGGCCTGTTAACATGAGGTCTTGGTTCAGTGTGAAGCACTATTTTTCATGCTAGAAGATTGGCTATGGCTTAAAATACCAGGATCTATGTTCTGAGCCTCACTCTCTAACAGCTTCTTCACAGCCCTGGGCAAGTCACTTTAACTTTCTTCTCTGAGAACTGTGGATGGTAATGAATACTTCAATATCTCACAGGGTGCTGGAAAACAAAAATTCTGCTGGATAATCTGCAAGGAGAAGGCAGTATGGCAAAGGAAAGATACATTATAAGCCATAAGTGAAAAGCAAATGCTATTAAAATAGCATTAAAATCATATGTTTTTCAGGGAAGTGCACCTTCTGAGTAGCTAGTAGAAAACAGCAGCTATTACATGCTGTCAGGAGTGGAGAATTAAAATGTCAAATCTGCTCTGCTTTGCCACAGGTCTTGATGCACCTGTCGTGTGCTCCAGCTCTCAGATTGCCATTGTGTCCCTCTCTGGACTGGGAGTGTCTGGCTCATGCTGGAGAGCCCAAGCCAGGCCATACTCCAGGGCTCCAGTTGCACCCTCACCTGTGCCAAAGTGAGGTGGGAATCACTTCCCATGAGAAAATCACATGTAGAGCAGAAATAGCTACTCCCTCCCCAATTTAAGCTCTTCCAGAGCTTAGCACAGGATTTCTCTCTTTGAAACCACTGAAGAGGTCTCAAACACTTTAGACTGGAGCTATATTAATTCAGCATTCTTTTGCCATAAGGATCCTGGAGTGTGGGGAGGAATCTGTAGTATCTTATGTGTAGAAAGCCCAGGGTAGCTTTCTTCGCTGTTAACTGCTAAGCTCCAGTCTCTCTGTGGAACAATTTCACTCATGTTCTTGAAGTGCATCTGATATATTAGTTGTCAGAGAAATAAAATTGTCTTACTCTTCTCATGCATAACTTTTACTGTTGTTAATATTAAAAGTTTGCTAGCAGAGACGAAACTGCTGTCAGGAGTGGCATGGTGGGAGGGACGATGCTCTCCAGCTACGCCCGGGAGTTGTGTAGGAAAACAACTGTGGGAGAAGTCACCTATAAAACAAATGAAATTGCTTGGCATTGATAAACACCATGGTAGTTACGTGGAACTTAGAAGTGGTAATAAATGGGAAAATATGAAAGCTCATTTACTGAAACACATGAATATTGTAACCAACAGAGTGAGTAACACCCTGTTTGTCACTACTGTAACACGTCAGTTTGTGACACAAAACAGCAGGGCAATATTCCAGTATTTGGTGTGCTGATTGCAGCACAGTGAAATAGTCTATTGCTTTGCAACTTGTCAAACAGCTCTGTAAAATGTGGAACTAATCGAATAGGTTATTTTTTCTTACTGATAATGAGGCACAACTGATGTAAAAATATGCACATTTATATAAATAAGTCTTCAGTCACCTTGGAAGAATACCTGTGCAGGTGAAATCCTTATTTCTCTGGTTATGCTCTGGTTTGGTGAAAAACTGTTTTCATGGAAGGGGCACCAATCAGATCTTAAAGTACATAAGCAATCTCTTGTACTTGACTAACATTTAAAGCTGTCTTATGGAATCTGTTTCTTTCTTTGCTCTTAGCAATTTGAACTTTCCTGTTGTCAGTAAAATCTATAAAAAATGACAAGGGCATTCTGGTTTGTACACAAGTGAACTTTGAGCTCTTCTGAGACAGTGGTCACAAGCAAAACCTAAACATATCAGAAGTATTATTATTATTGTTATTATTATTATTATTATTATTATTACTATTAATTCACAAAGCACCAGTGTCTGATGGTTTGGTGCACTTGATGTTCAACTCATCCAGCAAGATTCCAAAAACAAATACCAAAACCAAGTTCCTGCAATACTGCAAAAATTATCCTCAAGTAACTGATTTCTGGTATAGGAGATAGGGTGTTTCTTAAGCTTCATGCTTATTTACCCAGCAGTGTGTTTTGGACAGCAAAATGAGTAGATCAGTTGTAGGTGCTGTTTAGTAGTGGCCTATAAGCAAACATGTCCAGTGTTTCTGTGGTCTTCAGCTATTAAGACTGTCAAAGTATTTCTGCAGGAAAAAAACCACCATAAGCAAGTCATGGCTTCACCTTTAATCCACAGCAAGATGTTTTTCCTTAGTCGATAGAATACTGTAGTCTGAATAAAGTATTGCTTGATTTTTGTCTGTCTTCATTTATTTTTAATGCATTAGCTGTATTTCTGTATAATTTAAATTTTTGGAGAGGACTTAGAATGACTTTTTTAATATTTTCATTGTATTTATTTCCTGAGGGAAGTATCAGCCAAGGTATGGTCTGGGGAACGTATATTCTGTGAATGCCTAAATGAGCATTGCATTGAGGTTTTAGGTCAAATTCTAGCTTTTATTATATATTTGTAAGAAATTACTTTCAAATTGCATTTGACATATACTTCAATTCTCAGTAGTTTAGGAGGTGACATACAGTAAAAAATATATTCAGAGACCTCAGGTATTAGACTTATAATAAAATTGCTTTCCTGATTCCATGGCATGCTTTATAGATGCTTTTTGAAAATGCAGATGTGAGGTTTTCTTTTTCTTTCAGGACTGTCTTTTGGTATTTGGAATTTATTTTATCTAAATGATTATCTGTTATAGTAGTAGTAAGTGACTTCCTGTTTAGAAAATATATACAGGACTCACAGAAGTGCAAATAATTTGTATTAAGAAGGCTGTAGCTTTCACTGTAGCTGTCGGAAGGTGCTGTTCAAATGGGTAAAAAAAAAAGCAATTTCTTAGGCATACTGTGTTTTATTTAATAGTTTTCAATATGTCTAAGGTAGCACTACTATGTTTAAACCAAATTTAAGACTAAAATCTCCTATTCACATATAGTAATTGTATGTTGCAGAATAAATCATATGTGGTGTATGGTAAATGGTTGGGTCTGAACAGTAAAGGCAACAGTTTTGCTGTTTGATTCCTGAAGT
Organism: Lycocorax pyrrhopterus obiensis; assembly: GCA_014706295.1. Lineage (NCBI taxonomy): Eukaryota > Metazoa > Chordata > Aves > Passeriformes > Paradisaeidae > Lycocorax > Lycocorax pyrrhopterus. The sequence continues at coordinate 11,371,451 of JACSVZ010000015.1, forward strand.
CTTTAAATATGAAAATAGATGTATAATTCTGCTTGGAAAAAAGCAGCAGGGGCTGGTTAGACTGCTGCACACCTGGGAAGCATTCAGCTGGAAGAGTTGGCAGGCTTCACCAAAGGTCAGGGAGGATATCTGGGGGATTATGGATCCCCTTTGTTGGCAGATGTTACCTGATAACCCTTGTTACCAGCACCAGCTCAAGAGGCTGTGCAGGTAGTTACCAACCAATTTGCCAAAGCACTAAGAAAGGGTAAAATACACCTGCAATTATCCTGACAGAGCAGGTCCATTCCAGACCTCAGGCTAAAGCCAGTTACTCTCATGGACGAAAATTTAATCATATGATATCCAGGGAGTTTGTTGTACAGTTGCTCTTTTTAGATTTTGCAGTATTCTTTAATATCAGATACAACAGCTTTGCTTTTTCTCTTCTGTGTTTCTGAGTGCATATAAAACCCCAGTTTAAATATATGTGGAAACAAAAATATTAAAATAATGGAGCTGAATAGAGCTACAGGGACAGCCAAGATTCTCTGTTAAAAAAAACCACATTTTGAATTTGTCTTTATTTCTGTGTCACAGCAGTTCAAATAAAACAACAGTTCACATCGTCCAGACTGTATTATTAAGAGTTTTTATGGCCGTGCTCAGACACTTTATACCAAATAAGACTGATGAAAAAAAATTATTGAGCAAGACAGAACACTGTAGCTATGATGAGCAATACTTCATGTCCTTGCTAATTGCAGCAAGAGAATAACTCACTCCTTCTTCTATGGTAATTAGTTTTTATTTTTTATTGAAAAAAAACTTAATTAAATTACAGAAAACCAGTCCACCTTCTTTATCACTCTAAAATATTTCGTTATTAAAAAACACTGTTTCTATTAAAGTGAAAGAAATTGTAAAACAAATTGATAGTTATATTGTCACGATCATAGTGTCAGAAATATGTTTAGAATAGGTAATTTGATATTAAAACAATTATTGTGCCTGTTCACAAAGGAAAATGATAATAAGAACCATAGAAAAGGTATGTTTAGAAAAATACAAACTAAAAGTAAGACCATTTTCTTGTTTTCTTTCTTACTTTTTTTTAAGCAGTATTTTTTACTAGGTCCACTTTTGACATATTTATGTACTTAATACACTAAATAGTTTTAAGTCAGCTTCCCCAATATCCACCCCAAAATGAAATTGTTCATAGGCAAGTGAAGACCTTTGCAACACCTGCAATTGGTAGCGCTAAACAAAATTGGATTAAATAAGGAAGAGAACGATTAACAGTCTGAAGAAAATTGACTCAGTGCTGATCATCTCCCTCTAAGAAAGTGTAGCCAAACAAGAGGGGTTTCACAGAAAAGCAAAGTAAATGATCAGGGACTTTTAGGAAGCAATTCTCATAAAAAAGTGTTAATAAGACCGAGATTGCCTTTTTTTTTTTTTTTTTTTTTTTTTAGGAAGGGAAATAATAGTAAATGTATGTTGGAGTTGACCTAATAATATGAAAAATGATATCTTGATGTTCAGAATTTTTGATCATAATTAATTTCAAAATAATTTTTGAAAGACTGTGAAGATGTACACATCAAGGCTTGTCCTAATCTCTACTGTTAGAAAGAGATATTGATCAAGTGTTACTGCACATAGGTATGATATGGGCTTCTTGCACCTGTTTCTGAAACATCTGTTACTGTTAGGAGCAAGATACAGAGCCAACTAACAATTTGTGTAGTAACAGACTTGAACTTCCTTCTGATTATCATAAGCTCAAATCAGTCAGTGGCTCACTGCTGTCTCCAAACCAAGAATATCAATCTGTGAGCATTGTCAGTATCTATAGTTTTGCATCCCACATTCATAAAAATAAATCTGTTCCGTTGGATAATCTTAGTTTCAGTCTTTCTGATTCTCCTCGGAATTAATCTTGCTGTCCAAAGGATCCCTTTAGAAATGAGCTGATTTTTTGTTGTTGTTTAGTGGCTCAGTACAATGCACTTGAAATGAAGCAGTGACCATGAGTATTTTGAAGACTTCACTACTCTTGATGTTAAGTTCCTCAGCAGTGGGATCAGTGGATATTCAGGTTTTAACTTGCATTGTAAAATTCCTTATGGGCTTTGTATTATAGCAGGAAATAATATTAGTATATCAGTGGATATTCTGGTTTTTAACTTGCATTTTAAAATGCCTCATGGGCTTTGTATTATAGTAGGAAATAATGTTACTATATTGTTGTTCCCTATGAAAGAAAAAAAAAGGAAAAAAAATAAATTACCAACTTTTTAAATTTTAAACTTGCAGTTTTCCCCTTGCTCACATGCTGGGAACTACCCTGGCAAAGAAGGTAAACCCTGAAGGTCCATCTATTGCCTACTCAACAGGCCTGCACAGAAAACTGACTTCTGAGGTTCCTGCCCTTGGAGGCTTGTAGCTTGTTTGATCACACCTACACACAGTTGTTTCTGAAGCGCATCAGCTCCTCACTATGTCAGTGGAAACAGAGGAGGGCAATTCCAGATGGAAATTCATCTTACTGATTTCCCTGAGGAAGTTGCCCAATTCTTTTGTTGTGTGTAGAGGCAGTTTATGGTAATTATGGTGTAATTATGTTCACCTAATTTTAGATCTCTGCAGGCACTTGTAGAGCTGGGTTCGTGTGGCATATACTAAAGCAGCTGCTTTAGGGTGAGTTGAATCCTGTCTAAAAATGTTCATTTCTCCCCATTTACTGTAAAGGAAGTCTGTGCAACTACCTCTTAAGTAAATGTCTGAGTTTTCTGTGTAGGGTAATAATTAGGCCATCAGCATTTTCTGTGATGAAGGATTTAGTCTAAATTCTTCTTATAAGGGCTGCTTCACTTGACCTAAACAATTAAGATCCACCAACTAAAAAAAAGACTGTTGATGAATGTTAACATAAAAAAAACCAGAAGGAAAATTTAATTGTCACAGTTAATTAGCCATACCACCGAAGAACACGAGTTCTGGATTCAGAAAGTGCTGAGCAAAAAGGTACAACAAGGACTGGAAGTCAAAACTACCATCACAGATAAATGCCCTAAAACTAAGCCTTACGCTGAATCTCTTACCCAGCAAGTATTTTTGCAAAATGCAGGTGATGAACAATTTAAAGTTGCTTGCAGGGCCCCTGGCACACCTTAGACTTGTGCTTGGCAAGCTGTTTTGGCTGGGCTGAACCTGGATGTGTTTGAATCACCTTCTGCAGAAGAAGGATTTGAATGCAGGTCTCCTAACACATTTCTGAGCACATTCCTTAACAGCAGAAAGGCAGAGAAGTACCACTGGGGAAACCATCACCACTCATCTCCTTCAGCAGTGCTTTGAAGGAGAGTACTCATTTCTCCCTGACTTCTGAAGGATGTGGCTCATGCTCCTACCTGCAAAGGTTGCACCAGGTGCCACTGTGCCTGGGTGGGGTTCCTGCATGTTGTAGAGCACAGGTTGGTGTTTGAGGTCGGGGTTTCCTATTCCTTACTTTGTGGAATTTCACATGCAGCGTATCTATTGCAACCCCCTTCTTTTTTGTGCAATCCAACTCTTCTCAGCATTGCCATCAGCCTTTCTCAGTACTGTGGATTCTGTCTAGGAAGAGGGAAAAATTCTGTGTGTTGCTTAGTTCCTTTAGTGTCCTTTCCAGCCCTGTTCCTGTGTGACCAGACATCTTGAACCACAAAGGACATACTTTCTGTCAGCTCAGGGAACCATTTCAATCTCAGAAGGTTATTAAAAGAAATGGAAATAGAGTATACCTATGTGCAAATGACTTTTTCACAGAGCAAAAGACAGCTCCAAATCTGTTCCTTCCTTATATTCTTTTCATTACTTAGTGTGCTCCCTGTGTGAGATCTGTTTCTTTTTTCAAGCATATAGTCTGCTCTCAGAGTAAATGATAGAGGACACTATATTCTATGCAATAGTGCTGATGCTATAGCTATAAATAAATAAATATATAAATCAATAAATCAATAAATAAACCCAGACGCTTCCAATGCACCAATGCACTTGACAAAAATAGCATAATTTTATTCTGTTCAGTCTAGAATGTGCTTGATACTAAGATCTTGCAATTACATAGAACTTTTCCTTTTGAACAATCTATATGTGGTCTGTAAAGAGACAATGAGTTATGTGCTACCTTCAAACAAGCAAAGAACAGTGAGAGAGTTGGAATCACCTGACCAAAACCAAACTCCTCCAGACACTGGAATTAATTCCTTACTTATTACTTCTTGCTGATTTTTGACCTTTGTTTAATCTTAATGAATGGATTAATAAAGTAGCACATCAGTTTTAAATGCTGCCACTGTGCTTTTCTAATTAGCCAGGTTGCCATGTGAATGAGGGTACTTTCATAAGCAAGCATTACCATTGAATTTTTTTAATGCTAAATTTTATCATAACAAAAATGTGCATGCTATTGTCACACAGGTGTTAAATTAAATATTTCCATTTATTGGTGGAATGAACCAAACAGTAAGGGAACCCAGGAAGAATCAAGGATAACACTAAAGATGAAGCTAAAAATTTCAGATACTTTAGTAATTGGATAAAGTAAATTTTAAGTTACTTTTTTTTTTTTAATTGACAAGCTTCTTTTTTTTAAGAATTTTCCTACTAAATTTTTTATGTATTTCCAAAAGGAATTGCAATCTGTCATACTTCAATGTATGAAGTATGCAATTACCAATTAATATGCAGCTATGAAATTTAGGCGCACATGGAATCAGGTAATATCTAATAGCTGTGCTGTCTTTATTTCACTTTCTTTTGAAACATCTAGATTAGTGACAGCCAGGAGTTCATTGGACTAAGTGAACTCCAAAAGCAGCCCCATTTTTTGATGTCTGGAAATAATTATTTTAATTTTTTAATTACATTTTTCTTATTAATAAGCTTTGATAATACATGCACCATAAGAAAAAAAATCGTTCTTTAGATTGCCGTGTTGAAGCTTCTATATATTTTTTATATAACCCGAATGAAACAAAAAAGGAAAATAAATGGATTCTGTCTAGAAGCATTTATAATTTGTGATCATTTACTGGTTTTCTCAGAAATCATTGTAATTATGGTGTTGTTTGTAACAGAACACGGAAAAATATCTCTTCATTATAAGCTGGCACTTATTTCAGGCTGCACAGACCCTTGTAAATGTAGTTTACAATGAACCACCCATGAATCATCATATTTTGCTAGAGAGTGTTATGAGGCTGTACAGGAAAAAAAACCCCAAACAATCTTTCTCAGGTGTTTTGGGACCTGTCAGGGTAAACATTTTGATATTTATAACACAGAGCATGTAACTTCCTGAGCCACACTGAAAGATACGATTGGCTGTCCAGTGGGTTAAAACTATGGTAATTTTTATTACCTTTTGGAAAAGTGCTTGGCAAGGACTCATTCTTCTGCACTGAACAAAAATGACTGTTTTTCACGCTAAGCATACTTCATTCGAATGGAAATTTAGAACATAAAAAGCTGATTACACTTAACTCTAAATAATGTGTGTATAGTTAAGACCTGAACATTTGCTGCGTGCAATTTTTTTTTTCCTCTCTAAAAGAGGCTCTAAAAGAGCAATGATAAAATGTTGGCCTGTGACTTGGATTAGAGGACACATGAGTCACCAACATGCCATGAGAATATCCAGTTGTCAAATCAAATTTATCATTTGTGTTAGCAGACTTGTTTAAGTAGAAATAATTATTTCACATTGGACTTCAGACAATTAGGTCAAAACTTTATTTAAAAATGGGGAAAAAATAAGCTGCCATTCTATTTTATTATAGCATTAGTGCCCACAGTGGTGTTTTGGTCTTACCTGAAGCTTCTGTCTTGGTGAGAGGTGTCACTGTTTTCTAAATGAATTTATGAGTAAAGAAGAAATTACTAGATTCTCAGGCAAACAAGTAGCTTAAGAATATGTATTATGTGCAAAATATAAATATTTTTATCATGAACCATTAGAGTTTATTTACTGACATAAATGCACAGACATCTCAGTTTGGGTGAACCTATTGCAAGCAGAATTATAATTCTACTGGTGTTTGAACATTTCTAAGCAAATATATTCTTTTTTCCACAGAAAGTATGCCTCTCCAAACTGTTTCTTGCAATTTATAAATAGCTTAGATATAATAGCTTCTAGATTTTGTAGTTCTTATGATTCCTGAAACAAAGGTTTACATAAAAACTAAAAAAAACCCACACCACAAAGCCTGAACACCCCACAAAAACAAAGACGTAAAACCAAAACCCGACAGCAAACAGAAAAGCAGTAAAATAGACTAAACACACCATTTTGCAATGGAACAACTACAACTGGTATGTGGAATAACTGTTACTTCAGCATTTAAATGTGGTTGTTCCCAGTATAGATCCCAGTATAGTTTCTAGGAAGACAGCGGAGACCTGTTCCTCTGGGTCAGACCTTTTCTTGCACAAATTTTCCTTTTCTGCATCGACTTTGTGCCCACATAGGGTGCCTGGGGCAGCCAGCACTCCGCAGCAAGAGCTGTGGACCTGGCAGTGGCTGGGAAGAAGGGCAGCAATGAGTTTGTCTTCGCAGCATCCAAACTGGTTCCAGTTTATTAGCCCTAATAAGGAGTCTTTAGCATTGTCTCTTATAGCCACCTTGGAAGCCTTTTGACTCAGGTACAGAGGTAAAACTGAAACCATCTCCTTAGGAGAGCTAAAGGACTGCTGTCCAGAACCATGAATAAACTGCTTAGCCAATACCAGCTTTTAGCTTCTCTGAGCAGCTGCTGAGATCTTAAGGAATTGCATAGCTCTACAAAAGACTGCAGTTTCAATGTGTTGTGAGGGGGAGTCTGTATTCAGTTCATTTGCCCTGAACAGTTATTCCAAAGCTGAGATATGAAGCTATCCCTTGTCTTTGTGTCTCTGTTTAACATATAATTATGGTTTCTTAATTGCATTTTAATACCATCTGATTTTTAATTCTATGTACGCCCTCTAGGTGCACTTTAATTCATGCACAAGATGAATGTTTATTTTTATTTTAACATTTTTGCACATAGGTAATTTTGTTTGCTTTTTAGTTACAAAATGTATTTTAAATTATTTAAAAATGCCTAGATAATTTTTCTTGTATGTTTCAGCATTGTAATTAAAACTGTCTAATTCTGAAGAAAAAATTACAGATTCTTATGCCTGCATGGCAGGTCATCTAGTGATAAAAAATCATGATTAAAAATCCCATCTTGACATTATCTCCTTCTGCACAATGTACTGCTACCAAAAAAATTCACAGAAAGTTTCTTAAATCTTAAAAAATTGTGAGAGCCAATCCTCACTTGATTTCTTGTGAAGATGTCTGGGAAAGGCCTCTTCTTGCAGGCTTCGTGCTGTACTGCCCAGTCATGTTACCAATTTGGGAATAGCCCACAGTACCCATACTGAGTTTTTCTTTTTGAAAGGTGCATTACCCATATTTGCCAGTTCCTGTTACCTACTTATGCATCACCTGTGCAATTTGATTGGCTTTAGTGGAATTATTTTTGATAAAGAGTGGACAGAGTGTCTGTTCTGGGTGCAAACTGTGAGAGTTCATGGCTCTTTGTGCTAGAATTCAAATGACACTTTTCCAGCTCTGCACAAACTTTAGAAAATACAATATTGTCAGCAGAATATCTCGGAGAGGAGTGAGGAATCCTATCAAGAGGTCCTTCCTTCCAGGAAAAGATCACTGGTAGAAATCTGGGCAAGCAGAAAACTTAATGACAGGGTGATGGTGAGGAATGTCTGTTGCCTTGTATTGGGAGGCAATTAATTGTGTAAATGGAGCCCTGGAATAAAATTAGCCTGTTGGTAATGTGTTGAGGACAAAGCAAGGAAGGAAAGTCACTCATAAACAGGTGATTGAAGTAGAAGGTTTTAAAGCTGCAACATGAGAAGTTACTGAAAAGTCTCAGTAGGCCTGTCTTCCTTTTGCAAGACCAAGCTTGATTAGATTTTTTTTTCATATTCACTGAAGCCTTTAAGTAGTTGCAGGTTGAGAACAGTAATGTTCACGTTTCAGGCCCCTGATCCCAAGAGGGGAATCTGAGGACAGAGTTGAGAAACCAAATTATGTAAGAAGGATGTGTAAGGACGAAGGAAGAACTTCTTGTGGTCATTATTTTAATCTCTAAAATGTGAGAGATGAAGGTGTGGATTAGGTACACCTGAGCACAGGGGTTTTATTCTCATCTAATTTCTAAATTTAGATGTAGTTTGGTCAGAATCCCGGAAGTCCTCTGCTCAGCCATAGCCACACTGGTCATTAAATAAATGTATGTGCCTGAGGAATTTTCAAACCATGAAGCCAGAAATCTCATTTGGGGTTTTTTTGTACTTAAAGTGCAACACACTGAGATATGTTACATTATTTTCTTGGATTGGGCTCAAAGCTCATCAGATGTAGTTACTAAGAGAACAAGGACCTGTACATGGTTTAACGTAGTCCTTTGTAGTGTGAGATACAGGGTGAGGTGTACACGTTCTCCTGGTAGCACCAGCTAGAAAAAGGGACAAGGAGAAGGGTTGAGTGATGCTGGCATGGATCAGTCAGAAGTGAAATAGCTCCATTCACAGGACTCTGTGTTCTGTGCATTAATGCATGGTCTCACATACGTCTGTCTGACTTGGAAATTCTTTGCAAGTAGTCACTCATTTTTTTGGCAATTTAAGGAAGTTATCAGTGTTTTGTGTCTGTGCTTAAAAATTAAGATATTTTTGTAAGGCGTTTGGTTTAAAATGCTTCCTGTGTTAAGTACTTGCTGAAAGAAAGGATTATAATGTAGTTAAAGCATTGGACAGGTCATGCTGTGGGGCCATAAATGTAGAGGATATAAATAAAAAGGCTAATGTAAAAGATATAGCTGTTGTGGGTGTTTGACTGTTCAGAAAGTAGACAGCAACAAATCAGGCACGGATTTTAGTAAATCTTCAACAGGTTTTCTATGTGCTGATATGTACAGTAATCTGAATAGGTCTTACTAGTGCAGCAGACCATGAACTGAAGGTGTTCCTAAACTTAAACTGGGTCATCTAACTCACCGTACTCCTGCCAGAAGCACACTGCAATAATCATAGAACCATAGAATGGTTTGAGTTGGAAGGGAACACAAATATCATCTCATTCCAATCCCCCTGCCATGGGTAGGGACACTTTTTACTAGACCAGGTTGCTCAAAGCCCCATCCAGCCTGGCCTTGAACACTCCCTGGGGATGGGGAGTTGACAGCTTCTCTGGGCAACCTGTTTCAGTGCCTCACCACCCTCACAGCAGAGAATTTCTTCCTTATCTCTAATCTACACCTGCCCTCTTCCTGGAGCCTTCTCTCCTCCAGGCTGAACAGCCCCAGCTCTCTGAGCCTGTTTTCATGGCAGAGGTGCTTCAGCCCTCAGATCATCTTTATGACCCTCCACTGGACTCGTTTCAGCAGGTCCGTGTCCTCCTTATGCTGGAGGCTCCTGAGCCACATGCAGCTCTGAAAATAGTTTTGCAATAACGGAACTATGTTTAAGTCATACATGGGTCACTACAGAAACATTTTTAAGAAATGTTATCAGCTAATGGTAGCAGTGCAGAACACCTTGAGTTCAAAGTAATTCTTTCTGCCAGAAACTTCTGTAGAAAAAAAAGCTGGGTTTAAGCTTTGAAGAAGAGGTTAGAAGTTAAAGAACTGGAGAGATTACTTACTAGAACTCATACATATTTTATTTCTTTTAATACCTCACTTTTCACCCCACCAAAACAGCTTCTAATGGATTCTCAAGTCTCTAGAGACGATTTTTAACATTATTTTTTGATAGAATAAAGTGCATCCATATGTCTGCTTTATTGAATGTTCCTAGTGCTCTCTGGAAAAGAGCACTTCTGTTGACAGCAATACTTTTTTGCCTTATGTTCTTTTTTCAATTAAACATTTTGGAAGACCAGTCCATACGGATTTAGCCTTAAATTCTGATTCTGGATGCACTGCTATATAATGTGCAGATTTGACATTTCAATAAATGCCTGAAAAGAATGAATGAAAAGATCCTAGTTTCTCTGTCACTTAATCACTGTTGTTTCCTTAGTCAGGTAAGGAATCAAAGTGATATTCTTCGTACAATACATGAAAAACTTTATAAGCTTATTCACTTCCCACGTGGTATTGTAAAACAAAGTTTTAAGTGAAGCTTGATGGATACTTTAGCAAATTTTTGTTGATAGTTTGGCTAGGAAGTTAACTGTCCCAGCATGAAATCTAATCAGGAATTATGCCAAAATGTTTGGAGTGGAGGGAAATCCATGGGAAAGAGTGGTGAGGCCGTTGGTGGAAAGTTTGCAAGTGGACTGCAGGCAGTCTTATGAGACACTGTGCTCTAAATGCTAGTTCATGTTTTCCTGCATCAGTCTAGGATAATTTTTTTCCCTTTTTCTCCTTTATGATTCTACTTCTCTTTTACCCTCTCTAAAGGCATGTCTACATCGTTAGTCACTGTATTAATTGCTGAGGGAGACCAAATGCCTAGTTCACACTGGATATCTGACTCTTAGATAGCTAAAGATGAATCGTATTTGTTCTATGGCATCATTTAATTTATCCCTAGTAAGTGAGGAATGGAAAATGAGTGGAGCTGTGAGAGTCATAAATCCTTCAGCTTCAGTGGTTTGGGTGCTTTCAACTTTAATTTTCCCTTTCCAATATCTGTAGCATTAATTCCCTGACAATTCACAACAGCATCAGGGAGGCCTTTAAGAAATTAAAATCTGAAAGCAAATGAAAGCAAGCAGTGTATGATGGTGAAAATGGATGAGGAGTAAGCAAGGAAGCCATATTTACTCTTTCCTTCTTGAGACTTTTAAATGCAACAGCTGGAAATGAAATTTGGTACTTACTCTCTTAGCCATACCTGCCCTGGAAACGAACAAACAAAAATTCCTTGTTGAGAAACAGGCTCAAAAAGTCCTAAAACATGTGTCTCTTATAAGCTTTTTCTAAGGGAATGACAGTTCATATTTCTTGGAGAAAGGACCTGTCAAAATGCCTGTCTTTAAAATGCGGAAAATTATTTGCAGCAAAGAGCATTTTGTGTTGTATCTAGTTTGGAATGTAGAAATTAACATACCAGTCACAAAGGATTGAACCTGTTTATGGAAGTCGGGGCAAAAATTGATGCATTTCTAAAGCACTGAAAATTCTGAAAATTCTGAAGGATGGAGGAAGGCATCTTGAGGCCTTGAGTGATGAAAACTTCTAACCACAGTGCTTACAAGCAAGACAAGCTTACACAGCTATACAAAAAAGGCTGGAGTATCACAAATTTTATATGTCCTTCTTTGCCATAAGAATCAGTTCAGAGAACTGATTAACTTTAGCTGGCCAAGTCAGCAGTGTTTCAGATGCAGGAAGACATCAGAGCACCTGTTCATCCTAGACGAGCTTGGTTATGGAAAAGTTCTTAGTTATGGAAGATGCATGAGTGATGTACCATACCCATCGTTATAGAAATGTGCCATAGTTTAGGGCATGATCTAGGAAAAGTAGAGAAAGCTTATTGTTACCGTAAGCTGAGAGAATTTGAGAGAAAACTTAAGAATTATCATGTTGGATAATCAATGATCTGCTCTGTGGACACTGACTGCTATACCTTCCATTTTTGAGAGACTTATATCTGCAGAAAAAAACAATGTGAACATGAAATTATACTTTATTTGAAGAATCATGTTAAGTAGAATGACTAATATAATCCCATCAAGCAAACTGATGTCCTGTCTTCTGTGGTGTGCCAAAAGGAGTTTGGAAATTTCAACGTGTATCTTGTGTTCATCAGAATAATTTTCTCATTGTTTTGTCTTGCTCATTGGCAATACATATTTTCCTCTGTAAGTGAAGCAGCTATTTAGCCATCAACAGAGTGCTTTGGGGAGAGGGAAGGGCAAGCAACCTAGCTGCGATAACATTTGCCTTAGCTAAAGGAGTGGTGTAAAGAACAACCCTAGAGTGCAAGAAGAATGTTAATGTCAGACAATTAAGCCTTCAGAAGCAGTGAAATGCCAGTTAATATGACATTATTAACTATTGAATAGTGTTAAATGTGCCTTGTGCACAGGTATCTCCTGATACTCCTTAATGGTATGATTGCTTACAGTTTATCACTTCATATTGTGTAACATCACATATTTTTCTTCTGCGGCATCAGATCTGTCTCTCTTAATAAACATGGGCAATAACAGAAGATTTGTTAATAATAAAAAGGAGATAATTTTCTATTAGCCTTCCCATATGTGTACAATTGAAAGTGAGTAACACCTGAAATATTTTTATTCTCATTTTAAATTTGTTCAAATATCTACTAGAGAAAAAAGAAAAACAAACAAACAAATGAGGGGTGGGAAATCTCAGTGATCAGCACACCTGAAAACACTTATTTTCTCATCAAATTGCAGTTTCTTATTTTCCTAAATTTCAAAGATTTAAGAAAACATTTTTTCAGTAATAACAATAAATGTGAATCTACCATAGCATCTTTGTGCTGTAAAATTCAGAGTTTGTTTTGCATCATAAGCCACTTCACCATTTAGGGATATCAGTACCTATAAACTTTAGGCAGGTAGGTGAAAATTATGAAAATGTATTAATAAATGCAAATTAGAATTTTTAGAGATATTTGTGCAGAAAAGTGCAAGTTCAGTTTTCATACAGGAAATAATGTTAAAGACTTTATTGTTATTTCTTGCAAGCATTTTTCTGTTTAACATACTCCAGCTTTTCTCCTGCAGTTTTATCTTGCAATGCCAAAGTTATTTAGGCCCAGATCTCAAACAAATATGTAGATGTCCACCTCCTGTTTTAGTGGCTGACTTTGAAATCATAGTAAATACCTTTGTCTTTTCAGGTAGCCCTTAGAGTATATTTCATACTGGTCACCTGTGCCATTGAATGGTATGATTGATGGTGTTAATAAAAGAGTTCCTATTCTTGTATTGTAATTTTCCTATTTCTCCTAAATAGTTGTGTTGAATCCTCTCTTTTTGTGTGTCCTGTGACAGCCTATTTCATTACCATGAAAAGCTTTCTTGCTCTGATGCTGAAATACTCTGAAATACACAGGGTTCTATAGGCACTGTGAAGAAATGAGAGGCTTTTCAGAAGAGCCAAGAGCTTATTTCAGTTTGTTCCTCTAAAGAGACATCAAATTTCCTTCAGTCTCAGTGGTGGTACAGTCATGCGTGCTCTGTGGCTCTTGGTGAGGCAGTGAGGGGTCTGTATCTAGCTCTGCTCTTGTCTTTATATGTGATGTAGACAAATTCGAAATCAGTTGCAGGGAAAAACATCCAAGAGATATAAAACCAGGGAAAATCATTCCCTCAGTTTGTTTAGCTCAACATTAACAGGAAAAAAAGAAAAAAAAAAAAACAGGAAAATGAGGAATGAGAAAGAAAGTAATTTAATTTTCAACATAAGCTTTTTTTCATGGAGCAGTTACGGGTATTTCATTTTTGAAGGGAAAGAGGAGTACTCTAGCCAGGGACTGGAAACAGAAGTCAGAGACATTCTGGTTATAATTAAGGCATACATTTTTAAGAGTAAAGCCAACAAAATCACCAAAGAAAGAGGGGAGGGTCTCCAGCTATTCTCGTCTTCAAGCCTGTAGACGTTTCTGGAAACAGCTGTAGCAACATGAATTAATAGGCTTTGTACAGGGGTCACTGTACTAGTTGAAATAGCGTATCCTGCAACATGTGGGAGGTCAGACTAAAGGATCTAAAAGTGTTTTCTGACCTTGAACATCAAGCATTAGTGTCTGTAATCTTAAAATATAACTGCATACCTTTGCTTATGCTTGGAGTGGTTTTTGACTTTCCAAATCTGCAGCCATCAAATGACAGATATGACATCTCTGTGTTATGCTTTTAAATTCCCCACATTTGTGATGCAGAAATTCAGAAAATGTAATTTGCCTTAAAACGTAAAAGAAGTAATCTTAAGACTGTCTCATGCTCAGTTCCATGTTTAGAGACATAAATATTGCTCAGTGACATTTTTCTAACCCAGTCATTGTTTCAGTAGCCTTTGGCAGCCTGGCTAGTTTGAATCTGAAACTCTGAATAAATTATTTATAATATCCAGCATTTTTCTTGTTTGTGGTGTAGTAGTTGGCTGCTGTCCCAAAATGGATCCTTTTTCCCTTTGTGGTATTCTATTTTCAGTACAGATTAATACAGGGAATAATAATAATAGTAATAGTAATAATGATGATGATGATGGAAGTAGCAATAATATTGAGTACTGAAAGTAGTTATAGTAATGAGTATCGTTTTGGGTACTTCTTAGGGCAGCAGATAACTGTTATGCTTGCAGAACAGAAGCGAAAACAGGACACGTAGCATAAGTTAGCATGAAAGGAAAGAATTTATAGCATGAGAAACATATTTGCAATGAGAAATTAGTTTTATACTTGAGTTCATCCTGCAAATCAGTATCACAAGATGCAGGCTGGGTTTGTTTTGGTTGAAGATAAACCAGAACAGGGCCAGCTCTGAGAGGCCCATCGTGAGTCCATGGGATTAGACTAGTTGATACTTTTTAGGAGATGCTATAGTGCTGGCAGCATCCTCAGAAGTTAGCTTTCCTCTTGGTTTTCCTTGATGTACGGCATTCCTTTGTTGTTGAAATATCTCCAGCCAAAAAAGTTGATATCTTCATACACTGACTATTCCCTTTCTGAATAAGGGCATCTGCCAGCTCTTCTTTGACAACTGGTGAATTAGTACATCTTTTATGTGTTCCTTAAGAACAAAACCCAGATCCCCTTTTCATGGTGTCTTTGGTCTTTTACTGATTAAAAGATGCCTCCACACTGTAGAACAGGACAGACTGCTCTACTCAATTTTCTTTGAAATGTCTCTCCTCCATTTGTTTAATTAAAGCACTAAAAATCAGATGCCTTTGTGGAATACCTCTGAATTCACCTCAGGAATAAGATCATAGCTTCAACTGAAGTCAGTTTCTAAACAGCCAGCCATGGATGCTCTGCTCCGAGCTTCAACCAACATCACACATTCATAACTTTTTGAAATGTTCTTTCTTTCTTTTTGCTGGGACAAACATGGTTTTCACTTCCCTCACTGTCTCAGTTAAAACAAGAGAGTTCCTCAGCTCTAGATGTTCCCCCTCAGGAGTTTGCTATTTTGATGTAGAAACTAGTTCTGAATCTGAGTTAAACTGACATGCTGACACCATTGCAACTTGTTATTTGTGCAAAAGAAATCTCATCATTAGCAGGGGGTCTAAATTATTTTTTGTTTGTAATGTTCTTTGACTGCAAGCAAAAATATTTTTTCCCCTCAGTATTATAGAGTCTGAAAGTCCTTAGGGTGGTTGGCTTGTGCTATACTGATACAGACATGTACAGATGTTTCCGTTTTTATGAGGTATTTCTTTAGATCTGACATCTCTTGCAAGAAAGAGGTATAAAGACATAGTTGCATTAGGTTCATGCAGATATATACAGACCCAATACTTGCTTGTTTGGGACACCAAGAGCCTTGGTCCTGTGGAGTTCCCTTCCTCTGAGAACTCAGCATGGCTGGCAGGGCCAGTAGGACCTGCTGTCTACTAGTATGGATCCCCAAGCTGCATTATTGTTTCAATTGTCCATGCAGTTTCTGAGAACTTCGCATAGAGTAAGTCCAATGCAATCGTTAAGTTCTGTCATGTAAACTAACTTACAGTTTTGGGGCATCACTTGGAAGCTCAAGGAGCCTTCAGAAGCAACCTCAACATTCAAATTGAACCCTTAGCACATTTTAATCTGAAAGGACTCCCGAAACAGCAAACCTCATTCTTTGTGTGCAGCAGATGATATGGTTTATTTATTGCATGAAATATTCATTGTAAAGTCACTGTTTCATCCTGTGCCATCATCCTTTGCCTGTCTTCCTAAAGCAAAAGAGACACTTGCAGAGTCTCTAAATGTAACCATCTGTTTTTTTCTGCTCTGACACCTTATACCCCAAAATCTGAATGCAGACCTACTCTGGCATTAGCATCATTTGAGTTTGTTAGTATAGGATGAGTAAACAATCTGACTTGCACGCTAGTGTTGTTTTGCATATGAGGCCCAAGTTCACCACTATTTGTCCCAGAGGCTTCACAGTAGTGTTTCAAAATGGTTAAAGGTGAAATAATTCAAGCCAAGTACTGAAGTTATTCTGTTTCCTTTCAGTCTTGAAGTGTGTAGAAGAGAATACATGAGATGAACTGAAATTTTCTTTACAATAGCTGCAAAAGCGTCCAAGAATCTGGCCTTGTATTGTTTTAATTTCCTTTTTTATTGCAGTCTTAGAGAAACAGGAAATTTTTACTAGTTTCCTGATTTAAAACCATAAATCTCTCCATTATCTCTGCGTGCTAGTTTAATACTGTCAAGCATGTTAAAAATAGAAAAAAGTAAATTGACTGCTGGCATTTCTTATATGGTGTAAAATTTACTTACAGTATATTGGGCCTGTAGCATTAAATGAAGGAAATGGCATTGCGAAAGTACAGATCTAATATTTTATGGGGTATGCATCAAAATCTCAACAGAGAAAGGCAGGTGGAAATCCAGGGACATCCTGCTTGATAATGTATTTGAGGCTCTTTTAATGGCTTTGTACCATGTGCAGACTGATATTGACCTTAATATGCACAGATAAAGCTGGAAATGTGTAACTATTAATGCACACCCCAGTAGCTTGCCAAATCCTTTATTGTCCCATGATTTTAGCCCACTAGTTTTCTCTTTTAATTAAGTAACAACTGTGAAAATGTAATAAATTCTGTGCAAAACTTCTAAGCATACTCCTGAATTACAGACTGTATTGATTTCAGTCCAGTAGGTCATAGCCATGGGGACAGTGTGCCTGAAGGGTAACAAAGTGAACCTACAGCTCTGTCATCTCATTTTTGTCCCCTGATGTGACACCTTTCCGCTTCTGGGGATGCAGAGTGAGCAATTTTAGTCCAGCTGTAATCCTGTGTTTTGTTCTGTGGCTCAGCAAGCTGGGGTATTAGAGAAATGCAGCAGCAGCCTCTTCCCCAGAGGTTGAGGGCATCGTGTTTCTGCAGGCAGAGTGCATGATCTTGCTGGAGTACCCACCATCTGCCTGCCTACAGCTCCTGGGAACAGGAGCGTTTTATTTCGCTGTTGAAACATATTATGTAAGCACACATATTTTTCACAATCTAATTTTGCACAATGCACAGTGTCTCTTTTGGTCATTTGCATTTTCCAGCAGTGCTAATTAAATCAGCACGAGGGGACTCAGCTAACCAACTGAGACTGTCCCAGAATATAACAGCCTCTTCATGCACCGAGCAGCTGGTTCAGTGCTCCAAGACCAAGTGCTGTCTTTCATGCTAAAGTACCATTCTACACAAAAGGTACCTTTGATGGCATAAAGACATTGCTCTATTGCCTATACATACAGGAATTTTGAAGTTTTTATTGAGTGGCATTACAAGGACTTCAATTTTTTTGTTTTAAAAAATCAGTCCCATTTTTGTAGGTTTTTAAGAGCGGGCTAATTTGAAGCTACGTTGTGTTTGCGTGCTGGGGATCTACTGTTTTTGTCTGACACAGAGACATGGGCTCATGCAGTCTGGCTGTGCCTAGAAGTGAAGAACGGTGTTGCACTGCTTAGAAAACTCTGTCAGCAGTAAGTACATGGCAATTGTTTGCTTTGTCATCTACAATTCTCTATGTTGTATTTCGTGCTTATTTATTTGCTTTCATTTCATCCTTCTAGCTTCTCTCTGAGACAAGTAGGAAGATTTTCCTTTCATATGTGTAAAAAAGAGTGACTGTAGGAATTGTATCCTCAGTGGGAGTGATTCTGAGGCAGAGTTAGTGAGTCTGCCCTGCCACATTGCAGCAGCCAAAACACCCAGACTCTGATGGTTCTTTTTTGCCTTGAAAACATGTTTATCAGAGACAGACCACCAAACAACATAATGAGACAGAGTGTGATCCAGAGCAATAGTTCTCGGATGTGAAATTTTCTGGTACCCCGAGCTGAGTGCTTTTATGACAAATATTGTTATATTTAATTAACACCTAAGTAGGGTGTTAATTCCCTTTCAGTGGAATTAACAGTATGGTCTTCTTGTACAGCTCTAAATATTACATCTACTGCTAGTCTAGCTATTTCTTGTTTGTTTTGTTTTTAAGACTAATAATGATCTGTTCCACTAGTAGAGCAGAATTCGTTCCAGGCGACCTCAGGCACTCCACAGTCTTCACTCTCTTCTGTCTTGACTGAAATGCAGGTTTCTTGGTGTGTAGCATGTATCACCACTTCAGTGTTACCCTACAAGGGCTAAACAGTGCATCCACTGGTCCAGTGGCTTCTCAACACCCCGAGGCCCTCACCTGCACTTGGCTTGGAGAGAGAAGTGCCGCTTGCTCAGTTTCCAGCATGATTCGTTTCGGTTTTGTGTGCCGGGAAATTTTCTGACTGTCCTGGTTAACCTGTGTGGTAACTGCAAGGTGGTACCACTGTGGGCTGCAAGCTGAGAGGAACATGCCAGACAAATGAAATAAAGAGGGCTGTGACACTTACTGGTGCTGAGTACTGTGTGGTTTGTAAAACTGGAGGATACCTGCTCAGCCTCAGGCTTATTTGCATGTTTTGTGTTGCCTTAATTTCCCATTGCTGAAAAATAGCTGTAAAGCATCTCCTCTTTTAATTTTTCTCAGCGTTTTACTCTTTTTTGACTAGATATGAATGCCATGACACTTGATTCTGGAAAACAGCATTTTCAGGGAAGGAAGCACATTTGGTAACATAAATGCAATTCAGTCTCAGACTTTATCAATAATTTTTTGAACTCTGAAAAATTCAGATTATCTATTGCAAAATTGAGTTTGCAATTGACTTCTTGAGTACGAAGTCTGCAAAATGCTGTTGCGCTATTTATCAGAAAGCAATGAAGTAATATATTATGGTGGTGATTTTTCATGGTACATTATGAGGTCAGACTGAGATGCTACAAAGACTTTAAAAAACTGGGCTGCCATGATTCAGATACCAACCTAAATCGTATTTTTAAGCTATTATTGGAACTCATACAATGGTAACCTCTGTGAGCTTGCTTCCCTCATAAATTGTGTATTACTGGGATTCTTTTACCCAGATTAATTTTTCTTTTTACAAAGTGTCAGCACATAATTCACAGCCTATTAATGTGGCAATATTATTTCCAGAAGTAAGGAAAATAAGTCTCTATCTCAAGCAATTAAAATTGTGCAGCTGTGATTTAAGTAAAATACCTTTCAAATAATTCAAGTCTGGTAAAATTATGTCACTATTCCAATTCAGGCTTTCATATTTTATTTAAATACATGTCAGACCTCAAAGTTCCATCACAGTTGTCTTTCACAAAGATAAAATGAAAAGAGTATTAGAGAAAAAGAATATTTGTGTCCCTAGCAGATGAACAGTTGTACTGATGTATTAATAGAAAAAGAGTATTAAACAGAACAGTAACTTTTCCATTAAAGGTGAGGAGCAATTTCTGTCTGCTTTTGCAAGGAGCTGCCTTTACCCATTGCAAAGCAAGGACAGGAGGATGTTTGTCCACTGGAAGAGAAATTTGAACATATAAACTCTGCTTTTTCTTGAATAGTAAAACTTGTAACAGAATCTTCTTGAAGACTGACATTTAGCTCCCAGCACTGGATTTTGGGGACAGGTGGCCCAGAAGGGGGCTCAGAGGGGACTGCAGGGGCTCTGGATGTGGACAGCAGAGGTGGCTTTTGGTACAAGTAAGATGTGTGCCTGCTTCCTGAGGAATGTTGTCTGAGCAGGCCCTTCTTCCAGGTGTTCTGGGCATCCACCAGCTGATCCCAAGAGAGGTTGCAGGGTTTCAGTGCTGGGTGACTCACCCTTAAAGCGCTGAGAATTACACTGATGCACTGAGGCATTATTTGCACCCAGCCAGAATGAAGGAGGCTCCCATTATCACCATTATTGTGTATCATAGATTAATGCTGCATTTTTCAGAGAAGTCAATTTGTCTCTTTTTTTCTAATGAACATGTCAGTAAGCAGCACATGGGTGTTTTTTTTGTTTTCCAAGTATACACATGAAAAAATATTTTGCTACAGTTTGATTAAAAATAAAACTCTTACATCTTTATTACTTTTTTTCCCGCCATTAGCTAAATTTGTCTGTTGGACATTTGTGACTAATGTAGATTTTCCCAGAATACAAAACTTCTTCCTGGAAATTTATCCAACTCAAATAACAATATAAATGTTTTTCTGGAGCTAAAAACAGCCTTAGTAGTCTGTTCAAATGTTTTTAGTATGTTACATTTAGTCTTTGGTTAAACTTATTCTGTGAGTTTTCATCTTTATGTGCCATCAGTTTTCAAAGAGGCTTTGTCTTTAGAAGAATACCAAAAGATGTATTATTTCCCTTTTCCAACTGACTTCTTGAAGTCACTTTCTAGAACTTTCCTTGGGAGCTGTATCTGAGAGCTCGGTTACATGACAAACATTGGCATTAGCAAGTTTCATACTGTGTTGTGACACCCTTTGACCAAATAAAAAGAGATTTCTGTGAGCGGGACCATCTGAATGCCAGGTAGTATTTGACTGCTAGTAACGACTTCTGTAAAGATGTACAAATTTCAAGAGAAAACTATCTGTGCAAATATTGCTGGCTTCTATATGACTGCACAGGATGAGTGTGGTTTTTGACATTCTCATTTTATAGATAAATGTATAATCTCTTACAATTTTATGTTTGTCAAAAACATCTGTAAAGATAATTATTTGCCTTGCAGCAAGTCTTGTAGGAACAATATCAGTCTTTGAAATATCTCAGTAGCACTCATTAACATTTGTGTGTAAGTTATCAATCAAATCATTGATAAACTGGAGGCATCTACAAACAGCTGGTTCATAATTAGCTTCAGTGAATTTACAAAACTAGAGTAAAAGGCGGTTCATTTCCGGACAGGCTTTGTAGAGAACAGCAGCATCACTTTATTTACGCACCTATTAACTGGAACACCCAATAAAAGATGGGTATTCTGAAAGCAAAGTGCCCCAAACTGTCCTCTCTGTTACAGGAATGACAGCTGGACTTTTTTTTACCAGCCAGTTAAATCGTGGCATTTCCCAGAAACTTCAATCTAGAGCTGTGCTGAGCAGTACCTTAACTGAAGAGAACAAACCAAAGTACCTCTAAATAGCAAAGGTACAAAATGGTTTTACACTTGTTTGTTTGTTTGTTTGTTTGTTTGTTTCTTTCTTTTCTTTCTTTCTTTCTCTTTGCCTCTTTTACTATTAATAAAATACATCATTTTTTGGCACCAATAGCTAACCTCATTTGGTTTTAATCTTGGTTTTGGCTATATTTTGAACCTTCAAGTTCTTTCCGGTTTATACACAGAGACTTAATTTTCTTTGCTCTTCTGGGTTTAAACCAGATCATAACAGTGGCCGTGAGGAGTGGAGCTCTGTATTGTAATAAGAGCCAAAGTTGAGTAATCTGAGGTAAAGTACAAAATGCAGATGTGTTTGGCTCAGCTGATTCTCCTGCTGATACAGCCTCTCTGTATCGTTACAAACCACCTTTTTGCTTCCAGCACAGTGCACACTTGTGTCTTCACATTTCAAACAGAGGCTTGAGGCTAGCCACAAAAACTGAGAAAATAAATCCAGGGCATGATAGGCTTTCACAGTGTTCCTAGAATCAGTCTTCCCCCGTGGTGCTGGTCTCATTTGTGGCTGCTCCAGGGTATCCTGTTTATCTCGTCCTCAGACTACCACAGAAGGCACAACAAAGGCAGGTATAGCACAGTGGTGAATTTAACCCAGGGTGTCCTTAGGCAGTGAGGACTCCTCTGTCCCCAGCAACAAAGTGGAAACTTTCTCCTCTGTGAAGATCAATGAGTGTGCGAACCTCAGCCTGTCTCTTGGTCTGAGCAGAGCAGATGGACTATCTCATCTGCAGAGATTAGGGAATTACATATTTGTAAAGAGACATACATCCAAATACAGATTCCCATGATGGAGAAAATCATTCATTGGCTAGAAGTCATTGCAGATTTTTTAATACAGTCTGTGTGTAGTGCCATCCTCATGCAATTTAACCTGTAAGTTCTACAATCCTGTATTTTAAAATTTTGAATTTAAAATGCTAGGAGGAAGAAATCAAAGGATAAAGCTAAGAATGCAAGTCTACGTGTTATAAATATGATACATGTGTGTGATATATAATAGAAAAGATCGATAAGCAAAAAGGTTAGTAATATAATCCATATCCAAAGAGAAAGACTACAAAATAGCAGGCTATGAAAGAGAAGGCCATTCCCCATCAATAAATTAGATCTTAAAATGTTTTTCATCGTATACAGCACATAGAAAAACACCAAGATCTAATTTTTTTCCAAAGCCTTTAGTCTTGAAATTTGTTTAGAGGTCCATTAAAGGATCATGGAATAGAATTTATTGGAGTAGCCCCAAATATGAGAGAAATTAATTTTCTCCTTGAGGAGTCTAATTTTCTTGCATACTTCCCTCTTGGTTCTCCATCACACTTTATCATGCCACACATTCCACAGTCATGCTCATAGATCATGGCTCACCCCTAATGGTTTGAGACTTTGCAGATAAGTCAGATGGCAGTCGTGGCTGAAGGTAGTGATGAAAGGCAGGCAGAAGTGCAAAAATGATGCACAGTTTAATCTAGGGATAGAAAGGCTTTAAAAATAAAATGTGTGATCTTCAGCCAATGACTGGGAGTGTAATACATGCTTCTTATAGTTTACTGAACTTTTGTTTTACTGTTATGGTGATTACATATTTTACATGGAAACCTGAAGGAACATCCCTTGTTGAATATGCCCATTATACCATGACTGTTGAAATGCCAACACTCATCTTTATACTACTCTGATAGATAGGTTTGTTGAGAATATTTTCTCTTAAATAATAGGCTTAGCTATAGGCTGTATTTTAATAATGAATCCTTATAAAATCCGACCAAGAGTTTTCGTATTGCTTGGAATTTTCATATTCTCTCTTAAAAGTGATTTTTCTGGTTAACTGTCACCAGCTAAAGAAACTATTAAAGTAAATCATCTTATACTGGCTCATAAGTTTTAAATGCCTGAGATTTTTATTAATCAAGTACTAAAATAAGACATTTCATTTGTTTAACAAGTACCATTTATACTACAAACAGAAGGAATTCATATGAGTAGTGGTAATCACAATTTTTTCTTTAATGAAGACTTTCTTAAGGATATTTTTTTGAAGTTTGTTACAATAAAATATCACTGAACTTGTGGGAGGGAAAAAGGAATTCTAGTGCTCTTCTTCTGAGAGGACCATCTGGGAAAAAAACCTGGGGATACAGCAGGAAATTTTGTTTTATGTTTTAAATCTTTTAGGGTGTGAGATAGAGGGAGTGTTTGGGAGCCATGGCTGACACGGGCTTTCTCACAGCTGTGTGGAGTCTGTCCCTCACTGCTGCTCAAACTTGCATTGCTGATTTTTGTGCATCAGCCTAAAGTTGTGTGGGTGTGGAGAACAGGACAGAAAGAGGGGAATTACAGGTCATCTCACATTAGGTTGTACATAACAGAATGAAAAATTATAGAGATGTTTAAAGATAAGTGGTCATGGTGTCACTAAAATTATTGAAATGACTGACAGGGGTTCCAAAGGGTAATTTCAGGTATTCTGGATTCTTACTGGACCATTTAAAAAGACATTAAGAAATGAGCAATTAGACCATGTACACAGCTTTTTACCTGTGATGACTATGATTTTCTTGATATATCCCCGAGAGAGTCACAAAAAAGATATTCTTGCACTCTCTTTCCTGGGTAAAAGACTTTTTTATCTCATTGGTAGAGAAAAGAACTAATAAATCAGATATTCCTGATACAGCTGATTTGAAGTCATCATTTAGGCTACTTATAGAAAGGTCAATTAGATTATCTGTGAATGATGAACGATCAATTAATCTAGCAGGCATCAAATTGCAGGTATTCTACTGAAGAGATGCAGAAGAGACTTGAGCTGTTGCCAGATATCCATGGACCCACCCCATGGTGTGGATAGAAAGTTCCAAACACCACCTGAATGAATACTTTGGATAACACTCTCCAGTAGAATAGTCCTGCTGAAGCTGGTGAAAGCCGGGTCATTCGAGGCATTTGATTTTGCCAAATACATGGCTTATGTTTACAGTCAGAAGTGGAAGCTTGTTGAAAACAAAGGGAGAGCCAACCTGGTTCAAGCAGGGCAGTAGAAGAGAGGGGGTAGTTTATACTGAAAGTTTATGAGCTTGTCTGCTTTCACAGAGTAATGATACTAAGATATTTCCTTTAGTTTCCCCTGATGCAGATCATGTACAGATGCAAATATAGATCTAAAAGTCTTGCTTGCTCATAGACATGTCTAACCAGGAATATTTATAGAAGCCAGGGAAACTGAAATCTTTTAAATGTTAGTCCCAGAGAATAAAATATCTAAGGCAAATTATTGTCAGATGAGATGCAATTGATTTTACTGTTAAAAAAACCCAAATAATTTACCACGCCACATTTTGGGAAGTCAATTCAATAAAAGATTATTATACAAGATGAGCAAATACTAATGGGTGAATACTCAGAAGTATTTGTTGAAAATTTACACCAATAAAAATGTGTAAAGGGTAAAACAAATTATTTAGAGCTGCCATTGCAGGAACAACAAGAGGGATGTTTGTGTTTACAAGTAGTTCTCCATGGAAAATATAATGCAAGTGTAGACTCCAGCTGGAGCATTGGTGAGTTACCAAACAGGAAGTTACAAAATAACAGTTACAATATTTAGGACTAGAGAAAATTACAAAGCTTTATCCCTGCCATTTTCTTCAAAATGTCAATTATCTTCAGGTTTGAATCTTCTCATGAGCTACAAAGTACTCAGTACTCTGTTGTCTGTGTGTTCTTTATTGTACTTCTTTTTTGATTGGACTTTGCTAGTAGATTTTATAAAGACAAGCAAACATGAGAGAAATGCACTAGAACACTGTAAAAATATATACTTTGCTCATTAAATTCATAGATATAACATGCAAACAGAGCAGTTTTTAGTTCATCCAAGTGTGTCTTATTTTAAAATATCTGGAATCAACTTCAGTCATGGTTGTGAGTTTGCCATCATGATTGGTAGCTGTACCTAAGCCACACATACATTATGCAAGAGATCATTACTGGAAGTATTTAATTCACATCCTATGTTTCTCAGCTAGCAAAGCAAAGGGATTCATTGGAGTGAAATGAAACTGAAACAGAGCACAGGCCTCAAGCCAGCAAAAAAAAAACCCAAACAACAAAACCATAAAAGCACTGCATGGCTGCAAGCCAGTGAATGCTCCATCACACAGTTGTCAGCCTCCTCCTGTGGCAGTGGCCAAAGAACCCTTTAAATTATGATCTCTGGGTTGGGTTCCTAAAGCTTGAGCTGTATGATACCTCTGACACACAACAGTGCTTCCTGCTGCTGTCACATGCAGTGAGCAGGATGTGGCCGGGGGGAGCTCCTTCCCTCTGAGTGCCGGGGGATTTGTGGAATCGTGCGATGGGCACCGGTGGTCCCTGAGCATCATCCTGAACTCCTCCACTGTGAGCGGCCTGGGAATAAGGGAAAAGAAGGGGGTTAGGTTCATGTCAGGAATTTTTCAACATCTCAGAAGTTTTCAGTGTTCTACAAAACGAGAAAATAAAGGGAAGTTGAATTACACAGAAACCAAGTCAGTCGCTTGTCTAGCTGGGCTGGATAGGACCATTAAAAAGCAGTTACTGGCTGTAAAATGCTTTCTCCCTGGTTTTTTTTCTATGAACTGTCAATGTCACAGTTCTTCTTTCCCTCCAAAGTAAACCAAATTATAACACTTTCTGTCTCTTATTTTCAGCCTTTTGGAGGACATAGTCCTATTATTATTACTTGTGTTATTCTTGATTTATATAGTCTGTAACACAAACTGTAATTCACTGCTGCTGAATCAAGGCTGGTTTACGTATTTGCAATTCACTATAGTTTTCTTGCAAAATGTCTTATGGACCCATAACTGCACTCGCAAGATGTTGTTCTGATTGTGCTTCAAAAGGATCAGGCTGCTCCAAAGCTCGGGTACTATAAATACCACAAAAGCATGTCTGGAGTCAATATGCTTTTAAAGAACATCAGGTAAAACTACAGAACTTTTTTAGGGGAGAAAAGCAGAAGAATGACAACTGAACGGATGAACTGAAAATACTGCATCTGTTTTTCAGGGCTCTAGAACTATTTTATTTTTTTACAATTTCCAGGACGAAAAATTCATTGTTATACCAGATTAAAAAAGAAATTTATAGCTTATGCCCAAAGAATTGAACAACATCAATTAGTTCAGAAAACAGAACGACTTTTGAAGAAGAAATTTTTTAATTGTACATATGTTGTCTGTATTTAATATGACTGCTCTTTAAAATTGACTAATCTCTACAGTATATACTCAGATATTAAGAAAAAAATTATATGGTTTCCATTGTGTTTGGAAGCTGCAAAGTTTTATTCCCTCTGCACCATGGTTTTATTTCTGTTTATTTCTATTAGAAACTTGCTTTTGAATTGCATGTAACAAATACAAGGCTGTAGGCATCTCCTCCTGTAAATACACATTTTTATATCCAGTTTGGAATCTGCAATTTGCCAAAAATATCAGGTGACTCTTTTTATGAAGTGCGTAGGAGGTTTTAGTGCGTTCATTACACACGGTGAACTAAATGAACTAAATGGCTGTGTTTGAAGCAGCAGGCTGTAAATAAAAAATGCACTTTGAGGGTCAGAAATCTGTGTAGGTTCCTAAACTTACTTATGTTATAAGTTGAATGATTCGGGTTTGTGTCAGTGGGCAGGCTACAGCTGTTGTTCTCTAGCTGGCATTTTCTCAGGCTGCCAAAAAGCATCTGCATCACTGGGCACGTTCTGTATGTTAGAGAAGAGCAAGAGCTGAAGGACCTTTACTCTCTGCAGCTGATCAGAGGACAGCAGACTCAGAGAATTCTCTGCAGCCTCCTTGGGAATCTCACAAGAAATTAGAAGTAAGGATAGTCTAGTCTGCAAACCGAACCTATTGCAAGAAACAGAGTTAGTGGTACAAAGTAGTAGACAAAGTAGAACTTGGTGATCCTGGAAGAACAGAGATCCATATGGAAGTTCTCAGCCGCAGGAAACCGGGCATACAGGTATTTTTTTGTGTCTGTTACGGGCTGGGGTGCTATATTCCCCCTTCTTTTGATTATGAAAGTTTGCTATTTTTTTGCATTTAGCTAAAGAAGAGAGAAATTATTTATAAGCTTTTTATAAGCCTGGAACAAAAGGTTTGGAAGTTACTGACAAAGAGCAGCAATAATAAGATTATGGACCTGTAATAGGCAGATAAATAGGAATAGCTGTAAGGAGAAATATATTTCAGTTTATAACCGTTTGTGCTCTGCAGTGACTTTCAAATAATTAGATAGGAATGTTATGTGTTCCTATTTACAGGAAAATCTTTATGTAGTCTTAAGTCAATAAGACTTTTGGCAGAAGGTTCAATAGCAAATGCCATTTGAAAAAATGTCTTAAGGTTGAATGTGTGAAGCAACAAGTTAGAGATCTATCTACTTTGCAATTTTGCATCTTGGGAATATATGTCAGAACTCAATAGTAATGATTTTTTATATTTTTCCTATGTCAGAATTTCAGAGAGGGAAGAAATTGAGTTATTTATAGACTTCTCCATAATTATAAATGTGATCCATATTCAAGGTTAAAAGAAATGAGGAGGAACTATATTGGGAAATGCTTATTAATCATGTTGGATCAGATTTATAGATATAGATTTCAGAGTGGAATATGATACACCAGTCAGTGGCTAAACAGTAGTTTAAATTGTTTTGTCCTAAAGTTATAGTAAAAGTGGCAAGTACAAGGTTTTTTACTCAATGTTTTCCACATTTGCACTGCTTTGCTGAGATGTTGTAATGACCTTTCTTGGTGGTGGAAATAAAATATGAACCCTTGCTTGTGATAGTGTCTCTTTCAATTGTGAGTTCTATCAGAAATAAATAAAACAAAACATTATATAACGTTTATATGATCACTAAGAACAGCCACATTTCATAATGGTTACACATGTACTAAAAGCGCTGAACACTGCAGGGAGATTCTGAACCAAGATTTTTGGTTTAATATGAAGTGGGAAATTTGTACAAGGTCATAGGAAACATAATACCTAATAATTTATTATTTAGATACATATGTAGGTAGTTGTATAATAACAATATATTCAAGTTTTGTGCATAAAAAATATTGACAGCTCTGTCTATAATCCTGTATGTATTTTCTGAACTGTACAGATTTAAACAGTTGTTTTTCATTAACTGTTTTTAATCTTTACTATTATCAATAGTAAAACATACTGTACCAACCACATGCTTTAGCCAAAAAGCTCTTTGTGCTTTTGTCCTCCGTTGTGACAGAAACATGAAGAAAAATGAGTCACGAAGACTTCACAAGTGATTCATTGCTTCCATCAAAGCAATATAATTTTAAATTGTACTTTCATTTGTCTTTTCCGTGACAGGAGGCATTGTTGATAAGGACCTTCGTCACTACCTCAATCTACGGTTCCAGAAAGGTTCGGTGGACCATGAGCTCCAGCAGATCATAAGAGACAATCTCTACCTCCGCACAGTGCCATGTAAGTAGGGTGGAGATGGACAAACCTGGCTTTTTAGTGGCAAGAGACTATCTGAGTGAGTGCTGCTGAGGCCCTTTGCAATGTATGAAGAGGTAGTCAGTGGATAAAGCAGCCTTTCTGTAAATAGATTTGTGGCTTGGTTCAAGTCTTCCACGTTACTGCTGAGAAATTCAACTATGTTTGAATTCACTGATATTTTCGTAGTGTTTTCAAAGTTGTAATTTTATAAAGTCTGGCTCTAGAATGATAATAATCTTATTTCTTCTGTAGTTTTAGAAAGCACAAATTTAAAGAGAAAAAAACCCAGTTTTCTGGGCTGGTTCAGTGGATGTCCAACAGAGAGAGTTTGATCTGCCTTGTGTTTCACATATCCATTATGTAATAATACCATTGGATTTAGAATGCAATAGGGCAACAGAAGAATGTATAGAATAGATTTTGTTTGAATGCAACAGGCATGGCAATGAAAGTTTGTACTGTCTTGCATATGTGTTTGTTGCCACATAAGTCAATATTCAAAATATTTGGAAACCTCTAAAATAATTTTTGTTGTGTTGAGAATATCCACCTATTTCTACAGTAGGCATGAAATTAAGGAGAGCCACGGAAGCCATGTCCGACTGTCAGGGCCATGCCTTTCAGAACAGATCTACTTGGCTGACAGACAATATATCATTTAAAATGGACTGAAGTTCCATTATTCTTCCCTCATGAAATAATTGCTTAGCAGACATAAAATGGGTCTTCTGGTTTTGGCAAAAAAGGGTGCACTTTTGAACTTACAGGCTTGACACCGGAATGATAGGCAGAGGAAGGTATACTGAGTAAGTGGCTGTGCTATTTGTATGGTAATGAGTGGATGCTGTTTGAAAGCTGAGTTGTTATGAATTTTACTGTATGTTTTTTATTTCACAGCATTAAAGAATGACGCTTTGAAAAGCTGCACCTGAAAAAAGTTGTTCAAGGAGTTCCCCCCCCTTTTTTTTTTGGAAGCTGAAGATAAATAAATTCTTAATTTCAGGAGTTACGTTTGCAACTTATCAGAAGGGAAGGTGGAGAAAAACATTTAAAAATTGTTACCTGTATGCAGAAAACAAAAAATGTTACATTTATGTGAGATTTATGATGAATTAGTTTTGTCTGAAAATGTTGAGAAACATCATAGCTGAAGTGGAAATGCAAATACAGAAAAGTACAGAAAAGTTTTGAGCCTAAATCCCTCTTCCAAGGATGTCTGGGAGCATCATTAGCATAAGAGTATACTTATTATAACCCCAGTCCATGCTCATTAGTGCCACAGGTCCAGGTTAAAGAAGAAGGAAAATACAACGATATTACAACTACTGCACGCATGTAATAGATACTGTCTGTCAGCAATATGGGCACAATGAGTAGCTTTTGAGGTTGTTTCGTTTTTAATCAAAGCAATAATAAAGTGTTCTCATGTGTCAGGTAAAATACAGTAGTCACAGAAGCAAATTTGTCATTCAAAAGGTAACATTGCAACCACAAAGACTACAGTTTGGAATCTATAAATAATACTACCTTTTCTTTCTGTTGTGGCTTCTCCATCTTCTGTGTCACTTTAGGTGGCTAAATTCTTAGGTCATTATTGTATTCATAGTGAGTGTATTTAACGAAGTAAAAACTACATTTTGAAATATAGTATAGTGTTACAGATGGCAGCTACTGAATTGCCAGGTAAGCTGGCATGTTCTTGGAGAGTGGGGGACTCTTTTCAGTAGTAGTGGTAGGAAAAAAACCAAATAAAACTCCATAGTGCCCAATTGGCATATTTTCTTCAAAATGTTCTTGAAAATTGTATGAAAGTAATCCTTCTGAAATGTGGGTATTTAAAAAAAGAGGAATTATCAAATGCAGACAGGATGATATGTGGTTAGCTAAAGGATTTTCCATAACCAGTCAAATAAAAAGGATAACATCATATAGATGGCAACCCAGATTTCCCCTCAATCATAATTGTGGTGAATCTTTTTTTAGTGCAATTTTACTCTGTCTGTAGAATTCATGCCTAAGAGGCAAACTGTTCTCAACTGTTTTCTTATTTTCATATAACTTAACTAATTTTTGAATCACAAACTTACCTTTCAAGGGCATTGGTATTCAAAATTTTCTGCTCTGGGCAGTATTTTGTTTTTAAGCTCTGTGCATAGTCTAAGAGTCCTGGTTAGCTGTCCTAACACTGTACTTTACAGTCCTTAGTATACAGTGGTAATGTTTAATTGACTGTACCACTGCCCACAAGTTCACTTAATGAGTGCACCTAACCATGAACTTATTACAAATCTTGCAACAGGTGCCAACACAGCAAAAGCAGCACTCAGTTTGGTCAAATTCTTGTGCAGAAAAATAGAAAGGGAAAGCCAACTGCAGGCAGCATAGCCTTAATTTCCAATGACAAGGTTGTAACACAAAGAGGAAAAAAATTGAAAAATAGGTGGCAATATTTTCCTTTTAAAAATGCGTCTACAATCTTTGCTCTGTTACAGAGGCATAATTGCCAGTAAAACCATTATAGAGAGTCCTTGACCTTGAGTTTTTCTGTTCTTTGCCTTCTGTTCACACTGGCAGCACTGGCCCCAGCAGTGCAGTGGGCAGGACCATGGGTTTCTCAGCCATCTAGGTCAGACTAAGTCATCTTTCACTTGCACTGAATGAGTGAGTATCCTCTGTGAAACCAGGAAGCAGAGAACTAATCCATACCTGTTTTAAATCAGGATAAGACAACTCAAGTTAGACAACTGAACTAAACTAGATATGGTTAGGCCTTGAACTCAACCCTGGCAGTGTTTAAAGCCAGGCTGGATATGGCCTTAAACAACCAGCTTTAGTGGGAGGTGTCCCAGCCCATGGTGGGGGGTCTTGGGACCAGAAGATCTTTAAGGACCCTTCCAATCTCTTAACATTCTAAGACTCTGTGATTCTAGATAAGAATTTGAATTGTCTATTATACAAATGTACATCCCTGTGTACACCAAAGAATAGATGGGCCAGAATCACATGACATGAGGATAATGGGTCAACTCTTCCCTCAGAAATTGTAGCCCCTGGGAATGAGATGAATTGGTTGGGTTTGTGATCCTCACATTTCTCTATTTTTGCTAATGCAGTGCCCCTTCCTACGAAATTAGAAATGGCCA
Organism: Lycocorax pyrrhopterus obiensis; assembly: GCA_014706295.1. Lineage (NCBI taxonomy): Eukaryota > Metazoa > Chordata > Aves > Passeriformes > Paradisaeidae > Lycocorax > Lycocorax pyrrhopterus. The sequence goes on from JACSVZ010000015.1 coordinate 11,403,410, forward strand.
TGTAACCCTGAGATTCAAACGTTGCCTTCCATAAATGTCGCAGTTCTCGGTGCCATAAGAAATTGATTTTCCCTGCATTGCCAACGGGAATGATATGCATATATCCCAGGGCAGGATGTACCATTGTATTTGCAGCAGTCAAGATGCAGCTGTTAACAAGGCAGTGTTGGAGGAAGGAAAAGTTCCTCATTTTCCAGATTCAGAAGACCTAGCTGAAGTTTGTGTCATGCATTTTCTTCCCCTTTTTCTGTTGCATAGGATTTTAGCACTTTTCATATCCTAAACTTACTCCTGAGGGTATTTAGGATCACTAACCGTTGTGGTTGTCCTACAACACAGAAAAGTAGGTATGGTAAAAGGGGTGGCTGTCAGCACTGTCTGACACTATCCATCCAAATCTATGGATCTGGAGAAAGGCCACGAAACACATGTAGGTCTCTCAATGCTGTGGGCAGACAACACCTTAATCATGCTGCATCTTGTGCTTGGTAGTGCTCCCAGCAAACTACAGTTGCCATGTGGGCAAGCAGCTTTCCAGTCTTCACTATGTGAGAAGAGGTAGCTCTAACTTTGTGTCATCGCAGGAATAAACTGAGGAGAGTACGTCACAGGAAAGCAGTTTTGATAGTGACAGTCATGGTCAGACCTGTCTCCTTTGATATGTCCTTCCAAGCAACTGCAATTCCATTTCTTTAAGAGCTGGAAAAGTAGTGTAGCTGTGGTTGAAAATAGAATCTGCGTATGCTTCCTTTCCAGACAGGGAATGTGAAATGATAGTGGAAAACACTGTGATTAAACAGCACTGTAAAAAGTCAAGGACAAGCTGATTCATAAAAGTAAAAAGTCATCCATTAATTTGAAGACATGCTCATCCTCTGGAATATAACCTCAGGTTGACAGTAGCTCAGATGAGTTGGTCTGTCCTGCTGCACCAAAGGAGGATGCAGCCCATAAATGCATTCTTCACAGGGAAAATGGGGAAAAAATAGCTTTAAAAATATTATGGGGATGAGGAAGCTTCCTTCCTAGTCTTTGAGTTTAGGAAAAAAGGAATGACGTAAGAATAGAGAGGACTGGGTATGTGGATCAGCCTTACAGCACTGGGTATTGCAGTATTACCATTAGCACAGAAGCTGGAGGAAGGATGTTTTATTTAAGACATTTGTTAGCAGCACAGGAAAAAAAGTTAAGTTTGTAACTGAGCCATATACTACATGTGAGTGACCAAGGGCAAGAAATGGAATCGTTATGAGCAGCAGCTTCCCACATACCAAATCATGATAACAAATCCTCTTTTTTCTCAGTGTGCCTGTTGATGCTACAGGTGCTCAGAGTTAGGGGAATAGAGTTAACACTGCCCTGCAAATATGACACGTATGAACACTTAATAAGTCACTTAAGTCACTTCTGCTGTGACTTATTTTTTTTCCATCTTCTGTGAATAGACTCATGTCATTTAGATTTAGGTCATCTTGAGTCAATTTAAATAAGAGCTTCATTTTCAAATATAGTTTTGTTCTATTGTATTTTAGTACAGTCTGCTCTATATATAAATTTAACCTACATGCCGCAATATTGTCTGTGTACTGTTGAAATGTTACATCTTACAGCATGCTTGTGTTTATTGTCTAGTCCTCTTCCCCGAAGAAAAAGTACATGCAGTGATTTTTTTTATTTTTTTTTCCTGGTGTTGGTTTTATTTATCGTATACAGTAAAAGTAGAGCCATTAGCTTATATTTCTGTGATACTAAAGTCAGTAAAATATATTTATACTTGAAGCTGCAGGGGAATTCACACTCTCAGACCTGAAGAAATCTCCATCTGCAAAACAGTGTGAAACAAATGAGGTCTTTCCCTCTGTCAGAGAAGTGTTATATATTGGGAAATTCAATAAATTGGGAAATTACTCATTCATAATCTAGTTCACAGGTACCAATAACAAGTAAAAAACTTCTGGGGGTGTGTAAGACTTTTGTCTCCTGATGATAGGTGTTATCATTGTTTGTATTTCTTCTAATACCTTTTATTTTGGTCACAATAATTAGTAATTACTGAAAGAAATCCCCATTACATGCTTAGGTTTTCCTACGAGGTTTCTAATTTCCAAGCTGAGGAAAGAGTTGCAGAATTCAATTGGGCCATAGCTCTGTATTGGTTGAGGGTAGCCCAAGCTCAGAAGCTCTCTGTGCATAGTTCTGCTGCTCTGAGTAAGGGTGTGTGGTATACCTGACTAATCCGTATTTGGACAAATATGAAGGCTTTCAACATTTTTTTTTGAAAAATAAAAAAAGTTATAAAATTTTTTGTTTTTCTAAAAATTATATAGCCAAGAAAATTCAAAGGGAAATGTGTGAAACAGATTTGACAATGGTTTAATATATTTTTCTTACAAGTTTGTTCAGTGTCAAAAGTATCTTACAAGAGGTATTGTCAGTTAAAGAGCTGCCAGTTTGACATCATATAGAGCTATTGTTAGGATAAAACAACCTGTGCTTAGCACACCATATTGCCAAGAAATGTCTGCATCATTGGAAATAACAGTACCTAACTTTAATGACTACTTTATTCTTCCAGTGTTAGCTATTGCTTAGACTTTGCTGGTTCAGAATAGAGCAATGCAGAGCTTTGAAAAAATGTTCTTGTTGTTGTATATCTAATGGAGCACACCTCCAAAGTGTACTTAAATCAAAATCCTTGGCATCTCAAGCAAAATCAGGTAATTACATGAGATGAGGCCCCCACTGTGCTGGATGCAGCACAGCCACGTCTACCAGAGGATGAGAAAGAGGTCACTGCTTCCAAAAACTGACAGCCTAAATAGAAGAGGCAAAGAACAGCTGACAAAAAAACCTAGAGTACCAACAATGCCTAAGTTGTCCTGCATGAGGTAGAGTGGTGGTTAAACTGTGGACCTTGCTTTCTTTTCCATTGCTACATTCAGTATTCCTAATCACCTGCTGGAAATGCATGCAGGACAATGACCTTTTTTTCTGAGTACACTGGGAGTGCCTGGTCCAAAGAGTTTGCCTTCTGTGTCTTTGTAGTGACTTTTCCAGGTTATTTTATGGGACTTTTTGTCTGTTTCAGAGCAGGATGGTAAAGGTTGTGGTCAGCCCTGTGTTTCCTCTCCATTAGTTTGTACAGAGCATTGCCTGTGCTCAGAGCATCTTCAGGCTGCAGGCACTTCATTGCCTTCAGCAGGAAGTGGATAAAAATAAAACCAGGGAAAAAACAATTTTTAACATTTATTTATCAAAGTGAACTGCAATTTTAGGTCTAGAGTAAACAGATGTCCAAACTATATCTACAAATTGCAACACTGATGGAAAACACTGTACTGTGTGTTAGTCATGAGATAGAAAATGTACATAATTTCTGTCTTTTTTTCTCAGAAATTTCTCAGTTCTACATATTGGGGACATCAACTCTTGGCTATTCAGTGACTAAATACTCACCTTATAATAACCAAGGTATCCAAGGAAAATAAATACTGTTCAAGATGAAGGAGAGAAGGAATGTGTCTGATGTGGTGTAACTGTAGCAGGAAGTGAGAAGTGTTGTAACTAAATGAAGAGCAGTAATTGTGTACTGCTTCAGATACTGCAATTTGAATGTTCCATAAAGGTTGTATGAAAATATTAGGATGCTTGCATTGGCCGTAGTTCAGTGAAACAGTTCTGTTTCTCACAGATCTTTGCACCCAAATCACATCTGTAAGACACTGAGGCTGCTAATTCTGTCCCCTATTCCCATTCTTTCCACTCCTTCATTCCCTCCTTTCTGCTCCTTTAAATACCATGCTTTTCTCCCATTTTAAAAACAAAATCATCCAAAATCAGTAAATCTTTTTTATAATTTGGTGCTGATATAAATTATTTTTCTAAGAGGTAGTCTGAGGCCCTGCCAACTGGAAAATTGATACAATACCACTAAAGTCACTAAAAGTTTTAGCAGTAAAAAAAAGATAAGAAAATGTTCTGGAATTGCAAACCCAATCTTTCTAAAGCAGTTTTCCTGCAAAAGTATGTCACATATCTTCCTTAACTGATGTTAGCTGGCATGTGATTTAGAGACTAATGTCAAGCAGCTTGGGTTGCTCATCATAACTGTGTGAAATTATTTATATGTGATAGAGCACATGCATAATTCCAGATGAGAGTTTAGTTACAATATTTGTGCTGATTGTCCCCAGAAATCGATACATTTTTATTTAAACTTCGAGGAGACTCTCTGGTGTTGCAAAATGAGTTCTCTAACTCACATAATACCAAAAAGGATAAAGGATAGTGGCAGTTTTAAATGAATTTTGATGATAGCACTGATTTTATTGATTACTTGAAAAGTAGCAGCAAACTAGAAGGGCAATAGCATGAATCTTACGAAGTACCTTGTCTCAGCAGAACAAGAATAGCAAACAAGAGGCCACAAACAACTTACTTCACAAGTACAAGTCGTAGTTCTTGAGTAGCCTAAAGCAGCTTGAAGTTTGTGTAGAGGCTGTATCTCCCTATGACAGTATGCTTTTCAAGCCTGAAGGTCTTAGAGTATTGACCTTTCTCCTTAAATAACCAAAGTATCTTAGAAATCTTGGAAGTACAAATATGATGAACAAAACTTGCAGCACTGTTGAATGTAAGTGTTCCTATGATTTCTAAAGCGTTTTTGATTTCCTACATGAACTTTCCAAATTGCCTTTTGGTGTTAAAAGATTTTTAAATATATCGTTTAGATAAATTTAGCCTCCATCTGCAGTCAAATAGGTCAAAAAATTGATTTTTTTTCTTAAGGTAAGCTAAGATACTTTAAATGTCTGTGTTTTCTCTCAGTCTGGAGAAGACAAACTGTCAGAGTCAGTGGATAATCTTTACTTGGTGATTTTTATGTGAAGAGCAACTGAACAGTGAAAAATGGAACAACAGCTGTCCTTAGAAATTCAGAACAGTATCAACAACAAAAAAAAAGAGGGCTATAGAAGAATCACTATTCTGAATTGAATGACTAGTTAAACTACTAAATCCATATTTGCATCATTGGATAAAAAGGTCCAATATCAATTTTGGCAGGATGTGCTTCTTTTGTTTTTGTTCTCTTCTGGGGCTTTCATCTACAACCACAACAAAAGCAAGTCAGTGGTAGTGATAATGGATGTCCTCGTGAATAGATCCTCTGGTGCATACTGAGAAATGTATGTGAATTGGTAAGCAGTTGGCGAAGTTCACCAAATAACCAGCTTCTCACATTTATGTCTCTGAACTGCACCTGCAGATCAGTAGCCTCCTCACACCACCTGGAGCCCAGATCCTTCTTGATTTGTTTGGGCACCGTGCTCTGTGCCACCACTCCCTCCTTTAAAAAAGGTCACTACTTGCATTAATGAGAATATACAACTTTAGATCTTTTTTCAAGATTTAATGTTTTGTCATGTCCCCAACTATAGAGAAGAAGACACATCTTTTTTCGTATTTTCTGTGTCTTACAAAAAAAAGATAGAATTTCAACCTTCTGTGCGTAGTAAGCCCAGGTAAAGGGAAGTGTGCCTTTAGTGGCACCATGTTTTAGATTCAAAAGTACCCTGGCTCGAATAAATCCCTTTGAGAAGAAAAAACATTAGAGAATGAAGATTACAGAGGTGCTGTAACACCTGAAGAGTGAATAAGACTTTGGTTTCATCAGTAGAGATGAGATTAATTTATAATTTAGTGGCTGAAAAACTGTTATGAGGAAACTCCTTTTCTGCATGTCCTTATCTTTTTATTTTCCTGTATCCTGAGGATAATTTTGTCCTGGTTTTGACCCATGACAGTTTGTCAAAACTTTATATTTATGCTTTATCTCCAGGTTTTGATTCTACCCAATGCATTTTTCTTTTTCTAATGTATTACTGTTATTAACACATCAGCCTCTTGACTAGCTATCGATCTATTTTGGATTATTCAAATAATTCTGTCAAATTTATTTCAATGAGTCTGAGTAGAGAAACTTTCTTACTGTGGAGATGGCAGAAATATATTTTGGTTAGAAAAAAGTAATTGTAATAATGCAGAGGTTCCAGACTGTATTTCAAATGAAAGCAGGGATCTGGATTTAAATGCAGAACAGTGTTGTAATTTTAGCTTTTAAATTCTTGTCTTTGGATTTTAAAAGCTTGGCATGGACATATATTACAGGGTCTAGTAAACACTATGCTTTCCAGTTAAAATATTAGATTTTTTAGTACTAAATTTCACAATAAATTACATTTGCTATTATTTTATCAATGTGTCTTTGTTGAAACTAATCACTAATACCTGTGATACATTGCTAAGATATTTTCACATTGCTCACAAAAATAGTGGATCATTTTGTATGTGGGAAAGCATGAAATTCACTCTAGGCTGCTGAAGGTGCAGTCTCCACATGTGTTGTAGTGGCCTTTAGCTAGTGGCAAAATGCACACCAGCACTCAGCTTAACTCATCTGTAATTTCTGATTCCCATTTTTGGTTTTGACTGGTTGTTGAGCTTTCTTTTTCAACTTGGTACTGCTATGATTTCTTCAACTCATATTAGTACTGACTTGAGTAGACTCTTGATTAATTATTTCATTTGGCGTTTGTTAATACAGAGAAACACAGAAATGGTTTGGGTTTTTTGGTTTTTGGTTTTGTTTTTTTTTGTTTTTTAAGCTTTAAATCAAAACCACCCAACCCCTTCAATTTCAAAAAATTGAATGTTTTTTTTTCTGCAGAAGAATCTGTGGAACCCTTCCTGGAAAGTTTGATCACGGGTGTGTCAGAAATCTTGCAGTAAAGCTCTGCCCTGCTATGTTTCATTCATTTCACAGAACACTTCATTTAATTGGTAAATGCACATTACATTGTACTCCTTCGTGAAGAGCTCTTAGAACCCAGAGAACAGGCTGTCACTTAATTACCTTTAATTCATTGGGAAGTGTGTGCTATGGTGGCGCTCAAAATGGTGATTTGGCAAGATTTCCTTTGTTATGTAAAAGTAGAAATTACTTTTATATACAATATCCTCATAGTAGCAGCATTTATAAAAAAATTCTCTTGTTCCCTTGGAGATGTCCTGCTTTGACTTTCTCTAAAATGCTGAGTGATTCTGAGCCTCTGCACGTTGTTGGCTCCATATTTCTAAACCCTGGCTGGCTCCCTGCTCAGAAGACTCATGGTTTGGTGTCTGACTCTGAGCCTTCAATGACCGGTCAGGGAAAGGAAGCTTTTGACTTCAGGCTGTAGGTTTTACACAGGTTGCAGAAGGTGGCTTTAACCAAAGCTGGTGCTTAGGGCATGGAACTTTGTAACTCAAGTCCATACAATAAGCAAGGCACATTCCCAAATATACTTCAAGGTTTATGTCCTCTAGGTAAGATTGTGCAGCTGCCTTCTCAAGAATAGGATAAAAATCAGGCTGGTTTCATATTTCTCTCTCTTCTGAGTCCTGTGAGGACATGGTGAAAGGTACAGCTGAGTAGTGAGTCATTCTACTATTCAGGGTTTCATTCAAGGAATATGTGAAATGTAAAGTTCCCCATCAATTACCAAAGATAAAGATTATTCTCCCTTGTGTATCATGTAGAATGAGGCTAGCTGTAATATATATAATCTAATCTTTAGTTTATCTTTGTGTCCTTCAAAAATAATGATTATTTCCTATAAAGCTTCAAAACTTGCCATGAGATCATCAGTCACTTTTATCTACAGTGCAAATGCATCTGTACTTGTATTAAGAGTTTGGCACCAACTATTTAAACGACTGTTTAAATACACAGTTAAAATTGTACTGACTCAGAAACATTGCACTTGGAGCCAGAAACAATTTCATAATCTGGGTTGCAAACTGCCAGAGAATAGTTGTTGTTCTGTTTTTGTACTTTATAATGCAATGTCCTGGAAGAAAGTGATGAATTTTGGAGAAAATCCTTCCTTTCATCATCTTCACAGAAAGAGAGCATCTAATTACTCCTTTCCTGTCATTATCTTCAATTTGCATCTCCTAACTCTGGTACGTCTGGTGGGTTTTTGTCGAGAGTTTTAATTTTCAGAATCTTCTGAGTAAGATACAAGGTAGTTTCTGTCCTGGATCAGAACTATTCAGTCTGAACTGGAGAAATCAAGTGGAAAAAAATCCGGGATATCTGGGGGATTCAGTGATGACCTTGCTTCCACCAGCTTACACATTTAAAAGCAATATTAGAAGTCCATGTTCACTGTGTTTCTAGAGCATTTTTCCCTACACAGTTGAGCAAAGTAACCTAGCTCTAAGTTGAGGAAAATTTATTTCTGATAAGTAATTTCTACTTTATTGAAATTCTTTTAGAATTATGACAAAGCAGTAAAGTCAAAGAGAAGGCTTCTGTAAGATGCAATTATATTGTCTCTCTTTGTCCCTCTTTGTTAAATGTGGAAGATTTGAGCAGCAATAATAAACATGAGAAAATGTTAGTTCTTGTATATTCCTCCATTAGCATCATAATGGAGAATTCTAAAGAAAGATTAAAGATTTGTTTTTTAAAAAGAAAAAGGTTACAGATTTAAGTTCTCTCTTCTACAAAACAAGGAAGCTTGAAAGATGAACATAAAGGAAAATGAAAAGCAAAGCAGAAGGGTTTGTTCAACAAGGGAAAGTGGCGGAATCTGCACCTGGGATGGGGCAACCCCGGGTGTACAGACAGAGTGGGGAATGAGAGGCTGGAAGGCAGCGCCACAGAAAGAGACCCGGGGTCCTGGTTGATGCAAAGTTGAGTGTGAGTCAGGTTATTAGTCACTGCACCCTTCTAATGGTAATTTTCACTGAGTTTGAAAACATGGAGGGTTGCTGAGGCCATGTGTTTAACTGCTTTATGGCCAGAGGCCAGATCATGCTCTCATAGGAAGGCAGAAGCTTTCCTGACTTGGGCAAGAGCTTCCTGAGGATCACAGCATTGTTGACATTGTTAACGACACACTATGTCATAAACTGCAATATAAAGTGCAAAAACTGGGGTTTTTTCTCTGCTTTGGAAATATCTGTGCTCATAAACAGTTACCAAAGACTAGGCACAAGTTTAAAGAATTTTACAGGATAATGATGGATTTGGAGAAACAGTAAGCTCTGAGCAAAAAATGGACCTCCTATCCTCCCATGGAATGACACCTCACAGGTCTCAGGGTACATGACACAGTATTAGACCATGAGGCACTCATCTCTGGAGCCCTTTGGGTGGTGGAGGGAATACCAAAGGTAACTGTAGAAGGTAGATTTATAAACAATTGTTTATAAACAATTGAAAAGTTTCTACAGTTTCCTGGTTTTTGTTAATACTCAGTCTGAAATGAGATCATTGTTTTAGACTGAAGATCATCTTAAATCCAGTTAAAAATACACATGCAGTCAAAAGAAAAGGCTTTGTATTTAATTTCTTGAAGTATTTTCTTATGTGATTACTATTTATTTACCCATTTCTCCTCTGACCAATCTTAAGGGTAGGAAGAACACTACCACCTTAGCTTGGCTTAAGCAGTGAAAATAAACTGCAAGTCACTTGAGGGATTCTTTTAACCCACTGGGTAAGAACATAAGGAAAATTACGTAGGAAGTGTACAGAGGAACAGTCATAACTTCAAGCACAATTTTTGCTGTTCAAGTGAAATATCATAATGAACTTTCATTGAGTTGAAGTGAGAATTAATTTCATTCTCTATGTCCCTGGTAGAATTTTGTTAAATTATTGCAGGCCTTAGCTTTCTGCAGCTTAGAAAATAACGCACCTCTTCCCCTGACAATACTGTGAGGTTTATAGCAGCTTAATTTTCTTTCATTGTGTGATTCCAAGTAGGACCTATAAAGATGTGATCTGCTCAACACTAACAATCCTTCATAGCTAAAGCTTGAACAAATCAATGTCTTCAGGTCCATTAAACTCAAGCACAAAGCACATCACATTCCTGGACAAAAGGATTAATTGGGGTGTAAGAGTACACAGAAGTAAGAAAACAATGAGTAATTATGGAAACTAGATTCAACCTGATTATTCCAGAAGTCATACACAGGAGGGTCTGTAATGCTCTGGCTCTGTGTTCTTCCACTCCATTTTTATTCTGGTGCAGATCATGGCACAAGATTGAAAATATCTTCTCTTCCTGTTACGTGGTCCAGCAGAAGTGTTTTAAATGGGTTCACCGAAACTGCTTCTAATTTAGTGCCATATCAGTGCAGAAAGAGGAGAGAAGAAGGATTCTAGCGACAGAGAGAGGAACATTTAAAATGGTTTGGTCTGTTTTTTTAGGTTCAAACCATGTATGTACCTCACTGTGCAGAGCTGCTCTGTTCCCTGTGATTGTGTACTGTCACTGTTCAGACAGTATTGTGCAGTACTGCAGCATGTGACAGACAGAGAAATCTGTCTCCATGCAATACTCCATATGGTGCTGTAGTCTCCCTTCATATCCCAGTTCTCCTTTCATACCCCAAAGAGACATCACAGAAAATGTGGGAACACAACTTCCTTGGCCAGTATGGAGTGTCCTCATCAACAATGCACAGTCCTAAGCATTTCAAGGTGATGGCTGTGTCTGTCCCAGAAAAAACAGATGGAGATGAATAGAAAATAGTTCCCCTCTAGGCTGGTGGGAAGGAATTTATTTCCCTTCATCTCCACTTACGAAAACATATGATGTGGTTAAATGTTCCATTAGTTTGTCTCCAGTACTCCATCCATCTCTTACAGAAGTGTACCTCCAAGCTTATTTACCAGTGACGTGTACTTCCAACTTTAAGATAGGAAAACTGATTCTGAATGATATAGCCCAGTTGAAGAATACCACATCATCTTGGAAAATATTATTCTACGCTATTATATCAGGGCAATATTTAATATGTGTTCCTTAGCACACATATAGATTTTTTGAAGTGATTTTGGGGCTTTGGGTGGTTGGTTGTTTCTTTTTTTTTTTTTTTTTTTTTTGGTCTGTTTATTCATTTAGCTGTTCAGGGCTTTTGTTGTTGTGGTTGTCTGTTTTGGTATGGTTTGGGTTTTTTTGCTTTTGTTCTTGTTTTGTTTTTTTTTTTTCATTTTCTGTGTAATATTATTTAAAATATTAGCAGTCAAAGTTTTTGGTTATGTTCTCTTTGTCCTTCTTAGATTCAGGGATTCAGGATTCTTCAGCTGCTTTGTTAAATCTGGGCCATATACTACTCCTCCTTCTGTGTCACTAAAAAGTTTGAGCGGAAGAAAACAGTCACAGCCCTGTAGTGTGGAAGAGACTAGCAGTGAGGGGTTCACCCTCACCTGCCCCTTACCCTCCAGCTCCACAATAAGTTCTGCAGTAGCACAGGGGAGAGATGAGTATCAATAATCAGTCTGCTCTAACTTCATGGGTTCCAGAAGCACATGAGCATGACTTGCCTGTTCATTCTCTGCAGGCAGCATGAGCACCAATCTCGCTCTGCTAAGAATTTGAGCTTGTTTGCAGTCCACAGAGGCAAGGATTTGATTGTCTGAATGTCACTTTATCTAGTAATGTGCAATAATACTGTTGATTGGGTAGACTGCAGAATCTTGCTATCATGTATTGTTCATGCATAACACTTGAATAATGGGTCAGGATCCTGTAAGATATTTCAGATGAGTAATGCCAGGAAAGTAAAAATAATTGTTATTAGAGCTGTTTGGTGATTTGAGGAAGCAGCCTATTTTATATGAATGCAAAGAAAAGGGGTTGGCAATCAGATAAACCCTTTCTTAACTTCTTAATTTTCTTTTCAGTTTCATCTGTTTTATTTTTTTTCTCCTAAATTGTATAATTCGAATGAAAATTCAGTGCATGACAACTAAAGCATGCATAACAATTCTTTTTCTCTAAAAAGGCTGAATTTTCTATTTATCTCCTGGTGCTTCAATCTATGAAAACGTTATATTAATTATGATATATGTTGTTCCCTATTGATTCTGCCTGCAGTTATGCAGTTATTGTATTCATGCATGTTGAGAGAATGCAATGCCTGCATGGATTGCGGATGTGAAGGGATCCATGCGTCCTTGGTGGGCCACACACAGCGCTTTGTAAGATCAAGGTCTAAAGTGTAGTGCTTACAAGGACTTTGGTGGAACAGAGGACTTGGGGGTGTCAAAAGCTGTGCCTTACTGATGTAACAGCTGAATTAGGTCTGCAGGAGAACTCTTCTCCTCCTCTTTTGCAACTTATTCTGTACAATGAATTTTAAATTATTACTCTTAAGAGTTGGTCTGAATACACACCAGCAACAATTTCTCCACCGATGTCAGTCAGTATAACTTCATTACTGTTGGGGATTTTCAGAAATTAGCACAGTTTCAGGCTTTAAGTTGGTATGATAACCAGAAAACATCAAGTTCCTTTTCCAGATGATTACCGAATGCTAACAGCTCTCTGAACGTTACTGATGGAGATTGGCACAAATAGCTTTGTTCATTGTTGAGCTTAATACGTTCCTGAAATATCAAAATAATTAAATTGGAAGTTTTGTAGCATTTTTCTGTAGAGACTTGTAAATTGCTTTGTTCTCCTAAATTACAAAAGAAATTAGCTAAAATTTTAATCATAGAACTGTAAAAGGTTGCAAATCTGAAAAGCAGGAGCAGCTTTATTGTTTTCTTTAAATAATGTGCTGTTATTGTCATTTGCGTAGTTTAAAAGCAAACAAGAAAAGCCCAAAACCCAATGCTCACCCTCAGGTTTAAATTAAGAACACCATTTTCATTCATTTTTATGTTTTTTGAAATAATTCACTTTTGCAGGCTGATTTTGCAGCCTAGCGAAGTTTGTCATAATTGCTGCCTAGGAAGGGATACCTTTGCCAAGGTCGTTTCTGTCACTTCTCCTCATTTATTTCTTTAACCTTTACCTCTGAGAATAAATGTCATGTTGTGGCTTAAGCACTATTATAAGCAATAGCATGCCTGAGTGCAGCTGTAATTGAGGATCTACCTATTCTTCCCTTTGCAAAATTGGTGCAGGCTTCACAGCTAAACCCAGGTGCACTGATCACAGTTAGGGGCAATGTGGAAAACTGCAATTCTGTGTGGTCTCATTTTCATAAACATTATTTTGATGGGGCTATTTAGCCCATGTGTGCTTCTGAAAACAGAAGCAGAGCAGTAAGACCCTGGGGTAGCACTGTTCCCATAGGCAAGAGTATTTATTTCTTTGAGAGAAAGTAGATACTGGAGTGAGTACTTTTTTATGACAAGAGAAGCAAGATCATATTTTACCTTACCATTCCTCTGAAGAAATCCGTGATAAATCAAGACTTTTTGAGGAGCAAATGTAAGTCACAGGATTCAATTACTTCAGTGACAATTTTTGGACTAGGAGTGACTTTTGTAGAGAAGGAATTCAGGCTTTTCCAGGTATTTTCACAACAGCAAGGTCAAAAGAAAGAGGTGAGAGTGAGCCGGGTCCACAGTTTGGTAAAGAAGACTTAGAACAGAAGCAGAGAAAAAGAGAATGGAAAGAAATAAAAAGAGTTGGCAGTCATGGATGATGAGACAACAGAGATGAGATTCGACAACTGAAATCTGATCTCCTTCTGGAGTAAATAGCTGTGTAAACAGCCTTTTGGTCAGAGGAAAGGTTGAACTATATCTTTCAGATGAAAAAGGACCTGAGAGGTAGAAAATATGTTGCAGGGTGGCTCTTGCAGTCAGTAGGATGAGTGTGACAGGTTGAGGAGCACAGAAAAGAATGTGAGAGGAGCAATCCAGGAAGGTGGTGAATGGAGTTAGTGTACAGCTTGGCTGTAGATTGCATGAGGGAATATGGCATTAAACAATCAGGAGTAGGGCAGATACAGCAGAAAGACTTCAAAATAGACTCTTCAAGGTTGGAAAAGACCTTTAAGATCATCAAGTCCAGTCATCGACCCAGCACTGCCACCATGTTCACCACTAAACCGTGTCTTCAAGTGCCATATCCACAAGTTTTTTGAATACTTCCAGGGAAAGTGACTCCACCACCTTCCTGTGCAGCCTGTTCCAATGTTCCTTTATGAAGAAATTTTTTCTGGTATCTAATCTAAGCCTCTCTTGGCATAACTTGAGGACATTTCCTCTCGTCCTGTCACTTGTTACCTGGGAGGAGAGACCGGCATCCATCTTGCTACAACTTCCTTTCAGGGAATTGTAGAAAGCAATAAGGTTACCCCTGAGCCTCTTTTTCTCCAGGCTGAACAACCCCACTCAGCCACTCCTCATCAGACTTGTGCTCCAGACCCTTCACCAGCTCTGTTCCCTTCTCTGAACTCATTCCAGCAGCTCAGTGTCCTTCTTGTAGTGAGGGATCCAGCACTGAAGAAGGATCTGAGGTGTGGCCTCACCAGTGCCGAGTACAAGGGGACAATCATTGCCCTGGTCCTCCAGGTCACACCAGTCCTGTCACAAGCCAAGATGTCATTGGCCTTCTTGTCCACCTGGGCACACTGCTGCATCCTCAAAAGGGAACAAACATCCGCAGCCCAGCCCAACTCAGGATAGGGATTGTAGGAAAATCAGAAATCTTGTTGAGGGACAGCAGCTGCCCGAATAGTGCCTGACATGCGGCTATGTTGATAAGACATAAGTTTCCTCTTGGAAGTACTGGCTTGATGAGATCTAGTGGGTGCTCTGGGAGGCTGCAGCACTAGTGTAGGCATCAGCCAGGGCAGTGCAGCCCTCCTCAGGCTGTGTATGAGCTCTGGTGCCATTCCAACACCCTCCAGGTACCTCCCCAGACTGCAGGCAGGGTGAGCCTGCAGTTGCCCTTGTTCATGCTGGTTTTCTGCATAAGGAGTAAGAACTAGGAATGTGTGAGATGAGGCTGCAGAGTGATCATGGGTTCAGAGATGGCAGCATGGAAGATGGACAAGGGGGGCATGAGGTTCTCTAAGGTAAATGAAAATAGGAGGTTGTATTTTTCACAAGACTAATTGAAGTGGCAAACCTGTGGGGAAAGTAACGTGTGACAGGATTATTAAAGATTTCATTATAATAGAAACAAGAAAGGACATGAATTAAAATTGCTAAACTATGATATTTTCTGATTTTTAGTGCTATGGTTTATAAGTGTAGTCATTTTCTTCTGTCGTAAGTTACAGTGTAGAAATAGTCATAAAACATTTTTAAATTTCTTTTCCTTGCAGGAGATAATAACATTTTAAGGGGGGGTTAAAAAAATTTTGGATTTTTATCTTACTTTGTTTCTGCTTATGCGACTGGCAACAGTAGTCTAAACAGTAGTCTGGGAAAAAGAGTTTTCAAGCTCGCTTTAATGTACGATAACTATGGCTCTAAGTAGGTGTGAAGACTGAAACAATTTCTTGATGGAGAACCCAGTATTTCTTCAAATGTTAAAAGAAAAAATTTAATTGCCATTCTCAGGGAGACTTTCTTCCCATAAATTTACACTCCTTTTCAAATCTTTAATTAGTTTTATGCAATCATTCTGGTGTTGTTGGAGGAAAGAAAAATAATAAAATATGTGTTGGCAGTTGCAGCTAGAAACCTTGAGTGATGCAGAAAACAAAGATAAATAAAGATTCTGAAAAAGCTTGCTTAGAGCATAACTAGCCCAGTGTTCATAAAACTGAGATTATGTTGTTTATTTACAGCAGTTGTGTAAAGCTTATGTGAGTCATTAAATAATTAATAACACGTGAGAGAACTAGTTCCTGAACTTTGTGCCAAGCAGTCATTTAGGTATGGGCTGGCAAAGTCAGTAGCATTCTTTAAAAAAATACAGTGGAGCTATGTTAAAGGAGAAGAAAAATAATTAATATTTTTTAATGTCAGTTGATGTGGATTATGCTCTTTTAAACCCAAACATTTCTCCAGGGTTTCTCTTAAACTCAGAAGTGTTTGAGATGCATTGAGAGTGCTGGGATGGCTCAGAAATACATTGCAATGATATCCTTTTTAAAATGAGAGATGTTTTTGTTTAAATGATAGTGTGAACTGAGCTTGCAAGGAGTTTTCTCCACACAGCAGTACTACACAGTGTTCCTTACCAAGAAATGTCCATTTCCACCAGTCAGAGGTGCTCCGACAAGTCCTGGTGCCATATGGCTCTTGCGAGGAATCAGGAATGATTCCAAAGTCTGTAGGAGGGAAAGAAGTGGGAAATAGGAGATGTCTCTTATGAGAAATAAGATGGTTTTGACCAAATTGCTGCAGTAAAGAAGACTGCTGCTACAAAAAAAAAAGCTCTATATTTAGTTTATTGTGTCTTTAGAGGCTCAAAACTTTCTAGATTAGCTAAATATTAACAACAAAATGAGTCTTGATTCTTATTCATTTGTTGGCATTTACCTTTGGTTCTGATATATGTGTCTCTATTTTTTTTGACTCAATGTATGAGCGTTTGAGCAAAATAAGAATGTACATGTGTATAGTTTCTTCCTTTTTTTTGTTTTGTTTTTCAATAAGTATTTTTAATTTCACCTTCACAAGTTATAGCCAGGAGCTGGAACAGCTTCCTGTTAATGACATGTCAGTGGACCCAATAGAAGGAAGGGTATTTTTATGTTCGTTTTGGAAAGGTATTTTTATGTTCATTTTAGTCACAGAATGACTCTGATGTACCAAGGGTGTGCAAATTAATGAATAGTGGAATGATTTAAACATGTTTAATTTAATTTAATTTAATTTAATTTAATTTAATTTAAACTCAAATAAGTGATCATGAATCTGGTGGTTTCTGTTATTGGCAAGATGAAAGCATCAGTTTGCTGCAAGAAAGAGAGTTAAAGTAGGAGCAAATTGAAATAGGCTGATTTCAAATGCCAAAAATGAAACACCAATTTGACCAAGAATTTTATGCTGAATCTAGAGATATGTGCTGTAGGAAATTAAGGTCATCCTGTAGTTAGAAGGGAAAGTTATTTCGGGTTTAAAAGTATTTGCTTTCATTTTAGCATGTCTCTTTCTTCCTGTGCAACCTTAATAAAGTCACTAAACTTTTGCTGCAAAATAATTTTCTTCATGTACAAACCAAGAGAAATAACAGCCTTTGTAAGTTTCTTGTGAAGGCAGATTAATGAAGACTCATTAAATGATTTCATATCACCAAGTGTAGTGTGAAATGGAACATACTATCAAGTAAAATATGTTTAGTTAGTATTGTCAAAATCAAAGTCTAAAAAATTACTCAAATCTGAAAAAAAAACCATCTCCAGGTAGATTTCAGGTAATGACATATTACTGCACCCAGTTGTTTTAGGTTTTGTTTCCACCCTCTCTCTGTAGTAATTTCTTGCTATGTGTTTTAATACGTCGCGATACATATGCACTATAATCCTTGAGCAGGGTCTTTTTGTTAAACCCTAAATTTGTAGCACTTTTTGTGCTAATAGTGTGAGAGGACTGGGATTTTTTATTCTTTTTTAATTAAAAGCATTATTTTTACTTCAATGGTTATGGCGAATAAACATATGATTTCATATCTTTCAAGAGGGAGAACATTTATTGAGAAAAATGCTAAAACATTCCTTATATGACTAATCTCAACTTCATGATAGTCTTACTCCATGAAGACAGTCTTGGGGGAAAAGGAATTTCAGACCTCTATTAGGTAGTTGATTTTGATTATTTTTCATGGAAAGATGGTGAAAAAAAAGACAAGAATTAAAGTAAATCAAAATTTTTAGACTTGCTATCAGTACAGATCTAGATCCATTAATAATCCATAGCTTAATATTAGTTTTGGCACACAGAAGTTCGGTTAAATGGAAGCTCTGCAGTATATTTGACCGAGGTCCAGTTCTTTTTCTTTATTTTCTCACCACTTTAGAAAGCAAAACTTAAATAATTTTTAAATGTTGACAAAGGAAAGTCAGAGAGATGAATAGAAAATGAGACAAAATACAGCAAAAAGGTTTAAAAGGTCAAGCTAATCTGATAGTTCTTTGATGGAATTATTGATTTTATCAGCTGAGGAAGTGCACCACAGAATTAATCAGTTTGTAATTTATTGCCATATTTGGTATGGAGAGATGAGAAAGAGTAAAGCTGCTATATAGTAGTTTGTCAAGACCTCATCTGAAATTTTCTGTAACATTTTGCATGTTCAAGAGGAATGTAAAATTGGAAGAAGCACTTAGAAGACATAAAAAGCTGCTCAGCAGAGCAAAGTCCTTGTCTTACTGAAATAGCTTTGCCAAATTACTTTAGCAAAGTAAAGATCAATACATAAGAGAAGTTTTATTCACCCTCTATAGAAAGAGTCAGGAACAAATACCAGAGTGATAAAAAGAAATTTTTAAGATAAAAGAAATTAAAGAAATGGATAAAACCTGAATATGATTCTATTAAGACTTTTGAAAATCTGATGGGGTTTGGTTTTAAGGGAGCAAATTGAAAGTAATTTTAAGTATATGAATGAGGCTAGTTTGTATTTTCCCTGGGATTGTAAACTGAACTTGGTAGAAGGAATATCTTTCTAGCTAATCATTCCTATCCTGTATGTGATACAGCCATTCACATTCAGTGATGTGTTTGTGTGCTACAGCCCATTGACAGGACTGGGATTCTTCTTGATATGAGTTTGTGTTTTATTCCAGATTAGCAAAGCATGTCAGTATATGCTTCAGTGCCAGTGAAATCATGGGTTATTGAATTTAATCACTAAAACATGTATCTCTGTATAAAAAATACTTGAAGAAATAAACTGACTTTTTTGTTGTTTAAACCTGGATATAGATAATTCTATTGATATGTTAAGATTATAAAGATAGAATTTTAACTGTGCAAACTCTGAGGAACAGTGAAAGATTTCTCCTCTCTTCTTAAAAAAAAGCTTTTTCTCAGATCTAATTCACAGTTTTGTGATTGTCTTCAGTTCATGCCAGCCAACAAAACAGTGCTGATGCTAATCCATGATATAAAGCCATTATTATAGTATCAGAGGTGTAAGTATCTCTGTGAGCTGAGTGTTTATATGCTGATATGATATGTATAGAGAATTATGGTCAATTATTTTCAGTGTAGTGAGTACTGTAATTTTGTGTGTGTGTAATGTAAGTGAGAAATAGAGGAAGGAGTACACAGATGTATCTACTTTTATGTTTTAGCAGTTCCTATTAAAAACAGGGACCTCTTCAGGCTAGGGTAATCAGTGGCATACTCAGTGAGAAATAAAAGGATAAATGTGACTTTGTTTTCTCTGAAGCTTTCATTTCAGAATATGGTGACTTTTTTATTTTGCTATTAGATTTTTAGTAGTACTTTGCTCCATAAAGGATCTCCATGTACAAAATGTCATGCAAGCTGTTATTTAAAGGCTATTGTTGATTTAAAAGCATTAAGTAGAGTAAAAATATAACAAACCTAGACAATGGAGTGAAAGGAATGTTCCAGAATGAGGGAGAATTCATAAACACAAACACCTGTTCTTTCCCACATCAACTGTTTCTAGTGAAGAAGGGCCTTTGCAGAAGAAGACAAAACTTGGTCAATCCAAAACCGAAGGGTAGTTTGTATAGCAGAGTTTGCTAC
This sequence comes from Lycocorax pyrrhopterus obiensis, assembly GCA_014706295.1. NCBI lineage: Eukaryota > Metazoa > Chordata > Aves > Passeriformes > Paradisaeidae > Lycocorax > Lycocorax pyrrhopterus. The sequence goes on from JACSVZ010000015.1 coordinate 11,422,893, forward strand.
CAAAAAAAAAAAAGCTGATATGTTAAACCTTTCCTGACACTAGAGGAGAAATTATGTTTATCCTATTCCCCTCCCACTTCCTCATGTGTGTGTGTCTAAATTAATTTAGAACATAACTGTACAAGTTAATTGTTAATAACTTTTTTTATTTATGAGAAATGAGCTCTACAAAGCAGATAAAACAACACTTCTGCTATTTAGTGTCATCTCATCAGTACAGAAGTGCAGAAGGTCACCCACCCAATGCACCGAGTATCCTCAAGGAAAGAGACATTTTGCAAAACAGAAGTAGCTTCAAACACATATTCTGTGTAAAACAAACTATATACAGGAAAAGGAATGTGACTGCAGTCATCAAATACATTGCATAAATATGCTCAAACCTCCAAAAGGTTATTTGCACAAAGACTGTCATAGCCAAAAAATAAAACAAAAATTCATCAATGTAATGATAAAAGAGGTAAGTACCTTGATAGTTTAATAGCATTAAGCTTTTTTTGTTTTGAATAGAGACTTTTTTACCCAGAACTCAAGAGCAATAAGGAATTTTTAATTGACACTATTGAATTAGGTATCTACTCCTAGAGTTTCAGATGTGAAAGTCTCAAGAGAGAATTTAAAGTAGTGATTCTCTTTAGGGGTAACTGATGGATGGGGTGATGCAGTATTTTAAGGCTATTTAGGTCATCAGCATCATCCACAGGGTGTACATCACCCAACATAATTACTTTCCGTAAATAATTACATAATTGCTGTCTTTATGGAATGGTCAGTGGTAAAACTTGTTCATTTCAAACTCTGTAACTCTATTTCTGGTTACTGAAAATTAAAAGCCTTGGGGTTTTATATTTATTTTAAAAAATAATTTCTCTATTGGTTACATTGTTACCTGCCATCAAAAACATTAGTTTCTCTTCAGCTCTTGTAGGAAGACTTTACATTGGCACAAAGTGGATGCTAACCCCTTCTCTTAAGTGCAAAAAAAACCAGAAACATCAAGAAAGGGCCTTGGCTGCAGAATCTATTCACAGGAAATTTTACATTCTCTATAATGAGAATGTGGTAGCATTGCTTCTGAATTCCAACTGTGCACATTCAACCTTTCAGTTAAAGTTCTGTATCCTTGAATTAGTATCTTTGAATAGTAAGTTTTGGATATATTGTGGTATCATAGAGTTTTTTTACTAAGAAAACCAATCTAGAAAGTCAGCAGTGTCACACCTATTTATTCTCATTTTAGCTTTCGTACTGATTGATGCTTGAGGTGTTTTTCTTTTTTGAGATTTTAGAATTGCTCAATTATTGCAGAAAATTCTCAAAAATAATGCCTAATTTATTATAGTCTTTCAAAGGAGAGCATTTAAAATTTCTTTAAAAATCCAGGGGGCCTTCTAATGGTCTTTAAACCATATGTGTCTTTCAAATAGATTCAGAAAGATACTCAATGAGTTAGGCAGGAATTTCCAAACTATCTGACTCTGTTATCACCCACCAATGGCAGTGACAGCTGCTATCATTGTGGATCTACATTTATGCACCGTAAGAGAAATGTAATCTCTCTTCTCACTTTCTAAACTGGAACCTATATATTATTATCTTCTCATTTCCCTTATGCACTTCTCACTCTCCCTCAGATTTTTCCTTGTTCCTCAAGGACCCCGAAATCATCCTTTCATTGCTTTAAGGCACATCCAGTCTAAGCCACAGTCTAATTATCTCAATACAAGCAGAGCTAAAATCTGTTGTATTTTCCAGCTGGTATAAGCATGTCACATTGATCTGTTTCTACACCTCACCTGAGGAACTAGTCTTTTTAGGTAATAAAAATTTTGTTCCAAATCACACAACTAAAATGATGCAAACATCTAATGAGCAGATTTCCTTACAAGAACTTCTCATCTATGTAAATGTTAATATATGTGGAATTTATTTATTACCAGCTTTGAGCTTGTCATGAATACCATGTTCACAGCCTGCCTTCTTAGTGTCATTGGCTTTACATATCAGACACTACTAGGACTTTTCTTTCTTTATATTTTGCTTACCACTATCATAATAATCCTTTCCCTCGAAACATCATTTTGGGATTCCAGATCTCTCAGTGAGCACTGCATTCGTCAGTACCAAAATAGTTCTTTGGTCACATCCCATTAAATAGTGATGGGAACCCTAATGTTGCTTTGGTCTCACTTGTGGCCGACAAGGCTGCACCACTGTAGAGCTGTGGTTTTGCTTTGATCTATTTCTGAGTGTATTCCAAGCCATGCATTTGATCTATTCTGATATCTACCCTGGGAAAAAATGTTCTTTTCTTTGCACCATTTATACACACAGGCCAAATAAGCATTTTAAACACATATGTCTAGGTACATAAAGTTGGAGTTCCCCTCCAAAGTCACTAGTCACCTCTCGCATTCATTATGCTAATTTCACTTTTCTTTTGTAAATTTTTATCTTTTCCTTCAACTGGTATTTTAAAATATTTGACAAAGATAGTTTGTTCAAAAGTTAAAATCTTTTATACACCAAATGATCAAGAAAACCTAATTCATACTGAAGTATATATGGAGGAAACTGCATTACAATTGATTCTTCCTCAGGACATATTTCTCTAAGGTGAGGCTGGACACGCAAAAGAAACCCTGCAGCAACGGGGTCCCAGTGGTGCCTTACTTGTAGTGATTTTTGTATTCAACATTTTATATGGAACATTTTGTATATATTATGTGAGTGATCTTCAACTGTTTCTAAGTTAATTCCAAAGGGGGCTGAAGGAAACCTTTGGAAAATGAACAGAGCTGATGTTAAAAAACAGGCAAGGACTGAACTGCATTCAGCACTACAGAATGTAGGTGAGAGCAGATAGAGTTATTTTGTGGCTAATTCCTAAACAGGTGAACAACTTGCCACCACTTCCCTGCCCCAAATGAGGTGGAAAAAAATGGAAAATGTTATCATCACTAGTGCTGTTTTCCGTTGACTCTTGTTCAATGGAAAGTGAAACTGCCTGCAGTAGAAATTAACGGAGTTTGTCTGCTCTCACACACATCCACTCAAACTCCATGGATCATACTTAACCCTTGACTTATTTTACATTTCTTCGTAGCTCCCCAAATGTGATAAGGTTACAAAGCTATAAAACCTAAGGTAAACTCTCCCTTTAAGTCTGGCTTTTCTGAGATATGCTCTTTGCAGAGACATCCGTTTTGGATGTCAGAAAACACCCTATAGCGAAAGAGACATTGACAAAATCGATGTCATATTCAAGTAAAAAGAAATTGTCATCCTTTTACCGTGAGGTAGAAATGAACAGGGGAAAAAGCTGAGTTAAGTATCTTACTGTATGCTAATGAAAGCCTGAGATTGCAAACATTTCAGCTACAACTCAGAGACTTTTTTTTTTCTTTCCTAGTGAAGACTAAAGGATCTGTCATGCTGCTTCTGCCCAACTGAATCTCTTTTGTTTTCATACAGTACTCATAACAAGACATTGACATTTATTACACCTTCTGAACTCCACTGTATACAGCTGATCATAAAGATTACACTGCCAAAAATATAATTAATATAATCCTGATTTAGTTCCTGTGCATGCCCTGATTTACTGCTGCCATTTTCTTTGAGTCAAATGAAAAGAGAATGCTTGCCATAATTCAAATAATCTAAAGTTATGTACAGCTGGCTTTTTTTAAGTGTTTGCCTGCCTGAATAATGACATGCTTTCTTTGGCATGTCATAATAAGGCTGTGGTAAAATATATACATTATGATTACATGAGTTAGTAACCAAGGAAACTAAATTGGTATTGTACCAGTGTCCTCCAGGACATACATAATTAAGGGCCTGTCAGGTTTTCTGAGAAAAATCTCCACTGTCTCAGGATTTAACAACGTTCTTGTGAAATTCTGATGTACAGACTGAAATGTAATAGGTGAGAGAGCACATACTGCAACAAATGTAACACACTTGTCTTTGTCTGTGAAGGTGTTCATCAGCAGACTATATACACAGTTTTTATATTTGTCAATTTTTCAGTTTTTGATGTCTTCTCTGTTGCTCACTGAAAGCAAATGCCTCAAAAATAAAGTCTTACATTAAAATTGAAGCCAACAATTTCACTGAAATCAGAAGCTGTTGAAAACATTGGGCAACTTCCCACTGGATAAGATTGTAGGTTTAGAATTATTTTAGATGTTCTCTACATGAAGACCGTCATTTATTTCACCTAACCTTAGCTGAAAACCCACTCGAGTTTTACATGTACCCTCCTTGAATTTCAATCCTATGGGCACCTTTTGTCAAGACAGAAAGCAAAAATATCTTAAGTAAGGTTAAACTGTATGTCTCTTTGAAGACACTTAGAGAAAAATCGTATCCACTGGAATACCTGAACCTAAATTAGATAGGGAGTGCCTTTTTCCACTTTAGTTTTCCACTTCTTTAAAGCTGATGCCTTTTTTGTTTTGGAAGTCCCTTTAACTCCCCATTTCAGTTTAATCCAGCTAATGGTCATCTTCCTCTTTAAGATAATTTTTAGAAAACATGTGCTTAGATATTCCTAGCAGCCCTCGTTACCCAGTCTATTTTGCCAAGGGTTGTCCACAAAAGCCCCCCACAGATCTTCCCTTGTTAAGGGCCTATATTGACTGGGAACAGGTATGTAACAGTGAATGCTTCTATTTCCTCCCATGGAGTTCTAAAATTTTCTTGTCTTAGTTTTATGAACTCTTGCAATTTGATTTTTTTCTGTTTTTTGTTTTTGTCATGCACTAAGGCTGTATCCTGACAGTACAGTTAAAATAGTGACTTAACACTTCCCTCAAAGCAAGCAGTTGAAGCTTGACAGCTTCATCGTATTTCTGATAATTTTGAAAGAGCACATACTGCAACTCAGAATTAGTTTGCTGTGAGCCACAAATAAAATATTGATGAAATATGCTCGTAATAAGAAATCTTAGAGCATCATTTTTCTCTAACTGGAAAGCATGGTGATTTCCCACTAATCTATGCACTAAGGAGTAAATTATCTGACATTGCATCTATGTATCAAACATATGGTTGCAGAAGAAGACTTCAGAGCACAGAGAAAGAAAACACAGCTTTGTCTCAAGGTGCTCATTTTTTCTAAACAACAGCAAACTCTGCTTTATTTTCCTGTATTTTCAGTGTATAAATGCAATGATCCAATAGCTTCTATGTTGCCACGTATGGAAACTGTTCATACTTTTCACGAGTAAGAAGTTCAATAGTTTTGGGACTTTTTGTCAACTTGCATTTAAGTACAGCGTTGTTTTTTTGTAAAGAACCCATTTTTGGGTTTTGAAGGATTTAGACAATTGGGTCTGTTATGAACTTTCAGCTGTTTGTTAGTTGGCCATGATGGGAGTTGCACATCTGCAATCAAACACTACAGAGCAGAATCAAGGTCACTTCTGGCATGCAGCAGAGACCAACATGAAAAAGAAAGGTCATTGTTATTTCCACACACTATACCATAAAGATGCAGGCACTTTAATATTTTTCTGTCTGTATGCTCCACAGTTGCATGAAAATAATATGGCACAGCACAAAAATTGTATCATAAAATTGTTCTGAAACCTCCTCCAAGCTGTTGTCATGGCAAAGGAATCTATTGAGAATGCTTTTAATTCAACAATGTTTCAGTGGGCCTTAAAAAATGTGAGTTAGAGCCAGATATAAAATGTTGATGAGTGAATTACCACCTGGCATTGTCTTGTCTCTGCCTCGTCTCTGTGTGTTTTAGATACTGTTTTTCATCATAACCCCAGTACTTGGAATATTGGAGGGTGAGGTCCTTCTGCTTTGTGCATTGTCCGAGGTAATTGCTGGACAAGTTGCAGTGTAATAACAGCGAGGAAGAAATCACTCCATTGATGCCCCCAGTCCTTATATAGTGTGTGGAAAATGTTGCCACACTGGGAGGCTCATTCTTTACATCTCTGAACCTGGAAGATGTAAAATTACCCCTGTTTGGACTCTTTTATGGCACAACTGGAGCAATTTCAGATTACTTCTTCTTATGATTTCAATTTAGGAATAATTTCAAAATAATCTCCTTGGAAAAAGTTAGGAGCATTAATTTTCTCTGTAATTTTCACTGTTTGTAAGGAAGAAAATAAAGAGATGATTGGTCATTCATCTGTTCAGTGTGGTGGCTGGCATCTCTGTGCCAGCAAACACAGTTAGGGAACAGATTTATTATATGAGCATTTCAGAATCAGTAATACCACTAATTAGTTTTCTCTTTTCCTGGAGAGAAACCCGAGTAACCCGTCTTTGTATCTGTGCAAAAAAAAAATAGTTCAAGATCCAACTGCTGGAAATAGAAAACTGAAATATTCAGATTGGAAATAAAATGCTGCTTCCCACCAATGAGGGTGATATGCCTCTGTAAATTTCTTAGAATAAATGATCAGAGAAAATGAGAAATTCATTTTTACTCACAATCAATAGTAGCAGAATCACAGAATGGCTGAGGTTGGAAGTGACTTCATGGACGTCATCTCCTCCAAGATCCCTGCTCAGGCAAGGCTGTCTGGAGCCAGTTGCCCAGGACTCTGTCCAGACTCCATCACCTGGAGTCCTTCAGGTCCTCTCCTGCCAAGCTGCTTTCTGGATGGGTGTGCCCCAGAACTGGTGAGTGGGGTTGTTCCTCTGCACTTCTCCTTGTTGAATTAGCCATCCACAAAAACTGGGAACCTTTTTAAATTTCTTTAAGTACAAGATGATATTTAATTTCATAATTGGAAAGAATAATTATTTTTTTCTGTACATTAAATTATTTGCTGAGGGTGCACTGTATAGGTTTGTCAACACAATGAGATTAGTTGTTCTGGTCTAACAAGTGCCAAAAATGTGAGATGCCCAACATGAATCAGAAAAAGTGGTTTGAGTTTTAGAAATACAAATACATTTTAGTACTATTCTGATTTACTTTTCATTCATGTTCAAAAAATAGATGAAGTAGATATTACCAGCTGACCAAATCTGTAAATTAGTTTATCATTTCGTGTCATGAAGTTCAAAGCAGAACGATAATGACCTAATGCTTTGGTATTGCCATGTTTTAAATGGTGGTTAAGCATTAATTGGCTTATCACTATAAACAAAGTGTTTATAGGAAAATGTATATTAAAAAAATAAATTAGGTTTCAATTTTTTGTTATGTTAATTATATCTCACAAAATAAGTAAATACTCTTACTATAGTTGAGTCATGCTTTTATTTTTTAAATTTCAACTTTAATTAAAATCTATCCATCAGATGGAAATTAAAGGTGTGATATCCTATGTTTTTCCTTCCAGGAGACTGGAAGGGTTGAAGGCAATGCATAGCAGCTCTCAGCAAAAATACGTGATTTACACCTGGTTTAGAGGTAGTGAGTCTTAGACTCCTGTTTTTAAATATGTAAGAACATACCTGAACACAGAAGGATGTCAGGTTTAGCCATTTTAATAAAAACAGAAATGGTCAGAAGCATTCTAGATCTTAATTACTGATGACCCCATTACTGACCTGGAAAGTAATTGCAAGAAAAATGTTACTCTGCTTTCTAATCTGAGCCCTAGTTGAATTGCAACAGAGTGCATCGCAGAGGGAACTGGCAATTTTTTGAGTGAGGAACTGGATTTTGAAAACAACTGTGGCTCTTCCAGGTCAGCGAAAGATGTCTACTAGACGTGTATAAATATAATCCTGTCACCAGGAAAGTGAAAAATAGATGTGAACTGAATGGGCAGCAGGACAGTTTGAAATTGAATGCATGTAAGAGCAGTGAAAGCAATGAGAGGATAGGTAAGTGATGAAGAAAAAAAGACAAACTTGTAAAATTCAGTTATTCTACTTGAGAGAGAAAGCAACTTAGAAGTGTGGTGAGGGCATTGTCTGAGATAACTGCATGTCAAACAATTCTCCAAGTCCTTGTGGTACAACAGTACATCCTTTTCTTGACTCTCCATTGGCATGTAACCTGGCCCTGGACCAAAGGAGGTGAGTTAAATGGATGCACTGGGAGATCATGATGAAGTGAGCATTCCTGCAATGGGTGTAGTGATCAACCTCTGCATGTGATGTAACCTTTGATTGCGAAGTGAGCTGCAGAAACAGATTAAATTGTAAAAGAGCAGTACTAAGCTAAGAGTCTCTTTGTTGTAAAGAAATAAAATTTCTTGGTGTGGTTGCCTGCGTATCTGTGCTTATGTGTATAAAACTCCCAAACCAGTAGGATCTGTGCTCCAAGTACCCCAGCTGCGCACTAATTGGAGCAAGGATTCTGTGGTGCGGCATAGCAAAGAGATTATCGAGTTTGTAACAAAGCAGTTCTATCATGCCTTAAGTGACTTAGAACACCTGATTTCTACAATACATCAGAAGAAAAATTAGTATTGACTTAATCCTAATAAAAATGCAGGCCTTGAAAAATAGTTGAGTGTGAGGAATAGTATCCATAAAATAATTAACTTCTCTTTATGATGAATCACAAGTTAAAACTTCCTTTCTGTCGCCTCATTTTTAAAAATAGGAATGTCAAGGAAATGGGGGAAGAGTTAAAAATTATACTAGAAATGAGAACTCAACTTAGTGTTTAGTTAATCATAGTCATAGAAATGTCACAAGTGAGCAAGCTTTTAAATGGTCACGAAGGCAAGAACAGGAACATATCCTTGTGGAAAGGACAACGTTGTTTTGAGTGGGGACATTATTTTCTTTCTCCTAAGTTAAGAGAACTTAAGAAACTCTAAATAGACTCATCTATACTGGGTCATTTATCGTTTTTAGTTGCTTCCTTAGGAAAATGAAAAAAATGTTTGATGGTTTTAAAATGTTAAAATGTCTTGTTGTCTGACATGTCTGCCATCATTTTTTGTTCTTAAATTTCTGCAAAGTTACAGCCTACTTGGACAAAAATGTGTGGTGAAGTCTTTTATTTATAATTTCCCATATTTCCAGTAGTCAGGCATGGCATTTAATAATATTTTTAAGGCTTTCTGGTCCTTTTTGTCATTCTCAACTCACAAGTGTTACCAGGATGTATACTAATTAGTAAAGTGACTTTTCTCCTTCATTGAAAGTAGCATAAAGCTTCATTTAAGGGACATGGGGTCACAGAAGCAGTGATATTATCCAGGGAGATGATAAACAGGAGCAGTGGGTATGGACATTCCGTAGTGTTCTGGGTAGGGATCCCTTCCAAGAGTACTCAGGCCCACCCTTTGGTCTGCTGACAGTGCTACCTTGAAGGGAGGCTGCAGTGTCTATGTCCTCTCCAGATGTACTCGTGAAATTTTAGACGCTTTAACACATGGCTCCCCTCAGAGAGCACTTTGCTTTTTTTCTTTCCTTGTGTGCCTATGACATTTCTAGGGAACTTTTAACAGCTCGAGTTCTGCTTTCAGCTGTCTCTGAGAAAGCCCTATTCAAAGGGGCAATTGCATGTGTGTCTTTTCCCAGTAATTCCTAAATAGCCCACCAACAAAATCTAAAAGCAATGCATGCGAACAGCATTTGTCCCAAGATTATTTGTATGAAGATTGTGTTTAAAGCTGCTGTTTTCTAGAAATGTCTGGAGTTCAGAATTTTAGAATGTAACGCTTTTTGTATTTTGCCATTTTAACTGTCTCTTAAGGTAAAGTGTTTCAACTGTAAAAGTGCTGCCTTGATTACCCTGGTCGGACTTTGCTAGAGAGATGTGAGATGAAGGGTACCTCCACAGGTAAAGGGAATAGCAGTGCCTTCTAGATGAAATATCACAGAATACTGATGCCATCAGACAGTTTGCAGGTCTCTTGCTCTTTGTACCCAAATAGTAAAATAAAATGTGCAAGATGGTACCTACCATCTTCAAGATTAGATCCAGTATTATCATAATCACTGTGCATAAAGTAGTGCAGAAAAAAACAGGCAGTAAAGAGAATTATAAAACTTATGAGCAATGGGAAAAACAACCAGGTTTGTACTAAAAATACTTTAATTAAAGCCAATAGAATAACTACAGAATGTTTTTGAAAGAAAAATTAATGAAAAATCTTAATTCCTAAGCTAAAGCTTTCAATAATGTCACTTTTATTTGGTTTTAAACTGAACATGTTTTAATAGGCTCCACTAGAAGATTAAATGAAATATTTCATTTAAAATATTCTTTTATTAAATGTTTATTTTGGGGTTAGATTGCAATCTGTTACAAAGAGCAACTCTTCCAAAACTGTCAGAGTAGATCATGCAGGAGTTTGAAAGATGCAGAATATTTACTTAAGAGGAAATGGCCTAAGGAATTATTGCTAATTTTAATTAAGTTTTTTGCATACCCAATTGGTCTGCTATATCTGGATGTCCCTAGAACTACTTGTTTCCTGCAGAACACATTGCTTTGTGCCTGCAGCAGTCCCTTCTGGTAATTCATTCACAAAGACTGCTTGTCATTTGATCTTTATTAATGCAAAATGGAAGGAACAATTTATTTATAGTATGGTTAACAGAAAGTATTTGGTGAAAAACTAATTATGTGTGATACTGTGTATTCAGTGAACTTATTACATTCATAATTTTTTGCTCTTTGCTGCTTGTGTATCAAATGAAATATCCTGGTAATTTCTCAGTGATGTCTACATGTTTTTCTTTTCCTGTAGAAAGTAATACACTGGCTGTTTGAGAGGCCAGCTGAGAATATTAAACCACAGAAATTTTACTTGAAAGTGACCTGCGTAGCCCAAGCTGCACTCAGACAGTTTGGTAACTGACCCAAGAAGTTTATGAAGGACATGAACTTGCTTAAGATGCCCTGTAATAACCACTAATGGTCTATTCAGGGTAGCTAAGGCGTTCTCCTCTTGTCCATCTCTGCATCACTGGCCCTTTTTAGAAAATTGCTAAGACCTAAAGATCAGTTTAGTATTCCTGTAAAAAAAGTGAAAAAAAGCTCCAATTCTTATCCAAAAACCAAGCCAAAAATCCTCAACCAAAACAACCCAAAACTTCTCTATCCCTTTGCTAAAGCTGTATTTCAGTCAGGGTAATGATACAGAAGAACAACAGTCCAAGCTGGGCTTTTCTGTTGTGTTTTGTTCTGTACACATAGTCTCTTCAGTAAACATCCCTAATCCAAAGAGCTACAAAACCACAGGTGCAGGGAGATTATGAGAAGTCTCTGGGTAATTACCCAAAGCATTGGGTTTGGGCTTTCCTGTTGTCTCCATTCAATGGCTATAATTAGACTGCTTATTTTACAAAAAGCTTTTTAATGAGCTTCCCATTCCAGTTTACCTGGCAGGTACCCAGTTTGTCCCAATAGATTTCTGATTACCTGCAGTGAGTTGAAGGGAAGTGACTTGCCGAAACTACGCCCATTCTCTGACCAGGGAACCATTCTAACTCAATGAAGGTAAGAGATCAAGTCTCTTAAAAGAACTTAAAATTCAGTAACTACAAATGATTCCTCGTGCTGGTGAGGAGCCCTTTCTGGAAGCCAGGAAATTGCTAGACACCTTGTAGTTCCTCATAGGTTGATTGTAAGGAATTTATTGCCGTGGCGATCACCAATTCTTTTTTCCCAAGTGAGATGCTGTTTTGTTATAATCATTTGCTGCAGCAGCAGACAGTGAAGGTCACTTCAGAGAGCCAAGTGGGGAATAAAGTGCACAGTTCTTTGGATGTAATGCCTTTAATATAATGTCTTTCCTCAGATCTTTTCCCTCTTTCTTCCCAGCTTAGGTGGGAAAATCTCATTTCTTTCAAAGAAATGCTTTTAACTTAGTGTTCAGGACTTGAACTGGATTATTTTTGTTTGGAAAGAATGTCTGATTGATAAGAGATAACAATGCACAGTGGGAAGAAGGCAAGTCAGCACAAGATTTTTTGGGGTCAAAAGTGTTGATTCCATGGATGCCATTTGTTGTGCAGTAAGTTCTCTGTGTCCATGACAATGCAGCTTTTTGGTCTTCTGTGTTTATAGGGATCTGCCTGAAAGACTTTGAAAAATTCTGTCTCCACTTGACTGAATAACTGGACCTGCAAATTCCAGTCTTCCACAGGAGGTTTTACTTTGGGTCAAACAGCTGCAGATTTTGGCAAACTCAGGCATGAGTCTACACTAAATGAATCAAAATAACCAGAGATGTCAGCTTCATCAAAGCTGATACACCAACATTCCACCTCAGAAAAATTAAAATCCTGTAGTATTAGCAAGTCATTAAAAATGCCCTTCCACAGAAGGATTTTGGTCACAGCTGTCCTGAACCCTGCAGCACAGTTGTCATGGGCACTTACTTGTGATCAAACAATTCAGCACCGTGAGCGAGAGTTTGGCTGTTGATGATCAGAAAGTGCCTTTGTGGATAGAGCAGCATTTTCATCAGCCTATGTGCTCTCAAGAAAACTAGACCCAGCAGGATATCTCTACAGGGGAGGATATTTTCATTTGAAGAAACAGCAGTTTCTGTAATGAACATTTTTTATCCTGATGCAAAGCTAAGTGACATTGATAGTGACCTGATAACATTTAAATATAACTTGCCCTATAAATCACAAGTAAATTTAGAACCAATACAAAGAGCAGGTTGGTCTATTGTTAGGAAATTTTTTTCTATCTGTCCCATGGATAGCATATTGCTTAAAAATATGCTAATGTATGTAGTGCTTGCACAGTGCAGTGAGGGAGTATGTCTTTCATGACTCCTTAACTTTAGATATACTTTACAGTTTCAGAGAGTTGAAGTGTCTGGAAGCAAGTAGTTTAAAGAAGCAACTCTCTCCCCACTTCCTCTCATCCAGTGCTTTCTCTGCTGCTATCCTATCTAACACATGCTGTGCATCCCAGCATAATTTCAGTTGGCATGATGTGCAAAACTCATTAAAAATGAATAGAACAGTGTCCACAGATCTTCTTTTTACTTAAAGTACTTGTTAGATATTTTCCCTAAGGATGTAACCTGATCCATCTCAAGGTAAAGTGTTTCAACTGTGAGAGTGTTCCCTTGGTAATAAGGAATGGTAATAAGAAGTCATGAAACCAGTTAGGACATTAATGCAAACAATGTGTGTTAAAGCTGGGAACTAATTCTTCATGCCACCAAAGTGAATGTCTGTGAGAAGAGCACTTTGGATAATACCTTTTGTCTGCTCTTCCTGGTTGCACACAAACACAGAGACACACTCACACTCATTCCAGCATCCTGGCCAGCACTGCTAGGAAGGTGAAGAATATTCCCTTCAAAAAATAATAGGGTGATAGGTGGCAATCAGATTTTGTCTGAACCAGTGGACCAGTGTCAATTCTGGCATTCCTAAATCCAGGTGGGAGCTTAATCTTGTCAAAATACCACACTAGGGCAAGTCCTAGGCAGGCACATATTACTCCCCTGACTTGTTTTTGGTGTGAAGGATGCCCAAGAGCATCTCCCATTGCTCTTGGGATGGACAGGACACCAGGGCTGACCATGGTGTGCATCTGTATTTCAGCCTGTGTGTGGGCAATCTGTGCTACCCAGAGTATCCTTCCCTCCATGGGATGTGTTGGATGGCAAGCCTGCCTCCAATATACCCTTGCTTCTGTGACAGCTTCTTTCACCTTTTCATTCTAAGTAATGAGGGATTAAAAGTCTTTGAGACAAAAAGGACAGCTGAAGGAGCCTTTTTATGACTGTACTTCTCAGCTGTACAAAACCTTAAATAAAGCATCTGACTTTAGCATAAGAGCTCAGTGCCACGAAAGTTAATATCTGAGAAATGTATTCATGTTTCCTGAGAAGTTAAGGGTGCAGTTATAATTTCTTTCCTTTTAGATCTAGGTCAAAAATGTCAGTACCTATCAAAGAGGTGAAGCCTGTAAAAGAAAAAAGGAAAAAAAAAAGAAAAAAATCACTACAGAGTGCGTGAATACTTCCAGGGACACCGGCACTGCCAGTCTTAAACAGGAGAGAGGTTCTGCCGTACACTGTAAAGAGTATGAGCATATGTCATGGAAAAGTGGTTTTTTGAAACAAAATCAGTAGAGAGAAAATGCAGAGGTAAATTTCACTATCTAACCAGAGTTTGAATATAATTTAATATTTCATTCTTTTTTATTTCCTGAGAGGAAACAGTTCAAGTTCTTCATTCCAGACAATGGAATAAAAACAGCTTTTAGCCTAAGGTAATTACTCATTATCATAATCTTCACAAGAACTTCCTCAGACGGACATGAGTGTACCTGGGGATCTTTAATCAAATTGAATGGATATTTTCCTTTTGCTAATTAAAGCTAGGAAGTTTGGTGTGAAATAAATTAGCAAAATCTGGTTGTATGAAATGTTAATACAGTACTAGCACATCTTGGTCTAATTGAAACCCAGTATATCACACATCATAATGATTCTCTAGAAATGCACATGGAAAAAGAATAGCTTTTTGAGGACTATAAAGTATTATATTTCATTTAGGAGGTGGAAATTCATGCTGATACTGCAGAAGGCCATATATCACCACCTGTTTTGAATAAATCTCAAAAATATTCATGTTTCATAAGACACTAAAAAAATCCATGAAAATATATTTACTCGTTGTGGTTACATACAGCACAGATTTGCCAGGAGAGAGGGAGATTTCAATGCAGTAGTAGTTCCTTCTCCCACAGCCACTGGCCTCAAAGACAATGCATGTGCTGGATACTAAATGTTTTAGGACTGTCTCCACTGCAGGTCAGCAGCAAATTCAGTGAAGTTGGATGTGTGGTTCAGCCATTCAATTTCATTTTTTTTTCAATTTTCTACTATTTAAATGTTTTAACTAACATATCTGAATCCATGTACATGGAAACTCAGCTTAGATGTGCCTCTGCTTTTTCTCTGGTGCTTTTTTTTGCCATTTATGGCATACAGAAAACATTAGCTTTAGACAATACTTTCATTTCAGAAACCTAAGCATCAAGATTAATTAGGCATAAGGCATTTTTGTTTTAATGCTAAAATGATTGCCTCCGTAGAGGACTGTGTGAATTTAAATCCACCTGAAAAGATAGGCATATCAAAGTAAAATCAGTTGAACAGATAAGATTAACACTGGTTGTTTAATTCATGCCATAGCGATGTTAAGGTGAACCAAACCCTGACAAAATACATCAATCCTTAAAAAAAATGGTTAAGGTCTTAATGTAGCAGAAGCAGTTCAATGGAGATTGAGCTTAAATCTGTTGTCCTATTGATGTTAGTGAAACCATATACAGGTTTCTCCAATACATGGAGAATTTTCTTAAATAGTTTTCAAGGATAAAATCTGTAAAAAAATGTATGGTTGTATGTAAGGTATACAACCACCATGCTATCCACAAGGACTGCATTTAAGATCTTAAAAATGCAAAATCCTACGTAATATCTTCATTAATTATTCTCATAGATATTGGCTCTCACATGAGACGTAACTAGTCCGGAGAGATTGATTCAGTTGCAGGTACCAGCATAATGCGTTACTTTGGCGGTATTTGAGCATGCAGCTCAAATGGATTTGGGAATCTGCTAAGCATGTTTATTTTAAAAGCACATCCAGTCTGAGGAAAAATCTCTGTACGTGCAACTCTAGCAATCTATCCTTTCTTCATTAAGGCCACAGGAATGACACAGCCCCATTGATGCTCTGCGACTGTTCCTGTGCTGGTGTGTAATTCCTGTGCAGCTCCTTCTCACCTCTGCTCCTCCACGTAGATACTTGACATTCAAACTGTGTGAATGTCCTCCTATGGAGGATTTGGGCATGGAAATACATAAAGCTCTAAAATTAGGCCATGACGTTCAAACTCCCTCCCAAAGATAAGGCAGTAGATTTCAACTAGTATATGAAATAGAAATTGAGCCTAGTTTCAATTTCATTGTCTAATTTCAGTGCTGAATGAAAAATTAGCAACAGAATGAGATTAGAAAGGACCTTATGACTGTCTGGCATTTTACAGTTTTACAATAGTTAATATTCAAAGCAGGATATTTCTTTTGTCACAGTTTAATAAGTGGATTTTTCCTGCTGGTGTGGCAGTGGTTCTCATATGCCTTTGAAAATTATAAGCGTGCTCATGTATTTCTGTGCTGTCAACATTCAGGTACCAGATGAAGTTCCAACAAGTTTAGTAATTCATCCACCATCTCAAGGCACAATGAACTGTGATTGAGGAAGTGATGAATGCTGCAAAGCTTGTGAGTGTCATCAGTCTCACTCTTTATTTTGAGTTCCGGTTAAACAATTGTCACAATATGTTCTGAAACTGGTGAATTGCTACTAAAGATCAAAGAGATGAGTAATAGCAGAGGATCTGAAACCTTAAACTGTAAAAGCAAAATACCATGGCCAAGAAATTACTCTTCATGTTATAATGCATCTGGAATAGGCCTAATTAAAGTTGCAGTTTCTTTGAGGAAATCAGATTTTAAATCTTCCCTCATCTCAATGAATTCTTGTGCAATGACTAAAACCAACATAACTTTCTACGTTGATGACTAAGCAATAATCTGTGCATAGGCAACCTATATATCATTGACATTAAAGATACTATTTCCATTTCAAATCCTGACTCTTTATTGAGGCTTTCAGATTATGGAATTTCTTTAAGCTTCTATTGTAAAGTACATTCCCTGGAAAATACTTTTTGTATTGAACTGTGCACTCCTAGTGAGCTGAACAATATGTTCCAAGACAACTATCAAGGAAGTATATCATTGTTAATATGTGGTTTGGTCTTCTAGTTCAATGTGTCACTGAGAGAAGACTTCAGTTTTTCAGCAGAAGAACTTCAGGTCCATAAGCAGAGTGAGTAAAAGTAATTTAGAAGTTTACTTTGCAAATTCTTAAGGAACAGCTTCAGTCACTCGTCCAGTAGAGGGAACTCTAATACAATACATGGCAGGTGACCTGGGCTTGCAGGAGAGTAGGATCACAAACACAAGGCAAAGTGTAAAATATATTTATGCTATATATCATGTGTAAAGCAAAGTACCTACCTTATATGTGCCATTAATTATTTAGTGAGCTTATTCCAGTTTGTATATTTCCTTTCCTTCTTTTCCTTATATTCTGTGGTAACAGTTCATATATATATGTCTGCCAGATTTAAGGGATGAATTGCCAATGACAGTGTCGCAGTTCTAATAGTTCATAAATATTACAGATCATGTACCATTGACCAGTTGAAATTTGTCTAGAATAAAAAAAATATTTTTGTAGTTAGTTTTTTAAGATGCCACAATTATGTGACAAAGTGGCAGATGTTAGTCTCTTTTAGAATGACTGGCACACATCCTTTGGAGGAAAGAGGAGCAACTTACAACCTGAAGACACAGTAGTCACAAAAAACCCCCGATGTTGTATTAAGCTGCCTTTCTATGTAGAATTCACTCACTTTCTTTTTTCTCCTTTCTTTTTGACCTTTATCACCTGAATATGCTTTCAGCTGGTGTATCACTGTTCCATTGTTTTTAAGGCTCAGTGTCTTCACTCAGTCATCATTCTGTCATTTACTGCTTTCTTTCTGTTGTTGTTGTTTTCCTTAAAGACAAAATGTCACCACATTGGTTGATCACTAAATAGGTTTCTTAGGGAGAATTGTTTCTTGTTTCTTCCAAACTGCTAAAAGTCAGAAATAGATGTAACATTTCTCTGTTTCAATTTCAACCTAAGATCCTTCCCAGGTCTGTCTTCTCCAAAGAGCCTTAGTTCTTCTGCTACACTACATTGAGACATTTTGTTATTTCTACAAATTGAGGTATTCTGTGGTCTTCTATAAAAGATAAAGAAATGATTAAAAAATGCAAAACATGCTGACATCACTGAAGATTTTTTAAAGTTTTTTCAAAGTATGTGCACCTAGGGTGGGGTATTCAATATAAAGATCTCACATGAAAAGGGATTGAATCATATGGTTTTAAGGAGTATTTGTTCTTATAGAAAGGACAAACATCCCTGCACATGTGATGTGTTGGCATTTCCAGTGGCAGCATTTCAGATCCTGTGCACAGCTGTGAAAAAGAGCAAAAGTCTAACCCAGCATCTGCTGTGGACTTGACAAGTGCTTCAGCCGTGGCTACTGAAGCACAGAACAGTGGCCTCTGCTCTGCTTCTGTGCATTTCCAGAATTAAAGTTGCAGACGGACAGGCTTATAAGCTAGCTAATCCTCCTTTTCCATGAAGTGCCCTGCACTATTGTCTTTTTCAGATGAAACTCATCATTTCAAGTGAAACTTAGCTTTCCACTATATTTAAGGTGTAGCTTTTTTTGAGAAGGAATTATTATGGGTCATGTAGAAGCGATTGTTAATAAAGGAAGTTTCAGGAAACTGAATTTATTTCAGTTACATAGCTACAAAAAGAGATAAGCTCAGTTGGTTAGAGCATGATGTCAATAATGCCAGGTTTGTGGTTTCTATCTCTGTTTGGGGGATTCACTTCAGAGTTGGACCCAATGATTTTTGTATGTCCCTTCCAACTCAGAAGATTCTGTGATTCTGTGAAAAGCCTGATCTTTAATTCTGTTAAAATCAATACAAAGCTATTCTTTAGCTTCTGCAGAACCAAGAGGCAAAATGTGCAGGCATTCTTACAGTTTTTACCAGTAATATTTTGTAGTTGCAGGGGAGTATAAATTTTCAAGAAAAGTGGAAGAACCAAATCAAAGATTTGACATGACATCTTTCTCATTACTCAGATCTTTTGCTGCTTCCCTAGGAATAAGTCTAAAATGCTAATTCTAAGTTGTAGCACAAAACCTATAAGAAAACGAAGCCATGCATTACAGAGATCAATTCAGAATGTCCTGAGGATGCCAAAAAATAAGGAGGAACTAACTTCATGTTTACCTTTTAATTCATGGGCACTCTTGAATATGTACTGATATCCAGATACAGAAAAAGATGTCTCTGAAGCTCCAGGCTGTGTGCCTGCATAAATTCCCTGTGTTCAGTGTTTTGTATTAGCTTCCTGTAGAGTATCCTCGTATCCAATGTATCCTGCATTAAATATGCTAAATGCATTAAATCTTCCTTTAAATGTGTCTAAACACAAGGGGGAGAAATAGGTGCCTCAATTCATCAGAATTCTGTAGTGGTGTCAGACTCAAGAACATAACTTGGGCTCCCTGAATGATTACACTAATGCCAGATATTTCATTATCTAAGTTACGTGTCTAAATGAGGCATGAAGTGGACAGTCAGAATATGACCCTCATTCAGGATACTTGTGCCATATGTTACTCTCAGGTTGGGTTTTCCATTCTATGGTCATTCAGGATGGCAGAGCAGGATGCCTTGCTTCGTTTAGGAAAACAGTTTAAAAAGTAGAAAGCGGTAGATGCATATTTATCCACCTAAACAATCTGAAAGCACCAATCTTGACAGATATCTCTAGCTGCTGAAGTACAAATTCTAAATGATAATACTTGTAGAACCTTGAGACACCATGTTTTGTAGGTGTTTACTTTTGGGTTTGGTTCAGAATCGTTTTTACTGATTTTTTTCCATCTTTGTTTTCTGATCTATATCTAGAGGCAATTAACAAGTGCCAAACATTTCCGTAGCATTTTTTTGATCAAATAAGGAGGTTTGTTCTGCAGGAAATGACTGCATTGAATTGAGCGCCTTCTCCAAGATGCTATGTACTGTAAATGCTAATTGGTGTTGACAGAGATAAAAGGTATGAAGACTTATTTTCATTAATTGTTTAAAAATTGATTGTTCTTTGTGAGAGTAGTGCTATAACGATGCAAGATTGCTTGTGTGGCTCTTGCATTTTCAGAACATTTCCCTTTTCTTGGCATTTCCACCAATTGCATAGAAAGCTTTTGCGCTTTTTTTTTTTTTGAGATAAATACATCTCTGTCTATACAGTGCACGACAAGTCTGTGCAAATAGATTGCCCATTTATGTTCTAGTTTCCCTGATACTGCTGGCATCTAAAATATTTCTCATTTAGCATGTTAGAAATTGATCTGGATTGTTAATACATTATTCTAAGTGATGGAATGGATAATAATTTCCTAAAGTAAATGCAGGGCATATCATACAATATTAAATAAAATGTGTAGAGGGAAACATGTATAGGACAGGAAAGTAATTTTATGTCTGTTAAATTATTTAGGACACATTTCCATTTGAGTAAGGAGCTAATGATAAGCAACCAGGTGAAGCTTTGCACATTCACTTATGGATTTGTATTAAAGATTTCACATGGTTGATTACAGTTGAGCAAGTTTACAGGGTTTCTCCTGTAAACAGTTCATTTTATATTCTGTATATTGAAATGAGAGTTGGTGTTTAGGTTTCCAGTGCAAACATGCGACAGGACAGATGTAAAAGGACAAAAGGACAGTCACTGAAATACTGATTTCTTTTTTTTATTAGTAGTACTTCTGCCATATACAGTGCTAGCAGAACCTTGGAAATGCTAGATTTCTTTAATGATATTTTTCAGGACATCAATATGCTATATTTGAAGAAAACATAGAGATGTTTTTAAAAAATTTAATATCTTGAGTTGTTTAGAATGTTATTAATTAGTAGATTGTACTATACCTAATATGCAGTGGTTGTCAATGATACAGACAGCAGAATGGCTGGATCTGATTTATTGGAAAATATTCAATAAGTTTTTTTAAAGCTGATACTCTTAGTAGATTCAATTTGTCACTGAAGCCAAAACTAAATCCAATGTATTAATCCACATTATCATTTTATATTAAATGTATAATTACTAACTTGAAGGGGTTTATTTTCTACTTTATATTTGTAACACAATATTCATTGAATGTTCTGCATCAAAAGATAACTGATGCTGACCAAAGAACAAGTCCACAATTCTCTTCTTTTTGAAGTGCAAGATGAGAGAGAAACCAAATGCTTGTCTGGCCCGGCACCTTGGTGACTGCGGTACCTGAATTTGACAGAGCTAATTTCCTTATTAAGTGACAGTTTTGCCTGTGGTTTGCTGACCTCCCTTGGAGAGTTTAGACTAGGTGTTCCAAGCAGTAGCTCAGAAGCAGTTCTTGGTATCCATTTGCAGCTATTCCTCCTCTTCACTTTGAATGCTCCTCTACACAACATGAGCCAGAAGGATGCACTAAAACTGCAAGATAAATTTGTAGAGCTTGTGATGCCTTGAGCAATGCACCTGCTCAAATAGAAAATCCAGAGGGCATATCTGCTCCCTACAACCCTTAGAGAAAGGCACCACAGCCCCAAGATCAGTGGGTCTAGAACTCTGCAAGTACAACTTATGGGGACTGCTGTAGCATGATGTTCCAGAATCTCTAGCTGATTTCAAGTCTATGTCTTTAACCATTAGTGTAAAATTATTTTCTTCCATGTGCAATGGGATTACTCTTTTGAATAACAGATGAGAAAGAATTCAGTAATCCTTAATCTCTGCCAACTGGTTCAACTAAGCAGCCTAAAGAGGTGTGCAAATTTCCTATATATAAAATAGGAAGAGGAAAATCAGCATTTGATCAATGAATTGTGAAAGTCAAAAGGGCATTTATAAAAATAGCTGATTACGTTCACTTTATCTGCTTGCCAGTCTGCTTGTTCCCAAATGTTTGCTTCATGGAAGATGATAAATACACAGTGAATTTTCTAGACATGTATGTGCAGACTTGTGCCTTAGCAGAAAGCAAAAATATGTATATAAAAAGATTTAAATTTTTCATTTTTCCATTTCTGACCTTAAGTGTTTACTATGTTCAGCCTCAGCATAATGATATAGTACAGAGGATTTATTTCGTTCCATTTTGCGCCTTTACATGATCATATACAGGTAGTGCTGTGTACATCTCTCCCAGGTACTTATATGATTCCATTATTGTGTTACCTGGGTATTTCACAATTTTTATTCTGTGAATTTATGGCACCTTTGCAAGCAAGAAAATGTAATTGAACCCATTATTCAATCAGAAACTTAGGCACACCATTAGGGAATGGTTAAGGAAATAATAGTGGGTCTAGCATGCTTCAAAGTGTTTTTTCCCCTTTTTTGGTAATTTTTGAAGTGACTTTTAAATTCAGATAAAATGGAAACTCTTTTTATATCTAGTCTGTCTAGTCTAGCCAGATCTCTAATGCAGAACAAGATTACTCTCACCTACGTTTGTACTTTTATAATGCAAATTTTCCATTTGAACTAGTTGCTAAACTCACGTTGTAGGCCCTTAGCGGGAACTGGGTGTTGAGGGCATGAGTCATCTTGTCTTATTAACCACACAGGGAGTCTGGATAACTAGCTGAGATATCTACAGAGAAGATGACTAATTAAGCTAAATCTAACTTAAAGCAGATAGATAACTTGGTCAAGACCATATAAGAGCAGAACAGGAAGCTGAAGTAGTATTTCACCATTCCTAGGTCTGTGTCCTAACCTCTGACACAACCTGTTCTTCCATGACCTTGATTACATTCTTATCTCCTGATCTTAATACCTGTCACTGTACAGCCATAAATTATACAGTGAAGTTCACCCCACTGAACTTCCAATGCCTGTGATGTGGCCACCAACACAAGTACTAGTCACTTCAGGCTCTGCTTATGAAAAATGTATTGTTGAGGTGCTTATTCCATTGACTATCAGTGGAGATTAGAGCATTATCTCAAAAGTGAATGTTGACATGGTCTCATTGTCAAAGAGTGTGAGCTTCTGTAACCATAAGGAGTTCATTTCAGATAGAACAGATGAAGGCAACTCAGAAACCAGATATTTGGAACAAAAACCCACTATTTAATTTCCTGTATTCAGAAAAAATGGAGCAGGAGTCTCATGCAATGATTTTGTTCAGCATTCTATTGATGATGCCACCGTTTGGGATTTGATCCCATTCTTTCTTCCTGAGAACAGTAGTTGCTGTGAGGAAGCATTTGTGTACGGATGTTATACACGTCATACACTTTCAGACTACATTCTTGTTATCAATCTCTTATATGTCACATGCTCGGTTCTTTATGTGTAATTGAAGCACTGGGACAAAGTAATTGACAACAGGATCTAAATTCCTGCTGTAACTTGAAAGAAGTAGAGCTTCGTGTACTCTTGACAAGATTATCCTAATTTATCCAGTAAGATTAGAGTCTGTAGCACACAATGTTTTCTACTTTCTGGAGCAGAATTGGTTTATTTCATGCTCTGTTGTTTGAAAGTAAATTCTAGGTAAACCTGATAGGCAGATAGGTTTTATAGTTTTTGTGCTCCTGTCTAGTTAGAGAATCCACTCAAGGTAATGCCAAGTCTTTTTTTCCCTTTTTTTGTAGTTCTATAAATGATATATGAAGTCTTGAGACAGGAGATTTTGTTGTATTTCATGAAGGACCTTAGGTCAACCAAGGTGATGAATCGTGTGATCAGGAATATCTCTGGGAAGCCTCTGGTTTGCCGAGATTTACAACTTAGTGAAGGCTGGTCTTGTACAATGACTCCAAGAACATATAAATCAACTAAGGGAGTTTGGGTTGAGTATACTTTCCATTCATTCAAGCCCTAAAAAGAGTAGAATTCTTTTTCTGCATCCCATTTCTATCTCTGAGTCTCACTGTAAATTCTGAGGCTTAGAAATGTTGAGATGTGACCTGCTTTTTTATTTCAGACTATCTTTTTTGGGGTTTTTTCCCCTCTGTAAAGAGCATAACAAAGACAGCTCATAAAGGTTCAGGAAATATTTTAAAAGTGTGAAAGGGGACAAGGCAGAAAACAGTGATAAGTGGAGTGATTTTCTGCACCTGGGGTTTCTGTTGAGTGCTTATTAATCACCCCTGCTCTCTGCCCTCTGAAGTCAGTGAAACCACTCAGCTGAGTAATAGTGTAAACTTTCAGAAAAACAGATGTCAACAGGACAGTCATTACAATGAACTCAGATAAGCTGTGATATCAGTGAGTAGAAAGAGTATTAATTGCAAGGAAAACAAAAAAAACTAAGGAGAGAATGATATTAAAAACAAAAGAAGAGTTAACAAGGAAAGGAATGGGATTGGGAATGGTGATGCTTTTGCTCATTTTGAGAATAAGCCTAATGCTCATTATCAAAATAGCTATTTTATGAAAATCAAAGAAAAATACGAAATTTGCAGGCTGTACTGTAATATTCATATTCAAAGCCTTAAGGATTTCCCTTTTTTCTTGTCACTTGCTGATGAAGACACAGAGTATCTGTGTTTCTAATGAATACAACTGTTGGAATAATGTAGCTGTACAAGCAATTAGGTCTGTGTTACGAAAAAGGGTGTAGACATGTTGAGTGCATATGGGAAAGGGCAGGAAAGAATTCAGAACTCTGGTCATAGGTAGAAGCTCCATAGTAAGGAGTTGATAGTGCAAATATATGGTCATTAAATAAAAAAAAGAAAAAAAATTTACTAGCCACTAAATATGAGCCTATCAGAAACTTGAATGAAGAACTTGAGTCTTGTAGTCCTTAGGAAATCCTAATGTGAAACAAGTG
Source organism: Lycocorax pyrrhopterus obiensis (assembly GCA_014706295.1). Lineage (NCBI taxonomy): Eukaryota > Metazoa > Chordata > Aves > Passeriformes > Paradisaeidae > Lycocorax > Lycocorax pyrrhopterus. The sequence continues at coordinate 11,447,332 of JACSVZ010000015.1, forward strand.
CAGACTGCTGAGGACTCAAAGGAGTTAAAGTGTTCAGTGTTTGCTGTACTGCAATACTAGTGGAGCTGCAGCAAACAAATTGATATTTCATATGTATAGTATGGGGAGGGAAAAGCAAAAGAAAATGAAAAAAACCCAGCTGTATAAAAATTACTATTCCTTCTATTTAGGTCAGCTTCTATATTACATGGAAATCTCATGGTTTTGACATTGTTTTGTGCCAAATTTTGGTATAATTGAATAATTTTATTATTTGGCTAAGGAAATAATGTAAAAAGGTCCAGTTCTGAATAGCATGCAATGATATTAAAATGTTAGCTGGAACCAAAAGCTGTATTATGCTGATGGAGTAATAACAGTATAGTTAGGAAATATCACATTTGTGGCTTACACCTCAATAAACAGAAGAGTAGCAAGGTCAGTTCATAACAAAGAGTTGAGAGAATTAGACTTGATCTGGGCAAGTGCTGGTTCTTGTATCCCCTTCACAGAGGACATGATGTGGGATCCTTCTGCTTTTCCTAAGGAAGAAAACCAGGGCCTCACACTTGTGGGAACAGAAACAGCTCCAGGTTTTTTGTTGTTTCTATGGAAACAAACTCCCACTTTGTTTACGAGGCAGAGGAAATGCTTTTTAATGCATGAATTAAGGGGATGAAGCACTGAGCAAAACAGGTGAGCCTCCAAAAATCCTAGGAGTCAAGACCAGCAAAGCCAGTCATGGCAAAAACAGGGCTTAACAAGAGCTCATCTGAGCACTTTGCTAGTTAAATGGAGGAGAAAACGAAAGCATCAGCTGCTGCTTTAGGGAGGATGGATCGCTGCTATTATACCAACGAGTGTTTCAGAGGTTCCTAAATTGTCTTCTGTCTCACACTCAAAACTGCCACATTTGAACACTGAAAAATATTGTTTCACTTCCCAGCTAAATGCGCTTTAATGGCTTCTAGACAGCCGTAAAGCTGAGCAGCAGGCATAATTCTTCCAACAGGATATAGCATCCAGTGTGTTTCTTGATTATCCAACTCAGTCTGATGCTCTACAGATTTCCAGTGCTTCACACTTTTGTATAAGATATATTTCTAATAGAAGGGATTCATTTACTGGTTTGGATGCCTTTCTTTATTTTATACTGTGACGATTTATCAGTCCCCATCACTCTGTATTTTATCAACCTACCCTCTAAATTTCTATGACAAGAAATGATTTTATTTCATGATCTCTGTTTGGATGGAGGTCATATTTGGCTTTCTGCAATGTTTTTTTCAACCCAGCAACTTCAGGAAGTTTGGCTGCAGGTCAGTAATTTGGTTTTAGTTAGGGCCAAGTAAGAGGGAACATGAGGAAAATGATGGGGTCTATAAATGCTTTATAGAAAGTATTTTCTTTCTTGGAATCATTAGGAAAAAAACTCAGTAATCAAACCTGTGCATCCACCAGTCACAAAATCTTCACTGCTATCCTGTGAATGCCTACTGTTACCTCCAATGGTCCACAAAAAATCTGTACTAATAGAGTAGAATATCATAGAACATCTCAAGTTGGAAGGAACCCTAAGGATCATTGTTGTTCTAGGTACTGGGTATTTTACTTTACTAGTCATATCTCTGTAGTAAATTAATATTTTAGCGTAGTAATGGGATAAATGCTCTTAAACAGTACCTTCCACAAGCTCACTGCACAAAATTATTTGCATAGATGTGCTTCTACTTACTAGTATTAGAGTTAGTAATTCTGAGACTACTGTGCTGTCTGCTGCCTTGTCTGCAGGGTTCAGTCATTGAGACTAGTTGTTTGGCTTTCATTCATAGTTTTTATTCCTGCATCTTAAGTGAATTGATTAACTGAAGTGATTTTAGAGGCTTTCCTCAATGAGGTGGGATGAGTCCATTTTCTGCAATAACTCTGAAGAATGCATGGCTGTAATGTCTGGTGAAGCTCAAGCATGTGACAACAGATTTGAAAGGCAGGAGATGGATAAGTATCCAAAAGAATGAGGTTAAGATTAATACAGTGGCTTTTTGTTTGATTCATTCAATCAACATTTGTAAGAATCTGTCATGACAGTTCTTTTTCAAAGCTACCCAGTAATCCCAAAGGCAGTGGCATTTTTGTTAGGTTCAAATACAGTTATATTGTTCTCTATTCTAGCTCTCTGACATTTTGATAGCCAAATAAAAAAACCCTCTAATCTTAGTCATCATCCTAGGGTCATGCAATTTTTAGAAAATAAGATTGGATAAAACATTAGGTAGCACTTCTATGCATTTTTGTTTTTCTCAGCCTTCCAGTTCAACTGATGGGTCTTTGTGATGTGTGGTGAATACCCACTCAAAAACAAAATGAGGATTCGTTTACTGTGGTGACAGAGAAATGTATTAATACTGACTGTGATACAATAAAAGATGAAGAAGGAGAAGAAAGACCTGGACGACGCGTACTATTGTCTGATTGCCCTGAAATTTCATCATGTTATTTGCTCCTGCATGCTATTCAGTGGCAATTAAACCTTATTAGTTTGCTTTTCTCATTATTTTTTTTAAACCACATTTAATGCCAGGAAATCTGTTGTACATTGCAAGTTAGAAAAATCTATTGGCTATGTTTTGCTCTCACATATAGCTAGAAGTTTACTAGTTTGATGGGGATCTTGCAAGTCAAAGTAAAAACAGTTTATACATTGAGTTACTTTGTTAAATTACATGCACAAGTACCCCTGGAGTTTTCCTTCCTGATGATGCTGTCTTCATTTTGAACTGCTGTTTTGACATTTGTAGAGTTTTAGCAAATGCTTCAGGAAAAGGTCAGTTTATAGTGACATTTTCCCTTTTCAAAAACCTGTGGAGAGGACACTGAATACAGGTTTACTTGATAAGCCATTACAGATTTAAAAACACATCTTTTTTTACTGTGTTTTTGAACACTTGTTTTTCACGATCTTTTTGTGTTTTTGAACTGTGCTCCAACCATTTACTAGAAAGTTCTTTTCACAGAACTCAGTTCTGAGTGTTTTCCTTGCACACTGTTAACTTTAAAAATATTTTACAGCTTGGAGGTTTTTGATACAAGAATGAAATGTTCAGAAAATGTATGGCTAGGGTATTAATGTTACTGACTTAAGTCCAAATACACTGAAAGAACTCCTGCAAAAACCTCCCTGCATGTCTGTGTGGTTGTGCAGTATTTGCTCCTGTTCAGCTGTGCTGGGGCTATATGTGCAAACATTTTTTCTCCCCCATTCATCTGGGTCATTTCCATCTGTCAGTTCTGTAATGGTTTGAAATCCACCAAGTTAATTAGATACGGTCTAATAACATGAATCAATACTTTCCAACATAGCCAGAGCTTCTGTCAATGGTGCCATTGAGTCATTTACTGTTTAGGGAATAAAGGTCCATATTATTAATGGGAATATGTCATCAACCTTTTTTTTTCATATTTTCAAAATCAGAACACTCCAGTAATTTCTCTCTGACATATTTTACAACAAAAAATACGGTTCTTCAAAGAAGTTCTCTAGTATTAAAGAAGAAATATTGCGCTTTTTCAAAAATATAGAGTTACAGCATGAGAAAATATATTAAGAAATTTATTTCTGTCTGGATATAGGTATATTCCCTGCCCCTGAGAATTCTGTGCTTTTAGCTTTCCAGGGATTATGTTGATGCCCTAGTGAACAGAAAAATTGTTTCTATCAAAGCAAGGCCTCTTAACTTCAAATAATAAACACTTAGAAAAAACCTGTAAGAAGGTGTTCAGTGTTTCTATTGAGGGGTTGTTAGGAAATAAATACCATAGAAAAATGTCCATAATTACGTATTTTTAACCATGGTATTAACACCATGAATGTTGTACTTTTAATGATTGAGGGAATTGGCCTTTAGTCATTATGTACTATACACTTTTTATATAGCACTGAGACAGAATATGCAAACTGACCTTTTCTATGAATGAATTAGAATAGAAATTCTACTGAATTCTCAGGACTGTATGTACTGAACTCATTAGAGCTGTCAAATTACCTGTGCTCACTGAGCTGATAGGACAGTATGATAGCAATATTCCATGTGGCCAGATGATAGAAGTTCCACGAGCAAAAAGACTCAGTTCAACTTTGAAAAGACTAGTCATTTCAATGACATATATTTAGTCAAACATTCTATAGCCACTCTACCACCAGAAAGCAGAGAGATCTGATTAGAAGTACTTGATGAATTTGAAGGATGAGGAGGATGAAAATACCCACAGCAACATTATTCTCTTTTTGAGAGTCAGCAGACATTCATGGGAATTTTCAGTCTTTCTGTTTTCTATTTTTCAACTTCCATCATTTTATAGGGGATTATTTTTCAGCATTTATGTAGCATGCCCTTATTGGTACACTCAAAGATAATATTTTTTATTCCATCAGGTCAGAGCAAATTTTTCCCAAATTGTTTACTTCTCTTTTGACTGACCTACATTGTATAACAAGAGTGTCATCAAATAAAATCTGTAGTCGTATGTAGTAAATGAGAAGCATGTGGTTATTAAACTGATGTGTTATAACTAGTCCAATGAGACTATTCATAGCATGTACTCCTCTGACCTGCTGCTGCAATATTGTTTTGGATAGATTCACTTACAAAATGGTAATATTCGTGGCAGAACAGTTCACCATATCTTAAGTAGAAATATCATAGATGTTTCATTAATTGATGCTTTGCTTTAAAGGAAATACGTATATTTACAAGATAATAATTTTCACCTTTTAGCTTTCAGTTGCAAAGTCATGGACTGAAAATAGCAGGAAATACAAGTGCAAGTGATATGCAATATAACATTCAAGCACTAATGTTATTCGCAATATTGATTGATTCAAGCATTAATGTTATTCGCATTTCTTTCTCTAACAAAAAAAATTCATCAACTGACCCAAAAGAACTTTAAAAGATCTGTCCTTGCAATATTAGCCATATTTTAAAAAAGCATGTTTTATAAGATTTCTGCTATTTTCACCTAACTTGACTCAGCATTGTTTCAAGGGTTTCTGTTGGTAACCTCTTTGACGATAATAATTTATTACCTTTCATTTTTTTGTGTTCAAGCCAAATGAACAGATTGCATGGATTATTTCTTTTCCATACTAACTAAATTATTCCATTAGATTTTTTTTTTAAGAGAGATTTTTTTTCGTTCTTCAGCTCAAAGTAGTGAAGCTTTAAAAAATTTCCAGTTTAAGCTCTGTCAATGAAAATCTTTTTCCTCTTTCACTTTCTTGTCTTGTTTCTTCATGAAAATTCAGTAGTGGAAAGAAACCTGTCAGCAGAAAAATTGCCCATATGACTTATTTCACTCAATCTGAGCCATAGTCCATCTTGGTCATAATTGACTAGTGATTATTTGGGGAATTTACATCTTCTATGAAAGGCCTAACTGAATTTTTTAGGCTAAATATCCAGTGCCAGAAGGTTTCAGGTTAGACTCAATGCTCCTAAACATATATGTAAGCACTTAAATGCTAAATACTGAGAATACAATTTTGTTTTTTGATTTGATTTTGAGGTGGTGATTCAAAACTATATCTTTACCATAGGTCTGTGTACCTGCTGGGGTTAGGGCATGAGCGGCCCTGCTGAAACTGTTGAAATTAACTATGCACAGAGTTAAACATATATGACTTTTAGTTTTCCCAGTCCGTGCCTTTAATGCAAAAATTAAAAACATTTTGAAGTTTGTAAGCTACCTGAAACAAAATAGAAGAGTTAACTGTGCTTCTTTATGCCACTGCATTTTTCAAAGCCTGTAAGGGTTGTCAGCTGGAGTTACTTGGAAAGCATAATTTTGAGCTTTCACTAGTGTAAGAGAATAGAAGTTTCATGACAGAAATAAGAGATACATCCTGTTCAGTAAAATCTGCATATTTGGAAAGTGTTCAGAAAATAACAGTAAGATAATACTGATTCTAATTCTAGAAAAGCTGAGAGAATCCAAATAATCTGAACATATATAGTATAGAAAAAAGGGAAATGAAGATCTGACTTGATCATGCAAGAAAGTATTATGCAAAAAGTAGTTTCTGAGAGCAGAAGCATTTTACTTTAAAAGACAAAGACCAATAAAGTCTATAGCTGGGGGCTGGATGTAGAGAGATCCAAAAAGAAATGAAGGAGAGCAGGTAGCACTGCAGCTCACTCTGGAGGTCAGTGGATTGTTCACTTGATACTTCATACTTCTATAGCCTTTTATGGTGTTGAATTGATTTCTGTTGAACATAATGGTAGTTAAAGCACCTGGTTTAAGTGTAGACACCTGTGTTCAGGTTTCTCAAAGCGAGTCATTCCCTTCATGTTTTTCTAAGGAAAGGAATATCCTCTAGGTCAATGAGACGCGATTGATACAGGATTTACCGTATTAAATCCTGTGTGGGCCATGCCTTTGAAAAGGTCAGATTAATCTATCACATCACCCTGTGAAAGGCATTTTCTTACAGCCTGGAGCTTTTCTTAATTGCTTGCTGTGGCTACATCAGTAGTAGAAATAATAAAGAATTTTTTAGATGCTTTGTCCAATATATCAGCTGAGCTTTCAGGGTATTCTGTGTATTTCTGGATGATTTTGGTAATGATCATATATTTTTGCACTTATGTTAAAGAAAGGAAATTCATGGTTTATCCTGTAGCTATGTACTGAACCTTGCACTTGATTCAGACGTCTCCAATGAGCAGGGAGGGAGATGCACTTGTGTGTATCCCACAGGGAATGCACACACATGAGGATGCACAGGGTAGCTTTAAGGACCTGCTGGAGCTCCTGAGGGCTGATGCATCAAGTGAGATTGTGTAAAAGTCATATGCTGGTCTGATGTTCCACTTGCATCCCTGGATGATGGTGAGCAAGTCAAACACAACTAGAAGGGTTTGTAAGCCAATTAGAAGTGGTATATGTTGCTTCTGCATTAGAGGTTAGTATCTAAAATGTGGCTGAATAAAGACAAGTGAAGAATTTGTAAGAGTTTTAGGCATAAAATATGTGTCCCATAATTCACATCTGCTCTTTCAACTTGAAGAAAAACTCCTTCTTTTAAAAGGTTAAAAAAGCAATAATATAAAAAATACTAAAGAAGCCATTGCATTTATATATTTTTGCACTATTCAAATGCTGATTTCAATATGCCAAATAATCAGAGAATTACATATCTAAATATTTCTAATTACTTTAAAAGTTATGCTGCATATTCTTTCATGTCAATGCAGTGCTATGCCATTTTCACTGTCTCTGTGAATAATATTTTCTTCTAGCTAATTTGCAAACTAAACTTCAGAATTTGTTGCTCTAGTTTGGTCATGCCAGTGTACACTTATATTCTTTGTGGTATCAAAAAATTTAATTTTTTTCCCATTCAGTCACTTAAATCTTAGTGTTCTGTAAAAATTATTGAGTATTATAAAAAAATCAATTTAGGGACAAATATATATTGAATGTGTTTTCTGTGAGGCGACAAAATATTTCAGAGTGTAAATGAGTGCTAAATTTTACATTTAGTTAAGTAGTTCATCTCTCCTCCTTTTAAAGCTTCATATCATGAGATATGTGATCCCTTCCACTGGAGCACTAAAGGTTTGTAGTCTGCTGGAGCAGTGGTGGATATTTTCTGCAAACTGCTTGGTCAGTTTTTGTTTTATTACTATGTAAATTGCTTTGAAATACCTTAGGTATTAAAGAAACTTTAAAAATAAAAAAAGTTATATTCTATTCTGCGTAATTGTGTGCACACATTTGCTAGGATGTAAAAGTTGATGCGAAGATTATAGAGGAGGTCAGACTGGTTAATCATAACGGTTCCCTTGGGCCATAAAAAATAACCTAAGACTAAATAACTAGTTGCAATTTTCTGTGAAGAAGTGAAAAGATAAACACTAGTTCAGTACTTGAAAAGTATTGCATGGGGTTTTTTTATTTCTAATGAAGTTAGAGAGAAATTGCAGTTCTCTTTTCACTTATGACATACCATGTATTAATCTCTTTGAATTTTGTTTTTTCTGTTTTAGGAGGGTGTGTGAATAATTTCATCAATTTTGTGTTACTTCAATAGGTTTCTCCTCATTTTAAAGAAAACCATTGTAATGCTCTCTAATCATTTACATAATATGTTTTTACAGCAGGAAGGAAAACAACCTCAAGCTATAACCGCTGTTGTCTACTGCAAAATTACTAGTATTTATTTAGAGTATGAAGTCTGAAAAATGTAGTCAAAATTCCTATCACAAGAGATTATCAGATGATCAAAATTTAACTGGATTAAAAATTTAGAAGTGGCTAGCCTATTATTTAGCTGAAGAAGTGTTCCACCTTTCTCTCAGATGAGATGTGAGTGTTCTAGGACCTAGAATACAAGCTTAATTTCACAAGAAGGAAGATGGACATATATATTTTAAATGCTACTTTACAGTGTTGGGTTTTTTCATTCATTTTTTTTCTCAGGAAGCTTCTAAGTTTGTTGGTTTAAAATAGATACCCTGATTAAAATTAAAGAATCTAACACTTTTCTCCCTTACAGCAATACTAAATCTAGCTACATTTTAAAAAGGTTAAGGTACACAAACTTTTTCAGCCATCTAAAATACAAGGAAGACCTGCTGTTTCCTTCACATTCTTTGTATTTTATACAAAAGGCAACATGTGAAGCTGAACTGAAAGCTAAGAGCTTATTGTGATATTGGCAGTACTACTATTGCCCTTCTGAGTAAAGGTAAAAGATATCAAGGACCTGTAAATCATTTTAGTGCAGTAAAAGAAGAGTAGTGTATAGGGTATTCTAATTTGTTGAGATTTCTTTACGCTTTTTCTTTCCCAACAGTCCTTCAATAAAGGTTCCTGCAAGCTTGGGACAGGTACATCTTCCCTTTCAGGGATCTTTCAGTCTAACCTGACTCTCAGAATGAGTTTCTCCTGATGAAAGAAACTTCAGTGGAGTGGGAAGACCAAGGCAACAAGTGATCATCTTCGATGCTCACAACAGCTCCTTCCAGTTCAGTTTTTTGCACAGCAATGAAGTCAGGGAACTTTTCCCCCTGGCTTGGACAGAAGGACTGTGCCAGGAAGATTAACTAAACAGATTAAGTGCAGTAACTTTTATGACTTGTCTAACAGAACCATGCAGTGACATTCACAGTGCAATGTGACTACAGTGTTACATCTTTTAACCCACAGCCAGGAATCACTTCATGCACTCTATCAGCATGGCATAAGGCAGTTTAATAGGGCATAGCAATACTATAAAGCCTTTTGGAGCAGGAATAAAACTGCCCTAATTATGTGAAATTCTAACCAGGATTTGGCTGTAGAGTAGGAACTTAGGCAAAAAGACAACCACTGCATGATAGACAGGAAAAAAAAAAGAAAGAAGTAGAAGTCGAAAATCCAGATCGTTACGATAAGTATTTAAGAATTTTAAGTATCACCCAAAGTCATGTTGCTTAATATCATTCTCATGTTTATCAGGTTTAACAGTCTGTGTTTCCTGCTTGAGACAGTCTTTCTCATAACCTGATGGGAACTAAAGAAAAAAAGATTACAGGAACATTGTCGGCTTTTCTTACGGTTAGTAAACCTATCTTTTACTGAGAGAATGTTATCTCACGAAAGTGAGATCTGTCCCTTTAATGCCAAGAATACATAAATTAAAGAATCCTCTTATTGAGTTTTTGTGTATATGAAAAACCACAGTGCCAACAAAAGTGTTCTTTGTGCATATAGCTGCTCAATTCACAAAAGTAGGTTTGTGACCTTTGACTCCTAAACTGCAGATGTGCACAGAGAGGATCAGGCAGACCTAAGCATAATATTTGAAAATAATTTTAACTAATTGTAAATGACCATATGCCAGATTTCATCAGTATTAAGGATTGGTTAGAAGACATATTCATGTTTGAAAAGTCTTGTTCCAAATATAACCACTTAGATAACGATAGGACCTAGCAAACCATGGTAAAAGCTCATCTACAATGTGCGATTTTTCCTGTAGTCCTGGTTCGTCCTCAGGGTGGCTTTTCATAAACCCATCCTCCCTTAGCCAAACATAAGGTAGCTTGAATTGAAAACAGCTATCTTTCATGCTATTTACCTTTCTTATGCTGCACCCAGAGTATCTTGCAGGCTGGTTTTTACACTAATAAAACCCAGTGGAAGGCATGATTGGGGACCATTAACCTTTAGAACACAAAAAGCTTAAGCTCAGGGAATATTTCTGAGCTGCCTCATAGGGCTTTGAAGCCACTGCTTCCATCCTTCATCTAAATTGCCTGAATTCATTTTCTGGGCTGATAAACTGTCAAGTGAATTATGAGACATGGGCCTTGGGTTAATTTATAGAAATGCTCCTGCACCAATGCTGAGTAAATCCACCTTTCTTTGTTGACTATACCTGCTTCAGCTTCCAGAATTTATTTTGCCCCTTTACAATCTCCACATTTCAAGCTCTCCTGTCTTCATTTTTAAAAAACTAATTTACTAAACAGATTATTAGGAGGGGCATTTTTCCATCTCATGTTTCGCGCTCCTTTAGATACAGTAGTAGCAATACAATATGTAAACAGATGGTCAAGTTGGCTTATTAATTATTTTTTTAATAAGATGAGAAAGTCTGTCTCACTATACTGCCAGCACTTCACCTGTCAAAAATGAGTTCAAAGGAATAATTCACCTTTTATCTTCTGATATTCAATAGCTAGACAGACTGCAATTTATGCTTATCTGGCTAGCTGAGTTCAGAGAGAATTAGAAGGAAATTCTGTACTTGCCAGTTACCTTTCAGTGTTAGGTTCTGGCTAGTTATTTCCATATGTATTCAATATAGGTAATATGGAACTGGAAATAGCTTGGCTGTCCCTTTTTAATTAACTATTTTGCATATTTTATGGATGAGGGAGACAAGTACCTCAAGCTGAGATATTTAGATTGTATTCCCATGAAAATTGCTAACAAAAAACAATTAATCACTGCTATGTTTTGTTTACCTTTGGGTAGCTCTCAGATTGACATTAATGTTCATATTTAAATATTTGTATGATTGGAGATTCAAATATATCGTAATAACTAGAGTATAAATTGTCGTACTGAGAGAAAAGTTGTGAACATATTTCTTTGGAAAGAGAGATGAAAGTAGACTTCACACTAGTTTGGGGTTTCTTTGCATATATCATTGTAGTCTCTTAGCACTTCAGTTTGGGTAAAATCTCCTTATACTTCAATCTTTATAGTATATGCATGATTAGTTCTCAAATCCTGTATCAACAAGATCCTTTTCATGGTAATGGTTGTAAAGACCTTGCATGTATAGCAATTATACATAATATGCCCCTAGAGAATGCTTAGATTTCTTAGTACTATGTAAGCATCTTGTCATGGTTTAACCCCAGCTGGCAACTGAGCTGCATACAGCTGCTCACTCCCTGCCCCTGGAGGGGATGGAGAGAGCATCAGAAGAGCAAGAGTGAGAGAACTCGTGGGTTGGGATAAAAACAGTTTAGTAAGTAAAGCAAAATCAGTGTGCACGCCAGTAAAGCAAAACAAGGAGCTCATTCACCACTTCCCATGGGCAGGCAGGTGTTCAGCCATCTCCTTGAGAGCAGGGCTCCATCGTGCACAGTGGTGACTTGGGAATAGAAATGCCACCATGCCAAAAGCCCCTTGCTTTCTCCTTCTTCCCCCTGCTTTGTGCTGAGCATGAGGCCATGGGGTCTGTAGGGGTCAGCTGTCCCAGCTGTGTCCCCTCTCAGCTCCTTGTGCACCCCCTGCCTAATTGCTTGTGGGGTGGGGTGAGGAATGGAGAAGACGTTGACTATGTGTGAGTTCTGCTCAGCAATAACTAATATATCCCTTAATTATCAACACTCTTTCCCTCACAAATCCAAAAGATAGCCTGTAACAGCTACTATGAAGAAAGCTGTATCCCAAGCAAAAGCAGCACACATCTGGAAACCTAAAAGTCCTGTGAATGAACAGTTTACCAGGCAGTCCGGAACTGTAAATGGGGCTGATAGAAAGTATTTCTTGTTCAGAGTAGGGGTACTATACCTATCACCACATATCTAATAGTTACCAGCTCCATTTTGGTCACTCCTTTACCAGGAAATCTCTGTTATGTCTGCACCCATTATAATTGAAAACAATTGTTTTCAGTAGTGAAATAAGGATTAGTAAATATGCATCCCGTTTCCTGCAACATCTCTTACTAAAAAAAGGAGCACATTGCTATGACATACTCCAAGAATTTAATGTTTGAAAGCAAAATGCATAGAATGGTAACAAAAACCCAACAGAGTTTTTAGCTTCAGAGGTCTTTAAACTTTGTTATATATTTGGCACAAAGAACTGTGAAGATCTGCAAAGAGAATGATTTGATTTTTTTTTTTTCTATTAGAATACTTTGAAGCAAGTTACTTTTTTTGCTCTGAGTTTTTTCCTGACCTGAATAATTAGAATGGTAATGTGTTCATAGATCAGAAGTGTATTCTGAAACTTAATTCACTCAGCACCATAGACAATTAGTATTGAAATGGTAAGCATTATTTTCTGAGGTCCTGATCTTACAAAGAGCACCAGGTAAAAACTTGGAAAGAGAAAAGTTGCTGTGTATGGGGAAGGGGTGTGAAAGGAGATGAAGAAGGTGAAAGAGGTTGTGGGTGATTGGCACCACTTTCCTCCCTGCCATGGAAATGGCTGTACTGGTAGGCATTTCCCACTCCCTGCCTTCTATACATGCACAGTGGTTGTCAGCTGTCCTGAATTTCTTCACTTTTCTTCCTGTACATAATCAGAAAGACATTCTGTCCAAGCACAGATGCCTTCAGACCTTATCAGAGGGCCTCAATAGCCCCATGTAGAGATGTCCTTCACAGTCATAACACAGAGTTCTTACCCACAGAATTACCCAGGTAAGACACACAGCTGCACATCCATGCAGCATTTCCGTACAGTATGCACCACTGTGGCTTTACAGAGGTCACAGCCTCAGAGGAAGGACTGTTCTATAGGTTTTATGTTGCTCTCACTGTATTGTCCAATCTTAATAAACAGAATGTAATAAGAAAAATTACCAAATATAGGAGAACTAGGCTGATCAGACATGCTTACTGTAACAATACATTTCTTTTCTACTGCTTACCTTTGCAAGGTATATTTGGGTTATAAAGACTAAATTGATTATGTTTTCTAATTAAGAAGAAAATGAGGAAAGGGGCTGAATATTTATTTCAGAATTGCAGTCTACAGTATTTAAAATGCATGACGAGCTACAGTCTTGCTTCCTAATTACTTAGTCCCTGTCACTTCTCATTAACATGTAAATCATGTTATAAACATAGTAAAGGTGGAGTAAAATATGTCCTGAGGGGAGGGGGCATACTGGAAAATTGCTTTGGGCAGTGTGGTGATGAGAGTGTTTCATTTGCAGCTCATCTGTATTCCACTCCTATGGGAAGCTGCATATATGAGATTTAAGCAATCATATTTTCTTTGTCCTAGGCTGGAGTGGTTGTTGCACTTAAACAAATCAATCTGAAGGCTTTGAATTATCTACAAGGAAATTAGCATACAAAATCTAAGACTATTAAGAATATTGGTAATCCATTTAAGGAGTAATTGTATTCTTCTTTAAAAAGAAATAAAATTTGTTTATGATTTTAGATGATAGTCCTGAAGATAAGAACATTCTTAATAAGATGTTTTGATTCATAGCAATCTACCAGCAAAAGCCTCTTGGCTCCTTACTATATAAAAATGGATTATACAAAAATAAGACAACATTCAGAACATGCGGAATTACTCACTTGCCTTTTAGTGTCCAATATTTAATATTTGTAAGAATAATTGTTTAAAAACAAATTCATACAATATCATTTACACTTTTTGCTTACTCAGAGGAGTCAGCTTCTGAAAAGACATCAAGGCCTATAATTTTATTGAGAAAATCAATTTGTACATATGACTTTGCTCTTAATTTACTTACCTGTCACTGTTGGAATGATGAATAAGGTAGAAGTAGAAGGTCTCCTTCTCAAACACTGCGCTCAAATATGAGGAAAAATACATCCTTCTAAAAAAATTTTTTTGGTGCTTTTTTTTCTCTGTGGACAACTACTTTGGAGTCCTTTATCTGGATGAGAAAACTGAACTTGAAAATTTCACCTTCTTCATGTAGTCAAATTTTACAATGGCTCATGAATAAAAAATATTTGGACTAAATATTATAAAGGAATGAGTGGCTTGTATGTATTTAGCATAGTTAGTAATCAGATTTAGCTCAAATTTCAGTGAGCCAGTGAAACAGAAATAAAGGTTCTAGAAAGACAAAAAAGAGAAGTGAGCACATTATTGTTTCATTAAAATTAGCCTACAGCACATAATTATATATATTATGTGTATGTCATATTATACTGTACTTTTTAGCACTTTCCATATGATTATGGCAGAATATTTAAAAAAGAGATATTGGCAAGTGATTAGTGGACAGCTGGGACTTTTGGCACGAAGGATGTGTATTTCACACATCTAGAGCTTACTGAAACATTTAATATTGAGAAAAAGATGAATTTTCTATCCCTTCTTGAGAAAGGGGAAACAATTTTCTTTATTCTGGGAAGAAGGATTATCTCATTCCCCAGCTTCTGCAGATTTTCAGGACAGCTGGTTTCCCTAGACCATGCCCTGCTATCTGCCATTACATCCACTTACAAAGCATCAGTTCTATCATTCCACTAAAATGATGTAAGTGTTATGGTTAGCAATAGTGTAAGTGAAAGTAGCTGCTTTGATTAGAACAATTTGCTTGTCCCCGAGTCTTCTTGTTTCAGGAAGCCAGTACTCTCAAGGAGACATTGTACTCACATGTTTAGTGTTTTCTTCACAGATAAAAGATCTGGAGATATATATTTTAGTGAATTAATTGAAATCTTAGACAGTTCTTTGCAGCATATCTTTTTTAATTAGATGGCAATGACACTACAATAACCGCTCCCTCATCTTGCTATGTGGTTTACCAGACATACAGAGCTCTCGAGCAAAAAGGAGATAATGGTTTCAGTGAACAGTAGGTGAACTTTAAACTTCCTGAGTTAAGAAAATTGAAGAGATTTGAGAAGATGAAAATGATGAGAGAAGAGTTTTGATGAGGGGAGGAAGAATAGGGATGGTTCTCAGGATGGCTGTATGCAGGGATATGGGCTGAAATAAAACTGTCATCGCATTTTTGGGTCGAAGTCAGTGTTAAAAGAAAACCCTGTTGATTATTACAAGAAGAAGTTAAAAGTAAGAAAGGTAATTTATCTTCACTAAAAGAGCCTGCACACAGACTTGTCTCAGCATACCAGAAGGCGAATTAAAGTGGGGTTAATCCTTGCATTGTGATGTTATTCCCTAAAGAGAGGGAATTTAGTTCATACCTGAAGCAGGATTTTGCCTGAAGGGTCAGTCTGTAATTTTGCAACAAACTGATAATAAAATGCATTTAGACCCTGGTAAACTTGTGCTCCATAGTCACACAGGAGGAAATGTCTTTGCTCACAGTGGTAGGAAGAGGGAGGAGATGGGAAGTGAGAAGTCCGGGTCTCTCAGTGGTCACGTAAAGCAATTCCAGGGCAGGAGGAGCCGAGGCGGCCAGTGGTCAGTGGCCTGGCTGCTGGACAGCTCAGCAGCACTCGGTCCCCACAGGTCAGCAAAGCCCCCGTGGGGCTGACAGGAAAGGTAGCCCTTGCTCATCCTATCTGCAAGGGCAGAAGGGTCACAAATGCTGAAGAAGTTGCAAGTCATCCCCTCTCCAAGCCTCCTGGGGGCTCGGGGTCATGTACCTTATATAGGAAAAGATGCTCTTTAGCAAGGGTGGAGAAAGGAATTCGCAAAAGCCCGTGGTTTGTCCTCTGGCACTGCTATCCTTTAGTTACTCAGTGGCACTCCAGCCCAAAGACAGTTCCCAGATAGGTCAAGCTGAGTAACCTGAGCGTTGATCACCCATTTCCTTAAGCCAATAACTAGTTACCTACCATCACAGCAGCATTTCACCCTGCCTGTTTCATCGGCTTTTAAAAGAGCGTGACTCTAGGAACAGGCACTTAACCTTCCCTTTGGCCCATCCTCAACCCAGTTTCCTAAGGGCACTTTTGCTCCCGGAGTATTATTCCCCAGCCACCAGCCTTACAGAGCTAGAAGTTTGCAAACTCACTCAAAGGTTTTGCACAGTGTCATGCATAGGGCCAGCAGGAATATGTGACCTGCTGGAAAATAACAGGATGGCACTGAAAAGGTGACCATTTTCTCCAAAATAGAAAGGAGGATCTGAAGGAGTTAGCACAGAAGTACAAGGTCCTAAAACGCCTCACGTACTGAGGGTAAAAATGTAGGGAGAAAAAAAGATTAGCACCAAAATCTACCTTTGGAGGGCTGCAATAAAGAAAGGATGGGAAAAGGAATGATCAGAGGGTGTGGGTGGCCATTACAGTGAACACCTTCTCAGTGGTGTTCTACGGAAAATAATTATTTCTTCCTCTGTACTTGTCTTTTGCTCTCTGTGTGGTTTCTTGGTGGTTATTTTAAAAAATAATCAAAAGAAAAAGTTGTATAAGAAATACCAACAAAAACGCTTAGTTTCACATAACAATAACTAGAGAGGAAGAGTTAAGTAAACCAGAAAATGGACAGTTAAGAATAGTTTCCTGGTAACCAAAAAATTATGTGAAGCACAAAACAGAAAATGAAAATTGAGATAGAAGTTGGGGAGAAACTACGCACTTCGGTTAAATTTTTCCATTTGAATTCTGACCTGTTATTAAAATTTTCTGAGCCAGACAAAAAATTGAAAGCAGCCTGGTAACAGTGCTCAATGACAGTGACATTTCCTGACAGAGCAGTTCTTTGCATATCAGTTGTACTAATTGTATTCAATCTGACAGCAACAGTTTAACCCATTCACCAGGGGAATTGTCTTGCTGTGAGACCAGTGATCTATGTTTTCATTTAGATGTCAATCTAGCCTTGAGCTGTATATTTTAAAGTTAGAATTAGCCTTAAATGATTGTACTAATATGATAAATATCATCTCCCCTTGAATTGTTGCACAACAGAATCTTTAAAAAGCAACTTGTTCTCTCCTGCAGAAAAACTTAGACAACTAAGGGGTTTTGCCTTTTTCAAAGCCAGGTTGAATGAAATCACTTATTTCCTAAGGCAGTTTTCTTTATTTGACCATAAATGAAAATAATTTTGAGCATCAGAAAGTGTTTTGCCTCCAAAAATATCCAGAGTGCTTCATATAGTTGCAACAACTGAAATCCAAGTGCCTGTGACATTTTCTTCCAGTATGAGTGGGCTTTTATTTTTTACATGAGAGGCAGGAGACCCTATCAGGCTGAAAGACAGGAACATCAGATGAAAATCAGTTAAATATATCCATTCATTGTAGAAATTATGCTGCCCATAGAAAACTTAATTGTGGGTGGTAATGGAGAGAGATGAAAATCCTGTGTGACTGGCCAAGCTCAGAGCATTGGAAGCTGCTTTAGATGCACATTCAGTTGTCTTTTGAAAACTGTCAAGCCTTATAAATGCTTCCCAGACCTGTTTCTCTGCTTCTACAACACTGCTAGCTGCTGCAGAAAATATCACCAGAATAAATCTTCAGAAATTACACCCTGCCACTGGGTTGTACTGAAGATGATGGGTGCCTGAATAGACTTTTGAAATACAGCTAAAGTAGTCGCAAAATACAGTTATGGTGTGGAAAACTCACCAATACAGGATAGTCTATTAATATAAGGTGTGAGCTTAATTGCAAAAAGGGAAGAGAAGAGGAGAGGGAGGGCATTGGAGGTAACCTCCAGGGCCTAAAAACCTGTAGCTTTTAACATATGGCTGTTTTCTGCCTGGTGCTTCTGGCTTGGGTGGTGAATTGTTTATATACCATGTTAAGAATTTTGGCAATGACCCACTCTTCTAAAAGACTGGGCAAAGAGAACAAGCAGAAAGTTTGAAGACAGTTGCAGGAAAAACAAAAACCGAACCCAAAAAGATTAAATGCAGGAGAAAGAAGGAAAGTTTTATAGAGAGATTACAGAAAGAAGGAAAAAATAGATGGGGGAAAATAATGAAGATATTTTGTGTTTTGCAGAAAATCAATATATGTTAGCTTAAAAAATCTAATACATTGTTTGACATAGCACAGAAAGCTACAGTACATCTGTCAATGAACAACTTTTTCAGAGCCATGCTATGAAGATAATATTCACCTGGTAGCCCAGGCTCAATTAGTGTGTCACTGTTGAGGTGGTCATGACACATGCAGACACACACCAACTGCTCCGGGCAAAAAGCATCTTTAATTCTACAAAGCCTCTTTTATACACTTTCTTGGCACTTGTGCTGCGTGTTCATTGGCTCCTAAATTACTACATTACAAATTATTGGTCACCTACAACTAACACCCATCCTAAACCCAAAAACAGCTTCCCGCAAACAGCTGTGCATTCTTCTGTTGTTTTGGTTTCTTGCTTCTGTTGGTGCTAGAATTCTCGTGGGTACAAACTGAATTCTCACAGGTACAAAGTGATTGTGTCCAAATCTAAATCTGTGAGACTTTCAGTCCAACTGTCAGTTCCCACATTATTGTGGTGTAGATTTTTCTTTAGATGAAGTCTGATCTCTCTTCCCATGGACCCTTGAGAAATAAAGGCTGTAGAGCACTCCTCAAGCTTTTGTGGAGGTACTTCAGAATTTTCCTTGCAGAGAGATGAGGAAAAACTTAAACTAAGCAAATAACCGACATGATGGTGAATTAATGTTTAACTGAAAGTAATGGACATTGATCCAATGTTAGGTTCTTTTCGTAGACGTTGTTTGCAGGCTCAGCATTAACTTGATCAGTGTATTTAACCCAGGTAAGACATCTGTTCATTACTGTATAGAAGACAATGAGACATCATGTTAATGTTTAACTACTGTCTAAAAATCCTTGCAGATATAAAAATAAACACAGTATTAAATTCATGTATTCCCATGCCAATCCTTAAATGAAAGACAGAAGATTTGAACAGGTTTAATTTTATGTAACTTCAGTCCTGTTAAAGTGAGTTGTCTAATTTTATGCTAGTCACACAGGCTTCCTTTCCAGTAAATGGAATAAATAGGCATAGCTGAAAGATAAATAATCTGGCCTACTTTGGAAGCTATTTTAGGATGAAACGTATTATCTTTTGGAGGTGCTTGTTTCTCTTTGACAACAATGAAGAGAACCGACAGTGACTGACTTAGATTTAACTTTTAGACCCCTCAAACATGGCAAATCAGTTGCATTCTTTGTCATATGAAGGAGGGTCAAAGTAAAACACTGGTCTGCCAACAAGAAGAGTTTTAATTTTTTTTCACAAAACATGAGTTGTTGTCTGTTAGTGAGAAAACAAAGGCAGAACAAAGGAGATTCTTGAATTACTCCACATCCAAATTACTGTTATCTACAGCTCTTGCTGGTCTATGTTTCAAAAGCTAATTCACAGACATTATGAGGAGTCTGAATATGATGTATTATTTTCAAAAAACAAGAATATTTTGTGAAGGATTTGTATTTCCATATTTTGTATGCTCCGCTGAATAGCATAGTAAAGTTAAAAATATCTTCCAGTATGAATTTTTTAACAAACAAAATGTCTTTAGATGTTTCTGAAAATTGTATAAAAATAGAACAGAAAAAAAAATAAAATGTAGAACAGCACATGGGAATGCAGCTTGTTTTGATAGATGACTATAGATTGCTTATTCTTTGCTTTCAGCTGATGACTGGTTTTGAACAGGTTAGCAGCAGTTTCCCAGAAATGGCCCTGAACTTTTGTACCTGTATTTGAGTTGTGTGCTTCTCACAGTACCACACTAAAGATGATGTGCTCGTCTTCTGAACATTTTCCCAGTGTTATGTGGAAGCGTTCTTGTCCATGGATCAAAATATGGTATTTCCATAAAATAGACACAGTCATCTATTTTCCTTTAAATGTTTGGAGCTTGCTGTTTTGAAGCACTGATTGTAATGAGCCCTGTTGTTTTAAGTAAATATTTGAGGTTCCATCTGAGCAAATTCCTTCTTATGTGGCAAATGGCCTTGTTAAAAACTGCCAACAAGATGCGGTGCAGAGCATTCACAGTTGTGGTCCAAATACATGCAGCTGCACGTAATTCACTCCAGAAACTGGAAATCTGATAATGTCATTTGCATGTCATCAGTTTTTGTTATGATATTAATCTCATTTTTTACTATTTTGAAGTTACAGATTCCTGCTAAGTAAATTGTTGACTGTTTTATTCTTTTTTGAAAGATTTTATTTTGCTGTTTATTGAAAGGACTTTAAAAACAGGAGCCACTCTTAGCGGAGCAAGAGTTTGCAAGTCAAGTGTCAGTAGAAGTAACTCATTAGCTACAAGGCTTTCAGTAAAAGACCATGTAATGGATTGGCAGTCACGTAATGTTCAACTGTATCCTCACAAGTGGGATGGGGTTTTTTTACAGAAAACAGCTTTTCAAAATGTTTGCTTCTAGATAAGCAAATGTCTTTATTTTGGGTCCCCAGACTTCAACCGCTTCTTCCTTGTTAAAACACCACCATCAAAGGAAGACTGCTGCTTTTTCCAAAGTAGGTTAAACTTTTTCAAAGTAGGGTAAGCCATGAGATGAGCTGTCTTCTTGGAGAAGAATTAAAAATGTGCAACTATCCTGGGACTTGCTGGTTTCTTTTTCCAGACCCAGTGTAAGCAGAGCAATGGGTTTTAATGAGATATTTTGAGGACCAGATGGATGGGTAAAAATGCTGCTCCATATGCACTGGAATGTCCAAAGGCAACTGAGGAATCATGGCAGAGGGTTCCAGTGTGTGTGTATGGCACAACTCAGATGACAAGTTGGTACAGTGAAGGCAATGAACGTCGAAGACTGAGAGGCTGTTTAAAAAGGGTGCTATATGCCTGTGAATTTGTCCAAGCCAGATTCCCCATTTCTCTTCTAGATAAGGGTAGAAGATGAGGAAGGGTTATTTCTCTGCCCTGACATTAAAAAAAAGAAAAAAAAAGAAAAAAAGAAGAAAAAAAGAAAAAATAAAGAAAAAATAAAAAGGGCAACAAACTTTAATGCACAAACATCACCCCCAACCCCACCCCAATAATAAGATTTCACAGTTACTGATCAGAGAACAGTACAACCATATACTGACTGCTTTGCTCTGGACAGTCATCATTTGTGTAGAACACCTGATATTACCACTGTTTTGAACTGATGTTTTTCACTTTTTTTGTTTTAAACATGATTTCAAATAATATTTTCTTCTGATGTTTAACCTGACCTGTATTTAAAATAGAAAAGGAAATAGAGGATCTCACATAAGAGATGTCTTAATAAAGAACCCATGAGCAACTTCAGTTTTCTACAGTCATTAAGAGTGCTGATTAAGAGTATATTTTCTCACCCTCGCATTGGACGCATGTGTCAATCGTCTAGAGAAAAGTCAGTAGTGTCAAAAAGGTGAAAGAAAGTTTCTTGAGAAGTTTTGGTGTCTAAAAAGTAGATCCTTTTCTGTAAATTGCCATCAGTTATATGTAATGTCTTCTAGGTTCTATATTCAGCAGTGAAAACAATTTGTGATTTCTCTCTTTCTAAGCAGTAAGTTTATATCAGGTTTTTCAAAGGTATTTTAGGGAAGAGAAATGAAAAAGTGGTATTTTTTTCATGAAGTGAAAAAATCTTGTTTGAATCACCACAAGCTTCCTCTAGACTTGATGGAAGTTTGAATAATTTTAGAGACAATTTTAAGTGAGAGTGAAAAGGACTGTCAATAAGAAAACCTCCAACTGAGGATAAAGTATTTTATGTATGTGGTATGATATAGATATCTAGATAATATGAGAGGTGTTGGAAGATGGATGGGCTACAACAGTCTTATTTCAGTCATATAAGAAGGAGAAGAGGGCTGAGGATTCTTTTTCAGAAATACATTGGTCTGTTTGAGAGGAAGATTCCAGCAAGACCATGAAAGATTTCCCATTTAGATCAGTTAAAATCAAATAACAATTTGAGACAGGATATGGACTTTTTGGGGTTTGGGGTTTTTGTGTTCTTAAGAAACAACTAACATTTGTTTTTTAAAAATAAGATAACAAAGGATAATATTTTCCCCTGTATTTTTAGACTATGATGTCTTAAAAACATGTAGAAAAAGTGTCCCATGATTTCTAACTTCATTTGTTATTGAATAGACACCACTGAAGATTTTAAGTCATGCCCATGCTTTTTAAGCAAATCAAATGTGGCTCTGGTACTCAGAGATTACAATAAGTAAACTATGACTCTTGGAACACCAACAACTACACCACAGGAGCCTTACTAAATCCTGGCATGGGTATCATGTGTCTAAAATCTTAGAACAAAACATGAAATGAGTGAGTGATGGAACACACCAAACGTGAAAAGATGTGTCTGTGAGCCACTCATTATATTGGTTCACCAAGGACATAGGACTATGGAAGGCAGAGCTCTTTCTCGCATTTTTTTAATCCATCACTCCAAACAATAGCTTTGAACATGGATGTTAAAGAAATTCTGCTTACTTGTATGAGAAAATTTGTCATTCATGGTCAGGAAGCATCTAGTCATCTTTTTGTGAGTGCACCCTCAGCAGTTTTGCCGGTGATACCAAGCTGTGCGATACTGACGCACTGGAGGGAAGGGATATCATCCAGCGGGACCTTGACAGGCTTGAGAAGTGGGCCTGTGCGAACCTCATGAAGTTCAACAAGGCCAAGTGCAAGGTCCTGCATGTGAGTTGAAGCAATCCCAAGCACAAATACAGGCTGGGTGGAGAACAGATTGAGAGCAGCCCTGAGGAGAAGGACTTGAAGGTGTTGGTTGACGAGCTTGGCGTGAACCAGCAATGTGCACTTGCAGCCCTGAAAACCAACTGCATTCTGGGCTGCATCAAAAACAGAGTGGCCAACAGGCCTAGGGAGGTGATTCTTCCCCTCTATTCTGCTTTTGTGAAACCCTCCTTGGAGTTCTGCATCCTGTTCTGGTGTCCCCAACATAAGAAGGGCATGAACCTTTTGGAGTGAGTCCAGAGGAGAAAGTAAAGATGATCAGAGGTCTGGAGCACCTCTCCTATGAAGACAGGCTGAAAACGATGGATCTATTTATTCTGGGGAAGAGAAAGTTCTGGGGTGACCTTAGAGCACCTACCAGTACTTAAAGGGGGCTTCAAAAAAGGTGGGGAAGGACATTTTACAAGGGCATGCAGTGATGGGACAAGGAGCAATGGCTTTAAACTGAAAGAGGGCAGGTTTAGATTAGATATTAGAAAAATCTTCACTGTGGGGGTAAAAAAACGCTGGAGATACTGGAATAGGTTGCCCAGAGAAGTTGCAGTTGCACCAGACCTGGAAGCCCAGGTTGGATGGAGCTCTGAGCAACCTGGTCTAGTGGAAGGTGTCCCTGCCCATGGCAGAGGGGTTAGAACAAGAAAATCATTAAGGTGCCTTCAAATCCAATCCATTCTATGATTCTATGTTCTTTAAGGCACAGATTGTTCAGTTTATTTGGTGTGGAAGTGGTCATTGACTGTAGTAAAGACATGGGTATTCATTGTCATAGAAGAGTTATCCTTCCTATTTGTTTAAGATTATAAAATGCCTTTGCAGTAGTTTACATCCTTAGTATTGCACTTATAAAAAGAATTCAGTATATTTCTCTTATTTGACTTTATACTGAGAAATTATTTTCTGAAAATTTGTCTTATTTGTAGGACTTGGTATCAAAGTAGAAAACCACTGCCAAAAGTGCCAAGGGCTAGAGGGGTTAAGATGACGGCAATGTACTGTTTTAATCAGTACCTCTGAATATGAATTAAAATATGATGCAAATTACAATGTAGAAAGACCAAATGGCCCAGTGCAAGTTTTGGGTAATGTTTCTTATTGATGGAACGTCAATGACTATATATTGTCAAAGTATTACAGTACTTCTTGTAAGGAAATAGCAATAATATGTCAACAGTGTATCGAAAATAATCACAACTCCAGCAAACTGTGTTTTTACAAATAAGGTGGGTTCATTTTGTTTTGTTTTATCTTGTCTTGAATAGAAGCACTAGAAACACCTACTGCAAACCATTAGGTCTGCTGGAAAAAGAGGAAAAAATATTTCCAAGATGCTTTAAATTATGGAATATCCAAGTCAAATGAAATATTAATGGTCTAGATATCTACTGGTATACCACAGTCACACAAACAGACATCAAAGGATTTCCTAGGTTATAAAAGAGCTATCCTCGTGATTGTGGAAACTGAGATTACATCTGGAAGAAAGGCATTCTGAACTGATTCAAAAAAAAAGATTAAATTCTCAGAGAATGCACTAATAGGAGAGCTCTACACAAGTAACTGTGAAATCAGCAAGGATGTAAAATAGATTCTGTATTTAAAATAATTCACAAAATTACTGTGTGAGCTAATTAAAGAAGACTAGAGGGAGTTTTATTGCTTGGGGTGTTAAAAATTAGAGTGGATGAGACACTAGGGGGTCTGTTCAAAAACCTTTGAAACCTTTTGAAGTTGTCATAAGCTTGTCCCTTGAATTTCAGCAGTTTTTGAGTCAGCCACACACAGATGTGCTAAAAGAATTGCTCTCCATTGTTAAGCTATGCAATACATCACTGGAAAGTGTTTTCATTTTCTGACTTAGACATTTGTAAGTGTGGGAGAACATAAACACTTACATTTTTATCTCTTGGAATGAAACTAGTTGTAATATGAATAGAAAAGAAGATAGATTTCACATTTATATGACATAAAGGTATATATTTCCATATTTCTCAGTATTGGTAAGGGATACAAACTCTGTTCTTTGCTAAAACTCAAGATCTTTTGCTAACCAAGATACAAAGATAGGAGTAAATTTTCCAAGCAGAAAACTACTGCTGAAGAAAATTTAGTAACTGAATTTCACGTCAATAAAAAATGTAATTTTTCATTATCATAACTAATTAATTAGGTTGTAAAGAAGTGTGGACTCTTATATAAAACCTAACAGGAAGGAACCATCTATTCCCCATAAGTTTTTCATTAGGTATTCCAACATTCTAGAATAAAATTTTTAAAATACTTTAAAATGGATGAGTACCTTCCATTAAACTTGCATATTCATAAGTCAGTTGTTTTTTTCTTAATAAAGACCAGAAAAGTCCATGTGAATTTTAACTTCTCCTCCTGTAAGTCTTGCAGAACTGTATTATACCTAAGAATAAACGTATTCAAAATTCTCAATTTGTGCAGATATTTACCCATATGTATATTTGCACGTGCAGGTGTGCTCTCAAAAAAGCCAGGTGGGTGTAATTACTCTTCCAGTCATTAATGTAACATCAGGACTAGATGAAAGTGTTAGCTATGTTTTTTGGAAATGTCTCTGCAATCAGTGTAAATGCTGACCCTTAGCTGTAACAGATTGAATAACAAACTGGAGAAGAGCAAAACCACTGGCCAAACACCAGCTCCTGTTCCGGTGCCAGTGTCCAAGGGGATCTGCCTGCAGGAGTTCACTCTCTGGAGCCATGCCCATGTGGATTAATAGCAAAACAAAAATGGCTGATACCTGTTCACTCAAAATCCCTTCTGCACTAGAACTGCTGCAGAATTCCTAACGCTTCTGTCAAAAGTGTCGTTAATTTATATTTCTGTATAACCAAATTTCATACCTTCTAGCAATCTGAGAAATGAAACAAGCATTTTTCAGGTCATTAAAAGATGGTGATTTTGGATACCTTTTATATAACTTAGAGATCAGAGCTAAATTTGTAGCTTTTTTTTTTACTGGTCATCATTTTCTACTTTGTAGAGCTAGAGCCTCATCCAACTAGATTTTGGTTATCTGTAAATTCCATTGATTGAGCGCCATTCATCTGTATCTTCTTTACTCGGAGTTATAAGGAAAAAGAGTTTTATTTACCAAAGCTTGAGTACCCATTTAAAACACCTAAAAATTTGCAGTTTAAAAAAATTCCAAGTTGATCCATTGAAATTTACTATTTCTATTCATCCCTGACTGGTGAATTTGTGTTTCTAGGGCTTGAATAATCCCCTCAGTAGTTTCCACTCAAGCAAAACCAGGTAAACAAAGAAGTGGAGCTGAAATCCAAGACAATGATGTTTTAAAAATATCTATAAATATCATTTAATTGTAAGAGAGTGTTTTTACTGATTGCATTTTATTGTATCTGTATTTCTCAGAGAGGAGTAAACAATAGCTTTTTTTTTTTTTCAAAGATTAATGACATTCTGCCCAGCAGTTTGATCTGTTTAATCAGTGTTCCACAGACAAGGTATGCTTGATAATACCCCACCCCCAAAAGCCTGTCTTATAATTTAATTATTCTATAACATCTTACTTGGCATAAGAGGCTGTTACAAATTAATAAGAAATGATGTAATTGATGCAACTTCACTTCAGTACTATAAACTTGAAGATAGCTGGAAAAACCTCTAATTTTCTGTCTTTCTATCATGACTAAATACCAAATTAAAAATATTTGCAAGTATCATTTGAAATCAATTGAAATATGGAACAACATGAGTTCGGGTTTAGTGATCCCATATTAAAATATCTGTTTATGTATGATACAAAGAATAAAATTAAGATTCCAGTGCTGTGCATATTTTTTGGAAAGAACTCTTTTAGAATTATAACAACATGAAAAAGTGATTTGAACCTAGGGTAACTCTGTAAGGGAGGCCAGACACTGAGTCCTGACAAAACTGGTTGAAAGTCATTCTAATCTTTTGGCTATAAACAATCCCCAGTGAATAGGATTTGACATCAAATTTTGTCAGTGACTTCGTTTATATAACAAAACCATTACAGACTAGACAGAAATGGCATGCTCTACTCAGGGAAAGCTTAGGGGAAAAAAAGAACTACAGGCATTGCATAATTCTCTTCAGATAAGTTACATGAAGGATGGGCTACATACAGTGTGCAAGTCTTGCAAAAACCCCAAGACTGACAGTCCCTGGATTGGCAGCATCCAGGCAGAGCTGGGACAAGGCATAATTGAGTATTGACACCAAAGAGAGCATGGGGAATATCACCCTCTCTTTGACCATCCTAGAAAAGACACCATGAAGAACAAACTGGGTTTGATAAAAGATTCATATGCCAAAACAAACTAGTACCAACAATTTTTGCTGAAGTTCAAAGCACCACTGCAATGTTTTCCAATAACGGGAAAGATGCATCACAGAGCACCGTTCCATGTTGTCCCTGAATACTGCTAATTAATTTTTCCTTGGCTATCTATCCATAAGTAGGCTAGAATGAATCTTCATTTAATATTCTCTGTATATTGATATGTATTTCTGAGGCCCTATTTTCTTCCAGTATATTTCAATTACCTAAAAGCTACTGTTCTACTGAAAAAACTCCAAGCAACAAACAAAAAAGCAAACAAACAGAAACAAACAAATAAACCCCCCCACAAAACTGCTATAAGAAGAAAAAATAGCAAAAAATGGTAGTCATTCATAGTATCAGAAAGTTTTTACTTTTACCCGGAGTTTTTTCATCTCCAAAGCTAAGGCTTAAATAATATTTTTCAAGTAATTATAGAATATTTTCTGCTTCAGCAATCAAAATAATGTGAAAAGATGTAAATCAAGATTTCTTTGTGAAGATGTGAATCTGAAAATGTAGTAAGTCACATAAATTTCCTGAGGTCACATGGAAAGCTAGTCAAAAAGTTAGGCATAGACTAGGCATTTTGTTCATGATTTAAGACCCCTTGCCAACCAGAAATTGATTTTAAATTCATTAGATACAGGATTTTCCTCAATTTTTGTGAAAAAAATATTTTCTGTGTAGATGGGAAAATAATTTCAATGCACTTTATGACTTTCTAGAAGTTTCTTTTTTTTATGAGACATGAAGATTTTTGCAGCACCATTGAAATTCTTGAATGCTATAAGGTCAAGATAAAAGTAGTTTGCATATGAATACCAGCAATTTAAAGGAATCTAAATATTCGAAAAGGCTTTCTATGGTTCATGGGCTGACAGAGTTTAGGTTTTATTTTTGGTATAGCAGTTAGTGGCAGCAGAGATATTAATAACCAGACATTTGAAGAGTAATACTTATTTCAAAGTTACAGTAAGATTTAAAGATCTATTTTGTTGTTTGCTATCAAAGCATAGAAAACTTCTGACCCAAAAAACTAATTTCTAATAAGGTATATAAGAAAATGAGAGTAGTGTCTTAGAATATGACATCCAAACAAATAAACATAGAGATGAATTGTGTATCAAATTTCCTCCAGGGCTCACATCTATGAGCATGGAAACTTGCTAATGCAACCTGAATGATTAGGTTGTGTAACTCCCTAAGTTATTTCAAAATTTATTTTCTGTGAGGAAATGCTATTTATATATGAAACAAGTTGAATGGAAAAATCCTTATGAAGAAAAATGGAAGCTTATTGACAATATGAAACTTATATTTAATTATGTTATTCTTCATCCATTCTAAAATCTAAAAAGCTGCAAGCATAAACATTTATTTATTGCATCAAAAGTTTTAAATCAATTTTCTCAAGGAAGGTAAACTTAAATTCCAATTTAACTCTGCAGAAATGTCTGTGTGATGTAGGGAAGAAAGGAAATGGAAAATAGTGGAAAATGTATTATGTCTCAGTCATCTAACATTGCTTAATGATACTACTAGTAGTTTTATAAATTCTTTTCATATTAGATTTATGGATTGGTTACTAATAATTTCAGATTATATTAGGCATTTGTTTATGCAGTCTTCATTTACAGTGGGCTGTTGCCATTCACACTTCAATATATAATTGTCTTAAAGAAGAAATTTCTGTATTAATGGAGAGATAACTGAATATTTTGTGAGATTGCAAAAATCATTGTTAGTTTCTCTTGATTATAATAATAAAAAGTCTTGATAGATAAGGTGAGGGAAATTTAGAAAATTACCTCCATCAAATATGACTGTCTTGATGCACATGTAATTGGTCAGATGCTTGTAACATTCTTCCTCAGCAATGTAATGTTATTTGCACAAAGATATTCTTCTAGCCTTAGACATTATCTCTCTGAAAATTAGTAGCTGATAAATTAGGTGCTGATGGGGAGCCAACAGAGTGCAGTCAACTGTGAGTGTGAAGATAGCACTATTTGCATTCCTTATTATTCATAAAGAATTACAGGACGCCCACACATCTGACATGATTAGAACGCATGAACAGTAGATTAAAATCATTCTGTATTAAATATAGAAAATGAAGGAGAAATGAAAATACATTTTGGCCATTATAAGAAAGTGATGTTTGTTCAGTATTTCCTAACTGATCTCTGCATTTCTGTGCCAGCTGTCTTTTCAAGCAATAGAAAACTTTACATTTTGCTGGAAATTCTCTGCCTTTAGATTTCAGTACAAATGATTGCCTAGGAATTACATTAGAGGCTGTAAGTCACACCGGAATTGTAAACTCAGAGGTAATATGTCTCCCTGGCTTGTTTGTTGGGTTTTTTTTGCAATTGTGGTATTAATTATTTTAATGTGAATTTCTAATGGGAAAGGTTATTATTGAAGTTAATGCATCAGTCTTAAAGGTAGCTGAATCCCTATATTCTGCTAAGCAAATGTAAATGTCCCTGTCTTTAAATAATTACAGATAGCAATGTTCAACGTTGCAAAAAATAGGACAAGAGAAGCCTAATATGCCTGGAAAGAGACTTGTCTAGAAGTTGGTGTGAAAACTCACAGGAGTCAAACAAGAATGTATTTTGGATCAGCCCCGTGCTCCTGAAATCACAATATATACCCAGACATGTGCTACTGCTTTCATTTAACTTGCAATTTTCACAAGTCTTGAATTCCTGTGAGGGCTTTCAAGTCAGAAGTTCATTGGCATTTTGTGACAGAAGTCTGATTGACACAAACACATATATTTTCTTTGTGATCAAAACATCCAGTCTCTACAATTAGATGCTTAAATTCTACAAGACACATACTCTGATACTTACATTGGTATATTGTAAATCAGTAATAATTACACTAAAATTCCACAGAGTTGGATATCTTTTCATGAGTAGACACAATCAATCATGCTCACTTTGCCTGTGATCCTGATGACTGATCAGCTGTGGTCCAGGTGGCAAGGAGCTGTATTAGAGTGCTGAGCCTGAGGTTATATACCTATTTCAAAATCACACAGCTTCTGGATCAGGAGGCTATAGAAACAGTGATTTTGTTTGATTTGACAATGTCTGTCATACAGCTTGAGCAAAATTTCTCAAACACTCTCCAGGAAAGATCAAGAGCAGTAGAGAGGATTGCAAATTAAATCACAACAGTTAAGGGTTAGGCATACTTAGCCTCTGAGAGACTTAATGAACCTGCATTACATAGTTAGCATGATAGCAGAAGAAATTTGAAGATGGCAGATGCAAAGTAAAGAATACTAAAATATATATTTGAATTATCCATATACCTCACTGGACCTAAAGATATTGAAATTGCTCCTGCTGAGGCACAAGGTACCATTTCAGGGAGTTTTTTTTAATAATTCTGTTTAGTGCACAGGAGCTTTCAAATAGACAATGATGTTTAAGAGATCAAAGACTAAGTAGAAAATAATATGGAGAGTATTCAGCATCATCTTATCAGTTTAAATTTCCCATGCTAAATTTTAATCACCTCATTTAAGAAAAATGGAAAGAATTTTGAAGAGCAAAATAAATAAGAGCAGAAGACTTTGAAAGTAATGACGAAAGCTTGGGAAGTCTGACACTAACTTGTATGCACAAGTGAGATGTAATAGTAAGATGTAATACATTGGAAGTACTGACAATGTAACCACAACCCCTATTGTATCTTTTACCTTCTACCAAACTGAAGGAATGCTCATTAAAATTGAAGGTAGTCACTAATATTGAAATACAACATGATTAATTATTTTCTATTGTTTTTATGCTTTGTATGATGTTGAACTTGTCTTTGAATAAATTGAGCTTCAGAGTTGAAAGTATTGAAAAACACACCAAGAGATACATGTGACTGAAGAATACCCATGGTCATATCAGATAAAGCATGTCCTTTTGAGAAGGGATACAAACTCACAGATTTCTGAGTAGGACAAAACATTCACTAATGGCATTTTTTTGCCTATGGGCTGATTGTTTCATAATTGTCAACTGCAGAGTTCCTTTCACCTTCATTTGAAGCATGAGGTGATGGCCTCTGTCAAAGATGGGGTAGTGGATTGGATGGATAATTGGTCTGATTCCTTATGACAGCTCAAATAATTCTATGTAAAGTCAAAGTAAAGGAGAAGAAAATCAGGCTCGTACATTTGTCTGAAGATGAAAGCAACTGTCTAGTGTGGTGGGGAGGCTAATTCTTGCAAGCATTTCTGCTACACCTAAATAACACTGAAGTGAGAATTCCTGGAAATTGCTCCAAAATGCAATTCCTTGCAGAAGTAGGTTGTTCTAATTTAAGTTCTGGAAAAGGTTTAAGGCTGTATGAGTATGGCCTTCTGTCTGTAATAATACGCTTTGCTATGCTGCAAGCCTCGTTCACCCAGGCAAAATGCACCAGTAGGTGTGGTGGCATTCCTTCTGGCATCCGAGCCAGCTTGCCTTTGACCACTGAAATATGTGTGTGGGATCCCATATTCTGCTGGGTGTACTTATCCTTGGGGAACAAACATCTAGCAGCAAGTGTGTCAGCCACTTAGACTGGTTATAGACATTTTAAGCCTTTTTGGTCCGTTAGATTGACAAGATAAAAATAGATGTAGCTACCTTTCAATACCTACATGATTACCAGATCTGTATAATGAAGTCCTCTCTTCATTAGAGAAATAGCAGGAGCAGTTCTTTTTATTCTGAAGGGTGCTTGAAAAAAAGAAGATTCCTTTCCTTACTTCTTGGCTTGCTTTTGGCTTTCAAGGAGAGTGTGCACAAACAGCCCTGAGTTATATTTAATGAATGCAACAACAAACTTCTCCTCCATGCAATCTCTATTGCTTAACAAGTACATCAGGACATAGAGAACATTCTGTTTTTCATCCGTGTTCTGTTGCTTTTTTTGTGTCTGTTTTTGCACTGTTTTGGGCAGCTGTGATCACTGGAAGGACAAAATGCTGATCATAAGATGAAGGGAAGCTCAGAAACAGAAAAAGAGATGGTGTTTCTGGGAGGAAACAGAATATATGGGTAAAAAAAGAAAATGGCAAGGCTTATTATTCTCAAAACAATGTACCTCATTTTCAGTAATGACTAATATTGTGAGTTCTGGCTTCCTTTAGTGTTACCTTTAGATAGAGGTTGATTATCTGCTTTAGACTACTCCTTAAAATTCCAGTATAATTTGGTAAAAGCCTGCTGTGGAAAAATAACAGAAAAACAACATTTTCTGGAGAGACTGCTTGTCAAGGAGCAAAAGAAGAGGAGTGAGACTGTAGAAATATGAGGTCAAATGGTCTTGACCACCATGAATTTACAGCAGAAGCTTTTAGAGCAACACTTAGCTCCTAATCACTGATGCCAGACACGTAGTGGGATCTTGAGCAAGTCATGAATTTCTTGTGTGCTTTTCTATAGATAGCTGTGTGATGGCCCTTTCAACCCTGTGCTTCTTGGGGCCATGGGGCACCTGGGGCATCTTTAAACCTCATCTAAGTTATACAAGTCTTCCAGGCTGTCAGACAGGGTCCACTGAATCAGCTCTTTGGTCAGCTGACCAGCAACAGTCCTGCTGGGGAACCAATGAAATCAGAAACACATTATATGGATTTTCTTATACTTTGTGAAGTCTGAGAATAGTGCATGGCATGCAAGACTGATGGAGTAAATTTTATGCATTGGGCTTCCCATCTTTTTTATGTAAAGTCTGCTGGTTATTGTTTTTCTAGCACTTTGGTTAGTTGTTTGTTATGTCATATCTTTAGCTAGATATTGTACCTACAAAGGTAAAAATGGTAAAGAGTCCTCTAAGCAAGAAGATGGTCGTGTTTTCCTTTGCCTTGCTCAAGATATAGCTTCTCTGGAATTATTTTCCAATACCTAAAATACAGGCAGTTCCAAGGAGAAATGTAAGTACAAAATATGCCAATAGCTCGCTACACACAGGTGTCTTGGACTCATTTAATGCACTCATTTATCAGTGCCTTTATTTTTAGTGTTTTTCTGACTTTATAGTGCTAGTGATTGAAACAAATCCTCCTGTTGATTTGTCCATATTCTTCCATGTAGTGCCTGGGTTTTTCTGGGAAGTGAGCAGGAACTGCAGTGATATGGAAGGCTGCTTAGCTCATGCAGTTGAAAGCAGCAATTCAAATGTCAAGCACTGAGTGAACAACTGATTTCCACAGTTTCATAATTAAGCCCTTTCTTATGCAGCCTTGCTCATTTTGTGGTCCCAGGTGTGAGAAGCAGCTGGTTGGCTGAGCTTGCGTGGGTGACCAGCTGCGCCTGGCATGTATTCACGCAAGAGAAAATTGCTATGAAAAGGTGCATTACCTAAGAGAACATACTGTGTCCACAGGTTGGTATCACACCCTGCCCCACAGAGCAGCCAGATGAGCCTCTGCTTTTCAGATGAATGAATATATCAAATGTAACAGTTCCACAGACTCCCCTCTAAGTCCTAGTGCAGGGATGGTGCAAACAGCAGATAAGACCAACTGGGGAGCTCAAAATGGCATTTCATGTATAGACTGAATTAGATATCTACTTTACATATAGGTGTATACAAACATTTTGTGTCTGAGTCACACAACTTGACATCCATAGCTGAATATTAAAAATCTGGTATTTGCAATTAGAAGTTGTTCAACATGTACCATGATGCCACCCCAGAATTCACTGAGATTATAAAGTCTTCGTGTGACAAGATTTAGATTTATCCTAAATGAATGAACTGTATTTAATCTTGTAAATGTTAATCTGATTAGAAAAAAAAAATGTTTATGTCAATGTAGCTAAATGCCCATTTTTTCAAATGAAGATAACATGTTTTTCTTGCCTTTTTAGGAAAAGATACAATTATGATAAATGACAGATTCTGTATTTTTCATTATCCTTGGTTGCAAATGCTGGTATTAAGGTTGACTGATGCACATTGCACAAATATGATGCTTTAAACTATGGACAAAACATAAAGTAAATAGTTTCATGTGGCAGACAGGAATGAGTAATCCTGGACAAGCACAGGCTTACCAGTAGTACAACCTTTAGGCTATACAGTTTTGTGTTCTTGCTCTATTAGACATTCTTAAAAAGAAAAAAAATACTTCTCAATTATTAAATGCCCCAGTTGGACAACAAATGCACAGACTGGATAAGAAGGCTGGAGGATATATTTATTTCCAATATATTTCCCCATAATCTGAGTTTTGAGACCTACAGTCTGTGCATGCAAAGCATTCAAACATCATTTTTCAATCACTTGTAACAAGAAACAGCTTAAAATATTATTTGTGGGTTTTTGTTTGTGATCTTGTTTCACATGATTACAAGATTTTTAACAGTGTTTTAATTTTAGAAAGGTAAGAGCTTAATTTGAATGTTGAAGAAGAGTCACAGTAGAGAATAATGGAGTAAAGGTTGTTTTGTCATAGGCAGACAAAGAAACCTGAGCTGCTAAAGGAGAAAATGGGCAAAAATCAGGTTAGAAATAGTAAATAGGTACTGGACATTGATAGATCATGGGCTTTCAAGGTACCGAGCAGAAAGAGATGGAGGAGAAGAATGCGTCTGAAGGAGGTCAAATGCATCCATCAAGACATGGAAACAGAAACAAAGCAGAAGGATGACAAGGTTGAGCAAGTGGCAAATGGATGAGTTGATCCATGACTGAAACTCAGTCTGGGAGGTGGTGCTAAGGAGCTGAAAAGGATGTCATTGCAGCTGTACCAGCTACCCAGTATGAAAAAAGAGTCTTGAGTAGAGGAAGAGTCCAGTCAGCATTATTTTTCTCTTTATTTTCCTCAGTCTGTGTAAGCTTTGAAATATTACATGTATCCTGTCTATAGGCTCTGAATTTTGGCCATGTCCATAGCGCAATAGATACAGTTGAGGAATGCTTTGATTCATAACTCTTTTTCTTTCTTTGAGTACTCACTTAAATAGATTTAGATTTATATGTCCAGATATATATTTAAGGAGATTGAAGCCAGTAAGATCAGTTGGTGAACTGCAGTTTTTTCTTCTTATATTAAACATGAACACACTGAATGCTGAAGCTGTCATCATCATACAGTCAAGGCTGAGGCACCATTGTGGAGCTGTAAGCTCAGGAGCTAATCTTTCTGAGCGCTTAAAGAAATTAGATGAATAAATCTGATCATGGAAGAAAGTTTTTATGTGGATGGATGGGATTTATTCATTATAGGCAGCCTCATTCCCATATGATGAATATAGAGGCAAGGTTGGTTTGGCTTCTGATTTTAAAGAAAATGTCCTTGTCTGAAACACGGAGAAAATCATGTTAACAAGATTTGTCCACGAGTGTCATTTGGCTGCAGGAAAAGAAAAACTGAGTCGAAAGGCTCTCTTCTCTTGGGACTCTACTTCAGGGACTCCTCAGAGGCTTTGGAGGCAGCTGTAAAGGTGAATTGGCATTTTTGCAGAGTACAAATAGTCCTTACTACTCTCCTTTAGTTGTTGTTTCTCTTACTTTTTTCTATATTCCTAGATTATAGGGGGCAGATATAATTTGAACAATTTCATTTCCACTATGCAATTAGCGTACCAGTATAAGTGGCCCTGTGGTTTTCCCTCAGACAGAGATGGAAAGGAGCACTTAATGTTTCTTTGCAAGTTCAATAGTTAGTGTCCTAAAAATGGGCCTGGGAAATATCTTCCTAAAACCCACCACTCTGGGACTGCTTATGCCCCATGATCTCCTGTGCCAAAGCTGTGACTGGCCTCCACAAAGTCTCTTCATGCATTTGTATGAGCTCTAACTACCTTTAATTTTGTAAAAAAGAAAGAGATTTGGTGGGGTAAGTTGCTAAAGTCAGAATTTTAAAATATGCAGCAGTTTATTCTGCAATGAAAGCCAGTGCCTGACAAATAAAATTACAGCAGCTATAAAAGAAAAGTGTCCCAGTAGACAAAGTTAATGATATCTTTGGTAATTAAGATACAAAACTAATGTAAACACTGTAATTCCTTAGTTATAGCAGAGCTCGCAGAGTACTTTTGTCTGTTCTATTTTCTTTTTGAGTGAACATATAATAGGTTTATTGTTTAAGTTGAGAATAAACTGAATTACAACATTAAGTCCTTAATTATTTGACCACTTGGAGTACAATTAAATATCTCTAAAAATTGGTTGGTAGTTTAGTTAGCACTCCCAAGTTTTAAATGAAAAACTGAATGATATTTTAAATCTAATTTACTTAAACAGCCAAAACAAATCTTGCTGTGAGCACTTATCAGAGTTGATCTCCACTTGTGCTTTTTATAAATTGGGAAAACCAGCTGTTTTCAACCTCTTCTTTAAACCTGGGTTTCTTTCAGTTGTAGTGAACAGGCATCTGGTTGAATAGGTACTATCTTGAAATAGAGTAATTTTTATTTAAAGGCATGCTTGCAGTCATATGATTTAAAAAAAAAAAAAGGTGTAAAAACCTACTAAAACTTTGAAAGAACATAGGATGTGGTAGTAATCTTCTGTTTAGATTGTCTTTCCTGCTATGCAGACTTTTCAGCTGGATATTTGAATGATCAGTAGACATTTTCATTTCATTTACTCTCATGATTAAACAGTGAGACCACCTTTTTTCATCCAGTTTCTATTTATTCTGCATTGTCCATCTGGATGCGTAAGAGGAAGAGAAAAAAAATGTTCTGAAATACATTCATGGGCATGTATTTGTGATTTGATGTATTTTTGGCATAGTAGCCCATTTTGATGTTACCTGATTACAGGAGAGATACACATTAGCATCTAGCTGTAATTTGATTTTATCCTGACCCTATGTCCTACAGGGTTCTATTTCAAACTGTATTTCAAACTGTGTATACAGCAAAGTTGTCTGGCAACAAAGTCCATGGAGCTAAGTAGGTATCTGCTACCAGATAATTTGATTCTTTACCTTCTACACCATTTTGAACTCTTCTTAGCCTATTTTGTTATCATTTACACCCCACAAGCCAACGTGAAAGTCACCCATAATTCCATGGACATTAATAGAAAACAAAACTTGTCTGATGATTGTGGGAGCTGTATAAATACTTACTGCATTTTATTTTTAAAGAGCATTGCATTGAATAACCTCTGAAAGATGAGAGGCTGTATTTTTCTCTCTGTATAATGCTGACCAGTTTCTTAGCTGATAGTTGAATTTAGTTGAATTTGTTTGAATACAGAAAAAAAAAAGACAATATGACAATATTATTTATTTAGACCGCATTGACCATTTGGCATTGTCCCTATCTGTAATGTAACTCCACCCAAGATAATAGAAATATTTCAATACAGCAATATTCTAAGAGTTTGAACCTACTACTTGTGAATTTCAGCATTTCAATAGTGTTTCAGTGCAGAGACCTTCGACAATTTAGTCCCATGCCAAAGCTATGTAGGATGAAAGGGAAAAAAGTGGAAATTATAATCAGGAGGCATAAGCAAAATAAATTAATGCAAAAATTATATAAATCTCTTTTTCAGACTGAAAAGATTGGTTAGAGTTGCTAATTTAGACATGCACATGTAGAAGTCTGAGTAGAATAGTCCTGTCTCTGAATTTTGAGTGGGCAAGTGTGAATAATGGCTATTTTTCCAATATTGTCAAAGCAACCCATAGTAGGAAGAGCAGAATATATTCTCAGTGTAAATGGCTATGACAGCCACAAACAGGCACCCTAATGTGGTACCCACAGTTGTAGTCAACAACTACTGCAATCTGTCCTCTACAACACCTCTTTTTATTTTCGATTATTTCACAGCTTAAGGCACCACCAGGCAAGTTGTTTCCTTCTCAGCAGGAGCTGCTGCAGCCTGTTGTGCCAGTGCTGTGAAGTGTAGTGAGGCTCAGGGTCACTGTGAAATTGAGAGAGAGATGGGCAGAGAGGAAAAAAAAATAGGTAGTCTGGAGGACAGAAGGGAAAATGGAGCAAAATCTCATTTGTGTTGGATAGGGTTGTGTTGGTGCCCTGGTACAAATCAGAAATCCCTGAATGTGCTTGGTTAGATGTCCAGGTGATCGGGGCTCACTAACAAGGGGTAGAGTTTCTAGATCACAACAGAGGCTACTGATCTTTACAAAGGATTACTCCAGGAATTTTTACATCTTTCTTTTTAAATTAAAGGGGGGAAGGTGAAGAAAGGAGAGGGACTGGAATTCATTTTATTCAGCCTCATTTCTGATATCCTTCTTTCAGTGCACAGTTTTCTTATGTTCTTTATTCTGGTTTGTTGGTGAAGTTCCTAATAGACCTTGGATTTCACTGTTCTTTGTGTCTGCATTTAGTTGGAGGTTTGTTGCCTTCTTGTGCCCTTGCTATCAGAATCCCATCTTACCCATTAACGTATCACTTTATCAGCTTGCTACAGCTGAGATGGTGATTGAGATAGATCTGAAGGACCCTGTTACAGTGATAAGACACAGACACAGTGGATACTGAGAAGCATTCCCATACAGCTTGGCTACTGTCCATCACTTTCACATCAGTTTCTCTCGCACAATTCCACTTAGGGGATTTTTCTGGCCAGCTATTACCTGTTATGCCTATTTGAAAAAGGCACAGAATGATACCCCATGGATCACCAGTGATTGGTTTTAGTGCTTCGCCTGAAAAGCGCCGAGAAAATAATTGGTTTTTTTAGACCTGCTGGTGAAAGATCTGCGGTTATTTTAACTGAGCAGAGGAATAGGCTGCATGGTTGCCATGCTGTGTACCTCAGAGACAGCTTTAGTACCTGGAAATGTTCAGGGAAGCTGAGGGAGGAGACTTCTGCTGTTCTCAGTACCCATACACTGCTATGAAGCCTCTTTACAGATAGTCCAAGAGTGCTCCTGACAGAGGATTTAGACATCCATTATATCAGCCATTTCTGAATTCATTTGAACTTGCCATCACCTTTCTTCAGTTTATATGGGCAAGCACAGTAATTCTGCAGCTATAAGAGGTCACATTAGAAATTCGTCATTTAAACTGTTCTTGTTGTTGGAACAGTCTTTTTTTTTACTTTGTATGTGAAGAAAACTGAAAAATATTTTCCCCAGTAGGATATATATATATATATATATATATATATATATTTGAGCCATGTGTTTACACTCCTTTGCCTCCTGGTGAATTTCTTCTTTTGCTATTGGTTAAGTTGACATAACTGCTACAGACAGAGTAAATAATGCCATTGTTTGTAGGAGTTTCACAGAAGGCCACTTCTACAGCTGTGGTCTTGTTTTTGCTTTTGCATTTTCATTGGTATCTCTTCACATTTGACTGAAGCTCCACACTTTTCTGTTATAACCTTTACCTGGAGAGTACCTAAAGGCGAAAAGTCCTGTTTTAGATATATTTATTGTATGTTCATTGTTTTGTGATCACCTCTGAAGATCATGCAGTCCAATCCCTTGCCAAGGCAGGGTCACCCAGAGCAGGTGACACAGGAGCTCATCCAAGAGGGTTTGGGAAGTCTCCAAAGAGGGAGACTCCACAACCTCCATGGACAACCTGTTCCAGTGCTCTGCCACCCTCAATGTAAAGAGGTTCTTCATCATGCTGAGGTGTAGTTTCTTGTGGTTTAGTTTACAGCCATTGTTCCTTGTGGTTTAGTTTACAGCCATTGTTCCTTGTCTTGTTGCTGGGCACCACTGAAAAGAGTCTGGCACAATCCCCTTGTCACTTTGAGATATTTATGTACATGAATGAGATCCCCTCTCAGTCTCCCGTTCTCCAAACAACACAGGCCCAGCTCCCGCAGTATCTCCTTTTAAGAGAGGTGCTCCAAATTCCTGATCGTCTTTGTGGCCCTCCACTGGACCTGCTCCAGTAGCTCCTTGTCTTTCTTGAACTGTGGAGAGCAGAATTGAACACTGCTTCAGATGTGGCCTCACTAGGGGAGAGTACAGGACCAGGATCACCACCCTCAACTGCTGACCACAGTTTTCCCTGGAGTTATTCCTCCCCAGGTGCCAGACTCTACGCTTGCCCTTGCTGAAGCTCGTTATTCTCTCCGCTCAACTCTCCAGACTGTCCAGGTCTGGCCAAATGGCAGCACAGCCTTCAGGTGTATCTGTCACTCACCCTGGTTTCATATCATCAACAAACTTGCTCAGAGTGCATTCTATCCCTTCATCCAGGTCATTGATGTTGAACAAGTTGAATAAGACTGGAAACAAGCTGAATAAGACTGAAACAAATTGAATGAGACTGGATGATGATCAATTAGAGCTTTAGGTTGAATGGCTCAAAGTTTCTTCAAGAATAGAAGAGATTTTTCTTCGTAGCATTATTTGCGCAGAAGGCAAGGATCACAAATCCCCCCTGCCTGCGCCTCTGTGTCTTTGTGTTCCCTTCAAAAACTTTTGAACTTGGTGTATTTTAACTGAATTGGACAGAAGTAGAGGAGTCTAATTAATTAAATAATTAGATTTCCACAGATTTATAAATGTTTCAGTTGGACATCAAGGTCAATCAGTCACAAGACACCTCTGTAACGAATTATGTTTTATTAGTTACAGTGACGTCAGACCTTGCTCTTGTCTTTCACGAATCCTTCAATTGCTTTGGTGCTAGAGGATGTACAAACACACACAATAGACGTAGATGGCTGTGCAATCCATAACTTTTGAACAGTCAAGATTTTCAAACATTTAGAAGCAATTTTGTGATGGTGTTTGAGCATCCAATAAAATGTCAAACACCTAACAGGGTTCCATGTATGGAAACCTTGAGTTTTAAGTAAGTAATCAATTTTAAAAGTCTCTGTGTATCTTTGCAAGCATATGAGAGAACATTTGTTGTACTTTTGTAAGTATGAGCAACAAAGAGGCCTTTTCAGTCCACTGATGTGCTCATTTTCAGGAAACATTGAAGCTCTGAGTTCCAAATTCCTCTCTGATTCCCTGAAAATATGCATATAGACAAGGAAATTAATAAAACAAACAAACAAACAAACAAACAAAACCCCAACACCCAAAAAACAATATGGACAAAGAATTAAAAAAAGAAAAGCCTCAGATTTTTCGGTCAATTATCTGTAGACGTCTTTCTTTCCTGAGGTGCATTAAAAACACTTCACGAATAAGGTGCAGTAGTCTGCTAAGCATATAAATCAGATAGTTGCCTAGGATTTCCTAACAGTCGGCAGAAAGAGATAGGTGATGCTGGAGGCTAATTCCCCCTAAGATAAGTACTAAAGGTAAGTGGAAAACATTACCTTGTGGACATTCCTGTCTCTTTTTGTAAGGCAGACTAGATGATTACGTTAGATTTGACATCTATCATTTCTTTTGCTAAAATTAGCCAAAATGATACCCCCA
Organism: Lycocorax pyrrhopterus obiensis; assembly: GCA_014706295.1. Classification (NCBI taxonomy): domain Eukaryota; kingdom Metazoa; phylum Chordata; class Aves; order Passeriformes; family Paradisaeidae; genus Lycocorax; species Lycocorax pyrrhopterus. The sequence goes on from JACSVZ010000015.1 coordinate 11,488,893, forward strand.
TCTAGTCTGCAAATTGACATATCAATTTCTTTGAAGTAAAAATGTTCCTCAATGTGAAAGAGGTAAGATCTACCCCTTAATATTCCTTTAAACTGTCTGTTCTATTTCGTGAGATTCATCAATATAGTTTTGTCGTCATATTTAAAACTTAAAAATGAGGGCCAGTATTCAAAAATGGGTATAGGTCCTGAATTCTTACCTTTTCAGAGACTAAAGCAACTTCAGAACTTCCTTAACCTGATTTAGAGCCCAGAGATTGATCTTGATCATGCAAGCATTTTTCCTACTGTTTCCTGCAGTTTGCAGTTAAAGGTTTGTTAGTTTAGAACTACTTGCCTTGAGCAGTCTAAAATCGTATTCATCCCATCTCAGAGTCTGAAATATTTATCTTTGTCATTGATAGATAAACTGTGGATAATCAGCTCAACTTTCTGTGTGAAAGTTGAGCTAAAAAGTTTTTGGAAGTTATGAAGGAATACTAAAGGTGGCAATTTATCTATGTTCTCTGTAAATATATTCTGAAATTCTGCTAGGAAGAATTCAGTCCTGTATCTAATCACTTAGATTGTTTGTGAGGAGTTGGTGTCATTCTCCTAATCCATGACAAGGCAACATGTCCTCTACTGGGAAATGTGCAGTTCATTGTCTCCACTCATAAAGTAATGTCAAGCTTGAGAATGTGGACAAATTTTATTTTTTTAAAAAAATGTATTAAATTTCCTTTTAAAATCTCTCAGTACAAAAGATCCCAGTAGCAATGAGCCTGCAAGCTGCTTACGTGCTGCTTCTAAATAAAGCTTTTATTCCGGGCTTCCTTTTTTCTCACCTTACACACACAGGCACACAAGGGACTCACTCCTGGCAGTTTCTGCCACTTTGTCTCTAAAAACAGACAATAGTCTGTCATCCTTATTGTAAGCTCTTGATGTCCTATTACACCAGTGACAATTCAGGCAAAGAGAGCTTCCAAGCTTGGCAAAGGGTAAAGTCTCCTTTTCTGCTTCCCATTCATTCACCAGCAGTCTGTGGAAGCATGAGAAAAGAGGGATGCAGCTCACATAGAAACAAGGAGTGTCATTCATAGCCACCACCATGCCATGTAGCAGCAGATCTGGCAGTGCCACACTGTCCATACTTCAAGGGACAGAGCTATAAACCTGTCCGATGTTCCTTTTTCTCCCCTGTGCCGTTAATCTTTTGCTCATTATCAAGGCATTTTCAAGGATTAACACAACCAGTTTCCTTCCACAACTTATGTTTCTGGATGACAGGACAGGAAGGGCCATCTTCAGATTCTGCTAGACAGGAGGTGGGTTTGCCTTGGTCTTAGAGGTCATTGCAGTATCTTGCAAGGCAGCAAAAATAGAAATGGGTCCCATGTGTCACTGGAAATCTACTTTTCTGGAAAAAAATAAAGAAAATATTGTTATTTACCCAGTATTTTATTTCTTTTTTGACTATAATGTGTAAGAACAGAAATAAATGTCTCCTGTTTGTGAAGTGTAAATCTATTGTGAAAGTATTTTTATATTGCTAATTCACATCAGCTGAATTTAATAAGGAGAACAGTATTCATTTTGGAGGATTGTTTTGGCTTTTATAAAAACTATTCCAAGACCTACAGAGATGTTGCAGATATGAGAAAGGGATCTGGATCCTGTTCCCTTTTTGTGCAACAATTTGATCACGAGTCAGAATTCCTTGGTCCGTCCAGCAAAGGACTGCACAAGCATGAGGGGAAGGTATGGATGCAGACACTTTTCAGTGGAGTCAGTGGAAATCCTGAGCACATTTGCCCTGGAAACCATGGACAATCACAGTAGAGGTTGGTACCCAAATCAATGCACCAGACACAGCAGAGGTGCACTGCTCCCTGCAGAGTTACATCTCTCCTGCTGGCACATGCTGGCCATTTCTTATCAATCCTCAGCAATTTAATTTCTCCTAACAGTGTACATCATGTTTTAAAAGGTTCCTAAAGAAGACTATCAGTGGTACCTAGAAATACAGCAAGCAAGGGATTTAAGACAGTTAAGTTGCAAACACAAGTGCATACTCCACCAACTGTGCTTTCAGAAATGTCTTTTTTTTTCCTTTATATGGTGTAGTATTGTTGGGAAGTCAGATGCAAATAAACATTACTTTGGAAGAGATGGAGGAGGAGGATATTATCACATTCATTTAAATACAAAGAAGTGAGCACAACTGACAAGACTTTTTTTCCTTCACTGCTCGATGTGGTATAATAAATCATCCTTGATGTTTCCCCATTTTATTATCATTATCTGTGAACAAGCTAGAAGTAAGTTGATTCTTTATCGGCTATGACATTCATGTGAAAAACAAGAATAAAAATTCAGTCTCCAGAGGAAAAAATTAAAATCATTAGGGAAGTATGGAACAGAATGCCTAATCAAATGATTATATTGGATGAAGGAAAACCACGATTTAGCAATGAGGTATTTTGCTTTGTAGTCACAATTAACTCGGTAATTATAATGAGTTATGAATTTTGCAATTATCATTTTTTAGAAATGTGTAACCGTCCAAGAGAGTGGATTTCAAAACAAAAGTGTTTTCAATATCAGGAAAAAAATTGTACTAGACTCCAAAATGCTAAATAGAATTAAAGTTTATATACACACAAAATGTAACTGTAACTCTGCAAGTACCCTTAGTTTGCATCAAAAACATAGTATTTACTGGTGAAAGCAGGGATGTGATCTGGGAGGAATATAGAAACACGGTACAAACATGCAGGAGCAGGGTTAGAAATGTCAAAGCTCTCCTGGATTTGAATCCAGTAGGAGACATGATGGGCAATAAGAAGGCTTCTGCAGGTACATCCGTAGCTAAAACAAAAATAGGGCAAATGTGTTCCTGCTGCTGAACTATGCAGAGTACCTGGTGATGAAGGATGTGGAAAACGATGAGGTGCCCAGTGTCTTCTTTGCTTTGGCCTTTACTGGCAAGACTGGCTTTCAGCAATTCCAGGTCCCTGAAGCCAGCAGGAAAAGTCTGGAGAAAGGAAGAATTGCCCTCAGTTAAGAAGGACCAGATAAGGGAACATTCAAACAGGTAGGGCAGGATAGGCCATACAGAAGTATGGGTGCATCCCTGAAGGGTTTTACCTGTTAGTACTGAGGGAGCTGGCCAGTCACCACAAGGCCACTGCTGGTTGTATTTGAAAGGTCACAGCTGTCTGGAAAGGTTTCTGAGGACTGGAAGAAAGCAAATATTACTCCCATATCTAAGAAGAGAGAGGAGGAGGAGGATGCAGGGAACTGCAGGCTTGCCTGCCTCTCTTTAGTCCTTGAGAAGGGGTTGGAGCGAAAAATCTTGGCAGCCATTACTAAATGTACTAAGGACAAGAAGGTGATTGGAAAATAATCAGTGTGAATTTATGAAGCAGAAATCAGGCCTGATCATGCCTTTGTGCAGTAAAATAACTAGCTTGGTGAATGAGAGGAGAGCAGGAGATGATATACATCTTGACTTTAGCAAGGCTTTCAGCACTGTCTCCCATATTATACTCATAGACTAACTGATAAAGTATGGATTAGAGAAATGGACTGCGAGGTGGATTGAGGACTTCTTGAACTGCTGGTGCAAAGAGTTGTGATAAGCCACCCAAAGTCGAGCCTTTGAGTTAAATCTGTAATGTGCAGGTTAATAATGAAGCAACAAAAGCAACCGGCTTAGCAGGTGAAATTTAAACCACACTTTATGGACAGGCTTCTGCAATACAGAACAGAATTTTTTGGGGGTAGATGAAGCAACTCTGCTTAAGCTCAGAGTAGTCATATCTTAAAGAGCACCTACTCCTTTGTGCTGGGGTGGGGATTGTGTGGCTTGTAAGCAAGGTTGGGAACTGGATGTGGGACAGGATTTTTCCTGTAAAAGCACCTTGGTCAGGTTTGGGACAGATCAGCATCTTGAACTACCAAAATGAGTTGAGGAAGAGAGAGAGGATGAAGCCATAGCAAATTTGCTCTGCACTGACAAACTGCTGTCCCCCTCTCAATATGAAACAATAGGAATAAATCAAAGAGCAAGATTTCAGGAACTAGCCCAGTATGTGGGCACAGTTGTAAAGATTTTTTCCTACTGCAAATACATCCTCAATTATCTTTCATGTATTTATAGAGTGATTATCTTTCACTGTATAAATCACTTGACACCATACAAAAATGTTGAAAGGAATAGCAGTTTAGTCAAAGTCACACTTCTCACATGGAAACAGGACTGCTTTGAAATGTTCCCATTAGATTGACTTTTTGCATATCTGTTGTAAATTTTACTGAGTAGAGAAATATTCTCTTTGAAGTAGTGTATCTAGATCTATATTTTGTTACAAACAAGGTTAGAAATATTTCATTATTGGTTGTGTGATTAATTAGAATGGTAGCTAGAAGGAAAACCTATATTACTGTTCAAGTGAATTTGGTTTGTTTTTCTTTTGTTGGATAAAACACTAACCATATCAAGGGAAATTGCTTTGGAATGGATCAGCTGACTTAAAAGGGTTAACTGCATTTCTGGGAGGGCAAACCTATTTATTTCCTTATCTGTCTTGTACCAGAGAAAAGCAACTGGCATGGAAAATATTTTATAACTGTAGCTAAGCTGTTAATTAGAACACTTCTCAGAAACAATGGATTTTGTGAACAAAATGAAACAAATCTTTGATGGAAGAGAGCAATTCAGAGCAGTTAGATATTACTTTTGCTTACCATTTCCTGCATACTATAATTTAGGAGTTTCTAGTTTTTAAAATATGTATTTTTAAAATTTGTAGATGTGTATCTTTTTAAAACTTGTGTCTTAGAAAAATACACAAATCTTCAAGTGTAGGAATAAACTGTAAGAGCACAAAATCTTTTTGTTTTCTTCTTTTTTGCTTAAATGTGCACATCTCTAAAGCAAGGCAACGTTAAGGCAGTGATAGTAATAGGCTTAGCTATTAGTGCCATTTTTTGTGAATAAGAGTATGTTTTCTGAAAAATGCAGTTCAGGGATTAAACTCCATGTGATCTTTGCTTTAAGCTCTTAGATGAATTACAGAGAGGGAGGGGAAATATCTCCTTTCAACTTTTTTTGAAACTGAATATTGCAGCTTTTTTATTCCAAAGTATGACATTTAGAAACTTGTGTGTAAAAGTGAGATTTTTATTTGGTTAAATACACTGGAGAAAAAATACTTTGCTTTGGAAGGGACCTCAGGCTTGATGGCGATATTATGTGAATGAAAAGGAACATATAACTATTAATTATCATCAAAAGTAAGCATTATTCATGCCAGAACATAAACAATGTCCAGAATTTACCTGAATTTGCCACTGTCATGTAGTACATTCTGTATGAAAGCTAAGATTGGAATGCTGTTGTTTCTACCTGAAATATTCCTCAGAATTTTAAGTAGCAGTATACTGGCATTCATTTGCATTCTGGAAATTGGTCTTTCTGGGAGCTAGGTAGATGAAAATAATTCAATAAAGTGCAGATCCCCTAGAAAACAGGAAGAGTAATGTGGATAGAGTCATCATATTGTAATGTACTATTATTACTGTAATGCTTTTTCTTTAAAGAATGCCAGTGTCTGTAAACCTCATCCATTTATTTTTCTAGTAAAATTTGCTTAAAGGGGAGATTTCTACATTTGTTAACAAAGATATCAGAGAAAAAATTAAATCTTAATTCTTTATTCTTGGTTATTACTCTTAAATTAAAGTCATGCAAGAAAATCAGTCACTGTCACTCGTGTGGATTGGCAATATGAAGAGATCGTGAACTTCACAGACTTGGCATGGAATCGGAGGTGACCTTCCGCTACATGTCAAGCAGTGCTTCTCCTACCAGATAGGAGCCAGTCTGGGGGAACTTTGTGAGGAACTGTGCAAATCTTTTGGGTTTTATTTATTATGTGATGGTATGAACTACTAGGTATATTTGAAAAAAACAATACAAAACAAAACAAAACAAACAAAACAACAACAACAACAACAACAAACCAAACAAAAAGGCAGGGAGTGCTTAGTTTTGCTTTTGTAAATCAAAATTGAGCATCCAAAGTGTCAGCTAAGGTCAGTGAAAAGCATTATTGCTCAACCCCTCAGAAACAAGCTGAAGAGACCTTGATCAGGCAGTGGGTGAGAGAGCCTCACTCATAGACCTCCTGGGTTTTGAAAAAACAACCAAACATTAAGACCAAAACACCTGCTTCCTTCCTCCAATGAACCACAGCTCCAATGTGACCTATGAAGACTGGCAATTAAATATAAGCAAGTAGGTTTTAAAGCACTTTACAAGAAAATACTGGAAATTTTATGTAAATTCCTAAAAATAATTAATGCAAAAAAAAAATTACGCGGAAGAGAAATTATTTTGTGGTGTGAAATATAGTGAAGGAGAACTTTCAAAATCGGTACTTTAGTTAATCTCACAAATACCAACATTTTTGCATTTGAATATACAATTATTTTAAACATTTTACATTTGCTAGAATTAAAAGAAAAGTATTTTTTTTATTTTTTCATATCAGAAAATGGGGACTTATTGCAAATATAAGCATAAATAAAACACTTGCTCCTGATGAGTTTAACCAGTAAAACTCACTGCTTGTTACTGGCTGGCTCCTTGCCATGAAAACTACAGACTGACAAAAGAAATAAAAAAAGGTTCTTTAGTGAACAAAAAAGGTTTTACAAATATTGAGATTAAATTCATGCTGTGTACCACATGCATGCATCTAAGAATTCTCATCTCTCTTTTGATGCAGACACTGCAAATAACAACCTCTCATGTACAGGGTGAGAAAGAAAGCAAATACTGATTTTTACTCAGACTGAATAAAATTGCTGAAGAAAATGATGCAGAAAGACAATCATGGGGCATGAATTTTAATTTTATTATATATGTGACTTTATTAGAGTTTATCTAGGGAAATAAACTGCTTCTGGAGGTGCTTGGAGAGTAAGAAAATCAAGCATTATTTCTTATTCAGAAATAACACTATATTATGTGTTACACTACTTCTGAAGCACCAAACCTCTCAGTGAATTGATTCTATTAAAGAAAAAGTGCATGTCCCCAATATACACATCTGTTTTTACACCGCACTTGATGGCAATATCATTAATTAAAATAGATGCTGAGTTTTTCTTTGAATATCCATTAATTATGACTATAGGCTGTGGCAGTCTGAAAGGAATTTGCTTTAAACAGAGTTGATCTCAAAATCTCCAAACCACCTTACATGTGGGAACTGCCTCTGGAACCAGCATTATGGTGAATCCCAGCTGGTGTATTCTTGCTGTCAGATGAGAATCAGGCTTTTTTTTTTCTGTGCTCCTACTGTCCTGCCAGCACAGTGACAGAAGGTGAAGAACATCTTGAGATGTACACGACCAGTAAAAGTGTGATTTTGGTACTCACAGCTGGTGACTGAAATGCAATGTTGGTTTGGGTTTTTTTTTTTTCCTTAACTTTAGCATTGTCTCAAAAATAAGCTGCTACATTCAATTTTACATCATTAGTTCCTACTGATCTTAATGGATCCTGAAGGTGCCTGGTTTAAAATGATATCTCAAGTGCTTAAATAGGTAATCTTTCTCTTTTTGTTGCAGTGTGTAGGCAACAGAGCGCCTCAAAGGTTGGCTTCCTGTGGCATTTGCCTTCCCAGTTATGGAAGTACTTTGGAAAATCTTATTCCCAATGTTGATGGCATTGACTTCTTCATGGGCACTGCAAGTCCTCTGGTGATAAATTTGGAAATGTGAGACATGATATTGTTTGCCAGGCTTCCTTTCTACCAGATAAATTATCAAATGAATAAACTTACTTTATAATAAATTTAGCAACTTATTCAATCATTGAATCCTCATCAATCAGTAATATACTGATGTCATACCTGAATTGCTGGTCCACCTAACCTCCCAAACTACAATCAGTTGATCATTCTTATCGGTACTTGTATTTGTTAACTTACTCTGCATCACCCATCCACCTCTGTCTTTACAGAAAGAAACACAGAGATTTCTGTTTCTCATTTAGTCTCTTGCCCTGGAATAAAAATTAAATGCACTCCTTTCCTTTCTTACCTTTTCTCAGGTTTGACATGTTCACTTTTGCTGAATGAGCAAACTTTTTTCCATATAGCCAGTTTCTTCCTTCAAATCTAAATGTTTTGTTTTACTCTTCAGAAAACTGATGTGTTTGCATGAAATTTTACACAGTAGTTTGTCAGCACTTGAAATAAGAACTACTGTACAACAAATTGTCCATACTGGAGTAATGCAGTTACAGTATAATTAATGCAGCTTTCAGGGCTCTCCTGCCTTCATTAGTGTGTAAGAATATTTTCCATTCATAATTCTCTCCATGACAACTCATAAAATGAACAGTTTGTGCTCATTTTGTGCTAGTACTCGTTTTGTTTCTCAGTCATCCAAGACCATCTGCACACTCCTTTTACTCTAAAGATATATATTTCCATTTCAAATCAACTCACAGTTTGCTGAATATAGCAACCCAAATACTGTGATTGAAGACCTCTTTAGATAAACTAAAATACTTTAATTTTTTCTTCTAAAATTCCTGTGGACTAGGTACTTCTTCCAATAGTATGCTCTCTCTTGAGTATGTATAGACATGTAATTTTGTCTTTAATTCAGGAGGCCCATAATGATTTGCTGTTTTCCGTCTTAAGTTGAATGGTTTTTAAAGCGCAGATCCCATGTTTCAATTTGCATGATGTTGTTTATTCTAAATAATTTTATCCCAAAATCCAGGAGAGTTTGGGAGAAAATGAACTCAGAGCTGACTTTCTAAAAGACACACCCTTAGCAAGTTGTTATTATGATAAAACCAATCTTCTTAGGAAAACTGTCTCCTCCTGAGTCTGCCCCACTTCCTTTCATGACAGCAGAAACTGACAATAGTAAGAACACATCTGGTCCCCCCAACATATTTTTCTGTAGTTTTTATTTCTTCTTTCAAGAGTACAGTACTTCTGCACTGTCTTTAGGTAAAAAACTAATAGGATGAAGCATTTTGAGATAGCTGTCATAAAATATAGGATTTTTTTGCTACTTAAGTGCTATCCATTTTGCCCCTTTATTTTTAATTTTGTCCAGAACTTTCTTGTCCAACCTCTGTCTATATTATGTCTGATTTTTTTTTTTTTAGCTGCAATTTAAAAGGTAATTTCAGTGATCTAGGATTGGCCCGGGGCAGGCATATAAAGTCATGTGAAAAAAACCTAAGCATTTCAGTCATGAACACAAGGCGTGGGGCGAAATCAAGTAACATTTATTTGTTTCACTGGTCCATAACATCCAGGTCAGGTTACAACTTAAATAATAAGCATTTCACTCTTCCATGTTCAGGGGCCAAGCATGTTCTTTCACAAAGAACCAGCAAGCCAACACCCTCCATCACTAGCCAGGCTCTGTGCTGATCATTAAGAACCCCCTGCAAGGAGCCTGATGTCAGGAAATTTTGGCCCTGTACATATTCTTTCAAAACTAGGGATCTGTAAAACATCTGCCTTATTTTTTGTACTTAGAAGCAGCGTAACACACAGAGATTGATGCTATTTAGGTTTGAGAAAAACTAACAATCCATCTCTCTTAGTATCTTAGTAACTCCAGCATCCAGTGATGGGAATTATAGGAATAATGGGAACGATGATTACTCTTTTGCTGTAGTAATGTAGTCAGGAGTGGGAAAAAAACTGACTTCCTTCTGCCTAATTGCAACAGTATCTCAGCTTTCAACTTCTGCAATAGCTATATCCACCTAAATCCGCTTCAAGTCTTGTATAAAAATGGGTTTGCTTTTATATTTTAGCACCCACAGATTTTCACAAAAACAAAATTAATGTTTATGGAAAGTAGTCCAACATATTAATTGAAATATATATGAGTTACCTACACATCTATAAATTTCCCTCTGTAGCCTGTTTCACAAACTAACCACCTCTGCTTTGACCTGTCAGACTTGAACTGTGGGAAATGAGGAAATATAAAATTAACCTTAGCTCTGCCTTTGCTAATCCATGGCCTGCCATATATATTTTGCATTCTGTTTTTGCAGGTAATATAAAAGAGTCATGGAAAAAGCACTTCACTTACTTCACAGAAACACTTTCTTTTCCTTTTCTTTAACTCACTCTGTATTTTACCATTCTGCCCTGTCATGCACTGCTTTTGGAGATGGGCTGTCACAGATACTCCCAGTGGCAGAGGTAAAATTGGAGTGAGTTAGACTGAGCTGTCATGTATTGTAATTCTTTATTTTATGCTTTTCAGAAGGTTTCATTTTTCTGAAGTGATGCTCTGTAAGAGACACTAGGGAGATTCTTAAATGTATGTTAACAAAGTTTTTTTTTATCAGAGAATGTAATTTCTTAATGTAGGAGGGTAGAGATTTATATCTGGTTTCTGCCATACAGGAATTTTGTCTTAAGACTGAAACCCTAACTAAAACATAGAATCCTCCTACAGCAACCGCAACAAAACAAAGAAAAACCCAACCAAAAAACCCCCACAAAACAAACCCCACAAAGGAACCCAAACTAAAACAAAAAAAAGTAGAAAATAACTAAATTGGGACTGTTTGGTGAGTCAAAGGCACCACTCATGCAAATTTCTCACTATGTGAAGAGGCAAGGTCATTTAGAAAGGTGCTGAAGATGCACTTGCCTCTTCAGCATGACTGTATTCAGAGAAGGATAGATCTAACAACGTTTTGAAGTTTTGATGATAAATAATGAAATAGTTTGCTGAACTGTTTTGTCCTGATAGTAATGTGAATGTCATCATTAAAGCTATCATTTGGCATAGGTACAAGGATCTAGTCATGGTTTGTGTCTGTGGCACCAGTATGAACTATAGACTTTTAGATTTTGGTGCATAGACTTGACTATCTTCCAGACTAATATCAGAAAAATGTCCTAAAAGGCTATAGATTTTTACATGTAGGATGATGAGTATTGGATTCTCAGCACAATTATAAAGTTGTCACAGTTTATCTTAGTTTTGCTTTTTCTAATTGTGTGTAATTTACTATAAAATGATGGGGGAAAGCGCCATCTTTACACCTCCAATCCTGCAGATTTCATGTTTTTTATTATTCAAAGAACTGTTGATACAGATGTTATGCTCATAAAAATTCACATGCATATGATGTGTCCTACAATGATCCCCTGTACCTTATGAGCATAATTAAGCCCTGCAGCACAGTTAAATGCCATTCTGGTTTCACAAACAGGTAAACTGAGGCATTGCAGTCATGACTTGCTTAAAATTGCACCATTTTAATGATAACGTTATTGATGCAAGCCAGGGGCTCTGGCTGGCAGTTGTTTGATCTGAATTGTAGGAACACACGGCGTCCATTAACCCAGACCAACTTCAACTACAGCCACACTTCTTTATAACTTTGTATTACAAATGTTTCACTTGCATTAAGCTGTAATGGTTGTTGACATTTATATTTCATCAGCTACCTCAGTTCCAAGTGCCTCTTTCAGAAGGTTCAGCTTTCTAAAGCCACATCATAAATCCCTTTTTATACACTCACATTTTTCCCTTATTTCTTTCCATTGAGTTTCCACCCAGCTCTACAAAACCTCGTCACTCTGACCCTGCAGTGTGCTAAGCACACTTTAAAATTCTCTTTCCTTTCCTGATGATTTGTTTCATTAGTGACATTCTTCAAATCAAATGTACCTAATCCGTGGTTCAGTCTACTAACAGGAAATCGGTTCAGTGAACAGGGTTTTATATAACAAAAGAAGTGCTCACTTAGAGAGTACTTTTAATACTTTGTTCATTGAAAAAAATGCTGACCTTTGGATTTTTCTGGCTTTAATGCTCTGGTGTTTCAGTTTGGATTTAACTGTAAATGAAAGCCTTCAAAAGCCGTATAATCCATTGATCTTATACTTGCTGAAGCACAAGTTCCATGGTACATGAATGTTCTTTATTTCTTTATTTTTTTTCTGTTGTAATTATGTCAGCTATGTTATTTCCAGACATGCCTAATACTGTTGTCTGTTCTGCTGTACATTTCCTAAACAAGGTCGAAATGTCTACTTCATTTTATATTGTTTAATTTTGGAATAGTAATTGCAATCCCAGCATCTGAATTCATTTGATGGGAGGAGAGGGTGTCCTCTTTCTTATGCCATCAGTACTTCAGTTATTGGACTGTTGAGGCTTAGGTGTTCTGCTTTGAGATTTGGGTTTCTAAAGATATAGTCATCTCACTTGATAGATTGTTGTTGTTGTTGTTGTTGTTTACACAGACTTTTAACTACTTCCTGAGACATTTCCTGAGACTATTTTGTATATTCTGACAGGAATATGTTTTTATTTCTCTTTGCTTTTAGAGAGGGTAGAGACATCAGAAATTACAGTATACTGCAGATCGTTAGGTTATCTTATCACCTCTCAAATCAGTTTAACTATCTGCCCAATTCATTGTTCTGAGAAAATACCGAAATCTACTGTCGCCACCACCACTATTATCTTGGCTGGCTTTCAAAATTGTTAATCTATTGGTAATACTCCAGAAAGGGAGAAAGATGGACATTAAGGTCAGGGAATGAAAACAAGAAAGACCAATTATGCCAAAGGAGCTCTGTCTGGAAATTGTAACAGAGTCTAAAGAATTATTATGCCAATTAAATACATTTATTTATTAATTTGTTCCTTTCCTCAGGGAAGAACAATTCCACAGTGTTATTGATTAGAATATTTAGGTCCTAGAGTAAAAAGGCCTTTTTACTGAGTCATGTCATGCTTCTTTTATTCCTTCATTTTTAAATCTAGTAAAATAACCTCTACCTCACAGAACACAAATGACCTTGTGCAGCTCAGCTATCATTAAATTATTAATGTAAATACATTTTATAGTAGAAGCATGCATGGTGATCAGATTTCAAGGAAAATAGGTTTCTAAAGAAAGGAAGTGAGAAGAACCCATCCAGAATGTGAGCAAGAATTATATAACATGATTTTTTACTCCTAGTAGATAGTTGAAGAGCTTTTTTCTTATGATTTTTCTCCTGGATTTTCCATTGCTCTTCAGTGGGATGCAGGGATTCTTTGAAAATCCTAGCCACCGGATCATGAGACGTGCATATTTTCTATGTGCAGATCCATAGTTTTCAAAAAGGACTTATTGTGATACTTTCTGTCACTGCTCCTAGAAGTGATGGTCCAGCTCATCACTCATCTCTGACTATTCTTTTCCTTCCCTCTGCAATACGTATCTCATGAAACGAGACGCATAGATGGCAGTTTTAACCATGCCCTAAGTAGGAAGGAATTTCCTCCTGATGTATCCTGCTCTACTTTTTAAAAGAGGACAGAAGCAATCCAGCCATTCATTATCAAGTTTTCAATTCAGAATGCACTTCATCTGACTGTAGCCTGGTTTAAAAGAAATGAGTTCTCCACATTTCAGTCATCTGTTTTTTCTGTTGTGATGAAATGCCAATAGCACTCAATAGCCTGTGCTACTGGCAATAAGATCATTGTATTGATTAAGGAACTCTTCCTTATCTAGGACTACCTGTAAAATAGAATATTTTGCTATGACATGAAAAAGTTGAATAGCAGAAAAAGAATTCCAAAACCTCAATGTAACATCTGCTGTACATCCCAGTACTGATGAATAACTATTCTTTATTCACAGTTAAAAATACCCTTAATAGTCTATATATGAAAATGGTTGCCTGTACCATCATTGGAATCAGATGCAAGGCAAAAATCCACAAGTCCTCTTATGAGTCCTCTGGGGAACATGAGACCAGCAGTAGATATCTATAATCTAGTCAAAGTTTCAGCTCTCATTTTGGAGTAGCTGTGTATAAATTGCTCCTGTTCTACTCTTCTGATGAAAGGAAAAATCCTTGTGTATCATATTTTAATGGAGTAGCAAGCTAGAGATATTTGCAATACAGTACTCTGTTTATATTTTTTGCTTGCTAGTCTACAACATGATTTTGACAATTCTCAAAAGTTAGTTCTTATTTTATCAAATTCCATATAGGAAATTCAAAGGATTGAATGAATATGCACTGAATTTCGGTATGTGTAATCTTTGTGCACAAGAATTTTTTTTGTCAGTGGAGAACAGTGAGGTAAACTGTGATATCAGAAATCTTGACGTGTACGTCAAAAATGGGTTTCTCTTCATGTGTGAAGGTGTTCCACAGAATAAAGAAAATTACAGTAGAAGAAGAACTAAGATTAGGCTCTTGGTGTCGAGTCTGACAACTGGGTACAGGCTTGACACTCTGGAAAATCAGTGGTTGCAGCTATCTACCTTCTGAGGAGACTGTAAGCTGTGTGCTTGGGACGCCAATTCATAATTGTAAATCATAACATTTCCACCTTAAGTATCACTAGAGATTGGGTGTTTGGTATTTATTTTTTAACTTTCACATATAGCAACTGCAGTTGTTACTCTGTGTCTTAACTATTTCGAATGTTCCCATTGCATAGGGTATAAGACTAAGGAAACCTTAACTTTCTGTAGTTCTACAGTATTAGGAATTCCTATTGGTAACAGTCGCTACCTATTGCCAGTCATAACTTTTAGCTCACATTTGAATTCACAGGTTTCCTTTAAAATCTTTACTTGTCAACTTTCTTTTGCCAGATGTGGAGCTTCTTAATTCCAGAATCCTTATAGAAAAAAACACTTCTTCAGGAGGTTAACTAAGTTGTGATTCCCATCAGAGTCAAGTTATCAAAAATTCCTCTAGAGAAAAGATTTTTATTTGTGCTAGGAAAAAAAAAAGTGAAGTGAAATATTATTTATTAGGAGCCTACTGTACCAGTTTCGGTTTCCATTTGACATTCAATCAGTGACTACAGAGTGAGTGGCATTATTTGCTCTGGTTTTGAATTTGAAGGCATGGGATCTCAGTAATAATAATATCTCCTGCCTTGCAATGAGGATGGTTTGCCTTCCTCTTTCACTGCATATGGAAGTAGGACCTGTGATTTCGTGCTGAAGAAAGAGTTTCGTCAGCCCAATGTGCTTTGTAGAGTCCAAAATTCACCTCAGACCTATAAAGTTTGTCTGCCAGATGCACTGTTCTTTATCCTCAGTTACTAGAGTATGTAATGACCTATATGTTAGCCAAATTGAGTTCTGAGAAATCCAGAGTAAGGCTATGATTTGTTGATGGTGTGTGAATGTGACGGCATTGTATGCACCTTTGACTTATTTTTGTTTAAAGGATACATGTCCCTCTTCTTGCAAATAGGCAGGGTTTACTCTTCAGACCTCCCCCTTTATATTGCCTGATTCTGCTACTGTGTATTGGTGAGTGCTTGCACTGAAAGTGGGTCTTTGTTTGAAGGTGCCTTCGAGCCACTATAAGCGGTTCTTCACAGCATTTCAGCATTTTGACTGTTTTCATTTGAGGATTTTTTATTCATGTGTCTGAATCTTCCAAAGCACGTTGCATGAGTGTTTTGTTTATTGTGAAGAAAGAGAGGCTACTTCTTATTCTGATGGAGGGGCCAGCACTGAGGATGCACTCTGAATGCCAGCAGAGTAAACCTACAAAAGCCACATATTGAAAGAGAGATGTGAAATATATTTTCTGAACTCTCATGGCTTTTAGAAGAAAGAATGTTTCCATGTTTCCAAATCCACAAAACAGGTCTCTTCTGAATCTTGTGGTTGATCTCCAGAATGTGCTCTTTATTCAGGCCTTCCTGATTCCCCCTACTCCTTTGTATCTTCACAAAAATTCTAAAGGCGTGATAGGTTGAAAATTACTATTGCATTATAAAAATCATCTGAAATTGGCCATTATGCTCCAACAGAGTCAGGGAGACTGAAGGACACACAGACAAATGCATGTTTCTGTATATGCCATACCGACATCCTCCTTTCCTCCCTTCTTGCCTCCCTCTCATAATGCCATTACAGAAACTTGATTCTCCTTAAGAAAACATAAGAAAAAAATTTCACTGAGTTACACCACTGAGTCTGTACTGACTTTTGGGAATCACTCGATTTATATCTGTCTGAGAGTTAATTAAACTCTGAGGCTTAATGAGATTATTTAGGAACAGATCTGCAAAGACATACCATGTGGCTTTGTGCAGGTGAATAGGTCCAGTGAATGGACTGGGATTATTCATCCTTGTAATCTTTTTCAGAATCAGGTTTTTATTAATAATTTCAAATTTTAGCTTGTCTTTCAAGCTTTGAAGAGAATCTGAAATATTAAAATGTGTTTAATACATGCAAGAAGTTGAGTAACTACAACTCCATTGTTATGGCTGCACTGAACTACTTTATATGACTAAAAGCATAGTAATTTGTGATTCAAGATTTCTATAAAGTAAGTTTTCTAACCCTACACATTGTAAAAGAATGCAGTGTATCCAGCCAGGTACATATTACAACAACAAAACTGTAATGCTTGATACAATAATTATATTGACTGTCCCATGATGATTTATTCAACATTAACTATAAAGCAGACTTACAAAAAAAACCCAAAAAAAACACAGAAACAAAAAACAAAAACAAACAAACAAAAGACCAGCACACTTTAAAGAACAAAAGGGAGAGCATTTTGTTTCAGACAAAAAGTTGCTGCAACAGTAAATGTCACTATAAAAGCAAAAGACAGTGTGAGGACAAGGAAGGAAAGGTGGAGCAGTCGTAAGGGACATAGAATAAGAAGAGAGGATGGTAATGAATGGAACATGACCGCGCAGAGCTGTGCATGTTTCTGCGAGGGCCGCTGCCAGCGGGGCTCGGGGCGCTGCTGCTCTCCAGGGTCCTGAACGCTCAGAGCCTCCAGGTTGGTCAGGCAGGAACAGGGAGAGGAGTCGTTTAAATCGAAAATTTGAAGTGAATGGCACCAAAATTACTGAAAAAAAATTAAATGGTGGATTAAATTGTTTGTGTAAGTAAGAGCATGCAGCAATTTTATTTATTAATTTATTTCTTTATCTATTTATTGGTTTATTTACTTATTGCAGTAGGGATCGTGTTTTTCACATCCTGTGCATTTCACTATGGTTCTTATAGGGAATGTGCATGTTTTTGCATACTCATGCACAATATTTAGAAAAGATTTTGATGTGTTCTGCTGACACAAGTTTCCCATTGTTGCATTCCTTGTGCATTAGATCTAATCAAAGATATGCTTCCATTCTGCTTTTCATACTGAGTTAATTCCCTCTTCCAGTGGGCAAGCACACCACAGCGTGTTTCATTTACTTGTCATGGTGAGATCAGGAAATCTATTGTTAATTATTATGGTTTCAATTCCCAACTCAGCTGCCTATGTCAGATGTGCCGTTGTGTGAGTGTTTGACTATTAATGACTAGATGGAATATTACTATGTACACTATGAATATGAGGCTTTTTTTTTAGGCAAACTCTTCTAGAAAGAAAAAAATCAAAATGGTACCAGAAAATTCTCTTACACAACTGTCCAATGATTTATTTAAATACAAAACCAACAGTTTTATGTCCATATAGGAATTAAGTGATACAATTCTTTGGACTTTTAAAATGCACATAACATGCAAACATAACATAACATTTAAAACACTGCATGAATACAGAGATGGATACTGTCAATAATATTAATAGCAGATTCTTATTAATTAGAAAATATTATCACGCCTATTTAAAATACTAGAAACACTAAAATCATAGCTATCATACCTCATAATTACATATAGATACAATTCTTTTATATTTATTCTGGGTAATTTAATTATTTTCTTTTGTTAATAGGAACTACTGAGTCAAAGAAACAAAAAATCTAGAATTTCACTTAAAACTCCTAGCCTATAGAAGTCCCAATGAGTTCCCCAGATTAGAAGTTTCAGATTTGAAGAGCAATTGTATGAAAAAGGCTTAGCTCTTCTTCCCATATGACATGGTGGGAGGGGGGGAAAGGAAGAATGTGTAATGATTTCCAAATGTTGGGTTTCCCCAGAACAATTGTATATGAAATTTAAAACCAGCCGCTTTCCAGTAAAATCTTGTTGGCTTCAGTGGAGTATTATAGTCTTTGGTCAGTAACCATTAGGAGTTACAATAGTGAGTGTGTTCCCTTTCTGTAAGTATCAAGCTGTGCAGTTGGACTATTTGTGCAAAAACTATAGAATGTCCATTTTCTTTTGCAAAGGTATTATAGCAACCCCATAAAAACATTACTTATTTTAAACAAGGTATCTTAATATAGTATATGCAAGCAGAATACCAAAATGTATTTTGCTTTCTTTTGTGAGTTCCTTTATTTTAATATGGCATTAAATAAATAAATAAAGAACATTTTTATTGTTACAATTAATAGGAATATAATAAATTAATATACTTAATGTTTTAAAAATTGGCTTTCTTACTTTGTTACTAGCATTATCTTAATCCAAAATTTGCAACAGAGATTTTGAGAACTGTTTTAAAAGGGGGTTGTACAATATATAGGAACTAGTGAGGACTGAGAAAACATGCAGCTGAGCAAATAACCTCTAGCAAGTAATAACTTGGAAGCACAGTGCAATAATACTAGTTTGAGAAGGCTCAGTCAAGAGTCTTGTTATTTTGTAATATTACATCCATTCCTCCTGCAAATTTAAATTTTCTTATTCTTTCTGCTTCATTCCTACTAGTAGTAGGATCAGCATTGCACATAGGATTAAATAATGTTTACTAAAATGTAATTTAGCTCTTCTTAAATCACAGTGAAAAAACATTTGAGAAAAAACGTAGTCATGTCATATTAATGTTGATACAAACACAGTGATTTTTCAAATTTACACTTCAATTGACATTTACAGATCAGGAAATTATTTTTCTCCATGAAACAGTTTTACAAGTCAAAACTTACTATGCTTTGCTATTTAAAAGAGCAAAAAATAAACTTGCAAAAATATTACTTTTATTTAAAATTGTATTCCATCACAATATCATTTACATAAAAGGAGAATTGGTAAAATCTTTGACCAGTTTTCTTGGATTTAGGTAATTGTCTGTGCAACATACTAAGTGCTTTTAGCAAAAACATTTGGTGTCTTTATGGTTTCAGGTCTCAAATTGGATGAAGGAGGACTAAGGAGCAGTCAGAAAGATAGGTTAACGATTTGTTTTTATTCAATTCTTTCACATGACTTAAACACTTGAAATCTAGGAAGATTCTTTCCAAACTATTCTGTTTATTTTCTCTAAAGAACAAACAAATTTTTTTTTCCCAATCGGACAAAAGATAGTTTTGCATAATTCAAAAAATGGTATTTTCCCAGTTCCAGCCAGGGAAATTATCAACAGATGGGCAAAGTCATGGATGCAGAAAGATATTCCGACTCTAGCTTCAAATAAAGTAGGTCACATGCTATAAACTCAGACCAGGTAGATCTTTAATTTTTGCAGTCAGTGCCACAAGAGTTGTGTGATTATGCTGTTTATAATAAAGAATGTGGCATCTTTGTACAGTACTTACTCTCTGGGAAGAGGGGAAGAGGTCCTGTAATAAGAGAAGTGTGCTGAGTCAATCAAGTGCCATTGGAAGAAGAGGTCCACACTGTGAATAAACCAGTAATTGACATCTTGTGGTTACCCCTATTGTAATTCAATTAAACTGTATTGAATTCCAACAGGGGAAAGCGGTAGGGGCGCAGATCCTCACTACCGTGCTACCATAGACCATCCTACTGGCAGGCACTGGAAACCAATTAAAAAACTTACTTATCCAAAATAACACACTTAATGAACACACTGTCTGAAGAGGACTATAATTATCTTCTCCTTCTCATCATGAGCCTGAACAGGCAATATTACAAGCTCAAGGAGAAACAGTTGAACTATCCCAAGAAAGTTAAGTTAATATCCTCAAAAAAATAACCAGATGTTTTTATGGGATTTTTTTCCCCATCTCTACCCACTTGTTTCTGCCAAAGTTATTAAGACTACTGTGTTTAGCAGTTAGATGAAGGCACTCGGTCTTCTCTGAAACACAAGTCTCAGAACTGGTTGGCAAACTATTTTTGTAAAAGTTTGGCTGAAAGGTATACATTCCATTCCCCAAACCCTCCACAAATTGAATCGTATGGAATTTAGTTGTACCCTCTACAAATTCTGTACAAGGAAGTAAGTTTCCTCTCTACTCAGCCCTAGTGAGACTGCATCTGGAGTGCTGTGTCTGGGCTCCTCAGTATAAGAGCAACCTGGTGCTCCTGGAGAGGGTCCAGTGGAGGGCAGTGAAGATGATTGGGAGACTGGAGCATCTCTCTTATGAGGAAAGGAAAGGCTGAGGGAGCTGGGCCTGTTCAATCTTGAGAAAAGATGACTGAGAAGGGACCTTAACAGTGTCTGTAAATATCTGAAGGGAGGGTGACAACAGGATGGACCAGGCTCTTCTCAGTGGTGCCAAGCAACTGGGAAAGAGCAATGGGCAGAAACTGATGCACAAGAAGTTCCACCTGAACACGAGGAAATGCTCCTTCACTGTGTAGGTGACCAAACATTGGAACAGATTGCCCAGAGAGGGAGTCTCCCTCACTGGAAGTAATCAAGAAAAATCTGGATGCAATCGTGTGCAATATGCAACATACCCACAGGGAAAAAAAAAGCGTGGACATTCCAGCAGACTTAATGGTGAATTTCCTCCTCACTGTCAAAGGAATTTTGTTGCTTCTATTTTTTATAATTCACCTGTTTTTTGAAGAAGGGAAAGTTTTCATCTTTTCTTCTTGCGGTTTCCCATAATTTGACAAGGAAAGGTCTTGAATTCCAAAGGACATTTGTATTAACGTAGCTAATCATCTCCCAGTTCTTTCTCTGTCTATTTTAAAGTCAAAGATAAAGACTAATCCATTCCATGGGAAGGCCTTCAGTAGAGGCTTTCTCTTGCACGAGTCACAGACCACACGTCAAAAGGCTTATTTACAATGTAACTGGATTCAGACCACATCTCTATCTCAGCCTTCTTTCACTTTCTTCTTTGCAATCTTTAACCTGTGATGACAAAGGACTTTATGTACAGCCAAAATGCAAACCAAATCTGTCTCAAAACTGTTAAATTTCCTGATTATAACTTTCACTATTTCTGAGGGTGGAAGATACTTAAAATGATGTAAATGCTATTTTTGTTGTGGTTTGCTCCATTGTATAAATTATGTGGGTAACTTGTATGCACTTGGATATTTTCACTTATCAGTAATATTGATGTAAGGGATCTGAAGCCAATAGCTGTTTTCTTCCTCTAGCACTAATTTTGAAACATAGACTTGCAAATTCTATATCTAAAGAGTAATGGAAAAAGAAGTCATTTGTGCCCGTTTGCTGCACAAATTCAAAAAGACTTCATAAATACATGACATACCTGTTTTCTTACTGATTGAATATAGTTTCATTTTTAAGGATATACCTTTTCCACTTGCATATAAATGAACTGTAAAAAAGATGCAACCTAGTTCTGTGGCTTCTTTTAGAAATAAATCCAGCCTTAAGGCTGATATTATTATAACTAAAATAGGGATTTTTATTGTTATTTTATGTAGATATATGCATTTTTTTACTGTTTTGAAATTAACATTGCAAATATTGAGACTGTTTCTATCACAAAGTAGAACATTAATTTAATTTTGTCATGCCTCAATAATTTGATTATGTCTCTGTTGTTGTTTGAATTAAAGCTCTAATATTTAAAAGAGTGTGATTTAAAACTAGTGATTCTTCTGGGAAACTCTCAAATTCCTCTAAAAAGATTACAGGTGATAAAATTAATGATTAAAAAACCTGTATTTACTTCTTGAGTAAAGTATCGGTTTGTACTGATTTTTATTTTGATAAATATTACTGCAGATAATTGTTAACTGCATGGTTGAGACATGCTTTCATCCATATTTATTACATTGTTTTAGTTAATTATGTATACCTGTCTGTACACATTATTTACATACCTACTTGCATGTATACATACAGCCTTTAGATGGAAGATAATCCTCCAGTTTCTTCCAGTGGATTAGACCTGTACTTTTTACTGCATCAACATGTAAAGTCTGAATGTCTTGTTCCTGTCAGTGTGTATGGCAGCCCAGACATTATAAAAGGCTTTTTTTGGAAGCCTAAAATCATTGCTCTATTTCTTAGAAACAAAATTACTTTCTTTTGAGAGTTGCAAGCCATACTTTGCTTGGTGACCACAGCATTTGATTTTTGAAAAGCTCTACTGTATTCAGCTTTGCTAAAGTGAACATTTTGATGTCTGTAATAAGTGTACATAAGATGTGATCCTCTTGCTCATCAAGAAACTCATCAAATTCAATGGGTGTCCTGTGCAGAATGACACAACTGCATTCTAGTCATTGACTACATTGGAAATTTTGTTGAGCAGTCCCATGATTTACACACTATTGTAACTACTCTTAAGTACCAGGCAGGGTAATCTCTGTCTAATTGCTTTTTCAGCAATGATAGTTTAGTGCTTTTTTTTTTTTACTAGAAACAAGTTTCATGTTGACTTTATATCAATAAAAAAATGTTGACAGTATCCAAGTTAGAAAACACCAATATATATACAATTTTGAGTTCTAAAGATATGTAGCTTGGCTGGCCCTGCTAGCCTCTTCACATGACTTTTTCAGCTGGCTCTGCCATATTTGATCCATTCCAGCCAGTAAATGTAGAGTAGTGAGTCTTCTTGCACTATTGTGGCTTCAGCAGGGTGAAAGTAAAAAACTATTAATAGAGTAACTACATGTGGCTACACAAAGTACCCAAAAGAACTGCAGTGTTCCACTTGTAACCAGAAACATAAACAATTGAGATGAAGTTGTTTTGTTTCCATCTTCTGTTGGTTCCTATGGCCTTCATTGTTGGGATCATCATAAACATGTTCTAGTGTTAAGTGTGCAATAGTCATTAGATATCTTTCTACAAGGATATGCTTATGAGGGCATGACAAGAGTCCCACTTTTGGCATTTTTTAAAATATATAATTAAATCAAATGTAGCAAAGTAAAAGTCCGGTAATTTTTTTTCTTTCCCATGAAGCCTGGTTTGAAATAAAGTCTCATATATATGTGTATATATATATATAGTAGTTATGGGAATTTTACCAGCCCCTTGAAGTCCGTCTTGGCTTCTGCCAAAAGCTCATGGACTATGGCAAAAATTTTGTCTATGATAGGAAAGATGTGAAGTACTCCTACTAGAGCATTACTGAAAATGATGTGTCAGGGTTAAAAACCTAAGTCTCTGAAAGTCAGAGCAAGAGTTGTTAGTGTCAATCTAGTAGACATAATAGTAGCCTAATAATACGGTGAAGATAATCCATGACCTCTCATGTAAGGTTTTTCCCTCAGTATCCTAGAAGAAATCCAGACTGCTCCTTTGTGTACTTATCAAAAGAATTACCTTACATCATAAGAGTGATAGTACGGAAAGTAAAAGGTGGAAATCTGCATTCTGGGTGTAGTGCCAGAGGAACTCAAGTGTCTGTGAACAGATCTGCAGTTAATACAAGATGAGTAAATGGTTATTTGTTATATTGTTGGAAACATTGGGAAGCATTAAAAGTGCCCGTGTTGGATGGTGGATGGGTGAGTAGGCTTTCTGGTGTTTAAAGACCTGAGTCTTTAAAAACATGGTCATAGGAAAACAGGTTTAGATTTCTTCTGGAATAGATGATACATTACATCTACACGTTTAGTTTCTCAGAAAGACTGATTAAATGTGGATGCCTACTTTACCCTTTGTGCCTAGTTTTGCAGGTGTTTCCTGTTCGTACCATTTTATAATGAGTGCAAAGGAATCTTTTGGGTGAAATTGTGGTCTCATTAAACATGATAGAAATTTTTTAATGGCAGCTGGGGTTAAAAATGCAGTATTTTATCAACACTCACAGTCTGTTTCCGTAAGATTTTCTTGTTTGCAAGTAATTCTGACCTTTGCAACAATGTTTGGGTATTTCTTATTACTTGGCAATAACTAGGATTCTCACAGAATCTGAGTTCTTTCTGTCTTTTAGAGCCTAAATTCCAGAGCCCTGCACGTATGGTAGCTTTAATCAGGGTAATCTCAGGGTACAGGGCCATTGGATAGGCTACAATTCAGAGTCACTTTTAAGTATAATGGCCCTTACATCAAAGATACTTTGAATTGCAATATAATAATGTGAATAAAGAGCTAATAATTGTTTTTAGTTGAGTACGGTCCATTTGCTGATGAGAAATTAAATATGGCTTCAGCATAAATATTTAAGGATTGTATTGTAAAAAATGTACAATTGGGAAGAATCTGCAAAGGGATACAGAACCAGCATAGCATTGAAAAAAAAAAATATGTTTACTTAGGAATAAGCCCCTAATTTTAAATATTTAGGAGTATCATGGTATCCAAACTATGTATGATTATTGCCACTGAAAAGTTTAATTGCATATCTTTGCGCTGTGCCTGCCTGTGTGGATTGCCAGCGGAGAGCTGGGAAGCAGAAGGATGCCTGATGATCTCCTCCGAGCCCTATTTCCCTCCCTGCTTTGTAATGTAAATGGCTAGTTTGAATCCCACCACGGATCCGTGCGCTCAATCCCCGAGCATCCTCTCCGTTTTTAACCGGAAGATCACCTGCCCGCCCCCTGAAGCTGCCCCTGACGGAGGAATCTCGGCGGCGGGGTCGGGCTGGGGTAGGTGGTGGCTGCGGGGGCCGGCGGCGGAGCCGAGCGCTCCGGCGCTGCCGGGGGCGGAGGGAGCGGGAGCGGGAGCGCCGGGAGCGCCGCTGCCTCAGCCCCGGAGAGAGGCAAAACAAAAGAGCTCAGCTGCAGTTTTGTGTGGCTGTGTCTGGCTTAAGCAGAAGATTCTAGACATTCGTGCCGAAAAATCAAAGCACAGCTGAGACTACATCTACCGGGAAGATAATTTCTGTCCCCAGAATGGGCTGGATCCAGTACAGGTGGTTTGCAGATCATGCGAAGACAGACGGGCTGAGAGCCATGGAAAGGTGGGATAGGCGCTGCCTTCTCTTTCTTGCCTTTTTTTCCTTCTCTTTCTCTCTGGATCTATAAAGCAGTATAGCTGGAACCTGAGTTGGGGTCACTTAAAGAGATTAGATGGGGCTTAATCCCACAAAACAAAATCAAAATGGGAGGCACTACTGTGTTCAGACAGATGTTGAACCCAAACTTGGGCTGAGTTGGACTTGCTGTGAGCGATCCTTGTGTAGCTTTTGATGTTGTCTTTGTTTAGAATAGTTCCTTCACGAAACACAAGGCTTTAAGACAAGCTGCATGCTTCTGTAACAAATTGTCAGATGACTGATCCGATGCTAGTAGATTTTTGCCAGAGAAGCTGCAAATGAAGCCTTTGGAGGTGAGTTTATGGAAATAGGAAGAGCTGTTGACTTTGAATTCCTTGTGATGCGGGCATGGTTCGAAGTTGAGCTGTGCTTGTTGTTGTACATTGTCTGAATTGTAACAATGGGCAGTTCGACTAGAGCAAGTTTGAATGGTGTTTCTTCAGCAATTCCAAATACATTTCACTCATATGATCTTTGGCTTTTCACAGAAGGCAAGGAATTTTTTTTTTTTTTGAGGAAAAAGCCAACAGATTTTTTTTAAATATCGAAGAACAGGAGCAAATTAGCATTTTTATTTGAATGGTTGTTGTTGGCAGCAGCATGCCTAAACGTCTAAAACATATCCCAGCAATTTCTCATTTCTCTTGCTGGGCAGATGCATTTCTTTTGTTCCTGAAATTTTTTCTCTGTCTCTTTAGAACAAAAGGCATTTCCTTTTATTCTCTTTTTTTTTTTCTGTGGCATCAAGAGAGTTATATACAAATTAGCAATTTTATACAGGTTAATGCTCTGCTTCATTCTGAAGTAAACTGCCTTAAGGTATTAGGAGGAGAGGGGGTGGGCAAACTGGGGGAGGCTTGACCGATGCCCAAGAAATACTGAATTCAGATGGATTTAGATCATACAGAGAAGCAGACATTTATCTGTAACTGGATTTCAGCTCCATGTCATGCAAAATCTGCAGACTATAGCAGGGAGATTCTTAGCAACCAATAAATCAGATTTGTAATGGGCCTTTAAAAATGTCTGTGAGGGGTGACTGCCTGGGTCCCCTTTGGCCAAATTAAGATACAATCTGACAGTACAGTAGCATCTGTGTGCTGACATTTTCTCATGAACCTAGTGAAAAATGGCTCCAGATCTCTTCTTCAGTCCCCAAAAGACAGTTTCTGAATAGCCATGCATTTTCCCGTTGTATTGTTGTTTGCTATAATCACCATTCTCTCTGATAATGTCTGACTGGCTTGTTTTGCTTTGCTTTCTTTGACTGTTTGACTGGCTGAGGGGCTATAGTGGGCAGTGGTTGTTTTATCTGAAATCAGAACCTCATGCCAATTCTACTGCTTACAAAAGAGAAATAATTTTTAAAAGTATGTGTTGCAAATGTGTTGTATAAACACTGCTAATAAAGCAGCTTCTGCCAGTTCTGCTGGAATTAGGTAAGTGGGTTGAAAAACATGTGTCTTAGATAATGTGCCGCCCACGATACAGGTGAAAAAGAAATGCCAGCCAGTGGTGAGTGCAACTGACAGGTAAAACTGAAAATCCTAAGAAAAGGCACCGGAATAAAGTCCTTAAAGGCCAGAAGTATACATATGAGTACAACTGTTTGTTTATCCAAGGGAGAAGTTCACATTCAGATACTACAAGAGCTAGGGGGGAGGAGGAGGAGGGGAGGCACTCCTTTAATTGTACTACAAGTGTGCTGGGTGGAAAGAGCCCCGCATGGAATGGCCATTCAGTCTGACTCCGCAGCTCTGCTCCAGCGTTCCTGAGCAGCAGCTGCAGCCCAGGGGTGGGAGATTCCTCTGTCTGTCCATGTGTGGGGTGATTGCAGGCGAGCGAGGAAGGGAACCGTGTTTTGCCAGAGGGATCTGTGCCAGGGGATTCTTGGGCTGACTGGGAATTTCACTCCAGTGGAAACTGCTTCTTTAAATGTTCCCTGAGATAAGGTGGCTCCGTAGCACAAACGTATGGCAAGTAGGAGGCAGAAGGGTAGCTGTGAGAAGTTGTCAGTGGTATGGATCTTCTCCAGAAAATGTGGCCAGTGTTTTTTGTGACTGCTTAATAGTGCCTACTATTAGTTGCTGCTTAGAAAGCATGTTGTGTGCAGTACTTATAAAACCCCCGAATGTTACTTGCCAGACTTGTTACAGTCTTTTGAGATTAATTATCATAGACCTAAATGCTTGCAGTTATGGTATAAAATTCCACTACCACTGGAAAGGAGCAAAAAAGGAACTTTAACTCTGCATGCAGATCCCATTGCTCCTTCCGTCCAGGTAGATAATTTGACAGTAGTAAACCCTTGCTTCGTGGGAAGTGACACAATTGCACAGTGGGATTGTGAAAAAGAAAACAAACGTCTTACAAACCATCAGACAAGCAGAAATGTCAATGAGAGATGTTCAAATAAATAGAGTTAAAAACTTTGAGTGGCAGAAATATTCCAGATGCCTAATTCACACTGAGCATAGTTATAAAGCACAGGAATGCAGCAGCAGTTTTAGAAGGTAAACCAAACCAGGCTGGTTTTCAGGTGTGTAGGTACATAATCAGAATAAAATGAGAGTCTAATACTAAACAGGAACAAATTAGGTTTCAGAACTTTACACATTAAGAAAAACTGATTGAAGATCATTACAGGCAAAAAAGTTTCTAGAAGAAATTAAATGAGCAAATTTAACCCGAAAGAAACACGCACATCCAACTAGGAGCATTGTCTATTGATTATGTGATTATTAACTATAACATCATTTAATGTGGGATTTAACTGTGAAAATCTGATTTAAGAAATTAAGCATGACTTCTGACTTTTATTGTCATTACAAAATGAAAACTGCCCAGGGACTTGCTTGGAAATGCACATTTTCTCATGGTGCAGCACTGACACATTGGACTTCTGTAAAGGGGGAGGGGAAACATAGACAGAAATAAAATGGTGGCACTAGGAAAATTTCCCACCATCACTTTTTGCAAGCTGTGTAAATACATCCTGTGGATAAACATAAAGGTCAGGATTGTCTCTTGTTGTACGAAAATAAATAATAACAAGAATTAGACAGATTAGTGTATACTAACAGGAAAAAGACACAGACCGAGAGTATTGAAGTCTAAGAAAATTATATTTACATTGAAGCAGTCCAAGTAGCGATTGCCAGCTGACAGACTCATCAAACAGCCCACCTATTTCCCATTTCAGCAGCAAATGCCTATACAGAAACCATCATGCTCTCACTGCAAAATAAGCTTAAGAACATTAAAGGCCGTATAGTATTCCCGGTTGCCTTAATGCAACCAGTTTAAATCAAGTTTGTTGTAAATGATGTCACTATAACAGAGCTGAGTGTAGCCCACAGGGCCAAGAAAAGAGTATGGTCAGCATAATATACTTTTTTTTTCTTTTCCATAAGAACATCCCAGCTATTCCTCTGTCATTGCTTCCTCATGTATATAGCATACCCCAGACCCATGTATCTCTGTTTCTAGCACCAGATAAAAATTTCAGACAGATCTCTCTGGTCACCTTTGCAACTGTTTTCTGACTATATTATGCTGTGAGATAAAGAGGAGGATGGTTCTTTTGATGACCTTTGGTGTTTGCGTACAGCAAGCATTCCCATGTTTTAGTGACTGCCCACTATTTTGTAGGAAATGAAACATCAATAATTGGGTTAGCTGAAAACTGTAAACTGAAAGTTGGCTGGGTTCGTTCTTTCTCTGAAGGTTAGGTTGACTTTTTCAACTAAATAAAGAAAACCACTCTCACTTGGAAACACACAAGATGCTTCTAACCTGACATTACAATCTTTTCCCTGTCGCCCTTCTAATTTCTTTGTATTTCTCCTCTCATACTTTTTTTCTGACCCTCCACAAACTTCTTTATTTATGTAAACCTTCTTTGATTTAACCTTACCCTTTCTGCCCCGTGACTTTTCCCTTCTGCCGCAACTTCATGTTCTGGGACAGTGAGAGGCAATTTCTGCCACCAGGCCTTTCTTTAGTCCATGTGAAGTCAGAATTTGGTGCTGCAGAACTAGGTTATACAGAGGTGCCTATCCAGATGCCTACAGAACACAATACTTTCACTCTCATCAGTCTTCCTATGACAAAAAGGAAATTATTTTTCATACCAACATCAGCCAAATATACCATAAAGAATTTAGCCAATACTCCCATGGTTCAAACTGCTGAAGGAAGCAATGAAAGCTGGTGGCTTTCTTGGGACAATTTTATAATCTGAATCTGTATCCTGAATACCTGTATGATCATACAAATGGTACTAAAGGAGAGTGGGGTTTACGGCTCAGTTCTGCCTCTGCTGAAATTGGTGCCAAGTTTCACTCTAGAGATGAGACAAGAGAACATTTAGTAGAGAAAATCTGATCTTGCAGAGGGGCTCAGGTTAAATACATTTTATCACCTTCCTGGCAAAGAAAACAAGCGAATAGGATTGACAATGGGTGATCACCGAACCTCTAAACCCCCTAACTGTTATCTCTTATGAAAATAGGAACAACAAAAAAAAAGTGCCTGGGAAAAATTCTTTAATCTGAAGGTATTCGGAGTTAAGTCTTTACAGCCATGACAATCCCCATTGACAGAATTGCTCACAACCCAGAGGTGATGGAATACAAATAGGCATGGATGTGGGAAGCATTGCAATAAAGAGCACATCACAATAAAAGCTCTCTTTCTCAGTTATCCTTTCCTTTCCAGTCAAATAAATAAATCGCAGTGAAGTACAGTGTGAAGAATTATTGCGACTAGACTGCTTTTCTGATGACAGAGATGATGTAAACTATAAAAGTCTGTCCTAGATAACAGAAATTAAAGATTTCTGGAAGTTTGTAAAGATTTAGGAACTCTTAGAGTCTGGATTGATCCAAGCAGACTAACTGGATATGGATTGTGTAACTTCAGACTTGGTCATCTACTGAGAAAGCTACTCTGACGGGAGCACAGACCCTTGGCACTCCTATGCAGTTCCTGCTCTCCATCTGTCTCCTCTCCCAAGGTCCTGGCTTAAATGTTCAGGATTGCTCATGACATTGGCCAAAGTTATCGGAGTGATTGTATTCATCTCTGTAACTGCAGAAGCCATGATGAGTCCAGGAGGTGATAATATTTGTAATGAAACATTGGTGAGCACAGCCTCTGCAGGGACAGCACCTTCAGGGCAGAGTTCCCTTTCATTAAAGGATTTTTCACCTTCAGAGTCAGCTTCTTGGAAGAAATTCTGAAAGATAACTTGGCATCACCCTGTAATGCTGTGCAGTCAGATACAATCCAGCATTTTGTATTTTAACAGGGCACTAACCCAAAGAGGTGTGAGGAACAGTGCCTTTGTCACTAATAAAGGTTCCCTATCGCATGGTTGGGATCAAGAACATCTAAAAGCAAAGCTTGATTATGACACCAGCCACTGGAATATTCCATAAATCTAGAACACCTGGGGAGAATTGCAGATGGCTGAATAAAGGAGCTTGATCAGATCATAATTGTTCACTGTCTTCTGTGACTGGGGTGATTGGAAGCATGTGTGCCTCTGTCTTCAGAGTTCTGCAGGAGACTGCAGTTTTGGTGTTTCTTGTTCGGAAGATGTAATAGAAAGAGTTTCTGGAAAACACAAGTGAACAGTTTGTGGAAATGTGAATATCTCTGCACCCCAGAAATCCTTACGGGATGAGTGATATCTATCCCTCAGACAGCACTAGGAGGAATTTGCTGCACAAAAGGAAAGGGTAACTCCAAACTTTCCTAGCTTTTGCATGACTGGATTTTAAAACCTGGAATAACTGAGGGGATAGTCTGTTCCCATTCTGTCATCACAGCCATCAAATGCTGTTGTCAAACCAACTGCAGAGATATAACCATCAAAAAACACCTGCCTGTGTGCCTATTGGAAAGTCCTTCTGAAAAAGGAGGAGTGTGCCAGTAGGGAGCTCTTTATTGTGTTAGGTTTTTTCCTTCTGCAGATTCAGCAGATGCTATATATTATCCTTTACAACCTTCAGCCATTTGGAGCTAGGACACTGTAATTATGTTCCCTGTCCATGGAAGTTACTGACTATTACTGTGTGAAATACGAGCTCTGCTCAGAATTCAAAACTAAACTGAGGAAGCATGTTTGCTGCTGCTTTCATACCAACAGAATAATGGCAGTCTTCATTTACAGTACCGTTCATTTACACTAGTAAATGCTCTCTGCCCCATAAATGGTGGAACCTGTATAAAAATGCCTTATTGCTGATATGTAAAGAAGTCAAATTCCCAATGTTGACAGTTCTCTCCTACAAGTAGTAGTTTACATTTGTCTAGTTCATTTTACCAAAAAATTCACAGGGGTTCACTCCTTCGTAAGTGTGAAACTTTTACATAAACTGGGAGGCTGAGACAGAGAAAGTCCACAACCATTTTTAAACAGAAGTAACTTTCAGTCATCTTTGTAGAGATAGTCAGGATCTCAGGGCCCTTCCCAACAAGTTGTCTTAATTACGCATAGCTCTTGGATTGGTATGTGGGTCAGTCTGTAAGTACCTGGACCTGGCTCCCTCAATGACTCAGTAGCACAGGAGAAAACAAAGTTGGGTGTTCTAGCTCCTGCTGCTCCTACTTTTGCAACCTCATACACATGAGAATTGCCTTCTGTGAGGTTTCATCATTTTCTGACTAAAAAAATGTAGCCTGTTTTTATCTTGCTCTGTTCTCTTCTGAAGTTATTCAGAGGAAGTGAGATATGGTGGGTGCCTTGCACACTATTCCATTAGGATAAATAATGTATGCTGTCTATTGTGCTTAGAAGAATGCTTCAAAGAAAACTCTCCATGGCATAGTTGTGATAACAAGCAGGAAAGAAATAAAAGGAGAGCGAGCACAAGAAAATGTAGGTGCTTTGGTATTATCTGTTAGTTCAGCACTACAGTGCTAGATACTAGTGTGCTTCCTTTGCCACAGCTCTTGGCGATAGCCACAGCAGTCCATGGAAAAAGATGTGTAGCCTATAGCTGCCCTAAGAACAAGGAGAAAGTTTTTGTTGCTCTGTGCCTCCAGGAGATAATGTGCAGACTGTCCTTGGCAGAGGCACGCTACACTGTGACCAGTTCTTGAATATTTTCTTGTGCTGTTCATTTCTTCTTCCCACTTTCATTTTAATAGGGAAGTCTCACATGCCCCCACAGTCTCTCAGGGGAAGGACCATGGCTTTTAAGACGCACTGAGGTTCTCATTCTGAGGTTCTTCACCACATCAGGTGAATAAGTCTGCAATAATTGCTAGAAATTTTGGTGCACCAGACCCACCAACTCAGGCGTGGTAACTCTTGAAGTAGAGGACACACTCTTACCTCCTACCAAGCATTACTTTTTTATTGTACTCTGTGTTTGTCAATCACTTCTACGTATAAAGCTTAGTATATGTGAATTATCCACTGTAATAAGAATATGTGATCAGACAGTCCAGATTCCACCTCAGCAGCAAATATAAAAATTACTGGCAAAATATCTTAAATGTTTGATATGGAACTTGCTTTCCCAGCTGGAGTAACAGCAGGGTATTTGGCCCAGCATCCTGCTTTTCACACAGGGAAAGAGTAGCATCACCAGGCCATGTGGGGTAATATTTTCCTTTTATGCCTCCCAGTTTCCAGTATTACTTGCCAAGATACTATGATATTTTCCAAGTGATATGACATTCTTGTTCTAAAGCACAAATTGATATTTATGTGGCCACACAATGCAGAAGAAATGTCATTTCCAGCGTTGGTCCCATGGATACACGCTCAGTGGTGTGTATGTAACCAGACCTTTACACCGCAGTACGGGGTGACCCAGTCATGGAGGAAAATTGGTTTGTTATGCCTTCACCTGAGCTTACTGCTTTCTTGGTGATGAGCCTCATATCTTCAAGCACATCAGACCTTCCTGCCATCATTAGAAATACTTTAAAACTTTAAAAGTCAAAAGCTTTGGGTTTTGGCTAAGTCAGCATGTAAATCTGAAAATGTGTTTCATTTGTGATAAAGACATTTCTGTGCATATGAGTAATGCCTGGCAAAGGCAAAGTACAGTAATCCAAAAAGGAAAAAAAAATGAAAATAAAAGGAATCAGAATAAACTCTTTTTCAAGAAATTACTATCAAAAACATCTATTAAAGTGTTTGATGTAGAATGTGCCTCCTCTTCTGGGATCATAGTATTCTCCATCAAATCACCTCTTCTCTGTTACAGGAATATTTGCCCCCCTTTTTTTTGCAGGCATGCCTTTGAAATGCCAGTTCATCTTATCGCTTTGCATATGAATTTGGTTTGCCTATTTGTTCATCCTTTTTAGGGTTCTCCCACCCTTCCCCAAAGGTGTGAGGGGAGATTGGATTGAAACAGATAGATGTTGATGAATAAATGCATTTTTGTCTTTGAGTGCAGTTGTCTGTAAGAGACAGCCTCTGTTTGCCCTTAAAATTACTGGCCCTCTCTCTGAAAATGGCTATCCTTGAGTCTTGGAGTGAACATCTTACACTGACAGAGACAATTGGCCATTGTCATCAAGGGTTTGTAACCAACTATCTCTGCATCAAGAAGTCAGTGGGAGGGAGAGTGTTTAACAAGCTCAGTGAGTGCCACAGAGGAAGACAGGGCATGGAGAGGAGCTGAGAGCAAAGGGCTTGGAACAAAGCTCCAAAAAGAAAAAAAATCCAACAATTCGTAGAGAAACAGAGAAGGCAACCAAAACCAAAATTAAGATAAATGGGAAAGAAAAATTTAAATGAATGAAGGCAGAAACAGGAATACTTGAGCACATCCTGAAGCTGTCATGGTAAAGAATATAAGCCCAACAGCTTTTCCTCCACTTCTCCATGGAAATAAAACAATTACCACAAAACTATTCTATTTTATTTTTCAAAGAAGTTATTTAAAAGCAGTTCCCCACTGTGGAAAGACTTGACATCAAGAACAGTTATTGTCTCTCACAAGCCTTCTTTATGGTTGCTGTTTAACTCAAATGCCAGAAAACTGACACATCATGCTATCTAACAGAAATGGATGGGTTTGCTTTATGGAAGCTGAGGAGTGAGGAGAAAAACGTCCTTGAAAAGAAAAATGATTGTGAGCTGGATTGGGTCCAAGGAGAGTTAAACCAGTGATAAAGTTTCTTTCCCCAGGTGGAAAGGTTTTCAGGGCAGTGGGGCCTTCACTTTCACCCCAGGCTCTTCTCCTTGATCCTGATGCTCATGCCATTCCCCTCTTGCTCTAAAACCTCCATGTCCCGCCATCAC
Source organism: Lycocorax pyrrhopterus obiensis (assembly GCA_014706295.1). Classification (NCBI taxonomy): domain Eukaryota; kingdom Metazoa; phylum Chordata; class Aves; order Passeriformes; family Paradisaeidae; genus Lycocorax; species Lycocorax pyrrhopterus. The sequence continues at coordinate 11,523,243 of JACSVZ010000015.1, forward strand.
AATTTCCTCCCTCTAGAAGGACCCAGCATCTGGTGTGTTGTACAGGGCTCCTCTCCACCACTGCAGTTTGGGGAGGGGTTGATGTCAGGGCTTTCGCTGGGGCAAGTCGTCTTATGCAGGTTTTCAGCATCCTGATGAACCATAGGCTGTTGAGGAAGAAGAGGGTGGAAGGGTGAAGATGGAGATACCCAGTCATTGTGGCCTCTGTGCAGCATCCCTACTCACGAGAAAAGGCAGAGAGGAAGCAGTGTGAGAGAAATGGTCCAAAATCCTGGGTGCTTTGTGATATAATATTATATAAGAGCAAGAGAAAACTCTGTTTTTTGATAGAAAGTCACCTTTGACACTCAGGTTCCTTGAAGCTCAGCCTGAATGAAACCTGGTTAAATAAAGCTCTAAAACATGTGCTTCATCTTAGTCTTTGAAGAAGCGTCTTCACTCCTGAAACACATTGAAGCTTTATTACAATACATACTCTGATCTGAGGCACTGTGGTGTAAATCTGCAATTACTCTCTCAAAATCAGTGGTATTTTCCTAGCAGTGGAAGAGAAGAGGTTCATCCCTTCCTCCCAAGCAGGGGGATGAATTCGTTCTAAATCGCTGGCACTGTAAACTTCTCCTGACATAGTGCTGGCACTTACTTTCATCTGGAAGATTAGAATAAAGCATCAGCTTTATTGTACAATTATACTAAATTAAGTTAAATCATTATGTTTTAAACCTTCTTTTAGACTGTAGAAAACTTACTTTAGCTAAGACTCATACTTATTATTTTACTTTAAAGTCTATGCTCAGGAGTGTTTCCCAAAACATGGGAATGCATAATAAAAACATGCAGAACTAGTTGTCTCTGAAATGTTGCTACCAATATTTCTCAGTTTTCATAGTTAGAGATGCAGTAAATTTCAGGGTGGGCCAAGGTTTGTAAGTTTGTAATAATCACAGAAGTGCTGTGTTTATCAGAGAAGAGGTGTAGATGGTGGTTAATGAGGAGTCAGTGTTGCAATTTATATTAAAGTGGCAAGAGGCAAAGACTGAACATGCACAAGAGAGGTGAATAATTTTATTTGCTTAGACACTGTATTCTGCATCCCAGGTGGTAGTGTCAAACTGAGAGGATATTCCAGGAAATAATCAAAGAGTTCATTTCTAGGACCATTAGTCCTAATCCTCTCATCATCATTATTTTTTTACACTAATGAGCTATTTTTAGTCCTCTTTACTAGTCCTTCACAAATAATTCCTTTTTCTCCTCATTAAGATGACTATTAACTTATTAATTATTGCCTCTGATGCAATAGGTACTACAGATCTTGATCAGTATCATTTGTACACATTTACAAACAGAAATTCAGTGTCCGCCTTAAAGGGGTTGTGAACATGCACTTCTACATTTGACACGTTCTGTAGCTGTACAACTGTATTCTACTGTTCAAGGATTTCAGAATTCTTTACATAAAAGCACATTGTACAAAGGATATTTTTTAGAAGTGTAAACCATGCAGTACCAAAGCATTTCAAAGAACTTATCCATCCATCCGTCCATCCATAATAGAGAGACCCTAAGAGGTTTATATACAAGATTATCATTTTTCACTGATTTTTTCCGTGGGAAGGACTAAACCTGAAGCCTTTCTGCATACAAATTAAATTATTCGACAATTTCCTGCTAATGAGAAGTGAAATAGTGACCACCCATTGAAATTACTAGAGTTATAAGACTGTGTCATAGGTTGCATATTTTCTTTTTAATTAAAATACCTGTACCATTTGTTTCAGAAGTGTAGAACTGGAAGAGACCTGAGCCATTGAATTCAGTCCCCCTATAATCACGGGCAACTGTATCATATAATCTTCTGGATAAGCATATCAGCTTTTCTATACTCAATGTGTGGATCACCAACTAGGTTCTCATCTGTTATCAATGTTTTTCATTGATTTCAGTGCTGTGCTCTATTCACCAATTAACTAGGCATATCACCTTCACTGACCCAAATACAGACATTTTGCAGAATAATCTCTCATCCAGCAGCCAGATTTGCTGCTTTATACTCTTCCACCTGTCTAGCTGCATTGTGATCATATTTTTTTCTACTGAATTCTTTTCCTTTTTATTTGTTATTTTAAAGTCATAGTCATAATATTAAGTAATGGGTGATTTTAGATGTGTCAGTCAACGCAGAGGAGAATAATTTCTAATTTATGCTTTAAAAATAAGTTTATTTAAAATTTTTTTTCACAATAGAGATTGGTTTAACTTTTGTTGCCACAGTGCACATCCAGGTTGTGTCAAACAGATCTAATTTAGTAATGCAAACAAGCATTGTCCTTGGTGCTTGGATCAAGGCGTGTACTACGCAAAAGAGGAGATCATTAAGCGATTATAAATGCTTGATGGTGAGACTTCCATTATGCCAAGTCTTCTTCTGAACTCCTTGTTGTATCTGTGGTAATGATGGATCAGTGAAACAACCCCCATGTATGAACATGATCGCAGTATTTGCTGCACACTCAGTTCTGGATGTCTGACATTTTGTTAGGTATAGCCCCTTTAACTGTGATTTTTGCTGTGTTCTTCATTAAGTCTTACATGATTTTAACTTTAAAGGAGAAATGTCACACCCCTTTGATCACATCACATATATTTATTTTATTTTTTGTGCTTCCACATTTCAACATTAGCTTAAATCAATCTTTCTGTGACCTTGCTTGGTCCAGACTTTCAATAAAGGACTTTCTTAGAAAATTAATACAGGCCATTTCTTCTACACTGTTGTGTTGTAGGGATCTCAAAAAATCTTTAGTTGACAATTAAAATTAATATTCCGTGAGACTATTAGAATAAACTCTTGAGTATTGGAAAACAGCAATGAAGAAACAGTTTTTGTTTATAGAGCACCCAACTCAGAAACAATTTTTGACTATAGAGCACCCAACTCTTTATATTAATAGTCATCCTTTGATCTCCTCCTGGAGCTGACAAGATAGGAAGCAAATTGGTAATTTTCAGGGTTTATTTCTTCTAATAAAAAAAAAAAAAAAAGGAGAGAGATAATTGGAAAAGCATGTTTTACATCAATGTGGGACTTGCCTAGCTAAAGATCCAGACAGGCAGAAAACAAAATCTGGATTTCTAAACAGCAGTGAAGGTACCATGCTAACACAATCCTGTGTTTACCACAATACTGTGGTAAAAAAAAATAGCATTTCCTGCTCTTAAAATAGCAGTTTGTGACATAAATCGTATTACATAAACAAACTGTTCCATGTAGGTGAGGTAGCTTTTGTTTCTTAAATATTTATCTAGCTTTTTAGTGTTACTTTGGCCATTCTGAGCTGCTGTGACTCTGGGCTGTTACATTTCTAGAACCTTCTGTCAAGGAGAATTCAAACCACATGTCGGTTTACCGGCAGCGTTGCCTGCAGAGAAATTAGAGACTGAACTCAGTAGTGAAGTGGTAACTTTTAGCTATATTCACAAGTGTCTCTCAACCCTGAGATGTCACTTGAGAAAAAGTCACATTCCAGAATGCTTTGAGATTATGCTTTTGAAGTGACAAGAGGAGACTGACAGATGGGAGAGCAGGCTAAAGTCAGGTACAACAGAAGCAAGAGATGGCCACATATGGACGACTTCTAGCCTTTCATGAAAGAGATGACTGACTTAGAATTTATACATAAATGCAGGTGACAAGCTTTTATTGGCCACAGCACTGAAGACAATCAAAGTGAAAATTCATTTATTTCCCATTCGGTCGGTGAAGATATTTAGCTCCCTGAAACACTTTTTCTTTTCTGTGATAAATATTGTAGGACCTGTAAAGAGACGACTGAGGAATAGAAGTACCACCGTGACCAGTGAATTCTTAATGAGCAATACATTTTCACATAAGAATTTCAAAACAGAGCATAGCTTGATAAGCCCTGGAAAGCTGCTATTTTGGTAAACACACACAAAACACTACTGGGAGATTTCTGCAGCTGACATTAGAAATGGAAATTTAAAAGTTTAAAAACTCTTCACACATGTAACATGAAGTAGGAGGAGTGTGTGCCATACTTCTTGTCCCATGGAGCTTACTGTCCAACGCTGATGTCCCAGGAGTGAACTTGTTATTGGTTCTGGCAGGCCATGCAAAACCAATACAATAGGAAAGAAATGTGATGAAATGTCAAGAAACCAAAACACAACAATCTGAGGATTGTACAGCTACATTTATGAGTGCTGATTCAAAACTAACAGAAATCAAAGCGGTATAAAGTCACTCCAAGAGAACTGTTAGGACCTGTGACACAGTTTGTGGTAAATGGAGAAATAATAAAGACAAATGTTGTGCATTTGTTTAGAAAATGACAAAGGGATTGACATAGTAGGAAGCTGTGTAATTGCTAAAAGAAGGATATTATTATTTTTTTGCATTAACCTGATGATTGGTTAGTACAGAAACCAAATCAGAAAAGAAAATATTATTGTGAAAACAAAATCTGTAAAGGTTGTTAAGCAACTGGAGGAATGAGTAGAAATTGCTCCTCCTGTTGACGGGTATTTCTAAACAGGCTGAAATCAAGAAAAACCCTAAAGATTAACTCAGTAATTTGGAAATTACAAGGAAGGGATTCAGTGGCCAGCGCCTTACACTGTGCTATCGTTCTGTGATTGCCAAGCCCTTGCAGCGTATTTGGGGATATGACCGTGTCAACTGAAACAGAGCTCAGTCCAAAACGAGAGTGGGACGAAACAGGAGGCACTGGGATGGCTCAGCTCATTGTTATTGCTGTTTTACACAGCGATTCTGACCTCATTAAGATTCATATAGTTAATGAAAAAAAAGGCATACTTGGGAGCTTGAGAAAGACACTTTTATTTTAAACGTAATCTACATTATATAAAGCTTTCTGTGTTTACACTGTGAAAGTGCTGACACAAGCTGAGAGTCACTCATAAAGCAAGTTTATTTTTCAAATACATCAAATACAGAATGCACAAAAAAGCTTACAAAAGATGGAAGCATATCTCAGAAAGACAGAAAAAGATTCAAAATACATTTTATTAGCCTAGAAAAGATGCTGGTTTTCATATAAATCTTTTATTTGTTTTCCTTAAAGACTTAGCCATAGTCTGTGACAGAAATTTTATAACTCTAGAGACACATCGTTTTCAGATTCATTGCGAAACATCCAATATTCCTTCTTGAACCTTTCATATAACCTTAGCTAGAGGTTTTACTTAAGGCTAAAGTCTCTCATGAAGAATTAAGACTGTCCCAGCTTTTCCCATTTCATTTCTTCAACCATGCAGTTGAAGAAATGAAAGTACTAATCCTTCTCAGCATGGCTTTTAGTTCCAGGCAGAACAGGAGTTCACGGAGCAGTTGGACTATCAGATTGCATCATCCTGGAAGCCACATCCACATTGCCATGGAAATGACATGCAACAGTTTCACTGAGCTGAACCACCTCCACTGAATAGCAGCTCCCAATAGGTGACAAACACGGGTTGAGCACTGCATCTGATTTTGGGGTTTTTATAAACCACTTTTGGTAGAGATGGGTTGTGGAATCTGTGTGTGTGTGTGTGTGTGTGTGTGTGTCCTGTGTAGTTATATCAGTAAAAATCTGACTTAACATGTGTTCACATAGGCTCTGTATAGCAAAATCTCACCAGCTTTCCATACAAATAGGTTATGCTATTCTAAGTGTACTCTCCTGAATCTGGGAATCATTATTGTTATTAATAATAATAAATATTACTATTAATAATAATAATAATAATAGTAATACACCAACACAAGCACAGATATTAATGTTGGTGGCAAAGTTGGGTATTTGAGACAAATGCTTTTATTGTGTCCTTGACAGATATGACTTCGCTGAGCTCTGTTGGGCAGAATAAGCTGTGACTCGGCTTTCTAGAAGCAAAGACAGCACTGGAGATTGGGCTGGGATTCCAATGAGTTCTGGATTTGTTTGGGTTCTTTTTAATAGTCGTCTAGCCTATATTCACACCTAAGTCCCTAATGCCTTTGATCTTTTGACAGTGAAATACAGAGATTGATAACTATGCCAGTCCTTCTATGCAACATGCTTAGAGATGTGATTATGTGTGACTATGCGTGATTATGCATTTTTCCAAAGTGGCTGGTTTTTATTTTCAATAATAAGAATTATAACTTCTTATAGGTAAGATTTGATGTCTGATAAATACTGAATAAACTCATTTTTAAGGGCTTGTTGCTGAATACTCTATTAATAGACATCTTATTTTTGTCTGTGTCTTTCCTGAGAATGTTGGCACTTCACAGGTGCATAGCAAGTTCCATATATATCCACCTCTGGGTGTGTAAGGATAGGGAGTGGAGAGCTTACTTATAACAAAATTGCACTCAGATTTCACAAATGTGAGTTTCTTCTGTGTTGGAAGGTATTGGAAAATGTGTGTAAGATGGAAGAAAAGGATTACACTTCTCAAATACACTCATCTTACGAGACTTGCTCTCCATTGATTTTTCCTCAGGATCTCTTTGACTCATGCTAACTTGATGACAGAAATCCTTGCTCTATAGGGAAGAAAACACTTCAGCTGTGTTGCTTTAAAACTGATGAAAGGTTTGTTTAAACACTGGGGGAATAATCAAGTCACCTTAAAATCATCTCTGTACTTGAGATGAGCATAGTGTTGTCTCAGTTTGGGAAAATGAATGCTGCTGATGTGTCTAGTACCTTTTTATAACTGCAGATACTGCGCATTTAAAAAGCAACACATCAAAGTGATTTAATGCATTAATTGGATAAAAGGAAAAACAAGTAAGTCGCTAAATGAATGAAACTTAATAAAGCTGGCACATCTTTTGCAAGTAGAGAAGTATTTTCTTTGTATATTGCAGAATTCTTCTGAAAGCGAATTTTTTCTTTGATTTAGCCTTGATTAAGTGTTTCGGGGTAAAAAATCCAATTATGCCTAAACTCAATGTGTTGAAAATACTCAGAAGAGAACTTATAGCTAATTGATGTATCTGAATTCATATTCAAAGTGAGGAATTACCTAACATATATCTGTAAAGCATTGTACCAAGGTGTTCATTTCCTTGCAGCGCCTTTCTTCTTTCAAGATATTGCCCTCAAAAATTTAAATCAAAACAAGCAAATCCAGTATCACAAATGCACTGATTGCTTTTCAAACTGTCTGAAGAGTTCAAACCACATGCTGAATTAGTGGGTGAGAATTCTCTAGCACTCTTTCCTTGACTCCAATTAACTTGTTTTTTGACTCTGGGGAAAGTCATTGGACATTCTTTTTGTCTGTATATCAGTAGTATAAGGATAATGATGTTTATGGAATGATCTTTACAGGTTTTTTTTAAAAAAACAATTTATGCTGATAGACAAAAATGTGAAGTACTACTGTTAATAACTTTCGAATCTCTTTAAACCCAAAATCTCCAATTTGATGTTACTTTTTATGTTTGTTATTTCATGCTCCATTACTGTGTGATTATTGGGGTGTTGTTAATGTAGCTACACCTTATCAAGGGCAAAGGTATGATGTTATGTTTCAGTGGCCTAAGAGTACAGACACCAACAAAAGAAATCAGTGAGATAGTAGTGAGTTTCCAATTTCTCACTCTAAGGAAAGAGCATACTTTGGGCCTCTTATACGAGAAAAGTGCTATTTTTCCTTTTCCTTATGAACTGAAAGATGAACTTTTCTCAAAAGTGAGAAAGATTTAGGACTACACCAGATAAGCTGGCATATTTTATTGGCAGCACTCATTTGCTTTCTTCGTGCTGTGCAAGCTAACATCAATAGGTTATAAAAAGAGGTGATAATACAATGAGAGATAGTTTCAAAGAAAATTGGGGGAAATGTAACCAGTTCATTTTTCCTCTAAAATGTAATTTAGTTTTTCCAAACAGCAATAAAACATAGGTATTTAGGATAGCAAGTGGAGGTATGTGTATGTCCCAGATGGACTTTTAACTGGAGTAAGATCATAAATGATATTGGTATCTGCTAAAAAAATCAGCAAAGATCATTTATATGTCATGTTAAAATAGATGGAAAATTGTATTTCCTGCCAGTTTTTTTTAAATTGTACATACGGTCAAATTTCAACATCAAGGGAGACACTGAGGTACTTCTTTATAGAGCCAAATCGTGCCTAGCAAGATTTGCCGTAGCCGCAGTGCGGAATGAGTCCAGAAAAGCTTTTTTCAGGGATGGTCCAGAGCCGGACTTGTGGAACAGCACTGGCTGAAAACTGTGCTGATAGCTGGGTATGTCTGCACCACCATGGCACAGCCTGGAGTGGGCACTGGAGCGGCATCCAGAGCGGGATCCCATGGAGCTCGTTACGGCAGCACACGGGAAGGGACAAATGGTGATGTCCATTCCCAGCCTGGTCAGTCTCAGTGCAGCACTGGAGCATGGCTGGTGTGTTCATGTGCCTATGCTGGGAAATGAAGGCTGTTGTGAAAGCCACTGTGGATGGTTTTGCATCTCCCTCCCAACCTCAGGGAGAACATATATCCGCCAGACACGAATGGCATGTTGCTCCTCAGCCCTGGCTGATGCCACCATTGTACATCTACAGTGGTCGTGTAAGTATAGGTACTTCAAAGGTGTTATATGAAGGATATAGCAAAGGCTCTGGGCATCTTTCCTTTGACAGTTTTGAGTTGTGGATGAAGCCTGCCACGCTAAAAGAATTTTTCTATGTGAGGTCTGTTTAGCTCTCAGTTTAGTCCCAAAAAACTGAAAGTATGCTATTTTTGACTTGGTGTTGCTATCAGTTTTTACACAAAGCCGTAAAGTGGATAAGCTTAAGAATAATTTGAACAGTTATTTCTAGCGCGCTTAATTAGAACTGAGTTAAGTGAGGACAAACCCAGACTTGGGAGTGACAGTTCCACTTAACCACAGATCACTGGTCCATGAATCTTTTACTATTAATGTAATTGCTTCTCTCAGTTTTCAGGTCATATTGCAGGGATGTCTGATATGAAGGATGTACACTAATGCTTACTCTGCTTATCTTGGGGTGTATCAATGCATTTAAAAGTGACTAAGAGGATACATATGTATAGGAAATACATTGCAACTGCCTATTTAACTCATTGCTTTGCATTCTCATGAATACATCCTCAATGCCTCAGATAAAGGTCAAATAAACAAATAATAATTAAATATATTTTGCGGAATTAGATTTATTTGCACTGTTATTAACTTCAGCCATTCAGCTTTTGTTCTTGGATGATGTGAGTGAACTTTTCAGCTGTTAGAAGCCCTTTTATCAGCTTTGCCAGTGACATGATTGTGCTTCTGAAAGGAAATGCACTTTCATCCATGGCTTGCTTCAGAGAATAAGAGGGAGGTTTAGAAACTGAAATTATACAGAATGGCTGTTAATTCCCTATCTGATACAGCTGGACTTTAGTCAACAGAAATGTTGTGTGGCTGATAGGAGTTTTTAAACTATGGAGACTGTGATTAAGAGTAATTAAATATTGAAATGTTTAAAAGATATTATGAACTCTGATTCAACAGAAACATATTTAAATATTGTTATTAGATGAGATATATATTTTCTTAGTACCTGATAACTTTACTGATTTCAAGTGTTGTACCAGTATTAAAGTGACATCAGACAGTTCAGTTATAGAGCAGGTTATGTCATCTTTATATGTAGCAGTCTGCCTGTCTAAACTGTATGAAAATGTGTTTCAGGTGCATTAAAGGAACAGCACTCCATGAGTTAGAGCATCCCTCCCTGAAAGTCTTTGCCAATGCCTTGTACAAGGGTGAACTGGCAAACTGTTGATGTAATTTCACTTTCCCTGTAATCTCTGGTATTTGTTGCTTCATCTTAGCAAGAAAATGAGTTCATTGTGTACTTTGGAAAACAGTTCACAATTGAGAAAATATAATTCTGTCCCCCTGGAAATCAGTAGTAAAACTTCAGATGATTTCTACAGAGTTGGGACTGACATACTCATACATATATGAAACAGGAACAGCAGAAGCTGCAACATCAGTTAATTTTAGCAATATCCAGAAGCAGTTATACTTTGCCCACACCTAACATTTGTTGTCCAGCAGGAATTACACTGGCTTTTCCCGTCAGAAAACAGGCATGGTTTAGCTTCTGTCAGTTACCTACATGTTAGTGTTCAGCTTTGTGTGGGGGGATAAACTGACCCATGCAAGTATCTGGAAACGCCAAGCAGGCAGGTCAGGGACACTGCTCACTGCAGTCACAAGCTTCTCTCCTCACCAGTAAACATACACTCTTCTTTTTTAGTTTCTCTGCAGCTCAAGAACTGCAACAGAAACCAGAAAGAATACTGTCTGCTCCCACTGATTTTCAGTCTGCTGCTAATTGAGACATAGCACTAACTCTGTGATGCTGGTGTATGTGACAACTCACACCCATTTACTGTCTATTAGTGTTATTCTTCTGGCTTTAGAAACTAAATCTGGCATCACATTTTACAGCTTGGGAGAAGATCCTATGAGGAACAAAGCACTAAGATGCAGTCAGAAGTGTCTCGTCACTAATACCAGTCACCAACTCAGCTCACAAAAGTGCCTGGATTAGTGTTTGACAGGAGCCTATTTGTTAAAAGAATGAAAAGGTTTGTTTTAAAAGAGAATGTCATACTAGGATGCCTATTAAAATAACAATTACAGCCTATAGAAATGGCAGTTCTGGAGGAACCCTGGAAATGTTCTTCTTGTCTTCTACCCATCCAGTGCAAAAAACTTGTGTAGATAATGATGTCTTGAGTTCATTTAGGGGGCATTTGCAAGGCTGACAGGCCAGGAACCTGAACTTCCCTAAAAACACACAAGCCAACCCTACAATTTTTTCCCATGTAAAAATATTGCAGTCATAGCAAACATGTCAAAGACTAGGCATTTTAAAATTGCAGCAAGCAGGGGTTCACTTGAAGCATTGTTCATGAACCAGAGTGTCCCTTCTTTTCTAGGGATGCTGCTTCAAATTAGATAGTAATTTAGAAAACATCTGTACTGCAGAGATAAATCATCGTGTCCCTTCAGTGTTGCCACAAACAAAACATGCACAAAAATGCCCTCTTTGAGTGTGCTGGCATGTGAAACCTGCCCTTGCCAGCTCCTTACTGCCCTGAGATGAACTCCTGCTGCACTACACAGGGTTGCAATGGAGATAAGCAGTTGGTCAGCCTTCTCTTTCTTGATGCTTCCCAAACCTCCCAGGCTCACTTTGGAGGCTCTAGTTGTTTATTCCTATGTTCTGGTGTGGAAATTTCCTTCAGCTTTAATAAATCGTTAATAATTTTTGGCCCAACTCTGTTCTTGCAGCATTTATATATGACTTCTATAAAACATTTCCATCCTTCTGCCAGCTGTCTGCAAGGCAGCTGTGATCCACTGTGCTGGTCTGGTCTCGGTGATTAGGGAACTTCTTCCCTCTCTGTAAAGTCTGCTAAGTCAGATAGTCCCACACTCAGGGATCCACATGAGGCCCTGCCACAGTTCTCTGCTATCTGAAATTAATATTTAAGCCTGACAACATATTCAAGGGTCTGTGGTGTAGGATTAGGAAGATTCAGGCGTCAGAGCCAAACCCAAAACTTCCCCAGCATTTTTTCTCCAAAGTTAGGTGGAAAAAAATCCCACAAAATTTCCATATTAACCATCAAATTTGGAAAAGAGAAAATCCACAATTCCTAATGCAGCGCTTATCTTAGAATATACTTGCTTTATTAGGAGGCTGAACCTTTGCCTGAAGCTCCTCTGCCTGTCTCAGAGAAGCTGCATCTGGAGCAGACAGTAGCACTCACTACCTCAGTGTACCTGTAAAAAGCTGCTTAGGGAGAAAGAAACCATAAAGATTAGGAAAAAAGAAAAGAGTAGAGAAAGGGGGAGAGGCATATTTCTTAAAGGCAGGACAGTATGAGAGCATTGAAATGTCAACACTCTTTAGGACCAGGCTCTTAATTTAGTGCACTGAGGGATGCTTCATGCTAGAGGGGAGGCTTTTCAAGCAGTGTCGGTTTACATTTGGCCAGAGGAAGAAGGATTACCATATCCTTTCCAGCAATGTGGAAAGGAGGCCACCATCCCACTCATCTTCAGGCATGTGGAAACAGTGGGGGAAATTAAACTCACAACAGCTCACACTGTTTCATGTGTGCAAGTCGGAGATGGTGATATCCGAAGCAAACACTGCTTCCCATACATTGGCTGCAGGCACTCTGACAGACTGCAGTGAGACTCAAATCAGCGTTAACTGACAGCAGTTTTACAGGCACTCAAACATTAAAAAGGGACAAATGGCTGAGGAAATGGGTCTGGAGCCCTTGAAAAATCTTCCAACAATTTTTTTTAGTATCTTTGGGAGTTCAGTTTCTGCAGGCTGGCCAGATAAAGCTGCAAAAGCATACAGGGCCATCAGCACACTTTCTTTGGATGCCTCAAATCTAGCCTACCTGTCTAGATACTCCAAACTAATTTATGACCACAGCAAGCTTTACACAGCCCATCTGTGCTGCTTACTGGTAACAGTGTGTCCACAGGACTGTCCAATGGGCCTCACATCATTTTCAGCCCATGACCCAATCTTCACACCCTGCTTCATGGCTTCACACAGAGCACTCCCACAGCTGATATAGATATCTTGTGGCTGCACAAAGGACTTCACTCTCAAGATTGTCTATTGATCATCATTTGTGAGCCCTGCAATTCCCACTATTGCTCTCCTGTGAATCATTCCAAGCTACTCCAAAAAATTTGCTGTTCTGCTCTCCCGATAAGTCACCACCTCCTTCTCATGAGCTGGCAGCTGATTGAAACGGATATGAGATTTTCAAAGCATTGAAATAATATTTAGCATTCTAATTATATTTTTGTAGGTGCTAGTAATAATAATGTAGTATTGATTCATCAGATCTCAAGCTGGAAAACGCAGAAAGTCAGCAAGATTGGAAAATGCAAAATGATTTTTAAAGGCCCCCTGTTTTCCTAACCTGTAATGAAATACTGACTTCAAAATTTTAATTGTGAAAAAATGGTGGATATTTCTGCACACTCTTCCCTAAGTGAAAACTTTAAATTACAAGATACAGATTTGTATATAACAGAATTATACTAGAGCAATATTCCCACAAGGAAAAAAAAAAAGAGGAGTTAAACCAATTCATACTAGGTTAGGATAAAAGGAGAGTGGAAAGAAATCCCATAGAATCATAGAATGTGCTGAGCTGGAAGAGACCCATCAGGATCATCAAGTCCAGCTCCCAGCCCTTCACAGCACCATCCCCAAGAGTCACACCGTGTGCTCGAGAGCATTGTCCAAATGCTTCTAGAACTCTGTCAGGCTGGTGCTGTGACCACTTCCCTGCAGAGCCTGTTCCTGTGCCCAGCCACCCTCTGGGGAAAGAACCTTTTCCTGATACCCAACCTAAACCTCCCCTGGCACAACTTCAGGCCATCCTCTTGGGTTCTGTCACTGGTCACCAGAGTGAAGAGGTCAGTGTCTGCCCCTCCTCTTCCCGCACCAGGAAGTTGTAACTGCAGTGAGGTCTCCCCTAAGTCTCCTCCAGGCTGAGCAAACCAAGTGCCCTCAGCTGCTCATACAGCTTCTCCTCAAGGCTCTTCACCATCTTTGCTGCCCTCCTTTGCACACTCTCTAACAGCTTAGTATCTTTTTTATATCGTGGCACCCAAAGCTGCCCCCAGCACTCGAGGTGAGGCCGCCCCAGTGCAGAGCAGAGCGGGACAATCCCCTCCCTTGCCCGGATGGCGATGCTGGGCCTGAGGCACCCCAGGGCACGCTTGGCCCTCCTGGCTGCCAGGGCACTGCCTGCAGGATGGGGGGGTAAACTCAGGGGTGAGCATGCAGTGCTGGAAAACAGAAGATTGAGGTGTGAATTTCTGCCTTGTTGACTGTATTTCTTTCTTTGGAATCCTTGCTAGTGTTTAAATTGATTTATCTTTCTGTGGCTGCTCCTGTGAAAGACATTAGCTATTCATAGGCATGGAGATCTATTGGGCAGGAAGGGCACTAGGTGAGAGGAAATTTGCATTAGCCAGTGTGGTTGAGGTTCATGTAAGCTCTGCAGCTGAGAATATGACTCTAGTAAGCAAAACATTCCTGAGGCTGCAAAACCTCAGAAATTGGCTGGTATTCTTTCCATTGTGCACACATCTACCCCTCTCAGCTGGAGGTACTGAGGCAGTTCTTCCACTGAACAGCAGCTGCCAACCTAAGAGGTGCTTTGGAGATCCCAAGGACAGCCTAGATTTAGGTTTAAGACATAATCAAGGGGAAGAGGACCCATGGAACAAGAATACCAAAAGGTCACAGAGAGAAGGCCATTTCATCCCTGTTTTAACAGCTGCCAGCTGCAAAGGCATGATGAAGAGATGCTTGGTGTCTGGAGATCCGTGTGAAGCTGCACACAGAGCACGGGGAGCTCAGTTAAATGAGTGCTCCTCACCTGAGGCAGCTCTGTAATTGCCACTGCCAGTCTGTGGCTGAATAGGTCTGGCTGCCTGTGGACTTAATATTCCCCAGGCTTGCACGGATCTCTTCCTTAATGTTCTCTAATGGATAAATGCCAGCACAATGCTGTAGATAAATATGTGCTCCTAGTAATATTGACACTGCAGATCAGGCATTCCTACTTAAGGTTTATTTTCCTCATTTGTTACTTACCTAAATAGAGAAAGAAAAGGGAAAAGGTGCATGAGGCAAAGGGCTTTTTTTGGAGGAATAGCAGCAGTAATAACAAATCAGTCTAGTTATTGAACTGCTCAGAGCTGTCAGAAGGTAAGAATTTCCTGTTCATTTTTGATGGAAAATGGGGAAGGCAATCTATTCCCCCTTCTAGCCTCTTGTTCTTCAGAGAGCTAGTCCTTTCAGCAGAGAATTTGTGTGATAGAATTCATGTAGACTTCAAAAAGATCAGATGCAGATGCCAATGGTGTCATAGAGATGACATCCTCAATCTGGGGTGGTCATTGTGTCTATTTAATGGAAAATCATGCAGCCATCAGACAAGCTCTAAGCAGTTGCTTCAATTGCCTTTTCCTAAAAGAGGGGCCACAGTACATTACATCCAAAAGCTGCTCAGTGGGTTCATCAGGATCTAACAAGCACTTTGCAAAAACAGCATGAGCTCTATTTTAGACAGATTTATGGTTTATTTGTTTTTTTCAAGTTCTAGTTACTGCAGAAAACTGCTTGACTCTTTTAATGACAGTAAGTGCGTGCACATAAGCAGTTTTCCTCTCTCGCTGCCCTGTACTTTTGTTACTGCAGGCAGACAGCTAAGTGGGATATGCAAAAATCCTACAGTCATGTTCTGTGAAGTTCTCACAAAGACAGAATATTTAAACAGTTCACCTCATCACCATAATAAGAAAACAGAGCAGACAAATATGGCTGGGAAGAATATGATGTGTACATAAATCCCAGTCTAAAACATAACTGCTGGGTCAGATCTTCGGAGAGCAATGACTTCAGCTTAGTATCTCTGGTAACAGCATTCATCTCTGCACACAGCTCCTAGCTGTAGATGAGAATAGGTTTGGACGATTAGATGTTTCTTGCTTTTATACCAGATACACCAGAACAAGTTTGAATTGAATAATTTTAGAGAAAACTCTGTGACCAAAAGAATAACATGAAATAACATCACTTCAGAAACCCTGCATATTCTTAGTAAACATTTCAGAATTTGTCTTCTCTCATTGGACAAAATGTCAACAAAAGTTTGGAGGCCTTCCGCTTTGGAGTTTTTTTATTCTTTAGAGTTTTCTTAGTTCTGAACTAAGAAAATTGCTAAAGTTGTGATCTGAGTTTAAAGGGGGGAAGGGACACAGATGGCTCCTGTAAAGTTGGTTTTTCTCCAGAAGTTTTGTTTCTACACTAACTTTACAAATGTAGCTAGGATTTTATAAATAGGCATCATATGAAATGCAACATGGCCTGTGAAATTGAAGCAGCTCTTGGCCTAGCCTCCAAAAGACTGGTTTGGTTTAGCTAAACTCTGCCAAGTCAGGAGTGGATTTGAAGGCAATTACCAAGCCATATGCTGTCCTTATCTTAACACAAACAAACCCCTTTTTTAATAGCACAGCTCCTGCACTGTCACGTGTTGCTTCACAGGACACAGCCCAGTCTCACACCAGTGGTTGTTTCCCTTTTGACTGTGCCCACCTGTGCCTGCAGACCCCAGTGTGCTGGCTGGCTCCACTGCCCTCCTCTCAAACATGTTTTGGGGCTTGGCAGGCACGGCAGCCTCCACACTCATCCAGCTCCCTGGGCAAGATGCCATGTGAGCCATTGCCCATAGCACAGGAAAGGGGAAGCAGGAAGGTGTGATCATTATAGTCAGCAAGCACTGCATGTGCCCATACAGGATGAGGTCCCAGGGTGCAGTTCACATGTGAAGCATTAAAAAATTACAGTGATGGTTAAGGGGGGATGCAAACTGGCCTGTAGCCTGGAATAACCCAACAGGTGAACATGGCTTTGATTCGGCTGCATGCTGAGCTTTAGGGACCATACACTGTTAACCTTGGCTGATAACAGAGATGTCGTGATAGTTTTATTAATATTTTATGTGCAGAGAGTTCAGTAAACTGTGGGCAAATCTTGGGAAACAGGCAGGGAGTGTGTGTTTCGTAGGAAGGAGGGAAGGAAGGAAGGAAGGAAGGAAGGAAGGAAGGAAGGAAGGAAGGAAGGAAGGAAGGAAGGAAGGAAAAGAAATGTACCCTTTCCCTAGGGAATAAATGCAGTATTGTTATTCTCCACTACTTTGTAAAGCTGAGCTTTCATTGTTCATTCATTTGCAAAGAGACACAAATACTTTCCCATGAGACCAGAAAGAATCCATAAAGTCCCTCATTAAATACATCTTACAAAAAAGCCCATACTACCATGATACTGCAGGACCTCAGCAGAAACTGTGATTTCTGAAGTCTCATCCAAAATTCAGAATTGTATTTAGCACAGAAGATTGTTCCACTACAATGTATTTCTAGAAATCAACCAGTTGAGAATAATGACACAGGTGCAGAACTTGGAGGAGTAGGCTCAGCCTTCAGCATTGCCCAGATTTTCTGTCTGACTAGGAATAAGTTCCAATCTTAAGGTTTTACATTTTTAAATTGGGATGATGATAGTGCTGAAAGTCCTGCACGTGCACAGCATCAGGTGACAGAAATGGGCACAAACTGGTAGTATCTCTTATCAGTTCCATTTGTATCCTAACCTATCTGTCTTATCCAGCCCTACCCCAGCCTATTTGCAAGACCATTCTTCCTTTTCAGATGACTGCATAGATCAATGCACAGTTTGGTATCAGTAAACATTACATTTTCTTTAGTACTGCAGAAGGTACAATTCCTTTAAAGTTATGGTAGAAGTCTCTTGGAAAGCCTGTGCCCTGACGGCCAAAAATGGGATGTTAACATGAAAATAACTTATAATGCCTGCTAAATAATTCATTCCAAATATTATGTTATATTCTTTAGGTTTTTTTTAAATATATTCTCTACTTTGAGAACTTCAAGCAACAATCTTCAATATACATTTTTCTACTGATTTTAAAATGAGATGCTTTCTAATATCTGTATTCTTTTTCAAAGACTTTAAATAATTTCTGTTTGAAAAGTTTTATCAATTAATCTTAAATTAGGAAAATGCATTATTTGGTCTTTATGCTCTAGATGGATCATGAGAGATAGCTGCATAGATGTTTACAGGTAAGAAGGACCATTCTCATCAAGTAGTCCAACTTTATGCATTCCTCTAAACACAGAGTTTCACCTGATAATCCCTAAAGCAGAGGGAATTCTTTTTCCTCACTATATTAGCAAACCTTATTAGCCCTAAGAACCTCTGGTAGAATTTGAGCATATCTTTAGGAAAGGCTTTGCATCTTGATTCAAAGACGATTTAAAGATGAGGATGCATCCCTGGTGCCAGCCCGTCCCAGTGCTGCAGGCAGCAGAACAGTGGACACACAGGATAATAAACATGTAGCAGAAAATACAATGGTCCTTTCTCTTCTGTGCCATGTCTTTAAATGGAGGAGTCCCCTCTGGAAGCAGAAATATGCCCTTGTCTTTGTCCCTCTTGCCTGTTTCCTTTCTCTAAAATGTCATTAATATGAAAATGCAGTTTTTCCTTGTTCACTGCACTTGAAATGCCATTTGTGTCACAGCCCTCTTGCCACTCCATGCTCTTCACTAAAATCCCCCATTGTTCCTTCTTCCCACAGCCCCTGTAAGCCCAGCCCAGCAGAGGAATACATCCAGGTAATGACAGGGTCCTCTGCCACTCCCTGGCCTTGCTGCTGTGCAGGGCACTGGACACAGAAACATCTTTGTGCACTGCTGATGCTGTGTTAGGTCACATCTGGAGTGCCAGTGGGAGCGTGTGGCCCCCGGGCCAGGCTGGGGGCACCTCGCAGGCAGAGGTTTGCTCAGTGGCAGATGATGAGCTAACCAAGCTTCAGCGATGCTAAATTAGACTTTGGGACATTTAAAGCAAGGAAGTAAGGTGTCACACAGTCATGCTTGGGGGAGGGGAGAAAAAAAAATCTTTCAATGATCCCAGATTAGCAAAAGAAATTGCTGAATTAAAAGTGTGGCTTTAAAATGCCACTTTGTGTGTTGCAGGCAGGAAGCTGCGTCCTGCTCTCCCATCCATTTTATAGTACAATAATCCCATTGACTTTGCTGTAGTTTTTCCTGATTTACTCTCATCTGAGATAAACACCAAGCCTAGTGTCTTTCCAAGCCATCCATCTTTGTTTGGGGAGACGTACTAGTGAGAGAAACAGCTCAGCCATGCGTAAGGGGAAGTCATAATCTGACTGTACGATCCGCAGTAGCACATTGTATTATTACCTCCTGAGTACCCTGTTTTACAGCACAAATGGACTGAAACATGCCTTTTTTTTTTCCCAGCTTCAGAGAAACTATTTTTTAATGCAGATCCAACCACGTCAATAATCTAGCATACTAGTTTTTTGTTCGTATTTTCATTGTATGAAAACTTGTGCTGCCCTGGTGGATTTTCTGCAGTGAATTTGAGCTTGTTGAAATTGGAAAATACATTTCCAAGATGTGAAGCTCTCTTTCCAGAGACCTTGATTTTTATTCCTTTCCTAAGATCCTGAGATAGACTATAGCCTTCACTGCCTGCAAGACCTACTGTATAAGTTGTGGCTCTTGAAGACCAGCATCTGGTTTTAGTGAATCACATTTTCTTCTTTGGTGTGCTTCTTTTGCTTCCATTTGAAAGCACAGGAGGAATGTAAAATCATACATGCTATGTATGTGCTATTCTACATTGATGCTGGTTTAGGACTCACTCAAAAATAATGTTTTTTCTGCTTTACACAGTGAGTGTACAGAGCTGCACAGACAAAAACCGAGATTACAATCATGTAGATTTCTTCTTTATTTTTCTAGTGTACTTTAGGTAGTGATTGCATAATGAGCTGAAAAAGATATTACCTATTATTTTATTTTAATTCAAATGATTTTCTGTACATTCACCCTCAGAAAAGGTAGAAAAATAGGAATATTCCAGTGTCCTTTGAAAAGCTTTGGATTATTTTTTTCTTTACATGGACATTTCAGGTTAAGGGGGATGATCTGCGTATTGTACACTGTAATTGCACAGCCCTTCCTAATTCCTAGAATCAGGATTTTTTCAGATTGCTCCACTTGCTGCAGAGAGCAAACAGTGTTAACCACATATTTTCTCATAGAACTCTGATCTGTGTGATGTATCCTCCCACGGTGTGCCTGTTGTCCTTTCTGTAGTCACACAGGATTCATAACTGAGAGTACTCCAAGGCAGTGACTTCCTCACTTGTCTTATCCATGCTTTGGTACAGTTCTTCTATGTTATCATCATCATATCCATAGTGAAATATATGTAGCTGTATAGAAAGTAAATGAGAGACTAACTTTACTTTAGACAGTTAATTTATCCTTAAAACACTCACTTTGCATTTCCCTCTGAAAGAAATTTCGTGCCACTACTTGTAGCAGTTTTGTTGGAAAATAGCAGTGGTATCTACCTTCTGACTGATTGATCTGTGTTATGGATTTAAAGGTTGCACCCCTACAATGTCAGCTCAGTTTTCATAAAGTTATTCCTTTCATCAAGAACCTTTGGGAATATTTATAACTTTTGGTGTTTGTTCTGTAATTATTTTCTGTTACAAAATGTAAGTCAAGCTATATACCTGAGAAACTGAGCAAAATAATGCCTCAAAGTAGGTAACACTGCAGTGAAATACAGGGTACAGCTCACCTTCCATGGTATTATTGGAGATGTTAATTTATACTGTACACATTTTTATCTTCAGAAATTCCTTTTCTTAAAAAAAAATCTGAAGTAAAAGATACTGACACATTCTGACTGTTCAGTAATAGATATTTCAAATTAAATATCAGTAGTCCTTCCTGAATGAACCCCTGATTTTTACATGTACTAAATTTCTTCAGATTCTGCAGGTGAAAAATGCTCAGAATTCTAGAAAAATGTGAGTACAGCCTAAGATGCCTTCCTTTAAGTGCTTACTTTGGAAAAATGTGGCCACCGAGTATAAATACTGGTCATGGATATGGTATAGAGAACATATCAGCATTGTTGTATTTCCTTTACTGGCTTTAGATCAGGCTCTACATATGTCTTTATGCGCCAGTGCTGGTGTGTTATAATGGTAAGGCTAATTATAATAATAGATGCAGTAGTGACTTTTCAGCACTGGATGGATTTTTCAGTAACTTATTGAGGTTACTAATTCCTTTCATGCAGGCTATGAATAGAAGTGATTTTCCAGCACTAACCTAGAAGAAAAATACTCTGCGATCTGTTATCAATTCATAAATCTATGTCTCCTAGTTCTCACAAAGTGACAGATAGTCTATTAAAAAAAAAATGTAAAAAGTGATGTACTGCATACAGTATTAAAGGTGCAGGTTATATTTATACTTCGTAATAGCACATTCTGTACACTAAAAGTAGTACTAATGATTGCCCTGTTATAATTTCCAGCTGCAGAAACTGCAAAGATATGTGTTTTATTTAAAACATATTATGCACAGAAGAAGACTCTAATCAGAGTGCATTCGCCTTTGAAAAACCAAAATTAGTGGTAGTACAGACTTCTGAAATATGCAATTCTCCTGAAAGCTTCTCCGATGGTTCAGTGCCAGCCTGTAGCTCATTTTGGTGCAGCTGGAGCTGTCTGTGTCTGTTTGAGTAGGTGCTGCTGTGGGTGTGCTAGAGGACAGGAGTACATGTGCATGCCTTTGGTATGTGTGTGACAGCTACTATTTGGTTTCCTGAAGGGACCAGAAGCAGTATGACACAAGGACTTCACGTAAAAACAAATGCCTATCTTTCACAGCCAGTGGGATTGTTCCTGGAAGCACAACCTCCAGATTTAGGAGAAGTAGCTGGCAGGGTACCAGTTTGACACCTGCACTTTGGCTACACTTTCTGTGCCTCTGCAGTTTTCAATGAGAAATCTTAAGATATCTGAGAGGAAATGTATTTCATGTGCTATGGTAGTGATGACTGACTACGCAGAGCATTCCAAACCAAAGGACAGGATGGCTAAGGAAAGGTCTTCCTTGTAAATCTAGGTAAGTGTGACCAAATGTATTTGATTTCAGAGATTTCACTGAAAGCTACCTTAGACAGAAGAGAAAAAAGTAAAGGCAATTTAAAGAAAAAAAAAAAAAAAAGGAAAGCATTAGGAAGCATATCTGTAATCTTTCTTCACAGCAATCTCTAGAGTCTGTTAAAGGTAGGATTTTATCTACGGGAAAGGATATTCTCCCTCCTGCCTGTGCTGTCTGGTGACCATTGTTCTTCAGTCACTACTGTCTGTGTCTAAAGGCAAGAATAAAGAACATTTTAGTAATATTACTACTTTTAATAGTAGTAAGGACTATATAAAGAGGGAATATGGGCTGTTAGCATGTGCCTGAACTGCCTTTTGGAGGGCATACAAAGACTCTGTTTGAAACTGGTTTTGCTGTCCATCCAGATAGCCAGGTAGATACTTGATACAGATTATCCTCAGAGGAAAATTTTCTTGGGCATCACCAGCAGGAAAGTGTGGCAGCAAGACACTCTTTATGCTTAGTACATGTTGACAGAGCACAGTGCCATATGCAGGTGGAGCAGTAAATGACATTGCAATCCTCTTGTCTTTCTCATCACCAAGTTCTTGAAAGTTCAAGTAATAAAGTGCAATATATTCACTGAATGACACTTTAAATGCTAGTTTTAAAAGGCAACTTGTGTTTTTTTAATATAAAGAAACCAAGGTCAATTCATTTTCAATAAGAAATAAATCTAAAATTCAAGTTTAACATTTGCAATGCACATCTTTTGTACTGCTTGTCTTCTGAACAAAGTCGTAATTCCTTTTTACTGAGACACTAAAAATAGCTGTGGCTGTAATATATGTCATGAGTCATAAATCAATAAGAATGTTCTGCAAGACAGTCTATTGATTTAGTGCAATTAAAGTAAAACATCTATTTTGGACTTCTTGGGTGCATGAAAAAGGAAGTGCTTTTGTCGATGGATTGTCTGTTGGATAAAAGGTTTGTTCAGTTCTAGGCTGGTATTACAAAGGAAGGATATTTGTTATTTTGCATGTTCGCCTATCTTGAGATATAAGGTGATTTGGTTAAGAGGAAGGCACTAAAGAGAAGTGTTAGTCAAACACATAATACCAAATTCTTCATTTAAAGTGCATAAATAACAATTTTTAAGGTGCATGGCATCGGTGATAAAAGTATTACCTGAGTAGTATTTACACAATCAATGTACAACTGCAATGTGACACCATAGATGAGTTTGAAAATGTATTAATCTGACTTCTTCTTTTCCAAAAAGTGAGAGGAGCCACTGACACCATGTGGAAAACTTGGAAAGTGCCTGTTACAAAATAATTTGCAACTTGCTATCCTGTTATATCTTCCTTTCTGACTCATCCACTATTAATAAGACAGGGCAAAGAAGGAATGGTTTTCCATCAGTCTGCAGTCTTTTAAAGGTGAAAGTGCTGTTCCTTGTGCTTAAGGCCATGTCCGTCACAAAAACTCATGGAGTAGGGATGACTGAGTTGGATTAAAAGAATTCATGTCCACAAAGTCATACTGGGTGGTTCGCAAACCTGAGAGCCGGGGGAGGCTGTTAACAGCAGAATGAATACACAGTGCTTTGAGGATAAAGGTGGGCAGAGCGTGTCTGCATGCACTGTGTGTCTGATCATAATAGCTAACCTGTCTCTTTGTGGGCCAGGGCCCCCACTGTAGGGCCAAAACTATGTAAATACAGACCAAAATGTTCCTTATCTTTTGGGGAGTGGGGAGAAAACCCATTAGTATTATCTTCTTTCTCAGTATATATTTTTCTGTCTAATGATAACGTTTCTGAGAATGAATCTTCCTCCTCACCAAATTTCATAGTGATATTTAGACCATCACATTACATAAAACAGGATTTAGTATTACCTTCAGAAAGAGAATATTATCAGATGGGAAATGAAATACAGGCAAGCTACAGAAGAGAAAAACACTCCTTCAGAATTAAACCTGTTTCATTCAATATTCCTAGAGATAAAAGTGTCCCAAATAATGTACTAGGAGAGGCAAGAAACATAGATATACAGGGAAAATGACTCAGACATTGTTTTGTCTAAATAGAACGGGTTTGAAAGCACAGAAACACTATCATCTTTCTAATGGTACAGTTTCCCAAGAAAAGATATTCTCCATAGCCGTCATAAATGAAACTTTTGTTTCTTCTCTTTCTGAAGTATATGTTTAACAGAATTATGATGGATCATTCCTATTTGTGACAAAAACATTTGACTGGATTTTGAAAGATTTGTTAAGACATTAAATTCAGCTGCAAAAGGAAAAGGTGTGTTAAAAATTCTTTGACTTCATTCAACTTTTTCTTCAGTGAAGTGCTTCTGTTTTGCTCTGGTGTGTGTGGTGTGTGCTTTAAAATTAGGTTTTCATTCATTTTCTCTGTAATTACTTAAATTATCTGCTTTCATTATTGAACTCATTCATAATTAAGTGAGACCCATTAGGGTCTTCTACAGTGCTGTCATTAAGAAGTCTGGATTGTTGGATCCCTTTTATCCAATGAATTGTTTATTACATGTCTATGGTGTCCTATGTTTTATTTAGAATTACTATTATTATTTTTATTATTATTATTATTATTATTATTGTTAGTTTTCTTGAAGAAATTGTTTAATTAATAAAATATATTATGAAGGACCAAACATTCACATAGATGTATTGATCCATTCTCATAATTTGCAGTTTGTTTTTCAATAATTTTTTGTTCTTGTAGGAAAACTATTTGTTATATCACAGCATTATTAAATAAAAATGCTAATTAATGAAGGAACCTGATAACTTGTATGAAGAAAAACTGAGAAATAAATTTGATGTTTAGGCCAACAATTCACATGTAGGCCAGCAGAAACTAATAATGAAAAGTGCTTATACACTTAACATATGCAATCACATATTGAATAATGGCACACAGATGTTCGGTATCCTTTGTGAGATGATTCAACATCCCTGTGTAGACTTAAGGTCTAATCAGTCTCAATGATTTTGGTGTTTACTGCTATTCAGTGTATCTACTGCTTATTTAAAATGTGTTATATCAGTCTGTTTGTGCTCAGGTGCATGCAGCATAAAATCATAGTAGTCTCAATATGCCTGTGATTGAAGGAGCTGTGTAATAAAATAGTCTTGGTTTTTAGAGTGTATTTTTGTGTAGCAGCAATAAAAGTACTGATGGAATAATCTTACAACATTGTGACAATCACACTATTTTCAGTGGTCGTGTTTTGTTCCCGTTTGGACTCCAGTCTTCCAAGTGATGACTGTTTGGAAGGACACTTACACCAAATCAGATCCCTATTTAAAGACTTAAGCACTCCTCACAGGTCCAGAAGCCTGTCCCGCTGTGGGCAAATGCAGAACCAGGGCCTTGTTGAACAAACCCAGGACTTAAATGAACACCAATAGTTTTTATTGTATTTACTTTAACAATTTGAGAATTTTCTAACTGCATATATTTGTGCCACTTGGAGTTGAGGACACTAAGGAGGAAATTGTCTTCGTTTTGCTGCACACAATTGTTATTTACAATTGTTTTGGTATATTATCTGCTCTACATTCCCTGTCTTTAGTAAGCTGGTTTTTTCAATAATATTACCTATTGGTGGCCTGATCTTCAAAACATCACCTACTTTTCATTTTTCCGATAGGTTTTAACTTACATGTTGTGTTTATAGCTCTGTTAAAATACAACTTCACAATTTGGAAAATGATACTGCAGTCGTTATCGAGTCCTTGTGGCATTAGAAGCATTTCCTACGTAACCTGTAAGATCTGGAAATTCTAACGACCTAGATAAGCACTTCAGTAATACCACCATTAAAGGACTCTAAAGATCTGAAGGTCTGCTTGGAGACCTACCATTTATGTCTCCTTATTGCTGCTACATAAGAAGTTATTCATTGCTCGTCATGAGTTACTTAGGGAACTTGGGCTTTTATTGTAGAAACAACTAAAATGTAAGCAGGCAACCAAATCCTAGGACTACACAGAGAATTCCATGAGGTAGTATGAAAAAGTTCATGCTGAAATTACCCAGGACCATAACTCCTGTATCATATCATAATATTTAAGATGCTATTACTTATATATGAGAAAGTAATATATTCCTAACTATTGAAAGAAACCCCAAAAACAGACCTTTCCCTATTCCTAAGTCAGTTGAAGTTGTTTTGACACATTAAGTGACTTTAAAAAGCCACAGGCAAAGGATATGAAAGAGGTTCCACATACCACCAATATTATTTCCAGCTAAAAATACCTGATTAAATGGTAGGCACATAGGGTTTGGAAAAGTCTGACAATTTTTGTGTCAGTTGCATGAGTTAGGATTTAAAAAAGATTCATATACCTTTGTGAAGGAGACAGGACACTACAAACCGAACAGTGACATAAAGTTTCTCTGTGCCCTGTGACCAGTTACCTTTCAACTTTTCATCAAAAACCATTTCCCACATCGCCATTGCATGCTCCAGACTCCACTGGACCATTCTTCAGGTGTCTATAAAGCAAAACTTTGGTATTTTCTTCCTTGTGTTAGCTGCCTGTGTTGGACAGAAAAGGAAGAGTAACTACTTTGTTCCTTTTTAGCCCACAGTTCCTTTTCTTCAGCAGCTGTGCTGCGTTGATCTTGCCTGGATGCCAGATGCTCACCAAAGCTGCTCCATCACTCCCCTCCTCAGCTGGCCAGCAGTGGGGAAATAAAGTGAAAGGCTTTTGGGTCAAGACCAGGGCAGGGAGAGATCACTTATAAATTGCCATCATGGGCAAAACAGACTCAGCTTGGAGAAAAAAAAAAATGTATTACCTGTCAAATCAGAATAGGATAGTGAGAAATAAACCCAAATCTTCGCCCCCACCCTTCCCTTCTCCCTAGGCTTTACTTTATTCCTGAATTTTCTGCCTCCTCCAACACACCACTGGAGCAGGATGGGGAATGGGGTTGTGGTCAGTTCATCACACATTGTCTCTGCTGCTTCCTCCTCTTCAGGGGGAGGACTCCTCACACTCTTCCCCTGCTCTAGTGTGGGGTCCCTCACGTAGGAGACAGTCCTCCACAAACTTCTCCAATATGAGTCCTTCCCACCGACTGAAGTTCTACATGAACTGCTGCAGTGTGGGGCCTTTCATTGGGTGCAGTGGCACAGCAGCTTCACCATAGTCTTCATTATGGGCTGCAGGGGAATCTGTTCCAGTGCCTGGAGCACCTCTTTCCCCTCCTTCTGCACTGCCCGAGTGACTGCAGGGCTGTTTCTCTCACATATTTTCACTCCTCTCTTCGCTGGCTGCGATTGCTCCTGTACAGCAACTTTTTCTCCCCTTCTCCCAGGTATACCCCTGTATACCCCACTACCAAAACCTTGCCACTCAAACCCATACAGCAGCTCCAATCATGGCTTGTAGGAGCATCTTCCCCTTCATTACTCCTTGGACTGGGCACACCAGTTTTACAGCCCACTTCCCCACGAGGTGTACTCTAAGACACACATGAAAAGAGCAGGTACTTGATACTGCTGGAGCAGCATTGTTGGGGTGCACCATGTGCTGGAAGAGAGATAGGCCCTGAGGGCAGGAGAGAGAGCCTCTTTATTGGACCCAGAGGTGACCCTGGGAGTGCATCCAGGTCACCGGGGATGGGCTGAGAGAGGATTGTGGGTTTCTGGACAGTGTTGAGCCTACAAGAAGTGACAATTGTAGTTTGTGACCTTATGCGGTATTGTTTACCTGTTACCATAATAGGTAATATCTGTGCAATACCCCAGGTGACTGGGGGACACTGACGTAAACA
Source organism: Lycocorax pyrrhopterus obiensis (assembly GCA_014706295.1). NCBI lineage: Eukaryota > Metazoa > Chordata > Aves > Passeriformes > Paradisaeidae > Lycocorax > Lycocorax pyrrhopterus. The sequence goes on from JACSVZ010000015.1 coordinate 11,550,721, forward strand.
TCTTTCCTGTTTATATGATGTGATACCCTGTTAGGTGCTGGTATTTAGGGAATATTCACTGCGCAATAAACGCTTGCATTTTTCCATCTTGTGTGCGGAGCCATGCCCTTGCGTGATTACTGCACAGCATATATCAGTATACTGAGGAATCCAAGGTTTGGATTCCTTCCCTCTTTATCTGTTACAAACCATTATTGTTCATCAAGAAACAACCTGGTGGATGTTCAGAGAAGGCCAAGGTTTGATACTTGGAGTGGCTGTGGTTGTTGTGTCTTGGTGGCTGCCGTGGCCTGTGTTACAGATTTCAAACACTCTTCCAAAGCTTTCTGCATCCGTGTTGATGTGCACAGAATTATACCCTTATCCAGGCTTTAGACACACCCTGGCTTTAGGCAGTTCTGAGTTTTAATAAACTGTTCTGTATGTCAGCCCTGATAGACCACTTCCAAAGAAGAACAGATAGTTTCTGCAAGCCGGATGAGTTCTGGGAAGATTGCTAATGAATGTGAAAAACATTTGAGGAAGGAGATAGCTTCTTGTCATGCTATTATTTGACCTGGACATTGGTATCAAGTTACTTTTCTTCATACTGAATCCAAAAAAGACATTTACAAATAAAACCAGGAAATTGCATTAGAAAAATATGCTGAAAAGGTTTCTGCACATCTGCTTTCACTGGTGACTGATTTCAGTAATTAGCAGCTAACATACAGATCCATATTTGTGCCTTCAGATATCCATGTTTAACCAAGTATTAATTAATTAAAAATGAACATAATTTATCGCTTTGATCTTCAGCAATATTCTCCTTATTGCATTGGTATCAAATGAGTAAAATTTGAAATGGGAGTGGAAACTCCAATACTTTTTTATTCTAATGAACTTCATCTTACTATTTTTAAATCATTGGTACCAAAATTCTAAGACATTGGAAAAACTCAGTCTGAGTTATGATAAACACACTGAAATCAAGGCTCAATTTAGTTTTCCTGCATACAGGTTCAGACGCCTGAAAAGCTATGTTTATATTTAAATATGGCCAAATCCGTTACAGTCTGATAAAGTTTCCAAATCCCATGTTTTTTCAATCATGCAGAATTAGTGAGTTTTTTTGAAAATGATGGTTTAACCTAATTATTGAAAACTGCTTTTTCTCTATGGGATCCTTTTAAGGCTGGCCATTGTTTATGCAGTGAAACCTCAGCCTGCTGGTACTTCATGTCAGTAGCTCAGTGGAGATGAGTGGGATGGCTCAAGTCCACAGTTTAAGCTTGTCCAAGAGGGGTTTCAAGGAGGAGTGACTTGCTTCCTGCTGTCAGATTTGTGCTTTCTCAGGTCATTTGACAGTTCATATTTGATGCAGAGGAGGTACACAACTGCATTTATGCTGATTTAGCAAGAGTAGTCACTACTGATTTTATGCTGCTTTTAAAACAGGTTAGACTTGCAGAAAAATACCTGGATTGCCAATGCCTAACCTAGGGGGGAAAAAAAGCCTCCCATTATAATTAAGCTATCAAAAATGTTTTGACATATTTGAAATAACAACATGTGTTAGAACAGGATCAGCACTTTGTGTCTCATGGTTATGGCACCTTTGACCTGGTACTAGGAACCCTAAAGCTGGATTTACTTTATCACTGAACCTCATCTGGGAGTCAGCAGAGACATCCACATGGGAGTTTTCTGTTTGAAAACCCAGACAAAGACACTGTCATCTGCTTTTTTTTCCACTTGTAATGCCATGAACTTTTATTTTCTAATAGCTGACGTTAACACATTTATACAGTAAGTAAAGATATTTATAGAACCTATATTTATCATATATTAAACTGAACTCCCATAGATCCAGCAGACTAGAATTGCTGCAAGTCATTCCAGTCCATTGGATAAGTACATAATTACTTACATTATTTAAGAGACAGAGATAAACATATCGTAGAGGTATCAGTGAGGAAGGTCTTTACCTGTTGTAAATTGTATCAAATTTCTCTGGAGAACATTTATAGTAGCTTAAGTTTTAATCAATATTATGCATGTATTTATGGTCTAGACTGTTGTACTCCTTATGTCAAATGAACAATACTGCCATTAAGGCAAATACTAAAGAGAAAATTACCTTTAATTTTATTGTGTGAAGAGCAGATCTTTACCTGTGCTTAATACTATTGATTTTACTGAGAATACATATGATTTTAGTTATTTTACTTAAATGTTTGTCAGAACTACTTTTATTAGATGCAACCTAAAAGAGAGATTGTGTAGCCTGTATGAAAGGCAATTTTTTTTTTGGTCAAGTTTTGTTGTAATTCTGACAGTTTTGAGTTTCTACACTTAGAAATCAGCATTCTTTCCTCCTGGTGCATATTTATTATACAAAAAATAATGGGATTCAGCTAATCCTATTCATTCTCAATAGAGTTAAGAGGACTTAGTGAGTCAAGTTACTCATTCTTTAATATGATGCTCATTAAACGTGAAATCCAACAAAGTTAAAATAGACATCGCTGACCATGGGTGAGATATACCCGTGAGCCATAGTCTTGCAAATTCTTTTTCTCCTTCTGGGTTCTTTTTCTGGGACCCTGAGGCAGCTTGTGTTACCTACCATGACATGCAATTGCTAGAATCTGAAATGAGATGAGTTAATGGCATTGCATTATCTCCTGATGACAAATCCATTAGCATATGTCACTGCTCTCACTTATAATTCAAGTCTCTGCTTGTTTGGTGCTCATTGCAAGGGAAAATATGCAAGTTTTTATATTTCCATTTCTTTACAAATGTTTTGTGTAGCTTTATAAGGCTGAGCAATGCATTCAAATGAAGGGCTAATTTGTGCGTTCTAATGGCTATACATAGATTTGTTGTCTTAAATTATTTAAAATCTTCTTTGTCAACTGGAATGACCTACAGTATATAATTCATAATTGTATTAATTATGAATTGCATGGGTTATTTTACTCTAGTAAAATGAAATATTTAGATAACTATTCTATACTCTTCTTGAATAATTTGCTTTGCAGCAACTGTGTGCAGCATACAGAGGCAAGTTTTTATTGTGTTTTACTCTATGTTAAAAGATTTGGGATGGCAGGGAGAAGCCACCTTGGTCCTCAATTTTACTGACCCTCCCAGGACAGGGGTCAAGGCAGGGCAGCACTGCAGAGCCTGGGAAGAGCTGTGCATTCCCTAGGATCTGATGAGTTAGATTAAGTTGGCCCTTGGGGGTGGTGTCACTAATGGAAATCACTGTTCAAACACAGGGCAGCACTCAGCTGGGAAGTAGCACAATGGTTGGCAGACACCATAACCTGTCTAGCTGTTGGGTTTTAATTCTGTTCTTTGCCTCTTGAATTCAATGCAGTAGGCATGAAAGATTTGTACTGAGAGTTAGGAAAGAGATTTGTCTGACTTTGGTGAGACAAGGGCCAGCAGTGAGGGAGGGCAGGAAATGTGTTCAATGCATAATAGTTGGAAAAAAGCAAAAGGAAGATAAAGTGGGAGAAATGAAGTCAGAAATGGATAGATAATTGTCCTGGGCGGAGGCAATAATGAAACATTGATCTTTTGAAGTGAAGATCAGGAATCTGTAAGAAGCCATAGGTGGGGAAGAAGTTATTATGGTCAGAGAGTCAGTTAAAGTAGGGGACATAACTGCATCAACTTAAGAGCAGGGTATAATTGCCTTGTAAGAATACCAGTCAGTGAAAATAACTGTATATCATTGCATTAAATTCATAAAATAAATTGGTTGAATAGCAGACTTAAACTAACTACTTCAGTGGACAAGGGAAGAGCTGTCTATTCTATCTAGACTTCTGTAAGGCCTTTGACACAGTCCTCCACATCCTTCTCTCTACATTGGAGGGATAGGGACTTGATAAGTTCAGTGGAAATGGTTGGATGTTTGTATCCAGAGGGTAGTGGTCAATGGCTCCATGTCCCAATGGACATTGGTGACAAGTTGTGTCCCTCAGGGTCCATACTGGGACCAGTACATTTAATATCTTCATAAATGAAATAGACACCCTCGGCAAGTTTGGAAATGAAACCAAGTTGAGTGGTACAGTTGACAAGCCTGAAGGAAGGGATGCCACTCAGAGGGACCTGGACAAGCTTGAGGAGTGGCCCATGGGAACTTTGCAACGCTGAACAAGGCCGAGTGCTGGTGCTGCACCTGCGTCAGGGCAGCTCCTGGTACTAATACAGCGTGGGGGATGAAGGGATTGAGAGCAGCCCTACAGAGAAGGCCTTGAGGGTGGTGGTGGATTGAAAGGTAGACATGAGGCAGCATTGTGAATTCACAACCCAGAAAACCAACCCTGTCCTGGGCTGCATCCAAAGCAGTGTGGGCAGCAGGTCAAGAGAAGGGATTCTGCCTCTCTGCTCCTCCCTGGTGCCCCTCTACCTGGAGTGCTGCACCCAGTTCTGGAGTCCTCAGCACAGGAAAGACATGGACCTTTGGGAATGGGTTCAGAGGAGGGCCACAAAAATGATCAGGGGTCTGGAGCACCTCTCCTATGAGGACAGGCTGACACAAGTTGTTGCTGTTCCCCCTGGAGAAGAGAAGGGTCCAGGGAGACCTTATTGTGCCATTTCAGCACTGGGGTCTTCATTTGGGGTGGAATAGTTAATTTTCTGCCTAGTAGCTGTCACAGGGCTGTGTTTTGCATTTAGTATCAATAATTTTGGTAACACACTGATGGTTTGTTGTTGCTCAGTACTGTTCGCTCTAAGTCAAGGACTGTCCCAGGCTGTGCCAGTGAGCAGGTGCACAAGAAGGCCAGAGGGATCATGGCCAGGACAGCTGACCCCAGCTGGCCAAAGGGATATTCCGTACCACAGAACTACTCCATACCATGCCATGCCCAGTATATAAACTCTGTGGAGTTGGCTGGAAGGGGACAATCACATCTGCATGGCACTTGTTTTGCTTATGTTTTATTCCTCTCTCTCTTTTTGTTATCTCCCTTTTCATTACTATTATTATCGACACTTTTATTATTATATTTTTCTTTATTTCAATTATTAAACTGTTCTTATCTCAGCTCATGGCTTTTAGCTTTTTCTGATTCTCATCCCCATCCCACTGTGGGGAGGGATGGGGGAGTGAATGAATAGCTATGTGGTACTTAGTTGCCAGCTGGGGTTAAACCACACCAAGGAAGCCTACTAGAAGGATGGGGATAGACGTTTCAGCAGAGCCTGTTGTGATAGGACAAGGGTTAACGATTTTAAACTAAAAGAAGGTAGATTCAGATTTGAGAGAAGGAAGAATTGTTTTACAATGAGGGTGGTGAAATGCTGGCTCAGTTTGCCCTGAGAGGTGGTAGATGTCCTATTGCTGGAAACATTCAAGGCCAAATTGGATGGAGCTCTGAGCAACCTGATTGAGTTGAAGATGTCCCTGCTTATTGTGCAGAGGACTAGATGACCTTTAAATGTTCCTTCTGACCCAAACTATTCTATGATTTTATGAAAATAAGTGGTCTTTTTGTAAGATTATTTTATTTATTTTCTAACTTAACATGCTTTGAAATCTACAAATGAAGTAATATGGCCTACATTCACCCTACCTAGCTTTAAGCATTTAACCAATGCATTACATTAGATCAAATACCAAAATTAAATAATTAATTGGTATTTAGTAAAGCAATCATCTTCCAGGAAGTGCCTAAACTCCTTAAAAGTATCCAAGAAATTAATGTCTTAGCAGAAGGAATCTGCCCTCCTAGCATATGTACTTCATTTTTATAGTCTTCCTAGGTATTCATATTCTATAAATTTCTCTTTTCATTATATGAATTCTTACAGAGTGTTTCCTATTTTATAAGATTCATTGCTAAAGTTATGGCCCCATATATGTTAAATACCTACCAGCATAGAAGTTCAGCTCATTTAGCCAGCTTTAGCTGTCAAATTCCAATTTACAGAGCTTCAAAATTTAGCACACACATTTCAAGTTCTTTCCCTCCCCAGTAAAGGCCTTCAGGCAGAGAGAATACAGCAGTGAGGACATTTCATTCATTATTATTCGCCCATTGTTCCTTGCATTATTCTTTTATGCTTTTCTTTTTCCACTCTAGTTCTCTTTCTCTTACTTTACAATAGGAACTGATGAGGATTCTCCATTTTAGGGAATCACGGCATTTTTTTTCAAGGCTGACCGTGCAGTGTTTAAATTAATTGGCAAGGGTTTATGATCTACCTTTTCTCAGTTGGGTTAAAGCAATCAGCACTGCTCAGTGTTATTATATAGGGCAAACACAGCAACCATAAAAAGTACAAAAAATGCAGAGTGGCTTTAGACTGCAGACATAAAGAAGGGCAGATTTCTATGTGTCCATCTTAATACCTTTAAACTTTTAAATCTCTCATTGTTTTCTTTTGACCTTGGGACTACAAGTTGGGTATTTTTAATTTGTTCTTTGTAAGTTAATTTTGCTATAAATTTATTATTACAGTTTTCTTCTGACAAATTCAAGATATTAGCTGCTTAGGAAATAAATTGTTATTAAGTATTCTACAGATATAGAATGAGTAATTACACTTCCCTGGAAGCCTTAACAAAGGAAGAAAGCCGTCACTGCCACCATTTTAGGTACAGATTGACCAAGGCAGAAAGGTGAATAAGTTATCTGCTACCTCCATATTTCCAGGCTGGGCCCTTTTACATAGAACCCAAATAACATTTTACCGCCTCAAATTTTGAAAATTTTCTGAAGAAATCTGGGCATCTTCTAATTCCATATAAACCAGGTTTATCTACCCTCTGCCTTGCATGGTGGTGAGCAAACTCTTCATTCACTGACTTTGGTAGCTGAGAGCACTCAATATTTATTAGATGAAATCCTTTCTAATTATAAATGGGGAATGAGTCAGGCTGTTCCAGTCATGATAAATGAACCTGATTAAACATTTTGTGTCAAATATAGCACAGTGGAAAGGAAAGTTAGGAGTGAGTGGATTGAAGGGCTGCATAATTACCAGGAACAGAGCTCATTCACTTCAGGGAGGCCGTGCAGTGCAGCAGCGTCAGTACTGCGAGGTTTGGGGGAGAATTACAGGAAATACAGGTTCTCCACTGGAAATCAGCCTGGAAGATGTGTATTTAGCTTTCTGGCCTCCAGATGCCCTCTGAGCTTTGTGTGGATTTGCTGTACATGCCTCAAACTTTAGAGGTGAACCGAATGACTGCCAGTGACCGATTCAAGCCGAGGGTTCACGAAACTTCTGCTGGAATTGCCAGTGAGGTGCTTATGCAGGCTTCTGAGCAAAAGCCAGCTGAAGCAGATAAATAAGAAAATTAAATTATTAATAATGAAAGAAATTTAAATCTGTTCTGTATTATGCTATATTTACACTATATTTTAATTGATTCTGAATCTTAAATGTCTGATTTTATAATTGCTGATAGTTATTAAGACAATTTTAAAAATCTAAATAATTTCTACTTATATATCTGCCTGTGAAGGGCTGTTTTATAGTATTTCTCTTGATTAAGAAAGCCGAATTGTTTGCTTTTAAGTTTTACAGGGAGTTCTGATGTATACTGTCAAATAAGGGGAAGAGTAAAAGAAAGAACAAATAAGTAATGGTTTATTGTTTTGTTGAGATTTAATAAGTAGAGGATTTTTTGTTACCTAGACTTAAATTTATAAAGCTGCTGGACAATGTTTGCTGCACAGGACTGGAATTTTAATTCCTTGCTGGGATTGTTTGCTGTAAGGTTTTTTGCCATAGCTACATTGCAAGTTCAAATATGCAAACTAATATTAGCATGGCCACCCTGGGAACACTGCAAAGCTGGCAATTAGCATCTCCCATGTTTCAGATGAAATATCAATAGCGCAAAAATATGCAATCCTGCAAGGATCCATCCGTGAGCTTGACTCTACACACACCATTAAAGTATTGAGGCTATTCAAGGGCTGCAGAATTAAGCATTTGCATCAGGATCAAACATGGGAGAATGCATGAGAGCCTCTGACATTTTTCCAGTCATGGGCAATGCAGGAATCAGTGGCAGACTTCTGTTTCAAGGCACAGCTGCATTTCTCAGAACAAGTGCAAACTTCTCATCAAATGTGTATCATGAAAATGAGGATACGGCAAATCTCACCCTGGTTTTCATTTTCATTTTCAAAATGTCTTGTTCTGTAGTTATTTTGTTTTGCATGTGGAGTTCTTGGGGTGTCCAGTAGAAATGTCTCTCTTGTGGTTTATTAAAATCTCACAAATTCAGTAAGCTGAGAACAAATAGTACTGGAAGCATAGCTTCTACTGCAGAAATTATTCAGTCTTAATTTTTATGAGAAGCAATGTCATACAAAGATATAGAATCTTTGATTATTTTTTTAAATTATTCATTTCTACCTCCTGATCACATTTCAAGGCCTCATCTTTAATGATGCCCGTTCCACTAAAGAATTCCAGACTTCATGTAGTCTTCAAATTGATCATATAATATAGCAGAATGTATTCCATGTACTTTCAGAAAGATATTATATGTATAAGATAAATTAAAGAGGGATCAGTTTACTATAGAATTTAAAAAACCCACAAAACAACAATTTGCTTTTTCTCTTAGAGAATAAATTCAAGGATGATACTTTCAGAGAAATTAAATAATCCAGTTCCATATCTCTCTGGACATGCATGAACATTTTTATTTCAGAAATACAAGCAATAATGAAAAAAATAAATGTGATATTCTGCCTTCTTCAGAGCTCTATGATTTAATAATGATCTTTTTTAAGCTCTATTCATAAAACATCTTGTATGAACAGAATCTGTGTGCTGATACAGACTTTTGCACACGAGGTGTTGTCATTACACCCTATTTAACTCCTGAATGTGTTATTAAAAACTAATTATTTCTTCTTCATCATTAGTGATTTTTGTTTGATTTACTGTGGATAAAGTCACCCAGAGGCTGAAAATTTAAAGATTACGTTTCTTTGTAGTAGTAACTGAATTAAGATCTTTCAGTTCCCGTTGCTATCTAATCATTGTCTAAAACAATGAGAATTATTTTCGATGTGTTGCAGTTCCCCATAACTCAAGACTCTGGTCACGTTTGCCATATGTCCCCCACCCTTCTTGGGCTTTGTCTCTTAATGTCTTCCTGGATTTAGTTTCTAAATCCTCAAAAAATGAGAGCTCATTAACAAAAGGTGTGTAAAACATAATCCTTAGAATTTTCTGGACCATGATGGTAAACTATGGTGCCATCTGAAAAAAAGAAGAAAAAAAAAGAGTACATGTTGTTATTAGTGTCAAGTCATCATTGTTCAAAGACAAGTCAACCTTCCAGTTTATTGACAGGAGTATATTAAAAAAATCATGCTTATAAAATTAACAGGCTGTAAAGGAGAAGACTGAGTGAATTAGGGAAGACAGGTCTTTTAAGTAGCAGAAAATGAACCAGGGAGTTAAGTGCATAGTATAAAATAGTATTTTGTGAACATCTATGGCATAGATTATGCCCCACTGATTAGTATGTCCTTAAAGCAAAGGAAATACTCCAGCTTTGCTCTTATCAAGATTTTTTCCAGGTAATTGTGTTGGAAGGCATCATGCTTCTTGAATTCTTGGCTCATCTAAGCACTGATCAGGAGTTGCTGCTGACACTTATGAAGAATGAAATTTAGTCAGAGGATTAAAAGGATTAGAAGGTGGTTTTAATTATTCAAAGAATGAGGATCTGAAATTAGCTTCCAATATAGGGGTCAAGAACTTTCTAGCTTTCATCTGAAGGCTTGATCACTTGATGTTCAGGGTTATTTGGCAGGGTGAACTCCAGCAGGAGGCAACTGGATTTGAGGGCCTAAGCAATTTCTCTTTTGGTAGTAGTTGGTCTGCCTGAAGGGCCTCTTCTCTTGTTCAGACTCTGGAGTCTTTGCATTAGGAAAGATCTGGCACAAAAATGCTGTCATGATCCTTTCCCTGTGGCTGCCTGAGAGAACCTCCCTAGATGTAGTCACACTGGCAACAAAAAGTTGGCTATAGGCACATTTTGGTACAAAACTCCTGCCTCCCTGCTGGAGTTACAGTTCTGTCACCAAATCAAGAAAAGGCACTCTTAATTACTGAGGTTTATCGCTCTTTCTCAAGCATGTACCATGACTGGTTTTGGACACCTCCAAATCTTTCCTGGTTCTTTGTAAAGACCCTTTGTGGTAGCAATATTTTCAGTCTTTTATAGTGGAGGAAATCAGGCAAAGAGATTTTTCTATAGGATTTAATGCTCTGCCTTTTGTCCTGGTAAGAAAGGATTTTTGCACTGACAAATAAACCCTGTCTCCAAGACCAGCCAGAATGGCAGAACTCTCTGCTCTGTGGTAGCTATTATCTGTGGTAGCTACAACACAGTAGCTCATATCAGAGGCAGTTTTGCAGAGCAGTGCATTTTTTCAATGGACTTACCTGGGAAATCAACCTGACTTTCTTGCCCAATTGTCTTTGGCTTTTTTGAGTCCCCAAGCCACTGCCTCATTTCAGATTTGTACCTGTGCTTTGACTATATTGAGACATTTTGCAAACATATGCCCTGAAAGCAGTGGAGAAACTGCCAGTGAGTACATGGCTTCCTTAGTTAGTGAAAAAATGGTGAAAAGTAACTGAGACTCCAATCAGCTGTGATTGTCAACACCTCCCTCAGTGTTGGCAATCTACTGGCAATGCTAAAATGGTCGATAATCTGGCCATGGCTCAAAAAAAATCACTCTAAACTAGTAGTCTTGCCAACTGTTATCCTAGTTCTAATCTTTTCTACTTCAGTAGGGTAACTGCCTTACTTTTACCTCAAAAACTCAAGAATCTTTTGAATGTATTTTGATTAGACTGATGCATAGTCTTTTAACAATTAAGGACAAATACTATTTTAAAAATTAAGGACACTTTCAGGTTATAGCAGATTTCACCCTGGTTCATCAAGAGATGTTAATATGCTTAGAGGAGCTGGCAAACAAAGCTAAACTGAGCTGATTCTGTTTTCTCTTCTTGTTGAGATGAGTGGTCATTTCCTCTTGCCAGGCATTCTCATGTCAGTGTCCCTTGACCAGATCCTATTTTTCTGAAATTTGTGTCTATTGTAACAGAAACCTACCCTGAAATATGAACCCAGGCAGTATTACTAGGAAAGAAGTTCTTTCTTCTTAAGCAGTATTCACCTGTGAATTTGGAACCATGGTTGTCTACCATTTTTTGTATAAATATCTGCATGAATGCATGTGTGTGTCTGAATAATGTCTGTTTCTCTGTATCATGTGTGGACATAACTTCTGATTGTTTTCCTCTTTTCTCCTTAGTTGTCATCCCTCTCCACCCTTGTATCTCAATACCTAAATAATTGCAGCTCCCTCATAAAATCCAGTTCTGTCATCATAATTAAAATATCTCATCACTAATTGCTTTGGTTTTGTCTTCACTGATTGAAATATGATTATTTCTGCCAGGTCTGTTCAAAATCTCTAACTTTCCTTCCCTCCTGGAATCCCTCAATGGAAAAGCATGGGGAAGGATGTCTTCATTATGTCTTTTTTATTTGTCATGCACAGTCCTGCCGTTCTAATGTAAGTGTGAAGGCACCATGAAGATCTCTACACATTCTTGATCAAAGACAATTCAGGATCATTTTGATTTATGCACATCCAAATGTCATGGAATTTTGAGGGAAATGTCAGTGAAGTCAGGAAACTTGCTATCTGCTGAAAAATTCTGAGGAAGTGAGGAAACTGAGCTCTGAGAGGTGGGGGCGGGGGAGGCTTAAATTTAGCAGATATAAAATGAGATGTTTCTATCTTTGCTTTCTGCCCACAACTTTGTTAAAGGTTATAGTTCCAGCAGCAACTGAAGCAGGAGCAATATTCTTGTGCTGATTCCTCAGTTGCTGCTATTCACAGTCCTATACTTTGTCCTAAAGCACCTTAAGCTTGAGATTTATGTTAATACCACCCTGTGAATGGCAGTGCCTGGGAAAATGGTATGTGTTTCTTCTGACATGACTATTTTGGGACCAGTAATTGCTTTCAGAGCACAAAGTGGACTGAAAGTACTGGTATCGCCTTCCCCTGTCTCAGCTGTATCCAAGACAGACTGTCAGTGTCCAGATGCAGTCTTCAAAAGTCAAAAACAATTAATGGGAAATTAGGAAGTCTTCAGTTTGGCTTGAATATTTTTAAACTAGCTTTATTAGTCCCATCAGTGGCTAATGTGTTGTCCTCCATAAATCGGCTTTCAATATATGTGGCCATGCTGCCTCCATATTGTCAGGAAGACGATGTGACATCTGCATGTTGCACAGAACAAAAGTCACTCAGATTGTTTCTGATGCTTTCTGTATTGTTATGACCACTAAGAACTTTTATACATAGAAAAAGTAGTTTAGAGGATGGGATTTTTGTTTTGTTCCTATTCAAATTGCACCAATTTGTTTTACCAGCCTGGGGTGTCACTGTGGTGTTCCCCTTAATTGCCTTGCCTGGAGAAGTTGAATCACGTGCTGGAGGTCTGGTGCCTTATTGTTACATATGTGTGAACAGCTTGAAATTAATACAAATACTAAAGGATTTCACGTAGCTCCTGTTTCCAAAGAAACCAGTTTCCTGTTGTCTGGGCATGTTCAGAGTGTAGGTCAATTGTAAACGAAGCATAAACCTTGCTGTGGCTTCGTGCTGAGAAAACAAACAAGCAAAAAACCCAAATTATGATAGGAAAAGCTGATTGTAATAGCAAAGCATTAAAGAAAATTCCTTTAACACTTGGATGGGTGAATGGTTGAGAAGGTGTCTCCAGGGATAAAAGCAGAAGCTTGTGGGAATGTCCTCACTTTTCTGAGTTTCTTTGATTAATTCTCTCCCTTCTTTTTTCCTTCTTCTTTCCTCTCCACAACTATTTGAATTGGACCAAGGGAAGGGGAGCTGGGGCAGGGTGAGATATGTCTTGGGAATTTTAATGTTTACATGTAGCTCCTTTTTTCCCAACTTTCATTATGGGAGACAGCATTTTAAAATCCTTTTCTGGCATGCATCTTTTCCTCTGGGATTTAGATTTACATTTATCAGCATTATCATTTATCAGCATTTATCAGCATTTACCCACATACAAAAAGACCATAACCACCTAAAATCCTGGGGTTTAGATCCCTCGATTCTGCCATTCTCCCCCCAGATCAGCTGGACATTTCAACCTCGTGCTAACAAGGACAAGAGTGACCAAGGCCACATTTGAGTTGCACACTAGGACTGCTAAATGGCAGGATGTAAGCAAGGGCAAGCAAGTGTACAGGAAATTACTGATCTCTAAAGCTTTCCCTTTACTTCAGTGGGTTCAATACAACAGTCTGTACTTCAGTATTGGCTAACAGGTACTGTCATAAAGAGCTATTCTTCATTTCAAGGCACAGCCTTCAGGAAGTATTAGCTCTTTATGGGGAATTAGCATGGATCAGTACATATCTGTGCTGCCTGGGAGAAAAGAAATAAGCAAGTTGTTCAATTGAGAGACAGAGTATAAAAATCTTTTTTGATCTGGATGTTTATCCTGCTTTCCCACTCTGTCTACCCCAGATGTAGACGCCCCTGTCTCCCTTAGTCCACATTCACTCTTTCAATACCATTAGTTCTTCCAGCCCTCTGGATTGGGTATCACACCCCAGTGTGATTCCCAGTACACTCTTTCCTTTCCTGGTCATAGGAAACCAATATGAGCCATTCCCCTTGTAGCATTTCCATTTGGGCTGAGTAGTGAAATTGCTTTAGATCTGTCTGCCATGACAGGATAGCACTGACTGAGCAGAAAATCCATGAGGAGACTTCACAGAATCAGAGTTTGGAAGGGACTTTTGGAGGTCATCTGATCCAACCCCCCTACTCAAGCAGGGCTGGCCAAGTTGCCCAGGACCATGGCCAGATGCCTTTGACTTTCTCCAAGGATGGAGACTCCACAGCCTCCCTGGGCCACCTGTGCTAGTGCTCAAACATTGTCTGCAGGGAGAGCTTCAGCAGCTGGTCATCCCAGTCCAAACCAGAATTTTTAAGGTCTTATTCTGATCACAGTTAACTGTAAATCTGCTGAAGTCAAGAAAGTGACACTTCATTTATACTGGTGTTAGTAAGATCAAAATCTGCCCTGAGGCTCTTATTCTTACATAGTTGTCTTGCAGGGAATGATGTGTTCTTTAAACAGCCAAAATACTGAATTTTTTTTTTGCTTGTGCTTTGATGGGGGGCTAAGGGGTAAAGAAATGTAGAAGAGGTTATTTAGAATGAAATATAGCAGTAATGTACCTAGAGCACATTTCTGAGGTTTCCTTATAGCAAATATTTCTTTTCCTGATATAAAAAATAATCTTAGCAACAGATTTCAGTTCCCAACCTATTTTTCTTGAGAAACATGAGTCACTAAAGGAAATACTTAAATTAATTTATCTAAATAAGAGTTTGTAAGTTGTTTTCAAGTCACCATTTATTATTCTTAATTTTGCAGGGAAAAAAAAAACGCAACATCAAACCAACAAAAAACAGAATATCCAAAGTTGCTGTAATAATTGAGTGGAAACTTTTTTATTGAAAAATAAAATTTGGGGAGGTATACTGTTTGCTAATCTGTTTTAGTTGCCTAGATAAATGGCCTAGCAATTATGAAATTGTACTGCTAATCAATTCCTTATCAGGACAGACTTTCCTCTTGAGAATGATCTCATGTCCTTGCTGACATTTGCAAAGTACAAAGGAGCACACTGATGATGAGTAACATTCAATACTATTATGAAGATTATAATATGCCAAGTAATACAAGTTGTGTATTTTACTTGGTGTAAGAGGTATCTCAGACCTTGATGCTTCAGGCTTTCAGTAAATTCTCAGACTTTTTTTATGAGGTATTTGTTCTGTATCTAGATACCTTATCAACACAAATTTGCACTTTCAAGAGCCTAATGATCTTAAATAAAATACAGCACTATGGTAGATGAATGAAAGTTTATCTCACCCGTACCATCCTTCATACTGCATGCTTCTGCCATCCACTACTCTGTTACTTCTATTTTTCATAGTTTTCCCCCTGTTTTAGCATTCATCTCTTTACCAAGATTTGCTTTTATCAATATTCCAAACAATTTGCCCAAGACAAAGCCGTATTCAGAACAGGGCATCTTCTGAAAAAAAACATACGGGCATTTCCATGTGCCAGTATGTGTATCTAGAATGAAATTATTCCTTGTTTTTAAGGTATATTGCATTTTTATTCTATGTTTTTGTTTTTAACAATAGCAAGATACTTTTCAAAGATATTTTAATAGATCATCGTAAGTATTTCCTATCAACTTTGCAACATAATTAAATCAGTGATCCTAATGCAGTACATTTCAGCTATTTTTGAATTTGTCTTTTGAATTTTATCCACTAAGGATTTCTAAAATCTGTTTAAAATAGATATCATATCTATTTTAGAAACTTGGTTCCTTGCCAAGTTCACACAGTTAATTGGTCCTGTGCCTATTAACAAATAATATACTGTTTACAGTTCACATTGCAAAGCTGAATGTTGTGAACGTATAGATTCATTTTTATCCCCCTGCATTTGTGCTGTCTGAAACAATGGAAGACATTCTGAATATATTTGCTATATGACAGTCCCCCAAAATAAACCTTAGCTGCTTCAAGAAATGTTCCTGAAAACCTGCCATTGCTCACATCTCCTTATTATACTTAAAATTTAGATTCTGTACTTAGCTTATTTAGATTTAATAATTAAACCACTGCATGGTGAACTGGGAAACCCAAGTTTTTATGGAAAAGCTGAAGTACTAGATATAGTAAGAGGCACCAGTGAAGACTGAAAGGCTATTTTTTTTTTTTAAGTAGGAAAAATGGGAACAGGAAGTTCTCTCTCTGATGATTTTTGTAAGGGGCTGAGGATTGGAGTGAAAGGCATGTATGGAAGTGTCTTTTCTTCCTAGAAAATTTATAAGTGATAAACATTGTAAGGCACATTGTTTTCCAGGACCCTTCCCTTCCTTGCAGGATCTGCTTCATTTGTCTATCAGTAAGGCCACAGGATTTCCAAGTAGATTTTGGAATAGAATATTCTCCTTGGTTCTGGAGTGGTGGGCAGGAGGACAGGTCCTTGGGGGTGTCAGCACAGAGGGCACTACACCCCCACCAGAATCCCCCAGGTGAAAGCCTGAATCTTAACTTCTTCCTGGGTGGACCTCAGAGAAGCCCAGATGGAGGGACAAGGTGCACAAGCACCTTTCTCTCTTCAGTAAACTCCTTTCTCAGCTGATTTATCTGACAAAGATTCCATAAAGTTTTAAAATTCTGTTTAATTGTAAGCAGCACAATCTCATGTTTGTTTTTCACTACACTCTATAACAAAGTCCTATTCAATTCCAGAAAGTCTGTCTTAAGAAACAACTTCTAAAGCGTCCTTGAAGAGCATCTGCAGAGAATCAGGATAGCTTTTTGTTGAAAACAAAGACATCTCGGAGTTATTTTGGCTAGATGGTTCCCTTTCAGGCTGAGGTACTGTAGGATGCAGTGTGGCAGATGACAATTTAGGGCACAGGCTTTCTGAGCGGAACAAAAGTAGCTTATTTGCAGTTACTATCTATTTTTTTCAGAAATATGCTCATTGAAAGCAAAATTATTTGAGACTAGGGTTCAAAACAGTAATTTAGTATGTACAGTTCTAGCAGCCCACATTTTAATGCATTTTGTATGAGAAAAATCTAGTGAAATGATACTACACTATCAGTAAAAATAAGATCTAAGTCCAAGTGTCACATGCTTACTTGTTCAGTTGAAACGAAGTTATCAGCAAGGATAAATTATCCTATCAAACAGCAACCTTCCTTCACTGACTTCAATGAGAGTTTAAAAGGAAAACTTTTTTTTGAGAAAAGAGAGAAAAATTCAAGTTTCCTGTGAAGCTCATGATACTTTGTAGTCACTCTGTACTGTTAATTTTATATTGATTTCTTTATAACATTCTTTGAAAAAGATGTCTATTTCAGGAGTTGCCTATTCCCTCATCTGTCAGTATTGTTTAGAGATGCCCACATATATCAGAATATTATTATACTTGTGGTAGTTGCTCTGAAATGTACATATATTTGGAGAGAAAATTCCTGCTTTTTTTTTAAGAAACAAAATGAGCATGGTCATATAGGGACAGGAACACAGAGTAGAAGTTCTGCCGTGCAATATGGGGGGAGAAACTGCAGCAGTTTTGGTCACAATGGCATATTGTCCATGTCCAGCTATAGCATGTCCTTACTAACAGCAATAAGCTCCAGTTACATCCCTTTTGTCACTAAAGAGTCGACAACTCAAGAAATGATTGTCTTTGAACTTACTTTAAGCAAAATATTGCAGAAGTTCCTATAGAAAACAGACTGAATGTTCATGAGTTTATTCAGTTTAACTTGAATGGAAGGATAAACAAAATAGGTCTGCAGTTAAACACTCGAATTTTGAAAAGGGGAGACTGAGAGATTAAGAAAACTAATTAGTGAAGTCAACTGGAATGAAGAGCTAAGAATTTTAATATGGACGAGACCTGGAGTGTAGAGGAGGCTGACCTAGTCTGCACGCAAAAGCTATGAACAAATTTTGAAAAGAAAGAATAATTAGGGATATAGTAGTTAAATGAGAAATGCATCATGGGTTTACTCAGGTTGATCATGCTAAGGTTGCCTTTTTCTAAGATAACTGATATTTCTGAAAAACAAAAGGAAGTAACTTTCTACAAACGAAGTTAAATTTAATCTGTCAGGATCTCAGAAAAGCATTTAATATGGTGTCCTAGAGGAAATTAATAGGTAAACCTTAGAAAATGAGGATTAAAAAAAGAATTATGGGGTAGTGGACCATAAAGGAAACTAGCTAACAACAGCATGCTTTGCTAAAAGGGCACTATTGGTCTGAAAGGGATTTTATAAACAGAACTAACAAGGATCATTATTAGAACAAATTGTATGTAATGATTCCTTCAGTGGTGTTAGTGTAAAATACAGAATATAGATGAATTTTCAGTACAAAGGATGAATGGAATGTCGTAGAAGAGTACTAGTAAGATGAAACCTAAGAATATTTGATAAAAAAATCTCATAGCTTTGCACAAAATATTTCTGCTATAATTTGGAGACTCATCAATATTTCATGTTGATGGCAATAAAACAGTGTGGATTAAACAGCACAGACTAATTAAACGGATGTGACCATGTCTGGAATTTTATGCATAGTTGTGGCAATGAATATTTGAGAAGACAAATTGGAATTGTGTTACGAACAGAAAAGGATATTGTTCTATCAGTTGTATTGAGAGACTGTTTTATGACAGGAAAGAGAAAGAGCTTGATACAAAGAAAAAAATGTGTGTTGATAAATGATCACTTTGTTCCAAGGTGCAAACACAAAGGTGGTAAAAGGTACTTTACTGAAAGTGCAATCTTGGCACAAGGATAAATGGGAATAAATTGGCCATGAACAGATGTTGGCTGAAAATTGGAAGATGTGCCTTATTACTCAAAGGTGCTAGACCAGTTTTTCTGAGGGAAGTGTAAGGGTAAAATCTTAGTTTGAAATTAAGCTGGTAGAATTATGAAAGTGAGAATAAGGCCTGTCTTCCAGGAAGAGTGGTTTGGACTTGGTAACTCTTTCAGTCATTTCTCTTGTCTTACATATGCAACCATAAATGCAGATAGATATTGTCTGTCTTGATTGTATGCCTTGCCAGTGTTTCGTTCCAAATTGCTATGGACTTGGCAAAGCAGAAGCATTAAATTATTCCTAAAATTATTTATGCATAGTAGCTATATAATGCTTATGTTTTCAAAGTATTCTGTTGACAGGTCTGACATTCTGACAGTTTCCCAAACACATTGGCTTGCTGAGGTTATACTACAAGCCAGTGACAAAGATCACATTGGAGGTCTTTTAGACAGAAATGGCAATTTTTAGTTGTAAACCCTAAAGTACAATGTCGTTACTTTTCCAGAACAGGATATGAATGGCTAAGAAAAAGGTTGGCATGGACTCTTTTTTCCTAATTAGGGGTTCTTCAAAACAAGATTATTTCACTTATAGTCCTTTTGTTCATTCTGTATCAGCATTACACAAGCATTGCTGATTTTTATGCTTAGAAGGTAAGACTAAAGAGCCTATGGATAGGTAAGCAGGCAGTGCTAATTCCAAATAGTAATAAAATTATAGGTATGTAAACCCAAGATGATCTCATTAAAGTAATAAACTCAGAAGGATATTGAAGACCAGATGGAACTCCAAATAGGAAAATCTATAATGGGACATAAGGATGCAAATTACCCAGAGTAGAGTTTTTCCACATTTGAATGTAGTTCCTTATGTCATAAAAAGATATATACATAAAATACAATCTGTTAAAGTATTTGTACTGAAATCGCAATTTCTAAATAGATATATTTTGAAGGCTTCCAAATTAGTGAATATGTATGGAAATGTTACCTTTCATGCAAAGATTCAGTTGAAAATGTCAAACTTTGTATGATATGTGGAATCAAAATTTCACGTTTAACATGTCTGCAGCTTCTCAGAGGCCTTATACCTATCTATATATATGCGCATGAAAGTATTTTACTGAACAGTTCATCTATAAATATTAAAGAGCTTATGGATAATTACAGATCAATTGGCGATTTCTTGTTTAGTCAGTGTCCATTATTCTCCCTTTATCTGTCTCTAGTGAGCTTTGGTAGTAGTAACCATGCCAAAAGGATATGAACTGGCCAGAATCTGAGCAGTGAAGTGCAGAAAGAGCCATCATACTGGTTTTAGAAATCCATCTGTTCTTCTTATGCAAATAATATTGCAGTACTGGAAAAACTGGCTACTTTGAACATCCGTTTATGACTATCGTAGATCTTGCTTAATTAGTATTTTAGGATGACTATCAGAATGTTTCAGTGTTGGAAAAAGTCCTGTATATCTCTCCCCAAAGGCTGGTAGTATCTTTGTGTCAAATTTGAGACTTGTGTCCTACTGCCATGTTCACAGTCCCTCTTCAGCAGTCCATTCTGCCTTGGTGGGGTTTTATTTGTCTTTTCTGTGGAAAACACAGTTGGAGTGGAAACAATGAAGATTGATAAAACACACTGGAGAATGGAATAAGTGGATTAGGATTTCTGTGTAGGAACAATTATTGTCTTTGAATAAGTTTCTGTCATAGATAGATGATATGTAAGAATAAGGGACAAGCAGGTGTTTGCTGGACTTAACCCTTTGTATCATAAGAGTCAATAAAAGGGTATGTGCAGCTCCACTCCTAACAGCCGTGAATCAGATGAAATAGGAAACAAACACTATGAAGTGTTGTTGACTCACTGGATGCTGTGTGTGGTATCATTCTGTGGAGGGCTCCAGGGGGAAAGCAGACATTGTCTATATTGTGTGTTTTTTCAATAATATATTATTGACTTCTAACAATGCAGAGATAGTGTTTAGGACTTGTTTCAGAGTATGACTGAAAAATGGAGCATTTAACAATGGCCCAAGTTCTTGCAGTATGATAACACTTGCTCTGGCTTTGTTTCGCAGACATGCTGGCTACTCCTGGCCCGGAGATCACCCTCAATAGCACTTTTGCAGCAAAAAGGGAATATATGATGTAGCATAGAAATGTCAGGTGCAAATCTTTTTATGTTTCCTTCTCTTCTACTGCTTCTTTCCCTCAGTTACCAGTTTTAAAGAAGGCTCCTATGGGGATTTGGCACAAGGCAAAACAGAGCAGCTGGTAAACCCTAAACAGCAGAACAATGCTTGTAGTCCTTTTACATTAATTGATCTTAAGTCATTCTTTAAACTACATTGCTTTACACTTAGGTCAGTTTTGTTTTCAGTTGGTGTGTAAATCATGGTAGCACATAGATGTTTTGGAATCAGCTTGTCCTGTTGCTGTAATCTGATCTTGTTCTAGTGATAGGTAGGTGGAGGTGGGGAGCTGCTTCATGGTAAAAAAATAGTGAGACCACATGAAAAGGCTTGGCAACGTATTTCGTAATTGTTTGGGGACTGGAGAGCATAATAACAATTGCAATGAATATTTGTGATTATTATTCTGGGTGGCAAGTGTTCAAAAGCACCTTTAAGCCTCACTTCAAATTTTAAGTCCGAAGTTACAAACCAGCTCCACCACAAAGCTTACAGTAGACAGACAGTGTGTATTTTGTACCAGACACAGCTGACCATATTACAGTAGGATTACTTTTAGAAAGCAGTCAGCATGTGACGTGGACTGCATTCAATAATGAACTGCCAGATTCTGACCTCACCCTGGCTGCACTCCAGCAGGAAACTCCAGTGGAGTTAGAATAAGTCAATGGGACTATTTGAAATTTACACCAGAGGATATTAATTTGGAATTTTGCCCATGCCTGCATAGCATCTCCTGAAGCAATGTCTATTCTAGCTGCTCTCTGAAGTTGGTATTCTTCTGGTTATGGGGGTTAGAAGATTACCCTAACTTTATTTGGACAAAAAGCGGTTATCCAGTAAAAATGGAACATTGAGTAGTAATAACATTTGATCCATTTTCAAATTTCACATACTGGACTCTTCTGTTAAGCCACAAGTGATTTTGAATCCTGTTTCAGTTTCTAAACATAGAAAAAACTAATTTCAGAATGGGGAATGATATATAATCAGCAGCAAAACAATTACAAGCAATACAGAGCCTAGTTTTTCTGAAAGTATGGACTAGACAAAACCACTAATCCATACGAGTTGTTAATTCTAAAAATGCTGTAGCATTAATTTCACTTCACTGAATAAGGAATTTTAGTCTGTTATTTCACATGACTTTTTCCAGACTAAATGCATGGTCAAATATACATTTCCTCCAATTTTAAATTCAAAGAATATTCTAAATAGCACTTCTTTTCCCCAGAATCCTAGGTCCTGGGATTTGGGGAAACATGACTTTATCCTATTTGTCAAAACTATTCATAAATTTAGATTATGAGGAACGATTGCTAATTCTCTTCATGTAACAAAAATGAAGATTTTTAAATTTCAAAGTCTAAAAGGCAAGCAATAGTACTGTGGATTTATTTTTAAATGCCATTTTTTAAAAATACTTTTCATAGTTTGTGAACTCTAACTATCGTGTTAGTTGGGACTGGTGGAGCCTGAGAAGAGGCAGGGTAGTGTCTGATGGTATGAGGTCCCCAAGCAAGCAAAGTTCTCTGCTTCTCTGTGCATACACCTCACGTTACAAACTCATCAGGGTATTGATTCTCCTGGGAGAGAGGACCGTGCCTGAGAGTAAGTTGTGAGAGTTAGTCACTTTTCAGAACTCAAAAAAGCATTTTAAACACTTAAAGGGTGGAAAGTTTTTCTTCATACCTTTCGAGTCTTACAGCTTGGAATCATGGGAGTATGAATTCATATTTGCCATCAAGGATGTAAGTATTTTAGACCACATGTCATTTCTTTGCAGAGTAAAACTTCCCTAAGAGTCACTGGTAGCACTTCAGAACAGATTAACCTTACAATTCTGTTTTAAACCAGTTTCTTTATTCTTTTTCTTCATTTACCTTCAGACTCCCATTTACGGCACATGTAGACAAAACTATTATTTTCTGTCTTCAAAAAATAAGTAGAGCTCAGATAATTGAACTAATTGTTTGGGTTGTTTGTAATGGCTCTTGAGAGAGAAGGCATTCATCTGAATATTGTACTAGGATTCATACTTTCTGCTTTACTTCCTTGCTGAGCCACACAGTCCACTGGATACATGGAGAGAAACTTCTAAACGAAGTCAAGATATGGAAAAATACATCTAATTTCAGTCTTATGTATCCAGTCTCCCAATTTTATGTGGCTGTTCTGACATCGTAAATGACCAACTCGAAGTGTATAGAATATGTCTCCTTAGTTTCTACACACCCCAGTGTGATTATGTTCTGTTTCCCCTGACTGAATAGTGACAAAATGCTCAGGGTTTTCTCTGGCGCTTGCCAGGTCTGATGTCAAACTTAGTGTGTGACTGGATGTAGCAGAGGTGTAAGGTCCTAATTTCCCAAAGTTTACATTGAATAATTTTTTCTGAAAATATATGGTTTGTGGGGCGAGGACAGGCTTTCCTGAAGTAGTTCAGAAAACCTGTATCTTCTTTTAATAATACTGTTGATATTTCTTCCCTGTGTAAGATCTTTTTTTAATGTCTAAGGTCAGACTGAAGGTGTGAATAAGAAGAAGCGTTCTTAGTATGCATTGATTCAGTTTTATTTTCTCAAATAATATCACATCTGGATCAGTAATTCTGTCCCTTTCTCCCTTCTCCAAATCATGGTGAAGTCTAATAATTGCACAGATTTTAGACTGCTTAGAATGGTTGACCTTTAAGCAAAAAATTATTTTCGGTCCTAGTTAGAGAGGAGATTGTACCTTACTGTGATAATTAAGGAACTTAGGATATTAAAGTTAGCTTAAAGTATATTCATGGGAATGAAGTGCATTAATATTAGAATTTAATCATGATGCAAGAGTGTGATTGAGAATTTTCATATGTGGGGAAGAAATAAATGTCACTCATCAGTACCAGTGGCTTAAGTTAACCCCTCTTCTTTGCACTGCAACGGGCTGGGAACACCCAGCTATTGCATGTGATCCAAGCACTGGCACTTTTCATCTGAAAGCTGTTAATTTCTTAAGATGAACTAACTCTGTTGCTTGAAACCATGAAAGCATAACCTGTTGGATAAATTGCACACAATTGCATGTTTTACCCTTGTTACTCAAAGAGAAGCAATGGCATTTTGGAAATAAGAAACAGAAGTGAGCATGTAACACCAGCTCAAAGTTAAAATTAAGTAACTCAGTTAGTTCCTGGAACTTTTAATTGATCTATCTCCTGCATTTCCCTCAACACTGGCAGAAATAACTAAAGTGCTTAACAATGCCATTGAAAAGGACAAAGATACTTTGAAAGTATAGAAAAATGGTGAGGGTGGTTTTGGTTTGGTTTGGTTTTAATAGTCTGAAATGTTTGATATATCTAGTACTTAAGATATTTCAGACAGGCAGTGGTAGTCCTTGTCATGCATGCTTGTTGGATCCTCTGTTGGATCTTTTTCTGTGAGTAAGTACATTTGCTACAAATGTTCATAGACCCACTCTTCACTGATCTGCAAACTAGAAGTGGTCATTTTAATCATCTGTCATGTCTGACTACGACACAAAACCCAGACTTCTACAAATGTTTCTTTCCTGAACCTCTCATCTTCTCACAGGTATTACATCCTTACTTTCATTTTAAAGGCTTCATATCAGAGAAAGCCTCCAACATGAGACTTGGTCTCTCTGCCCTGGATTTTTGATTTTTCACCCTTGAAATACATTTAAACTAATGCTGCACATTTACTGATTTTTTTCCCATTTCAGTTATAACAAATATACCAAGAAAATTTGTCACAAAAAATGCCATTAGTGGAGCAATATTGAAGTGAGTTGTTTCTTGAAGAAAAAAGTCTGTTAGAGCCTACTGAAGACAGAAATTAGTTATGTGATGCCATCTGACTCTTTTCCTGTAATACCAGGCTATTTAAATTTTCATTCAAGTCTACTGAAATTGATGTAAAGGTGATAAATCATTGAATGAATCTCTCAGTTATTGGTTGAAGCCCTAAAGCAAGACCTCATAAGCCTGCAGATTGTGAGGTTCATGTACCCTGGTTGTATGCAAGCTGAACTGGTCCTGCCTATGCAGTTATATTCTCTTAGCACCTGGCTGAGCTTTCAAGCTTTGCTTTTGGGCTTTTTTTTCTCCAGAATAACTGCATCCTCACCTGATTGACTGTCCCCTAAGTTACTCAACGACCACAGAAGAGATTGCTGGAGTGACACTGTTTTGGATGGCAGGAACACCCAACCACGTATGTGCTCAGATCTGCAGGCTTCTGCGAAAGATTTCCCCCACAAATTTTGCTACTTCCCTCTTTCAGTCCTTCTCTCCTCCAATCTCATCCAGAGCAAACAAATGAAAGAACTAACAACCCACAAAATAAAGCAAAACCAGAGACTGTAAGAAGGGAACAGGTCCAGCAGAGGTTCTCCAAGACTTCTGTAATTTTCCTATTGCAAACAGTTTTGCTGTTTTCAGTCTATGATTCTTGTGGTTTGAAGATTTTAGGCAATGCTCCTTAAGGTGTTCAGCCTGGCTGAGTCAGGCTGAGATAGTGCTACAGCTAAGGTAGACATCTCAGCTAACCCAATTAGTCTCAGTAATACTAGATGATTTATGCATTGGTTTGTTGATTCTGAAATTATTCATCCCTGCAGTGCACAAAGGAGGAATATAACTTTTGATCAGCTTGTATTCAAAACTTCTTTAGCATGGGACTTTATAAACCATAAAATTGCTTTTCACTTTAGTGCTTAGAAAAAATATTGCAAAAAAAGGAAAAAAAAATTTAAATGTGCTAAGAAAATTATGTAACTTTTAAAAAAAAGAGAATGCTGTCCTTGGAAATGCTGTTAACACATTCAGAGAAATTTAGAAAGACACACAATAATTATATTTAAAATCTGTAGCTCTTAATCAAATTTGCTCAGACAATTCTCGATAGAAAGGAAAACAAAACACATTCTTAAGTAGTGCTTCTGAAGCTGCCTTGGATGTTGCAGGTCTCGTTTTGGCAGTTCTCACACATGCTAGCAAGCACAGAGAATAAAGGTGCAGCAAACTCTGAAAAAGAGGTTGGAATGGATTTTTCTTTTTCTCCTTTCTTCTTGTCTTGCTCCTTCCTGACTTCCTTTCTTTCCTCTCCTTTCCCCTTTTTCTTCTTGTTCTTTCATCTGTTCTTTATCTTTCCATCTCTCTTACTTTCATTATCTCTTTTGGTTTCTCTTTCTCTGTGGTTTGGTTGGTTGGTTGGTTGGTTGGTTTTAGCTGTCCTATTGCTTAGTTCTAGATAGAAAGATTCATTTTAGTTTGAACTTAGCCATTTATGAAATGACATGGACAGCTTTTAGCCTAAAAGGGAAAAAATCAACAATTTTAACTGAAATATTTGAAGGATCCTATATCAAAATTATGCTTATACTGAAAGGAAAACAGAAGTTAATCACGGTGATATTTTTATAATCTATTACAAGCTTAGAAGGCAAAATTACTTATTTCTTTTTGATGAACAATAAGTACTCAATCCACACAATGTAAAAATTGATTATTTTACATTTATTTTTCAAATTCACCCATGAAAAGTCAATTTATTTTCATAGCTCTAATCAGAATTCTATCTGTGCTTCCTTTCTCAACTTCTCATCCTTCCTTTCCTTCCTCCCAGAGAACTGTGCTACAGTTTTGTTAAACATCAATTGATCTTTAAACATTCTTTTTGTTGCTGGCTCTGTGTGCTCTGTTATGTTCCCAATTACAAAAAAAATACAATTTTTAATCCAAAATCTGAAGGTCACTAATTAGCTCATTTCTGTTCCATAACAGAAGAAACAATGTTAACTTCCATAGCATCTAAGCTGAATATAAATGCCTCATTAATCTTAGACATATGAAAGCAAGTATCTGAGGACAGATGACAGTGTAGAAAAATTGTCCTGGAGAGGAAGACACAGAAAGATCAGACCGTGTTTATCACCATAAAGACTTTCTTGTGTGCTCCATAGGCTAAGTGATACCGGGGCACAGTGCAAGGTTCTGAAGAGATAAAGATGTTCTATTGAGCAAAGCATTGTTTGTAAGTAGTGAAGTTGATTCTAAGCCACGCCAGAAGCCCTCCCAGAGCAATATTCAGCACCTTATTAGTTTTTAAAGAAAGTGGTGGCACTTAATATCCTCAGTCAACAGAAAGCTTCTTTCTGGGACAGGGCGCTTCCACTCTGTTGCCATTTGTTTTATTGCTCTATTGTCACAGGCTCCTTGGAAAAGCATTAGGAAGCCTGCTCAAAGTCCTGCTCGACTCAGAGTCCTCCTGGACTCAAAGTGGGGCCTTGAATCAGAACTCGTGCAAACACAAAGCCGCGTCCCATTTGGTGGGAGCAATCTACAGGTGGTGCAGTGTTCATTTAAATTAATTAAACTAATCAATGGATCATTTGGATTTTACATAATCATGTATAAGTTGGAGATGAAAACATATTCATTAAAATTGAGAGCGAATTATTTGTTAGTGCCAGTACACGACAAGTCACAGAAGTTTCTATATGTAAAACTGAAGATATTGATATTTTCATTCTTTCCAGTTGGACTGCAAAGTCAAAGTTCATGCATTTGTGGGTTGTATTTGGGAATGTTTCAATAGCAAATATACAGTATTAAGTACATAATATTATAATGCATAAGCCAAAATGAATAAGGATGAAGTAGTAAAATCCTAGTGCCTCATTTTCACACATTTGTTACAGCTTCTTAAATTGACATGTTCTGACAGTGCGCTTTGATTATATTGAAGCTGTCTTTCCAGTTGAAGAATCTTCCACTGTAGTAATTAAGATACTCTTACTTAGTTACTTTGCTTAGTTTTCTAGTTAAAGTACTCTAGAGAATTGTTTATTCTTTCCAAGTGTTTCTTCTCAAAGCAAAAAAAACCAAAAAACCAACAAACAAAACCAAAACAAAAAACCAACCAAACAAAAAGCCCGCTAACAGTTCTTTTAAAAAAAGGTTTGTCACTGTTAAATCTAACTTGATAAATAATTCTTTCATGAAATCAGGATGACTTCTTAATGTCTCTTAGTAAAAAAAAAAACAAAACAAAGCAAGGAAAACCCCAAATCACCAAACCCTCAAACGAACAAAACCACAACATAACAAACTACACTTACCTTATCAACATCCTTCCATAAATATTATGGAAGCATGTGAGAAAGTTGAGACTGGAGAGATTTGTGGTTGAGATTTTTTAAAGAAAACTTTAAACATAATCTTAAAACCTTTATATACTTTATTCAGTCATCTGGCTATAAAAGAGTTTGCCATTCACATGCTAGTTGCTGTAGTTGTGAAAATTTGCAAACTATGATATTCTGACTTAAATTTATCCATGTTTCTTTTCTAATAAGATTTTTTTTCATAACTGAGAAATAGAAATATTGAAAATAGATGAAACTCAGTACCACCACTTAAACTGAAGCAACCAAATCTTATTTCTCCACTGGTTTAACTCATTTTTCACTCTGTTCCCTGAATGGAACTTCAAGAGCCAATACTAACATTTTCTTTTCACTTATTTGTATTACTGGGAAAATCTCACAAAGGAGATTAAAATATGACTCCTGCAATATTAACAGGCAGTGCTGTGTCCCAGTGCTAGCTTTGTCCTTTGTGGGAAAGTTTTATTTGGTCATTGAAAGTTTAGTTTGAAGGACCATCATTTGGCTTTAAAGGAACTAACCTGTTTTTAGGAGATTGTACTAAAAAGATGCATGAGAGAGCTTACAAATTAAAATATTATTTCTTTCTAGTTACGTTTTTGCTTCCACAAAAAGAAATATAGGGCGTGAGAAGAGATGGCAGTTCTCAGATTCTGTTTTATTAACAAAGCTGTAAAATGACAGTTGCCTAAATGAAATGGAGGAAAACTAAAAAAAAAAATAAAGAGAAAAAATAAAGAAGAAAGAGAGAGACTCTGGCCTCCTGTATAAACAATAGCCTTTGTCTGTTACATCATCACATTGTAATTAGATTTATTATGGCTGTATGCTCATGGTTTGAGTAAGTGGAATATGTGATGTGAGTTTAATTGGCTTATTTGTCATGCAGAGTTCACTAGTGCATTAGAGCCTGCCTTGTCCTGCTGCTATTAGAAACATCTCTTGTAAAAAAATCAGCCATTCCACCACAATCTTTCAGAAATATTCCACTGCAACAAATGCCAACATTTTTAAAATTAGATTTAACCCATCAACAAAGTAGCTGTTACCTCCTGCTTTTGCCCTCCTTCTCATCATATTTGAGAAATCTCTGTCCTTCCAGTTCCGGTGCAAAACCCGCTCATCAAAAGCACGAATTCTCTTTTTATTTCTGCCACAGGCTTCAGACTATTTCTAGCTGCTCAGAGAATGAATAACACTGGGCAGCTCGTTTCATCTGTCTCTGTCTTTATATAGCAGTTCTGTGAATAGAAGGAATAGATCTTAACCCATCTTGGAGACTGCTGAATGAGGTATAGAGTAAGAGCAGAATTTTTATTGATGTTATGGATGTTATGGATACTCAGAAATAATCATATGGAGTAATGGAATAACATAATTGCCCATATTTTACGTCTTCTGGCCTGTATATTATTCCAACCATATCGAGGTGAATGATGCCTAGGAAATTAGAATCTACAACTGAATGGACTGAATTTGTTTCTGTTTTCCATTTACTTATAAAAAACAAGTGTGAGGTCTATTTTAATGTTGCTAACAATATGGATCAAACCTAAATGGGATTTAAATGAAAACAGGTAAAAATAGCGGGAAATTAATTTAAACCTGATCCAAAGAAAATGTTCATATCCAGTGCAAGATCTTATGGACACTGAAACCAGCTCATAAATTGTATGATTGTCTTTGAGGGATCTGTTACTATTAATACCAGGTGTTCCCTGCATTTCTTTGCAGATTTTTTACAAACTTACTTATATTACATCATCTGTGCAATTTTTTTCCACAGATAGGGAAGACTAAACCATCAAAGTAAAAGTTTACATTCATATATTTAATCTCTAAATTATTTGCAAAAAAACAAGTTTTTGGTAAACACAGCCTTGCTCTTTAGAGAGAGAATGGATGGCAATTTTCTATTGATGGCAGCCTCAATTGATACAGTATATGGATTTTACTGTCTTGTTATGTTAGGAGTGGAGCGTGACCCTGCATTTCCATCATCCAACAATAATTAACAAATAAATAAATAAATGACATTCGAATATTTGTCAGAATCTGTGAGTAATCTAGACTGAGCCATGGTCTGACATCCTGTCTGGTCAGATGAGATCATTTGAGTTGTCTTTGTGCATCCTGAGTTCAAATTTCCCTTTTGTTTGGAGTCAGTAGGCTTGCATGGGTAGTAAAGTCCTGTCTGCTCCCTTAGGACATCCATTGTATTGAGGGCTTTAAAAACAAACAAAAGTTAAGTCTTTGGTTTTGCCAGGTTACTTTATGATTGTGCAACAGTTCTCTTTGTTTCTTCTTCCTTTTTTTAGGAAGAGAATTCAGTTGTGGTGTTAATGAGCTCTAGACATAGTTTAGCTGGGCTTTTTGTTGCAGGGTTTATAAAAATATATACATGTGTGTAGAGCAGATAAGTTTGAAAATGCCATCCTAATAAATTATTTAAACAAGCCCACAAAATAACATGCAGAGGTCTTTATTTATTAGACTCTATAAAATGCGCATAAATCAAGACCTGAAATAAAATGCAGTAATGAGTATAGCCTATTTAAAAGAATAACCTTTGCATATCTCTCTTTTTATTACTATTTTGACTAAGATTATTAGTTGGATTTTTTTAAAAATATACTTCAAATTATTTTAAATACACTTTAAATATACTTCAAAAATGTAGTTCAAATCAAAGTGGTGCATGATGGTTTGTAGTTCTCCCTTGTCTGCTTTGCAGGTGGTATGGTATGATATTGTTTACTTCCAAAAATACAAAATGTAGTAATAGAAATGCCCTACTCTTTGCTGTAGAAAGAGAGTCAATTATGTACAAAACTCGAATTGCTGTTACATGGTTTTGGGCAAAAGGTGAATTATGCTTTAAATTAAAGAGAAATGTGTGCACAAACTGTGCACATTTGTTTTGCTGAGGTCTGTGATTTTAAGGACATATTAGAAATTGGGTATTAAAAACAAGTTGTCTATGGTGCAATCAGCAATGGCAAATTTTGTTTTAAATTACTCTGCTAAGTACTGCAAACCATGTCTTGATCCTGAACTGCTGAAATCATGGGAACTTTATCATTTTCTTCCGTCCTTATGGGATAAAGGAAAAAGAAGAGGATGAAGGAGCATAAATTAGAAAAGCATTACATAAAAGAATGTATTTAAAAAGTAGGAGTTAACAAGGATGGTTATAGATCTGGCCATGTTTACTGGAGGAAAATGCAGAGGACGAGCATAAAAATTATCTACCAATGTATAAGAATACCATAAAGAGAAGAGTGACCTATTATTTTGCTTAATTAATGAACACACAACTAGGAGTAATGGTCTAAGTCCTTATACAAACTTAAGCTTAAATGGTAGAAATGAACTTTATAGAATACAATTATACAATGAAATATTCTGCCAATGGAAATTGCGTAATTATTGGTACAGAATGTATTTAGAGCTGAGCCTTGTAATATATGTGTAGAAGAAGCTTCATCATGACAAGACATATCCAGCTTTGAAAATTCCAAGTATAGGAACACAAATCTAGCCATAGGTAACAGCTGTAAAAGAGTCCCATAAACTCTAGCAGTGGCTCAGCCAACAGTTCCAGAGCCCAGAGTCCTCGTTCACCACGCAGTCTCGCTGAGCTGCTGGGTGATCTCCTTTTGCACAGGAGGGATTATGGCATTTTCTTCCTGCCTACATTCTGGCTGTTACACCTAGACATTGTGAGGTGTCTTAAGTGTGTAGGATAAAAAGAAAAAAAATATATACTAACAGAGAAGAAAGGTGTGTCTATATGCAGGGGGTGTGTTTGCACCTGCATTCATTTCCTGAATTGCTGTAGTCTTAACTTTTCCCTCATGAAAGCAAATGTAAGCCTGTCCCGTCATTCGGGGCATAACTGCATGTGCTGAGGTCCAGGAGGGGACAGTGAGGTCCCAGAGGGTTCAGTGCTGGAAGAGAGTCATCCCTCCTGCTTTCTGTTTCCTGTGCTCTCTGCTCTGCACTCCAGGGATCTGACCCACAGTGACCGATATCAACATACATTTCTCATGAAGAAAGTGGAGAAGGTGGAAGTATCCAGTTAAGAAATTCACAGTGCTGCCAACATTGACTGTCACCCCACAGCTCAAACAGCTTACTCCTTCAGAAACCTTTTCAGAGATACTTTCCCAAACCTACACAGCCGCAAGTTGCACAGACAAGTGCTAGTGGACAAAAGTGCTCCAAACCTTTTCAGACCATATAATCACAGAGCCCAGACATGGGACTGTGTCAGGCCTGCCCCAAAGGATTTCTGCCTTTCTTTAACAGCCAGCTTGCACCCTGCACCTGAATCTGTGGTACTGGTCTCACCCACTTCTGCAGTGGTTTATACACAATGTTTTCTGAGCAGAAGAGCACTGGGCTTCCTTGAGAATAAAACCTAAAGATGTCTATGCACCTGTTTGGGAAAAAGTGGATTCGAAGGTTTTTGTTGTCCTGTCTCCTGGTGAGGTCTGCAGATGCAGTCTGTAGTTAATGTAAAATATTGTCAAGTGTTTGCAACCATACATTTCCATCTGTGAAAATCTGGCCTGCCCTGAATCTCAGTGAAAGGCACATGTTTTTGAAAGCAGTGAGCTGAACTCATAGGAGGACTTGCTGCAGTTGTTTGAAATGTGAAATGCAATTTATATTTAAGGAAAGCAGGATTCATGGACTAAATAGTTTTTGTTGTTTTGAACCGAGTGGATTTACATTAGGAGTGGATTTGGCCTTTATACATTATCATTTAGAAGCTGTCACAGTTCTCAGATTCTTCTTACAGAGCAATAGGTTCCCACAAACCATGTAATCTCTTCCATACCAGACTGTGAGTTTGATTTCCTGCCTCTCCAGGAAATAAAGAACTGATGTCTGCTGTATAGGATAAGGCCAACATATGAAGGCATGAATCAGCACTTCAGTATGTCTAGGAAAATGTCTTTGGTTCTGGGGAGGGGAATGGCATTATTGTCACTTTCTTCGTTTTAGCAAGTAGATCGAATAGATTTGTAAATTCTTCAGTCAGTAGTAAATAAATGGAAATAGCATCACAAGATAGGGAGCCAGCTAAAGAGCTGAGCTTCTGCAAGTCTCTAAAATGGCTCTGAGACTGCCAATGTAAAGGATGCTTACCAAGAAATCTGAGCTACTGTGAGTGATATTTATATGTCTCAGAGACTCTATTAAGGCATAAGAGACAACGATAGAAATGATGCAGCTGAATATGTGCCTGCTCAGTTAATTTTGATGTCAATGTTCTAGGTACTCTTCTTAGCAGTATCATATTAGCCTTTACTGAGTTGTTATTCTACAGTAATCCATCAATGTTTTGCAATTATTCATCCCGTGAAGACTGTTTATTAAATGTTTGTGTGCTTTTAGAATTACAGAATGGGTGTTTCAAAATGAGTGTGCAAATTTTGTAAGAATTGTGCTCATATAGGTGTAAAATAAAACAAAGTTGTTGATGGTCTTTATTGCACACTATTTCCCCTTTACAAATTAAAATAACAAGGCCATATAATTAAGTGAGAAAGAAGAGGGAGGAGGGTGGATTTTGAAGAAATGGGGTAAGTAGTGGTGAAGGGTATTTTCAGTTGGGATTGTGATATGTAAAAGAAAGTTGCTGAAACAGAGACTTAACAGGAATCTAATCCAGACAACATGATCTGCAGAGACCTAATTGTCCATCACTATTTAGACAGGAATTTTGTGTATTGCCATTTCTTTTGTGATGTTTGCCCAAGTCTATTAGAACAAGTAGCACAAATATGTAGAACCAAGGAAGTTTTAATAGGCTGTGAATACCTGAAGACCTCTCAAACTCTAAAATGTTACTTTATGCAAACGAGCAGGATGATAGTTTTAGTCAGAGTTCTGCCCAAGCTGCACCTTTGGAGCAGTTTCCTGGCTAGTCTGTCAATGATCTGAGCAATAACAGAGGATGTGAACCCCGTAAATAAATGCAGTCTGTCTTGTTATTGTTATTTCTACTGTTCCATGATTGTCTGCTATCTCTAGCTTGAAATGTTTCTGATTTTGGACTCAGCACATTTACTGCAGAAGAAGGTAACGTCACTGTTTTAAATTTCTCATTTCTACGAGCTGGAGAATGTACAAGCACGTAGATACTTAATTCCTTCAGAAGAAAGAGGTCACAGACAGAAGGTGAAGCAGCGCTGCCTTAAAAATTACAGCAATGACAGTAAATGTCTGCAGAACTGCTCTGCAGGAGAGAGAACTCTTCCCTCCTTACAGCATGCTCAAGACCCCCATCCTCAGGAGTGTGGTCTCTTTGTGCCTATAAATTAGTGTATTTATTGCTGCTCTAACTGGCCACAGACATGGAATCTGAAATTAGTCCTCCTCTTTCTGAGTAGGTGGAGTTATTTTCAGAGCAGTCAAAGTCTTTTAAAGTCTCAGGAGAAATATTTTTACATGGACAATGCAGAGTCCCTAAATGGAATTGCCTTCAGGGGGATTCATTTATGTTTCAATTGATTAAATATTTAAAATCCAACCTGATGAAAGGAGACAATCATGTACACAGTGGAAAAAGTTCAGGGAAGATCAGCAGAATTTATGTTTTAAACCCAATCAAGAATAAGGAAAGGTTGTTATATGTTACAGGCATATTTTTATAGCATACATACGTAGTATATATTCATATGTGTGTGCACATGTGCGTATATATATCTCAGAAAAATGTCATGTAAAATCATCAATAATATGCAGTATGCAAACATAGCTATTTCACCAGACCCTGTAATGTTCAGCTTGATGACAAGGAATGAAAAAAATCTCTGTACATCTTTGCATAGGGTTATAGAAGTAGCAATGTTCTTCCAGACTGTCTCTTTAAATTACCCTTAATAAATTAGTATGCTACTATGGAGTGAGCAGACAATGCTGAGGTGTCTTGGGGATGAGATGTTTAGTCCAGCTGCTGAGGTTTACTAAAAATGACTTGAAGCTTTCTTCTGGTTGTTCTGCAAAAGTCTGCCCAAAAAGAATTGTTGCGCCCTTTCTACCTGTTGGCACTTTATTTAGAAAATTGTTAGCCTGTCTTGTGGACATTGCATTTGTCCTCAATATAAGTCTTTTACTCTGCTGTCAGACCCCATGGTTATTCTGAGCTCATTTTTTCTGACATATTCTCAGGACAAGTAATGTAAACAAAAGATAGCCAGCCCCAAATTATTTAGACAGTAGGTGGTACTTGATCAGTCACATTAACATCAGCAGAGTCACTGTACACAATTAAAAAGATGCATTTCTTAAATGTTGGGTGCAGGCTGGACACCACAATGCATATAATCATATGAGAATGCTTCTGGAGCTGAAAGAGTGGGTTTTGTGATCATACTCGTGATGAAACTCCAGCTCCTGCATTTGCTACCTCTCACCCATTATTTCTCTAACACTGCATGATAGCATGAAGATATCAAGAATGCATTATTGTTAATTTTTAGCTTGAATAATTTTTCCATCTATCCTAGCACTTTCATGCTGTGGAAATAAGTACTGAGTTATTAATTTTGCCACTGCTACTGACATAGTGTAATGATGAACAAAACTAGAGTAGAATAGAATAGAACAGAGCAGAACAGAACAGAGTTTCAGAGGATTTTTCAGATGTGAGGGTGATTATATCCTAAAGATTAACTGAAAGCATAACTCAGGTTTGTGCATTCATACTGTTGGGCAATATCCCAGTAAAGTTTGACGTTTTGCTGTATTTGTGCCAAGTTTATATATTAGGTCTCTGGATATTAGACTGTTATGGACAGTATTTTCAAAATAAAATTTTAAAATACAAAAAACCAGGATTTCTGAGTACTTTGTTTCAGACTTTATCCTGTTTCTCAGGCTCAGCTGAAATCTGCAGTGGTGGCTCTAGGTGGCACATTCTAACTGTTTCACTAATCCAAAATGAGGATGCCACCTCTGGGTCAGCACTTCACTAATGAGAGAGAGACACAGTGAATGTACATTGGATATACATGGGTGAGTTCATTCCAGGGCCTGTTGGATGGACACAGAGAACCATACTTGGAGCAACAAATCAAGAAGTTAATGAGAAGAGACTGAATTCTCTTCCTATGTGAAGAGTTGGTCCTTTCAAGGACATGTGAGCAGAAAGCCACAAGACATTTTTTCTTCACAACTTTAGTTTTCATGTTTTCTTATGTGCAGAAGAGCATTTGTAGTTTTCAGAACAGGTATTAAATAAGAACAGATTTTTATGAGAAAACAGAGTGAAAATAGACAGTAATTTCATGACAGTTGCAGTATGTGCATCATTTCATACCTTGCATTTATTTCAGACCAAAGTTTGTATGTCAAACTGCACTGTAGGATGACTTTTTATGAACACTTTTTGAGCTCTTAATTGAAGGCATTTATACCCAGTATTTTTATATTGTATCAAAATATTGTAAAAATAATAATAATAAAAAAATGAAGTTTCAGAAGTGAAATTTTATTTTTTATTTTACCATTAATTATCTTAAAATAAACTAGATTAAAAGCCAGGTTTAATTTTACCTCTTTTTGTATATTGCTAAGCAATCTGAAGTCTAGAATATTCCTGATTACACGACATAAATTGGTCTAGTAGTACATTTTATTGCATGAAGGTACAATGATTTCTCTTCATGCTATGAACCAAATACAGAAGATCATATTGCAACTGATGTAGGAAATTTATACAATGAATAGTCATTATGTTTCTGAAGAAATGGATCTCATGGGAAAAAAGTACTCATGATATGAAAAAGCCCAGTATATCAAGGAAGGACACTGGGTACCTCTAATCACAGTAGAGGAAAAGTTTGTACTTCAGGCATAAGGTGGTATTTTATTGTTCACCTTTCAAGGCTAAAAAACTTCTAATACTTTACACTCCTCTGGACTCTGAGGTTTAAATGTTTTAGGTATCACATTTAAAATAACTTCTTGCATTCGATATTGCATTGGTAAGAACACAGTTACATTAGTTGTATTGTCCATATTTTATATGAACTTTCATATGCACTGCGACTTCTGTTGTCAACTTCGTGCCATTTTCTGCTTTGTGGTATTTTTATAGTATGTTTTGCTGGTAGTTTTATGCTGTGTGCTTTGCATGGTTTCTATTCTCTCATGATTGCTTTTATTTAACTTTAAAAGTTAAAAACAGGGACTATATAAAATAATTAAGAATCTTAGGTTTGGTAAAACATCAATTTATGATTAATTGCATTTTTGCCTGCTGTTCATGTTTGTGTGACAACACAATGTGAAATACAATCATTCTATAGCACTTTGTGGAATGCAGCTAAAAACTCTAGAATGTGAAATGGAAAGAAGGATGGAATTAAGTTTCTCCTTTTATCTAAGTAGAATGTAGTTCCCAATCAGAGGAGACATAATACACTTGCTAGTAGCCAATCTAGAAACTACTTACTTACTTAATCAATGAATTAATTAATATGATGTTAATTTTTATAGGATTAGCCGTACTATATTTATTTTACTTCAGTACAAAATGTCAGCAAAAATATTATCGTTTCCAAAGATAAAATAGCCATGCATAAGCATTCCAAAAAAAAGCAAAGTTGTGCACTTGAAAAGTACCTCTTCATGTATGGGTTATGTTTTTATGCTAAAGCAGCTTTTTAGAAGTTTGTTACAACTAACATAATAATGGGTAGCTCATTGAAGACCTTTAAACAGAAATGTGGAATTCTCAATAATGATCTTTTACAAACCTTCTTAAGTTCTTCATCAAAGTATCTTGTTAAATAAGCTGCAGAATCAAAAAGTCCGTAGAGAATGAAAAGTTAATTTCAAATCTGTTAATTAAAGCAAAGTAAAAAAGTGTGTTGCCGTTGGGAAAATCTATGTCTCCTTCACATCTGTACCATCATGCAGGTTAAGGAAAATGGAGAAATTACATATTCCCTCTAAGGTCTTTTCATGCCAGTGTGCTGTAGTGCCATATGAGGTAAACACGAATCCAGTCATTAGTTTTCTTTGACAGCATAAAATAATTTTACTAAAAAGAAAAAAATCACAGTATTCCAATAAAGCTGCTTATGTTAGTTCTGTATTCCCTGATCAACGAAACTGTATCATTATGACACAGCACAAGGGAGGTGGCTTCACAGGGTGAGATTTCAGGTTCATCTGTGTCCTGTTCCTTGTTTTGAGTATCACGTAACATCACCGTGCCTCGGAAAACATATAGCTATACAATTGTGTACAGCCTGTTGTGTTGGTAACATCCCTTCTGTTAGTACCAATTAACAAGGATGAGTTCCTTCAGGGCTCCTGTGGGGCTTTAGAAAAGCAGATTGCTGAATATCTTATGTTTCTTTGTTCAATAAACATTACTACTATTACTTTTGTGTAACATTTCACTTTTTATTACAGCACTACATTTGTTAGCAGAAGGCAAATGGACATTGTTTTTCGTAAAGAAGGAGATCATTCTTTAAGATATAAAAAACTTAATTTCCCATTTTTGATTCCAAGTGACTGGCTTACTGTAACCAAAATATAATGTATTTCTTGGCTCCATTTTTACATCAGGTAACACTTTCTGAAATACACCTGTTTGCAGGCCAGCTGAGGACAAAAAAGCAGAAGTGTAACTGAACATTCAGGATGGACTTCAGGGCACATGGCATAGTTAGTTAATAGTGACAACTGCTACATGTTTTGGGAGTTGTGTTAGACACTCTCAAGTTTCCAGCTGAAGGGAATAGGAGTGTTCCCTCCTAAATGCGAGTTTTGTTCTAGATTCAAAAGCAGAAAACAAATCTCAAGCAAAGCCTGGTGCTGCTGGTGCATTTAAACTTCACTTTCAGAAAGGCAGCACTCTCTTAGGCGTTTCTAGTTGAGTAGCAGTGGCCACTTCTATTATTGATAAGCTCCATTATCACAGGATCATCTAATAACTAGCCTGGAAAGGCTCTCTGGAGATCATTTGGTCCAACATTCCACTCACAGCTGGAAAAACTGCAAAGTTATAACCATCTTGGAGGGTAGATCATGTTGCTCAAGACTTTGAAAAGCTGACTTTGAGAATCTACAATGATATGCAGTCTTTCTGGGATACCTGTTCCAGCACTTGATTACTTCTGATGTAATTTTTTCCCCTCTTAATATTATAATTGATGGTGTTTGCTACTTTTTCTTTCTGTGTATTTGGCATAATTAGGAGAGAGTTTAGGCTGAGAAACTTAATTCCCCACTCATTCTTGGATGTTTCTTAATAAAATCACTGTATTAGTAGATTGAGTTTCAGTTGGCAGTGGATATTTTTTTTAAGTGAAGGAAGAGTGACCAGAGAGTGACAGTTAGAAGTCTGCTTCTGTAAAATGTTTGAGATTGGTCACCAATTCTTGATCAGCACTGAGAAGATTTTAAACTCGGAGACTGGAAATCCCTGAGATATAAGTATGCAAGATAAGTGCCATATATCTTCCAGAGACTATCATTTATCCCTGGATGGATGGAGGTATGCTATCTGTATTATTGGAAGCTGGTGCTTCTGTGTCTGTCTCATCCAGTTACCTGCCTTTGATGAGAGGCAGCTTGAGGAAGAGTAGGAGTACACTGCCCAAAAATGAATGTGCTAATACTTCTGTAGCTAAAATCATCACTGACTTCGTGCTGAATTCATAGAGTCATAAGTTCTACAGCCAGAGGGGATCATTATGTTCACCTTGTCTGACCTCCTGTGTTACATAAAGGATAGAGTTCTTCAACCATTTTTAACAATTAAGACAACTCCTATGAAAATAACCTTAAAGATACACAGAATCTACTACATGATAATAATTCAAATTGTTAATTAGCCTCGATATTAAAAACATACACCTTTTTCTAGTCTCAGTGCATGAATGCTCACCTTCTAGCTACTAGATAGATCATGGTACTAAACATTTTATGAAGCACGTAATTATTCATTAAACTGAATTCCTGCTTTAAAAATATTGTGTAATTGGAGATATCAATCACTCTTCCGTAATGTAAAATTTGTAATATTAATTAAGTCCTTCCATTGTGAGATCCTAGAACATACATGCCTTGGACCTGCATCTGATTTCACTCATATTCCTGTTATCTATTTATACCCAAGCTGCTGTAACAGAGTCAACGTATTATGAGTTCATTTGCTTTATGTGTGTTTAAATGTGTTCCTATAATAGCACAAAATCTTCAGGGACTCTGGGATCATTTGGATAAAGAATGTGTATGTAATTCTTGTCTTTTTCTTCCTGTTCACTAATGGCTAGTACATTTATTTCTAGCATATAACTGTGCATTGGGTTTTCGTGTACCTGTGTACCAAAATGCAGTTAGTGAATTTAAGTACGACTGACATATGTTTCAGCTTTGTAACATTGTGACTCTCAATGTTTTCAAGAAAGAAAAACAATGAGAGAACATTTATGTCACTCAGTTTTACTTCGTTAGAAGGACAGTCATAATTACTGTTAAAATGTCCAACAGTATAAACTCAAGACTGTTATCAAAACCAACACATCTACATAGCAACATCCAAGGTTAGGGAAGCAAAGAATGAAGATATATCCACATTGCTACAAAACAAGGTTTTCTGGGATAGTGCAGCATGGGGTGATAGCAGAGAACTTGGTGCTGTACATTTGTTCTCCATTCTTGTGTCTTCCTACTGAGGATACTTTTGAAAGAGCTTAGGATACATTACATTTCACCTTAGGAGATTTTCTTTTAGCTTTTTCTTCATTGGGAGAAATGAGTGTCATTGCATTCCATAAAAAGCATTTCTTATTGGGATGGCCACCATACAAAACCAATTTCTTCTGCAATACTAATTGCTTTATCTTCCTACCATTTTCTCTGTGAAGTCTTCTGCTTCTGCCAAACACTTATTTTTGTCTGCATTTTAGTTAGAGGGCACATCTATGGATCTCACACAGTTTACTTACTCTTTTTTGAATAACAACAGCCCACAAAAAAGTCTACACAAGAATCCATGAAGGTTAAACAGGTGGTGCAGTGGTGCTTTTTGATATTAGAGAATTAATTCACCTGCAGTGATTTCCTTGACTTTATTGGATTCTAAGATAGAAACAGCAGCAGTAAGAGATTGTTATTTATTGCAAAATTTTAGATTTAAATTAATATCAAATACGAGGAGATTGTACTGTGTGACTTATAAGCTTGATTTCAATTGCATGAAATTTTTTAAAGCCACAGATCGACGTCTTGGCTGGTATAAATCAATGAAATTGCTGTTATTTATGCTAGTTGCAGGTATGATTACATATTGTTAGTTTCTTCATAACTCTATTCTTTCCTTCGGGTGTTTCAGAAGAAAACCCCACAACCATACTTCAGAATGTCAGGAACTGTAGAATTGATTCTCATGGGAGATTTGCATCAGCTGAGCCCACTTAACTTGATCGTTTTTATTTGTAGCTGATCAAAAATTCAGCAGCCTGTATTGTGCCTTTACCTTCTTATCTAGTGGCAGTTGGGGACTGCTCTGAAAAGACGAGATGG
Source organism: Lycocorax pyrrhopterus obiensis (assembly GCA_014706295.1). NCBI lineage: Eukaryota > Metazoa > Chordata > Aves > Passeriformes > Paradisaeidae > Lycocorax > Lycocorax pyrrhopterus. The sequence goes on from JACSVZ010000015.1 coordinate 11,592,159, forward strand.
GTGTATATTTATTTAAAACTTGTTTTATATTACAGGAAAAAACTGTGAAAGTGATACAGACTTTAGATAGCTAATAGGTCATTTCAGATAGGACTATAACATACTCCCTCTAGTGATGAATAGATCATTTCCAAAATATTCACAAGTTAATAAGATGACTTATTCTAAATGTTGTTGACTAGTAAAACTTGCAAGCAATCTTTTATGTTCTGGTGGTACAGGGTATGAATATGCTTCACTGCATACGTATTTTGAATAATATCTCAACAAGGAGTTGAAATGTTTCATTAGATGTACTTGAATGCAAGATTTCTGGACATATATCATCATCATTAGTTCCATTTTTTTTTTGAAGCTCCTGTGAATCACAGAACATATCAGTGGTGAATTAATTTTTTCTATGCAGATAAAAATAAAGAACAACTGTGAGTTAAATAATAAATAGGCCAATTTGCACTCATAATTCTTACATCTTAAATCTTCATAAAATATCATTAAAATTCAATGTTCCTTATAGAGATTGATGTGCAAGCAATACATATTGCAAAAATTAGATTCAATGGATATGCAAGGGGTGGGCTTATGCAGTAATTATAGCATTACTTCATTTATAATTATTATCTTTATTAGATGTAATTTAGCCAACCAGTATAATTTAGATACACACATGCATCTACTACTTTAATAAAAATATGCTTGCTGCCCTTGACAGCTCCATGCCTTAAGCAAACACAGTGTATTGAAAAATCTCTTCTTTTAAGTTTTCTTCCTGTGGAGTTCAGCAAACATAAAATTCTGACATTGTTTCATTCTACTTTCAGGAAGCTGTTTACTATAGCTAAAAGAAAAAAGGCCTTTTTCTTCCTCAAGGTCAACTGATGTAGCCACTAGTTCTCAACTAGGTTTTCAAAACCTAAAAAAAGTGTTATTAGATTTACTATTTTTTAATTCAGGGAGCCTTTGATGCTGGAATTCAAATTCAATTCTTTGAAACACATTCTTTTAAAACAAAAATAAAACCAAATCCAAGCAAACATTTTAAACGCAAGAAAAGCATTTAATAAATCAATGAACTTAGTCTTAAACTGTGGGGTTAGGCATTAAAGTCACAGCTTTATGTGAGCTGTGTTTACTTGGTCATTGAAGATAGGCTTTTTTTTTGTCAAATGGTTCACAAAGATGCTCTGCCAGTGCTACATCTATGCTTCCTGTGGGCTGATAGTTTTGTCTGCATAATTTCTTGAGTTCCATACCTGTTTGTGGTAAACTAGTCCTGCAAAGTGGGAGTTAAAGTTTAAATTCAATCTGGTAACCCATCATAGAAAACTCATGATTTGAATGTTACTCCCTGTGAGCTGGTTCAACAGCTGTGTGGAAGAAGTCCTACTGAGTGGCAAACCTGAGGCTTGTTGGTAAATGAGGAGAAAAGTCACTTCCCATGGTGTAAATGACTCCTTCCTTCTGCTGAGCGTGGTGGCACAAGAGTTGATGTTGGTAGTGTTAATGTGTTTATGTGTTGTTGTTCCCATAAAAACTGCAGCAATGGCTTGTCCTTCCAGAGCTCACTGTTGTTCTTTCCTGTAGAAATAATTGTAGCAGCAGAATTTGCTGAGGTTTGGCAAGTCTGAATACAGCAGTATATCCTGACTAGTACCAAGTGAGCGCAGCAGTACTCATGTTTGAACAGCTTAGTGACAAATTTCATGTGCTGCAAAAACACAAGGAGGGAGCCTGAGCCAAAATAAACTCCCTGTCTTCGTGTTCCCCACCACAATACCCTGGGTAGCAAGGCAGCCCTGCAGTGTAAGTGCGGCAACGTCACCTTTTCCTAGAAAGGATCACAATGCTGAATGGTGTCCCAAAGGAGAAAACATTATTTGAGATCCCCAACACATTATTTGAGATAAAAAATTGTTCAGCTAGAGAGATTGACTGCTGCTGAAATAAGGAGCAGCTCAGCTGGCGTGACAATTGCTAGACCTGAAGTGTCTGAACTTGAGCCGTACTTCATGACAAATTTGTGCATTTGACAAGCAGAGTGAGCTGTGTAGCAAGCACTGTATGTATGCCATGTACATCCCTTGAAGTAAATTGACGAGTTATAGATTCATCTCAAATTTTACAGCTGTTGAATGCAGGGGCATTTTTACATATTGGGATGAAGGGACCACTGTATTAATGGCATGTGGTGCCAGAAAAAAACCCCATCCAGATAAACAAAAACCAACCCACAATACATCAGGATTTGCATCAGAGAGATGGTTAATGTGAAAAAGCAATAGTGAAACTCTACGTAGGTATACAGAGCTCTTGAATTGAACTCTGAAGAAGCAGAACTCCTGAAATGCCTAAAAGGAAAGAAAGAGTATCTCTAAAAATACAGAATGTTCGTGTTCTCTGATAGCTGGAGAGCTAGAATCATTGACCCACACTTTTGAGGGAATTTGGTTTTCTAATACTAATTATTAGAATACAAATTCCTGAGTAGTAATTAATTGCATATATAAAAGTAAGAAGAGGATAATTAGTTCTGCCTCAATTTGATACAGGTACTTTTAATTTGCTCAGTTATCATCAGTAGGAACAGATGCTAGTTCTTGCTAACTGGAGCTAAAATAACTGCTCTCTAGTGACTACTGAATTGAATGTTGCAAGGCTGATTATTACAAATCATCATATCAGAAAAGGAAGCCTCACTGTATATGAAAAGCATCAATTTTTATTATCCAACCAGAGTAACACTTACTACTCACCAATAACTTTTCTTTCAGCTTTGTCAAATACAAGAAAAACATCAAGGTCACACCTAGAACTGGAATCTTTCAGGCTGTTGCATGCCCTTATTTATTCAGATACAACATTTATATTTATCTGGAATGAGGAATTTGTCCATTTTTTGGATCATGTAGTCCTGGTGAAACAACCTTCACCAGTGCTGTAGTTCCACCTCAGAAATAATTCCTGTTGGAGATAAGAATAGCAATGAGCTTCCCGCATTCAGAATTATGTGACATTTATTTCCTCAATTCCACTGTATTTGATTCCTTTGAAGTTAAATCTAAGCTTACTTTTTTTGTCTACCTTCAAAAGAAGAATGAACAAGGTTTTTAAATTTCTTTTAAAAAAATTAAGATCATCATAATATTTAAGTTTGCATCATGCACTTTTAAGTTTGTGAGTACGCTATAAAATAATGACTTCTGCACAAATAATTTATTCAACTTGTTATCGAGGAATGTTTTTGTGTTTTGGGTTTTTTTAGTGTGAGCTAAACGGAAAATAGTTTTTTTCATAAAAACAGATGGGACAAAATCTGTTTCAAATACTTGCTTTTTATGGGAAGTAATATTTTTAGGGAGAATATTTTAATATAAAAAGTAAGATGGTTTCAAAATAATAGATTTCTTTTCTGAATACCATGGTAGAAGTGCTCTATGATGCATTCATTGAGCTGAAAGAATAGATTTTCTCTTCTACTATTTTAAAATGGACTTGGTGGAACAGAAAAATAAAACACTGTGTTTCCTTGGAATTTACTGCGTAAGGTCATAGTTCAATGAAAACTTTATTCTCTATGAGAAACAGTGGAAGAAAAAGAGAAACAGAAGTGGTTTTTTAGGGGTTGTTACCCAGATGACATGGCTAACCCATGTTGTTCTTAATAGATCCCTGTTCTTAATAGATCCCCTAGAATGATCTCTGTTTGTAAATATATATGTATAGGGTTTATTTTAGAACTATTAGGTTGTGTTTGGTTGCAGAGGAAAGCACGTATGTAGCCATTTTGGCTATCATTGTCTGTAGTAATAAAGCAATAGGAAAGCATAAAAATATCACTTATGAAAATCTGTAAAGGAAAAGAAAGACAACCACCCACAGAGCTCACCACCAGACTTGTTCGTTACAATGTAGTTTACCATTGGTCAAAGTGATGGTCTTGATCCATAGGGGGTGGGGGAAGAAATCCCCAAAACACAAAGTCCCATTGGTTAAAATAGGCTCAGGCTGGGTGGGGACACCTAGGTACCTTCCCTGTGTGGAGGGGAAGCTTTACACTGTCTCTTGCAACAGCCTCAGGATCTGTTGAAGCACTTTTAGATCCCGTGCAGTCATCTGGTGGAAGGCCTCAGGAATGGGTCTGGGGACACTTCGGGGGTCTTTGATGGTTTATAGCACTTTCTAAGACAAGAGAGCTGTGTCTCAGCGCAGTCAAGCCTGTAATGCCCCATCAGACCTGCCTGGGGGAGCGGGGGCACTCTTACCCCTGAGCAGAGGACAATGACCATTATAAAGGGCACCATCCCCGACTGCAGGGTTTGAGCCTCCCCCTCGGGGGTGCAAACCTGGCCTCAGCAAATGAGTCTGTGGGCTTTGGGCTCCCCCTGCTGAACCCAGCCAGAGCTGTTTTTCAACATAGCTGCTGAGAAAGGCTTCCCTTGTGGATACACTCTTTTCCTTCCAGACTTGTCTACTTCTCCTAAGACTTGAGATAACTGGACAATAGTACCAGATTTATCTTATCTCAAGTTCCTTTCAGGTGACTTAACTCACAGTCCATTTCCATTCAGGAGATGGAAAGGGTTTGGCTTTGGTGGTCACAGATGAGCAGTTCCTTCTTAGCACAGTTTGCTACAGTGGACAGAAGTTATTTGGTGATTTTAACAATGTTTAAGCCATTAACCATAACATTTCAGTCTATCACAGGGGTTCACACCATTATTGTGTATATCCTACTTTTGCTGTTTGTGCTGGAAAGCAAGAGGAAGAAAGGGGGAACAAGATGTTTTGTCTTACTCTAGAAGCAGACAAGAAAACATGCTTGCTCTGCCAGTGTGCCTGAGAGGTGCAGCCTTCAACAGTCTGTAACCTTCAGATGAGAAGTGTGCTTCCACAGGGACAGAGCAGCGCTGCCATGGGAAGCAGTCCCACAGCATGGCTTCTCCTTCTGCTCAAAGCCCTCCACGGCATGTGGTGGCATCCCACAGTAAGAAGACCTGTCTAGCGCTGATGGGATCCCTACTGAGGGAACAGCACTCCCTGTGTCTCAGCTGAGCATTTGCTCTGCTGTCTGGATAGCAGTTGGCCACCAGGGATTTCAGCTGGGAATCTACTGGAAGTGTTGCACGCAGTATTGCACAGACACTCATTCATTTCTTCAAATTTGTTCAGTAAAAAATGACTGCAACAGTATCTGCAGTTTCATTTGAGCATCTTTTTGTCACCAAAACAAGGTCTAGTCCAGTGTCCAGTGAATGGTGCAGAGTTTTGGCTGTATATATTGTATATATTGTTTCGTGCTATTGATTCGTTATTAATTGTTCTGTACTATTGACACAAATTTAAACAGCTGAGGTGAGTTTGGTTAAGAATACATGTGTGGATGGTTTCTATGGTAGCCTATTTCATAGTCCCTCTTTTCATGCCTCTCAAAGTAAGACTGTAGATTTAGAAAATCCATTTTTAAATATTTCCAGAGTTTTAGTTGCAACAGCTAACAACTTCACAAATCCTTTTAAAATGTTCTATTAAATAGACATTATACAGAGTAGCTGGCTTCCTATGTTTGAATAAAATATACAAAGCAAACAAGAATATTAGAGTTTTTTTGGTTGAAAAGTCATTATTGCAGGTGTTGCAGAACCTTTCAAGATACACTATGGTGTGAGTATGATTTAAAAGAGTTCTTCAGCTCTGTGTGGTAATAAGTACAAGCTGCATAACAGAAGTCATCCATAACTGTTTGTTTATAATGTTAATAAAATCAAATGGTATAAAAGCAGGTTCTGTTGTTGATAGCAGAAATGTTGTCCTTTAGGCTAGAAGTGGTGTGTTTCCAGGATTTCTGGAAATATATTTGAATGATGTGCACTATAAGTAGATGTTTTGGCATCACAGTTGAACAAACCATCCCAAATCTCACTTTATTATATTTCCATTGATGATCCAATCTGTTGAACCATCAGCAGGAATAACAAATTTGCTAACATTGGACAAAAATTTAGCTCTCACTGTTTAGCAGAGATAAAAATCTCACTTTTTAGCAGAGATACACATGCTAACAGACTACAATGCAAGTAGTTCTCTAACTATATCATCTATCCTCTTGAAGAGCCACAAAAATCAGACATTTCCCAGAAAAGACTTTGTTCTTCTGAAGACCATAAGAAACCATTTTCAAATTAAGCTTTTCTAGTAGTAGAAAGCATTTTGCATGTGATTAGGTGAACCTCTATTTTATTAGTAAGATCAAAAGTCTCCATCTGGATCTCATTAGCAGGTGATTTTTATAAATCTGTGTGGAAACATAAATGTTCATGCATACATGATTCTCTCATCATGATGCCCTAATGTAGGCCTTCATTATTCAGATAGTTCTCTTGTGCACATATATTCATTTTCCTGTAAAATCTATTCTTTATAGTTGTAATAAAGATTTATGGGGGTGTAAACAACTATGTGCCATTGTAATCAAAGTCTAAGTGAACAAAACAGGTAAAAGTTTATCATCGTGTTTTAGTTTATATCTTTACCTGAAAGAGTGAAAATCCATGAAGGAAGAACAATGACTATCTAAAGCATGTACAAAAAAAATATCTTGGACTCTATTAATTATTTATTAGCTCAACAAGTTCCTATTTAACCAAAATAAAACCCCAGACTTCCTACACCACAATCTACCACTCATTAATCATCAGATTTTCAAATTTTTGTTCTTAAATGTTTCTTTATAGCAATTCACTGCTTTCTTTCATATCTGTTTGGAAAGCTGATATGGAATTTTCGTTTTCTAATAAGCATGAAAGATATTGGGACATACTGCTGGGTATTTGCTAAGACATTAACATGTTTTATGAATAAAATCCTAGTGTATTCTGGAGCTTCCTGGCTAGTGCTAATTCTTGCCTTAAAAAAACAATCTACCAACCAATCAAACAAAACACAAAAACCTCTTTGGGCAATAATGCAGAATCTAAAATTATTCATAACTGATTTTCCTTCTTTTTATCTTTTCCACTTTTTGAGCATTGAAAATCAGATTGCTTTAGGGACTTGGTTAACCCCTGTAAGGTCTGTACTTCCAAATGCCTGAACAGCCAATTTCACAATTTGGCATTTTCCAGGAATTACATAGAATATCATTTAAGTGTTTAAGATACCTGCATTAGCAACAGCTTTTCTTATTTGTTTCACAAGTATTTTCTGCAGTCGTCCATGCCTAACTTTATGCGAAGTATTCACATTTCTCTGTTATTGGCTTTTATCTTTGAAGTTTGTTGTTAATGTTTTGAAAACTCCTCTTGGCAAAGATAATGAAAAAGAAGATATTTTATTTGCTAAAATGCTATATTGGCAATGAAATTTGTATATCTGGCTTAATACTGGGTCAGAGTTCTTCTTAAAAGAAGGTACCCTGCAGACTTAATGAGAATTCACCAATTGCAGGAAAGTGACCCAACTCATGCACAATAACCAGCAGTGTCACGTACCCTTGAAGAGGGAACACCCAGGGTGTCAGTGCCTGCCACAGAACAAGAGCACAAAGTGCAATATTCAAGTCCTTGCACTGTGTAATGGGTAACTGGATATGCCACATTTATTCCAAAGAAGAGTCTTCAAGTATTTGTCTCAGTGCACAGCTGTTGTGCTGCATTTCTTATCTGGGTTCTTCTTGCTGGTTCCAGTGGTCCTATCATAATTAACCAAATAAATAAACAAATATATAATGTTCCTACCTGCAGTCCTTAGCCAGAACTACTGTCATTCCCATCTCTCAGTTTTACTTTTCTGTTCAGCTCCAATTTGACTTAATTTTACAGTGCATAAATTATCTTAGGGCTGTTCACTGTCTGTCACATTGCACGAAACCAAAAGAACAAATAGAAGACCCAGGCTGTGTTTAATCAGAAGCAGATGCATATTGAATCTAAAAATAATTTTAAGAAAGGTATTTGAAAGGATATATGCTTCTGGAATCTAATAATTCTGCTAACCACCAGGCAGGAGCTTATCTAGCTTACCTAATGCCTATGTCTCAAATTTAGAAATAACGAAGATCTAAAGAATCATTCGAAGAATGCATATTCCGTAAAGGACATGCTTATCTGTTCCTATGTGCATTGTAAATCTCAAATTCAGGATTTCGTTGTTTCTGTTTTACACTATTAAATATAAAATATATTGTCCTAAGAATTACGTGGGTTTGTAGAATGTGTGCACTACAACCTAGTGCACAGTCCCTTAAGACTGCTTTTCAGTCTTATGTTTTGCTTCTTCAGCAAAAGTCAAAATGTATCCAATAATGTCATGAATCCCAAATTATAACAGAAACTCTTAAAACCGTGGGTCAGGCTTTTGTTTTCTTTTTAAAGGTTTCTTTTGATATGAATCAAATTCTCCACCTAATTTCATTGGACAACAGATTGAGCCATGTAGTTAATCTGTTATTTCTGCTGCTCTCTGGATGCTAATTATGCACAGGGATTGCAAAACCTCCTTTTTAGCTCACATGAATTAAGCACCTAGAAATGAAGCTTTTAGTTCTGTGATGAAGTATGGCTGTGTGCTTTTCACTTTCTACTAAAACTTGATCAGAAAATCCAGGAGATAAAAAAACACACTGAATCTTCAAAATAACGTCTGATTTTTCCCTCTGTGTACAGGTAACTTTGCAAATAATGCTGCAGTCTCACAGCTCAGCGGTTGCTAAATGCCTGGCTTTCACAGAATGGTTGAGGTTGGGAGAGACCTCTGGAGACCATCTTTTCCAGCCTCCTGCTAAAGCAGGTTCACCTACACCAGGTTGTATATAATTGTGTCCCGGCAGGTTTTGAATATCTTCAGAGAAGACTCCACAACCTCTCTGGGCAGCCTGTTCCACTGCTCTGTCTCCCTCACAGTAAAGTTTTATGTCATGTTCAGATGGAACTTCCTGTTTCAGTCTGTGCCCATTGACCCTTGTCCTGTCACTGGGCAGCACTGAAAAGAATCTGGCCCCATCCTCTTAAGACCTCCCCTTCAGATATTTGTATGCATTGATGAGTTCTGCTCTCAGACGTGTTCTTGCCTCACTGTAGAGCTTTCAGCATCTTTGCTAAATTTGTACTGATTAACATCCAGATCTTCTTCAGGATTACATTTGCCAACAATCTGCTTATTAATGCGGTTTGAAACTATTACCCCTGAAGAACATTTTCAGGAATCTGGAATTCATTCCTTTGCTTCTGCAGCTTTTTTTTTATAGCCATACATCAGAGAAATTGCTGGTATTGCACACTTAGAAAAGGGAAACACTTTTATTCTTCATGACCATTGGCAAGAAGGGACTTATGCCATTGTGGTTTATGTTGTTGTTATGAGAATTGTCATAAACACTTGAAGCTTCCGGCTTTGTAGTACATCTAAAATCACTTTACTTGAAAATTATGTTTATTATTCTCTTCAGCTGGAAATTCAGTAGATCAAGACAAATGTGGTGCTTCTCTGCTTAATGCAGTTAGTAATTTGACAAGATAGGTATAATTTCCCATATATTTCAGTTTCCCACAGTAATAGTGTTCCAGACTAATTTGGCAAACAAATAAAGGAGCTAATTAAGTATTGTTGAATTTTTCTAAGGCAAAGTGTATACAAGGTCATACCAAGGGCTCAGCTGAAGTTTATTAAAGATTAGCAGTCTGTTTCTGCAGGAGGGATCCCTCCAGCTACTCTAATGTATGACAGCCTGACATACCATGTTCCACAGCAAGCTGTTGTACAGGGCAGAGTTACAGAACAAATTTTCAGTAGATTGTCTAATAAAAGGGCTTCATATATTAAAGACATTTTTCTCTTTGCATTTTGTTACATTTGGAGCAGATGAACAAAATAAGATATGATTTGCTTCCATACATTTGGAAAATTAGAAGTAGGACATTATGCAAAAAGGACTAGGTTATTTCTGTGCTCTTCATTTACTCTGTAAGTCCTTTTGGCAAAGACACACCTTTGCTTTTGAATTTACCTCGTCCAGTAGGAACCAATCTGTGAATCCGAATACAAATCGGCTAAATACATATGACGATGTTTTGATAGTGGTGTGCCATGTTTGCCCTTAACTTACCAAAAAAAAAGTAATAATTTAAATATTTATAACATGCCTGTAAGCTTGGACCATTGAAACCTGTGAACACAGTCTGTGAGTTGGTATTGGAGCATGCAGGGAGTAAGGCCTTTACTTCTGCTTTCCTGACCATCATATAGACTGTACAGGGACCCGACCAGTGCAGTATTATCCTTGTGATCCTGCTAAAGACTGTAAAACACAGATTATTTACTGAAAGGATGAAGTGTTCCTTAAAATGTGTCTATGGTACTGAGCAAAGAGCACCTTTCTGAGTCTTTCCTGTCATAGTTCTGGGAGTTTTAACTAATATTCCTGTGCTGACACATAAATAAATTAGCCTCTTTTTCTTTTCCATGAGTACATGGAGTTAGCAAAAAAAGAAATATTGAGGGATCACCTTTCCTGCTTTTGAAAGTAGCAGGGTTGGACAGAGATTGTGAAGACTCAGTGCCTCTAAGAAGTAGAAATATGTTCAAAGTTAGGTTGTGCACCTTGCTCCCAAATAAGCACTAAAATGTTATAATTATGTAATCAAATTCTGAGATTAAAAAGAGTCATATAAACTCCTAGTTGTTCTCCTACCTCTACAAACTGGTGTGGAGCTTTCCAACCGTGGAACTCTTCTAGAATCAATAATTCTATACTTTTTTACTGATAAAGGTAATCTGGACTGAACACTACATGAACTGACCATTTTTCCAATCTGCACTAGAAGTCAACATAAAAGTTCCATTTAATTTATTGTTCCCCAAGCTCATAAAAGCATTGCTTTATTGCTATTAAATTAACACCCTCCTTTTTTTTTTATACAGGTAAAGATTTCTTACGTGTCTAAATGTCTGCCCTCAGGTGCCTTAAACTCAGTTAAAAGAAAAATACTCTTTCAGAGGCTATTTATGTAAAGTGCACTTAATTCCTCTCCTGGAACATAGCACCATCCTACAACACCACACAGAAGCCTGCACTGAAGTATGGCAAATCATGATAATTCCCCTGTAGAAGAGAAGAAACCAGCTGCAAAGGCAAAGGGTCTTTTTAAAACATAATAATAATAAAAAGATGTAACACATACCTTAAATATCTCTAAACTGTACCAAATATCCATCTTGAAGCTATAAATCCAAACAAAGTAGTTGCTCACTGAATTAACTTAATATTGGTTTTGAGAGCTGATTGGTGAATGATGCAAGTAGTGGTCATGAAGTCAAGGAAGGTCAATATCAGTCCAGATTTTGTAGACCAAGATCCTGCACTTACATGACTGAACTGGTCATGGTTACTTGACAGCTTCTCATTTTGTGTCTTCAACAGCACAAAAATAGTGCAAAAACCCCTTGTTGGTTTTGGTCCTGAAAGATCTAAAAGGATCATATTCTTTCATTATGGAATTCAGAGATTATTTTTTCATAGGTTACCATGGTAACAAAATAGTAACTGAGTTCTTTTCTCCGTTTTGCATTAATAAAGGGCTAAATATTGTAAGTAGTAACAACTGTGTCCTATTAAGCCTTGATGCTGCATAACAAAAGATGTGTCTCTGTAGAAATAAAAGGCTTGGAATTAGTCCTTTGTTTTAAGTCTTGAATCAACATAGGTTTTTGGCCTGCTTATCTGTCTATATGTGTCGCTCTGAGATTTGCAGTCTTTTGATGTTTTCATTTCTGTGATGGAGTTTCTCACGCACTTTCTGTAAACACAGTTATGTTTGGCCAACCGTTCCTTTTTGTTTTCATTCCTTCTCCTGAGGCGGAGAAGTTTGATGGACTTTTCGTTTGACTGGTGTGGTTGGAGAGGTGGTAACCTCATCCTCCAATCCATGGTCATTCCTAAGAACATATATATATGTAAAGTAAAATAAACAGCCTGGGGCTTTTCCTGGCTTCTTTCTGTCCTGAACTAAGCTGGGTCTGCGTGGTTCTTTCATGTCCAAGTATGACATATATGAATGTAGTTAAAATCTATTAAGAAGTGTAGCTCTAGGTTTAAAGCAAGGAAAGAATTTGCCTGTGGTCTGTAAGATTCCAATATATAGATCTCAATGTTCGGACCTTGATGGGTGTTTAAGATGCTTCAGTAACTGTGTCCAACTCTGTAAACATGCACATTACAAAGTCCATAGTGCTTAGAGAAAACTATAAAGGAAGACAGAAGTATTATTAGCAACAACTCAGTTCCTCCAGGGTGAAAGAGTAAAAGAGGCAATAAGCATTGATTATTTCATTAGCCAGGGAGTTGCTTTAACCATTTCCAAGATCTCAGGTCCTCCAGCCTGAGGGAATGAGAACAGATGCGGGAAGGAAATGGGACTCAGCAAGATTTTATCAAGAGCAATAAATTTCTGCTGGAGATGGAAACTGCTGTACCTGGGGTGAGAGTCACCCTGAACTCACGCAACTATTGATCATGGTTTGGTCCTTTCTCCTTTTTGTTGTGGGAAGTGACTACTTGATCTTTTATAGGGCTTGCAGCCCTCAGTACACAATGCAGTGCAGGGCTCTCAGAGCAGGCTCCCTGAGGATTGTAAGAGGGTGGAACCATCCAAGTGGCAGTGTTATCTCCTGGTGTTGCCTAAGCAGATTAGACAGAATATTTAATTAATAGTTAAGTAATGCAAGGCATATGCAAAAGGTATCATATCTGTACCGTATCTGAAAAAAGCATGACTAAGTAATATAAGGGCAGAAAGACTAAGTCTTTAGCTTCCAACTTGAGAGAGGGATTCAGAGTCTGAATTATATTACAGTTTTCTAGGCAAGTTGACCAAAGACTGTGACCAAAGTAGAGAAACACAGGGATGACCAAGTCTGTTATTGGACCTCCTGTGAGACTTTGCCATCATCTCTCATGAATGACTGCTGAATATCCATGTGTTTAAAACAAACTAGAGTGTATTAACACTTAATAGCATAAAATCATTTAAAATTTCACTTGTGAGGGAGCTCTTTATATCATCTTTCCAACTTTCCACTCAAAGCAGGGCTTACGTTTTATGTAACTTGTACTTTTATTTGACTGGTAGACTGGTAATCCTAGCTTGGCTACATAACAAAAATATTGTAGAAAGAGTAAGCTAGAGATACTCATCTAATATGCCAGCTTCTTCCCTGTGCCATGGCTGGGAATAGCCTTGATTTGCCAGTGTGTTTGGTGAGGAAGATACAGTTCCTGTCAATGTTCTTTGACAGTGAAAAATTTCTCGTGAGAGAACACGCAGATCAAACATCTGATGTCTGTGCTGTTAGCAGAGCTCCTGGGAGCTCAGGGGCACACCAGAATCCCTGTGCTTCAACATAGTTCTCACAAAGGGCTGGAGGTCTTTGGGGATGCTGCTGCATGGGAAATAAATTCAGCATTCTTATGGACAATCCAAGTGTCTGATTTAACCATACCGTCTCCAAAACACAGGAGTAATCACAGCATCACAGAGTGGGTCAGGTTGGAAGGGACCGCAGTGGGTCATCTGTTCCAACCTCCCTGCTCAAGCAGGGTCATCCCAGAGCACACCACCCGGGATTGCATCGAAATTATTCTGGAATATCTCCCAGGAGGAAGACTCTGCACCCTCTCTGGGCAACTCGTTCCAGTACTCGGTCCCTGCACAGTGAAGAAGCTCTTCCAAATATTCAGATGGAACTTCCTGTGCATCAGACACTGCCTCATGTCCTAGTGCTTGGCACCACTGAGCAGAGCCTGGCTTTACCCTCTTGGCATCCTCTTTAGATATTTATACACATAAATGAGGTCCCCTCTCAGCCATCTCCTCTCAAGGCTGAACAGGCCCAATTCTCTCAGCATTTACTCATCAGAGAGATTCTCAAGTCCCCCCAGTCATCCTTGTTGCCCTCCATTGTATCCAGCTCAGGAGCTCCACATCTCTCTTGTACTGAGGAGCCCAGAATTGCACACAGTACTCCAGATGGACAGAGTATTCCAGATAATAGTATGAAAATTCCCAGAAATTAGCACCAGTTTTATTTGTAAATGTTGAAATGAGAAGGGAATTGGAATCTGACAAAATGAGGGAAGGGTCTTATAGATTTATCAAAATATATTCTGCATGTTAGGTACTGAAATATTAGCTTGACAGGCTCATTCAGTCTTTGCCATGGACTTCAGGCTGTATCTGGGGAGAAAAAGTCCTCTATAACAGGCAATTGAGTTAACCTAATACCTTTATGTCTCCGTGTCTTCAAGTAACAGACAGGAGGTTGGCCAGGTTTCTAGCCACTTCCCGATGTCAAGTCTTTAAACCAAACCCTGTATGTGTGATGTAATCAGTACAGTATTGATAAAGAATTTATTAAGGTATTTCAAACACCCTGAGACTGAAGAGAACCTAAAACACTCCCATTTCCAAATGGAATGTTGAGACTTATTTAGTGGTTTCAATCAAGGCAGGGCTAGCCTGACCACAATAAACTTGACCATTAGGAAATAAGGTCAATTTCAGACTCTTCCTTGCTAACATCCTGACTTCTGCTAGCTAAGCCAAGTCACTTCTCAGGCTGTGTGTAATATTGTCTGTCAGCTTTTACGGAGTTCTGTCTTCCAGAGATGACAATAGAGGCAATAACTAAATATAAACACCTTTGCAGTGTGACAGCATGGGTAGCAGGTGAGTTTAATCTCACAGGCCCTGAAGCCTAACCATTTGTCAAGTCCACTTATGACACTGAAACAAGCAATGTGAATATAACCCTTACGTATTTACTTACAGAACTATTATTTTGCATTCTAAATAAATGTTTAGAATATCATGAAGCAGATTAATTGTAGACAAGACTTTGTTTTGTGTTACCTCTGAATGCCTGATATCACTGAGGGTCTTTCTAGTAACATAAGAAGAACAACACCGTGATAGTTTTTCATTAGTGAGAATAAATAATATGGATCCAAATAATATCTGGCATGATCCTAAACATACATCTCATATACCTCTGTCAGTTTCAGCAAATATAGCTATATTGCTTTGAAAGGCATCCTCACAAGGAAGATGTGCTATGTAAGATGTTGTGTAAATGGTTTACTTTGTGAATTTTCCAAAGCTTTCAAAAAGATCGTTCTACATTTAGGCCACAGGCTTGACAGTGTGTCTTTCATCTTATTAATAGGCACCACAAGGCCACATAAGGAGGGGGAAGTCCCTGGTGTGGACTATATTTTCATCACTGTTGAAGATTTTATGGAATTGGAGAAAAGTGGTGCTCTCCTAGAAAGCGGAACATATGAAGGTAAGCATGCTTTTACTGCGAAATTTGTATCACGTTTTCTAATTTGATGGAATTGTACTGGGATACCCTGTTACAAGTGTGTCATTGCTACTGTTATCAGAAATTTGTGAAAAGCTATATGGCCATTATGGAAATATTTTCATATGTAAAAGCTAAATGCGTATGGGTTCATTAGAATTTTAGTATATTATAGTGGTTAAGAGAATCTACATTTCATTTACAGGACAGAAACAGTATTCCTTTACACCAAATACTCGAGGATATTTCCACAAAATTTCAGCAAACAGCTGCTTTTCTAGCATTCCACAACAGAAATCAGGTATAAGACTAACACTTTTCCTTCACATGTGTGGTCCTGCAAATATCCATCTACATCAGAAGTTGAAACCTCACTACTTAAGTAACAGAGGAAGGATTTGCTCTGTCATGTCTTATGGGCTTTGCAAAGTTATTGAAAAGAACTCATTAATTGTGTAATATGGCAGAGGGATAGGAGCTGTCCTAATGGCTGTTTTGGAGATGCCTGTCTATGGGGCAAAGAGCCAGCAGCTTACTGCATGACACTGCTTCCCAGGAGAACCTATGATTCATCTGATTTTAAACCTTTTCCAAAACACCGCTATCCCAAAAGTGAAACTGTTGTGAAGAGGTGGGCAGTTACATAGTAGGGTATTTTAATAAAACCAGAATAATGATACACTCTTTTAAACCAGATGTTTCTTGGAAATACACTAGTATTTAAAATAACTGGGTAATGGATAGTGGGTTTTTACTGCAATATTCAGAATTAGAGAGAACACCCTTTATAGGAAAAATATGATGCATATACTTGGGAATATCTGAGTGAGTAGAGCCATTTTACAGAAATCAGCCCCATATTTTCACCTTGTAGCAAAAGAAGCAATGAAGACCCTTTTGTCCTGACTCTGTCCCTGTTGAGGAAAGCATCTGAAGATAAATAAGGAGGTATTCACCCCAAAAAAATCATTAGCTGTGTTATAAATAGCAGCTAAGATAATTCTTTCCCAACTAATCATCACAAAGTACCCATTGGGAAGTAAATACATTTTCATTAAGAGTTATATCAATACAGAACTTGTAACAAAGATTTCTATTAAAGAAGGTCAAATAAAGGAAAGTATGTAATTTTTCAGGTTTCTCCTTTTTCCACCACTGTCTGACACGTGATGGTACAAGTTACCTAAACATTAATACAGCACCACAATTTTACTTTTATCACAGGTTAATTAAATAACAAGCCTTTCTTGAAGTGTCTTTTTATTACCTTAGGTATTTGAAAGTGACATTGGAGGAGCTTAAGTGTAGCACAAGTCTGTCATTGCTTGACCATGTAATTTCATTAGTTTGCAGCAAGTTTGTAGAGATTGAACTGCTATGTTAAATTAATTCACAGTGCTCTTCTGTCCCTTGAGGGATACTGAGATGTGTCTTTTAGTACCAGCTACCAGAGCTGAGTGGACAGCAAGGTGAAATATTGGTTGAGGAAGTCTGCATAACTCCTCAAACCAGCTGAGGACCCAGCTGAAGAGAGGTCCAAAGTCGTGACTGTGCAACGTCTGTCGCGTCATTTGCTTATCACAGGAGACAAGTTCACTGAAGCCAAGAAATCAGAAACTAAACATACAACTAACTAAACTCAACAGACCAATTCTGCCTAAATCCTGTCTTTGATTCCCAGGTTTCCTGATCACCAGATGCACATTCTGACAAAAAACAGATAATATATTATCTACCTGTGCCTTGTGACAAATAATAGATAACACATGAGAAAATATAATTATTTTACAGATGCTATTTCTCCTGTTCCCATGCAAAGATGTTTGGACATGACCATACAAAGTTACACCCCCAGTTTCCTGGTTAATTCTTTACTGTAACGCCTTCTTTGGGGGAGAATTTTACTAATCATGCTGTCACAAGTTTTCCTGAGCACATTAGGACTGCGGTGATTAAGTTTGCTGATGACAGTTATAACAACCAGAGCAAAGAAATTTTCGATTTCCCTTATGAGGAGAAGATAATTTTTGAATTCTTGCATAGATGAAGCAACTTTTGTGAGCATACATACTCTGGGAGATGAATTTTCCTCTCCTTATCAACATTGGTTATTAGATTTCTGAAACAAATCAGCCTTCTTTTCAAAGGTTCTCAGTGTTAATAGATTGGTTTGAAGATTTCTTTATTATTTCTTTCTTTTTGTTTTAAGAAAATCATCCTGTATTTGGCTGTTTCTATAAAGTGTAGCTGTGTCAGTCTGTGCTGATTATCTAACCACGACCACTATGAACCAGTTCGTCTCTACCAGAAAAATGTTTTAAAGAATGAGAGATTTCTCATTTAGTTGAGATAAAAAGACAGACTGTGTACGTGTGTTGTTTTTCATCACTTTTTGACTAGAAGGTTTGTTTTCAGTCAATTTGCCTTCTACTGTGTGAATTCCAAAGAGAATCAGGAACATCCAGGTAAGGCAGAGGAGAAGGAGGTCAAGTGGAGACTTACCTGATACTGAGTGTTTGTATTGTTCATTGAAGTACTTGGTATTGTTTTATCATTACTATTTTCTCATAGTAATGATAAAAACAGTAAAAACAATTAGAAACATTTTGTTCTGTTGCAGCAAATAAGAGTTGTGATTCCAGCCTAGACAGGATATAATCTAAAAGTGAAAGCAACATGCATTCTTAGAAAGATAGAGTTGTATAGTTATTTTATTTTTCTTTGAAGCACACTTTTTTTTTTAGTTTTAAAATAGATTTTAAGTTACAAATTCTTTAGAATTAAAAATAGGATACTCTGTGACCTCCTTACTACTTTAGGCTTTGAATACTCCTTTCTTTGTCTACCGCTTTTGTGACGACTGTGAATGACTGTAGTATTCCAAAGTGCTGTAGAAAAGCAATAGTATGTTCATGATAAAAACTCTGCAAATCTCTTTCTCTAGCAGTTTTGCAAAAATGAAAATATTTCATTTCAGTAGGACTAAATCCATTATTATTTTGACCTTTTCTACTTATGACTTTTTGAGCAACTGCTGGGAAGAAAGTTTTCTTTATAGTTATGAATTATTTTAAGCATAATAATGTTACATAAACAGTTGCTATGTTTTGCAGCTTACCTGTGGCTAAGGTCCCTGTCAATCTAGGTAACATTATTCAATGCAGAATAAGAGGGAGAATACAAGAGTCAGTTCTACTCTCAGTCAGATTAACAGTCGAAGTCCTGTTAACTTCAGTGACACTGTCATTTCATTCTGAATTTGTAATAAAATTACAAATTTTATTATGCACATTTATATAAAATTAAAAATTTATTATACACCAGAACCTTGCTTTTTGAGGCAGGGGCTGTTTGCCTGAAGCGCGTCAATCATTTATTTCAAGGTCTTTGTATAACAGCACAACCAAATCGTAAAGGTCTCACTTTGTTTGCTTTTTAGTAGAATTTCAATTTACTGTACTGATTAAAGGAATTCTAAGTTGGCTCAAAATGATAACTTCATTATCCAACACACTTATTTCAATAACATAACCATGGTTCTATAACCAGAGGAGGAGGGGTTCCTGTGCAGAATGAAAGCCACTCATGCCATGCCGACTCATGTAACACAGGAAGACACGCCCCAGCAAAATAACCCACATTCCTTTCCTAGTTTCCGAAATGAAGATCGAAGATGGTCCTTGAATGGACACAATGTGTCAATCTGTAATATGCAGAATAGAAAAAGCTGTGATGAACAGACAAGTTGTGTGTCTATGTGTGTGTACAGTCTTTTATAACTTCTCTGGTAGGAGGTTTGGCTCAGCATAGTCATCTCTCTGATATGTCAAAACTTGCATGGAGACTTCATGGATCACTGATATCAAATGTTGTTCCCATCTCCTTATTAGATCAGCAAAATTCTTAGCCAGTGCAGCGTATCAGTAGAATGAAAATGAACTGTATATTGCTTAAGAATATGTCAGTGCTCATTAACAGGAATGTAACAGCTTCAATATTTCCAAAACCCAGATATGTTAAGGCACATGATTGAAGGTTATAGTAAGACATCATTATGAAGTGTTAATAATGTAAGAGTTTAAGTGCAATGCATGCTATGGGTAAAATTGCCTCTTAAAAGTGACATATGTAGTGGTAGTACCAGAAATAACAAGAGATGTTCAGTGTATAAATACTGTAAGAAAAAGAAACATGGTTGTTGGCAATCCATAAGGATAGAAAAGTATTTCAAATACATTAAAGCAAGAGGGATTTTAGCAATGTGGAGCTCAATAACAAATGAAAACATGGAAAAGCCTGTTCATAACTGTTAAAGATGTGGCAAAAATAAGAACATAAATTAATTCAACCAGTACACTTATCAATAATGCACTAAGTAGAACTCTTTTTTTCTATCAAATTTTTGTTTGCCTCAGAAAATCTCCAGAACAGTTGTCTTGTAAAAGACATCTTATTTGCTGTTAATATAATAGTCCTTAATTTATTCCATGAAAAGCAATGATTTTAGTTATTGTGGCATTAATTTTGTCAAAAATCCACTTTTTATTATTTGTTTGATTGTTTGGAATTGTCTCAAGTTCATTTAGTGGTGGAAAGTCCAAGATCACTGAAGCTGTTTAACCACTTATATGATCATGGACTTTCCTCGGCCCCACTGAATTCCATGGTAAATTTCCAGCTGGCTTAAATGAAAACAGAATTTCACCCATGCTTTTTTCACTGATGGAGTATTGTTTGGCAGAAGGGTGAGTGTTAGCTGGGATTTCCTTAACATTCCAGAAATCTGTAATTATTAAATCTGTAAAAAACAGGTTGAATACATCCCATGAATGAAACCTTGGTGTTTTGTATTACTTGCTTATTTGAAGACAAAACTTCTGTTGTTTTAGGCAGAGTTTTAAGGGGTCAGCATTATAATGAGTTCTGTCGGGGAAGAGAATGTGGGTCACAGCCAATGCCTTGCTTGTGACTCTGCCAACAACCGGCACATAAGCAACACTGGGAGGTGCTCTGATTCCATTCACCTGGAGATAGTCCCCGTTCTGTCTCCTTGAGAAGATATTAAGTTTTACATAGGCTTTCATTTCTTCTCTCAAGCCAAATTTAGTCTAAATGATCTAAACCCTTCTGTTCAGCTAATGCGTTTCCAATTAACATTTCATTTTAATACCTGTAAATTTTAAAAATGAGTTAAGGACTGCTCCGTGTAGGCAATGGAGATTTTAATTACTGCTTTGTGGTGAAAATGGTTTTATAAAGAGCTGGTGTTTGATTCCAGTAGTTTTGATTCCATTCTTCCTTGTAAAAATTGTAAGGTATTCAAAATTCCACCCACTCACTGTATGCAGTGTTCCCTTGTGTGCAGGACATCCTGAGCACTCCACAGCAGATGGATACAAAGGAAATTAATCAACATTAAGATAATAAAATGCTACCCTCCTAAGACCTAAACACAGTAGTTAATGAAATATTCTGATTTAAAATGGAAAACAAAGGATTCATGAGGATAGATGCATAGAGATAAAAATAGAAGTAGTCCTTCAAAAGCCATGTCTTTTAACAGCAGAGAGTGTTTTCAAGGGCATAGAAGAATGAAAAGAGATACTTGATAGTAAAAATCATACTCCTGTTGGAAATGCCTCTTGAAGAGGTAGATCTCATATTAATATGGTGTCAACATTTCATCCCCATATTCAGAGAACACATGACTAGACAGAGACCACTATTCTTTGCTCATGTATTCCCAGGATGTAGAGCAGGACCAGGAGCACAAATTATAGGGGTCTGAGTGCTCCAGAAACCCTGTCTGCTCGAACAGGCTCACCAAAACAACTGTCAACATACTTTATTTTGTATCAAAGCTAGATCAGCAGCAAGAGGATCTCAACTGCAGAGAAATCAAGAAAAAAATTTTGCCTTCATGTCTTTTCCCAAGCTGGGTTGACCATGTGTCAGCTCAGCTAAGACCTCTGCCCTAATCTTTAGAATTCTGTGCCGTTACTACCAGAAAAGTATTAACAAACTGAAGTGTCCAGGCAAAAGTAATGCAAATTACCAGGAGAGCTGTAGGGAATAAATTTAGAGAACTCATCAGATAGAGCTTTGTTGAGTAATGATTGAGAAGCTCAGAGAATTTAAAATGTGTGAACCCAATGGGTGAATAAAAATAATACACAGTTGGGCAAATAAGTAACCAGGGCTAATGTGATGAAGCTGGAAAAGATGGATATTTCAATTTAATAGTGGGAAAAAAATTTCTCATACTGGTGTGATTTAAAAGCTAAAATAACCTCCAGAGGTGGAGATCCAAGTTTCATCTCTTAGAAATTTTAAAAGTAGTTATTAGTAGAAATATTCCTGCACTAGTAAAGGAATTAATTAAAGGCTGTAGTGTAGTATTGTATGCTTCAGTATAGTATATATTAATGCTGTGTGACACATTGGGTTTTGATTGTGGGGTTTTTTTATAAAACAGGTCACAACCAGTTCATGTTTGCATTTCAGTTACATTTCTAAGTGAACTTTGCCTGCAGTACATATTGTGTAGCTTTAGTTTAAATGCAAACTGTGTTAGAAAAAAAACATCAAACTGTACAGCCTGAGTTTTCAGGCTATCACACTGGTAAGGCACATGTACCTGTAGGGATTACAAAAAGATGTAAAAGAATTTAACATTCAAATTGCAAGTCATTATGATGCGCTCTGCAGAAATGTTTAGCTACATTGCTCAGTGACAGAGATCTCAGTTTTTCAATACATTACTGGAAAGACCCAATATTTGTTAGATCCAGTTGACATGTATTTATCATGTTATTTCTTTGTGAAGCTGCTCTAGATTTTATATCCTTTTGGATACTACACATTCATATTTGTGATATTCCTCAATATTAAGCCTCAGATCACCTTCCTGTATCAGATGGTATTCTGCTAAATACCATAAACTGCAGTCTAAAAAGTGTTTGGGATGTTCTTTTGAAAACAAATGGAGAAAATCTCCTTTCTGCTTCTCTCAATCTCAGAATTTTCCAAAAATATTGAAGCTGTTATATTTTCTAAACACAATACTGAAGCTTCCACAACACCTTTCTGTTAACATCTTCCTATGAATCAAAAGATTATGGGTTTTTTTCTGAGTATGTTCCCTAAATCCTTCTTGCCTTTTTTGAGGACTAACAAGTGCCTTCTCTAGTCTTTGCTTTCTTAATCACAACTTTTCAAACACGATAGAGAATGATCCCGAAACGACATCAAGCCAGTTTCCTGGCATTTTCAGATGCATCCTATCCAGTCCTATGGACTTGCACATGTCCGGCTGACCTAATTAGTACCTAATTAGATCCTTCTGTGCCATGGGTAGTTTCTGCCATTCTTTGGTCCTAAGCAAAGACCTGAATGACCTGGGAGTGAGCAGCAGACTTTGCCAGTAAAGTCTGAGGGAATGAAGATATTGAGTCCTTCACCCTTTCCTACCACAGGTTATCCTTTCCTACACTCTCCATCACTTGGTCTCCTGTCACACTGGCCCACGTTCTCCCCGGTCTTCCTTTAGTTGCTGCTGTGGCTGTAAAACCTCTCCTGTTGCCGTTGATGTCCTTCAGCAATCTTGAATCCAGCTTTTCTTTGGCCTTCCTAATTCTGCCCTGTGTATCCAGGAAATTATTCTCTATTTCTCCTTGTTTGCTTGTCCCTGCTTCTGCCTGCCAGACACACATGTAGTGAGGAGTTTCCTGGGAGCAAAACCGACCCTTGAAGTCTTCCCTTGTTTGCACAATGTTCTATAAAATCAGGATAAGGCCTCTGTTTACTAGCAAGGATTGCAGTTTCCGTATTTCTATTATTTCAGCAGAAATTGCTTTGCAGCAAGACACAAAAAATTCCCTTTTGTGGCCTTGGAAGAAATTGCGGGGTTTTTTTTAAATCTCACTTTGATTACTCTGTTTCAATAGCAAGGTATTGTAGGACTTTGCAGTCCTGGATGCAACCCTGGTCATGGTTGCTATGGTGGACTCCAGACAGGTGAACAAAAGTGTGCATCTTTCTGCCTGCTGGCACAAAATAAGACAGGAAGCATCCTGTCAGGATGACCTTAAAATAATGAAGGACTTTGAGAGAAGTAGGCTGTGCCAAGTGTGAAATAATGCAGTATGAGTGTGGGAAGAAGGCCTGGATTTGTATGGTTAATTGAAAAGAAGGATTCAGCTACTGATACAGCTTTTTGTGCAATACAGTTACATTACTTCCCAAGTGAGCTAATTAAAGCAAGATAAAAGACCAAAAAACCACAAGCACTAAAAGAAGTGTTTGTGTTTCAAAGCAAGGAGTTTCTGATTAAAAACAAAACAAAAAACCCTGAAGATATTAAAAACAAATGAACAAAACCTTTCAAGTGTAGGGAAATCTGTATATTTGGTTTACACTATTTTCAAAAATAATGACTCTATGTTTTACCTTGTGTAAATGAAAGCATAAATAGAACTACAGGCGGTTCTGGCCAATGGAAGGTTCTTGTATTTCCAAAAAAAATAGGGGAGAAGCAATCAGAAATCAAGGTCAAATATGCTGCTAGAGAATTAAATATAAAGCATAGGTGATGACCTACATTTACAGTTGTTTTATTTTGTGCATACAGAAAAAAATAGCCAAGAATATAGAATAAGTTTTAAAAGATACTAGTGATGCAGCAGAAAGCTACACCTGCATGAGGAAAGTGTACCAGCACTGAAAGTGGTGCAGGAGAGGTGCCACAGTCTGCAGAATGAGTGGCTCTTCAGAATTTAGATGTATGTTTCCAGACTCAGTTAAGGGTAAGTCTAATGTCCTTCAGTCATCACCAGGAAGAGATAGGATGCAATATAGCCATGACCATGACAGGTTGATATCTGATGTAGTTTAGAGCATCCTCAAGGCTGCTGAAGATCAGAGGAATGCAGACAAAAATCTTGCTTTGATCTGAGTTCACCACCAAATTATGTTACACACTCTACCAATGATTTCAGGACTACAAGACAAAAAAAATCTACAATTGAGAAAAAAAATCTGCAATTAAGAAAAAAAATCTTTAAGGCCTTCTGAATTGCACAGTGATGTGCCTGATAAGAATACTGAACTTTCAAATTGGTGATGGGGAATCAAATACTTTTACTGTCCATGAGCAGACACATTTGCAGAGTCTTCCAGAGACATTGAGGTCGACTGTAGGGAAGTGATACAGTTGTTCTTCCTTTGTGTTTTGTGCATATAAATGCTCTTCCCTAATAAGGTCTTAGGAGTTTTAGATGAAAGAATTGTTTCTATTTGTATTTACATGTTGTCAGAGAACCCCAGGCATAGTTTGGAAACCACTGGCTACGTGCTGCAGAAGCAGAGAAAAAATCGAGAAAGCCCTTTCTTTTGTGAGTTTACGAGTATATCATAAGATGAAGGACAATAGATGAAAGCAGTCAGTAGGGAAACAGCTGAATGCCAAGCAGTGGGTGTCCATGGACCAGCGCTTTGACTGCTGCTACAGCTGTACATTGGAACACTTAGAGATGAAAGAGGTGAGAAAGAGGTAAAAAGAGGTATCGAAGAGGCAATGGGCACAAACAGAAACACATGTCCCGTCTGAATATCATAAAACACTTTGTGCTGTGAAAGTGACCAAGTGCTGGCACAGGTTGCCCAAGGAGGTTGTGGAGTCTCCATCTTTGGAGATATTCAAAAGCCATCTGGCCATGGGCAGCCTGCTCCGAGTGACCCTCCTTAAGCAGGGGGGTTGGACAAAATGATCTCTGCAAGTCCCTTCCAACTTCATCTGCCTGAAGTTGGTGACATCATAGTGTGGCTATAAATAATTCTTCCTGAGGGCACATCAGGAACAGCAGGAGATACAAAGAGATTTTGTAAGAGCGGGTGCTAACAAGAACAGAAAAGGTAAAGCAAGTGCTGAGTTCAGTGAAGAGTTATGCAAGTGGGAAGATAATGTCAGTATGGAAAATAAGTGAGGAAGGGAAAGAGATGGGTGCTGTGGTGAATAAAAGGCTGCTGGTAAATTAGTCAAAAGTGGCAAAGGGTTTAAAAGGTAGGTAAATACAGTGAGGATTGAATGGGTTTTGCAACTGGGAGTGCAGTGTTCTCTCACTCTGAGGAGCTGGAAGATCCCACCACTAGGAAGATCTGGAAATGGTGTAGCTCACAGCTGCT
The DNA here is from genome assembly GCA_014706295.1 of Lycocorax pyrrhopterus obiensis. Classification (NCBI taxonomy): domain Eukaryota; kingdom Metazoa; phylum Chordata; class Aves; order Passeriformes; family Paradisaeidae; genus Lycocorax; species Lycocorax pyrrhopterus. The sequence goes on from JACSVZ010000015.1 coordinate 11,617,692, forward strand.
TTCTTGCCCAATTTAATAAGAAATATGTTACATTAGTTTAACCACATGTTAAAATGAGAGAAGCTGAATGATTTCATCGCTTAAACCTTTACTAGGAGAGTTAATTCACAACTAAAAAAAATTAAAGCACAGATTCTGGCATGGAACAATGTTATTGTCAGCATTTTAACACATTCTGTTAAAGAGATTTGTATTCAGTGTAGTTCATAATAACTCCAAAGCAAGTTGGTTTCCTGTGTTCTACTACAGTAGGCAGCATAGGCTGCATGCTATCACGAAATATCCCATTAACAGTCTTCTATGATAAGGCTTTGAAAAAGGCTTTTGCAGAGAGACAAGAAGGAAGGTGCAAGTCTTTCCTTCTGCCTTGCCCAGTATGTGCCAGGCCTGTTAGAAACTCCACAGCAGAGGGTGTAGGCTGTGGAGCAGATCCTGCACTCACTATCACTGTTTCGAAGAGCACTTCATTTGCTATGGATACACTGAGTGTGGCAAGGGAAGGACCATCCTCCTCAGCAAGCTGGCAGCTGGGATATGTCAGACATAAGTTTTTCTTTACAAGTTAGACTTAACCAAAAGCCGCTGGCTGTTGTAACTTCATAACTGAGAGTCCTTTGAGAAAAATCTTGTTTCTCTTCCCTGTGGAGATTTTGGTTGCAGGTACTTGTGTTGGTAATCTCTAGCACACATTTTGTTGTCATATTTTTCCCTGTTGTATTTGGATACTAGTCTGCTGAGCATAAAAACTCCGCAGCTAAAAAAAATAGAAATAAAATCTTCTGCAGGCTACTGAAACTGTTCTTATCTTTGGAAAACCTCTACCTCTCTCTCTGAGACAGGATAAAAATCTCTTGATCGATGAAAATCGAAATTAAAACTCTGACTGACTCAGCTGTAAAAAATATGAAAGAAGACAGATGGTATGAAGATGTGCATGATTATATGCTCAGTGGCAAAATATAGCTGGAAAGAGAAAGGAAGGAAATCAAAGTGATAGAAATGAAGGAGCTGCCCCTATAACACTATTTAAAAATTTCCCTTCATAATCTCACCTGGCAGTGCCTTTACAATATCAGCTCCCAGCCTTTGGTGCCTTATTGCAACCCCCACATTAAGGGGTTACCATCAATGCCAGAGTGGGTTGTTCTACTGTGCCGGTTTGGCCAAAATCTAGCAATATATCCTCTGAGAGGAAACCAGGTTACAACCACCCTTCCCCCCACAGGGTTCGGGGAAAAGAAAATATTTTCCTCGAAGGAAAGTGAATGAGATAAGAACTATTTATTCAACAAACACACAGGAAAAGGATAATAATGCTAAATAATGAAATGAAATCTCTCGCTATAGAGAGAAACCTGGGAAGATTTCAGTCCTTCTGTAGGTGTGGTCTCTCTCCTCCTCGGAGCTGGGTCGGCGAGGGCCCACCCCCGGGCCTCGGGGAAAAATTCTCCCGATGTGTTCTGATGTTGTTGAACAGTCCAGAAGAGAAGAAAGGAAAAAACCAAAGTCCCAGGAAACAAAAGTTCAACTTTCCGTCTCACGCCGGGAAGAAAAGGGAAAAGAAAAAAAAACCGAAACCGCTGGCTGAAGGAAAGCGAGCAGGGTGCTCCCTCCTGCTCCTGCAGCCAGAGAACGCAGAGGAGTGTATCTCTGTGTCCTTGGGAAACTGTTTTGAAAAGTTTGTTTGGTTTGTTTTTTCAAGCTCAGTTTAAAGGCACAGAAAAGGCACAAAATTACTTTTTGGGCATAGAGCATGATAGGGGATACACATGATAGAGTCACCCCAAGACATCTACCTAAAGGAATAACCTAGAGACAAAGACAGTATGCTTGGTTGATTAGGGTAAAGCACAAGTTTGGGTTTCCACCCATAGGAGGCGTGGTGCTTTTGCCTTTTTGCCCTTTTTTTTGCCTGGGCGGCAAAAAATTGTACTGGAGGGTGAAGAAGAAACCACTGACAGGGCCACAACAGGAGGTGCTTTGTGAGGAGGCTGAGCTGACCATGGCACAATAACCCTCTTGCCTCTTGCAAGCTCAGAGAGAGAGATTTTTAGGGACTGTGAGGTGAAAATTTGGTATTATCTTCTATGTTGAGGCTTAGGCTGAATCAGCTGGAGCAGAGCCTGCATCTGTGACCTTCTGGACTTTAAGCAGTCTTTACCTAAATTCTGTAAGCTTTTTTAGTTTTATCAGTTATGAGTGATTTCTTGCATCCTAAACTATTTCTGACCTTTGGTACTACTGATTTTGTCAGTGAAAATCACATATGGGGAAAAAGGGAAATCACTCCAAGCACAAGATTAAAAGATTATGTCTTTTCCTAAGGAAAATCATTCTGATTTTTGAAAATTTCATCATTTCTCCTCATTGTACTTATATAGTGTGTTTGGAGTGTTTATCTTAAGGGTACATGGCTTGTACAGAGCCTAATTTTTATATGTGTCTTCATATGGTAAAACAGATGATATGAACTCAAGAGACCCTTTTTTGGAGTGTGGCAATCCAATTAGATAAGCAAGATTTGAGAAGAAACATGCACCACATTGTGGTGTCTAGCTCCTGACATCACATAGACAGTAAATTTTTTGAGATGGGTTTTTTCCCCATAGAAGTGCATTGTTCTGTCAAATTGCTGTTAATGTATAGAAAAAACAGATCAGGGGGAGATGAGGGAAGGGGGTTGTTTTGTTGCTTGAATTACAGGTTGCAGTTTCCACTGTTTTCAGCACTGCAATAACTTGTCAACTTATAAGTATAATCTTTATTTGCAAAAAAAGGGTTGGGCAAAGCATAGTGATATATTTTATAGTAGGCTTCATGCAGCTGACCTGCAATTTAAAAAATAATTACTTTCCTTTGCTGGAAATCATTCTTTCCACTCCTCATTCCAAAGATCCTCAGAAATACACTGGTTTATGAGATAGCATTTACTTTCAGAAGTGACATTCCAAATAAGTCATCAAGGCAAAGGAAGGTAAAACAAACCAGCTACTTCCAATGCCTTCTTTGTACTTTTTTATTAGGCATTGAAAAAATTCTTCACAGCACCTCTACTTTTATCAACCACAAAAGTTTGCATGATACGTGTTATGAAGACACACAGCATTCAGATAAAACTAAATATTGAATATTCTTCTTTCATTTAATTCTGTACATTTTCATTGTGTGAATGAGTCAGGAATTCACCAGGAAAATGTGCATGTGGCTGAGAGATTATTTACACTATGTAACATTAAGTGTTTAACTTAATGCTCCTAATCATCCCCTAGAGACATTCAATTCTCTCCATTCTCTATATTGAGAATTTCAGTTCTTGACTTTGGATGCACTAAATTACTGAAGGAGTAATGCTGAAGGAGTTAAGTAGATGAGGTGAACACTCCTATACGGCTGAAGATCTGTTTAAGATCGCAGAAGAGGCCCTTAGCAGAACAGGGACTGTATTCCAGGGCTGACGATCAAACAGAAGACAGGGAAATGCATCAGTGTTTTAATCTATTGGATACAGATACAGAGATGAGCTACCATTTTCATCAATAGCCCTGATGAGCATAAATTCAGAGGAAGTCAGTTCTAACATTCCCCAGGGTTGCAAAAGAAGCCTGACAGGTGTGGGGTCAGGTTCCAGGTTTACTCATGTCAGTAAACCTGATATTACTCAGTGCCAACCACTTTGGCGCTACAGTGGCTATCAGCGACCTGACACACAGATTGCCACGGTCTGTCTGCTCTTCTTGTCTGGCACACACAAATGGTCATCCTCAAGATCACAGGCTCACAGAATTGCTTAGTCTGGAAGGTGCCTCTTCAGGTCATCTAGTGACCAGGTTTGTGAATGAAGAGGGGGCAGCAAATGTTTCCTACCTGGGCTTTAACAAGACTTTTGATACTGTTTCTGACAACACTCTCATGGACAAGCTGGCAAAATATGGACAAGAGAGCGGTGTGATGGATTGAAAACTGGCTGAACAGCCAGGTCCAGAGGGTTGAGATCAGTGGTACAAAGTCAAGGTAGAGGTAAGACACTGGTGGTGTTATGCCAGGGTTTGATACTGGGGCCAATACTGTTCCTCAGACATCTTCAGTAATGGTCCAGAAAATGGGACAGTGTACCCTGTGCAAGTTTGTAGATGATGCAAAACTGGGAGTGACTGATATAGAGACAGTTGTGCTGCCATTCAAATAGACCTGAACGGGCTGGAAAATTAGGCTGCGAATAGACTCATGAAGTTCAGCGAAAGGAAATGCACCTGGGGAAGAATAACCAGTGCATTATCCCCAGGCAGAGCTCCAGGCATTCAGCTGCAGTCTCACAAAAATGTCACCTTCCCTTCCCAGCCTGTCTTTCCAAAAAAGTCTGTACCTAGCCATTGCAGGAATTTAGTTGTTATTGCATCATGTCTCCATTAGCTCAATGACTGTAACTGCATGTGGATTTCTGATTCCTCCTGTTGGTTCCCCATGCCATATCCATTATTGTCAAGCATTTCAGAGAGGCAACCAGGCGTGTTCATTCACCAGAACAGTCTCAAGATCGCTTCACAGGCACCTCCTTCTTTATGGACCTATGCTTAAAGTGATTCCACTTCGCCATTGGTTTTGTTGATTTCTATGTCACTTCTCTTCCCATCTCTCCTGACTCTTATCTGATGTATTCTATCCTCAATTTGCCCACTTGCTTTTTGAGGAATCTCCACCTCTCCTGTAATTACCGGCTTAAAGCTCTCACTTTGGCCATCCTTGATACACACTGTGTGCTTCTGGTGGCATGCTTTGGACGCAAGAACCTCCTCCCTCGTTCTGCATCATTCTGTTCTTTCTAAGAAAAGGATTCCAGACTTCTGCTGTTGTAAACTTATCAAGCTTTATCTCACAATCATACAATATCTTGTTCTTATTTCATATGAAAATATTGCTCTAGAATATCACTCCTCATCTACATAGAAAATTATCTCTAATTTCTGGATTTTGTTCCTTGTAAGACAGCATCATTCACTTTATGTCAGTACTAGATTTCATTTACATGACTCTTTGCTTTGGTAGCTAATCAAGGGTCTAAACTTAACTGCCCTTTGCATTTTTGATGTATCCTTGAGTATGACTGATATCCAACACAGTTCCCCATGTGGGACTGGAAGATATTATATATCACCTGTAAGTATTGCACTTTCCTGTGGTAGTTTCTAGAGGTTACACAGGACAGACTGCGCTGTATGAAATGGCATTAAAAATTATGTTTAAGTACCAGCTAATTTTTCATTTTACTCTTGCATCACCCCTTGCACATGTAGAATCTTTCTGTTTCACCTCATTCTTGTTCTGCTAAGCTGAATGAACCGTGTTGGTTTAGTCACTTCCTATGCAAGGGTTCACATAAAACTCAAACTGAAGAGAGATCAGGTTCTCATTTTTCGTCTTCAAAGTGTGCTTTAAAGCCGTGTGTAGTTTTGAGGTCAGAATAATAGGCCACCGTGTACTTGGATATTTTCCTCTCTTTCCCCTCTTTCCTAAATATTGATAATTTATTTGCTCTTCTTCAACCATAAAATTTGATAAATACATTTATTATCCTCACTGCCAGTCCAAGAGGTCAGGTACTGGGTTTCTGCAGTGGAGGTTACCTGTTATTCCTGTTTTGAGAATACTGAACTTTTCTTTGCCATTCTACTTTCTCCCCCACATTCTGCAGTGTATCATTACAGATATGTTAATTCCTTTTCTAAAATATAACTACAAATAATATTAAATTGGAGAGGGAAGTGAATTTCAATATCAGAAGTGGATTAAGAATCAAATAATATTTTTTTTCCCTGTGTTCTTTTCCTGTAAACTCCCCCAAAGCTTAAGGCTAAATCTTCTCCTTTCTCTGTTTAGCCCATGGTGGCTGAAATTGGAAAAAAAAAAAAAAGCAAATGAGGTATTCAGTCCTCTGAAATACATGCTGAAAAACTCAGGGGAGCAAATTTGGAATGTCTTGCTGCTCAGACATGAATGTTTTCTTATCAGCACTGTCTTCTTTTCTGCTGCTACCATTTTTGCTTTGGCATTCTTAAGGAGTGCCTGAAAAGGTAGATATTTCAAGCAGTAGGAGTCCAAAAATAAATGCTCTAACCATAATCATCCCAGGTATAACTAAATCTTGTTTATGTATTTGATTACCCCTGGCTGGCTCACCTTCTGGCGAGGAAAATTTGTCATTTCGGTAGGGGGGAGAGGGGGAATGTTTTAAAATAACTTCCTAAATAATAACACAAACCAGACGTAGTCATTAGATTTACCTATCAGATGTCTGAATATTTATGAAAATTTATGTATTTTTCATTTGTAATCAGTCACTTGAGGAAACGAATGTGTGAGTGTGACACAGAATGCTATTTTTTCTCATTTTACTTAATGTGAAAAGACTAAAATTAAATGGAATGATAGAAAGGAGAGCTGGTTAAGTCTTGTCAGGTCATTGAGGTTGTCTGCCTGCCAACGGAGCTATGTTGCCTGAGGTACATGCAGGTGCTTTGTTTCAGTCTAATTTTAAATGACTCATACAGTGAAGCTCCTTGCACCACCTCCCTTAGGAGACAGCTCTGTGATCTGACATCCTAACGGGGAGAAAATGCTTCCTGATACTTGGCTGGAGATTTTACTCTGCACAGCTTAATCCACTGTCCCTATTTGTATCCACTGAGGACATTCAAAATCATTTTTCTTCTTACTCTGGATTTGACCTGCCTAAGAGAGGTAATGATCATACTTCTCCCTGATTTTTCCCGCACTGCATTCTGACTTGTAATTAGTTCAGTCTAACTAAACTATTCCTAAATACTGTCTAAGTATTCCTAGAATTAGAGTATATTCCATTGCATATACTCTTTTGCTGTTCTTTCATGGTTTGGGGTTTTTTTCCCACTTGTTTTTTGGCACCGAAATGCTTCAAATTCTGGATCCAAGGTGTAAGTTATCAACACGTCACTTCACTGCAGCTCCTTCAGGCAGTGCTCACTGTTGTTTCTCCACCAGCTTCACTGCTTCAACACTCTCCTCAATAGCACTTGGATGGGTTCAGCATGTGTAACCTGGGACATCGTCACAGAGCATCGCAGGAGGGGAGACGAAGAATCAAGCTGAAAGTGGGAAGTCTGAAAGAAATGAGTATTTCCAGATTAAATTAGAGGGAGTAAGGTCGTATTAAAATTAAATATCCTTTGGAAGCGATGGGAAATTGCAGGATGTTAGTCTGGAAGAAACTAAAATTTGAGGTACCACAAATTTATGCAGGATGACTGGAAGCTAAGTATATAGTATAAGGGGCAAAAAAAAGTGAAGTCTGGACAATTTTTATTACAGCAAAAAGTAATTTTTTTTTCAGAGAAAAAAATGCACAGAAAGCATCTATGCTTTAGTTCACTAGAATTGGTTTAGAGAAGCCGCATATTCTGTGGCACAGGGGAAGATCAAGTTACTGGTGTTCTGGTCCCTGTGGCCTCTTCACCCACGCCTGCTCCTCGGAGGAATGGGGTCTTGCAGCAAGACCTCCAGTCCTTCACTTCAAAAAGGCTGGGGAAAGAACTCCCTGCCCTTAGAGGCAGCCTGGAAGCTTGACACTCCCCACTAGGACCTCCTTGTCCCCCTAGTGGGGCTTGGGTACCAGCTATCATTACTTATTAATAATTTTGCTTTATGCCAGAAATTTTCCCCTGATACATTGTATTTGCAAGTCAGATCAAGCACAGCATATGTCCTTTCTGTCTTAGTTAGAATTAGTTCATTTTGTCCTTCACTGATGCGTTCTTTTTCCTGAACGCCTTCACTGACTTGTAGCTCCTTCCTAGACAGGTTATTGTTCTTCTTTCCAAGGCGGCAAATATAAGTTGCTCCTGAAGGAGCTCTCTTGTCTTTTTTTCAGTCCCTCTGGGATGATGCTTGCTGGTGCTCAGTACCCATTTGCAACTTTTAAGCTTCTCCAGCATTATTTGGGGTAAAGGGTTTCAATGGTGCCTTGTGAAGAACCGTAAGGATAAATAACTTAAATCCCCAAAGAATTTATTTCTCAACAGTTAAGGTTTTTGCTTTCATGGAAACCATTTCTTAATAAATGCAATCAAATGCTCACCATCGTTTTCACCAAATATTCCAGTGTTCATCAGGTCATTGATTATTTCATAGTTTCTAATAAGACAGATACTTATTTCTTGCATTTATTATTATTTGTAATTTCTAGATGCTGCATTTTCTGTCTGTTCTGGTACTTATGTGCTATTGTGCAATGATACCTTTCCCTCTAGAAAACTTATGAGTGTTTTTGAAGATCTGTGTTTAAGATATATTTTTACACAACAGATACATTCCTGAATGGTCCCACATGAACTCTGAGTAAATAACTGAAACTGAGTATCTTTCACCTCTAATTGGAAAGCAAGAATTGCAATCACAATGAACTAAGATAGCAGTAAGTTCAGAAAAATAGACATCCATGAGGCTGAGATAATATTGCTTCTGAAACACAGCAATAAAATGAGATTTCAAACATACGTGTGAAAAGGGAACTATATCTGATCACTTTGTCTCCTGATATCCAAGGGTATCCATTTAGGCACCAGGCAAATCAAACTTACTTCAGTAGGAAAACATACTTCTGTTTTCCCCCAAGCAATACCACTTTTTTAAGCTGAAATGACATCAGTAGGATGAAAGACAAATAAGGCAGTAAAAAAAGACAAAAAGGAAGACATATAGACATAACCTAGAAGGTTTCTAAAAGGTCTGGTGAGGACTTTCAATATTAGAAAAATCCTCTTCTAAAAAAGACAAGATAAAAAAATAGTGAATCTGAAATACATACAATACCTTTGAAAATGTCAGGAATGTGATTAAAACATTGTTTGAATATGAGGTAAAATTTTCCTATCATTAATCATAATTATTATATAAGTTAATTAATTTATCCAGTAAAAGTATTAAGGCTTGAAAAGTATTAATTGGTAATTGAATTAAAGGCTTCTTACACTAAGACATATTTGCTGATATATTCACATCAGTAAAACATTCTTGAGAAAATGTGCCTTATGTTAGCAAGAGAGGTTTTATAAGGACAGAACTCCCACTGGTTCCATGAATAAGATAAACTATCCCAACAAGAGGCGTTCTTTGCTAGTATAAATATGTCCACTCTGAGGCTTTTGCCTATGCAGTCATGTTAGTTGAGGAGGATGTGAGGGATATTTTTTCACACTCCTGATCAAATTACTGTGACAAAAATCCTGATTAGTCCTCAGTCATTTCAGAATTAAGGAAAAAAAATCAGAAATCTAGGTGATCTTCCCTTGTCTGTTCTAAGGAGAACATCTCTGATGTTCTGGATAATTAGGAAGAATAGAGTACAACATCTAAAACTAGAAAAATTGTGTATTGCCTTTCATAATTTCATTGTCACCAGTTTGAATAAACTGGTTAAAGTCCTGGCTTTAAAATTAAAAGGTCTTTTTAATTAAATAACGTTTTTTTAAAAATCAGCTAAGAAAATTAATTCGTGATAGTAGGCAAGTGGGATTTGGTCCTCAGGAGACTGACAGTCTCACCAGTGATTCATGTTCATCGTTTCATGTTTGAGTTGTAAGGTATAGTTGCATCACCAGTATAATAATGTTTCCCAATTGTGTCTCTTACTGTCTTATTACTGGGGCAAAGTTGTCACCCATCATTTAGCCGATACATTCTATAAAAAAAGAAAGTGAAAATAATCTTGAGGTAATTCTATTTTTTTTTATATATGTGTAAAATATTAATTTCAAACCAAATACTTATGGTTTTTTGTGTTGCCCTATGCTTAAGATGCACATTCCAGCAAGGAATGGATTGAGAGTTTAGAAACCAGATCTTGGGATATATATTTGGTGAACATACCATGACGCTATAAAAGTAAAATTTGTAGCCATGAGATAACTTACCATTTTGAGAAATATACCTGAATGCAGTCTATATGAAATAATGTGAAAAATGTAGGGCTAGAAGCGTCTTACTGCCAGTAGGCAACCATAAGGTTAAGAAGGTAGTTAAACATGAAAATTACTTATGAGATAGATTTAGAAGTTTGGGGGTTGGGTATTATAGGCCTTCGTTTTCTCATCTTAAAGTCACTTATAAATCACCATACTATCCAAATGTAAAGTTAGAATGTACTCCTCCAGGTCAGTTAATGAACCTGGAAAAGCCAAAATCTAAAGAGCATGATTTATGTGCCATTATCAGTTAAAATTGTGTTTTCACTGTTAGTTATCAAAAATTATCTTAATGCATGCTGTTTAGTCTGTGGGCTTGAAATGAGTGGTGTTAAGAAATGAAAATGTAGTAAATAATATGACATCTCTTTCAGTGTTTATTACTTTCATAATTGAAATACCCCTTCACTCTAGTACACTACTTGTTTTTGCTCTCATTTTACTGATTCAGTTACAACTTATTTGAATCTCAGCAGATACATCAATCACTGTGAATATTTGTTGCAGTGTTCCCATAAACATGCTGTTTCATGACTGTTCTCCATTTAGGATTTTTATATTATTATTTCTGTGCTAACCAAAACCATGTGACTTCTCTTTTCCAATCAGATCATTAATCATCGCCCAGAATTTTAATAATCCTTGAAATGAACTATCCACAAACTAGTTACCCACAGACAGAGCTCAAGCAATAAAAATGAGTAAATTTGGGAAACTGTAAAATTAAAAGAAAGACACATCTTTATAATCACATTCTCTAATTTCTTTTACGTAATATGAATATGGACTATTAGTATAGTGAGTAAAAAAACCCTTTCCACAAGTGCTTAGGAGAAAGTTTTTATTGTCTATGGAAAATAATTAATGGGGCTCATAAATTTTTTCATATAATTTCATATCTTCAGAGTGCTTCATTATTATAGGAGCCTGTAAAAACAGGGTCCTGTTTTGGGAGTCGCATTCTGGTGTTAAGCAGTTTTGTTATCAGTTATCTCAGCATTAGCTAAAATAATGATATAATTACTGAAGATTTATGTAACTTTTGAATCCAGTTACTTTAGGTAGAAAATTATCTAAGATGACTGAAAATACTTGTGGCAAAAATCTTAGAAGTGCCATGGTGAGTTAGATGCTTAAAGTGAGTTGAATGCTGTTTAAAGTTTGCATTCAAGGTAAGGTATTATTTGGGAAACAAAATACGTATAGACAAAGGAGTAAGCTGTAAGTAGTGTGGATAAAGTAGATTTAGAGTTTTACCTGATTACTCAGTGTATTTATGTATTTATTCAATTTAATTTTTTATCGAGCACAGAGGGACCAGCATAATGAAAAGATTAAATGATTTATGTAACTACGGTGAAAAAGTGATTGCACAACATGCTCTCAAATATTTGAAATGTGTAAATGTCAGCGGGGAAGAGAGGTTATTTAGGATGTTGTGAGCAGTATAAGTAAAATAGCTAGATTAAATTTAAAAAGAAAGGATTTCATCTAGCTCTCAGGGTTAATTTCTGACAGCAAAATCCTTTGGGTTATAAAGTGTTTTTGAAAGGAAGCAGCAGAAAAGTTCTCATTTAGGAAATCAAAAACAAACCAAAGCACAGACTGAGAAAATTATTTGGGGAAATCATTAACCTAAATGTCCCTGGAATCCAGCTTTAAGAACAAAATAAATCTTTCTCATCTGTACTTTTGATCAAAAATGCTAATTTTTATGTGTTTATTTTACAAGACTCATCTTAGTATTCACACGGTGAATAAGTGTTGTTTATTTACATTTTTTAAAAGATTGGAGCAGCTTTTGATTAGTGCTATGAATTAAAATTCTTATTTTAAGCTAAAAGGAAAATTCACAGCAGAAACTAACATCTGGCTACAAATAACAGAAATTTGGGTTTCACAGGCTGTGAACTGCCCCCATGCCTCTTGCTTATATATTAATTGCAATTTGTTCTGTATTAACTGAAGATTTTAGGTTTTCTTTTGATGCTTAGTGTAGAGGTTTTAAAGGATCTTGGATGGGGACAAGAGCATCAAAGAGCTCTGCTTACCTACCAGATACCCAAGATCACCCACACTCTTTCAACGTTGCCAACAGAGGATGAGTCTGTAGGGAGGCTGTAGTTTCTAGGTAACAAAACTATTGTCCCTAAAAGATTTTGTGATGCTGACAGAAAAGGTGGGAGTCAGTTCCATGCTATGACACTTGTGTCTAGGATTCTGATTTCCCACTGCTATCTGATTATGAGATCCCGTTAATTAGCCAAGGGGAGTCTGGAGAGGGGTTCAGCTATTAGCCCCTGTATGTCAGCTTCAGGCTGGACCGAACCATTCCCTCTGCTCCACAGTGTCAGGCCAGGGGATTTCAGCTGCTTAAACAAAGTCCTTTAGTGTTGTTTGGGAAATGTAGCCTTTCTTTGCAGTGGGAGGTAGTACAGGAATATGGGAGCAGCTCTGCAAGGAGAACCACTCGTGTGCTGTGGTCCCAGCTGTGCACTGCGAACCTCCTGAGGGTTAGGCCCTATCCTAGTCTTGCAGACTGAACATGCTTTGGGAGCAGAGGATGTCTTCTGTGTTAGTTCCGTCAGAAAAAGGTACAGCTTGTGGGCTCTGAGATGGCTCCCCATGCACCGCGATACGTGGGAAATAGGAGCAACGGAGGGTTACATCACATCTGATCCAAACTTGAATGCTCAAATGTACGTGCAGACCTGGTATATCTCACTGGACCTTCAGCTGCTGTTCCAGAAGGGCACAAGTCTTCCATGAGTCCTGTTTGACGTCTTCCAGTCCTGTGTGAATGCCTCAGGCATCTTACTGACTCCAAAGCTGCAGAGTGCACTTGTACTTAGTCAGCTGGCCTGTAATCCCGATCTCTACTGCATATCATGGAGGTTTATACATTAAAGGTAGACATGTAAGTTCAGGATTCGTTATCAATTTCCCAGTTCCATAAAGTGAAATAGACTGAAGTTACAAAATTCAGTCTCAGTCTCTGCTCATGTTAACAATGAACTTTCAATTGCAGCAGCTGAATCTTTTTTTTCCCATGTTTCTGGCATTGCCAATTGTTTCTAGGTTCACTTCATGCTCTAGTTTCACATACTTCATTTTTCATTTATATTCATGTTTGAGTAATGTAATATTTATACATTTGGTCTTGGCAACCAGTGAATACTAACGATAGTTAGATGTTCTCTCAGTCCCAGAAGAACCAGCAAAGAATTTTGTAAATTACACATTGCTTATCACATAAAATCTCAGACAAGGATTTGGCTGTGTGTCAAATGCTTCTAGCTCACAATTGTAGAATTAAACTATGGAAGGTTTGGAAGTGCTGTTTTCTGCTTTACTGTAGACCAATATTTCCAGTTTTCTTAGCTGGTAACCTCATGGTCTTTGTTTTGTCCAGCATCTAGTAGCCACAGTCTGGAGTGAACTTTGGTAGTTAGTCTTGGCTGGAGTTTGGGAGGGTTTCCTTTACACAAACTATAGTATTATTTTGTTCTTTAGGTGGATGTTCTCAGAACGAGATGAAAAACAGGTTAGTGTAAAAGTAGCTGTGCAGACAAGACCACATCCACTGTTAGCATCTCCAGTCTGGTACAAATCCCCACAGTAATATGGGGAAGAAAAGATCCTCACCTATACTTAAATCAAAGACATATATATATATATATATATATATATATAACTGTATAGGATGAGCCATCTTATAAATAGTGACACTAATCTGTAAATGTAAATGCTGAATAGATGGTGTGAATGCTAATTGACAAAAGCAGACTGATAACGACTCCTTCCAAACAATTACAGTTTGGTTTTCTCATTTTGTTTCCCTTTTATTTTCCACAACGTTCATTGCCATGGGAAAAATCCATCTGCTGACAAATGACTGTTGTAGGGTGAGCTAAAGTGGTAAGAGAAACTCAGAATGGTTGAAACTGTGCCGTGGTCTGGTTGACATGGCTGTGTTCAGTCATAGGTTGGACTCAATTATGTCAGAGGTCTTTTCCACCCTAATTGATTCTGTAATTCTGTGATGGATTACAGGTCTGGGCGGAACTTAGCTGAGGGTTAAGCAGTCACAAACTGATTCAAGACTTCTTCAGAGCATTGGATCCAAATGGCCACTCCATTCTGGGGTCTGTTAACTGCTGGTTTTTTTCCCCATCTCTTGATTGTATTGAAGGTATAACCCATGCTTCTCTTAATCTCCTGTATATTATAGCTATCAGATCAAACTGCTATGAAGTAAAAATGAAAGTGTAAGAAAATTTTGCACACAGCTTGACACGCTAAAGTATCTCATTAAATGACTCACTGAATATAATATGAATTATTCCGAATGCTGGTGAAGCTGAGTCAGCTGATCCAGTAGTTTATAAATAGCACAAATACCTTTGCTTGCTTTCATGCTGTCTCCAGCTATTACAGTTCATTAAGATCAGATGCATGTTGCTTTTCTCTGCTATTTGGATTATTCAATCCATTAAGGCACAGGAGTGAGAGAGAACATCATGAGAAGTTTTGTGTCGATACTGTTGCCAGGGAACCACTTTTTGTTTCAGTGTCACTTTGAGTCTGAGTTGCAGAAAGGCAATTTCAGGGGAAGATATCAGGGATGTAAAACAGAATGAAGGAAATCCTAAACTTTCATTTTAAAGAGGAAAAGAGTTATAACAGTTATTTCAGAAGCAGCCTGAATGGCCTGAAAGTTTGGGGGTTTTTTTAATAAATCTGACTAGAATTTTGAAGGGAATGTTAAAGATGACAGATAGGAGAGACTTCTGGGTCTCTCCAGGCATGTCTTAGATAATAACCCATATCTTTTTCTGTACATGCAGCACCATTTAAGCAGAATGGTGAATAACTGTCTGGAATGACAAGGAATATTTCAGTCCTTCCAGAACTGTCCTCTGCTCACAGGTATCTGTACAAACTCATTTGTACCCCCATATGCCTGGAAGGGTTACCTGACTTAATCTAAACAGACTTTAACTGTTCTATCATTTAAACAGCTTTTTAGGCCACGTTTCTTTTAAGACAATCTTTATATGTAGTTTGTGAAGCACAATAATTATGAATTTAGAAATGAAAACCAGAAAAAATGCAAATACAGTCTATAGCTATGAAGTCTATATAACATGAGAAAGTTCATCACCGGATTGCCTTATGTCTTTTAAAACTCATTTGACATTCTGATTTTGAATCAAAATCTCATTTTGATCAGATCTTCCTGAGAATTAAACTATACATAAAAGGAAATTGAAGCAGCACCAGTAAAATGATTCTAAAAGTAATATTTGTTCTCCATTCTTTAAGGGGAGGAAGCATTGACAGCAAAGAACCACTGCAACAATAAAGTTGCAACATTCTCCCACCTCCTATGAGGAATTGGAGCATTCAGCTGGTGGCTGGATAAATAATGTGTAAAGTGCTCTTTTCAAATTACAATATTTGTGAGATTATTATTTCTTTTGTCTCAAAAGAATTTATCTTAACTATATGCATTTCTTATTTAGAGGGGAATGGATTTAAAAAAAAGGATTCATCAAGATTGATTTTATACCTTAATTATATTTAAAATAGACACAGGAGAGAAGAGAAAGCAATATAACTGCAGGGCAAGAAAAAAATCTGTGCTGGTAGGGGCTGAACTAGATAGTACTATGTGTTTTTTCTGCCACTCATTTGTGATGTTCTAGTCATTAAAGCACCTGGGAGATGAATGGTACTAAATAAATAATAAGTTTTGAGTGATCCTTTGGAACACTAGAAAGCACAAAACTTTTTAGAGAGAGTGGGAAGTACAATGAATCCTAAATAAAACTAAATAGGTTCCCAACATCAAAGTTTGCTGTCTTCACATTGGTTTTATCTCCTCCTTAAATTTCTTCTTTCTGTTGCCCACTCATGAGAAGTGGAAGCCAGTTTTTCATGGATGAGTATCAGAATCAGGTTACAGTCTGAGAGAATTTTATATATTCAGGTTTTTTTCAGACATTTTGAGAAAACTGTCATTTCTCAGTTACATTTATTGATGTGTGATTGACACAGAGTGTTTTAACCATAATCTAGAAAGAGGTCTTCCTTAACAAGTCACATTAAATAGATACAAATGGTGCATCAGTGTAGCTTTCAGCAGGTCAAGAGGATTAAAAGTCCGATTCCAATCAGCACATACTATAGCTGTAACTAAATGTCTGAGTATGTTATGACCTGGATGAGTGTGCAACTAGATGAGTGGAAACTGGATATAATTTATTATATTATTTATGGATATATGCATTTTTTTACTATTTTTATTAAAGAGTTTATTTAAATAAATCATGTATGATGAACAGCTGATTATTTTGGTAGCCTAACTAGGGGTCAAAATATCTAGGGAGCTTCTGTAATGTAGAATATTAATAAAAGTCTTGATAAGAATATGCCTCTTGCTTGAACACTTGAAAAAAAATTGTTAAAGTGAGTGTGAAGAATCATATTTACATTAGTTAAATTCAGATTAGTTGAAATTTGACTTTGTGCTTCCTTGGTCAAGGTTACAGTGTTTCAGTGGTCTATGATGCATTCACTATATTGTGTATCATTTATTCTCCAGTTCCAAAGATGTAGAGGTAACTAATATCATCTCATGTATCATTTTTGCTCCAGCAGTTTGTCTTGCAGTTTCTGTCAATAACAGGATGGAATCCATACCTTTATACATACAGAGGTTTCTTTGTTTCCTAAGCTTGTGATACAGGTCCTCCTGTTATGTAAACTTGTGTATATCCAGCTCTCTTGAAGGTTTCTCAGTCATAATGACTTATTAGGAAGAAAAATATTTCAAGAAAGTATTTTTCTGTCTGTGTTAGCTTGTCACTGTTAAGCTTAATTAATTTTGTTCTCACAGCTCCTTCTGTGCAACAGCCCCACAGACATCTTTCTTGTGCATCAGTAGGTATAAAATTGTATATAAAAATTGTTTTTCTGATAGGCAGACACCATAGCTTTCAGAGTGGTGGTATACTACACAGTCTTAGAAACCAAAATCCAAATGTGTGAAGAGATGTTTTACTGGGTGGTGGCTGGTTGCTAAAAGGCAGATGACCAGTTCTGGATTAGAAGAGCTCAGTAAATGATGGTAGGTTGTAAACCCGAAGTTTTTTTATGAAGGAATGATTAGTCTGGGACACATTTATGCAGGTCATGATTTTTTTTTTTTTTCATAATTGGTGGTAGTTAAAGAGCATAGCAAACCACATTAAATAGGTGTGAACTCCTGCTCTGGTGTTAGGGCAAAGAGATAAGGTGTCTGTAGGCTAGTAGGACCTGCAAGGTTACATCATCTTTGTGTATGAAGCTGCTTGAAGCTCTCCTGGCTGTCTCTGTCCAGTTGTAGTGCATGCAGTGCAAGCAGGAAGATGACAAGTTGGAGAGGAATTAATAAGAAATGTTAAAGTCAGACTTGAATCTGTTTGGGTTAGCACAATAAAGGTGAAGGGGTGACTTTGTCACATTTTTCAAGTATTTCTGCAGTGTTTGTAGAAACAGATACCAGGTAATAGATAGTTCTTCAGTGTCGCAGCCAAAGTATAACACAATCCCCTGGCTGTAACTTGAACCCATTCAGATTAGACATGAAGCACACATTTTTAGCAATGGAGGCAAATAATGAGATACCCAGGGTTACCATGTATTAAATTTTTTAAACTAAGGTTATTTTTTCCGGTCAACAATTCAAATGCCAATTAATTCAGGGATGGATGTGTTCACAAGGGTACCATGGTATGTTACAGTCTGAGAACCTGGATATTATCCCCTCTTTCCAATTAATAAGATTCCTACAAGGAAGAAGAGAGGTGGCTTGTTTTGGATCACACTAGCTTGTGCAGAATGCTGCTGCAAGATTCCAAATGTCAACAGGCTGGAGAGGTCAGAGTTGGAGTCACCCTGAGGCAGTAGTCCTTTTTTTGTCTGTGCTCAGGCCACAGGTTGAGCCTTGCCTGGTGCAGTGCTGTTGCAGAGCATGGCAGATGAATCTATTTCTGGCACCTTCCTCGTTCACAGCAGATGGGGCCATCTAATAGTTTTGGCATTCCCAGATTCCACCGCCGCCGGCAGGACACTGTGGGAGAGGCACTTCTGTGCACGAAGAGATGCCCTGGCTGTGCTCAGGGATTGTGGGTTTAGTGGCATTGCCAGAAGGCGCTGTGTGGGGTGCAGGCGTGGCCCCTGCACCCCAGCCAGCTTTTGGGAGCACTGCTGTGTGCCAGGAGCTGTGCAGGTGCCTTTACACCCAGGTCTGATGCAGCTGCTGTGCTTGGGCATCGCATGGCACATGGACCGTCTGCACGTGAGGTTCTGGCTGCTTGGCAACTGCATAATAGGGCTGTCCCAGAAGAACACACCGTCTGTTTAGTCTATAAATGTAAAATATCCATTTTAAATCTGCACAGTACATCCCAAAGAACATTGGAGCACACTCTGTTTTTATAACACCAGAGGTATTTGGCATTGTCAGAGCAGCACCTCCCCAGCACAGCAGCAGTGCCAGAGGTGTCTGTCAGACTATGGCTGCACAATGCATTGACCCCTTCACCCAGTGAAAGCTCCCTCTGATTTTCCTCCTGTCCTTCCTGCCCTGTTCCACTCTGTAGAGAGCATCATCAGCCAGGAAATTGCTTCATTTTCAGTTAGCTTAAATAAGTACAAATGGTTTGGAAACTGAAAATTCACAGTGTGTATAGGAAACAAGTGTAAGTTACAGAGCATGCACAGGCAACACAGTTCTTTAAAAATATGGTTCTTAATCTCAAATGTCTTCTTTTATAATACATTTGCCAAGAAGATGTATTCCAAATTAGACAGACAAATATCAGAATGCAATTATATGAAATTGTATGGATAGCTTTGCTAAAACAATTCACATTTGACTGTTTTTCTATTCCTTCAAAAAATTTTCAGTTCAACAATTTTTACTTGAATTAAAATGTAATCAGCCGAATGACAAACACCTTCTAGCTTTCCTCAGAGTAAATAGTTCAGCATGTTAGCTTTTCAGTTTGATCTAATGAAATGGTATGTCAGGAGTAGTAAGAAAAGGGAGTTAACATGTGGCTGTGTCTGCTTTTCAGTTGGTGACTGATATCTGCATTGGTAGTAGATAGGTTAAATTTAGCTCAAAAGCTTCCATAAAGAACATTCTTATGCAAAGAAAAAAAAATGGTAAATGCAAGGAAAAATATTTTTTAAAGTAATTAGTTATCTTCATTTTTCCTGAAAAATAGAGTCAAGTGATTAATCAGCATGGCAATTTATAAAATATGTCACTTGGGTAAAAAGAAGCACCCATATTCATGGCCATCCATACATTACTTTCTTCAAATGAAGTCTGTGAATGGATTTTGTCCAAGGGTTTCTAGCCACCAGGTAATTATCTTTTAAAACTGTCTCTCCCATAAACAGTCCTGCTGTTTTGTGAACAGACAGACTGATATATGAACAGTCAAGCCCAAAACCTCTTTCCAAGTTGCAGAGGTACTGGCAGAGTGAAGCAGTCCTGATTGTTTTGCTTTCACAGCTACCCAATGCAACTTTGCATACACTTGCTGCCATTCAGGTTTCTGGATTTCCAGTTAGGCACTTCTCCACTGCACTCAGTGTACAACAGTCTTTTTTTTACAGTCATCTGAAGGACATCAAGTTTTGCATCTGGAAAGCTTTTTTGACTAATAACCTAAAATATCTGTATTTAATCCAGGTTTGTGTGAAACTAAAGGAGATTTAGAGATAGAACACAATAGAGTTGGACATTAAGCTAATGCTAGGGTCAAAATAAAGGTTTTTTAGTGGGTTAAAAGATCTTTACGTCCTTTATTGTGCAATGTTTGAATTGGATGCATTATGTCAGTATGACAGCTGGATTTCACTCCTTTGTTGGGGCATTGACAGACATCCCTCCCAGCACCAGCTGGTGGGGAACTGGCCACCTTGGCTGTTCACTGTTGCTTTCTCCCACCCCTCTCTTTCCTGTAGTTCCCATTTATCTGCCAGAAGAGCAGGTTGTACTCAACAGCCCTCTGGTCTGCTTCAGACAAAATCAGCTAGGAGCACTAGCATGAACTATCAGTAAGGATGATGGTCCATAACAGGGCAATGATGAGGAATGGGGGTCAGGTACAAGTTCCACCAGCCTTGGATTTATTCCAGCTTCCAACACTGCTGCAGTCTAAAAGCTATTTTGAGAGCTTCACACAAAAATGGGTCTTGCTCAGCAAGATTGGTGAATATAGTGACAATGACATCATTAGTTCTTCTGGACAGAAAATGTGCACAGAAATTCAGCGTTTCCAAAGAAAACACTAAAACTTTGTACTAGGGAGGCACTGATGTTAACGCAGCACTTTAACTAATGGCACACAGCAGCAAGTTTTAGGATCATTCTGAATGACATTTTTAATGTGGAACATCCAGCTTAAAAATCAGAACTGACAGCAGCTCTCTAAGTTTTTCCTTACAGCCTGCTCAGTAATCATCTTATCTTGCCTTCTGTCTGAGGATCTCATTCTTGTGCATTCTCCATGCCTGGGTCACCTTTGATCTTCTGACACTGTGAACCATTAATAGCAGGGCTTACACTGTTGATTTTTTTTTGTAATGGTGACTATATATTCCTTTGATTTAACATAAATTTTGGTTATAATATGTGTAGTGCCCTAACAGGGAAAATGTCTGCATCACCTTGTCATTGCACTGATACATCTTCCACCTGGCAAATCTGCAATTCTTTAAACTTTGCTCTTTAGATGTACTGAGTCAACTTCAGCAGTATCAACTGGCCACAATACCATCAAAACTCTTTAGAACTAAGGAGAGTTTGACAAAATTATTAATTTTTCAATTTTAGCCTGCTATAGTGGTGTTTAAGTATGAACAAGCTAGACCAAGTGTTAACTATGTACAAGGAGTATACTATTTTCAGACATATGGAATTATTATTATTACTATTATTTATTAATCTTTAATCTGCTTGGCTTTCGTTTATAGGATTAGAGACACTGATTTTAGCAATGCTGTTCTGGGTCTACATCAGAGTAAGACAGTTCCTTGCTGTGTTTAATCTTAGGAAGGGATTGTTGGCATTGCCCAAATAAATTGCTCTTCAAGGGCCTCTGCGTACTCCCACTGGTAATTCCTAGTGACCTAGGTAGGGTCAGGCTGAGATATGACTCTCACATGTCAGTGCATGAGAAATCTTGCCTGAGCATGATATTACTGCTGTGTGCATGTCAATGTATATTCTTATGTTAATCTCTGGCTGCACAAGTTGCCACCTTTACGGAGTCTAAGAAGCAATACAGGTTGCTCCACAGAGTATCATTATCTTATCTGCCAGTTGTTACTTTCTTTAGAGGAGTGTACTCATGGTTCTGCACACATAATTCGCCCACAAGCTCATAGGCTAGCACTAGAGTTCAGAAGGAACTTGTACCTATCAAAACTGGCTGAAGACTGATGTTCATGTCTACTCCCAGTTATGTCTGTTCCTTCTTATTCTTTGGTCTTTTGAGAATAGGAATGTGAAATATGGGTCCAGAACCCACAGAAACACAGTACTTCAGAGCCTCTGAGAACATGAAGTTCATCCTTTACACTCTGCTGCATGTGAAGTAACTGTGTAACTGCAGCCCCTTCTTGACTCAAGACCATCCTTGGCCATAGTTGTAAGGGCATATGCCCAGTGCATGCAGATACCCAGCAGTTACAAGGCCAAATTTAAGAAATATTGCCAGGAATTAATTCATAAGAATCCAACCGATCCTGTAATAATGTATCCCAACTTTTAAGAAGGAAAGGTGACAGCGTCCTTGTGAAAGTCCATAAGTCTTTGCCAGTCTAGGCAAGAAATGCCTAAAATGTTTCCTGCCCTGCAAGTGCAATCGTGTGTTCCTCACTCTCTCTCCTCAGCCTACACTTTTTTGCTCCTTGTCTGTTCCTGCTGTGATTTCTGCAGGTTCAAATCAGAAGCCTTTGCTGTGGAGCTCAGGTCAGCCCCAGGCAGAGCACTGGGCACTACTGTTGCTAAGAGCAGCCTGTCCTCTCCCAGTTGCATGTGTGTGCCTTGTCAGGGTCAGAGTGTGATTGAAGAGTGAGAGATGCACAAAAGCAGAGAAGGCTTGAAATTAAATAGTCTTTGAAGCTTTTTCTTAACTAGTCTCACTCTGGCACAGACCCCTGCCTTAGCGGGGTGATCCAGTGGAATAACAATGACCTAAAGCTACTGATCTACCTACTGAAACATGCAGGGAGGAAAATTTATCTCAAAAATGACCATATGAGAATATCTGGGCTGCAAATAAATGTTTTTAAAAGATCTACATTAACATTAAAAGAATTAGGACTTTAATTTTTTTTTTTTTTTTTATGACTAAAACTGGAGCTTTTTTCTGAAGTACTGAATGCTACACTGAAACAAAAAAATTGAAAAATCCTGGTGGGTGAAACCTTCATCTTTCCTCTCATTTATTACTAGTGCCAATGGAGTAGCTGTCCTAATTAAAAAGAACTTGAACTTTCAAACAGAGGAGCTGAATTCTGATCCAAATGGCCTTGTAGAAAAGAAATTGGTGAATGAAGTCATTACTCTAATTAACATTTATGCTCCTGATGTTAACAACGTACTTGTAAAAGGAACCAGTAGCATAGATATTACTCTTTAAACCATCTAATGGTCTGGCGTGGGTACTGATTTTAATTGCCCTTTGGTTATCAGTTTAGACAGATCTGCCAGGGGTAATTGCATTGTAAATCAGATATCTCAAGAAATTCACTAATGAGCTAATGAACGATAGTTATTTGTGAGATGAAGCTGATAATGCTTATTTAGATAAGTGGTGTACTTAAGTGTTCTGTGTTCCATATGGAGAGACCTGACCATTCAACAGTAACTAGGTTACAATGTCTTAGCTGTTACTCAATCTACTCCATAATTTTTTCTTTCATTTTCCAGGATTAGCTCAGTCCTTGTGCTTTACACCCCTAAGCTGTTTCTGTGATTTGTAATTCACAGAACTGTAGTTTGGAGCCCTGCATTTCTATTTGACTTTGTTTATATATTTCTTGTCTCCCTTAGCATAAATCATAATGACAGCCTAATTGGTTTATAATTCTGAAGCAGTTTGGAATGTGAAGTGTTGCATAAGTGTTCAAGGTTGTTATTACTTTGTGACTCTTCCCAAACATTTTCTGTCCAGAATGAAAATTAAAGAGAAATTATTTGCCATTTACAGGAGTAAATATAGTAAAACTTGTCATAAGCAATCACTCAAAGATCACCAAAAAAACCCCTTTGTTTCACAGAATTGCACTTTTTAAATGCTTGAACTTTGCATTTCCTTCATAACACAGTAAGTCCATTAGCTTCAGAGGCAGTATTTGATTTACACTTGCACAAAAGGAGAATCAGATCCTTGATATCTGTGAGAGGGTAGTTTCATGGTGGAATTAAGGTTGTGGAAAACACAGGTCTTCTCTGAAGATTTAACTATAATTAAAACATTGGGACATTTGATAAATGTAGAATTTGAGATTATGACATATTTATTTCACGGGAGGGAAATGCATAGTTGTACCAGTCTTTTAGAGATTGGAAGATTCCTTTGTTCACAGATGCTTAGTTTACCTAAATAATTTACATGTACCAAACTGATTTTTCTTTTTCCATAGAGCACTAACCCTTTAGCTTCTTCATAGTACCAGGCCAGTGTTTAGCATTACCAGAGAATTTTTATCAGGTGAAGTTTTCAAAAAATAAAGTCAAAACAAGAGAGGTGCATTTAATTTCCTATGTTGCTTCTGCTGGCTCACAGGGCAGAGACGAGGTATCCATGACAAAGTAGAAAAGTCTTTTACCCCAGAATGGGATTTTAGGATCAGAAATGAAGCAGGCAGGCAGGCAAAACAAGGACAGCCAACAAAAGGTAGCCTGGGGCAACACAGTGTGTCAATGAGAAAGAGACAGATAAGAAACACTTGGACAGTTGTGCATGTTGGCTTCAATCTGTAATGACTGTGCAGGCCACACATCAAAAACATTTGGCTGTCCTTGACAGAGAATGAAAAGAGCACAGATTTTTCAGCTACCTCTTTTTTTTTCTCCCCCACAGTCAACCTGGTGACTAGAAATTCATTTACTTTACCTCTGGTTTTAATTATTTGTCTGATGGCCTTCAGGCAGTTATTAGATACATCTTTGAGAGACAAAGTGAAAACTCTTCGTGTTTTTACAACTGCTCTTTCTGCTGTTGGTCAGATGGATCTACAACTCCCACTGTTTTAAACAACATTTCTATTGTATCTTTCTAGTATAAATTAGGGGAACATTGCCACCATCAACTCCAATAACACTTAATTCAGTCCGCACTGGCAGCTGCTGCATTTCTGGGCGTGCAGAGACCTCCATGACCTTGGAACCGAAGTGTCTGTTGGTGCCTAAATTCTGTCAGAGTCGATAAATGAGTGGAAAGCACATTTGCCCCACTTCCCCGGCAGTCCTATCCATGCTCAGAAATTGTGTAATACTAGTTGGCCAAATGGCAAAATGCCCAGGCTCTCATGGTGGTGATGACACTTTCTTTACCATCTCTGGCCACTTTCTTGGTCGCCTCATGTCTGAAGAAAAGAATCAGTGGAAGGTCAGAGTTTATTTAATGTCTAACCTTGCCCTCCCAGTGAGTGCCTTAGCTCCTGAATGAGTGACCCTCCATTCCTTCTTTTGGGAGAATGACATTGTGAAGCTTGTAATTTGTGGGGCCTGAAGAAGAGCAAGCCAGAAGTGGCCTCATTATACAGCTTAGGAGCAAGAATTAGGAGAAAATGCTCATCAAGCATGATCAAGCTTTTTTATTACAAACTTCAGAACTCTTTGTTTCCCTATTTTTTTTTCAACTAATATGTAATAAACTCACCCCAGGCAATATCAATTATTTCATTCCTCATTATCTGTTAGTTTGTTTTTAATCTGAGATTTTCTGAATGATTCAAAAATAATTAGTTTTTAAACCTTCTTTTTTCTTCCTTGCTGAAAGTTGTATTATAACAGTGGTGGGTTGTGTGGTTTTAGGACAGGTTCTTGGGACTGTGGATTGCCTCATCATAGATCTTTATGTAGTAGCTGAGCTCTGGAGGAGCTAAAATGTCTTGTTATAGCACAGGACCTCATTGGCAGTAAAGTTATGGATTGAAACTCACATAAGAAAAGTAAAGCTCTATAGCTCAGCGATCTCAGGAGCAAGGTGGTTGACAGAAAATTGAGGTAAAAATACTACGTCAGAAAGAGTTACCCTACTGGCTTTAAGGAAAACAGGGAACACAGAATCTCCATTAAGTGTTAGTTATGGCTTAGTATTTTGGATTTATAATGCCAAATTACCTTAAAAAAACCCCTGATAATTTGCACTAATATGGCAAAATAACAATTTGTTGATGAAAACAGAATTTATGTAGTTTTTTTTTCTCTGGGGGGTTTTTTTGTAAGTTTGTTTGTTTATTTTTTGTACCTGGAATCACTGTGAGTCTCTGAGAAGTATTTTTATTTATTCTGACAACTCCTTAAGGGAAGACCAATGGGGAACATCTGATTTATTCATGTTGTGCAAGATGAATATCCAGGACAATCTGTGGATGCCTTTTTAGGCACAAAAGGAATGGATTCCCTACATAGTTCTCCAGTTGGCAAGATAACTTTCTCTGGTAGCAGCTTGAATAAATGAATACAAAAACTGATTGATTACAGGGATCTCTTTTCTTCCTCAAGTTTGAAGAAAATGTCAGATGAAATTAACAGTCTAGAGTGGCTTCACGAGGTTGTCCAGGTAGCTGGAGACATATTTCCAACTATAACACAGAGAAAATGCCACTGAAAATGTATAAAGTGTCTATAAACACAGCTTTAAAAATAAGCCTGAAGTCCTATGAAAAAAAAGAGAAAGGAAATACAGTACTGATCAAACCAGGGGTGGGGACATTAATCCAGCTTCTTATGTTAGGCAAAAGACAGATCAGACAATTCTCAGGATTGTAAGACCTCTGCAGTATCGTTTTTTGAATAAACTTCACCTGCTTCCCTACACATGGCATTTTCAGATAGATCTGTGACAACTATGGATTGATTTAACATATGGTTAATCTCTCAAAAACTTCTGGTATAGTGACTCTATGTTCTTGAAATTCATTCCCATTTTTAAACCAAAACTTCATCTGAAAAACTTAGCATATCCTTTCCTTCATACCACCTTACTACAGAAATATAGTTAATTTGTACAAATGAAATGCACTTTATTTTTATTATAGGAAGCTTATAATTTTACTTGCTTTTGTTAGAACATCTTTTATTTCTGTAATTTTTTTTCCTAAAAAAGTCTGGGCCAACGCTGTATGCAATAAAGTTCTTAACCACGTAATTGAAGAGGCGCACTGCATGCCATTCTATTCCTTCAGTTCAGTTAATGATTCTTGCTTTGCTTATTATTTAGCAGAAGGAAGCTGCTACTATACCGTGAAATGTCTACAGTAATGCCAGTATCTCTCTAGAAATGATAGTAATTTGCAAAAAAATGGCTCCCTGATTTGCATTAATCAATAATAAATTTCATCTAACATGATAACTTCCCCTAGACTTATAGTTTTTGTTTTTTTCAATCCTTCTGAAGCTTCAGAAACATTCGTTTCTGTGGCCCAGACTGAACTAGATAAAATTTTGTCTAGAAATGTTCTTAGACTTTTCTCATCTTTCCAGATAATTTGTAAGGTGTAAAACCATGTAGGCACTACTGTCAAAAGGGAGGGACTCTGCTGCAAGCTGTTCTCTAATATGGCAAAGGATTTTTACTTCTACAAGAATCTTAGCCACAATATATAAAATATACAAAGGGAAGCAGAAAATCTTATTGTTTGCTTAGCCTAAATCTTTAAATGAAGGCAGAAAGAAATAGCATGATTTAGTGTGTTGGGACCTTGGTCATTAAAGGTCTGAATCATGTCCTCTATCATTAGTAAGCTTGAAGGTGTCTGGACCTTCTTGTAAAGTCAACAACCAAAACCCAAGTATGCTTCCAGAGGTCAATTAATCCCATCTAAGATCACAACCAGGGCAGATGGGGGGAGAAAGTTCATTACTTTAGACACCAAACTTCTAAGCAGGAGAAGTGAAATTGTCTAAAACCCCACTCTCTATATCATTGGGGATCATACACATTTAGGGACAAGTGATTACTCAAGGGTCCCATCCAGACAACAACAGCCAGCTCACCATAAAAAAGATAAGTACGGTGGGAAGAAGTATTTTGGTATCTGTGCCGAGCTGCAGCAAAGAACACACTGTTTAGGAACTGAACCATGTCTCTTTTCTGGGAAAGCAGGGGTTTCAGATTATACTACTGCTTTCTAGAAGATGAGGTCAGATGACAGAATTGCTTTAAAGTGTGCAGAACACTATAAAACAGTTACTAATGTATTTATAAAGCTGTATTGTTGTGTAGTCTTGTTCCAATAGCCTGCATTCTTACCTCTGTGATTCTTTCTTGTAAAGTCCAAATTCCATTTTTTTTTAATTATTCAATCCTGTCCGTTTGTCCATGATTTTCCTTAAGTATGTAAAAGTAGCCTTTTCAAGAGTTATGTCTAGATTTTTCACTTCTGGTACACTGTGCTCAGCAGAAGATCAAATTATGAAAGTTAAAGGTCATTTCATATTTGCTGGTGGTTGGGAGATGTGTGATGATGTGCAGTGTGTGCAGCACACTGCTGCATCTGATAAGCAGTGCTCTCTCTTCTGGGCCATTATCTAAAACTGATGTGTTCTGCTTCTCAGAAAGAAGTACAAACTTGAAGAGTATTTGGGAGAAATAAGGTCAGGACCTTAATCTTAGAGGAATCTTAAAGCAAGACAGTTCCCTCTCTGTAGCCACCTCCACCTGGACTTAACATAGGATGGTTTATAGTTACTTTATCTGAAAGGTATTTACACCTTCAACCCGTGGGATTCCCACATCTGACAGGAGAACTGTTATTTCCCAGCTGTGAGAGATTTAGTGCTCAAGAGGATTGTATCTGTTCACATGGTTTGGTCTTGGTAGAAATTGAAGGGATGATGAAAACAGTTCAGGCAGTACGTGATTTTGTAAAGGTGAAATTGTTCTTTCTACTTCCTTCTTGTACTCTTACACAGAGCTTTAGGGATTAGTCTTGCATAGGTGCCTAAACTTGTAGATGGGAAAGCAGCTAAAACATTAATTAGCGAAATCTAAGGAACACAGAGTATTTATAGGATAAAGCCACCCTAGTACTTAAAAAGGTTGGAGAAAAAAAGAGAATAATTAAAAGGAAAAGCAGCTATGTAAAATGGAAATATGGAAACAGTGATGAAGAAAACTTAGAAGTCTGAACTCTCTGAACTACACTAAAGTGTAAAGTGATATCTCTGAGGAAAATATATTTTTAAAAGTGAGAACTAACTTATGTATGCCTTAATTTGGGAGTCTTCAAAATTTCTGAAAATCAGAATTGTTTTAGACTATGCCCTATGCATATCTGGTGTACTCTATCACCACCTTAATTTTGCAAAAGTTCATTTGCTACTGATATTTATCTTGAAAAATACCAATTAAGAAATAAAAAACAAACTCATATATCCTTGCTTGTACAGTCTTCCCCGGTCTGTATGGAAAAGAGATGTCCTTATTGGGGCAGTTGGCATCCAATAGTAAGAGAAGAGCAGTTTTGTCATGTTGGAAGGTTTGACAGCCCATCTTGTCCCCATCACTGTATTTGTGAATTTAGAAACTTCCTCTGCTATTGCATTCATTGGGGGCCAGAACACTCTTGGGCAAAAATCCACAGCTATAATTAGTGATTTAATTTTAATGTAGATGAATAGACAATCCTGAAGCCAGTTATTAAAATGTCATTACTTGACGCAGAAGTTAGCATATTTGCCTAATGTCTGTTAGCAGAAGCTGCAGAGACCAGCCCAAATGAGAATTCTGCCTGGGGAAGAGGCACAGCAACTCAAGGCATCAAAAATCCCCCTGCCCCTGGGAAACAGCTGGACAGCCCCTGCCAGAAAATGCTGAAGTGTTTGTTGGGAATCCACAGGCAATAACTCTGACCCCTCTGTTCTAGCAGAATCCTAGGATGTCCAGAAAGTATTTCTTTTGAGTAACTTGATTTATAGGCTAAACCAAATGCAGTTAGGAGATAGCAAGGGGAGAAAAAGCAGACTTTGTAACAAGTAGCCCTGAGGATGTCTGTATCCAACAAGTATGGAATTAGTTCTGTGTATCGTGTGTAACTCATTCAGACAGCACTCCCAAAGTAAATAAATTTTAATCTGTATTTTTAATTCAGACTTTAATTTCACAGCAAGTCTCAGAGAACTAAGAAATCTGTATCCAAAGGCTTGGTTAGTGAAAGAAGAGCAAAGACATCTCTGGGATCTTCAGTCTTCTGTCCAAAAGAAACTAAAAGTAGCCACAAAGAGAAACGAAAAGTAGCCGCAAAGATCACAGTAAAAGTATAACTTTGCTAGTGAATATTTCAGAGAACGCAATAGGAGTTAAAATCTCTTGTTGAAAAACATAATTGTGAATCTTTATTTAATAACTTTTTAAATCTAGATTCTGGGAGATCTGAACTATGACCTTTCCTATTTCTTTGCCATTTTCATGACACGAGTTCATGAGTAAAAATAATACCAATGTAAATCTAAAATCTAAAGGCTTCAGAAGGCTTCATTTTTTAATTCCACTTTCTTTGGAGTCACAGTAAGAGTTCTGCAACTTTAATCCATCAAGCAGCTTTGCAAAACCATCATGAAAATGTATGAACCCAAGAACAAAATCTACTCACCTAACCTTACAGCAATGATTAAAAAAAGCCCTAATTATAGTATAGTCACCCGTCAAAATAAATTACTCAGGGTGAGTGGGTGAAAAGAAGTTTGCTAGACTTCCTTAAGGAGGTGGTAATTGTCTTGGATTTTGTTAAAATACATCACTAATTATATTTTAACAAAGTCTATGTACTCTTTTCCTCTTTAATAATTTTATAAGATGGTTGTAAGAATACTGAGAAAGGGATTTTTCAGTTTTAGAATATTCTATACTGGTGTGTTTTTACTGCAGAACAAAACAGACATACAAAAAACGCTCTTAATTACATATACAGATGATCAGAAATGTTAGAATAAAGTGATTTCATAAGAAGATGGCAATCAATTGGACATACTTCTATGGCAAAGTGATGTGTGAGCACAGTGAAGTGAGAGCATGCTGGTACTACATGGTTGGTTCATGGAAGTCCACAGAACCTGCATTTAAGAATTCCTTCGTGTCTTTGACATCCATTGCATGCAAATGATGCTCAGGAAAGTGGTTGAATCACCATTCCTGAAAGTGTTCAATAAATTTGTAGTCGTGGCACTCAGGGACGTGGTTTAGAGGTGAACATGACAGTGCTGTGTTAACAGTTATATTGATGATCTTAGAGGTCTTTTCCAGTCTTTAAAATTCAGTGATTCTAATAATAAGTCCTTCAAAGAAGATGTCTGCAGCCTATATTCCTGGGATATGTTGGCCAGGAAAACTTCAGGCAAAATTTGAAAGACTACCAACCACATATGGTGTTACCCTGCTTTTTATACTGCCAGTGTGTTGGGCCTGCCCTAAACAGTACCAAAACCATGAGCTTGTTTTCTTGCTGTCTTCTGGAGGTTAGCAGAAACCTACACTTAAACCTACATCCAAAGAATGCACAGGGTGTGGGCACCATACTGCAGCAGACTTGAGGCTGATGTCCCAGGGCTTGCAGGCTGGGAATCGCCATAGATGGAGATTTTTTTTTAGCCACTTCCTGGAAGATGATTGCTTTACTTAATACCAATTAAACACTCCATCAGTTAAACACTTAAAGCTGGGTAGGGTAAATATAGGCCATAATAATTCATTTGCAGACTCCAAAGCAGGTTAAGACAAAAAAGAAATATCGTGTTATGAAAAGATCATTGATTTTCATAGAATCATAGAATAGTTTCAGTTGAAAAGGATTTTTAATGGTCATCTAGTTCAATCCCCTTTAATGAGCAGGGACAACTTCAGCTACATCAGGTTCCTCAGAGTCTTGTCCAAGTGAATGTTTCCAGGGGTGGGACATCCATTACCTCTCTGGAAAACTTCTTCCAGTGTTTCACCATCCTTCCAGTAAAAAAATGTCTTCCTTATTATTGAGTCTGAATCTATCCTCTTTTACTTTAAAACTCTTGTCCTTTTGCAACAGATCTTTCTAAAAAGTCATCCTTATAAGCCCCCTTTGCATACTGAATGGCCACAATAAGGGCTCCCTGGAGTCCTCTCGTCTCCAGGAAGAACAACCCCAACTCTCAGCCTGTCCTCACAGGAGTGGTGCATCACTTTAGTGTCTCTCCTTTGGACTTGCTCCAACAAGTCCATGTCTTGTGCCGAGAATCCTAGAGGTGGATGCAGCACTGCAGGTGCTGCATGAGAGCAAAGCAGAGGTGCAGAATCCCCTCCCTTGCCATGCTGGCCATGCTGCTTTGGATGCAGCCCAGGACACAATTGGTTTTCTGGGCTGTGAGTGCACGTGGCCCAGTCATGTCCAGATTTTCTCCTACCAGCACCTCCAAGTCCTTCTCAGCAGGGCTGCTCTCAGTCTATTCATCCCCAGCCTGTGTTGACACTGGGGTTGCCCCACCCCAGGGGCAGCACCTTGCAGTTGGTCTTATTAAACCTCATGAGATCCCCATGGCCCCACTTCTGGACCTTGTCCAGGTCCCTTTGGATGGCATCCTGTTCTTCAGGTGAATCAACCAAACCACTCAGCTTGGTGTCATCTGCAAACTTGCTGAGAGTGCACACAGTCCCACTGGTGATATCACTGATGAAGATATTAAACACAAACACTATTTCTTCCCAATATGGACCCCTGAGGGACACCACTTGTCACCAGTCTTCATCTGGGTACTGATTATAAACAGACATAAATTATGAACAGATGCTTCTTGTTGCATGCAGTAGGCTTCTAGTCATAAATAAATGCAGCCATCTTCTTTTAATCATATAATAAAATATTAATATTTGTTCACATTATTATTTTATTGAAAATTAAGCTAATTTCTGCCTACCTAAAACTCTCTATACTATTTTAATCCATTACATTTCCATATGTATTTGTTTGTGAACTGTTAAAATATCAAATGTAACTCAAGTCTAGGCCACAATTAGACTTCAGAGTACTTCCCCCTAATTTATTATCAATAGTGAGTGATCACAAAAGCAAATATGTAGAGGTTTAACATTCATCCTAACATTTGCAGTTATTGTTCTCATAACTGGCAAATAAGGTTTGTCTTTCATTTCCTAGAGTTGTGGCTGACTCACAATTTTGACTGATACTTCAGCAATTCAAAGCTGTATAAACAAAAAGACAGATCAATCTAAATGAGGGTGCTGAATAAGCAGAGGCAGGTGTGTATTTGTAGCTGGGTATTGTTTCATCCCACTCTAAAAATAAGTGTGAAAAGGAATGTGTCTCTGCTCTGGGCTCAGAATGTGAGTCACACCATAGCTGGAAGTGTTCATGCTAAGAGCTTCTGGCTCTGGCACACCTTTTGTTTTCTGTCTGGTTGTTCATTTTTACTATAATTTCCTAATTCCTCAGCACTACTTTTAACCTTCCCTAACACTTATATTTTTAAACAAGAGTTTTTAGTTTCTTAGATGAGATCAGTGGAGCTTCAGGAGCAAAGGATGCTCTCAGCAATGACCCCCTTCCTTCACAGCCTGATGGCTCAGGCCGGACTGGCCCAGGAGCTAAAGGAGCACGTGCTCCTCCACAGCCTGGAGTGCAGACCTGGCACAAAGCCCTTCCTCTCTTCTTCTCTGTCCTGAAGGATGGCAAGTGGAGATGTCCACTCCATGCTGCATTTTGGCTCTTTCCTCGCAGAAAGGGAGAGGGCCTGGGAAGGCCAGGCAGAGGAAAATGCATGTAGGTCAGTCCCTGCAATGGAGCACGAAGTAGAGCACAACATGGGAGACACATTTATAACTGTGCCCAGTAACTGGGATCACTGGGTGTCGAGGACATCAGTATAGGCACTGTCAGGATGTCTGAGTCTTCTTGTCATTTCAGCATGATTTTCCTGCTTCTTTACTACCAACCAAATGCTCTGTCTTTTTTTCTTCCACAAGGGCTTACCTTTTGTCAGGGAGCGAGTTAGGGTGTTGCTTCATCATCAAACACTGTATCGATAAAAGTCTTACTTCTTCCTGACATTGGTGAGCTAAGGTTAAGGAAAAAAAGTAAGCTGTTTTGTCCTCCTTATTTCCCCTTTTTTCTGCTTCTTGTGACTTTCTGACTTCCTGATCCAGTCTCTGTCATCAGAGCAAGCCTACCCAGTAATTTGTCTGACTCTTCCTTGCAGAATCAGGGTGCCGATGAGGGTTCACACAGCTCAGGGGTGGCGAGGGATACTTGGTAATTGTCACTGTGCCATGGCAGCCAAGCCACTTTGGCAGCCAAATCAAATAGGTTAGGCCAGACCATCTTCAGTGTTCAGCTGCACTCAGAACCAGCTGGGAGCACTGAAGCAATCAGGAGCAGCAGCCAGATGGATTAAGCAGTGGTGCTTTTTCTGCACTGCCTGTCTGCACGGAGGCTTTGATTCAGGCCCAGCACAAAGAACTTCACTTAGGCTTAAACTGATCTCTTGACTCTGTGCAGCGGTGGCAGGTGAGTATACACACATTTTTTTGAGTACAACAAGGAGGGACCTGAGTAATAGAGCAGCTGCACTTAGTCAAATCGAGGGAAAATATCTCTACTAGTGTCCCTTGGCAGATGTTAAGGCATAAAATACAAGAACAGGGAAGGCATGCAGAGTTCCATTCTGCACTCTACCAGTCTGATTGTATGGGACTCTTGATTCAGAATTTGTACCTTGACATTTAATAGGCTTTCATGGTCTTTTTTTCTTCTATGACTTTGTATAACTGCTTTTTGACCGCATTTATGATACTGGCAGCATCTGACAGTGAATGCCACTATTCTCTTACGCTGTGTGAAAAAAAAACAACACTTCTTTTGCTTGTTTTAAACCTGCTAATTTCATTGGGCATCCTCTTGTTTTTATGTAGTGGGAAGCCAAGCAGCCATTCATTGATTTTCTAGGCACTTTCCCAGGGTTCTCCTGTTTTTATACATATCTGCCATATCCCCCTTCAGCTGTCCCATTTCCAAGCTGAAAACTCAAAATCAATTTAAGCAGTTCCAAGCTTTAATTGCCCTTCTTTAGTTCCCCCATGTAATTTTTGAGAGGCAAGTACCAGAACAGCAGGCAGTATACAAAAGAGAGGGTACTATGTGGTTTTGTATAGTGCTATAAAGGTGTTGTCTGGTTTGTACTCCATTCATTTTCTAAAAAAATTCCTAACTGCTGTTTTTTCTGACTGCCAATGAGCATGAGATTTATGTTTTCTTCTAGTAAGCTTTTTTATTTTTTTCTTTTTTTTTTCTTTATTTTATTTTTTTAATAATTCCTTTTTAAAAATTAAGTACAGTTGAAATTATTTATTTGGTGTTCCTTTTGTACCTACAGGAAAATTAATTTCAGTACCTTATGATTTGTGTTTCAACAATAACCTATTGAACCAGCCCTGGCCTTGCTCAGGGAAGATG
This sequence comes from Lycocorax pyrrhopterus obiensis, assembly GCA_014706295.1. NCBI lineage: Eukaryota > Metazoa > Chordata > Aves > Passeriformes > Paradisaeidae > Lycocorax > Lycocorax pyrrhopterus. Next base: position 11,652,422 of record JACSVZ010000015.1, read on the forward strand.
AAAAACATCAGAGATTTTCCAAACTTCATGGCAACAAAAGTTCCTGGTTTTAAACATTTAGTCTCTATATTATGCCTAGGTATGACATTTGCCAAGGTTTTATGAGAGTCTCCCATGAGCTCTAATGTCCTAAGTAAGGAATTTCAAGACATTGAGAATCTCTTCTTAATAAAAGACACAGTTTACATTGATTCTAATTTTTCTGTAATAGAGCATAGCTCCTTCATTGAAATTACTGGATCTCTCATCCTATATATTTTTTCCATTGGTGTTTAACTAATTTTTTTATGAAAATTGATTGCATATGTGTGTATAGTTTCTTATTTTTATTTGCAGTGTTTATGCATATTTTTGAATTAAAGATATAAATCAATAGGTAGGTAGTAATTAATAATGTAATACTCACTTTCAAATCAATGGTTACTGGATCATAAAGCACATAAAGTGTTACATTAGAGGACAGAAGTTGGAAATTATACAGCATTTCTAGTTTGAAATTGAATGAGTTAAATCCTCTTTGGCTCCTGATCTTACCTGTGCATTTTTTACTTATGTTTTTATATATGTGATACTCATGGATTTTTTTTTTTAGTGAATTTTATCTGTCTCTCACTAATACATACAGTCAGTCAAAGTGAAAAAGTGTCCAATATTTTAAAATAAGAGTGTCCTTCAGTTAAAACACCTCATCTATTATTCAGGATATTAGCATTACTGCTAATTACTACTGCACTCAATTTTGTATGACAATGACAAAACTAAGAACAAAGGAAAAAAAAAAGTCAAGGTATTGCACTTTTAGTTTCACAGTTTGTGTCACACTGGTACTATATGCCTGGGATATATCTGCTGATATTTATGGAATCAGTGGAAATCAGTGCATATTTGACAAGTTTTGTGAAGCTTAAGGCCTCTGAGGCACTGATTGAGACTGGTAAAATGGCCTAAATGGCCAGGGAGTTTTTTTTAATTGAGGAATCCTTTTTTTCAAAATATGTGATATTTCAGACGTGCAATCTCACCAATAAAGGTAACATGATCTTAGAGCAATACACAAGTAGATTTCCAACTGAGCACTGTTGGTTTTCAGATAGTCTCAAAATAGCCTGTACTGTCAGATCTTAGAAATTTGACTGTGACCAGATCTGATCTTGACATTTTTTAGAGGTACAGTTTTGTGAGTGGATCAATGTAGATTTCCTTTTTCCCCCTTAGACCCCAAATCCTGCTCCCCTGCTTTAACTCTGGCAGTCAGAGCGAGCTCCTGCAGTCACCCCTACAGAGCCACAGCTCATTGCCCTGCTGGGGCTCTGGGTTAAACCTGCTGCCATTTCACAAAATCCAAAGAAAATCTGCGGTGAGTCAAAGTTTCATTCAAACATCCCTGAGTCCAGAGCGACTAGGAGTGTCATTTAACACAGTGCATTTTTACTGTGTATTACAATTACAGAAATATCTGTTATTAATATTTTTTTGCTAAACTGCTGTGAAAATTTTATTGAGTATTCAGTCGTTGTGAGGCTGTTCAGTTACTTACCTGTATTGAGCTGGTCATGTGGCTGAACACTGTAAGTCCTTGGAAACACACAGGAATACAACTACCAGTAATAATTTTTACTCTGCCTGCAAACTGTATTTTATGATGGTTTACTGTGCATGCATAACATATGCATTTTTTTTGTCATGCCTGTATATGGTTACGAAAATTTTGTCAGTTGCTACTGCTGTTTGATCATACAGAAGTCATAAATGTGGGACAAGAAATTAAAAAATGGTCATAAGGTCTACAAATACTTTTATCAGCTTGATATCCTCACACAGGTGCACCTTTTTTGGGGGGGGGAGGGGGAAAGGTGGAAGGGGGAGAAGTTTCTCAAACCTGGACAGTATTTTTAGTTTCCCATAATGACTGCTGTAAATCTACTTGTAAAACATCATGTTCATTGCACTTCAATGCAGCTTACAGATGAAAAAAGGATAACTGCATAAATAGCATGTTTTCATCTTTATGTCTTATATTACTATTTATGTTTCTTTCCAGAAAGCACATAGTTTTAAAAATATTATTTAATTATGTTACTGTTATATTTTTAACTATGTTTTTATGACAAATTTGCGGTATCAGTAAGACACCAATTTTGAGATCAGATGTGCTAGAAATTCAAGCATACAGATATTGATAGATAAGATGGGACCATGGTCCATCTAATCTAATAATCCTTTTGACAGAAAGTAGATGACTCAGAGGAAGTTGCCAGAAATTTCATGAGAAACAAATAGAGGGTAATCTGTCAGCCACCTTAAGTCTTCTCAGAATTCCTTAGTACTTTGAGATAATCTTAAGACCTAAAGCATAATGTTTCAACTTTCTTTGAAAATATATTAGCATTAACTATTCAAATTTTGATCTCATGAATAGCAAAAATTTGACAAATATGAAAAACAAGATAGTGAGTGTTACTGAAAACTGCAAATCTCTGAATCATTTGATTATTATTTACTTTCTAAGCAGGTGAGATAATTTGAGGGAGTGAAAATTACATAAAATAATAAATAATCGATATTCTTATCATCATTTTGATCCTTAAGAAACTCTTCTTTTGTGGCATAAATGTTGCAAAACTAATTTGTCCTAATTAATGGTTTGAAATGAGAGAACAGTTCTGGTATGCTGCCTATTTGTCAGGTATTTGGATGAAAGGAATGTAAACTTAACCTGTTATAGTTTCAAAAATTGCTAATAAGATACATGTTCATGAGCATGATTGGATCACTTGTGATACCACTAAGAAAATTAATTACCATTTCATGAAAGGTAAATATTCAATTTCACAGAAAACATTTTGAACTATTCTTTATATTAGATGGTGAGCCAGATCCTACCTCACACATCCATTAATCTAAGACAAAAGGAGCAGCAGCAGCCTGTGTGTTTCTGCAATCTTATGTGTTATTCCTTTTCTTTTCTTTCCAGACAACTATTACGGCACTCCAAAGCCTCCAGCAGAACCGGCTCCGTTGCTGTTAAATGTGACAGACCAGATCCTCCCAGGTGCCACGCCCGGGGCTGAAGGCAAGCGTAAAAGGAATAAGTCTGTGAGCAATATGGAGAAGACAGGCATTGAACCACCAGAGGAAGAAGAGGAAGAAAGACCTGTGGTCAATGGAAATGACGTGACAGTAACACCAGGTCTGTTCTTCCTTCTTACTTTGCAGTGAGTTTCTGTTATTCAGAGTCCTCAGTTACCTCCTTCTGCAGTGAGAATATGCATGTTCAGGTAAGGATGTTCTTGCAAGAGTGAAAGGCAGGAATCCTGAATATTAGGATTTCTCTGAAGCCTAAAAAAAATTACTTAATCTCTATTTTGGAGAGTCATCTCACTTACCTCAGCTACTGTAAAGATTCTGTCTCTGAACTAGTCCCTTTGAACCATCTTTATAGACCAAGGAGAAAAGCACCTTCTTTCTGAGTATGGATTGTGACCTGGTTTAGATTTCTAGGTTAGGAAATCAATCACAAGTGCCTGTTCCTCTCCGTTGACTATAGAGGGAGTCTAGAGAACTGCAGTTTGGTCAGATGAATAGTTTCTGCGTTTCAAGTCTTCTTGTTCTCAAACGGTGACACTCACAAGATTGTTCAGCATTTATGAAATAAAATTTTGTTAATTGTTATGAAGACTTAGTAATATTGTGGGAGACTAAAGTCACCACATTAACAAAGTTGTGGCAGTGCCACTGAAACTTAGCTGGCAATACTGTCTGGAGGACCCTTTTCAGGAATGTTTCAGAGCCTGCATAAAGCTCATAAGGGTTTCAGATGTCAAGTCCTAAAAGACAATTGTTGTTTTATTCCTTGGATCACAGTACTTCAGAAAAAAAGGGAGTCCATGTAGACTGGTATCTCGAGTGAGAGCACTCCAGCCTTTTCAAAGCAGGTAATCAAATTCCCCCTCAACCTTTCAGCAAGACAATATTTTACAGAACTTAATAATTCTTATCCTGAAATAGAATTTAAGAAATTATTTTGTTGTTGTTCATGTAGAAAATGAAAGAATTCAAATTTTTATATCTCTCTGAGAAATAATGCTGTGAATCCTTTTTGATAAACGTAGAAATTCAGAAACAGATCACTGAAGTAAAAGTCTATAGTGACAATCATATGGATGAGAAGATAAAATTAAATATTGCAAGTTCTCTAAATGTATAGATTACTGTTAAACAAAGTATCTATTACCTAATCTTCTATGCTCAGTAGAAGGATTTTCATACTGCAGAGTCTATATATATATACCTTTTTAATTCCTGCTTCATTACAAAGCATATCAAATTTGATATCTTCCTATCCAGGATGATTTTGCTCATGCTTTTCTTTAGCTGCTGCCTTAACATTACATACAAGGGAAAATTCCTGTGCAGAATCCATCCTTGTCTACGAGGAGTGTCCAGGAGCAGTGGGGTGAGAGTGGGTGTGGTTCTTCCCCTTGGCTCTCCAAAGGGCTGCAGTGTTGCTCCCTGGCCACTGCCGTCACATGCTGGATGAGCCTTGCTCACCCCTTCCACACAGATTGCATCTGTTGGCATTGCTCTGGCACTTAGTGCCCTTCCTACACAGCTAAGCAGGAAAGGATGAAGCCCAGAGATCCTTACATAAAACATCAGCACTGCTGCTGTTGCCAGGATACTTCCACAGTGAAAGAGTCAAAGGCAGGATTTGGTCTCTGATGTGTATTGTAGAAATCATTAGAAAGATCATTCTTTGTAGTTATTTGAAATGTGCCACATAGCAGACCATTGCTGGGGAGCAATTTCCAGGACAATATGTTTCAGCTCCAAGTGGATCAAGAGCCAATATTTACCTGCCTTTTTCCTTGAATTCTACACCTATAATTTGCTTCTCTCAGGCAGATTCTATGTGAACAATGACTAGGCAGCACCCAAGAAGCAGGCATTGGCATGTGCTGTGTAACAAAATGAAATACATGAGCATGGGTGTAAGACAGCCCCCCCAACTTCCCCCTCCTCTTCCCCCCAAAGTAATTCCTGTCGGTGTGGCCAGCAGAACAAGCAGTGCCTGTGTTGGCTCTCATGGTTTCATAAGCAGGGTTTTGTTGTTCAGTTACACTGATTGAGGACTTTGGGGATTGTAGCAAAGCAGCTCTGTACATACATGCTGTGTTGCCTTTGTTGGGCAGTGTGGCTCCCACAGACCCTGTTACTGCAGTTGTTTTCTCTGCAAGCTGACAGAGGCTTAGTCACCTCTAAAATGTCAGTGCCTTTGTAATTTGTGTCTTTAAACAATCAGGAAAACCAGAATATGTTAATTAATTTATTTATTTTTAAACTCTTGGTGGTCAGAGCATTTTAGTTTTTATAAAGAATCAGCAAAGGTAGGACATTTGTTATTGCCAATTCTTTTAGAAAGTGTGTTCTATTTTAAGTACTTCACTTCCAGGAGGAGGCTTTTATTAATTATAAGACTCCTGGGACATCTGAAACATTGATTCATTTTTTATAGATGCTCAGCAATTTAATGGCTTATTAACTGCATATCCGAGCCTGTCAACTCAAAGGACTGCTCTAACACATAGGACTACCAGTTTGAAATAGCAACAGATCTAAGATGAACCTGAAGAAAAGAACACATCCTTATCAGACCAGTTAAGTGATATCTGTGGTTACAGAGATCTTTGTGCTTTGGTCTGAATTTTCAGGCAACTTTTCAGTGTCTGTTGGCATAATCTGTGCAAGTGTTGAGCTTTAGCAATTTTTCATTAGTACCTTCCATATGCCTTTCTTCATGTCCGTCAGATTTCTCTGAGACATATGGCCAAAGTGACCATAATTGTCTGCCCAATGTGTTTATTCTTTCTGATTTTTGTCTCCTGTCCTCAGGCCAGAAGCCAACAGAAATCCTTCTCATTGCTTTGGGATGGGGCTTTTGGCCATTTTAGGATGGAGCATTCTCAGTCCTTCATCCTGGATCAAGTTCTCTCAGGACAAAATAGTATGATTTGGGAGATGGGATTTATCTCATTGAGTTTTAGTAATTTATATGCCTAAATGCCTTACTTTTTTGAGCTATTTGTCTCTGGTCTCTTGCTGTAAAATAAGAAGAAAGAAGAAATTCCAAAGAGTAAGAGAGCATAGCTGTTTTAGATACACATTTTAGGGGATCACCTCTACAATTTAGAATGATTAATTCAGCCTACAGATACAGAAGAGCTTAAAGGGCTAAATTTAAATGAAGAATCTTACTATTTGCCAAGAAACATATGAGAGACATAATCTATAGATTAACTGTTAAGGTGGGTAAGTTTAGACTCAGTATTGGGTTTCTTACACTTAGTGCAATTGTCCACATTACTGGGCAAGACATATTGCACCTGAGAAGACTTTCCTAATGGACACTGTGTTGAAATTAAGGATTTCTGCAAAACTGATGCATTGACTAAATAGGTAGAAAGAGTCTTGATCAAATTGTAACCCGAAACTTGTCAGACATTCAGTTTTTACGGCTGTTGCTGTTTATGTCTACAAAGAATTGAGTCGGTCTCCTTCACAATCAGCATCGGTACTTGACACTGTGTTGGTCATGTCACATTTGCTTCCCACTGCTGACTGGTGAAGTATTTATCATCCAAACTCCAGAAGAATCACTTTGACATTGAAGGCATGCTTATGTATGTGCATTATTCCGACAGTACTTGAGCAATGATAAGTTGCACCCAGAGAATAAAGTTCTGTCAGGCTCAAATTAATTGAGGGGTAAGATATGACATCAAGTTTCAAAATTATCATTCCAGGCCTTAAGAGTGAACAAAAGACCAGAGTCCCAATGCCATCAATCACCATGCAAGGTGCATGAGTCCCAGGCAACAGGTTGAGTTTATTGTTTTATTATTGCACAGCAAAGACAGCCAGAGGCATGAAAACAACATACACAGCTTCTGAGAGCCATGAGATTTTAAAAAATACAAAAGTTAGTATCCATTGACTTCTCTTGGTGTGTTCTTTAAACTCAATTTATCACAGCTAGGTCACATCCTGTGACCCACAGAATGCCCTGTGCTCACCCAGTCTCCATGACTCCTCCTTTCCTTGCCCAGGTCAGCTCCTGGTTCTCACTGTGTCAGGAGTCAGAGGGAGCAGTGCCTCCATACAAAAGCACCAAGCCCTGAATATGGCTCCAGCTCTGTGGGAAAGGGAACAGCTCCAAGGCTGCAAAGTGATACCTTCACAAGAAAGTACATACACATATACTGGCAAACATGAGTTAAACTACTATTGTATCCGACAGTTATTTAAAAAGGATGGACTCTTTCCTGTACATAATTTAAGAAATTAGCCATTTGATACAATAAGGGTATAAAGATGTGAAATATTTTTAGTCAGAACTGTTAAAACCACCCCATAAATTACTATTTAATAATCTTTTTTTTTTTCTGCTGATATTCCTTAGGTTATATGAGTTGGTACTTTTGAATGAGGAGAATAAGTTTTCGAACTTCTCTGCATGAGTAATCTGCAGCATTAAAATAAAGGAATAAAGTGACAAGGTCCTCTTACATGTTTAGATGGCCAATTTCAAGAATTAGACTGTAAATAATAGAAAAAAATTAAAGTGCAAGCAACAGCATTGATGAAAAATGCTGAGACTATAACAGCATAACTACTGGTTTGTTGGGGTTTTTTTAAATGGTCACCATATTGACTACAAAATTATAAAGAATGTGTCATATCAACATATATCAGTAATATTTTAACTGCTGGTATTTGAAGCTGGGTACTACAGGGTATTTAAAGATAAATAGTTGTTTTAACATACAGATTATCACGTTCTCAAAGTACTTTGTATTCCACATATGCAATAGCTTGCTGGTGCTTTACTGGTGTCTATTCTGTCACTTCTCAGGACACTCTTGAGAAACTGTGCTAATCTGATTTTGAAGACTGAACCATTTCTGTTCAGTAATCTGTTCAGTAATCTGTAATCATTCTGTAATCTGTTTTGTAGTGAGACAGAAGCTCCGGTAGGCTATTTCAATTTCAATTGATTGGGGTTTTTTTGTGACAAAAATACTAATGGACTCATGCTGTGGTACAATTTTAGGATCTTTTTTACATCACATATTGTCCAAAGGAAAACATTTGTACTCATCGTGCATTACTGTCATATTTCAAACTTTGTTTGTACATTAAAGATGCTGCTAGTTTTTAACCAGAAGTCAATTTTTTGTTGTTTGGGGGTTTTTATCAAATCAAAAATTGTATATGGATATCTATTAGCAGAAAGAAAACCAGTAAGGTGAATATCTACCTTACATGGAGTATGGGAATTGTAGCTGCATATAACACAAGGTGAGATGACACCATAGAGCTTTCAGACAAGTGTGACTAGGATGTCCACTGTATAAAGATTACAGTTATTAAATGGCATTAGGCAATTCCATCTTAATTGCTTGGGTTTTAGTCATCATGATGTCTTCTCCATTATCAAAGTAAGCTATTAAAAGATAATGATCCAATAATTAATTATTCATGAGATTGGCTTTAAAATAATTATATTTTAAGTTGCTAAATATAAGCATCAGGTTCTTTTTTTCCCTGCTGTATTTTGATAGCAATCTCTGTCTTAGAAAAGCTCAGAATATTTCTTCTAATCCTCAGGGCTAAATTTTCACTTTTTTTTTCTGTCATCATGATGGCTGGGATTTGTTAATAAAGTTATTGAAAATCACAAATCTGACCTCTTCAGACCTGTTGAAAATAAGATCTTGAGGAAGAACACATATTAGAGATATCCTGGTAAAATCCGAGGACACAGTAGTGTCACCACATCTGCGCTCTGTCAGACCAATTGGCTGATCAATAGTCATTGTGTGTGATGCACCTGTGCCCCAAATGAATCTGCCATGTGACCTTATGCCTCATATTCAGTTTAATCTGTAAGTCTTCCTTCCTGTAGTAGAAATGTGGTCAAGGCTGCAGGCAGCCCCAGGAATACAACTCACAGATCTGTTAATAATGCTTGAAGCGGATGAGGACTTTTGCTTTGCAGAGATAAGAGCAAAACACCCCAAAAATTTATGAGCAATTATTACATTGTCCTATTCTCAGGGGAAGTGGAGACCATACCTTCTCTGCTTTGCAGGAAGCTTTTACAGATTTGAAAATGCTACAGACAGATAGATTCGTGTTTCCGAACAGCATAAAATGATTGTAATTCCACATAGTTCAACCATGAGTTAAGATTTAGCAACATGTGCTTCATGTGGATGTAGAGCTGTAGATCATTACTGTGTTCAAGGTTGAATTTGTGATTTTTTTCATGCTATTCTGAAGGGTTGTACATGTCAGTGTCAAAAGTATTTTTTAAGATCACGAAAGCTGTATCTACCATTTATCCCCTAGAAGCAGCACCTTTTACTATGTCATGTAAAGAAAAAAAAGATCAGTTGGACACAATTTCTTCCTGAAAAATTTCTTGACAAATATTTATGACCTCTGAAGAGTTTACGTGTAGGTGGTTTGATTGCTACTTCCAATCCTTCTAGGAATTAAAAAGAGAAAGATGGTGCAGTTAGAGTTTCATGGGTCTTCCTCCTTTTTTTACAAAAAGGACAAAAACGCCTAATTGAGCAAATAATTTCAAAGGGAACTTAGGTACTCAGAGATTAAGAACATAAAACTATCTAAAAGCCTAAATCATAGATACTTTGCTGGAACCAGGATTGTGTTTGTCCTTTCCAAGTTTCTTTTCCCCATGAAGCCTAGAAGGTTTTGCCGTTACTAGCCGTGTGTCTGCTTACATGGTGCTCTCTGTACCCTAGGTTCCGTTTCATCCAGCTCTGTCAGTTGAGGACAGCTGGTTCATCTAAGTTTCACCTGACCTGTTCTCTGCTCACTCCACCTTCTTTAGCCCTATTGCTGACGTTAATTATGTTAGTCATTTAATCACAGGTGATTTTTTTTGTAGTAGTGGCTGAGGCAAGAAGAGCACTAATTGCCTTGAGGTTCTTATGCGTCATAAACTATTAGCTTTCCTTCCTTCCCAAATAGTAGAATGAGTCTGCTTTTGGTATTATTATTGCACTTACAGAAGGTTTTGTTTTTACCCCTAATGCCCTGACTGTTTCCAGCTTTCTAGGCTGACTGTTCTGTTTTGCTGTTAGATGCCCATGTTATTTTTCTGTGTTTGTCCTTAATGATTTAATCTGGTTTACACCTTTTGTACAATTCTGTCCAAGTAGCAGATCATTACAGTCATGACTTAATTAAAATTATCTTTGATTATGCTTACTATTTTTCTTTTTAATTAAAACAATTTGTACGTCCATTCTTAGTATTGTTTATTTAATCTTTACTTGTCCTCCTAAACTTTTTCTCTCTTACCATTGCTTGCCATAATATCAAATTTATTGATTCTGTGAGTTTATCAAAATCTGGACCTTTATAAACAGTTTTGTTAGTTTTTTGTTGCCCTTCTTTCTTGCTGTTGTTAGCATCACTAATTAGAATGTTTCATCCAAGTTGTCTTCCACCTTCCTACATGTTTCACACAGGTATCTGCATAGTTACATGCTCTGGGTGCACTGTTAGATCATTTAATAAATTGTCATCCTCTTGAACTTTTCTGTAGACTACATTGTTGACATGTTGAAGCATTTGGCATTGGCTGTGGGAAACTAAGCTTCCCACAGGTTGTATCAGCAGTGAAATCACAACCACTTTCTTTATGGTTAATATATTGCTATGAGTTCATGGATGTCATTGGTTTCTTTGATATATGGATACAGATAAAGCAATCAGTGAATAAACTTTTTTTTCCTTGAAAAGGCTCTGTAGTCTGTAGTAAAACAGCAGGATAGTTGTTTTATGTGTGTATAGTTTGAAAAGTTAAGACATGAGACAGGTAGAGCTGCTGGATATGAAGCTGCCTTCTGCTCAGTGCTAACTGCTAGTCTGGAAGGACTCCTGAGACAGAATGAGCCAGAACTCTTTATTAGTTTCTTGTTTCAGTTTGGTTTTATTGCTTTATTTTCTTTCATTGTGTTCCAAATAAAATGCATCATCAGAGGGACCCTTGTGTAAACCAAGCAGAATTTTTCTCTTTATTTCAAGACTTGCCTTTCACAGAGGCTTGCACCCAGTAAGTTCTTCACCATTATTTGGATATCCAAAACCTGTAATTTTTCTTCTCTTGTAGAATCAAGTGAACATGAAGAGAAGAGTACAGCTGTCTCGGGTGAGGTATCTGCCACCCAGCCTTGTCCTGCACCAGGATATGGTCAGCCTGAAGAAGCAAAGGAGGATATGGATGTAACAAAACAGACTAAACCTGAAGAGAATGATGACTTGGGCCCACTGCCTGATAACTGGGAAATGGCTTATACAGAAAAGGGGGAAGTCTACTTTATTGAGTAAGTCTTGTTTCTTCTATTTTTAATAGCAGTACTGTATTTAACTGGGCGGGAAAATGGTTTGTATGGTAAAGTGCAGCTTTGCACTCCTCATTAAAACAGCGGGAATGTTCTGGCTGTCAGGGCTCCTGAGGGCTGGTGGCAATTCCTGCATTAGTGATTTAGATGGAAGCCTGCTGGGTTTTAAGACAGGTAACTGGTCTGCTTACTTTGATGGCAGGAATTAAAGCTTTTGTTTCTTCTGTTGAAAGCAAGGCCTTTCTGCCCTTCTGGTGCTTTCTGCTGAGAAAGTAACCCAATTGCTGGCTTTGTCCTTCCTTATGTAGACAGAGGTGGAGAGCGACGCTTTTTGCCAGTTAAAGGAAAGAAAAATGAGTGGACTGAAAACTAGCTAGTGAACAGTAGAGGGAGACCATGCTATATATAGAAATAGTAAAATAAATGAGTGGACTCTAAGGAGAATTAGTTATGTGTAGAAACTTTTCTGTGTTGGTAGATTATACATACCTGTTACTAATTAGTAAACTCATGGAAGTAATGGATATGAAAGTTCTTTATGCTCTATGTGCTCTCATTAAGCTATTAGAGAGCATCCAAAGGAGGGCCATGAGGGTGGTGAAGGGTCTGGAGGGGAAGCCTTATGAGGTGGAGCTGAGGTCACTTGGTTTGTTCAGCCTGCAGAAGAGGAGACTGGAGGGAGAATTCAGTGCAGTCTGCAGCTTCCTCGTAAGGGGAAGAGGAGGGGTAGACACTGATTTCTTCACTCTTGTGACCAGGGACAGGACTCAAGGAAATGGCCTGAAGATGAGTCAAGGGAACGTTTGGATTGGATATCAGGAGAAAGTGTTTCACCCAGAGCGTGGCTGGGCACTGGAACAGGCTCCCCAGGAAAGTGGTCACAGCACCAGGCCTGACAGAGTTAAGAGGGTTTGGACAATGCTCTCAGGCACAGGGTGTGATTGGAGTGTCCTGCACAGGGGCAGGAGTTGGACTTGATGATCTTGATGGATCCCTTCCAACTCAGTACATTCTATGATTCTGTGATTATTTTACATTACCAGAATGAAAACACAGCAAATGTCTGAGCTGGTATAACATTGTGTTCCACAAAAGAAAAAAGAAAATGGAAAAACCAGCATTTTCATCAGTAGAGCTCTACTACAGTGGTAGAGGTAGCATTTATGTTTGCTTTATGGAATTGCCTCAATTTGGAGCATTATCTGTTATTCTGATTAATAGCAGGTAAAAATAACATTTGGTGGTGTCAATTCTGCTTTAAAATGTTGTGACTATCACATGAAGTGTAAACAAATGTTAAGAATAAAGTTTGTGCATGTGACTTATTAATGAGCACTGGCATGACCAACTATAGCTTCTGGCATATACAAGGCTGAAAATAGCAGTAACTATTAAAACATAAGTGTCTTTGCTGAAAAGGGCAAAAATATGCTTATTCTAGAGAAAGAGTAATTATTATAACTTTGTCCAAGCAAGCAGAGAAGAACTAGGATGACCTCAGGGCTAGCTGAAACCCTTTTTTCCTTCTTACCTTACTCCCAGATTTAATTTTTCTGCACATATTGAATGCTCTGAAAGAAAGCAGACTGAATAATATGGCACTTTTATTTTACTTGTAACAAAAACCTGTGATACATTTGGGGCATACATGGGGGAAGAGATGATGGGTAGATCACTAATGCACCAAACTGTGAGAGTAGTAAATAGTGCAGGAGGTAATTTAATAGAAAATAAATATATATTTTATAACAAATACAGTGAATGCAAATAGCCCTGATGCTCTACAGAGCAGCCATTGCACTCCTCAAATTCCTTTGATGTTACAGCTTACTTCCTTTCCTGGAAATGCTCTGGTTTACGCTGTAGTTCTGACAATGCTCATCATTCACTTCCACTAAATGAATGTTATGCAAAGCAAAGAAATCAATCAGAGGTGCAGACTGGATAGAAGGGCTCTTGTAAGGACTTCTTGCTTTTGGGATTGTATTCTTGAGCAATGTATTCACAAAAAAGTGCAATTACACGTATGTAAAAACACTAGATTATTTACTAGAATCCTAGCAAAGGAGCAACTCTCTGATCATTTGAGTTTTCACATTGCACAGTCTTTGCAGGGTTAAGTAGGAATGTAATGCTGTGGGGATGCTGTTAAATTGCCTCTTTGTTTACAAGTCACTTTGGTTAATGGCATGAAGAGACTCCATTTGCTTTCACAAAAAAACGGAAAGATAAAAAGACAACAAAAACCTATTTGTCTAACAACATCTCCCTGAACAGTAGTAAAGATTGTACTAGATTATTAAATAATAGATGAAAAACAAACATTTTTAAAGTGTACATCACAATGAGTGGGAAAAAAAAGACACACAAGGCAGCATCTTTTATTGCTTTATTTGAGGATCATGTGAATTGTGCCTTTAAACGCTAAAGCCTTCTAGCAGCACATGATCTCAAGTTCCAGGTTGTCACAGATATACCCAAAGGTCTTAGATTTCATGACAGCATTTTCATTTATTCACCTCAAACTAACCTCTAAAATTCGTGTGTGATCTCACTTATCAAAACTGTCATCAGAATAATGTGGCAGATTTACAGTGAGAGAGGAAGTGACTTCATAAGGGGAGAGATAATTGTCTATAGACAGGATTATTTATTTGTTAGTCATTAATGGTTCAGTTAGCATTTTGTAAAGCACAGTAGAAGGAATTTCCTCTGCCTCAAGGACTACAAAGACGAAAAAAATATCATCTACCAGACACTGAACGATTCAAAAGATGGTTGTATTTTAGAGCATGCCTTGATCTGTTTCTTCCTTTCTTTCCCTTCTTGACATAGGTGCATGACCTTATGTTTACCTATTTTAGCATTCACAGACCGAACAAGAGCATCTATTCTTGCAGCATAATACTTACCACTGTTTTTCAGCAAGATCTACTTAAGTACATTTCTTGGGCTGTTTCCAGCCTCCGTTACATATGAATCTGAATTTTCAAATACAGGCACACACTACACAAATAGGACTCCATCTCTTACATTTGGTTTCACTGAGAACATATGCTAATGAGAATATGCAATAATTAACAGACTGTATATAAATTGGAATGCCATCAAAAAACCCTCCAGTTTTGCTCCTTCTTTCCTGCTTTAAATATGGCTGATAAGTGTGGCATATTTTGGCGTGCTTAAATAAATTATAGTCACCACAGACTTTTTAGCTTTTCCCTTTCCCAGGGCTAAGGAAAGGCTGTGATTCTCCATAGCCTTCAGACCTTGCCTTGCCAACAACTCTCATACCACATACTAGGGACCCAAACTTGTGTTGTGCTCACAAAGTCAGCAGATGCTGGTTGTGTTGGAGCCAAGCAATCAGTGTTTGCTGTGTTGGTCCAGTGCAATGCTGAAGGGAATAAGAAAGGACCAAGATTGTTGGTGCATGTGGTATCATGTGCAGTCAGGCTGAAACGTGGCCCTCACCCAACTATCCAGCTCCATCCCTTTGCATTAGATATGCAACTGTCCTGTACAGTTGGCTACAGATTTTAATACTTTTTTATAAAAGGCAGAATTGGATTTCTCTTTCTGTTCAGCCTTCTCTCTACATATAGGCAGTAGAACTCTGTAAGGGGTGCAGGGACAGTAGGACATGAAACCTAAAGTCAACCTATTTGACTCCATACTGTTCAAAAGCATATAGGGTTTCCTTTGCTTATACTATATTAATAGTTTTCTTAGGGGGTAAAAGTCTAGAATAAATGAAAACTGCTGTAGAACATCTTTAAAAGATCATCTTTTTTGACTTGTGCTGATGATTTTTAGGAGAATGTGGCCACATGAGGTTTAACAAACCACTTTCCAGTACATCTCACAGACATTCAGTCTCTTACTGCTTCAACACCTACTTCTCCAAACAGCATAGTCAGCATTGCTTTTTGGACCTGTTGCTGTAACTTTTCTAGTTGTTAAAGATTTTTTTTTTTTATGAAAGCACCATAAAAGACTAAGAAACAGCTATAAAATAGTCCTTTGCCAAGGACTCTCCTTTTCACTGTAAAAAACAGCCATTAAGTTTTTTAATACAGCTGGTGCAATTTCAAATGATATCTGAAGAGTACAGCTTCAAGAATATTGCTATTGACTTCAGTGGGATCAGTTTTTCTTTGTAGTAGTTTTTAAGGCAGGAAATTTTTTTGACTGCAGGAATAACATTTATCCCAACATCTTGTTTACCTAAGAACCATGATATATTTAGTCGTTCCTGATTGCTCCATCAGTTCACAATCAGAAAGCAGGATACTTTAGTTAAGCCTGGATGCACCATTACTATCTTTTGTACTAGAAGATACACCCTTTTACTTGCACCTTTATAAGTTAGTTTGGAATTTTTGTGAGTATGTTACATCATCAGAGTATCAGTCCATAATAATGAAATTTTTTGGTTGTCTGGATATTTCTGTTACTTGAATTAAGTAGCAATTAGGATGAAGTTTTTTTGTTGTTTTTTTTTCCACATACTGTTATAATATTCACTTCTGATGGGATTTTTCTTTGGGAAACAAGCCATCTTGTATCAGTCTGACTTCATTGTGTAGACAATTCTGATTCGTCAGGGGTCTTGCGCATATCACTATAAATGTCTGTAATTCATTTTCTTTGTTTGTGTGTTGGATTGGATCTGTCAGTTTTGGTCAGCATAACAAATCAGATTTCTAATGCACTTTGGACTTCAACATGACATACAGCGGGACAGGCAGCTGAAAGAAACTGAGAGGGTTCTTTTCTCCTGAGACCATTTCCTTGCCTCATGACAAATTAATTAGGAACATGAAGATGGTAGAACTGGAAAGAATTTGTGGAATGCTGAATTCCTTTTTTCTTTTCCTCTTGTCTATTGATGTTATAAAGACATTATCAGTCTGTACTAGTTGTGTGCTGTCCCTTGCTCTCACTTGTTGTTTTTATCTGTGCTGACATCCAGGTCAAACTGCCAGCTTAACTCCTCTTGTCTTTCCTCACTTTCTTATTTCTAGTCTTTCCCCCAAAGGTCTCTGCTGCTCTGCTCTGCAGAATTCATCTTCCAGCACATTTCCTCTGATGTTTGTAGTGTTGTTATAACTTTTCTCCTTTGTATTTGTTGAACTAGAAGAATCAGCTCACCTCTCTTGCCATATAGCATTAGGTATCTTAATGTAAACCAGTTGCCAAGACTCCTTCTGTGGTCAATGGAGAGAGAATTACCTCCAGAGGCTGATTCATCCTGTCCATATATAAGGGCAGAATTAATTTGCCAAAATACAGCTGCTTCTACCAGTAAAGATGTCTCCAGATATCCAAAACTCTGTCTGCTGTAGTATGTAATTTGTGTCAGGAGTACACTTTTGAAGGAAATCTTCTGGTTGTCTTCACACACTGTGATTTGGCTCACATTTCAGAGTACCCACATTGGATTCCTTTCAGATGAAACTGAAAAGAAAGTTGATCTCTGGGAGTATATTTAGTTTTCTACAACCTCTGGACCCTGAACTCAGTCCATGAGACCAGATTTGAGTTAAAACTAGTCTGTGTTCCTTCTGATCTAAACCATTTCCATATCTAAATTAGCAATATCAGCAGACTGCAGAGCGAAACTCTTGGTGCTGATGACCCATCAGCCACAGCTTCTAGGTCTTTTCACGTGCCATGGGCTGTGTGCCTGTGAATGTAGTGCAGTTAGTGAGCTCCTGCTGTGCATCTTTTGGTTTAAAATCAAGTGAAAAGCTTACAAGCTTGGGGAACGCTTAGTGTGAAAAAGAAGATAACTGAGAGACAGATTCACTGGAAAAGTGACTTCCTGATCTAAGCCAAAGCACCACTGTAGAGGCACAGTAACAGCCCAAGACATCTCCATGATCATGACTGATATGACACAGACTTGTCAAAACCAGGACCTTCTGGAGTGACAGCCAGAGGCCATTTAGGAGGTGACATACCAGCATTATGTCATTTAAGGGCGTATGGTTAGGTGGTTCTGCTGGAAGAGAGGTAAGATAAATTGTTCTGTATAGGTGTCTCTCGCTTGAAGAGAGACAAATCCTACACAATTAGCTGTGTAATTTTTGTAGTCACATGAGATGAAGCCCATTCTTTGTCAGAAATTAAACTGCCTGAGTCAAAGAGAATTACTTCAACAGCAGGAATTACCATAGGAGACTTTAAGCATTTATATATTCCCCTAAAAATCTTGCATAAGCCTCTTCTGCTGCTGCAAATGCCTAGAGGCAGCGCCACCGTCTCTGGGCTGGGTACATAAGTGCTCATCTACTGCCCAAGGCCATCTGAGATTCACAGGATAGGAGCTCCCAGACCCGGGTCTCTTAAGGACCGTGAGCTCTGAGCACACCATGAAATGCAAGGCAACAGTCACAGCTGCTGCCATGCAAACCACTGCCAGAGGACAAATTCCTTTTGTATCTGTTCCTACATGTGTGCAAGAAGTTTAGGTAGCATCCCACAGTGGATGGATTGCAAAATTGCTGGTTTAATGCTCCGTTTTCCTACCCATGTCCCTCCACACACAAATTACCTGAAGATCTTTATTGTGCTACTTGAAAATCTCTGCAGATATGCAATGCTTCAGCATAAAACAAAGGAGGGAGGAGTTAGCATTTTTGAAGTCCAGGGGCCCACAGAACACTGGTTTTCTTCTCCTATGTTCCCCTTTGCTCGAGTTGTTGGATCAAGGACCAGCTTAAATGTAATGCATTCACAATAAAAACCCAAACAAACCCATATGTGCTGCCCCCAAACACACTGAAGTAGCACACTGGTAAATGCCCTTTCTGAAATGCCTTTCACAATAACATGCAAGTTACACACCTTGCAAGACTCACTATTTAGAATAGGTTTGCAGTGCTTTTAAAAGACATTAAGGCTATTCCTGTCAGTAAGTACTTTATATATTTCCTTCAAAAAGGTTTCAAGAGATTGCCTGAAGGCTTTGTTAGTACAAGAAACTTTATCTGTCAAAGTGTTTTAAACTGATGGATTGCTAACACAAATCCATTATATTCAGAGCTTAAGTAAAATAATATACTGTCTAACAAATAATTATAATAAAAAGATAACACTTTGTTAGATAAGAAAAGCCACACTCCTAGTGTTTTTTTTACTTCCTAAAGATATTGAGTGGTATCCAGTGAGATTCCCAGAAAGCCTCTAGTCCTGGTACCCAGCTCCAGTGCTATTAACAGGGAACAGAGGCAAATAAACAGTCTCTGTGAAGTCTTAAAAGCAGAGCTACAAAGAAAATCTGGAGAAAAACAGGAGGTTGAGTCAAGGTTTCTGGGAAGTATTCTGTGTTTTCTTTCACTCTGTTTAAACCAGTTGAAGAACATTTTTCCACATATATTCAAAATCGTGTGCAACTAATACCAGAGGACTCTGACTATAATAAGCTGTCTCTGCTAGGTGCAAATACTTGGCAAAAAGAGAGGATTTAAGTTAGCTCAGCAATGATTATTTTGTTGACTTTTGGCCGAAATATTAAGCTCCACTGCTTTACTGAATGACCTTTAAAAAAAAAAACAACTTCAATACAGTTCAGGCCTACATGCAGTTTCTATTTTGTGCATAGCAAGTAACAAATTAGGATGAATTTTAAAAAGTTATGCTCTTCCCATGCTCCATGTGCTTGAAGCAAGACCAAAGGGATCCTTTGTTAACTGCTTTCAAAGTTTCAAAAATTAGGAATTTACTGTTGATTTTAAGAGAGAGTTTAAGACAAGCATTGTTGGTTTGCCAGCACTTATCTCAGGAGTCCTAACTAGTAATCAAAATCATTGAAATTATGTCAAGATGGGCTTTCTAGACGTGTTTTTAATGATAAGGTATAGTTATTGCCAAGTAATGAAGCATTGGTCGGTGGAAAATGCTGGTGGAGCCACAGCTGTATTTCTCACAGGATGCTTTTGTTGCATCACTTCAGTCTTATTCTGTCACTGACAACAGCTCCAAATTCCTGTTTGAGCATTTATTCCACAACTGCTGCTGCTATTCTTCTGCAACTCATTCATAGCTAATCTGTAAATCCCCAGCCCCTTTTCCTTCTGGTCTGTCTGTAAGACTTCCCAAATGGACACACATGATTAGACCAGTGGTAAGGTACACAGGTTATGCCCTCTGCAAGGTTTTTAGTTATTAAGAAGCATTCGGTGTGCACAGCCTATGCAGCAGATATGTGTTAATGTTACTTTTGCCATTGGTGTTAATTTGGCCAATTTACTGTTCCTTCTGTCTCCTCTCCCATAGTTAAAGCTTTCCTATCAAGGCTTCCTTTATATTAAAAACAGTTTAGGAGATAAATGTTGTCTTCCTTTAGCTTCTAGAGATTCTAGTCCTTAGCAGAGCTGAAGAGAGAATAGTTGACACAAGGGAGACTGGAAGAATACCCTGCCAAGTAAACCTCCTGCGCAGGACAGAAGTAGACATGCATAAAAAACACTATGCTATACTCCAGGGCTACTCATTTCCCTCTTTTACTGAGAGCAGTGTGACAGTAGTCATGTCTATCCTCCTTGAAGGAATGCTTGTGTGTTGTTACCTGGTTGCTAAGATGATCCAAGCAAACAGCGCTATGGAGAGCATAAGAGGACACTGATGGTACTGTAGAGATGTTAGAAGACAGGTGGGGTTGATTCTGCCTTCTTTCAAGTCCTGTCTTCAGAGCAGGAAAGGATTTTTTTACCCACTGAAGCACTTGTCTAGAAGCATTTAAAGTCCCATTGCAAGAGTTGTTTAGTCCCACTTCATTGTGTGTTTAGTATAGATTATAATGTGGAGAGGCAGGGCAAGAGAAAAAGCATGGATACAAGTAAGGAAAAGAGGGATGAATCTCAAAAGGTACTTTTCTCCTGCAGTTATTTTTTACAGATAAAAGTTCTTGCGGATGAGTTTTGCTTTTATTAAGTAGCTGGACAGGTTTGACAGATAGCACCTGGAAGAGGAGATTGAGTGCTGTAAGAGCTGATCTAAATGAAATACCATCTCCGTTCTGTGAAATTTCACTGCAGACTGAAGGATCACTCTTCTGTTGGAAGAGCTGTTGATTTTTTAATTTGTTTATGGTTTTGTTTAATATGGCCATCTTGCACAAAACTGGGACTTCAGTCCTGCTGGGTTTGCAGAAGCCGCATTTATGCTAAAGGGAAGCATAACTGCTTGCTGTTCTCAGTTTCAACAAAAGCCTTGAAGGTTGTAATTCAACTAATTCATGTTTTTTAAATATTGATACTGAATTGGGCTTGCTTTCTGCTTGGCACCTGTCTTCACAGATAGTTGAAAACTCTTCCTAAAAATATTATGGGGGTGTTTTCAGGGCTGGTGAATTGGCCTGGTGTGAGGGGTGGACACTGGCCAGTTGACTTGCAACAGAGTTGGCTTTTAGTACTGCTGCTGTCCCTGGCTTGTTTGGTGGATGTGAACAGTAATTTCTTGACTCTCTGACTCCATTTTCTCACCTTTAAAAGGGGGGTGGTTATTTTAATTTCCTTTGTAAAATGTAAGATTTACTGTATACCACACCAAACGTTGCTAATAGTAGTCATATATATTGCTCTTTTAAAGCCATAAGAGACTACCTGTGATTCTGATTTAGTCCCTGCAGTCAGTGGGGGTCCCTAAAATAATTCAGAATTAAGAGCAGGGAGAGAGTGGCTGTTGTCCAGACATGCCCACACTCCAGAGATGCAACTGCAGCTTCCACAGGTTTGTCCAAGCTTGCTCTGAGCCCTGGCACTGCTGACGCGTTACCCTTGGTGGTGTGGAGCTCAGCATGCACTGCTGGATGCACCCAAGTAGCTCAGTGGATGGATGCTGGGGCGATGAGCCCATGCTGAGCTCCACCCTGCTGCACTGACACTGTTGGAGCATCTCCCCCAGTTAATTTAAAGCTAGCTCAAGTATGTCTGCACAAGCTGTGGTTGGGCTGTGGCTGCAGCATAAAAATGCACCCTACAGGAGACCACAGGCAGCCAGAGCTTCTGAGAAAGTGTCTTAGTTACACTTGCAATCAAGCACAGGCTGCTGGCATCATTTCAAGTTCGCTTTACCTTTGGCTCATCATTTTTCATACTCTGCAAATATAGCTCAGCTCTCAAAGGGAAGGGTTTGTTATCCTCTTCACCTGTCATGAATGGTGCTCTAGACTAGTTAATGCATTAAAGAAAAAAGAATTTAAAGCTTCAGTTTTCATTTAGTTGCTATTTTATCCATACATAACTCTCATCTACCTTCGTTCCCATCCAAAACGTGGAGGAAGATTTAACATGGTGACAATTTGCTGAGAAGTAGGCACTGTCACTGTTTTGAGAGAGAGAGAGAGAAATCGAGGCAGAGGAAAATTTATCTGCCATTGAAGACAAGGTGGAAGAAGGAATTGGTTCTATTTATTTATTTTTCCCTAGGGGAACCAGTGGTGTTGGGATCACATAGACTGTATCAGTAACTCACAAACTCCCAAACAGTCGCATCCTAATCCATTTTTTTGCCAGGTCCCCTGTGTTTGTACACCTTATACAAATGTTTATAAGAGAAGTCGTAAGCACACTTTAAAATGACACAGCAAATTAATAATAAACTAAATAATTCAGAACTGTGTGGAATGAGCTTCCTCCTAGGATGTATCAGATAAATAAAACATGGGTTAGAAGTGTCTCTGAATGATGGTATTGTAGGAAAGGCATCTCAAAAGATCAAAGAGTAATGATCACATCATTTTCTGGTTTATAGCCTTCCTTAATATATTTACAATATTTGGCTCCAAATTTAATTGCTTATGGATAAGGTATACATTGAAAGGATGTGGCTTTAAGTCTCATTAGCTGTGCTAAGTATCAATTCATTTGGCAAAATAATCTCCCAGAAAACAATTTGTGCCAGTTCAATGCTATTTGATGGCTGATTTCTCAAAGATCTATTCTGAGTATAGAAAGGAGCCACATGATTCATTCAGCTTGTGCATATCTATTTTATCTCTATAGAAGGATTATATATGGAGAGATAAAGGTTTGTTAAACAAAGTATCATTAATCACCCTGTCCGTAAATGTAGACTTTGCAGGAGCATGCTGTAATTTGCATCACTTTTGCTATGCCTTGTCAGTGCTGCTGGTGAGAAATAACAAACCTGTATTTATGAGAAGGACAGGTTTAAGACGAAAATAATTCTATCCGAAAACTGTGAGAATGGTACAGAATTCTGTCGCCTGCACTCGTTCAACGGGAGAACACTGTATTTGTAATAAATTCCTTTTGCTCTGGATGAGTTCTGCATTTTCAATGAGGTTAACTTGGCAACATTCTAGTTGATTTTAATAAAAATAGCTGCTTTGAGGACAGGGAGCTGAGGTTGCCAAATTTACAGCTGCCTTGCACAATTACTCTTACACCTCCTTCAGGGCTACTTAGAACCAGTAAGCAAATTAAGTGTATCGATTGCAATTTTGTTGGACTAACCCTTTTTTCTTAAGGAATAAACTTGATTCCTTTCAGTATGTGTCTGCTCAGAGTGATCTCTTTTCTTTTCAGCCATAACACAAAGACAACATCATGGCTGGATCCACGACTTGCGAAAAAGGCTAAACCTCCAGAAGAGTGCAAAGAAAATGGTAGGTGATTAAGTTTTCCTTGCTGCTCAGAGGGGATTTTCCTTTGTGTGTGTGTCTCTCTTTCAGTTCTTACAAAAATCAGGCATTTGGGGGAATGATGAAAGGTGTTTAATTGCTGCTTTGGTTAGAAGCCATAAGTGATACCAGTTCTCAGTGTGCCATGTGTTTCTGCTTTTTATTCCCCTTTCTGATGCTATCCAAAGCTGAGGATCACAAGTGTGTTTTCTGCCTGTTGTGTGTGTGACTCCGGGACTGACCCTCTCCCTCATCTCCTACAGAGAACTTTGGTCTGCAGAACAGAATCCCTTTTCAGATTCTGAGCTTTTAATCTACAGGCGATTCAATGCATAAGGGAAACTAGCAGCACCGTGGGAATATGAATATTGTTTGATTTGTATTTAAAGGTACAGTGCTATGCTATTTAGTAGCCAATTTAAACAAAATACTGTCTGATAAAACAGGGTGTGGGAGGGAAAAAAGAGATCAGTGTCTGTCAGAGTTCAAGGCTGGATTTGGGGGGTACTACATTGCTAATGCTTTAAAATTTAAAATCGTATATACTGCTGAGGATGCTTAAAGGAGCTGTAACTGTTGAGCAGGAGAGATTATTATATTGACAGGTTCAGAGATTTGAAATAATACAAATAATATCAAACTATCTTTGCATTGAGTATAATTTCTAATTTTTCTCTGGTAAAGTTTATCAGTAATCAAAATCATTTAATAAAGTCAAGGAAAGAATGTGTTGTAATCGATCTGTTTCTGATGAGGGTTTTTTTCATTGTTCTATACTTCCATGTCAGTTCGATTAGTCAGTTAAGATGTTATGATTTCTAAAGGCTGCTACTTATTTTATTGTTGTGAGATACAGAGCATTAAATGCATGCATGCTATGTGCTTTAATTCAAAGCATTTTTAAATATTTTTAATGTATTAATAAGTTTGCAGGTACTGCATCTGATTTATTTTAAATTTTCCAAAATAGATTCATTTCATTCATGTAAATACTATTAACAGAAAGGAAACTCAGAGCTGATTAAGAGGTCACTGAGGAGTTGCTGGCTGTAAGAATTGCAGGGTCAGTGGTTTGGTAAAAAATGTTTCTGGGTTGGGTTTTTTTTGTAAATGCCTTTCTTTTCAAAGATTGCTATATTCCAAAAATCGCTTCCTTATTTCAGCAGCAATTCTGACGTTCTCTTCTGACATCAGAAATTACATGTCTGAATGATTTTGTGATGCTTATTCTAGCACAGACAACACGAGCTCCCAGACTAAATTCTACAGTGATTACAATAGAGGTCTGATACTGAAACAAAACAAGGGCACAGGAGCTTTGCTTTCTGAATCTCTCACATTACTTATATGAAGCTATATCTTAGCCTGCTCCTAAGAAAATACTAATGGAAAAAGCAGGGAAAAAAATCCACCAATATCTGTGGAGTAACATTGCACAGAGTTACTTGGAGTAAATATGTGTTGCTTTTTTTTTTTCTTTTTCTGTTAGCTGTTGTATACTGAGATCAGACATCACTGAAATATTTAAAAAAATATCAAAGTATCGGAAACAATTTAAAATGAAGATTGGTGCATTAAAGAAAAAGCATTATTTTATAGTTATTTGACTACTGGATTACTGAATCACTATAGTATGCTGGGTCATGTTGTTCTTTTAAGGTTGCTCAGCTCATTAATGCAAAGTACTTGGAGTGATGCATAAAAGACTTTAGGGAGAGATTTTCTTTTCTTACAGTGATTGTTCTTGCAACATCCTCTCTTTTCTAAGGTTCTTCTGTTTTTCAAAAGTGTGATTTGTCTTTTTTTTTTTTTTAATCCAATACCTGCAGAGGAAAAAGTTCTTCAAAATCACTTATATGCCTTAAAGTGACTGTACCTTGCCACGGAGGTCCAACACAAGGGACTTCGCTACAGCACACAGGGATTTGGAATTTTTGTTTAAATTTAATCTAACTCCAAGAATTAATTTAAGCTATGGCTTGGTAGATTTTTTTTATGCCAAACATCTTTTCTGTTACACTTTATGATTTATTCTGGCATATTTTACTCAGAGGTACAAAATTTTAGAAAGTCATCAGTGTTTAGATAGGAAATGATACTTACCTTGATGCTTTATCGCTACCTGCATAACTTGTGCTTTTCATTGGCATTCGTTTTGTCACATCTGAAACTAGTATTGATTCTCTGAGATACATTATGACGTCTTTATCATCTACCAGATTCTCCTATCAGGTTTTCATTGTGAATAACCCAACTTTTATGTTCTCCTTTCAGTGCAAATCCTGCCAAATCCTCCTTCTTCATTCTGCCACCAGCATGCAGTTTCCGCACCAGACAATGTCCAAGCAGAGTACGATATCAGAGTCCTGATGTTCTGGGCTGGTGACATTGAGGGCCCCCTCTGCTCCAGGCATTTCCTCTCTTCCACTTTCTGCTCTTCAATACTCCTTTGCCAAATATGATTTCTTCATTATCTCTGGCTTCTGTATCTGCAAATCCCACTGCTTGCTCATTTCCTTTCACAAAATCTGGATCAACCTTCCAGCACATCCCTCCTCTTGAAAAATTTTCATATGCTTTTGCCAAGAGTTTGACAAGCTCTACCAAGTCAAGCTTTCTTTATCTGCGTGCTGTGGACTCTGTTTTTCTTTAATGACACCTACTGCTCTAAATCCCTTTGTAGGTCAGGAGGTTTTAAGTGCTGATCTTTATTTCTGTCTCTCTCTCATGGAACTTCTGTGTGCGCTTCAGCAAATTACTTTGACTTTTGCTCTGTCAGATCTACTTAGATGGCAGGTCTTTGAAGCAAGAACTGCCTCTTACTCTCTGTTTTTATGGTGCCAATCTGAGTTTCATAATAGCAGTAAGTAGAAATAGCTGGCAGTTCTACAATAACAGTTGCAATTTTTACACATTTCTGATTTCCTCCAGAAAATATTGATCTTAATAGAAATAACTGTGTTTTCTCTTCTGGAAATACGAATTAAATATTTTGGTTTTTTGAATTTAAATACTACTTTTAAATGATTTTTTTTTTTCATCAAAATTGGTTAAGCAATTTTTATGTGTAGAGTACTAGAGAAGTTATAGTTCTGCCCCTGTTGCATCTGTGAGCTAGGTTGCTAAATTTCCTGTAAAGTCATATAACATAGCAGATTCATGGGCTTTGCATGATTACAGGTATATTATGTGAGTGGTCTTCTAACTGAGTCTGTTCTTCAGGAGAGAATATGGAAAAGACTGACATGTCCCATAAGGCAGTAAGAAATGTAGTTTAATATTGAAAAGCAGTTCAGCTGTAATGACATGAAATACCACAGGTTTTAGGAAGTTCATTTTTCGTTAACAAATGGAGCAATTCATTTTTTAAAATTCTTTAATTCATTTTAGGGAGCTTTTATTCTGGAGAAAAATCAACAATTTCTTCTATATCCAATTTGGATATTAAACAGCTGTTGAAATTTCCTGGGATCAGAAATGTCAAGTTTCACTTACTTCTTTTACAAATTTCACTAATTTCATTACTAATCCATCCCAAGCAGTAGTCTCTATCACTCTTAACCCTCTCTTTATGTCAACCTCCTTTCTCCTATCTCCTAGTTTTCAAATACAAGTAGGCCTACAACTATAAATAAAACTTCGATTTCACCTAGCATTCATCCGTCATCTGTCTTTCCATCTCCTCTACACCCACCAACTTGACTGCAGAATATAGATGTTTATGTAGAGTGAGCTCTGTTGCCTTTATACTTCATTGACTGCGAATATCAGCTCTGGTTTGGCCCTTAGAGGACACAGACACCTGATCCACCTCTGTAAACACCTGTATGCAGACAGACTGCTGCATTTTGGTGTTTTTGTGTTGAACTGAACCCCACTCTCCTATCCCATTTTGTTGGGTTATATATTCCCTACTCCTGTAGTCACAGGCAGTACCTTTGATGCTCTCACTGCCCCACGCAGCTCTTCTTCAGAATTTGTCATTGCTTACCTGATTCCTTACTATGCTGCAGTAAGATGTACCAACCTTTCATAATTTTGTTTTATAGATGCACTTGGGCATAGGCATGCTAGTTTTATGAGTAAAGCATTACTTCTTGATTCCCTTATTTTTCACTGGAAGGCATGTAGCGAACTTTTGTCTTAAACGGATACCGTTTGTGTTTTCCGATGCCCGCTAACGGCAACTTGTAGAGGATAAATACTCTCCTACATATAGATTTTTTATTTGATTGTAGTAGCCTTGGGTTTGCAAACAAATCTTACAGCAGTCTAGGATACAAGGGGTTGTGGGACTTTTTGACATATTGGGATGTATCCGTATCAGAGAATTAATTACATGTGAAACTTGGGCAGACCACTGCTTTAGGAACAGGAGGAGGTGGAATGAGGAGGAAGTGCTCTACATTGTTGACTGAAAAAAGTGCTGGCAGTACATCTTACAACTCCAGACCAATCCCCTGTCTCTGTTGAAGGAAGGATCCCAGTATGAACTGGGAGAGAAGGCTAGCTTTTGGGTTTTGTATAGTGCTGTGTGACCCTGAGCACTGTGTTTCTCTACATGGTACTCTGCTCATTGCTTCCAACATTTTCTTTTTCTCTCGGTGGCTTGTAAAAACTTTTTCTTCTTTTCTGTCTCTGCAAACCAGATTGGACTGTGCAAACTAAAAAGTACCTGCTGAGCATAGAGTATCTCTTGGAGGGGCAGTATATTTGTCTTTGAGATACCGAAGTCTCTGCTAAATTTAGATGAAAACTAGCAATAGACTCAGACTTTTACACGGGAAATGGTACGAACCTATAAAGTTCATTTCCCCATGAAACCAAAGTAGAAAGTGATATTATCTTCAGAAAAGTAGTTTTTTATTCCCGATGAAAACAAGAATAAAAATCGTACAAGTCATGATTGATATCTAATGCTATGTGCTAGTTACATTGTGTGTTAAATGGCACCATTTGTTCTACTACAGTCAAGGGTTTACCAGCATTACTATTTTAAACCTTGTATCCAGGGAATTATATTTGCTGTTGGAAATATGTTGAGAAGAGTCTCTTTTTTAGACTTTGTACCTATGCAGCTTAATTCTTTTCTTCAAACGCTGGAATGTTGTTGGTTATTAAATAGGTCACCATATGAAATTATGCTTTTATATAGAGTGAGACATGACTATATATGAAGAGGCCTTTGCTTATTTTGTTATCAGTTCACATGTGCATTTTTTCAAGAAATCTGTCTTGGAGAATTTTAGCTTAGTGTTAATTTAAAACATGTCTAAGCCAGAAATAAGTAAGGACCACATAAGTGTCTGTCTCTAATACAGTTTTCAGCCCATGGAAGCAATGCAATTCATAAAAATTTACTTGTTATATGTTATCTTTCATTATTCCTGTTGGCATCAGTTAATAAAAAACAGCTTCCAACCACACTGAAAACAACCTTGCTGTCTATCCACCTGTCCACATCACATGAAATTTCAGAAATACTTCCAGTGGGTTTAACAATTAAAGCCATTTGGAGGCTGGAGTCTAAACCTTAGTTAAATATTTTCCATGACAAATACAGAATTGTTATGTTTCTATACAGACATATTAAGTGATTTCAGGTGGGAGGGGAAGAATTGTGCACAACCACAATGGACAGTAGGTGGCCGAGGGAGTGCTTCCTCTGTGGAGGGGCAAGCAAAGAATTCCCCATCATAACTGATGTGGGCACCTAACCAGATACTTGCTGCAACATCTGATATTTGGACACCCAGTGCCTGAAAAGAAATCCAGATCCCTGTGTTGGCAGTTTATTTGTGGGTAGGAAATCAAGTACAAAATGACAAGCCAAAAAGGCTGCACAGTCTTGGGACAATGGCTGAAGACAGAAAAGAGGAAAGGTTAATCATAAGCTTTCATCCCAAATTTTTATCTGTTCCAGAGCTAATCTTGAGTATCACATCCATCTAAGAGCTCAAATCTGGCCTCCTCTGCATCCTCTCTTGAGGACCAGTCCTCATTATATATGTTTCTCAAAAAAATGTGGGAGGGTCTCTTTGTTTTATTTTAAAGCAGAAGTTTCTGCATTATAGACTGGAACGAATACTATCTTGTAAGTGAGAAAAACATGTTGAGTAAGATCCTCTGCCAGGTGGGTGCAGAATATAATGTCAGATTAAACAATCCAGAGATATAGTAGAGAGCAGCTCCAGAGAGGAGCATAGAGTATGACACTGTCCCTCGACATTTTAAACCATCTCCTCTGGGATGGTTTGAGTTCCTTTGCCAAGAACTGTTGTTTTGTTTTCTTCCCAAGGGCAAGAAAGCAATGCTTACAGAGTTCAGCTGAGAGTGCCAGGCACAAATGAGTAATTTTGCTGCAAACTTTTGATGCTGCTCTGCAAACGCTTTTCAATTCAGACATCAAACCCTTTCCTGTTCCAGGCCTGAGTCACTTCTGAGCAGGGACTGCCCATCACGCACTCCTGCCTGGTGGCTTTGTGATAGGAACAAATGACTGGGAATTAGGAAACAGATTGACAGAATACCACATTTATTTCCAGTTTTGAATTAAATCCAGGTGTTTCCAGATGATAAGAATACTGTACCTTTAAATTACAGAGTTTTTACTTAGAAATCTCTTTTGCAGATTATTAACCCCATTTTAAGTATTATTTAATCAGTTTTGTAATGGAGCTGGCATTACTTGTAATAATATTGATCACAATGGATTTTTTTCCTGTCATTTTAGGACATATTGAACATGGTTTTCACAGCTTGCATTTTCAATTTTGGGTTAATTAAACCATAACAAAATATCTTGAACTGTTATGACCTTTGGAAGGGCATTTCATGCTGGTAACACCATCTGGGCATTCATTGACCAAAACACCCTTCCATGCCAAACTCACAATAATGATAATAAAAATAAGAAAGGGGTTACCTCATTAGAGTTTCTTCCTGGGAGTTCAGAAGACACTTCTCTGGACGACCTGGTTCAGTGACACAGCTTATAAGAGTAATTCTTCATCCTTGGATAAGTTTTAAGACAAAATAGCTGTCCACATGTACATACCTTGGCTGTCTGTGCCCTGGGCAGCATTCTGGTATCTCCCTGGGGGAGCTCTTGCCTACAGTGAGGCTTCCTTGGAGCACACTTATCAGTGTAAGAGATAAGTCCTTTAAGCTGTAATGGACTACTAAGTATTACTCTGCCTTCGGAACCATTACAGTTTCTCGAAGTCTCGGCCATACAAATTCCTGTAGAGTACTAACACTAATCTTAAATAGGGTCAGTAATTGCAAGGACAAGAAGGAGTAAAAGTAGAGAAAAAAATTTCTATTATCCTTGATTATTCAGCGAGCACTTGGCTCTCTTGCACTCACTGCTCCCACTGCTCACTCAGATAGTGCACTTAAATGGGGAGATGCCCGGGATCCAGAGGCATCCCACAGCTGCCCGCTGTCACAGCACACAGCCTGCAAGGATCCCTGTCTTTGGAGGTATTGGCAACCCATAGTAACTCTTCCAGCAACCTGAGGATTTTAAAGGCTGCTAAATGCAGGTTGAGGAAGCTACTAACTTGTCCCATGGTCCTTCATGAGGAAAACTGCAGACTTTTGTTCTAATTGCTTCATGATGATTTGAAACAAATCACTTCAAATTTCTGAGTTTTTTGAAAGAGGGTCATGTAAACACACCTTTCATGTGTCTGTGAAGATTATTTGCTTGTAAAGTGCACTGAGATTCGCAGCTGCAAAAGTTCATAGAGCTATGAAATATTTTTGCTAATGGCCCTTAATGCGTAAAGTATTATAACATGTATAACAAATATCCCCTGCAAGGAACACAGCATGTTCACCAGTGGTGTAAGATACAGTGAATAATGCATTTTCTAACAGCAATAAAGGTTTACTGTTGTTTTGTAAGACTTTTCAAATTATAATTTAATTTCAGAATGAAATAAACACATTCACCAGTGACATGCCCCAAAACAGAGCCAGCAAACTGGACCTAAAATGATAGTACAGTTTAAACTACACTGCAACTGAAAGGCGGTCCAAGGTTATATGAGCACTACAGAATGGCTATGGTAGCTTGAGTTCCTGCTGGAGCTGCTGAAGCTACTCACATCCAGTTTCCGAGAGCATCTCTTTTTCATTTTGCTGCCAAGTTAAATGGCTAAGCTTAAGTAGTTTTCAGCTGGAATGTGTAATGAAATTTAGAAAGGGAGGGAGAGAGATTTTGTAAACTGATTGGGGGAAACAGGGCCAGAGTTTTAACAATTCACATCTTTAATGAGCTATAAATTGGATTCCACTCACCACTGAAGCAAGTAGCAAAATTCTCATTGACAGCACGAGGTTGTTTTTTTCCACTGTAATGCAAACAACGTGTGGTGTGAGAATAGAGGTGGCCTGAAATATTCCTACAAGGACGATTGAAAGGAGTGGTCCTGTCTTGTCACACAGAAAAGATTTCCCACCACCACATTTTGCAAAGATCAAGGCCTTGATGCCAGTAAAGAACAAAAGGTTGAAATTCCTTCCGAAATATTGTTTAATCGTAGGTAGAAATCGGCGTACACGATTTTTAATCCTATTCTCTTTATAGCTTTAATCCTTCAGTCCCTGACTTCTAAATGGCAATGAAGCGTGATAGATTTAACAATGAGGGGCTTGTGGGATTATATTCATTACAATATGTCCAGCTACCTTTGATTTTATTATTTCTCCTCCCTCTGATTTTCTATGAAAGCTCTTCTTTTTAACAGAGATCATTAATGAAAAAGGAATGCAAATCTTCTCCTTTTTAAAAATTATTCTTCATAATCATCTCATTTTAAATTTCATCTAGAAGGTCAGCAATTTCATCAGATTTAGAAGCCAAAAACCAATTTGGTGTTCTTTGACAGAAATTTTGACTTGTTGCAAAGAGTGATTGGCTGTTTTTATGGCAATCATTTCAAAGTCCGTTGCTGCCAAATAAGAACGATGATGACTTGCTAAAATCTCTAGTAGCACTTGTTATTTTTCAGATAGCTTTAAAGGTAGAGTATTTGTCATTTTTTCCAAACATTCCTAGATTGCTCTTTTGTTACAATGCATTACAATTAAAGAGAAGATGTATCTAAACCTTTCCATTCCATTATCAGTTGAGCTTCACAAATACAGTTACCTCAGGTTTTGTCTTAATATTAAGTGAATTCCTTATATTTATGATTTCCATTTCTTTTTATTTTTCCAATATGCTTTAAAAAAGGTCTCAGTTATTTTCCTTTTGTGACACCTGGTCTTTGATTCCAGCCTAAAATCCTCAAAGTGAGTGTTGGAGTCCCTGTTAAATAGAACTGGGAAATCCTGTCTGAGCACGGATATCCTGTATTTAAGATTTGACAGATAATGCAGCACTTTAAAAAGCCTCTGTCTTTCATGACTAATACCCTCGAAGACCCAGTGGCAGATAATCACTGTTTGTGGGACAGAAAAAAAAACGTGGTAACATTTCAAGCTTTTTGAGAACTCAGTATCTGCCTGAGTGGGAGGAAGGCACAGGCACTTAGTGTGTGGTTGGTAGATATTACAGAACTGTTGGGAAGGGAGGAACTATATTTTCAGAATTCATAGTAGAAGGCTTTGGAATAGAATAAGTGGCTATAAAAGGTGGAAAATATAAAAAGCAGAGATGTGGAGAATGTGTTGCTGTCTATATAAAAAGATATTTGGATTTATGATGTCTTTAAACATTAGAATTGTTTCAGCATAGAAACATGAAGAGAGAAAAGTATCTCTGGATATGAGGAGACCTGGTAAAAGGACTGATAAGGCAAACAGGCAGGATTTTGGAATCCTGACAAGAAATGTTAGAATTTGTTTCTGTTAAACATCAAACCTTTTTATGTAATTACGTTCTACAGAATACAGTCTAATGTTTCATCAAAATAATAATTTCTGATTACACATTCTGGTGAAGCATTGGATCTTTTTGTCTATGCAACTGTAAAAATTAAAAGACCATAGAAATACAGAATGATTCCAGATGAATGTAGTCACTTGCTATTAACACAAATGAGCCTTACTTACATATCAATATGTGCATATTTCTGTAGCCATGCAGGCCAGATTCTGCTAACTCCTGAGACTGGAGGCTGCCCAGGAATCTTCCCTGTACAACGATGAAGCACCCAGCCCTTATGTTGGATCCTCTTCCTTGTGGTGCATGAAGGAGGGGAAAAGAGTCATATGAGGGAAAAAAAGTCGTATCTTACTATCAAAACTATTCACAATAGCCCAAACTAGCAATTTTTTTCTGAGAAATTATCTAGTCTAGATAATATCTCATTACTGATAACCTACACCTTTCCTGCACTGACACTGCAGTGATAACATTGCTCTGCTTCACTCTGGAGGTAACTGAGAAGCTACAGCTTCTTTTGTCTGCACACTTAAATGTACTGGCCATTGGACTTTGTTTCAGTGTCCTTTTGCTCAAATAGACTGTAAAATTTGAGAAATGTTTTAATTATAGAAATTTTAATTTCATCTTTCAGCTCTGACACCACCATGAAAGACATGAGTTGCTCTGTCTGAAAGTTTTGTTGTTTTGGAAGGAGGGAGCAAAGGTTAAAGGAGAGTTGGATTTACGTTTTTAAAATACTTTTTTCCTCTTTCAATCCCAGCTGGATTTCTCTTATCTATTTTCTCTTTAGTAGTCTGTGAGTTTTCCTTTTTACAAGAAAAATCTTTGCTTAGAGAATTTAAAGTTATAGTTAACCTTCTCTATAATAGAATATTTACTTGAGGGAGCAAGAGTTTTCCTTATGGAGGAGCACAATTCTCACAATTTTCACTCCTTTAACAAAATTTCAGTCATTCCAGTTTTCCAATGACAGAAATAGAAACATCTGATCGACATCTGAAACTTCTGTTCCTTCTGTTCAAAAAAGTGTCTACAATAAGTGTGTATCACTTTCACATTAAACAATTAAATACTACAGCATTCATTGTGGTCATGTGCAACTATTGAATCTGAAAGTGTCTGCCACTGCTCTTGCAGGATGGACCTCATGCTTTTTATACTGTGGCTTTTGCTTTACCATCAATTTATCTTCAACTTATGTAATTTTTTTAGAAATTTTCACCCTTGAACAAAGGGTGGACAAATTCAGCTTTAAGTATTTTGGGACTGTTATATTTCGTATACTCAGACATTCATCTTTTAAGGGTTTCTGTCTTGAATTGATCCTGTAGTTTCCTCCACTGGACTAGAGGAATCATTCAGTATTTCAGCTGTGGAAGTGGGAAAGGACTGCCATCAGTGGTGGTTTGGGGGGCAGATGTTTTTGTACACTTTTCAGTCTCATCACTGTTTATTCAGTGGGTTTATTGGGGACCATTAGGCTGTTGCCAGTTGTAGCTCTATTAATATTCATTAAACTTGCTGGTTTTTCTCTGGTGGTCCACTTTGTTCAAAGATAAAGATATTTTCATATTTCCTACCCTTCAATTCTCTGTGGTCACTTTCTGTGGCATGATACTTCTGCTTGGGCATTCTGTCCTCACCACTATTTGACTTACTTTGTCTCTTCATAACGGAAGAATAAACCTGTATTTGCAAGTTCTGCATTAATATACAAGATCATAAAATGTTGCTGTGATGAGTAGTGAAAAATGGTATGGAAAGACCTTAGAGTGTCTGTCTTCTGAACTATTAAAGACATGACATATAATACCTGTTCACAACAGAGGCGACTTTCAAAATTGTTTGAACTTTCTGTGGTTTGTTCCCTTCTTGTCTCTTTTTTTCAAATTCTTGAAGGATTTTATCATCTTTAGTTTTGTCTCACCATCCTTTTGTTCTCATGCTTCCCTACAATGTCTGGTCTCACACTGTCATATTTAACATCTCCTGAGTAGTTTAGATTATTCATTAAACGTGGGTGTTAATTTTTGAAAAGTTAAATTGTAGTTTTGGACTTCTGTTGGTCTAGTGAAATGGTCATGGCAAGTAGAACAGTATTGCCTACTTGCTGCGTGCTATACTGATTGCTGGAATTTGCACAATTTTTGTTTGCTGATTGTAGCTAGAATATATTTATTAACATGTAAATTTCTATAAATAAACTGAACAGATAACTCTGGATAGAAAAATATAGTCTTAGATCTATTTCAGTAAATGGTATTCTATTAAAATTCCATTATGCCCAGCTTAAATTCTGTGTTGTTTCGATAACTGAATCTAACACATGGTTTAAAAAGTAGAATTTGGTCTAGCAAGGAGTAAAAGCAAATAATCTTTCCTCTCTAATATTAATCCTGTAAGAAATACAGTTCTGAGGTTATTAAACATTTGCCTTGGTAAAGAACTGAAGAATTTTTTCAACCTGCACTATGACTAGGTAGGCAAAAGCAGAATTAGAATAAATTGTTATGGATAAAGAACATTCATAAACAAACTTTAATCTCTTACTTAAGCATCAGTAAGATTATAAGTGACAGTACTACAAGAGAAGAAGGCAGAAAATCCTGTTGTTGCTAATTTTTTTAGATTAATTTTGAAAGAGCCCTACAGATTTATTTTTTGTTTGAAGAAGCCCAAACAAACTCTCAGTTAGTGAAAGGTGATAGGGGACTTCTTCAAAACCCACTGAATGGCTTCTGTTGAAATCCCCTGAAGAGCGTTGGATTAGGCAAAAAGATAATACATCTATAAGAAGGAGGATTTTCCTTTTTCTCCCTGTAAGCTTCCATCATTGATTGACTTGAAGGGTTCCCTATTCAGATGAGGAGTGTGCTTTTTGGGATTTTGTTTATGCAACACCAAATATTGTAATTATGTCCTCATGAATATTCTTTCCAGAGAGAACAACGTGCATTTTTGTGGCAGTGAAATCCCCATTTAACATGTGTGTGCCAGCAGTGGTTTTTCTGGATTGTTTATGCCTTTGTGATACACTTTCCTTCTCTCACTTCTAATTGTTTTTGAATGACTGTGGCAGCGGTCACTGACAATTAATGACTGATGGGCAAATTGCATGAGTGCTGGCTTTGTTCCCATAATTACTGGGACACTCACAAAACTAAAATTAACGCCACGCTCACCCGCCACGCATTTCTCTGCCAACCATCGTGTCTGAGTTACTGATCTGCTCATGTTTCCTTCACTTGTTCTTGAGGTTCAAAATATGTAATAAATTTTCTCTCCTTGGAGTAATTTTGAGTAATGGCCAGATTGATAGAGAGCCCAGCTAGGATATTTAGTGTGTCACGGTATTTTTTGTTGCGTAGTTCTTAATCCAAGAAAGAAACATAATGGCAGATTCTTATTCCTTTTCTGGGATAGTAAACGTGCCCCATTATTGCCTCAGTCATTAAGTTAGGCATTGTTACAAATACAGAAGGCTTTGAAAAATCAATAAGAAAACCTTTTAAATGTTTGTCTGGTGGAAAGGTGGAACTGATATTTATATAATGACCTTCTTTGTGAAATAAAACCTGTGTTCCCAGGAAGGTTAATTGTGCTTTATGTTCCTGTTGCATGAACAGTGTTATACAGAGGTAGTGAATTTGCACAAACTTCAGAGTGCATTCACTGTTGTTAGTGTGGTTAATTTAATACTTCGGGAAATAGTGAGGGCCTGCTCATCTCGTCCTATTGACCTCATCTAGCTGTTTCTACCATTTTAATCACCAGAACTTCTGAGCTGCAGATTCTGTGTTTTGCTACCCTGCCCTCCTTATGTATGCAGATCTCCCACTGATGTTGCTGTAGGTAACTATATAAGATAAGGGGAATATTGGTATTCATTAGTATCATGTGCAGCTGAGAGGAGATGTTTGAACTGGGAATACTGCCCTTCAGCTTTTACTGTTGTACATTGCCTTTCACATGACTGAGTGCCCATCAGCTGAGATTTCATACAGACTTGAATTTGAGGTTGAAATAATGCCACCATGGATTTGATCCTTCTGAGAACTGAATCCCAGCTTTTATTTTTTAAACATTATGTGTTGCCAAATTCTAGTTCAGCTTTGCATATATTCATACACACAGACTTTGCAAAACCAAGCAAAGCAAGATAAGCTTTAAACTGGTTGAAAGAAGTTTGGATTTCTGCTTGGAATTTCTCCTGTGTAGTGTATTTCCAACACTGTAAGTCTTTGAGTTTAATGCCAGAGATATATTTTCTCCACTAACTTTAAACATTGCCTTTGGGAATTGCTCATCAAAGGAGTTAAACTAAAAGGATAACTGTGATCAGGTGTTCCTAGGCTGCTTAGTTCATACAATGGGGATTTTTGTCATGCTGTGATGAGAGTCCCTGATGAGAGATGAGAAATACCGTGCTATCGTTAAAATTAAAATCATGTATGGCTGCCTCAGCTTGAATTTTACAGAATGTTGGTTTTGTATTGAGCTTTAACATAGTTTTAAGTTGTATTTTTTCTTTGTAAAGTGTTTCAATGTAATTTTTTTTTCTTGGAGGATACAGGAAGTCAACTCCTTCAAACCTTCAGTAACAGAATAAGGCACTAGGGTTGTCTAAAAGCAACTCTATACATTGCAGTTCTTTCGAGCATATTCACTGTTGGTATTTTTCATGAACTGAGGTCAGAACTGGGAAAGTATAGTCCTACAAAAATTTTTATTAAATTTCTGGATTACTATCTGTATTCTATTACTATCTGTAGTCTTTTTGTCTAAACTCATGTGTGATATTTGACCAAAAAAACTAGACACACCCATTGTCTGACAGCAGTTTTTATTCCTGGATAAATTAAACATAGTTTTCTTTCCATTTTAGCAACTATTTAAGTTGTTTTTAAAAAATAATACATTATTAAGTGAAATATGGCTATTTGTTTATATCAGCATGTTAGAATTAGAAACAGAATTCTGGATTCTTTTATTGTGATTCTGTAGCTGAAAGAAAGTTGAATCTTATGCTGAATAAAGATAAATTCCTACTTTACACATAGTGAGGACAACATAGTAAGAGCACGAAATCTGTTTTACTGGCTCAGAATAGCTTTTTAATATGTATCCTGTCTCTAAGTACTGCTTGAAGCAAATGGTATAGAAAAGGCTACAAGAAACAAAGCAGGCATAATCTTCTCCCTCTTGCACCTTCCTGCTTTTTATGTCTCAGCATGTTACAGAATCTCTGAGCTGGTGGTGGTCTCAGGATCACTGTGCTCTAACTGTCCTTTATAAATGTGTCTAATTCCTTTTTAGAGCCATTTAAACTTTTCCACCCTCTGGGAAAGGTTTCATATACCATTATCATAACCCTTTATGTGATATTTCTCCAGCAGGAGAACCCTAGCCCACAAAAGCTCACATTGGCAAATGACATCTTCCAAATCTCTGACAACATCCCCCCCTGCACCTCTGCAGGTTCTGCTACCTGCTTTTTTGGTTGAATGACCAGAACTGCACACAGTACTTAGGGTGTAATTGCACTGTTGATAGAATAATGGTGTTTCCTGTTTTAGCTTCAGTTCCTTTCCTGACATTGCTGAAATTCTGTTTGCTTTTTTGACTACCCATGGGCTTAAGCTGATGTCTTGAAGATCTTTTCTCTGAGTGGTAATACCTGCTTTAGAGCCCATCATTACTTATGTGTGTAAGCACAGTTAGCATTATTTTTTCACTTTCTGCATTTTTTTGCATTTATGGAGATTAAAATTAATCATCCATTTTAACACTCAGTATTATGAGATTGTTCTTCAGGTTCTCACAAGCAGTTTTTATTTGATTATCTGGAATAAGCTTTCAGAGTCTTTCATCAGTATCTCAGAATCAGGAAATTGACTTCAGAATCAAAAGATCTTGAGAAGGAATATGTGGCAGTTTTTATTTACCTTCTTTTTGCTTGATCTCTTAAGATGATTATTTGCATAATTTTATCCACCAGTAAAATAGACTAAAACTGTGCTAAAAGAGCCAGAAAGAGAGTTAATACAATCATCTTGTTTCTGAAACGAAGGCCTTAGGAATGCATGGTAACAATGGTAACAGCAGCTCTGTTTAATTAGCTGCATTTAATTACTCCACAGAAATGAAAGCAGCTGGCCCAACTTAGCAATGGAAAAGTGGGATATTGAAATCCAGAGCTGGACACCATGGACTCTTTGTATCTGCAGACACCTCCAAAGAGTGTCTCCCCCCCACCCTTAACTTTTACGCTAGATCAGACGGGTTTCCCTTCTGACACCCCTGTCTGCCCAGGTGGATCTGAAGGGAATCAGCGGGGATCGACCCTGGGTGAGACTGACATGGAGGTCTTTGGAGTACATGAGATGCTTCTCACTTCAGTCTTGGCACGCTCCAGGAAAAGCCTTCCCCTTTACAGGTCATGAGGCAACTAGTTTGGGGGATGACAGAGAAATTTATTTAGTGTGGGCTCTCCAGCAAAACTGGTCTGACAAAGCAGCAACAGCAGCCATTACCTTCCTTTTCTTTCACAACACCTTTTACACTTGTCCTTTATTCCCATGCAACTCCTGTCGAAGCTGTGCTTCTGAAGAGCTCTATAAGAGGTGGACAACAGCCAGATTTGCTAGGGAATAAGCTTCTGGCTTCACTTTGTTGCTTCGAGAATGTTTTCTAGAATCTACTATGTGTTTTGTTCTTAAAGGAAATACAGTTATGCTCAGGTAGAGCCTGGAGTCAGGACTGTGTTTGATTAAAAGCTGCAGGTAAAGGGGAAATTTTGTAATATATATACACACAATTTTTAGTTTTAAAAATAATTTTCCCAGGTATTATCTATCCATCTAACAGCTTTGAAGAACTTGAATGAAAGAATAAAATTTGGGGCTAAATTTAAACTGATTTAATCCAAATTTTGAAATACGAAGGATGAATACTGTAGTAACATTAAAAATGTTAAACTGTTCTTCAAGAATAATAATTTTAAGAATTTTAGGAAATAAAACTTGTAGCTTTAGAAGATTTTGCTACTGTGTTATATCTCCTAAGTAACCTTAAACAGCACCAAGAAAACGAAAAAGAGAGCTTTGCATTAAGGGAACCTTTTTAGAAATAATGCTAATATTTAATTGCAACTTGGTGACCCAGTACCTGATTTATTTTGGCTTATTAGGATATAATACTCAGAAATTCATATTCATTTGTGATACACCAGCATCACAGTTTAGTGAAACTCTCCTATAGCTTGGTAAACTGCAGGACACTTCATCTGGGAGTTTCTGAATAATTTATCTGAAGTAATGAGCATCATCATGTGATGCTGTATCAAAGCAACTGCTCAAGTGAAAGCCAGCTGGGTACAGCCGTTGTATATCAAATAGCTGCTTGAGTTGTCTCTCTGGAAAAATTAGAGAACATAATGAGCAAAATTAGAAAACCTGGGGAGCAGCCTCCATGGATACCTATCAGCAATAAGTAATTTGATTAGTGCGAAATCTGTGAAAGTTCATTATTTACAAAGTTTGGTAGTGTTATAAGAGAAATGCATGTCTACATAAACACATCCATTTATGCAACATGGACATAAAAATATATAAAGTATTAGGTGAGTACTAGATGTACTTATTTTTCTGTATCATCTTTGTGAAACACTAATAGAGTATTGGCTCAAAATCTAAAAAGGACTCACTTTGTGCCCAACAAAAACTTTTGGGTTGTTTCCAAAAAGGCTTTATACAGTCTCACTAAAAGTAAATGCTTCAAACACAAGATCCAGGAGAGGCTGACAAAACAGATCTGCTAAGGAAAGATGCACAGCTCTGTTAAGTATTAGATTGATGCTTTTATGAGGCAGGTCTATTGAAAGTGCCATTTGTGCCCACTCTGCCTGATGCTGAGTAGGAATTCAGAGACATGACGTGCCGAACTGAGAGAAGGACAGACCTGCAGAATTTTCAGCAGAGTCAACGGATGCTGCAGCTGGTCTGCTTCTCTCAGGATGAAGCCCTGCTCTAAACGTTGTAACTGCTTTCACTAGCCTGTCTCCTGGTCTCCTAGTAAATCTAGCATCAGAGTGGTTTAACAGCAAAGTCATTTATGACACCTTTTGGATCCACAGTTTTAGATCACAAAAGCAATTTGAGGATCTATTTGTGTCAATGGCTTTTGTAGCTATGGCTAATTGGGTTTTTTTTCTGAGAGACATGAGAGAAATACTGCTTCATAAGGTTGTCATTAGCCTGGGAAAAAAGAGGCCATTGATTAGAGGCATGGAAAGAATGGCTTGTAAGCCAAATTACCAGTTGGGGATTCCTGAATGGCCAAGGGCACAGCCTGCCTGATCTTAGCAAAACTCTGCATTGCAGTGGGGACGTCTCTAAAGGATGCATTATCTCGTGATGTTGACCTTAAATCAAGTCTTGTTTGGAGGAAATAAACCAAAAGGCTTTCATTTTCAATAACAGATTTGTAATGTGCTAATTCAAACATGATCCAAAACCAGAAACAGTCTCTAGCAGTTCACAGTGACAGGCATATTTTTAATATGTATTTAGGTACATGTCTGCAGTATATGAAAGCAAGAAAAGTATCCTTCTATAGTACATAAAATGTGAATATTACATCATTATTACATGGGAATTTGAAAGTAGAGGACTGCATAACAATTGTCTTATATATACTAGCATAAAGCAGTGACACTCTTAAACTGTAAAAATAACCAGGAAAAAAAATGTACATTGAGACAATGTTTTGTTTCTTTTCATTGAAAGATATTTTATAAAAATGTTCTTTTCAAATGATAGGGCCACTTGACAGACATTAATAATGACAAAGTGGAATCTTTAGCTATCCAAAGACCTACTGATATTCTGTTTAAATTCAGTTTGCTAAAAACATAATATAAACATTAAATGTGCATTGGAACATTGTTGTAATTTATTGAATTTTGCTAGCTAACATCTTTCTAAAGGAATAAATATTAGTAAATCCCCTGACCTTTATGTGAAGTGGTCCATTCCACATAAATGTACAGAAGCGTGCATCATCAATACATCAGCTTGTTTACAATTTAATGATGAAAGGTAAAATTAAAAGAAAATCAATTCATAAAAGCAATTTACAATATTTACAGGCTGAATGAAGCATTTTACTCTTTTTTGTCTTTTTGCTTTTTATGTCGTAAAGGGTAACTGAGTCAAAATGAAAAGGACAAAACCAGTCTCTTTTACAAAATCTAATTTGACCTGTGGGTTTTGGACTATTACAGGAACACAGATACTTGTAGTGAACTCCACACTATTGTGATTTCTAGAATGTCATGTTTTTAAGGATTCTAGTTAAATAGCTAAATCTGTGATGAGAAAAGAGAGCTTTCATTTAGCCTTGTGAATCTCATCTATTAACCTTTTAAGAGAGCTTACATCAGCTAGCCATGAGTAGCACATAGTGGCACCAAAACCTTCACTGGAATCTTAAAAATAATTTGTCAAATTACCAGTTACCATAGATGGGCAAAGCTCAATGACACATTTTGAAAAAATACTTTTACAGGAGCTTTAAGCACACTGTCCCAAGAACCACGAAGTGTTCTTCCAACTTCCCTTTTGTGGAAGATGAGGTTGGTAAGTGGTTCTGCAACACCTCTGTTAGAGCACACTGTCTATTCTGCAGAGAACTGCTGTAGTGGTTGCTGTTTGAGGAGCTTTTACCTATTTTTTTTTTCTTCCTGGATCCCACATTGGTACTGTTCTGTACTACCCCTTTTGCCAGTAATTGAATTCTGCATATTCTCTGATTTCCACTCCCTCCCCCGGCAAGGCAAGGCAAAACAAAGATACAACATAGTCTGCTGGCTACTGGAATTATTAGTGTTAAATGCTCTATCACCACTGGGCTGAAAATTGAGTTATTTATTATCAATTTGAATGCCATTCTGGAGTTCCACTACAGTTAGCACTGCACTACTTTCATTATAAAATCAATTTCCTGGAGATGCCTATCTCCACTGGTTTAATATATACCACATTGAAAGTTGGCATAGAGGTCCTGGTGCTCTTCCAAGGTAGAAGTACTGACTGCTGAAGAGGAGGTGTAGTTAAAATAGGAAAAAGCAATAGATTTCCCGTGTTTCAGACTGGCTGGTGCTCTCCAAGTCTAAAGAACATATCTCAGTGATTTTTTATTTAAAAGTCCCCACTCCCACTTTAGCCGTATGGGGAACAGCTCCCATTCTATCCTGACTGTCTTTCAAGAAGTAACTCCTGATTAATCCCAGCTGTCCTTTCTCTCACTTCTCAGTTGTCCTTCAATGAGTATTTTCCCAAGGATGTACTCTAGACTCCCAGCTTCAGTAACCTCCACTACTCCCACACTGAGGCCACGGAGGACCAGAGCTGCTTCTGGGATCACACATGTGGGCTGCCTGGCTCAGAGGGACCCGTGTTTTCCTGGAGTGATCTGTCATTGTGGGCACTCTGTGCCCTGCAGAAGGGAGCTGCTATGCCCAGCTCTGAGCAGCCAGGTTTGTGTGCTGCCAGCAGAACACAGCAGGCTCAGCCACCCTGTGCTGAAAACCGGGTCACCTGTATCCTGCAGATTTCAGACTGGCAAATCCCCACGGCAACAGAGAATGCAAAATTTATTCAACATGGAGAAGTTTAGAGCTGCCTTTGCTTGTGCTCTGGCAATGTCACTGCAATCACAAGGTTATACGAACAACAAGGACACTGCATCACGCTATTAATACGTCTGGTTTGGGGCTTTTTTAAGAGGATTTTGCAGCTTTAACAGTTTTATGTGCCTACAGATACTCTTAGTCATGGATTTATTAGGATATTTTTTCTCTTTAAGTATTATTAGATATATCTTCAGAAACAGGGTTTAAACCTGTCTCTTTTGAGGTAATTTAATGTGTATGAAAAGACCAACTTTTCTTCCTTTAGACTAGAGGGCTACTTCAACTCTTAAACTGTTTATCATCCTCATAACCTTCCTTTACCTCATTTCTATTCAACCTATTTCCTTTTCCATCTCTCTTCCCCTCCTCACCCTTTAAGTGATCTTAGCAGATGCTAAAGATGTCAGGCTGATAGCTCTGCAGATACAGACTCTTTATCAGACTTTAAAGATGTTGTTAATTCAGGAGTAAGCAATGTCAGTCCTATATCACAGATTATCTGTCATGGACTTTACCCAGGCCCCTATTTAGAGAAGGAAAATCTATACACCATGTTCTTTATCTTCCTCAGTGGTGACTGCTGAAATATTTGCAGATTGACCACTGATGATGAATTAGTATGTAACAGGTGTATGCTAATCTGCATCGTGTCATTGTGTCAGAAGCTCCATGTTTGATGGCGTTTGGGCTATTAACCAATTACAATCATAGTTATTTAGTATTTGCGCCACATAATGCCCCAGATAAACCCACTATAAATGAATCACTAAAAGCACAAAACTGAAAACCACAAATGCTGAGCTAATTAGAAAAATACTAGACAGAATGAAAAAGAAAGAAACAGTGATTTTTTTTTTTAATAATTTATTAAATTCTCCCCTAATTCCCTCTTTTTATAACAGCTTAACCTTTACCTATTTTACTTTTTCTGTGTATCATAAACCAGGCCTATTTTCTCCTGCATTTTTTCTTTTTAATAACTTCTGCCTCTGTGTTTCCTTGATTTTTTTTTAATTTGTTAAATTCCCCTTTTCTTCCTGTGTGTCTTTTAATTAGGCGTTTGCCCATTGTCCCTCTTTCCTTGGAGTTTATCCAAATTCTAAGCCCCTAATTCTGTAGCCTGCCCTTGGATTTCTGCAGGCAGGTGCCTCTGCCCAGGCACAGACCAGTGAGGTACAAGGAATTGCAGATGTCGTTATTCTGCAATTATTTTGTGTGTATGTAAATTG
The DNA here is from genome assembly GCA_014706295.1 of Lycocorax pyrrhopterus obiensis. NCBI lineage: Eukaryota > Metazoa > Chordata > Aves > Passeriformes > Paradisaeidae > Lycocorax > Lycocorax pyrrhopterus. The sequence goes on from JACSVZ010000015.1 coordinate 11,697,336, forward strand.
TTTTGTTCTCTCTGTAATTTTTTTTTCCCGTAGATCCTGGTTGGGTTTTTTTTCCTTATCAAGTTTTTCAGACAGGGGATGTCTTCATAGACAGACAGCCATAAAATCCTTCTGTAGGGAAGGAGGCTGCATATATACAGTGTTGGGCATGTAGAATAGATTTCCACTCAGTGGACTATATTAAAACTCAAAGGACAATTTTAGCTCTGCTTGCTTCCCATTCCATCATTTAAGGAAATGTTTTGGATTTTGGGTGTATAAAGCTAACAAAAACTGTACCACTGGTTATCAAGTTACATGCTCTAGTTTCAGAATTATCACCTTCCAAGAAAAGAAAACCTATAATCTTGTTCTAACATGAGACAGATGAATGCATTAGGGCATGAAGATAATCCTTACCAGTTCCTTTTATTTGTTCAAAATGCCTGTGAAAATCATCCCTATGAAAAAGGCACATATCAGCCTAGAAGTTTGAAATATCAGTTCAGAAATCCACCATCTTCTTAGAATCTACTTTTCAGGCACATAAGGTATTAATATACAAAATTAACAACATAAATTTAAATTTAGTGCTTGTCAATTGGTGAAAGAGAGTCACCTGCTTGGCTGTTATGTAATGAAATGTCCAAAGTTATTGAGCTGTTAAATTAAACTTTTCCTGTTATTATGCTGATAATCAATACACTAATATTTGTGTAAATTTGCTGTGTAATCTGAGGTGGTGGGAAGTTATGCCTGTATTATACTTTTTTGCTTTTAAATTTGTTTTTTGTATCAATTTAATTCTGCAAGCACTATCATCTTTTACTGGGGAGAATTACTTTGCTGTCTAGTCCTAAACTCTAGCTAGTCCTAACCATCTTGTCCTAGCTTAAGCTCATGTGTATCGGCAGTTTGAAGTCTCTTACATGAACTTCCTTGCAACCCAGGGAGCAGTCGGAACCCACACATGCTTTTGTCTTTGCAATTCCAAAATGCATCTCTTGGCTGTTGTCAGACTTTGATGGGACTTAGCAGTAGAAAGCTGCTCCAAAATCTTTCTGGTACTATAAATACCACTGTTCAGTAATTTCAACCTTTTAATTGTCTCTTAAACTTGGGCTACTCATTAAATGATCAGCTTTTAATCACCTAGAAGTGCAATCAGTCCTATTCCCCACTAAAGATGGTGATAGTTAACTTGTTAAAATTTGCACTTGTATGAGGGAAACTGTTATCTGGCAGAATCATGTCTGCAGCTGGTGCACAAGCAAAGATTTGACTGTACCTTGAGTTTCATCTCAGCTCTCCAGGAGTGCCCAGTCCTTTATTCTCTACAGAGTATCTAAAAATACAGTTGGGCAGGGTTTCACCTTCCTGAGAGAAAGGACTTAATCAGATGATTGATAAAGGCATCCTGGCATAAGGAAACAGCTTTATTAAGTGCGCAGACAGGACTTGTTTTGTCTGCTCTAACCCAGACTTGCAGCACAGACCTGTCCTTAAAACTTCTGACAGGGAAGTACAGAGACTTTTGAAAACCAGGCCTTTTGTACCAGGTTCTTTATCACAATGAACTCTAATTCAGTAACTTAGTGTTCATCTGAATGCATATTACAATGAATAGTCAATCATTTTTCATTTAATAATTTAACATGTCATTTTTCCAGTTTGCCACTTGCAGCTGGCATTTTTGCAACACATTTTATTTTTTAGACATCTTCTAGTGAATCACCAGATAGAGCAGCTGTGACAGCTATCCATTAATTATATCTCTGTATTAAAGTCTAATGAAAATATGACTTTCAAGGGAAAGTCTTCAGTAGTGCCCAAGTTGCAGCAGTTAAACCAGCACTATCTGGTAGTTGAATTGGTGGTTGATTAAATATTTGTATAGAGATTCACATAGCTGTATTAACCTCAAGTATTATTTATGAACAATTTGCCTTTGGGATTAGAATGAAGAAAAGCAATAGAGTTTTTATGTCTCAGTAGTAATTAGTATTGCCTTGATACACATTTGTACAATGCCAATCACAGGCAATCCAAAATCACCCACATGTGTGCTGTGGCCTTTCCCTTGATTTAGGCCAAGCAGAGCTTCTGTATTTCAGATACAGGAAAGGAGATAAACTGCCTTATTCTATCTACCACAATTTATAAAAAGTGAAGAGAAAATAATCAGCAAGGGTCTAGAGGTCTTTTAAGATATTAAAAATTGAGTTATGTGCAAGATGGAAGCAGAAACTGAAATCAGAAGGCAATACATAAATGCATTCGTAATTTTGTATCACAGCTCTCCGTGGTCTTGTGACTCCCCAGTCAGTGTCTGACTTGTGACTGTAAGTCAGATAGGATCAGCCTGGGGACACGTTATTAACCCAAAGGGCTGGAGAGACCCCGCAAACTGCAGCCATTTGAGGGGGGCAGAAATGAGGGGAGTTTAATTATGCAGACACCTACACAAGGGATGACCAGGTCTTGGAGGGATTCACAGGAAGATACATAAAAGCCCAAGTCAGTAGGTTTCTATTACAATCTCATTCAAGAGTCGATAGACTGAAGCTTGTGCTGGGGAGGAAGACCTGTTTCATTGATTACTAGAACTTTCTCATCATCTGTTTTGTATGATTCTGACCTTTTCCTAAATGAAATGGAAACTTTTCCATTTTCTCATTGAAAATAGACGCAAATGCTGTCAGCAGGAACCATAGACATACCATTTCTGTCAACTTTGTGATTTTCCTGTCAGATTTTCTTTTTGTTACTGGTATGCCATAATGCTGACAGCTTTTATTCTTCGAACAAAGCCTAGCAAGGAAGTTTCTGTTGAAATGTGATTATTCCTTTCACTGACATAGATGGGGACTGTTCCCACTTACTTCTGATTCTGTAACTGTGCCTCTGAAACTGTCACCCTTCACCTTGTTGGGTTTTTTCAGATGCCAAATATTTTCTAGAGGCTGGCAAAATTCCAGAGAAAGAGCTGCTGTGTTCCTGCTGAAATCATCATCAGACATCCTGTGCATTTCAGCTGCAGTGCATTCAGGCATAGATTTTTGCTTACCACAAATAGAGAATATTGCATCACCTAGCAGCAATTTTTTCTCCATAAGCCACAAAAATGAGCTTCACTATGGCTACATTTAGAACCCATTTCTCTTTAAATGCAAGCCTTTTCCTATTTCCTAGTGGGAAAAGGTGAAATTAGTATCATAGATTTATTGCCACCAAATTTAATACTCCACAAGAAATAATATATCTATCAGTTCTTCCCTTGGAAGGTTTCAGTATGCCCCAAAGTCTAAACCACTTAACATTCACCTCATCCATTATATGAGACCCACTGGATCTCTGATACCGCAGTTTTAAGCCTTCAACAGAGAGAGCAGGTATGAACCTCACTTTTCACCCTGGCCTGATGGGATGTGCATGAGCCTATCTCTCTCCTCTCTTCTGTGAACTTGAATTTGTCATGGGCTGAATGGTTGCATTTACATGGGAAAAAACTAAAAGTGTCCGTAGACTTTCTGGCAATCTAAGTGGATCCTGCCTGCTTTCTATATGTGGCCTGCAAAGAAAATCCCAAGATCAGGACTATGGTGCATTTCTCTCCCTGTCACTTACCTCAGTAAAGATCAAGGAATCCTGATGGTAATACATCTGAAATAATTGATAATTAATAAATCTAAATTAATATATATTTACTTGTATGCTTGACACATAATTTCACCCTTCTTTTAAGGAAAATGGGATGGAGGAAAACTAGATGGAGGAAAATGAGATGGAGAGGTGGCTAAACAAACTTAGAAGGGCCTGTCCAAAGGAAGGAAGGGAATCCAGATAAGCAGAGCATAATAGTGGGACCTGAGGCCTTGGTTTGGGAAATAGCCACATCTGTAAGACAGGAGGCATGAAACTTACCCTTAAAGAGCAGATGACAAAGAAAGTTTTGTTGCTGTTGTTATGATGCCTTGTAAAACGCTGGCTGTTTAGTGGCAGATGAATGCTAAGAAATTTAGTGACAAAAAAAAATAAGCTTTTCATTCAGCTGAAGTACCTCTCACTCCAAATCTCCAAACAACTGGGGAAAGGAACATGCATTTTAAGTCCCTCATCTTTGTTTAATGCTCCAATAAACGCAAATGTTTGCCTTGTGTATGGAACATATCATGAGGCTGTCTGATATGCTTATGCAGTCTACTCTACAAAAAAAGTCATTGCTGTTGAATTTACTACACCTGTTTGCCCCTAACCCTGCTGCTAGCACCCTACAGGGAGTTAGCCTCCACCTTCTGCTGCTGAAACCCAGCTTTTCAATGGAGATGTGTACCTTTTCCGTCTGATCCTTCAAAGTAATCAAAGTCACTTGATCCAGCAAGATCATGTCAATATATGCCAATATGTTCTAAATGACCTCTGGACCCATTGATATTTTATACTACATGGTCACCCAATATTTGGAATGGGTCTAAATTTTTTCCACTAGGTTTTGATGCTCTAGGAAACAAACTTCATTGGCACAATCTATTTCATATATAAACATGGGCATTAGAAGGATATGACTTGTATCTCATTCACCCCTAATATACAGCCACTAATTCATACTGAAATTGTAAAAATAATGATTGAGACAATCACCATAGTGGATACATGTGGCAAATACAATTTCTTGCTACTAGATTTCAGAAAAAAAATATACATAGTGTATTCATAGCCTTTCCAGTTGATTTCATAGAGTTTATAAGTAATCCCTAGGCTTCTTTGAATATTTTTGTTATTTGGAATCTTAACTTCTTACACTCGTCCTTTAGATTTGATCTTCATCAAAGAAACATTGATGAGTGTAAGGTACCCCTTCACAATTCCTTCTATGTTCTTTAACTTAGGTGAGACAAAATGCATTCTGTAATAAAAGATAATAGAGAAAAATTACAAAGTGTTTCTCAATCCTAGTACTGTCAGTGGTTTTAAAACAAGGAAAGCAGCATTATTCTTAAAATTAGTTTTCTCATTTACCACTCTTTCTGCTTCCTCTGTCTAAAGAATTAATCCATTCCTCTGCATAGCTGCCATTGAACTATGGATAGCATTTCCACAGTCAGCTTTGTTACCATTAAAATACATGTTACATAGGCTGTCTGGAGGTGATAGATGTCCTTTTCCTCTGCAGTCTCAGAACCCCAAATCTAATCAAGTCGTAGAAGTCCTAGGGAAAAGGCCAGGATCCAGTAGTGCTAGGGAAGATGATGGACAGCAACTGTGTAAAGGACAGTTTATTAGTTAAAAAGACCTCTTGTCTTCTTTGTTAATAGTTTCTAGAAGAAAATTTAGAGCAAAAACATTGAAAGACTTACTCCAGCTCAGAAAAATTAAAGCAGACTTTCCACTGTGATTCTTCTAGTGCTCATTTTAGATTTTGAAATTTGAAATCTGCAGAGTCTGCAAGGTAGAAAAAAACCACTTTATAACTTTTCTGTAGATCAGTTCAAGAATGTAGTGATTCAGACTATTGAAGAAAAAAAATACTTACAAAATAATGCATAAATAGATACAGAACATTTATGTTTATGTATACCAAACAAAAGATAAACCTATTTGTCCAATTGTGCAGGAAAAGCTTTCTTTTGGATAAAAAAAAGCAGAAAAAAAAATTTTTTCTTTTTGTAAAAGTTAAAAAATAGTTATTTTTGGTTTATAAAACTAAGGCAATACACTGACTAGCTTATTTTTTGTTCCTGATCTTATTATTGAAAATGTTGATTTTATACAAAATATATTATAATTTACCTTTTGCTGTGGGATTGAAAATTAGTGGGTTTAAAGTTTTTATGTTTACTTGGAAATGGCATAATACTTTACTTTTTTTATGAGCTGTTTTAATTCTCTATGCAAATTCAGTTTTCCAGATACTGTTATAGTTCTACTGTCCTGAGCTGTACAAAGAAGGCAGACAGCTGGTAGTTCCTGCTGTTTGGATTTTCTCTCTGGGGCAGAGCACCTTGGAAGGCTCAGTGAACACTGAGTGCAGAGATATTGACAATGCCAGGTGTTTAAACCACATTGTGCATTCTGCTCTACGCACTGTATGCACAATATTAGATTCTGTAGCCCTGAACTACATGTTTTCTCAAATCCTGCTTTATGGCCCTAGCTCTCCATGCCTAGGCATATGGGATATTTCATAACCAATGCTTCTAGGTTAGTTACACATCACAACAAAAGAGAGTTCTTCTGGCTTTATAAACAGCTCCAGTTTAGGCAGAGATCAAAACCAGAAAATTTTCCATCTGAGCTTTTGCTTTGGATAGGCCTGAATTAATAGATATTAAAGCACACACAGGACTTGTCAGTGAAGAATTCGGTGTATTTTAAAAAACTGTGTATTTGTTAAAACACTGGAGATAGAGTCTTCCTTGAGAAATAAATAACTGGAAATAACTGGAAATGGAAAACAAATCCTGTCTAGTTCCTCACTGTGATTGTTAGCACTAGGTGGTATGCCATGTTGTCAGTAATAGAGAAAAAAAAAACATTTAAGTAAATGCATTACAAACATTACTGTTGTGCTTTGGTAGACTTGCTGTATCGTGTCCTGCAGTCTTTATTAATACACTTCACAAAGGATAATGGTAATATATTGTCTGAACTTGTCACTTAGGACACTAAAACCACAGTTAAGAGAACAGATAAGAATTACAATTTTCCCTGAGTGATACATGCCAAGGTTTCTGTATTATTAGCTAACCCACTGAGCAATAGAAGCCATCTTTCCTCACAAAAATCTTGTCTTTGAGGAAATATTACTGATTTACTATTCCAAACAGCAAAAATTAAATCAAAAAAAAAAGGCTTGGCGGAATTTTTGGCTAAATTTGAGTTTAAAAGGGCATGAAGAAAAATAAATATATTATGAAGTAAATGCACCTTGATTAGAGGTGGTGTAGAGCTCTTTGGCTGTGCAGCCTTACAAATCTGCAGGTCTGGGATCTCCACTCTTGCCATATAAAATAGGTCAGTGAGGGATTTTTCATCTCCATGCAAAAGATGGTCCTGATGATTTGTTAGAGGACACATGGCTTTTTCAGGCACTCCTGACGCAGTGACAGTTTCTGCTGAGATTATCAAAGAGACATGAGACTCACCTTGAGTCCCATAGCATTTACGGCACAGGTAAAGGCAGACCAGTGTACTCAAATGCCACCCATTCCAGCACCCAGGCTGAAGTGATAAGTGCAAAAGAGGTCTCCATCCATTACAACATCTTCCGTACTCCAGTTCCTCCCTAAAAATTTGGATTTATTCAGGACTGGCTGCAAAGAGAGTGGAATGACTGAAGGATGTCACTAGCTCCTTGTCTGTGTTGGGCCCTCATTTCTTCAGACTCCAAGGAGTGAAATTGAAAGACTTGAGGAAAGCAGTGCTCTGCCGTAAGGATCCACATTTGCCTTTCTGGACTTCTTCCCATCATCTGCTTCCTATAGGTCTTTCTCACCCCAGACTGAAATATTGATGGCTCAACTATATGGCAATGACAAAGCGACTTGTGTGTCAGGAGACAACCAAATTCACTCAGCAAACTAGATGAGGTTTATGGTGATGTTGTTCAGTGTTTTAACAGTCTGTGCAACTTAGCCACAGCAGGAGCCTCTGTCGCTGTACAGTAAACAGGAGCTGATTGATTTTGTAATCTCAGGAGGGACATCTGCCTTCCCATTTGACTAAAGCTCTCATTTCTTTTGCTCTAGTAAATCTTACAAGCTAGAGAACAAACAGCACTCTAGTACTTCATACATTTAAAAAAATAAAATCCATTTCCATCTTCCAGAAGACAGAATTGCAGGTGCAGAAGGTCAGCAGTACAAGTTCTCAGGCACTCTGTAGCACCATGCTTTCAAAAAAGAGCTTTTACTTTTTGACACAGCAGAGACAATTTTATTATCTGTGTGGTATGAACTGCATCTTCCTCACTGCATGAACGTTCCTTTTGTATAATTCTATTTATATGAACAATAATATTTTTTTTTGTAAAACCAAATATAAAAGGAGAAAACCAGTCTATAGGTGTTAGAGAGTAATGTAAAATTTATTCATTTAAAAGAAAGCCAAGGTTTTCCATAAATTATTCTACATGTGTTTAGAGCCTTCTCATATTGCTTTTTTTCTCTTCTTTTTGTAATTTTTTTTGACATATTAATTTTGAGAGGTATCCCTGAAGTTATTTTAAAAATGTGTAGATGTGGCACTTAGCGACACAGTTTAGTGGTAGACTTGGCAGTGCAGGGGTAATGCTTGGACTTGATGATTTTAAAGGTCTTTTCCAACTTATTGGAAAGTTGGAAATTGTATGATTCTGTGGTTCCATATGCCTCTTGAGGCAAATAAAACTGTCTCTTATGGCATATGCCCAAATTTTAGAAAGGACACTCCTGTTTCATCGCTGTGCGCCTTTTTAATGCTTTGTAATTACCAGATGTTTGGGGTCTCTTTGCACTGCTGTGTTATCCTATAATCTAGAAATGCATTTCTTCCATTATTTACTGTGAATTTAAAGAAAATCAGAAGTCTTTAGAAAGACTACTAGGAATAACTTTTCAATAATTCTAATTCCAGGGAAAAAGTATCTGTTTCATTTGCACACTGAGGGAGCACCTTGTTTATTTCTGAGGTGCTGAGAGCTGTCCCAGGAGTTGTTGTGTTGGATGGGAGCTCCCAGCACGGTCCTGAGTCCACAGGCACCAAGGCAGCTGGATGCCAGCTGCAACCCCACACACTCCTTGGGAAACTGCGCTGTGGGGGAGAAGCCAGTTTTCTTTCAATTCAATGGATTCTACCCTTTCACAAAATTCAAAATTGCCCTTAAGCGTCGTTCTGTTCTCCAGGCTGCACCCTGGGCCCTGTGCTGTCTATTTGCAGTAAAATCCCAGTGCAGGTTCTGCACACCACCAATACCAATATTAATTTCAAGTTCCTTGTAGGATTCAGGCAGAAGACCTGTCTCTGAAAGCTCTTAATAAACTTATACAGCTCTTAAATTTACAGTTGTGCCCAAGATAAATGCATTCAAATAATACAGAGTTTTTTTCAACATTAAACACCCAGGGGATGAGGAAACACCAAAATTTAGGCAGCATTACCCACTCTAGTCCAATCCTATATGTGTTAATTGCATGGGTTTATTAAAAAGAATTCCTGGTCTCATTTAATATGGCAGACACCCAGCACATAAGTTTTATGTTAAATGGTTAAAGATTTACAAAATCTTTAAGCAATTAAAGTTTATTTTAAAATGGGATGTATCAGCTGTCTTAAGTCATCAGTAACTGTGCTTTATCACCTGCTCAGCCTACTTCTTTACCCATAGTCTTCCTTCAAATTTAAGTTCTACTAGCTTCAACTGACCACTGAAATTGGGATTTAACATGTTAAATAACACTATTAACAAATATTTATGTGTGTATTTTAACATGTCCAAGTTCTTTGAAAGAAAATGAATTTTCTAACAGCATTTCCTCTAAGGTGGGAACAAGTTTTACTGATTTTAAAGACAAGGAAAAATTCTCATGAAGAGCAATGACTAAGTATTGCAAGGTAATTTAAAAGGAAGATCATAGACTTTGAGTTAATTTACAGCTGAGTTATGGTCAAAGGAAAGTAAGTTTTCCTCAGCATCTAACAAAATTTCCACAGCAGCAATTGTGTTGAAAGATAATATTAAATTCTTTAAACTTCTAGTCAGCCTGTCAGAGATTCAAAGCACTACCAAAATAGTGTTCTAGCAACTGAGGAGCACCGTCTCAGGTGCTGTGTTCATCATTCTGGCGCCACTGGGAGGCACGATATTTTTCAAAACACTTAATTGCAGTTTGTCATAGAACTGAGGTACCTGCACTAGTATTTTGTCTTCATATGCCAATTGCTTCCTTTTCCAGTCTTGCATAGAAAAAATAGTGGTAATATAAGGAAGCAAATGAAATATCCTAAGTGAGAATGTATTTTGCAAGTGTGTAAAACAAAAACTTAATATGTATATATGTAATTACAAAATAAAATCAATTCTGTTTGGGGGGGTTTAATGCCTTTTGAAGTCAATGTCAGTTTCAAAACTGTAAGAGAAGAAAAGAAAAATCATCAAGCAGTGCTAGGTCCTTAATCTTCAGGTTTTACTCCTCCAGGCTGTCATTACTCATCGATAGTCTGACTGATGTGAGCTGGACAACTTTCATGTTATTCTGAAGTACCAATTTTGACAAGGCAAAATTAGAAACATTTGCAGAGTTCTTAGCAAATCTTGGTTATACTGGCAGGCAGCATTTATTTCTTCAGCCTGGAAGCCCTAGAATTGAGGATGCAGGATCCCAAGGGAGAGTAATTCCCTTCAGAGATAAGTTCATGTCAGCTTTCCCTTCAGAGAGGTGGGTGAATTTTAATTAGGTGCATCTGGGACTTCTCCCGTTTCCCAAGTCTCCCTACTTCCTTCCAGCTCTAGCAGGGTCATGTCTCCCCAGCTCCTGAGTTGCATTTGATCCTTTAAGAAAGTCTCAGTTGAGATTTAATGAATATAGCCTGAGAAAGTGTGCCTCCATCTCCATATTTACGGCTTTAACAAAGCCATATCAGAAGCACCAGTATAAAACACACCAGCTATCGAAATGGAGAAAGGGAGCAAGTTATGCAACCCTTTATCTATTGAGGTTAGATAGCCAAAAATAAAATCACCATTATGAAACTTCCAAAATTACAGAGAAACTTATTTGATCCACTTTTTTGTGCTATACATATCCAGAAAGGGTTGCAAAAAAATTTATGAGAATTAGATCCCTTGGACATCCCTACCCCACACTATCCCCGTATTCCAATCCCTGGTAACCTCTATCCCATGTTCTCCAAACTCATCAATTAGATACTTCCTGGTTAAAGATACTTATACCTATGAGTGAATCCAACTTCACTGGAAGCTGTTTCTCTATCAAATATTTTGTACTCCAGATTTGGAAACCTGTACTGATTAGCTATGGTCCATAGTCCTTTCCATGGAGCTGTTAGATTTCAGGGAAGGTTACATTAATTCTCTAGAAACTGTAGAATTGCTTTCGTTTTTAACAAAAGCAAGGGACTGGTTTTCTTCGAAAAGAAAGTAATGCTGGTAATGCTAGTTAACGTATGGTTCTGGTTACCCCTGAAAAGGAAAAATTCTTCCAAAGCCTGCGATTCTTTATAGCAGTAAAATTTGATCTCATCTCTTTGCCCTTCAGACAGCCTCGCATCACTCCCGTAATACATTAGTAACCTTCCCCACCCAGATCTCAGTGAAACATCAATAATTATCTGCCATCTAGAAACCTAGTACCCCGCAAGAGGCTCGTGTCACCTCTGAGAGTGTGTCTGAGTGAGGAAGGGAAGCAGAATCATGTCTGACTGTTTGCCAAGAATGCAGAGGAAAGTGATAGCACTAACAAGAGCTCAGTTTAGTGAGGCTGGAGGGTGGGAAATGACCAGAGAGTTTGGGTACCTTGCACTGAAGTCAAGGTCAAGCTGAAGGCAAGATCAGAATTAGTTCTTTTACCATGATGGGGGTTTGCCATTCTGTCAGTTCACAATATTTTTTAAGAGAAGTATGTCAGCAGATGGAAATGCTGAGCCACAGAGTAAAGTCGGCTGCTACATTAAAATATGTACCTCGGAATACATAATCCACATTCTGTGTCTTATCTGATGTCTTCTTTACTGACTAGCTGGAAAGACATTTGGGAGAAATCACCATGCGTGAAAGTTAGGAATATCATCAAAAGAGTGCAAGTGAAAAAGATGATGTGAGAAATGCTAATTGGTATGTACAGTATTGAAGTTCAACCTGTATAAGGCTGCAAAATGCTGAAATTTCATAATGGACATCTAATTAATATTTGTTGTTCTTGATGTTCATAAGGTCTGTCTTGGCACTGGATACTCATATTTCTCTGTCTAACTTCATCAGATCTCTGTCTCTGATCAGATCTCTAGTGAGACAGACTTTGATAGAAACCCACTGAAGTTATTCCACCACATGAAAGTCTGTGTCTTGGTGATACACATTTTTAATTGGTCAGAGCTGTTGTTTATGCTGTACCAGACAGTTCCTTTACAATCTCATGTTTATCATTTAATAGACTATCAGGAAGTAATTATCAGGTTTGTTTCACTTTGTCAGACTGCTGCAGTATAATTCTATTAAGGATTCAAATAAGTGTTGAATTGTGTGTACTGCCCAGTTGTCAACTGGTGAAAGTACAAACTAATAGAATATCCAGAAGAGAAGTATCTGTTTGCTCAGGGTACTAAGCAGCTTATTTCTTAGATGATTCCTTATTTCTCTTCTTTTTATACATGAACATAAAATAACTCATTTACTTAAGCATTGTGGTCTGTCATTAATTCTATGTAGAGTCTGTAACTACCGTGCTGTTCAAATCTATAATTTAAATGAGGCTTTGCACTCTATCTAACTGAACAGAGGAGACAGGTGCCATAATAGCTTGCAATAATTGACCTGGCAGAGCCATTTTGGAATCATTTGAGAGTAATATACTTGATCCTGCAACCTTTCCTCCCACAGACTGTCTGATTTCAATCTTACAGTTCCAACAGAGCCTATTAGCATGGCATCATCTCTGATTCATGGGGATGTGAAGAACGAATGCATTATATACAAAAAAAACCACCATTTTGATGTCTTGGCCATAGTAGGATGTTGTAATTGAGAGGGATCAAAACATATTGTTTGAATCTTGTAGCTGAAATGATGGTGATCAACACAGGCACATAGAGGGGATGGATGCCAATAGGTTTCCCTGTTACAAGCTGGAAAAATTAAGTGTCTTGCCATTGAGTTGGGCTGTCTGAAGACAAACCTTTTCTGGAAGGTGGAAATTCCACTCTGACTGATGAGTGTAGTCCTTTCCTCTCCTTTATTCACTTGGGAGGTGCAGTTTCAGGTGAGACCACTGTTCTCAGAGGAAGCCAATAGTGTGGCTTGTGGCATTCTCTGTCCTCTTCAGCAGGAATTTTAGGAGCAGCAGCAGAAGCAAAGCTGGGGTCAGAGATGTGAAAAACCATGGGATGGTTTTGGTGGGGTACCTAAAGAATAGAGTATATTTGGTGACAGAATAAATGGCTTGGGCAGGAAAAAGAGAAGTAATGATTTGTTACAGCCCTGCCACCCCAGTCAGAGCTGGGCTCTCCTGACTGCCCTTGCTGTTCTCAGCAGTGGTGAAGGGACATGGAGTGTTCCTGCTTGTGTGTGCCCAGGCATTTGCTGAGGTTAAACGTGAGAAACAAGATACAGACTTCCATATGAAATTGCATAGTATGGACAAAACGAGCGGAGCTTATGGATGAAAGGGTGAGGTTTAGCTCACTGCAGCTGAAATAGCACAGAGTAAAATCAGACTGGCCAGTCTTTCCCCACAGGCACACCCCACACCTGGCCTTGCTGTGTCCACTGTGTGCATTGCAGGTGGCTGGGTATACTTGTGACTTGAAGAGCTCCCAAGAAAGAAATCACTTAGAGTAGACCACCCTCTGGCCTTGAGATTCCTCATACTGAGGGCTAAATGAGGTGGAAAGGCATAAAAGCATCCTTCTTAATAATTGTGTGGGCCTTTTGTGATCAGGGCCCATGGTTCCCAGGAAGGGCAGCAAACAAGTGCAGCAGCTGAAGGCTGTAAGGATCTAAAAATATATAGACTGAGGATTGCTGAGGCAGTCTGTGAGTCAGGCAGGGAAAAACAAGATGGGCATGAGGAGCAGCATTGCCATTGAAGCTCCAGACACTGCAGGTTGTCAGAAGGGGTGTCAGGCCAGCCCCACAGATCACACAGCTGTGGTGGTGGGGCTTCTTGGAGGTTTGGTAGGGAAAAGAAGACTCACTCCCTGTGAATGCCAGAGTGCCAAAGGTTTTCTTGACTGAACTTAGTGACGTCATGAGTCTGCTCTTTGCCAACAAAAATAACAGAGTCTAGAGGAGTATCTGGAAAGGTGAGGGGACTGGGCAGAGAGGCTTTGGGCCTCTCAGCCTCTCATTAAGTGATGCTTCCTTAACATCATTTAAGTGGGAGGAATTAGCCTGCGCAGATAATATCTGAGGCTTCACACTCCTCTTGTCAGAGTAAAAAAAATCCCTGACCCTGCAGGAAAGGTATTAGTGTTTCAGGCCTATGGGGCACAGCACGGCAGGTACTTCTCTGAGGACTCTTGTGCTTTTAAGTGGCTCCAATTATTTTTGAACGACTAAGTAGAGTGCTCATTAAGCATTTCCCTTAAATGAAAATAATGACCTACAAGGTCATGTTAATTAAGAAGCACAGTAAGTCAGTGAGAAGAGGTTCTGTTAGTACAAACAGTGGGCCCAATGCTGCATAACACCATGCTCACAATCAGTCTGGGTTTGTGTTCATCCTTGTAATATTAAGAATTTGTAGGACAGGATCATTGCACAAATAAAACTTGCTGCATATCAGTTCAATCTGACAGCAGCCACTGGCTCATTATGTGGCTATGAGCAGTATCTGCTTTTAGATCATACTGACCAGAGCACTCTGGCTTATTGTGACCAGGAGCAGTGCCAATTTACCCTGTTGAGAAGAAAAGTTGACATATTCCAAGACTTTTACTCACTTTTCAGAGTTTGTCATTTGGACTGGTATGGTACAGGATCATATTCAGTGATGAAATTTCACAGTTGAATTATTGTATTTCAGCTACCAGTCCCATTAGCTGCAGGAGGCTCTGGCTGTCAGACACCCTGCAACTCCAATTAGAACAGCACATCCCAGGCTGGGCATGGATTTCTGCTTCGTGAACCACTTTAGATGTGCTGAGTCTCACATGTTCTGGCCACACATTTACTAACCCTCATCTCCCACTGCCCCACAGCTCCTCTCTGACTGTCTCTGCACAGCCCCAGCATGTTCAATGGGAAACCCACCCGAAAGCTGGATCTGGGATACACAAGACCCCAGCACAGGGAAAGGCTGTAGAGATGCTCTGCAGCCAGGGGTTCATAGTCACACACAGCCCTGTGCTGCCATGAGTCCTCCTGGGCAATGTCTTGGTGACCAGCTACAGCTGCATCCCTTTCCCTTTACACAATATACCCCTCACAGGACCAGTACTCTGTGTCCATGTGCCCCCTTAACTAACATCAAGAGCCTGGGAAATTCACAGGATATGGCACCTGTCATCCCAAATATTTGGACTTTGGGAAGATGAAGCATGCATGCTGTTACTAGATGACAAAAACGTAAAATCAATAGCCCTCTCGGAGGGTATAAAGGAGCGTTATAGCTGACAGACCCCTATGAAAATGGAGGAAAATACATATTTGGCCCTAAAACTGCAGAAAATTAGCTTTTAATTTTAGGTCTTACTTTTGTAAAGGAGTTAAAAGGCTCATTTTGTAAATGCCTGCACACAACCATACACTCCACTAAAAAGGTACCAGAGCTTGGAGAATTCTTGCACATCCATGTCTAGAAAACACCAGTTTTCTTCTGATTATTAATAAAACTTTGGATGGAAAAAGTCTTTACTTTTTCCATCCAAAAAAAGGAGTTATTAATTAAAATCTACACGGCAAAAAAAAATAAAAAGCAGAAATTAAAAAGTCTGGCATTTGAGTTGGCAAATTGAGTTACCTCATGAAATATTAAGATGTTGTGGTAGAATTTTGTGCCTCATGTTACAGCATTGTGCCTCTTGCCATTGCTTTTAAGTCACATACATGGGTATCTGCTTTTTTGTGTTCAGTAGTCAAGGGCGTATCTCTTCTCATGTGAACTGTGACAGCTCTGTTGAAGCCAGCAGAGCTCGGGCAATACACACCAGCTAAGATCTGCCCCTTACTACTCACCCCCATCTGCTGTGTGACTCAGTCATACCAGAACTGCAGAGCACCTGCCTGCCTGATGTTTTTTTAATGAGTTGAACTCTTCATGTTGGGTTTGTGTCTCTGCCAGGTTCCAGTTTAATCACATATAACTTTTAGTGTGAAGTTTCACCTTGGGCTTTGAACTGGTAGGCACAGAACAAAAAGTCCTGTTTCTAGTGGAACTTGCATAAGTAGTAATAATAATAAAAGCTAGGACACAAGGCAAGTATTTTAATTCATAGGTTATGACATTCAGCTTTTATGAGCAGGAAGAGGAATTATCCTCAGTAGACAGGAAATAATGAGGTTGACCCATATTCCGTAATAGTGTATGAAAATTAACTAAAGATTTGTGTAGCTAAGATAATGAGCACTTATATTTAAAGTTATAGCCTGGCCTAATTGTGTAAAAGTTTGTGGGAGAAGATGTGTGTATACACTAATAGATTAGTGGCTGTCTCTGGAGTTTCTACTCAGCTCCTGTAAAGCAGTTCAGTATGTAATAAATCGAACTCAAATGGCTTGCTTGTAAAATGTTTGGCTAAAATTGTCCTAAGATGCATGAGCCCTGCTTTCCCAAGAATGGGATGTTCTTTTTTAACACTCAGATTAGAGTCAACGTGTGATGTGTGTTTTACAGTTATTTAAGTAATAAAATTACTCGCTCTGACATCCTGGAACCATGAACGTCAGCTACTAGTGAGCTGTTTCAAAAATATAAAAACTAACATATATTGGGATTTGCTAATTTTGTGATTTGTCCTTAGGAGAAATTATTTTAATCTTTAAAATTCTGGTTTTGGAAAAGCATTGTAAAGGAGAAAATAAACAGGCACACACAAACGTCTTAGAGCAAGTGGTTTGTGAATTTGTTAGTTGTCATAACTATAAAGTGGCTTTGGAAGCATTTGATTGGTACAAATAATATTGGTTTTGTAGTTTTGTTACATCATTTATCTGGGAATCTGAGTGGTTTATGTGTTTTACCAGTGATTAACAAAACAGAATAGATTTTCAGTCTGGTTGAATTTTGAAAGGCAAAGTTCCCCTAGTGGTACATTAGAACATAGTAAAATGAAATGTCAATAAAGAAACATTTTATAATAGGAAGTGAAAAGAATAATGCTAATCTACTGAAATCGTAGGAGAATTTTGGAGTAACAGTGAGTCTTCCCTTTGCCAAGGTGGGAATTCCACTGAATAATATGCATTCACATTGTCATAAGAATACAAGTAGCCAGTCAAGTGATTGAAATATTATATATAAATTTTGTTTGAAGAGAAAGATTCTGGAATATAATTTCTGTCACTCGCAAAGGACAGCCATCAGGGAGTGACTTCAATGTGATTATTTAAAAATTGACTACACAACAAATACTCAGCTATAGAACCTTTTAAACTGCATGTCTTGATTTGTCTGTAATTTATTCTGAAAATGAAAGGATGCTTTCCATTGCACTGTTGCTGTTAAAGACAATCATTTGGGACAGTCTGACGACAGCATGTCTAAGAAACTCAGGACCACAATTCTGTCTTTTGTTTTATTTTCAGGGGTGCATCCTGCCTCCCTGTATGCTGCCTTTCTGGTTTTCACATTTTGCTGTGACTGTTAGGGTGGTACTGGTGAATATTCTTTTTGCAGCCCGGAAGGGAGAGTCCATCAGCAAAAGAGTGATGCAGACAATCCACAACGTGCTGCTAAATCACAGAGTTCACACACACACGCACACACACACAATTATCTTAGTGGCTATTTCTTGTAGTAGAAATCACAGCACTTACACAGAAACCTGTGGAGGCTTTAGGTCAGTGGTCTGGCTTTGCAGAATGTTATGCTATGAGCATAGGCACTCCTGTTCCTGATCAACACTAACAATGTCAGGTGCTTCAGAGAGAAGCACAGGAAGCCCAAGAGTGGCAATTAAAGTTTAATTTGAATTAGAGGAAGTTTCCTCTTAACCTTCGTGAGCTTGTGATAGGACCTCAATCTGAAGGACATTTTTCCCTTAGTTATTATCAGAAATATTCATTATACTTATAAATTGCTAAACTTAAATACTAACTTTAAATCCTGTTAAGTCTTGGTGATACTCCATGGTGCTGAGTTAATCAGGTCTTATAGAAAAAAAATATTTGTTACTTAAATTCACTGGCTTTAGATTTCCTATTTAAATGGGCAGAAGATAGCTATGTTCAATTTATTTTCTGTATGTATATATATATATATATATATCTGTAAAATAACTCCCATTTAAAACAGTTCTTATCTTTTCAACCTCCCTTTGGGCAGAATTAATTTGCCTCTACCTTTTTATTTAATAATAATTAAATTTCCTAACTTGAGAATCAATGGCCTTGTCTACATCTGGCCTGCATTACTGCCCTGGACTGTAGGCAGTCTTTCAAGTTATTTGTACACCCATTGCATTGTGTAGGAAGAAGTGTTTGCCCATTTAATCTCCTTCAGCACACAGAAGTTGAAAGAAGCCACTATGAGAGCTTTTTCTCTCCTCTACCTGCCAGCTGGGTTTGCAGTGGTTCCTTGATGGGCTTGGGTGTTTCAGGGCCAGGAGCCCTAGAGTGGCTCCCAGTCCAGCTTCTCAGGATATTTCTAGAAATATTTCCAATGCTAATAGGGGGCAATGGTGCTGATGGGAGAAAGGTTGGAAGCAGGCACCTGCAGCAGTCATGTTTTCTCAGGCTAAGTGCCCTTGCCAGAGCTGATGAGCTGCACAGCAGCTGAGTGGCAGTCAGTGGTTCCCGGGAGAGTTTTTTCCCAGATGAAATGTAATAGTGGATGCTGTGGTGCTGGGCTCCCAGTTTCATGTATACACAGAAGAGAGGCAGGAGTAATGGAATACAAGGAGGATTATCTTATCTTCCAAGGACAGACAGTGTGCAGTGTAGCCTATCCAGACCAGCTTGGACTGCCAGGAATGGCTGGAGGCTCCTGAACAGCTGGAGACCTCCTGAACCTGTTCTTAAGTCTTGTTCCTAAGGGTTACAACATCAACAATACTCGAAAGTACAAGATGTATCTAAAGCTCTCACTTAGAGCAGTAACACCTGAGCTGCCTCAGAGCAGTCATTTAGAGCATTTCTGAAGGCAAGAAAATGGCTGGCTGGTGAATTCAGTCTCAGACCTTGCCTGAAGCGTGCTCTTACACTACATTGTAAGTACAACTGGTGTGGGTTTGAGAATATTACATTTTGCCTAAGACAGATTTCCTAGTAATTTTTGTTACAGAAAAGTCCTATGAAGATTTCACTTCCAAACCAAGTAAATGTGCCAATAACCACAAGTTCTGCTGCACTTGGGGTAGCTCTTTTCCATGTGCCTAGATAAGATGGCAAGAAAAAACCTTTTGTTGTCCAAAGCATTTGGTATTTTGATTTTCTTCATGGCAATTTTCCTAACCTCTGCAAAAATATGAACTAAAACTCTTTCTATAAAAAGTTCTAAAACCACAAATATTACTGTGGGAGCTCAAGGGAAACTGTCTCATTAATGCTGTGGAAACTGTTGTAACAACGGTATACTTTTACACCTATCCAGCTGAGAAGTAAATGCAATATCAAGAAGACAATTTTATTAGCTAACTGTACTGTGAAATCACTATTTCAGCCTATACATTTCTTCAGCATCAGAAAAGAAGCTAGAATAGTATTAAACATTAAAATAATTGATGGGTGGAGTTACTTATATACTAAATTTGCTAACTATACTTATATTGTTGGAATCTTGCTGCTACATAACTGCTAAGCATATTGCTGAATGAGATTAATAGTATTTCTACTATTAATAGTATTTCTACTATAAGATCACCTTTTGTGGATCTCAGGTAATAGAATCAGTAAAACCTTATTATTTAGTGGTCAGGTTTATTATCAGATGGAATCCCTAGTTATAATCCACTATCTGCTTTTTAAATTTATTTACCTGTTTCAACTACTCTGTAGTAGTGTGGGAGTTTAGATTTGTTTAAGTCTGTTTAAACCTGAATTGCCAATTTTAATATACAAGTGATTAAGTTGTCCAGTTTCCTTTTCTGTCACTGTGCATAGGGATATACAGCTGTTTTGTTTTAGTGAATCCATATTCTTGTCTCTTCAGAGACACTTCAGGTCTTCTAGGTACCTTGAAAACTTGTGTCTTTGCTCAGACTAATTTTATTTCCATCTTTCTGTATATACATATATATTAACTTACAGTGCTATTGTTATGCCACCAAGTAATCAAAACCAGAAACTAAAATGTTAATCTCACTCCTCATTCCATTTGAGTTTTGAGGAAAACTAGGGGTTTTATAAGTAGGTTGTTTTTTCTGTGATCATATCAGTGTGAAATGTATATTGAAATAAACCTCAGGTATGAAACAATTGCCATGTGGTAATTGTCTTCCTGAATCTTATTATACATGTGGAGACAGAACTTTGGCCTAGATGATGTATTTCAACACATGAACACACAAAAAGAAAAAGAGACAGTTAAATAATGCTGTTAAGATGATGGAAACATACTCCTGAAAATCCAAACACATTAAAATTCAGGTTCCTTGTGTGATTTCAGTTTGGGTCTTTTGTTCATGTATACTGTGGTATTGTCTTTTTGTTACATGGGTATGAGTATCTTTCACTTAGGCTCTAACTACCTTGAGTACAGAGGACAGACCTTTGTGTAGTCTGGCATGGGCCAGAGCTCTGTAGAAGAGACTTGTGGCTGTGGGATGGTTTTGCTTCTTTTGTAAAGTGCTTGATGAAAGGTATTGCAGGAATTGCAGGCCAAGTGGGGTAGTTTGAACCTTGATTTAACTTGCCCTTGCTGAATGTAGCTCTGAAGACCTGCATTCTTACACTGCAGTTTGGTGGTGTTCATTGTTTGGGTGGTGAGTTTAAGACTCTGGAACCCATCTTAAATTTTCAGCTTTAATTATAAAATTTTAATATTAATTTCCATATATTTTATTGAAAATTTAAAAAAAAAAGGCTGGCAGAAGACACTGAAACATTTCTGTTCACGTGATTCATCTGCAATTTTGCAAAGAGCAGCTTCAATAACAGACTTTCCTTCATGTGAGAAAACAGCAGAGCGGATGGGTCGTGGCTGCAGACTGCTCTGTGAAGTCGATAGGGTCTGCTGCTAGCAGGGGGCTGGGTAGGCTACAGCACACACGTGCTCCCAGCAGACAAGCAGTGGTGAAATTCAAGTATCTTGGATTACATTATCTTGGAAAGAGCAAGTACTTGCAAAGTCTGATATTGTCACTTGTCGCTCTGTTATCTCATGCGGATATGTGTGCAGTACAGTTGTGATAAGGAGGCACACATTTCTATCTCATCAGCTGACACATCTGTGCGTGCTCAGAAAGGACAGGATCTGCAGAAATTTTACCTGACCAGGTTTTGAAACATTTAGTGATTTTTTTGAGTTTACAAAAGGCCCTGCTTGACATAAAAACGTTCTCTTTAAGTTCTGTTCCTAAGCAGAAACTTTCTTATAGCATTTCAAAGTCAAGATCTATTGATTTTTTTATCACTGTCCCAAATATATTTTTCTGAGCCTTTTATAGGAAATAGCTGGACCACTTTGGTTTAAATTTTCTATCAGAAGTTCAAAGCAAGTAGAAGGAGGTTTATGAGGGGAGTTTTCCAGCAGTTTGGTGACTCATTGTGGCCAGCACTGCCCACAACATGAGGACCCTGCTCTGAAGCCACTAGAAAGCAGCTCCATGGACAGCTTGTCTTCCAGGCTGATGTCCTACCCAGGAATGTTCTCCTGTTTGTCTGCAACATAGCCAGGAGAACCACCTGGGTTCTGGGCACACATTTTAATAATCACAATTGCCACAGAATCACGGGCTAGTTGCTTTAAAATACAGTTGTCATCTGTGTGAGTGTGAATATGGCCTTCGTAAAATGGACATATTTCTTTGTATGACAAGTATCCTGGACAGTTTCTCTTTTCCTTTGCTTGATCAGAGAGTGATGCCACAGAAATTGCTTAGATCTGAGTCTCACCAGACCTGGCTGTAAGCAAGAGGTACCATCCATGCTTTCATTCATGTGATGATTCATACTTATCTGACCTCTCCTCCAGAATATCAGGGGCTGAAACTCCCACTTTATAACTGCTGATTTTCTGCATTGCAGTTTCTCTTTTTTTTTCTTTTTTTCTCCAAGACCAATTATTTCTCCTTTCTCTCTAGATCCTAAATTGAAGTGAGTCACACTTAAGGCTTTAAGTGTACTTGAGGAAATCCAGCTGAATTTAGTTTAAAGAGAAAAATCAGGTAGATTTCTGTCTTCTGAGAAACTGAATTATGGAGATGTTAGCATCAGATACCCTGGCAGGATTTTATTTCTTTTGTTGGCTTTTTCTATGTTCTTTTATCAAAGAGGTTTAAAACTATTGAGTTTGAACTCTTTAAGCCAGGTTGTGTTCCAGCATGGTTTCTCATAAAAAAAAGACTGAAAAAAGTGAAGTGCTATTTCTAGCTGAGGTTATTTAAGGTTTTAAACATGGTAATGCAATGTTGCACCTTTCATACATTCTGCAGTAAGATAGTACAGGCTCAGTCACTGCCTTACTAAGACTTCTTTTTTTCTTTTGGTTTGGTTTTCCATTTGTTTTAGAGCCATTCTCTGCTAGCTTGTTATCTCTGCAAGAGGAAAAAACTATGTCAGTGTTAAAAAGATAATACTGTGAAGACATCCACTGAATTATGAAATCGTGCTTCATATGTCTAAATGTTCCAGAGTGAGACCTACAAAGCAGTGCGTGCCTGTAGATGCACAAAATTGGATGTGTGTATATTTGGGTGCCTGCTCTGTTCAGACTCCAGTCTGGCTGCTCGTCAGTCTGCTCCTGGAGCTGTGTAACAGCATTAGTGGGGCAGTGAGCCCAGCTTAATACAACACCATTTTGGTCTGAAAATGTGGGGGTTTTTCCATATTTTACATGCTACACTAACAATCCAAGTGCCTGTGCAGTTTCCGAAGCACTTCAAGAGATGAATTTATTATAATACTGTTGTCATAGTTTCCTTGGTCACCTGCCATTCTCCAAAATCTCTGCTGTTTTTTGAGTGGTGCTTTCTTACATCAGTCTGATACTGAAAAGAAGTGAAATACCATATTTGTACTATGCTTTCAAAGCATCCACCAGGATTGCTGGTTTGAAACATTCTGTGGTGCTGTGTACTTATGATGCCTCTGAGCCAGGAATAGAACACTTCAGTAGTTAAGGATTCCAGATGAGCTAAAAAAATTGCCACAAAGGCATTGCTGTCTGTTGCATCATTCAGTGTTTTCCGATGTTGATGTGCAAGAGATTATTAAACATGCTGGTCACCTTTGCTCAAATTTACAATTTTTATATCCAGCACACATGCAATGTTTTTTACTTCCACTAAGCATCAGTACATATGTAATAGCATCATTAAAAGATTTATGAAAGTTAGCATTTCACTGCAAATTATAAAAAATGAATCACATTATATTTTACAGGGATTTTAAGAAGTAACAAAATTGTCTAAATAGTCTAGGGAAAGGGTGAAGAAAGAAATTTGAACAAGTATAAATCTTGGTTGAAACATGTCCACAATAATGGTGTTGCCTACCATTTTCTTCAAATTAGGAGAATGAACTTGAAGATCAGAATTTGTGTTTTTGAAGTGTTGGTTCTAAATATTGAAAGTTTTCAGTTATTTTAGGATCAGAATCAACACAATATATCACTTGCTCTTTGGACAGTCTATTATAAAGAATATCATTGTGGTCGTTTCTGGCTTCATCATTTGCTTTTAATGTTCATTTGGACAAAGAGATTCCAGTGTAATAAATTCAAACAATATACAGTAACTAGGGCTGAGAAGTTATTACCATGTAGTCACCAAATATCTAATGGTATTAGAGAAAATAATTGAACACCTAATTTAGAAGTTACATTTTTCTGCTCGCATAATGGCTATAAGCAGTTTATGATTTTTCATGTAATTAGTTATGCAAAATAATACTTTTTAAAATATTGTGATGCAGCACTTAGAAACTCGCACTTTCTATGAGAATGTTTATTTCAGATGTCAATTTTAAAATTTTGACATAGCACAAAAATTTGCCCAATTTTCAAATTTTTACTGATGTAATTTCTACTCTGCGATCAGAAGGAACAGTTTTCAGGAACTTTTCTTCATATATTCTAACCCAGCCTTATCATTCATAAAGATGTTCGTGACTGCTAGCTCCTACAGTGAGAAAAGTAACAAAAAAGCTGATGTGAGCATAGAAATGGCACATATTTACGTATCTACTGTTCCAGTAAATCCTGAATGCTGTAGTGTAAGACACTAAACATAAAATGGATGTTTTGTTAATCACATCCATCATAATCATTATAGTCTTGATGTGGGCCGAGGTTTACCCAGTTACAGGTTTATACACCAGACCTTCACACGTCATTGCTTTCTTAATCCCTCCTGTGCTTAATCCCTGCCATTCTGTGCACAGCCAACCAGTAAAAAATACAGAGTATGGGTAATTTTTTAGCCTAGTGAGAAGGATGCTCCTTTATAGGAAAATATAAAGAACTCCAGGTTCTAGTCTGTTAAACAAATAGTCGTAAGAATTGAAAAAGCAAAAGCCAATGAAAACAGTTGCTTTTAGACTGAGAACACCAGTAAGGCTATACTTCTGGGAAATGGTTAATTTCCTTCAAATCTTCTCTGAACATGAAGGCCATACCTTGACAGGAAGTAATTGCACACTAGGTTTAAATTAAACAAGTGTTATTCTTATGAATCTCATCCAGAACAAATAGCAGCAGCCAAATCTATCCCAAATCTTATTTCCAGTTTCTGAATAGTTATGGGTCTTTAGGTAAATTTATTTATCATCCAACTCCATTCAGAATAAATGTTTTAAAGATTAATCTTTATCGTATTTTGGTGTCTAGTTATGGATTTTGTGTTCTTGTAGCATCATTCCAACTATCAATGAAAAAATTAATTCCATGGTAATTTCTCAATTTACAATACTATTGCCCACATTATTAATTGTAATTAGCATTATCTGATCCATAATCCATGTTTGGCTGAAACTCAAGGCTCTCAGGAGCTAATCCCAAAACATATTGTGAAGTCAAAAACCTGGGAAATAGGATGAGTGGAAAAAATTGGACTTACAACTACTGCATGTGAAACCCAGCCGAGAATCTTTTGCAAAATTATATTTTACAAAGCTGTCTTCTGAGACTGAAGGTGGCTCTTTAAATCATGCTGAGAGTGTAGTCTACTGGTCTGCAGAGAATCAGCAGCCCTGGACTCTGTCCCATGCACTGCCAGGGATTTAATGTGTGACTATGAGAAATTGCATCTATTTTTGTGTTCCAACCTTCCCAACTGCAAAAATGAGCATAATTGTATTTGCTTAATTTATTTGCCATTTTAAATCATTGGTATATTCTGAAGAAAAGGCATTATAAAGCTAATGCTTTTCCCGTGAAATAAAATTTTCCATCTCTTCCATTGAGCATTGCTACCCCACTATGTGAGCAAAATGTGTTATTAAAGGGAATATTTAAAGGTAATTTCAATAGGAGCAAAGGACATGACATTGTGCCTTTGAAAGTATCCCTATTTCTGCATTCCAGAAGTTCTTATGACTACCAATGCTTCTGTAGGTAAAACAACCATGCATCTAGGAAACAAAGTAGACAATACATATAATTTTGCTAGCTCTAAATGTCGTGACTTTATTTCTGATTAATTTCAGTGCAAGCAAATCTCCTTTCTATTGACTTTAATGTGCACTGGCCCAGGTCCAAGGGATTCAGTACAAGCTGTAGCTACCAATCTCAAAGCAACTTTATGCCACCAGTAATAACAGCTCCACATTCAGAAGCAGGTGCCGTTATTTTGTCAGATTTAATCAGCTAATCTCTTGGTTTAAATATCATGAATCAAAAGCACAGTTTAAGCTATCATATCTAAATGCTTCTTAACATAATGTTACTGTATTTTGTGGATATTTTGGAGTAGTCTGTAAGCACGTATCAGTAGTCTTGTGAAAAAAGAAAGCTGAGCACAGAAACCAGATTTGGCATTTCATATGGAAAAGATTCTGCTAAGCTGTTGGAGAACTAGTTATTCAACTACACATTTGGAAAAGAAGTATTGCTTTGAGCAAGTAATTTAAAGAACAAACAAAATACCTCAGTAGTGAGGATGATGCTGCAGAAAACCATGATTTACCTGAAGTCAGCACATAAACTCTTGAATATAAGGATCCTTGCAATTCAGTAAATGCTGAGTTGTAACTAGAGGCAAATTCAGGCTTAATTGAATAGAAACATATCTGTGTATCCTGGAAATCTCAGAAAAGTAAAAACGTTCAACAGTATGGCTCAGAAGCTGAAATGCCATCTATCCCATTTATCAATTTCTCCATCTGCTTCCATTTCAGCCTGCTGATAAGAATATAGAATTCTTTTCTGATTTGCTGTTTATCATAGATAAAACTCTTTTCGTTTCATATATATCTCAGATAAAAACTTTTTCATCAGTCCTGTGTGTCTTTAGTGTGTTTGCTTAGAAGTTTTACAGAATAAATAATTTTCACTTACTCTGAAAATACTGTTTTGCTGCTGGTTAACCTGTTGCTACTATAACTTTATCATTATTAATATGTACTGTCACATAGCATAAAAGAGAGCCCTTTTTTGAGGTTACCAAACAAATCATTATCTCAGCCCAGAAAAACTTAAAATCTAAGAAAACTCTTGACAACACCAGTGCAGCGAACAAGAATCAGCTTTCAAAATATGTTGAGGGGATGCCTGACTACCTCTTAAAGGTCTTGTTCTGCATGAGATGTAGCAAGATAAATTTAGTTTGCTTGCAGCTCTGTGCTGCCAAGTCTGTTGCTAGACTCTTCCTGGGACCTCAGTTGTGTGAATGTGGCTGCAGTGAGGGCTTACACACTACAGGATAAGGGCAACATTTCGTCCCTTTTGTTCAATGGAAATTCTCCGTGTACACTTCAGTTCATAGTGAGAAAAAAATGAGCGCTTCGTTGGACCTGAGAAGAGAATTCAGATGAGAGAATTTAAATCAGCCATTTTGCTTTTCTGAATTTTACACTTTTAATTGGGGAGGGGGTGTTTGTTTACATTCTGCTCTTTTCTTAAGCATCAGAACAGCTGTGTTTAATGAGCTGGAACTGAAATAGGTCAATAAAATATTACCTGTGTGATTAGAGAGAACCTACTGGATATGTAAATATGTTTAAAAGTCCTACATCTTAGATTGGAATGTGATAGCATATACAATTAAGGATTAAGGGAATACTTTTGTGAAACAGGAAAGCAAATTTATCTTTAATATTCAATTAATTTCAATGAAAAGGATTCAGATTTAAAAGATCGAGCCAGTAAAAGCAAACATTCAACAACACCCAAGCATTTTCAGAAAGCATTTTCATTTCAGCCTCCTGAGCAGGCTCTGTATTGAAACACATCTTGGAACTAGAATCAATCAAAAGCTGAAGCTGAAATGCACAAAAGAAGGAATAAATGCAGAGGCTAAGTTTATTTCACCCATTATATACCATTGTACATTTCACTTTTTTTGTACACTTGCATTGTCTTTCTTGTTCCTGTTTCCATGCAGTTCTTTAAGCATTCTTGTAATACTTTTGGCAAATAATTATCCAATTATCTAGGCTACCTCAGATCTTGTAGATACTGCTAGTATCTTCTGCCCTAACAGAATCACAGAATGCTTGATGTTGGGAGGGACCTCTGAACTCCGCTGTCTCATGGTCACTGCAGCCAAGGCTGCCTTTGACTTTCCCATCCCCAACAAGTCCCTCCTTGTTGGTGAGTATGACATCCAGCAGATCACTTCTCCTCTTTGTCTTCACTTGGATGAGGAAGTTCCTGATGCACTCCAGGAGCCTCTGCTGTGTTGTCCCTCCAGCACATACTGGGGTGGTTGAAGTAACTCATGATGACCAGGGCCTCCAAATGTGGGGCTGCTTCTATCTTTCTGTAGAAGGTTTAATCTGGTTCTTCTATCGAAGCTCTAATCCACTTGTGCTTCCTGGTCAGGCAGCCTATAGAAAACACAGACCAAGCCTTATCTCTCTTCTCTTTAATCCTCATCCATGAACTGTCAGTTGGCTCCTCATCCATCCCCAGGCAGAGGTCCATGCATTCCAGCTGTTCCATCACATAAAGGGTGACTCTACCTCCTTGTCTTCCCAGCCTGTCCTTCTTAAGGAGCCTGTAAGAAGTCCCCCTTCCCCTACTAGAATATTGGTTTTTGTCAGGCCAGTCAGATTTTGCACGCTGCACTGAATCAGTTCACAGACCTTCAGATACTCTAACATCTTTATTTTGGGGGAAGAATGCCATATAAGTGACTAATGTATTATTAGACTTGTGTCTGCTTCAAAAAAGTAGTGGCAATGACACCTTGCTGGGCTGAGAAACCCACCTACACCATCATCAAGAACCAGCAGTCCTGAGAAAAGCTACTTTTTGACAAATTTTGTATAAGTCACGGCACTTCTTAAGATTTCTGGTTCATTTCAAATGCTAATTCAGGGTGAATCAACACAAATTATTAGAGGCAACGTAAAAAAATTTTATTTAGAAAAGAAGGAACACATTTGTGAGAAGATACATGAGAACGGAACTGAGGATCTGCAAAAAGTATCTCTGAACAGTGACTGGAAACTGTAGAGAGAAAAGAGAGAGTGAAAGGAGCAACAAAAGAAGTAGCTTGTCTGTAGAGAAACTGTCATTCCTGGAGACACGTTGTCCACATTCCACGTTACCAATTATCCTTGGTATCACGGAATGATTTGTGTTGGAAGGGGCTTTCAAAGATCATCTAGTCCAACCCACCTGCCATGCATCTTTCACCAGACCAGGTTGCTCATAGCCCTCCTCATTTCTCCTGAAGACTGAAATTCCATTGGAGTTTTTAATGAGATTATTAGCCCATAGGTAATTATTCCTTCTTCTGAAGATAAAAGGGAAACTGAAGAATCCAGTAAATTGATATACTTTGGAAGCAGAACCTTGAATACAGGGATTTTCCATCCTTGTCATATTTCTAGCTCCATCCTTGTGTGTTCATGAAGTGTTCAGAACTCAGCTGAAGGTTAACCCAGTAAAAGATACCCTCAGTCCAGAACGATACCCACGCATAGCGGTAACTATAGAAAAGCGAAGCACAGCCCACCTTAATCCTAATCGTCTTTCAGGGTAAAATAAATTTTGATGGGAAAAAGAAACAGGATTGAAATGAGAAAATCTAGACTTGTGTTAAAACACTAAACTAGACAAGTCACATGTTTCATATTTAAAAATAAATAAATTTTGACAGAGCAGCATATATAACACTACGATTTGATGCTATGAGGACTACTAATGTGTGGGCTGGGATTTTTTGATATGACAGACATAAGAAGCTTACATATTCTTAATCTTTTCAAGCTATAGTTCCTGGAAGATTGAATTGTAAGAAAAAATAAATATGAAGCTACTGGTCAAAGATTGCATTAAGATCTCTAATGATAGTAAGAGGAAGTACTGAAAGAACCTGTAACATTAATAATGGGAAGAAAAAGTGAAAAAAAAGAATAGGAATGTTGAAGGAAAAAAGGGGGCTAAATTGATTTATTTAATTTAAAATTGTTATCTCCCCCATCTTTTAATTCTTTAGGAGATTTTTAGGGTACATTTATCTTTGCTGCCTTTTTATATGATACTGATGGGGTGTTAGTGTACTCTAATTTTCTTCTATGCTGGAACATATGGCAACACTGTCTAGTTTTGTTATTTTGATCTTTTTTGTCTTGCATCAACTGCATACAAATGGAGTTACAAGGTATTTTCTTTGGTAAATGTGAAAAATAATGTGTGGATGTTGTCAGTCTACTGTATGGTTTGGAATGGACATCAGAAAAGGGACTATCCTAACTGAAAATTGCACTTTGATGTTTTTAAAGTCTGCTTATGCACGTTTGTTTTATTTCTGTTCATTTAATTAGCTTATATCACTTTGAAAGGGAAGGCGAAATGCGAGAAGTAAAACCATTAGCAGTGATTCTCATTTTCTGGCCTCTAGATAACACAAAGGTTATCAAAAATATCCATTAAGATTAAAAAAAAAATAGGTAAAAACTGGTCTAGGGAAAACATTAAGGGCCTTTGTGTGCTATCCTAAAGAGATCAAGATATTATTTTGGGAGAGAAGGGGAAAAGTTATGCAGTTGATTCTGCTGTTTTCTTTCTTTCAAGCATTTTCATCTATTTAATAAGATTTGCATTAGACATGAGTTTAAATCAAAGACTGCAGACATACACTTTTAGATAGATTAAAAATTGAATTTTGTATTCATATTTGGCATCTCAAGACCATCCATATAGCAGTAATTGAATGAATTTTCCCTTTCTTTAATCCAATATTTTGTTCTCACAAGATCGAGTGCTGATGTCCTTCGTTTGGGTTTTTATTATATTTTTTTTCCTTTTACTGTCACAGTCTTTAATTGTCCTTAATATCAGAAATGTTTACCAATTTATCAAAATTAAAAACGTAAGTGGCCTACTTATGAGGCAATAGCAGTAGTTTCCCTTGAGGAGTGATCTCCTTCTGACCATTAGATTAGCTAATGCGACAAAAAAAACCCTCCATTTTTTAAGATGAGATAGCGCATAATGGACAGTTACTAGGGGTTTAACTCTTCTGTTTCCCATCAAGTGGTGACCCTGGTGCAGGGTCTTTGGGAGAGGAGCCCACTGTGCTGCAGGGGACAGTCTGGAGCCCACCAGGGCTGGGCAGTGGGTGGGTGCAAGGACCACCCAGGGTGGGAAGCTACTGCCAGTGGGAGATGTAAATTCTTGTGTTCATGCACAGAAATGTTCCTATTACAGCAACTTCCACATTTTGTGTCTCTATTTCCTCAGTCATTCCACCCTGCTAAATATCCCTTCTTTCTCACTGCTGTAGAATTACCCAGATTATCTCAGCTTTGCACAGTGTCGTGAAAGAAAGGTTTTGGTTTATTCGTGTAACCTTGAATTGTAGAAGACTTAAAAGTATCTGTAGCAAAGTTGTGTGCTCTGCATCACGATTTGAGTCCTTTATTGAGAGCTCCTCCTCATGAGAGACAAGTGTGATTACACAAAATAACATAGTCATCAATCGACCCACAGGAAAATTTCCAGTCCTTTAAAGATTTTTTTAATGTTTATTCTTGGAATAAAAATAAATAAACCTATTGCTATTAACAGTTAAGAGAAAGATCCCAAAAGGCTGTGGGAAGTCTTTCATAAGAAACAGAACAATGCAGAATCATGAGCAGGGCTGAATATAATCTCCTATCATTCAAGGATAATTGGATCCATGAAATGGATTAATTGTTGTCTGGTTGCAGTGAATTACTTTTGCTACAGCAAAGAAGGTGCTGTTGCCTGCCATTTTTAGGTCAAAACAGCCTCCAGACTTCAGATTTTGCTGTGTGAGCACACTGAATTGAGAATTGATGATTTCTGGGTCCTTGATACTAATGCAGTATTTTTCATTACTTTCATTGGCTATTTCAGTATGTTGTCACCAAGTGTGGAAGGGAATGCCTGTGACTGATTGCTACGAATAGCTGGTGTCTCAGTTCACTTTATTAAATTATTTCAGAACCTTGGTAATGTTCGAACAGCAGAAGTCTGACGTGGAAATCGAACAGTGGGCAGAGTTTAGCTCAGAGGGCAGAGTTTAGCTCAGAGAAACTGACACCAACTGCTTTTAACTGCCCTGTTCTGGAGGGACATGAGAATGACCTTGATGTTTGTAGTATTGCAGTTGCTCATGAGGCCTCCAATTTTTCAGGTAATTAGATATCATCATACCTAACACAAGAGTGCAGGATACTGGAAATCTGAGAAAACAATGTGTATTGGGCTTGCATGGCAAGGTTTTGGTGGCAGGTGGCTTCTGGGAGAAACTGCCAGAAGCTTCCCCCATGTCCAGTGGAGCCAATGCCAGTTGGCTCCAAAATGACCCACTGCTGGCCAAGGCCAAGACAGTCGGTGACAGTGGCATCACCTCTGGGACAGCATAATTAAGTAGGGGGGGGGGAAGGAAAAAAATGACAGCTATAGCAGCCAGAGAGATGAGTGAGAATATCTGAGCGAAACAGCCCTGCAGACACCCAGGTCAGTGCAGAAGGAGGGGCAGGAGGTGCTCCAGGTGCCAGGGCAGGTTCCCCTACAGCCCCTGGTGCAGCCCATGGTGAGGCAGCTGTGTCCCTGCAGCTCAGGGAGGTCCATGCGGGAGCAGGGATCCACCTGCAACCCCTGGAGGACCCCATGCTGGAGCAGGGGAAGACCTTTATTATATTTTTTCTGCCCTGTCCAGCTGAGGAGGAGAGTGAGAGAGTGGCTTTGGTGGGCACCTGACATCCAGTCAGGGTCATCCCACCACATAACAATTAAGTGTTGTGAACATCAGACTCTTCGGGACAATGTAAAATTAACAGGCCTGATACAGCCCATATTTATCCTGTTTACAGTTGTGGTCCTAAAAAAACTGAGTGGCATTAATTACCTTTATTATAGGAAGACAAGGAAATGCAAATATTCTCAGGAGGACCCTAGACTGACATGTAAATGAGTTTTAATTTTGTAAAATCCTTGGGATGTTAAGCTCTCACTGGTGAGTTATATATTCATATCACTGGGGGCTTTGTGTTTAAACGAACAGCCAGCACATGATTTTAAAATCATTTTATACAGCCCCCCCCTTTTCTTTTAGACTTTGTACAGATATACAGACTCAGCTTCTGCAAACTCAGAAGTTGCAGACATAAACATTCTCTCTTCTTTAGGCTGTATGGTACGAACTGTATGAACATTTGTTCTTATTTTAACTTGCAGGAGAAACCATTGTCTTCCATCACTTTTAGTAAACCAGAGGGTATCCTATTTATTACTGATTCAAACAATTTCAAAAAATAAAAGTGGAAAAGAAGCTAAAAATTAAAAAAAAAAGGAAAAATTGAGGAAATTGTATTGACAAATGAGAAGAGATTGACAAATCAATGAGAGACATAATATATGGAGGGAAATGAGCAACTCAGGGCCAGTCCAAGCAAGACTTGCCCAGCTATCATGGCATGTGTTCCACACCTCGCTAGCACACCGATGCTTTCTCTCAATATTTCCACCAGTATTCTTGTCCCTTAGTCCTCTCTCATCATCTAGTCATTTTAAAATGCTGGAAGGAAAAAAGAGATTAAAGACAAAAATGAGACAGTTGTGAAGCAACACCATGTTCCCTTCTTCCACTTAAATTCCTTTACTGTTAAACAGTACAGATTTTCCTGCAGCACCAGCTGCCTCATATAATTAGCACTGCAACTGAAAAGTGGAAAGCTAATACATTTTTATCATTTCACTGGGTACTAAAAGGCTGGCAGAGCCTGCCACTGCCACAGGTGTTAGAAGTGTTCAGACCCAACCAGTTTACAAACATGGCACATGCACAACTGTTTTTGTCAGTGGAGCAGAGACAAATATGCACCTAAATTGCATGTAGAATTCAGTTCTCTGCATTTTTAAGGCTTCTGATAAAAGATTGGAGGCTTATTTTTTTCCCATGGAACAGAAATCATCTTTTTCTGCGAGCACAGACCAGTGAACCGGACATTACCCAAGCCTGTGAAATGCAAGCACCTAATTACAGATTGAGGAAGAAAGTAGACACTAATTTAAATCCACAAGTCCTGACTGCAGCACAGCCCAAAAGGCAAACTTAGGAACTGAGCACACATATTCAGTAAGTATATAACATTTTGCTCAAAATAATTAAAGTTCACCAAGGAAAAACATAACTATCTCTTGGTAAGTGCACACGGTGGATATATCATAAATTACAAAGAAACTTCATTTTTCCCATTGTGCTGCATTTGAAAGCTACGGATGATAATTCCACCCTTACTTTTTATATCAGTAGACTGCCTATCAAGAGAGATGTAAAACCAAGTCCCTTCCAGCTCTGCTTGGCCTTAAAATAATATTCTCTACACCTGTCCAATATAGAAGTCTCAATAAATTTTCATCCTCTGAGTTCTGTCTGAAGATGGCCAGTGCAGTTTATTAAGTTTTATGAAGACTAAAAATGATTTAACAGAAACATAACCAGCCACTAAAAGTTTTTGTTTTCTGTACTTATTTGCTCTTCCCTGGTTATCATACAATTATGCATAGTTACACACAATGACAACAAAATCAATCTTATCATTTCCTTCGCTTGCAATTTCTGCAGCTTATTTGTCTGATGTACTCAGACTCTTTTCTACTGATTTAGGGACAGCCTTGGTTGAACAGCAGTTTTTATATTATCTTTTGGGCCCTCATACATATATTTTTGTAAATAACTGAGGTTGTAGTCAGTAAGGTCATGCTGCTGCCCTTCTTACTGACCTTTCTGGACAGGATATGTTGACATGGAGGGGACCCAGCCTAATCACTCTGAATTGTTCTCATGGACCATAGGGAGAAATCCTCAAAAAATTTCAATCAAGTGTCACTAGGTCAGTCTGTAAAAGATGTCTTTGTATGCCTCTATCTGATTACTTCTAAGACAGTTTACAGAGGAATTAGAAAAGTGTAAAATAGAGTCAGGCAAAACTAGGCTGAAGTGAGATACTGCAGTGAGAGATCTGTTCAATTTTTGTGTTTCATGTTCCTATATTCTGTAGTAACTTTGTGGTAGACCATACATCTTTTGGGATAGGTTGTAGGAGAAGCAGTTTGGAGGTCTCTTTTTTTTTAAAGAACTTGTTTAAACCTTGATATTTAAGAAGCTGAAGGGACTGAGGTGCAGTAAAGAGCAGAAATTAAAAGACTGGCAGAAAAAGACGCATTCAAATTGAAATTTGTTTATGATGCCACTGAGTTGGTACAGCTTCAATTTGGAGACTTACCTTCAACCAATAAGCACAAATGCAATTAAAATTAATTAATTTAATCTAAATAATCAATTTATATGATACCCGTGCAAGGGCATACACTGAGGAAAAGGCTACTTTCTGTTGGAATTAAGTAGATCAGTTGCTGATTCCAAAATTGCATGTATCAGTATCGTGAAAGTCAGATGCCTCATCCCTCTGGGCTGATGCTTATGATAAAGGCAGCCATGACTGAGTAACCTGAAAGTCCCCTGACATGCAAATAGTCTATTGCTGCACATGCATGAAAAACTTGAGCAGACACTCTCTTCTTCCAATAACTGTTTTTTCTATCTCTCTGTCCCATTTCCGTCTCCATCCCGCTAACACAGTATCCTCTCAGTCCCCTTTCTAGTTTTTGTGTTGCTACTCTATTCACTCTTAGGAAGGTTTTACACTGAGAAGGAAGAGAGGAGGGCAAACGGAGTGCAAAATATACCTGTTGTCACTTTTTATAACATTTCATCACATAAAAAATCATTACTATGAAGATGTAAGATCTACTTTGCTTTCCTTTTATTTTTCTTTCTTCCTACAACTCTTCTTCCATGTTAGTACATGGCAACATTAATGAACATTGAAACATGAAGAAAATCTGGGTAGGTCTTTGTCTTATTATCCTGCACAGTTCAAACTGTTGAAGGAAAAGTGGCTTAGAAGCCTGATTAGCTTGTCATTGACACAAATCGACGCATTAATTGCACACTACAATTGCAAAGTGCCCTTATGAATGCAAGCACATTGTGTCTGGTAGATTAAAAAAAGGACCACACAACTGTTTCTCATGCAAAGTTCCTTTCTGACGCTGTCACAGAACCATACTGAGAGTGAGTTTTGGCAGATGGCATTACAATTCAAATAAAGAAAAATAAGCTTATGAATTCATGCATATTTCCTTGTCACTCAAATGCCAAGGGATTTTTTAACATAATGTTTAAAGTATGGAGTGAGTGTCCCCATAAATATCACTAATGCATAATGATGAATAAGTTACAACAAGAAGTTTCAGAAAGCATTTCCATGCCACCAAAGCAGCTTTTTATTGATTGTGGAACAAAGCAAAAAGTAATAAAAAATGGGACTTTTAAACTTCTCACCCTCTACAAGGCAATGAAGCCA
This sequence comes from Lycocorax pyrrhopterus obiensis, assembly GCA_014706295.1. Taxonomy (NCBI): domain Eukaryota; kingdom Metazoa; phylum Chordata; class Aves; order Passeriformes; family Paradisaeidae; genus Lycocorax; species Lycocorax pyrrhopterus. The sequence goes on from JACSVZ010000015.1 coordinate 11,733,355, forward strand.
CTGAGAAGACAAAATCAGACTCTAATCTTATTTCACTAGTATAAATGAAGAATTGCTGCTTCAGCAGGTGCAGTGTTAACATGAATTTTCCCCAGTGCAATGTAATCTCTCTCATCAATTGTATTGATTTATCTATTTCATCAAATACTATTTAAACAACTACTGTGTCTGCATTACATATATCCAGCTAAGTTCAGAACTGTGAAAACATATTATTAAAAGCATGGTAGTCATGGAAACAGATCATATAGAAAGTAGCTTGAGGAGGATTCTTCTATCTGATTGTATAAAACTTCACTGGCCACTTGGAAATAAAACATAGAAATGTAAGATGCCTTGTACTTGATCAGAGCACTAGTTTATTTAATCTGCTCTCAGATTTCCATCCAGGGTCAGTATCTGGTGATCCTGAGGCAGTTGCAGCTCATCACAAATAAGTAATGTACCTTTGAAATTTTACAGTCTGGGTAGGATAGCTTTTTATTTGTAGACCACCCACAGATAATCAGTTCATTGTAAGCATACAAAGTAGTACTTAGCAATTTTTTTTTCACATTATCACTGCAGATGCTACATTTTTCTATCTCTTTTTATACTACATCTATCCATTTGCCTCACTGGCCTGTCAAATAAAATCAAGTAATTGCCTTTTGTTGTAATAACAAGGCAGAAAAAAGCCACCAAGAAACCAAAAAGCATTATTTTATGTACTTTATTTTGAAACATTGACTTGAGACTCTCAAGACCCAGCAAGAAAAAGGCAGTCATGAAACAAATGTTTTCTAATGTTGATTGAAATTTTAATTAAAGTTCAGTGTTGTTATTTTAAAAATCATTCAGAAACAAGGCAAAATAAGTTGTTTGACCAGGAAATATGGTTAGAGGAGATGAGGAAATAGCGGCTTCCTCCATGCAGAGGAACAGCATGGCTGTATGGAGCTCTCCTGAGCAGCTGACTGATGGAGAGTCTGTGGGGCAGGATCAGAGGAGAGGACAGTAAAGGAGATCATGCTGGGTTGTTGTTACAGATCCCCTGATCAGGGTGAGGAAACGTACTTGAAACAACTCAAGAAAGTCTCAGATCACAGATTCTGGCTTCCATGGGGGACTTTAAGCTGCCTGACACCTGCTGCAGGGGCAACAAGGAAGAAAACAAGCGGGCAACAAGATTTCTGACAGTTTTGGGGAATAAGCTTTTGCTACAGGTATCAGATGAGCCAATGAGAGGTCATGCACACCTGGACCTGTTAAGAACTAACAGCAAGAACTAGCAGGAGATGTGATAATCAACAGCAGCTTTAGCTACAGTGACCATGAAACAAGGAAGTTCAAGATGTTGTGGCAGAGGAACTCAGAACACTGGCAGACGTCAGACCCTGACAATGATACATGAAGTCCTCTAAGAACATTTCTGGACACCTGAATAAGAGGGTGGGGAATAAGTGTGGTGGGTTGTCCTTGGCTGGATACCAGGTGCCCATCAAGCTGCCCTACCACTTCTCAGCTGGATGAAGGGGAGAAAATAAGATGAGGAAAAAAAACGTGTCGAGATAAAGGCAGTTTAATAAAGTAAGAGCAATGCTCACATGTGGAAGCGAAGGAAAATATTTTGCTCTCTTTTTTCCATAACAAGTGATGTCCAGCTACTTCCCAGGACTCAGGGCTTCTGCACACATAGCCATTGCTTTGGAAGACAGATGTCATGAATAAAGATTGTTCTTCTTCCTCCTCCTTTCTCTTAGCTTTTATTTATGAGCATACATCATGTGATACAGAGCATCCCTTTTGTCAGTTTGGGTCAGCTGTCCAGACTATGTCCCGTCCCAAGATCTTGCACAAACCCAGCCAACTGGTGAGGTGGGAATGCTGGGGAGACCCCTGTGATGCTGTGCCAGCACTGCTCAGCAGTAGCCAAAACACTGGTGTGTTATCAGCACCTTTCTAGCTACTGGTGCAAAGCACAGCACTACAAGAGCTGCTGTGGGGGAAGGTAACTACATCCCATCCACATCTAATGCACTGGGAACAGCTAGCGTGGATTTACCCACTGCAAATCATGCAGTTTGCTGTGCTAAAATTACTGGATCTGTGGATGAAGTTAAAGCAGTGGATGTCATTTATCTTGACTTATTCAAGATTTTTTTTTTGTTGACTGTCACAATATCTTGTGTATTATATTTAAGACATTAAAAATCTGGGTGGATGGAGAACTGTGCATATAAGTAACTTGGGTGTTGAGGCTTAGAGGGTAGTGGTTAATGGGCCACACTGTACCTGAATGCCTGTGGAAGAGGAGTATTGCAGCAGTTTATACATGAATCTGCCCTGTTTGACATCTCTGTGTACAGTCTGAAGGAGGCAACAAAGTCAGCTTTGCAGGTGACCCCTTGGGGACCAGTCAAGGGTATGGCTGCACTGGGCCCTAGCCAGGCTGGAGGACTGGGCCAGCAGAAACGCTGTGAAATTCAACAAGGACAAATGCAGAGCTCTATACCTGGGCAGGAAGAAAATCTTGAAGCAGTACAGGCTGGGAACTGACTTGTTAGACTGCATCTGTAATACTAAATCCAGTTTTTGGTCCCCATGATACACAGGAGTTCAGCAGAGGGCAACCAAGACAGGCAAGGGCAGGGGCACTTACCCTGTGAGCAAAGGCTGAAGGTATTCCGGTTTCCCCCTTAGTAAAGTGTGGCACTGAAAACAGCACTGAAATGTGTCATTTGGGTTTGTTACAGAATAATAAACTTTTTTAATTTGTAATACTAGTGGTTAAGAGGTGAACAGATAACGAAAGTCGTTGAATTTGAGTGACAAAATACCTGGCAGCCTCGCATAAAATTTGGTCTGTACTATTAGTAGCCACATACTTTTATATGGATCTTTCTAGGTCAGTAGCCAAATTTGAGGGTTTAGGTTTTATAATAACCATGAATCCAGTAACTCCATAAATTCACAGGGTATGCTGTTAAACATTTAACAGCAAAGGAAAGAATATAAATAAAGAGACTGAAAAGCAAATAGAAGAAAAGCCTAACTTCATGACATCAAGCATTTATTAGATAGAAAACACTGGTTTGTAACAAGGCTGAATTGATACAGTCAGTAATGAGATACAAGCACTGAAAAATTTGAACATCCAAAAGATCAAAAAGAGTGTTTCTTTTCAGTCTGTTTTTTTCAAATTTGAAAGAATATAGCATACAACAGCTGTGTTAATAAAATCAGTTTCAAAGGCAGGATCTTCCATGTTGGAGCTGTACGTGGCATGAAGCAAATCTGCTGAACTTCAGGAATACAAATTGATAATGCAGCATGCAGTTGATGTACTCAGGGCTCCTGCTTGTTGCCCTGAGATTTGCAGTCTTTTGATGTTTTCATTTCTATGATGGAGTTCTCATGCACTTTCTGTAAACACAGTTATGTTTGGGTAACCGTTCCTTTTTGTTTTCATTCCTTCTCCTGAGGCGGAGAAGTTTGATGGACTTTTCGTTTGACTGGTGTGGTTGGAGAGGTGGTAACCTCATCCTCCAATCCATGGTCATTCCTAAGAACATATATATATGAAGTAAAACAAACAGCTGGGGGCTTTTCCTGGCTTCTTTTCTGTCTTGAACTAAGCTGGGTCTGCGTGGTTCTTTTCGTGTCCAAGTACGACACCTGTTCTGCCGGCAAAATGAGTGTGCCAGTGCCAGTCCCTTTTATGTGCCTGGCTGAACCTTGAGCGAGCCAGCAGTGCCACCTCAGCTCCTCGGCTCGTGGGCGCGCGTCCACCAGGGCATGGGTCGGGCTTCTCCAGCGAGTTGGCATTCTGCAGAAATGTCCCTCATCCTGAAGGGACTTCGTTCCTAGCAGTGCCCACTGGGGCTAGTTGAAAGCTAGGAGCTGTGAGGATAAGAGTTGCAGTGACTCAGTTTATATGTACCCGTTATTATATTAAAAACAAGATAGCGAGTAATTTAACACAGAATTCAGAAATTTTACCAAGCTCTTCTTGGAAGCTAAGGCACACTGCTGTTTAATTATTCTGAAGAAGCCTGGCTGCATTCCTGTCCAGTCTTCTGAGCAAGAACTTGTAGCTAAAATGTGAGATATCTCTATTTCACCAGCAATATGCTAGTCACTTTAGTGGGAACTTTGAGATCAACAAGGAGCTGGTTTAAGCTTCTCTCCCCTCAGAAGTCCTGTAATATGAACCAGGCACCTGGCACAAATAATGCAGGAGTAAGGACAGACAACAAGATAAAAGGATAACAAAATTGATGAAAAAATTATAAAGTTTTAATAATATTTTTTTCAATATTTCTGCTTTCCTTAAATCTATTCTTTATAATAACACAGAAAACAGGATTTTGTAATTTGTTTGAAATCTTTTAACAGAAACTCTTAGCTTTCTCTTGAAAAGGTCCCTGAAGAGTACTTTTGACCAGCTTCAGCTATTGCCCACTGACATCTTGAGCACTGAGTTCCTTATTAAACCTTTATTAAGGAAATCATCTCAAGCACTGCCTACAATAATCTAGCTAAGTTTTCAACATATAAGTTATTTGCCCCCTTATTTATTTCTAACTGATTGGGGGGTTTAATTTTTATTTGAATTAAAAAGTAACAAGCCCTTTATAGACTCTTTTTGATTGAAAAAAAAAAATCAAAACCAGTAAAATCCCAGTAATTCAGCTGACACTTTTTCACTGTATTAATGCAAATCTTGATTAGCAGTTGCACAGTTCTGAATGTCAGAGGGATCAAGTACACCTAATGTTAAAAAATATCCCTATTGCTGCCAGTATTTGACTTTGTAACAATGCTGGGAAAAAAATATTATTGAATTTATAATAATATTAAGTAATCTACGTTCTACATAATTAAGGATGTAGCATGTCTCAATAAGCTGCACAGAAGGAAGAAGATGCATTTATCAGATGTGAGTTTTACTTAGACATTTATTTCCATTTTGCAAGGAGAAATTTTGCATAATGACATTTTATTAGTGAGAATAAATTGCACATGAATGCTTTTTGATTGCAGACAGAATATAAACAGTCATGACTCTGTGAAATTTGCTGATATGAGAATGGCAGTTGGAGAACACAAGTTTCATTGAAATTGAACTTAGATGGCTTGACTCAGAGGTGGTACATTCCCTAGGTTTTACAGATCTTCCACAAAAGAAATAGTCAGTTTGGGGTTTTTTGCGGAGGTGGACTTGTCAGTCCTACCTTTGTTGTTATTTTTACTGAGAGAGTGAACAATTCAACTTCCAACTTTTTAATCTATTTTTTTTCTCTCCCCACCCACTCAGTGTTACCATAGCATATACCTGTTGATTTGGTTCATTTTTTGAGCTCCAGATGGAATGCAGATGGATGACCTAGCAGAATTCACATAGGTATGGGTGTAGTAGATTAAGTCATGATTTTTACTGGGCATCGTTATCCTCTCTTTCCTTATGGCAACCTGTATCAGAGGTTCCAGAAGCAGCAGCACAACCACAATATGTTTCATGTATCAGCTGGACGATGTGGACTTGCACTAACAAAAGCATCCAAACCAAGTATCTCCCACCTTGAGCTCCTGAGGGAGCAGCACAGCGTGCCAGGAGCAGCATCCACTCCCTGAGAATCTGTGCTGTGCCTTAGGGTGTTACAAGCAATGTTTTCTTGTGTAAGCTATGCAGTGAGGAACGCTGGTTTAGACTTAGAGATAAATATTTGCAAAGACTGTTTTTTCTTAGAGAAACTGGAAGACTGTGACACTCCATTGGACTGTGGAGCTGCACTGTTTTGTAACTTTTAACCCAACTATTTTGATATACTTTGTAGTAGGTAACTGACTTGAAAAGGAAAAATTGAATTTGAAACAGGGAGGACAAAAAGATAAGAAAGAAAGCAAGAAACAAGCACAGGCTGTTGAGTGGGAAGATACAGTATTTTTCTGAAAAATCTCCTATGTAGGTTAGAAAAGGATTCCTGGCCCGTGCCAGGGTGTTAACAAGGCAGGTGAACCAAACTCATGCTGACTTCCACAGCTTCCACATACTTACTGACAGTATTTTCAATAACAGCAGGCATTATATTTTCTTTTTCTCTCTCATGCTATATTCCTTTGAACTATACAAATATTTTGAGTGCAGCTGAATCAGGAAATATGCGCTCATCTTTCTTTCCAGCCTGTCATTGGGGTAGTGACACAATGCTGTCTGTTGTTCTGAAACCTTGAGAAGTTTTTATGACTCTCTTTAACTCAGTTAGTAAATTATAAACTTCAGAAAAATTAATCTCTGGGCTTGGTAATATGCTTTTTCATCTTGGCACATTGAGATCCAAAATGTATTCCTTCCTCCATCCCTAGAGAATGTTAAGTGGCACCATTAAAAATCATTCTGAAATGCAACAGATTTCACAAGGCAGAATAATAGCATCTGCACCATTAGCATAAGCAGTCTGTGATGAGAAGGCACTACAACTGATTATTAAAGTGACCTGCTGGAATTCCTATTAGTCCTTTCTTACCTTCCTTTCTTTCTTCCTTCCTTCCTTTCTTTCTTTCTCTTTCTTTCTTTCTTTCTTTCTTCCTTTCTTCCTTTCTTCCTTTCTTCCTTCCTTCCTTTCTTTCTTTCTCTTTCTTTCTTTCTTCCTTCCTTCGTTCCTTCCTTCCTTCCTTCCTTCCTTCCTTCCTCCCTCCCTCCCTCCCTCCCTCCCTTCCTCCCTCCCTTCTTCCCTTCCTTTCCCTTTCCCTTTCCCTTTCCCTTTCCCTTTCCCTTTCCCTTTCTTTTCCTTTCATTACCACTGGGCATTTAACTATTAGAAATGCAGTTTCTTCTGAATTAAAAGCTCACCCAGATGGTTACTGAGAAAAGGTTGTTTTGGATGGCTGGTGTGGCTAGATGTTGCTTCTTTTGTAAGGAATAAAGCATGCATTGTGAAAACTGGAGAATACAAACATACCATACAGATTATCCAGCACCTTTACATCCACTCATGGTGTCAGAATTGCCAACCACTGCAGAAACTATTACTAATTTTTAAATGGTGATTTTATAAATATTCCTGAACAGGCCCTGCACTGGATGATAGGAGGATGTTAGATATTTAAGATTTTTTTTTTAAAGGTAGATTTTTAATTTTTTTCCTTCTATGCAGAGAAAGCCTTCGGGAGTCAATAGACGTGGAGGCCATGAGTGATAGAAGTGTTGAGCTCATGAAGATGAAGATGTCTGTCATATAATAACACCATATCCATGAACTAGTGCTTGCAAAAATTGTACACTAATGAGCATGCTGATGGCAACAAATGAATATGAGCTGTAAGATATAGCTCTTTTCCCTATTCACATAATGGTGGCCATCAGCAATCTCCTTCACTAGTGTTTTACAACAATTCTCTTTTACAAATATTTACTGTTCACTTTCATCCCTAATGATCATCCCTAGGCACAATGAAATCAAAAGGAGGAACCATAGTGCCCTCACCCCTAATCTGGCAAATGCTTAGCTTCCTGTTTTATGAAGCACTAAAGTATTTCTGTCCTGTAATCTTTCATTTCAATAGTGACAAATGGAATAGATGCCACTATTTAATGTAATGAAAAATAATCACAGTGCTCCTGAAAGCTAATGTAGCAGAAGATTCTTCTTATAGAACCTCTGTAGTAAACTACACTCCACTAACCTTATGTGCCATACTCGACAGGCAGGGGCCTGGGCCTTGTGCTCTAGCAATTCTGTTTTACTGGTCAACACAGAATTTTAATTAAACATAGCTTATAGTCTGAATCTTAAATGGAATAATAAAATTAGAGCATAACCTTACATGGAGTTTATTATGGTACACAAAGGTAATCTTGTTTTTCTTTCTTCTGAACCCATGGCTATCTTATGATGTTAGATAATCAGTGCTTCAATCTATGCATTTAAAAGTGGGTTCTCCTTAGTATGTCCAATTCATTAAATTTCTACAGAGTTTTACACTAGTAAATTGAATTTTTCCTTTTTCCTTCTCAGTAGTTGTGCCAGTTCATAAATACAATTAAGTATTACTTTAGGAAAAAATAGGGCAAAAGGTTAATAGTGAATCCTCAATTATTTCAGATTTTCACAATAATTTAAAATAAAATATGTCATCTGCATTCATATACTTTAAGTGTATATACTTACATAAAAATACCTACTTTTAAATTTGGACAAAATATTTACTTTTTTATTTACTTATTCCATAATTGGAAAAAAAATGCATCTATTAATGCACTTTGGGAGAGGAACCTGTGCACACCTGTGTGTGTATGTGTATGGGGGTGTGTGTTTGTTTGTGTATATTTTTATGTACAGGTTTTACTGGTACCCATCTGACTTTTCTCTATGGAGATGTAATTTTAGATGGACAGATATGAAAGCAGTATTAAGTTAAATAGGGAAAGAAAACTTTGCAAGGTTACACGAAAATAAACTGTACTAATAGTACTTAAGCTAATACTTTATATTCATTCTGTGTCATATTGTTTAGTAAGAGCATCATTTTTCATAGCAGATTTTTGCCTTGTTTATCATGCATGAGTTGGCAATGAAACTTACTGTAGGGCCAGTACAGGATTTGTGCATCAGCTGATTTCTTTTGTGAATATTTATGGATTACATTACACAGTCTTGTTCCAAGATACACAGGACTTTGTAAGAGCCAGTGTAGGGTGCCTCACCTCATTTTACTCAAGTTCTGTGAAGGTGTGGAAAGAGCATCACCAGGGCTTTCTAATGCTTAGAGCCTTGACATGCCAGTGATGTGCCCCTACAACAAAGCAGGTCAGCAGTCTCCTGGGCTGCCTTGCAGAGCATCGCCAGCGGATCAAGGAAATTATCCTGCCCCTCTACTCAGCACAGGTGAGACACAGCTGGAGCGTTGCATCCAGGGCTCCCAGTACATGAGAGACATGGACATAGAGGAGAGAGTCCAGTGATGGCCACTAAGGTGATTAAGGGACTGGAGCATCCCTCCTATGAGGAAAGGCTTAGAGACTTGGGAGTGTTTGGCCTGAAGAAGTGAAGGTTCAAGGGAGATTTTATCAATCTAAATAAATACATGAAGGGAGGTGCAAGGAGGACAGAACCAGGCTCTTTGCAGTGGTGTGGTGACAGGACAGGAGGCAAAAGGGCACAGAGTTACCCAGAAAGGTTGTGGAGTCTCCATCCTTGGAGATATTCAAGCACTGACTGAAGGTGGTCCTGAGCAATCTGATCTGGGTGACCCTGCTTTGGCTAGACAACATCCAAACTTCCCTTCCAACATCAACCGTTCTGTAATTCTGTGACCTGCTTAAATACTTTATGCTGCATTTATTCCTATGAAGTGACAATACAAAATAGCCCTGACAAAAGCAGTTCAGAGTGTAGACTTAGGAAGATTTCAAAGCTCACAATATTCTAAGAATAATAGGAAAAATTGAATATCAACATTAAGCCTTCTGTTAAACATACGGTGTTTCTCATCTGCCTCTCACTGGCAGAGGGTTGTATCCTTCATTGCAGGATTGGAATAGGCTGAGCAGGAACATCCCCTGGGGGCAACGTGACATGAAGACCAGAGTAGTCTAAACAGGTTCACTCAAGAAAGGATCAGCTATTACAGATGCATTTAGAGAAGTAACAAGCAGAGATTAACATTGCCTTTTAACCCTTTAGCCTCCGTTTTGCCACTAAGGCTTTACTTTCCTACTTGCCCCTTTGAGCATGTCAATAATTGTCTATTCATATTGTCAGTGAAAAAAAAAAAAGCTCAAGTCATCCAGGAGTACTTCTTTATGTCCAGTTTAATGACTGTTCAATATGATCTCCATCAGTTCTGTTCTGTCTAGTTCAGTACTCATTGTCTCCAAAAAGTTACTTTAAAATAGTGCAACTGAGTATAAAACAACAAAAAAAAACTGAGATAAGGAATTCCAGAATCAAATTTCCTTATAGAATCTCATTACCACTCCCTATACATCGTGTCATACTCTAACTGCACAGAAATCAACAGCTGTGTGTGATGGGAATGCCCATCCTTTTGTGAGTGTCCTCGATCAAAGTTGCCACATCTGGCACTGAAGTTTTTTACTCTGTTCGTGTCAACTGAGATACTTGTTGCCTCTGTCTGGTGCTTTTTAAACACAAGATGAAATTCTGTTGGCAGTATAATAATTTTTTAAGCATTCAGCATGAGTGATAATAAAATAACTATGGAGGTACATGAATATATATGTGGCAGTTTGGTTATAAATGAAGGGAGATTGATTTTCAAGATTATTGAATTAATATTTATAACATTTTGATTGTTAACACCAGAATGTTTTAGGGATTTCTGTTCTGCAAAATGTAGTTAGCTTTATGTCCAGAGGATGCTACAATATTTTATTTTGGTTTGTACTTTCATGTACTGCTCTGCACTCCAATGTTCCTGATACATAACTAAGCTTTGGAACAGGATGCCTTTGGAGACTGTGGAATTGCCATCACAGTAAGACAATTGGTGCAAACATTTCAGTATACTTACTGTACTTATATGGCAGGAGACAAACTCTTTTTGTTCCTTCTATGCCAACTTTTCCAGGATTCCTAAGAAAAAAAGCTCAGAAAGAAAAATTATTTTTTGTGTGTACTTATTTGTGAAAATAGAATGCCCTCACTTCCTCTGGCAGTGATGTCATACAAGATGTGCTACAGTTGTTGGCTGGTACAAGTGTTGGAACAAGAAAGAAGTTCAACCCAAATTTGTTGCTTTAGAGACTGAGAGCTGGTTTTGCATGCAAATTTCCAAGTTACTGCTACTTTTGGCTGCCATGGGGTGTGTTCAAGGTTTGGCATTTGCTTTGGTCACTGTATCTAATTTCACTATTATTTCCCTCAACACCCAGCAAAGATCCACAATTTTGTTATTAGAAATCTAGCATTCTGTACTGCATTTACTGAGAGAGATAACTCTTTGTTTTTCAGAGCTTCCATATGGCTGGGAGAAAATTGATGATCCCATTTATGGCACTTATTATGTTGAGTAAGTTCCCAAGTTCAATATTAAGTTGCTATTCATATGTCATAACCTAATACTAGCATCCTCTGCAATGCTCAGCCTGGCAAGGAATGGGTACAATTACTTGGCATGTTGGGTGTACCAGGAATTCTCAGTCACCAGTGCAGCTAATGTATCCAGATATATTCAAAGTGTCCCAATCAGTGACTCAGGCATTCAGTCACTCTCTTTATCCAGGGCCTGGTTTCATGGTACCATTCCAGCTAATACTTGTACAAAGAACATATTCATTAAAGAGATGTTGCATTTTCTATGTAAGCTTTGGATATCCAGCAAGGTATAAATCTTGTTAATCAATGAATAGAGCAAAGCATACTCATTTTAGCTCAGTTAAGATCCTTTTCTGGTGAGTCCTCAATTGCTGCAAGTCAGGTGTTTATGCTGTTTGTACCAGAAGTCAAGTTATTTATACACTGCATATAAAATTTTAGGGATGTTATGTTTTATCTTGTATTTAAAAGTGCAGCTGAAAAGAATATAAATTCTATTTTCATAGCACAATCCTTGCTTTCATTTTCTTCAGATTATATTTTAGTCATGAAACAAGAAAAAAAAAATTCTTATTCCTCTGTGCAAAGGCCAACAAAATACTTTTGTTTGAAGTAATGGTAGAACCTGGTCGGTTTGTACATAAAATAAGTAAATCTGAGAGATGAGTTCCTCTCCTTTTTAACTTAGCACAGTGAATGAGACAAGCAAAGTAAATCTAGATTCAGATTGTGATACTTGTTCAGGAGGGGTCAGTTCTCACTCTGCTCTCTACAGACAGTATGCAGGAGAGCAGAGAGAAAACCACTCCTGTCACTGTGCAGACAGCACTTGAAAGGTTGAGAAACAACTATCCATTAGTGCCTTTTATTAAACAAGAGAGATCTTTAGAAAATATGGCCCCTGACATAAAATCTCAGTTTCAAATCCTGACACTCAAGCAGTATATTCATCTAGTTGTTTCATAGAAAATAGAAAATTTCCTTTGCGTGTCATATTATTACTTTGGTCTCTTGAATCCATGCCAACACACTGACTGTAGGATTGCCCTGGACAGGCATTGGGGATGCAGCTTTTCCAGACTTCAGGATATGCTGCTGTTAGCATGCCGGGGTTCAGGTGTGCAGGGAGATCAAAAAATCGTCTGATTTCTCAAGGTCTAGAAGATGTAAGATGCCCCTTTCTTACCTGCTGTCACAGCAGCAGCTTGTGGATGCCCATACATATTCCCCAGCCTTCTACAAAGCAAACAGCTGAAAATGGTGTTTGGTCACTGCTCTGCTGACTCCTTCTGTCCCATTCTCCAAATGCCAGAGCACCTGCTCTTTTTCCTTGTCACCAGCTTGCTTCCTGCCCTCAGGTGAAAGAGCCAGCAGCCCCATCTACTTTGCTCCTCAGCTCAAGTCACCTTAGTCAGTCCAGATTCAAGCAAAAAGATAAGTTTTGAAGTCCCTACTAATACCATTAAATTACTTTGCCTTGTGGTGCCTGAGTTCTTTTATGACATCCCCGGGTAGGTAGAGGCTGCAGTTCTCATATCATTTTGTACTTAACCCCCTACAAAGATTTCTGCACGTGCAATTATGCAGCTGCTGGGTGTAAGTGTCCCAGTGGTTTTTAGTGTATTTTGGGGTGTAACAGGTGTTGTGCAATTTCTGTGCATTAATCTCTTACTGAGACTCTGCTTGGTTGTTAGTGCAGCCCAAGGCATTCTGGCACCAGCAAGGCTCACACTCCACTGCAGAGTCAGAAAAGGAGCAAGTATTTACCTGCATTTCATGTCCAACCACAGGTAAACCGACACAAGGCACCAGGCCCAGATGTTATTGTGCAATTACATATTTTGAGGCTGTTTGTGCGAAATTTATTAATCCTACCACAGATAAGATTTGTGGACAGATACATCAAACCTACTGCTGTCTCAGAGGTTTTTAGAAGTGGAACGGATGCTCATGGTATGGCATTAAAACTGCAGCCCTGCTAAATTCACATGGAATTTTATGGCCAGTAAAACATAGCTGTAGTTTAATTTGCTGTCTGAGCTCAATAAGTTTGAAACAAAGATTGCTTTCCATTTTTTCCTGCTAAAATATATAACAGTCAAAGCTTTTTTATTACCAGTGTTCAACAGATGAGTTCATTTTTAACTAGATAAAATCAGATTACAATAAACTCTCTTAATTATGTCATAAAAGTAGGTAAATTATGAAAAGCAAGATTACAAACTTCCACACATTCAGGTCCAGTCCAAGTTTACATGCAGGCCTACAAAATCCTCATGAAAGAAGGGCTTGTACTCTGCTCACTGAGATACTTGTATCCCATGGGAAGTTTGTAAGGATGAGCAATGAGGCAGACAGACTCCGTTTCGCCTTACAAGGAGCAGCCGTGTTCAGCTCAAATATTCTAAGACCAGAGAAAAAGCTAAAAAAGAAAACAAACCAAAACAAAGAAACTCAAACCTCTTGCTAGTCAAGTTGATAAAGACTAATCACAACGTATTTGCAAATTCTGTTAAAAAAAAGGTCTCCAGTATAACTACCTCTCTTAATCATGCATTAAAGTAGGTGTGAGCTATTATTATAATTTTCATTTGTTTTGTTATGCAGGTCCAGACTTCATTTTTAATGTGTAGATGTTTGACATAAATGAGAAGTGCTTGCTAATATGTTTGTTAACTTTCATGCAATCTGGTCTTAATCTGTAAACTAAGAACTAACAGCACTGAGCTGTGCAGGGCTATGGAGAGAAAGTAGTCATTAGAGTGCACTGGGTCTTTCAGTATTCTAATTGCCAAAAGATTGTTTCCCTCTTTAGGGATGATTAAGTACAACACAGAGCTCAATTTCCAGGCATGGACTCTTTAATAGAACAGCTAAATTAGCCATACAGGTATTTACTCTGGAAAAATGTACCTCCTTGACTTCTGACAACAGTCTGTTACTACTCAAATAGAAAAAGTTATCTCAGGTCTTTTTGTCTTTATAAAGTGTTATCAACTGAAAAATGTGAATAGAAACAGTAGATAGGCACTAAAAAGTTATGCATTAGAATATCCATTTTATAGGTATCCTGATCCCCAGAATTACTTTGTTGGGTAATAGGCAACAATTTCAAAAGCTATAGGCAAAAACAGCAAAAAAACCCCACCTCATATATTGAAATAGCTAAAAGCAGATAGATTAAACTCCTTCTACTGGTGCACATGCTCTGACCTGCTACCATTGTGTCAGAGCTCTGTACCTTGACCAGCAAGTAAAGTCTGAAAATTAGGCACTGCTGCCAGCACATCTCCTAAGGATGTGCTTCAGTTGTCTTAAGTGCATCTAACCTGAAACTTATCATAAAAACAACTTAGCCTGGCCCCACTGACTGATGAGAGGGCGGAACTGTGTCTATGTCTTAAAGGCTGGCTGGTGGTGATGGTACCTCCTCATCACACAGAGACAGTATTTTGACTTCACAAGTAAATGCAGCCCAAAAGCAAATCCTGTCTCTGAGGGTTTGTCCCCAATTAAGACACAGTGAGCTAACAGGGGTCAGCAGCACCAGCCACTCCTTCTCTGCACAGCCACAATGGCACTAGATGAAATTAGTTGGATTAGGCTTTGGATTAGGCTTTTAGATTTAATATATATCATATGAAATAAAGGAAGAAAATTTAAGTTAGAATTGTTCACTGAATTAGATCCTATGAGAAATGAGCAATGCATTTTGGTTACCATCCAAAATCTGTTTTAACTACAAAAGCACTTATTTTAACCATCTCTAAAACTCTCATTTGGCTTGTCTTATGAAGGCCTAGGCTAGTAATATATATTTTGTATGCTGTTGAGTAGCTAGATGAAAAGCTAGAATGTCCTTTAAAGAGAATTACTTAGCTTAATAACTTCTTTCTCAAGTAAACTCATCAGGAGCACATTTTCTGATTTAGCCATAAAGCTATATAGCACTTAAAATTGCATAAAAGAGATGTGTTTCATGTATCATCAGTCTAGGAGCATAATATAGTATTGCTGACTGATAAAAATGACTGATTACCAGTATAATTTTATTTTCTTTGACTCCTCTTGGACACAATATTTAATGCAGTTTTTTTTTAATTAGTTGGAAATTTCACATTGTGCTTTTGAGACTGCACACTACCATAAAACAATCAAAATATGGATATAAGTTGGAGCTTAGAATTATTAAAGTTGCACCAACAACATGAGGTGCTTCAAGTACCTGTTTTAGTCTTCCTATCTGATCTGATAGGACAAAATGTCATTTTCAAGATAGTTGTTATCAAAGACATTTCTGTGTAAATGGATCAAACCACAACTTAAACTCTGCCTAGAAACTGTAGGTAGGCAGTAGAAAACAGATTCTAGCTGTGATGTCAGTACCACAATAATTAATCTTTCTTGAGCCATGAACGCATCTGATATTAGCTAAAATCCCAACTTCTTTTATATCACAGAATTACATATAAGTTGAAACTTAGGCCTGCAAGGGCCCTCCTGCAGCTCTGAGATGTGCCCTGCAATTATAACGTGACACTAAGCATAGTGCAAGGTCCTGAATGAAGATCTGGAGTGTAATCTTGGATATCCATTACATCTGCATGGTATGGCACAAAAGCCATGGGAAACCTATGCTCTTGTGGAGGGCAGCTGGAGAACAGGGCAGGATACTTTAGAGCCCCTAAAGTAAGAGATGATCCCTATGTTGAAGCAATTAACTCAACCCTGTGTAGCAACCCTGGCTAACATAAAACAAGCTAGATATTGTACTCCATATCTCCTACTGGAAGCTGTTTGCTAACTTCATGCTTCTCCTGTGAGAAGCCTACAGACTTCAAGTCTGAAGTCCTGGCATCTTTAATACATTCTTGTATTTACTTCCAAATGTATTCATAGAACACAATTATATATCAGAATTAATTCTGCTTGAATAAAAAGCTAAAACTCCTTTGATCTTCCATAACAGAAGATTCTATTTCACTGGTCTTCATGTAAAACCTTTCATATAGATTAATTTCATTTGATCATGGGTGCTCAGAACTTTATGTAGTATTTCAGTTTCATCACTGTCTTGTTTAAAGGCAAAAGCAGTATTTCCTGTACAATATGGAAATACATCACATGATAAACACATCACATAATTACATTTTTCATGCTTATGTTAGTAGTTCATTATTACCTTATTTAATGCACATGTCTTGCTTTCTCCATTTTTAACTAGTAAAGCTTTTCTCCCTTTCATCCTAAATTTCAGGTTTGCAATAGAATAAGGTGCTGAAGACCCTGACAATTACTAGAAATAACAGAAAGCAAAAGTCTAGGAAAGGAATGCCTACAATCTTAAACAGCCTGTCTGAAGAAGGAAAGAAATGAGAGGAACTTTCTCTGTCTGCAACATAGACCAAAATTAACTGAAAACTACTAATCAAAATTTTAGAGTATGAGAGTAAGTTAGCAGCCACTTGAATGAGTTATAGCCATGTGAACAAAGTGGCAACTTCAGGATTTATCACATTTACTTCATCTTACTGAATCAAATATTCTTTTACATGACTGAAAGTCTTTTCATTTCATTAACACTGGCCACTAAATCCTATTTTGCAAGTGGATTGCACTCCCATAGGACTTGCTGCATTTCCTCTACCTCACTTCCTAATGGCAATTCCACTTAATTTGTTGGAAGCAGTGGTAGGATCAGAATCCCAAAGGACCTGAAAAGTGCTTAATGAGGTACAAAAGGTCATTTCAGTGTAAAAAAAAAAGAGACCCTTTTAGGATCTTAGAGTTTTGAAAGTTCCCAGGTCACCTGTCCAAGTGCTTAAAGCCCATAATTACGATTGGATTTTGAGAAGACCTCAGTAGATAGTGAGAACAAATAAGGAGTGGCATAAGCCTGCCCTTCTGTATGTGTTTGTTTACCCAGAACAGTGTTTGAAGCACAAGCCCCTTCTCTTTGTTGTGATCCTATTGTGATCCTATCTTGCACATTTGTCCCACGCAGACTATTACATTGTTTTGCCTTCTTCAGAAAATATGCAAAACATATCCCAGGACAGGATTGTAGGATTGCTCAGTGACTGATAAAATGTGTGCTTTAAAGAATTAAAATCAAGGATATGGTGACAGTATGCAGTAAACATCATAGTTCTAAACACAATGCAGAAAAGTAGTGGTGTAATGACAGAGATGTACTTAATGACATGTAGTAGGAAATGTAAAACATCAACAAAAGTGTGTATACTAACTTTTCTTGTATTTCATATATGATCTGTGTAGCTCTAATCTACTATCTAACAGTTTCTGCATCTGATTTTTCTGTACAGCTGAGCAGATACACACCACACTATTAAAAAGGAATGATCTTGAATTTATTACCTATATTAGATTTATTTCTAAATTACCATCATAAAAGCACTCTGTGTTCTAGGCTTTTCTTTCTTTTTAAGTGATTGAATAATTTTGCTTACAACTAATTGATAATAATGCACAAAACTGGTTGAGATCCTTTGAATCATACACAGAACACTGGTCATGCTGAAGACATGAAAAACTGTTGCTGTAGCATGTTTCAGCAGTGCTGCTGTTTAATATGCAGTCCCATGGATCAAAAGCATTTGTCTGTAGCAGAGTTCAGTGTATTGAAGTGATAGGATGATGCTCACTGCTGTTCATTACACAGGGCACTGGTTGTATATTCTCAACTCCAACAAAATTGTGTGAAATGGAAGGGACACACTCAGGCCCATTGGGGGTTCATCACGGTTTCACTCTCTAACCACACGCGCGTTAGCCACATACAGCACCCTACTGTGAAAATTATCATTTTACCCAACTGAACCCAGTTTTTAATCAAAACCAAATTTTTTCCAGCCACATAAATAGAAGAACTCAATTTGAAAACCCTGTCCTAGAAGCTAAAAGGAAGCTACAGCAGCATAACATGCCCAACGCAGAACTTGGAACAAAGCCTATGCAGGCCCAAGGTTTCCGAGGTACAGTACTATGTCAGCTATCTTAGTTAAGATGAAAGATCCTGCTCTCCTGTTTATGTGACAATGGTTTTGTCATAGTCTGATTAAAAGAGTAGTGTTGCCAATTCTCTAAATGTTATCACCTATATATTAGCAATTTTCTCCCTTAAATGTCCAAATTCCAATAGTTGCAGGACTGATGAGCCAACTAAAACCTTCAGGGGTGCAGAGAAAAAAACAGAAAAGTTGAATCTAGTGTTTCCTAAAGGCTGAGAAACTGAAAGCACAATAAGACTCACAAAGAAATTTTCTAAATAAAATCATAAATTCTGTTCCTGAGAATGTACGACTCTCTCTCGAGCACCCGAGGTTGGCAACACTGAAATACTTAATTGTACTTTCTCTAAATTACTCTTAATTGATGTTTGGTATGTTTCTAAGCTAGCTCATCTAGCAAGTATCAATTAAGTTAAAAGCCTCAAGCACAGTGTTATAGGAGTTTACAAGAATGCAGCCACTTGGTAACATAAAAATTAATGCGCTCAAAATGAGCTGTATAAGAGCAAACAGTACTGATATAGACAAATTAATTTTAATGTAAGATTATAGTCAGAGAATGAAGCTTGTTCTCATTTGTAACAGTAGAAAGCTCCTCATCAACCTTACCTAGACCCAAATTTGCCCGCCTGCGCCCCGCTCCCAAGAGGTCCCACAGCGTGAATGACCTGTCGCAGTGCCGGCGCGACCCCGCCGGGGCGCACGGGCTGTATGGTACGTCCCCACTGCCGCCAGCCCCGCCGCCCTGCGACCGGCTGGGGTCACAAACTCTGCACCTTCCCCAACCCTCCCTCACCGAATGCGGCACGGGAGAGAAGCACGGGCAGCCACCAGCACCCACACTGCACCCCGAGGCATGTGAGGAGGGGACACAAAGCTTGCACAGCAGTCCTTGTGCGTCACTTGTTGGATGCCTAAAGCCCGTGTGTTTGGAGAGGAAAGCTCACCTAATATTTAGCTCTTCTTGGTAACAAATGGAATGAGATATTCACAGGGGATATTTTTCTCATTTGTGGTTGGGAGGGAAATTATGAAGGACGTATTACTTTGTAGACAAAGCTGAATTTATAGGTTAGGAAAGAGGTTTTTAAATTACCTCACAGATCATTTTTATTGTTGTAATTATTTTAGCTACACAATATCCACTTCTAAATGGATTTCTAATATCAAAGGATATTTATATCTCTTCATCTATGGCTGATCTGCCATAGATAAGAAATATGTTTTAAGCTTTTTATTAGTACAAGAACTCACAAATATTTTTTCCTGGAATGCCTGCACTCTTTATTTTCTTGCCTTTGAAACACTGTCACTTGGTGTCAGCCAATATTGTTATCTGCTGTCCCTGCTGTGTTGTGACTAGATCAGAACTTTTGTCTTTCTTGTTTGTGTTGACTGATGTAGAAAAACCACTCTTCACCCGTGATGCATCACAGCTGAAGGGAACTTTCCTCAGCACAACTCTTAAGAAAAGCAACATGGGTTTTGGATTTACCATCATTGGTGGGGATGAGCCGGATGAGTTTCTTCAGGTGAAGAGTGTAATTCCTGATGGGCCTGCAGCACAAGATGGGAAAATGGAAACAGGTAACTATGAAGGTCCCTCTGTTCTTTTATATAAGAAATAGAATGAGAAATAGATTTCTGAGTCTCACTCTCTCCATGAATGCATACATTTTTCCATATGACTTTCTGTGTTAATATGTAGGAAAGGTAAGTTTCTTGGTAAAACTTTCTTGTAAATTTTCTTTCTAATAAATGCCAAGTAGCTTATTTTTCCCATTTCCCAATATTTTAAGGGAGAAAAGATTTCTGCATTTTCCTGTATAAAAAATGGGATATGGTTTATAGGCTGTTTACTTGAGGAAAGAAAAGAGAGAGAGAACACAGACTACTAAGTGCAAATTTATTTCTTTAGAAAGGATGGTTTTGCAAAATAATCAGTTGAGTCTGATCCAATACTGTTCTCATTAGAACCATCACAACAAGAGTTTTCAGTGTGGCATATGGACACAGGCATTTGTGTCCTATTAATAAAGAATCTGTGAAAACTCATGAAATAAAAGAAACTTCCTCTGAAGAGATTTAAAGCTGCTCTGAAGATCTAGACCACCACTGCAAACATTTGCATGTTCACAGATTGATAAAGATTGCAAACCACTGTCTGAAAGGTCACATCAGGTCTATGTATGGATGAAACTCTTTTGAAGGAAGATGAATTCAGTTTCCAAGCAGCTGTCACCTTCCTTAGGAAAAGACAGTCAGAAAATAATAGAATCATTTCAGTTGGCAGGGACCTTCTATCACTAACCCCCTGCTTAAAACAAGGCAAACTTTGTGATTGGATCAAGTTTCTCAAGGTCTTGAGAAAATTTCATGAGACCCAGATTCCACAGCCTCTGTGGACTCCTGTCCCAGCATTTCACCACTCTCACGGTGAAGACTTTTGCAGAGAAGTTGTGAATGCCCCATCCCTGGAAGTGTTGAAGGCCAGGTTGGACAGGGCCCTGAGCAACCTCGTCTAGTGGGTGGCAAGGGAAGTAGATGATCTTGAAAGTCTCTTTCAACACAAACCATTCTGGTTAGTAGGGACTGAAGTCCAGTGTTCCTGTGTTTGTGCAGCCCTGTCACTCTGTACCATCTCTCCCCAGGAGCCCTTGTTCCTCAGATAACAAATCCTGCTGCACATTGGTAATGAGACGTGCATAATTTATCCTTCCATTTCTCACCAAGACATTGTAATAAAGACATGGTAGTTTGAGATTTTTGTTGCTTTGCAGAAAACCAAGTTCATCGTGGCTAGAGTCACTGTGAAGATAATTTTCTAAACTTTGATAACTAATCATTGTGGATGGATCACAGCAGCAGAGAAGGATCCTTTTAGTGTTTTACAGTACAGGGAGCAGACACAGAAACTCACACAGGCACAAATGATGCAAGTGAAATAGTCTGAAGTGGATTTTCTGGAAATTTCATTTCATCCTTCTTTTATTGTTGTCAATTTTTTTATCCTAGTCATATTCATATGTCAGAATAAATCACCCTGAATTATAGTTTATTTTGTAGGACTCTCCAGAACTCTGCAAGTAGGAAGTGTGAAGGTTGTGAAAAGTATTATTTAAAAAACTAAAAAAAAAAAAAAAAAAAAACAAACCAGAATTTGCTTGAAACTTAATGTTATACCCGGCATGATGTTTCTAATGCCAAATAGATAAACACAAAATTTATATGAAGAAGTAAAACGTAAGAAAGAAGTAGAATACAGATTTTTGGCACTGATTTTATAAAATACATTAGTCTAACAGCTTTTTAATTCTCACTTCTTGTTGCCGTTTTAACTTAATGCAATTTAGTTACCAAAGGCAAAATTTATGAAATTAGGTGATTAAGTGAACACAGGCTACAACAGACTTCCTGAAGTTCAGAAGATTTTAGTGACATAAATTTCATTTTTCCCTAATATTTTCATACTATCTAATGCATGGCATGAGAGCTTTTCCTTGTTTGTCATGGTTTAGCATTCTCAAATGAAGCATTCAAATATAGTTACTTGATAAGCCGTGTGGAGTGTGGGCTGGTTATTAGTGAACTTGGTCATATGGAGTTCTTTCCTCTGGAAAACAGAGTATCCTTGCAACTTACTTGAATTTATATGCTGAAATTGATCATGGGTTTCATAGTACTGTTGATGGTCATTGTTGTAGTCATGGATTGTGATGAGAACATGTAAGAAAAATGTGCTTTAAAATGCACAGAAATAGCATTGTTTTTTTCCTCAGGTAATTAATTCAACTACATTAGGAATGCAAAGCAGAAATGTACATTCAAATACATAATCACTCTATACTTATGTGACCCCAAACATACAAAATAGATCACAGAACAAATTTTGGCCTCAAATGTCTTCATTTTTAAGTAGAGTGACAGATTCTGATGTAAAATAATTGGAGAATCTCAGACTAATGATTCTGGCATCTAACATGGTTTCTATGAATAAAGAAATTTCTAAGTATGGTAATGGTAAACTGAAAAAATATATTTAAGGTCAGCATGTTTGTAAAAGCACTGTTCAACAAAGTGCTTGTATTTTCTGATATCAAATCTTTTTCACATTTCCTGAATTAGAATTTCTCTCCCTATTCAGCTATTTTACAATATAATCAGCTGAAGATATGAAAGTCGCCCAGGTTCTATCAATAGCTTTTTGTTCATAAAGCTGTTAAAATCTTACATTTGAAAACTACTTGAAATTGCATATGTTTCTTTTTGTTTGTTAAGTAGGCATCATTGGATAATGAATGGAGCTTTTAAAATTGATTTTATATATTCTTTTGATACAAACTGTGTGTTGTTGTTGAATTTATATGCACTCCAGATAAGATCAGAGTCATGGGAAGCTTTGATTAATGATCAAAACATCATATTGTGGCAGTAGGGCAACATAGTAGAAATTCTGAGGGCAGTGACAATGATCTGTGAAGCAACCTGAGTGTAAGGGATAACCACAGGCAGTGGTGCTCCCAGCTCTAATATAATTCTGAACCCTGTCCCTTGCAAGGCTGATACTATTTTTTGGCCAAGTGGTTATCAAAATCTTCATGCTCCAGATGTGCATCAGATTTGGGGGAAAAAGGAAGAAAAGGCACCATCTCTTTTATCTTACCTAATCTTTGGCCACAAGCTGAAGAAACCAAAGCTGTACTTCAAGCTAATTGTTAAAGAAACAAGCTCACAGAAAACTACCATTGTAACTTTGATTTATTTCTCCACCCAAAATCTAAGGTAGGGGTCAGGTACAAATGCTATTCAAAGAGTGAGTCTGTGTATGACATTGTTACTCTACTACACAAAGTAGTTTGACCTCAAGGTTTCAAAATGGAGCAATTTTGGTTTTCATCCTTTGGAACATAGAGCCATAGAATAGTTTGGGTTGGAAAGGGCCTTCAAGATCATCCAGTCCCACCTCCCATACCAGAAACAGGTCCACCTTCCACTAAACCAGGTGGAACTCCAGCATGTGACCACACAGCTTGGTGTCATTGGCAGGCTTCTTGAGGATACACTCAATCCCTGTGTCCAAATCACCAACAAAGATGTTAAATGGTGCCTGTCCCAGTAGTGACCCCTGAGGAACACTGCCAGAAGCCTGGAAGCCACTGGGAACAGAAGCAGCTGCCTGACAGTGACTTGGCGTTGCTGTGAAACAAAGCAATGAGGCAAACCGAGTGCACTGAGATGCAACAAGAGATATCTGAGGTCCTGACTGTCCATCAGCACCACTTGGTGCCCAGTGATAGGCACTAAGAGGTATTTATATTTGTCCTAGACCCACAATAAACCTCACAAGCAGACTCAGAGGAACCACATCTCAGTGGATGAGTCAAAAACAACCAAAATTACATTCCTGATCCTATTTGCCAGATGTTTCAGAATTCGTAGGGGCTATTATGCCCTCATGTAAATCTAGCATCTGTGCTCTAATGGCTGTTAATAGTCCTGAAAATGCCTTTCTAGGACATGTTTTAGCATTTGGAGCTCAATCAAGCTGCTGGATATGAACATTACACTCCACAGCATCTCTGTCTACCTCAGGACAGCCTAGGAGCTGATACCGCATTCTTTTCTGGGAGGTTGCATTGCTTTGTCTTGTCTGAAGCCTCATGCAGCTGATAGAATACTGTCTGTGTTTAAGAGGCCCCTGCATTCCATTAAAATGCTGAGTGAACATCACTGGTAAAAGACTGCATCTACATTAAAAGATTTTTATACAGTGACTGATTTTGACTGACTGCTGTTCTAAGGCAAACAAAGATTTAGGCCTGTGGCTGAGTTAGATAAAAGCTCAAGCTGCAAAGGCAAAAGCTCTCCTATGATTCTCAAGGTTATTCAATGGACTGGATAAACTGAAACACTCCTACATAATCAAGCTCAGGGAAAGATTCTCACTCTCTGCATTTCAGCAAGCTCCATTTCCTTTGGTGAAAGTTTCCAGGGAACAGCTCAAAGACATGGTGCACAAGTGGTTCTTGGAGTCTGGTGATGACCCTTCTGAATGACGAATGTCTTTGGTCATTGCAGGTTGAACTTTCCAGAAACATAAATCTGTGGTGAAATGTCATAGCTCAACAGTGTGAATCAAGAAAGGGGAAACATATTCTTTCATTTCATCTGCCAAGCATATACTTGGCCAGCTTTAAGATGCTAAATCATCTGTAAACAATGCAGAATTGGGCTTTTTTAGATGTAGTTCTATCAAGAATGGTAGTTTTTCTATATTGGTTGATCTATTCTAGAGATGGAAATTCATAAATTGAAGATAAGTTTCAGCTAACAGATATACTTGTCTACAATACAGGTGTCTACACCTACCATATAAACAGACATCTATTACTTTTGTATGACTGTAATAGGATGAAGCCTAGAGACAAAAGCTAGATATTGGTCCCACATCTACCACTCAGACTTTCTGCTGCACCTCAGAGATCTCCAAAGGGAATGAGCTGTTAGAAATGCTGGAAGGAGTGACCCATGGCCTTGCTGCTGTCCATGGACATACCGTCAAGACCGTAACAATCTTCTGCATATGATGAATTTTTCAAGAAGCTGAGGTTACTTTAAATGTAAGCAAATTGGAGAAACCACACTTGTTGATCTACAAAGCCATAAATGTTATTATTTAAGTGAATAAGAGCAAACCCAAAGCCATTATCAGGTGGTTGACCCTACAATGTCACTAGGCTTAGGGATTAATTATCTAGTTTCATTAATGTGTATTTTTTCACAGTAAGGCTAATATCTTACAACCTCTATAAAAGTGGAGTACTCAAGACAGAAGGAATTGAGGATATCTGCAAAAGGATGCATTTTTACAAGTTCAAACAGATCCTTCATTCTGTTCCCTGTTCATCCATTGTCAGATCATGTGAACAAACCATCATCTCACCTAATGTGAGATCAGCTGAGGTACAAGCTGTCAAGTTTGAGCAACAGAAAAGATGAACTATGTATGCACAAAGAATGCCTTCAATCCAAAGTAGCAAATATTATGTTAAAATTAAAATCTGTTTTGGCAGTCATCGGGAAATGTTAATACTTTCAGATTATCACGTCATGTATCAAGACCACACACCACATACTCTTTTTCAAACCAGTCATGTCCTTCTGACGTGCTGTCAGTCAAAACCCAACTGATAATCTTCTCTTTTACAACATTCCCTGCCCTCGGTAGCCAACTGTTTGCCACAGTTGCCATCTCAAGAGGTGCACTGACCAGGAGCTGGTCACGTACATGTAGGGCTTGATTTCCACAGTACCAGAAGCTGGCTGAAATTTAGTTATCTCACCTGCCTGATACCTCCTCATCCAGTGGCTCTAGGAAAACTGGCCTCCCAAAGTTAAGGCGTGGTGTTAGGAACATGAGAAGCTGTGCTGCTAGTTGGACTGCTGAGGAAGGACTATCTTTTCATTGCTGTTATGCATCTCCAGGCTGAAACACTCCGTTAATATGCACCAAGGCCTCACGAAATGTCAGTCTTGAAATGTCAGCTGCAAGCTGGTTCCAGGTGAGACAGGACTGTGAGAGCAGAGCAGCACATACAAAACCAGCTCGTATTATCGGCTTCCCTTACTACTCCTGCTTTATTTGGAAGCTAGGATGTTTTATCTGGTGTTTTAGTCTAGCTGAGACTGCACATCTCTCTCTGTCTCCATATGTTGCTAATCATCCCATGGAGTCCAGAGAAGGAAAATTAACTGTTTGGAAAGTAACTAACAGCAATAACAAAAATTACTTCAGGCATCGGAGAGAGTGATTTCTCCCACCCATGTTAGGCCAGTCAGTGTGAATTTGTGTTATATTTACTGCTTGTATTCCAGCATCCTCCAGGCAGATGATGAAATGGTGCAAAGCACAGCAGAAGTACTATATTTGCATCAGGTACAACCAAAATCCACAGTTCCTTCCACCAGTGGTGCTGGTTACATTTTCTTGTTTGTGAGACGTACGAAGAGTAACTATTTGTTAAAACCTCAGCCTGGTTTTTCAGTACCAGTCTTCTTTCATTTCACAATTTAATTTGGCTTTTTAAGTCAAGGAGATTGAGAGCAACCACAAGGAGACTTTCTGGAATCACAGTCTGAGTGCTTTGGTTTTTACACCAGACATGAGGACAGAGTTAATAGATGCCCAGCTAATTCATAGCTAAGAGAAATAGATATAACCTTTTTTTTCCTTTTTGCAGTACACAGCATCCCATTTAATTTAATCCACTTTATATTTCTCACCATAAAAACTTGCATATCATATAACTAATTCCAAAACCATTCAAGAAGTGTAGAGTTAAAAATAACTCTGTTTTAACAATCTATCAGTATTGCTATTTTATCCTGAATCTCTATGTAACCAGAATTCTTTAAAGCAAAACTCTTAATTATTTGTTTGTTGTTTAAAGGGGACTAAATGTGAATCTTAACTTAAATTTTACAGGATAAATCTTCTATTCCCCTGTCACAGAGGAAAGTGCTGAAGCATGACCACATTATATTTAAGGGGTTTCAAACACGAAGAAAAGAAAAAAATGCCAGTCTTACTATTTATTTGATATCATATATTAAGACTCACTTTTACTGTGGAAATGGATATGACTTGTGGTTTTACATGTGTGATGGTGACAGTATACCTAATACTTGCGTCTTAGGAATATTAATAGCAATTAAGAGATTCTTTTTCAATTCCCCTTTTTTCATATTTTAAGGCAGGCAATGCATTGAGTTCTGCATGCGATTAGAAAGATCAGGAGGTAGTACTTAGGTTGCTAGAAATTTTTTGTGTTTGTGTTACTTTTTCCTAAGATTAATTTTCCATTTTCCAAAAAATTTACATTTTTTATGTTTCTATGGCTTTCAGATAACTTGGTACAGCAGTCACAGTAATATCTGTAAATTTCTCCTTATGTTAACCAAAGGGCTAGGAAAGGTGTCTACTTTTGTCACAAAGTTACTGAATTTTAACCTCCATGAGGTTCTTATTTTAATGTTTCCTTCATATTTTCCTTCTTTTGATACTCACTATATTGTGAGGTACTCATTGAATGCTAACCAGGACAGAGATGAGCCTAGACCAAAAAAAGTATCCATATTTTGTATACCACATACTATTACGGTCTATACGTGAGGTCTTTGTGTGTACCTTGTCAGATTTTTTAGTTGGCTGGTGTGATAGCCAATACCCTTGTGTTCTCTCTGAGTTGCAAAAAATCCATGTGTGAGTATCTGTTCTGCCTGATAGGGAGTTAGAGCTTGAGTCTGTGCTGCCTCTCCGAGCTACTGAGCATTGTTAAGTACTGCCTACAAACAGACATTCCTTGAGATATGAAGAGAGCTTTTGATTCTTTTTAGCCCTGTCATTTGTCTATTCCCTTGAAGTCTTCAATTAAAATTATTATGCAAACTGAAAGAGCAATTGTAGCAGAGCATCTAAGCTGGATTTCAAAACGCTTCTGAAAATGGACAGCGTGTTGTTTAAGTCACAGAAACAATTTAAAAAAAATTCTTAGGAACTTCTTCTCTCCACATCATGCACTGTCTCACTTCATGAGATAATTCTGGGCTTGCATTGTTAGTAAAAATGGAACTCTGTGGTCTCTGACTCCAAATCTTGGGGTTTAGCCCTGAAGTCTGCCATAATGTACAAATTTTGGGAATCTTCTATCTCAAGTTTTAGGCTTAGTACCTTAACTCAAGGTGGTTCAAAGCAGAACAGTAAGGAAGATAGATCCACAAGAAGGGGGGCAATAGGGAGGAAAAGGTTTCCTCCAGGATGTTACCGAGACTACCAATATGTGGGGGCAGTTCAGCTGCATAAACAGAGGTGTCCAGTGACATTAAAGGTTCCAGGGATCCCACCTGGCCTCCTCCTGCCTTTCCAGGCAGCACTCTCTTGAAAGTCCTGTGTGGTACCTGCAGGTCACATATATCTCAAATGCCAAAGGCTGTTTCAAATGACATTAGACACCTGCTTCAACAACCTCATTCCTCCTTCAACAAGGAGTGTAATAGACCCCTTCAGTTTTCCTTATCATCTATTAGTGATTGATAATTTATTGTAATAATAATCCTTTTCTGACAGTTTTAAGGATATTTGTTTCTCCTAGCCTAAGACTAATATTTGTGGTTTTATGAGTACTTAAAAGAAGCAACAAAAATCCTTTTAAAATTAATAGGCTTAATTCTTTCTCATTTAACTATTCAGACAACATTATAAGAAGTCTGATGATTGAGTTCAACCATGTACTGGGGATTATAAATTCATTTTCATCTCCAGCACTTACATTATTTTGCTTCATATATTACTGGAACCGATAAAGCATATGCCAATATTAGGATTGAATATTATATATGTAACTTGTTTTCTTTCCTATGGTGACTTTTCTTCAAAAGTCATTTTGAAGTGAGTCTCTCATTTTTTTCAAGTCCACGTATTACACAGAAATGCAGGAGAATCTGAAAAGAACACCAATCTTTCATTTTGCTTTGATAAAATCCATATTTATACACAGGAGACAACTCATAATACACTTGGTTTATGGCACTTATTTCATTTTGAAAGAAATTCACATTTGACACTATGCTTTGATCTATGTTTATCAGTCCCAAGAATGGCAATGTGTGCTTGCTACTTGAAACGGTAAAATATTGAACACGTAAATAGGTGAAATTCTGGATTATGTAACCATAAGCCCCATAATCTTCTGCAGGAGAGAGTATGTGAGCAGGTCTGCTTATATGGTAAGTTTTTTCTAGTATTTAAGCCATTAGAGCAACTCTTCCAGCACCAACTATAGAAAGCTGAAGATACTTGGTTAGAGATGGCTGAGCTCTGAATCTAGCCATGCTAGATTCCACATGTACAGCACTTACTGTCTTTTATCCAGCTGTTTCAGCTTTGGCCAGATTCTCCCTGCAGTTATGTTTTTGTTTAACCCAGAAACCAACAGTGAAGTAATTTAATGGGAAGAGAGGGAACAATGGAAATATGATCTATGATAATATAAAAATCCTGTCTCTTATGGACAAATGCAACACAAACCATAAACACAAGACATACACACCCTGTTTAACCTAAGCCACCAGCCTCAGTCTCTTTTATAAAAAGAGTAAATGGAGACCTTCTGGTGCTCAAAGGTGCTATATCTTTAGCAGAAAATGAGATCATACAGAAATCAAGAAATATGGCAAAGTAAAATGTGAAAGAGTAGAGGTGAAAAAGCAAAGAGACTATTTGGACACAAATTATTCAAGTATTTGCAGTCTCGCATTCCTGTTAGTTCAAAGTCTGACTCCATGGTAAAAATGGCCACAAGGCCAAAAGCTTAGGGAAGGATACTAAAACTATGTCATACTTACTTCAGTATGCAAAATACAAAGGCAGAAAAAATGTTAAATTATTTATTCTGTCCACTATCACATCCTAATACACCTTTATCCAATTTTAGTGTTCATATTGTCATAAACACTTGTTTTGTGTATGACAGGTTCTAGGAAGCCCATAAATTCATTCTTCAGTATAAACTTCATCATACAAAATCCACAGATTCTGCCACTAGGACATTTAACATAGACCAGGAGATGATAAATATATTGTCATAATCCTGATATTTATTAGGACAGTTTTTGTAAGTTTTGCAAGTTGCCCCTTGAGTAAGCAGTCTGCACTGAACTCAATGGCTGCCAGAAATGCTGCAGTTGCAGAAATTACTTTTCTTCTGTCAAATGTAATTAACATCTATCTCACATGATTTGGCTATTTGTATGAACAGACAAAAATATACATTGAAAGTAATAGTCATCCTCTTCTCATGTACTATTTCATTCAATAAATAATGACGTCTTGTTTCTTAAGAAGAATGATCGATGAAGTCAGAAAGAGGTTCTCACTATATAAAGAGATGACAGGGAAAGTGCGAATTTCATATTGCATGATGAAAATAATCTAGAACTGTACTTTTCAATATCGTCAGCCATGCCACATTTAATTTTCTTTTGTTTTGGCATATAGGGCTTTATTATACAATTTAATTATCAAAACAAAAAGTATTTATCTGAGTTTCAAATTTTCATTTTCATTTTGTATTAAAATATTAATAGATTTGTGCAACCAAATACAATCTGTATCTATATTAAAATCTGAGAGTTCAGAAATTCCCCTCATTTTTCGCCTTCAACCATTTTTGAGAACAAATTTTAAACTCTTCAGGACTTTAAGAATAAATTAATTAATGAATTTTAAGATAAAATTTCTTCTGTATATTTAGAATGGGAAATATCTTTCTTGACAGTTAGCAGATATTTTGCTTGAACTAATTTGTTTACATCTATGTACCTGAATTTCCCCATCCAAAAGGAGAAATAGTCATTTTAGAACTTAGTGAAGTCCAATAATTATTGAAGTTAGCAACTCCCATCATAACTGCTAAAAATGTTAGTGAAGAGAAGCCTAATGGAGTGCAACTTAAGATATTAAGGCCAAATACTGTCAAAGTCCAATTGTGCAATGTATATTAAAAGAAAAATCTGTGCTCAGTCGCACATGGATCAACATTTTTGTCAGTGCTCTGAGTTTTATCATTTGGTGTGTGGCATGAAGTAAAACTATCCAGAGTTAAATTAGAGATGACAAAAAAATTCCAGGCATATAAATCATATTTGAGGAGCTTTGCAAACCTTTAACTAATGGGGAGTTACAGAGACATTTGAGGCCATTTTATTAGAAGTTCACTTCTAAAACCATCTTTCACTGTCTGTTGCCAGAATCAGGATATTAGCACAGATGCACCTCTCATCTGACCCTGTTTAGCTGCTCACGTAGCCTTTGTAAGAAGAGCAAAGTTTATTCCAGCACTTATGCAACTGCCTCTTTGTAATTGATGATTCTGACATTTAAAAAATGGCTTGTTTGTTTAAAGACCTGTAATGAAAATTTCTCAATGACATAAGGAGCACTTTTCTGACCAGGAGGCGGGCAGGAAGTGAATCCTGATGGAAAGTGAGAAGCCCCTGGAAAAATTCTTCCAGCTTCTTCTCTCTCTGCCCCACAAAGGTATTCTCCCCTCCAGCAGTCACATAAGTGTGATGTTGTCTCTGAGTCAGTGGATGGAGGTGGAGCTCGAGGTGCTCTGCTGCTCCCGAATGCTCTGTGTTTGCAGCAGTGGGAGCTGCCTGGGCACTGCTTGCCCCTCCTCAGCTCCTCCTTCAGCAGGTACCAGAGGGAATCGCAGCCATGGTGGTGGAGCCAGGGTCCCCTAAACACTGCTCTGCTGCCATGCCTAGATAAGTGAGGGTTGTGTACAGGAGCTTAGACAAATTGTTGGTGTCTGGAGCTTCAGTGTTTTGCCAGGTCTCGGCTATCAGCCTCAGGGGGTGACTGGCTGGTGGAGAGGGGAGAAGAGGGTCCAATCTCCAGAGACTGGGTGCAGAACAGGGAGAAAACTGACTGGACTAGGATATGCTGGAGCTGAAGATGAGATCGTTTGTTTTTGTTCTGCAGGGAGGCAGGGAGAAAAGGCAGTAATTTTATGCTAGAAATGGCTGGAGAGTGGGTGTTTCTATGCATGTGTGAGCATGTAGGAGGCAAGAGGGGGAGGGCAAGGTACTAAGGAAAAGAAGAAAGGAGCTCTGCAAGAAAGGTCTGAGAGCAGTGATGTGAGTACAGATCTTTTAAACACTGGCAGTTTCACTCCTTTTGATATATTGCTTTCTTTTTCAGCTCCAAATGGAAGTAAATTAAAATTCTTTGTATTAAACTAATCTCTTCTGCATAAAAATCAGCCTCATTGTATGCAGTATTTACTGAGACTTCCTTTGCCATACTGAGCATCCCCTGTAGTACTGCTGGGGAAAAGTCAGATAATATTGGACACCCTTTCTTGATAGGTGTTCCTTGAGAATTTATTCATAGGCTAAAAGTCAGTCATGAAGCATGTTGGATTATGCTGCTGTTCTGTTATTTGTGATCTCTTCTATTCCATTTTTACATAAGCAAAATAACAAGTCTCAATTAGCAAAGGCTATCAGCAGTTCATGATTATTGGCCTGAAATCACGCCTTTGAATCCTGCAAACCCATCAGTTCTGGAGAAGCTGTCAGAGCTAAGCCTGTAACATGGTGAAGGGCTGAAAAAGCACAGAAAAAAAGTGGTTGTTTTGCACTGGGGTGATTCAAAAAAAGGCGTCAGAAAGAGGTGGGAAACTGGAAAATGAGGAAATTGAGGTAATGATGAGAACCTGACAGTGCTTTCTTGTAAGGGGGAAGTGGAGAAACATCATTGTTTGTAAGTGAAAGACACACTAGATATGGTGGGCAGCATTAATCATACCCCTATCAGTAGCATGTTACCAGGATTATTCTCCTGATATGCGGCAGAGCCTCAGCCAGCACTCTTGGTACTCATCTCGTTTGTGGATTCTGGTTGACTTTCTTCCACTGAAACCTCCACAAAAGTTTGTGTGCCACACAGCAGCCTGGTGTGCTCAGGCAGGCTTTCCTCAGGCAATTTAAGAGGAAGACACCCAGCCTCAGCAAAGACACTGCCTCCTGTCAGACCTTGTCACTGGCACTGGAAACCACACGTGTACTTAGCCTTGTTTATTTAACACGTGGAATTGAGGGTAGATTGCCAAATTCCACAGGAAATTCATGCAACACTGCAGTGCTACACGTGGTATGAAAATATTGATCACGTTTTATGTATAAACACATTTTGTGTTTATACTTTTAATATCATTTCAGAAGGTTGTTTTATTTTAGTGGGAGGGAGTTGTTCTAACACAGATAGGAGAAGTCGAAAGCACTCATATCATCTCTGGTCATTTTCCAGACAGGTCACAATGGCAGCATCATTACTCAGAGCTCAAAAAAGCTTCCTTTTTTTGGTAGATTTTTTTTAATCTCTTTATTCTGTCTTGTTCCAATTATTTTCTGCATATCAGACAAGAATGTATTTTTTTAGGCCAAACTTGATTGCATCAAAAGATGCCGTTGACTATTATATAAGAGATTCTAGTGTTTCTAGCACAGTTGAAAAAGTAGTTCTGAATTGTTTGGGGAAATAGGGATAATAAGAATTGTACTTGAGAAATTGTTTGTGTCAAAAATTCTACTCCAGCCAAGGTGCTGAGCGGATGGATTTTTATTTTAAACTGTGCAGTGTTGTAAATACTACGTCTCAATAGTCCATTCAGTTCTGACAGCAGGATTTTGATACTTTAATCATTTTGTTTGCTACAAGAATAATTAATTCATCTTTGCTAGGTCATAATACTTATAATTTCAAGTCAACTGGAAGTAATATTTTTCCAAAAATGTTGGGGGGTTGTTAAAAAAAAAATTCAAATTGAAAATATTATGAGCTTAGGAACATTCAGTGAAGAAACAAAATCACAATGTTTCTAATTTTTAGAGGGTTTTTTAATTTAACTATTCCTGAAAAATTGCCACAGGCTGAGAAAGTCTTCTACCTAACCCCAAGCTACGTGTGATCAGCCTGGTCCCAGGGATATAGGATTTCATCTTTTCCACATAAAAATATATCACTGCTTAGATTGTAGTCTCACTTGGCATGTGTGTGTCAGAATCAGGAGGTAATTTTTTCTCCAGTGTGAATTCTGTGTTGAACATGCTTTACCACAGGCTGACAGGAAAAGCCAGGCTTTCCCTGATTTGGGTCTCCAGTTGGTTGTGCAGGAGTGGCAGTGGCCATGGCAAGCTACATCAGGCTGGCTCATGCTCTCTCTCTCTCTCTCCCCCTCTCCTTCTCTCTCTCTCCCTCTCTGTCTCACATAACTGAAAACCCAGCTGTGGGGGAAACAGCCAGGCCAAGTATGGCAAAAAGAAGGGACTAGAACAAAGCCTCTGTAGCAAAGAATAAAATAAAAAGTGTGATCTCAATAAAGACTGTATCAGAATCTGTTTGCACAATGCAAACACAATCAAGACAATGTAGACAACCTTTAATCTATCGTTTTCCAAAAGATTACCCCAAATTTGGACTATATAATAGAAATCATAAAAGACACTTGAAACAATCTCTCTCAGAGTTAAGACTGGAAGGAGAAAGTCAGTGTGTTTAGTGGGTTTCTGACAGCCTTCCCATGGCAATGCAAGCAGCCCTGTCCTGTGGACAAGCAGAGTGATCCATAATACCTGTACAGTATAATTGCATCCACTTCAACAGACTGCAGCAAGATTTTTACTCTTTCTTGCAGTGACAGCAATTTCTTCTCTCAGCTATTAGAAATTACATGAGATACAACTTTTTTGTGACCTGTTTGTATCCTGCAAGAGCAGGGTTTAGGGGCAGGCTGAATATAGAACCTACTCCTTCAGAGTAATTTAAATTTCTCATGCAGCATAGCCTTACTATTTTATTACTATTATTTACCTAAACAGATATTCTTTTATATCCTGTTTTATCTGTAAAAGAGAAAAATCACATTAAGCTCATATAATTTTCATTCCTTTTTCTTTCATTTCTTTACATTTCAGTCAATTTGATGCAACAGTATTATTCTTCCATTAGATGAAGTCACACCTCGTATTTTTGTTTGAATTAGGCAGTGCATCTGTCTTTTAATGTGGGAGAGCAAGATATTTGAGGAAGTTGCAGAATGCTCATGTAACTAATTTCTGGTTTAATGGCAACAGTTTTTAATCTCTTTCACATCATGTTGGTATCTAAGCACATCTGGATCTTACTTAGGTATTCAAAATCCTTGTTATGCCTCAAGAGCATTCTTCCCAAATGGATTCTATTTGTGCCAGTGAAAAAGAAGAATATATTATCATTCATCTTAAACAGTCTTGCTTTTGCAGATTCCCTTTAACTACACAAAAATAACCATACAGACAAGTACTCATTCTGCTTTTCATGGCTGGGGGGAGGGCAAGGCTCCTTTTGTAGAAGAAATGTAGAGGGTGGAGAAGAGAGAGTTGAGAAAATAGTTCTAATCCAAAGTAGAACCTGCTTAGACTCCAGTGGAACAGAAGCACATCTGTTATGTGCAAACAGAAGCATGGGCATGCAGAAGGCTTGCAACTGGACCTGAACCTCATCTTTGATAATACAAATTTTAATGATGATATTTTTTGGAATGACAGGACAAAGTCGTTAGTAGGTTTGGGGACCATGCGCTTTGTAAGATTATCTATGGACAGACAAGGACTGTGCAAATACAGAAATGCCTTTCAGCTTCCTTGGCCAGCATGGGGGACAGTAGGCACCGATATCAGAGGCATTTGCCTCACAATTTCTTCACATCATTGTATTTCTCCTTCCATTGCTGCTAGTATTTGTTTTTTTCTCTATTTCCATGTCACTTAATTGACATTATCAGTTCCACTAGTCCCTTGTGCTAGGCTGGCTTCAAGGGATCTCTGGTGCTATGGGGCTCTTTCTGATAGCAGCCGAAAACTGGACACAGGGACAGATGCTCTCCGCTCTGTCAGGGTGAAGGTTGTCCTGTGCCTTCAAGCCCAAGTGAACACAACTGGAAGAAAATGTGCCACCTCTGCTTATCAGAAGCTCTGCACCAGAGAAACAGCTATGCTTGCTGTTCTATAAATTCCAGATTGTCTCAGAATCCAAAACATGCTCTCCAGTTTTTAGACTGGATGGACCACTTATTCTCCTTCTAAATCAGTACTGTTTTTGAAGCTAGCTGAAGATACATGAATAAGTGTGAAAATATGCATACTTCTGTTTTCCAAAAGTACCTTTTAGATGAGTTCTACTAGGTGGAACTGTGGTACTCAATTTAGTTTGCAGCTCATTGCAATAAATCTGGGAGGACAGTGAAGTCAGAGAAGGAAAATATGGTCACTGTAAATATCAAAGTTACTGTCCTCTCTTTTTATGGTGTCTGTCACATAAGAAATAAGCACACTGAGAAGCATTCACACTAGTTATCCCTAGCATATTGAATAATTCATAGAAGTAGTGTTAGAAATTGTGCTATAGGGACATCAACAACATGGAATCGGTTTGGTTTTTTTTCATAAACCCCTTCTACTGTCTCAGTTAATCAGAATAGTCCTTGCCATGGGAATGCTAGCAGTGCTGTTAAGATAGATACACAAATTTTTGGAAGGATAGTGAAATACACATATTTTTGGAAGCATAGTGAAAAGACTGGATTGTTTCATTCTCAATAAAAATAAAATGATTGAACTCTTCAGAATTTTTTTCTTCACCATGTTTAGTTGTAATTCCACTTATTCATTAACCCTGAAAGCCTTGACAATGTTTCAACAGCAGTTTACAGTATTACAGGCTGACTAGACATTTAATGCATTGATTGATTGGTTCATCTTTATGTATGTAAAATTTGTCAAGGCTAAACAATTTTGGGATTCCTTGGTGAGAATGGCTGAAGGACTGTCAGTTTCAAAATTATGCAATTCATTCTTTTAAATACTAATTGAAAACATAATGTATCAGCTAGTAATGGTATAAAATTAGGGAAAAATTATATTTTTAAATTATAATATTTAGTACATTGTTATCAATTATTTTAAAAGCTTGTTCTATTTTGTGAATTGGTTTGTTGTTCTTTATTTTTTTATTGTATTGAACAGGTGTAAACTCTCCCTGATATATCATCATAAAATCCATGAAATCAAAATGCACTAGGTCAAAGAAACACTGCATTCATTCACCCAGCAATGCTTAACTTTACTGTTAGGACAACATTATTTATGGTGATGTCTCTCTTGTTAGTGTCAGCAGCCCCATCTTTGGTTTGAGTGATTCACAAAGACAATTTTGGGTTTCTTTTCTGAACTTGTAGTTTGTAATAAATGCAGAGAGAGCTAAAATAGACAAGAAGCTGTACTTTCATTTTTATACCCAGGGCTGTTTGGTTTTTTTTAGTTTGGTCTTAGGTCCCTGAGTTTCTCTGATTATAATCCCCATCGAAAATAATAACTGAGTAATTTTACTGTATTTCTAAAAATTGCAGTTGACATATAAGCAGTTGACACCTGACTGTATTTTTTATCTGGAAACCATTTTCTGATAGTGCCTGTATGTGAGCATTGCTTGCATAAAAAAAATTAATATTTATATCCTTAAAATGCCATAAGAAGCAGCAAGAACAAAAGGAGTTTTAATGTGAATTGCCATCCATTTTACAAACACTAACTTTTGGAGCAGGATTCACTACTATACTCCAGTCTGTTTGTGCTTTCCTGAAGCAGGACAGGGATTTTAGACAGGCAGCCAGTTAGGGTATTTTTAAAGACAGAGAAGAACAGAGCACCCGGTGCACAGCTTCTGCTTTCTCTATCACTCTGCTGCTGGCGTTCTTGTCCCACATTCCTCCTGCTCCTTCCATTCCTGTACCCCACAGCACACACTCTCATCCATTGCTCACCCTTGGTTATCCCGTCTCCAATGTGCTGCATCCATTAACACATGGCACTCTTGCCCTTCTTTGTGCACTTCTCATGCAGTATTTCTAAGAAGGAAGTTTATGGAGTGGCTGTCCCACTTCCCTCCATTTTTACAGGCTTTCCAAAGAAGACGAAGCTGTGCATATAATATGCTTGAGAGAGCTTTTCCATGAATCACCTTCTACCACTATGGCTACCATCTCCAATGGGATGGGAGGCTACAACTTGATCTCAGTTTTTGATGGACATTAAATCAATACACTCTCAGGACGGATGGTGCCACCTACTTTGTCAGGAGCGGGATAGAAATACTGTATGGTAGCAAATGACATTAAGTGGTAGCCTTTTGAGGGAAAATTAGATACAATGACAATTTTGGGAAGGTCTTTTTAATTACAGGCCACGCATGAAATGATTCACAGGGAACATTGGGAGATGGCAGGCATAGAGTGAGACTGCTTTTTTCATGGTCTGAACAAATGGTTTGATAATGGTATCACAGTCATTCATAATAACACATTTTAATTTACTTTTATTCATTAGCTAATTAACAAATTGAAAAATTTAGACTTCCAGAAAATTAATTCGTTTCTAAAGAGGAAGATATGGCATGTTCTCATACATAACAGGCTTAATGCCCCTTTATCTATAAGATCTCAGATTTGACTCCTGGACAGCAATTGATGTATCCATATTGCAGCACAGTTTGTGGCAAGTGTTGGGATCCAAACATTCAGCTGAACCCCTACATTGCACTCGAAAATGATGGAGTATTTGCCCTGCAATGGTATTGTTATTAGTCATATATTTACTGCAGTGGAAGTGAAGTCCCAACAATATTGTGACTCCTCAATGCTATAAACCATGCAAGAGCACCACAAATTCTCCTCAGAAACTGAAACAGAAAATAGAGAAGGTGGACAAGACATACAAGGAGGAAGAACAGCTAGTGGGAGATTGGCTAGTCCTCATAAAAGGACAATGTGATTCTTAGCTGTAGAGCTAAAAGGGTAGAAAGTGACCTTTTCCTAACTGTTATAAGGCTGGAGTTTTCTGTGTGTTATAAAGCAGTTTTAAAGAAGGAGCTTGGTGGGACTTTGGTTAATGATTTTGCTTCCTTCTTCCTACCAAAAAAAATATTATGCAAGCTGAATTTTGTAGTTTATACTCGGTGTAGTATTCAAAAATCAGCTGAAAGAATAATTATTCAGTGGTGAAGGTGTTAAATTGTTTTGCAAAGAGTAAAAATATATTGTCCTTGAAAACGAGTGCTTGGCAGTGAAAGAGGCTCTAGAGGTATTAAGGCAACCAACATTTGCTTGGAAGGAAGGTCAGTTTGATAATACATTACCCTCTATTAACCTGAAAAAATACTGTAAAACCTTAGAGAACCTAAAGGGACTCCACTATTTATCTTTGCCATGCAATTTTAAAGCAAGTAATATATTTATACATACCTGAAAAACTATTGAGTAGATCTTTTGGTATAGAAATTATGTGAGAAACTCTCTGAAGTTAAGGTAAATTTTTTTGTTGATTTTACTATCCAAAAAAAAAAAAGATAATATAGAGGTCATGCATAAAATAAGCACATATAAACTAAAATTTGAATGGCCTTTATAAAACTTATGAGTAGAAAATTACTTATATACTAGTCATAGATTTGTGTAAGCATTTGTTAATTAATTGGTAATCAAATATAGCTCCATTTCAAATGCACTGAGGTATTTATATGTGGTAGACTATTAATAAAAATCCATTTATTTAGCTAGTAATTATTTCAGTGTTTTGATACATTTAATTTCTGCTGGATAAAATGTTCCTTCTCTTCAATTTTGCACAAAAGCATTAATCTGTAGTGATCCAGACATCTTTTGAAATATCTGTCTCTGAAAGGTGCTGTCCTTGTAAACCCAGTTGACTACTTTCAAGATACAGCAAGATTTGAGGATTTATATATTTGTACAACTAGCAGTGCACATATAGATATTCTGGATTTCTGATTTGGCATGACAGGAGAAGCTCCAATACCTAGGATGAAGCAGTGAATGGGCACACATTTCGTTACAACTGGCAGGATCAAGGACCCAAGATGTTTAATCAGTCAGATTCTTCGGTATAAAGTTTGGTAGTGAATTTATAGCATAAAAAGTAGCATCTGGGACAACAGTAAACATTTCTTTTGGGAAGAATGTGGATGCATATTACTGTTATTGTGGAGTGACCTTGCTAATCAATACATCAGAGCAACGCCTTAAGATTTGGTGCCTGGCATTTGGCTCCACATCCATAGTTTGGATCTGAAATGAGCACGCTGATTGCTGGCAGCTCACGTTGATCTCAGTCAGCAGAATGTGGACCTGAACAAAGAATACACAAAACATCCACAGATCAAAGCTTTAAGTCTTAGCTTTAAATTAAGTTAATAACCTGACTGATAGTCAAATCAGATTTGTACTGGTCTCAGAGAGTCAGCTGGTGAATTAGGCACCTGGGTGGGCACTGTGTGAGTGTAGCAGGAAAAACAAAGTATTGATCAATGATGAAAATCGTATTTTTACCAAATAGATAAGAGTTATAAAACTGACCCTCTTCTGGCAGTAATGCCCACTTCAGTTACAAGGAATCTCCTTGGAAACCATAATATCTCTAAAATAGAAATGAATTTTCAAGTTGTACCTCTATAGATTTTAAATGGAAACTAATCCTACTCATCTATCTTTGCACGTTTTTTAATTGTCCAACAAATTGCTGTTACTTTCACAAATCACTAATTTAGTATGTGACTAGT
This sequence comes from Lycocorax pyrrhopterus obiensis, assembly GCA_014706295.1. NCBI lineage: Eukaryota > Metazoa > Chordata > Aves > Passeriformes > Paradisaeidae > Lycocorax > Lycocorax pyrrhopterus. The sequence continues at coordinate 11,773,662 of JACSVZ010000015.1, forward strand.
TATTCTTGTCCTCATGGTGCTAGCATTACTCAAAGAAATAAAATAGCTCTATTAACCATTTCAGTTCACAACATGACTGCCTATTACTAAAAATTCCCAGTAACATATGTATATATATACTTCAGCATATGAAGGCATTTGTCACTGTGCTGCAGCATCTTTATAAATGCTCCATCTAATTCCTCGCCTTGTCCATCTCCCTTTTTCCTTCCCGGCAGTTTATGTCAGGAATCAGCAGTGGCAATGGTGTGCAGTTGACAGTGCTGCTGAAAATGTCTTCCACCAGGGACAGGTGGCACATTGCCAGGATTCCCAGTTGGGCACGGGGGCTGCTTGGTATTTACATCATGCTTTTCCATACCCTTATGCCTTTAGGCTGCTGGGAGGCCGGCTGGGCTACTTTCCTCCTCCTGGGAGCCATTACCTAGATAAATGTGATGCGCTGCCTACAGAAATAAAATGTGCGTACAAAAGCAAATGTGTTGTAAATTTTGACCTCCTTTTTCTAAAGAAAAAGAAGGGTTTCATTTCTGCATGAGCCTCTGCGCACAGTGACACCTTTCAAAGTGATCCCAAATAGCTATGCAAACGTGGCATACATTTTTTATCTCGCTCTTCAGATCCACTGACGTTCTGTCACGCAGTTCATTCACACCAGGCATTTCAGGATGCACAAGTAGCTCCTGCAAGCAAAGCTTAGACAGAACAAGCTTACATAATTTGTAAATAAAAGGCCGCCTTGAAAATTGGACCTTTTGCTTTTTGTGTGGCCTTGCCTCCAATATACTTACCATCTTTTAAGCAGTTACTTTTTTTGTAAAGTAGCAATTTTAACATCTTTGCTATGCTTTCAGATGCTTGAAGAAGTGAAAAACTGTTTCTAGGAAGAAAATTTGCCTACTCTTTACTACTTTATGACCAGCATTCATTTAAGTATGCTTTTGCTATTGCATTGCTTACATTTTTTAATCTACAGTGTTTCATGTTTACTGGATCAGCAAATAATCAAGGTCTTTAGATTTTTCTGGAATGTGTTTTATTTCTCTCCCAAATAAATGCCTCTATTTAAATAGCTTTTACCACTATATGCAAAATACAAATAAAATGGAAATAGTTTCTTCTACTAATCCACATCTGCCTGAGTGTAATTACATGATACATGCTGGTTAAGCACAAAAATTTTGAATAGACAGCTTTTTAATTAGGCATATGCATTGGGTCACAGTAGAATTAAAATGGGTTCTAAAGAATTGATTGTATAAAAATGGCACCTGCTTACTCAACAGATCTGAGTCTTGGGTAAAGTTGCACACAAGTGTCCATGTCACATCTTTGTGTTGGCCCCTGACGCAAAGTTCAGAACCAGTGTGAGCAGTCCTTCCGATGATGGGAATAGATTTTAGCCCAAGTTAATCACTCCTACAATGCTGTTTTGTACAAGTACTGACTCAAATGTGACAAACTGATGATTTATATCTGTTTCTCAGGTTTCAGTAAGAGGAAAATCTAGGCCTATCTGATGCCAGTTTGAGTGCCTGAATGCCTAGGAATACATGTTGGCTTGACTTCTTGTCTGATTTAAATAAATAATAAAAATAATAATAATAATTAATGATTGATCAAATAAATAATTTTTATTACCCTGATTTTTTCCCCTGAACCTCAGTTCCCAGAGTTCACTGAGTGAAAGCAGGATCTGTGGTAAATTGTTACTTGTCAGCTTTGCTGAGTTTGTCACACATGGGTAAGACTTTCTGTATGTGGTGAAGGCTGGGAAATGGTTCTTCCATGCCAGTATGAGCAGTGATATTTTAATGGACTATTCAGTGTTCTGGCATACCAGCAAGTGGTCCTGAAACTATTTCTGAGTGCAGAAGCAGCTGACCATTATGTGTCCCAGCAGCTCTTTTCATTTCACTGTGGCTGCTGCAGTACTGTCTATGAGAAATTTGTTTTAAAGCTGATAATAAAGTGGTCAGTTTTAAATTTAGCTCTTTCAATCAGTAGCTGTAGTTATTGTATGCATGTACTTCTCCCCAGGTTACCTTCTTGATACGTTTTAGCAGTTAATCTATGTTCCTCTTTAGAAGAAATAAGTAAGGATTTTCTTGGCAGGTGTTTTAAGTATTTCAGTACTAATATGCAATAGTTATCTTACACTGCAATCTCCTTTAAGAAGTTGTTATAATTCCAATTTTTTTTATTTAAAAACAAGGGTAATTTTGTACTGAGTATTAACAAAATTAGGGCCCCGTTGTTTTTTTTTTTTTTTAAAAAGACAAATCAAGCTACCACGAGCTACAAGACCCTAGGCTTTATCTTTGGTTTGTAGAAGCCAGGCCATCAGATCTTAGCAGCTAGAGCCAAATAGATTTTACAGGGTTCTGTGGCAAGTCAGAGTACAAGAAATCAGAGAATTTCTGTTTATGCAGAACTTTCTGAAATCTCTTACATTCAAAACATTTCTTCTAGCCATTTGTAATGGAAATTATTTATTCACACACTGGATTAACACCTAGGGCAAGTGGAAGGAAGCTGAATTTCAAAGTTGCAGAATGTAGTTTGTCTGCTGCTGTTTAACTAAAGGATCCCTCACACACTAGATGTCTGTACTGCTACTTGTAATTGTATGTGTGAGTGTGAAAATGGCTCATTTCTAACAAATCTTTGCTTCTTTCATGACCATCAATCACATGTCGTTGTTATTAAAATTACCCCCATGTTTCATATCTCAGTACTGGAAATGTGCTCTGAATTCATTATTAACAGGCCCCAGTGCCAGCAATCTTGCAGCACTCTGCAGAAAGAGAAGACAAGGTCACTGCTGAGAAGTGACAGAAATATCTGGTAATGACAGTAGAGAGTGTGGGTGGGCAGGTGAAGGGAAAGCTTCAGCGATGAAGTAATCATGTATTGCTAGTTCTGAAACTGATGCAAAGTATGCATATGCAGAATTTAGATTATATGGGTGAGAAATGCAAGTGGGAATAAGCAATGCTGGAGAAGTTAGCAGAGTTTATGTGGGCTATAAATGCAGCAAAAAATTATGCAGCCCAAGTCCTGCAGAGCTAGTGTATCCTGTGCTGACTTGCCAAACCATGAGCTGGTTTAGCTCCATTGCTATTGGCTTGTGCTGGCTGCAGGGGGGTAGCAGAGCTGTCTCCACCGCAAATCACAGAGTTCTGTCATATTTTAAGCTCATAAACCTAGCACTAAGAGCATGATCAAAAACCTGTCAGAAAGAATGGAGACATTTCTACTAAATTTCACATGAAGATCTAATCTGCACTTTTTTCTCTGCATTCGAACTTCAAAGTTTAGTGAATCCTAATTGATAACAAGAATGGCAGTCTAGTAGGCAATTCAGTTCACTGAAGTACAGCCAGAAACCTAAGTGCACAAGAAACAATAATAATAAGAAATAAGCAAAATGTTTGTATACAAATAGTGGGAACATAGGTAAGAAAATGAACAAACTTTACCTCCTAGTGCAAGATGTTTACACAGAGAATCTAGGGGTAATAAAAACCTAGCAGAAACAATAACTGGAGTCAACTGAATAGTACAGGTTATTCAGAAGGGAGGTAAATAGAGCTGATAACATTGCCTGAAACTATAGGATAATTTGTGATGAAACTAGTTATGTCAATAAAACAGACTCTGTTTGGATCAAGCACTTCAAGCATGAAAAAGTTGGGGGTTTTTTTCAGAATTAATGCTTGTGGAAAATCCCCAGGGTGTCAGATTTCATTCTACAACATTATTGTAGGGAGGAATGCAAAACAGAATCTGTCATTAAAAATGTTGAAGCTCACAAATTTCTTCACCAGTTACTAATCCAACTAAAGATAATGATAGTATAGATCTGGTTTTTGCTTTGAAATGTGTAGATAACAAAATGTAACCTCTAATCAAACATTCAGGCACTGAAAAAATTAACATTACGTGACAAAATAAGTAATGGTCAGCAGACTTTAATAAGCAAAACAAGCTAGTTAAATAAATGAAGTATTATGGGGCTTCGTGGTTGTTTCTGTGAAGAAGACATCAAATTCCATCAAGTGTAACATACTGTGTTGTATCTGACAACAGGGAACTAGGTTCAGCCATCCAGGAAGTCCCCTCCAGACCCGTGTTCCTAAATTTGTCAGTTAAATGCAGGAGCCCTAACTAAAGCAGAGGTAACTTTAAGACAGTTTGACAAATTTGCTTGCTGTCAGTATTCTTTAACATTCTTCAACTCAATGCTGAATTTAGACACTGAAGAATCTGTTTTTGTGACAGTGTAAATGTTTGAGATGTAGGCCAGGGTATCTGTTGTCTACTGGGTGTCTATCAAACCTGCCAGTTCATCTAGAGAGTCTGATTCAGATGCCTTCGCCATAGATCAGCCCTTCTGGGCTCCCTGATCCCTGAACAGTCTTGAGTAAGTTAAGGTTGGTATGGCATGTGTACAGTTTGTACAGGCTGGTGAGGAAGATGAAATTGGAGAGCTATCCTCTGATAGAGAGGATGTTCACCCTAGAGAAGAGAAGGCTCGGGGGGATTTTACCAATCTACGTAAATACCTGTGCAAAGAAGATGGAGCCAAGCTCTTTCCAGTGGCAAGAAAAGAGGCAATGGGCAAACACTCAAACACAGGAGGTTTCCTTTGAACATCAGAAAACACTTTCCTACTGGGAGGGTGACTGAGCACTGGCACAGGTTGCCCAGAGAAGATGTGGAGTCTACCTCCTTGGAGGTTTTCAAAAGCCACCTGGACATGATCCTGGGCAACTGGTTCTAAGGGCTACTGATTGAGCAGGGTTTGGACAATACAACCTCTAGAGATCCCTGCCAAACTCAACCATTCTGTAAGCGAGCTCCAGTCATTTTAGTAAATTTAATTCTAAAAGTCAGGCAAAGTTTGATGCTTAATATAAATGTTCTGCATAACTTCAGAGATACCCACTCACTGTGAAACTGTGATTTCTGGAGGCAGACTATGGCTTGCTCAGAAAATCAGACAGGAATTATAAAGTGGATTGCTATTATGCTTGTCCATATGCACCCATTATTATTAGAAGTAGCAGAAGAGAACAGGCAGAAAAGATGCTACAGGGACCTTTAAGGGAGTTTTCCTAAAGAAGAGAGATTTTGAACTTTGCATTAGCATGGCACTGGCTCTGTAATGCTCTTAATTTATCTCTCTCTTCCTACCAAATGCTGGGTGCTTCTCTCTGTGTCAGCAGTGAGGAACTCTCAGCCTGGAAAAATGAGTTAGGTTTGGAGAAAGTACAGCTGAGAGATTAATTCAAAGGATTTCTGAAATTAACCCCTTTTTTTCCTCTTTCCTCTCTCATGATCTGAAATTGTTTCTCCCCAGTGCAACACCACTGTAGCTCCTTTCTTTGAGCTGAACTTAGTAACTCATGTCCTTGTGCTCATCACACTTAACTTGTGGCTGTTCATTCTCCATGTGACAGTACCGCAGGTGGGTCCCAAACAGTCCCACTGTGACTGAGTTACAGCTTCAGTGTGTGCCCAGGCATGCTATTCATGTTATACCTCAGAAACAACAAAAAGCTTTAAATATATTGATTCAGGGAATCCTGAAGGATTTTCTGCTGTCTTGTGAGGGATAATGCAAGGTTGTTACTTGAAGACGTTCTTACCCCAGATCTTCTGGTGCTCAGTTTTGCCTGTTTAGTGACTGGGGAAAGGGACTACTTGGCCTGCATGTTTCCTGACTGCACTCCTTTTGCAAAAGGTTTTCACTGCAGACCTATATAATGTCAACTACTTTATGTAATTTTCTGATATATCGAAACCAGATTGATTTAAATTTTATATCGTAGCTAATCCTGTCCAAATACTTAAAGTGAAGGGCTGAAACAGACAACGATTTACTTGCCCAACACAAAAATCACATTTTTCCTTTTGCACCCTGCTAATGTATTGTAAGAGAGGATGAACAAACAGATTGGTCTCCTCCCACCACATAGCTGCATTGCCAGCACTCAGGAAAATAAAGACTGCATGGATTAAAAAGTCGCAAGGTTACTATTAAGGCATAGCTACCGAAACAGGAGCATGCAGTGGAGAGCTCTCAGTTCAACCGAAGCAGTCCTGTTGTGAGCAATGTCAGCCTCACTGCTAACGTGGGAGCCAGGGATGAGAATGCAGGTAAGATCTTTCTATACCAGGGCATGAGCAAATCACGATGAATTGCAGCCATTGACACAGTAATTTGTATGGTGCATTTTTTCTTTTAAATCTTGACTTTTGAAAACTGCTTTATTTTCAGCTGCTTGAGACAAAAGCATTGGAGTTCTTTCAGCACTGCCTATGAAGTGACATTACTGCTTGTGCTTGTTTTGAAATCTATTTATGCTGCACATTTAAGAAAGCATTTGCAGCTCCTAAGGTTTATGTGTGTAATACTCACAATCATTTAAACAAACTTCCTTAGCATTTTTTCCCTCAGCACCCTCTGAAGAAATCTTCCTCTGAATCACAGTTTGTGCATATACAATTAATTACTGTCAGGCTGCTACACAGACTGATCATGTGGGAATTGACCATTTCATTTTCACATAGAAACAGCCTTTGCCTTTTGCTGTCACTTAGAAACAGCCCTTGCATTGGCATCTTGATGACGCTCTTATCCTCAGTTTGCTTGATTAGATATTTTGATTGCAGTACTTGAAAGACATAATTCCATAAATACACTTAAAGCAATTCCACCCAAACCACCTCATCCTCCCTAAATCATTCTCATTTTATTGCTCAGTTTTCAAATACCTTTAAAAAGCTTTGTGTTGTTATGTGTCAGTTTTTGAACTGTGTACCTTGTAGACATCTCACAGTATCCTGGTGATTATTAGTAGGATAATAAGACAATCTTCACTTAGAAAAATACTTTAACTTCTAGAGTTCTCTAACCAAATATCCTTTTTTTTTTCCTATAAATATGCAAACTGTTTTATGAAAGTGAAAACTGATTGTGGGTCATCAAACTGTTCTGAATATTGTTTGTACTGATCACTCATATTTATTTTAATATGCACCTAAGAGTACATAAAAATTATTTATGGTTATAAATATATAGATCTATTCTAACACCAAGAACAATCTTGAACTTATTTCTGAACCTTTCAGTAACAGTAGATGGTTGGTGCATAGGCAATATGGAGACCCATAAATAGCCTGTTGACTTAAAGTGTTCTGCTTCCATATGCTTGGACTGGTAGCTCTGCTATACGTGAGACAAGATTTGGAGGTAAAGGTAGTATCTTTGGTTTTATTTGACCAGCTGGTTAGGTGAAAATATTAAATTGATTTTTGTATATTTGCCCAAATTTTTCTAATAAAAAACTATTGAACCTACCTAAAAAAATTTGTTGTGTCATTGTCCTTGAGCCTTTTGGCTACAACAAGATGCCATGAAACATCTCTACGTTATGCTAGTTAGATAGGAAACAACAGTAGTAGTTCTGAATGGCTGATGGCAAGTAATCACATTTAACAGAAAAGTGTCAATATCATGATCAATGCAAAAAATGTTTCCTTATGCACATGCATACACAGTCTTGCATTGTTATTCATTGATTCTTAAGTGCAGGAGTACTTATTTTTTTTTTCTTTTACTCTTCACCAAACAATGGTATATCTTGACAACACACTCTCCAAATAATCTTTCATAGTACCTTATAAAAAAAGTAATCTATGGATACTGCACTGAAAGGAGCTGGAAAAATAGGGAGGAAATATTATGAGAAGGTGAATGTCTGGATCCATCTAAATTTTCCATCTGTGAGCTTACACAGAAAATAACTGGTACTGTCATTGTGTCTTTGTATTACATTTGCTGCCAGACAAACTTTACTTTTTTGTCTCTCCTATTTGAGTCAGTATGTTGATTGAATTTATCGTATTGTTTTTAGTAGACTTCTATCTCATTTGAAAAAAAATGCACTGCATATACAGCAATTGTCTCATGTTGTCACTGTTTGTTCTTCTCGTTCTAGGTGATGTGATTGTCTATATTAATGAAGTTTGTGTCCTTGGACATACTCACGCAGATGTAGTCAAACTCTTCCAGTCTGTTCCTATTGGTCAGAGTGTCAACTTGGTGCTATGTCGTGGATACCCTTTGCCCTTTGATCCTGAAGATCCTGCCAACAGCATGGTGCCACCCCTTGCAGTAATGGAGAGGCCTCCGGTAGTGGTAAATGGAAGACATAACTATGAAACTTATTTGGAATACATTTCTAGGACTTCTCAGTCTGTTCCAGACGTAACAGATCGACCACCACACTCCTTGCACTCCATTCCAGCAGATAGTCAGCTTGATAGCACATTCCCACCACCTGCCCATGATGATAATGTATCAATGGCTTCTTCTGGGGCCACCCAAGCTGAACTCATGACCTTAACCATTGTGAAAGGGGCCCAGGGCTTTGGCTTCACTATAGCAGACAGTCCTACAGGACAGAGGGTGAAGCAAATTCTAGACATTCAGGGATGTCCTGGTTTGTGTGAAGGTGACCTCATTGTTGAGATCAACCAGCAGAATGTACAGAACCTGAGCCATGCAGAAGTAGTGGATATACTTAAAGAATGTCCTGTTGGAAGTGAAACTTCTTTGATTATCCATAGAGGAGGTAAGTTTGGAAAGTCTGTACAATTACAAAAATGTGTGTAAAAGGTTCTAAACCATACGACATACATATACTCAGTAGATCCTTGTTTGCTAGATTGGAGATTAATTTCCTTGTTGTGGGAGGTAACACCATTGGTTCTGGAAAAGTGTGTCTGCAATTGAGTATCCTAGGCAAAATCTTACAGTTTGTTGTACATTCCTTTACGTGTTTTGAGTGTCAATGGTCCCATCTCTGTATAAAACTAGGGCAGTTCCAGACCTTGCAACCCATAATAGTTTGTGTGGTGTCTGCAGCAAACTCATGTAGTCCCAAAGCAGTGCTGCAAACTTTAGATATAATTGTATATATTGATTCATTAATGTAGATCAAAATCAGAGCAATCTATTTGCCCTTTAGAAGTTACTGGTTTTCCTAAGCCATTTTGCCTCCTTTTCATTCATTGTGAAAACAGTTGTTGGGGTTCTTTTCTTTCCTGATAACAGAGATCCATCGTATATATTTCTCTGATTTTAAAAAAATAGCTTCTAGCAACTTGGTTTTTCTCACCAGCCCGACACAGTAAGTTTGAATGTTCACCATTGGAAGGGGAGAGTCAAGACTTCTCCATAAAGAAGCAATAAGAACAGAAAAAGTGTTAAAAACTTGACAGTGATAAGTTATTTCATAGCTTTTATTACTTTAGCCAAAAAAAATTTCTTTGGTGGTTTGAGGTGGGCATCCATCATAATTTATTATTACCTGAAGTAAATAATGATTAGATTTTTAAAATTAAAGCTCTTTGTTTCTCTAAAGGCATTCATATGTCACTTAATGTATGTTACTCTGTGCATCAAAAGAAAAAAAAAAAGACAGGATTCTATGCAAATAGATGCAAAAATACTAACTACTTTCTTTCTGAAGAGTAGAAATTGAGAAGTGAAGCTTTAGTGTTTTCATATGCCAAATGTTTATCATTACAATTCCTAAAAATCCTTCTAATAAGGAATATAGTAACATTATCTCAAATTGCAGAGGTAACAAACATGAGGTGATTATAGGTGATCTATAGTCACATAGTCAATAAAGTCACATAGGCACATAGTCAATAAAGTATTTTTCATTTATATATATAAAAGAATGCTTTACAAGAGACAGAATCTGATATTTCTTTGGAATGAAACCAAATTAGGATGATAATTAAATTGGAGTCAATATAGTAAATGAACTTGGAGAAAGTTAATGGTTGCAGAGAAGCTATATTCATTGGTATTAAATCTGGTTCTCCTTAGTGTCCATTAAGAATCTTGAACAGTGGAGTAAGCAACAGGTTTTTTATTAAGAAGTTGACAAATTAGGGAGAATTTCATAGCCAAAAAAAAGCATAAAGAGGATTAGAAGGGTTAGTGTAACCCCAAAAGGTGGAATTTTATTTTGAAAAAGGCAAGATAATCACTCTCTAGAGGAAAATGATTTAGAACACCAGTCTTCAGAGAGAAGTGGAGTGTGAAATCCAGTATGCTGAACAAGCCTGAGTAATAATAGACAATGAAATAGGTATTTCAGCAATCAGTGCAGGACAGTAGCAAAAAACACCTGAAGCAGCAACATACACAAGCCCTTGAGGATAATTGCTCTCTCTGAAGAGAATTTCTTCTTAGAGCATTGATTCATGATCAAAACATGATAGTTTAACATCGATCAACATGATAGTTTAACAAGTTCTGGTACATTAACTGAGCTGTGGTTACTTTCTACACATCACTGTGGCAGGTAGGAGATACTACACTGAGCTCAACGCTCGATAAAAGCAGTGTAAATTTACACCCTCTGCTCTTGTCTGAGGCCAAACACTGAGGTACAGGTCATTCCCCTGGCTCAGCTGACACAACATACTAGGTCCAAATGCAGTAACATTTAACCCTCGTTGCTGGGGCAGAGGGTGGTTGCTTGCTTTAGAGAATGCAAGGAAGAGAAAGAGACCATGTTTTGTTCATGGTAGAACAATGACCAAGACTAAAGCAAATGTTTAAAAGTACTACAGTGTCATTAAACTTAATGGGATGATACATAAGAAATGCAAGTTGACTATCATAAACTTTTGTGCATCAGAAATAATGATACCTTAACTCAAGGTTGCGAAACTATGAAATTTTTTTTAAAAAGGCTCTCTGGTTTGAGTGATTCAAAAGAACTGAAAAAATAGTGTATGAATCAAACTTACTCTACCTAAGAGATGGCTAAATCACAGCTTAACACAAATATGAGAACTGTTTTAAGATGACAACCAGGATCTGGTTTCTTTTTTATTCATATATTCTTAGGAAAAGGGAATCTATGTGACTAAACCTATAATGCAGGTTATTATGTCTATGTTAGTCTTCATGTCTCCTTTTATAGTCCCTGGGCAGAAACAGATTTTCCTATTATGTAATTCATGTAATTCCACTGTATATGTTTCAAATAAGTCAAGTATATCTAGGTATACCTTAAAACTATATTTGCTGCTTGACTGATTATAAAGGGAGTAGAGGATGACTGATTCAGGTGCATGTGTTGATCCAACATGTTACAAATAATAAACAGGTGATAAGATTTGGTCATGTGAGATAATCTGAACACAAAACCAAATACTTACAGAAACCTTCTTTGACTCTACACTATTCAGTCAGTGACACCAGTAAAGCAAGGCATACTTTCTCATTACTCATGGATCCAATTTTTGTTTTATTATCTCTGATGTGTAATGACACTTGAATTATGCCATCCTTTTCCATCATTACCCTATGCATCCTGTCTTTAATGTCTCATTTTTAAGATTAAGACCAAAGGGCTGTTCCTGCCTGTGGAGGAAGGCTGTGTTTTGCATAAGGTTGTGTGTTGCCTTGTAATGTATTCTGTCTCTGATATGAATATGGCCTGGCTGCCCACCTAACTGTGGCAAATCCGTTTCTGTAAGTGACTTAATTTCTCTCTCATCCAGCAATCTTATCTACATTGCAGACGAGAAACAGATCGACATTGACTGAGATTTATTCTCACTATATGAAAAAGTATCTCATACTGAACAAAAATACTCCCTTGGATGCACATAATATGCATGCTACAGCGTTTTAAAAACATTGTCCCTCAGGCTTAGAAGGTCAACAGCCAGAGTATGCAGGAGAAGGTATGGTCTGGATGTTTCAAAAGGATGGAGGGAATAGCAGTACTCAAATTTAAAGAGGCCACTAAAACCTCTCTAACCATCACCAAACAGAGACTCGTCATGGGGTACAATCCAGCTGGAGGAGGTCCCACAACTCATAGTCTACTTGTTTTAAGATTTCAAAAGCAGAAGTAGCAACTTATCTGCTTGTTAAAAAAAAATAATAATAGAAACAATATAATTGTCTATCGAAGAAAATACAAAGCATCTCTCTAGCACTGGCTAGACATCTTACTGTCTTTCTTTTGTTTATTGGACAAGTTCTTTGCTAAGTAGATGCACCATAGTAGTACAGTTTCTTTACATCTGTTTTTGCTGAACAGCTGTATTGTTTCCATTGATTACTATAAGCTGACAGATATGTTTGTACTGAAAAAAACCGTAAAATTACTGGAAAAGGTAGTGGAAAAGTGTTACCTAAAAAAATAAAAGGAAAAAAATTTTTAAAAAAAAGAAAATAATACCCAAAGAGATTTACTCCTTTCTAGTTTTGGTTCAGGCTTTACACTTTATCCTCAGCTTCTGCAGTAGATTTCATTGAGTGTAGGCTGCTGAAATAGTGTGGAAGAGCTCTCAAAAATCAATTTTTCTGACTGTAGATAGAGCATAAATTCTGAATTAGTCCACTACTACTGAAAAACAGCACTTAGTGGTTGAAGTGGTATGTAGCAAATTTATGTAGAGCAAAATATTCAATAATGAGGACTTCAAAAACTTGGTTTGGCATGTTCTACTAAATGGGCTATCCAAGTATTTGACATACACCATCTCTTTTGAAAAGTACCTTTGAAATATATGAACCTATAGACAGCAGCCCAGCTCCAGAAGTGTTCCTGTCTAAAAAAGAACTGCTAGATTCCAAAGTAAGTCCATCAAGATTATGTCTGAAATACTGTTGTTCACGAAACCTGCAGACAACCCAGGACTGAGTCATGAAGTTATGGCAACTCATAACAGGTGTTGAGAGTGAAACATTAAATGCAAAAAGTGGGAGACTGACGAAATTCCTACATCAGATGGCTATTTTGTAATCATGGAACAGAGAATGGTAGAATCCAAATCGGCTCTGAGAAACTGAGGCTGTTGGTACGAAATTGAGCCAGAGAACTGGCCCACTGTCCACACTGTTTAATTGTTAGCCCGGTCCTGGTGTGGGACTGGATTGTCAGCAGCCGGTGTCACTGTGACACGGCATGGGAAATAGCGAGGGCCACATGCAATGCACAAACAGACAAGAGGAGGAGGGAGAATTTAACTGTATAGTTGTAAATTGTGTGAATAAAAGGCAGGCAAATTATCTTTCTCAGATATTGTATAAATCTCAGTAGAAGTGTGTAACTCCTTAAAACCACTAATAGATACCAGTACACCACACAGCATCAGCAATTTCGAAAATAGGCAAAAATTTCACAAAAAAATCTCTGAATGTTCTAGTGAAAAAAACTAACCCCTCAAATAAGCAGCCTTCAGTGGAAGAAACCCTCCATCCTCAATACCCTTTCCATGGACTTATTTCAGATTTGCCAGCTTTGCCTTTCTACCATAGAGATGAGATGGGTTTGGTTTGGGTTTTTTTTTCCAGGATTGCTATGTGTTTCGATTCCTCTGGTCAGGAAAGCTTTTGGTTCTTTATCTCCAGGTTGTTGTCTCTTGGGAAAGCTTCACAAGATAAACCTGAGGCAGCACTCTCACCCTGCTGGCACTAGTCTGGCCCAGGAAGTTCTGATCTCTTGGTTCCATGAGCTGAGACCACCGCTGAGGTCTCTGTAGCTTTTATTCTCATTCTGCAGTTCTTCATTCAAAATATTAACAGAGTACCTGTTGCAAACTGGACACCCTGTATCTCATGGCTTGCTCATCCTCAGTTGAGGACTTTCTAGTCAACAGTCCTGAGGGTTTAAAGAAATTAAATTCTTGGAAGTAGGTTTTTGATTTGGGACTTAGGAAGGTTTTCCATCATCCTGGTATCTCTACTGTTTTACGTCCCTGAGTCATTGGCAAATTTTTCCTTTCCAGTCACTTCCTAAAGGAACCCAATCATGGTTTAATTGCTTTGTATGGGTACTCTAAATTAACAGCAGTCTGTTCATACTTGCGTTGTTCATGAAGGTATGCTTCTTTTGTTGTTTCTGAGAGGAGATTTTGGGACATACAAGTTCTCATATCTCTCCTGCTTCCTGATATACTTTCTCCTCTCCAGATGTTTACTTCAACTGTACATTTGCTCCTGATCCATTTTCTCTTATTTCCTGAAAGTAGTCTAATGTTGAAAGGAATATTTGGCAATATCTGCATTTTTAGCCCTCCTGTATTCTTAAATGGCACATATATCTCCTGTTTGCGAGCTTAAGGGACATTTGATCACACAAAGGGAATGTGCATATGAATCTAATAGTGAACCGCTGACCTGTTTGAACTGAACCATATGATCCATGGATACCTAGAAGTTAGAGACACAAATGCCTTCTGTCAAACATGCTGCTGACAGCATCCTCTTACAATTTTCTCTTTCCAATTTGCCACACCATTTTGCCTTCCCATCCTGCTAAGTACTCTGTTTTCATGGATCCATCTGCTTTAAAAATGATGGAAAACAAAGGTTCATAGCTGACCTTTTTCGTTTCCATCTCAAAATTATGAGCTTTTTTTATGACATCATAAATTCAACAGTTTCCTCAGTATGATTTCTCTGTAAACATATTCTTCTCGTGCTGGCTTTTTAGTTGTTTCCCTTTTTTTGTGCTCATTTTTGTTGCTATTTTTAGCTAGTAAGGCCAAAAACATTTAATGATCAAAAATATTGTGAGCCATGCTATATTGTCCACTTCACTGACTTTTCTGTTAGATGCCATGTTGCCCTTTTCCCCACCCCCAGCCATGGACACTTGTCCCTTCCTACCTTCCCTACATAGAAATCAGTATTTTGTGCAAAATAGTTTCCTAACAGCCTTGTGAGAAGGGCAGTTCTCTTTCCTTTGTTAATTCCAGAAATAAAATCTCTGAAAGATTTTTAGAAAATACTGTTAACATGCAAAAAAAAAGTTGCTGTTACATTAACAAAACTCCTGAAGCACTGCTTTCCTGACTCATTTTTACAAGGAATGTCTCACCTTGCAGAGTATCATATTTTTAGCTGTGAGATATGTACTCTCCTAGTGACCTTCCAATTATTTACATCCTTCTTGCCCTACACATTGAGACTGTTTTATACTTTGGGTTCACTTGAAATATTTTTTAAGCATCTTGTGGCAATTAACTGGCATAAAATCTATTTCAATAAATATTACACATTATAGCAGGTAAACTAAAAAATAAGTTACATATATAGCCTTTTTTGTGAAGGGATTCAACCTAAACCGTTTTAGTGAGAGAAATTGTAACCTTTCAGTAACATAGGGAATGACAAATTTGAACAGGAGGAGTCAGGGCAGGAGACCAGTTATCCTAAAATTTCCACTAATGAAACTTTCATATCTTTTCTTGTATAGCTCTGATTAGCAGTGAAACAGTGTGCAATTGCTTCCATATTTCTGAATAAAAGATAAAGAAACCATAGACCTCCTTAATGAATATGGATTCCTGAAAAAATAGACATCAATAATAGTTAGTAGCTGTTATACTGTATTACTGGAAGTAGTATTAATTGCATTGTGTTCCAAAGTGGTAGTGCTAAGGTTTTGCTGCTTCTTTCTTATTAATGTTTGTGCACTGTGTGGTACATTTGTGGATAATTTTGCAAAGCATTAGATAAACCCTTTTTACATATATTACACAGAAGGTTTTTAATGACTATTGGAAAGCATTTTGTTTCAAAAGTGCTTTTATCACTGGTGAAACTGTTTTCTAATTTTGGCTTATATGGCCTGTGTGAAATTTGAACAGTGCTTCTAGTAAAACTTCGGGACACTTCTCCTAGAGATGTGTGTGCCTAACTCTTGCTGACATTAGGAGGAGTTAGTTTGCACACTGGAGAAATAGGTTCGTGTAGAGAACTTTTTAGCAAAAAGAAACACAAGTGTATAGACATATATTGTCATCATTGCATGCCATAAAGAGGTAACTACCATTTACTACTCCAGTGGCTATTCTGCCATTAAATTCTTATACCCAGGAGGCTACAAACAGTGAGCAGTCAGACATTATAGTTATTATAGGACTACAAAGAGACTTACTGTGCACGTAGGATTTGTGCAGAGCTGCAGGAACTCTGCCTTCAGGACAGGCAACTGCTTGTCTCTCTTGAGGAGCACAGGGCACATTATTGTCTGATAGCTACAGCCCACGTCACTGCTAGAACCCAAGAGCTCCATTGGCAGTACTGCAGACTGGTTTCAGTCTTACTGATATTAGTGAATGAATTCACACAAATTGAAGAACAGTTTGTTTGCGAAAACAGACTTTTTTGCTTGTCTGCCTTGGAATCTGGCCAGGCCAGAGAAGTTTCTCCTCTACTTGCAAGCAGTATTATGAGAAAACTTAATGGTATTATCTTGGACTGTACATCTCAGTGAAAGATGACATCTTTTGAAGCCAAATACTTCCCAAGCATGGTATGTGGGAGAACCTACTGCAATACTGAGAGATGAAGAAACTTGGGGTTTTTTCCCAGTCACCCATAGTCTAGTTTCTGAGTGAATCTCACCTTCCTCAGAGGAGATTTGGGAGACCTCAGCCTAAGGATGGAGAACTACAGAGCTGAACTCTAAAAAAGTACCTTACAACCTGTGCTTGTGTACTGAGGCATGTCTAAAATTTAGTCTAAATGTGTTGAACAATGTTTTTGTTGGTTCAGTATAATGTAATGTCCTATTAAACAGCATTTGTTGGGCTTCCAAATCTGTTGTCAAAGTACGTTGTGTAGACATTGTGATGTGGTGATTTGTAAAATAGTGCAATATTTTATAGTAATAAAGTAAGCTAATACACTATGAAACAAGTGACTACATTATCTATTGTGCTACAGACTTGAGACACAGCATTGGGGAGATGGGAAGGTGTACTTTTCAGGCACTTCCTAAGCCACAAAACTCTCTTGGCCCTTATGGTTTGCATATCCAGTAAAAATGCAGAAACTAAATTCGTTTTCTAAATGAGGTATTAATCCCTGTACAATTCTTTGAGCAATTTTCATTTACATTCTTAAAAACAGAAGGAAGGCTTTAACAATGGCTATGCTTGCCCTCTATGATTCATGCTCAATTTTTTTTTTTTTAATAAACCAAGATTATAACATTTATTAAATACAACACTGTCCTTCTCAGGAAGCCTTTGGGTGACTCATAATTCAAACACCATCAAAACCAGCACCAGTTTACCGACCCCTTTGTTGTGTCACCTTCAGTTTACAGTGGAAAAAAAAGGACATAGAAATTGAAGCTGCCAGGCACAAATTGTGAAAGTTGACTCCGAAGTATGTCCAAACAGATTTCTAAAGGAAATTAATTGCTTCCCAAAGCCAGATTTTTCATAACTGGGAACAGTATTTCGGCATAGAAGAAACATACTGTGCAGCATTCCTGTTTGGTAAATGAGAGAAATGTTGACTTTTATTTGTTTGGTACCTTTTATCCCCATAAGCTAAAAGAAGGCAAGCTTTCTTTACACACATTCCCAGGGTCACCTAATTTTTAGTGTGTATTTCAGTTGGGTGCAAATTATACTCAATGGACTTTTTAGAATATTTTTTCTATAATGTAAGCATTTTTAATTGCATTTCATGTGTTCTAGATAGAGCACTTCTAAAAATTCTCAGACAATTAGAAAAATCCTCCGTATGCATGAATACAAGCACAGATGCAAAATCTTTGAATGAGAAAATATTTTAATGATCTTTACATCCATTTTATCAATTAATCTCCATTTCTATAATTAGGGTTTTTCATAGCAGAAAATTTGCTAATATTTTAAATTGATAAATGATGATGATAGTAATAGTAGTAGTAATAACGTTAATAGTAATACCATTTTTCTTAAAGAATTTTTTAAAAATCAGTAAGTAGTATTCAGGGATTAGTTGACATCATAGAAAAGATTTGCTGATTATGGGAATACCACAGTATTATCTACATTTTAATAGTTTAAGTAAATTCACTTATCAATACGAAGTCAACATCTCTTTCTTACTACCCATGCATAACTTCTGTATTTTAACTTGTTCTCAATAAATGTGATTATTTTTGGCATCTGGGGCCAAGCAGTGCCTCTCTACTGCAGTATAAACACTATCATATCTCTGAAGTACAGCAAAAGACACCTTAATATGTTCCTTAAGGGGAAAAAAGAATGACCAGTTGAGAAACTGTAAATATGATCCTAATGGGATAGTGTATCAGAAGACATGGCTTCTCTTTTGCATCACTCTTAAGCCTCGCACTATTTAACATCTCATGTTCTCTGGAATAAGTATCAGGAAGTACTTAGTGAAAATGGAAAGATTCTAGCAGATCATCCAGCTGTATAACCAAAATGCAGCATGATTACACCAATGGAAGGTCCTAGAGCAACCCAGAGAGAATTCTGGATAAAATTCCATCAGGCTTTCATCTGTGGCCAGTGAGAGCCAACAAATGTGGTGGAGTCAAAGACAGTCAGCTCCATCCAATTTCTGCCTTTCTTCACTAGATTTTTCCATGTTTTACCCAGTCCTTCCTCAGTCTGAATGTTTATTGCTTGTCATTCTGGCTCCATTTTCCTTCATTTGGCAATTCAGAGAAGCTGCCATTCTTGAATGTCAGCCCAGTCTTTGAACTTAGCCTTGCTTTGAGCAAGAGATTGGCCTAGCTGAAATCCAACTGTCCCTTCCAAGCTAAAGACTTAGAATATTCTATGGTTCTCCATATTTCTCACGTTTGGGGTCCCAGGGTGCTAAAAGAGAGGGTCTCTCATTGAACTAATCATCATCTGGATAATTTTAAACTCCTTCCACAGTACTTCTGAGAGAGAAAGAGAAGCTTTTCAATCTTGTCTCCTTATTACACAATATTGAATATGTATTTCTTTATATATGAAAGTTATTTAGAAGTCAATGAAGATTTCTAAATCAATCAATCAAACTAAGAATGGTGACATGCTTTTTGATTTCAGCTTGCCAGATGTGTTCCTTGAGATTACATACACAACAAATTATTCTCACACTGTAATTGAAAGCTAGTACAGTGTTTGTTTACTTATTATGTAGCATTTCTGAGAGATCTCAGTGGCTTGTGGGGTTGGCTCTAAATCAGAAACATCTGGAGAGTCTGATCCAGCTAACATTCACTGCATGAACACCAACTAGAATGAGTATTTCTACTAAAGTTAATCTTAAATAAGCAAGAGGTTTATCTCATAACTCATTGCATATCAGACTTTTAACTTTATCAAGTTCTTTATCCTAATAGCATCACATTAGGATGCACTGTACTGAAAGAAGAACCATCTATATACAGCTTCAGTCAAAATGGTCTTTTTAAAGTATTCATTTCACAGTGATTAATTGATTCTACATTTTTTTACGTGTCACTAAAGGCAAATAAGCTGAAAATCTTTTACATGCAACATCCCTCAACCTGTCTTCCCAGTCTTGCCTTGCAACACATATAGCCTCGTTATCCTCAGCACTTGTTATCAGGGATCCTGAGCAGCAGCAACAGTGAATCCTTCCTCATCTGTACTGGGCAGCAAGTGGGGATCCTTTTTGATGAGGAAAACAGGCATCTCTGTGGTGCCAGTCAGCTACTGTAAACATCTAAAGTGGCTGAAATCAATAGTCTTCTAAAAGAATCTATTCTCCCCTGTTGAGTATTAAAGTTTTTAAAAATTCACCTACCAACATTTCACATTTAAATTTCTGCTCACTTTTGGTCAGATGAACCCCAACTTAACCATAAAATAGTTAGATTTCTAGTCTACATGAGTCAAAATGTTTGCCCTTACAGCCAGTGGTGGAAAATAAGCACCTGAAGAGGATGACTTAAATCATTTTATTCAGTCATTGCCTGGACAGCTTGTTCCCTGGGTTTGCCCATTATGCTCCATGGACTAGAGAGAAGTCTGGATGAGAACCTTAGGTTAACTGACCAGCCAGATGAACAAGGGTGCATGGGATGAGTCCTGCCCACACACCAGAAGCAAGCATAGTTAATAATCAAAGTTACTAAAAAAACTCTGCATTATCACAAAAGCTGAAATCTATCTCATGCACTAAGGCTAAATATGGAATCCCATTTATGCTACTATAGAAAACAGTGTGGATTTCTTTATAAAAGTTAGTTAGAAATGTAGACTACAGAAAATATTTCATATTAAATATATATTAATATCTTTATTAATACTTCAAGTTTTATTATAAAATTTAATTGTTTTTATATAATGGACTTTTGTAAGTCTTTACATGCAACACCTCACTCGTTACCTAAAAATGGAAACAAGTAAAATTAGTATGGCTTACATTGGATTGAAAAATTGTTTCACATATCAATCTTTTAATATAATTGTAAGAAGTAAATTAGTGAGGGAATTTATTTTCAATGAACTATCTCTAGGAAAAGTTCTTGGCTTCTGACTAAATGCACTTTCTTTGAAAATCCTGTAGAAAACATAAAATCAATACTGATAAACTTTGCAGATGGCAGAGAGTTTGGTCCGTGTCATTGAATAGATAAGCCATTACTGATAAAGAGCAATGTGGACTGCTTAATAAATTAAGCATCAACAAACAGGAAATGTTTTTATCCAGTCATTGCAAATTAATTCCTGAAACAAAGTAAGGAATGCAACCCAAACTTGTAAAAGTGCTTTTGAATCATTATGTATAATCACCTAAGCATAGCAACAAAGTGAAAAAGGCCGATCAGCACAACTTATTAAAACTAAAGGTTTTGTTTATATTTTTCTTTGTAAGATGCCATTGGTAAACTATTTTATTGCACTTATTATTAATGTTAAGAAAATCAATGAGATCCTGTTCCAGATGTCTTTCCCTGCTTCTTCATACTTGTCCTTCCACCTTATTTTTCCATTTTTTCCGTTTACTTCAAAGTTACTTTGTGGCAATTCCATATACAGTGCAATGATCAAGCATCTTGTAGAAGTCTTATCTTTAACTAAAGTTTCTCTTTTTTTTAGACCTGAAATATGGGATTTCTATAGAATTTTCCATATAGTTCTTCATTAGGTAAAGTAATGGCTGATTAAGTTGTCCATGTGCACGGTAGATGGAAAGATGTTTCCTTACTACCCAGCTCCTATAACACGTCATGTCCTGTGCCAGCATATAATTTCAGAATTTATTTCCTGTAGTAATCTTGCAAGTAGTTGTTCATTAAAAGCTTGTAGAAATGAAAGAAAAGGACTTTGTTTGGGAAAAGTACTCCAAAACAGAGCTGAAAGGATAGAAACCAGCTAGTGAAGAATTAGACATCAAGAAAAGGTGCTTTGGGTCACATAAAGAGTACTGGAAGGAGTCGTGTTGTCGGATGATCCTTTTTTCAGCAGATAGGAGGCACAGTCCCTGACCTACAGCTCTCTGGGTATCAGAGTTTACTAGCTATAAAACTGCTTCAAAGACATTTGTGGTTACCATGAGTAAATATTTACCTGAAACAGCTGCAGCCATCCTGTGTGTCAAGCAGATAACAGCAGTCTGATGGAGAGATCTCTTTGGTTTCGTCCAGGTGTGTAGGCTGCCTTTGTTCCTCTGAAAGTGCCTGAGTTAGGCGGGTGCTTCTGCAGTGAAGATACCCCTCCTTCCCAAGGTCCTGATGGAGGGAGATATCCAGTGGTTGTGGGTTCTGAGCAAGTGGAAGAAGGGTCAGGGCAGAGAGCTGGAGATCTGCAGCCTAATCCAGCAACCTGCTGAGAGGAGCAAAGAGCAGATACATGGGCTGCAGGGGGAATGGGGTGAAAATCTTCTGGGGACTAGCAGGGAGTATACAGAGGTTTTTATAATTCAAGGAGTCATTGATTTCACTGGAAACAAGGACCTCTAGTGTAGGAACATCGTGAGCAGGGCAAGCTGTTCAGAAGTTTCTTTGATTTCTATATTCTCCAGTTAAAGACTTTACATCTTCCCTATTTGAAAACATATGTATTTTAGTTCTATTATGATAAAGCTCAGTGGTTTGGGGTTTTTTTTAGTTATATATATAACCAAGCCTTTGGAGTTGTTATAAGAATGAGTCTAGGCAGATCTAGATAAAATCTTTGGCCAGCCTGGGATCCAGCTCCTGTGGGAAGAAAACACCAAATCAAAACCACCTATATTGCCACAAAATAGAAAGTAATTTCTTCACCGGTTTGATATATCCTTCACCTTGCAGATTAAAGGCTTGAATTCTGGAACTAAGAACTGAAGTTGCTTCTCCTTATGAACTGGTAATCATTTCTGTGGCTATTTAATTGTGAGTTAGTAAGGAAGAAACAAAAATCACACGAAAATTCTAGGGATTTCAGAGATTTTTACAGAAAATTGCACCAGTTTTACAATTTGGGGTGATAAAGACAAAAATAATATGCATTATTATAATTATGAAGTCAGAAAAAAAGAGACCCAAATCGAAATATACTGCTATCACTTTCTCCTTTGCTACTTAAAGCTATGAAATTTATATTTGGTAAAAAACCACAGATGTCAAAGAAAAATAAATAATAGTGGTTTAGAATGCAATATAATAAATAAGAAAATAATCATTTTGTGTATTGAAAATAATGTTGCAAATTAAAACAAGCAAATTTAGGAAAGAAAAATAATGCCTCTGAAATTTTGCAGAGAGGGGATCAGGCCTAGTCTCTAGAGAGTGAGTATTAATTCTGAAGTACTCAAAAGCTTTTTATTTTTTGCTCCTCTCTGTTGTCTGAAAGATAAAGAACTGCAGTGTAACAGCATATATACTTTTGTCACTAAATTTAAATGCATCTATTGCAGAGTACTGGTGTAGAATTGCAATTCAGTTACATTTCCAACTTGTTCCTACTAGGAAAGGGATGAATAAAAATTAATGACTTGTGTTTCTACAGAGGTACCCATTTTTATTCATTAATATGTGATAGCTACTTGCACACTGGTTTGGTTTTTTTCAGTTTGCCTCAACAGTAGGTAAAATTTACCAGATTAAGGAGAATTATAGATCTTTGTCGTGTCTCCCATTTAAGGTCTCTTTGTATGGCAGAATGCAGAACTTTCAGAACATTCCTCAGGGAAAAAATTGTTCAGTGGAGGATCTGAAAATAATTTTGTTTGTTTTCTCTTGTGTATTGATTTTATTTTCAAATGGCAGCAAAAATTTCTGAATTACTAACTTCTGAGTAGATGGAAATATAATTTTTTTTTTAATTAGATTGGGTTTGTAATTTGTTTCCTCTATCCTATGAGTCCTAAACAATTTTTCAAAATTCACCAAAGAGAACCTCCACTGAGAGATAGAGCAACTTAATCTAGAACTGTCAGTTGCCTGATAGATCAAAATTTTTTTTGATGATATGAGAAGCAAAGGCCTGTTTATAATAGGGTAAATTACTTCACTCTCCATGTTATCAGGGACATCTCATATTTAGTGCTTGCTAAATTTTAGATGATCCTGCTAAAGGCTAGATGGTCAGCAGGTATTTTTTCTAGAACCTGAATAGAAATTTCATCTGAGATCTGATTTATTATGGTTTTTTATGCATTAAATGTTCAATACATTCTGGAAATGCAGATGCTTTTCACAAAAATGGCTTTAGACAATTCCCATTAACCAATGAAAACTCCCTTTGCTAAAAGGCTCTAATTAGAATTAACCTTCTCCTTCCTCTTCCCCTGAAGCAGACCCTTTGTTGTTGATCCATATGACATGAATTATATACCAGGGGAAATTTCCTCTACAAACTATTTGCTATCCTGTCTGATTGGGATTATACACCAGTCAGCCTGTATGGTGACAGGGTAAAGAGCATACAGATCTACACTTAATGTCTTTTTATTTATCTATTCTTTGGGGAAACCCAAGGAGAAAGTATGATGACCGTTACAGATTAATTGTGCTGTTCATCCAGATTCCTTCAGCCAGCTATGTTCTTCAGGCATAAATTCAGCCAGCTATGTTCTTCAGGCATAAATTCAGTTTTTGTCTTGTGATCAAATGGGGATACTGAGGTATAAGGGTAAACTGAGGAAGAAGATGCTTTACAGATCCAAAGGCTACATCCAAGTTTGTTTTCTTATGCAGTAAGTTCTGCTTTTAAATAAGGAGGGACACACATGCTATGTACCCTAGCATGTCTTTCTAAAAATGCTAATTTTTAAGATCCACAAGGTTCTTCACAGTTGTCAGCACCATAATCTCCTCTGTTTAACTTGTCATGTTTATGTACTGTTCCAATTTTCTCAGTATTGAGGGGTTTATTTCCATTATGTTGGACACGTCATCTAAATCTCAAGTCTGAAACCAATTTATGTTCCTCTGAGAGACAGAGCACTGTCACAGGGAAAAAAACTATTCACAGTTTTTCTTCCTTTTCCTTGTAATACATTCATTTAATACTTATCACTTTCCAACTATCTTGTCAGGATCCTTTTTCAGCATCATTTTTTAGTGTTCTGTTCATTAACTTTTTAAAGTACCGCACAGGACTACATGTGACCAGCACATAATCTAAACATCATAAAATTCACATCAATACTGTTCCTCTCTCATTAGACTTCAGGACATAGCCATTCTTTATGTTAATTGCTCAACTCCAAACTTTCAAGAATTCATAGAAAATTGACATTTCTTAATGTTTTTTTGCAAGCCAGGTCATCTTGATCAATTTATCATGCTTTATACTCTTCAGTGTTCTGTACTGCAATAATATCATGCCCGTCGATCATTATTACTCTCTCATTTTTTTCTTTCAGGCCCCTGTGGTCTTATGCTAAACCTTCTGAACTTCATGTCATTTTAACCAGTGTAATTTAGATCACTAAAATTATCAGCAAAGCTTTTACTAATTCAGTTTTGTTCTTCTTGATAAGTAAGTTGTATACTGAGAGTTTCGTCCGGAGTGTGAATGTGAAAGCAAAGGTATTTATCTCTACTAGGTACGTGTCAGTGTGAACAGTATCAAATCTTCAGCAGCTCAAAACAAAGTGACTTACCTGGAGGTTCAACCGGGGAACTGCAAATTTAGAACTTCACTGTTCTCTTCACAGTTTTGTTACCCTTTGTACATGGACCTTACACTAACATTCCTTGCCAAATATTCTGCTTTTCAACACTAAATATTGTATTTTCACATCTAAGGCTTAACCATGTAAACCTTGGCTCTTGTGGTAAACCTCGTGGCTCTTTTGTTTCTCCAGTTAGTCTTCTCTTTCACAGTCTCCAACTGTTTGTCAATCTTTTTTTCTACCTGAATCCCTATAGCCAGGAATAAACTCATCTGTCAAGCTGGTGTGAAGGAGCAGGAAATTGG
The DNA here is from genome assembly GCA_014706295.1 of Lycocorax pyrrhopterus obiensis. NCBI lineage: Eukaryota > Metazoa > Chordata > Aves > Passeriformes > Paradisaeidae > Lycocorax > Lycocorax pyrrhopterus. Next base: position 11,798,904 of record JACSVZ010000015.1, read on the forward strand.
AAATTAATTATTACTTTGAATAACATCTGGATCCGAAGCATGAAATAATCATGCTATTGCTTATCCCAGCTTTCACCACTGTGGCCAAGTGGCATGATTACCTTTTTATATGTTGCCATTGAGTGTTTGTCATTCCGCCATGTGGTATGAAAATGACCCAATTATGGTTAACACACCTGAGCTCCTGACGCTTCCCATTGCATCCCACAGAACAGATTTCAAAGGCAAATCAATAAAATTTAGAACCATGCAGACAGCTTGATTCATATTAAACACAAAATACTGAAGTTACTACGGTGTAATTTAAAAATGACAAGCATTCAGAGGAAGCCGGGAGGTTCTCTAAGTCTCTGCAATTTAACTTACTTGTTGCTTTACGATGAACTTTTGTCCAGTGCTCCCAAATCTCAGAGAAATCAGGAGGAGGGAGACTCTAAGCTCATTAGCAACACCCAGGGCCATCTGAGATGCACTGGCATACCAAAAAATCTTCAGTAGACTGGCAGAGTCAAGATGACAGCTGAAGCTCTAGACCTGTGTTTCTGCATCTGTGTTAAGTTCCTAATTCACAGACTATGACATGAAAATGTATTTGTCTGAATATCAGTATCTAAATTTGGCATAGGTGTCTGTGTGTCTATTATAACTGATGGGGAATTTAATAAACTGCTGACATGTAGGCATCCTATTCTAGTGAGATGCCCTTGGATATTCCACATCTCTTCCCACCAAAGGTCCTTTGTCACAGTTGGCCACACCAAGAGGATACATGTGAAAGCAAAAGAATGGATTTATTATTGAATGCTTTTCCCCCACACATTTTGCAAATGTATTTTCATGAAGCGGACTTTAGGACATGGTATTAAAACAACTTATGAGCCATCTACATTTTAACAGAAAATATTTGGAACATACCTTGATATTCATCAACGTGACATACCATAATGTAATGTGAGATTTCTTTATTGGGCTTAGAAAGTGTTAAAGCTTAAGTGGGAGCAGAATCTAAACACATGAAAGAGCAAAGAGAGTGATATAGTTAGGCAGAGTTTCTGACTGTCAGAGAGCTCCGAACATATGATGCAGTATCCCTGAAAAGTTTTGAAGCTTAAATTAGCTTTCAGTAAAGCCAGGCTGAGTTGTCAGACGTGTTCTTAGCAAGCATACAAAGTCTTTGTGGGTATGGCAGCACTTGCAGGCCCTTCTAGAAGCAACAGCCACAAGCTGTCAGGGTTCTGAAGTCTCAATTTATATTCCAAATTATGTTGCTGGTTCTGCATGTATGACACATAGCAGGCTTTTCACCTTGCTGTGTCTGCTCTGCTCAGGGGGAGTTGCATTTAACAACATGTTTTTGCCCAAGACAAGGCATCACTTTCATTACCAGCTCTCACAGCATTAGAGCAGTACAGTCAAGAGTGTAATTGCTAGTCTGGAGAAGTGAACCAGTGACACTGTTTTTAGCAGCAGGCATTGGACAACACACATGAGTAAAACTGGAGATTCTTCAGGGAAAATTTCCCTTCAACCAAAAAAAAGGTTCTTTTTCATGTCTGTACAAAAATATACCCTTGACCTTTTCAAAATGTTGATAGAATCAACAACGTGTGAGCAAACTTCTGAGATTTCTTGCTCATCATATATGAGTGCCTATGCATGCAGACTTTTGCTAATTGGGTTAGTATTTAAATAAAAATACAGATTTTTAGACTTCAGTGAGGAAAATAACAGTTCATCCAATACTGCCTGCAGCTTCAAATCAAAAACTAGGATATGAACCTAAGGATTTGAACTTTTAGTAGAAAGTTCTGTCATAAAAAGCAAGAGGCAAGGCTCTTCCTCAATTCCGTAAGATACCTTTTTCTACTCCAGGTCAAGTTGTCCCAGTAAAATCTGTTCTGCAACAGCATTTTCTCTATTCCAAGACATGACTGTCCTTCAGTAATACGGTTTGCTATCAGCAAGGAAATAAGTCTGGAACAGAATAACACTGTTCTGGTAATAGGTGTCTGAAAAGAGAAGACAGTTTGTGAAGAAATGAGAAATTCTATAGGTGTTTAGTATCTAAGTTTGTCCTTGGAAAATAATTTATTCTTGTTGACCACATACAAAGCTTGTTCCAAAAATGTGTTTCTCCGCAAGTTGAGATTTTTATTATTTTTTCAACCCCTATTATATTTAAGCTGACATTTCAAAAATTGTCACTAACTGTTGCGTTTGCCTCCGCACTATTTTAGCTATGATTCAGAAATTCTCTGCCTCACACCCATATTAATTGGAAGGACATGGTACTTGTTGGTTTTTTTCCTGGTTTCATAAATTATTTTAAATCTCTGACTGATAAGCAATTCACAGAGCTGTAGCAGCCAAGAAAAATAAATACCTGTATGTCCATTAGAATGTAAATTAACTCATTACTATGCCAGCTTCTGACCTTTTCTGATGGCTGTATTCTTGCTAACAAAGGCTCTTTGCTATTCATGAAAGTGAAATTTAATGGTAGCTTGAGATTCTCTGGTGTATTTTAGATTACATTCTGATAGACTCAGGTGACCGGTGAGGGTTCCAGCTTGAACAGCAAATACTTCTAGCATTCATGACTTTGAATAGCCATTCTTTTTCTAATTATCTGTGAAGATCTGAATATTGTTGAAAATGTGTTGCTTAAGCAGGCCAGGTCAGTGAAACTTCATGAACTGCGCAAAAAGTGCTCCTATGTTTAAAAAGCTGCATATTGATACTACCTGATCTCACAGTCATTTAGGCTTTTGTATCAGTTCTATAAACATAGAAAATTAGAATCATCGAATCATAAACAGGTTTAGGTTAGAATATACCTTAAGATCACCAAGTCCAATCATTAACCCAGCACTGCAAAGTCCCTCACTAAACCATGCCCTAAAGTACCACATCTACACATCATTTAAAAACCTCAGGGATAGTGACTCAACCAGCTCCCTGGGCAGTATGTTCCAGTGCTTGGCAATCCTTTAGGTGGACAATTTTTTTCCAAATATACAATCTAAACCTCCCCTGTGCAACTTTAGGCCATTTCTCTTGTCCTATCTTTTGTTACTTGGGAAAAGAGACCAACCCCCACCTCACCATAGCCTCCTACCTGAAATGTGTAGAGCAATAACGCCCCCCCTGAGCCTCCCTTTCTCCACGTTAAACACCCCCAGCTCTCTCAGCTGCCTCTCATCAGGCTTGTACTCCAGATACTGCACTGGCCCTTTGCAGGCCCTTCTCTGGACCCATTCCAGCACATCAGTGTCTTTCTTGTCCTGAGAGGCCCAAAATTGATTCAAGGTATGGCCTCACCATTGCTGAGCACAGGGGAATGATCATTGCCGTGGTCCTGCTGGCCACACTATTGCTGATACAAGCCCAGATATTAGCTATTGCAAGACTTCTCCCAGCTGCTTATAGAATATTTCACCTGCCTCTTCATCCTGGTTGGGTGGTCTGCAAAAGACTCCCACCCTGTTATCTGTCTTGTTGGCCTTTCCCCTGATTCTTACCATAAACACTCAACCCTGTCATCACATCACTAAGCTCCAGACAGTCAAGACAGCCCCTAACATACAGAGCTGCCCCACCGCCTCTCCTTCCTTGCCTGTCTCTTCCGAAGAGTTCACAGTCATCCATTGCAGCATTCCAGTCATGTGAGTCAGCCCACCACGTTTCTGTGATGGCAACTATATCATAGCTTTCCTGTGGTACCATGGCTTCCAGTTCTTCCTGTTTGTTGCCTGTGCAGTGTGCAGTGGTGTAGACACACTTCAGCTGGCCTATAGATCCTGCCACCTTTTTGGGGGGAGAAGGCCTAATTCATGTGTGACCATTGTCAGCTGCTTTCGTGGTTTCTAGCACATCAATAAACCCTCATGTCTCTGCTGCTTCATGGATCTCCATCCCCTACCTCCACTGAGGGAGCAGACCAGAGGACCTCACTAGCACACTGTCTCTCAAACAGTGACATGCAGCCCCCAGGCTTACCTCTAGCAAGCCTAGTTTTATCCCTTACCCCTTTCAAATCCAGTTTAAGTCTCTTTCAATGAGTCCTGCTAACTCCTGTGCATAGATTCCCCACTATGAGACAGCTGTACCCTGTCTGTTCTCTGAAGTCCTGGTATTCTCTAAACCATCCCATGATCAAAAAAATAAAACCCACACTTGTGCTGGTGGCACCAGGGTCAGGGCCAAGGATTGATCTGCTGGGTCTTCCTATTGCTTCCCTCATCATTTCCTGCAACTGTAAAAATAGAGGAGAACACTACCTGTGCTTCTGATCCCTTAACCAGTCATCCCAAGGCCTTGAAGTCTCTCTTGATTTCTCTCTAACCTCTTGTCGCAACTTCATCGCTGCCTACCCGAGAAATGAATAATAAATAATAATCTGAGGGATGTGTCAGAGTAGGTAGTTTTCATATCTTTAACCAAGGCCTCGGGGAGGCAACAGGCTTCCACAGGAAGTGAGTCTGGGCTGCATTTTGGGCCTTCTGTTCTCTTCAGAAGGGAGTTTCCTGTGACAGTGACCCATTTTTTCTAGTTTTGGAAAGCAGCTTTGGCTCAGGGAGTAGGCCAACGTGACCTCAGCATCATGCCCATACCATGCTGGATGAACCATCATCCTTGTTATGTTTGGTTCCACTTGCAGAGCCTCACACCTGCTATGCCTGGACACCCAGGAAGGTGAGGCAGTCCCAGAGGAGACATGCCTTGGACAGGCACATGTCACCACTGCCACCAATCCCTTAAGTCACTGTGTTCAGCCAGGGGGAAAGGATAACAAATTCTCTCTATCATGTGTCTTGTCTATCTGGGGAGCCTGTCCCAGGCAAGACAGGGTATGAAGGTTAGAGCACACTGCTAATAACACCAAGGTCATGGGCTCAATCCCTGGATGGGCCATCCACTTAAGAGCTGGACTCAATGATCCCTGTGGGTCTGTTCCAACACAGAATATTCTGTGATTCCAGTAGTCTGATGCTCTTACACTCCCCCTGATACTCCTCAGCCTACTCACCTCCTCCCAGAGCTGTCACTGAGCACAGGAGCTCCTCACTGTGCCAGCGGTCCTGGCACAAGGGCAGTGCACAGCCTGGCACTGGTGGCAGCGTGTTCCCACCGGAGCTCCGTCTGGGCAGCTGTGTCCCTCATGGCGGGTGCAGAGGTAGAGAGGCTGTGCCTTCCTGCCTGTAGCTAGCAGGGTTTCAGCACCGTTCCTGTGTGCCCTTCTGTGCCAGCTGCCACCAGACTGTCACATCATGCCCTGTGTGCCCACCATGCTGGTGGTGCTCCTGGCCATCAGAGATCCCTAAGGGCTTCTTTTATCCTTTGGAGGAAGGCTTGGCCCGTTGCTCCTGGTCCTGTCAACCACTGTGGCATGAGCTGCAGGCTGCTGTTGGCCCTCCTCTGGGCTTCCCAAGTTCAGGAAGCTCCCCCGTGCACCTCACCGGAGCACTCCACAGCCAATCATGTCAGCACCAGAGCCACTCACCTCAGCAACTTCAGTAGGATGAGATCAGGTACATTTTCCCAAGGTGCTCCTCTACCTCTACATTGTTTCTGATAAACTTCTGTCTCACACTTAATGCTACATGTCAAGAAGTCTGAAACTCTGAAGAGCTGAAATATAGACTTGGACTCATGATGCCCCCCAAGTCACCTGGAGTGGAGATAAGCCAGACAGGGTGGTACCCCAATGGGGTCTAAAGATCTAGCTGACCTTCCTTTGAACTGTCCCTGCTTTTTGCCTTGTACCTTCATAGAGTGATGGTCTGTGGGCAGGAATGTATTCATTCTTTGGGATCACTTTTCATAGGTGTAGTAGGCCAACGAGTGAAAAACAGTGATGATTTAAACTGGAGGACTACTTCTGTTGCAGTTTCACTTGGGTTGCAATTGAGTAGTGGACCATAAAGCAAAATGCCAGCACAAGCAACTACTGAGAATCAGTTTGTACCAGTGGGAGTCTTTTTTTCAGGAAAAACTGGGTTTAGTAACATCTGACCATATACATATAGCCAAAAAGAAAACAGACGTATTTCAGAGTTTTATTAATGTGAACCTGTATTTGATACAACAACTGATGACTGTAATTAGCCTTCATCTCGGTGCAACACAGTGCTGTATCAGTTACTTGCCATGCTGCTTGTGTGTAGCCTACTGCAAGGAAAAGGCACTGGCTCTAAACATACTGAATGTTGTGGCCTGATCAAAGGTAGTGGGTCATTCATCTCACTCTGATGTGGGATGTGTTGACTTTTGACCCATTGCATCAGGTGCCATCCCAGCTAAAGACCAAAGGGATCCTCCACAGCGTGGCACCATCACTCTGAAGGACAGCTGACAGCAGGACTAGCTAACTATGCTTGAAGAGCTAGAGCTCCCAGTCTTCTTACACCTACTCTTTTTTTCAAGGTAAATCAACTTTTTGTTGTTGCTAGAGTAAGAGCTCAGTATTTAGACCTGTGTCAAAAAGATGGACCTTTGAAAAAATATTATGTAATAATGATTGATTTTATTAGAAATGGAACTACTAATGGCCATTCCCTATACATCATCTGATACTTTAAATATGACATGATCAACTGAAACTTTTTATCACCTGCTTGTTTTCATAAGTATTATTTCCATTTATTTTCATTCATTGTCTCCTTTTAGATTTTCTGTACTACAGTGTATAAATTAATTGAATGTACTACTTCTCATCAATCATGTTTCTTTTTCTTTAAAGGGGAAAATATTTGAAAAGTAATTGAATTAGTTATATATTTGTTCTATGTACACATAAAAAATTACCTCTCCCACAAGTATTTTTGGAATTTTAGCTGTAGGATATTTTAAATCTTAATGAGTCACCTCAATGCTAACATTAGTTCTGTCCACCTAATCTGACCACACCTAACATAGCTCAACAAAAGGTGAACATACAGAGGGAGAGACCAGGTGTAATGTGAATGGTAAGAAACAGTTCCCTGCACCCTGCTAATGGTGAACACCTGAGTCTGAACTCTCAGTGTTCTCCCCTCTCACAGCCATTTGAATTTAATGAGTATTTGATACCTTTGGAAATCAGGCCCATGTAGACAACTGATAGACATCTCAGGGATTCCAGTAGGAGAAAGAAAACACAGGAAAAAAATCTACTGCTACAGTAGATTTATACAGTAACTTTTCTAGAAAGGAAAACTTTTGCTGAAGTGTTGTCACATGGATGTTGATAAGATGCCCATGGAGTCAGTTAATGCTCTGGGAGTGCTCATCAGCCATCTGTTCAGTGACTTCCAAGCATCTAGGAAGCAGAAAGGTCTACTCAGTGCTTAAGACAGCTTTGCTCAGGAAGCCATATGCAACAAGGATATTAAAGCACAAAAAAAACCCAAGAAGCCCAGTGAAAGCCAGTGGGCTTTCACCCATTAAAAGTGAAAGTGTGACAAGTGATGTGCAGGAAAGTTGACTTGCCCTGAACATTGCTTTAGATTAAAAGGCTTTGTGTTTGATGCTGTTGAGTTCCTCCCTGCAGCACACGCCATCACTGCAGAAATCAAACTGTTCCCAGGCTTCAGTTTAATTATCCATACACATCTGCCACAGAGGTGAACATCATTAAAAGTCCTGTGACTTAGCAATAGCTGTGTTAGTTACTTATGATTCTACCAGGTGTGAAGAACTTTTCCAGGAAAAAATGCAAAATAGTGAGAATAATGAAGATGAAAATGTAGTGAAAATCATCCCCATGGGAGCAGAATAATAACCAAGGGCTGGTTTTGTATTACTGACATTATGGAATTTGCCAAATTCATTATTTTTACTGAAGAAAAAAAAAAAAAGGAAACAAATCAGAACTCTGTCTTGCAAATGCTCTAAGTCCTGCCTGATAAGCTGCTTTTAGAAAACTAAACTTTTCAACAATAAATCCTTGCTGAAGTGTAAGGCACATGATATCTGTAAGAATATTTTACAACAAAAGCATACTTAAATTTGGATAGAAGAAGGAGTAGATACAATGAGTGTGATGTGATTTGTCTTTTGTTACAGGATATCTTCATCAAAAAGGAGAAGTACAGTAAACTGAAGCTGGAATTTGCCTTGATCTGAAAAAAAAAAAAAAGGAAAAACAAAGTTTTTTCTCCCTAATATATTTGAATCCAAATCTTGTTTTCAGTTCACAGTGTTTTTTTAGTAAAGTTACTACATAGAAACCATCACAGCTCTGATTTCCAGGGAAGCTCATTTTGGAAGGTGGTAAATACAACTTAAAAAGCAATGTCAATATAGATTTTTGTAACACTGCTTTAATAGAAAATGTCAGTCTGATTTTTAGAAAACATATGTTAATTACTGTGCCTCAGCTAACTTATTTGAAATTAAACAACTAAAAAGTCCATATGTGTTGGTCACCAGTTGCTGTACCTTATTACAGTTTAAATAGCCAATCTTCAATAAGAAATCATTGTATTCTCAAAACTAATTTTGCAGAATCATATGAGGTTATGTATTTTTATTGCTGCATGCTTACATGTTACCGCAGTATTTTCCTGCTAGCACCTGGCTGAATGGTGGTGGGTGCTCTTTAAGACAAGCCAGTAACCCCACTCTCCTTTCCAAAACTGATGCAGACCTGTACTGGCTGTCTTTACAAGGAATGTTAATAAAAAAGTACAGGAGTCTTCAAAAAATGGCTACAGCTTACATGGTGAGGTTACTGTGAGAAGGGGTGGCTGCCAGGCACAAGGGTGAGCCAAAAGCCACTCATGGTACGAACAGGCTCCATGAATTATTTTTTGGTGGATCTAAGTTGACTTCTATTATTTCAAATTTTAAATGTGTATGTGGATATGGAGGTGAGGGGTGTTTATATGTAGATGTATATAATATTTTCAGCTACTCAAGTTTTTTATGAAGACATCACAAGTTGGGCAGCAAGGGGTTTGGTAGTTTGGAGCGGGTGAAGCAGAAATCTGGAAGTGGAATGAGGTTGTAAGAGCTTGTCCAGTATATATTTCTAGTTAGACATGAGTTGATCAGAAGGTTAAGCAGTACTAATACTGTATTAGTACTCGAAAGATGTTGAAAGCTGCATTCTTTGGAGAACAAATTTCAGCCCTATTGATAAGTCAGTATCTGTACATGAGCTGATGCCAATCTGCTGGCAGCTGTCACTCAGGTGGGATCCCGCTGTCTCTGGTGGGGAATGCTCACATGGCATGTAATGAGCACCAGAAAGTCAAGGGAGAATGTGGTGTGAAGTGAGGTCAAACTAAATGAAAGTCCTCTTCTTCTCATTGTCCACTGTAGATGTGGCTGCAGACGGCCAACACTGTTGAGTGGGCACTGAATACACATTATTCAGGCATATTCTTCAGGTGGGATTTTAAGCCTCAGTTTTCTATATGTAGAGGATTTGTTCCTGTACTCATGCGAGTACTATTTAAAAAGGGAAGTTAGAAGGGAGGGTGCAGCATACCCAAGAAAGTGCATTTTGCTTTTATGCCTCTTCATGTGAAGTTTCTTTTACATTTGCAGTGTGCTACATATGCAATATTCTCTTGAATTCTTGAATTTGCAGCATTTGTTGCATGTGTTTAAATAGCAGTGATAATTCTCAATGTTTGGTACACAACAATTATCCATAATCAGTCTCATATTGAATAACTGATAATGCCATATATTCTGTAAAAGTCAGTTTTGTTTAGATTGGGAAAAGGATGTTTAGTTCAGATGTGAGTGCAGATCTTATGTGAGACAACATTAAAATTGTCAAGTAATACATGAAAGATGTAATGTAAATTTTGCTTTATGGAACTAGGCCTTCACCCCTCTAGCCTAGCACCTAGTCTTTGACAGAGGTAAGAGACTATCTCATCTTACATGAGATCAAGGTGTAACAGATGAAATTAAATCAGAAGAATGGATTTTACTATTAGTCCCAAGGTTTGTTACCTTTAGAAATTTTTGCTTCTATAGGATCCTTTTGTACACATATGGGTCTCCAATTTTTTTTTTTTTAATTTTCCTTTGGAACTTTTGCTTCTCTGGCATCCTATATCTGTTAGTTTTCTTAACATAATTTCATGCTGTGTGAATAAATATTGCCTTTTATTTGTTTTGAGTGTAGATGTTGTCATTTGTATGTTGCAGTCTGTGCCCATAACCTCCAAGTTAAATATAAGTTTACATTCTCCTTGTTTGAGCAAATAATTGAATTTTTTTAATTGAGGGCTTTTTTTAAAAAATCTTGACTCGATGTATATGTCATTGTTTATTTGATTTATAAATACTTATTAATTTTTAATTGATAGTAAAATTTTTATGATAACTCCAGCATAACTTATTTTTAGGTGGAGACAGCAGATAAATAGGAAAAAAAAAGATCTTTCAGTTTAATCAGGAGTCATTTTTGATAACAATAAATTGTGGGAGTTGCACCAGTATCAATGGGTAAGGAGAGTTAACCTCTACCAATATTTTATGAACAACAAATCAGGGTAGTAAGTTGATTTGAGCAAGTTTCAAGTCTTATTTTTAGCCCTGAGAGGAAAAGTACTTTTTAGCTTTCACTCTTATTAGCAGTACAGAAACATAGGAGGTAATAAAAAGGTAGCCATCTGCCATCCAATAAGTTATTAAATAAGTTTCTGCTACAGAATCTTTAATACTGAAAGTGATGTACTAGCCAGATCTATCAAGGATGCCTGTTATCTCTGCTTGAGTTTGCAGATGGAAAGAAATCTGTCTACTTGTTGGTAAAGCAGTTTATATCCAGGCATTGTAGAGTCAGTAAACATAAACCTTTCCAGGATTACTTTTTCAATATACTTTTTTTTTAAAAAAAAAGCATTATCAGCTTACACATCAGCATTACTGAACAGCCAGTGTTCCGCTACAAATGGCTCAAGTGCTTTTACACTGCAAGATAATTTCAGTCGAAATTAATTAGGTATCAGGGCAGAAAAGATTACCTCATATCACAGAATTCTACACACCTTAAATGTATGTGCAAATATAATTCCTGTTGTGATTTGTCTGTAGAAAGATACTATCCTAATGCTTTCATAATTTTAATTTTCTTTTTCTACTCACTTTAGAAAAAGAAATAATGAAGTCAGTACTACTCTTTCAGCTGAATTAATTGTTTGAATGAAAGAGGAGCCTTCCTATTAGATGTCTCAATTTAAGGCCCATTTCTGTTTCTGACAAAACAAATGAACTCTTTGGTTTTCGCTTTTAATCTTACCTAGGAAGGTCCACAGACTTTTTTTTTACCTGCTATTAAACAGAGAATGAGTTTTTTAATGAAAGCTGTGTTGAAAGCTGGTATTTTAAAAAATGTGACCCAATACCCTTTGTAATGCTTCTTTTTATTTAATACTTTGTAAAGGTTTTTATCATTGTACTGCGTAAGATAGGAACCGTGTTTACAATGAGTGTTTCAAATTATTTCCTTTTATGAAAAAGACATATCCGGAGTTTTAAACATTTTTAAGCTACAATAGTTGAAATTTAAGAGAGTCACCGAAACAAGTTATCAGTCAGTCAATAACTAAGGAAAAGGAGATAACTACTTGTGTAAAAGAGGTAGTCATGTATGACTTATTGCTAACTATGACCAAAAACCAGGACAGTATCAAAATAAACAATCCTCTCAAGACTTGACCACCTTATCTAGACTGATGAAACAGTTATTTTTCTTCAGGCTTTTCTTCTAAAAAAATCTCTTGTATTATTAGGTTTTGTTGATGGGATGTTCTGAATGCTTCTTCCTAAAGGTGCGACTGCATTTGACACATCAATACCAGGTCATTTGGTGTCTTATCCAATGTCCACCAAGACATTTGGAAGTCCTTTTGATTAGTTCTTTTAATTTCAACCTAATCCCATGCTGTTTGTAAAGTATGGCAATGATCTCAATAGCTCCACTTGCAAATATATATATATATATATGTATACATATATATATATATTTCTATCTATTTTTTCTTAGAAATTATCCCTTGTGTTTTGTGTTTTCACCCCTTGTGTGTAGAGAATTTTCATATCTATCAATATTTCCTGCAGACCTGATTGAGAATGGGAGCATAGACACCACTTAGCCTCCACTCTTTATGCATCAGAAAAAGCTGCTAACATTATTTTTTATTTATTTCAGGTTTCTTTTCTCCATGGAAAACTCCAAAGCCTGTAAGTTCCCTTTCAAAATTGTACACATTGAGTTCATAAGATGCCTATCATGCAAAGCAAGTTCCTGTAGACTTTCATCTACCCATCCTGTTCCCAGCTCATGAGACACCTCTCAGCAGTGCCCCAGCACCAGGGGTGGCCTCCCTGATACGTTCTGAAGGTCTGTTGACTTGGAGTCTGCCAGAAGTGGTCTGGAAAAAGGAAAACCATAATGTTAAGATGGGTGGCAAGGACCAGAAATGTGGTGCCTTATAAATAAGAGGTCTGGAGGAGAAGGCAGCAGAAATGAGGCCAGTCTAGTCTTCTAGCTGGCAAATTCTCTGAAATAAACAACATTCACTTTTCCTGGTTTACAAGTGGCTTGAGTTTAGCACCCTCAAAGGGATTGTTATTCTTTCTTGCATTAGGAGATCTAGAGCTGTAAATAGTCACACTTCAAATAAGAGCTTGGGCTAGATAACTGACTGAGGTGCCTTCTAATCAACTTTCCTGTGTTTCTGTGACTTTGACAGTAAAACCCAAGGTGTAAAGGCTTTTCCTAATGTAAGACTGTAAGAAATGACTGTATTTATTCTGTTGACACCACATTATATAATTTTTTTGAATTAGCGACAGCATTCACAGTATAAAAAGAAATCAAAGGCTGCTATTTTTGGTTGTCTGGTTTGTTTTATTGTTTGGGGGGGGGTGTTTTGGTTTTTCGGTTTTTTTTTTTTAATTTGGATTTTTTATTGAGATTTGACAGACCTTAGAGCAATTCCTAATCCTCAACAAGGGTGTGTAGGGGAAAGTAGATCCTGACAACTCCTAAGAGTAATAGGAATAACAACAGCAGTACCTTTTAAAGAGCTTAGAGCCTTCTTATGGGGGAGCAGGCAGAGGAAGTACATTGAATCTGAACAACTTTACATAGTCTCATATTGGATCTCATGCTTAAAGTATACCAAAATAATTTTTGTATCCTGTCAAGTACAAATAGCACTTAATTAATCAGCCGATGCAACTTCATCAGACTGCTTCAGCTTGTGGTGGTTTTGGTGTAAAAGAATCTGTATACAATACATTGGAATAAGTGTTGCATAAGTTGCTTTATTCATCTATGGAGCAGGACATTTGTGAAAATAAATCAGGTTATTAAGAGCTAGCTTGCTCTCACCGGTTTAAGGCTCCTGAATGGCTGGGGTGTTCAACCTTTAACTTCAAATACCAAGTGATGACATAGATAGCTTGGAGCTCACTTGTTAAAGATACTCATTTGAAGACCTCCTCCTGTCCATACTTAGCCTCTTCATGTACACATCAAATATATAAATATCAGTTTATTGTTGACGATTTTCTGCAGCATTTTGTTATATAAACACTATGGTAGTTCACGCTCAAGTAGCACTTGCCAATAATCAGAATCCAGAAAAACAACACGAGTGATGCAGTTTTTCATGCAATGGTGTGAGGAAACCAGGGCTCACAGAATAATATAACACCATTGTGTGCAGATACTGTACCTGCAGGCAGGCTTGCTGCTCACAGCTACTCTATTTTGGGGTAATCTCAGCAAGAGATTTCACAAATGATTAACCGAGTTAAGGTGGTGTGGATTCCTCTGTCTGTCACCACTTTTAACTAGCGAAATAGTCAGACATAAATTTGTCATGTTCAAGGCCTGAAGATAAGATTGAAACCAGGTGCCTGCAGCACTGTCTGCAGACAGTCTGAAGCAGTAAGGCCAGCACAGGAGGTTTAGAAAGCCTCCCCAACAGCACAGCACAGCCCTGTAGCTGTGTAACAGCAAAGGAAAACAAAGTGACCTGGGGTAACAGATATTTCCTGTGGTTCCTATGTATATAGTGCATATATTATATATGTATATCATATATAATATTAGTGCAAAATGACCATGAGCAATGTCACCAAACCATTGCCCCAGTTTGGATTTGATACCCTGCACTCACTGCTGTGCTTACTCACTTTCAAGAATGCCTTCTTTTCTGAAGCAGCATCATGATAACTCACATTACTGAACACTGGGTGACTGTTTAATTAGTTGATATGGGTTTGGGAGATATCATTCCCCTTCTGATTATCTACTTATTTAGCTGGTTGAACTTCACACTTGAAGATTTAGAGCTAACCAGCAAGCAAGAATTAGACATGTGGGACCCAGTAGGGTTTTACCAATTGATGTCCAGTTTCCTGTCCTTTCACTAGGGTGAAGTTTGCTCATCAAAGATAATTATATTTTCCTTTCTTTTTTTAAATCTTTCTTTAAGTATTTTAATTTTGTCCAGTTTCGCATTTTGAAAGAGGTAAGTGATCTATTTCTCCAGCACTTTCCAAGAAATTAGGAATCTTTCACTTCTAGGCAGACATGGCCCTGCATGTCTTTCATCTTCATAATGACACGATAGATAGTTTGGTTTCACTGGCTTGTGTTCCTTTTTTAGATTCCTAAGGGAAGGTAAAGCCTAAACATATTTCTCCTGTAATTTCCTTGATCATAAGGAGCTTGAATTGAGCTCAGTTCTCCTTTCCTATGTAGACATAGGGGTCATAATCAGGTGTGTTTCTAGAGACCTTTGAATTTACACCTCCATAATGCAATATGTACTGTATATGTGTTTATACCTACTTGAGGTAATTTCTTTAGGGCTGTCAGAAGTAGTACTGTGATATTCATGTGGCTTACCCATGGGCTAATTTACACAAAGGGTAATTATTTGCAGAGGATAAATTTGTCTTGGTGTAAGAGGTACCTGAAGGTACCCAAAGTACATTCCTGTACCTAAGCTATTTCAGTGGCAACTCAGGTATTTCCATATGCCACTGTATTGCACAGAATGTACAAACCTATAGTTTTGAATGAACCAGCCCTACTTACTGTTGAAATTCTGAGAGAAGCACAGCTTGAATGATACTACTATTTTGTAAAAGAATGAGGTCCTCGACAACTAAAAAAAGTCAATATCCATAATCTGTTTATTCTTAAGTATGAGCCTAAGAAGGTCAGATCACCTGGGATATTCAGCAGGACAGTTATTCAGCATATTCACCAAGGAGGACACTAAAACATCTGTAGTTCACACATACTTGGTGTGAAAAAAGCCTGATGCAGTTAATCATCAGAACAGAGAGTAAAGCCTACCAGCTGACCCAAACACATTCTGAAACGAAGGAACTAAAGACAAATGATAATCACGGAATTTGTAGAGCAAGCTCGCTGTAAACCTGCAATTATCTTTCATAAAGCTCCGCTGGTACAACAATAGAAGTCAGTGGAATTTAATTACAGATCAGTTTGTTTCCAAGAGGCATTTTTTGTGTAATTACCATTCTTAGGTTACATGTGAGAACACGCTGTTCTGGAGGCTTGACCACCCTTGTCCTCAGGAGGGGTCCTTCCTTGGATAGGAATATCCAAGTACTCATTTCCTGGGATAAACATTTGTGTTTTGTTTAATTTAGCCTCTTCAAATAAATTTGCTAATGCAATTTGATTAGTAGCCAACTTCTTAAAAAAAAAATGCAGCTCCTCAAGCCTTCTTTTGCACAGCCTATCATATCTTCAAGCTTGATATACATGTAAGGCTGCTAAAGACAGTCTTGAAAAAAGCGTGAACTGAGGTGTCTTTCATGCATAGACAACAGGCTGCTGTGTACTTCTTTCCTGTAAATGATCTGGAATGTCTGAAAGCCTTATCCTGTGCTTGGAAACTTGGTTGTGTAATGCAAATTTAGTGGGGTTTTTTTGAATGCTAGGTACTTGAATACGTGCTGTAATAATTTCTCTTCGGTTTTGATCTTCTTTTGGTTTTGGTTTTGGTTTTTTAAATCTTCAATTGAAGCTGTAAATTCTGCTCCCAGTTACAGTTGTCTGCTTCCCCCTGGGCAGCTAGTTATTTTCATGCATTCTCAGAAGATGCAGCATTAAGGTCATTCACTTGCTACACAGTCTGTGCCTTCTTTGTTAAGCACTACCTTGTATTTTGATGAATCTGATAATTGTGTCTTCACAAACCCACAGATTCCACCTTTAGCAAATAATTTCCAGTAGCTCAGCACATTCTGTGAGAGGCACTCCACATGCTTCAGAGGTAATGCTGGGCCTAATCTAACCTGCGATAAATCACATCTTGCCATGAGCAACAAATTAATAAGTAAATTTAGCCAAGTCATTTTATAAACAGAACAACACACACCTTTCATTTCAAAAGACAGCAAACAGATTTACTAATTTTACAAAACACATCTTCAACAGAAATCACTGTCTTTGGTCTCATTGTGGAAGCCACAGTTTTTGCAAGATTTCATTTTTATTCTCTGTATGTTTTTATTCCAGATGATGGAACGATGGGAGAATCAAGGCAGCCCTCAAACAAGTGTGTCTGCTCCAGCTATGCCACAGAATATTCCCTATCCACCCGCTCTTCACAGGAGTTCATTTCCTGATTCAACAGAGGCCTTTGATCCACGAAAACCTGACCCATATGAGCTATATGAGAAATCAAGAGCTATTTATGAAAGTAGGCGTAAGTGAAAGCTCTCTTGACCCTGCTGACCATTTAGTTTTTAAAATTTTGCCTATGAATGTGTCATTATTGACATAGTTTTCTGTAATTATCTTTTGTAATTTAAAGAAAGAAACTACATTTCTTTCCAGTAAATAGAGACCATTGTAAATGATTCATAACAATCTACACTTACATATTTTCCTAGATCTTGCCCAGATTCTCATGTTTGACTTTCATAGGTGTTTTTTTCTTATATTTTTGATCTCAGCATATTGACTATTAAATCCTTGGTGAAGCACAATATATGTGCCACCACATTTTTTTTTCATAGTCAACCAATAGGAAGATGTGAATTTATCAATGAAAAAAGTTTCACCTACTTTCACTTCAAAGTGATGTTTATTAAAGAAATTTCCAATCTATTTGTTTTTATAAAAATGTCTTTGACAAGTTTTCACATTGTCCTTGGTAGTTAGAAAGTAATCCATAGCACAAAGTACTATTTGAAGACCTATACAAAAGAGTACTAAGCAACGAGATGCTCATCTTGATTTAATTTCTCATGTTTTTGGAAATATATCACGTATTTTTCACAAGAGTAAAAGGGCTTAGACTTATTTACTCCATTTATAAAGAACATTTTAGCTAAAAATATTGCTCTAAATTGTCTGCAGCCTTTGCACTTATTAAGATCAATTCTTAAAAATAATTTACTTTTTTACTGAAAGCTTCTTCACCACTGCCATTACTTGCACATGCCACCTTTCAACTCATTTTATTATTAATTGAGCCTATAGACCACACTATGTTATAAATTATGCATAAAATATTGGAGCTGATCCAGACCAGCCCATTAATATTAGTTGGGCCCAGAGACTGGGAATGTTCAAATTTCTTCAGCATGCAAAGGGATAGTCTGAAGAAAATACATTATTGCCCCAAACACTGGGTTGACACCATTCTTACTTGCCTTGGCCCTTACATATTAGTAACAGCATCAGCAGCTCCTCTTTGGCTTTGGTATTCCCAGCCCCCACAAGAATGGATATGCTGGAGGAACAGCAGAGTTCATTCTACATCAACTCCAAGTAAACCCTAATCTAGTCTCGAAGTTGCATTTCATATTCCTCAGCTCTTTGCCACTGTGGCCAGTGCCACCATCTTCTGCCACACTGATCCTATTAGTGGAACACTTTTCAGTATAGATTGTCACCCTTAAACTCACTTTCCACAAACCAGACCTTTTTTTTTTTTTTGAGGGGGACGGTTGTTGAGGTTTTCTGTTTATTTAACAAGTGCCTGAAATGAAGATCCCAAATTTAAATCTATGTACTTAAATAAATTGCTGGCTTTTTTGAGGAATACCAGGTATCTTAGTCACCCTAAATATGGATTTGAGAACTTATTTAGACCCCTGTAAAAAGTATTTAATCTTCAATTATAAACTGTTAGGCATAGAAACTAAACTTTCCAGTATATTTACAAACACCATGTAGCCCATGTTGGCTGGTACTCCCAAGGCAATGTACAAAAAGAGACTATAATTTTTCAAATTTTAAAACTCTTTGAAGTATGGGTCAGGATACTGTGTGGAGTAGGCCAAATAGGTTTGAAAGAAGTAGGACTAGTTTTGAGCGAAGATTGGAAGTAGTTTTCAGACATCTCCCCTCTTTCACTTTCTCTTGTGCATTAAGGGCTAGACTAATAAATAAATAAAAAGACTTGCTTGAGCTGACATGTTATTCTCCGAAGTGATAGAATTTGGTATATGATAAATTAAAATGAAAATAATCCATTCCATGTTTAGCAAGGATTTTATCTAGTTCAGTACCTCTACTGAAAAAACTCTTGGCTTCGTATAGAGCTCTAACGAACAGAGAACCCTTTGCAAATAATCATTTCCCATATCAATAGCTTTTAGAAGTGAAGTAGTTTAAAAAAATCTGCGCTTTCCTCTCAACAGTCAGAACCATCTTCTGTGGTTAAATTCATCAAGCCAAGAGTGCAGACTTCCTGCATTTAAACAAATACCTCAGTAAAACAATTAAGAAAACGTTATAAATGCCATATGTATACATGAGATACGTATCTATATGGTATCTTCTTTCATCCTGATCCCCAATATAGGCTTGATCCATGTGTGGCCTTCATAAAACTGTGGGAATATAGATCTCATGTCAACAACAAAGATTCACTTATACCCCAGAAGATTATATATTGCATTACAAGATATATTACACCATTCAATAGAAGAATTAAGTGCTTCATTATTATTCATGGATGCTTTCTTCAAGTTTTCTGAGCACTTCTTTGACCAACATGAACTCTTATCTTTTACTTATATAATCTACTGTGTTAAGGAGTATATGCTTCACCACAGGAAGAGCTTCTAACACGTAGGTTGGAGTTATGCTAAAGCCTGTGTTTAAATGGTATAATTGCATTTGAGTTCCGTCCAAGAGGCAACTGGAAACTGTATGCAAGACTTTTTCAACCAGCTGCCTAGAAAAACTAAGAATTAAAAATCATGAAGCTGCTAGGTCCAAAACAAGAAAGTGAGAGATGAAAAGCAAGACTGCAGTAACCTCGTCCTAGATTTCCTGCAGTGTCCCGTCTTCCAGCTAATCCTGGAAACTTAAATTCCTTATCTTCTTGCACCGCTATGACTTCAACATTTTCTTTGAGATTTGATTCCACAGTTTCCAACCAGATTTTGTCTGCATTCATTCATATCCGTTATTTATAAATAGCTGCCTCCAAGGATCTCTATTCTCCCTGACATTTTTGTTTCATGAACACCATAAGCACACGTTTTAGCAAATTCAGTTTGTCAAGCCTTTGACTGCTTTTATTCTCCACTTAGTGCTACTGTTTCCTGAAGAGGGAACAACAGGAAGGAAATCCATTACTGAGTCAAGTAATTGTCATCTAATTTGAGTATAGAAGAGGGAGAGTTTCAAGACAACATGGTTTCCCACCATATGGCAGTGTCAGGCTGGTTATCTTTGGGAAGGACATACCTTAAAAGTGCACAGGAAAAGTTCAGCTATATGAGTTTTTTAAGTACTTCTTATCTCAAAGCAACTTTGTCTTATCTCCTGGCAAGACCTTCTTTTCATCTTCATCTTCTAAAAATAGGGCAGAGAAGCGAACAATCATGACCTGGAAAATTCAAAAAGAAAGAAATACTGCAAGATTTTTGTTTCTCTCACAGTGAGACTCTGTTACTAAACAGTTCATTTTTTTACTTCTATAGCTCTGAATTTCTACAGAGCCTTTTATCATAGGGTTTCCCCACAGTCAGCACTCACCAGGACTTCATAAAAGCCTCCTGCTTCCCAATAAGGGAGAGAGTGAAGCAAGTTATGCATCACAGTGTAGCTCTGTGAGGAGCACAAGCAACATGACTCAAAGCAGAGCAAGAACTAGACCAATGTGTTGCCTCTAGCTCATCCCTGCCTAATGATAGCAAGAAAGGGGCTTCAAGCAGGAAGTCCCAATGAAAAGTATGATTTTCATTCTACAGGAATGTTTTTCCATGAAGAACCTGCAAGACCCTGTGTGATGGGAAGATTTCAGTTTGTAATGATCACGTATGAATCACAAAGCACTACTGCTTCTGTGTGGGAAATAGTTTCATAGAGACAAGCAAATGATGCATTAGTACAAAACCAGAGTGCTACTCTATTTTTTAAGTCATAGCACCTTCGAAAATTGTTTGTCATGAGTTAGCTGTGACCTGTCAGCTCTTCCTTCTTAGATGTCACCAGCATCTGCTGTCACCTATCACCTGTGCTCAAAGCTCCAACTAGCCAAAAAAGGAGCATGAGGGCTTTCCAAAGACTGAGGACAATTACCACATCATCTAAAACAACTGCTTAAAAGCAAAAAAAGGGAAATTGGTTTATGCTTTCTTTCTTTCTTTCTTTCTTTCTTTCCTGTGTCTCTCTGCTTTTTTTTTCTTTTTTGTTTTGAGTTTTGGGGGGTTTTTTAACTCTCTTTTCTCCTCTCTTTTTTCTTCTCCACAATGAAGAGAACCTACCTAAATTTCTGCTGTGACATTATTTTCTCAACTGGATACTTTTTCCTTTTTTCTGTCCTACTATTAATTCTAAGCAAAACCTTTAACTCCTATCTCCTTAAGAAAACTGTTAGATTGTAAGTGACAGTGTGACTCTTCTGATAACCAGGTTTGGGTACAGAAGCTAGAAAATGGAACATCAAATCAGGAATTTCCTATTAATGACAAAATTATGACTCCATATGCAGCAGATTGTTGCAGCTGTATCTGGAACCCTAGAGTTATCATTAGGAGACCTCATTCACCTGAATTTTAAATTTTTGCTTTTATAAACTCTCCTTATCCTGTCTTATATTTTATATTGAACTCTGTTTATTGTAGATTCACAATTTATAAAAACCTTTGTTCAGACATCCCTGTAGGCAGACATTAGTCAACGAGGAGTCACAAAGCTGTTGAGAATCATAGTGCCATGATATTTCTCTAGTTATAATAGAAATTTGAGGTTGTATTCCTCTAAGGAAAGCAGTAAAATAAAACATTTTTTATACTGATTGGGCTACATTTGTCCTTCAGTTAGTGTGGTAGCCAAGGCTGGTGATGTGACACAGAAATGCCAGTAGGAAGAATGAGATAAGCCAGTGATAAGCTCTCATTAAAAGTGCAATCTGAATAATTACAGTTCCACCTTTAACTGGAAGGACAAAGGTTACTTTCTTCAAAGGAAAGGTTACTTTCTTCAAAATCTCCCATGTTATTTTCTCCTTTGACCACAGTATTTTGAATTTCCCACGTCCCTTTCAAATCTATCTGCTGTTTTATGCAATGTTGGGGGTTTTTTTACTGCCAGAGATTTAAACAAATTGGAAAAGAACCAATAAACAAAGTTCACCAACAGCTGTGAAATATGTAAATAGGAAATGTATTTGCATAATTAGCCTCCATGAAATAAGGTGTATTCTTAGGCAGACTTATAAATACCTGTCTGTAAGGGTCACAGACAAGCACTTCAATTCATATTCACGGTCTACCTTTCCTCTGGAGTATCACTGCAGGTTTTCAGCACAGATATGCATTATAGTAGAAAAGATTTGTCAGACAGCATTATACTGACCCATAACATGTAACTCCAAAAATACCAGTCTTGCAGAAAAATACTAAGGCAATCAGGATTTCCTAAATTTGATACTCATGGAGCGTAAAAAAAAATTAGGTGTCTAGAATGGCATGCATTACCACCTGAGGGGTTTTATGGCATAGTCTACAGCTAAGCAGAATTTTCTTGCCAGTGCTTGTTGGCTGAAGAGCAACAGTTAAAATTTAAACTTAAAGATTGAAAATATTAAAAATTGAAGGAAATTTTTCACATAATTGGTACTACAACTTTTTTTCAGACAGTATTTTCCTGACAAAAAAAAATTGCCTCCAACATTTTTTCCCATTTTTGCTCATTTTTAGTCTAAAAGAAATCACATTTTGTTATGGTGCTTTAAAATACATGTATACACATATGTGTACAGATATATATATGCGCTGAACTATGATAGCATTAAATACATAATATTCTGAAGTATTGTGTAAAGGGGGGTTTGTATGGGTAAAGGGTTTGGTAAGCTAGAAAATCAGGTTCTACTTTCAAACTTTCCTTGCACTCAGTTTACCTTATCTTTCAATATTTCTATTCACCAGTTAGAGCCTTTTACGTCAGTAAGTCATGCCTGCCTTCACTTAGTAAATAAAAGTATTGGGAAATTGCTAATTAAGGTGTATTATCATCAAACTACTCCTTGACCTAGAGTATGAACAGCTGAGGAATAGAAAGGGAATTTCTCAAAGCAATTTCCAAACAGTCTGTGTTGGCGTTTTCCTTGCATCTACTGCTACCCCAAGTAACAGCATGTAGATGGTCTAAGAACTTATATTACTAAATGAATATAACCCTTTCTTTTTAATAAGAGATGGTATCTAATAAAAGGAGAGGAAATTTAGCAGACTAATGTCAAACGATTTTGTATTGTTCGTCACTGTAGAAAGAATTACTCACCATGACAAAATGGATTTGTTGCTTATATGAACTGACTGTGAAACCAAAAGCATTTTCAAATGGAAGTATGAATATATCATCATCACAGTACCATGGATGTAAAATGATTTTGATTGCTGGATTGCAAAGTAGGTCCCTAACGACCTCTGCTAATATGAAGTGTCAGTTTTACAGCTGATGGTGGTGTTAAGGATGCAGTATTTCTTTCTCTTTAACAATTTACACTTTACTAAAAGGTATAAAAATAGGTTTTGATCTGTAAAGTGGAAGCATGAACTTAAGAAGTCAAAGTAATGATTTAAGAGAACTGACTTGTAGGCATAGGGGAGTTGGCCACAGGTGCATGAGACAAGTGGGTGCTGTATTGCCCATGAGCTGTGTCAAACTGCTGCTTGCACAGCTTTGGAAAGGACATTGAAGCATAATCACACTCATTCTTCTCACTTGCGAAACTTCTACTTACCTAAGGCATGGCTAGTACTGAGATGCTGAAATATAAATGTTCCCTCGTGCTAGTTTTGTTCCAAGTATTTAGCATTCAACAAAGACTGATCCAGAAAACAACAGAATATGGAAAATAAATATTATCATCTCTACCTTTCGTCAACATAATTCTTCCTCCAGAGAATACCAGTGGTTCCAGTGGTGCAAATAAAAATACCCTTGTGTCATGTTGTGGGTGAATTGTGCTCCTATGGCTGTATCTTGACAGCAAACAAACCCACTATTTTCACCATTGATTTCATTTAAATCAGGATTATGTCCCAGGTCTTGTTTATTGCTTCTCTGTTTTCACAAATATTTTACAGTTTTCAGTTTAAAAAACTATGAGTGTAATTTATTTTAGACTAAACATGAAGTATGCAAGCTTTTTACTGTTCTATCTTCTAACATCAAAATTAATCTTGGCTTTGCATTCATTGATATGCAAAGAATTGTAGAATTATTGCCAAAGGATGGTTTGGGTTGGAAGGGATCTACTTCCAACCCCAAAATCTTGATGTATGGCAAGACTTCTCAAAATGCACAGCTGCATCCTCATTCTTCAGAGCACAGGGAGTCATCACCATGGTGGAGATTTGTTTTGATTACAGTTATATACAAATAACAGTTCAGAAGATTTCTTAGTTTTACTTTCCTGATTCTTGTTTCTAGGACAGGTTAGCTGATCTAAAAAAAATTAAATCAGTGAATTTAACAAGTATTTTATTATACTTCAAGCTCTACTTTGTAAGTACTTCATTCCTGTTTCACATGAAAGACTACAACTACTCATGGCAATGCAGCTGCAGAGATTCAACCAAAAAGGCATCATAGGGAGAATACAGAAATCTTATGTCATCATTTTAAAACTTTCAGCACTTTGAATGCCTCTTCATGGTGGCAGTGTTGGGTAGACTTGTCTCTTTGTCCTGACATCTCCAAAATTACCTTCTTCTGCCTCATTTCCAGTGAGGTAGAGGCAGGACATTTAACGTATTTTTAAAAATCCTATTAAAAGTTTAGAAAATTTCAAAATTAATTTAATAGTAAATAAATTGAAAATTTCAAATTGCTTTGTGTAAAGGTTAGTTTCCTATAAACCTAATTGACAGATTTTTATAAAACAAAGCTCTCTAGAATCTCTCAGTATTCTGGTAAAATTACCAGTTCAATTTATCCTTAGCAGATAGAAGGCACCAAGATGTGCACAAATGACATGCATTCTGCTCAGCTGAGGACCAGGCCCAGGCAGTCCTTCCTCCCCTGTTGGAAGTTGCTTTTCTGTAGGGTCTTTGAGCACAGAACTAGGTGAGTTTTGAAAAAAACTATTTATCTCTGCATTTGACAGGTGAAGCCAGTGCTAATTCAGTCTCTTCCTCTATGTTAAACATTCTTCAAAGATCTGTCTTCTTTTGAAGTTTTCTACTATTTGCTAACAGTTTGCTTGTCACATGAGCTCAGCTATTTAGAGGATATATTTTGTTTTCCAAAGTGTCAGTGACATTATCACAATTATCCTGTGCTGCACAGAGACCCAAACTGCTGACAGCAGATTCTTCCTAAAATGAACATTGCTTTCCTATGGTTACCAAAATCACAAATCAGCACTTAGGTTTATCTTTCTGGTGATCAGATATTTAAAAACTATAAGGCTTGATTCAGCATAGCACAGCTCTAAGTTTTGTGTATGTGAATTCCTAAACTACAGTGAAAACACATGCAAAGTGCTGAATGGTTGATTACAAAATGATAAATAAACTCTGTGAGAATCGACATGAAGTTCTGCAAGGCAAAGGAACAAAAGCTGTATCAGACTTCATGGGATTACCTTGAAGGAAGCCACCTGACTGACAGGCACTTTTGCTTGACCACAAATAACAGTTCCCGAAAAAGGACACTGCTAACTTACCTAAAATCTATGGCTGGCTGTCCTAACAGAGCAGGTTGTTCCCTAACTGGGTGGGAATGATGAGAATGGTGGTGATTCTTTCACTTTGCTGCTTGAGGCCAATTCTGGGTGATATTAGAGTGACTGCAAGCAGAAATGGAGACACAGAATGAACTAATCTTACAGCAGTTCTGAAGAGCAATTCTAGCTGAGTGACCAAGAGAAAAAGCTTGTGTACTTTCAAACCTAAAAGCTTATTGAGACTATCAAGATGAAATTGCTTTCTCTACATTAAAATCATTTTATCTCTTTTAAGAATTCCATTAAAATCTTGAAGGGCTGTGATTAAAAAAAATCATTTCTCCAAGTTTTCAGTGGAGCAGCATCAGTTTCAAAGGTTTGGGTTTTCAGGAGCTGTGCTGGTGGAATATTTTACATTTAGATAGTACATCTCACCTGAAGGATCCCAAATCACTGTACAAAATCTGAAGTGTGTGAAGGAATTGCCTCCTTTAACCATCAAAGTAAAGACATGCAGCCACCTATAAGGTCAAACAGCATAGCCCACATAACACAACTCAACACAGACAGTAAACACAAATACTACAGGAACACCAAATCCAAACGGATCTCCCCATCCAGTGGACCTGAATTTGGACAGCTCATGGCTGTTATCTAAATATCCTTACCAAAAAAAATTTTAAGACGTCTCCATTTTTGGGAGATGTCTTTTGAGAAATATCTTTGCCCTGCAACAACCAGTTCAGTATTATCTCAAGTGAACTCTGAATTACTCAGCTGCTGCCATTGTAGCCCATGCTGCCTTTAGGAAGCAGTCCACCAGAAGGCAGGTGGCTTTAGTCCAAACTCTTTCAAAGCGATGCACAGTTTCCCACAGAAGAAATCCTGTATTATGTCTCTCACCACACCCTTCTGTCTTAGGAAGATAGTGTATATACTCATAGGTTGCATCACTGTCCTACAAATGCTGTTGTGAAAGACCTTACCCCCTTTATAGCATGAAATATGCATGGTATGGTATTCTTGCTTAGAGTCACATAAATGGGATACTTTATTTGCCCTTTTGTTGTGTGTAGGCCAATAGAAATCACCTCTGGTTTGGCATGTTTTGCAGTTCACGCTGGATGCTGCCAAGATAATAAAACAGAAATTCTTGTTCAGAACAATTCAAAATTAGCAAAGGAAGCATGACTGAATTCAGCTATGAACTCATCCAGATTCCTCTAATGCAAGCAAAGTAGTTTTATATGAAAACAAGACAGTTATTTGCTGCACTTCATCTACTGAATTACAAATACTTTGAAGCTACCTGCATAAAAAGTATGTTAAAGGGATTTACGTGCATTTACCTTACTGTACAGTCAGTTGTTTTTATTGGCAACATACATCCCTCTAGCAAAATCTTCTTCTTCTTGATGATAAAAGACATTTTGCAATTGAGTTGTATAAAAGCAGGGGTCAAGTCATCTGCGGTCAAGTCATCCAAACACACCCATTAAACATCCCCTTTTATTGCTGTACTTGAATAAGCACAAATATTGTCAGTATTTTTCACAGTTTTAACCAAACTAAAAATTTTATCTTCATCAGAACCTACATTGTGTCAAAGAAACATTACCACCTCACCATCTTTTTCACTTTGTACAGAAATGGACAGGGAGGTCTTAATCTAGCAGGACTATGTACATATACCACATGGAAAGTCATGAAGGAGGGGAGGAGAAAACAAAATTTCAAGAAAAAATAGAAATTGCATTTTAGTTATTCAAAACACAGCAGAGAAATTGATGCTGCATCTTTAAATAACTTGAGAAATGTATTTCACCTTTAATTCCCCATTTTCCTATTCAGAACAAGTGCTGCCCAGGACTGGTTTTCGAGCGGATTCCTCTGGCAAGTATTCTTCAGCCTTTGTTTTCTGTAAACTAGTTGTCCTTCATTTTATGTTTTAGCTATGCTTTTATTAATCATTTCTACAGATGATGGCCAGTCATGACTACCCAGTCACCATTTTATTTTGTATGATCTTTGTGGGGTTGTAGAATGCTTATTCCAAAACTTTTTATAATAGATTTGCATTTTGAGCAAGGAAAGGTATTTCTTTTTCCTCAGCCAGTTTTTGTTTATGTTTTACTGTGGTTTATGTGTACTTTCCTATTAGTGTTCACTCTTTAACATAGAAGTGTATCTCTATAGCTCATGCTATTTAAGCTTAAGCAATAATTTTTTAAAATCTGAATTTAATTCTATCTTAATTCTATCACCAATTCCTTGTTCCCATACATATATCATGTGCTGTAAAAATGTAAAAGCAAAAACTTTCAAAATCAGGAGATTTTTAGGGTGTTTGAGTCAACACTGATCTTGTAAATGGCAATGGACTTTTTTAAAAAACAGCAATATTTGATTTCTCAGTGTGATCATGTTAAGTGAACAGTTAAAACAGGCATCCCATACAAAAAAAGGCTGTTTTGACAATCCTATCAAAGTTTTTCTAGTCCTACACAAGTTGGACAGAGATCCTAAATTAAATATAGCATTGGACTGGTTTTGCATAACCCAGTAGGGTTTATACATTGAATAACTCTGTTAGCACATCAGTTCTTTTTTCTTTTCTTTGATGATTTTCAAACTGAAGTTTTCATTTGCCAGCTTCTCCTCTCTATAAATATCAAGAGGGAATATGTATGCTTTTTTAAAAAGCTACTCACATTACAGACCAGCAGATCCATGACTGTTTTCAAGCTTTTCACATCTTTCAAGAGCATCTGAAACTCAGTTGAAGTTGTGTCAATCACAATTCACAATTTATAATTATTTGTATGAAACAGAAATCTTCACCATCTTCAGCAAAGGAGTCCAAATTACTTTTTTCTTTTCAGTAGGTAGCTGAATACACCCAGAAAGACTGTAAAATTATTACAGCAAAGCACTTCAACTTTGCTTTAATTGCAATATAGAAGAGATTTAATAAAAAATTTTATGTCAACATTTACAGGATCATCCTGAATAGCAGGTTTATCACTGTAAAATCACATAGCACTTTTTCAACCTGTCTCACACAGAAAATTAATTAAGCATTTTCAGGTATATATCTTCTCAACATTTAAGAAACAACTGCATGTATGCTTATCAGTGTGTAGTTCACCCAGCTATTCAGATGAATACAGTGTAGAAAGGTAGCTGGGACTTGATAATCACATCTTCACCAGTGAGATCTCACTATTGTTCAGTAACTATCTATTCTGGTACCATTACATTTAAAGCAAATCCCCCATCGTTCAGGAACCAGAAAGAATTTCCCAGTGCTCTTTACTGTCCTCACTGTGCAGCAATGATCAGATCACAGCTTGTCCAATACCATTCTCAAATTCATGGGGGAGCCAGCTGGTTTTATAGCCTAGCAAAATGAATTGGTGTGAGTTTTTTCTTCCAGGCCAAATGAACAGTTAAGAAAGTTTTCATTCACACAAAAAGAAGAAACAAAGTGGTATAACTATGAAAAAAAAAAAGAGAATGAAGTTACTACCCAGCAAAGTTAAAGTTCTTTTTCTAATATAAATGTATAGAGAGGCAAGGAAGGACAGGGAGCATTGTCATTCTGGCAGAGAATACCCATATTACATGATCAAAAAGATTGACTTTAAGGTGAAACTCTCCTTTCAGTAAAACTGATAGGTGACAGGACATTAAGAGACATTAAGTTGACTGGAAAGATAAGCAAATTGGAAAAGGCAGTGTTAATTCAGTACTGGCTTGTCTGCAAGCCTATTCATTTCTTCTTCTTTGGCATGAACCACAAGGTGCTAATCTAGGTCAGCAAGAGAAAACAAAAAAAACACATTTTCCATAATGAAGTTATATTAACCAACACTTTGTAGAATTTTGCAAGGCACAGGAGTGTCATTCTCTGTAAGTACAGGTAATTTTCTCTGTATGATCAACTGAAAATCTGCTCCAGCAAGAAAACACAAAATTTAGTCTATCTAACAATCGTTTGTGAGTAACAAAAAAGTACAAGAATCCTGGAGAAGCAAGCACTAGAGGAATATCGGATGAAATGTAATCATTTACATGGGTAAGAATACTTAATCAATGCATATTCAGGAATATTGAAACTGCTGCCACATAATCATAGGGGCTTTTATTAAATCTACCAAACATGAGCTCCTGTAGGAAAAGCACAAAATAGGGAACAATTCACCTGTCTTTCAGAAATAAGAAAAAGGATCTCAGCAGCAGCAAGGCTTTAGAACATATTTTTGATCAAGACTAACTGCCAATATGGAGATAAACTGAGAACTATGCAAAGGGAGTTTAGCAAAAGTTGGTTGGTTGGACTAACCTGGTAACTGATTTTTTTACACCAAGCAACTGATACATGCTTAATTAATCTATACTTTACATTTTACACAATGCCAGTTATAATTGAAACACTTCCATGTTAGCCTGCAAAAGACAGTGCTTAGCATGAAATGTAAAGACAAATGACTAGAAAGCAGCTAAGCAATTTTACTAGAAGAACAGTTTCTGGGCTAAAAAAGTAATATTATTGAAGAGCCTTGCATTAAGTCTTCTGTGTTATTTTCATGAATCACTTAAGCACAAAAACCAAGAGTAGAAGTCAGGTCCACTTTCAGAGACGTAAACTCAGGAATCTAAGGTGTAGCCGTCTCCAGAGCAATGGAAAGGTGATCAGTGCAGCCAATGGAGTCATAGCATACCCAACATGAAAGCTGAAATAACCAGCAAATGGGTTTGTGTACCAGTCAGTCACTGGAGATACTGTGATATTATGATATTCCTGCAAGGCAGGTGACCTAGTGACAAAGGCCACAAACAAGTTCAGCTACCAGCATCTTCTTTGCCGGTGTCTTTACT
Organism: Lycocorax pyrrhopterus obiensis; assembly: GCA_014706295.1. Lineage (NCBI taxonomy): Eukaryota > Metazoa > Chordata > Aves > Passeriformes > Paradisaeidae > Lycocorax > Lycocorax pyrrhopterus. Next base: position 11,828,936 of record JACSVZ010000015.1, read on the forward strand.
GGTAAGGTCTGTGTGCTGTTGGCTTGCAGAGGTTTGCAATAACCAGAAGCTGGACTTGATGACCCAGGGATCCTTTCCAGTCCTGTGTTTTGCTTCCTTAGTGGGACAGAAAAGAGCATTATTTTTTAAAAGCAGTTTTCAGTGGCCTGGTGAGAGTTAGCAGACAATGGACTCCATAGAATTCCAACTCTTTACGAAGGAAGGCTCTTCTGAATGAGCATTGTGGCCCAGTCAGTTAATGCAAAGGCTTCCAAACTGTGTTAGGGCTCATAGAAAAGTATGCCCCTATACAGTATTTTTTAGCCTAAACTTTTTTGTGGTCAACCTGGCTTACCTATTCCATTCTAAATGGGTAGAAAAACAGCCTCTTTTAAAAAGAAATAGTACCCGTTATTTTAGAGTCTGGTGCCAACACTGGTTTGGATCAGCTTTGTCAATTTATCTGAGGGATGTTTTCATCTCAGTTTGCCAGCGCAAGTGTTCTTCACAACCTGACATTCTTATACTTTTGTATTGTATTCCCAACTGTGCATATTCATTCACTTGTGCACAATAAAGGTAGTGCTCATTTTGTGACAGACTGCTGGAAACAGTGCCTTTGAGTGTTAAACCTGGGGTACAAATGATGATCACACTGTGTCTATCTACAAAGCTGTCTCCCTAGTGCTAAGCCCCATCCTTGTAGACGCAGCAAACTGCGTAAAGTATTGCTTTCATCTGAAATTCCTTTGCCTCTCGCAACTTTTAAATGATTTGCATTAAGCTAACATACTGTACACACACAGACTTCATTTGTTCCTTTATTTAGTGTTGAGACCTATCAAAGAAATTGAAAAAGTCAGTATATTAAACTGGTTCTGTTTGGGTTTGTCTTCTCAATTATATGAGAAGCAAGCTGGTAGGGAAAGGCAATACTTTTATTTCACCAATTGAAATATTTGTGATTCAGTCTCACTTTCCCCAATATAGATTGTTGAAATAATGCACTATGCTGCTGTTTACAGAGGATTTTTATTGCACAGTCATAATATAGAGCCAGTGTATGTCATTCTGTATCTGTCTTTGCAACACCTGACTGAAACAAATTAGGCTTTAATCCCAGAGTACACCTGGGATGTGCCCAGTTCCGCAGTTTATGAGGTGTCCACTGATGGCTCTGAGGGGAGATCTGTAAGTGAGAGCTGCTGAAGTACCATGTTTCAGCCATCTGTAATCCCTCCCGTCCTGAGGGAACAAGGCACAACTGGAGATGCTTATGAGCAGTTTGCTGAAATCTTCCTTATCATCCCTTTTTTCTCTTGGGGCCAGCAACAAGCTGACACTGACCAGAAGCTTTTGTGTCACAATGTATAGACCAGAGTGCAATTCATAGGAAAGACCATTCCTGTCAATCACTGCTTTAGGTGATGAGCCTAAAGCATCTCTGAGCATGAAGACAAAGCGATAGTCACAACAGACAACAGACAACTTCTTAGTCCTCTAAATGCTTACGGTTTTACTTTATAATATTTGAAATATTTTCAATTTAAACTCTGAGACTGAGTGGTTTATAATGATAATTTTCATCAAAACTCCTTATTGAGGATATTACCTGAAAGTGGAATATTCAAAAGCTACATTACATAAAAAGACATATATATATATATATATATATACAAATATCTGTGTCTGGAACTTAAATGGCCTGTAATGATTTTCATATTTTGTGAATTGGACTGATGTATCTCTCTCTCCCATTTCAGTTTATTCTTTATAGGATTTAATGAACTGCAAGGAAAAGACAAATTAAATACCAGAGTTGGATGAACAGCAGTCCGTTAAGACATATTTATAACCTCTATTTTGGACAGACTTTTCCATACTGTTCTTCCGTGAAAGTATTCTAGTTTGGTTTAGTTTATTCTAGTAAACATAATCATCCTCCAAGAGACACCTACATTTTCAATTCTCCTCCTTGTCTGTGGCCCATTTGTTTCCACCAGCTCCAACCAGGATGCCATTCGTCACGTGCAATGAAAACAAGGTGGGAGGGAAATTGGTGCAAATTCTCAAGATAAGACCAAAATACTTCGCTCAATGGGATTTCCCTTTAAACCAGGTCCCGATTACAAGGAGCTGGATGTTCACCTTCGGAGAATGGAGTCTGGGTTTGGCTTCAGGATCCTGGGAGGAGATGAGCCTGGACAGCCTGTGAGTTATTTCTTCCTGATTTTCCTTTTCCTTCCACATTCTATAATCCGTGTAAAGGTCAGAAAAATATTACTACATACCTGAACCCAAATGGACACCATGTTAGGGCTATAAGTAAAATGACTTTTATTCATCCATAGAAAAAAACAGAACTCTCAGGTTGTTCACATCTAAAAGATGTCACAGTAAATTAGGTTAGAATAAGAAGGCATTAAGGTAGAAACAGAGCATCACTCATCCCATTACTGCAGAGTGTGATCTGGCATCTCTTAATCTTGACTTTCCAAAATCAAGTTTAAGCAGAAGATTCTAAAAATCCAACTATGTAAGACTATCTATAACCATGTTCAGAGTAGGCAACTTGTATGCAAAATGTATGCATAAGGTTAAAGGACACATTCAACAATGCAGTTTATTTCCAGAAACAGAAAACCCCACCAGGGAGTGACAGTCAATGTTCCAGGTTAGATGACAACATCATGGGAGGCACCAGGCATAAAACTGATAGCTTTATACCATTAGGAGGGAGACACCTCTGTAACCAAATAACAGGTAACAAAATGAACATAGATGTTTTGCTAAAAAAATATAATATAAAATAAACCATATACACAATATTTTAAAGAAACATTGTAGAAGCCCAGAAGATAAGGGTCAAATGTGCATGAGACACCACAAATGTGTACACATTTTGATGAAGTACTGATCTATCTAAATGCTGTAATTTTGAGAGCAGGCAGAATTAGTAATCCTTCAGAAAAAACTCGATGGTGTAACTATAGTTTGACAGCTGGGACTAATCTCAAGTCAATAATGATAGTGTTTTATTATCACAATTTTAAGCACAGTCTGAGTCCTGTTTCCTTACCGCATTTCTGAGATAATGTATAATTAATTATTAGATTTGTATATTCCCTAGTTGATATTTTATATATCCCATATACAAATTAATACAGAATAGTATATTTTTCATTCAGGCCTTAAGGTTAACCAGCACATGGCTTTGAGAAACAAAGCAGCTCTCATATTTTAAAATTGTCAACATCTGTCAAAGTACTGATAAATCTTAATAGTTTACTGATGTCTCCCATAAAAAGAAAAGAATGCAGTGTATTCTGAAAAAAGATGCTTCAAATGCTGTTTGAAATGCAGCCTAGTTTAGAATAAGCGTTTTGAATGGTTTTTCAAATACAAAGTACAGCTGCCGAGAAGGTCTCCAAAACAACACTGCTTCATCCTCTACACTTGCAGTGTGCCTGTCCCAATGCACATAAAAGGAGGCCACTGAGCCATCATCTGCACATTCTCCAACTAAGCATTTTTCCTGTCCCTTCTGGATGGCCCAGCCAGTATAAGTTCTCAAAGCACACCTACTGGGTGAAGCCAAAAAGGAAATCTGTTAGGTGGTAGGGGGAATGTTCCATTTTATCTTTTTATACTGTTAGGAAACGGCACTAGAGAGGCACTACCTTCAAGTCCAGGTTGGATGGAGCTTTGAGCAACACTGTGTAGTGGAATGTCCTTTCCAACCCAAACCATTCTATGATTCTATGAAGGTTTGGAAATCTCCTTCTACCTGCTCTGGATGGTAATGTCTAATATCATTTCCTATCTCCCAGGAACATATCCCTGGCTACAAGGCTGCTCAGTATTTTGTGAGAGGGTCTCTTGGTGTCTCCTTTAGTGCTTTTTTCATTACAAATGGATAATTAAGCAGTCACAGACTAAGCATCTGACTGGCTCTGCTTGTTGGAGTTTTATGACAATCTCATGGGGAAAAGTGCAGCTCAAATGCCTTATCTAAAAGATGCTTATTTATATAAAACTGAATTATTTCAACCTAAAGGACTAAGAAAAAACTCATGTAGAATATCTGAGTTTCTGATAGTTCATATTTATAATACATGCTGGAGTTGTGAGAGACTTGAGTCTCTGCTCAGCAATCCAATAGAAAGGAAATTCTGAAAACAAGCCTTTTGCCCTGCAGCTACATGCATTATGCACTGAAGTGTTACAGAGGATCAGCTCCTTCTAGCTGTCTCTTCAGCAAAGGACTGACCTGACTTTACTGTCCGAAGTCAAAGAGCCATAGCTGGATACCAAGTGCAGAGATAAGCACCTTGCTATTTTTGGAGAGCAGAACCAAAAACACTGCCCTCTGTGAACCACTGTCTAACACATTTCACTGGCTTGTTGAACAATTCCTCCCAGCGTGCCCTTAGCCTCAAGGTTGCTATCTCTATTTCATGGTTTGCACATACAAAAGCATTTTTCCCTGAGACTTATCAATCCAATGGGCTTTATGTCTCTTTGCAAACATTTCTCAAAGTCCTCAGGAGTTAGTAAGATCCTAACTTGAAGCTGAGGATTGTACAAGGCAAAAAGGCACCTTCTTAGAACTAGGTGTTGCAGTGCTGAAGTTTTCAATGCCCACTCCCTCATTGTTGCCCATCTTCTTGTTTTCACTGCTCAAATTCAACACCAATAAACACAACAGATGTACTCTTTTTAGTGTCCCTCTATTTTGTATTCAAAGTACAAGACTTCTTAACTCTGTTCTCTCTCCTCCACTGCTTCCCTGCTCCCCCATGGACAGCCCACCTGCAGCCTCCCATTCCTTTCACTTCCAGAAAAGGAGAAGCAGTTTTTGCCTGTTCTCCAAACCCCTGCTTTTCCTATGAAGTAAGAACTGAGACACTTTGAAATTTTTATTTCAGCTCTCCTGCTGTGCAGTCAGGTAACACAGAACAAAAGGAAGCTTTTGTCTTTGTGGTTTGATTTCTTAAAAGGAATATGGATTCTTCAGCATAAGGCAATAACTTTTTCAAAGAAGTAGAATCCAAATAAAGTTATTTTAGAAGGATAATACTGACACTATAGAGGGACTGTATCTTAGTTTCCTTCTAGTTATATCAGCTACCTGGCACCTTAGAAGTAGAAAGTGCTGCTGTATTACACTTTCCATATTTGTAAGCATAAAAATGCTTTTGAAAGGAAATACTTAAGTTTATTGAAAAGTTTCAGATATCAACACTGTGGGTTGTGCCAGTTCCAATCACCTCTCAAATCTTATAATATTGCACTACAACAGCTATTTATCACATCTCCCAGTAACTTGAGGATCTAGGGATAATCTGTCTCTGTTATGGAATTATAATACCACAGAAAGGTTGCAAAAACACATAAATTGAAATTTTACTGAAGTTGCAAATTGCTGTCCCAAAGGGGAGATCTATTTTGCATACATTTCTGCAGCTCAGACTCAGAATCACAGGAACATATACATAATTTCTCTAAGAGTTTTACCTTTTCAACACAGATGGACTGGGATTTTTCTCAAAAATGTCTGCAAGATGTATTCTGTATTCTTTTTATTATCAATGCCAAGATACATTCTAAGTACCTTTCTACATTTCTAAGACATAGATATCCATAGAGCAAAATGTGAGGATAAGACCATGCCTTGGGAAGTCCTATTTTAGCAGTGATTAGACAGAGTTCAGATGATTATCTTGGATTTAGACATCCCTGACACTCAAAATTAGGTGAACCACCTTTTATGTGTATGTATTTAAATTTTGCTATGTGCCTGTGAACCTACTGTGTTGTATTCAGAGAAACTAAAATACAAATTCTAATAATTACCAAGAATCACAAAGAAAGTCAATATCAAAGCAGATTAACCTGTATAAATTGATAGACACAGGCTTTAATTTCAGATTATGTTCTGCCACAATCACCCTAACCCAGAATTTCTCATGTTTAATCTCAAACAACAGGAGAAACTTTTTCTCTACAACACAGCCTTTTTTGCTTACATATCATCATCCTTTTCCTCACACATTCAAAGCAATCTCATGCCAGTATAAAACTGCATTTCAGAGGTAATATAATCCTGATATATACTTTTCCAATTTGTGTTTTATATGTAGAATTGATAACTATTATGGCAACTACTCAGCCATGAAATGAGAGCAGATACTGGATAAGAAACAAATTCAGACACAGAAAATGAAAAAGTAGGAAAATTAAGTTATTCTTGCTATTAAATATACCAAACAACAGATATGGTGGCCATCATCTTGACAAACACACCTAGCTGAAGTGCTTAAAATATGACTCTGCTGCTTATGTTAGGAGTCCAACACTGAGATGAGTAGCACAATCACTTTCCATGGTGGACACGTGAGATATCAGCAATAATTACTTAATTAGTCAGAAGTAGAGAGAGTTTTTCCAGTTTGTTGTGTGTACTGATGACCTACCATGCTGTGATCTGCATTTGTGTTTTCCCAAAGATTAAAGATGCACAAATTGTTTAATAGTTTGTCAGACAATTTTGAAGAAACTGCAAATGCTCAATAAAACCAAAGGAGGAAGCCAGTCCCTACAATCTCCCAAGCTGCAGAGGGTTATCACCCATCTCTTCCCAAAATAACTAGGAAGACATTCTTACTTATGTGAGATGCCTAATTCTCAAACGTTTTGAGAATACTTTGTGGAGATATAGGTAAACCCAGCCTTGGAGAGCTTTTCTTCTGTCCAGTAAAGGAGAATAAATACATATTTCATAGTTGAATTTTGCACAAAGTATTTTCCACAGCTTTGAGGTATATTCTTTCACCATTTGAAGAACAGAATGGAGAACCTGAAACAGCCTCTCTAGCCACTCAGCCTGGCACTGCTTAACAGAATCCCAGGAACACCAGAAAGCAGGAAGAAGCCACATCATGTTCTCTCTTTGCTAAGTTTTGAAAGCAAAAGTAAGCCAAAGGGAGGATAAAAACTGGGGGAAGTTCTCCAGGCTCCACACAGGGTTTCATTTAAACACTCTGCAGAGATACTTGCAACTCTGCAGATAAGACCACAAAAAAACCACAGGCCCGCCTGTGTGACTACCACATCTAGCCTTTGCAATTCATTATGAAAAGCAATTTTTCAAAGCTTTTATCTTTTATTATTTAAAGCAGATTGTCACATGGCATGTCACATCCATCATTTTGTGCTCACTCTCACACTGAAAAAGAGAACAAAAAATTTGGAACACGCTCTGCAAATGCTTTAATATTCTTTCAAAGAAAGCAGGTTTTGTTTGAATCAATCTCAACACTTCTACCAGTTATTCCACAGGGAAAATATATACGTCTTCTTCTAATAAATTATGTGAAGTTATCTGCATAGAAAGTGGAGAAAGTCATTAAAAGGTTTTGGACAGATTTTTTGCTAGTTTAAATGTCCCATACAAACTACATTTAAGTGTTGATTTGGGAAAACAACATCTGCCCAGAGCCAGCTGACATTTTTTCCTCTTTTTTCCATTTTAATCAAGCACTACCTGAACAATCATTCATTACAAGTAACAACATTTAATATGGTACTTCTTTTCCCCTAAAGAGTCCCAAAGTGAACTCTGTGTAGTGGGGTCACTTCCACTGCTGACCCCAGGTATATTACTCCAGGTGTTTAAATCACACAGCAGTGAAGAACTTGTGACAAGAAGTACACAGACTCGCTAATTTTATGTCAAAAAGATACTTACATAGAATTAATCTGTTTAGGTCTTCTGCATAACATAGTCTATGGCAACTCAACACTCCTTAGATGGGTTATCTTGATTTGAACGTATCGAGTAGAACTCAGATTAGGATTCTCTGGTATGTCTCTCCTATGCAGGTAGGAACACCTTACCTTCTTACCAAAGGCGAGGAAACATCTTCAGTCACACCCACAAGAGGACAAGCACAGCTTTCAGACACACACAGATCTCTTCACCTGTACTAAATGACTAGATTAATTTCAGAAGAAAGGGCAAATCACTGCAATATTCATGGCACTAAACTGGAGGCTCAGTATAATATATGACAGGATTTTGTTTCTTTGCTGCCTAGATTCTCATCGGAGCAGTAATTGCCATGGGCTCAGCAGACCGAGATGGTCGTCTCCATCCTGGTGATGAGCTGGTGTATGTAGATGGGATTCCAGTGGCCGGCAAAACCCACCGATATGTGATTGATCTTATGCATAACGCTGCCCGAAATGGGCAGGTGAATCTTACTGTGAGGAGAAAGGTGCTACCCACGGGTGAGTGAAGACTGGGAAAGGTGAAAGGAAAAACAGATCTCAATGCTGGCAGCACAAACAGGTTCTGTTTAAAAAACAATAGAGGAAATCAAAGTGAATGTTTGTGTCATTTTGAGGAAAGAATAATTGTAAATATGTGTCCCTTGTTTCTCTGAAAAAAATACTGCAGCTGAGTGTTGTTTCCTTCAGAAGTGGAAACATATTGGCTACCCTGGTGTGGTGATCAAAAGTGCTCTGGATCTGTTCCATGCTGTCTTGGTCTGTGCTGTCTCCTCTTGTCCACTTTCGGGACTAAACATTCACCTAAGTTAAAGCCATTTGAGCTGACTATGTCAATAAGAGAAAGGCTCAAAGACTGTTAACTGTTCAGGGCAGGAATTCATTTCACTCTTGTATGTATTAAAAGCCCATTTCTGGTCTCACTGATGTCATCTGGAATTTCCCATCGAACTGCAATGCAAGCTGGCTGAAAATCTTCTGTGGGGCACAAGTGGCTCCTAGGAACAGGGCCGGATTCTTCTGTCAGGCAGACACATTCAGAAAATTAACCTAAACCAATATGAAGTATTTGTAGTAAATTAGACATTTAGACTAGCTCAGGCTCAATTGCTAAAAAACTTCAGAACCTTGAAAAATGTGTGGTAGCGTCTATTAAAGCTTTAATGGGAGAATTTGATGCCCTTCCATTACAACCTCTGCTTGCTTGAGGAAAGAAGTTTCTTTAAGAACTTTTAAAACATTTTTGGTGAGTACACTTCACTGAGGTACCAGAAATGAGCAAAACCACATTCCCAGCCTGTCCTGTCTTCTGCCTGCCCGTGCCCTAGATCCACTGTTGCTGCCTGCGCCGTTCCCCTTTGCTCCTGTGCCAAAAAGCCGCCCTCCCACTCACATTCGTCTTCGCAGTCCCCCTCCCACTGCGGCAGCGCAGCTCCCCGCCAGCCGTGCTCCCGCAGGACTGACTTTCTTCTGTTGCTGACTCCAGAGCCCTCCAGCCAGAAAGGTGCCCCCGCGCCTGGTGCGACGCCCCCTCGCAGCTCCCCCAGCGCGAGGAAAATGGCCAATAACCAAGGTAATGCCGAGTCCTCGCCGCCAGCACCTCTGCCGGGTCAGCCGCTGTACACACTGCAGGCAAAATTAGCTCAGAGTGGATGCCAGCCTTCGCTGCTGCTCGTTAAACACTAGAGGGTCTGCTAGCCAGCCTGGGCTCCTGGTGCAGACAATGAAGCAAGCTGGTAAAACACCTGAAGTTATCGTTGGGCCTCGAGAATGCCACACCAGGGAATGTAGCATGTAGCTCATTAATGTTTAAGCTTTTCAGGAGCTGAACAGGATTTTAATGTGGTGTGTTACAACATAAGCTTTGTGGAAAAATTTGAAACTACTGATGTTGGGCGTGACTGAAAAATGCTATACTAATACATCAGGCCAATTAATTTCATGGGAATTTCTCACTAGTGTGAATTTATACAACAGAGAGATCTGGGGTTTTCCTTACCTGTCTATAGCTGATACACATATCTTAGCCCTCACCTGGAATTACCATTTTGTACATATACTTACCCAGATCTGGAACAGAAAGTCACAATTCACAAGCTCTGGAAAACAATTTGATTAGGAAAATCTGATATTTGGAACAACATGGATTAAAATGCCATTTTTTCACAGGCAGAAGCAAAATGTAATTTTTCTGATTAATATCTATTGCGCAGTTGATAGTTGACTGGCCATTTAAGCTTTTCCTCCTTTATCTTTCTTTTCCTATATTTAATGGCATTCAGTTACATTCTTTTATGGCCAAGCCATGTCTTGGTCATTCTACAGGGTAAGATAATTTCCTTTCTGTTGCAGCCATACTGACATAAACAATATTCAGCTTTCTGAAACATGACAGCCAGAAAATGAGAACTCTCTTGTCACTGACTATGGCATTTAGTTGCAGATTTGGTTCAATAACTCTTAGAGATTTTCAGTTTTAAAGCAGAAGTATAATAATTGTTTTTCTTCCTCGTTATACTCTGTAATTACTTTATTTCATAGTTGCAGAAGGACTGCTAAAGGACACACCTGACTGAGAAAACAACAGCTTGTCCTTGGATGTTGTTTATTTTATTAATATATATACACACACTGAAGGTCTAATTTGCAAACTCTCTACCTAGGATGTATGTGTGTATGTGGGAGCACCTCACATATTCAGTAAAATGACTCTGCCACTCTTGTTGCTCCAAACATAAAAAATATTACTTACATTTATCTGAAAGTTCTGTATTAAAACTGTCAATAAATGCTGATTTGTGTAAACAACTTAGATCTGCAAGGAATATAAACCTTTTTTTCCCATCTGGAGGTGTAACTTTACTGTTTTCAAGTGCCAAAACGCTTGCACTAAAAAATGTGCAATCCCACAAGTTTTAACTTGCTTCCTGTTCTTGTTACTGTAAAGCAATACTAAAGCGTGCATGGACTCCATTTTCACTTCTGCTCTTTTGAACTTGCCAAACAAGAACATCTCCAAACCTTTAAATGACTGCTGCTTCTGCCATGACACCCGTAGAAAAACTACTTGTGATCATTTTTCATTGTATAACAGCTCTGTTTGGTGAACATCTTTTGAACATACTAATCAACATGTAAGAAGAACATTATGCAGCTAATCCTAATTACTCTGTTAGCTCCCTGCTTAAATTCTTGTAATCCAAACACAAATAATTTTTTATTGGATTAGACGGTCACATTTTCCTCTTGATGACAGATCAACCAGCAGACAAGGGAATAGCGCTTGCTAATGTTTTTGCAATCCAGATAGACACTGTTTCTTACTTTCCTTTCTTCTCTTGTAGCTAGCTTAGCAGTCACTGTTCATGCTTGCTTTATCTGATTGACCTTGAACGTTCTGCATAATTGTGTAGATTCCTGTCTCTCTGCATCTCTTACAGCTCCTAGTTTAATACTCAGGGTAGTCTGGTCTGTAGGCAGTCAACTCTATTCATGTTGTATTAGCAAATGTACTGTAAGTCACAGAGCCACTGAGCAAGTCAGACTTGACACTGGTGTGATTTGTGTTGTAGGAGAACCCTGCCCAGAGAATGGCAGAAGCCCAGGCTCGGTGTCTACGCACCACAGTTCTCCAAGAAGTGACTACACGACTTATGCCAACAGTAATCACGCTGTCTCCAGCAGCAATGCTACTCCCCCTGAGGGCTTCGCGTCTCACAGCCTGCAAACCAGCGACGTGGTGATCCATCGCAAGGAGAACGAAGGCTTTGGCTTCGTTATCATCAGCTCCCTGAACAGGCCCGAATCTGGGTCCACAATAAGTAAGTAAATCACGTTTTTCAGTTCTTTTTTCTCCATGTTTGCCCCAAATAAAAAACCCCAATAATTAATTTAAACCTATCTGCTAATAATTTATCACTGCAGAGATTTAAACTGAAGATACTCTCAATGTTGATTCAGGGGCACTGTTTGTCTGTTGTGTCTTGAACAAAACCAAAGGTTATTCTGGCCTCTCAAGCTCTGTGCTTCCCACACTTCCCTGACTATGAGAGTAATAGAGGATTCACCTATAAAGTAGATTTTCTCTGTTAATATGTCTCAAAGAGGCTCTGTAAGTAACCAGTAGGGTTATGTGAAAAAATTATTCTCCCACATGCAACTGAATTAGACTTTTTTTTTAATAAATCAAGGTGAAGTTCAGCAAGTTGAAAACAATCTTAGATCACAGCAAATCCTATGACAATAGCTGTCCAGGTATGGGACTGCAGAAGCAACTGGAAATAGGGAAAACATGTTAGATGCAGGTGCAGAGAGGCTGATTTAACTGTCTGGAGTATAGACAGCATAAAAATTACAGCTGAGTACAGGGGGATAGGTGTATCTCTCTATGCTCAGTAGTACTCAGGTGGCAAGATCTGCCCTTAATAATTACAGCTCACTTTCTGTTCAGAAAACTAATTTGTTCTGTGGGTCAATTTTATTGCTTTAATATAAACATCTGGTGCCACTGGAGCTGTCCTGGGTACATCCAGGGAGAGATGAGGCAGATGTGACATAGGACCTACAGAAGACTCAAACCCTGGTAGTGGCAGCTGGAGGCACAGGGGCACCCTTGGGTCTTTCCAATGACATTTAACCAAATGAGAGCTGAGCCCTCTGGAAGAAGGAAGTAAAAAGGCTTTATATTGAGAGACATCCACATGCCCCAGCAAATAATGCTAACCACAGCTGAAAAACCAAGAGAAGTGAGAACATGTATCATTTTGCAAGTTGCAGCCTGATCCAAAGCTTTCCCTACGTTAAAAGATGCTTTGAAGGAACTGTTCTTTTGCCTGAAACTGGTTCCTGACAAAATAAAATCACAATTTCAACTTTTAGGACCAAACATCACTCTTCTAAATTCATACCTGAAAAGCAGCTAACAGAGTACTGTGAAAATCTTATCTCACAATAGCAAATTATCTCAGAAAATGTTTTTGCAGTATTTCATGATCATGCAGTTATTAAAAGAGTTGCTTTTCATGTTACCTCAGCTGAATTTTAAAATTCCATGATTGCCAGAATTAATATTGTAACAAAACCATAGCTAATTAGCCTCTTGGGACTCTGAGTTTTCACATTACTGAATATTACAGCCAAAGAACTGGAAGTTCTTTGCAGAAGATCAGAAAAGAAAAAAAATAATCCATTGAGATACATATATGTTAATCAGTTAAGTCAGTCGTGATTTTTTTCAAGAAAATTGTTTAATAGAGAGAGTTTGTGGTTGGGGCAGATGGAGAGGGAAAGGGGAGAGGAAGAAAAACAGAAAATGCTCAAGCAACCAAATACTCTGTGACTGGAATATTCTCAATATTCCAGTCTACAGACTACAGACCCAGGTTCAAGATCCTGCTTTGCCTCCTACCCTCCAACATGTTCTTTCAGTACTTTTCTTTCTCCACAAGCAACTACATAACTAGTCGTTTTTGATGCTCAGTTGAACATCTCCAATAGTAAAGGGAAATGACAGTCTGCTGTGGAAGTGACAAGAGAATTTATTCAAATAATAACTGCATTGAGTTTCAGTGATCCCAAAAAGCACCAAATCCTAAGTTTACAAAAACAGCAGTGAACAAAAAATTACATTTGCTTTAGATAGTGACAGAAAAAAGAAGAAAATACCCTTTCTATATGAATTCTGTTACAAAACTGTAGTAGAAAAAAATGCTGAAAATTACATGGTCTGTCATCAGTAATGAAAACAATCTAAAAATTATTGACTCTTTCTAGAGTAAGAGAGGTTATTTTCTTTACTTAATATTTATTTGGGTGAAGTAATTTGAGCTTTATTAACAGGAGCATAGCCAGTAGCTTGAGGGAAATTATTATCCCCTTTTACTCAGCACTCACTGGCATCCATTCAGAATACAGCATCTAAGTTTTGGGCCTTGTGGTAGAAAACAGAACAGGGAAACTGTCCTGAGGTACCTTCTAGCTTGAAATAACACAAAATCCTTTTATTGGAATGCACACTCAGGGGTAGAAAGCATACCAACAGCAGGAAAATATCGAATGGATGTAGGAAGTGCAAAGTGCAAAATATATGATACATCACTATTGAAGTGTGAACCTGCATGGGACCATGTTAACACCTTGGTAGTTACTCACTTCTCATAGCAGTAATATGTTAATTGGGTGAAATACCAGAGTTCCAGTGTCCCTTGCTTCAGAGCCAGTGCACTTGTTTCCAGTTCCTGCATCCCCATGTGGAAGAGAATGATGTTATGCAGACGTGCATGCCACAGTTAAACGTTAATGTTGCAATTGCAAAGCAATTCTGAAAAAATCAAAATGGGCAAAAAAGGTCAAAAAAGGGAGTATCATGTAGTGCCAGACTCTGTTAGGAAGAGCATCGCCCAGGAAGTTGTCTCACTAGGAGCATCCTCAGGGCAAAGTGAAGACGGGTTCCTTTTTTTAACAATGTTTATTTCAATAACTCTATTTCCTCCTCTTCTTTCTCGCAAAAGCAAAAGACTTGAGGTCTTGGAAGTATAAGTATCATCACCACTTTTACTCAGGAAGGCAATTAATTATGCACTGAAAGTATTTTCCTTGTTCTTGAAATCACACTTACAAACTATGTTTTACAGTCCAACAGATTACAACAGCTCTTGCTGAGTACAGCAGCAAGCACTTTGTGTCACTAGGTGCCTGTGCTTCAAGCACTGTTAAAATTGAAGCAATCATTCCAGCAAAGTTGCTACTGGCTACAGAGCTGCAGGTTCATTAGTTTGCTCCTTTGGAGTTGGCCTGAAGCTGAAGAGGTTGCACAAAAGCTCACTCTCTGTTTGCCAGGAGAGTTTGCTCTGTCTGTGAAGCTGTAGGACAATCCCATGGAGTCACAATAGTAGTGCTCCAGCTGAGTCTCAAATCCCTTTTCCACCCTCTGACAGGGTGTGGGCTGCACTGCTCCCACACAGCCTCTTAGGAGTGCTTCATGCTCCTTCTGACCTGAGAATGAGCCATGAAATGCTCAGGAGCTCTGAGAATTAGAGATGTCACTCTTTTTTCCAAGAGGTTTAGGGTCTTGGTCAGCTTTTCTCTCGACATGGTCTGCAAGGGGTTTGTTGTTAACATTGATTTACAGGCCTGCCTTTTCCTTGCAGAAATTTTCAAAATAATGAATGCATTTTTTTTTCACTATTGATGTAGACACAGAGTGAGGACAGACTACAGCCATAATTAGGGAACAGACTATTTTTTCACATTTTGTGATGGGCAGCACTGTAATAGCTGTCATTTTGATAAATTAACGTTAAGTAGTTTGGAGTCAAGTCTTTAGATCTGAATGTCATTTTTCCTTACTGGTACTCGCTTAAACATCCAATTCCTGTGGCACATTTATTTTCCTGTTTCTATAATGGTAGAAATTTTGTTTCCCCTTTGTCAAAGCTTTGCTTGGGATGTTCTCTAATCTAGTGCAGGGGATTATCTTGCACTGAACTATGGTTCCGATGTGGGGAGATCAGGAGTGGAAAACGAATGACAAGGATTGAATGAAGAGATTTTACAGGGCAAAGCAGGGGCATAGAAAAGGTCAGCCATTCTTCAAAATTGTATCAGTAAAAGGAGATAAAGTGGATAAATAAAGAGCTGTGCTTGAGTGGTATATCCAGGAGCAAGTCATTTTGCCTAGTGCAGCACGCAGAGGATCTTAGAGTACTAAGAGATTAAGAAAAGAAAATACACCTGTCCAGGCTCCTGACCTATTTCTAACGAAAGGATTAACTTCCACTGCCTCTAAAGTATACTATTGTGCCTACCCCCAGATCCTGTTCCATCATTAAAGGGGGATGTGGCTCTCATCCCTTCTCCACACATGAGAAATTGCAGCTAAAATACTTAAATTTAAGTAATTAATCTATAATTTGCATTACATTTAGGGAAATATTTTTAGGGTATCAAGATAAATTCACTATCTGCAGCCCATGGAAAAGCACTTGCAGCTTTCTGAAAATGGCCAGAATGAGATTTCTGGATGAATGTGTCCCAGAGTTTTATGGAGTAAAATTGTCCCTGCCTGCTTCATATCTTCCTGCTGCTTTTACTTTATGTTTGGGATGCAGCTTCATCTAGAAGAAGTACTTGTGATCCCCTGTAAATCTCTTTACATCCTGATTTTTGTAGAGAGAAACCATGTGTTATAAACAGACCTTGTTAACTTGCAACTTCCAGCCAAATTGGAAAATTGGCAATATTTCCAGGAATTGTACTGTAGCAGGTACTGTCAATTAGCACAGTTATAAAGTGTAAGCAAACTGAAAATACAGGCATAATCAATAAACCATTTTCAAAAAATTAAGGGCAGGTGACTCTGCATACTTGTTATGATCTTCCTCCTGCTTCGCAAAAGAGGAGTTGTAGATTAATTTACCCCTACGCTGCATATGCCAGTGCCTGCTGGATTTTCAAAACATGATAAAACAGAGTCTAATGAAAGAAGTTTCCTTCATTTCTCAAAACATGCAGTCTTAACTAAAAAACATAAATCCAAGATAAGCCTCTGCTGACTGCAGGAAACAGCATTCTGAGTAAGTCCCATTCAGCCCAGAGTTTCTTTGAACTCCTTACAGTTTAGAGATAAAAAACAGTTTATCGATCAGTGATAACTGTGTGATCTGAGTTGTTTGTGCAGCAATTTCACCCATGCTTTTCCTGGGTAAGATGGTGCCTAAGGACATAGTTTTCTGTGACCAATCTGCAAATTCTAAAGAAAACGAAGCTTTGGAAATTAGGATGTCTATCTACCCCACCTAGGACATTTTTGGAGCATAGCAGTGAAAACCCACCCACAGTGTGAGTCTCCCATGGAAGATATTTGCAACTTGTGGGCAAGGAACCTGGATTCTCATTTCTGTGTAGCTTTGATATTCAGGTTTGAGCTGTTCTGCCTCTTCAGCTACAAAATCACACTTTCTAAGTATGTTTCAGTGATAGTAAAACCTGCAGCTGAAAGAAATTTCTATATGATTTAGTTTTGCAAATCAACATACTCAATTAATCATAGTGAAATAACCTTAAGAGGTCAAAGAGGTTTTTAATATCATCAAAATACATTGCTGCAGTTTGCAGGCATGAAATACTCAATTTTCTACTTGATATTTTTTGAAGATAAAGAATGGAGGATCTTAACTCTATTACTCCCCTCTGTAGGTGATTTCTGCCCTTATGTTCTAGCATGTTTCTGAATACATCATTTGGACCTACAGGTGCTGCTCGTGTGTTTTCAAGGAACAAACACTGCGAGTTTTCTTAGCGCAAACCCGTCAAGGGAATCAAGGTTTTTCTAATAATTCCACAGGGCCCATTTTGCTTTCATTAGAAGCTTTCTGTTTCGCCTCTGGTCCTGTGTGGAGATGCAGCAGTGAAACATCATCTGTGGAATGCCATGCAGGAGAGCCCTCCTGACTCTTTGCTTCTGGTAACGCGTGAGCTCTCCGGCTTGAGTGTGTGTGTGAGAGTCCGCGCCAGCAGCCGCGCGGGTGGAAGGAGTGAGCTCGCTGGGGTGCTACGCTGCACCCACCAGAACGATTCCTTGCCAGGGGCGTTTCAGGGAAACGCAGCTGAACCCTTCACGAACCCACATACAGTGCGTTAGGGGCTGACTTGTGGAAAGCAGCTCTGTGGAGAAGGACCTGGGGGTCCTGCTGGACAGCGAGCTGTCCGTGAGCTGGCACTGTGTCTTTGTGGCCAAGAAGGACAGTCGTGTCCTGGGGAGCATTAGGAAGAGCATTGCCAGCAGGTCGAGGGAGGTGGTCCTGTCCTTCTACTCAGCCCTAGTGTGGCCACATCTGGAGTGCTGTGCCCAGTTCTGGGCTCCTCCGTACAAGAAAGACCTGAAACTACTGGGTAGGGCCTAGTGAAGCACTAAGAGGATGGTTAGGGCACAGGAACATCTGTTTTAGAGGAAAGGCTGAGGGAGCTGGGCCTGTTCTGCCTGGAGAAGAGGTGGCTGAGAGGGGCTCTTACCATTGCGTAAAAATATCTTAAGGGTGGGTGTCGAGAGTAGAGCCAGAAATAGGCATTTGGTACAGACTAAAACACAAAAAGTTCATTCTGAAAAGCTTCTTTCCTTTGAAGGTGACTGCACACTGGACCAGGCCCCCTGAAAAGTGATGAAGTGTCCTTCTCCAGAGATATTCAAAACCCACCTGACTCAATCCTGGGCAATTTGCTCTGGGTGAACCTGCTTTAGCAGGAGGTTGAACTATGTGACCTCCAGGGTCCTTCAAACACCAGCCTTTCTGTGTTTTTGTGATATACGATGTTAGAAGCAGTATCTGTATTCAGCAACTGCTCTGGGTTTGTGTCCAGCTGACCCAAGCATATGGACACTCAGGTGTAGTGACACAAAATTTGTTATTTGTTCTTTGTTCTCTGACATGAAGGTGTGGTAAGGATACTAATTTGAATCATGGAGAGCAAAAGTGGGTGATTTTTTATCAATTAAAAATATTGATATAGGGAAAAATGTAAATTTGTAGTTATCAGTAAGTTTCTGAAAGCAGACCTTACCCACTTTCTAAATGCAAAGATTTCTTTTAAATCATTTTTTCTTTTAATTTTTCAATTTAATTTCTCTTTAATGAGCTAAGAGCTGATCATTGCACTATTAACTACCTCCTGGGAAAGCATCAGCTGCTACATGCTAACTCTGGGTCAGTTTGTGCTGTAAGGCTGTAAATATCTGAGCGAGATTTAGGAGGAGAGATTAATGACTTCGAATAGCATAGAAGCTTTGGTGCGCTCAGGATTCAAATCTTCCCCAAGTCATGAAATTTTGAAAAATACACTGCAGAAAAGTTACATCCCATTGTAAGATCTTTTGTTAGGTAAGGTTTCTGCAGCATTGCTGCTCTCTGCTAGATTATTTTGAGTCTAGGATTATGCCTTCTGCCTTGGAAGGATTTCTTTTATCTTAAGGTAGACATTCAACTATATCACTCCTGAGTATCACATTTTGCATGACTTGATAGTATTGGAGAAAAAGACCCTATATGTCTATTATGAAGGGCTATGTGGTTTGTATAAATATAAATTCATGCTTACGAATTTCCCATAATTTCAACAGTTAAAAATTAAGTCAAAAAACAGTTAAGAAGTTAAGATTAACAATATTAATCCCTGTTTACAGTAATTTTTTCCCTTGCAGTCTCATTCATTGTGTAGTCTGAAAGAACCAAGAAATTAATTGTTCTGCAAAGGGGCAGCTTTTTTTCTGTGCTCACTTTTAGCAAGAACAATGGGTTTCTTGGAAAAAAAAGCCACTAACCCAAGTCTTTTGTATAGCCTGCTAATATTAAATGCTGCTCGGGTAACTCAGTGTTTTGAAATAAGTGGATTGAATTCTCTGCGAAGTCTCATCCAGGCACCTGCTGCCACTGTTCAATATGTACATATGTTTGGAGAACAGCTTGTGGCGAATTCTTAAAAGAAGGATGAATAGATTAGTAAAAATTTTTAAGGGTGATAGAAACATATACCACCAGTCAGGGGATCTGGGACTTCCTTTAAAAGGTTACGTTATTAAATGCTCTGCTTAGATAAAAATAAAACAGCAAAGATGCAACTTAAGAAAAAAACCACTATGTGTTAACAAAACCCTACTGAAATTCCAGACAGGGGAGGTTTCTTCCCAAGAAGAGATCTGCCATGCTGGGAGAGACCAAGTAGCCACACAGCTCCATGCTGTCCCTTGGCTGCAACCAGTGACGGAGAGGACAGCACCTACGGTAGACAGGACTTTCCCCAGGCGTCACCTCAGCTTTCACAGCCAAGACTTTCTGATTTAATTGGCAATGGGTCCGCTCCTGTAAATTGGTCTAATCTCTTTTTGAATCCTTTTATTCTTCTGCCCCTCCAGAAGGTTGCCCCAGCTTCTCTTTCCCAAGCCGTAGACAGTGAGTTTGTGGACAACTCCTTTGAGCAGAGGCTGTTTTCTGCTTTTGGCTTCCATGCTTCCCTTCTCTGAATCTTTGTGAGTTCGTTGCTATGATTTTTGAGATGAGGATACCGAAACTATCAGCAATACTCAGAATTTAGGTGCACAGCAGTAACTAGCAATAGTTTGTTTTATTTGGTTTTTTTTCCTAACTCTTAGTGTCATATTGACCGTTTTAATGAGTTTTACGTTTTTAGAGAAGTACATGTGCATTTCAAGGTCTCTTGAGTGGTAATAATTAATTTAGGGCTCATCTCTGCTTAATCTTAGGCAGGGTTATTTTTTCCTTATGCGCATCATCCTGCATTTCTTTTCATGAGATCTTGTCTGCCACTTCAGTCAACCCACTCCCTACTGACAATTTACAGCTCTTCCACACTTGTTTTAGGTGTGACCATTCTGAATGATAAAAAATTCTCCATTGTGGAAATTCACAGTTCATTTCTACCTTTGTTCCTGAGCTTTTACCTAATTAATGCCCTATGAGAGTAGCTCCTTCTTATCCCTTCAAAGTAAGTATTTCACCACCAAAGGCTCTCTCTAAAAACTGAAAGTTTTCTAACATATTTTAACATGGTTGTTTTTTTGTGAACAACCTGCACATCAGATAATCTGCATCCCTTGGAAGCACTCATGCTTGTAAATAAAGCCTTAAATAAATCCTCCCTTCCCAAGAAAGCAGTTGGGACCACGGCAGCCGGGATATTGTGGCTTAGGAGGGCTCTCAGGCAGGGTTCCACTGGGAAGAGAAGCAAGAACAGAAACTCCTCGGGATAATATTACTGGGAGGGAAGGAGCCAGGAGATAAACTTCTCCTCATATTGTCCAGAAATGTGCATAAACCAGTTTCTGCTGAGTGGCCATGAGCTCCATTAGTAAGTCACTAGATTTGCCCATAAAACCCTATAGAGCCTAACAGTGTAACCTTGAATCCAACTGAGATTCAGATTCCTTCTGCAAAATCTTCCCACACCCTGCTTTGCAGCAAGATCAAATGGTAACACATGGCACCAATACAGCCTGAGAAGAGGAGCATTAAATCCTCAGATACCAAAGTGGAGTAGAAAAGGTACCTTGACAGACACAAGCTTTGTTCTGATGGTCACCTACCATCTGATGGTTGATCCTTTCGTAACACGACAGAATGAAGGGAGTTCAGGGATACCAAAACATTTAGAGCAGATACCTTTGTCAGGAAGGTGAAGGTCATTACGCTTAAAGGGAAGAAGAAAAGAATACCAAGTTCCTTCTCTTTCTCCCTTCTTTCCCTTTTCTCAGGATTTGGATCCGAATTAGACTCTCGTGGCTCTTCCACCTCCAGCTTTGATTTCAGCAGACATCTCAAACATGCAGACATCTGCTCTATTCACTTGTCAGGTACAAGAAGTCCAACCAAAAAATTTTTCTGGCAAATTAATAGGACTTCCCACCCCCCCACACTCCCACACCCCTTACTGTTGAAATGATGTCTCTACTTAAATGTTTAGGCTAGCAAAAACATCTTTAGGGTTAGAAATGGCAAGCATGGAAATTTTAGCTGTGGCATCTCTGCCATATTTCCCCTTCTTTCTTTCTACCAAATTTCTTGTTTTTTACATAAGACAGGCTCATTTTCAGATCTCCATTAATATATAGTAAAGACATGACGATTTCAGACAGATCTTTTATTACATATGCCAGAAACAGACACATTTTAGTACTAGTTTAAATGATTCTTGGTGATGCTTTAAGACTGATTTGATGAAAAAGGCTCTGTGTGAACAGAAACTGTTTAAGAGTCAAGTTACTCTTTTATTTGTTTGCTCATGGATATGTATGCATGGCAGTTACACGTCTGCAAAAAGGGCAAAATAAACACAATTTTTGTAGAAAGTGTGGCTATACATATTTAGTATATTTTAAAACAGAAGTGCTTAGACATTGTGACATAAATTAGGTGCTTATTTCCTAAGCAACGAGACATTTCTGAAGTACACTCGTTGTGTCTGTATTACTAAAGCCGTGTTTTAATTTATATTCTTCCATGAACTGTAGTGGTAAAGAAGCATGCAGTTTGATTATGGCTTGCACTTCAGATATTTTCAGTTTTCAGAAAATTAATTTTTAACACTGCAAACAACACTTACATCCACACTGGAAACAAAAGTCACTTCAAGGTATGTGTATTGTGACTTTATATCAGATGTGCAGACTGTGTTAGTCACCAAAACCTTCAGTAAATGTTTATCAGGGTGCTGAGAAATTTGTTCTGCAGCAATGTATTCTGAACACATCTCCTGTTAGAGCTTTGGTTTGTATAAGCATTGATAGCCTACATATTTCCCAAAAAGTGTTTGAACAATCTTTCATTTTTCCAAGTTCTCTGTAGATAATAAAATGTTAAGGTTATATTATTTTTGAAAAAAGAAACACACGGTTTTTAAACACCAGTTTAAAGGTGGATAGTGGGGCTGAGCTGCTTTGTGCTAAGTTTTCCAAGACTGAAGTGTGGGACTGCGGAGGAATACTCAAACACCATTAGGATATTAATAGACTATATAGTCAAATTTAATTGTGATAAGCATATTTATGAGTAGTTGGGAGAAAGGAAAGTAGCATGCTCTTTAGGGAGCCTAGAGAAAACAGTCAGCTATAGCATATGCATTTAGTCAAAAACCAGAGGATAATAGAGCAGAAACACTGGTCAAAAAATCAAGAATAATATTTAGAAAATTCAGTCAAAGATGAGGGAAAAAACAGAACAAGAGCATGGATGGAGTAAACAGAAAGGTGAAGAACCACAGAGAAGAACAAAAGGAGAAGCTTTATTCTGTAATGTTTTGAGAAGGGGGCTGAGATGTTTTGATGTAGTACATGTCTATGTACTCATAGTTAACTGTCAATTCAATTCTATTCATTTATTATTCATATCTAATTAGAGAGCTGCACATCTCAATAAATATTCAGTGTTATTTCTACTTATTAATAAACACATTTGAGTGGAGGAGAAAAATTTCATGTACCCTGGGCATTTTCAGTAACATTTTTTGTATATAAAATAAACAATGTTTTTAGTGCCTCTATTGCAACATACAAATCAAGAAATTCTGTAAACCAGGAGGTGGGAGACAATTTATGACTGCTACTTATTGTGCAAATTTATCCCCTTTCCCTGTTTTAATGCCTTATTGTTTTCCTGATCTGCTTATTAGGTGGTGTCATGCCAGGTTTGCAAAATAGCTGAATTATAAACTTATTTTGGACTTCATATGTATATGCCATGTGTATATATGCATCTGGATTCTGAATTTTAGTGAAAAAACACAGCACTGTGTTAATGCAAATGACATTGCATAAGAATTTGTATTCTTATATGCTTTTACACAAGCTGTTTTTAATTCATATAGAACTTTCTTCCAAAATGAACTCATTTTCTTTCACTTGTGAACATCACCACTTGTTTCAGCATATGTTTACTGTGTCTATTGTTTCTTGTCTAGCTGTACCCCATAAAATAGGGCGGATAATTGATGGAAGTCCTGCTGATCGCTGTGCAAAACTTAAAGTTGGAGACCGGATCTTAGCTGTGAATGGCCAGTCTATTATTAACATGCCTCATGCAGATATTGTGAAGCTAATTAAAGATGCAGGTCTCAGTGTAACTCTTCGCATCATTCCTCAGGAGGGTAAGTTAATGGCCCTTAAAAACAGGAAGAAAATTTTAAGTAGCCTCCAATTAGCTTAAATTATGTCACCACTTTGAAAGAGCATCTTTTGTTCTCCTTCCTCAGCTGTAACGCGCAGCACACCAGAATTACGAGCTCAGAACTAGCTTGGATAGGATCTGAATTCTTGAAAAGGTTTCAAGTTATGAAAAGGATATTTAAAGCAAACCTGGAGAAACCTGAAAGAGAGAAAGAGGATGTTAATGTCTTTTGTAAGAATTGTCTTCTGCGTGAAAAAGCACTCTACAAAGAGAGCCAAGTTTTGAGTCCGTTCCCTTATATCTTTCTATAAGCCCAGCCAAAGTTTGACAAAGTGATTCACAAGAGACTGCAATGGCTGTCACCAGGCATGTTCAGCTCCCAGCTACGTGTGACAAAAAGTGACGTGAAGGAAGAGTTCAAATTTGGCAGTTTTCTCCATCACTATCATATAGTGATACATCACTGTAAATGCACAAGGCAGGAAGAACTGAACCCTGAATTATCTCATTTGTAGGGTGAGGATAAGGGGATAGACTCATTATTCTGGTCATTACTCCATATCTAATCGGTGAAGATCTTTTGATGTTGGTTCCATGGGGTTTGGGGTTGATTTCAGGGCTTTTTTTAGTTTAACAATGTGCTGCACTGCTGCATGAATTGTACCACATTAATGAGACTATGTCTTTATATCTCAGCAACAAATGCCAGTAGAGCTGGGAATGACACACAGAAAGTAATGGAATTACTTAATTATCCTTGGTCCAGTTAGATGACCTTCACCTTCCTCTGCTGCATCCAGCAACAGACAGGGAAATAGTCTGACTCTGGTCATGGACTGCAACTGAAGGAACTCATCTACTTTGTTAAATGAATTCAGTGAAGGGAAAAGCACAAACATACACAAATTTAGAATTCACATCAATTAGCATCTATGTAATTACTGGAGGTCAGCTTTGCAAGCATTTAAAACAAGTGTGATACTTCATATAGTCCATGAAATATGTTTAAGCCTCTCTGGTATCCAGGTTAAATAACATCATTAATAGTTCCGTGTTAGAGATGGATACATTAAATTAGAAAGAAAGCAGACGTGCAGCTGAGTTGTAGTGCTACAAGATGTTCTCAGGTGCTAGTGGAGAGAAAGATCTGTGCCCAAGGCACAGCTTCCCTGTGTGACTGTGTGACACTGGACACCTCATTTGCCTTCTGATATTAGCTTCCCAGCTTATAAAAATTGGGAAAAAATCTAATACATCTGTAAGATACTTTCGGGTAAAAAATACCATATAAATGCAAAGCAGTTTTAGAAGCAGCTCATGATTTGACCAGTTCATCCATAGTTATGAGAGTAACGTAGAAATGAGGGACAACATTTCCAATCTTCCTCTCTAAAACTCGCAATACAAAAGAGACTCACAGATGCAAAATGGGCAATTACAGTCTTAAGCATAGTTATTACACAGACAAGTATTGCTTATGCCTGCATGAGGAGTGTTTTAAGTGCAAATATACAAGCTTTTTTTGACAATTAATCCTAAATTGAAAATATTTTTAATAAAGTAGCCAAAACTTTTATAATAATTGTGAGCATAAATTAGATAATTAGAGAGCCATTAGGAATGTGCAGCCATAGGGAAAAACTCTCATGTTAAAAATTTTAAAATAAAACAATTAAAAATTAAAACTAGATTTAGATTCAAATGTAAAATGAGGCAAGATCTGTATCGTGTAGCTTATTGCTGTTAGGGATGCTCAACCATATGTGTGTCTATTTTGGTTGTTCTGCACCATGCCACACTGGCCTCACTCCTTCTGTTGCAAGCAGGAATGAAAAAAATACAGTATTTGCCTTTGCTGTTGATAATGCAGGAACTTCTACAGTGCTTTGTCCTCCTGTGGGCGGAGTCTCTCTCATTTATGCTTCCTAATAGGTAAATGGTGAACAACAGGACTGTGCCAGTATGTTGGAAGAAACATATGGGATATGAGCTCAGTGCCAAATATGTCTTCCCCCAAGTCCAGCAGGAAGCCTGAATGAAGATTGGCATCCTTTATTTGTAACAAAGCAATGAAACCATATTTCCTTTGCCAATCTCCCTGTCTTTTTGTATTTTGTGTTGTTTGGAAAGAAGGATTCTGTTTTTCTGCACTGTTCCTATGTGAAACCCTGGTCATTTGACACAATACACTGAAGTAAAACATCGATTTAAATAGTTAGTCAGAATTTATTGAGATTAGGTTTACTGTTTTACTGTTCACGGTCCCCAAAAATTTAAAAAGACAGGAAACTCTTGATGAGCTCAAAGAAAGCAGGAGCTAACATAAGGACACCAGTGTTTTAGCTTTTGTGACAGGTCTATCATCCCAAACAGTGGAGAAAGTAGTAAAATGCTTTCATTGTCTCAAAATGAAATTTTTTTTCTAAGTGGAAGGCATTTCAAATATCTAGTAGCTGTGCTAAGGCACATGGAGGACAGGAAGGTGATTCAGGATAGCCAGCACAGCTTCACCAAGGACAAGTCCTGCCTGACCAACCTAGTGGCCTTCTACAGTAGAGTAACTACATCAGTGAACAACAATGGACAAGGGAGGAGCTGTGGATCTCACCTATCTAGACTTCTGTGAGGCTTTTGACGTGGTACCCCACAGCATCCTTCTCTCTAAATTGGAGAGAGATTAATTTGATGGGGGAACTGTTCGATGGATGATCAGGTATAGGGAGGTGATTCTGCCCCTCTACTCTGCTCTCATGAGACCCCACCTGTAGTTCTGAATCCAGCTGTGGGGTCCTCTGGATCTGTTTGAACCAGTCCAAAAGAGGATCATGAAGATAATCAGAGGGCTGGATCATCTCTCCTGTGAGGAGAGGCTGAGAGAGTTGGTGTTATTCAGCCTGGAGAAGAGA
Source organism: Lycocorax pyrrhopterus obiensis (assembly GCA_014706295.1). Taxonomy (NCBI): domain Eukaryota; kingdom Metazoa; phylum Chordata; class Aves; order Passeriformes; family Paradisaeidae; genus Lycocorax; species Lycocorax pyrrhopterus. The sequence continues at coordinate 11,855,280 of JACSVZ010000015.1, forward strand.
AGGCTCCAAGGAGATCGTGTTGTGGCCTTGCAGTACTTAAAGGGGGCTTATAAGAAATATGGGGACAGACTTTTTAGCAGGGCTTGTTGTGATAGAACAAGGGATCTTACAGCTTTGAACTAATGAAGAGTAGATTCAGACATATAAAAAAGAGATTTTTTTTTTTCTGATGAGGGTAATGAAATGCTGGAACAGGTTGCCCAGAGAGGTGGTATATGCCCCATCCTGGCATTCCTGTCAAAATTTAAGGCCGGGTTGGACGGGGCTCTGAGTGGCTTGCCCTTCTTGAAGATGTCCCTGTTCATTTCAGGGGGCATTGGACTAGATGATCTTAAAGTGTCCTTTCCAGCCCAAACTATTCTATGATTCTCTCATTCTATCATTCTATGATCAGTATTTCTATGCTTTTAAAGAATATGTGGAACATGGAAGCAATTTCCCTTGTTCAATTGTGTTTTAAATAATGACGGTGTCAACCAGAATTATAGAAGTGACCAAGATTTCGGATCCCACAGACTATCAAAAGGAGACCATTAGGTTCAAATGTCTTAAAATCTAATTATAACCTGAGAGAGTAAAAGCAACAAAGCATAAATTTGCAGAGGGAGTGTGTGACCAAAAATGATTATTGTGTACCTTTGCCCTTTATTAAATGCTGCACTGTGACAGGTCTTTAATCTCCATCTCCGCATTATGCAGAGCTGAACAGCCCAGCCTCGGCGCCCAGCTCGGAGAAGCAGAGCCCCTTGGCCCAGCAGCACAGCCCCATGGCCCAGCAGAGTCCCCTGGCGCAGCAGAGCCCCGTCGCCCAGCACAGCCCCGTGGCCCAGCCTCCACCTCCACAGCCCCTCCAGCCACAGGGACACGAGAACAGGTTTTTCATTTTCTTAATGGTCTTTTTTTTTTTCCCTTGTATATTAGTCTGGAGTCAGGAAGATATTTTTATGGTGGGTTTTATCTGTGGTGTGTCACTTACCGGCCAATTTCTCCTGTGTAATTTATGCATATACATTGGCAAATTTATCTGTAATGGAAATTAAATGGGAGGGGGACAGAAATTTTGTGACCAGCTGTATTAAAAGCTCTTTATATAAAAAGCACACTCAGGCTGTGGGACGATACAACTTTCTGTGACCTCCAATCAGCACTATTTAGTCTTTGGATTATTTTTTAGCATGTTAAACAAGGCTGATTACACTGACTGTCTTTATGCTAATCTTCAGTGACCAACACATATCATCAAGATCCTCTTCCCCAAATGATGCTGGTTACAGGATTGTAACTTTTCTCTTCTGAAAATACTTGAGTTCAGTTGTGATTTAGATGCTATACCCTCTAATTCTCCTTGCTTAACAGATGTAGTACTTTCGCTTGCTCAGAATTATTTTCTTTCAATGAGTAATTAGGAAAATTACTTTGCCTTATAATTCATTGAGTACTTTTTCCAAAAGTGATCACCTCCTAGAAGACATATGTTTCTGACAAAATTCAATACAAAGTTTTCACAAAATTCCTTCTGTGCTGTTGGAAGTCAGTATTAAATATCTTTTAAATCAGGAATTTTCAGATGGGACCAGCAAACGATATTAATTAAAGTTCCAGGAAGAAATTCTGTAATAATTTTACTGAAAAATGTAAGCTATAATTGCTCGTGTCACCATTTACATATTCAGCAAAAATTATAGTGCCTCCATGTGTGAATAAAAACATCATCTCCTGATATGCAGCTGTGGCCATATATTGGGAACCTGCCTAAAGATGACTCTTATTTCAGGAAAAGGTCAACCACTGCTAGTTCATACAGTATTATTTTTCATTAAATTTTATGAACTAGATTACAGATTGTTTGCATAGCCACATACATTGTTTCTTTACTGAAATAAGATTTTAAAACTCTTAGGAATATTAACTCTTATTTTTTTTACTTCCAATATTAATAAGGCTCAGTATCACAGTAAGCCTGTTTGTCCTCTATCTTCTTTTTACAGGATCATGATACAGAGTAAAGAAAGTAAGAGGATTGCATGTATGCATGCAGGTCTTATTATAGATGCCATGTACAGGTTTTAAAAGAACACGTGGCAGCAGTCTATCTTAATCCTCTCAGAAAACTCAAAGGGAAATAGTTCTGATATTTTTGTGTCTGGTTAGACATTCACATTATTAAAACTATCGTATAGGAAGATTTGCCATAATGTTACTGTAACTATATTAATAAAATAATGAAGTTTTGAAATATATCAGACATTTTGAAACATTTAGATTCAGATTACCTTTTTATATGTAAATCAACATAATCAAGAACAATGCTGTCATTTTTTCAGAGTGTAATTTTTGTAATCGTTAAGTACATTTCAAAATCCCTTTCACAGTCTGTATGTGTCTCTGTATCTGTATGTGTCCGTGTACAAACATGCTCACTTGCTTGACTAAAAACTTCCAGTCCATTATTAAAGCAGAGTTTGAAATGTCTATTTCCTGTACAGGAAAGAAGTATTTCCTTGGGCACCTAGGGAATAGTGTAAGAACATCCCCTATGTGAACATTTTTGTTAAAATCTAACCCAAACCACTATCCCAGAAATACCTTGCTAAAAGAGTTTAGGACTTTCTTTGTGCCTCTTTAGCACACCACATGGCTGAGGTATGGATGTTTGCAATAAGAAATGTTCTTTACTTCACCCTGAAGTGTGAAATGACATTATGCGCTGATTTCCATATGCTAAGGGAAATTCCCATCTGAATTAAGTAAATAACTAGTCACTTTACCTCAGATAGTCATATTTTCTTTCAAATTTTAGGACCCATCTCCCTGTAACCAGCTAAAGCAATATTTTACTTGTTATTAATTCCTCATAATCAATTTTTTTTTCTTTTCACCTTGTGTTATTTCTGTGCATAACTACTGACATAACTTTACTGACATAGCTTTTAGCTACATAGCATCACAGGGAGTGTATAATAAAAATAATACACACTGTATCAACAGATTTTATTTCAAAGAATAGCTTTCATTAAAAAGATAACAGCTAAGACAAAGAATTTATCCTTTTTTAACCTTAAGAAGCTCACATGAGCTTTATGTCAATGAAAGTGGATATAAACTGCACTCATATTCCACTTATTCTATAGAAATATTAATTCTGGAAAAAAGCACTTTATAAACTCAGTGAATTATTTTGTAGTGAGTATAGCGGGTGTTTTCACACACGGTTTCATCTTCCAAATAGGCAAGGTAAGTGGGAATCAAGATGCTTTTTCTGTTCCTGTCCCTTTGAGTTTAGTTCTGATCTCCGTGATACAAGTTGGAAAATTGCATAGTATGACCTGAGGGAAAATTGCTTATGCCCATGTTTTAAAAGTGCTCACTGTTTTCGGATGGCTCGACTCTTTACCCTTGAGAGTTTTGCCTCTCTGTGAAAATTTGTTTCATGCAATTTTGCAGCCAGGCAGCTCATTTTTACTCCTCAGTATTGCATGCAATGCATATTCTTAATGGTTTGCTACTCTCTGAAACTAAGCCACTGTGTCTTCCTCAGTTACAGGTCAGAAGTAAAAGCCAGGCAGGATGTGAAGCCTGACATCCGGCAACCCCCGTTTACAGACTACAGGCAGTCCTCCACGGACTACCGGCAGCCCCCACTGGACTACCGGCACCCCCCGGTGATGGACTACCAGCAGCCACCGCCGCTCGACTACAGGCAGCCACCCCTGATGGACTACAGGCAGCACTCCCCCGACACCAGGCAGTACCCTCTGTCCGAGTACAGGCAGCCCCAGGTACAAACAGACACACCCAGAGCACTCCCACGCAGGAGGCGTCAGGGTCTGTAGGGACAGGTCATGGATATTGGTAAGGAAGGTGATATTATGGAGGGAAAAGACACATTAATGGGTTTTACTCTGTAGAAAGTTACTATTTCTCTGTAGAGGAAATTACTTCCAAACCATTAATATTAATGTATAACTGTGATCTGTAAATTAACATTACATTCATAATTGTGTAACCGTAATTTTAAATAAATGCCATTTTTAGGGTACTGGAGAGTTGAAATTAAAATTCTAACATAAAAAGCCTTTTCATCAGCAGAGGAACATATATGGGGCATTGTCATCAAAGGGTGGGCATACTGAGGTCAGACTGCATTTCTACAGCATTCTTGAAAATTAAGATTTTGTCTAATCAGCATAAATAAATAAATGAATGAAAATCCTGACTGATAAAATTACATTTCTGTTGGCAATAGTCTGGATGAGTAGAAACTAGCTTATGCAACTACTTTCTTTGACATCAAGCATGATCTGACAAATGATGATAAGATGATGAGTTAGATGAAGAGTTATGGTACCTTGGACAAGACTCCTCCTGATGACAGATATTTACTGACAGTTTTTAAGGTTGAGGATTTAGCTCAAAGCTCAGACTTTGAAAAAAACCTTCCTTTCTCCTTACATACAGGCAGGAAAAACAGAGGTCAAAAAGTATTAAATAAGAGAATGTAAACTTCTGGACCATGTTGGAACCATGTATAGGTGGTGTGTATGTCCATGTTTTCAAAACCAGACACATAAACTATATCAAGAAAAATACTGAAATTCCTGGATGGGATCCAGAGAACCCTATGAAAATATTGTGCATTTCGGTACCTAAATAGCAAATCCCTGTCCCCATGTGCATACCTTATAAGATGCTTCTTAGCGTCTAGAGAGATGCTTGGACTGGCTGTTTCTCAGCATCTCCAGTTTAATTCTCTAACCACTAGACTGCACACCCCAAGCTTGCTCTTTATTTTCTCCTGTTCCCATGGATCTTGCACTCTTGGCTGACAATGGATCAGAAGCTACATAGCAATTTCCCTCCCAGACCCCTCTGCGGAGCTTTGCTTATATCAAGTGGATCAATACATTTTTGAAGAGATTTATTTTAAAGTTTTCTTGAATGCATACCACAATGTTCATACAGTTAATTGTCTTTCATTTTGTATTTGTCTGTACAGGACTTTGATTATTTCACCGTTGATTTGGAGAAAGGAGCCAAAGGGTTTGGGTTTAGTATTCGAGGAGGAAGGGAGTACAAAATGGATTTGTATGTGTTGAGGTTAGCAGAAGATGGACCAGCAATAAGAAATGGAAGGATGAGGGTGAGTAAAATGCATTGTGACATTTTTTTTGACATTTACAGATATGTCTAGTGATGGGGTCAAAGAGAAAGCTTTCTTTTCACTTCTGATCAGGTTTTAAAGAAATAATGCCGAATACCTCTTAAAAAATAAACTCATTCTGGAGGAGTTCAAGAAATTAGTTGATACATATAGCAGATCTGTGTAGTTTCTTTGCAAATAAATATATTATTTCTTGTTGATAATAACTTTGACCTTATTATAAATTCTTGTCATTATTATTTTCACTCTTATCTAAGCAACTTAAAAATCTCAGCCAAAGTTTGATGTTTCTTAGATAATAGTAGCATAATTAACATTTGGGTCTCTAATCACAACAGCAAAGTCATAACTGTATGACACGTATTAGATAGTTATGAAACCTAAGACCTCATCTGTGTTACTTTATTAATTTAAGCAAATCGCCTTTGTAGTGTTTGTTAAATTTGTTTATTGGTCTTATTCAATCTTGTCTTTAGGGATTGTGATTAGAAAAAAAAGCAAACACATGCTCTATGTAGGAAAAATAACCTAATCAGAAATAGAGGCATTTAATCTGTCCAGTTGTGATAAAGACAAGGTAAAAACTCAACCGGGCTTGCCGATACTTTGCAGAATTGTGAATACACAAAAAGGAGGAGGAAAGAACATAAGCAAGACTGCCAAGAGTCAACATAAAAAGTTGTTTATGTATCTAATTAGAGCAGTCATGTTAAACCGATATTTAATTTTAAAGATGGGCAATGGAAATTGTGTTCTGTACAGTGGTAAGAGCAGATTCTACAAATGTCATGGTTCTTGCACGTATTCTCTTTCACAGTCTTAACAATTTGATCAAATTTGATGTCTTAGTGAAAGAGCACTGTCTTTCTGTGTGTAACTCAGGAATTTTGCTGTGCTTCAAATGGCTTTTAACTTGGCCACTTTGTAGAATTGCAAAATTCAGTCAGTCCTCAGCTATACCATGGAGTGCAAGCCCCTGGCACTGGCAGCAGTGGCAGAAGTAGTCCCTGTGTCAGGAAAGCCAGTGGGGCAGTCAGGCAGGCAACTGATAACTGAGAAATACTCCCACTGAATTTTTTGTGTGAAATACAGGTGATTTTGTGTTGCAACCAGAACTTTAGCTTAAGAATATCTTCTCTGTTCTTTATTCTTTCCTTTACTGTAGCATTATCATTGTCAGTTGCTCTTAATGAGAAGCCATATGCAAGGTGTACATTAGTAGCTATAATGTGATTAAAGACTGAGAAAAAGTTGTGCTTTTAATAAGCTCTGGAGTCACATGTTTGGGAACATATGGCTAAGAATACAGAAAAAAATAGAACACCTTTGAAGAGGATTAATTTCAAATAATAACCTGTATTAGGTAGAAAATGAACATTAAAATCTGTGCATCATTTAAACAAACTAGTAGTAAGGAATGAAGTTAGGCTATCCACTCTGTGAATAGCCAAAATATAGAAAGTATTTAACATGAATACGAGGGGTTTTTTTCAGTTGTACTAGGAAAAGTTCTGTTTTAATGAATACTGCTAATACAGTTTCTAAGATAACTTGGTTTAAAGCTTTTTCATTGTAGTGGCCACAGTATGTTATTATTCTGGCCAGATAGTTGTAGTTGGGTTTTTTCCTCCCTTTTAAAAGCATCATTCTTTGGAACCAGTTCTACCATACATCCTTGTCACTGAGTCTTCTCTTTTATTCTCCTGCTTAACAGACATTTTAACCTGACAAATGGGTTTGGAACTTGAAAGATTCTTATATTCAGTGACCTGTGACTGATGGACAGCAGAAGCTCAAGAAACAGCTTCAGAGCAAAAATAGAAAAAAAACATATTGAAAGAAGTGTATTACGTAGGAAGATGGGCAAAGGAAGCAGAGTTCTGTATCCACATCTCCTTTCCTAAGTTTACATCAGCTGTTAATAATGCAGGTTCATTTGCACTTCTTGGCTGGAAACACCAAGCTGCTTGTTGCATCTCTGCATCTCTCTGTTTCACAGGTGCATCTCTACAGCAAAACATGCAAAAATCAGGGCAGTGCTTCTTGCTTTAGATACCATCATCATTAAAGACACGATTCTCTGATCACAGGCTTTCAGCACTGGGGATAGCAAACCACACTTTTGTGGTAGGATGTTATCTGAACACTTTCCAGCTAAGAGTCCTTCTGATGACCTGCTTGTCTCCATTATTGTTTTGCTTCCTGTTTCCTCCTCCATGGACAGCCTTGTTTAATTTAACTGAAGCTTTACAGAGAAACATTGAAGCAGATAACACAAGGTGCAGATCATGCTTATGAAAAGAAATAATGCACATAACTCCATTGCTATTCCAACTCATGAAACCAAGAAAAGAAAAATAAAACCAGCTAAGTTGTTGCAAAAAATAGATCATATAATGAAACATGTTACCTGTAGAGCACTTAGATGTAATAAGCAAACATATTCCACAAATAACATTTTGTGTTGAATCTATGCATAGCCAGCAAAAGGTCTGATAGAGACTCATTCATATTGATATAAAGCTTTATTGATATAAATTTATTTTACAGAAATAAATAAAATAATTACCTTAAAGTAATAGAACTGAAGCTATATTAGTGGGTTTATAAAATTGTATAATTGAAGAAATGAAAAATTAAAGGCAGCTCCAGGTAGGGTAGCCAAAGTCTGTATGTTTACTTTGTTAGTGGGCACTGAAAAACCACAGTGATGGGATGAGTCCCAACAGCTATATTCCACTTGGACATGTGTTAAAAAATCTGGGAGTCTACCACCACACATTCAAAAGATTCTTAGGTCTAAATACATGTAAAAGTGTTAGGCATTACAGATGAAGAGTACATTAAAGTAAAAGCTATGATTACAGGAAAACAGATGTAAATAAAGAACTGGAATGGAGCTATCTCTTGTAAAAGAAAAAAGAACAGATCCATTACTGAAGAAGGTAAGTATAGAAGGAGTAAAATATGCCAATAATAGGAGCAAAGAGAAATTGAACAAGAAAGCAATGATGAAACAAGATGAAGAAAGTGACATCAAAATCAGGACATCCTCATGAAAATTTCAGATCGATCTTCAGGCTTTTATGAGCTTCAGTGAGACTTGTGAGCAGACTCGTAGAGCAAGCCCAAGAATGATGATCTTCCACTGGCTCTGCCAAAACTGTCTGGATTTGTAGATATTGATGTAAGAGGGGAAAACAGTTTAATGAAGTTCGTTATCACATCTCCATTTCCAATCATAAGTCCTGCTCTCCCTTCCCACTGGGGATGGCATGCTAGGTACGTTGTGGTTTTTTGGAAACAAATTCACCAAGTAACAACCCAATTTAGGATTACAAGATCTAAAATAGTCTTTAATTGCACTTCATGACAGATGAAGCTTTCTACTTTGATTTTCTGCAGAATTCTTCTGGGAACTGGAAAGGTGGAAGAGCAGTGAGTTGTCATCATAGAGAGTTCATCAGTTTTCCTGGCATATTGCTCTTCTACTTAGGGATCCCTTTCTGCCAACCTAGATAGACACTGCATTAAGTCTTGAGGTTCAACAAATTATTCCCTTAAAAGCAGTTTTAAAACATTCATGGTCTTGTTACACTCAGTCATGGCACCTTCACATGCACTGAGACTTTGATTTGAGCCCATAGACTCTGCAGAAATATATCTTAGTTTAACTTGGATTCATCTATCACTAGACATGGGAAGGAAATGCCCACCAAATGACCCAGAGGTCTACAGGAAACTGATTCTTCACATGCATCCTCTGCCCACATAGTTGTTAAACTATTCTCAACCAGTATTGGAGATCCACAGCCATAAGTGCAGCTTCATATGAAATCGTATGTCAGGTCACACACCACAACTAACTGTGGCAAGATTTTACTGCAATTTATGGATAAGATATATGGTAGCTCCTCACAGGAGTCTGCTGTAAGGGAGAACCTCATCACTACATTGGAATTAAATACTGACAGTGTATTTTATATAGATATATAAAATGTATCTAATGTATGTAAACACTGCCTTCATTCTGACAGCTGAGCAGAGAGCAAGCTCCAATGGTGAATTCTGAAAAACCTATGTATGTCTGTGCTCCATAAGACAAGGATGTGTTAAAATAACCATGAAAAAAGTTCAGAGAATTATTAATGCCTTTGATACCTTTTCCCAGACTGGCAGAGGTCTGAGCACATCAGGATTCCATTTCTCAAGTAATCCTAACATCAGGGAAAAACACTGAAACTAGTTGGTGATGGCAATATTAAGAATAAAGCTGCAAGGCCCGGTCTCAGAGTAGGGCGAGAACATGGCTCGCACACTGTCAGTGACAGTCATAGTGAGTTGAATCTGTCACCAGAGACAAGGGACACAACACAATGTGGAACACAGTCCCCACAGCCTTTGAAGATTCAGACACTGCTGGAAACAGTTTTACAGGCCCATTTAGATAAGGCTCATGCTCACTTATATTTTATTCTTGCCTCATGTTGAGGACAATGATCAGCTGAGCTCTGCTTGCAGATCTCTGTCCTTTCCTATCTTAGAAGGAAGGGGTAAGTTCCTTGCTGTTCTCAGGAGAATTGTTAAGCATGGTCGTAGTGTTTGCTAGACATGAGATATGATCAACAGATCTCTTATTGCCTTGAATGATAGCTCCAGCAGCCAGCATGTTTATTGAAACCAGTGTCAAACAAAGAGCCTGCGGCTGAGGGCTGCAAAGGTACAGAATAACATAAAATTCTTGAAGAATGAGGGTGAAATGTGCTTTTTTATAGGCAGCGTACATCTATGTCATTTTGTCACTTTGTGAGTTACATCCTTTTTTTCACATCTTCTACAAAAGCCATACATCTCATCTCTGACATCTCTAGTTTCATTGTCTTGTCAACTCATTTTTCTCAGTCCTCATGCACCATTTAGCCCTATCTCCAGCTTCCTCTTATCTCCTTATACTACATTATTTTTCTCATTTTATCATAGATTTTTCTTATATTTTTGCAGGACAGACATCTGAAATGCAGGCACAGCAGAATCCTCTATCTTTCATGCTCTGCAGTCCTGCTTTGACTCTTCAGTCTTTCTTCCTGTTTGTTGCTTTTCTGTGGTTTGCATCCCTCTTTTTGTTTCAGTTGTACACAGCTGGAGATAAAACCAGGCACAATGGACAGGAGGCTCCTTCAGTGTCAATTATGAGCTTCTGCATTGTTGCATAGGAGTCTGTGTGGCCTTGCTTGGTTGTTCCAGCTTGCCAAGTGAGCAGCCCAGTGATGCTCTCACCAGTAAGAAATCTATGCTGTGATCAGGTTCGTGGCATTCTGCAAACCAGCACAGTTTGTGTATTTAATAATTTCCCATAATAATAAAGCTCACACCAACCTTATGAAGGTTGTCCAGAAACCTTCATCCACCCACACCAAGAATTATTCCTAGCAAAAGGAGAGAGTTTGCCATTCAAGAGCCAGGGGCCAAAAAAGGCAGGCAGAAAGAGAGAGTCTGTCTCTTACTTGGAAGGAAACAGAACTAAAGTTTCAAATCATGGAGGACATAATTACTGCATTTAAAACTACTGTCAAAACCCATGTATGAGGATTCAGCAACATTCAAAACTGACATTTTCCTCTTTGTATGTGTCCTAAATCGTATGTGCAAAAGAGTGACAGAGTGCCTATGAGACTCGTTATTTGATATTAAATCTCTCTCTTGAGCCATAGGAGACATTATTTTAAGTCTCCTTGGAAAAGTCTGGAGTCCAGGCTTCTGAACAGTAGGGTGGCATGTGATAGTTGGCTGTTGCTAACTATGTCTCACAGAATAAATTCATGACCATTAAGACTCTTCAGGCTTCTCAAAGGAGCAGGTAGTACATAGGCATCTGGGCTCTGTAATGTTGTATAACTGTGGAGTTTAACAAGGTAGCATGAACCTGTCTCCCTGGAGTATGACATTTCCAAACATCTCAAGTCAGGGCACCCCGAAATCAATTACCTTGTTGTGGGTTCAATGGATAGATAATCAGAGATGAGTTAATTATGTCCCTACAGTGTTTGGAAAGTCTTTTATACCATGCAAAATGGAAGTTTCTCTCTTGTTTTCATCCTGTTATTTTTTTCCATTTCACTTTTCTTTATTGTTAGGTGTTGCACACATTTAGCTTGGTGTTCATCTAGTCACTTAATCACTGTATCCCTTTTTTGCAGCCCTTGATTTCTAGGTTCTTAATAGATCAGTCGTCTGTTTCCACCAAATAAGGATTCATTCCGTTTCTGAGGCTTGGACATAATACAGCTTCCATAGACACTTCTTTTAAGTCCATATAAACATGTGCAAAATTATTCTTTTTAAAAATTATTTTTTAGTTGCTGTTGTTTTGCATCTCAGAGACAACAAAATTCAACAGAAGTGGCTGGGATGCCACATAATGTTTTGTGAGATTCCCACTGCACAACCAAATTTTGTACCGGAAACCACATGCAGCTCCTGCAGTTTCACACACAGGAACGTTCTAATCTTTGTGATTCTGGTCTCCATGCATTATTGTTGTGTTTCTTTGGTCCCTCCAGAACAAAGTCTTTGCAGGGTTATCTCAGCTGTTTGTAGCCCTGTTGCTAAAGGAATATGGAAAATGGGTAAAAATGAAAAAGCACTGATCAACAGGACTGATTGTTTTCTGTTAGTGACCATCAAATCAAAGCTCAAAAGGAAGAATGTACAATTTCTTACTCTACAGTAAATGGAAATCCTTGAGAGCACTTGGCCATGCAGACCCCACCATCTGCGCTGACTCCACACTTGCGCAGAGCCTCTCCAAGATTTCTTGTTAAAGAAGAGCAGAGCATATTTGGGATGCTCCATCAGTGATTAGCCCGACATTAAAGGATGATTTCCTACAGTCTGCAGTGGAAAACACCTAAGGTTGCAATCAGTAAGTACAGTTAGCAAGAAGTAGCTCAGCTCAGCTTGAGGGTGATTAGAGCAAAATGCATTAAAAATAAGAGAGAAACGGTTGTCACACAGTAGAGAGAGTAAGTGACAGATAGAGACATTTCTTTATCCAATCAAGAAAGCTGCAGCAAGAAAATGGGAAGAATGCAAGAATAGCTTGATCAGTCATGAGTTTTCTCAAGCATTTAGGGCAATCCCAGTATCCAAAAATGAACAAAGGAATTACCAGTTTAATCTTTAATTTCTGCTATAGCAAACTTTGGAATCCTATTTTGGATTGAAAAGAAAGCACAAGACTGACATACTGCTGAATGACTCATGAAAATCCCCAGGTTCTCCAGGCCCTAAAAAACAGCGAAGTCTTATGTTCAGAATATTGGAGGAAAGTGGATATTACTGTTGGAAAGCCTCTTGCGAGTTTACTCTAGTCACAGCAAACACAAAGGTAGAAGGAGCAGTGATAGGTCCTAAGAGCCAAAAAAGGTCTTCTCCACATGGTGTGCTGGACACAGCAGGGATTCAGCTGCTGAACCCTTGACGTGAGTGAGGGTTTGAGAAGGCTGTCAGAAACCCCACTGAAAAGTCGCTAATATTTGGAATAGTCCCACACATCAGGGGCAGAAGTACACTCCAGGAGCATCAGTGCTCCACCAGCAGCAGCTTGGCTTAGGTCTTGTGCACACATCTGGAAGACAAATGCACACAGAGTGATTCATGCCAGTTAAGTAGCCCATCTTTTCTACATAAGTATCACTTACTCTTAAAACCTGCAGCATACCTGGCTTACTTTATGCAGTAATATAAATCTTACCTTCGTAATAAGCATTCAGTGAATGTCAACACTGTCATTACAATGGAACAAAAAGACAAAGATATTCTTAGTCCCATCCATTTATTCTGTGATTTGTGATCCATCTGAACAGTACAGGAAGATGTTAGCTATGCTTTCCCACCGAATTGCATGTCCCTTTGGGGTGATCTAATTCACACTCCAATTCCCTATTACATACATCACTGTCCAACCTCACTTGTAGTAAGACTAGGTGTGATTGATCTGAACTCAGAGAATTCAACTGGGATACTCAAGAATATGAGCTGGATGCCAGCCTGTGGCAAGAGGAGCTCAGTGCTGGGTTAGTGTAATTGGCAGAACTCAAGGCAGAATATATTGACATGCAGACATAAAGCTGATCAACATTCTACTGTCTGCACAACAAAGAAATGCAAACTGAGGCCCTCGGGGAGCCTGAATATATTTTGACAGTAAAAAAGCTTAATAAATCAAGAGCGAATTAACTGTAGGTGAACTGTTATTCAGCATTTCTCCAAAAATCCGTGTGTGTTTTTTAGAATTTGTTTGCAGAAAGGTAAGAAGTATTCCTCTCACACACTTAGTTAACAAAGTATTGCAACATGTATTCAGATTGGCACATTCAAAGCATCCTTGGATCTTTATGCCTAGGAGCAAAATCTTTCAAGCCAGCTGTGAAAAAAAAACAAGTTAATAATCTTGATAAAAATAGTTTAGTATTAAATTTTAAGACTAAAATGCTTAGTTGGCAGGCAAGCATCGTATTTAAGTCTGAGGTTTATGGAATATTTATGAAGGTTTTCAGGTCTAAAAAATTAATTAACTTAAAAATTAAGAATCAAGAGTATTAGAAAAAAAAATGAGCACACCACATGATGCTGCTCTGTTAACTAAAACACTTTGTCCAGCAACAGGAGTGACATGGGCATCGACTTCTCTTCTGTGTTTTCCCAAACCACAACAAGTGGAAATTGGGAGAGGTCATCTCTGACGGTAAAAGGATAAAGATATGAGGCCCATTCCTATGGCCCGCCAGCCTAGTATCCTCACTCCAAGGACAAATAAAAGATGCTTAGGAAAGGAATGCAGGACAAGTATGAAATGCTTCTTCACTGCATATAACATCCAACACCCTGGCAGCCAGAAGTTTATAGATTTTTCTATGCTAGAACTCAGTATTAGGACTAATTTTTAGCCATTTATTTGAATGTACTCATGCTTTTGACATTGCAGATATACTATGCCAATGGATTCCAAGTCTAAATGCTTGCATTGTTTGGAAAAAAACCTTTTTTTTTTGTTTGTAGTTACAATATAATAACCTTACTTCATCATTCTCCATATCATTCTTTGTTCTATTGACCTATATCATATCCATCTTTTTCCCAGTGAACCTTACCAGTCTATTTCATCTTGCATCAAAAGGGAGCTGTTCTTTACCCCTGACCAGCCTCATTGGCCTCTTCCAAACCATTTCTTAATGTATCACATTCATTTGGAGGTGGAAGCACCAGAACAATACGCAGTTTTCAGAATATTGGTGCTCCTAAATGACACAAGCAGTAGCTTCTCCTTTATTCTCCACTCTGCCTCTAACAGTTGGTGTTCTGTTTGGGTTTTTGGCTGTGCTTACATTTTCAGCTTAGTGAGCTAAGCACAAGGACTGTGGGCTCTGTCTCTTCAGGGGTGATGGCTGACTTAGAGTGATGGTGTAGGCAGTTTTCCACATGTACTATACTTGGTGCTTAGCACTCAGCACCACTGGACTTCACATGCTGCTTTAGCACACAGGATTGTGCCATCTCTTTTTAGAGATTTTAACTTTAGATTTGATTATAGTGCCTTGTGATGTGTCGTCTGCAAATCCTATCACCTCTTCCCCACACCATTTACAAGTATGCTGAACAGAATAATCACTGTGGTAAAGTCTTTTGATTGTGAAAATTGACCACTTATTTAAAGCATTTTTTTTCCTAGAATTTAATCTCCTGCCTAGAAGGCCCTATTCTTTTTCATCCCATAGCAGAGCCTCTATTGAAGACTTTACTATTAAAAGCTTTCTGAAAATGTCAGTATACTAACCAGATCACATTTATCTATATAGTCATTGAGAGCTCCAGTGACCTGCAAGAGATCTGTGAGGAATGTCTTCCCTCTACAATAGCCACACTGACCCTTTCCCACTGTATCATCATTATCCATGTGCCAGCTAAGCCTCACCGTCCTTATTGCTTCCTTCCATCTGCCCAATTGAACATGAGACTCTCTTGGTTACTTTCCAAGACCATTCTTAAAGACTGGTGTCACACTTGCCACTTCCCATTCCTTTGAAATTCAGCAATTTACTGATTTAAGCAGTAGATTATGTCCTACAGCTACTAGTTGAAGCAGCTTCATATCCAAATTCCTTTAGAACTCAGGATAAAAGTAATCTGCTTCTGGTAGTTTCTCACTATCCATTTCATCCGTCTGTTATAAAATCTTTGCCACTGACCCTGCTGTTGGAGTCAGTTCCTCACTCGACCCTGCAGTGATCAGACCCTCTGCAGGTGTTTCGCTGCCCTCCTCTTCAGTGAACATGGATGCAAAGAATTAATCTGTTTTCTGTAGTCTTTTCTACCTTGTGCCCAAACTATCTTTTGAGATCTGACACACTCCGTGCCTCTGGTATGCTTGAAAATACCTTCTTAAATCTGACATTTCAGCATTTTTCCTCCTCAAAATCTTTTTGTGGTTTTATCTTTATCTTGTCAGAGTTTATGTTCTTTTCTCTTTTGCTGCATGGATGCGACTTTGGATGAAGCAATCTCCATGCCCAGGTTTCTGTGTAGGATCTATAAAAGCAGCTTGTCAGATCTTGAATTTGCTTTTGCCTGATGGGAACAAGAAGACACCAGAAAATTTTCTTCTTCCTTTTTCATAGTCTCTGTTGGTTCCCATCCCTGATGGTGAAGTACGTTACTAATATTACATTATGCCACACTGAGTTATCCCATCTCTGTTTTAAAAAAGTAATAGTATATCAAATCCAGGAGGACAATGCTTTTTCATTTTATCTTTGACAGATTTATTTCACATACACATGGATTATTTTGCAGCAATGTTGTGAAAGGCATCAAGTGTACTGTAGCACCAGAAGTCCACTTCGCTGTCTTGTCACAACTGCACGACCCACGACTGCAAACTCCATTTTTCCCTCTTGCACTCCCCATTCCCCAGACAATCAGGCATGCACGTTTTCTTCTTTCCCAGCTCTCTTTCTCAAATAGCACTACTGTTTCTCTCTCTCTCAGGAAAGGGTAAAAAAATGAAAAGAAAAAAGCTAGAGCTCCTGCTGAGCAGTGGTGTGAAGGCCTTTTCTTTCTCTGTCCCATGGCCCCTCTTTTTCCCTTCTTTTGGGCAGGAGTCAAGACCGTGTCTCTGTGGAAACAAAGGGCCCAGCATTTCCAGGGGTAAGAAGGCACAGCTGCTTAAATTGCTGGGTGGCCACAGAAAAAGAGACTTTTTCACTCTGAACCTTTATGGGTGGTTGGTTCAAAAGCAGCATGGGACATGTTATTGTAATTTCCCCAAAGAGAAATACCTTGTCTCCTGCTGAGACATCTGAGTTCACATACCTAAAATGCACTGAAGGGAGTCCAAGATGACCAAAACCCCACAGCTTTGCTCAGGCTACATATTACACCTGGGATTTCCAGGCAGTACAGATTCTCTGCTGTGAGGAAATTTGCACAGCAGATATCCAGCCTGTGCCTAACTCCAGGCAATGATATTAGGGCTTGACAGTACTCGGAAATTCACCAAAATAGATACTCTGGAATTGCCATTTGGTCTCCAAGTACAGACAATTTTTCAGCCGTTTGGACCAATTGACACTAACAACAGCAACAAATAACATGTAAAAAGTGTTTCAGTTATAAAAATAGAATGCCCATATAAAAATAATTAAGTGTAATCAGTCCCTTTCCTGAGGTTTAATTGCATTAATAAAATGCATTAATAAAATGACAGATAGCAATGCCCTCCACACAAATCATTTGAGGCTGCTTTTATCATTAGATTTAACATAGAATGAAAATATGCATACACAATTAATTTAATTTCATGCAACGGGGAACCATACACCTGCTTAGAGACTGTTCCTTATGCACCAATGGAGGCAAACATACACAAGGCTCTCATCCGTAGTTTAAAAGCACACTCAAGCAAGGAAAAGTCTCTTAACTACCTTAAAGCTATATGTGTTTCCCTTCTGGTTCACCCTGTTTCTGAAACTCTGTGTATGGTCAGCTTTTTTTAACAAGACCCGTAATAATTGCTATAAAATATGGCCAGAACAAAGGCTCTGCACATAAACCCTCATGTACTAGAGGCACTTTATTCTAATGATTTGGAGAAGCTTTACAATTTTCTTTCTAATTAACCTATCAGTAGTGATGTCACTTAAACATTTCTTAGGAATGTTATCTTCTCATTATTGCCAGAAAACATGTTGCCCAATTTTATAGCTCAGTTGTTCTTACACATGGATGGAGCATCTGAATTAACTTGAACTGAAACAGATTTTTTTAAGAAACATTTTCCATAGACACAAACTACTTTCATAATTACATTTAAATCATTAATATTCAAATTTAAAAACATTAAGGGGGTGAAGCATTCAGTGTTTACTTTGTGCTTGCCCATTGTAAGAATATAATAGAGGAACGTTCTGCTTACCAGGTGGCATTGGGTCAGGAGGAGAACCAGTGGGTTTGGGTAGGCATGTATCCCAAGCAGCATGGAAATTCAGCAATGGTCAGATTCTCTAGGGAGAAAGAAACGCAACACAGAAACAGTGTGTATAAAATTTCCAGATTCATAGATGCAAAGAGCATGTTTCTTCAGAGTAAATGCAGCTCAGGCAGCAGCCAGGCAAGCTTCCCCAGCGTTCTTGCCAACACGCTTAAGCTGCTGAGAACATCTGGAGGACATAGAGGTAGATCACTCCTGCTTTGTAGTCTTGGCTGAAGACTGCCAGGAATGTTACAAACCAGAGTTGATGCCAGTCAGGGGAGTGTCCCAAATTGCAGGGCTTGCCTGTTGGGGCTGGGAAAGGGTCCATCCATCTGTTTCACATGACCGGCCACCCAACATCTGCCAGTCTCGCCAAGGGCTCATCGCAGCTCCGCGCATGGATCCCCTGCTGTGACACCTTCGAATTAAAGTTTATTATTTATATTTACTAAAGAATGTGGATGTAGTCTGTGGCTTTGTGAGGTTAAAATATTACATCTAAATGGCAGTGCTCTCAAATGCTTTCCCTGCTGCTTGAGGGTTTAAATCATGGTATTTGGGATGCATGTGACCTCTCAGGGTGTCATGCAAATGCTTTACATGAATGGCATGGGAGCTGAAGGTACTATCATAGGGATGGCCCACTCTCCAGATTTAGGAAATTGGTTTTTTCTGTTAATTTCTTAACAGAAGTGAAATCAAAAGTTGTAACATGACCAAGGACCGAAATTCCATGCAAAACAATGATGTTGCTTCACTGAAGTTTCTCTTAAAGTATTCTGATGTTTCATCTGAAAAGGTATATATTGTCCACAGAAGGCAGTTTACTGAAATGCCTATTAAAAATAGCTGTCTGATATTGAAATGTGTGACTTTCCACAAAAGGAAATAATGCCACAGGATCATACCCACTAAAATACTTAGACACTCAAAGCTTGATGCTGCAACACCTGTTTGGTGGTTGGTGACCCACTAGATGAAGAGGGAAGATTAAATGTGTCAGAACTATATCCAGTCTGCAAAGAAAGTAAAAAAAGGAACAAGAAAAGGTAACATAAATATATTTAAAGAAAGATGAAGAACTGGGAAAAAAGAGGTCCACTGCCTGATGAGAATGTGGAGATGGCTGAAATATCCAGTGGCTTTTTTTGTATCAGTCTCCATTGAGATGTTCAGAAAATACATAAACAAAGAAAAATTCGTATGAATGAGAATAAGGAGAAAACTGCTTAAAGTGTACTTAGATTCAAGTTTGCAGAACTTGGTGATGTTCATGTGTGCTCAATGACTAAGGGAAATAAATTTATAGACTATTAGTAATTATGTCCAAGAATTCATGGAGGACAAGAAAGTAAGAAATAGACTAGAGAAAGCAAAACATATGCCCTATTTTTAAAGTCAAATAAAGAAAATTTCCTTTAACTTTTGTACTCAGAAATAATCTTTGACAAGTTATCAAAAAGTTGAGAAAGTTCACTGACTTATGAATTGTGGAAAGCAAATCTTGTCACACCAGTCTAATTTTCCTTCCTTATGTCTGATTTTCATTCTTATTTCTAAGTGGAAAAAGGGGGAGGAGAATGTACAATCTTCTTTGCACCTTTCAACACTACCTTCTATGAAATTCACATAAAAAGGATGAGGAGAAAGGCTCTAGGTGGAATCTCTTTTAAAGTGGTTACTAACAATAACTCCTCTCAAAGGCTGCTCTGAATGGTTTGCTCCTTGATAGTAATTACAAGTGTGGTTCTGAGGGGTCTGGGATGAAACCAACTCAGTTCGATATTCCATTAATATTTGGAGACCTACTGATAAAAAATAAAATTTACTGATGCCAGTATGTCACTATTCATAGAGAGTTTAAAAAGACTTTGAGAAACAGGCTATTTCAAAGTAAAAATTTCATGCTAAAGCAGTCATTCTGGTAAAATTCACCAAGGTGCACTATGCTCAATTTAGGGCAGAGAAATCAGATGCACAATAAAAAATAGGAGATAACTGCTGGGGATTATCTCAGAATCCAAATTGACCATGAGTTGCAAATCTGGTGTGTTACAAAAAGGCAAAGGATTTGTTCTGGGAACATTATTAGTAAGTGTGGAAAGAAAGTTGTTATTTTGATATGTTCTACCTACCCCCCATCTTCAAAAGATCTCCAGTTTGGAGACTGTGAACAGGCATGGAAGGATCCAGAAGAGAAGTATAGAGAAATGCTGTGTTGCATAAACTGCAGGAGTCAACTTCTGATCCTAAAAAGAGAAATGAGGATCCCATGTAACAGACACTGATTTTATGCTTGCAATTACCTCTGACCTCATCTTGGTGCATCTTCAATGTGTGGGTATTATCTAAGATCCTTTTAAAAAATCACTGGATTTAGGAAAGACAGAAATAGCTCCACAAATCTAAAAATTGATTCCACAATAGAAAAGTTGAGGGAGAAAGCACATATAAATGCCTGGACAAAGAGGAAACATATATCTGGATTTCCTCCCATATGAGCCATAAGAAAATCTGCAACATGAAGGGAAAGGAAGGGGAGGTTATCGCGGTTTAACTGCAGAAAAAAACCCAGAATTGTACCTTACTGACACGTGGGGAACCACTCCTCAGCCAAGGTTTTCTCTTTTGTATGAATTTTCAGATATGAGTGTAAAGTCTAATTGAAGCTTTTCTTGAGGTAAGAGTGTTGACAACTTTTCCTCGTTTTCTCATCTAATCAGAGCTGGGCCTGTGCTGCAAAGGCAGTATAATTCAGCTGTACATCAGTCAGCCACAAGACACAAAAGCAAGGAACACAATTAACCCACTGCTCCTGCAACTATTCATTATACCTCTGGTCTCACCCTTTCTGATGTAGATTTCAGAGCACCTGATTTTTGCAAACTTGTTTCTCTCCCCTCCAGTCACATAACCAAGATGCTGGCCCTTTTTTTCAGCTTTCCCAAGTTATTTGCACATAATATTTTATAAGAAAAGGAAATATCAAATCAACTACAATATTTTATAATGAAAGGAAATATCAAATCAGCTACATGCTGCCTACAGAGAAAAAAAACTTCAAATTCATAGAAATACAGAAAAGGTTACATCAATACAAGATTGTTCCTGCATAGTGACCAATGGAAACAGAAGAAAGGCAAACAGCAAGGGAAAAATGTGACATTAACTTAACCTTTTTACATATTAAACTGTATTAAAATCTTTCTGTCTTTCTGCTCTGGAGTGCAGAGGATTTTATTTGAAGGACTGTATATTCTCTACACAGCTTTCAGTACTCATTTTAAAAGCTATTCATTAAGGAATGTTAGAAACACCTCTTTCAATTGATCTAATCTGGCACTTCTCTCAAAACATGCTAAAAAGAACATTTTAGATACCTTCTCCAAAATATGGTCTACCCAGGCAATGTAGCACAAAAAAAAAGAGCTGTCCTCAAGCCTTCTGAAAATCTGACTTTACTTTTACAGGATTTCTACAGGGTTTAACTGTTTCATGACATTTAAAAGCAGGTTTTCCCAAACTCGTTGAATTTGCTCTGTGTTTGGCCTGACTAGTATCCTTGTGGGGTTGCTGCAAATCTATCTTCTGTGTGTGTTACAGGAGTGGTAACACAGATTTTCTCTTTTTGCTCCAAGTGTGTGCATCAACTGCATTCTCCAAAAGTCAGGGGGATGCAGAGAGCCCTGTATGGCCAGACCCGGGGGAGATCTCACCATGATCCAGAGAGCACCTGGCTTGTGTGTCAGTGTGGCGTGAAGGTCATCAGAAATATTATAAATTGTTTATTGCATGGTACAACCAAATGCATTCTTTTAAAGAGAGAAAATCTGCTGAGGAAGAAATTTGTACTGCAAAAATAATCCTGCACAAAATAATTCTATTTTTTCCCCCCACTGTTCATTCTGCAGCATTTAGAAAGTGTAATATCAAGGCTAATAGGTTTTGTTTGTATCAATGGCTTTTTAGCTATGCAAAGTACCAGCAGAGGTTGCGTACCGGATCCTGGGAGGATGCAGCTCCTATTGACAAAGTATGAATTCCTATTGAGAAACACTGCCATAGTACTTCTACTAGCATTCTTTCTGTCTCTGAGCAAAAGTGAGGACTAGATAACTTCTTGACGTCCTTTTCAATTTTTTTGATTCTAGGAGTTGTGTTGACATTTCATATTGTGCACATTTATTTGGTAAATACTATATTTCAAACTCAGGAAAGAAGTAAAACCTCTGAAGGATTACACTTTTAGCTGACAGAAGTACAATTGTAGCAAAGAAACATACAAAATAGAAGACGTTTCAATGTCCAAGGCCAGCTAAGAGCTAGTTTTGTTAAGACAGTCTTGTAAGGGGAAAAGGAAGTGCACATCACCTTGAAGTCTGTATAATCTCCTCTCTAGGATGTGTAGGCATTGTTGTTTTAGTGTAGTGAAAACACACTGTGAGGAAGGCATAGGTGCACACTGAGGCAGGTGTGATCCTGCTGAACAGATGTGTTCCTCTGGCACTGATAGATGAGCGTGCTGACCCACTCAGCTGAGACCCTCATGCTCCACTCTTGGCTGCCCATCGCCTGGACCTGCACCTCTACCAGCACTAGGAGATCATCCCTCCTTCTGACTTCACTGGGGTCACTCTTCCAGTGGAGCTGGGAGGCTTCTGCAAAACATGAACTCCAAAGGCTGTGGTGCTGCTGACATGAGGCTCACACGTCACCTTGCTGTATGGCTTGTTTCAGGCTCTCACCAAGGGGTATCACAACAGGCTGTAAAGTGCTGCTCCTGACGTGCTCTCTGCTGTGCTGACCAGGCACAGCGGAGAGCAACTGCTCCCCTACTGAAGGAGAAGGTTTCCAGCATGGAAAGCCAGCCAAAACCAAAACATGCAGGCTGGAGGCAAAGCCAGGGACATTGGGGTGGGTGGGAGATGCAGACATTAGTGCCACGTTTTAGTGCTATAGAAATAGCAGCAGAAAAATAATAATTTTTCTTTTCCAACACTGACTGGAAATGTGGCCAGGAGATGAGTGGCAGAAATCCGTGATCAGAACCCTGGAGTCGGCTGCTCTAACTAGGCAGTTCAGCCACAGGCTGTGCTGACTCCCAGCAAAAGGCTCCTGTGGTTAAATAGTTCAAAGCATACTCTTTGATCTCCAGTAAACCTGCCTGTCCTGTGTCATAGCACTAACCTTTCTTTGTTTAATAGCGTGCTTCATAACTACTCTTAATTTGGTGTGAAACTTTACTACCAAGATTTGGAAATTCAAATGATGGAAGTTTATATTTGTGCTTTAAACCTCTCTTTTCTCTATGAGAACAGCAAGTTCAACAGAGCTCTTCTGAGGCTCACACAACACTGCATGTTACAGAGTAGCACAGATAATGTTCCAGTGATTCCACCGTATCAAGCAATTCACCAAAGCCTCTTACACGTAGAAGATGTGAGGCAAGTTACAAAGGCATTACACTGATTTCAGCAGAAGACAAGCAGCATTTGATATACCATATTCAGAATCCACTTTGGAGGTTATTTGATCTGCCAGTAATATTCCTCAGATAGACAGGAACAAATTTACCTTGATGTGTCTGTCTGTCATTCAAGTAACCTGTGATCCATTGAATATGTCTCTTTCTGAAATGCTCATTTTGCTGCAGTTCTGTCTGACTCAATATTCTTCTTACCTGACAGGTGGGAGATCAAATAATTGAAATCAATGGAGAAAGCACAAGGGACATGACACATGCCAGAGCAATAGAGCTAATCAAGTCTGGTGGCAGGAGAGTGCGACTGTTGTTGAAACGTGGAACAGGCCAGGTCCCAGAATATGGTGGGTTTTCATCTTTGCATTTTTATATGTGCATGACTCTACATAAATTAATTATATTGCTTTTGAATTAAGTAGCAGTTGCAGATATTTATATATTGTAATTTCCTGGAGTACATTAACTATTGGCTTAAGTGCTTACCTGAGTAGAGGTGGACTTACATGTTTAAGTGTTTCCTTGGCCAAGCCCGTAGGTGTGTGTACATCGCTGTCTGCTGACCTCCCGACATAGGCAGTGGCTTTTAAGATGTGCGTTGGAGGAAGCACTACAGTCCTCTTAGGGGCATCTTTGAGTGTGCTGGGAGTTGCTGATTTGCCCATAAACTCTCCTTTTCTTCCTTTATTGGTACTTCTCTGCACATTTTGAGTTACAGCAGATGATCTTGTTGCCATGCAATTGAGCGGCTCAGGTTGAAACTCAAAGCATTATCAAGAATGTACTCCTTTCTTTGACAACTTCGCCCATTGTATTCTCTCTGACAAAATACATGGATGATCAATTAGAACACAGTTCTGAATTTAAAACATGAGATTTTGCTCATTTTGGTGAGAAAACAGGATTCATTTTTCTTATGTTTTGTTTCAGAGGGACTTCTGGGAGTTTTTTAAGTATTTCAGAAAGTGTGAGTCATTTAGACAATATAGAAACCTTATTTCATAACAGAAATGACAAGAAGTAAAAATAAATTATCCAAAGGTAATTTCAAAGACAAAGTGTTCTTTTTTAAAACTGAAATCAGGGCTTATTCTATAGTATGGTGCAACAATTTCCTGTATTTACATAACGTCTATGATGTGCACCTCTGGGCCTTAAATCTCTCAGGAAAAAGGCTATTTTTTTTAATGAAAAGTCCTTAACTTCTTTATGCTAGGAGGTCCAAAACTCTATTAAACTTTTTTACTGTTACTTTTGAAGTTCCAGAATGCTTTCCCATTAGAATCAGAAATTACAGTCACATAAAAATTCAAATACTTAGGCATAACTGTAGGTTCAGGTGAGCCTTTGTTGCCAGCATAAATTCATTACCTCTATTAAAGTCGGCTCCACTGAAAGTCAGTCCTTTCCCAGCTGTCAATACACATGGTAATTGCACTATTTTCTTCTCTAAACTAGAGCTAATTCTATGGCTGAGCCAATACTCAGGACAGTGTATGCTGCATTTTTTGCAGCTTTCAAGAGCTTCTGAATAAGGGCAGAAAAGATGGGCCATAGCCCACTCATCTGGTAATAAAGTTAGTGATTTATACTTTCGGTGAGTAGAAACAAAGCCAAAATGGCTTTCAGGGGTTCTGATAAAATGGTACTAAGATATTTAATATCTTATGGATATTAAATATCTTAGTATTTAATATTATTAGGGATAGTGTTTATTATTGGGATAATATAGTGTGCAATCCCTTCAGAGAGACCTCCAACAGAAATTCAGGTCACCTCCAAAACTGTTTTATGGGGAGAGGTGCATCATTTCTAATGCAAGAACAAACAAATGTCCAGGACTGATAGAGTGGTAGTAATCCTTCTCAAATAGCAGAACTATATACCAGCAGTTCTCTGGTTCCTCAAAAAACAATTTAATCTAAGGCAGGTCCAGGAGGCTACTATGAGCAAAAAATCAGTTGCAATTCAGACCCATTCCAAATCTGAATTTCTTAAGATCCCAGTTCCAAATGGCACTTAGATCCAAAATAAATGTCCGTTATTTATATAATCTTATAAATCTGTACCTTATTCCAGGTAAAAAAAAAAACCAAACCAAACTTCAGTGTAATCATCATTGATTTAGGAAAACAAATCTTCCAAAATGTGCACAAGTCTTCCCTTCCACAGAAGATGATGAGTAGAAAATACATGTAAACCACTAGAATTCCAGACACAGCTTTTAGTGCTAACAGAAAGCAACAAGGTGACTTCACAGCATTGTTTAAACCCAAGCTCACCATTTGGAAAGGCATTTGGAATACTTGGCATTAGTTGTTTAAAAATGCAGATTACTGAGAAATAAAAGTTGCTACTAAGAAGTGCTGTTTCATCAGACCATTTTCCAAGCTACATCTCCAGCTTACAGCTCCATACAGGAAGAGAACTAAGTAGCTGTGCTTGAAAATCCCTTTCTCCTACTGCACTGAAAAAGGAGTAAAAGTGTTCAGGAGTTACTTCATAGTGTACACACAACCTGCAAGAAAGTGTGACAGCAAAGAATAACATCTGCATGCCTGCAGTTCTTAATCTGTGCTTTATGCAGGCGAAGAAGTGTTAGAGCTGTATCCAGTCCAGAGGCAGAATGGAAGCAAAATAAGAAGATGCCTGATGAAATTAGCTGAGATAATTAAAGTCCTCCCTAGGTCATTTCCCAAAGGTGTAAGAAGTAGTCTAAGAACAAACAGAAGGTACACCAACAGCAGCCTGCCTAGGAAGTTAAAAACAGAAATTAACAAACAGAACCAATTCAAATGAGAGGCCACGTCTCAAGCAGGCCAGATCTCAAGGTTAAGTCATCGTGCTGCGAAGAACGTCTGTCAGAGATCCCCAGAACATCTTTTCCAAATAATGTAAAACTGAATGCAGAGAAGATTGTGACAGTAAGCTTGAGGACAAAGTGGTCCTGAGGACAGCAGATAAACTAGTCAATATTTAGTAGCTCCCTCTTCCTTCAACCAGAATTTTACAGTTGAGATGTAACAAGACTAATTGGAGCTCTTTTTACTGAATTAATCAGCTTTTTTTTTTTTTTTTTTTTAGCGAGTACATGCCATAAATATTTCTTATACAGGGTCCAGCTATGGAGAGCATCAGTGGGAAATAAGACTTAGTTGCGTATAAAAATGCAAGTCTGGAGGACAGAGCTGGTATTGGGACTGCAATGGTGGTGTGCAGCAGGAGCCTAGGGAGAAATATAAAAACAGCACAAGTGTAGCAGAGTCCTCTCCTGGATATTCTCTCAGTCCCTGATAGGTGAAATGGTCAAGGACTTCCCAAGTCAGTTTTAGTAATGTTGTGGTTAAAGACCTTTCCAACAGCAGCAACATTCAGATTCACAGCACTAATTACCTAGAGCCACCTAAACCAGCCTGCCAAGACCGTCACATTATTGTCTTCAGCTTCTTGATTTTCCTTGTGTTTTAAACTCCAGTGCAGTGTTTCTGTTAGTACAAAATACGATGGTATGTACTTAAGTGCAAGAAATATCAGTGTTTGAATGATGATGTGACTGACATCAGTAACAGCAGTGTTGAGGAAAATTCATCAATGATAAGAAAGTGATTTGTGAACGAAAAGAATGTGTATTGAAAAGAAGAAAGCACTCAGGGAAGAAAAAAGAACGAGCTGCTGCGAGGGTGTATATCTCCTGAATGAGTTATGTCAGTTTGTACTGCCTGGAAATCTGTCCATTTCCAAACTTGGAAAATTCTGGCTGAGCTGAATCACTACTCAAACCTAGGGTAAGAAATTAGGTGTGCTGCAAATGCATCATTTACCCCTATTCCAGCTGCTGATTTTGGTTGAAAACAAATGCCAAAGATCCCAGAGCACTTAAGAGGTAGAAATCCCTTGTAGCAGGCACAGTACCATCAGAATGTAAGCAAAGGAGCTCGGATATGATTAATGCTCCAAAACTATAGCTGATTTCACAGCAGGGTGCAACAACAGAGGCTTAGAAAACAGGTGTTTTATCAGCCAGCATCTCAGAACATGTTTGCTGAGGATAAGAATAGCCAGAGGGACTGTGCTTCCACTGGAGGTGAATTATCACAGCTCGTCAAAACCCAAAGAACATCAGCATCATGTTTCATAGGAAATAATCTGCCAGCTGTGTTCTTCAGAGAACCAAGTCATAGTAAGAAATCATATTAATGTGCAAGAAAGACTAGAAGTAGTGCTGGGAATCCTGATCCCAAAATGCACTTAATGCCTGGGAAGTGTGGCTGGAGAGAGTGTGAGGCTTCATACATGTCACAGGACACAAAACTCAGAGTCATCACTGTAGAACTGAGCACTTCTCACCCCAGCATTAAAAACAATTTGAATAAAGTGACAGATCAAGACTTTCCCTGTAGTGGCTGCCTAATTCCCTGTGTATGCACCGACCTAAGGGGTTACTGACTTCAGCAGGAGCTACTGCGTGTGCAGCAGTTCTGAAAAAAAATTTATCTGTTCACACTGTGGGAGCCTCATTACAGATGCTCATGTATTTCAGGCCTTAGCCATAACTACATAAACACCATAAGAACATGTACTTTGCATAGCCAAACACTGGGATGAAGTGTCATCCTTAAAGGCAAAATGTGGGAAAAACTGTTCACAAAATGCCAAAATAAAGAGGAAGTAAAACTAACAGATCAGTCTCTCTATCCAGCTGTGAGTTCTGCAAGAAGCAAGTTACCGCTAATGATTGATCAGCCCCAGAAAACTAGTTTTCTGTGGGAATAACTGCTGTTTTCTCTAAATATCTTTGGAGGAAGTTCCCTAGGAAAGCCTGTGATGTCTCACTCTCAGTCCCAGCAGACCTGGCAGATTGTTTCTTCCGGTTTACTGCTCCTGGCCTTTCCTGACTGGAGATTTTATTACTCACAGTACATTAAAATATGTAAGTTTCTGAAAGCAATTAGTCATATAATCAAATTACTGCAAACGGGGTGTAAAGGAGGCTGAGGAAGGAAGGTGTAACAGGGTGTAAAGGTGGCTGTAAAGGAAGGCTGAGGCAGGTTAGCACCTGTAGGTGGACTCCATCCCTCCAGCAAGGCATAGCCCCCTGCCCCAGTGCTTTCTGTCTGATAGTGCAGAGGGAGCAAAAACACTGAATTCACCTGTGAGGAGCATCTGGAAGAAACTAATTTGTTTCCCTTTCTGCTTTCAGGACTACAAAATCATCTATCAGGTTTGATATCAGGTTTCTATCAAGTTTCACTTAGTTTTAAGTTGCTTAAGAGCTCCTGAAGGAAGTTACAAGTTTTAGAGGCTCCAGCCCAGAGAGATTTTGGAAAACTTTTCCATTGCCCTATCTTGGATATCTGGATCTGGCCCTGAGCATTCTAGGTCACACTGTGATACTAACAGATACACAGAGCTGTGGGAACTGGAATCACTGAGGTTTGGAGAACAAGAAATCTGCGTCGTGTGTTGATGGTTGGTGCTTTATGGATCTACACAATGATGGTCCCTTTCCCTGTCCTCCCCCGCTTTGTTTTGCTGTATTAAGAGACATGTCCTGGGGTTGCATTGTGTATTTTTGGAATCTCTCTTCCTTCACACAATGCTAAATTGTGTGCACAGCTCACCCCCTGGGTTCATTACGCTCAGGTGGTTTTACAGAACTAGAGTTTAGATTCAGTTTGGGCTGTTTAAGGGAGGAAGACTAAAGTTTCAGTATATACAAATTGATGGTTAAGAGATAAAAGCTTCAAGTTATTTAGCAGTAAGTCATTTCTGAGGGGCCTCGACGAAACTCTAGTCTCCTGCTTCAGCACTACTCCAGCAAAAAAACCTAAAAATGTCAGAGTTGATACCAATAAAAGGATTTTTCATACAAGTAAATTGGCACAGCTCTTAAATGCATTAAATCCTTTGCTTTTGATTTGTTATGACTCCTTCAGGAAGCACCTCAAGATGTACTCCATATCCATAGACCAGGTGAATCTATGTCCTGAATATATATGTACAGTAGTTTCAATAATCCACTAATATGTAGACTTACAGCATGCTTATTTGTCTTAGCTTTACAGAAATACTTCTTTCCTGTTACATATAAGCTTTTTACTCAGTTGTTCTAAACTTACTAAGAATTCTCTGCTCTAACAATAGTAAAATGTCTGTATGTCACTGGTTCTGTTAATTCTAATGATTGGTCCTAGGCTGTTCCTCCCCTTCCTTTAGGAATGGTACCTTCCAGTCTCTCCATGTGCATGAAAAGTGACAAGCATGGGTCCCCATATTTCTACTTATTGGGCCACCCTAAAGACACGGTTTGTAAACTCTGCATGTATATTATCTTTCTAATACATTTTGTTTCTCACAACTGTTAATAGAGTATTTTCCAACTTTTTCTTACATGCTAGCTCACTTAATAGTTTCTGCAGTATTCGACTTTTCTTTCATAACTGATTAAGACATCAAAGCAGCTATGCATTCTACAAATGTCTTTTAATATCCTAAGTAATGAGTTTTGCATGTTACACTGCTGCTAGTGCATAGGTCTGCTATTTATCCACTTTTTCTCATGGCAAAAATTTGTCTTCTGAATATTACTTTTCAGGTAGACAATCTTAAACTTTTGAGTTTAAGCCATAATTTTCCTCTTTATGGTACTTGGCTTGCAAAAATATTAGCAATATGAAGGTGGAAGTTAGGTGCTGTTCTCAAACAATATTTATGTGCAGCCTCTTGAAGAAATAACATGTAAAATTGAACACATTTTGAAATGTGCTGTAAGGCAGTACTCATTTATCAAACCCTGTGGTTATGCTGAATTTAGACAAAGCACTTTGCTCTTGATTTCAAGCTATTTTCTTCATAGAATCAGATCCAACTGCGCAGGTTGTTCAGATACATCTAATTTGTAATACAGAGTCAGGGCCCAG
The DNA here is from genome assembly GCA_014706295.1 of Lycocorax pyrrhopterus obiensis. Taxonomy (NCBI): domain Eukaryota; kingdom Metazoa; phylum Chordata; class Aves; order Passeriformes; family Paradisaeidae; genus Lycocorax; species Lycocorax pyrrhopterus. The sequence continues at coordinate 11,885,369 of JACSVZ010000015.1, forward strand.
ATATGGTACCTGGAAAGCAAAGGAAAAGAAAGACTCATTTTTTCTATTTTCCTATTGGTTGCTGTCACCACAGAAAACACAGCAGTGTCCAGATGCATTCAGCTCTGTCGGCTCCTGACTTTGCACAATGTAGTACATTTGCTACAATTGTAAGGACAGTCTCACACATTGAAGTAGACAGATTGGAAATAGAAAGGGAGTTATACCCAGAGATGTTCTTCCAGCCTTTGAGCTTCAAGCAGCTCCTCCAGAGTGATGCTCACAGAATTCCTGCCCCTCAGCACCCAGGCACTAAACTGGGCTTAAATTGTCAGTCTTGTGCATGCAAATCCAGGTAATGTAACCAATGTGTTTCCAGTTAGAGCTTATTTCCAATCTGTGTCTAGAAATAAGACTTTTTTTTGAACACAGACACATCCATATGCTTTGCTGCTGCAAAGCTGGACACGTCTAGAGGCTGTTTGGAGTTGTTCCCATGTAGTTCAAGAGTGTATGTCACCATCAGAGACCCGCCAGCCACAAAGTTCCTGCATCATATAGAAATGTTAATTCCACCATTCCTTGTGTTCTCACCTTACCTCTGTTTTGCTCTTCACTAAACATAGCTCAGAGAGGTTAAAATCCAGGCTGGAATTAGGGCCATTTTACAGGTCCCAGTTGTCAGCTCCATGAACTGCAGTTCCAACAGAAGTTCTTCGTATTTATAACCACAACTTTCTGGGCATCATCTTTATTTTTCTTCCTCTAGAAAAACATACACAGGAAATAAGTCTTTTTCCTGAAATAAGTAGAAATGTAAATACTCTATAAATATAGCTAAAGTTAGTTTTGCAGAGTCACCCAGCTGTGAATGGTTCTCATTTATTTGGCAGGAAGTGTTGCAACAGAATTTTTTTTCTCGGTATAATGTATCCAGAAAATCAAAAGCACTTTAGTTCCGATCAGCACCAAAACTGAAATACTTGCTTGATAAAAAAGCAATGTCATGTCAAATGAAAATATGTTTGTTATAAAATATTTCCATTTCAGGTGTTTTTAATGAAAGAGTTCGGAGGGGATTTTCCTAAAGAGCCCATTTTGATGGGGCCTATCCCAACCAAAAATGTGGCAGTTCTACCATTCATTAGAGCACTGAGCAAGAAGTCAAATTTCCTGATGCAGAACAGATAAATTGACCATTCCAGTGTGCCTTAGGAGAGGCCCTACCATAACATCATAGTGCAGTCTGTTATAAGACCACATTTCACCCAGAGGAATTGTTCCCTTTTGTATAAATAATCACTTCTGCAAGATGATCAGCAGGCTTACTTGAACTTGGATACAGCACAAGAGAGAGGCAGGTAGTTGGGAAGGTACATCCAGACCAAGTGATACGCTCCTGTGCTTTCTTGCACCATGAGTTTGGTAGCCTTTACTAGTGACTACTGTGTTTATATTTGCAAAAATATATTAAAAATTGGGAGCTTATACTGTGGGTTTGTTGTTTGAATATAGTTATATCCTTCAGAAATCTCCAGTTTGCAGTCTGTTACAAACTGATTTTTCTAGTTCTATTAGAATGTGTGAAGCTTTTGCATTTGTCTAATAAATGGCTAAATCATCTTGGCCTATGCTTTGAAGGCAGATACTCCTATCTGTTCAGAGTACTGATCAGATAATCCAGTTCATCCTATTTTTAATGCTCATTTTATAAATCTCCAGAGCTGAGGTTGGGTGTTATTTGAAACTTGAACTACCCCATATATCATTCATCTGCTGTGAGTGCAAAAATCAATAGTCATTTTGGAAAAGTGTCCTTTCTGCCTGTGACCACCTTGGTGGAACTGCAAACATTCATTCATATTCCTGCTGCATTTCCAATACCACCTTCTTATTTCTAGCAATACTAACTTAATTTCAGGAACCTGTGGTGTGTAAAAAGAAAAAAAAATACTAACTAAATGAACCAATATACTGGTTAATAAAATTGGTCTAAAAGCATCAGGCAATTTGAATATGGGCTCCCAAAGGTTCTAGAATGTTTTATTGCTATGGGTAAAAACTATTCAAGGGCAAAATTGAATATTAAAACCTGCTTTACAAACATGTCTTTAGTATTTAATAAATATGTAGCAGCTGGCAGAAAAGTAGAACATCCTTCTATTAAATAACAGTGGGTGTGTATGTATGTGTGGGTGCATATAGTTATTTCTGTCTTATAGCAAATTTCTATTTTAAAAGATATGTAGACCTTTTATCCCTTGATATACAAATAGAAAAAAAAGGGTATTGAAAGAAGGAGGGACACATGGGATGACACTTTCAGTTTTTTGGCAATGGCTTTGAGCTTCCAGGAAGGAAATACCTTTTCCTCACTTTTTAAATTCAAAAATACTGAGTCCTAAACATTGCTTTGGCAATTACACTCCCAGTGGCTTTGGCCAGTCTAGCTGAATAGCCTAACCCAGGCTTCCCCCATCTGTATAATGGGGATAATAATATTTACTTACCTATCTCATGGGAGTGTTATGGGGATTAATTATTTAATGCTTGAGAAGCACTTAAAAGATTAAAATTCCTAGTTGACTACTCAATATTATTACTAAAGAAAACCTTGCTAATCCACACCAAAATTGGCAGTGTCCCCCCACATCTGAGCAAAGATTTATTAATAAGGTTGTTGAGCAAGTTCTCTTATTATTAAAGCTTAATTATTCTAATATAATATTCTGGAGTAGGTTTACTAATGCAGTGCAAAGTGTAGATAATTACAGCTAAACTACAATGAATAAAACAGATGAACAAACATTATCCCTCGTTTGGTTCACATAAACTGGCAAGCAGACTTCCCAAAGAAGGGGAAAGTCCCACCCACATATCTTTTTCTAACATTTATTTTCATGGCTTCCTGTATTTCCATCCAGTTAACAATACTAGAAGGTAAGAGCCTGGAATACAGGACCGGATAGAACGCAGCCATCCCTCTGTCTCCACAACATCAGTTTTTCCTTTCTTTGTGTAATCCAGATAAATAGGTAAAACAGGAATTCAGTAACACTGACCGTGTCTTTGCAGTGTGCCATAGGACCAAGTCCAGTCTCCTGGACAGCGTAATATCCCTGAAAACTGCAGCATAATGCCCCAGAAAATACCTCTCCTGATGCTCATCTCACAGCCCCTCTCATTTGCCACAGGTCTCCAGTTAATAGCAAGACTGCATCACTACAACTTGTTCTTCCTCAGAGCTTCCCCACGTATCTGTGATGGTATCCTTGCCTCAGGGAGCTGTGTACCAAAGGGAACAGTGTGAAGCACACAGGAATATTCCTGTATCACCCAATCTCTGTGTCAAAGAGCCTTGCCAGTGGCCTGATTCTATGATGCCCAAGACTAAATTAAACTAACAAGGCTTCTCATGATCTCTCTTCACTGACATTGGAAATATGATGAATCTAAATGATCACACAGAGAGTCACTCAAAAAACTGTTGTTCCAACCATTAGGGAGGCAAAGGCAAGCTCTGTCCATAGAGTGACTTGTAGTTGGTCCTGCCTCTGTCCTCACTCCACCATCCCATAGTGCAACTCCTGGCTGATGCTTTGTGGCCCAAGCACAGGGAAAGGTTAGCAGAGGTCATGGCTTCTGTCAGATTTCTTGGAGCTTGTTATTCCTAGCTTGGGGGGAAAAAAAAGAAAGAAAATGAAATGTGGGGTTTTTTTACTTAGATAATATGAGGTAACTGTGACTCTCCAACCGATGCTTAACAAACGTGACCATGAAGAATGCTGAATTTTGTTGAGCAACCCAGAATTTTGAACATCTGGGTTTTCTAACAACATGTAGTTTGTGTTTACTTATTAGGAGCTGAATATTACAGTGTAAAATACATTTATTTGTGCACTTCCGTCTCATTATAGAGTTTTCAGGGAAATTTGTCTCAGCATTCCAAAGATATCAGATACTACAACAGTCCCAACAGCAGATGTGGTCCCAGAGTCAGCTCTGCACCTTCATTGCCTAAAGGCCCCCAGTCTGAAAACAGTTTGCTGAAGAAATACTGAACTGCTTCTGCAGCTTCTACCCTAAGCAGAACAGGACTACTTATTCATGAGCTTTGTGACTGAGTTCAAACCAAGTTACGTATTTTGCTTAAGATCCTGCTCTCACTCATAAAGTGAGAACCTCAGTGCCTACCAGAAACAACTTTCTAGGGGCATTTCATACACAGTCAAAATGCTCTGAATTCCTCCCATATCAAGTAAATTTTATTTATTATCTACGCACTTTTAATAATGACAGCTATTTATTGACCTGACAGAATGTGATGCCTACTGTTAACACCCATTTTAGCTGTGATAATTAATAATTTTAATATTTAACTTTAATTAAGTGTGTAATATCCACCTCTTAAATTATTCAGTCTCTGCAGAATATTTTTCATTAATACCACACATTTTATTAACATATTTATGAACACCTTTTATGATTTATGTGGCTTAATTCTATTAATAAAAATTAATTTGAAAGTCATTATATTTTTTAATTATACAGTAACTTCCAGTGTAGTTTTTCCAGCTCCAGCGTGGCTCTGGAAGAGAACTGCTGAGGTTTCTCCAGTTCTACTCTGCTGCCTGACCACACAGGAAAAAATAAAACCTTCTTTATTGACAGGATGAGTATTGCCTGAGTAGCTCTGATCTGATAAATATGTGAGATGCTCAGCACATCAAAAAACCACCTGAAGGACCAAGTAAATGATAATGTGTGGTTAGAGCAGCATCACTCCAGACTGGTACTTAAGCTGTCCATAGCCTTGACGTTGGCATAGCAGTGAGGAGCTGCCTGTGAAGGATAAAAGCCCCATGCAGGCTGCAACTCTTCACTTCAGCTCTTCCAGTATCAGTAATCCTGCAACATTTATGCAGGTGGATTAAGCTGATTCAAGGAAAAATCTAATTTACCAAGTGTTACAACTGTCCCTGAAGGCAAGGGTAACTGCAGTTCTTGTTAATAGAGCCCTTGGGGGGTATTAGAGTGAAGCAACACTGAATGATTGATGTTTATAAATATATATTTAGGGTTTATTTTAGAACAATTTGGTTGAAATGGAAAGCAGGTATGTAGCCATTTTGGTTATTGTTACCTATAGTAATATAACAACATAAAAGCAAAAAAATATCACTTAAGAAAATATATAAGGGGAAGGAAGGAAGGAAGGAAGGAAGGAAGGAAGGAAGGAAAGAAGGAAGGAAGGAAGGAAAGAAAGAGAGAGAAAGAAAAAGAAAGAAAGAAAGAAAGAAAGAAAGAAAGAAAGAAAGAAAGAAAGAAAGAAAGAAAGGAAGAAAGAAAGGAAGAAAGGAAGGAAGGAAGGAAGGAAGGAAGGAAGGAAGGAAGGAAGGAAGGAAGGAAGGAAGGAAGAAGAAAGAAAGAAAGAAAGAAAGAAAGAAAGAAAGAAAGAAAGAAAGAAAGAAAGAAAGAAAGAAAGAAAGAAAAAGAAAGGAAAGAAAAGAAAGAAAGAAAAAGAAAGAAAAGAAAGAAAGGTTAGTTTAATGACACCTTCTAAGACGTGACCGCTGGCTCTCACATCATTGTAGTTGAGCCAGTTATGCCCCATCAGAATGGATGAATAACGTGAATGTTCTGATACCTTCCCCAGCGGGGTTTTACAACTGAGCCAGTTGTGTAAGGGAGGACATTGGCATGATAAAAAGTATTATCCCACCTCACAGGATCTGCTTCTTATCAGCCTCTTCTCTTATCTGGCTCAAAACCCAGCTTGTCCCTAAACAAAGGTTCATGCACACCTGCTCTGCTCCTGGGCTGTGATCTTGCACATCCTCAGCAAAGCACCTGCTGCTTTTTCAAATGAACAATTGTTTGAGTCATTGACTATTAACATTTCAGTCTCTCACACCAAGTTCACTCAGATTAGTGATCACAATTATTTCAATATTTAGTTGATAGGACTGTTTTACTAGAGTCATATCTATGGAATAAACTAAACTGGGTCTTGGAATGAGAGGCAAACTCTGTACTCATAATCATCTGGCCTTAAGATTGACAGCCAGAAGACTATTACAGTAAATTAGTAAACTGATTTACTATATTAATTTACCTGTTTCTGAAATAAAACCTGCTTGTAGGTGTGGCTCCTTATTTTTTCCCCTCTCCCATCCTGTGCTTTAGATAGCTTTTTTCTGTGTAGAAAAATTACCCTTTTTTATTCTTGCTATTGTAAAGGGAGTGCTAAAGTCTCAACCCTGTTTTAAGGTGTGACTAATATCGGAGAGAGCCAAATGATGTGGAGCTTAGGCACTCTTACAGTGAATTGCTTTTGGATGTGATTTATATTTAAGGGGTGGACAATGGCAGAGTAACCAGGACAGGGCTAAAGCAGCACCCTGAGATCATCCATGACAATCCAGTCCACCTGCTCTCCACGGCAGGAAGTCTGAGTGCTTCTGAATTCATTAGTTATCTCCTGTGTCAGCCTGAAAGGTCTCAGACCACTTACTTGCAGTGGCCTGTGTTTTCTAGAAAGGGCCTGATGTGGGGTGATGGGTGTAGATCTGTGTTCATCCACTCAGCTTTGACCCACAGCCTCCAAAGGGTTTCCCATAAGGAGCTCCCCAACATTAGTATCACTTTTCAACAGAAGAGCAGACATCTATTTCCAGAGGTCTTTTGAGACACCTCTCTCTCTGACTCTGTGAGGCAATTAAATTATTATCTCAAGTGGTAAGGACAGTGAAATACTGGTGAAGCAGTGCCATAATTAAAGAACTAACTCAGGGAAAGGGATTTACTGATGATGCCCTGGGTATTATAATGTAGGATCAAAACCAGTGCAGAATAATGATAGGAATCCTCCAAGTCAGATCAGTTGCTTCCTATGTTTCTTTGTTAACCATATTTAAAGACTACATCACATAAAAAATAGAAAAGTGCTTTCATCTGTAGTGCTAGCTACAGATTAAAGCAAACACAAATCAATGTGTGTGGCTTTCTTGTTTCAAGAAAACATACAGCATTTTTCTAAAGGATTTTTAAACTTTTTTTCCTTGCAATACATGGTTTTGCCCTCTCTGCCCCAAGTTTGAATTTTCCCTTTCTCTCTGTTCCCTTAGCTCCAAAACCAAGTAATATCATCTCTTGAGCTTCTGTAGATTTTAGTACAGAAAATCTTCCAAGCATAACTAACAATCTGCTCTTTCTGAAGTGTTGCAATAATTCTAAAATTAGATCTCTGAACATGAAAGCACTTCTCTAAGAAACCTCTAAGCAGAGTACAGAAAAGGTGATGAAAGTGAATTTTACCTGAGATGAGATCATTCAAAGTCTCATTAGATGGCCCTTCCGAGAACCTTATGAGCACCGTATCTGCTGCAAAAATATTTAGGGCATCTTCCATTTAATATCTAGGTAAAGTATACAATGGAAGATGGATATAATGAAGTCAAAGGGACTAAATTGTTGCTCTTCAGTAATGACCAGGAACATGAAAGAAGTAGGGCATCTGGGTATCAGTGGCACTAGGAACTGAGCCAAGCAGGATGTAGAGCTGTGCTTTCCAGTGCTGGAATAAGTCAGTGGCTGAATTTTCAGGATGTAAAATTAAACATTTCAAGTTTACAGAGGAGATAGAAGTATTCATCACTTACACTACACTTACATTCATGTCTTTTCAGTTCTTGTGAACATCTGCGGAAGCCATGTCACAAGCATCATGTATAGTAATGGTGGCCTCATGTAATAGCTTCATGTAATAGTAATGGTGGCCACCTTTTTCAGTATTAGATCAGTGACAAAAACAAAAATGCACAGTGACTTTGGGGACAGAAAGCCTAGGTCTGGCATTGTTTCATACCCCAAATCTCAGTCTTTCTTAATGAATCATTCTGCTCTTTTGAGAATGCCGAGCACAAAGTTTAGAAATGAAAGATGTCAGGACTCAGATGCATATTTGTTTTCCTGTAATCTTTCGTGACTTGTAATCTAACTCTGATTACTCTGAGCAACCATCCTCAAACTTTGGAAAAACAAATGCGTGAAGCCAAAAAACAAAATTACTAAAAAGCAGAAGGATTCCACTCTTAAGCAAAGCTACATTTAAAGTTATATTTATAAGGTACTCTAAGTATTCAGTCACCATGACATTGTTGAGTACAAACAGGCAAGTGGTATAACAAATGTGGCTACATTAAGATAGCAAAGAATTAGATTAGGTTTTTATTACATCAGAAACAAGACTTCAGAATAGTAAGCTGATCACTCAACTGCATGTGTGAGAAAGGAGAAGTAGTTCATGTGCTAAAATAACCGAGTATAACCTGGATTTATTTTTATAAATGTCTATGGCAGGTATCTAATTTCTATACCTAGAATTAACATTTTGCACCCATAGCACACTGCCATCATACCTTTGTAAAGCCTAAGAGCAGTACTAATGATGGAAAGGCTATCCCACCTGGATATGCCCACAGTGATTGACCAAAGAAAGTACCATGTCACAGCAGAAGGCACCTAAATCTGTTGGTGTTTGCTTCCAGGGCTACTGGTGTTCAGGGATCTGGATGTGGATAAGTTCAGTGGAAGGGGAGACAAACAAAGCGTAATTTTAAGCCAAGAAAAGTGTAATTTGTGAGAAAACATTTGCATAGCATATTGAATAATTAACAAGAATTGCAGTTTGTAGCTAGAAGTACAGGCAGGCTGTAAGCTGGGGGCAGAGCCCATTGCCATTCACTTTCTGGGAGAGGCTGGGGGAAAGGGTGGCATATCGTGTCACATTTCCATAAGGCTGAAAGCTGAACAGAAAGTACCAAGAGCTTTTCTAACCATGAAGTCTTCAGAGATTCATCTATTTCAGGAGACAAAGGGTGCTGTATGTTTGGGTTGTGGAAGTTTCAGGATAAAAGATTAAAGATTCTTTCTATATTCTGAAATATCCCTCCTTAGAGAGCGTTAAAGAAAAGCTGCAGGAGACCAGTGCAATCAGGAACATCAAAGACATGTCAAGCTGTAATGAGAAAGACCCAAATGCATTCCTGGTGTAGGACTGCCAACATTAGTGGATACTCACCAGGGGACAGTTTGTCCCATTTTTGTTATTAGCAGCATCTGTAAGAACTGCTTGCCACCTCCTGGCAATACATAATTTCAGACAAAAAATGGGGGGAAAAAATAAAGCACCATATTTTTTATTCAATCAAACCATCTTTGATTCCCTAGGAAAATAATTCTGGGAAGATATGAGAACAGCTGCTTAGACATTTCAGCAAACACTTCATTCAGACTAATGAAAGTGTTCAAAGCTTTAATATATTGTACATTATTCATATAATTTGAAAATTAAAAAGGCTTTGAGATTTAATTGTACTTAAGTAATAAAATGTGATGTAATTTCTACTCTTACTACTAAATATTCAATAAATTAATATTAGTAGTTTATGAATAATTAGATCTGATGAAAAATCACATGTCCTTGATAAATTACTAAATAATTATCTAAAATATTTTGATTCTAAGGGAGAACCTAGCCACAAATCAGAAGTCCATGGACAGAGCTCTTAGGAGTAAAGCCAGGGTTCTTTTTCTCGTGTTTCAGCCATCAGCAAGCAGTGGATCCAGGTAGAACAGTTAAGACAGTAGCAAATGGACACATGAAAGTAGTACCCTGGTTTCCACTCCATTGAATGTGTGAGACCTGACAGAGAAAAACAAACAATTCATGTATGTGGCAGGTCTACCTCAAACAAAAAAACCTTTAGACAGAAAACTTCTGCCTGATGTTTTCCCCGTGTCACTCTTCCCCCAAAATGGCTGTGTTCATCTCCTACTTGGCCTCCCACACACTCAAGATCTTGTGTCTGTGGTGGCTCTTACTCAGTTAGAAATTTACTCCTTTGCCTGGGAGTTATGCGAAGTGGGTCGTAGGTGAGTCATTCTTACACATCCCATGGAGAAGTGCCACCAACTTGTGTTACAGTAGCTTGTGGAAACTAAAAGCCACCCAGTAAACACCTACTGAATTACACCAAATGAAATGCCATCACGGTGACAGATTATAGTGCTGCTCCCAGCTCATTTATCTTGTCTAAATTAGTAGGTCAAGGGAGATTTTCTCCCTTCAAAGAAGGGAGGAAGGCATCTATTAGCCTTCAGTGAGAGGTATACTTTTGAAAAACAATTTCTCTCACAGTAAGGATGTTATCCATGGTGACAAAGCCAGAAACAAATTTAAAACTATGTTGTCCCTAAATCTCTCCAGCAGTTGCAACTGAATGCAATAGCAATTTCATCTCCTTGCAAGTTGTTTGGGCATTAGTATTTCATGCTCTGTTAAACAGATACTGTTTTCAGCTCCTCCCAGAGGTGAAGGAAGAAAAAAGCAAAATCAGTGCTCTGTCTCTGGTTTAGTATCTTTACAAAGTGCTTTGAGATACAATGGAATAACAGACAGTAGAAGTAGGTTATGTTCCCAATTAACACAAAGGTTTTATGAAAAGCCTTAGAGCAACAGAATAAAAAATATTCAGAAATATTAATAACTCTCTCCAAAATGCAGCTAGAAACTGAGTATAAGCATGAAAATAAATTACTAGTTTAACTGCTCTGCAGGATAAAATTTTACCTTTTTCTCCTGTTTATATTTGTTATGGAGAAGCAATCACTTTAGTGCTGCTTGAACAAGTCCAAATGAACCCGTACGGCTTGAACACAGCTTTTTAAAAGGTTTTTCTTTTGAGCAACAAATTACTTACATTCCTGCACTTTGCTCTACTCTAGTAATTTTTATATTTTTCCACAGTAGTCAAGCATTAGGGGGAGATTGGCTACAATGCCCTCACATGAGTATTCTCCTCACTAGCCAGTGAAATATTGCAACAATGGCTTGTTGACATTAACATCTACCAAGGCTGAGGCCAACTTTCTATATAATGTCATTTCATTTGAAAGAAAAGCAGGTTAGGCTGGGTTTGGCTGTCTCAGATTGATGGTACTTAAACCTTAAAGAAAGTCATTTTGTTCTTACTTGCAAGTGATATATTGCCACAGAATATAAATGATAGTTTTTTTCCATGGCAGCATTGTTCCACAGCCACTGGAAATACAACCTATATATAGGTGTCTTCCCAGCAAGTATTTTAAACATAGTGCAGCCAGTGACCCATCTGGGGTTGTCCCACAGCCAAACTTCCTTTAAGCTGTGGCTACAACTTTTTTTGTTTAGTTGGCCATGTTGTCTTTTACTTAGGGTTTTCTGGGGGAGAGATAAAATCCAGTAATGCATATAATATGGCATGTCCCAGTTTATAGACACCTATACTTACATATCACTATATGTAAGAGATATGCTGATTCACTGTTGTTGAAGTATGCTCCAAACCTACTGTGATTTCTCACTACAACATTTGGTTGTTTTTTCATCCCCTTTAAAAAAGAAAGTAGAAGAAATTCTGTCATCTCCAGGGAATAAAGCAGCAGGCCACTAACCCCCATGTCTCCTCTCCTGAGCACCCCACAAATAACTGGTATCATATTGTCCTTCATGTCTCAGAGTAGCCACAAGAGGTGTTTGCCACCCTCGCCTTGAATGGTGGCCCCTTTGTTTGTCCTCTTGGAGGAGAAACACCTGATTTGAGCATAGTGGTACATTTTCCACAGAGGCAGTCTTGTTACCTGAAAGCATCTTGCTGCTCCAGGCCATTTGGTGTTTTTACTGGTGTGCAGCTGATGCTACCCAAAGTCACAGGCTATTTCTGTAATCAGAAGCTCTCAGAGCCTAACACGAGATCGGATAATGGCCCACTGCTCTTCACTGAGGCTCAGTGAAAAACAGCACCTCATGGACAACTAGGAAAGAAGACTGTAGTTCAGACAAATACGCTGGTCCAGCCCTTGGCACCACCTCTGCCCTGGGGAGGAGTGACAATGCCATGAAAAGTATAAACTTAATTTTCCAAAGCTCAAGGTGGCTTCTTCAGAGTTGGCTCAGGTACCTCGCTGGTGCACATAGGCAGCTTTATGCTGAGTCCCGGGATACTTTTAGTGATTTGGACCCCATGCATGGTCCCTGGCTCAAATGTTAAATAAAATGAGATACCCTGGATTTCAGATTGAAGAGGAGCCGGGGTGGGGTCTGTGCTTCCCCCATCAGGCACCGGCTGTGATCTTGTACCAGGCTGGTGGTGCAGAAGAACAGAAATAAAGAACAAGCCCATCAAAGTGAATGCTTTTTATAGGCAAACTCCTAGGAGCTGATCACTCTATGTGCACGAGTCTTCCTCTTATTTTTTCTTGCTTGAGTGCCAAGCTGGGAGCAGATGGTACATTACTCACCCTTAACTGGAGGGTAAGAAAGTGTGATTCTTTTTTTTTTAAATTCAGTTGAGACCCTCAGCCCATTTAGATTCCCAGCTCAATGTTTATTTGTCTTACACAGAACTTGTTCTTTCTACCCCTCTCAAATGCTAATCCTCTCCACACATATGCTCATTATGCAAAAGCATATGACAAACACCATCTGGGAAAATAAATAGCTCCTCAGCTAACTATGCTGCTCCCTCCCTTTACGTCACCCACCTCACTATTGTCTCTCCTATTTTTGTCTGCAAGACAGCAATCACTCAATCCAGCTATTAACTTAAAAGTGCTGTTTTAGTCAAGCAAGCTGCAGATCCCAGGCTGGGCAGTAGAATCTATTCCATTTTTCGAGAGGGTGTGCATCTCCATGATAGTTCGAAAGCAGCCATAGCACTGAGAAAAATGCACGTTACTTTTTTAAAGGGCAGTTGATATCACTGAGAGATACTCGTCCTGACCTGAAGAAGTCCACGCTTGTTTTTTAGCTAGAAGGTTACATTTTCTCCCCATAAAATATGCAGCTCTTGCCACAAGTTCTACCTCGTTTCTATGGATTCTTGAGATAGTCCTTCGTCTCTGACAGATTATTTCTCATACCATTCAAAGCCAGGCAATAGTGCTAAATAGGGAATGACATTAGCCAAGTTCAGTGATTTCTCTAACCTCTAAGTAGACGGGTAAGAATAGGAGACATGCTGTCATTCATCATGATGGATTTGTTGTCTGCCAGAAGGTTAATCAAAAGAAATGAGGATGTATATGCAAGAGAAAGGCTTCTCAGAATATTCTGGTTTGGATTAGGAAAATCATCGTGATTCAGCAAAGGAGATGCCTATTTAGCTAAATTAAACAGAATCTGCACAATCCAGCCATATTGTGTTGAGGCTAAGTAACCAGGAAAAATTCAAAATGCACAACCAGGAGACTCAGCAGCTGATGCTGTGATATAAAGGCAGAGCTTTGTAAGTACCCTGTAAGAATTGTGGGGCCATAAACACTGCAATACTATATCTGTTTAGAAAAAATATGAGACAGAATTCAATGATGACCTTATCTGAGCTACAAATTCTTGTCAATTATTATATGCTTGTAGGGACATGTTTAACAGATGGCAGAAAGTCCTTCTCATTTGTCCTCAGAGACAGCACTGATATTGCCCAGCTAAGAAATCCATTATACAGCTACAAAAGAGGCTATTTGATTTCATGAGCATGTGCCTTTATTATTTTAAGAATAATTTAACATAGGCAAAGGAAAGCAGAATCTGTACGAAGAAAAGACCAGGGTTTCCAGCATTTGCACTTAACCAGCTTTGTGGTTCCTGCTTCTCCTGTAGGTTGATTTTTTTGTTTGTTTTGGGGTTTTTTTGTGGAGAGATTATTTTTGTTTTTCTCCCTATTGACTCCACAATTGAGGGAGTTTCACCTCACCTGAATCAGAGGGGTTTAAGGCTGGTGCATGGTTTGGGTGTCAGTGCTGCTCAGAATACATGTGCCTATGCAATACACACCTGTGCTGCTGAATATGCCCTTAACTCTCTTCTCTTTGTTGTTACAACAGACGAACCAAACTCCTGGAGTGCTCCCTCTGCCACCTCCCCAGGTCTGCCGGAAGTAGCTCTTTCCCTCGACGACATAATCTCACCATTATCTTCATCACACATAGCCCCACCCTCTGACCCTTCTCACCAGATAAGCCCAGAGCCAACATGGGATATCAAGAGGGAACACGATGTAAGGAAACCAAAGGAGCTTTCAGTGAATGGTCACAAAAAGAAAAGGTTAGGAGAACAAAGAGAAAGGTCGGCAAGTCCTAAAAAGGTAGACAGGTCAAAGCATGAAGAGGCTTCTTGGAAAGGATATTCAGAAGGCAAAAATAAGACCACTGATGGTGGCAGGCCCACCTCAGAAAGCAAAGCGGTGGGACAGAGCGTTAGGATCGAGGCTGGCGCAAGAGAGCACGTGTGTGCTGGAACCAGTGATGAACAGTTTGGGAGGCTGAGGAAGCCGGAAAGCAAGAGAGGAGGATCTCTTAGCAAAAAAGAAGATCACAGATCCACAAACACCAGTGAGAAGAAGTCAGCTGCAGCACCTGACCGTGTCAAGATCGATACAGGAGCTACCAAGACATACAGTAGCAACCGCTGCAGCTCGCCTGGAAGTGATATGGACCACAGCCAGAGGGACCCTGATGGGAAACCCAGCGAGTTCCCCAGGAAGGGACATCTCCACTCCATTAGCACTCGCAGCACCAACACCACAGTTCGAAAGGCAACGGTCTCTCCAGGGCCATGGAAAATCCCTGGCTCAGATAAGCTACCTAGCGTCCTGAAGTCTGGTACTTCTGCCATGAGCAGATAAGCAAGGGACTGTTGCCCTCTAACTGTCTCAAACTGACACAGAACATTCTTCTCAGTTTTTGTCTCACATTGGTTTGTTTTAATTTATTTTAACTATCACACATATACACAAAGCATTGAGGAATGAAAACATTAGTGTGTAATTCCATGACAATGTGCACAGTATCTAATAAGTTCAAAAGCATATAGTCAACACAGAAATTTAAAATCGACCCTGAAGTCCCAGTTCCATTTTAGGGACTTTGGCAGCTATGGAAGAAACCAAAACAAAATGAAGGACAGTACATCAGAGAAGGATAGTGCAGTGTAGCTTTAGCATTTTTTTCCCACTGCATGAAGGACTTGGATTTCATTCAAACTTTATATCAAGAAACTGGAACAAGTTTGAGCAATCACAAACTGGAACATCGCCTTAAATAAAACTGCACGGAGCAAGCTGAAACCGAGAGAGGATCTTTTCATGGAGCTAAAATGTTGTAAATAAATTGTTCTCGACATATCTAGACAGGGGTTAAAGGGTTTCTTTAAAGCATCGTTCGGAACTGTACACCCATGACACGTCTCCACTGTTAACACTTTGGGATAGTCCACGTGGTACCCTGTAGCATAGTTCACTGGGCGCTACGGGAGGAGTGGGGAATCCAGTGGATTAGTTTCTGTGATACCATTTCTACTGCCATTTTTGTGAACAAACCATGTTTCTGTACATTGGAAAGGAGTTAGGGTGGAGTTGTATTTGCAAATTATTCTCAAAAGCAATTTATTACAGGTTCCCCAAGTCCTGCGAGGTAGCACACAAACCAATTGGTCAGGCTCAAACCCCAGACATCTGCAAGGCCCTTGCAATGAAAGGAAGAGTGCTACAGAGAAAAAGCTGCAGTTTCCTTAAGGAAAGGCCTTTCCTTCCTGCAGAAGATGATAGCATCACTTATCAACAGTGCTATGTTTCATACCCATCCGCATTTACTTAGGACACTCTCACCTCTCATCCCCTCAGTTTGGCAGAGCAGGTGCCTTTCAGGCACACGTCAACAATAATTAGACTGGTTTCTGAAATACAGTTGTCAGTGTCCTCATTCAGTAAATTCAGTATTTTTCAAATTTTAAAATGGTTTCCATTTTACCATTTTTTACCTATCTCCATTTTTTTTTTGTTTTTGTTTTTATCTTTCTTGCTTGTCTGTTTTGAATTTCAAGCCTTAAGTGCCAGGTAAACATTCCAGTCTGCCTTCACAGGAAATAACTCCGAGTTCGGTCAATCAGTCATTATCTTGTTTCAAAAAGATGTGTGTGTGTGTCTGTGTAAGTGTGCATCTGCTTATTCGTCTGTCAAAATTAAAACAAAATTCTGGGCAATAATACATTGGTAATTTAAAAAAAAAAATCCATAAAGCTAAGTACTGTCAGAAATTCGTATTTAAAAATTATTGTTCACTAGCAATCTTAGTTCCTCATATGCTCTGCTGAAAAACTAGATTGAGATTGGCTTTGTTCCAAGAAATTAGCACATTACTGTATGTCTCAAACATTGCACTGGACTGCAAAATTTATAGATATGTTTCTTCCTGTCCAATTATTTGAAAAGCCTCAAGTCAAGGATTTTGCAGCTTTCAAACATTTTTTTTTAGAAAGAAAAATCCATTTATAATTTCTAAAAAAGCACAAGTCCATGTAGCTGTTTATAAAACTCTTATTTAAAGGAAAAAAAAATCTTTATCCCCTGAACTAGAATCCAATATAATTTGCCATTAATTTATTGAATCTGATTTTGGACAATGCTTCTGTAGTGTAGATGCACGTCCCAGTATCTTATTTTTATGTATAAAGAAAGCAAACAATGAAATCTGAAAAACAGTTGAGATTATGCTTGCATAAACTCTAATTTGCACAGTTCACAGCTACTCCTTGTGCAGTAATTGCTTTATGCGGCTGTAATCGATAACCTGTGAAGACAGCACATCATCTAAACCCCATTCCAAATAATATTTCTGTGTAGTGTTAGCTGTGAATTTACCTTGTACAGCTCTATCTCTATAAATATAATTCCATGTATTAATAGTCACAGAAAGGCTGTAAGTGAGCAACTATTTTTATGAAACGCACCACTATGGATAAATTAACTTTTACAGAAATCTTGTTTACTGTATGATATTCTAAACCACTGTCAAATAAAATATATATCCAAAAATCTTTCATTTTTTCAATTGTATATAGTTGGTGTTAATTGTGACAGGCTTCAGTGTTACCTTGAGAAACAATCATTTTCTTGCATATGAGTAGAGTTAAGTAGATACTGCCTTATAAAAAAGGGAATAGACCCTTTTAATTTCTTACTCCGATTTATGAATAAACATGTAGGTGACCAAACAAATTCCATAATGGCAAGTTAAAGCTTATGAGGCAACACAGACACAGAAAAATCTCTTCCTTGGTGGAGAAGCCTAAACCCTTATTCTCCTTCAAGTCCCAGCAGACACAGGACCAGGGTGGCCAGACTCCCAGCAGTGAGAGACAACTTCTGAGAGTACACCATATATACAGAATGAATCTGAGCATAAACCATATTTACCTCAGAAATCAGGCAGTTCTAACTAGCCCTTAAAAGGTTTTGTTGACAAGCTGTGTGAAGGGGGCATAATTGCATTTTCAATTTATTTTACAGAAATAATGTCTCAAAAAACCTCATAAGGGTGTAAAAATATGGGTAACCAGCCAGCCTCTTTTGGGACCAAATCCACCCCTCCTTAAATGCTCCTTACCTCCAATTAGGAAAAATAAATCATCAGTTTATAGACTGTAGATACTGCAAGATGTCTGCCTGGAAAACTAGTAATATTTTTCACACAAATATGACATTTCTAAACATAAGTATTTCCTGCTTCCTTAAAATATAATTTTCCTCATAAAATAATAATTTGTCTTCATACAGCCTGAGTCAACTTATGCAGAGCCTTGTTTTTCAGATCAATGTTCCACATAGAAAATTTCAACCAGCTGAACTAATAACATCATTTTACATTACAATAAACACACAGAAAATATGAAGCATCTTTAATACTCAAAAATAATTTGCTGCTGTTTAAATAGCCACTATTTTCATGGTTGGAAATCTGGATGTGTGCCTGATGATTCAGATGCAGAGGTACCGCAGGGAATTGTGCTAAAGCCATATAGCTTCATCCAGTCTAACTTTTTCTGTTAATAACATGTCCTTTCTCTTTTAAACATAGTAGTACAGCATTTCCATTGCAATGCTGTTATTATGACACCTTTTAATACCTCTTTTTCATACCTGTGCAACAATACAAGGGAATGGATGCCTTCTTTGATGCAGGTTCTCTGCTCCAAACTGCAGTGCAACAGTGTAAGCCTGCCAGTCTGTGATCACCAATACACATTTGGGCAGGAGTTTTGACAAAAACACCACAGACATGTCAGTGCAGCCCTTTTCCTAACCAGTGGCAAATGTGGGCTCTGGAGCTTGCCCCATCTCCAGGTACTTCTCTGCCTTAGGCCATTCACGCAAACTGCAGAGCCTGGAAGAGCAGGCCTTCAAACAGATTTAACAAAAAAGCCAGGAAATTTAATAACTCCCACAAGATCTCACTGAAGATGTCATCTTTTCTTCCAGAAAGCTGCTGGACAGACAGCATTCTTTGTTTAGTTACAACAGAGCATAGGTTGCACTGGTTTCACTACACTGTACTCCCCTAAACAGGAGGGGCATTTGTAACCCATGTATCCACCTATTCCATGGCCTCTGTGATGAGACTGCCAACAACTTAGCCCAGTGTGGACAGCTGCCTGCTAGGAATTGGTGCAGGAGTTCAAACATGGACACATTTCTTCCCTGACACTTTTCATCTGAATGTGCAGACAGCCACCAGTGTCAAAAGCTTCCCATCCCCATCAAAGATGAGACTCCGTCTGACTTGTGCCATGTCTTCTAAACACAAACATGCTTAGCCCCCTCTACATCCCATGTGCTTTCAGCAGCACCAGATTTGTTGTGAATCTCTTCTCTTCCTCCTCAGCTCCCCACTGCACTTGTTCTTAGTCCTACCTCCGAGATAAGTGCTGCTGCCATTCAGTAAATCAAATCCTCCGTTCTCCATTTTCTCCTTCCGTCCCTCAGAACTTATCTTCCTCTTTTACCCTCATTCTTTTGGTCCTCTGTCACCATCTGGCATCTCTCAACCTCTACCTGATGTATATCAGCAACTCAACATGAGACACCTCTCCTAAGAGGTGTCATGACCATTTACACATCAAGTCATTAACCCTCTCCTGGGTGTCATATAAACATAGAGACATATCCAGCACGTTGCACTGAAGCCCAAATCACCTGCCTTGTCCTCCAGAAACCACCAGTGGTTACTTATTAGACATACTAACTCTACATGCAGCCAGTAACTACTTTTGCAAGTACAAATATTGTTTTATCTTCATTGCTAAATGCCTGTACTGATAATGATTCAAGCATTCAGGCCAGGTTTTGTGGATGCAACATACTCTACTGGAAGTCTCCAAATTCATTTTACAAAGGCAAGGACAGGCAAAGCTGCAGGCACATTTCTGTCTTAGCCACTATGCTTTTTTTGTACATCACTGCTGCCATGGAAACCTGGGGCCAGAACTGCAGAGGCAAAAGTGGAAGAGCACACCTCAGTGAATGAGGATGTCACTCTCCAGGTTTCTCCTTGCTTGGAAGGAAGCTTTGCTGTGAAATGGAAAAGTTTCTTGGCACACTGCCGTGGAGCTCAAAGCTACAGAAGGCTTTGGACTTGCCCAGGGATGTCTGATCCCATTAGGGATTGACGTCACATAAGTCTCCAAAGGAGTCCTTTCCCTCTTTTGTTCCCTAGAAGCCTGGGATATTTTCTCTAATTGCTGCTAAAAAGGCCACACAAGCATGGCAGGCTGCCTACTCTCCTGACTAATAAGGGGCTGGGAGAGAATTGCCATGGCTGTGTCCCACAGGGCTCCCACCCTCCACAGCTATCAACTCCAGGACTCCCGAGGCTCTTTCACCATCTGTCGGTGGAGGGGCCCAGAGAAGTGGACTCTCAGAACCAAACACCTTTACCTTCACAGCTGTCATCCAAGCAGTGGGTGACTTTGATTAGCCATCTCTCCCAAAGGGAAATCCAGTGCATGATCTGGACAGAAACAGCTGTGCTTCGGCCAGGACTCACACATCACCAGTGCCCCAAGCCCCTCACGGGTCCCCTGCTCAGCACCAAGGACTGTCCTCTCCCTTGGAGTAACAGCTCCTCCCCACCACCCAAATAAATACCTGTAGGCTCTGCATAGCCACCACCCTCCTGGAGCCAGGGCACACATACTCAGTCCAGCCTTGAGGGTTCTGGAATATTTTTCTCAGTATTTCTAACAGCAATGATATGACCACACATTTATCTCCATAGCTGGCACCTCAGCTTAGAGCAATTTTTTTTTAAAATATCTTGTCAAGACATAGTAACATAAGCAATATCTCTGAATTATAGCCAATCTAAAAATTATGTTCTGCCCTTCCTGTCTTTAGTGCCTCCATGGCAATAAGTCACACTGCCAGTTCAATTAATCGATAAGGTGAGTTTTGCTTACTAGGTACAAATATATCTCTTTTAAACAGTTGGGGGCACACCAGTGCACAAAGACCCACTCCCACTCACACACGCAGGGGCCTGGAGCACCATCTTTCATTCCCACTCAGGAACTACGAAAATACCCATGTCTGAGTTGGATGGCTACCCCTCTCAGGAGAAAAAACAAAACACTTAGGAACGCAGACTAATACAGAAAGCTATTGTTCATCCACAGATCAACTGCTCTTAGTGTAAAGACATTTAAACTGAAAAAAAATAATAAATAAGCAAGAAATGGTGAGGGAGAAAGAGGAGTGACGAGACTTTCTGTGATGTGGCCACCTGCTGACCTGCTCTATTTTCCACTTCTTCAAGCTTAAAAAACTGAAAAAGGACCTATCAAACATGACAAATGCTGCAACAAAGCACTGCAAGCCTTGGGGACAGCAACAAAGACTATTTAGTGATTACACTTCTGAAGAGACTTAATTTATTTAAGTAAAATGCCTTGGCTGGTGCTAAGGAGAGGAGAGCACATCGTCCCCTGCCCTCCAGAGGCAACTCCAGGGTGTCAATGGGCTTGTCTGCCACAGATGAATCCCCAGTTTCTCCAGAGGCTGCAGCCATACAGAGGAGCCTCAGCAGTGGGCTGGCACTGCCATGGTGGGCCAGCAGCAGCAATTACTTCACTGTGACATAGGAAGGTCGAGAATTCAACCCCTGGGATACTTCCTTTTGTCTCTGTGCCCCAGGAGTGCTGCATAGCACCAGTGGACCTGTTGTCCACCCGAAGATGTTGTAGATGTGAAAGAAGTGGAAGAAGCAACTGAAATATGAAAGCCAAACCCAAACCTATGGTGAGAGCCCCAGTGCAGCTGGCTGTATGCAGGAAGAAAGGTTCTGAGGAACCACAAATCCACGGCTACAGCAGGAGCCAAGACCAGGACACTGGCATCCTTCTATCCTTCCCTTCTGAGTAAATTTGGGCCGTTGCTGTCACTAAAGCCACCTGTATATTTACACTTCTTCACTAACACTCTAAAAGAAATGTAGACTTTCTTCCTGGAACGCCCTTTGCTCAAAAGTAGTGAACAACAGCAGGCACCCCAACCAGTCCAAAACTCTCCTGCCACCACCAAGCAGCAGGGCTGCCCATAGCTCTGAAGTTTCTATTCATGCGTATATATATGGAATTAAAGAGTTTTGGTGTTAGTACTTTCCCAAAGGGATTAAAAACTATGCCAAGAGCTTTAACTAAAGTACTTAAAATAATTGCAGTCCATAAACCAGAAAATTGTTCATCCCGTCTCTAAACCAGCAAGTACAAAAAGCTATATTTAAGTACCTATTTAATTCAGGATGAAAATCAGACCTTTCCCAGCATAGTCCAGAAAGCTCACCATGTATGAAACACCTATTCCAATTAGCACTTCATCCACTCCAGAAGTTTTTAAAAAATAAGCCCAGCAGGCAACATGAAGCACTGCAATGTGTTAGTACAGAGTATTTCAGAGTACCTCTCAATCCTGGAACATCACAGAAAACACTAATTGATTACTCTTTTATATCACTCCAGGAAAGATGAATGCCAGCATGTGCCTCCTTCTGAATAACTCCTGTCTCCTATATCCCTGGTACCACCCAGCTTTTCAGGTTGGTTTCTGGCAGAAACATGCCCCAGTGTCACCGTGCCATGGCAGCTGCAGGAGGTCAGAAAGCCTTTTGGAGGCACCTTCCCATCTGACTTGCACACCAGCACCACAGCATCCCCCCTGTCCCCAGGAGCATAGAGAACCATCCTGTGCGACATCCAGCTGAGAAGGGCTCACAGCTCTGGCTGTGGAGCTGCACGAACAGCTCTGCATCCTTGGGCATGTGGCATTAAGCCCTGCGTTGTGACACCTCTCAACAACTAACACTCCAAGCTAGCCTTGTGTCAAGAGAAAAAGCTCTTTCCCTAACCAGGGCAGTTTATTCTGAGACTCTGTTTTGGGGTCTACCAGCCCCTTAACCTGGCTGCTTATTTCTTTGCCATAGTAATTTACAGTGAGGCACTCTTCCTGAAAGAGGGCAGCTCCAGCAATGTTTCTACCCTGACTTCACATCGCAATGCAAGATAAGCTTACGTCTGACAAAACTGAAAGATCACAGCCCCAGGCTCTGGTCACGAAGCAGCTCTGGAGTATCAGCAACCTCACCCCCTGTGGGAACACGCCTCAAGCAGCCTCTGCCCAATTCCCTGCTCTCATCTCTCATCCTGCACTCTTTATACTGAACCTTTGTCATACTGGCATACAAATTGCAAGTGCAGCCCAAATTGATCCCCTCCATACCTTCAGTCCCCTGAGGTTAACAACTAGGTCTCTACCTCATAGTTTTATAGGTCCATTATGTTCTTTGATTAGCAGCTCTGTCCCAGATTCAATAGCTTTGGAATAAATTCAGAAGGTTTGATGGCTAGTGTTTTTAAAACTAGTTGTTAAAGTGTTATGCAAATTACATAGAAATTATTCATATTTCGGCCCCACTTATCAGCCCCAGCATCCCCAGGCTTCATTAGCTGCAGCGAGCACCCCGGCAATGGGAGTGGAGGTGACAAGGTGACTGGAGGTGATGCCACCAGAGCTCTCCACTTGTTGTCAGACCTTCCCACTCAGGTATCCCTGCTCTGATGTGCAGGGCCTGGCAACCCTCGTTGCTTATGCAGCTGGTGAAGTCCAAATGGAATAAAAGATGGACCAACATAGTGACAAATTCCCCCTAATTTCCCCATTCATTTCAGGCATTTCCCTCACAGCAGGAGGACACGGTAAACAATGTGCCCAGCAGCTCTGCCGCCGCCAGCCCAAGGCTGGCCTGGGGCAAACCGCCCTGCAGAATCAGGTGCTGATTTTCCCCATCCCGGTCTGGGTTGCTTCCTCGTGACCCGGCCGTCGCAGAAAAGTGATTGGGGGCCAATGATCCAGGACTGGCCATGTAAAAATTGCAGGCTCAGGTGGAACAAATGGGCCCCACGAGTCAAAGCAGGGTAGTATGAGCTGTCTCTATACAACAGCAACAATTACTCTCACATCAAGCTACCAAGCACAGGAAACCTCAGCCAGCATAGCCTGAGGGACAGTAAGGAACTATTACATGTTTCTTTATAAAAGACTGTATTGAAGTAATAGATTAAAAAGCAAAAAGGAAGTTGTAGCATGTGAAATACAAAGTATGAATTGACCCATTCATTTAATAGCATCTCTTACTCCCTTTTCTTGCCTTTGTATGTCAAAAAGCTGTCCAGAGACAGCTTTTATAGGATACAGGAGTGGTGAGAGCTGCCCTGGGGGGAAGGGGGATAAAGTCAGCCCAAGTGGGCTGCTGCTGCCTTTGCTCAGTGCCCTGGAACACAGGGCATGCCTGCACAGACACGTATCGAGAGCAGAGAGAATCAGGCAGCTCTGCCACTGGGCTGACTCTTCCTTGCAGCCTCGCTGCTGGGGAAGGGCAGCTCGGACCTGTGATCTTCATGGCCTGTCCAGCCCACAGCAGGTTTACTGCCCATGGGACCGTGCCCCTTGGCATGCAGGGTATGCCAGTCATGCAGGCACGGCCCTGCTAAAGCTCTACTGCTCTGTATAGAGTTATTTATAGGCAAGAGAAAATAGACTCTGCAACCCAGTGCTGATCTTCTGAACTTTAGCAAAAAGCATTAGGAAAAAATGCAAGCAGCATATTTTTTACTAAGGTCTTTCAGTAGAAAGGTCATTCACCAGCATAAGAAAAACCAAAATACTTCAAAAGAAAAAATTTTATCCTGTAAGTCATAAATAATATACATAGTCACAGAATTCTTACCATTGGCTAATATTGCACCATTTAAAGAAATACTTCAAATTACCATGTATGTGACCTTAGGGAACTACCAGATATTTTACAATGTCTAATGGAATCAGGGCATGAAAACACAGAACAAAATGGACACAGGAGAAACTACCAAGTTGTAAGAACTCAAATCACAGCAACATAGTTACACGGACTGACCTACTGCTAAAGTTACACAATCAATATAATCCAAAAAAAGTAAAGAAAACTAGAACTACATAAACTTATAAAAGTAGGATGAGAATATCAATTAATTAAAAAAAACAGTCAAACTTTGAGTCCTTGGCAGAGAGGAAATATCCTCCCCAGGCTGGTACCCACAAGATGTCTGGTCAGCTTAACATCAGCTGGAGTCATCTTCTCAAGAATAAACCTTCTCTGTGAGTTCATTGTGCAATGTCTTTTAAATTACTTTTCCCCTTTGAAACAAAATTTTTTGGGGTTTCCTATTACTTCTAGCATGACAAATGTTGTGCAGTGTGTCACTGTCAAAAACTCTAAGGACATGTAGCCTTAATCAATACTGGGAATTGGTAATCAATGGATAAGACTATGTTGTATAGCAAGGAGCTCTGAAAGCACAAATATCCCTAATGATGTGTTAAGGAACAGGATGACACCAGGATCCCAAGGTGACAAACACAAACACAAACCACAAATTACCAATCAGTGGTCCCAAGAGCTGGGAAGAACCTGTTTTAAGGCACAGCTAAAAACATAACATGAATACCCTGCATAGGGTGATAGTGCAAAAAAAGGCAGCAAGGGGGTACAAAAGGCAGTTGTGGATCCTTCAAGACCAGGATCAAGGGACAAAGAGAGAAAACAATTGCTCCAACACCATCTTCCTTGCTGCTCTTAACATGAGCAGCATTGCTGCACATCTGCAGTGGTTCCTCCATCGCCTCCGGCAGAGAATGAGCTCTGCCCTGGGATTTCCCATTGTCTCATTCTGCCACTGCAGCTCAAGCAGCGAGCTCTCGGAGGTTACCTTTTACTGTGTCACTGAGTAGACAAAATCAGGATTTTAAGAGCAACGTGTGTGTGTGTGTGTGTGTGCACACGTGCCCTCTGCTCCAGCTTTCCTCCTCCATGACTCCATGCTGCTGCAGTGCTCAGAGGCACAACTGGTCATTATGGATTAAAGGCAAGTCATCAGTCCCTGTAAACACTTATACAGTATAGAGCAAATGAGACAGAGAGTACCCAGTAGCCCAATGGTTAGAAAGATGAATTTTAGTGTCCCAAGTGCAGTTCCTGTTCCGGAGACTAATGGGATACAGAGCAGGATTCATCTCATCCAAGTTTAGATATCTACATTACTGTTCCTCATTCCAGGCTTTTTGCAAAGGACACCAATGGGCACTTTCAGAAAAAATATTTGTCTGACACCTTTAGGAATGAATTAATTATTCTGCAGAAGCATCTAAATATTTCCACTGACTGAAAAAAGTGTGCAGGGTCACTAGCTCCAAGTCATGTTCTAGCATCTCCATTTCTGAGGTCAGGATAGTTAAATCCCACTAAAATACTCCCAGATGCCTTTAATTTGAGACATGTCCAGAGCAAATCTATAGGATCAGTCTGCATAAAGGAGTTAAGCAGGTAAACCCTGAGGGTTCAGCCGGAGTTGTTATATTATCTGTGTGCAACATCTCCACTCAAGTACCCACAGCCGGGGCAGAGGCTCAGCCCCACTGGCACTCAGGAGAAACCTAAGCTGCATCTCTGCCAGTCTGGGACAACCTAGAGAATTGCTACCAGCACTAACAAGGAAGGTGACCAGGCCCTTCTGAGAATTGGAGCCTTTCTACCCAGGCAGTCCTGCTGAGACCAAAACTCCCAGTGCCTGTTATTGCCCTGCCTGCACTGCTTGCACAGCCACTGCCTGCTGCAGCCCCAGAACACACGTGCAGTGCTCAGAAAGTAACACAAAAGTGAGTAACTGTGGGTGTCACAGGTTTGTAAGAACGAATTTTTCACAGTGAATCTAACTAGCAGGTAATTACTAATGTGTTTGCAAAGGTGTCATGTTGGTAACTTACAGTCTCTCTTTCCAAAGTTCACATTTGCATGGCAGATCCTGTGTCCGCTTCCGAAGAGATGATACTGCTTTTCACTGTGATCTGCATTCTCTGTCTGGAGAGCACAGCTCAGGGTTTGGTGTAGAGCTGTGAGAGAGAGATGTGTGTATCTAACAGACCATGCACACGGTTTCCCTCAGAGTGCAATTCCTGGGGGGCTCATCACAGGTGCCTTCTTTCAGGTGCTTCTGCCTGGAACCTGTCAGTGCATCTGTCCCTGACCCACAGCCCACCACCCCAACTCTAATTCCTCAGACTTGTTTACCTTTCCTTCTTGCAGACCTCCAAAATTATTTCATTTTTGAGTCTGGTGTTTCTTCCCCCATAAATTGTCCCTATGGGATTCTTTTCTGTTTTAAAGGAAAACCAGATATTTTCAAAATCTAAGCCTGGGTCTCTCAGAAATGAGACCAGGTCCTCACAGAATATTGGGGAAATCAATACCTGGGTACTAACTTCTTCCTTTGGGGGCACAGAAGCAGAATTATTTTCTACTTATTTGCATGTGATAGGATTGGTGAAGAACAGAAAATTAAATGGAACTTCCCTGCCTGAAAAGGGCACAGCAAGGAGAAGCTACACATGCATGGACAGACCCACATGCTCACAAAACCACATCCCAGCAGTGGCAACCCCTGCTCAGAGTTTCACCAGTAAAGCCTGTGTAGGTACATTCAGGCCTGACCTTCTCTTTTACTGTGATAGTTTTGGCTTTCTGTCATGATACCTGAATTTTGTGTTATTTTTCTTAGGGTAGTCATGACCTTGTATTTATGTATATCAAATGATTATTCTGTTCTCAAGGAGATAAAAGGTGACTCATGTGAAAACAATGAAGTGAGTGTGCTCGGTGAGCACTGTCTGTACCATGCCTGAATCCCAAAATATTCTTTAACTTCCTTGGCTTTCAGAAAAATGGTTAGGGGCTGGTATAGAAGCCCAGAAGATAAGGGGCTAATGTATATGTCTCAAATACCAACCGCTGGATGGTTTTGGAGCCAACCAAGGATTGTTGGTACTAATATGCTATGGGAAAGAACAAGATGTGTCTGGAGAAGGGAAACATACTGGAGTAGGGCAGTACTTTTCTGTGACAAACAGCCTTTTTCTGGCTGCTGGAGATAAGCACAATACAGTCCAGTGCAAACATGGAATGAAGATGAGAAGTGGGCATGGGACGTAGGGGGGGATTAAGGCCACCCAAGACCCCTGAAGCCCTCTGACTCATATCCAGAAAGGCCTGTGCCGCTGCCCTGGGATGTGGGTCAGCCTCGGGGGGTGTTCGCCCCCGCGCCGGAGGCTGCAGTCACCTCCCGCAGGCAGCGACTGCGAGATTAAACTTCCCGGCGGCCGCTTGGAAACCGGCTGCCGCTCCGGCTCGGTCGGAGCACACCCGGAGCGGGGGGGCTAGGTGGTCTCAAGCCCTTCAGGAACTCCGGAGGCAAAAGAGGCAAGGGAGAGGACCAGTCCATGAATATTCCGAGATTTATTGTCTCGAAAGCGGTGGCGCTGAACGGGGTGAACTGGTCTCTGGGCAGCGAGGTTTTGAATCGGGGCGGCCCAGAACGAACAACCAATAGGAAACAGACATGGAGGAGGGTCTCAGGGACACAGAACCGATAGCCAGGTTACAGAGGAGGGAATTTACAGAACAAACCTATGAACAACCGAACTTATCAGAACTTTCTGGAGAAGTGGTGCGGGCTCAGAAGCGGGTCTCGTCCCCAGACTGGTCCTCGCTCTCCGAGTCGGCTGCCCATTGGGCGGGCATGCCGTGATAGACAGCGGGCGGACCCCGAGTGGTCCGAGGCACCCCAACAGGCCTGAAAGAATAGACTGTGCATGGTCACTAATTCACAGAGAGAGAGAGAAACTGGCCTTCAGGGCAGGGAAAATCATCTACAAAAAGGTGCCCCCACCAAGCCTGGGCATCCTTCCTTTTATTCTTTCTTTCTCTTTCTCTCTTTCTTTCTTTCATTCATCTCTTTCTTTCTCTTTTCCTTTTCATCTTACCTCTTTATCCAAAACCCGCTGTCATATGCTTATATAGTAGGTCAGGGACTAATATACCAATATCCATGCCAAGTGTGTAATTTACCAATAAAACTTCATGGGTTTTTTGGACCCTCTGAGTTTTGTGATTCCTTTCAACCACATGCGTTTACAAATCTTGAGTGCTCCCTTTCCCTTAAGGGTAGGACGACACAGCTGTTTAAGGAAGTCATTAGAACTGCTATCCCCCTGTACCACACAGTGACATTGGTGGAAGAGTAGGATACTATGGTCATGATATGCATAGCTGAACTACGTTCGTCTATTCCAGACTTAGCCCATCCAGGATTTTCCATATCATAAGAATAAGGAGATTGTAGCACTACCAAGCAATGACTGTAGTTACAATCTACTTGCACCATTCCCAGCTCACTCTGACACTCCCTTGCTGCTAAGTAAGTGACATAAAAGGTACAATACAAGGGGGGCACTGGTGGCAATTTTTTATTTCTTGCCTAGGTGGTACATTAATCACTTGTGTTGGTAGCATAGGGATTCTGAGAAGAGGAATTCAAAAGCACTTTTTTTCCTAATCCTTTTTAATGGCTACAGCATTTTTGTCTCCTTCTAGTATTTCCTCCAAGGAAGCAAAAAGCCTTTGAATTAAACTAATGTTAGTTGTCTATTACTGGATAGCACAAAGAGAGACCGAAATTAAGGACTAACAATATTCTGAAACTAGCATGACCTTAAATTACAGCAGGTTAATAAATCACTTCAAATGTAAATCTCTCTCTGCTCTCACCTTGAGAGCTGAATACCTTTAATCAAGTTGCATAATGGAAATTTTGATGATCAAAGCCTGCAACTGCTGGTAGAGTGAGACTACAAGTTGGAGAGACAGCTGGGACTTAAAATTTGTGCTGTTCAACAAAAAAATGCTTTGGAAATTCAGTCTCTCAGGAACCTGTATAGCATAACAAAGTGTTGCAAAAGGTTTCAATATTTAACAGAAGCCATTGTAAATCTTTTAAAGCCCAGCATGGGAACTCAGAGGGACAAGGAGATAGGAAGGTATCAAAGAGACTTTGGGGCAAGTCACAAGATTGATGTTCATAAGCACAACTGTGGGATGACTTGTGGCAGCCTGTGTCCCAACAGGGGTCTCCTGTAACACCTTTCCCCTGGGACAAGAACAGCTGACACCACCAGAGCTCAGGGACCTGTGCCTTGCAGCACAAGCACATGGGATTCACAGTCAAGCCAAGACTCACAAACCTGAGAGAACCAAGGATAGATGTGGGGGTGCTGTCCTGCAGCAGCTCTTTGTGGGAGTTGAGGCAAAGGTCCAGCGTCACTCATTCTGTGGTCTTCTTTAACATCAGTACAAAATAGACCTGCATGCATCTGAAATTTTTTTTTAATCACCTACATACCAAAATTCTGCAAGTATAAACAGGCAGCGTTCATAAGCCTTCAGTCTGAAAATCTGGGAGGAGGAAGACAAAAGGGCAAATTCAAGACAGAAGAAAACCCAGAGTGGCATTAACCTCCCTGACATACTTCCCTCTCCACATTGTACGGGGCTGCTAAATTTAAGATGTTCGTTTTTTTCTGAGCATGTTCTTGTTCACGCATTTGCTCTCTAGGATCTTCCTAGTGGGGTGCAAGGCAGCATAAGGCTGTCATGGTTTTCTCTCTGTTTATCAATACTACTGCTCACAGTCACAAAAACACCCTCATCTTAGATACTTAATTTATGGGGGGGGGGGGGGGGGGGGGGGGGATGTCCCTCCACACTTAGGAAGCATCTAAAAAGGGGAAAAAAGTATCCTTACAAGAATAACAGGTTTTATAAAATTCTTTATTGTATAAATCAGACCAAACTCCCTGTGAACTAAAAATGAAAGCTTGGCTCCGCTGGAATCAAACATAAACCTCTGATTTCAAGGTGGACAGAATTTCACATAAACCTGGAAGAGAAATGGACTGCAATGCCCGGTTTATTTCAGTGCGGGGAAAACATCCCCAGCAGAGTACCAGGCTACTTCAGCTCTTCAAGTCTTTCATGAGGAACATAAAAGCCAGAGATCTGGTGCCAAGTCCCCTGATTTGCTGTCTCCAAAATGAGGAGTAATTCTTAGGTATCATGGAGGATTTCAGCACGTGCTCAAATGCAAATACCTAGATTTGCTTCATCCAAAGCGAGACAGTGCCTGCAGGTGTGCAGAGTGCTGCAGTGCCCTTCTGCCCCTACGTACTCCACAAAGCAGAGCTGGCCTGGGAACATGGACAGCCACAGTCCCAGGGCACTCCACCTCAGCTCAGAAGTGTGATGCACAGCAGCCGTCTCTGATTATCAGTGTAACAATGGCAAGCTGGATCATCTACAGTCCAAATCACCCCTTCACAGAGAATCAAAAGCAGGCTTGCCAAGCTGCCCTTCCCTGCTGCCTTGTGCTCTAGAATAGCCAACATTAAAGACATTTTGGCCACGGTTTTGTTTATCCAGCATCTTCTGTTGGATATGTAAAACAAAGCATATTAAGTGCATGTATATGTGTACATGTTTGTATGCTGTCCACACATTTCAGCCCATTTCTTACAGCAGTCTGCACTAATAAATTCTATCCATCACTGGTCCTCAGGTTCCTTCTGTTTCTCAGCAGAGGACCTGGGAAGGCAGCTCAGGGGGAAGGGCTGCTGCTCTTTAAACACTGCACCCCCCCTTCATGAAATGCGGGTCTCAGGAGGAGGCAGAGCCCGGCTTGCAGCAGAAAAGTAATTGCCTTCTGAAAGTGAGCTGCAGCACTCAGAGCATCTGTGCCTTCAAATTGCAGTTTTCAGTCCCCATCTGCAGGCAGGATGGAGCAGGGCAGCTCAGCACCCCAGGTGGGCTGGGGGGCATTGGGCTGAGCAGGGCCTGGGGCTGGGGAACACTGAGCTGAGCTGGGGTAAAGCCATGGCACTGCAGGGGAGCATGAAGAACAGCCATTCTGTCCAAATCATGGCAGGGATCTGCAGATAAAATCTTGTCTATCCTTCATCACTTAATCACCAGCCAGAGCTTCAAGGGTCTGGTCTCTACAAGTCGTTGTAAAGGGGCAGCTGTTGTGCAGTTCTGCCAGGGTCAGGCTGGGGGGTAGGTACAGGTGTGCAGTATGTGCACACACCTATTTTGGTGAAATGACAGAAATGTGGGAAAAAGCTACGCACAGACACACCTATGTGTGCCACTGGGTGGCAGGGCCTCGTGCTTTGGGGCAGCACCAGGGATGTGGAGAAGAGCAGCACAAAGCCCTGCAGAAACACGGAATGTCCATCCAGTGCTCAGGCTGGTGCCTTGCTCTGGTGACCCAAAGCAGCCCCAAACCACAGCAGCTTCCCAATCCTCACACCAGACTAGGATTTCATGACAGCTGAGAGAAGAAGACAACTTACTCACTCAGACAGCAACACATAGATCAATTACATCCGCAAAACCAGGTCAATTCCCAGATCTCCAGCTCAAGGAAATGGCTATTTACATGACAAATCTGGGGAGAGGGGTGTGTGCAGCTGAACTTTGAGCTCCATAGCACCTGTACAGTGGCTCACTGCTTCCTCAAACACCAACAACCACCAACCCCCGCCTAGACCAAAGATTTTGTCTGCTTGATAAGTTGATGCCCAAACCCTAAGGCAGTAAAACCCTAAAGGCAAATTTTCCTTACTCTTTACACTGGAAAGCGAAGATTAAGAGAAACGTCTTGAGCTTCAGCCCAAGGCAAAAGAAAAGAACAACTTAATCAATGCTTTCAGGTAAGATACTCTTCCCTTTAGCTGAGGAAGCATGAGGAATCCAGAGGTTTTGATTAAAGTCCACCTTCCAGCCCTTTCCCATTCTAGGAAGTTTCACCATTAACAAAGCACTCTCCTTCACCTGCTCACAGACAGCTTGCTAATATAGGCAATGTTACTCAAATTTGTTGAAAGTAATTTAAAAACCCATCAACATCAGAAAACTGTGAAGGGTAATACTTACCCCTAAGTCCAGCAAGTCAAGAACTGCAGTTTCTAATGAAAATTACTCTGTAGTAAGTTTGTCTTCATTTTTTGTTGTGACACAGTCCTCTAATTAATACATTTTTACAACCAAAGTAATGAATTTTCTGTACTATATCTGTCTAATAATATATCTCCTAAGAAAAATGAGATCAATCATTATTTTAAAACATTGGCTTTATGGGGTTTTTATTTCATTTATGAGATCTGCACAGATAAATCAAAAAAACCCACCAGTTTCCATCACCCTCCCAGAATGGGATTAATTTACCATAACGAAAATGGATGGGAGCAGCAGAAGTGCTCACTCCAAATATGCTCACAGTGACTAATACCATGAATATGAAAAGCTATCTTAACCCATTCTAGGTTGCAGATAGATCTTGGCAGAAAGGAAGACAGAGGAAATGAATGTAATCACTGCAAAATATGTAAAAATGACAGAGAGAGGAAAGTCTAGACAATGTGAGATGATTGCCATGCTCTCCAGCTTGGAATGCAAAGCCTGTCTTCTGATTGGTCTGAGGTTTAAACTGCCGAACACACACTGCTCTTCAAACCCATATGGGCAAGCAATTTGCCATATGTTTTAGAACATGGTACAAGTACCCAGAGAAGCACTACTGCTAATGCTGCAAATAGAAAAAAGCGAGAAATGCTGCCCCCATCTCTCTGATACATTAACAAGGGAGTGGAGTGCTCCAGCCTTGTTTTCAAAAAAATACCAGCCCTCTACATGGTAACTTTTCCTTCTCCATGCTCATAGCCACAGGAGCTTGCCCTGGCTCCCAGAGTCCCGGCACCAAAGAAATTATCTGAGCCTTTGGGTTGATGGCAAATTGTCAGCAGTGTGTCCAGGCAGCCAAAAGGATCAACAGTGTCGTGGAGTGCATCAATCACAGCATCGCTGGCCAGTCGAGGGAGGTGATTGTCCTGCTCCACATCGCCCTGATATGCCCTGTGTGCAGTTTTGGGCACCTCAGTGTGAGAAGGATGTAGAGCTATTAGAGAGTGTCTGGAGGAAAGTGACCAAGGTGGTGAAATTTCTTGAGGACAAAATTTACAAGGAGTGGCTGAAGTCACTTGGCTTGTTCAGTCTAGAGAAGGGAAGGCTGATGGGTGATACCATGGCAGTCTAAAACTTCTTCAAGGTGGGAGGAGAGAGGTGCTGATCTCTTCTCTGGTAATCAGTGACAGGACAATGGAACAAAGCTGCATTAGGGGAAGTTTGGATAATACATTAAAAAGGTTTTTCACTGAGAGGCTGGTCATAACTGGAACAGGCTCCTGGAAGAAGCAGTGATGGCACCAACCCTACTGGAGTTCAAAGAGCATCTGAATGATGCTCTTAGTCATATGGTTCAGTTTTAGGTTGTCTTGCAAGGAGCAGGGAATTGGACTTGATCCTTATGGGGTCCCTTCCAACTTGAGACATTCTATGATTCCAAACCATCCAGGTCCAGGAGTGCCCTGTAGCTCCTTAATCTTGTATGGAGAAAAGACCCAGGGACAGCTGTCTCCATCTCCTCCCACCCCCTCTGAAGCACAGGAAGAAATGCTGGGCACCAGAACTCGAAGGAAACCACATGTGCTCCATTCATCTTGACGTCTTCCCTCTCCTAGCCCTCGGCCTCCTGACACCATGGAGAGGTTACATGGGCAAAACTGTGCTTTTGTGAAACCTTACTCCCAGTTTCTATCATTATTCTAAGCATCAACATTCCACGCACTCAGCCTTGAACTAATGAGGCAATGCCATCTTTCTGTAGGGAAAATGTGTTCTCCTCAAGATCCCAGTTGGTGATTCTTTGTCTTGTCCTAAGTCTTTCTTCTACCCCCATGCACACACTGCTCTCCTTCTCCATGTCTCAGCGATCCATTTGTCTGCTCCTCCCAACCACATCACACACGAACAGGACACCACTCCATCACAGAACCAACATCTCCTGCAAATATTAAAGAAACTGTAAGCTAATGATGGCTAATTCAGAGGAGAATGTGCAAAATTTCTAAACATATTGAAAAAAATCTCTTATTATTGAATGGAGCATCTAAACAGCCTGTACAACCTCATATACGTACCAGTGTTGCTGATCCACCACTCACCCAAACGGTGGTTAAACCTCAGGGCACCCTGGTTTCAGTCAGGCTGTGGACACTTGCACATAGGATGTCTCTGGTCTTTTGAGTTTGATTATATTGATGTTGGTTATATCTACTGGCAGATCATAGTTTTAGGACAGCAACAGTGTTTGCTTGTAGTCAAGCAGTCAGTAATTTACTCCTGCTTAAATCTGACATCTTAAGCCAAAAAGGCAGGACTTCAATTTACCTTCAAATAAAAATTTGCAACCTGATTTCCATACTAAGATTTCTTCCTTCTGCCACATCAATTAAAAACCAGATAATCCTGCTGCTGGTATTAAACAAAGTGCATTAGTAAGCACAGAAATAATAAAAATAGGCGTATTCTTGGAAGAATAATAAGAAGAAATGGTGCTCACAGCTGATAATTCTGTGGCTGCCCCAGTCAGAGGAGCATGCTGGCAGGACTGATCCTCACAACTCTACTGCAAAGGCTCTGGAAATGTTTTCTTAAATAATAATTGCATTTAAGAAGGACCATTGCAGGGAATTAACAGTCCTGCTGTCTTGCTTGTTGGGTTTTGTCTTTTGGTTTTGTGTTCTGATACGATGAAAGCCTTTGCATTTTTAGAACTTAGAACTGCATATGCAAGGAAATCTGTGGCTGAAATAGGCAATTTGTACCCAATACCCCTTGTGAAGAGAGAGAGTCCATTCTCTTTGTAGCTGCCCCTTAAGCACTATAATACTATGATGAGGCACTCCTGAGCCTTCTCTGCTCCAGGGAGGAGACCTGACTGTGTTAGTCTTTTCTCACAGGGCAGGTGTAGATGATGGCTTGATCCTCTCCAGCCTGTCTGCATCTCCATCTAAGGTCAGTAGATGTTCTTCAATGTTTGATACCACAACCACTACCCAAGCTATCTAATATACATCATTTTCTTCTACTGCAATTACAAGTATAAGTTTTATAGAGCTGGGCTGGTATCTTGATGACTTGAAGTCACAGCTGCTGTTAGAAGGAGCTGATTCAAAGGTTGAAATCTGGAGAAAAGAGCTTTAGTGTTCTCAGTGTATTGCCCACCTGTGCGCTCCAGGTGCTATATCTGCATTATCAGTGGTAACCTCAACAAGGCACCAACCTAATCTTCAGTGAGACTCCCCCTTATCTTCATGGGTGGATTTAAATGTTATTTTCAAACATTAATAAATCTATTTTGCCTTTTATTTCAAGTGGCCCAATTGAGAGAATTGGAAAGAAACAAAATGTAAAGGTAGTGGCAGAAGCTGCTACGCTAGTCCCAGTGGTGTATTCCTTGGCTGTGCATTATTAAGCCAACACAAAGAACATTTCCAGGAATACCATTGTGCTGCTGCATAGAGAAAAATGCTTCTGATTAGCATGTACTCGATATGCTTGGAAAATTACTTCTCCTTCAGAGAATTCCAGCAACAAGTGAAACATCTGTTGTTTCCTCCAAGTTATAACAATTCTACAATTACTCTTTTGCATACTTTGAATTTCTAATTTTTTATTTTTATCTAGAAAGCCAGGATTTGTGGTGCAACTGGAATTCACAATGTGCACATATGTGTGGGAAAGAAGAATAAGAAATAATGGCAGTCCCTAACTGCAGCATTATGTCACCCCAAGGCTAAAATTGTTGGCCACCTACATTATTTGCATTCACTGTATTAATTCCCCTCTATACACAACAGGAATTAATTCCATTTCAATAAATTCAATGGCTCCTATTTATTCCAAGGTTGATGCCAGTGATCCCTATTGTTTGTAGCCACACAATATGCTTTCTGCAGCCAAAAATCCAGCTTCCACCCCCTTCTCGCAGCACATTGCTTGTGCAGCTGTGGCAGTACCAACGCTCAGGATATAAACAACACTGAAATAAATGGTGTTAAAAGAAAACCCTAAGTGAGTTGGAGTAGCAAACAGCATGGCAGCAGAAATGTGCAGAGGCACTTGGGAGAGGCAGGAATTTCTTCAGCCAGTTTCACAAGCAGAGAAAACAAGTCATAGCACAGGCAAAAAAGTGCTGTGAAGAGCCAGACCCCTGGACAGCACAGAAGTCAAAAGACTGACCAGACACCTTGTCCCATGGTAATACTCACATTCATAACACTAGAGATAGACTCACCTCATTATATTCAGTGCAGGTTATCTGCTATCAAGAGCTATTTCTTCAGAAGGTGATGCATAAAGGAGAGGTGAGAAATGCAGGTTAAATACGGTGCTTTGCTCTTCCTGCTGTGTTTGCCTGCACAATGACAGCACAAGTGCCTCGGGCAGTGGCCTGTTATGGAAACGGCTCCAGCATCATCCTCTGAGGGTCATTATAAGTTATTTCTGTCATCCACATAGGCTGGATGAATAAATAACTCACCAAATACACTTAAAAACAGCACAAAAAGTCTCCAGCTTGCAGAGGGGGAATCACTGTTATTTTACCTCTGTCCTTCAGCAAGGTGTTCTGGTTCTAGTCTTTTGTAAACCCGTGCTAAGTTAGACTGCTTCTATCTGCCCTGCAAACACTTTTAGGCCAGCCAGCAAAGGCCTTTGAGGAGTATCTTTGACTCAGCTGCAAATCTACAGCCTGAAGATAACATAGGAGACATATGGCAAGCCTTGTCTCTGTCAGCCCTACTCCCATTGAGCAGACAGTACCCTTGATTCCAGCTGCTAGGAGCACACACATCACAGGGACTGCTCTGCACAGAGGTCTTGGCCAAGCAGGGAGGGCTCTCTGCTTCAGACGGGTTTTACAGCTCAGTGGCATCACACCTTTACACCTGGCAGCAGCATTGCCACAAGGGATTTCCAATGTCACAGGCAAGGAACAAAGAAAGCACGACCCCTGCAACTCCGCCAAAACAGGAACGGCGTTTCCGCATGTGTGGGGTCAAGGTCAGAGCCGATCTTACCCCTCCTTCAAGTTACTCAGTAACAAAGACACAGATCTCTCCAGGTACCCCTGTGTGTCACCCCGGTACAGGCTGTGCCTGTTTTGGGGGCTGCTGCTGTGTTTGCACAGTGCTGCCTGCAGGCTGTGGAGCTGCAGCCATACAGATGTGGGCAGCTCACCAGCTGCCGCAGCGCAGCGCAGGGAGAGATCCAAGTGCGGGTGCAAGATTACGGAATTCAAATTTGGAAATCTTTTCCAAAGAGAAAACTAATAAAATTAAAAAAGAAAATAAGAAAACAAATGTCTTCCTTTCCAATGGCAGCCGAACAAATTACAGAGCTGCAAACGCTGTTAAAGTTTCACTGCAGAACAGAACAGTATTATCTGCCCTAATTTAAGTGGCTGAAAGTTTTGCATCTGATTCTAAATTACCCACACACTTTTCCTGTTACATTCAAGAGAGAAATAACCCAGAGGATCACTAAAATGAGGGTCAAAGATCAACTGAATGAATTCCCCTCTAAAGGTAAATGGGACTTTTTAATGACTGCAAGGAAACCCTGGGTCAATTTGGCATCTAAAATTTAGACATCTCAGGCCAAAAAACCCTATACAAAGTGGAAGATCACAGGCCTGGGTATAGTAAGCAGCGCATGCAGAGCTGTTGGAGAGTGACTTTTCATCAAGGTCAAACCTTTATGCCTAGGCTAGTTGTCTTTGACCCCAATCAGCACAATTGCAGAGATGGTTTAACGAAATAACGGAGTGCTCCAAACAACTATTTCACCAAAACTCACTGGTTTAGTGCCAACTTCCACTCAAGTTCCATTTGTTCAACTGCAGTTTTCAATTAGTGAAGTAATTCACTTCCCATTTATTTACATGCATGAGACAGAGCAAAAGCAAAAGATTTCTTCTGATTCATAATCATGTGCCCAGAGACTCGGGCTTGGATTGTCATATGGGCAGAAGGCAGCCAGCTAATTCCTGAAAAATTTCATTACCAGTAAGACCATGCTCAAGAAGCAGGAGCTGCTTATGAGGGCTAGAAGTGAAAAGCTGGTGGGTGTTTAAGAATGTAAGCATGCCTAAACATAAAGTATTGTCATTCTTAAACATAAAGACTTAAGGAATAAATTAAATTCATAAGAAATTGAATATTTTTGCGAGCTTGTCCCTAAAGTGCATGCGCTTTCCTTTCCTTGAAATGATTAATCAAACATAGGAGGAAAAAAAAATAAAATAGACAAATCTTTCTGCGGCACGACCTTATTTCCTACCCCAGATCATGAACTTATACAAGCTTGTACTGGAAAAATTGAATCTGACCAGCCATCAGTGCTGTTTATTTTATCAGAGGTGCCTGTGTCCATACTGAATGTTGTAGCTTCATCTCTGAACAGCCAGAAAGGAAATCTCTCTTCATTTCTCTCTCCAGAGAATTCCGTTACTGATAGCAGGAGACATGGCATTGCTTACAGCCCAGAGAATTGACTTTTTATCACAAAACCAAATCTGCAGCAACTTCAGATTTCTGAAAGTTTGTTTAAAAATGGCAAAGTGTCACCTCAAGTGTAAAATGACTAAAGAGTGGGAAGAAATAGGTAAAAATATAAACTTATAAAGATTTTATCTTCTTTAATAACACTTTGGGAGAGTTGTTTTTAACATATTGAGGTCCATATTGACTCTCCAATGCTTAATCTAAACTAACGAATCTGAAGTAATGCTCTACAGATATTTTACACTTGCATAATCCAGACATTCCATAAGGACCTACATGCACCACAGGTAGCTGGGGGAAGCTCTCAAATGGCATCCTGACAGACAATGCAGATGGCATCAATCAAATGGGTTTCTTTGCACTTTCCCATTTATTCCTATTGCCACACTGCAAACTTTCCCTGATGAAACCAAGATGGGACTTACAATCTGACCTGAGCTTTTATATTAACATCCAATTAAAATCCAAGGTTTACATACCTGCTTATAGATAAAACTCCAGTATGTCTTTGGCATGACAGCACTAAAACACGATCTGCTGATACCTTGTTGCCAGCAAGCCCAACCTGCCTTAAACCTGACATAACACCAGCTGAAGTGCTGCCCAGCTGCCCAAGAGTCCTGGCTGCTGTGGCAGTAGCCATGTGCTCCAACACCAGCCCCAAGCAGAGCCCGCTGCAAGGCACTGCTCTCAGGCTGCAGAAGCAGATCCAGCTCCTGGTACAGCAGGCTGGCAAATTCTCCTTCACATGAACTTCCCCTGTACCAAACACTTGATACTGAGCAAAACTCTACAGCATCCTCAAGGCTTCTGTAGCTGCCCATGCAAATTAAACTCCAAAAAAGGGGTGTAGCATTTGAGGAGTAAAACGACCAAAGAGGACAGACACCTGGTGGCAGTAGCTGATCAGCTTTGAGACTGGTTGCAGGACATGGGGATTTTCTACATTTAGAACAAATTTCTCCACATGGTTTAGCCTCCCCAAGATGATTTGGGCAAGCTGCAGTGATCTACAGCCATGGGTTGACAAAGCCTTCAGCCTGCACTATGACCATCCACAGCAAGACTAAGTCAAAAGGGAGAAGACTCACAGCTGCAGCCTCCTCTGATTTCTGTAGCTTTCTGTTATTGTCCCTTAACTATCCATTACAAGCTCTGTCCTGTCCAGTCCTAATCAGGGGAAGTAGCAGCACACTATGGGGAAGATCTCGGTGTCCCTTTCCTGTTGAAAAGGCTTCACATGAAAGCCCTTCTCAAGGCTGCCTGTGTGTCAGAGAACGAACATGACATACCAGACTCGAGCAGTGACTAATTGCTTAAGACAGTAAGGAGGAAATCTTATCTCCACCAACCCCCAGGCAATGCTGGGCTCAGGGGTTATATTTATTAATGCTGATATCCAACTCTGACAGTAGAACTGTCACCAGAAGGGGGTCATCAGTTCCAGGTATCAGAGGTATCACATTCCCTTTCTTTCCTGAGTCATCCGTCTCACAAACTGTTCATGGCAGCCTTGGACATTTCCCCTTTCCCGAGACAGCTGTTTGGTTGCTGTCACCAGTGGGGTCTATCTGCTCAGTCAGGAAGGCAATAGCCAAAAGGAGCAGATAAAATGAGCAGAGCTGACAGGACCACAAACACCTCTATCAGCCCAGTCAGGAACATTGGCAGTGCAGGTATCTCCAGGTGTTTTGCAGCCAGACACTCCCCAAGGCACAGCAGAATTGCCAAGATCAGCTCCTGTCTGAACACCCCCCCTAAAGGGACTTCAAAGGACACGTGCAGGCTCTGTCCATCACCAATGAAAAGATGATGGTGATTTTCAGGAAATGGAAGTGTCAGCAAAGCAGGATCCTAACAACCCAGCAGACTTACTACTTTCCCCAAGACTGACAAGGTACAAAGGCAGTATTCAGGAGGAAAGCCACAGTACGAGTGAAGACTCTTGTGGGGTTTTTTTAAGAAAACAAACAACATGGGCACCTTCTCAAGATGATTTCCTCCACTGTCTCGCAAGAATTAAATTGGAAAAGATGACAGCTTTCCCCATTGGAAAAGATGACTTTGTCAGCTGCTATTTATTACTAAAAGATTTTCTTCCCCATCTCCTGCACCAATACAGACATATTTTGTGCAGTCATGCAGTAAAAACGAGATCGCTTTATGGACTGAGAACAAAGAACCATGCATTCCTCCTTCAAAACCTTCTCTTACATTGCTACTGAGGGAAATTCACTACTGAGAAACTTGTAACAGAAGTCTACCTAAGGAGGCAGCAGTGGGTAGACCTGCAACATCAACCACCTTTTCCCTCCTTTTCCCTCCGACAGACAAGTGGGATGCCTTGGGGTTTGAAGTATCCAGTAAAGACAACAGCAGCAGCCCACTATCACCATCTGTAGAAAAGATAATTCTCTCTACTGTTTGCTGCTGGATGCCAAAGATGGACCTGTGAAATCTGAACCAGTAATATCCTTAAGCATTACCTGGAATGAAACACGCTTGCAATCCAGAGAAGATTTTGGAAGTTACTAAACTTGGTAGCTACCCAAAATGTTTTATATGTCCCATTCCTAGAAGATAACATGAAGAACTAATCAAATTATTAAAGTATCTTTCTGCATTTCACCTGTACTTTAACTTAGGTTGTTCTACATGATATTCTATATCATTTGCATTCTGTGCACAGGTTTCTTTCCCAAATGTGCTTTAATTTAAATAATATGGATTTAAATCAAAACAGGCAGACACAGAAATACGCTGGACATTACTAAAAGATATAGCTCACTGCATTTTTTTTCTTTTTTACCATCAACCATAGAAAGCTTTATTCCAAGCCTGATCACACTTTCAGTTACAAAACACGTGGCAAAAAATAACAGTTAACACGCAAGATCTGCCATATTTCTACTTGCCTCTATTCTTATACTGGACTTTCCACATTGAGGGATGGACAATAAACTTCTCTCATTTTTAACATAATGAATATACCTAAGGGTAGCAAATAAAGGTTTTTATTTTTAATTTCATTTCACAAATGTTTTACTTTCCCCAAGCCGCCATTTGTTAGTGCAACAATCCAGCACAGTGCTAGTTGCTGAGGTATACATGGTTAAACTAATTTTACCTTCAACCCAAACTGCAGTGTTTTCTCTCTCCTTTTTTTTTAAAAGTAATGAAAGCCATATATTCACCATTTCACATTTCTAAAAATAATTCCACTCTAGAATAAAGAATGGTTTTGTAATAATGACAGGCTATAAAAAGCAACAGCCTTATTTTTTATCACCCATAGAACTCCTGCTGTTCTTTTTTTTTTTTTTAATATATTTTGTGCAAAATTAAGTTCTGTGTAGGTCTGTACCATAATTTGGAAAAAACTGTGTATAAAATGTACTTAATTTTTAAAAACAATCCCAACGTCAAACAACAGAGAAAGGAGAAACAGATCAGAGGCAGCTGAAGTTTTCACATGAGAAACTAAATATAGTATGTTCTTAAAGCTCCAGTAATACATTCTTCCAAAAACCAGAATGCACTTTGGTCATTATTAAACATTAGTACAGAGGCAAATAAAATACAAAATGCTTGTTTGTGTTGCTTTATATATAAAAATACTTTTATACCACATAAGTTTAAGACTCAATACTTCCAATCTTCCAAGATTCTGAAGATTAGCAAACATAGTGCAATGTCCAGACTCTTGTCTCCAAATTACTTGTAATTTTTCATATGAAGTCAGTATTTTAGAAACATAAAATGTAAGAATACTTGTGCCTGGTAATAATAATCCTCCCAAAATAATTTGTAGAAGGAAAGTTTGTTCCAAGCTACTTAATTCCACAGGGATGGACACATTATTTTTGTCACACTGAAGAACCACGAGTCAATATGACTGGTCCTTGTGGGAGGCAGGGATAGCAGGCAGAGGGAGAGGTGTTGGAAACCCCAGCAGAAAGCACAAGGGAATGACACCTGCTGGGGAGGAATGGGAGTTATTTCAAGACACAAACCTGCCAAATACCAGGCTTTGGGAGCTCTGCTGCTCACCAGAGCAACTTGTTCTTTGTGATTAATTGTTCTTAAACTTCAATGTGGTATGAATGGCATATACTATAGTGTACAAGAGGAGAGCATCTATCTTTTGCTCCGTCGTTCAAAGCATTCCTTTCACCAGTAAATAATTTGCTTGTTTAAATATTCAACTTCAACATATAATACATACTGCTCCATAGTTCACCATAATATATCCCAATTAATATACATGTATATGTATAAAGTTTCTCATTAAAAGTAACAATAAAAAGTGCACATGCACAGTCAGAGCTGCACAGAACAGCCCAGTATTTCAAATAAATACAATATTTAATTTTTATCAAAATATCATACAGCATGGTAACCATTTACAATTATTGCTCTAATAAGTGTGTTATCAAAGAACACTTGTTGACTTCTTATATAATACCTTTTTAATATCCCAGGATATTTAAACTGCAGCCTATATGAGTTTAGATCCTGGAATTACTCAAAATATTATAAATTCCCACTTGTTTCTAATAGCAATATAAAACATTTTTGCTACCTGTCATACTGTATAGTCAGTACTTTATTTTTTGAACATGTCTCACCTTTCTATTGCAACCAATCATCTATTGACATTGTCCTCATAAATGATTGGTGCAAATGAAATATTCTAAGCAATTTTACCACACTATCAAAAATCAAATTACTTCCATATAGTGTTAGGTAACTAAAAATGTTCAGCATTGGCTTCAGCTTTAACAACAGAAAGAGCAATTTAGTGTAATCGATTTTCAGGATTTCAAACTCTCAGACACACAGTTTTTGACCCTTCCTAAATCTGACCCTTTCCAAAACTAAGCAAGTAATTTGAAAATAAAACATAAATGTCAACTAAAACGAACATATACCAGTGAGAAGATGAAATAAATATAAAGATTGCACAAGACAGATGTAAACACTTCAGTTTTCCAAATGACTTCCTTGAAGAGGTTGTAGCTTCTGAGATACAGATTCGGTGGCTGCTGTGAGGCAGTTTTGTCCATCAATGAGCTTTTCTGTAACACTGTGTTAATGTTATTTCATCTTCTTTCTATACTGTCAAGATTTGATCTTCCAGAGCTGGAAAAATTAGAGCAGTACATCAATTTATTTCTCAAATTATTTCTGTTTACCAGAACTGCAATACCACCACATTTTTTTTCTTACTGCACTTGCTGCATATTTTAATGACACGCAAAATACATTTTACATTCATTTACTTCTAACAAGAAAAGGATAGTAGATGTAAGCAAACGTAATGGCCAGTAAAGGGCTTTGTGACAACTACAAACTTGTGCAAGACAAGGATAGCCTGCTGTGTCTGCCTCCCTTTAAGAGCTACAGAGTCAACAGTGAGGAATTAAAGAGAGAAATCAAATCTGGGATATGAAGTTAAGGAAGGTTTTGTATTTACATCTAAAAGTGTCTCTGTATTTATGTCTAAGAATTCTTGTAATTAAGTGTCCTAAATGAAGTTACAAAGCCACAAAATGGAAAAAAAAAAGTTTAAAGGGATAGTCTGACAAATACATCATTATTCTTCTGATATAGCTTTAATTTAATAATTTAGTAACAGTTTTCAAACAATAAATCTTCTAGTTAGCCTGGTTCAGAATGAACTATGCTACAATATGTGTTCCATCTACGACAACATAGTAAAAAAAAAGATGCTTCTCAAGTATTTACCTTCAGATTAAATCCAAGCAAGTCACTGATGACACCAGAAACAGCTGACAGGATGACAACCTGGGTGATGTTATAAAGCAGTGGATTCATTGTAAGCCCATATAACCTAAAGGGACTGTCCAGTTCCTAGTAATGCAGAACAACAGCATCGTCAAAAAACAAAAATGACATAAAGGGGGTTTTGTTCACATATGTATTG
The DNA here is from genome assembly GCA_014706295.1 of Lycocorax pyrrhopterus obiensis. Lineage (NCBI taxonomy): Eukaryota > Metazoa > Chordata > Aves > Passeriformes > Paradisaeidae > Lycocorax > Lycocorax pyrrhopterus. Next base: position 11,930,105 of record JACSVZ010000015.1, read on the forward strand.
TGCAATATGAGATACTTCATGAAGTCTTCAAGACCCAGTGGAGTAAAACATTCTCCTATTATTCTGCATATAAAACACGAAGTGCAGGAAAATATCCATCACATTAACTGACTGTTGACTGCTGTTGTCTAAATAACCCTTCAAAAAATTGAAGGCTACCCATGCACAGCATCTACCAATCTGCTCATGAAGCCAAGAATATAAAGAGCTAGGTGCCACCATCTTAGAATTCCTTATAATTTTCCAGAAATCACCTTCAGTGTTAAAAGAATTGACAACCAGCAGAACCACAAAAAATAAGAAAATAAAGATTTTTCATAATGACAGAAGACTACCTCACGACTATGAAAATTAACAAAAATGTCTTTCCTATTGCAATTTCCTTCCTTTTCCATTAATTTTGAGACTAACTACTGATCAATACAGCCAGAAAAGGATGATAAAGGAAAAAAAAAAATCTTAATAATCATTAGACTGCCAATATTTTACTTTTTTTTTATTGGAAGGAAGAAAAAATTAGCCCAAATTAATCTGTAACAAAACCTCAACAAAGAAGCTATTTCACCAATTTTCAGTTATTTGTGTGTGGATATAGTCACCCAAACTTTTCTGGCCTAGAAATATGCCAAATAAAGGAAGGAAAAAGGAGTTTTAAAATATAAGAGTGGATTATATAAAGTCTACCAGCTATCACTGCTTTGGTCATTTATATTTTCTAGCTTTAAATTCATCTTCATCCCTCTCCTGCATTACATCCTGGGCCTTGGAAAAGGCCTCATAAAGTCTTTCTTAAAAAAGAAGAATTTCAAAGCTATGGTTCTTCTTTCAAAAAGGTGAAATAAGAATGAACAACCTTTTCGTTTAGATGTAATGTGGTATAAAACTCAGCTGCAAATACAAAAGATACAAAAGACATGATTCTAAGAAGGACAGCAGAGAAATTCTTCAAGGAAAAAGTTTTTAGATTTTGGATTCATCTTACCAATTTTGTGAGTAAGAAAACAGTAAGAATATTCAACATAATCTAATCTTTATAAAAGTTTAAAGATCAAAACCACCCGAAATCTAATTAAAAAAACCCTGAGCCCATTTAGCTACTGGGCATAAAGTATATAATTGTGCTGATCACTAACTACCAAGAATTTATTTTAAGCTCATAGTAGGTGGCTTGGAAATCTCACTTTTTGCTATGTTTTTACAGTAACTAAGTGATGGTCTGAGTCTGGGATTTGTGCCACAAAAGCCAAGTCCCCCACTAGAAAAGGCTGCGAGTTGATACATGTCTGACAAGAGTAAAACATGAACACCTTTTCTGAAACACTGAAAAGAGCACAAAAAAATGGAAGCATCTTAGGCCAAGAGTTGATCACCATCCAACCCACCCACATTCTCACAGCACACAAACACTTGAGCTCATGAGATGACACCATGGACCCGTTGGGCTTTGTCTATTCTACTTGTCCAGTTTCTCCTTGAATCCAGATAACCCTTCTGCACCCACAGTATCCTTTGACCACCTGATGCACTGAGCATACTTCCTTTCGTTTGCTCCACAACCAGGTCCTAAAAGCCCTGCAGTCCCTTACTCCTACCCCAGGAGACAGTCACTGACTTAGGCTCTCCTTATTGCTGCAGCACAGCTCTCACGTCGTTGCTTTGTCAGCTCTGAGTCCTCGCTGACTCCATCAGTCCTCTCATGGGAAGTGCTGTGTATCTTTTTAGAGAGGAGGAGACCAGCACACACCTCGCTCAAGGTGTGCTGGTGGGGGGAATTACTCACCTAACTAGAAGAAATCCTCTGATCTCAGCTACTGGCTGGCCAAATTAAACCAAGTTTTAGCTTCATTTTAAGGCTTGCTCCCTGGCACATGGGAATCAACAGGCCAAGGGACCAGAATTCAGTGTGTGGTAGAGTGAGGCCACAAGGTCTTAAATCACCACTATATTGACACTCAAAACAGACAATAAAATAGCATCATTTATTTCTCAAGCATTCATCATCCTGTCCACCCTGAAGTACTTTCTCTCACACTGCTAATATACAGCTAAAGAATAAAACTTACTGGATGTAATAATAATTTGCAACCCACAATGACAGCAACATAACAGACTGCAGTATATGAACAAGCAGCATCACTGTGAAAGCCGTAGGGGCAAATTTAAACCAAAGCACACCCTACTGCCTGCAGAAGTCACACAAGTGACTCTTTAACCAACCTATTCTACTTCTTTTTTATAATATGGGAATACTATCTTAATTCTTACCTTCAATAACTTAGTAGCAAGCTTTAAAACATTGTTCACTAGTGTCAGTTCCTCCTTCTTATTAGGCTTTTTCTCCATTTTCAAGTACAAGTTTATCTGATTGAAAACAAAAACACAAGTATCACCACTTACTCAGAATTTAGAGGAATTAATTTGGAAATATTCAATATTTCAACAAAGTGATTACTCAGCAGTCATATGACAAAACTGCAATGACATTTTTGCAAGCAAGCAAATTTTTTTGTTTCCTTTTCAATATTTAAGAACAAGCACTGGCTCAGCACCACAGGAAAATACAATGCTTTATGATATAACAAATTGCATTTGACATTATTATAGCACCGACTTTAAAGTTTAGTCTGATCTATAAATTAGGCAAGAAAAACCACCAACATAAGTAAGGTCTATATAATTTCTTTTTCTCATTCAAGAGTTGCCTGAGGTTTGACAATTCGTCCGCAGAAGGGTTTTATACTAGTGGGCAGACCTTACAAGACTTAACATCCTCAAAAGTTATTGAACAGAATGAAATGCTAAAACATAATTCTGCTAAAGTGTAATTTCTTTCAAAAGATTCTAGTACAAGTTAGTACTTCATGAGCATCTTGAGTGCAGAAAAATCAATCTTTCCAGTGCCTTGAAATATTTGAAAAATTATTAAACTCCTCATTGCTGTAGGAGAACAGTACATTGAACATTTCAATACTTCTGTGATGCAGACTTTTTTAGGTCATTATTTCTGAGAAAGTTAAGAGTTCAAATTAGCTCTCTTTTGGCCTTTTAGTAATTCTGAAACATCAACTTTCATTCTCAAACAACCTATCTTTGATATCCGAGATCAGATAAAGGCTAGGTTTTTTTCTTTTCTGTTGCATAACAAAAGCAAATCAAAGGAAAAAATGCCTTGAAAAGCCACTAACTTTTTATTTTAGGATGACAACCTTCAAAATAAAAAATGAACAATTTAGCAATGTGCTGAAGTAGTCCTTCAGATGACACCTGACTACAGAAAGGAAGCGATGCTATATGATGCTATGATGTATTTAACCACATTGTTGTATGGTGGTTATTGAAATACAGGCCATAGACATCTAAAACAAGTAACGGAATATTATCAGATCTCCCTAAAAAGACCACTTTCTTACACAGGTTAAAAATCAAAAGCTATGCCTAATATATTCCAAGGCATATTAAGGTCGTGAACTATCTATTACTATTGCATTTTAAATGAAAATTATGCTTTCAGAGGCAAAGAGATTCCAATCTTTAAATACAGAACTACTGATTTCAACAATTCAAGATTTATAAGCAGGACTAAACAAAGAATAAAGGCTCTAATTAGCAACTCTGAAAACCCTAGGAAGATTCAAATCTCTTTTAAGAGCTATTATGATTTCCTTAATTTCAATAACAAACGTGGCATCAGGAGAGGAGTGTGTATGCACAGCCATCTACCACACCTATTTTGAGACCCAAAACTGGCAAAATGACAATTATGGTCAGACCATACATTTTATTTTGCTCACAGATTTACAAGACCAATTAAAAACACTTTCAGAAGGACCTGAAAAATTACAACCAAACAGCATACAGTCAAAAAAATCCCTTTTAGTTTCCCATCATGACTCCTAATTATGAAATTCATAGATTGAATATAAAGAACACAGAAGTGCCTGGAACTTTGCTGGCAAAAGTAGAATTTGCAGTTTCATCTTATCCTTGGAGCATTTAAATTGAATCTGGGAGTTGAGACTCATTTGTCTTTTTTTGTTGTTGTTGTTGTATTTTCCTATTTGTTTGTTTTCAGCCTTGTTCTCTTCTCAGTAAGCCTAATAACTCTAGTGAGTTGTTTTCCAGGACACTGGATCAAATGTGCTTTTTTAGATAAAGTGAGTGTCAGTCAATTTTTTCGGCTTGACCTCTCTTGAAAAGCCAAAATGTCAGACTTTCATGAGTCTGTCTCAAGAACACTGTAAAAACTGTAGTACCCAGCTCTAGCAAATGAAAGTGAGTTCTACCCAGGGTGAAGTGTATCCTTTTAATTTCCTGAGAAACAATTGTGAATTCTATTTTGGTTTTCATTTCATAAAGCTGTCACGTATTTTTGAGGGAAAAGACTTATAACAGGATAAGCTGGATTCAATGCAAAGATACATGTCTGATGACATAGCACTTCTTTAAGTTCTGAGGACATACAGAAAGTGTTTCTTTCAATATCCATACTAGACTAAAATGTTCAAACACTGAATCCCAGGAAGAGCATAGTATAGAAACCTATGAAAGCAAAATAAAGGCTCGGCAATCTCTCTCCCCTTGCTCTCTGCATTTTTTTCCAATCTTTATCCCAAACACTTCCCTCCATTTTCATTCCAGAAACAGCAGCCAGACTTCACTGGGACATTCGGCTATTTGCACTCTGAGGATCAGCAGAACCATGCAAAGCTCTCCAGGCTCAGGAACTCTGAGAGGTTTCAGAATGGTGCAAAATATCTCACTCAGGACAAGGCAGAGGGGCAATCTGGCTTCTAAGTGTCCAGCCTCATCATCTTTAGTAAAGGCAGAATTAGTCATTTATATCATTTGTCACAGGCCTCACATGCCAACTTTGGGACACACAGTTTGGAACATTTTATTCTCCTACTTTAACACATTTTCTGTAGGAAACCTGTGAAGGTTTCTGAAACTTCCTATTTACCTTGCCCTGAATAGATTGTTTTGGACCAGTGTGAAACTTAAGAAGAAAGAGATTTCTTCTTCCCTAACACTAATTGAACATGCTTAGCTCAGAAAACTATCAGCAGTGTCAGGCAGAGCAGAGAGGGAAGTTTGAAGTACAAACACCAACCAGAACATTCCTGAGAAGAAACACACATAGACCCAAAGTCAAGCTTGAAAGATGAATGAAAAAATAAATTTCCAAGGAGTCTAGAGGAGGCTATATGTAATCCATGCAACCTAGCCATCCTAAGCTATTGGGCTGGAAACAGCAACTCACTTCACAGAGGGTAAATTTGTTTTCAAATCTTTTACTCACCCATCCAATACTGAGATCCCAGGGTTTTTTTTCCTATTTAAAAACTACTTTTTATGTTTGTTTTCTGTTAGATGTTTAATTATATCACAGGAGATGGTACCTCTAAGCCCACTCACTTACACAGAAATTGGGATAAAGTCAAACATTTATCTCAGAAACTCAGCTTTGGGTTGCAGAGTGTTGCTTCCCTTCTCCATAATTAACTCCCTAATCCAAACTATTTTAATAAACCTACAAGGCCTGAGACCTACCAGATGAGTGAGTCGTTTAGATATAAAAATACAGATATATGCAAATTCTCACCTGCTCAGTAAGTAATATTGAGGTATTGCTGTACTTTTTGCTTGTTTCAGATCCAAGAGTAACAAATCTTAAGAGAAAAAGAGTTAGTGAAACGCACCAAATTACGAGTTCCCAATTGTAGTGACAATCAAGGAAGATCTCATGCATATGAAGCAGCTGAAAAAAAAAGAGAAAAGAAGTCAAAATTTAATTTGAAATAATAATTACATTACAATACAAGAAGACAGTTACGTATCTCCACACCTTCAAGAAACATTTTCCAGTAATAAATATATGGAAGGTTTTGAGGCCTATAAAATTTGACTCATAATTTTAAATCAACACTGTATTAAAGATATGAGGTCTGAGAACAGATAAATAAAAAAATCACACTCTAAGACAATTTTAAACTCCTGTTCAAACATGCAAAGGCACTACATGGGATAAAAAACAAAATACACCCTCACATGTACTAAATTTTATATAAATTACATTCTTAATAAAATATAGTTAGCTACCAGGCAAACACAGTAGAGTTAATTAGAAATTGGAAAGAAAATACAACCAGAAGCCATTCAGAAGATCCCCTATATTTTGAAACAGAAGCTCAAAGACAAATCTTAAAGCAGTAGAAATCGTCTTTAAACATAGATTTGCTTACTAAAAGATTTTCCACTAGAGGGCAGGCAAATATAGCCAGCAAGCCTGTTTCTCACAAAAAGCATCAACCAAGTTCAGTATCAACTGCCTTTGCAGAAGAAAATGTGTTTTGATGCAAAATGTTACCAAAAAAAAAAAAAGTGTTCTAAAAACCACAATGAAAAATGAAGGAGGACACAGATTTAAAATATAACAGTGATATCACAGAATCACAGAATATCCTGAGTTGGCAGGGACCCACAAGGATCACAGAGCCAACGCCTGGTCCTGCACAGACACCCCCAAGAATCACATTGTCCCAGGTGCAGAATCCACCACTTGCCCTCGTTAGACTCCACACTGTGGGTGACTGCCCAGTCCTCTAATTTGTTGCTACAAATAAGTTTTTTTTGCTGTTACAGAAAAATATTCTAAAGTAGATGAAATGGACAATACAAAATGCAGCTCCATTCTGAAAAGCTGTAGAAGCTATGACTGGTTTTTCACTGGGGTCTTCTAACTTACTAGAAATCATGACGAAAAAGGCATTCAAAACTGTTTTAAAAACTATTTAAGTCATGGTTGTTTCTCTACAAGTAGCATTTCCTCACCTGTGCACAACAGATGAACACAACTGAGATAGTCAGTAGGAAGGCAGATGAAACTATGACATCCACTGAGCGCTGAGGACCTCGACGCTGAAAATACAGGATATGCACATGTGAGTGAAACCCCACCCCATCAGCACTGGTATTCAGCACAACTAGCTAGAATCCCACTGTTCTTCACTGGTTATTTCTCAGTTGGGTCAGTTCCCTCTGCACCTGCCTCTGAACACTTTTTTGTTAGCCACATTATTATACAAATGTTCCTGGTGGCACAAGAAAAGGCGGAATATACAGGGGTGGTTGCGAGGAAAGAGGGGAAGACATTCTCTCCACAACCCTATGCAGAAATTTAAAACACCAAAACCACATTCTATTATCCAAGTGATGTTATCCTCCTTACACCCCACCAGCACCATACTAAACTTTGTTTGCGTATAGTTCCTGTTTTCCATGCTCTCCAGCCTCCACACCATAACTCCTTAATGTTTTCATAAACCTTTTCCTGCTTGTAAAAACTACTGATAGGAGATTTCAGGGATCAGAATGTCTTACTTGGGCATAATTTCTAGCTTCACCTGGCACACATACACTCACTGCACAAATACACATGAACTGTCTTGCTTTATAAATTCCTTGTGTTAATGACACCAACTGGTAAGACTCTTACAATAAGATATTGTCAGTATTAGACTACAAGTGGTCACTTTTTACCCAACATATTCACACAACTTTTCAGCTGGCATTACTAAGACAAGACTCCAACTCTGAGCACACTCATGCTTTAATCCAAGGTGAAAACCAAACTTTAACTTTCTCAAAATCTGTCTGCCTGCAGGCACTGCTGGTCCAGAGTCACTAAAATGAAGCATATATGGGACATATGCACCAATAGTAAGTATATAGAAGGAAATACTCAGACTACAACCCCAGCCTTCCACCGGCAGCATAGGAGATATTTTATGTTAGAACATAAACATACATTATTTTAAAAAGTTTAAAATTTATTAAACGTGTTAAACTCTTATTAAAGCAAAAATATACATTATTTTACCTTTAGATAGGACCTGAGAGAAAGCCACATTTTTATATTCTGCACTTTCTTCAAGCGGAAGTGAGGAACCTCCGATTTTCTTGCCCTTCTGGCAGATGTTAGGTGACCAAAAAGTTTGGCAAAAAGTAGCCTCTGCAGAGAAGAATATAAAATTACCTTAACTGTTAACTGATTTTCAGAGACACTAAAAAAATAAGAGAAAAGGCCTCACTGAATATGTCAAAGTAATGTACAATGTACCAGTATAAAATAAAATAAGTTAATATAAACCAGAAATAAGTGCAGCATATTATTAAAAAGAGGAAATGCACCTAAACATTTTAAAAGTCTCCATATTCCAATGATTAACAAAATTTAGCTACACTTCGAGTTCTTTTACTCAAACTTTAGACAACAGATCTGCTCTGCTCTTAGAATTTGGGGGGAAAAAAAAAATCAAACCTGCCTTTTCTAATTTCATTAGAAAGCACCTATACCACAGGAGTTCCTTTCAACAGAAATCATTATTAGAAGCAGGTTAATTCTGTTCTACTGTATTACATCATGTATTTTGACTATAATTTGAGAACAGAAAGTATAAAAATGTTTCTTTTGCAGACCAGTAAGTATTTATATGCTGCAGCTAGTAAGGTTGTTGTCTGAAGTTTCAATTGCAGTAACAAGCCATGGTGTATTACTTCAGAGAGCAGCTCTCACCATCTCCAGCCACAGAACTGATCTAACAATGAAGCAGGCAGGGCCTTGGCCAGGGATGGACAGAACTGTTTTGAATGTCCCATTCCTGGAAGTGTTCAAGGCCAGGTTGGATGGGGCTCTGAGCAACCTGGTCTAGTGGAAGGTGCCCCTGTCCACGGCAAGGGGGTTGGAACTGGATGATCTTTAAGGTTCCTTCCAACCCAAACCATTCTATGATTCTATGAATTAAATTTAAGATTTTGAATAAAACACACTGGAAATTTATAGAGCTCTTTTCCTGAAACTACTTCTCTTTGTGGAAACCTGAGACAACTTGGGACATGACTAAGCATTGGGTTAATGCATTGAGCCAGTTTTCCCTTAGGAATTCTCTCCAGGGGAAAAAAAAAAACAAAACACCAACAAAAACAACCTTTTAGCTACAGAGACTTCAGTCCACTGGAACTGAGTCATCTCCCAAACTGCAAGCCCACTGAAGTGCTTGTCATCACTGATCTATGACTCACAGGGTGCTGAAGAAAACAAGTTTAAAATATCCACTAAGTCAAAAAATACAAACATTAAACCTTGGTTTGCTTCAGATGAAGTCTCTTGGTTTGCTGTTCATACCTGTTTGTATGTTCTCTCTGCTACACAGAGCAGAAAAAAGAAAATCCACACTAGAGACACCCGGACCATGAAACTTATAATAACCATTGAGAGAACCAGAACATCTCCATCTGATCCAAATGCAGTCATGCAAAGCTCAGTGGCAGAATGTGCAGCTAGTTGTTCTAAATCTTTAGCTTGGGAAAGTCGAAAGACAAAGGGCATTAAACCCAAGATTAAAGATATGACATTTCCAAAAATCTGATAACCAATTCCTGGTATATAGCTGTTCACCTAAAAACAAAAGAAAAGGCATATATTTAATTTTGGAATGATTTTGTCATTAAGTCAATAAATAAAACGTTAATGTCTTTATTTTATCACAAAGAACACTTTATAATCTGGCAAATTATATAAAAACTTCAACCAATCATCTTCCCATTTTACAATTAAAAAACTAGGAAGTCCTCAAAGAGCACTTAATGCACAGGAGCCAAATAAGACAAATAATTTAAAAACCCAACAATAAAACACCCCAGTTAAACTCCAGTGTATATTCCTGCATTAGAAATTCACTGAATGCTGAATTAACCAAGTGGGCCAATCAGACTGTGCTGCTTGGACACTTTATCTTGCTCCTATTTCTGGTTAAGGCTGTACCCTTTTTAGTGGAATCAAACTTTTACAGTGCAGACAGGACTGGGGTTCTGTTGTGCTGGCTATGGCTTGCTGAGTTTATCTCTGCTCTGCATTGCATCCAAACCTGTAAAGTCTCTGAGTCAGGCAGAGATCAGAACTAGGTTTGTGAATACATTGCTTTTTAACAAGTTGGAGAGAGTAAGTATCAACTTGTCAGAACTAGTGAGAGTTTTCTTCAGCTGTGCTTGGATTTTATGACCAACTCTACAAAATACCCACGTTGTCTATATTGAAAAAGAGCACAACATCAATGAAATGCATTTCCAACTGTTTCCTGAAGAGTAGTACTAGGAAAAAGGAGGGAGGACTAGTGAGAACATCCCACTCATCCTCTTAGAGGTTTGCTTCCTAAAGAGGAAAGCTTTCTTTTCCAATCCTAACTTTAGCATCCAGATACACAGATCTATATTCATAGCCCAATGAATTACTTGTTCATCAAAATCAAGGCGATAAACACGAATATTCACAGCATGTATCAATAAAACAGGCTGGCTATGTGAGCAAGCACCTAACAATGCAAACACCTTTTTTTGTCCCAACACTGAAGATTTGCTAGCTCTTGAATCTGGTAGTAACAAGTAAATCAGAGTGATGTAAACCATATAACAATAATGTGAATAAAAGATACTAAAACAATAACACAAACAACAAAACAAAAAACCCACAACCAACCAAACCAAACCAACCCCCCAACCATAAACCAAGATAGTGGTAGTGCTTATACTTCTAAATACAATATTTGCATAAAGTAAAACAAATACTCACTCTGTTCATTATCATACCACTGATTTCAAGCACAGACATATCTGCTTTCTTGCAGTCATTACCCTCCCATACAATTGCACTTATTTTTTCTAGTCCTGGATTCAAACTGTGGATCCAAGGCAAATGACTCTGGGAAAGACAAGGAGTATCTTCCATCAGAATTAATCTTTTTTCATGTCAATATGCCTTTGTCAGAAATACACTAACAACAAAAAAAACCCCAAACCAAAACACTTTAGATTGACACAAATATTGCTATAAAATGCTATATTGCTATGAAATGCTATATTGCTATATAGCATTTACTTCTACTATATGTTAACCTCATTCCTCAAAATCATCCCCTTCTTTTCCAAGAAACAGTTGTGAGAACAGAGATCTCTCCTTCTCCATACTCCATTTTGTAATAGGGATCAGTTAATGTGACTAAGGATTTATTGGCTTCTTTTTCACTCAAACATATCAAAAAAGAAAGAAATATGAAAACAAACTTCCACTTATAAGTCATTTTTAATTCTGAAACATTCAATGAATTATTTTTTTATTATTTATTTCCCTCTAACATTCTGAAAACCACTCTTCTCAGGTTAAGCCTAAGGGAAACAATTTTTAAATTTACTCTTGATGATATATACTTCACAATCCTTGTTATGGATAAAGACCCCCCTGTGCACACTGTATCTGGCCAGACTCAGAAGGCAACAGGTGTCTAATCAATACAGGCAGCTCCTAGAGCCAAGCAATCCCAGGCTAATCTACTGATTGCACTTAGGGCTCAGGGACCTTTTTCTCAAACCACAGAGCCAAGTGAGAACTAAAGGATATGGAAAAACGTTACGGTGACAAGTTCTGCTGTGGCCATTTCCTGACTTTCCTCAGTCCTGTCTCCCACCTCCTCTGCCATTCAGGAGATTAAAATTGCTTTCAAGTTTAGTCACCTGGCACCATGTGAATCACACTGCTGGAGGTGGTGGTGCTGGCAGGGACAAGGGCATGCTATTATTTTTAGATTTTAATTATCATTGATCAAAAGTAAAGCTTTATTTTCATTTTATCACTTGCTTTGTAAGTATTGATCTGAAATCTTTGTCATCTGCTGAGTACTCAATTATCTCCCGTATTTCCACTGGATGGAGAAAAAATGATTTATATTATTAGAATAGCATAAATATTTGCTGCAGGTTTTTCTTAACCACAGTTTTCCAAGCTCTCCCTCTAGAGGGAGTATCAACACCAGGAGCTGAAACTCAAAAATTTATAATCTGCAATCAAATAGAAAAATTCTCAACTCATCAAGTCAATATAAATCCTCAACTCAATAAATACACTTTAATTCAACTCACTACTCCAAGGCTTAGTGTTTTATGGAATGCAAGCAGGAAGAACAAAAAAAAAAAAAAAAAGGCTGCATGAAATTCAAATTGCTATTATTAACTCTAAGTAAAAAAAAATTATAACTGAATATAATTTAGACATGCACAATACACACATGATATCATATTTATATACACATATACATAAAGCATATGTTATCCTTCTGTTTGCTTTTCCTATATATGCATTTTAAATTAAGCAAACAGAAAGATGTCTGATAAATGCTTATAAAGAGCAATGCCACTAGAGAAAAAAAAAAGGGGGGGGAACCCACCAAAAACCCAGACAACAAAACATTAAACAAAACAAACAAACCCACAGAAAAATAAACCACTAAACAGAACCACCTATCACAGAGGAAACTTAAATCAATCAGTACTTGCCCTAAACTAGAATTAAGATTCAAACACTCAAATATTCTATAGGCTATTTTGATATATTGTCATACTCTCTTCATTTGACAAATTAATGACTGAGTAGCAGAAATCAATTTTAATTCTGTCAAATCACTTTGGCTTTGATACTTCCATTTAATATAGGTCTTTGTCCCAGGCCTTCTGTGACACATGATAAAACAGGCAACACTGAGTTTGTGTGTAGTGTAAAAAACCAAAATTGTGGGCTACCAACCTGATGAAATGGGTCATCTCTGTACTCTTTCTTCACACACGGATTCACTTGAGGGCTTTCCACGTCTGTCTCGCTGGTACAGGACGAGTGGCACTCAGCACAGTGTAAGAGGTCCTCCCACAGCACATCTTCTGTTTCTGACTCTGGCCTTGCACTCTCAGAGTCTTGTCTGGAGCTCGAGCACCGAGAACTGCAGCTAGTACCTGATTTAGGTGTATCCTGAAACCCAAATATCCACTGGAATTACTGTAGCTGTTTTATTCTACATCATTTCCTGGCAGAGAAGTTCAAATTAGGGAACCTGTGTCTATCTGGATTTTTAGGTTCTAATCCACTATCTTTCTCATCAGAAAGATTTGGATGTTTATTGTGTCTAAGAGGTTGCACATTTTAAGATACTGTACCAAAAAAGCAACAGTCCATGGCCCCTGCTTTTTTGGGGAGGGGGTCACATAAGGAAGAATCAAATCATATTCATTATTAAAAGGAAATAACTACTTCACAGATTTTAGAGCTCAGTAGTTTAGAATTCAACAGCAATTATCAAGCCACAAACTCCAGCTATAGCTCAAACTTCTGAGGAATTGATGCTCAGAGTCCCTAAAACCACATTGTTACTACTAACATACCTTCTCAAAGACAGAGTGAGCTTGTTTGAAGACAGTAACGAATCAGGTATAGAGGGGAAAAATAAGCAAGGGTACACATAGCTAATGCCAGGTAATGCCATGTGTAATCTGCAGAGTTATACATAAAATTTTAATTATTTTAAACAAACTGCAGTTGACAAACAAGTATGCCTTTGTAAACTCAAATTTTACCTAGATCTTAGATAAAGAAAGAAAAATCTTAAGTTTGGGACATTCAAATCTCCCAATGCATACACATGAAACAATCTACTGTTGTCTTCAGAACAACAACGCAGAGTTTAAACTACTTTCTACTATAAATAGAATCCACTGCCAGCAAGACGGGTGTTGTATTAAAAGCAGTATCACCTACTCATTGCCATCCTCTGGCAATTTCCATTCCCTCTTAACACAAAGTTTATTTCTTTGTACTTATTTCTCTTGAGAACACACACAATTTTTTACACTGAAAAAAAACTAAGCAATGTTTCAGCAGACATACTAACTTAATATTAATCATAGTGCCTTACTATCCGAAGAAATGTTCTTCATTCTTTCTGAAAACCATGCTTAATGTATTTCATGTAAACCATTTTGTAAAGAAATGTTCAGACAAAATTTGGTCTGAACTTTCTCCATCTTTAACAAAGTGAGGGATAACACCAATGCAGAAAGAATCTGAAGTATTTTTTTTTCTTAAAATGCAAAAAAGAAGATATTTGTAGAAGGCAGTCATTTCTGGGTACCACTGAGGCCTGAAGTTAATAAAGTAAGAACATTAAAAAAAGCTTGCTCAAACAACAATTAAGTAGACATGTAAACACAAAGTTAAAAGAAAATGTAGGACAGAATTTGAGAGTATATCCACTGACTTCACTAATTTTTTTTTTTAAAATACAAAGAAAGCTTTCACTGATTCAAAAACTATTGTTTCACTTCCTTTGTAATGGTGTGGGGGAGGCAAATTGGTAGCAAGAAAGAAAAGCTTCCTCTTTCGTTGCATCAGTCAGATCAGTGAACGAGGAATAAATGTAAAACAGTACTGCCACAGCTAAACATGGATTACATTTTGTCTCTTTAATTTCTGAAGCTATCTACAAAATCTTCCCTAGCTTTGAAGCACTTTATGCAAGAGAAAATATATTTAAGCTGAAAAAAAATCAACTGTAATAGCATCTTTCTGCTTCCTCTTGTGAAGGACTATGGCTGCACAAGCACACAGTGAAGGAACATCTTCTGTAACATGAAACAAACAGTGCCATTATCACAAACCACACATGCAAAAGGCATTAAACACTTAAATCAATTAATATTCTGGATCGTCTTAACCGAAGTCTATGAGAAATTAATGAAAGAATAGCTTATCTAATAATGCTCTTCATGCAAAGCATCAATTTCAAGGCTTTGCAGCTGTGATCAGAGCAAGCAATATCTGAACCCTTCCAAGAGACTTTTCTTATATCAAGTAGAGTTTACTCATGTGACTCTGCCTATCAAACCCATCTCTCAGTAGACTTTTGTCTGTGCTGATTTTATTCTTTACTCTCTTTGCTCAGCCTTAGTGAAGAAACAGCAGTACAGCCTTTAAAAAGTGTTCCATATCTGTGAAGTTGCATATCATTAGCAAAATAGCATAATTTTTTAAAATAATAAATAAATAAACAAAACTACAATAAGATATCCCATTCTCTTTCAATGCCCAAGTCCTTACAATTAAGGATTCTGCTAATATAGAATCTGTGAAATCCCCTACTATAAGCTGTAGTGTCATCAAGCCTCTTAAAATTTCGGTATTTTTATGCATTAATAATTTTGTTAAGATTTCATGACAAGATTTTATATTATTGTTTCAACAAACATGAGGAAATTAAAACTCAGTCAGACTTCTCCACAAAAAAGCGAGTGAATCCAAAATACTAAATGGAGAAAAGCAGGAGCAGCACCACGCTGAAAATTTGCATATTGCCAATTACTACTGTTTCTGTAACAAAGCAGATTTCCAGAGGAAATAACTGCTGTCACGAGACAGCAACAGAGTTACCATAACCTGATGCAAGATCTACAGAACATATTTAGGCTCCTTGTAACATACTGAAAAATAGGATGATGCTCAAAGAAACTAGATTACAACCTCTTAATTTCAAAACACTGCCATTAAACAAAAGCAAAAAAACCCCAAACAAATAAACAAAAAACCAAAAAACAAAAACAAACAAAAACAAACCAAAAAAACCAAAACAACTCTGTTCCTCACTAGCATGACTTCCAATTTACAGACTCCTAAAATCCAATATAGGAAAAAAAAAGTCTGAGGAAATGTCATAGTCTATCTCCAGCCAGCAACCAAGTACATGCAAGCTGCTTCCTCAATATACCTACTCAATAAGAAGTCAAGAGGTTCCAAGAATTTACAGGCAAGAAGCAATAGAAATGAACATACCTCCAGAGGGTAGTGTTTCTTATAATGGTGAGATTTCCTGTTTCGAAGTGTACAATCACTAGAAGTGCGTTCTACATTGCGACGTAAAGAATAGCCAGTTTCAGGCCCTTCCTCACTAGAAACTTCATCTGATAAATTTGTCACAGCCCTGTGAGTATCCTAGTGCAAGAAATACAGTATTAGTAAGACACAGAGTCATATTTACTAAGTCTTACTCAAATGAGTCATCAAATCATCAGTAGTAAATCAAATTTCCTTCTACAATTTTGGTATCTATGCTCAGTCAAACCAGACATTAACGCATTTTCAAGACTCAAAAGTAATTGGCAGCGCAGGAATTATGGAACAGAAATTGTAACATCAAAATAAACATTTTTTCAAAGGAGGGCCTAGTTCACATTAGCCTCAAGAAAGATTACGACTTTCTTATTTTAAATGTGATTTTCTGTAAACTGAACATGCCAAAATAGGCTTAGAGAAAATGTATCCACATATGAAAAAAGAACAAACCAAACAAAAACCCCCAAACCAACCAACCAATCAAAATAACAGTATAACATTGACATATGTAACAGTATAACAAAGTTAACATTTACCACTTCTTACAAGGATAAAGATCTTAGCGATTGCATGTTGAATACTGAGGTCATTCATGTGTGTTAGTTTGAATACAGGATATCCAGGAGATAATAAGACCCAGACAAATTAAAATTTCTTCTTTCTTCCATGATCACTTCCTATGATTCTGTAAGGATTCTATTATTCCCTCTCATTCCTATTCCTCACTGTACAGAGTCCTGTCTATTTCACCTGGAGGGAAACCCTGCTTTCCTCATCTTTCACACAGATCAATTACAAAAAAAAAAAAAAAAGAAAGGAAAAGGAAAATGATTCACAGGCAAATGCTCAGAATCACCCTAAAATTACTCATTGTCAGTAATCCAAACTTTGTTGCATTTTAGCACAGAGACAGACCAGAGATGCCCAGACTACCAGAGAAGGTACAGAGTGTTTATCTGGTCAGGAAATACCCACAGATAAAGTACAGCACACAAAATTGTGCACTGCAGTACAGAATCCCAAAGAATGTTTAAACACCATTAAGGTTCCTCCTACAAGAACAAGGAAAGGCCAGGAATACAATGAAATAAGACAACTCACTGTAATTTTTGGCCACAGGACCCTAAGCCTAATTTCATTTTTAAAATATTTTTAAGAATAAAGTAGATAAAAATGCATCAAAAGCATCATAAAAAGCAACAAACACACTTACTTTGTGGTGACTGTGATTGCTCAAGGCATCTCTCACTGTGGAAGGGCTCCACCCTGTCTCTTCTGGCCTAATCACTTCACACCGACGTTCATGGCCCTGCACACATTCTTCACTGCCTTTGCCTGGCTTTTTCCCATCAAGAGACACGTAGCCATTATCAGTTTCTGTGGATTTATCTATTGAGCTTTTTGCTTTCTTAGATCTATATTTAAAACAAATACATGTATTAAATTAATTACTCTCTTGATTATTTCCCAGTCTAAATCCTGCTTATTCCTCTCAACCCATGTTTTAGCTTTACTAAGATGTCCACAAACTAACAATAATAACATTTAATTTTGATGCCATATTTGTAACAATTTAATCTTCTAAATAATACCCATTATCCTCTCCTAAAATTGTTACAAAACAAACTGTCAGTGTGTCAAAGAAATGTATATCACTAGCCACTGAAAGAAGAGAAAAGGAAACCTGATTTAAAACTAAAACTTCACAGCAACTTTGGCAATAGAAGAACCACAAGCCTCAAAAGTGAATGAGAAACCCCTCTATTCTATCTTAACATATAAAAGAGGTATGCTAGAAGTTGCTTTAATAATTATTAATTCAAAGCAAGCATGCAATTTCCAGAAGCTGCAAACAAACATGCTGTTTAGTACTCCGTACACTGATATTTGGTGTTGTTTTGAATATACTCTGCTTACTGACAACCCTACTAAACAGAAAGGGATCTACTCTTTTTTGTACTGTCCAGTAACACCCTGGCAATGTTTTTCAGTATCTCTTACTAACACACCAATTAAGCTGTTTTTCAAAGGACAAAATCTTAAGACTGCTTAAGACTGGTGAATAGTCTCCCATAACATCCTCTAGAATCAAGGCCCTTTCCTAGACAACTGATGTACCAGCAAGACTACCTAATGCAAGAAGAGGGCTCTCTCAAAGCAAGCATTTGGATGATTACACTCCCAAACTAGGAAGAGCAGTGGATGAAGGAATGAAGAGGAATAGCAGCTTGCTACCTTACTGACAGGGACTTTTGATCTTGTCTTACGATTCTGTATTGTCAAAGTAAATTATTTTGTTTTTTAGATTCTCAGAACACATGGTGGGGAATAACAGCGGGAGAGGACAAGAGGAGAGTGTTATAAATAAGGCTTTCTGAAATTTTTAATTTTTATTACAAGTAGAACACGGGGCATAGGTCAGAGAACTATCAAGAATCTGTTCAATTGATCCTGTGCTCCCGTGAGGGAATATGCACTGCCTTCCTCTTTAAGGACTGAGGCATTCTATGAGGGCTTCGATTACACAGCAGAAGATTAAATTCCTCTTTAATATGTACATCAAACAAATTGGGAGAATTTGGAGAGTCGCCTCACATTCCTTCCAAGATAAGGTATCCCACATATAAAGGATAGTCCTGAACACAAAAAATGGCTAGGGATAGCTGGACAAAATAGAAAAAAAATCCAAAAAGGATCAATTCAGCTCACAAAATAATAGCATACAGACAAAATGGAATAATGGAATCAAGGGATGAAGACAAAATAATCAAGAGAAGAGACAATGTTACTAAGGTGTTTCATCCTCCTTTCCCATCTTTAATCTTATTTTGTCACCCTAACTAGGAAAAAAGTTAACACTGGTATTTCTTTTAAAGCAAAAGAACTGCCTTTAAGTGGCAACTCATTGCAAAATAATAAGTTTCAGTAAGGTCAGTTGTGAGTACTGAGGAAGTAGCACTAATATCAAATTATTTGCAATAAGGAGGAATCCAGATAAGCCAATCTGTAATTCATTAAATACTCTTCCAGCATTTAAAAAAAATTTTCTTTCTAACAGTGCAGAAGTAAATGCAGTTCTCATCACACAGACACATCCAGTCAGAGACACTTCCTCCACAAGTTACTAAACTGTATGAGTGGATTAACGGGACAACTCTTCCAAGTTTGATTTGAGAAGTTTTCAAACATTTTGTATGAAACTTCAAAGCTAGGAGGAAGAAGAAGCTTCAAACAGTTGAATAGGGACAGATAAGAAAATGAGAGAACATATGCATATATGCACAACTTTTTCAGATGGGATTTCACTACTCCAGCAATGTTTGAATGCTAAAATCACAAGACCAAAGCTACCTGTCTGGTATCAACTAAGGTTCATTCTGAATATCAGAGAGCTTGACTGAAGTCTTTACTTGCTTCTAACAGAGAAATCAAAGTTATCTTTCTATAAGACTCCATAAGTTTAACTGTAAGCCTCAAGCCAGAAAAACATAAATTTGGGCTTAAACTTAGGCTTTTGTGCACATATTTTAAAAAACAAAACAAAAAACCCCACAGTAACAAATACAAACAATATATCCCTAGCTGACAAAAATGTATGGTTTTCTAGAATTACTATATAAACACATACATCCTTAATCAACTTTTACAATTTTATGCTATAACTAAAAGTATTTAGAGCAAGACCAGGAATAAATAAAATGTCTTAAAAGGCTTGAATATATGCAAAAGCTAAATCAAGAATGACTTTCGGTCTTATTCATGCATTAGCCAGAGAAAATACAAAGGAAAAGTTAAATAAAGTTTCTGGAAGACTGTGGATTTTCAATCCCAAGTATTCTTTCAATGTATTTTCATTGGGGTTGATCACAAAAACTCTCCTCTCTGTTCCCACTGCAAAACATTTAGAGAAGTTACAAGATTTCCACTGGAGTAAGGACACACACAGAGCAAAGTCCCAAATCAGTATTACATTCTGAACAAACCACCTTTTTGGATACTGCCCTCTTTTCCAGTAAAACTTACCAGTAGTATTTTCTAAATTGCCCCTGTGCTGGCTTAAAGTTTAGAATTATAATTTACAAGTCAGACTCAGTTCTGCCACTCGAAAGGATATTTACTGAATACACAGTTCCAGATTACCAACGATCTGAGCATAGGAAAATGGTCTAGGTATACAGGGTCCTGCCCTAACACAGAGAACATAATTTCTAAGGTTAATTTGAGATAACGTATTTATTACCTACACTTAAAATTCCAGAAAACAGTATGCCAAAGCTTAATGTAAGCGAAAAACTGCTGAAAATAAACATGAATGTGACACTCTATATAAGACATTCTAATGTGCTTATCTAAAAAGCTTCCAAGCATGTCTTAAGAAACAAAAGAGGTGTAGCTGTGAAGCTTCCTTGCACTGAGATTTCGTAAGATTTTCTTTAAGCAACATCATCCAAGTAGTCAATGTACTCCACACTGGGCTCTTGCTTCCTCATTCCCAGCCCCACTCCCATTGTGCTGACAAAACTGTTCGCATCACCATGAAAAAATTCACGTGAAGAAAGTGAACTGCATGTTCCCTTGGGACAAAATAGGGTTATTTTTCATCTGGACAAGTTTGTATGCCTGTAGACATACAAACAACTGTGCCTCTGCAACTGAAGGGGTAACAAAGGACTAAGGGCTGTTTACAGCATTCTCAGCCACTCTGTGCTCTTTTTCCTTGGAAGATACTGTATATACTAAGTAGTCATCATAGAGGCTTAACATCTATATATATACACACACTACCTCTCATTAAATGGTTTAAACAAGTCTTTAGGACAAGTTCCACATAGATCTTCTCAACTGAAAATACTCTGAGCCCAACAGCAAGAAAGGAAAAAAAAAATTAAAAAAAAAATCAATCTTCCAACACTCTTCTTATTGCAGATCCTTCCCTTCAATGAAGGGAAAACAAAACATTCAAAAATTTGCAAGATTACACTTGAAATATACCAGAGAGTAATGTCTGCAGACCCAAAGAACAGCCCTGGTGCCTATCACTATGACCCACAGTTCATCAAAGAGAGCTTAACCCACACAAGAAAAAGTCAAACAAACCCTCCTCTAACAATATTTTTAAACATTTTTAAAACTTATCCAAGGTTTCAAGTAGATAATCCCAGAGTGTAACATAAGTTTTACCAGTGGTTAAGAGCACGAATCACGGGTATGACAGACATGTTAGTGTTGCTGTATTTACAATGCAGCGTGCACAACAAAACATCAATAACTTGCATTATCCCTTTTCTCAATTTAATACTACTTTATGAGTATATTTTCACTTATTAATAAATGCTGATACATAGCACTCAAAATGCTGCATGCATAGCAGATCTTGCACATACAGCTATAGAATGGGGTTTTTTAAAAACTTTTTTTAATAGCTCAATCAGCAGATTGATCGTTTCCAAACCAGCTCTCGAATGTAACAGGTTTAGATGTTTCTTCCAACCTTCACAAAATGTATCTTTGATGTTTTTTATAAACTAAATGCTATGTTTATTTGAATCCTGAAGGCTTTTCCTTCAGAAAATGTGTGTGACTTGATCACAGTGACAGAGTCCAATAAGCATTCTCTTGGAGTAATAAGAAGGTAATATAATAAAGTCAAATTAAAGAGTTGAATTTTTCTCTTTGGATTAAAACTGAGAAACTAAGTTGGTCTTTTTCCTGATAGCTTACACAGTGTACTCCTATAACAAAATACAATTTAACTAAGTTAATTCTGTGCTCTGCTCTAGTGAGACCCCACTTGGAGCACCATGGTAAGCTCTGGGGCCCCCAACATGAGACTGTGGGAACAAGTCCAGAGGAGGGACAAGAAGATGATCAGAGGGATGGAGCACCTCTCTTGTGAAGACAGCTGAGAGAGCTGGGGTTGTTCAGCCTGGAGAAGAGGCTCCAGGGAGACCATTGAGCACCTTCCAGAGCTGGAGAGGGACTTTTTACAAGAGTATGTAGTGACAGGACAAGGGGGAATGGTTTCAAATGGAAAAAGGGTAGGTTTAGTTTTCAGCATTAGGAAGAAATTATTAACTCTTGGGGTAGTGAGAGAGTGGAACAGGTTGCCCAGAGAAGCTGTGGCTGCCCCATCCCTGGAAGTGTTCAAGGCCATCCTGGATGGGGCTTTGAGCAACCTGGTCTAGTGGAAGTTGCCCCTGCCTACGCCAAAGGGGGAGAACTAGATGATCTTTAAAGTCCTTTCTAACCCAAATTATTCTACAATAATATTTTTTCAATCTATTTCAATATGTTTTCAAAATTACTGTATCAGCATTTGCAAAAGTCAAGAAACAACACATTAGTCCATTTTCAAATACTCACATGAGTTTGCTGTTAAGAGCAAAAACTAGATCAACAGAAGTTTAATCATTACACCAATATTTACTTAATTAGAAAAGGGACAGTGCATCTCTGACACATACGTAGCCTTGAATAAATACAAACCCTGATAAAAAGAAAGCAGCATGCCAGATATCTCTGAAGACAGCGCCAATACTGCAAGAGGTGCTTGTACCGTAGCTCTGCACTGTTCCCTCCTGTGTGTTATCTGTGGTACTAGAGCCATCTCCTTCCCTATGTACTTCCAAATGTGCTGCTTTCCTTAATTTCCTTCATCAGAAAAGATTAAAATGGGAAGGTAGCTTTGTAAGTGCAATCTGCTCATTCTGTAATGTGTTCAGCAGTTTAAGCATGCAAAAACAAGCAAGATTTCAAAGAATTTTGCTAAAGCTTTGTCATATCAATTTAATAAACTCCATTTAATAAAAAAAGCATGACACATTCATTATTATAATACTTAAACACAAAATACATTTCATTACCAGAGGCTTAGACCTACAAAAGTCACTACTACAGTGTTTCCCATTTTAATGGGACAACTCACTGTAGCAAACCACAGTCAGCGGAGTGCTTGGAAGACTTAAATTCTACACTTCCAAGAGCATCTTTTTTAACATATACTTCCCACAGATCATTAGCCAGAGTTATAAAACTAAATTTGCAGTAGTGTAAACACTGTCACTCCACCACAATTCAGATAATAACTGTTTTGAGGCAAAATGTCAGATTTAATGCATTAAAATTCAAATAAAACTATCCATAAATTAGTCAAGGCATAAAAGTTAAAGAGCACCAATTAAGCACCCATTTTGAAGCTCCAAATAAAAACAGCATCAATTTCTCATCTCTAGCAAAGCACAGACTGTAAACCCCTACATTTTTTTCATGCACATTCTCTACAGTAGTTTAACAATCCTAAATGATAAAGTACTTCAACACAGACTATACCTTCTTCTTTTACCCCCTGTGCTGGGAGGTGGCTTAGGAGTTCGTGTTGAAACAATCTGACAGTGCACAGTCCCAAGCAGCAACATGAGCCATATTGGCCCAATGACTTCAGTCAGAGGTATATTATGTGGGCTTTGGGCTGTATAGAATAGCACTACAGCAGCAACTGGAAAAAGAAGGGAAATGAAGTTGAGTTTAATGTCTGAAATGGCCAACTCATTATATGGCTTTTGCCAAAAACAAACTAGTCAGATGCAGACCTTTACCTGCATTTTAAGCCAACTCATGTAATTCTGAGAGAACGAAATTATAATTGCTGAAAAACAGCATCAATAAAGGTTTAAACAGTTGACTACTCTCTTAATACCCATCTTTTCTTTCATACTTGTGATATTATAGATATTGCTCAAAAATAAGTGGCTGCATAAGGGGAGGGGGAACATTTGGAAGTCTGTATCTGTCACAAAACCACTTTAACTATCATGAAACATCAGGAGGAGACAAAAACAAAAAGTAAATATCATCCTTAAAGCAGCCCAAATAAATTTAATTCTGTATCATGTGTAATGACACAGCACAATCCAGTGAGTTTGATGAGACTTGAGACTAGAAACTCCTTAGGCAGCAGAATGCATTTTAAACTCCATGTTCCAGCCAAGGGACAAAGCTGCCCAAAAGGACAGGCAGCCGTGCGTAAGTACAACCCTGAATATGCTCTATACATACTTGTGTGCATATTTTTTAGCAGTGAGGAAAGATCAAAAGACAAACCATGTAAACTATGGGGTAGTCCAGCTGAAGTGGCCAGGACTTCAACTAGCACTTGTGGTTGGAAAAGGGGCAGCTCCCAATTCCACAGCTAACTGTTACTTTTGTAACCCTACAACCACTTTTCATACAGAGCCAACACCCAGGCAGCTATTCTTGCTCCTGTACCCAAAGCGCAACCACTCAGAAACATCTCTACAGGCTCCAGGTTAACCTGAACACATCCACCAGGCATGAAGCAGAAGAGGCAACCTCTCTCCTCTCTCCTTATTCTATGTCCTTGTTGCTCTGGCTTGAAGGGCTGTGTTGTGTAACTCAGCTGAGAGAAGCTATCAAGAAAAACACAAAAAAACCCCAAAAACACCCACAGAAACTCCAAGAAACAATTCAGAAGCAGAACTGGGAAACAATTCTCTCTGCCTAACATCCACAAATCCCATGAGAACTTGGTTTTGTTTGTGTGCTGTGAGAAGTGAAAATTTCATAATTTAGATCTACTTCTAGCACAAGAAATACAAGTTCAACAGCTTTCACGTGTTCTCTACTGAAATTGACTGAAAAAAATGCAGCCACATACAAAGCTATGTGCCACATTCAAACATCTAAAATAAATCCCATAAAACAACACCTAACACAGCAGATACCTGGATGTGATGTTCTCTACTAAAAAGAGATTCAATGTGTTTTTCATTAACTAATCTTTAGCAAGGTAACCAGTATTAGAAACATGATGAGCATACAAAACAATGGAATTATTTTTGATTGTGGAAATACTATTGCTAATTTCTCCTGTCTTTTTCCTAAATTAAAACACAAAAGTTTTGCATGGAGTATCCTTTATTACTATATGTGAACTACATTTTTTTCTGTATAATTTTTCTCAAAGACCACATGCATCAACGAGAAATCCAACTTACTAAAAACCAACAAAAATAGGTATAGATAGCAAAAGACAATATTATCTCTTTCTAAATGAGCTTATCTGAGTTCCTCACACATAGAATCAGCTTCATGAGGTACAAAATGTAAAGGAGCTGATTTTGGCTCCTACCATACATTTTGGATAAACATGCACTTCTGAGAACACAGAGCTCCACAGATCCATGTGAAATGATTTCCAGGAGTAGGCCTACGCGAAATAATTTTAAAATTCACTACCGCTACTTAAAAAACATTAAGTACAGCAGAGCTGTCTAGAAGAAATCATCTTCCAGAAGACAAAAATCTGCAGATTGCAGATTCCTACCACAACATTTCACACAGATTTAGAAAAATGTTACCAGCCTCCTGATCTTTTTTAAGTAAGATGGGAGGGAAATCCAAGAATTTATTTCCTACCAACAGCTAGGTAGGATTGGTTGGAATAGGATTTCTTACAGCACTTTTAATTATTTCTTTACATATTTATAGTATCTTGACCTCCACTTTTCTAAAACACAGTAGTCTATTTTGTAAAACAGACACAAATGAAATTATATCACACTGAACAAAAAGCTGCCTCAGAGAAAGCAACCTTACATTTCAAAGACCAACAAGCATTTCTTTTTAGAGCATTTTAAGTTTGGAAATATTTTTAATACCAAATTTAAAAATGCATACATACATATTTATATATCTCACCACCACAACAAACAACCATTACATCACTATTAAAGTTTCTTGCTTCATACTTAAGAAATACACAATAAACACTGTAAGTTTGCACTACATTTTCCCATTAGAATATAAAAACATTTTAAATTAAAAATGAGGTATTACTATATACTAGATAGATAAGGAAGCAGAAGAAAAAGGTTTTACTTCTACCTTAAGTCATTGGCCTGTTCCACGACCTTGAGCATAAAACACCTCTCTGTAGTTCTCTTATCACACATTGTGCTAATCACTTTACACTAAAGGAAACCAACGCAAATAAAACCTGGAGTTTAAAATCTACAGCCAAGGAAAAAGTTTTTGCTGTGGATTTACATAAATGCTAGCAAATACCCTGGTAAAGCTAATCAATTTTAAAGCAGTAATTCCAAGTAATGCAATTCATAAATATATGGAAAATACTTCAATTAAATTATTTTATTTGATTATGAACACATATAAATGAAATATAGTCAGACCATTTTAAAACAATGTCAGAAAGAATCTGTCACAATGACAGAAAGTCCAAGCTTCACTACAAAATCCAGATTCAGGGCAGAAACATGGTCACTGGAATTTGAGGTGTTTTATTTTTAAGCTTCCATCACATATTCTTGACATTTTGGTGATGCTTTACCAGTCCTGTACAAAATTAATAACTGAGCACACTTTCTGAGTAAAATAAAAGCAAAATTTCTATATAAGTGCTTGGGGGCGTTGTTTCCAATAGTCCCCAATATGTAAATATGTCCAATAATTTCACTTATATGTTTATTGTCTTTTCATTTATTTCAAAAACTACCAAAAAAATCTGCAGCTAATTCTGCACAGTTTAAATATCAAGTATTTCAAATAGTTGGATTATAGTGTAATATGGAATACTATTAATTATTTCCTGGTATTTGTTAACTCCCAACCACAGAAATACTTTGTCACATTACAGACAATATGGATTAGGGAAATTATGCATTCCAACCATAACTTAGTAAATCAGAGACCCTAAGAAATCTGAGAGGGAAAAGGTTAGTTATAAGAAAGCTCTGTAATTAATGTCCTAAAAACTTGTTTGCACTCAGAATCTGCATTGTCTCGCTATTTTTCTGCTTTTAGGGTCTTACAAAGGCGCCACAAAGTAAGTGTGAGTATATTTTTCAAAAATAAATTTACAAATAGGAACATAAAAAAATTACTGCAATGGTGTTTCTCAGAATAAGACACCCATGAACATGGTAACAAACCAACCACAACTTACCTATTTTACTACCTATATTACTATAAACAAGATTAAAATTATTAACACTATGGGATCTCTTACCATAGCACAGACAAATTAGGAATCTATCTCAGAAATGGGGATAAGAAGAACTTTTGATAGAAGGCCACATGAATATTTGTCAGTACTGCATGTCTTGGGGCACTGGCATGGTGAGATTAATTTTATACCTGCTAATAACACCACCACACAAGAGGTACTGTCCTTTTTTTGAAACTCCATATATTGTTCTAATTAAAATTTCCAAATTATACAATGATTCAAAACTGAGAGGACAGATGGTGAATTTGAAAAAGTAATATTGCATGTTAATTGGATTTCGGTGGAAAATTCATTAGTCATTTAGCTTCTCAGGGTACTTTTATTGTTCCCAACTTTCATTAACCTTCTGTTCCATATCTGTTGGACAAACTTCTGAAACACTTATTCTTTTGGTGACTTTCACACTGATAGATACTGACTCACCCCATTACGTTCTTCCCTTTCTAATTTTCCTCTTATACCTCACATATAATTAAGAGAATCACCAAGTCAGATTGCTAGAACTCCATACTGAATATCCCAAAAGCTGTGAACTGACTTCTGTTTGCTTACAGTTGCCCTGATCTAAATTAGATAGTCCTGAAAACTTAAATTATATTCAGATGTGACAAACTAACGTGTGCCAAATGCTGAAGAAAGCCTGTGAGGAGATTGTTAAATTTTTCATTACGCATCCTTTATATATGTAAAAGAAACATTAACCAAAAGACATATGCTTGGGACCGTGTCATTCCAATATTTTCGGAAAATACTGGAATAGACCTTAACAGCATGAAGGGACCCAAGTAACACACTGCAGCGTCCATATGGTTAAAATAAGGCATTCAGTCAAAGCTGATGCTGTAATCCAACTCTACCTTGGAGAAGGTAAAGAACAAGCAGCCAGAAAAAAATGACCCTTGATGTCACTTGCAGCCACCACCTGTAGAAGAATGGAAAGAAAACAACTCTCA
This sequence comes from Lycocorax pyrrhopterus obiensis, assembly GCA_014706295.1. NCBI lineage: Eukaryota > Metazoa > Chordata > Aves > Passeriformes > Paradisaeidae > Lycocorax > Lycocorax pyrrhopterus. The sequence continues at coordinate 11,957,862 of JACSVZ010000015.1, forward strand.
CGATTCCTTTGCGGGTCAAAGATGTCCAAGGACTTTCAGGTTTTGCTTTAGCAAAAGCAGATCCTTTAAAAAAAAGAAAAGAAATTTAGATTCATTCCATCATTATGGCTAATAGAAATCTCAGTTGTTCAATAGTGGAGTAGTTAAGATAGTAATATGGTGGAAGTACAAGATTTATTCAAATAATTGTGTTTAATAATTTCTCCTTTAAATAATTATCTCCTCAATCCAAATATGGCATAAATTGTTGGTGCTCTCTTGACTGCCATTATCAGGAACTTCTACAAATGCCTGTATTTCAGAATGTTTGAATAACAAAACATTGCCACATCAAAATTATTCTAAAATAAATTATTAAAAATTGGTCTGATTCACAAAGGTACCAGAAACATGCTATGAAGCAACAAGAAGTCATATGAAAACTCTACATGCCCATGCAGGCATGAGAGTCCTTTCCCAACACAGCAGAGGGATCTAAAATACCCACATCTGTAAATTGCACCAGCCATGTCATTCAGGAAAATGGAATGAGGTTGGGAAGCATTGAAGTGAATCTGTCCAACTGAGGACTTAGCCCCAGGAGCAGGGAAGTCACCCAAAGAATAGTTTATCTTTGTCTCTCCTTCTATACCATTATTTATCTCTCTCATTCAAATGTCCTTTCTCTCCCATATCTCTCAATTTCTTTTTCTTCCTGCAAATTCCCAGCAAGAAAACTGTGAAATTTACTTAATGGGGATGTGACTTAAATTATGCCAAGTTATTGACTGAAAGAGTAACAACTGCATGCTGCTACACCATCCCCATCTCACTTACAAGCAGCACTGGCATTAGTGAGCTCTGTGCTGCACAGGCAAAACATTGCCAGCTCTGAAACTACTTTAATGCCAGCTTACACATCCATGCAATCATTTAAATGTTATTCATGTACATCACTGCACTGAAGAGGTCTACCACTGTTTTCTAGTTTCTTGTAAGTTCAAATTTGATTTTGTTTCTTTCTCTCACATTCCTATTTTTCAAAAATTATATTGTTAGGTGATGTGACAAAAGCTTATCTGCACAGCCACAGAGCAGTTCAAAAAGATAATTGAAGCGGGGAGCCCAAATAATACTTTCAGGGGTCCTTCCAGGGTTCTCTTCATAGATCCATCACTGGAACCATCAGCCCATCTCAGGCTCATCTCCACAAGCCCAGAGCAGAGGCAGAAAAGCAGGTGGGAATCCAAATCACAGAATGAACACCATGACCAGGCCCCTCCCAGGGCTGTCCCAGAAGAGCCATCGACCCCACTGTGCCAGTGTGAGTCCTCACCATGCACTGCTGGGAGCAGCTCTCCAAGTCATCTTTCAGAGGAAAAGGGATGCTGCCTGAGGGGTGGGACTATAAGGGATGCCAGGGAAAAGGAGCTCAGATGGCACAAGACTTATCAGACATTTAGGGAAGAATCCAGGGGTGGGAGAAAGAAGGGGTTTAGGCAATTTAGGGAGGAACAAGTGTGGGGAAAGTGAGTGGCAAGGGGATAAAAAGGACTGGTCACACAAACAGCCACTGCCCAAGGTGCCAGGTCTCTGGAGGGCAGTGCTGGCTGTGAGGGTGCCCAGAGAGCACTACTGGCTTCCTGAAATGGATGCAAGAGACTGTGCTGGCTGCTGGGCTCACGGACAAAAACACTAAACAATCTTTTCCCTAGCCTTCATGAGGCATGAGGGAAATTACATACAGATAAGAATAAATTAAGACTAAATAAACACTTTTAGAAAAGTCTCATATCATCTGACCTTCTGTTGCTGTTTTGTTATTTATAACAGGCAAGAAACAATCAAGGCCTATACACTTTTTTACTCTCCAGAAACTTCAACATAACCTTTCCTCTAAATGTCAGGAGATTTGAAAGAAGTCTAAATACATGGCAGTAGGAGACTTCTAAACTAATAACTCAAAAATGATAAATGACAACACACAAGTTTCTTTTTTTTTCCCCAAAACCTAAATCTATACAACAAAATTTAAATTAAATTCTTAAGCTTTCAATTTAATCTTGATGTCATCATTTAACAATATTTTCTATCCACCTGCTTTAGGGAAGAGTTATGTAGGGTTGGCTGTGTTTTCTTTCACCTGAGGTTACTTTAAACCTACTAATACACTGTCATTATAATAGACACAATGGCTGTAATTTTTATACTGAGAAATTCAGCTTTTTCTGGCTCAGGACCTACCTCTTACGAGATCAACATCTATGAGGTCTGGTTTCACATGTCCTGTTTTCTTTGGTTTGTTTCTCAAACCCTGCAGTAGACAAATACTATCAAAATACTTTCATGCAGATGACAGACATTACAAAAGACAAAAATATCTCTGTGGTCAGTAATTGTATTTAACCTATACTCTTACCAAAAATTCAGAAAAACATGTCAACTTCACAGATTTAAAGTACTATAAATTAAACATTCCAAGGAACAATGCACAATAAATGCCTTTTACACACTTTACAATCTAAATAAAACCCAACCAATTACTGACCCACCAGGCTATTTTTCAAACAGGCACTGAGCACTCATGGCTTTGCATTATGCAGACAATGTATGCACACACTTGCAAGAATTAGTAATACATGTCTACCAGCTTTCCAGAACTTTTGCAACAAATTACATTCCTGAATCTCTTTTCTCCTTAGATGTCTAATTCAACTTCACAAAATGCTTACATTGCAACTCCTTAATTCCAAGCCTAGACAGCAAATCATGTTGCAATGCAGGAGCCACTAATCAGCAAGCTCTCAGAAATCCAAATTCTAGAAAAGTATTGAATTTTTTCACTGTAATGAATATAGATTGGTCAATTAAAAGGAGGGGGAAAATCCCACACAACAGGAAAGCAGCAGGAAGAAAAGCAAGACTATTTTGTCTTTTAGAAGCAGCATCTTCCATCACTGAAGAACCAAACTCTTTGGCAAAGCTTTCAAGTTTGTTTTTAATGCTAAAATGTGATGCTGTACACTCAAGTCTCAGAGACAGCTGTGAGTTTATTCTGCTCCCCTTAATTTAGACTCTTGGTCACATTGGACAGTAAGGAAACCACAGAGTACAATTCATACAGAGTAAAATAAAGTATTCAAAAAAATATTTAGGATACAAATGGAATTATTATGAAAGTCAGTTAACTGGTTTCGTTCAAGAAGCACTTAAAGTCACTGGGGAACTGTACATTTCTCTCATTACCAAAGTTTATGCATGTGTAAAAACACTACTTAAATGCAAACATTAAGTATAAATGAAAGCATAAAAATGAAATTATTATCAATGAGAGACTGATAAGTGAAATCTGGTAGTGTTAATCTTTTTAAGAACAATATTAAGCAAAATGTTCAATTGAATGCAGCTCAAAATATTTCTCACATCTAAATTCAACTGGATTTATTTTTCATGCAGAAATAAAGATAAGACAAAAAAATCAAATTGCAACGAGCTAGATATGTAGTCATTACCTAATGTGTCTATTAGCAAAATGAGCTTGCTTGAAACAAAACAAAATCAATACACACAACTGAAACACGAACAGGACAAAAAGTGCTCTGAGGATGACAAATACAGAAAACCAGTTGTATTTTAAACTCAAGCGCTACAAAGACCTTATAATGCAAGATTTTTACAGAACTGCAGTCCTAAAACTGCTGTAATTTTATGTGGAATGAGAAAAGAAGCCCATAATTAGAATTGGAAATTATCATAATTCTAGAATCAGCTACAGATTCTTGTGAATCTTGCATAAGTGAGCCACTCTATTTCATAAAGAAAACTGAAGCTTGAAAAGAAAATGCTGAATGATATAATCATTTTCAAATTTATTAGTGCTTACAGGCCACAAGATCTCTCTTGAAAGTCTAAATAAAGATGTGCCTTTTGGAAGAAATAATCTCCTAGAAACACATGCTCAATTCTAGGAAAAAATTTACCACTGTGGCTCAAATTATGTTTTCATTTTAAAGAAAGAATTCTGAAAAAACCAAGTCAAGAGTACAACTTGATGCAGCCTTCATAGGAAAAGAAATGGTGAGTCATTCTTTAAAAATTCCATTGGTCAAACAGTACTTTCAGTGTCCATGGACTACACTGAGTTGGCTCCTGAACTGTTTGCCACACACAGTAAAAGCATTCCATTTATTCAGATGCAATTTCTCCACTTTCTTAATGCATCACAAATCTCTGTAACATACATGGAAAACAGCAGTGTTTCAGACTAACGTTATTTTAAAAAAATATTCAGTGTTTCATAATGCTCAGACCCATCCAGTTAGTTCATATAATTTCTATTCAGCACCAAACACATTTTGCTAAGCATTAGCAAAAGAAGGTTGAAATAAAAACGCTTAAAAGTAGTTATTACTGTAAAAACTCTTTTACACATATTTAAAAATTAATCCTAGTAGATTCTATTACAGTTATAACTAAATTATAAATTCATAGTAAGAGAAACTGATTTTCTACTGAAAAAGATTTTTTCAGATTTTTAGTGAAGTTAATTTATAAATTACTACATAATTATTTATATATATTTTTTTAATATAATGTTAAAGAACTGTAGGAGCTTTGAGATTAAAGCACTAATGTGTAATACCTGAACTTAGTCATGTGCCTTGGTGTTACCCGAATTGCACTTCATTCAGTTAACCCAACCCCAGACACCACCAGTAATTTGTTAGTTATTGGTCTCCTGAGCCAACAAGATGCATTTCAAATCAGCGCAGGGCACTATTTGCAGTAACTATTTGAATAACGTGCTATTACACAGCAGCTGATGAACTCCTCTCCTAGCTGTGATGGGTTTTCATGGCCATGGGAAGGACCCTTCAGGAGCCCCCAGGCTCAGCTCTGCTGCTGAAATACCATCGGGTTCAACTTCAGGTGTGTATTTCTGTACAGAAACTCTGTAGCCCAGGTCAGTAACAGTTCCCACAGAAGGCAAGCAAGTTACTTGTACTTGGGGAGTGAAAAAACCCATCACCCAGGAAACTGAAGCAATGTACATTTTACTGATGTTAAGTATTAGCAATACCTTGAAACTCATGCAGAAATAGCACAATACTCCCGTGCAGTGTCGGAGGAAAAGAAAAGGTTAATTGCAAGAAAATGTTAACTAAATTAACATCGTGGGTATGATATCATATACAGCCCATAGAACTAGTACCTACAGGATTGATTCCTTTATCTCCAAAGCAACGTAGCAATGTGGCAGACACTGATGGGACTGTTAGTTAAACCAAAACGCACAGAACGCTGTTAAACTGCTTGTTCAGAGAAACAAAGCCTGAGGTACTTACCAGTCTAATAAACTGTACAAAACAATGACAGCATCATAAAGGAGGGAAAGTAAACTGCAGGTATAAGGTAACTAACTGAAAGCAAAGAGAGCTCAGATAACTGACATTAGAATTCATCACAAAGAAAAGTGAAAGACAGAGGTATTAACACAACTAAGCCCTGTCTTAAGTGAAAAGAAAAAAAAGTACTGAGATACAGAAAGATGCATCACACTAAATGCTGCAGAGTTATTAATTATGTAAAATAAATAGAGTATAGTATGCTAGTTACATTTGGTTACACTTCAGAAGTCTAGTTTTACTTTACCAGTATTAAACACCACCACATACAATGTAGATTACATCAGCATACACGACCACAAAAAAACCTTTTTAAATGCTGTATTATTACCTTTATTTCTCTTTGCTCTACTGATTTTTCCCATATTTGTTGATCATATGCTCCAATCTAAAAAGAATACAGAAAAAAAAATCTACATTAGGATTTAAAAGACATTGATCAAACAAAATCAAATCAACCTTCAACAAGAGAAGCATGAAGCCACCAGATTATTTCCTTGGGGAGACTTGTTTACAAAGAAATTTTTATCTTCTGCATTCCATCTTGGCTGGACAGGATCAAGCTGATCTGTAAAGGAACTGTGATAGAGGGGAGAGCTGAGCCTCACACAGCCCCAGCCTCATCCCAGGACTTGTGCAAGCCTGAGCACTGGGAAGACCACGCTCCCTCCCACCCCCAGTCAGGATTCCAGCCTCCACATGACAGAGAGCAGAACTATGGCAGCTACACTGACACGGTCTTTCAGATAACTTCAAAAGAAATATGCACATCTAGTTGAACCCATACCCTCACTTTATTTATTTGTTTTTAAACCCTCTATAATTCCCATTCCATTCCACCCACTTTTAAAGCCACATGGTCTTTAGCTTTATCTCTTAACAGTGCACAGCAACCAGATATATGGTCAGACTGGTAATCAACCAGCTTATAACCCAGGGGGAACCCAAAGAATATCAAGAAATAGCACTTTTCTCGCTGGCAGATATTTAGAGGAAGGGCAACCTTAAACTTCAGGATGTAAGAGAGTGACAAGAACAAGCTGATATATCGAGACAACATATCCAAGTTTTGTAACAAGTTATCAAAGATCATCAGATTGCTTTGAACTCTACACAAACAGTATTTCTAGGTAATAACCAATAATAATAATCTCTTTTACTATGGCAATTTTAAACCCTTGCCATCCCAGCTGTTCTACCTAGACACATAAATCATGTGTATTTGGGGTTCGATTCATGTCACAAACTCTGAGCAGTTAAGTGTAAGATCACTTTTAGGTCACGAGGGAGAGACAGATGCAGTTCCTGAGATTCAAAGATCCTTTTCCAGCCTGCAGAGGTGACACGAGCAGCTCAGTCAGACACCTGACAGAGAGGCAAGAGGAACAATTCCCACCATCTGAGGAAACCTGCATAAATTCAATCTTACTGCAAGAGTGTGACTCCTCCTTCCAGTTCACAATTGCAACAGACATAAGTGACCCAAGCACAAGCGCACACACCTTGTACCAGAAAACATTGTTCTCATTTCTCTTTGAGTATTTCAGCTTTCAGCATTAATTTAGATGTCATAAAAGAAAGAAAGAAAAAGTCATTCTTAGTTAAAAAGGATCTTTTAACCAAGGATCCAACATAAATGCAAAAAAATACTCAGGGAAGCCAACACACAAACACACACATAAAGAAATCTAAAGGCATCTTCTATGCCTCTAAACCTGACCAATTAGTGGAAAAAAATTTTAAAAAATTCTAATTTAGAGTAGTAAATTCCAAAGCATATCTAAGATTGAAAGTGAGAACTGCAAACTGAATTACTCTTCCTCAAATTTAAATAATATTTCCCATTCGTAAGAGCTAAACAAATTCTATAGTTTGCTAGGTTAAAACTTTACAAAAGAAACAATCTACTGGCTTTTTGGTAATAATAAATACTTTACACCTCTCATTTGTTAAAAAAAAATAGGCTGTGGAAAATAACTAGGGAGTCAGGTACAGTAGCGGGCAGAATTAAGCACTTGCTACAATTAAAGTAATTACACCAAAGGAAGTTTAACAGCTAACTCCACCTGGATAACAGCCAGCAATCAAAAAGTCAATATATTGAATAACCACTCCACTCAGGCACTTATAGCTAATTGTTCTGGCTTTTCCTCCAAATACATTTCAAATGAAATTTCAGACCTTCCTGGTTTTCATTAAATTTGCTAAGAAGAGCCCCAAGTGAAATTTCTGTGTGGCGTAATATTGTGTCCTCCCCTCCCCACATCCAAAAAAATTTCTTTTTACTAGGACAGAAAAGGGAATGCAAGTCTGTGTCCCTCTCTGTTATGCATGAACCAAATGCAGAAGGAAGCCTTTGTGCCAATAAAGCTGCAAAGCAAACTCCATTTGTAATTCCATTCATAGCTGAAACTGGTATAAAGTCTTTAAAACAGTGTTCTTCTTTCAGACAAATAACAGGCCATTAGTTAAAGGAATTCTGGGAAACACAGATCCCAGAAGACATCTGAGGCAAGGAAGTTGACTGATTTAAAATCTTAATTACATTTTCCTACAAATATTTCTTTTCCCTCCTTAGGCAGCAGCTTCCATCTCCACAAAAAGACAAGAAGCAGAGATTTTGCCATTCACATTTCTCTTTTAACGTTGCCCCATAGAGCAATTCTTCCAGCAGGAGGTAAAATAAGAGAACTACTTTAAAAGACAGGGTCCTTTACAACTGTTTTATGGGAGGAGTGGATCTGTCCAACCACCTCTGATCAACTTTAGTTATTGAAATCTGAGCACAGGTCTATTCAACAAAGCGTGCTGGTGTGAACTGAAAGGAGTGGAAGAGAGAATTACAGACAGCGAGTACATTACAATCTCTCACATTTTTGTCGTTGTTGTTTGGGGTTTCTTTTTTAGTCTACCTGGTATCACCTCTTTGCATTATAACGAAGTTTAAGGAGCACTTCAGGGAGCAGGTGTCCGTGCCACTAAGCACATCAAATTCCAACCTCATACTCAACTTCCCTTCTTGCCATCTGCATAAGCATCCCTCCACACTTCTCTTCCAAATGTATCAGAAGAAAATACGTGAAAACAAAGGCATCATTGTAAAGTGGCATACTTTTTCCAGGATACTGGAACACTTCATTTCCCACATTAAACAAAAATAGGAAGAACTAGTGTTACTGAAAGAAGGCAAGTAAAAAACACAGGCATTAATTTTTTCTTCTCTCCTTTATGTCAGGAAATCCAGAGTTTGTGAAATGTGTCCTGCAGAATTCATTGAAAGGTACACTTTCATTTACAACAAACTAAACTATAACATATAATGATTACCAGAGATGCTAGGCATGTGTATGAATTAAAATCAAGAACATAATTTGTGAATGAATTGAAGAATGTAAGTTAATACTAGCAAACCTTCCTAGTTTTAAATTATTGAGAGCACCAGCCAATTCCAGCTTCAAAGAGTTTGGATTTACAAGTATTTGCATTTGAATTCTGTTTTATGCTAAATTTAATGTAAATCTAAAACAAATGTAGGCTCTTGGCTATTCATGTATTTCCTTACAATTGCACATACCTGCAGGACATGGAAAGAAGTCTAGCACCTAGTCTAGCACCAAAGAAATTAAGCTCTAAAGGCAAGTAAAAGGAAGGAATAACCTTCCAGAGATAAGATCAGGTTGGAACCTGAATAATTTAAATATACACAACTTGATCAAAGCAAGGTCTCCCTCAATATGCAACTGTCCCAGGGCTCCTCAGCAGGCATTCAAACTCCCTTGGATGGAGCTACTCTGCCAACAGGAATGCCCTGACCAACTCCAGTACCTATTTACTACTTCTGAACCCAACCAGCTGCTCCTGGAGTCTCATCCCTCACAGCTGCAAGTTCTGCACGATCCTTCAGAGAAAATTTAAAGTACAAAACACAGAAGTCCAAAAAATCATCCCATTTTTAAGTACACAACTGTAAGAAATGTTCTTAAAATCTCTTCAAGACTTAGTGCAAGGCTGTTTGTGTAACAGCTCATCACTGATACTTTCAATCCATCAGTCCAGCCTACAACTGGCAATAAACTTTTTTAAAAGCAAATTATAAAACACAGTATCACAATTTTGAATTGATTTCATACAGAAATTTATTCTAACTTAATTTATGAAATATCTAATCCAAAATTGTATTCTACAGCATTTTTTTATTTGTTATGACTTGGAAGAAAATAAATTAACAAAAAGTTAGATAACAAGCCTAATGCCTCATTTTGTAATGTAACTTTTATCACCAAGCATCAACACGGCCCTGCTGTAGGAAACTTGTCAGGTAACATGGTACAGATATTAAAAATGGTGGTATAACCTACCTGTAGTAGAAGTAGATAAACTAGTAGATGCTATTTCACACACACTTAGTTTAAATCGTGCATCCCAGGCCTCCTCAATGCCAAGATTTTATCCAGTCTATCCAACACAGTTACCTCTAGAACACACAGTTCACAAGAGCCCACACCTCAATAAATACTGAGTAAAGAAGATGAAAGGGATTCTGTTCCTTTATGCATTTGCAGAATTAGCAACCATTCTTCAAGCAACTATAAAAATTTTCAGTATATAAGGGATTAAATGCAAAGACTGAAAACTGCAGCCACTCTTTCACAATGGAGAAGCAGGTGTTTAACATCCTAAATTAACAAGGTGCAATAAACTTTCAAATAGATTTTCCTGAAAAAAAGTTTCCTCACAAGTAATTAATTAAAAAAAACCCACTAACTTGTATGTGACTTGGCATGGGAAATCACGCTATACAGTTACACATTTGGTAAACTGAATAAAGCTAGCTCTTTACTGAAAGATTAAATAATTTTGAGATCATTTTTAAGCGCAGACTCCTCATAAAGTTTTCTGGGTTTAAGTGCAACTCTTGCAATTATCTAAAATAAATGGACTTACTCTTTCCCAATCAAATACGTCAGGAAGCATTTGATCAAATTTCTTCATACATCTAAAATTAGGCACCTCTACAGTTTGGTTGTATAACAGCAACAGCAATTAGCCCAAGTAAATAGTTAAGCTATTGAAAACACAGCAATTTTTAGTTCAAAGCACAGTGGAAAGAGCTTTAGCACTGCTCAGCATTTCTTCCCAGTGCCTTTCTCATAACAAGCCACAGGTACATCAAGATTGAATTTGAGCTTTGTGAATGACACTGATATTCACTTTAAGCTAATGTAGTGACGGTATCCTCCTGTAGCCCAATACTCGCAAGGCCCTTCCGATTCTAATGGAATTGATCAATATTTCAAGAGGCATTTATAATTTATGACCATGCAGACTAGCAAAGATTATAATCCTAGGAATACATAGGATTTCCTGTTGGATCTTAAAACTTTAATGTTTATCAATAATGAAACTTGTAGGCTAAACTTTGCTCTTCAATATCTCTAAACACTTTTAAAAGCCATATCACAATAGTATTACAAATCCAAAAGATGTAAGATCTAGAGTCCGGTAAATAAATAACCAAGTTGCTTCCTTGGACAGTCTGACATCTTATTGAAATATTTAGTGCTAAAATATTAGCCAGTATGCTTTATTAACCTTTACAGTCCAACATTTTTAAAATAACTGCAGGATTTTCTGTATCAATTTTAGTATTAAAATATCAATATATAAATAATTTCTATGCAGGCAATATTATTAATTTTTACAAAATGTCTCATTTTCTCAAAACTTAGAACAAGATTATTAGAAGTTATTTTAAACTCCAGTTTATTTCTTACATGAACTAATCCCCATTGCAGCAAAGGCGATACTCTAGTAGCTCAGCAGTATAATTATCTCTGTTGGAGTAGATTCCTGGTCTTGGGACAGGGGTTTTTTTTCAGGATGTTTTTCATTTTCAAAGGTGGTATGTTTTTTTCAATTTTGCTTCTGGCAGATACATGGACTGGACAAGCTAAACTAAGACAAATTTAGCCAATAAACCATAGATAGAAATCACTATATGATAGTTGTACACTGTCTGTTAACAGCAAAGAGTTTAGTAACTTTTAGTCAAATGGAGAACAACAATGGAGGGACTGAGGTTCTATATCCTAAGGTACAGAGCCTTGAATTTGTAACTGCTGAATTGTTACTTCTGATTTTAAAAATCCGTGATTCCCCTCCCTTCTCCCTGTCTGGTGCCAGAGGGAGGCTGAAACCAGCTATTTAGAGTAAAATTAAGCAAGCAATTCAAAACTTTAATAATACTTATTTATTCTAAACTATTTGAATTGTCAACTAATGACCCACTTAAATTCTGCCAATAACTGCAACAGCACTGTATTTACAGCCATTTCACTGAACAGTAATTTTACCAAGGCTTACTTCAGAAATACCATCCCTTTCAGAGTTCAATAATAGCTAATTAAACATTTATCAACTACATACTAATAGTTTTTCTGAATTATTCTTTACAGATTAACTCTTCTTAACATCCATCAGCCGTACCTATTTATTGCCCTGAGTAATGGTTTACAAATTTTAGTGTATCTACAAAAAACACAAACCATCTTTTTTCATCACATGATTAAACATAAACTATATACAGAAGAACAGCTAGAAACAGTTTACAGGTTAAACTAAATGAGAGTACAGGAATAACCAAAGCTGGACAGAGCACCCAAGATGCTGTCTGAGATGAGCTGATCAGAGCAATTCCCTTCCTAGGCCCACTGGCTACACTACTGCTAACAATGCCCAGCTACTCTACAAGTGTTAACAATTTAGACCTCTGCAACACTTTTTTTTCTTTTTTTTAATGATAATGTGCTTGCACAAAACAAAACAGCCTCAAGATGTAACTGGGAAAAGAAAACCACTCTGACGGTCTCGTTATTCAGTATAATTCCCTGAAGACCTCTGAAAATCCAGTAACTTTACCAGTGTTGCAACTAGGATTTTGGAACAGCATTGCCCTTATGTCCCTGATTATTTCCACTTCCCACAGCATGCTTTCCTTGCTGCCTCTGCATTTGTCTGGGTGGCTGAAAGATCAATCAGATCACTCGGTAAGGGAAAAGAAAATGTTAGGCTGTAATTCCATAAGGCCTAATTAAACACTTTAAGAATCAGAGAACTCTTCTCAAGACAGAGGGATTACATCTCATTGCTCCCCTGCCTTAGATAGGTTCATCTCCTTGTAGACTCAGCCTTAGTTTTAGCTGGATGAGTTTCCTAACCAAATTGACTAAATAAATGTATGAAAGTCTGTGGGAAGGCCAAGCAGGCCTGGGAGCCTACAGGCAGGCAAAATGCAAGCCTGCTTCATTCAGCCATGGCCCCAGTCTGAGGGATCTTTTGCACAAGATTCAGAAACCAGAGTTTTGCCTCACCAAACAAGACACTGAAGGCAAACCCCCATTAGGTCAGGCAACTACTTGAGTACCAAATGTGGAAGGAAACTATCTGAACACACATTCTCTTCCTCAGTGCTCTGACAAATGCCACCTCCAACAAAACTAGTCAAGTTTTGGCACTTGAAGGCAGGCATTTTTAAACTAGTGCAGTTTCAGCACCCAAAGTTTTAGGTAAGACAGCCATACAGCCTGTCCATTTGGCAAAAACCGCCTTTGGTGCCAGGGTCAGTAATGCATCATGTGAATTCAGTGCCAAAAAGGCAATCAGGTGGTTTCAAGGTAAGGTAGAATTTTCATTTTATTTCCTCCTTTATTAACTTAATACAGGGACCACGTTAGGAAAGTCAAAGCACTGATAGAGTTAAACTTGGGAGGGACCTCAAGGGCAACACAAACAAGCTTCTACAGGTTTGTTGATGACAAAAGGAATGCTAGGAAAAATGTGGGCCCTCTGTGGAAGGAAACAGGAGACCTGGTTACCAGGGACAAGGAGGGTTGAGGTACTCAGATGTTTTTGCCTCAGCCTTCACTAGCAAGTGCTCCAGGCTGCAACATGCTCTAGTGGGAGGTGTCCCTGCCCATGGTGGGGGGGTTGGAATATGATGAATTTTCAGGTCCCTTCCAACCCAGGCCATTCTATGAATCTAAACAGACAAGAATAATCCTGGACTAATGAGCTGTAAAACACTGAATATTAAGATCTTAAAGCAATGTCATTAGAACTCTAATTTTGCCCTTTAAAGCCATGAGAGAGAAAACATCTCATCTGTTTTATTGTGCCCTTTAACAGCTGTACCCAAGGGACACCCAAAACAGCAGAAAGCTGCATTGGCAAAGTTAACTGATACACAATCAGGTGCAGGATTCAGCTTCAATTCATTAAGTTCCATTCTCCTTCCCCTACAACCATCCCCAAGAGAAGGAACAACATAATTGTACAAATTTGTTGGTAATATTGCAGGAGAGAGTTTCCCATTTTAGCAGCAAGGGTTCCATAAGGATTGAAAATCAGAAAGTCGTTAAGGTAAATTTACGTGTATTCTCCAAACTGGAAACCAGCCCAAAAATTCCATCTATTATTATCTGTAAAACTTGAAAGTATTATAAGAAATTAATGCAAGAAGTTACAAGCAATAGAAGCAGCGTTTTAAATTATTCATAACTTTATTATTTTTAACATCAGTTACTGTTACTGAGGCAATACTTCAAGTACACATATAGTATCAGTATCATACAAAAATTATGCCACCAGACACTGAAATTGTTTACAGTATATGTGGGGTGGTCAGATTTCTTTCACAGGACATAAACACTATGATGGCTTTCTCCATAAAATTAAACAATTACCAAGCTGGAGCAAATTCAGTATTGTGGTACATGCACACAATCCTAAGGACATTAACCAGCATGGTGCATCTATGTGAGCAGTAGCTCAGTAGCTGTCTGGAATCCTTCCAGAGAGCAGTGCAGACACTCCTGCCACTCCCTTTTATTGCAAGAACCAGGGCAGCTTCAAGGGCTGAAAACAAGCCAGACCAACTCTGTGTCACACAGGAGTATCTCAGCACTGTACTCCCTAGTGCATCAAGAAACACAGCAGAGGTTTCATTTATTTTACTTTCTACAGAGCTAACCTGTATCTAGCAGATTTCATGCCTTGAAAAAGCATTTGTCCTGGCTGGGAAATGCAAGTAATCACTGGAAACACTAAAACTGCCTGTGCAGTCTTGTATCTCAAATAACAAGCTGCTGTAATACCACTCTGAAATCTTACAATCCAACTTAAAATAATTCAGAATTGATTACTGTATTTTCACAAGACAGTAATCAGGAGCTCTAAAAGCAGAGCAAATCCATTATCAAAACAGATAAACATGTTTACATAATAAAAGGTCTGACCTTTTAAACAATTAAGGGTATTACTAAATCATCCTGGTGTAAGGAGCTCAATTTCAGACAATAGTATGAGTCATGAGTAAACTTGCTGTTTGCAAAACTTGCCTGAAGTAGGGTTGGAAGAGCTCAATTGCTTAACTCTTTCCATTGAAGAGATATGAAAATGTCTCGTTTGAGAAACCAACAGACCTTTGAAACTCAGTAGAGAGACACATAAAATAAATATATAAAAAATACACTAAAATTGAAAACTAAGAAAGACAAGGAGCAAGGTATCTGTTCAGTATTTCTTACACAGCTTCAACCTACTCAAATACTTCTTAGTCATATATGACCAGAAATACCAGAAGTTCTTAACGTTCTTTTTCAAGGCATTCATACACCAATTTATTAATCTGAAAACAACTCCCCAAAACAACAGCTTATTTTTCTCATTTTATCAGAGAGGCAAGTAATATCAATTTGATCGATACTGACTGCAACCCTGGTTCTCTCTTGCCCCAGAAACAAACTTCTACTGCCAGAATGTGCTAAGTTTTGATCCCTCCCCACTTTCAGTTCCAGTTATAGCTGTGATGAGTCAGTAGATCTAGTCAGTGGGACAACTGACAACTACAATAAAAACCAAAATTAAAATTTAAAACTGGAAGCAACCAAGAGATCATAGAGTTCAGTATCTTGCCATCATAAGCAAGCATATAAAAAAATGTATCACAAAGGACAAAAAAAAAGTCTGGTATCAACTAAACACCAGCACAACTCTTTCGGTGCCCCAAATCGAAATCTTTGGTCTAAACAACAAATCCATGGGGAAAAAATACTGTGCCGTGTAATAGATTTAAGCAAATAAATAAATAAGCAAAATGAAGGGCATCAGTGAAAGAGTCTAGATACTCCCAGGAGCAGATCACAGCACACTACAAAGTTAGAAAACTCTTTTGGGGTTATCAGCCGGATCCAGGAGAACCCCCAGTATGTGGTACCTAAGAAATTACAGGCTAATTCACATGAACATCTGCAGGAGATGCAACTTTTCTGCAATACAGCTATTTGTCTCAATACATTACACTTCCTCATACCAAAGCAGCATAACTTGCTCATTTGGCAGACCCTAGTTCATATGTGGATTGCAATTACATTTTGTTCACACCAGGGAGAAGACCAACATCTGGTTTATATATGATCTTATCCCTCCTGAAGATAGCTCAGTCTTTCCAGAAATAACAGAAGTCACCTCACCACAACTCCTTGCCATAAAGGTACTGTGCAATTCCTGGCTGAGCAGACCTCTGTAAAAGCCTACAGAGACTCACAACAGAAATGTTGATTTTACTATGAATGAAAAAAAATGCAAACGTGTGAAATCACTCGAAAAAATGACAGAACAGGGGTTAAAAGAATGACTTGTACTGATAACGAGTAATCCTGTTAGGAGCAGTGTCCTGGGAAAAGTAAAATTGAGGAATGGGTTGTTTATATCAAGACCAGAAGGCCTGCCCTCTGTAAGATCACACCACAGTGACTCATCAGCAGAAGATCCTGCCTTCCTAACATCAGGAGGATGGAAAGTTGGAGCACATCAAATGTAGCATTCCTTTTACTGTACGATCAACAGGAAAACAGACACATATTTGAAAAAAAAAAAGAAAAACAACCAGACAACAAACAAGAACTTGATTTAAGATGTACAGAGACTGCAGGCTCTTTCTTGCATTAAAGGACCATCTATATATAAAGCTGGATATCATGAAGGATCTGTCCAAAGAACAGTGCATCATCACCAACAAAAACAACCTCAGAGACATGATGAGGATCTGACATCCAGCATCTCTTGCACTGCACAAAGGGGATCCTGACCAGACCAAATACAGCTTGGTGTTTGGATCTCAGTATTCTGACATCACTGCACAGTGAGTGACTTAAATGTATGAGAGAATGAGTGGAAGCAGGTAAAAATCAGCATCATTTCTGTTTTGAAGACCATTGTCATTATTTGCTCAAGGACAAGATGTACCCTCTCCAAAAGACAGCTATAGGCCCAAGGAAAGCAATAATTCACAGAAACTTATTAAACCATGGAGAACCAAGACTCTCTCTTTTGGGTACGGATTATATAGATTTTTTGTTACTGATAGAAAATTTGTTACAATTCTTACTTTGTACTTAAATACAAGGATTCTTTCCTGTGCTACAGAAGAAACATTCTCCTGTACATTAATCAACACTCTACTTGAATGCAAGAATGCAACATTTCTTTTTTCACAGAGCACAGATAACCAAGGGAGTAAGGAGTTTTCAGCATACACCAGAAGCTATTTCATTTCACTAGATACAGTCACTAAATATTTATCTACTTATGGAAGAAGAATTTCAAGCTACTCACTCTCATACAATGCTAACAAGTAATGCATAAGTATTTTATATTTGTTATATTAACACATAAACACATCAAGCCACCATAAAAATGAATAGAAATCTTACCTTTTTCTGGTACCAAACTATAGCATCAGTTACTTTGGACGCCATTTATTCCAGTGAATTCACAGAGTCATTTTAGGCTGTCAACAGAAAGAGACAGAACTTTACTTCCACTTCCCTACAAAGGCTAAACAGGGAATGCAGAAACACTCCCGTTACCTGCAAATCACTGAACAGCTGTATTTACTTTACACATTACCTCATTTCTATTTTAGTAAGAGTTTGGGCTTTCTCCTCTAGGCAAACAAAAAGCTACAAATCTGCTGCTACAGGACATCAAAAGCCTCAGTTTTGCCCTGCCCAGTAAAACACAGGCTGCACAGAGATGATCTGTCATTGCCTCACAGGAACCTCACAAGTGTTATATTACATGCAGCTTGCTTTTTTTTTTTTTTTCCTGATAAATTAAGCAACATATAGTTATTAGCCCAGCACAGTATTCTGAAGTTCAGGAATAATTGTTATAAAATGCAAGAACAATTCATACAGACTATTAGATACACTTGGAGAAGAAAACAGTGCTAGAACTTCACTAATCATAAAATTAATACCCTCATGAAAACAATAGACCAAAACTAAGTCAAAAAGAGAAAACCGAGGAAGAATGGTATGGTTGTTTTAATGGTAACAAATAGCAATAGCATTAATTAATCTTTGATGCCACTGTAATTAGTTTTCAGTATGGAAAAAAAAAAAAGCCAAACTTTTAGGCTACATAAAACATTTGTATCTTGAAACTAATTTTTACAGTCTTCTTTTGTGTAATCAGTCAGCCAGAATTCATTATGAAAAAAAAAGAAAGAAAGAAAAACATAAAAAGCCTCTATATGTATCTGTGTCTCTCTTGCACTGGGAAGCCCAGAACTGGACTCAGCACCCCAGTGTGGCCTCACTGACGGCAAGGACATGGTTAAGGATGTCATAAGGATGGCAGTGGCTTAGTCCCCAAACATCAACCATGCATCAAGCATTTTCCAAGATCCATCTCGCGTAAAAATATTACACTTACTATAAGATTGTCAGTATCAACAATAATATTACACCTTATATTTCTTCATTAAAAGGAAGCAAGAATTATTAACCTGTAGGCAGTTTTTATAGTGAAAGATTATTTGTGATCTACCTCTTGATTTAAAGACATTTGTTTACAGCTTTTGCACAGATAAGAAAGGCAAAGAAAAATGTGACATTCAACAAATGGAATGGAAAGCAAAACTCTACAATAGATTAAAATGAGTGTCTTTGATAGACCTAAGCATTAGAGTAACTCATGACACTTTATTAAACAATACTCATCACCAAAAATTTCAGATTTTGTTTTTTTTAAAGCAGGTATTAATCACATGGAGTTCAACCAGGGAAAGTGCCAGATTCTGCACCTGGGATGGGGCAACCCTGGCTGCGCGTAAGGAGTGGGGAACAAGAGGCTGGAGAGCACCTGCAGAAAGGGACCTGGGGGTCCTGGTCAGTGGGAAGCTGAACCTGAGTCAGCAGTGCCCTGGCAGCCAGGAGGGCCAAGCATGTCCTGGGGGCATCAGGCCCAGCATCGCCAGCTGGACAAGGGAGGGGATTGTCCCACTCTGCTCTGCACTGGGGCAGCCTCACCTCAAGTGCTGGGGGCAGTTCTGGGCACCACAATGTAAAAAAGACACTCAGTATTAGAACGGATCCAATGGAGGGCCACATAGATGGGGCTGTCCTGTGCAGGGCCAGGAGACAGACTTGATGATCCTTATGGGTCCCTTCCAACTCAGTATGATTCTATTTAATTTAAAAATGACCCTCCAAAAGACTCAGTTCTGCACTGACATTTGTTTATTCATTCTTCTCTGACTTGTGCATGGACATACTCCTATTTTATACAGTGCATTACTTAAAAGATATAAATAATCCTGCCTTTAGTTTGGACATGCACCATATACACTATAGTACAAACCTTCAACAAATGGATTGATATTGTATCAGCACCTGAGAATTTCTACAAAACAATGCCATACATGTTCATGTTTCCCAAATGAATCTATTTTTAAGATTTCTAACAGGGCAACTCCAGTATCTTTTATACAACTTCAGATAAAACTACAACCCAAGAGAAAGAAATGTCTCAGAGAGCTTAGACAGTCATTGCAAATTCCAGAAATATCAGAACACTGACAACTGGTGCAATTGAGCAAGCAAACACCTCAATTTTTCCACTGTTGAAAATATCATGTAAGTCACATCAAGTCAGTTAAAGCTGGCAGCCATGGCTGTGTCAGCACCTGTAACTGTTTCTGACCTATTTGCTTCTGATAATAGAGTCTATTTTTCTAAGAGGAACTATCAATTATTAAGAATTCATTGGCACATTAAACAGAAAAATATTAATATCACACAAAGCAAGGAGTTCAATACATACTTTGATATAACCTGGCACATCACATGGGCTGGTCACCCTTCATTCTCACCCATAAAAAGCTTACAATAGGATTTGCTTTCTTACTTGAAAACCTCTTCAATTAAACTTAACTTTAAAAACCCTTTGCGACATTGGACTCAAAGTGACATAAAATCCTTCCCCACACACACATGGCCTCCACACACACCACCTACATCACACAGTCACAGTGAAAGCAGTTGTCTGCTCACAGAGGTGCCAGTGCAGGAAGGCATCACGCAGATACTGATCACACTTGGGGTGCAGTGCAGGAAGGGATCACACAGATACTGATCACACTTACATCCTCAACTTCCCTGCCTTTATGACCTTATCTTGGAGAACCTTTAACTCCTTCTTATTTCTCTTAAATAACACCCTTCTTGCATACAATACACTCTACTTCCTACCACCATTATCACAGAATGAGAAAAAGGCTGGAATAACTCATTATCAGCACTAAAAAACTGCTGAACCTGGACAGAAACCTTTCCCTCAACTGCTACATTAACTTGATGTCTTTCTCCAAGGTCAATGACTTTTCAGGAAACCAAATATTAACTCACGAATCCCAGACTTTGAAGTGTGTCAAATATGGCTAAAACTGGATCAGCCACTTTAAAGGCAGTAACATTTGTTTGCAGTAGCTTTTCAATTCGCTCAAAAATCCTTTGCCTCAAGAAAGAATTACTTCACAAAACTATAAACCAAATATAAAGAAGTAGCTTTATCTATCAACAAACCTGTTATTTAGATTATCCATCGTCTTCATATTTTTAAGAAACTCTCTGCATTAAATCCTCCATAGAATCTATTTTGGTAGCATTTAAAGCATATTTGCATACACATTTGCATAAACAAATACAAAGATGATGCTTACAAAAGTAAATATGACAATCACGGGATGGATGTCTCAAAACAGAGTTTGGTGTGCTAAGTAAAAATACCTCTACTAGGAAATATCATATGCTTTCTTCAAGAGCTATACAACCATTTCTGAGACAGCACAGTAATGAAAGGTAAAAAAGTTTATTTAATTATTTCTGTACACTGTTTCTGCTTGCAGGGGCTGGGATTTGTCTGTGGTTTGGTTTTTAGTTTTTTTTTTTGGTTTTGTGGGGTTTAATGAGGTGAGATGAAACATTATGAGTTTAACAGGCTCAGCCTGAAGCTAGCTTATCTGGGTGAGGGACGGATGGAAACGTTCAAGGCACTTCAGCTGCAGCCCTGGCTCCATCTGCCCACAGCTGACTGAACACCTTAGACTGGAGACTAAGTATTTTAGCAATTTCAGAACTCTGCATATTCATTACAAGTTACCCTGTCGTTCATGTCTGTCATTCATTGTTCCAACTGATACGGATCCTGAAGTCAGCCTGTACAAGCCAGGCTCTAAAAGCACATCAGCATCAACTGGGTAAAAGTGAACAAGTGAAAACAGCTCATAGACAAACACAAGCACCACAGAGCAGTGCCTGCTCTTCTGCCTGGTTCTCCCCTCATCCCCTCTGGATCCAACCTTCTGTTCCATGTTCTGTGTCAAATATCTGCATCTAGGAGAGGGACCAGCTTTAGCACTTCACTGTACAATGTCCTGTGCACAGTAACTACAGCAAGATCAAGTTAATCTAGACTAGTTGAAGATTTAAGAGCAACATAAAAAAAAACCTCCCAACTTCAGAGATTAGACAGAGCATCCAAATATAAAAGCTTGATCACAGCACCTCTGCAACACTCAATAGAGCTTTTGTTACATTTCCATCAAACTCACAGTTAATGCTATGAATAATAAGCAATATTTTTAATCAAAATTCATTACTTCCTTAAAGCTATATAGAGAGGACCACCTACTTTTGATGATCCCTATTCAGAGGTGAGGTTTCTTAGCTATTTCCCAGTTCAGGGCATAATCATATTACACAATACACGTTGCAATCAAATTAACAGTTTCTCAAAAGCCACAGAAATCTATATTTAGATGTCTTCAGGTAGATAAGTACTGCAGTGCTTATTGAGTAAGATAGGATTTAAATAAATTCAAAGTATATTAAGAAATTTTACTCATATCCACAGGGCTTTGGCGACCCTACTCAGACATAATTGTATATATTTCTAAACGACAGTCTAAAGCAATCTGAACTCTGACAGAAGTTCAGAATAAAATTGTGCTCCTCTACTGTGACAAAGAAAAAAATGACAATTTTTTTAGGAATATACAATTCTAAGCAGTGTCAACTAGCAAAAGGACATAATTAAAAGTACGACACAAGCAAGGACACATAGGCAAATAGTGGTTTTCCTTGCCTGTAAACACTGTGAATCACTAAATATTTCATATAGCAATCCCAACCTGAGTGGTCAGGATACCATCCAGCTGTTGAGTCAAGACTTGAGTGTCCTTCTCAACTCATTATGACCATAGACTGACGAAGCAATGAAGTTGCATGTTCACTATACATCATCATAAGTAAAATTGCAAAACTTAAGTCGTGTTTGTCTCAAAAGTTTTTTAAAAAGTCATTGATTTTCAGTACCTCCAGGAAATTAAAGGCCGTTTTTAAAAGGTTATTATATAAAGCCATGAGAATACTACAACCTGGTTTCAACGGCTTTCCAAGATAGAACTGTTTTACCTTTATGTTAGATCCTCCATACTGCAGTTTCACAATCACAGGCATAATTTCACTAAGATTCCCTGGCATGTAGAGTAAGAAAAGGCAATGAATCAGAATAGTAATGGCCTAAACTACTAATTTTATAGCAATATTTGTATCACACAAACTCTCTTAAAATACTACACTTGTTCATGCACAGCTAGAAAACAACTTTAATGAGGGAAAAAACCCCTCACTTTACAGGTTCAACATCAAAATACAAGTTAACATTATCATCAAATTGCTGACATTATTTGATACTTCAAGTTAATTTTAAATGAGCCCAATAAACAGCTTAGTCACATTAGGCATCCGCTGTTGACTGAAAAGCTGCTTCATGATGTAACAAACCAAGGCAGGTATCCCTGTAATGCAGATACAGCACTAAATGTACCAGGAGTCATCCTTCCTCCACTCAAATCCAGGGGAGTTCTGCCACTGCTACAAAGAACAGGATGAAAGACTTAAAGCAATGCTCCAAAAGGATCATTACTTTCCATGTGCATTACAAGTAAACCATTAAACCTACATCTCCTTTTGAAAGGGAACATCAAAAACTATGCAATGCACTCACTGTTCTTTTTAAGTACTTTATCTATGCATCACTGTCCTCAAAACAGCATTTCAGAATTGCAAATTGTATACAAGCAAATGAGAAACTTGTCACTCGAAGGTTCACACCTTTCAGTGGAAGTTTTATCATGTTTTCCAGCTAGCGTTAAGAAAATCTGCAGCAGCCAAAACGGAAGGAAAAACGTAAAGTTAAATTAAGAAAACCCCAGACACTCCTAACCTAAGGACTATATCCAGCAACCAGCATTAAAAGTACTCTTCCTGCCATGCCTGCTGAGCCCCTCCCCAAGTTGTCCTGCAATCCAAGGTCACAGTAGTTTATAAATACAAAGAAATTAACATACTTGCTTTCCCCAAGGAAGACCAACAACTCTGCAAAAACTGGATACCAGCATTCCTAGGATGCTGCTCGTGAGAGTTAATTTTCAAACTCTGCCCTTCACTTCATCTCAGAAAAACCCCAAAACGCCAAAGAAAACCCGAAAACCAAAAATACAATCACCCCAAATGAACTATTAAAAAAAAATTAATATGCCAAGATACCTACTTGGGGAGGTTTTTGTTTGTTTGGGAAGTTCATCAGGCCAACAGCAGCAACAATAAAATATGAATCAGACACTATGCTGGCTGCTGTGTATCAAAACCTGTTCTTTATGAACAGAGATGTACCAAACGTGTCATATATGATGACACACACAGACATCTGGCAGCGTGTCCCTGCGTGCCTGTGCCTCCAGTAAGATGTCAGATGCTGAAAAGCTGGTACTTTCCCAGGCCTCGGTTTTCTGCCCACAAACCACTGCATCTGATCCTATTTCTGCTGCTGCATATTTCCTTATAAGCTCATGCCCTTTATCACGCATCAGCCAAAGCAGGAAGACCTCACAGACACAGCACAGAGCATGTAGTGAGAACCAGCTTTCAAAATCTGATTGGAAGTAGACTCAACTTAGCCATCTTCACTTCCACAGCAAACTCGCCAATACCTGAAGCAAAGAAGTGCCACAGAAAATAACTGCCACCAAGGAATACTTGTTTTGCCAGTGAATTACACAACTGTCTGAAATAGCAACAAAATGTTGGCTATCAGGATTTCTGAGATTTATTTCAGGTTCTGGTAAAAGAACATTGCGTGCAGTTGTTGCAACTGCTGCAGCCATTTCTGGAATCTCTGCCCTCAGCCTTAAAGTCTGTGCAAGTTTCCTAATTTTGTTACATAACTGGTTCATGGCTCCATTTGAAGCAACATGACACAATCTCATAGATACCTTACTCATAAAAATAGGGGGGAAGGACTCTGAAGTGAGAAGTCCAAGATTCTGCACGTCCCATAATTTACTTTTGAGCCTGCTGTGGTATTTATTAATTAGCAAAAAGCTTCTAATATTTAAACATATTCTACTGTTCAATAAAGTAGAAAAATCCAAGCCCTTAAAGGGAACTATACTCAAGTTAATTTTGCTTCTTATCTTCTATAAGAGATGTTAGTTTCAAAATTCTCACCAAATACAGTAACTGCTGTTAGCACACTGGATCTACAAGCCATTTCTGAAAATGCTGTATCTTTAAAAAAAAAATAAATAAAACACAGCACATGGTCAATCTCAAGTTCTGTTCTTTCTAATTCCTGTTTTTTGCACTGAATACTACATGCACACACACACATATTCCATTAAACATTTGCAATCCTATACTGAGAAATCCCTGAAACATTGCATGTATACATCTGCTCTTACAACTGTAAGAACTTTATTAAGGCACAGAATTTCTATGAACAGCAAGTTTTTAATTTATATACATAGCTGCCTTAACAAATACTTGGGGGAAAAAAACTCCAAACAAATATAGTCACCACCTTGAAATAAAGTGCCATGCTTCTTTCTTCTTTCTTGAGATTCTTAAAGCAATAATAAATCTTGCTCACTGGAAATACTGACTTGTGTTTAGGAAGACATGTTTATCTGTCACCAGCAGAGTTGTGGCTTCTTGATGACTACAGTCAGGAAGCTGAAAACCACTCCTAAATCACCAAGTTTGCATCATGTTCTACAAATAGTTATCCAACAAGTTTTTGAAGCAGCTGAGGCATGAAGTGGCTGAGCTGTCAGAAAAAGCTGATGTCTCTTATAACAGCCACTGTTCTGTAGGAACACAGTTGAAAATGCTGAGCTTCTGTTCTTAAATAAAAGTCTCCGGAGTGATCCAAGCAAGGAATTGCAGAGTAACAAGCCTTACATGTGTATCTGGCAAGGTCCTCAAAACAATCATTAAAAATGGAACACCATTATACCCAAAAGACTACCTGATAGGGTCTAATCAGCAGTTTCTGCACAGGAAGATCATGTCTCAGTCTATCAGTATTTCTGGACATGTCAAACTAACTGATAAACAAGAGCAAGTGACAGAACATATGTGGACTTTCAAAGAACCTTTGGAAAGATGTCAAAGATTTCCAAATAGTCTGTTGTCTATGAAAAGCAAACATTGCCACAGATCAAAACCAGCCAAAACACAAAATTTGGAATCAACATTCTTCACTGCAATCAGCTAACTGTATGATGAAGATTAACAGCAGCATCCAGACTGCATAGAGCAGCCTATTGATCACCTGATACCGGTGTCCAGAAGGTCCTTGGACCACACACCACTGGCCTGTAGCTCTTCCATTCACTGCCAGTCCAAGGCAAAGTGCACACAAATCCCCATTCTCCTTCACACAGAAGCACCCTAATCCTGAAACCAAACAGACTAATTTTTCCTAGTCTGGTCTCTATGTTCCACTAGCTTTCACATACCTTAGCACCCTGTAGTGACAGAGGCAGACATTCAGGGCCTCATCCAGCATACAGTCCTGGTGACTACCTTTTTAAAGGATGAGAGCACCCAGAAATGGCAAATTCCAGGTAGGTATGCCAACCATCAGACTTTGACTAGAAAGAGGAACACAGAAACTCACCATGTCATTGCTCATCAGGCCCTGACAGGATAGCTGTAGGGGTAAGGGCATTTATTTGTAAGGGTAGCTTACAAATAGAGATGCCCCACATTGCTGCTGGCTCCCAGAGCTCTAAACAGGGAACTTCAAGCAGAAGCAATCACCCCCTAAAGACACGTCCACACAACTGATGGCGAAGGTCAGGATGGCCCAGTAAGGCTCCACAAGGGTTTTAACCACTCTAAACCAGTATCACCACAGCACACCACCCTTAGTCACCAGCTTGCAGCCCCGGAGCCCATGGCACAGGAGACAGCTCCCCGGAACTGACTGCTGAGTCCACGAGCAGCTCTCACACGATTTACCTCCGCAGAGCTTCGGGCTGTGCAATACGGTGAGCACCAATGGCACTGAGGCAGCTCTGACCGCAGCCAGCTTGAACACTCTGGATCTCTCCCTGCAAGCCTTCTCAAGAACCATTAACACAGTTAATCTCGACTAATTAGGGCTATTTCCCCTCTCCTCCTCCTATTTGGACCAGTAGACTAGAGTTTTTATGAAGTACTGCCTAAATTAAGTTCTGAAATGGAGTGAACTGAGCCCTGTCCTATTATTCCAAATTTTAAGCTTCTGTAAAAAGGTCCAGCAGTGCTCACTATATTTATCTCTTATACTTCAAAGAAGAAAAGAACACCTGAAGTAGTAACATTTCTAGATGACAATCTTAAACTAGCAAAGCTTAAGAATATGTATGAACTATGAATGAATAGGCAAAATAAACAGAATTCAGTATCAACCACGCCAATGTTATCTGTAAGGGAAGACAGGGGGAGCGAACTATGAACACCACTCAAAGACTTCAGAACCGGTATCTCAAATCCAGAAAGGAACTCTGGAAGCTCAGGGACCTCTTCCATCCAATATAATGCAGTTGGAAGAGCAGAGAGACCTGAAT
Organism: Lycocorax pyrrhopterus obiensis; assembly: GCA_014706295.1. Taxonomy (NCBI): domain Eukaryota; kingdom Metazoa; phylum Chordata; class Aves; order Passeriformes; family Paradisaeidae; genus Lycocorax; species Lycocorax pyrrhopterus. The sequence goes on from JACSVZ010000015.1 coordinate 11,984,547, forward strand.
AAAAGGGGAATGACAAGGAAAACACTGCAGTACAGCTCTGCTGATCAGCTGTGCAACCTGACTTGAAACACAGCTGCTTTACTGGGAGAAGAATATTAAAATACTGGGGGAGGTGTTCTGAGAAGGGCTATGAATTACCAACCATTTGAAAGATTCTCCTATTGAAATAGGCAACCATGAACAGAAAAATAAGGCATTATAATAAATTAAATGAGACTTTAAGAGATAAACAGAAAATATAGTCAAGAAAACAACAGCTTCCCAATAATACAGACAACTTCATTCATTAACTGAGCTGAGAGGATAGCAAAGCCAAATGTTTAACAGAGAAATATTATATTACAACACATAAGTAGACTGTTAAACTCACTGCCACAGGAAGTCACTGAAGCCAAGATTTTACTCCCATTTGAAAAGAAAGCAGCTATTTAAACATACAATAACAATAATAATAAGGGGGAAAAAAAAATAAATACACGGCTGAGGGAATCTCAAGCTTCATAACCCAGGATGCAAGAAAACATCCAGAGAGATCACTGGGCTGTTTTCGGCCATCCAAACACTCCCCTGAACCTGACCCCACAACGGCCAGAAGCCAATACCAAGGAGAGTATGAGCTGCACACAGAACAAACTGTCCCTCAGACAGATCAACACGAAGAGTGTTTAGCTGCCAAGCCAGCATCTGCCAACCACCTAAACCCCAAAAGCATCTGGCGCTGGCCAACTTCCAAAATGCAAAGCTTGCATGATTTCACGTTTGATGTGTTTGTGCTTTAATTTCTTCTCTCACTTTGCAGTTGTGTTTGATTTTTTAAGAACAGAACCACAAATTATTTGCAAATAGGAGTCCAATGCTTGGACTCATTCCAGAAAGCTATCTAGCCTCTTTGGAGTACATCTACCAAGACCACCTCAAATGAGCAAGGAATTAAATACTGAACATTACATGTACTCCCAGCAGAAACAAATTTGAAAAAAAATCCCCTTTACACGCATAAATTAAGAAATAAGAGAATAGTTCTAGAAACTCCCTGATAGCCTTCCCTCCAACTAAAAAAAAAAAACCAAACAAACAAAAAATCCACCACAAACACAAGCTGTATTTCCAAATTTCCTGACAACACAATGGCTATCTCTCCATATGTATACGTGTTTGCTGTAACTTTGAAGCTGCACTGAGATGGGGTTGGACCAGACTGATGACTTCCAATGACCCTTTCCTAAATTATTCTATGATTACATGTAGAGCATACCCAAACATTACACAGCAACACATTATAGCCCTAATTAGTATTAACTCTTTTTTCCCCTATGGCAATTTATTAAGCTCTTTGGGTTCTCCTTAAAAATTTGATTATAATTTCTTCAAATAGTTAACCATTCCCTCTGGACCCATCAAGAAGGACCTTTATGAATAATAGCACAGTAAATTCAAGGGAGAAAACATGACATTTAAAGCTTCCAAAGTCTGTTATTTCTCACACCACCACCACCTATCTTTGCGTAAGTGGTGGTCAATTGTCCATGAAGAGTCAGATGGAGCAGTACCTCTGACAGGTATCCCAAGAGTTTTGTTCTGTTTCCTTCATAAAACAAAAAAATATTAGAGAAAAAAGAGGCCTACCTTGCTTTGTGGGCAGAAGCAATTAAGTCTGCCTGCTTTTACCATTGTCCCACAGCTCCCTATTGTCCTGTTCCACCCCACCCATCACATTTTTCCTGCCCCCCCACCCATCTTAACAACCATCCCAACTGTTTGGCTGGGCTAGTAGCAGTAGGCTACTGCTGATGGCTCAGAGCTTAGCACATAGACTGCCCAGGAGCTGCTCACTTCTTGTAGAAGGGAGGGACTCAATTGTGACTGCCTTTTCTGGGTAGGAATATTAATTTGGGTCACTACCTGTCAAAAGTTTTATAAAAATTTGTCACAATGTAGGTACTTTAAGTCTTTTAGTTGCCACTAACTTCAGTTTCATCATCTGAGTAAGAAGTGACTCAAATGGGAGTAGACAGACAAAGAAAGCAATTGTACAAGCCTTAATAAGCCTCGCTAAAAATCCACATAAACTGTCCGATGATGAATCCATAAACAACACTGTTCATTATTAAAAGAACTTCCTCACAGACAAAGGAAAACCCAAACCCCAATCTTTGACTGCCATCACTCTCACTCACAGGGGTCCCGTAAAAATAAAAAAATTTCTTCAACAAATTTTCTACTAGAAATAAGTAGAAGATAGATACATATAAAAAGCCAGGGAAGGCAGTATATGTAACTTTGAAGAATTAGGAAAGAAATAACGTCCACTGCTTTCCAGTGACCCCTGCCAGCTGTGACAGGAACAGCATTGTTCAACTCCAAGAGCCGCTCCCTCCCTCACTGCCTGGTCAACTGCCTCAAACGAGGTTGACTGGAATTCTTTACCGCACCTATGTCCTCCTTCCAACACACACCAATACTCCTGTTTCAAAACCTACAGGACTCTGATTTCTCCCAGAATTCACACCAATGTCTGGCAGCTATGGATACAGCTGGGATCAACTTTTTGACACAAGCTGAGCTAACTCTGCTTTGGGAGAAATCCAGTACTACCAGAATACTTGAAATGCTCCATGGAGTTCCCAACAATTACTGACAACTTATTTGTATGTCACATTCCACACAACAGAAGAGGAAAAAAAATAGAGTACAAGCATTGAATTAAACCAACTAGGTTTCCAATTTCTTTTTCTGGTGACTCAGGCTCATGTTTTATCCTTGGTAATATTTATATCCAGAATAAAAACATACATTGGCATTAAAACATAGCAACAGAACGTTTAACTGCACAAACATTCCACTTCAACCATGGATTGGGATCTTAAACACACAAGTTCCAAGTACTGTTCTCAACCTTCACCTTCAGAAATGAAAGTTGCTTGCAAGTACTGTACAGTGGAGTCCGTCGAGGTGATGTGCGTACATACATTCATAAACACCTTACTGGAACAGAAATAAGACTTCTGAGAAAAGGATTATCCTTTCCAGGGAGCCACAAGCAAAGAGGCAAATCGAAGAAGATCACCAAAATCTTCAGAGCTACAAAAATAGCCAAATGCATACAGCTATTTATAACCCAGAGATTTATTCACAGAACAATTTTAGCCTCTTAACCCCAGGGAAACAGAAACCATGATGCCAAGCACTAACGTATGTCACAGAAATACATCCTTCTGCCACTTACTGACCACTCAAAGTGCAGCTGAAGATATTAGGATTCACTTACTAGGATTAACAGGTTATTTCAAGTGATGCACTTCTCCCTGATAAAACAGATACCACCATCTGTTTAACATCATCAACAGGAAGATATAAGCAGACAAATTACTGATGACACACTATATGTAGTCTCATTCCTATTAGAGAACTCGTGTGTCCAAACTGTAAGACCAGCTGTATTTTCCGTAGGAACATTTCATCACAAAGAATTTCAGAACGTTAATTAAAGTACTTTCAACAAGTCAGGTTTTCCAATTAATTACTTTTTCCAGTTAATTATACGGCAGATGGATAAGACACTGGCAAATTTGGAACAAAATGCAAGACTCTGCAGCACTACTTTTCAAGTGACCAATAACATGTAAAAGCACTAAAAGGCAAAATGCCAAGCACAGAGTTTGACACTATGGACTCAAAGTTTCACTGAGTCTGATACACTTGAGTAACACGCAGAGACTTGGTATGAGAAACAAAAGCAAAAGTAACAAACACCCATACACCTGGACAGTTCTAATACTGTGGAATAATTTTTCCCCAGCTCCTTTGTTTCTCATAGAAAAGACAACAAATCAAACACCAAGAAAATGAATGCGACAGCAGAAACTTTAAGTGATGCAAAGTTTCCTAACATTTTGATTCCCAAGCTGAAATAAGCTGTAGTCAGGTTGCCACCTGACTAAAGTCAGGTTGCCACCTTAGGGTGGAAAAGGGAAAAAAAAGTTAAAGAAAAAGGAAACAGGAAAAGAAAAAGAAAACATGAACGCATGTAAAACACAAGAACACAAGAGACGAGGTCAGAGACGAACATGAAGATGCTGAAATTTAGGACCTTGAAAGGGAAGGAGAAAATACATCCTATCACCTGACACAGGCACTGAGGCAGCTCACGGTGCGCTCAAGCAGCTCAGCGGGGAGAAGGTACCTCACAGCAAAGCCAGGGCGCGCAGGCAGAGCCCCAAGCACGGGAAGGGCCCCGGACCGTACGTGCACCTCTGCCGTTCGCACCGGCGGCGGAGGGCACGGCAGCCCGGGCACCGACGGCTCCGGGACGGCGCGGCCGCTGCCCGGCCGAACCCGATGCGAGTCCGCGGCGCTGCGGGCAGGGGCCGCTCGGAGCCGCGCTCGGACCCCCGCCCCGCCGGCGCCGGCACCGCGCCGGCTCCCGCTGGAGGGAACCGCGGCGCCGCGGAGGCCGCGGGCCGCCCGCCCTTGCCCCGGCCGGGATTCCCCCGGGAGGGGGTGGGAGGCGGCAGCCGCCCCGCTCCCGCCGCCCGGCCAGGGGAGCCGCGGCAGCCCCGCCGGTGATGCACGACCCGCGCCTCCGCTGTGCCGTCCCCCGGCACCAAGCGGGCACCGCCGCCTCGCCCCGGCCGCCCCCCCGCGCCCCGGTCGGCCCCTTCCCCAGCCGCGCGGGGAACTCGGCGCCCCGGTTCTCCCCCCGCCGCTGCCCCGGCGGGGCGGGGATGTCTCCGGGTGCCGAAGCCCCCCCACCGCCATCTCACCGTTCGCCGGTGCCGCGGGGCAGCGCGCGCCGCACGCAACGGCGGCGGGAGCGCGAGGCGGCGGCGGGAAGGCGCGCGCAAGGCAACAGCTGGCGGGGGAAGCGGCTGGCGGGGGGAGCGGCGCGCGCGCCCAGGCAGCAGCGGCGGCAGCAACAGCGCGCCACCCGCGCGCGCCGCCGGGCCGGGGGCGGGGCCAGCGCGGAGCGGCAGCCAACGGCACCGCCTCCCGCCTCCGGGGGCGGGGCTCAGGAGTGACTGGCGGAGGCGCTGTCCAACGAGAGAGCGAGGGAGGCGGGGCTGCGCTTGACGGACAGCTGGTAGTTTGTAGGCGGGGCCGCTGTGACAGACAGCCCCCATCACCAATTGGCGGCGGGGGCGGGGCTCCAGGCTGAGCCGCCGCCGGCCGGGAGGGGCGGCCCGAGCTCGAAGGGCGTCACCGACGGCTGAGCGGGGGCAGGCGGGATTAACTTGAGCGACGTCGCTCTCACCCAATGAGAACGGAGCGCGGCAGGACGCGCGTCTCCGCCGACCAATAGCAGGCGCGGGGCCGGTGAGGGAGGCGGGTGGTTCCTTGAGGCGGAGCGGGTGGGGAGGGCCCGGCGCCCCCTCAGCTGAGCGCGGGCCCCGCGGACCGGGAGATGCGCCGGGATCTGCGGTAGGTGACGGGGAGCGACGGGGGCTTCGGCCTCGGGGGCCTCCGGCACGGCCGGGGAAGCGGGGCCTGGCGGGACGAGGCCGTGAGAGGGGTCGAGTTTGTGAATAGAAAGCTGTGTTTAAACGGGGTTTTAAACCGGGCCTACCGCAGTATTTCTTTATAAGTATTAAATTACTCATACCTTCGGAATAGGCTCTAAAACGGTATTCAATCGAACTGGGGTTCTGTTTAATATGGTTTCAGCATAATATGCATTTCAGGACTTTTTTAGGCGATGTTCAAGGTTTAAATCTAAATGTATAGTTTTATGTTATCATTACTACTGAGCCGAGTGTCATGTGTAAGTTGCTCTCCTCTTTATTTTTTTCTTCTAAACAGGACAGAATTAGCTATCATAATATCCTCGTTATGCAGATCATCCCACCAAGGTCAGTGATGTTCCTTCACTGAAAATTGTCACTCCCTATTTACGTAGGTCCTATAATAGGAGTCAAGAGCTTTTTTATTTTCACAGTCTGACATCCCTTCAGTGTTCTCACTGAAGAGCCACTTCAGACCTGTAGCACAGCTGCATCCTTTTCCCAGTGTCACCCATCTTGTTGGGGTAGCTGGGCTCTAGCATCGAGTCTCCCCATCATCTTTCTTTCATCATGAGATAATCAAATGCTCCATGTAATCAAACCCTTCACTATTATGTCAGCTCTGTACCCAGCTGTCAGCCTTTAAAATCTGGTAGCTTTCTTTACTTAGACTCTAAGATCTCAAAAGTACACTTGGATTTTCTTCAGTTTTCATCTAAAAATGTCTCTAAAACTGACTGTAGCCTTGCAGTCTTGCCCAGTCTGGCAGTAACATCTGTTAGGTCAGAGAAAGGCAGCGTAACTTCTTCTCATGATGAATTTTATGCCTGCTTTTTACTGTTGTTACAAAGTGGTTCTTAGGAAACTGGAAGTATTTTCAAGTGAGCAACCTTCAAATTGGGTAGCCCTGTGTAATATGTCTTCAGTAGCTTTGTGTTTCTTCCAGAGACAGGTGATAGCACCTTCTTTGAGTATCTGATAACCTGATACTTCTAAGAGTGTTGAATTTCTTTTTTCCTTTCAGACCCAAGTTTCCAGTCTGTTTCTTTGGTTTCTGCTTTCTCCAGTTTGCTAATAAGAGAGTCTCCTTCTTGCAGTGTTTGTAGCATTGTTTTCTAGAACTGGTTTTGAAAAACATTCTCATTAAAAGAATGTTGAAACTTCATTTCAGATCATGACTCTTCACTTTAGCCACAGACTTGCACTTGAGAGTATTGGAAGTGTTTTCAAAATACTCAAAATGCTTTAGGCTGGATGTAGTAATTGTTTTGTAATCCTCTGCCCCTGCCAGCTGGTTTAGATTTGTTTCTGTAACAAGAGCAAAACAGTGCTATCTAACCTCCTCCAATTTTTTTGTCCCCTTAACTCTCGAATGCTGCTTCTGACCTTCACCTCTTCCCTAAGGAAGAGAAGGGTGGGGGTCGTGGTTCCACCCTGTCAGGAACTGGCTTTCACCAGATCCTTTGGTGATCTGAGCAGAACTGAGATTGTGAAAAGTAAAATTACAAAATCCTATTTTAAACTGTTTTTTCTTCCTAGGTCAGCTCAGGGAACTGGCCTGGTTTGGGTCACACAAGTGTCAGCCCCAACACAAAGAGGGGATGCACTGACAGCAACTCCAGTTTAGACTATTTCAGGCAAAACTGAATCTTTTCTTTACAAGAAATCCTACTGCTATCCACTAAATCAAATCCATTCAAACTTCAAACACAGATTGAAGAAAACAGTAGATCTGTTGAACTGTGTATCAGAAGACACAGATTTCAACTGTAGGATGATTTTAGTGATGCACAAAATTGTTATCCCCTCACTGTAAGGTCGCAGATCATCTCATAACCAGTTGAGACAGCAACTTTACTTCCCTCCTTCCAGTTGCAAAGCTTCCCTGAGCACAGAATTTGTTCAACTTCCTAATCCGGCAAAAAACTATCCCAGTTAAAAAGAAAAAGGTGGCAGTAGATTTCTGCTTGTTGGGTGAGTTTAGCAGCCGTGATCAGGTGATGTTGTGAGCATTCGTAGTAACACAGAGGAAGCAGCAGCAGCTTCTGGGCAGGGGCACTGAGGGCATAGAGGGGAAGCAGCTCTTGTCCTTCCCTCAGCATGTGGTGCTGAGGATTAGATGCTTCAGAATGCAACATCTCACTTTCAGTAATGCAAATATTTTTGTAATCTGGAACAAATCAAAGCTCATTTTCTTATTTCAGATGAAAGACTATTAGTGTTCTAAAGGGAATTATTACATTTTTAAACTCAATTATTTTAAATAACTAAAATACCTATTTCAGCATCATTTCACTGGTAAAAATTAGTTATTCATTTTTGTAGCATGAAATCTACACGAAGATCATAGTCCTTCGCACTTCTGTTTTTCACACTTGTAGTGAAAGGCTTTTGGCATATACAGTGGTAAAAACTTTCCAGTTAGGAATATAAAAACTTAACTTTCATGACTGTAGTGGAAGATGCATGTTGTCTTGTTTTTCTTTCGTCATGACTACAGAGAAATTTAAATATCCTACCCAGCCAATAAACCTGTCAGCCAGTGTCTGAACACTTGAGATACCTGCCAGAAAGCAAATGTTACCTGTAGCTTTTAGTAATTTCAAGATTGCTGGCTGACAGAAAGCTGGGCAGTGCTCACTGGCTCGGTTTGAGCCCAGGTCACTTCAGCTGCAGCTCTGCGGACTGCAGGATCTCTCCGAGGGCTTTTGTGCTTCTTTGTGCTTGTTCACATTTTACTGTGGTTATTTTGTTACAGAGAGAGAATTGTTACATTTTGTTTTCAAGTGTTGTCTATGAGTGCCTCAGTACTGGGGGAAAATGGATCTAAACATATTCTTAGCATTCAGAAATCCCTAAATGAGTCTGACAGCTTGTTTAGGATTAAAGTACAGTTTGTTTCACAGAACAAATTTAGATTAAGGCAGTTACACAGATGACTTATGGCACTCCAAGGAAATGGTGGACTGGAACAAACACTGTTCAGCTGAGCATGGTAGTTATGAAAGAAATGCTAGGAAGCAGTATGTGAGTGAGGTTAGGAGTGGGAAAGCAAGAGCAAGGAATTGATCTCCTTTATGGAATATGCCTAATGGTGGTGTAGTGCCATCTTTTGAGGCCTTCCCTCCCCCTTTTGTTTTGTTAGGTTGTTGCTGACAGCAAAGGACTTCCTCTCAAAGCTGTTTAAATGAGAATGTCCCTGGCGCAAAGAGTGCTGCTGACATGGCTTTTTACATTGCTCTTCCTGATAATGCTGGTGCTAAAGTTGGATGAGAAAGCACCATGGAACTGGTTCCTCATTTTTATTCCAGTGTGGATATTTGATACAATTCTTCTAGTTATGTTAATTGTAAAAATGGCTGGACGGTGCAAATCTGGCTTTGACCCTCGCAATGGCTCCCAGAACATGAAGAAGAAAGTCTGGTACCTCATCGCAATGCTGCTGAAATTGGCCTTCTGCCTCGCCCTGTGTGCAAAGCTGCAGCGATTCACCACCATGAAACTGGCCTATGTGTTCATCCCGCTCTGGGCCCTGCTGATTGGGGGCATGGTTGAACTTGGGTATAATATCTTCTATGTACGAAGAGACTAAGCTATGCCAGGGTTTTCAGTGCCAAGATTGGCACCAAATAACTAGATTATTACCATTTTGCCACAAATTTGATCTTCAGACTAGAAAGCCAAATGAGTCAAGGTGGAGACTTAAGCTAAAGCAGGCTGAAGACTTAAAGTAGACTTGTTCCATTGTTTTATTTTAAAACTCACATATGCTCTTGTAAATAAAAGTATTTGTTCAACGTAACCTGCAAATCAGGTTGTAATCCCACCTCTAATTCTTCGAGAGTTAGCTTGAAGAGAACATGAAAGCACACATTTCAGGGTTGAAAATCTTCTGAAACATCTGAAAAAGGTAGTAATAGGAAAGGGAATGACAGATATTGTACAATCAGTAGTGAGCAAGTGTGAAATCTGCTGCAAAAACAATCCTGATACAAGGAAAAGAGTTGTGTTAGGAGTAACAAAGGCAGGGGATCTTCCTGGAGATTACTGGCAAATAGACTTTGCTGAGTTACCACGCAAAGAAGGATACAGGTGCATACTGGTATTGGTTGACACCTTCAGCAGATGGCCTGAAGCTTACCCCTGTCGCACTAACACAGCCAAAGAGGTGGTGAAAGCTTTGCTTAACCATGTAATACCAAGGTTTGGAGTCCCTTTGGGTATGTCCTCGGACCGGGGACCACATTTTGTTGCAAATGTGATTCAAGAAGTTAGCCGGATTTTGAGAATTGCTTGGGATCTGCACACACCTTACAGACCCCAAGCAAGCGATAAGGTGGAACGCATGAATGGGACCCTTAAGGCACAAATTAGCAAAATTTGTCAAGAGACATCCATGACGTGGGTTCAGGCCTTGCCTATAGCTTTACTGAGGATCCGCATACAACCGAGGTGGAGGGATAACATCAGTCCCTATGAAATATTGTATGGCAGACCCTATCAAATTCCACATGTTCCAGGTGAAATTCACATGAGGTGAAAACTTGATTTACAGAAATATCTAATGGCTTTAGGTTCTACTTTGCAGAAGCTCCAGAATTACATCGTGTTATCCAGACCCATAGGACTGGACACCCCTGCACATCCCTTCCAGCCTGGAGACTGGGTCTGTGTTAAGTGGTGGGACAGTGATCCTCTACAGGCCAAGTGGAGAGGACCATTCCAGATTTTGCTGACCACGCTCACCGCAGTCAAAGTCGCTGGCAAAGGACCCTGGATTCACTACTCCAGAGTTAAGAAGGCTTTTGCTCCTGAAACAACTGAGAAAACAGACTGATACAAACAAAGTTGATGTAGTTTAAATTATTTTTCCTGTGCTTATTATCTGCACAGTTGGTAACCCTGACTCAGGTTTGGAACCAAATTTTGCATATGATTCTAGTCCAAAGTGTATCCAAAGACATTCATTTGGATACAAAACTAATAATTGATATGTAAACTGAAGTGGAAGGATCGACAAAATTTGTTTACAGTTTGAGAACTAACTTAGATCTTACATTGAATAACATTCAAAGCTGATTGTATCTTCCATACCCTGGTTTCATGGTTACCAAACTGACCCTGGATTAAAGATTGTTTATAATGATTGTAATTATAATTCTTGTTTATAGATATATACTGCTGTTAGACACATATTACTAGTAGATACTTAGAATATTTAGAATAGAGTCTCGACAAGCTAGAGGCCTTGTCAAGCCTCTAAAGGGGGGAAATGATGCCTTAGGTTTTAACTTTTATATTTTTCAAATTCTGTACTGCTTAGTGTGTAACTCTGAAGTTTCTTGTGGCCTGTTAATTTCTGCTCTCTCATGCTAGGTGGACATAACAAAGCCTCTCCAGGCCTGCTCTCCAAGGACACCCAGACCGTCCTAGGCCCAAAAAGTATAAACCAAAAGCCTTTGAGAGGGGGGCAAGCGGAGGGGAATGACATCATTCAGCTGAAGCTTTAATTGGAGAATTAACCCTGATATGCAAATTAACCAAACCTATAAAACTGTGAAGAACTCGTGACCTGTCGTCCATCTTGGGGTCCATCTTGGCAATAGCCTCTGGCTCCCCAGGGGGTACCTCTGAAGGCCTTTCAAATAAATACCTACCTTTATTCCCTTATTCCTGTCTAGTCTCTGTTTCTAGGAGGCCTCTCAAGGCATCACTAATATGATTACTGTTATTTGTTACATGGAATAAGATACAGATTCTTCATGTGCAGGTAGAAGACCTCCTCAAAGAAACCACAAATGTTCTACCCAGAGTATTCAGCACACTGAGTAATCCTAGGAAAGAGGACTAACGTTTTCTGCTACTTACACTGGAAGTCAAGAAATAACCAGTTAACAGTAATTTCCGTAAGGAGCTAAATTTGCTTTAAAAATCTGTAACAACTGACAGCAGCCAAATAAGAGCAAGAAAAGGAATAAAGTAATACACCTTTTTTTTCTTTTTGGACAGTGAGATTCCATTACCAGTCTAAAACTAAGCACTGTTTTCTAAGCTGCTGAAACAGCCCATAACCAGTAGGTTAACCTTAGGGAACACAGTTGGTAGCTGAGCTGTGCCAGCAGTCCTGAGATCCAGAGAAGAGGGAGGCAATGGTGATTCCTTTCCAAGTGAGAAATCACCAGTGCTGCAAGAGACTGAAACTACATGGTGAGTTCAGGACTGCATTTGTACCTGCCCAAAGTGGTACTTGAACAAGACAGTTTTTAATGCCTGAGGATATGAAATTTTTGGGGGTGAAGCCTTGGCTTCATGGAGCACTGGCAAATTCAGATGTGAGTAAATGACCTTTTTCAGGTAACAAGTGAATAGGACTTCAGGAAAGAACTGAACTACAAGTGTATTTTGTGGACTAAAGTGCTCTTCCAGGAGATACAGTAACACCAAATTCAAATGTAGCAGTTAATTGGGATATTATTAACATACATGCTCAAAGTACTGATCCATTTACAGTTCCTAGAGACTGAAGAACATGAAGTGAATGAAAAACAGTCTAGGGTAACAGGACATGCCTAGGCCAAAGTGTCTCACTAATAAAATTATAATTATGTACATTCAACTGTACTTGTATGTGGAAAAAAATTCTTCCTGAAGTGTTTGGATTTACTCTTGCTGTTCAGTCACACAGAAGTGGGTAAAAATACAGAGGAACCATATTGTGGGAGACTGCTGAAAGAGCTGATCTAAGAAAACAACGTTCCATTCTAAGGCAATGAATCTCAATTCAGAATATCAAGTAACAAATGATCTTTAAAATGAATTTGTCATATTTACTTCAGAGTGGTTAACTGCCCTACCTTGCTAAAGGAGAAACCAAGAAAAGACAAAGACAAAAGAATTCTAAACCGTAACTGTTGTTAAAAAAATGCAAAATATTTATAACCCCAGTATTTTTATTACAACACATCAGTTTTTATTAAGCAAACCCATGTACCCAGCCCCAAGTTACGCGCATCAGGTAATTTATGGGGAGTGCCTTGCAGGAACAGTTGTTTTTAGGAGGTGTATTGATGCACTGTGTAGTTCTGAAAAATACCTAATGGAAGGACCTTGCTCTGTGTTTGAGACTTTTTGCCCACTCATGTGAGGTTCCTGTGGAGAACTGACTTCCTTCAGTCTCGAGTGATTTTTCAAGTAAACCTGTGATTAGGATGAGCTGTGGGGAGAGGGGAAGAGTACATTCATCTCAGAACATGCTCTTAGAGCTGCTGGCTACAGGAGCTGCGAGAGCAAGCACAAGCATGCATGTGCCATGGCTACCTGTGTGTGGGATGGAGAGAACAGGCTTCATCTGCACGTCCCCATTGGTTCCCTTCTGCATATGGGAACCCGGGCCACTGTGCCCCTGCCTGGAATGGAATGCCACTCCATGGCAGGCAATCTAGACCTTGTGAACTTGGTATGGCTGCTTTCAAAATTTATGAAGAAGAGTGTTTAAAGCCCTACCTCCAATTCAGGTAAACTTTGATGACCCACTTAACAAGCAGTGATACAAATGTGTAACAAGCATTTAAGCACCTCAGACAAGATGATTTTATCTGCACACACACACTCTTACCTGTGATAGGTATGGGACCAAGCATAAAACAATACCTAGAATAAAAATCCAAACCCCCTTGTTCAGAGGATGCCAAAGCACCCCTGTGTTGCTCAGAAGAGCAGAGCAGCTTTCCTCAGCCAAGCTGATGATGGTAATTGATCGTTACAATATAAAACAAAAGATGGAAGAGTAAGAACTGGCTTCATTGGAACTTGGTATATTATTAGTAAGATAGGCCATGAATGGTGACTCTGCCCCCTTAATAAACCCCTTCTCTTCCACAGATGTAACAATTATCTGAAAGTTTGGCATCTCTAATTAATTAGAATCACACATGGTCCTTACAAATCTCTTTTTAATTGTTGCCTCTAATTCAATAGAAAAAGATCAGCAGTTTCAGTTCTGGCTGTGGGTTTGGCTTTTTTTTTTTTTAAAGGTTTACAAACCTTGAAATGAATGATTTGGAAAGATGTTTCTTGCTGGTGTCACACAGAAGTCAAACACAACCAGCTGGAAGTGCTCGACTTTCCAAGTTCCTTGTCCTTACAGGGAAACTTGGACAAGAGCATTTCTTTTTAGTGTTTTGTATCATACTTAACTGACCTGAACTGTGCTGAGATCTTTGTACACAGAGTGTTGCTTCTCTGTCATATCAGAACTTAATTCAGAAGGATTTATGATACAAAGTACACTGTAGGCCACTGTGACCTTTCCAGAAACTGCTGCAGGAATTAATTACAGCTGTTCGTAATTATGCTGTTCTCAAAGGCACTGGTCACAGCTTGGAAGTAGAACCAGTGCTCTTCACACATTTTCCTAAATTTAGCAACTGATCTTCAGTAACAGGATAAAATGAGTGAAAAGCAGGTTTGCTGAAAGTGGCAGGGAAAAGGAGAGGTCCATGCTGAGTGATGGTCCACACTGATTTGTGATAAACAGGCATAAGGATGCTGTCTCAGCTCCCTGTGGCAGCTGATGGGGGGCAAAGGAGAGAACTTGGCCTTCAGAAGCTTTGTTTTAAACTTCAGAAGCAATTCAAAAGCTTGCTGAAATGAACTGGAAGTATTTCTCTGTACTGATTATATATATTGGACATGGAGAGATATATTCCACATAATTTCTCTCTTCCCATCATTTATAGAAGTTTGAATACTTCAGCATGCATTGCAGGCAAGTATCTGCTTTTGTCTGATTACAGAAAATACTCAATGCACGTGTGTGAAAGGTCATGAAACTAAAATTTTCAATTGCCAATTCATACTGCTTTTCTTGATTTGTCACCATTTTAGAACAGTATCCAGTTTTGTGTTCTTTTCATACTTGAAAAATGCAGTTATGTGACATGTACATCCCCACCTATAACAAAGTTTAACCTGAATGCTCTAAGAACGTGTGCAGACACACACAAAATGCACTGCCAGGCACAGAGGGCAATATCAAAGACTGAACTAGCACAGGACACAGGTACACAACCATTTGAGATATGTATTATCAGTATTATTTTCTGACATATCTGCATCATAGTACAGAAGCAAAATGCTTGCCTAACCTCATGAAAATTTTCATATTTCCACAGTTTAAAAGTTGCGTGACAGAAAATGGAATTGAAAGTGAAGATTATGACACTCCCAGAAACTCAGAATTTTAACATCAGGTGTTCCCTATTTTAACATCAATATAATTTTGGGAATAAATAACATGGCTTTTCAGTAATAAAGCTCCTGAATAACTACATCCTTTAAGTTATTTGAATTTACTAGCATGGAAAACATAGCACTATCATGTAACACATCACACTTTTTAATTAGGCTTGCAGTAAAAACAACTATGCTGAGTTGGGAAAAGAATGTTTGCACCTTTTCACTGTTCCTTTACCGTTTTTTAAGGTTTTGATGGAATTCATCTCCCATATGAGCCTTGCAGACCTGAATGGACCTGGGTATCAACATGCTGCTGAAAAGCATCAGGCTTTGAGAACTAAGGCAACTAGAGTACTGTTCAATATAAAGTCTGCATTTTCTCCTTGGACTTGTGCTGAAGTGGGATCAAGAACAGGAAAATCTGCAATTAAGTGACACCATTCCCTTGATCTGCCTTTCCTAACAAAACCAACATCCCAAGCAGACAAATGTAAGAAACATCTCCCTACAGTGCAGAACAACAGCATAAGAGCAAGAAACAAGGAAGCAATGAGAATGTGAGCTTAGTTCATCTGTGTTAATTTTTATCTCAGTGTTCTTTCTGAAGTTCATAAAGAAATCACTGCTAAAAGATGTTTTTTAGTCTAGAAATTTCATTTCTGTGATTAACTAAAACTCTCAGTTGCTTCAGTTCACATTGGCAAGTACCTGAGTGTTATTACTGCATGCTTAGGATAAAGATTTAGCCATCTTGACTAACATTACATAGTCTCCCATACACAGGTCTAATTCACAAGATTTTCATGTCCAGCCACCAGGAACAGCTTTCTCTGCTAACTGCCCCACTTTGTCTCAACACAACCAGATAAAAAAGCTCCCATAAAAAGTACAGTCCTTAGAACACAGGCCTGAGCTGCACCCAACATGACACCATCATTCCAGTGGATGGCAAATAAAATGATAAAACATAGTATCAAAATAGCTACTGAAAGATCAAACTTGATAAAAATAGAAGTTTAAACTGCTGTTTTAATCAATGTTTGTATCAGATAACTGTACACCAAATATTAAAGGACTATTTAGGACTAACACCCTCATCAGTAGGCTCATCTATCAGCATGACCAGAACAAGAGAAGATCAATGTTTAGCTGGCACTCAAGTACAGCACGGCTTCAAAGCAGAGATAATATCAGCATCAAAGCACAGAGAAAAACAGTGGTTAGAATATAATACACTAAATTTGCAACATCAGTATCCCTGATGATTCTAACAGAAACAGCAACCTAAATATTGTGAAGTTAATCACTGCTTCTGAACAGAACACAAAATAACTTGCATTTTTAAGAAAAATGAAATGAGTGACTGTGGGAATCAGTTCCCCAAATATTCCCACATATGCTGCAAATTCAGTGGGATCTGCACAAAATATCAGTATCTTCTATACAATTTTAAAGTGCATTTCATCCATTTAAGAAAGTAATAAAATACCAGCTGAACACAGTGACTCATAATCAAATAAAACATTCTTGACAGTCATTCACAGCAAAGCACAAAGCAGTGAAAATTTGTCCTTTCCATTTCCAGCTTGGATACATCCGGGGTAAGGTACAGGCGCTGCGCTGCCTAAACACAAGGCTCTCTATGTACCTGACCACCAGAAGAAAATAAATAAAATGAACTTGAGAAGCTTGAAGAGTTCTTTGATCTCTTGATCAGAATCAGTACAGCTTTCAGCCTAGCAGGGTCACATGGCA
The DNA here is from genome assembly GCA_014706295.1 of Lycocorax pyrrhopterus obiensis. Lineage (NCBI taxonomy): Eukaryota > Metazoa > Chordata > Aves > Passeriformes > Paradisaeidae > Lycocorax > Lycocorax pyrrhopterus. The sequence continues at coordinate 12,001,037 of JACSVZ010000015.1, forward strand.
GTGTACTATCTCACAACGGTTCATTTTGCCAATGAACAAGGAAAAATCATGGATTTATTTCGGTCAATTCAGCATCTTATTCACATGCAGATATTAGAAAACAGTCATTTTAATAAAAGGAATACCAGTCTTGTGTATCTTGGAAGACTTACTCAATTTTCCAAATCCGTAACGTTCAGATCTCTTTCAAAGCATTCTACTCTTTCAGATTTCCATTTCCTACATCTTTTGCAATTCCAACTTATTTACTGTGCACATGTATATCCACTTAAAAATCAACTTTATTTATCGCCAAGGAATTCTTTTACAGATGAAGAATTAAATCATCACCCTCTAAAATAATACTTTATTTCTAATACTAGATAGAATTAATATTTCAGTTAAAGTAGTATTGAAATATTTGCTATAGTAACAAGGAAGGGAAAATCTGCATGCCAGCAGTACCTGCAATGAAAATGTTCTTTCAGAGTCAATTTTCAGGCATTTGGAGGGCTGGGGGTGACACAACACTGAGTAACACTTGTATGTAACACATGAAGTCAGTTGCCAGTGAAATGCTAAAGATCCAGTAACATCAAAAGAAAAAAAAGCAGCTACGCCCTTGAAAGCTCTTGTAGCAACTGTAACAATGTGATTCTTTGCTACGCACAAATATATACCAGGATCTAGGAAAACATCTACATTTCTGCACATCATGTCATTAACTGGAACACCACTGCACTTGCAGGGAGATACAAACAGCACCAATGGCCTTGGGCAGATCTCTCCAATCTGCACAAGAACTAGGGCCAAGAGAGACAACTAAACCACTGGAGATTTCAGCCAAAATAACGAAGATTTATATATCACCAAAATCCAGAGAAGGGGGAAAAGCAATAAGCAAGGACTAATTTCAGTACAGCAGAACGCATGAGAGATTTATTGCTGAAGCAAAAGTCTGAAGATTAAGTTGTACGCAGCAGGAATAAAGGTTATAGCACAGGACTGAAGCAGGACCTTTGTCAGACTAATGAACAATTTGGGAGGTGAAATTCTCAGAAAAAGTACTCCCCTCTCAAAGGACAACCTCATTAAAATGATCATACCACAGGGAGAGGACAACACTTCTTTTAAATCTTTTCTTTAAAAAGCAAGTAAAAAGTAAACAGTAATGCAGCCAGTCAGCCCAGACTGCAGACACCTGTAAATGCAAAGGGAGGTCTGGTAGCTATTGATAATCCCAACATGGTTCAAATTCTGTCTGCAAGGAATTCTGCTGAGAGTGAGAATCTAGTCTGTCTCAAAAAAAACCCAGAAGAATATATAAAAACTGCAAAAAAACCTGCCACATTTTAAAATCTCTTAAAATTCTGAAAGTGATAAGAAAAAAATGGGTTGAAGATGTGGGCACTTTAGAAGCAAAATCTCAGAACTAAGAGATACCTGAGCAGAATTCAAGACCACACCAGCCAAGACCACTGAGCAGGTCTCCAAAAGGAAACCAAGTTCTACTCATAAGTGTAAAGTTGTATTTGCTAATCACTTTCAAAGATTTATTATTTCAGTCTGGACAGGGCTTATGCTGTAGAAAGTTGTCAGCTGTCCTGGGGGATGTATGTCCACACTTCACTAAAATCTGACAGGTTACAAAAAATTACTTGAACCAGAATGAATGGTGGGCGTATGCATGACCAGCACACTGGCAAGGTTTTTATTCTGAGTCAACTAAATAGTTTGGGGAGTTTGTTTTGTGTGGCTTTTATTTTAAAAAGTAGTATCTGGCAAGGCTGGTTTTGCTAAAGCTGGAGCCCTCATCTATCCCACCTGGAGAGCTGCATGCTTGGTGCAAACTACAACCTGCAGCTCTGCTCTGCTGCTGTTCTCCCATGGCCAGCACAGACAATAGCAATGGAAGGCCATATAACTGTATATGGATGTTCATAAAGCCAGAGATTACAGGTGGAAGCATTATTTCCAGATAATCCAGAAAACAAAGGGAGCTGAGACCACATTCCTACTATAAGAAAGGCTCAAATTCTTACATGAACAAATTAATTTTTTCAAATCAGAATATGCTACAGCAATAACTTACCACATCACACATGAATCATTTGCTCATGGCAAAGGGGAAAGCAAGATCCCTGAGGCTAAAAAACTGGTAGTAATCTCTTAATTAATCAGCATTAAAGAAAACAGTAGTAAGACTTAAGGATGTATTAGCCACATCCAAGAGACTCACATTTCTATTGCTTCTCTAATACATAATTATGGCTATGTAGGAGTAATGTTTAGCAATTCAAATATTGATTTAATGAATAATTCCTTGACAGACCTATTTTAGATTAAACCAATCAGGGCACTCATCTAATAAATAGATAATTTTAGTGCCACCTGTGAGTACACAGTAACATTTTAAATTTTAACAACCTATAAGCAAAAAACCATTTACAACAGAAGGACCTCAAGTAGTTTAATTGGACATTGCCTGAAAATCACATTGTTCTATTGCTACAAATGAAGCCAAAGTGACCACTAAGTGCATCAGAGTTTATAAACTGGGTACTTAAGGATGTACAACTTTCAAAAATGTTATACAGAAAAATCCTAACAAAAATCAGAGATACAGAGGGCTTTGGAAATAATAGGCCTTGGATTTGAAATTTTACTTAGCTGAAGGACAGGCTGCAGGGCAGTTTACTGCTGTGTGCAGCTACCCACGAGAGACGTATCATTCAGCTGTGTTTGAACTACACAGGAATACATGACACAGAGAACAAATAAGTTAAATGATAGATTTACCAGATCAGATGCTAGCTAGCCTTGAAATCCTCTTCCCTCAGAACACAACTTAGAAGAATCCAAGTGTTCCATAGGTGGGGAAAGAGAACAGTTAACTTGGACACTGCTGTTATCTTCTTAATGAAACACCTCTTGCTTCCAAACTGTGACTCATGAGGAACCTTCCTACTACACACATTGGAAAGCCTCTTTACTGCCTGGCACTATCAGCACAGGGAGCAACTCAAATCCAGGTATGTCTCTGTGAGTTACAGGTCACTGACAAAACTGAGGCCTTTTCAGCTTGGTAAGTAACCATTTAAATATTCTTGGTTTTAATTGTAGTCAGATAACTTTTTTTAATTTGAGGGGGTGGTTGCTTTTTTGGCTTGTTTTGTGGGTTTGTTGGTTTTTTGGTTGGTTTTTATTTTTACGTGAAATGGAACTGTCTGAACTGCACCCTGAGCAGGGCCAAGAGGCAAAGCCCAGGAGGGAGTTTGCTCCCCTGCACCAGCTTATCTAGAGAGATGCAGGCAGGTACTGGTAGCACTCCTGGAGCCCGCTGTGCATCCAACTGCCCTCCACAACAGGGAGGACGGCTTGTCTCCCTGTTCCACATGAATATCTGACAGCAGGAGTTTGGGGAGTGCCTGGAATGAGCACCCGTAAGGAATCGTGTGAAGGGAGGACTGATTCTGCCTTCTGACTATTCTGCATTTCAAAGATGCCTCAGCTCGATCTCAGTTTGCTACAGCTCCTCACCCACAAGGTGTAAGGGCATCCTGTGCATTAGTGCAGGTAGAAACATAACCACTTAGAGAGGCAGGTGAACTGAATTATTTTTTGCAGACCCAAAAATAAAACCAATCTGTTATTATGAACCTTTATTAAGTGGCTCACATTTCAGTATAAATCACACTAAAAAGATTTTTAAAAAAGATATTTACACTACAGTGCTGACACATTTAAAATGAAAAAATTGGTATAAATAAGCTCTATGGAAAAGCCTGGAATTGTCAAAAAGAATTCTGGCTCATCTTACAAAAAATATATATGTTAAATGTCAGCTCTACTCTAAAACCTACAACTCAAAATTTTTTAAAGACTTCTTTATGTTAAACCTGCAGTGTTTACAGTGCATCTGGCCCTAAGTGCTTTGATACTTCACAGTTATGGACAGGCACTGAGGAATGTTACAAAGCTACATAACTATTTTCTGTAACAGATGCGAAGACAAGTTACAAACTTGCCTCACGATTTATGATCTTTACATTATTACATTATTAAGTTTAAAAAGGAATTTAAAACCATATATACAAATTTAGCACAAAAAATCATCCTCTCTCTGTCCATGCAATTTTGGATATGATGAACTATGTTGTCTTGTATCATCTGGATGTACGTGACCTCCAGAGCACAACTTGCCTTGTAAGTCCTTGTTACCGGGTTCAAATTTAGAATCCTTTTCCAACTTTAGTGACGTCAACTCAACGTGATCCAGCCTAGCTTGAACATTCTGTCCCCCGATGTCATTAGGTGTCACTGTCTTTTCAGCAAGATCAACATTCATAGGTTCTTCTTTTACTTGGAGAGATGCAAGAGGTTCATGTTTTATCGGCAAAAATTCCTGCTGCAGGTACTTGGTCTGCAGAGCATCTGGAAATTTGGTGTCTTCGGAGGTATCTTTGCTCATGGTACAAATTCTGTCAGTCTGAAGTCCAACAACCGAAGACTTGGGGTCTGCAGAGGTCCCTGCTTCAACAGTACTTGTGTTTTGAGAGAGTTCTTCCTCTGAATGATAGAGCTTGAGCCGGATGTGCCAAGCCAAACTACACACAGCTGAAACTGTTTTGAACTGGTGCACAACATTCCTCGGTATGAAATAAATGTCATTATCGAATAACTGGATTCTGGCATATCGAATGCCTTCCCTTCGCAGCTGATTAAGTTTTGCATCATCAACCCACTGGACACACTGTAGGGAAAAGGTGGGAGAAAGGTGAAAACTCTGATTTAGTAGTCAAGAGGACACTGACCATTAGTTCTTAGCATGCCTACCTGTGAGAGTGGAGGCTCATGCAAGTCTAACTGCATTCGCTGAACTACCTCCAAGAAGTCCTCAGCATGAAAACAAATTACATCTTTGGTTATACGAGGCTGCTCAGACCTACAGAAGAGTAAGAAATACAGTCAGAGGCTGAAACTAACATGCTACAGAAAGTAACAAAAAGTCTGCAAGCAAAGATAGAGCAAATTGTTTAACTGAAACAACTCTAGCATAACCTACATTTTTAAAGAAAAACACGGACCAAAATGGTTAATTCTAAAACACAACCTCATTAAACTGGTTAAACAAATTAACTACAATTTCTTTATAAGGGGAAGTAAAGGCAGCAATAAAAGGCCAACAAAACACACTATTTTTCATTCCTATTTTTAGCTGACCTCTAGTCTGCCTTGATGCTGAAAGACAGCTGCCCCAGATACACTGGGCTTACTCTGTCAGCACTCCAACATGATGCACCCATCAGGTACCTGAGCAAGCAGCAGTCTGACTGGGAGCACTACGGCAACAACTGCTCGGCATCTCAGCCTCAAACACCTTATTCAGAGTTAGGAGTAAAAGCTGACCCTACGTTAAGCTGCCACAATGCCAGTAAACAGCCAATACTGGCATCCTCCACAAAATATCCCTTAAAAATACATCCCTATTTATGCTCACTAGAGAGAGCTACACAAGGGCAAAGTCTGAATTAGGCTTTGTCTCCAAATTGTTAGAAGCATCTCTAGCTCCAAAGCATCTCTCCCAAAGAAATGCAGACCATTTATTAAGTTCTTCAGGAGACATTATCTAGAACCAGCTAACAAAAGGCAAAAGCAGATACAATACTTATCACTTTCTGATCTAAAGGCCAAACTCTGTTCCCCACTGAAAATACGTAAAAAAAAAAAAAAGCTCCTCATATTTGCTTTTCAGGGAAGTTTGCATTTTAAAAGGATTTTTAAAATTTAAATGTGATGATACAAAGATTTCATTTATAAAGGATAAAGATCACATTGGAGTGGTTTTGCAAGGACAGTTTCTCAGCCAGAAAGAACCTGGTTGATGATTTCTTTCCCTCCTCCTCTGGAGTCCCCCGGGGCTGAGGGAGTGCAGCACCTCCCCAGCCTGCATAGGGCACAGGCTGCGCGTCCAAGCGCTGCCCATCCATCCAGGGATTGAAACCAGGGATCAGAACCATGATCCACTGCTGTCCTCCTGCCTCTCCCACCTGCAGGGCTGGGCTGGCTCCTGCCACCCCTCCAGTACATTCCTCACCCCACTGCCGCCCCTCCAAAACCAGGGTACAAGTCAGACCTCGGGGGCCTGGGGAACAGCTGATGCAGCAGAGCTGATACATTTCAGAAGCTAATAGATGTTCAAGTGCTCTTTTCTAAAAACAAGATGATCACCTTTATATATAAAGATATATATATGTCCTGTTATTACTGTTCTACGAAGCTGGCAATGATGTACAGTTCATTCAGGCTTTTTAAACACAGGAGACATGTTTATTTTATTTAGGTCATGACCTCCATAAAGCAAAAAATAACCAGTCTGAGGCTATTTTCAGGAGAAAAAGAAAATCCCAGATCAACTACTGAAAGTATGCTAGGAAGAATTTTCAGACCACATATTTTACTTTCAATTTTACAAAGATTAAAATGTGTCTCTATATTTTTATCTATAGACTCCCGAAGAAGATTTAAACACTGAAAGCAAAAAGCTTCAGAAATACTTCTAATCAGTCTTAAAAAACATTAACTACATTAATCTACCTTTTATAATGCAGGTATTTATTTTTAAAATATGAATTTGCATTTGGAGTCACCAGTATTTGTAAATGAAGTTAAGACTTAAAATCAATTGAAAGAATATTTCGCACACTAAGAGAACTTCAATCCAAATCCATGTGTTTTCCCAGCAGTGTCTATTCTGGTTTATGCATTGTCATTCCTAGTCTCAGTCCACATATATCTGTCTATCACCAACTCTGTGCTGCATCACCAAATCTGTGCTGCAATTCTAACACAAAACATAACATTCCTTTTGCAAATAAATGAGAAAAAATACTGTCAAGATAATTTTAAATTCTGCATTTGCAGATTCTATCTTTAGCACAACTTTGAGGTAATATTTTACAAAACCTTTAATTTAGAGGGTATCATGTACCCACCCCCAAGCAAAACTGTAGCACAGAAGTTCAGTTAACGTCCAAAAAGACATTAAATGAAAACAGAATGTAAGATAACTTCAGAAAAACCCATTTAAGCCTCTACTAGATAACTGCTAGAACTGGTTTTGGCAGTATTTCTTCCCCTTAACCTCCGTCTTCAAAAGGACTGGATTCTTTGTGCTGTAACTTTTCAAAACAGATTCAAGACTAGAGGTTTTACCATTAATATTTCTGGCCTGATGCATAAACTCTGGCAATATATAACAAATTCCTATGATCATACAGAGAAGCACAACTTCAGTCTCTAGAACACAAGCTTGAAAGCTGCTTGCTGAAGCACAGGTTTCATTTTGCCAACAACAATGCTATGAAGTGCCTTTTGCTGTCCCTGTAAAAACCCACCCAAATTTCCCATGTAAAAATTTTCTAAACTTCCATAATTTAAAATTCCACAGGCATTTCAGAAGTTCTAAAGCTCACTTTTTATCACCTATGAAAGTGGCATTAAGTAATCAGCATGATCACACCTGCATTTATCAGATTTCAGTGAAATCCTTAAAATGTTTGCTAGCAATAGTCAGAGTTCTTCTGTAAATTGTAAATACTCAAAACGATAAAAAGAATATCATAATACAGTAATTTTACAAAATACCTCAAATCAAGATCCTGTCACACCCGGGAAAGGGAAAAATGTTTTTTCTTCTTCTTCAAAATACTACGTTTAGTTTCCATTTCTGTCCTCTAGCACCATAACCTGCTTTTTGCCTTTCAACAGTTCTGTTCCTGTCTGTTCTGAAAGACACCATTTATCCCACCTAGCATTAACATTCATCCCTATCAACTAGGAAATAAATCCCACTTTCTTTAAATCTACAGTAACTTATAAAGCTTTTTTTGCACACTCAATCCATTTTTATGGATTTAGTTCAGGCAGCCCAGGAATTGCTTTATTTTCTCCTCACAGAAAGCATTATTTTTATATACATTATCTCATCACTAGAACATGTTCATTTTTACTGCCATAGTGCCTTAATCACCCCAGAATATCTCCAGCTTTTCAGGTTTGTTCAACTACTCAAAGAGATTAAAAAAAGAAACAAAACAAAACTGAACAAAAATCAAAACTAGATTTTTCAAAACTTCCATTCATGTTGTTTCCTTTAAAATAAATCCACTCACAGATTGCAAATGACAGCAAAACTAATACCTGAAATTATTTTAATGTCCTACATTAATCAATGATGCTTCATTATCATAAGCCCTGATTAGTTCTCATCATGTAAGTACACTTGAAGTGGCTTTTCAAAATTACACAAAAGTGGAAAGGGAAAGCAGGAATTATCATTTACGCCAAATCAAGCCCGAAATACATAACTTTCATTGTGTTGCTTGTGTTGTACATTTTACTCCTCTCCATACATCTGTCACAAATTTTTTATTCTGAATTAAAAGATACATTTTCAGTCCTTACGCTGAAGTGAAATGCTGATATTTCTTTGTTATTCCCCAAACTGAAGTTTTTTATAGCTATAAAGCTATAGGACAAGAATGGGAAGCTCCCACACACTTAAATCACTATCAATTTAAATTCTTAATCTCCACAGACATCCAAGTTCGGGGAGTGGGGTTTTGTTTGGTTTCTTTACTTCCTTTGCCAGTCCCTCTCTCAAATGTGCAAAGCCTAATCTAAGATACTCAGATCTACACAGTTACCTCAGCTCTTGCCCTGCTACCCCTGCTCAGTCTTAATTCACCCCAGCATCTCAGTCAAAGCAAGCAGGAAGTTGAAGGCTCCCACTGTCATCGAACTTAAGAGGAAGGAAACTGAAAACCTCAGAGCCCAAGAGACAAACACATTATCATCTGAACAATCCAGTTCTTCCCCAATGACAATTATTCTACTTTCTGTGTCAATGAACTCAAGCGCTGTAACACAAATTCACATAATTTCATCCAAAGGGAATTCACTCTTCTAATAGCTAGACAGACACAAAGAGCAAAAGGTATTCATAGTGTTTACATATGCAAAGGTAACCTCCAAAACTAAGGTCATTCTCCAAGGTCTGAAGATCCTGAAAAATGCCTCTTAGACCTGGACCAGGAAGCCCATATGTTTATGGGCTTTTTATTTGGTTAACATGTAAACAAGCTTCAAATGAGGCACATTTCGTTTCCAGAATCTCATACAGGAATTCCAAAGACAAAACACCAAAAAATATCACATGACTTCCAACAGGATTCTTCCTAGGTGAGCTACCATAAATAAATCAGGGTTATAACAGCCATGATTTGGGAAGCAGAAGAGTAAGAATTCTGCTCATCTCCAGACAACACAAAGAACTGCCAGAAGGTCTCCATGTGCACCTGTGCAGCAGTAACAGCTCAGTCTCTATGTACCACTTTAAGCAAAACAAAGTGTGAAGTGTTTTTACATCTAACATGACCTCAGTTACAGCAACTCAATTATAGCTATTGAACTGTCACTGCAAGGTACCTTCTGGTTTCAACCACACAGCAAAACCATATGCAAGCTAGCAGAGGGCAGACAAACATCTAATGCTCAGCCAGACTATGAAGTCTTCATTAAATCTTTAATCCTAGATTAACCTATTCTGCACTCCCTCCCAATTATAAATGGCAATTCAGGCAAACATTTTTCAGACACCTAGATGAAGCCAATCAACACCTACCACTCCCCACAGCGCACAGCCTTCAACACTCCCACAGCAGCTGTGGTCTGTCGCTCAAAACCTTGTCCTATGTGATCTGCGTGGGCTCGGGTCCGGTCTTCAAATAGCATTTCACGGGGTTCACTGGTTCGAGGTAGGTACTGCAAGTTTTTTATTTCATTGGTAGTTCTGCATAAGAAAAACAGTAACAGTGATACAGAAATTTCTCTGAATTATCTAATTTCCATCATAGCCAATAGGACTGTGATGAACAATCCCTTCAATGAGAGCAACAGTCAAACAAGGAAAACAGTAAAATTTAGGTCAAATAAAAATGTAATGAGCTATGCAAACAATCCCCAGAGGTCATAACACATCCATTCACGTGTAACAACAGGGATATCAATTCCAGTCTCATGGCATATATGAGTAATTGCACGTGTGTACACATTTTCCTGAAGTTTTCACCTTAAATTTCTACTAAAGCTCCAAAAAGGACCAGCACCTTACTTGGCTAGACAGTAAAAAATTAAAACAAAAAAATTCTGGATTCTTACATACAAAACAACAAAAAAGTGTATTTGGAGATGAAGATTTACAGAAACTTATATTAACATACAGAATCAAACAGTAAAAGGTTTGGGATAAATGAATTTGTAAAGAAAAAATACTAACCAGACATTTACCAATTAAAATAATTCAACTTACCTCTTCCTTTTGAAAGGTGACTTTGGCATGTCAGCCACAGGGATCATCTGTTCTCCTGGACGTACCCACATAATGGGACCATCATCACTGTCTTTACGACTCTCTAATTTTAAACTAGAAAGTGTTCCCCATGGCAGTGTACACTAATGGGAAATACAAGCCACAATTTTGAAGTGAGTTACTTTCATAAACTTGTTAAAAGCAGCCTTTATCTTTCACGATGAAAATATTTATTAGAACACTCAATCATCTGAACGAGTATCACATACTCTCACTTTTTTTATAACAGCACTATACAGCATGTTGTCCCCCTTCTCCCAGCCCATTCCCTTCTGTCCTTACTTTTAAGAAGGGTGATTCTTCCAACATATCAAGGAATTCAGGGAAGTAATCCCCCACCTCCTCATCAACTGCTCCAACCAGGCTGATCTGTCTCATTGGGCCAGCTCTATACGTACCATGAGAGTATGTTCTTTTTACCTACAAGTAGAATATGACAACAAAAATTATACCAAGTCCTCTACCGTGCAAAATCTACATTCAATGAACACCTTTAATCTCTATGCTTATGCTTTCCGACATTAGTCCTTCAGTCTTCAGTGTACTTAAGATTATTATGAAGTCGATTACTACAAACTCAAAGACAGAACATCTTATGAAACACCCATGACAATTTGTATTTTATTTTAACACCTGAAGGTAAACTGGAGCAACTATTTATTGCCTTTCAAGAAGATAACATTCCAAACCAGTAACTGTAAAAAAATATCAACGCATGTTCTGCTCCGTAACTAGTCAATAAGGATTCTTACCTGGATTAGTCAAGTCTAGCTGAATTTCTACCTTTTTCCTGCAACAGGCAGAACTCTGAGTTACAAGTAATTTAACTCTTAACACTTCCTCTGCTAATCATCCTCTCCAGTACAGCCTCTCTGTGAGCACATTAATTGGAGCAAATTACAACAGTGAACACAAGGCTCATAAAGAGTTTGTACAAAAAGCAAGACAATGATAATCACTCCTTCATTTTTGCTGTGCTAGCACATCTTGTGCTCCCTTCAGACTTTAAGGGCTGTAACATTCACCTCTCATGAGAAATCTTTTACTGTGAAATTTGAACAGAAACACATATTGAGTTTTTTTTCAACAATCTGATCTGTTGTGATAGATCACCGAAATACTCAGGCATGAGACTGATGAGGATCATGTCCACTTAAACTTCCAATTTCCTATTTAACAGGCTAAAAGACACAGTGGCATTATGAGATGAAATGTGAAGATATCAGAACAGAGGAAAGAGCAAATGGATTAATGCACACACCAAGTAAGGGTCCAGTGTGGCACCTCTAGACATTCTGCATCCAAAGCAAGAAAAAAAGTGCAAGGAAAACAGTTAATGAAATACTGCTTAGCTATGATCCTCACCCAAACAGATCATTAACATTCCTAGTAGTTATGGCACTGCAGAGGAGAATTAACAGCAGTTCTTGAAAATAAAACGTGGAACATGGAACAACACCGTGCCCTTCTCAGAAACTCAACTGATGTAACCAGATCTTTCCAGAAATGCAGAACCAAACACTGTTCAGATCATCACTCATTCCTCCCAGCAAACGGCGGGACAGCTAAAAGTAGGACTTTACAAAGTGTCTTAGCTAATGCTACAGCAAGCCATCACAGACACACTGAAAAGAACAGTCCAGTAATATTCCGCTATTCCTTAAATCCTTAGTCATACATTCCTGCAGGGCTTTTTGCGGAGACAGCTGGTGATTTTGTGATAAAATACCACAAAACATTCATTTCTGCTGAATCTGCATCAGCTCAGTCCTCAGCTACATCTGCACTGGCACAAAGCATCAGGAGCTTGTACAACTACAGCAATGAGCAAGGAAGAACCCTAAAACCCCTTTCTGAAGCTACAGACACCCACAAATATGTGACACTTTATTAAAAGCCTAACCTGCAAAAGGAGGTTTCTTCCACTGACATAAGTAGCTTAGTATTCCACCACTACAGCCCAGGATATTAAGATGCTGTTTTCATCTACATCCCTGATTAAAGAGAACCATTTTTCTGCCTTCTTCCATGCTTCCTTCTCCTACCTACTACCACTCTCCCAAGGAACAAGTGGTAAGATGAGAGAAAATGGCCTGAAGTTGTGCCAAGGGAGGTTTAGATTAGATACTAAAAAAATTTCTTCACCAAAAAGGTTCTCAAGCACTGGAACGAGCTGCCCAGGGAAACGATTGAGTCGCCATCCCTGGGAGCAATTAAAAGACAAGTAGATACGGAATTTAAGGACAAGGTTTAGCGGCAGATTTGGCAAGACTGGGTTAACAGTTGGACTCTTAGAAAGGTCTTGAAGGTCTTTTTCACCCTAAATCATTTTATGATTCATACAGCATATGATAAACTGGTTGTGAAACTACTCCAAGTGAAAACTCTAAAAATTCTCCTAAAATACTAACTTAAAGCTTGGAAAAGCTGTGAAGCTTCCAGCTGGATCAACCCACCCATTTGGCTTATATACCACTAGGTGTTGGCAATGAAGCATAAAGTCAGCAAAGTATTTAGCTGCAGCATAATGCTTGCATTAAGAAGGATCAATTATGAATTTTTTCATTTGTTCCCAAAAAAAGACCATGCCACTGAAAGTTAAAACTGAAAAATGAACACAACTTTTTCAAGCACTGTTTGTCCAATCCCTCACCCCCAGCTCTCCTGGTAAACCACCCTCCCCTTGATCACGAGGCAGTACAATTGCTTCTCAAGATCCAGCTTACGAGAAGAAATACCAACATGAATGCTAAAATAATGTCAAAGTTACAAATGATGAGTGGTTTCTTCTGAGACCATATTCAGTATCACATAATTGCAAATAGAGAATGAAATGTTTTGAGTGATTAAGAACTCTGTGGTGGCTTAACCCCAGGCAGCAGATACTGATCTTTAAGTGCCTGCTCACTCACCGCCCACAATGGTGAGACATGGGAGAGAACAGGAAAAGCAAGGAAATGTATGGGTCCAGATAAACACAGTTTTTTCAGCAAAGAGGAAACTGAAGCAGAAAAACCACCAAGTAGTGTTTTCCAACACTCACCAACCCCCACAAGCAGACTGACGCCCCAGCAGTCCCCAAGCAACAGGCACCTTCCAGCCAACCATCAGTCCCCTCAGGATTTTTTGCTGAGCATGATGTTATATGGCACAGAATATCCCTGCAGTCAATTGGGACCAGCTGTCCCAACCATGTCCCCTCCCAGCTTCTTGCCCACCCCAGCCTACTCACCAGGGGCATCCTGGAAGCCTTGACACTCTGCCATTGATGCTCAGCAATAGCCAAAACACCAGTGTGTTACCAACAGTTTTAGTCACAAACCCAAAACACAGCCCACAAAGAAAATTAACCCATCTAGACTCAGTATAAACAGGAAGTAAATCCATGCTGGTGATCAAAGGGGAAGATTTGCTCTCTCTTTTCCCTTCCTTCCTGATAGCATTAGGTCCTCTGAAAATGGACAGGGAGCAAGCCTAGAGAACTGATCTGAATTTAATCCAGGAATTACCTAAAAAATTTCTCTATTTTAGAAAATAATAAAAATTAAATAAAGACATAGGCCATAAATACTAATGCCTGGCCAGAAAGAATAAGAGAGAGTTTGAAAGATGAAGCAGCTGTGGGCAGTGAAAAGCAACTCCCATCACATCTCTTCTTTGAACTGGGTTGTAGCATCCTAAGCCCTAGTCTTAGAGCAGAGGTTGATGCTTAAACTACACTACCGTAGATTAGGTTAAAGACTCAGACAAGCACTTACAAAAAGGTGAGTTCATTCTTAGTGGGGAGAACTAGCTAGCTAATTTTCACTCACTTCCAACTTAGACTGCTACTAAGTAACAGCGTGAAAATACCAAAACCTCCCACTGATGTTTGACTGATGACAAACAAAACTAATCCAAATAAAGACAACAACCAAATAAATATAACCTATGGCATATTAGAAAACAGCAACATTTTCCCTTCCTTTTACTGTCAGTATCCTTTGGCTGGTTTGTTCATAGGAAGAGAAATAGATTCCTGTATGTATTTCTAAACTCACAAAACCAATATTGATGTACTAAAACCAGTACTTACTCATCAAATTCTATATTAAATAATGCACTGACCTCTAATGAGGTATTATACATATGAAGAATTTTATGCATATATACCTTCTATAAAGTAATCTTCACGGATGTAATTTCACAGCTTACAGTGTGACTAGGTTTTTAGAATTTTACAGACTTGCTCAAAACTGGAACAATTTAAATCCCTAATAAAAGGAGGAGTCAAGGATATGCTGCTCTTCTAGCACATGGTCAGGAATGAATACACACAAAAATCACCAAGTACAGTATAATGCAGTATAATACCACAGACAGGTAAAAGAGATAGAAACATACAAAATAATAAATGACATCCTAACTTCTTTCTTCTCATGTTGCTTACATTTGAAATATGTCACCTAAAAACTCACAAAAGGAGACTGTGTCATTCTCCTGCACCACAGTAATGGAAAACTATGACAGTAAAACCACCACTGAATCCACAATTAGTAAAACTTGAGAACTATCTGCTTCTGTGACTCACATGGCCTTAACTGATTTTTTTATGCAATAGCAAATATTTTGACAGAAATGTCTTGATGTCTAACAAGAATCTGAAGACTAAATGTGAAAATACACACATACATATATAAAAATAACAAAAATGTATTTGAGTATTATCATCCTACAAATGGAAACATTTTAGACACTATATGTTAAAGATGTTTCCATTTTATGTTTGAATAAGTCACAAAGTGGAAGGAACAATCCAGAGAAACCATGCATTTCAAGAGAGGAATTTAAAATATGTAAACTGGGGCAAGTAACAACTGAATTCCTATTTTTGATATAGTAGGGTGTGGGTTGTTGTGGGGTTTGGGTGGAGGGTTTTGGGGTTTTTTCAGTTAATTTTTAAATTAATTAAAAGGTTTAAATTTATTTCAATTTTTCACCTTTAAAACCAAGGAGGTCTGGAAAAACAGTCCTCAGAGAAAAAAAAATAGCCAACAAGAAACAAAAATATTATCCACCAACTGAACCCAAAATAATTTCAAGAAACCCATAAAGTCCCACCAAAGACCAACAAAAAAACCCAAAGACATTACATCACCTAAAAAGAAGCAAGGACATTGAGGGAATAGAGGGTTTTGCTACACAAGTGCACAAGGAATGCACTTTCACACCGGTATCTCAGAATGGAAAACATCTAATTTGATGTTTTCACAGTCGGTGTTATCTCAAATGCTACAGCCATGAATAGGCCATTACCATTCCTGCTAATTTGGTACATTTCAATAAAGTGCCCAAATGGTTTTCTGTTCCTTGCCAACTGTTTTCAAATCCTTAAATGCTTCCTTGTATTTCCACTTTCAAATGGGAACCAGCACTGAACAAATATTCATCAAAATTGCTCTGATTTTACAAACACTCGTTAATCTGTTTGGCTGCTTTTTACTATTAAACCACGTGTACTTCATACTCCTTCCTTCACCTTTTTTTTTCTTTTTTAGGTCAGGATTTTGGTATCAGAATGGGATGCCTTGACAGTTCTGTCATTACTCAATTGTCATTAAAATCCTAATTTCAACAAATAATATTTCCCAATTGGAGGTTTCTGGAAATGCAATCCCAAGATTTTTACTGCGTTATTAGCTTCACCAGTGTCCTTTTACCACTGTAGTTCATTCATCACCTGACATGTTTCATCCTGCAGCTGAAATCCTCAAATAATACCATGGATGGAGAGAGGTTTTTAAAAGCAAAGTTACTTCACTTTTATTCTGAATTCCAGCGACACAAAAACAGTGAAGCAGTTGACAAAGAATTTTTTAAAATAAATAAAAAATTAAGGATAGCATCAATTGGATACCTTCATGGAAAAGGACATGGCAAAAGCAAAGTAACTACTAGTGCTCTTGTAGCTCAGGCAGATTCATGACAGGGTCAGTTTCAGATCCTGTCCGAGCTGCCAGTACAAACCTCCAGGGTTTTATTTAGGTTTGGGTTTTGTCAATACAGAGTATGTGACTAAAAATAGTAGTACAAGACTGTTATCTCATATTGGATGAAACTATCAAGAAGAAATCTAGACAGGTAACTGTTTTCTAAGTGGAAAACAAATGAGCACGTGTTGCAGATTTCTAATGTCATTCCCTGTGAACTCATTCTTTGTTCAATGGTACTCAGTAGGTGAAAACTTCTTGTGCTTCAAGACGTGTTGCCATCATCTATCAAGAAGTCTCTTAAATGTAGTCTTACAGATTAGCTTTTAAGACATGATTTTTAAAAAATTGTTTTTAGATAAAGAATCGTTTTTAAGATTTTTTTAAGAAGACTTTTTAGAAGACTCAATCTTTTTTAGATTAAACAAAAGAGAAGGGGGCAACATATTTGCTTTAACAGGGATAAAATTTAATTTTTCACCATCCAGAAGGAGAAAACAAAAGTAAGCTTTATTTTGGGGGACTTGTAACAGCAAGCAGTTGCTAAAAAATGTTGCATCTTTTTAATAACTAACCAAACATTTGACCAGCTTAAAAGCAAGAAGCAAATTCTATTGAAAACAAAGATTCTGCTCCTCTGCTCTGGGGAGACCCCACCCGCAGTGCTGCATCCAGCTCTGGGGTCCCAGCACAGGAAGGGCATCGGCCTGTTGGAGCAAGTCCAGAGGAAGGCCATGAAGATGATGAGAGGGCTGAAGCACGTCTCCTATGAAAACAGACTCTTCACAGACAGACCGGAGTTGTTCAGTCTGGGGAAGAGGCTCCAGGGAGACCTTAGAGCAAATTTCAAGTATCTAAAGGGAACTCCAAGAGAGCTGGAAAGGGACAGTGCACAAGGGCATGTAGTGACAGGACAAGGGGGAATGGCTTCCAACTGAAATAAGGCAAGTTTAGACATCAGAAAAAATTTCTTTGTTGTGAGGGTGGTGAGGCACTGGAACAGGTTGCCCAGAAAAGTTATGGATTGCCCATCCCTGGAGGTGTTCAAGGCCAGGCTGGATGGGGCTCTGAGCAATCTGGTCTAGTGGGAGGTGTCCTGTCCCTGCCCATGGCAGGTGGTTGGAACTACATGGTCTTTAGGGTCCCTTCCAACACAAACCACTCCATGATTCTAACTCAAAACCATAAAATGAGTTCTTCAAATCTGGAAGACAGTAACACGCCATCTTAAAGAAATAGGTGTCAAGAGAAGACAGGATTTAGAGACTATTTAGCCTAATTCCAATTTCCAGAAAAAAAAGCACTTAGCTGGATGCAACTACCAACTACCTAGAAAATAAGACAGTAAGAACTAATAAACACGGTCATGAGAAAAAAAAAAGTCAAATGAACCTTTGTTTCTGTGACTGGATAGACTTTTTCAGAGGACCAGTAGACATCTTGACAGTCGACATTTGCATTACGTTCTAAAAACTGCTACAGAAACATGGTCTAGAAAGAGCAAACTGTGGGCAGTTTTGTCTGTGCTCATGTACCTATGCAATTTTTAGGCAGGCAGCAAGGATCCTTCCTTTGAACACAGTGTATCCTCATGAAACCCCCAGGTTTCACAACACTGCAAGTCCATTACAGGAAAGGATCAAAATTAACATGATCTTGAAACTGGAGAGGAGGTCTGAATGCAAAGGATATAATTAATTCAGTTTAAACAAAAGCAAGAACTACACTCACATATATATTTAATGAACTGCATAAACACGAAAACAGGAGTGACTCAAGTAGCAGGAGCTGCTGCTACAGCAGATCACAAACTGCTTTGAAAAAGGAAGAAATAGATAACTAAGAGCAATAATTCCCAAGACACTTGCAGCAATCTTCTCATAGTCCTTGACATCAATACACCAGGCAGACACTGTCAATTTTTACTACTGTATTTTAAGAAAAAAATAAGGATGACTGAAGTGAGCATAAGGGGAGAACACTAAGACTAATAAGGGTATAACATGTAATTGTAGACTGAAATAACTCAAATTACTTAATCTAGGGAGAGGGGGGAAAAAGGAGCTGTTAAGCAATCTTCAAATATAGAGAAAACTGAAAGAAAAGGATAAATTGTTTGCCTTGTCCACTAAAGATCAGAATAAAAGGATAAAAGGACAAACAAGAAAAAAAAAAACATTTTACAACAGATTTCTTTGGAAAGAGTGGAATCAACTTGAGATCTCTCACAAACACATCAGACAAGGACTTGTCAGATATGGCTTAAAAATAGTCCATCTTGTCCTGCAGCAGAGGAATTGTTGGGTACCGTGCAGCATTTTACTTCACCAGTACTAAGAAGTTGCCTCTTAGGACAAGAAGAACTGCCTCTGGGACAAGACAGTAAAAATGCACTAAGCATTGTTCCAGTTAAACATCAACTGTGAGCTTTGGGGCTTCAGCACAGCAATAAAAATTCACACTTGCCCAGCACGAGTTAAAAGTAATGAGTTCACAATATTAACATTTGTCTGAACAGCACCATATAGCTTAAGTGAAGTGATGTAAGCTGTAAGTAGGTGCAAAAGCTGATTATTTACGTTCTTTAAAATCCTCATAAGAGCCTGACAAGATTCATGGCTATCGGGTAACTGATGCAGCTGTTGCCATATACACATATGAGAGAGCCCAGGAAAGATGGAGCTACAAGATAGTTTTTCACCACCTGAAGGACTAACTTACTGGTTACAAGGACATCCAGACTAATTTCATTTTGCCCAGTTACAGAAACAGTCTGACTAAGCCTTACAGTCAGTTCACAAAGAACTGTTCCACTAACACAAAAAAAATTTAAGGAGTACTTAGGCATAGGCCCAAGCTAGATGATAAAAAACTCCCCAATTCCTCTCCCTGCAAAATTTAAAAGCTAATTCTCATTAGAAAGAACCAGTTCCAAATTTCTCTCTCCTGCACCTGCTGTAAATACTCTAACAAATTTCTGTCCCTTATAATCTTTTAACAAGTAAAATTACATTACTCCTGCCTGACACAGGTGCATTGGGAAGGAAGCAGAAAGGAGTTTTCAACTCTACAACTGTGTAAACTAAGTAAATTACTTCAGAGATGCAGACCTTCCAGGTAAGCTCAGGAGGACTCCAATTTTGACCTCAGCAACAGAACTTACTGTGAAATTGGCCCCTTGTCACAGAACTTGATGACTTAAAAATATGCATTACTTAAAACCAAAAAATCCCAAACCCACATCTGGTACAAAACAGGAGGTGGAAGATTAAATAGTACCAAAAGGATCAACTTGAAAAACAAAAACTGGTAAAACACTCTATAATACTTTCCATTTGAGGCTCAGCTCAACCTTCTTCTTCCTTTTATTACACTTGTTTAGATCTTTTTCAATACTTATATTTGTCAGACTGATTACATGTGCTACATGAGCTCTGAGAAACCACCAAAGAACCTCTCTTACCAAAGTGAGCTTTATTTTAGTGTTTTAGTTAAAATTAGCAAAGGAATACCCAAGTTTCTTAAAGCTGATGAAGTCCAAGATACATACTCAAAGCAGATTTGATAAAATCAACTTCCTGCTTAGACCTCAGAAAACAACCCATTCCTCAACTGATGCTATACAACAACTGCTAGACATTGCTCAGGCTGCTCAGGACAAGGAACACCACAGCACAAAGCGTGGGCAATGTAGGAACAGAAAACTAAATACATTCAAAGTTTCATCAAAATATACTGCAACAGGATATTAGAATCCCTTTAAAAGATTCACAAAGAACTCAGTGAGACAGGAGGATGTTCTCAATCTGCACAAAACGTAACAAGTCAGAAAGGAGAACACAAAGCTAACAAAACATTTCAACTGGAGCAGACCACATTAAAAAAAACCAAACAGCCAAAGTAAGACAGAAATAAGAAAATCATAAGGAAAAATAGAATCAATAACTAGGTAAGCAAGATACTGACTTAAATACCCCAGGAAACAGGAATGCTGCACAGAAGATGATTTAAGTCTGATGTTTGCCTGTACATGTTATTACTACACCATAAATCCCTTAGTTAGCAAAAATACAAGGAGCCAAGCATTTTCTGTCAAGCAACCAAACTGAGAAGTGATAAAATGCCATGAAAACTAAGGAAAAAAATGAGGGAACACAAAGGAAAAGAAGATACCAGAACTAAACCTCCAGCCAAGTAAAATACAGCCTAGAAGACAGACCATGGAGCTGATCAGTTGAATGCTGTAATAACACCGTTTGGCTTCTTTCATCTACCACAGCCTCTCTCTGTTCCTCCTTCACTTACACAAAAATAGGGAATTATGATTTCAACCCCGACAAACACAGGACTGGTTTAACTACACATATTGATGTTACTATTGTAATACCAATTTAATCTATCCTTTTAATAAAATAATTCTATAATAATTCACAACAAAAAAATTTGGGCTTTTCTTAACTATTTCCTTAGGGCAGGTACTGGCATACAGCTATGCTTGTGTTAATGCTACCCAAGACAACCAGCTGGATTTCAGGAACATACTTACAAGGACAGATCCAGCTTTTCTTATATAAAATGGCCAAAGATAGAGCAGCTCTGCAGAGCTGCCCGTAATACATTCCGTGATTTTTATTATTAATGATTCAGTTTACACACTCAAGAAAAACATGGAATGTTTTTCT
Source organism: Lycocorax pyrrhopterus obiensis (assembly GCA_014706295.1). NCBI lineage: Eukaryota > Metazoa > Chordata > Aves > Passeriformes > Paradisaeidae > Lycocorax > Lycocorax pyrrhopterus. The sequence continues at coordinate 12,022,099 of JACSVZ010000015.1, forward strand.
ACTGCCATGGAATATGAATATTCTGTGACTGTAGTTCACAGAATATTCATATTCCATGGCAGTAGATATTTTCTCAGCCAGCACTGCAAATGTTCTCTTGCAGCAACATTTTAGTTCTGCATATCTTTGTGGATAACACACACCTGAAATTTGTCAATACATGCAAGTGTTCTATGCAAACGTTTATGCAGCCATAGGAAAAAAAAAAAAGCATGCTTTCATTAAAAAGGTGACAGTGTAACTTACACTTGAACTCTTTGCAATTGTCTCAAAAGTGAAAACTAAAACAGTTTAAAGCTGATCCATACAACATCTAAATTCATAAATAAGGGAGTTAAAAGGGTAATTGTGAGATAAAGTTGATATAATTAAAAACAGGATTCAGTTTCTTCATAAGTTGTTTCATACTCACTGTAGGGGCTTTTTGCAATAACCGCACCATCAAGGTAAAAATCGGACAGATTTTTTTCTTCCTGAAAACCAGTACTACAAATAATTTCTGTGCAACAGAAATGTATTTTCTACAGCAAGTTAACGAACAGCAGAGGTGATGTTTCATCAGTAGCTGTTGTTAAGAGAGTATACAGTCATTTTCCTCCAAAAAAATTTAAAATTAAAAAAATATTCAAAAGCTGCCAGTCAGTCTGCCATTTAACTTAAGAGCTTTCCAGAGAATCCAACCAAGTGAGGAGAAACGCAAAGGGCTAAGGACCAAATCAGTAGCCACGTTAACCTCCAAGTTCTCCTTTAAGGATGGATTTAGAAAACCCAAACTACAAATGCAGCTAATTTAACTGAGCCCTACACAAGTTTTTATGTATAACATTGTATTAAAGCATTTCAGTTTTATGACAAAGTTCAAACAGATAAACTACAGTTCAGACACCCACAAAACCACAGCTAAACCATTTTAACCCTCCAAAATTCATGGTTAAACTTCAGCTACAGACACAAATCCAAAGAAACCTACACACACACGCATGCGAACACTTCCCCTCCCCCCAAAAATCCAATTTTATGTCTCAGTTAACAATTTTATGTCTTTTCTCATCTTCAATACCGCAGAACTGACTTAAAGAAAACCCTTGTTTCTGTGTCATCCACAGAGCACAGCTAATAGCAACTATTCTAAAAAAACCCATTCACAGTTGTTTGAAACCATTATATGACTTTAGAAAGTAAAATGCATAACCTCTTACCTGAGCATGAAAATTTGACATAGTCGTTGTCTCTATATCTTTCTTTCCCAAAATCTCCATTTTCACTGGTGAATTGGGAAAATTAAATGAAAAGTAGTCTAAAAAGTCAGGTAAATAAGTAGCTGCCCCATGAACAATACCCATTACATAGTAAGCTGCACAGTTTTCATTTTCACTAAAAACCAGACCCACAAACTCTTCTGCAAATCTCTCCATCTCCACAGGAGACAAGTGGGAGAGTTCATTACTGTAGGCATGGATAACTGATGCACCTCCGTTAGGCTGGTGCTCAATATGAATCAGCTGTTTGAACTCCAATGTGTCCAACCTTTTGAGTTTATTTTGAACCCGTGGCTCCTTTAACGAGACAAATGGAAACTCACTGTTCTCTGGTATCTTGGACTCACAGTCCTTCTTGGGATCCATATTTTTCCCATTGAAATCCTTAAGATGATCATCTATGATGCCTTTGGCTTCCTGATCCTCAATATCAGAAACCAATCCTGAGCAGATGGTCTGAATGGATTTGCTGTACATTTTTGGACGCTTCCTCTTCTCGTTCTCTTTATGTTTCTTTTTCTTTTTCTTCTTAACTTTTTTAATCTGTAGCTCTTCTGCATTGGTTTTTGGTTTCTCCTTCCCACCTGTTGAGAGTTAAGAAAAAAAATAAGAATGTTTTTATACAAAATACATATTTAAAGACTGGGATTCAAAGTCACTAAAACCCTCACCATGGCACACAAAGACCAGAGACCAAAAGCAAGGGTCAAAATGTGTATCTTACCAGAAGTGAGGAGGATAAGAGACACCTGCCATGGTCATATTACAACTGATAAATAAGCTGAGATAATGAGGGAAAGACATCACAATACCCCAAGTCTCCCAAGGCTGCTTTCAGGATGAGTGACAGTCCATCACTCCCTTTAACTGGTCATTAGCAGCTACTGTCCCAGAAAGTCCAGAGACACCACAGACAGCTGTCCAACACTGCCAAACAAGGGAATTACAAACCATCCTGGGATATGAACCTGCAGCAGCAAGCTGCTGTCCACGAGATGCCACTGCCAGAACCGACCTTGTCAGATGGGCTTTACGTGGTTATTCTTTCTCAACTAGATAAACTTTGCTGAAGAAGTACATGCGGGAACATCCAAAAACTGACCCCATACGTATTAAAAAATAAATAAAATTAAAACAAAAGACACATTAAAGAAAGTCCTCACAAAACAGAAACTAGCTTCAAGTTCACATAATATGCAAGCTGAAGCAAAAACAAACTGTAATGTCCTAAAGGCAGAAATTACTCATTTGGGGATAACATATCCAAGTGATTCCCAAGGTAAATGTTCTCACTTGTTTTAAACAAGTGAGGGGTTTTTTTTTTGCAAGTAATAAAAGTAGTAGCCAAAAAAAACTTCTAGCACTACACTGCCCTTAGATCAAGCAGTCAAAATGATTTAGCACATAGTAAAAGGAAGTTTGTGGATATGTTTCAGCACAAAATTATATTCACACCTAGCGATTCAAGACCAACATGTTCAAACACAGAAGCTTAGAAGTTAGAAACTGTGTATTTCATTGCAAGACTAAGTAACCTGAAATCCACAAGAGTTAAGTTAGCCAGTCTCTACTATGCTGCAGTAGACTATTTTCAGCTTGCCATCATCGGCCCAAGTAACTCACAAGAGCCCTTTACAAACAACAACCAAAAAAAAAAAAAAAAAAAAAAAGGGGGGGGGGACCACAACCATTGGTGCATGGAATCACAAATTCTTGCTGATGATTTAAAGGTTGGACATGGAAGATGCAGATACTGGAAAGGAGAAAAAGCAATTAAGACATTTGTCTCTGAGCCTCTTGAGGTTTGTAACAGCAGCTAAATACCTCTGGGATTCCTGAAGTGGAGGCAGAGTTAGCTATCTCCCTGGATTCTATCTTCTCACAGAGAGGGGAAGAAGTGCCCTGAGGTCACCTCATTTCTTATTTAGCCCAAACAAGGAAACAGGCTCCAGGATTTCTTAACCTAATCCACACAGTTAATAACTACAAAGACTCCTTTCACTCAGAATCAGATTTAACATGGCACACTCTCCGAACACAATTTCACTTTTAGCTAACTAAGTTCAACTGCCAAAAGGCAGAGTATCCTCATGGAAGTCTGTACTTTCTTAGGCTAAATTTAATGTAAATCCAGCATTACACCTCTGCAACAGGACTGCTTCATCTGGTAGTGGCAATATTCGCCACTTCTTTGCTAATATCTTCTGTCTGAAAGACCACAGTCTAACTCCAGCATGCATGAAAAGACCAGGAAGAGCAGCAACACATGCACAACAACTAAGTACCTCAACCTTAGAGGAATCCTGAAAATGGTTCATTCAGGGTGGCAGGTTACTTGAGTGAAATGTCATCACCTGACAAAAATCATGTACTGCTCACGTTCTGGGGTATTGCAATGGTGTCATTATGGCACCAGCTCCAGTCAGGGGGAAATAAAAACAAAGAAATGGTTTATGACAGTGGGAAGTTACATATTGCAGGCTTTGAAATCTCAATACAAATCTCAAAATACAGACTCAGACATTTTTCCCCTCCTCCTGATTGCAGGAATACATAATCGGAAAGCATCCACGAGTATACAGGTATTGCAAACTCTTAAAAATGCTTTAACTTAGCATTTTAAAATTGTTTCACCCTAAATATGGAAATTTTTTGCTATACAGATGGATATCACAAAGAAGTCAAGCATTCTGCAGATATTAGTTTGAATATACAAACCATGGAATTACAGCACCAAATGCTGGAGCAAGGTGATGCGGGGGGAAGCAGGAGTTACCTGGCAACCCACTTTTACATGTTTTTAAATGGAGCTCAGATTTTTGTTGAAACTAGTCACTCAGATCTGGGACTTTATGTACGGCAGTGAAAGGATGGAAATTTATATTCACTGGGGGTCAATCAGAGTAATATAAATGGCAACAAACTTCAAAACAAGAAACTATCTGCTGTGGTAAGAGCCCAATTGCTCTCTCCTACTTGAGTATGTCTGTAATCACCGAAGAAAATCCTAAAACAACTGAAGATCAGCGTCTATATGTTCTTGCTGAACATCCAGCCATTAAATTACATTCCATCATTACTAGCTGAAATGTACTTATATAAAAGATGGGTATGAATCTGTATCTGTGCAAAACAACAAAAACTACTGACTTCCATTCCTACAGTACAAGAAGGAAGATGACCTGATTTCTCCTTTCAATCTGTCCCATTCCCTTTGACTCGATCTTCTCAGAAGTTTTACTAACAATCAATTCCATAGTTTCATTCAACTGCTCCTGTAATATGTGGTGGCTGTTTCTTCAATCCATCACTTAATGTATTTCAAGGATACAGCTATGCAATAAAATCTAAAAAACCAACCAAATAAACAAAAAAATTCCACTATTAAACAATAAAACAGGCTTCCTTATAGAGGTGGTCAATGCTCCAAGGCAGTCAGTGTTTAGGACAGATTTGGACAATGCCCTTAACAACATGGTTTAACCCTTGAAGTTAGCCCTGAAGTGGTCGGGCAGTTGAACTGGATGATCTTTGTAGGTCCCTTCCAACAGAAATAGTTGATTTATTCTAATCATAAGTGAGCACCACTCAGAAGAGCACAGCCATGGTCTTGGAAGTAGTGATGCCTTTAAGGCAGAACCAATGTAGACAGAATGTAAACCAATCTCAAATTACGCAAAGTTCACGTGAACATACCCAAAAAGGTTTGTCTTCAAAACCAGTTGTAGAAGTACATTTTATTTAATTTGGTATACATCTATGGAAGCACTTAAAACTCTAGAAGGAATTACACTAAGACATTTTTAAAGTGAAGAACATTTATCTTTTCTTCTGTTTGTTTTCACACCATCTCTACAAAACCTTCAGAAGAGATACAAGTTTTTAACCAGAGGATTAAAATAATTCTTTTGCAGGCACATAAAAGAAATTTTCTGCTCAGCTTTAAGATTTTAATATAGACTGTTTTTACTTCTGAACACAAGATAAAAGGGTTATGCCACCTACATATATATCAAATATTACAATTCATCACCGTACACTTTCTCAAATAACACTAAGTTGCAAACATGATGCACACAATTTGGAACAGAATAAATATTTGCCCGCACAACTCTCTTCCACAGAACTTTTTGGGTCTCTATACATACAAAGGATGGAAGTGAGATCAGTTTTAATTCTGAAACCCTTGGAAACCAAGAGAGCAACAACAACTGAAAGAATAAAAGGCTGTATAACAAAATAAAACACCAGAAGATCTATGACGGAAGGTAGCAGGGCCCCCTGAACTGCTACTTGCAACTGAAAGAGAGAAAAATGCTAAGTGTCTATCCTTGGGAGACAAAACATGAATCCTTTCTTCAAGGGTCTGAGTTACTGATGCCACTGAAGGGGAAAAAAGCCTTAAAACACAGAAATCAGAAGATAAAAAGGATTCCAAATGGGCTTTTTTCAAAACATTACTAGAATTACAGACTTTGAAAAAAATTGCATACCAACAAGAGTAAAACTTAGTTCTCTAAAAGCACTTCAAGCAGGACTTAGGTAACACAACTTCAAAAAATGCTTAGTTGTTTTGAGCCTTTTTAAAATTCACGTGAGTTTTGCTACTGCATACACAAGACAAATTCTGTCAAAAACTCCATTTCCCCACTGGCAGCAAATGACATACATACAGAAAATTATTTTTAGATACTTCATACACCATATTGCAAAGAAAAAACATTTTAAAATTAAATTGTATATTTCAAGACTGAAAAAAATGTGACATTCTTAATTATTAGTTCAGCCTTCAAATGGATATGATACAGCTGAGCAATGTATGAGTTCACTGCCAGATGATCCAAGCCCCCACTCTCCTCTGTCACTGCTCCTGGCACACAGTCCTGCACTACTGCTGCTACTGACTGATGCTCATCTATTGCACAGTAACTTAATGGCTCAGCAGAAAACCATTCACTCTGCTGCTGGATTGGTGAACTGGTTCACAGCACTGTCAGACAGGAACTACAGCATACAGACCACCAAGAGCAGGACACAAGGGGTACCAGAACCCACCCCTCCTCAGGGTAGCAAACCACCTGGTCTGCTTAGCTACCCTGTCCCCCACACCTTCTCTGTCCACCCCAGCACTGAAAAAAGCTGAATTTTTAACAGTGGTTAAAAAAAAAAAAAAGTCCCAACACCTCACCCAACAGTACACTTATGAGACAGGATCAATTTCCTAGCAAACGTTAAGAGAAATTTTTATAACTCAAACATTTGAACTTTCAAATTTAACAAAGAAGTTATAAAATTTACCTTTTAAAGGTAAAATTTTAGTTCATTTAACTGTAATATGGATCAGTCTACAATTTCCTCCATCTGTCCTCTTACAATGAGTGTGGGTGGTACTTGCTCTCCATATTGCTTTGACACCTGCATATGCCCAATTTTAGAGTATTTATGTTCAATTATTTCAGCGTACAGACAGTTCTCCTGAAGAATACAAATACAAAATGAAAAACCAATTTCTAGAAGTAAATAATATTTCTCAGTAAAGCTTGAATAGAATGTGACAGATAGAGAAGGAAGCATATTTCTAGCCTAAGGCTTCTGCTCTGATGAATTTCAAAGATCCACTCTGAAGTAGATGTTTAAAGCTGCTCAGAAGCTGCAAATACTTCAAGAGCAAAAGGAGTTAGCTTGCTGGAATACTGGAATTGCTATCAGCAATGCCCAATAAATACTTTCTTCTTTTTCTTCTTCTACATTAGCTGTAGAGAGGAGCAGAAACACACTCATTCAGTCAATCCTCTGCTGCATATATCAAAATACTTTGAAGTAAAATGCACTGCTTCTTCCAAAACCAGTAACGCTGCTTTAACTTGGCTAACAGACACCAAAAAAGAACAGCGGCTTTCCACATCTCTCTAGGGCAGTAACTGAGTTGCCCCAGAGCAGACATACAGAATTTGGTGAAAACATAAATAAGCAATCCAAAAGTTTAAATAAAGATCCCAACACAAGGCTGAGATATCCAAACTACTTTGTTTTAAGCCAGACTTGGGAACAGCAGTGCAGTACTTGATGCAAGCTAACTGGATTCACCTCTTGCTGCTGAGGCACACACTCGCAACCCAAAACTTTCTAGACAGGTGTTTCAGAGAGTCTTCACCAGTACACACAATACAGGTGTGTACATACATACATATGACTCTTGGAATCTAATTTCACCCATTTTGAAGTGCATGGCATCTTTGTCTCTACAAGTCTGTCCTGAGACCCATTTAGACACAACAGGTACTGAACCACCTACAAACAAAAAGTTTTTTCCACCATGTGGTTCGAAAACATGAGACAGAAGTTAACAATTTTCAATTGTATTGAAAACATTTAATTTAATGTGACTCAGAGAACTGCTCTAGGACCCCAAGAAGGAGAACTAACAGGGACAGGGGTGGGTAGAAAAACCCTCAGTATTCACATTTACAGGAACTTTTCCCTTGATCTGTTGTTTAAAAGCAGACAGAGCTCACACTTTACTGGACTTTAAAAAAAATGAAGAACAGCTTCTGCTCTTATTTGGTTTAGCAGCATCTGCACAAGGATGGGATTACAAAATTTGCACCGTATCATTCAAGAAATCAAAATAATGGAAGTTATTCCATTCCACAGTCATTCTGTTCATGCATGCACATACTCAGCAGTATCAGAACTACCGCTAAACAACTTTTAACCATCTTCTCAGCACCAGGCCTTACATACCATAAACAGAAAAATAATTCTAGCATGCACACACGTATAGGAATGGTAGAGCTTTCAAGGTAACTCAGCACACTTTATTTTTTGTGGTGCCCCAATATAAGCAAATAAGCCAGCACTCTGTTATTACAAGACGACACATATTTGTAATTGAAAGTGATGCTAGATAGTCTAAACTCTGGTTAATTACAGACACCATCCAAATGTAAGCTTTTGCAAGTTTATTTTATGTTGTGTTTTGTTTATTTGTTGCATTTGATCATTGGATCTGAAATTTTAAATAACAAGAGGCCATGAAGTCGAATACTTCATTCAGTTGTTTCAACCAAAGCAGCTGTTTCTCAACTCTTTGAGGTCAGCCAAAATTATTAGGGGGGGACTTTAGACATTTCAAAACAAAAGCCAAAATCTAGTAACACTAAATTGTTTGTTTCCCACAGTTTTCTAGCTGACAGCTGGTAGCAGGAAGGCACAAACATTTTTAACAGCAGCCAGTAATTAAAATCAGTTTTCACTTCCTTACTTTAAGAGGGCCCAGTCACCAAAACCTAACATTTTCACTTTTCATTCATGTACCAGAAGTCTTTGCTTCAAGCTCCAGATCCCCAGCTCCAGCAGAAAGCACTTCAAAGCTTTACAGCATGGCTCTCCCTCCAGTTGCCACTTGCTCCATCCCATCTGACATCTCTGTTTTACCCTCTACTCATATATTTTATTGGTAAAAGTTAGTAACTTGGTGCATAAGGCCTGTGGAGAAAACTCAGTATCACACACAAATCAGTGTGGTGGATTGTGTGCCCTGCACTCTTATCTCAGTCTTATTCCCTCAGCTGAAGTGCATCACATACAAATACTTGAACATTTTCCTTAAAGATACACAAAGACTCAGGTCTCATGTTCCATATACTGATTTTATCATTACGCATGTGCAAAACCCATCTATAAAAAATTTTAAAGGTTCATAAGAATGTACAATTAAATGTCATTTCTTCCAGAACAATAATTTTTAAAAAGTTTTAGAAAACAATTTGTGTTTATGTATGTTCATACCAGCAAATAAAATGTTCATTTTCAAATCTTTCCTGGATTTTGGCATTCAATAAAGCAAGGCATTTAATCTTGCAGAAACACATACTACGAATTTCTCTTACTGCATTTTTAGCAGTTGCTGTGCTTGGATATAAATAATCAGAAAAACAAGACAGACTATTTTTTTCTAAAACGAAAAACAGAAATGGGACTCTTTACAGATAAGCCTATTAATCATTTTCCTTTTTGCAGGACCTCCAGTAACTTTGTCACATCACATTGGTGCAAATTTTTTGCATGAAACGCTCAATTTCTAGAAGATAACTATTTACTATGCAGATTTTTCTTAAAAATAAGTTTAAACCACTTAGAGTTTCTGAATTTTTAACAATATGCATATGCCAAGCAGCTTTTGTCTGAAAACTGAGCTTTTCCTTCCACATAGCAGACAGAGTGACACAGAGGTAATTCTATAGCCTTATCTACAGAGAATACATCTTTAAGTGCAAAAGGACGACAAAAACTCTTCATTCTAGGTTCATAAGAAAAGCCATCACGCTCTCTGAAAGAGCCTCATTTCCTTTAGCAGCCTCAAGCACAGCGGAAAAACCCTTCTTAAGAATCGCCCTTCTCAACATGGGCAAGTTTTATCACTGCTTTCAACAGAACGCCAATCCAAGTTTAGGCAGATGAACAGCTCACAACCCAGAGCCTCCTAGTATAAATAAACTCTTCCACATTCAGCTTAGAGCACCAAAATTAGGCTTATGCACCAGCTCTCCCTCAAAAAGCATCAGTCCCTCAGTACCGACCTCTTCTGTAACTAGGCACCTTTGACCTTGGACAGCCAGTTTAGCTGTCTGAAGTCACATAGGCTGTTACCTCCAGCCCCTCAACCAAAGTCAGCCACAAACAGATGGTCAGAGCAACATTTTACAACTAGATATAGATCTAATACCTAGAAGAAAGAAATCAGCTGTCTTTAGGCACAGTACTGTTGGTCTCCAAACACACACACACACACCAAAAATAGAAAAAACAACCACAAAAGCAAAAACCCAAAGAAATGGAAAGCAGACTCATTCCAAAATTTTGTTCCGAAGACCACACAGTAAATCCTGAGCTCAAGACAATAGGGCTTGAAGCTTAACTTTTGTTACACAAGAAGAAGCCACCCTTAGATAAAGAGTTAATATCTGAAAAGGTCAGAGACACTGACCTTGACATACAAGCTGCACCATAAAGCACTTCTGCCTGTGCTCTCTCTTGCCCAGGATGTAAAGTTAGATCAGCAGGGCAGCTCAGGAAATGTTATACAAACCTCACAGCGCATACAAGCACATCCAGTCAGATTTCGGAGGCCTACAGAAGACACCAAAAGCTGCCATTCTGAACAGGATACGAACCCTGTGGAGACGATCTGTCCGCTCTAAATAACTGTCTGCTCTCCTGACTCACTCCCTTCTTTCCCTGAAATAGGAGTCAGTTTTGCAGGATACTGGCAAACCAAACATAGCCTCTACAAAACACTTAACAGCCAACACCTTAAAGAAAACCTAAAATATACTTGAGTGGTAACGAGTCAAATGAAATAGGGGTAAAGCATCAAATGCACTTGTAGCACTGTTCACTGTGAAAATAACCTATCCTCCTCCTCAGCAGAGGTGTTCTAACAGAGTCCCAGGGCATACGCACTTTTACGTTAACCTGAAAATAAAGCACCGTTTTAGGCTCAATAGCCTCATTAGCTACTATTTATTAGATCGGTGTAAGACAATTTGCTGTCTTTGCAGATTGCACCTCATCTGCTGAATGGCAACAGAAACAGGAGCCAGTGTAAAAAAGGGCTGTTACTCAAACAAAGTCTAAAGAACTCACTGTTGTGGCAGTTAAGTGTTGCCCAGTATCTAAACCACCAACTTCCTTCCACGTTCAGCAAAGTCACACGTGTCCTTTTCACAGTAAGTAATCAGCTTACACAATCCTCACGTTCAAGGCAATACCCTGAGATCTGATCAACACAGGTTTTAAGCTGTCATTGTTGTTAATAGAGTTACTTGTGTGTAGAGTGTAATATGTGACGTAGTAATTACAAGGTTCTGTGCCTCTGACCTCATACGAGCATTTTGAAGTGTAAGTTTTGATTTGAAGGTTTCAGGTTCTGCTTCGTAAATGAAATCCTACAGCAGACAAGGTAACAGAAAACATATCAGGAATTTGTTCCTAACTTCAAAAGCAGAGTCTGAAAACAGCCAATTAAAAAAGTACTTGGTCTACTCAAATAAGCAACACCCTCACAGAAAATCTGATGCAGCATGACCTAAGTGAAGAGTAAGGTGGTTCAAGTACTGGCTTAACTGCTGTGCTCAAAGGGTTGTGAGCAGCAGCACAAAGTCCAGCTGGAAAGAGTCACAAGTGGAGTAATCCAGACCTTGGTATCTTGTGTTGGTATTGTTCAGCATCTCCATTAATGGCATCGTGGGACAGAGCACACCCTCAGCAAGCTGCAGCTGATACAAAACTGGAAGGAGGAGCTGATGCACCACAGAGCTGCACTGCCAGTGACAGGAACCTCGAGAGGCTGTATTAATAGACCAACTTAGGGGACTCGTGAAGTTAACAGAGGGGTGGGCAAAACCCTGCACCTGGAAGGAATAAACCCGTGAAGCACAGGTTGATAACCTTCTTCATTCCCTTTCATCAGGTTTTTACATGCACTGATGAGATTCCCCCTTGAGCCTCCTCTCCTCCAGGCCTATCAGCCCCAGCAGTCTCTGTCTTTCTTCACAGACCATACAATAGACACATAGTTTGTGCTGGAACAGACCTTTATAGACCACCCAGTCTAAACTGCTGCAGTAAGCAGGAACATCTTCAACTGGTTGCTCAGAGCCCAATCCTTGACCTGACCTTTAATGCTGCCAGGGATGGTATATCTGTCACCTCTCTGGGCAACTTGTTCCAGTCTCTTACCATCACCATTATAAAAAAATCTTCCTTATATCTAATCTGAACACCATTGTCCAGAGAGACTGTTGCCTCCACCCTTGGCAACAGAGAGTCTGATAGTCCTGGGGAACCTGCTCTAGTTGATCATACTTGGAGAAGTCGGACCAGATCCCTTCCAACATCACCTACTGTACAGTTCTAAGATTCAGTGGACGTACAAGCCATATGAGAACATAACCTTAACTACGTTTCATTACAGAAAACAAAGTTGAAGAAATTAACCAAAATTAAGACTGCATGTTGCATACAACTGCTTAGTATGACAAAGTTCCTGAATTATAACTCCTTAATTACTCAGTCTTGTACCATTAATGTTGGACATAAAATATAACGTGCATTCATTCTTCTTCTCCACAATATATAAAATCATAACCTACATCTTGTCAGCAGTTATTGAGGAATCACTAATATTGTTCCTTGAAGTACTGGTCTTTCCTATTACTACTATTGTATATGCAACACTGTGACTATAGTTTTATTTTTAATTTCCAGTACTTATCACAGTTGACAAAAAAATTACCATATACAATTAGGATTTAATTTGCAACTCTTGTACAAATTTACCAGGAAAAATGGCATAAGTTAAATGAAAAACATAGTATTAAAACACAGTAACCAAACACAAATACTTTCAGCACTAGAATGAAAAAACACTACATAGTTTGAACCTACCTTTCTGCAGTAATTTGATCTCTCCATTTTCTTTCTTGATTTCATTCATTATTTTGTGCTTCTTCTTTTCTTTTTGCTTCTTTTCCCTTTCTTTAACTTTGTCTTTGATTTGAGCTGAAATGCAAATATTTCACAATTAAGCAAGAACAGAAAACTAATTGTCACATACATGTTTCCTATTACTCTTATGCAAGCTCTATTAAGAGGATATAGAGGAGGAGTTACAAGGAAATCCAGTACTTACAATATGAAAAGCTACTATTTATCTGTTGTGTAATCCAACACAAGCTTCTTTAACTCAGGAAAGTTTTGTTTCTGTTACGTTGTAGGAGTATGCAACAACCCAGCAAGTTAACAGCATAGTAATTTTTGCTTACTCCTATATCTTCTGCTCTTATTTAGCATCTGCAGCCAGCTCATTTCTTGAAATTGGAATTGCATGCATTACATAAGAATTGGGGAAAAAAAGAGTACAGTTTGCATTTTCTTGGGTGTATATCTACACTGAAAACCTCATAACTATCCATACATACTCTGAACTTAAAGGCTTTTGCAAATACCTGGGAAAGATGGCTTAATCGGTCAGCTAAAAAATCTTTTATATTACATTCACAGGCTAATGCATTAATAGCAGTCAGATACAATTAATAAAAACATGAAATGCGCTGTATTCACACAGCGGATTTAATTCACTAGTGCCTCCCCTGCTTACCTACAATCAGCAACAGCTTACCTGAGCAGTCTCATTATTCATTTACTTTCTTGTCAAGTCACTCCAGGTTTTTAAATCCCCAGAAAAGCAGAGCCTTTAGGCACGCTTTCTGCATGTAAAATACTAGACCTAGAAGAATTCATAATTTCAAGCAGTCATCTTTGCAAGCCAAGTTGAGATGCACTTATGAGGCTAGGCGTTTAGAGAAGTCAGATTTTACTAGGCTTACATGCACTGCAGCCAGCACTTCATGCCTAGTTTCCTGGCCTGAAGCCAATACCTGCTCCAAGAGCTTACTGGGCTTTTTAACCTCCGCAGGGAAAGAGGAAATCTGATTTCAAGCTTCTACATAATGTTATGCTTCAGTAATACAGCTGAGAGACAGCCCTGATGTTTTATTCATGGTACTTGCATTATAAACCCCAAGTGGAAGCAAAGAAATCCAGTTACTCTTCCTTAAGCATTCACATAAAATAGAAGCACCAAGTATGTTCACTACTAACAAATCAGAAATATTTCAGAACTAAACCAAAGAAAGCCCTCAATTCTAGAAGGCAATGTAGAGTGACTCCTAATCAAACTACTCAGGAAGCATGTTTATAAAGGTGCAAAGAGCTGTCAGTAATCCACATAAATGAATGCTCTAACAATGATTCCACAGCATTCATATCTTTCCTCTTAGGAGCATTCTAGTAAGGAAACAGAACTTAAGCCCTCGCAATTGTTAGGGTGAAGAGGAGAATGTATTTCAGGGAGAGTCTTGAGAAAACAAGTCAAATAAAAACCAAAAGAGATGGCAATTGAGATACGTCTGTTGCCTCTCCACAGACCATGATAAGCAGCAGTGAGAGAACAGAAATTATACTGGCACAAATACAATAAGGTAGCTGCACTTACAGGATGTCTTAGTTCCAAGTGACTGAAACAGTCACGTCGAGAAACAGCCTCCCTAACACCTCTGTGAAAAGGGATGGATGACAAAGCAGATTTATGTGTATAGCAGACCATGGAAACCAAACAAGCTTTCCTAAGCAACACAAACCTTTCTAGGAATAGGTTAAACAGACATAAATATTCCTCTCCAACCTGTTTCTCCCCAAAAAGGAATCTGTAATTTGTAAACCTCCTGCAACTTGAGTATGAAATTGGGTAAACTGTACAACAGGAGTTAATGTAACGCTCTGAAAGCAGACACTCAGCTAGTAGGCAGTAACACCAGGCTTGATTTATAACCGGTGCTGAATGTTCAACTCAGCCAGAATTACAATTATCATGGGAAGACCTAGATTTTATCTCAGCATTTTTGTATGGTTAAGAGGCACACTTGACTTCTGCTATCACTTACAAATCAAAGCAAGATTGAAGAGCATATACAAATGTTGAGTCTTGCTGAAAGAGGACAAAAGAAAGACTGAAAGAATCCTTTACTGCCAGCTCATAAAAAGCATCACAGGCCAATGAATCTTCCAGTTTTGTCAGAAGCAACACATAAGGACAGAGAACCTTTTAAAGAGCCTCTAGTTTATTTTCACATCTACAAAGCAATTAGAGTCAATGGCAAAACCTTCTCAACAAAATGTATTCTGCAACATCCCCCAGCAACAGCCACAAGCAAATCGTACCTTAAGTGAGCTGAGAGAAGTCTGGAGTAAACTTTCCCTTTTAGAAATCACAGTATTGTAACAAAACCAGTGTAGAGCCTGAGGCAAGTAAAACACAGTTGAGAAGCTCAATTTGAAAGTACATATTTTCCAGTTTCCTCCCTCAAAGCTCACAGAACAGATAAACAACAACAAAAAAAATCTTTGCACATTAAAAAAAAAACAAACAATGTCGAAATGAGAGTTATTCCATGGATTAACACTTGAGCTTAATTCGCAGTTCAAATGTCTTCAGTTTATGAGTATTAATAAGTATTTTTTAGTCTGGCTTGCAGAATTCAAACACAATGCTCAAACGAAGTTCCGCAGATTACTCTCCTCAGGGACATCCAGAAACATGAACATTCTTCACAAAAATCCTGCATTAATATCTCCACTAAGCAATTTACAACCTACATGTCATAGAATAAACAAGCCCTGAGTGACACTGGCAAGGGAAAACAAGAAAAACTTGTTCTGTTGAAGTTATTAAAACCTGGAATGCTCTTTTTGACCTTTACCAGTAGAAACTACTACTGGTCTCCATTTGTAGGGCAACAGGATCACAAAGTAGTAAAAGGTAGAAAGATGTTTATGATAAGCTTTCCATGTCCACAGAATATTCTGCAGTTAGCTTCCACCAAGACTACTCCTAACAAATAAAAAAGAAAAATAAAAAAAGCTTCTTGAGCTGCTGAAGGAACAGGATGAAACGAGCCTCCATGGAAACAATGTAGCCCAAATACACAGCCTTCCTAGGCTTTCACACACCTCTAAAGATGCTAAAACTAAGAGCCAACCGTTTGAAATAATTTGTATCCCAGGGCAAAAAAGAAAGAAATCTATCTTTTCATGAAGCTTGTCCCATCTATCAAAACACATACTTCTACTTTATACTATTTTGACAAAGAAATACACTGCTCAGGAAATAACTGGACACAGACTAAACACAGTTTGCAAATACTCCCTACCAGGGTTAAAAAAAAAATAAATCCAAGTACAGTAGGAATCAGCTATGGAAGTTAACGACTGAACCTAGCTCTTACTGAGTTTTCAAGCTCTACTGCCTGAGGGGAAAAAAATAAGTCTCTATTGCTATAAAGTTATTTCTTACTCTTGCAGCAAGTTGACCCTGGCTGGACACTAGGTGCCCACCAAAGCCACTCTAGGATTCCCCTCCTCAGTTGGACAGGGGAGAGAAAATACAACAAATGGCTCATGGGTTGAGGTAAGGACAAAGAGAGATCATAGGTAGCATCAGTTACTGTCATGGGCAAAACAGACACAATTTGGGAAAAAAAAATTATTTATTACCAATCAAAAGTAGAGTAAGGTAATGAGAAACAAAAACTAAATGTTAAAAACCATCTTCCTCCTGTCCCTCCCTTCTTCCCAGGCTTAACTTCACTCCCATTTTTCTCTGCTTCCTCCCCCTGAGGGACACAGGGGGATGGGGAGTGTGGTCAGTTCATCAAATGTCACCTCTGTCACACCTTCCTCCTTGAGGCAGGGGGAGGGAGGGCAACTCCTCTCACTCTTCTTCTGCTCCAGTGTGAGGTCCCTCCCACAGGAGACAGTACTCCACAAATTTCTCCAATGCGAGTCCTGCCAAGAGGCTGCAGTTCTTCACAAACTGCCCCAGTGTGGGTCCTTTTCCATGTGGTGCAGACCCTCAGGCACAGCCTGCTCCAGCGTGGTGCCCCATGAGGTCACAAGTCCTGCCAGCAAACCTGCTCCAGCATGGGCTCCTCTTTCCATGGGGACACAGGTCCTGTAAGGAGCCTGCTCCAGCAAAGGCCTCCCATGGGGTCACAGCCTCCCTGGCACATCCACCTGCTCCAGCATGGGGTCCTCCAGGGGTTGCAGGTGGATCCCTGCTCCCGCATGGACCTCCCTGAGCTGCAGGGACACAGCTGCCTCACCATGGGCTGCACCAGGGGCTGTAGGGGAACCTGCCCTGGCACCTGGAGCACCTCCTGCCCCTCCTTCTGCACTGACCTGGGTGTCTGCAGGGCTGTTTCGCTCAGATATTCTCACTCATCTCTCCAGCTGCAATTGCTCCTCTGCAGTAACTTTTTCCCCCCCTCTTAAAATACATAATCTCAGAGATGTTACCACCATCACTGGTAGCTTCTCACAGAAGCCACCCCTGTATCTCCCCTGCTACCAAAACCTTGCCATGCAAACCCAATCCAACTCTACTAAATAAACCAGTATCCTTTCTAAAATACAGAGCTTTGTAGGAATAAGTATCCCTGTTTCGAGAAAACACAACACCCAAGGAATTAAGAGATTTCTATATGTTTCATTCAAGTTCACAGTAAAGAGTGTCACCACAAAGTCCACATTCTTTGCTTTGCAAGTCACAGAAACAGTACACCCACACACAAAAGAAATGCTGCAACAACAGTATATTAAAGAAATGCTACATACAGACAGGAAGAATTTTATTATGATGCGTTCCATCTCACCTTTCTAAAGGGCACCTGAAAAGTATTTTCACTTTACAATGATTCTACACGATGAACTGAATTTATTAAGAATGACATGCATACTTCCTCCTCTAATTCCAAAGCTACTTTTTCTGGATGTTAGGTTAAGTACAAAAATAAAAGAAATGGATACACACTCTATTTATACATCAAATAGCCATTTACATCTAAAGGCTACAGTAAAAGTTCTTTGTTTCCCAACTCAAGAGATACCTTCTCATAATGACTGCCATGATTTCCTAAGCAGTAAATACAGGAACATAAATTCACAGATCCTGGTTGCAGAAATTTAATCAGATCTTTGCCTCTGCCTGCAAGCTTTCTACATACAAAAAGGCAAACCAAGAGCATAGAGAATGAGTCAAGTAGGAAGTGCTCTTTAGTGGATGGACTATTTGCAATGTGGTGGCTGTCACTTGGGAAATTTGCTCCTTGAAGTCCATGCAGGAGCTCAAACAAGCAAGTCCATTTCAGCACTGAAAGAGGAGAGCTGTACAACCCTGTCAGATGCCAAAAGCTGCAGCTGCTTTGCATCAGTTTTCCAGATGGTAACTCACATTAGTAGTCAGTCATAGATTATGTTCAAAGTATTCTGCCTCTCTCTCCTCCTTTTGATTTAAGGGCTGTCACTGCACATGAGGCAAAATATTTACAGACTGCTGCTAAGGGACGCCATCAATATGGATAACACCACCAGCAGTGTAACTGAAAGGAAGTGGGGATAAGGAGGGGCATACAAGAACATCAGTCACCATCCCTTCCACTGGCTCTCTCCTCACTTAAAACAAACACCCATAAAAATAAAACCTCAAGAAGCCAGGTTTAACTGGTTATGCAGGTACCATGAAGTACATCTAATATCACCATGTTAACAGCTTTGACACCTGCACTTATTAAATCCTACAATGTACACTGGAGAGCAGGTTTCCCAACTTAACAAACATGGAAAAACCCATATAGCATTTCCAAGACACAAAAAAATAATCAAAAAAGGGATAGCTTTCACATCCCAACAACCAGGAACATCTGGCTGGCATCTCTTTCAGTAATTTAAGTTTAGAATACAAGATATGACTAAAGAAATCCCTTTATCAGGGAAGAACATTTCCCCAAGCTCTTCAGTGAATGGAAAGGGAGACAGATCCCATTCAGAATTAAAACGCTTCCAAAAAAACTTAAATATAATCTTTACAGTTCCCAGTTCCTTTAAGCTTCGCACTTCTAAGGAGATCTTCTACATGCAGAACTGAATGAGCCAAGTTTGAGCTCAAGCACTGGGGAGTTGCATCAGAAATCAGTAACAGAGAATGTGACAGCTGTAAAAAAGGCCTCTACAAGAGGTTTCAGATCAAATGCTTCAGCCTCCTGATCTTGTGCCAACTAAGAAAAATTATTTGGTTTTCTATAATCTGAGTAAGTTTCTGCTGCGTAAATTACGCACAAAGCTGGATTGTGGGATACAGGAGGGGCATGGTTCTCCATCTTAGGAAGATTTTGTTCTGCCTAGCAAGCTTCAGGTTATCTTACCAAAAAGGGGCCAGGGTCCCTCAAGAAAAAGATGCACTGCTGCAAATTATCCCAGCATTACATATTTACATTAATGTCACTACGAGCTCTGAAAACTGAACTGCATGTAAATCTCAAAACATCAAAAGAAATTTGAGAAGTCATTCTTCCTCCTGAACACCACACTTAAAACCCTAAACACTTCCTAGACACTGCTGCTTACAGTAGGGTATCTAAATCGAAAAATTCAGACAAGAGTGATCAAGAGGCCTCATAAGCATGAAAATGACTGCTGAATTTAAAGAGTTCAGCAGAGAGGAGGGGGAAGTGAGTCAAGCCACATAGTACAAGAAAAAAAAAAAAAGAAAGTAAATAGAAGTTAACAGAAGGAGGAAACGTTTAGCAGAAGAAAAAAAAAAAAAAAAAGACAACCTAACAAGCAAGATGCATGGTCTCAGTTCTAAGGAAGGGAAAAAGAAGATCCAAAACTTTCTACAACCTACTTTGGTAACAGAGACTATGAAATGAGCATCCCACTGGATGCAAACCAAAATTATTAAGACTGAAAAGTCTAACTTCTTGAAAGCTAAAATCCCAGAAGGGTAATACGATACAAGCTAACAGTTACCAGAAGAATCACTGCTAAATGCTCATCTGAAATCTAATCTTATCTACCCTTCAAAGACAGTAGGAGAAAGAAGGGGGGTGGGGGGGGCAAAGGAGGCAAAGTTAAAATAAAATAGACTAATACTAAAAACAAGAGCTACAGCACCATTTTCAGCTTTCCTGCTCATATGGGGAATCCCCAGCTGCAAGTCAAAAGATGTCAATCTCATTTTGCAACTGCTTGTACATTGAGGCGATCTTATCAGCAAACGATCATTTTTAAAAAAAGGAGGGAGGAGGGAAAGGGAAATTGTACACAGAAACAGCAAGAAAAACAGAAAAGATGGATCATGCAACTGGATTACCCCTTACAGCAAGTATAGGGACCACAAACAAAAGCTTTGGACAGGCATTGTCTAATTAAGAGGGGAGTGGCTGAGCTGAGCTTTGCACTGTTATGAAAACAATTTCAACTATGAACTGCTAGAGCAGAGTATCAGCTAAATGACTAACTGAATCAGCAGAGTCATAGCATAAACAGCAATCACTTCTGTCAGACTGACACCGTGTTTGAAAAACAAAAACATTGCACAACAGTAGTCCCCCTATCAGAATGTACGTGACAAGTGAAATTTGAGCTTATTTTAAACAGCCTAAACCTCGTTATCTGCAGAACACATCATGCATCCGGCAAAAGGTTCTTTCAGGTTCTCTGCATGGTAGATCATCTCTGAAGGCCTCACTGAACTCCATTCATTTAATGGAATCACAAGCTGCAAGGCCTGGTTACGACTCTGCAACTTAAAGGTCTTTGCAATTAGTTAAAAGATCAGAGAAGTCTTTAAACAAAGACTTGAAGAAAATACAAAAATTTTTGAAAAGCTTTAAACACATCATCCATCTTGGCTACTACCAAGTTTAACATCTTCCTATCACTTAGGAAGGAAAGGTGCCTCAGAACTAGGCTCTATTACATCGTAATTACTACTGCAAGTGAAGGACACACATCAGCTCCTATCATCAGCTTTTCTGAATGCAAGGTGAAAAATCTCACAGTTTCCTCCTCAGTGTCAATATCCCTTATCATCATTACAGTAATTAAATTAAACTTAGGAAAATGCAATTGGTACTACTCTCAAGGCCAGATCTCACATTCACTCACTCCATATCACTGCACACCCTGATTCCCTGTATTATCTTGCCTATACCACAGTCCCAGCCATCTCATGAGACAAATTTTGCCATTCTTCTCCTGATTCCCCTAGCTTTGCTCCTCATTTTTTCTAGTACTGAGATCTGTGCAGGCCATCAGTCTCTCTCACAAAGGTAAAACCTCCTCTCACACCCTAAGAGCTCTGTGTAGCATAGCACATAGCTCACTGACCAGAAACACAACTCCTCCTCATTCACAGGCACTGGCACAACCGGGAATTCCATTTCATCCCATGTATCCCCCTGCAATGAATCTCCATTTTGGCTGCAAAGAGGAGGATGGACTTCTTCCATTTTCAGAGCCTCAAAACAATCAACGAACTCTCACCCATTCCGCCTGCTTATCTCTTGGTATTTCTGCCTCTACACCTCTAGCCTCCCCACTGGCACAATTTTTCTTCTGGCAGGTGCAACACTGGTACGTGTATCAGTTTTGAATGCTAGGAAAGAAAAATGATCAATACCATCAACTCCACATTGTTGCTCCTTTTCCTGCACCAAAAGCAAAAAGCTTGTCTAACTGCAGACTCCAGAAACAAGAGGATGCACTTGCCTGCATGAGGTTGATCTTTAGAATGCACTAATGACAGCTTCCACAAACTCACCACATTACACCTAAAGGAGCATATTTTATTCCTACTTCCCCACTCCTCATATATTCTGTGCGTGCAAGCTTTTCAGATTTTTATGATTACCCGAAATCCTCTAAATTCACCGATGTCCTATCTGTAGGCTGCCTAAAATTTTCACTCTCCTCCCATCCTACTTTCCTCTAACCTTCCTGGCCTTTTCTACAGCACCTTAGTATCTTTTGCCCCAAAACAAGATCAGAATCACCTCCGTACTGCTTTTGCCTGCTATTTTCCTTTCATGTCAGTATTTCAAATTCATTCCATGTTCACTCATTATATGCTGCAACCACAGTCCCTCTGGTATCTTCTTCCAGTCTGTGCCATAGCTTCAGCACTCCTAATGCACAAGTCCTGATTATTTCACTCACCCACCTTAATGTCATTCTTAACTCTCCTCTGTACTTAGGATTCAACGTGCCTGCCCCCAGCCATTCTTTTCTCCCTGCATCATAACTGCATTTTTCCCTTTCCTCACTGCATTTTTCCCTTTCCTCTCTGCAAAGTAAATTATTCACAGGATTAACAGCACAAACCTGTTCTTTAATCTACAGTCAAATACTGAACTTTTGAAAAGCTGGCAGCTCTCAGCAGAAGACTCAGTGCATCGTTCACTTTCTCACAGCCTTCTTTGCAAAAACATACAGTTTAATTAAAATAAAGTTCTTCTTTTATATAGGAAATTATGCCACAAAATTTTAGCTTTAGAAACTACTTCCTCTAAACAGAAATCTGTAGACTCAGACGCCCAGCAGGTATTATTTGCCTTTGAAAATTTATTTGTTGCATGTACATAAGTTTTCAAGGAATAAATGTGAGGTAAAAAGATCTGTTCTGAGCACCCAACAACTAAAAAAATAAAGAATTTGTGCCTGTCAGTATATAAGCTCTGAGAAAAGTATCTTTTCCACATACAAGGTGCAGAATCTCCTCTTTAAAGACAAATCACAGCAATTATTCAGTTAACACTATCAGCATCAATTTCTTTTACCAATGTGAAAGAATATTTCATCTTGTTATTGTAATATTGTTCCAAGATTTACTAATATGACTCTTTAACACTGGTAGGACACGATGGCAATCTGAGCAAGTATGATTATTAATTACGTAGCTTTGCTACAAGGCTCTTGGGTAAGTTTCTTAGTAGCTATCCTTGAAGACGACTTCACCAACATCAGATGGGTACTGAGCATCATTCTAAAGATTTTTTCCAAGTCACTTTTTGGACAGGAGAAAGGGGGGAAAAATGGAACACCTGAAGGCTCGGAAATCACATACTTAAAAACCACTTGCACAAAATTTAAAAACAAAAAAACGCCTCAATGGTAAGTGCATCATAGACTAAGATACTCATGGAAATTAGTGGAAAATGCAGTAAGGCAGCCAGACAACATAATCAATAGACAGAAAGGCATATTGATATTTCTCTACAAGCTTGGCTGATCCTGTAATGACAGGTATAGGCCACAATCAAAGAAACCTAAATTTACACAACAGCTGTAATTTATCTTTCCATTAAAAGAAAGGAAACTTGATTAAACTAGGTAATGGAGTGCATCTTTCAAATTCCTCATATTTCAATGTAAATATAAAAGCATCAACATCTGGTTTAAGGTCACTGGAGACCAGGAAAGGACATGCAAGAAACAAAAGCCTGTATTCTTGTACTGTCTTCATATAGTCATGTATTGTTTTTTAGTTCCCAAGATTTACTGTTGATCACAGCAGGAATCCAAGCAAGCCTCTCGCCTGACATCTTGTCCTACCTCGTATGGCCATTTTTGTCCAGCTCCACTAATGAACTAACCCAGCACTCCTCCCCTTACCCTGAAGGCCTCGAGCATTCTTTGGCAGATGTGATCTTCAAGAAATAAAGAAAGACTGAAGCAGCAACTACATGACATTTCAAAAGACTAAGTATCTAAATTTTAACTGCATGTTCTCTAGTACTCAGTGACTTAGCCTGTAAAAAATAACCTAAGAAACGAGATAATTCACGATTTAATTTTTAAATTAGGGTGATTTTTTGCAACGTGTTCTCCGTTTTTCCCCAATTCAGTTTTGTTCGCACATTTCTAATAAATTACTCGGCATCCTCATTTCCCTAATAGGTAAGAAAACCTAGGACCTCTGGCTCTGACGCCATCGCTAATTCCACACCCCCTTTTTTGACAGGATTGACGGCGGACTGAGCCGCCGCTGCCTTCCCCACGAACTTACACAACGCCAGCAGTGTGTGACCGGGTGCAGCACTGCCCGCAGCCCCCGGCCCGGGTCACAGCCACCTCCCGCTGCTGCCGGGCAGCTCCACCGAGCCCCCTGCGCTCGCTGCCCCTTCCAGCCCGCCCTTCCCGCCCCCCGCTGCCGGCGCTGCCCCGCCGCTCACCTTTCGGGAACAGCAGCTTCACCTCCCCGTTCTCCTCCCGGCTCAGGGCCCCGCCGCCATCTCCCGCCGCCGCCACCACGGGCAGCGCCCCGTGCTTCCTCCTCTCCTTGTCCCGCTTTTCCTTGGGTCTCTTGGGCTTGGCGCTGCCGGCGCTGCCTCCGCCTCCCGCCTCGGCCGCCAGCGCCAGGCGGTGCCGGTGGTGGCGGTGCTGGTGCTGCGGGTGGGACGAGGAGGGGGAGGCGGACGGCGGCAGCAGCACCGCGGGCGGCAGCAGCTTCCGGGACAGCGGGGAAGGGAACGCGAAGCCCCCCGCGCCCGCCGAGGGGCCCGAGGGTAGCGTGGCGAAGCCCCACGGCGCAGGGCCGCTGTAGCTCGGCACGACCGCGGGCAGCGGCTGCTTGGCGCTCCCGCCACCGCCGCCCCCTTCACCGTTGACGCGCTTAGCGCCCTTCAGGCTCCGCTCCTCGGCTCCCTTCACCTTCTTGGCGGCCGGCTGGGATCCGCGGGAACCTTTCGCGTCCGGGGCCGCCCTAGCGCCGAGCGGCTCCGGCTCGGGAGGCGCCGCGCCACGACCAGGACTGGGCGGCTCCGCCATCTTGGGCTCCAGCGTCTATTTACTCTCGGCTCGCCCCAACCGACAGCGCCGGGGGCGGGGCAGCGCCCTCACCTCGCCCAATGGGCAGGGGAGGCTTCGGACAGACAGCGAGAGCCACCAATCGCAGGGCGGAGAGGGGGGCGGGCTCTCAGGGGATTGGGGGCGGTGGCTCGGCTGAGTGCGCAGGGCGCGCGGGGGCGGGAGCGGGGACCGGAGCGGGGGAGAGGCGGCGCTCCTGAGAAAGGCGTTGTTTGGGAATAAGGAAGGTTTGGATCCCGGCGCATCCCGGGGGTTTCGGTAATGCCTCAGGTTTTGGGCTTCCCCTCTCTGGGAGCGGCTGACGGGATCCCGGCAGCCCCGCGGGCTGTTCCTGGGAAGGGCGTTTGTTTGGGAATAAGGGACGTCTGGGCTAGCGCCGTTCCCTGTGGATGTACCCCGGGAGGGGATGCACCGGTCCCTCGGGATGTCCCGGGGACGAGGGCGTTGTTCGATGGGCGCCCTCTGTAAAGGGCTGAACCCGAGTTCTCCGCGCTCTCCCGCATCCTCGAAGGGAGTCAAATAAAGCCTGGAAGCGGAGGGCCTGATGGGAGCAAGGCAGAGGCTGCGGAGGTCAGCGGCTGTGCGAGGGGCCGGTGCCATCCCGCCGGGACAGTCGGGTGTCTGTCACCAGCGGGATCATTCACCACCGTGCCTCAGGGAAGGGGTTTGAGCTCAGTGTGCCAAGTAGGAGCCCCCCCAGCCGTGCCTTTGGCGTCTAAAGTTGCCATAGCCGCGGTTCAGGAGCAGACTGAAATTCCCCCAAGTCCTGGTGTCAGCAGGAAGCGTCGCGGAAATGAACGGAAGTTTCCTGGAGTGTTCGCATTGCCGAGCTCCCTCTCTGGTCAGTCACACCTGAGGTATCCTGGTTGCAGCGGGAAGAACAGAGTCGCTGCCACATTAAACCGAACCTGGCGGATGGCAGTCAGATCAAATTGCTCTGAGACGTTCTGTACACGATGTATCAGCAGGCAAACAAGGTTTTAAGTTTAGATTTTTTTTTCCACAAACCATTTTCATTTGAGCTGCCACTGATCAGCCTCAGAATAAGCTCCTAGCACTTGGGCTGTCTCCTCCTTTGTTTCATTTTCTTTTGAAATTGTAAACCAGGCTGAATGCAGTTCAGTGTCGATCTCAACAGCAGCAAAGAATAAATTTTCTGTATCCAGACAACTCTGCTTTTTCCTCATATGTTTCAAGTTCCACTACTGTGAGAGTGTATCCTCAAACTGTATTTCTGGACCTGATGGGGAAAATGGCATCTACATCAAAGGAAGAACATTTCACAGCAGGTATTTGAGCAAACTCAACTCACATCCAACCCCAGACTGAAATCCAGGTACAAATCTACCCATGTGTACATAGGCTGGTAAACTAGAGTGGGCCTATGAGTATGAAGGTCATTTTCTGCTCCCTCAGGAATATTTTATTTGTATTAGTGGATGAGAAAAACCTGTGCATCTTAACAGACATGTCTCTTTTCCAGGTTAAGTAAAGGTGACCCATCCACCTTAGTCAAAATCAGTAATTTTGTCTCAGTTGATGTTACAGGTGCCATGAAATGCACACAAGGTCATTGGTATCCCTATATACCAGTCCCTAATGGAAACTGGATTGTGGTGACTCTAGAGTGAGAATTTGAGGCACCTCATGGCACTGTCTCAACTTCTCAGGCTTTACAACCAAGTTCATCTTACTTCTCTGCTGGTATTGATACCAAGTCAACATTATATTAAGTTCATTCAAACTTCAGGTAAGTCACAACCATATTTTCACCTCTCGCTTTTGGGGGCTTTGAGAAACAGAAGAGCAGTGTTTCTTTGTTCTTTAACTAGAGTGAATCCTAGGGCTTGGCTTTGGTTCAAGGAACTTGACCACAACCTCTGTGAAATGCCAGTCACCTAGGAGTACATCACTTTTCTCCATGCAGCAGGCTCAGCAAGACTTACTAGGCTAATGAGGCTGGATAGCTGTATATCTTGATATGTGCACTTACATCAATGTTAATAATTAAGACAATTTATATTTCTGAACTTTGTATTGGGCATGCTTGGATGTCTAAAAAATGCATTGAATCGTAATGCAACCCAGAAATACGAAAATACGTACAGAGAGAAAACTGGTGGAAGGAGAACTCGTAGCCCAACATGAGATTTAAAAACTGACAAATAGACTTATAAATGTGCAGCAAACTTTAACAGCTGACAATATGCTACTAAACTCAGGTCAAGCTGAAGTTGTTTCCTATGCTTTCTGAAGTAGCATATTGTGCTTGTAAGCATAAGCCAAGTTTTATTAGAGAATTATTTATAAAATTCAGCTGGAGCAAGATGACAGAGTACCTATTACATGTAATTGTTGCTTGTTGGAAAGCAGTGTGACTAATGTTTGGAGGTTTGCTGCTGCTATCTCATACCCATTTGTCAGCAGAGAAAATTGCAGGGTGCGTGAAATTCAGAAGCCGGCTCTGTTTCAGCTCCCACAGTCATGCTGCCATACGGGCATTAGAGGGAGGGGTGTTGTCCCTGTCACTTGTTTTGTCACCAACCACACAGATACATTAAAGTGTTCCACCATACCTATGGTGAGCATGCATTCCAGAGTATTAAAACTAAATTTCAGGGTGTCTTCCTTACTACCTGTTTTTACTTTAATTAAACCTCTTGCTGCTGGCGCACACACCCCGAGCAGACACTCCTGAATGAAGACAGACAAGATGAGAAACACCAAAACTGCTTTAGAATAAAGAGCGTCTTTAACAAAAAGGGCGTAAATACTAGCAGTATACCTTGTGTAAAGTACAGGTTAGAATCACAAATTTGTTCTGATATTAACTGAAAAGAGTGAAATACATGTGCTTATAATGAAATGATACCATCTCAAGAAACACTGTGAAAACACTGCTCCCACACCAAACTATTACAGAGAAATACAGTAGAGTCTTGTGTCACAACTCCAGTCCCCTGCAGAGAGAGAGCTGTGTGAACTGGGAGTCTTTGTGGGGGTCAGTCCTTGAGGGGTGTTGGCAGCACCCCACACACAGAGAGCAGAGAGCTCATCTCTTTCAGCAGCAGCCTTTAAACTGATTATGGAAATTATATCAATGTGCTTTTGTCTATAATTTTATATGC
Source organism: Lycocorax pyrrhopterus obiensis (assembly GCA_014706295.1). Lineage (NCBI taxonomy): Eukaryota > Metazoa > Chordata > Aves > Passeriformes > Paradisaeidae > Lycocorax > Lycocorax pyrrhopterus. The sequence continues at coordinate 12,049,754 of JACSVZ010000015.1, forward strand.
AGTTAGGGAAATCCACGAAGACTTTCTAGACCATGGAAACTGAAATGAGGCAAAAGTGTAACAGTAAAGATGCCAGGCACAAAGCAGTCCAGTATCCAACATGCATTAAGAATAAGCTTCCCGTGTTATTAGCCTGCCTATTACAAATGCGTTGCCATTTTAATTAGCATAATTATGAAATACTGATATAAATGGTTATTAATCAAAACACTTATTTAAACAAGTTAGTGTATATGTTCACCTAAACTTAGAATAATTTCAGACAGCCCCTATAAAATAAAAAGCTGAATGTAAATGCTGTACACAGGTTGAGTTACAGTGTTTTGGCTTTATGCTCTTAGCCGCCTACCAAAGTGATGCTTTGTAGCCCTACTCAGGTCTCCAAATAGAAAAACAGCTTCCGGAAATGTTATTTAATCTCTTTATAATTCCAACGGTTTGTTCTCCATGTGCTTACTTCCTTGGTTTGGCATCTGCTCAGTTCTTAAGTCGAGCATGGAAATAATTGTGCCAAGTGTAAATTGAAAACATTTGATAACACTTAGACATCTTTATGCTGGTTTTTGTCTGCAAAATTAGCTAACTATAATTTTTAATGCTATTCATTTTTTCTTCAAACTCATCGAAAGTCAGTTAATTCATCTTTGGAAATGGAGGTGAAAACTAGCCTTATGTGCACAGAAATGTACTGACAAAGGTGGTCTCATCATGTAAAAGTCTGATTTATTTTAGAAGAGCCTCATTTTCCATAGTCAGGGTTTTCAGACCAACCAGTGACGTATCCAAATACTTCTGCAATTACCACCCAAACAATTGAACTAAATGAGACACTGGGGACTAACTTGGCTTATAACTGGGAGCTGCTGACAGCATGACAAGCCTTGCTGCAGGGTGGTAAGAACTGTCCCCTCCTGCCGTTGTCCTTTGCAAGGGACAGTGTCCCCACGCCTGAGCAATGGGAATGTGTATCTTTGATCAAACCCGTGACCAAGGCAGTGGTTATCCTAAGAAGCCTTTTTTCCCCTCAGAAGCAGCAGATGTCTCCGCTGACTGCTCAGGGTTGGTGGGTTAGACATTTGGCAGAGTGGCAGAGCAGACAACTGGGGACACTCATGATTTTTATTACACTGTTCATCTGCCAACATTTTATAGAATCCATAAAAACCACAAAAAGGAGTTTACACTTCGGGGAGGACCTACAGTACTTGTTTCTTGTTTAATGTTTTTTCAAACAGCTACAGATTACTGCTGTAACAGCTCTTTAGTCTTTACAACTGGTTTCCTCACTTATGTTTAACATGTGAAACACCCCAGCTCCAATATTTCTTTTTTGAAGTGTAATAACAATCACAACAATGGAGCAAACTTGGAAAGTCTTGATATTCACAATTTTAAATGATATCTGCTTGCAGTTGAAAAGACAATTTACTTAGCTGTTGTCCTCATAGCACCCAAAAAATTTTAACTATTTGAAAGATCTTTAGAATTTTTTAATACAAAAGATACATAATGAGTAAAATCAGTATGAAAGCAAGAGGATGCAAGCTGAGCAAAACTGTTTCCTAACATATGGAGGAGATGGATAAAAGTCTTATCCATTTTCTTATTTCAGTAACAAGATATTAATTTTCTTCAAATGAAGCTGCTGGTTTGCAGCTCTGGATTTTTTACAGGTTAACAGCCTCCTCACTGCAATTTGAGATACCTGAATTCCCTGCTGCTTTGCACAGATCTGTACGGATACTTAAACAAGTAGTCATTTTTTCATTTCCCTTAGAATCCACTACCATTAGATCCACCTTCACTTAAATCCCTCCAGAGTTTGTCCACTATATCCTGGCTGCATTTTTAAAAATACAATACAGAATCTAAACCTTCTATCCCAGCAGATCTACTGCAGCTGCTACAGCAAGGCTGTGGCTGCTCCCATTCTTGAGGAAAGGGACACCATGGGAGATGGGCCCTTTCTGTGGGCTGTGCCTGGGAATCACCATCTTTTCTGCTTGTTGATGTTCCAGCTGCAGGCCACTTCAAACATCATGGACAGAAGGACCTGCAAGTCTTTGCTTCAGCAGGCACACGAATCAATATCTATTTGCTATGACAAGGACTTAGAGCAGCCACATTTCCAGTTGAGCTGTGCCTGCCTGGGCTGTAAATAGCCCCATACCCCATCCTGTCATTCATATCAGCTTGGAAATTCTACGGAAGTCTTTCAACAGGAGATTGTGGAACTAGTTTGGTTTTGACTAAGGGCTTTTTTGGTATAAGTTTTGACATAGCCTCTGTTATGTATCTTTAAGACCCCTTCCCACCCAAACCATTCCATGATGCCATGAAAGAAAATGCACAGACTCTCCCAAACTAAACTTTCAGAGAATACTTATTCCTTAACAAGCAATTCTACGAGGTATGCATACCTCTTACTGTTACCAAAGAGTTCAAGTCAATGAACTGAAATCCATATGGATTTCCTGATGGCTTTTTTTCCTATCCCTAAAGGCTTATGGAATGATAAACAGATCAAAGAATGGTCGTAGAATGGTTGGGTTGGAAAGGACCTTAAAGATCATCTCATCCAACCCCTCTGCCGTGGGCAGGGGCAACTTTCCACTAGACCAGGTTGCTCAGAGTCCCATCCAACCTGGCCTTGATTTGGAGTACATTTAGTTCTAGGAAATTCAGGTTTTGTGTCTTAGGTACAGGCACTTATTTGCAAAGTAGCAGTTTATATTTGTAAGGGTGTATATATAAAAAGAAAATAAACAGCTACTTATATGTAGCAGCTAATCTTTCACTGCTCACTTCAGCTTCTTGGTCACATAAACAACATCTTCATGGAAAAATCCACAATAAAGAGCTTTCTGTCTGTTCACAAATTTTATTCCACAGTAGAGGCAGCAGCTTATCAGATCAGTGCCCACGGTGATTCTGGGAAACAGTTAAAGACAAACTGTTTAAAAAAATGCATTTGCCATAAGGTCTTCAGATTTTCTCTGATGTACCAATGTAACTGGAAGATAATTGCACCTGAAATTTCTAGACCATGGTACTAGGAAAGCATCTCACAGTATAAAGTCACCCGAAAATGTTTAAGTATGTGTACTGGATGGCAGTTAGGGGCTTTGGGATTCATTCAGGATGGAAGGAATAACTTCGGTGTAAATCTAACACATCACTCTCAACCTCAGATCACAGTCTTGAAATGGGAGATAAGCGGGCTCCTCCAAGCCTGTTCATGTGAAATCACAATTGTACCTTGCTACTTGTACGGTCTTGCCCTGGCTTAGAGGCAGGAATGCTGAGCCTACATGATGGATAGCCCCACTTCCAGCAAATGTGCAGGACAGATTTGTCTTCTCACCACAGACTTTGGCCCAGAGGCTGCTCCAAGTGAGCTCCCTCATGCTGGTTGCTTCTGATGCTCAGAGTTAATGGGGAGGGAGATGAAGAAGCAGATGGAAAAATTCTTCACACATTCTTAATCACTGAAAGAAGAGACACTAAAAAGTGCTTGCTTGATATATCTACATAACATCATTAAGATAAAATTTCTAATAAAAACTCCAGCCAGCCTTCTGAGTTGTGTAACTGAAGTGTGCAGCAGTTTACAAGCAGTGACATACCCCGGTGCCCTTTCTGTGGACCTTACTGTTACACATATTTTGGTCTCTGGAGACCAAAGGGAGGATTTGTCTCATGGTTTCAAAGATAAATTAGATAGGTGCATGATGTGGTCTGTAAGAGCACCTATACATTTTATGCATTATGGGGACTCCCTAGGGCACATCACATGTTCCAGAAGTGGTGAGGAGAGGAATTTCAGCCCTGAATGGCTGAAACACAAAGCATTTGGTTTAGTGACAAACACTGCTTCGTTCCAAAATACCTCCCTGTGATCTGGGGACTGCGGACAGGCCCAAGAGTGGAGCTGCCTCTCTTGGAGCCAAACCCCTCCTTGAGGCAGGGTTGAGCTCAATCTTTTGGATTAACATGGAAGATCTCTAAGAGAGACCTTTTGGCTCATGTAGCCATTCCAACTTAGCACCCAGAGGAGGTTGGCAGGTGCTTGACGTCCAAAAGAGGCCTGATGTTTTTCATTTTTTTTAATTGTAAGACTAGACATGCCCTTTCATATGAATCAGGGAGTCTGAGATCACCCTACCTGTTGTGGAATAGCTGCTCAATTGAAGGTTCAGTTTTTTCTAAACAGAACATGTGAAAGGCAGAAGTACCAGAGAAGTAAATTCAGGACAACTTTGACCACCACCCACTATCCAAACGGTAAAGAACAAATTTATCTGTAGAAATATTTTTGTAGGGTCTGAAAACTTATTTCCTAAACGGGTAGATTTAGGGAAAAAAAATGCACTTGAGTGTTCTTTCCAGCATCAATGAACTTGATCAACTTGCTGTCTGATGACACAGAAGGGGAAAGAGCTGCTCAGCAACTCAGAGCTGTTAGGTGTCTCACTAGTCCTAATGTATAATAAAGGTTGATTTACATTATAAAAAGAGTTACTTGCATTGCTTCCTTCTAACCAGTGATTTACATGTCAACAGGCAGTCAAAGATGTATTCATTGCCTGGCAATAGTATCACAAAATGCCCTTGTTCAGGTATCACTTTGAGGTCTCAAAATTCCAGACAAGAGATTGCTTTCTGAACTTAACATTCTTCACATCTCTACCTCTCCCACCCACTCCAGGATGTTTCAAGGGTCAGTTTATCCTTATTAGGTTATTATCCTTATTTTTCTCCCACCTTAAGGAGTAATCTTTGTCTGGGCCTGATCAGGCAAAACCCAAGAGGCTGGTACTCAATTGCAGATTTGAGCAGAAAATCCAACCCAACAATTTATTTAAAGAAGCATCTTCCTTGAGCTGCATTCCTGTTACCCAACCACACCTCTCTGCCCTTCTGAGGAGCTTACAAAACTGGGAACCTGCTTAACAAGTTCACTTCAGCCTTATATTACCCACAGGCAGAGACAGTTTACCCCTTGTACTTGCTACAGTTCAGCTCTTCCCACCTCTCTCCGCTGGCACTACATGCTTTTTGCTCTTCCCAACCCTGCCGGACTCACTTTTTACCACACACCAAGCAGAGACCATTCTTTGGATCACTTTATCCAGGCAATTTGCTTGATTTCTGAAGTGCTCACAAATTAGTCCCCACAGATCTCATGACCTGAGTTATGAATAATTTTTAAATCAACTTTTATAAAAACCAGTGTACAAGTGCTTTTTCAGAAAAGCCTGATGGTACGGACCGTTCACATCAATGGGAAAAATAACCCTAGATTTCCTACTGGCGTTCACAGGGATGGCTGTTTTGGCTTTCAATTGTCTCTAATGAAACAGATCAGAAGCTACATTACTGCTTTTTAACAAAACTGCCAGCCTTTCACTGGTGGGTTCAGTTGTGCCCAGATACCACAGTAACATGTGGAATTAGTGTACCAGGCCCAACCTTCCTTCACTTTCAGCCAAATAGTGTTCAGTGCAGGCAGGACCGAAACCCTAAGATGAGAAGTGCACTCGGCAGGGCTGATAAAATGTGTAAGTGATATTACAAAGTTAAATATTCACCATTAAGCATATACATTTTGGAGATGCAGCAAATAAAAGAACAGCTATAGCCAATGTACACCAGAGCTGGCATGTTTCCTCACAAGGTTTGTGTCTTCTTCCTGCCAGTTTCTCCAGGCTCACTTGAACAATGAATACACCATTTAATGTGAAAACAGCAAGAAAGCAAATAAAAATTTGAACAAATGTAGCAAAAGACTTGAAAACACTCAGATTATGAACCTGATGGGTTGTTTTGGTCCTTTTAACATTAGGCCAGAGATGTAGCAGGTGGAATATATACTGGGATGGAACCACACACCAGGTGACTTCTCATGAAGAGTGGAGTTAAGTAAGCAGAAAAGCTCAGCAGTCTTTGATACTCCATGTTTGAACAATGGGATCATCTCTGATCCAAGTCAAATTCTTCATTTGACTTGACAGTCAAGCTCTCCGTGAGATTGTGGCACTACCTACCCAAAGATCAATTGTTTTGCCTGCTTATGATCTTCTATACTAAGGACTGTAACTCTGTGGATCAAAGTAGGAATTGTAGATGTGAAAGACAACTTCCACCTCACTACCTGAAATCCGTGGAGCTCAGTCATGGTGCCTGAGGCAGAGCTGTCCTTACGAGTGCCCCAGAACTGCAAACACGGACACATAACACTCAACCTCATGAATGAATACCTGCATTGAGCTCACCACAGCTGTTTACATGCACAGGGTATGTAACTTTGCACGATTTAAGCCAAAATGCAAAACTGATTTCTTACCTTGGCTTCACTACAGTAAGTTCTTCATGCAGATACAATATAATTTCAGAGGCAAGAGTTAAGTTGTTAAAGAAATCAACTGTTACAGCAACTACGACTGAATAGATCAAAATAGCAAACAACATTTTATTTGCTCACTGCTTTAAGACTGGAAATATTAAGCTTTTGCCATGTAGTCTTAGAAGCAATGAAGTAAAGCATTTGGTACAGGTCTTAAGGATACCACGGCACTGCAGCCAAGAAGAGTTATTTTCTTGTTCTGTTTGACCCAGCACTTGACAAACCTATGTTTTGATTAAGTATATGCATTGAAATGGTTAGAAAAAGTCACATCAGAGAGCCTGGCTCTCTGATTAACTGGATGTTAACTAAGCCTGTTACTAACCATTTCACAGCCTTGCTGTCTTAAAAGGCTTTAGATACTCAGAGGGCTCCAGAGTAGTCAGTGTGTTGTGCTGGCTGGCCCCAGCTATGCTCTGTCCTTGGTTCATGCGTTCCATGCATTTAACCCTGCTTTTTAGCCCACGCAGGATAACCTCCCTTAGACACTGCTTCAGCTTCTGAAGAGCTGAAGAGCATTTTGAGATTGTGAGAAAGACCCTTCTTTGGCAATGGGCTGTAGGAATTGCAACTTGTTTGTTTATACTGCAGAGATGTTACTCCTCCCTCAAGCCTTGAGAAAATTCTCGAAGCCTCAGTTGTGTGCGATTTTATCTGGTTGCTCAGTTCTGTTGTCCCAAGTCCTTAGCTCCTTTTTCCTCCTCAAAATCCCCTTTTCAAGGCGATATTCATTGCTAGTCTTTCCCTAGCCCAACTCTCTCTTGCTGAGTTCCCTCTCTCTGTCTGCAGCGTGCCAGGGTTATGCTGCAGGCAAGAGCTTTGTATTTGGGTACTTCCCAACAGACTGACCTGCAGCTAAAAGCAACTGCTCCAGCAGCACGGGGTTATCACACTGCCCAGTCACTGCATCGCACTTGATCTCATTCATTCTTTTAGAGATTTATCTCTGAAGAAACCCAATCCAAGATTCCAATATACAAAAACCCAGAGGTAATTCTTTGAGATTTTCATTGTTCTGCCCAGTTCCCAAGTTAGAAACTTCTTTAAGGAAAATTACGTGTAAATGCAGCAGGTTTTCCTAGCAGATAAGAAATAAAAATGCTGGTGTAATGCTCTAATTACTACCAAAATAGAAAGTTACCTGCCACATCAATGCACAACCTTAAATATGCTGAGTAATAGAGATAGGCAGTGGTATAGGCAGAGGTCAGCTTTCTTGAGGCTTGAGAATTCACATTTCTAAAGCATAGAGAACTCATTCTTCTTTTGATGTGATAATTCACTGCATGATTTCTTCAATATTAATACCTTTAGAAAAAATTAATCAATGGTATATTAGAACAATACAGAAGGACAAACAAGCCAATGCAGTAGTTATTAATAGAAATAGCTGGGCTGAGTAGCATTACTGCTTCTTTGCTACAGTGATCACATCAATGCCTGAAAAGCTGCACTTCAGAGATGAAAGCTGAAGACTGCTTTCAGAAAAAATAACATGAAAGACTGGAACTAAACAGGATTGATTTCAATATATGTACAAAATGGCTCCAGTGATAATTTGCAAGCCAATGTAATATTTTAAACCCTTTTAGATTCCATTTCAAATAAACCACAAGGAAAGGTCTTGGGTTTTTTTGATGAAGCTGTTAAGATGATAATATTTCAAAGTTATGACGTGAATCCCCAGCGTAAAGCATCCAGACCTGCAGTTATCTCTGCACCACCCACAAGAGCAGATACAGAAAGTAATGACGTTGGACAGCTTTCACCTTGCTCTTAAAAGTGTCAGCTTATCTGATATACAATAGGTGAAAATATAAAACTCAAAGCAGGGAACAGCAAGCTGTGAATCAGCTCTGTCAAAGGAAACAGAAATCTATATAGGACAATTGCAGTTTTGTATCACTGAAGCAAAGAAAGGCTGCAGCCTTTCTTTGAGTCTTTTCTGTGACAAACTCAGCCTGGAATAGGATCCAAATCTGTGCAAAGCTAAGGGGGAAAAAAGATGAACTTGGATGTACTTAAATTAAACATAACCAGATGCCCTGTATGTCGTGCACAGGTTTAGGTCAGCCTTTGCTGTAAGTGAAATTCCTATGTGAAAAACAGAAAATCTACTACCTGCACAGTTTTGTATTTTATTGGTGGACAAATATGGAAGGGATGCTTGAAAAGTACATCCAAAGCCTATTTGGAAATTCTCTTATTTTAACTTTTTTTCCCAAAAGTTCCAATGATTTGGACTGCCCAGGGGTGCTGACAGCCCATCTCACATTACAAATCCACAGGAGCTCCATAAGAATGAAAGTCTGAGCCAATCATCTGCAACGTGAGGGAAGGGAGACAAAGTTCAGGCCAGCCTTATTCTGCCAACTGCAGAACATTCCAGCTGTCTGAACTGTTTACAAATCAGGAATATAGTTGATATAGGTTATCCAAGATGGCATATATCATTGAATTATTTATTTTAAATGAATAATTGCAAAACTACATCCATGGGAAGTATTTATAGTGCACACAGTTCTTTGAAAGAGCTCCCCAGCTTGGCAGTCTGTCACATGTACCAAGCACATGGTGATTAAATCCACAGTCAGAGACAGTAATTGCAATTTATGTACCTTCAGGAAGTTACAACAGAGCTGCTATCTGGGCATTAGCTCTCTTTTAGCAGAGACACTAAAGGTACAAGTAGTAGATCGGACAATGTTTCCATGGCTGAAGTTTAGATTAATATAATTTCTCTACCTAAAATGAACATTTTCTTCTACATATTCTTCTTTGCTTCTCTGACATTATTGCTAGCCAGAACTTTTAAAGTAGTTACTAAAAATAAGGTCCTGAGTGTCAGTGTTCTGTTCAAGTATGAGATCTGTAAACTAAGCCAGACTGCCATCCTTCACTCTGTTACACTTCTGGACACAGTTTTCTTCCCTAAGAGTAAAAACACCCATAGTGAGATTTTTACTTTCTTTAATTTAAAGATTGTATTACAGAAAAGTTTAAGTAAGGAATCCTTATAAGGATTAACTCTTGACATAGTATATTGCCAAGATACAGTGTAGCTGCAAGGGCTCCAGGTGGACCTTCATATGAGTTGCTTTCTTACATACACAGTTGCTGAACAACAAAAATTCTAGTCCCCATCTGTAAGAGAAGACAGTGGTATTGAAACAGTCCTTTTATCAGTGTGTTCTGGTTTTCCCAAATTAGAAACACGCCATATTAAAACCACAAAATCCTACTATACAGAAAGGTGATAGAGATGAATTTTCTAAAGATTGCAACTGATGAAACATTAAAATGAAAACTAAGGAGTGTTGATTATGTAAAATGGTTTCTCTTTTACTGGCAGGTCAAATATACTAAGAAACATACAAATATTTTTGATAATCTAATTCCAGATGAACTCAAAACACTGAAGTAACATATACAGGCTAAGAGAATTCAATACTGTTCCAAGGCACTTACTGAATCTCCATGACTAGATGAAAACCAGAACAAATCAGGTCTGACAATTAAACAGTATATAATATAAAAATAACCTTTTGCTTACAATTTACAAAATGCATTACAATCTTTATCTCTGCTAACCTGCAATTCTGGCTGTATGTGTCCAGCAATTTTTGTAAAAAACCCCAGAAACTATTTTCTAAAACTTCAGGGCAAATAATTTACAAATAAGGTACACCAAAATTTAGATCATGCAGAGATTTCTTACATCTTCTGTTAATATTTTATGATTGCAACTTTATCAAATTATATACTTACTTGCCCTGTACATATACAAAATAATGCATACATGGTAATCAAATGTTAGCAAAAAGTAGTCCATAAACACAATCTGTCAAAAGTATTACTATATTAACATATGTCTACAAGCAGCGTGTAACAGGGTTAAAAGACATTAAGGCAATAATACTTGAAGTTACAAAATAAATCATATGTAATACTTTCTCCTAAGTGTAGTAAGGCAGGTAGATGGCCCCAGCAAAAAAGTTAGGTTGTAATACTGGAATCCACTGTTGTGAACCATGTGTCAGGTTTTGCATGGGATGCACTGCAAGAATGTACCATTGATAGTTAAATCTACACTGCTCTGTGTTAGTTGCCCCCCAGGAAAGTGGAACACTATTTCTCTAGTTCTCAGTGGCACTTGAGTTTTCCAGTATAATTTATCGATAGTATGTCCATTGGATCTTGGATCATGTCCATTCTGAGGGTGGCTCTCTTGGTCCTCTGGGCTTTGCACAGCGGTTACCAAAACCTAAGGAAAGAAATGTATTTAATATTTTTGTCTGCTGGGGCAACACAGGCTCACAAAGGCTGGCAGCAGTCAGAAGACCACTAAGACATGCTCCAGCTCCTACAGAACAGATTTACTCTCAGGGCTAGAAAACAATTTTGTAATATGAGGAATTCTGAAGGCACTCTGGCCATAGGAAATACAAATATGAAGAATTTGTATATCATTATAGTTCAGTACTTAAACCTCACTGGAAAGTACTTTTCAGTAAATACAGTATTACAGCCTTTGTTATCTTTTTTTTTCTCCTTCTCTGCACACCTAAACAGTTATCAGGTATTATTTCTGGAAGTTTTCAGTGCTTTACAAAAACTATAACCCAAAGTGTATATTTTATACCCTTTGGGTTTTTTTCGAAGTGCAGAATTATTTAATCATTTATTCTGGGGAAAACTCCTTCAGCACTCCTAAAGAGACTAGGCAGGCTTATTTGTCTGGGTTCTGCATCTCAGTGAGTTGGAGGGTGGCAGCAGCAGCAGCTATCCAAACCAGTACTGATATTGAATCCCCTGTTTAAGTCATCTAGTGATCATGTTTTGAAAGAATTGTAATCACCAATATCTGTTACTTCTGCAGGAAATTCTGAAATTTGACCTCTTGTATCAGTGGAACCAGAAAAAGAAATCTGAGGTAAAATGTCAGTTGGTGTTTTGTTGCTTCGTTCAGGACGATCTGGAAAACACACAGAACCCTCACTGTAACAACATTCACTTAGTCACCACTGTGGCAATGCCACTTGTCATTACAGTCCAGAAAACAACTGGCAGCAAATACTATTCACAAAAATAAAGCTTTCAAAGCCAATTTCTCATTTCCTAAAACCCATACTTGAAAATTGTTTATGAAGTAGATGCTCAGTGGCAGCAACATGTTCCTGCTTGCCAAATCTGGATTATTATTTTGTGTTAGTTTGTATGGATAGCTGAAATCCCACATAGCATCTATTTATAGCAAAAACTCACAGTGCCATTTAATACATCAACATAAAGGCACCTGTTCATGTTCTTTCTAAACTAAAGGTGCTTAGACATCATAGGTAACAATATATTCATTATAATATATTTGACAGTATACTGACAATATCTTCACAGCAAACACCAAGTTCAGGCAAATTTTTGTTCAGTAGGAAAAATATATTTTGAAAAAAAAAATTAGAAAAGCTTTTCCAACACTTACCAGGTAGTATAGGTGAAGTTGTTTTCAAACCCTGTTAATGAGAGATACATAAAATAATTACACAAACCACTTCCAAAAAACTAAAGTCAGAAATTTAGGATTATGAAAACATTGCCAAAAACATATAACATTCATGGAAATACCTACTTGCCTCTACACTTTTTACTTGACTCAACATTGACAAAAAATGCTACAGTAGTTAATAAGACAGTTTACTATTAGAACCTTAGCATTTAATGAAAATTTGAAAACATGACACTGCAATTTATTTGCAAATTTAGGTAGGTTAGTTCTCACACTACATTTACAGTCTCTGAAAACTCGCATCTATCTTTTTTGTCGTATTTTTAAGTGAGGTATGGGGGGCACATGAAAAAAAGTGATAAATGTAAAAAGGATTTATATGCTTTTAAAGTTTTGTCTAGATCATGTTGTATGACTTTGAGCTGTATGAGTGAAAAGTAAAATCTGATGGGCAAAACATGGTTTGTTTAAAATAAATATGGACATAAGAAAAAACCATTTTCAGGCAGTGAAACAGATTGCCCACAGATGATAAGAAGTGTCCATCTCTGGAGGTTTTCAGGACCCAGCTAGAAAAAGCTCTGGTTAGCCTGGACTGAGGCTCTGCTCCATGCAGCAGCTTAGACAAGAGACTGTAGTTCTCTTCCAGTTTGAATTGGCCTCAGATCCATTAAGGGCAGGCAGCAAGCTCCCTAAAAGCAGCATATTTACACTCTTAAGGCCATAATTTAAGATATATTAAGGATGACTCTTTTTAAAAGTATTGCTGACCTTAGAAAAACAGATAATTTTCTTGGAAAGAAAACATGCTCTTCACATCAATTCAGCAGCTCAGGCGAAGGAAAAACTGGCCAGTTGTAGATGACCAACAGCTGCAACTTCTCCCAAGTATGTATTTTGCTCTTTGTTGTAGCTCCCAACCAAACCAGAAATGACTGATTAGTACAGACTTGTCTCCTGCGCTTACCGTGGAGGCTGTTTGCTCAGGCAGATGCTGATCACGCAACACGCTCCACTCCGACTGTGCAATCAGAACTGGCTTCGGCAAGGGCGTGCCTAGGAAGAATTAAATCAACTCAACATACTTCAGTTCTCCTCATGATGAGGCATTAGTACACATTAGAAATGTGCTCTAAATCTTTTTTTTTTTTTAATTAAATGCTTGTAAAAACATGAAAATCTCTTTACGTGAGAAGTGCTCCAGATAAGGCAAAATGCCACAATATAACTCCAAACACAAGACTGCAGTGCTTGCGTTGTGGATGTTCATTTTGTTCCTTTCGGGGTTCCTAATCAACAGGGGAATTGGCTTCTTTTTCAAGGACGTTTTAGAACTTTTGTTAGATCAGCTGTGCAGTAATAATAGATGTTTTTCAGAACTCCTAAGTAAACATACAAGTCAGGACAGCCACACCTGTCCTTTACTGACATCATGCAACAAGACAAACAAAATGGAAGTGTTTTTAGTGATTCCAGTCCTGGAGAGGGATTTTTTTTTTTTTTTTAAGAAAACAACTTTGTTCCTTGTGTGGTCACAGAGAAGCAGCAAGTCCATAATATCCAAAGAAAGGATCACTGACTCAACTACCTATGCTTATGATGCTCAAAGAACACATTTACAGAACTTCAATGTTTTTATGCAGAAAATGTCTAGATTAACTATTGGGCCAAAATTTTTTGAGTTTCAAAACAACACTAAACAAAAGTCTCAGTAAATAACTACATGATATTAGGTTTTCTGGGAGGTACCAAGCATCAACCTAATTTATCACTTAATTTCAATTAATCTGTTTTGTATTCTGCCATTAGTAGCTTGACAAATGGACTATGATAATAGGAGCACATCATTTGTAAGTGTTAGCTTTCTCTTGCAGTTACCCTTTTGACACAGGCAAAGAGTGAACCACATTAAACTTGACAAACTGGGCTTGTTCACTACATGCAGTGCAGAATGAGGTGTCATCATCTTTCCTTTGCCCAAGAAAGGGGAATCAGATAAACACTGTTCGTGTGAGTACCCATTCCCTACCTGGGAGCAGTAGGAAACTAAAACAGCTGGGAAATTCCCTCACTGTACTGCATTTTCCCATTGTATCATCTCATTTCCATACCCTTCAGATAGAAAACCAGCTCCACTAATATTGAAGTCTCAAATTACTTAAATATCATATAACAGCATATTTAGTCAGAAAATGAAAAATAATTTCTCTGCATTCAAGGGTGTGTAGAAGTTAAACCTCAAAATAAGCCACTACACATGCTAGCTTTCATTCCATTTTACAACATTCCAATGTGCTCCAACATACTAACCAAAAATCAGGGGTATTCAAATACAATACATTACTGACGTGCTCTTCACATTTTATCTCCAATTATCACCAAACATCAAAAACTCACTCTGTTCACTTGCTAATACAAATGATTCTGGTGTTCTTTCTGGGAGCGGGGGAGAGGAATCTTCACTAGCATCAGCATCTAAATCAAATATGACATTTAGATAAGTTAAAAACCACAGATTTTTCTCCTAGAGTTTTAGAAGTTGATCTTTTCATATATGAGATAATCCTAAACTTGGTATAAAATCTAAAGCAAAAGAAAAAATTGCTCTAAGTATTATAAAACATTTTGGTTTACCACACTAACGCTGTGGAGCAACTTCATCTAACAACATTAACTTCACATTAAGGGCGTAGGATCAGTTTGAGTGTTATGCAAGAAAACAAAAACACGTTTTCAGTCTAAATAATTTGGAGGGAAAAAGCACTCAGTAACTCCAATGAATACTTTTTCTTCATTCTTTCATGTTTCAGTTTTGCTCCCCAAGTCCATGTTGAGGCCCACTGGCTCCCACACCACTGATATAAACTAGTTAAACAGCCTAGTGCAAGGTTTACTAGGCAGAAGGGTAAATAGGAGCCAGAGGAGATGGCTACTGTTGGTGCCAATACCACATCCTGTCCCCAGTCTGTTCCCTCTCACCTCCCAGGAGTGTACTAGCACAAGCTATTCTGGCAGCAAAAGCCCCTCTCTGACCTGCTAAGAAATTTGGAGTAGTAATTAAAGGTTTAAAACAATTTAAAATAGCTGCTGCCATAAGAAATCTCATCTGACAACTGTACTCTGCACAGGATTCGAAAATACGAAGACGCATTTCAACTAGTAAAGCCATGAAGCTTGAGCTGCCAGCATGCCCAGCTGCTGCAGGGACAGAATTCCACCAAGTTCTACCAGCCAGCGTGTTCCGAGTGACTTCTGAGACCTGCTCCATCTCAAGTTTACTATACAGCACAAGAAAACCATTAACAGAAAGGGCCTCTATAAAACCCGCAAATAAAGTCACCATGGATATGCACTAACTGAAAGTGAGTTTTTAGGGTTTTGTTTTGGGTGTTGTTGATGTTTTATTGTTCTCTGGTTTTTTCCTTTTACCTCAGGGTACAACTACTTTTCACTTCATTTGAATGAAAAAGAGGATTTAAATGTGTGGTAAGATCAGGCATACCAGCAGTTATGGTTAGGCAATTAGGGTGCTGGTAAGTTCACAGACAAGTTTCAGTGGTGATTGCAGCCACATTCCCAGCTTCAGATAGAAGAGTCCTGAGCCAGAATGAAAATGAGAAAGCCACTGTAAACAGGGTTTAGGATCACTGGTGCAAAGCGATCTAACCCTATATTCTTGAGTCCCAAAGGGATTACAAGACCTGCAACCAGAATATAAAACGGGAAGCGTTCACTATCATACAAAGAGGGAAGAGATACACCCTTAATAACAAGAGATAAATGATAAAAAAATTAATGCAAGAATTTTAATCAATTCTTGTGAAATCATCAACATACCAGCAGCACAAGGGCTGTAACTGTTATTTCAAGACATTTCTGATACACAGTTACACGAATCAAATCCTGTAGTGACATTTCTCCAATTCTTTATCATATTTATGACATATCACTTATTTAATTTGCATGTTCTTATAGCATCTACATAATGAGATGCACAGAGAGGTGATAATTTTCAAACAGTGATAAACAATGATTGCTCTGGGAAAGAAGAAAAAATTCTGGCTAAAAGGAAAACTACAATAGCCTGCAAATCTATAAAACAAATACAAGGAGGACTGCTTGCAAAGTTGAAATGGCAATGACAAAAGGACTTTGTCAGCTCTGCAGAGCATCTTTTAAGTCACAGCGTTAAAAATACACACGTATGTGCACGTACTGTCCTGTGTTTACACATAATGTCACAATCTACAGATACAGTTTATATCATCTATAGATGTATATCAAAATCTATAGAAACAGATTGTTTTTAAGGCTGCAAACCAGTTCACATCTCTAGATATATGACTTTTGGTGAACATTTAGTTCACAAAGCCAGTATTTTCAATTCAGCGGGTTCTGCATCTTGCATCACACACTGAGCCCCATTTCACTTCAGAAATTCATGAAGTCTACACGGACTCCTGAGGTGAGGCCATCACTGTAAGCAGCTCGAAACACAAGAGTCTGAGCTGAATCCAGAAGTTCGTGCTCTTCCTTCAGCTCCACAGCCTTACTTCTTGTTTTGTTGGGCTTTGCACAAGCAATTACTGAGGCCTAATCTACTCTTCCCAGCTCTGTCTTCCATCTGCTCTAAGTGTGCCAGCCTGACTGAAATCTGCACCTGGGTGTTTTGGGACCCTTTTGCCTTCAATAAACAACGTTCTAACTTAAAAATGTTAGAGCTTTTCACCAAAAAAAATTCAAAAAAAGTAGTAAAAGATAAAAAGCCACTAAATAATTTTCAATGTGCTAATAAAGCATAACATGGATTTTCAGATGAACAGCCATATTAGCTTGTCACTCCCAGCCATGTACAGAAAGAGGAAAGCACAGCTAAATATTTACAACACTATTAAAATGCAGAAGCCAAATCATGAGCAACTTCAAAGACCAACACAGTGAATGAGATTACATCTACATTTTTAGGAACAGCACATCAACCAATGAGCATGAAATTGTTATGTATTTGCACAAGCCTGTTGAAAATGCTTTGACTAGTCAATCCCCAATTATTATAGACACTTCCATGAAACTGGGTGTAGAGAAAAAACATGCACCAAATAATAACATAGAAACCTACAATTACATACAAACCTACAGGAAGGCATTATAAATAAAGCATTAAACAAATGCTCACAATAAAGCTCACAGTACAGCTTTCGAAGCAGCTAATCATGGTCTGTAGTACCTTATACCAAAAACAGCTCACATGCAAACTGAAAGCTGTCAGGAAAAGAGTTGTGCCCTCTCTGAAGCTGCCATACTGCATTGATTAAATTTACATTTAGAAAATTGCGTTGCAAAGAAATTTGTGTTGTCCAACTCCACAGATGCAGCTAGATAAAGAGCAGCACTTCTGAACCTCAATGAAACCTACCTTTGCCATCTTCAGAACATGTTACAGCTGTTAAGTCTTGCCTAGCAATAGACATTGGCAATACTTTTCTGGCAGAAATGTTTTCAGTATTAGTGGCAGCAGAGACTGTGGCACTTGCGGTTGACACATTGGATGCACTTTTGCTCATGGCTCCGTCAAAGTTCATCTCATCCGTGTCAGAATCATCTGAGTGGAGAGGATTAGTAAAACAGAGGGGTGCTCGAACAGAAAGAGGAGTATGATCAACAGTATCACTGGAAGGATGTTCAACTGGGGTGTTTGATACTAGAGAGAGAGTTTTAACACCATGACACAAGGTGTCTGAAGACAACTCTTCAGACACGGACGTACGCAGTGCATTTTCAGGCCCGTGTAGTGACCACGTGGCATGTCCCTTTTCTGTCAGAGGCAGACGATCTGGTCTGGGTGGAGTATCAGACACCTGCTGACTCTGCAGACTTTCTGGTGAAGGTATTAAGGCTGTATTAGACTGTGGCACGCTGTATTCCATACATGAGTTTTGAGGAGCATCTACAAATGAATCCCCTGAAATCTGTTCCTGTGGCTTAAAGTTCTTATCAATTACACAGGATGACACAGGCTTAATTTTAATTGCATGTCCCCTGTTCAACAGGGAGTTCCCATCAAAGCTTCGTGGTCCCTCCTGAAGAGGTACCTTCTTGATCTCAAAACTTAAGTTGCGCTCCAGCCTCTTCTCTGTGTATTCGCTGGGTTCGTTTTTCCCTGAATGTTCTGTGGACTTATTATAATTCTCGTTGAGGTCTGTTGAATGCTCTGATGAAACCATGTGCAAAACTGGCTTTGGATGGTATCTGTCATTGTCCTGCCACACCGTAGTGACTGTTGGATAAGCTGATGGGGGAGATGGTGTTAGGATTGGTGGTACTGGCTGAGGCTCTGGAGGCTGCAAGATTTCTTCTTTAGCATCTCCTTCTACAAGGCAACTGCAAAACAAGCAAAACACAATTGTCTGAATTTTCTGGATTTTGACAAGATTTTAGATATTTATCCATCTCCCACTGCAGTAGTTAATGCTCTCATACCAACACCAAACTCCACACAGAGCTTCCACTGCACACAGACAATGGTTATAGAATATGACTACTGGGGCAGGCAAGAATTAAGTCAACAAACTCAAAACATCTTTCAGAATATCACAAAGACATTCATTCAGGCCACAACTAATCCTCACTAATAGTTCAAAGATTGCTCACATCCTTTCCCAGAAGTGTTTTTTCAACGACGCTGCAAGACAGGCCCTCTTGTGGCAGCATTTCACTACATTTTTCCTTAAGTGGCTCAGAGAAGCTTGACATATGGAGTTCGAATTTCAATAAAGCCAAGAAAGATTTCTTTAAAAAAAAAAATCCTTCATCCCACTTTACACTGAATATCTTCCTTCAATTTTATTTTTCTGCACACGCCCAAGAGGATTTTATTTTTATGTTTGTGTATTTAATAGTCTCTGCATAGTCGCAAACCAAACTTAGCCAACGTGAGGTACATACAACATAAAAAATATTCACAGTAGAATATATAATCCAAATCACAGTGCATATTAGTGAGACCACAGCACTTATAACTGCAGTTCATCTCAAGCTACTTAAAAGGAGAAGTTTTTCAAGCATATGGTCAGATTAGATGCAGAGTAGTTGACTACAAACATTTAGCATAACTGATGAAGGCATTTTTGTAATTTACACTCCTTTAAAAATCCAGGAGGACCTAGACAAGGTCCAGACGTGGGCCCATTAGAACATCATCAGGTTCAACAAAGCCAAGTGCAAGGTGCTGCACCTGGGTTGGGGCAACCCCCGGTGTCCACACAGGCTGGGGGTTGAACAGACCGAGAGCAGCCCTGTGGCAAAGGACTTGGGGGTGCTGGTGGAGGAGAGGCTGGACATGACCCAGCAGTGTGCACTCACAGCCCAGAAACCAGCCATGTCCTGGGCTGCATCCAAAGCAGAATGGCCAGCAGGTAGAAGGAGGGAATTCTACTGTGCCTCTATACTCTGCTCTCATGAGACCCTCCAGCATAAGAAGGACCATACAACTGCACAAGAACTCTGTCTACAAGAGAAAGGCATCAGACAGGCTCTCATTATTTGTCTGCATGCCACAAGACAAGCAAAATCAAAGTAATACTATTGGCTACCATACTTCCAAACCATGCCTAAGGACTCAGCCAGTGCAAATTCTTGAGACTATCATGACATATAGGAAAAAAACTAAAACAAAAAAAGCCCAGGGACTGTCTCACAATTGAGTCTTGTAGAGAACTAAAAGCACACCTGACTTGGGACAGGCTACAGCACATGTTTCATCCTTGTGACTTTGTTAGCACCAAGCTATAGCAGTAGGGGTTGAAGAACTAAAATCTTTATACAAGGGATTCCCATACTAAGGAGAACCATTTGGATTCTCAGTTTGTGAAAATCCTAACCCCCTGAAGTACTGCAGGCTTCCCAGTTTCCAAATTATCTTCTAAAAGTTCCTGTATCTTTGTGTCTGGAAAACCCCAGATCCCCTTGCAGTTCTGGGTGATCTCTTCCATTTTCTGCCTGACTCCTGTCACAAAGAGTTGGGCCTCAAATTCCTTCTCTTCCTCTCCTCCCTGCACTTGCATATTGCTGTTTTTCTTTACATTAAAACAGGAGGAATACAAAGCACATCAAAGCAATTTAACAGAAGTAGTTTGGGAATTCTCACCTCTAGATGTTGTTGAAAAATGAATAAGCTTGAGAATAAGTTGTTTGCCTGAATTAGTAAAAATAAGACAGGAAAGGGGGGGATGTAAGTCTTGTTCCAATTTAATACACACTAAGGACAGGAGAATTCCCTCCTTTTGGATTTCTGTCCTCTGTTCTGAATGGGGGAGGGGAACATGGGGAGGGAGACAGAGAGTGAGTGCACTTGCACAAATGTTTACATGCCCCCTTTTACCAGCAGGGATGCTCATCAGTAATCTCCAGTAAATCCTCCTACTGAAAATCATGGTTTTCCCTTATTGACCTGATTTTCCTGATCCAGAGTTATTTGCAATCAGCAAAACTAATTTCTTATCTGGTACAGACCTAACATTAACCATTACAATTAGCTAAAGGAGCAAATTAGCGTTAAACTAGATATAACAAGGTTATAGTCACCCCAAGACAGTCCACAATATCAGTCAAAATTCATTAAGTTCTTTACCAATTACAACGAAATCACTCTACCCTTTGATCCATTGGTAAACAGAGCCCCACGTGTATTCAAACACTTCCCTTAGATGTATCCATAGAGCTGATGATACAGGAAACGCTGCACAAATCAGCAACCCAAAAGTTGATTTAACAACTTCTTCCTATACATCTCAACAGAACTAGTACAATGTTGCCCATTATGTTTGAAGTTAAATGCCATTCCTTCACTCTTAAATGAGAGCTTACAGTGAAGAAATGAGAAATTATTTCCCAAAATCATCCTTCACCTTATTAATATTGAAGGATATCTGTCCTCAGCAACTGAGATGCCCAAATAGCATTCTAATGTATTTTTTCTCTTTAAATTAGGAAACAGATGCCAATAGGTAACATTTTTTCCATTTTACTGACATTTTCAATATTACTATTTCACATGTTCTGCATTGCAAATAAAGTTTTTGTTTCCACACAGCAGAAATATTAGGATATGTACACCTTCAGAAGATCTCTGTTTGGCAGTAGTTTTTTCTAAAACTCTTGTGAATCTTGGGCATTTTGGGCTGCTGCATAATGCTGTCTTTGGGCATGTCCCTCAACAGCTGTGCTCCAGAGACATTTCTGCCCCCAGAAGCAGAAAATTATCTGAAGATGAACGACTAATACTTTTGAAAACAACAGGAGGCAGTAAAACCAGCTTGATTTAAAATACCAGGAAACTAACAGAAAGCTCATGAAAGAGGAAATCGAGACAGAAAAGAGTCAGTGAACCAAAGAAAGCTAGGCCATTCAAGTAAGAGAAGTAAGCTTTCCTGTATTAGACCTTTAAATAAACACATACATTTGCAAAATCTCATTGTGTGATGAAAAAATAGAAAGCTTTGTCATGACTCAGCCTTGAGGTGCCTCTTCAGATACAACTGCTCCTGGTTATCTTGGAATGCCACTACCTCGGCACTTCCTCATTTACGGCTGGATACGGAATTACCCTGGGTGAGCGAGGCAGCTTTTTCACACACTTTTACTGCCACACAGCCTGAGCAGCTGATGCAGTGCCCTAGTGCCAGTGGCTTCTCAGGTGTCAGGTAAACCATGAATTAGGCAATAACAACTTTTTAAAATTATTTGTCATAGTAACAATTGCACACAATTTGTACTATGATTTGTCAAAAAAAAAAAAGCCTTCCCACAGCTTTCCACCAAAAAGGTATACATGAAAAAAGCCATTTATTGCTTTCTCTGCAATACATTATAAATTTTTAGAATGTTTTAAAATCTAAGCCATTCTACTCCTAATGGAAAAGAGCTATATTATTAAAACTGTGCACAATAGGTTCAGATTTAAATGAAACTTGGCCAGTGTTCAAAAGAAAAAAGCCTTAAGTAATCCATGGTTATTCTATGCAGCATACTGTAGGGTGTTTCAAATAAAAGAGAGTGATGCCAAGGTCATGGAATGCAGCTGCTATGAGCAACCAAAAATAGATAGCAAGCTCTACATCCTCCCTCATAATTAAAATACGAAAATTAAACTCAACATAAGCAGGCTGAAGCTAGATAACCACATTATTCTACTTCAGCATTAAATCACTGCCATCCACGTGAAAGAAAAGCTGCAGTCCAGTGAGTGAAGCTGTTGCAAATGTACTACAAATAATTTACATAAAAGTACAATGAATTAATAAAAATAACCAACTGGTGAATTTATCTTTTAAAATTTACTTACCAAGGCTTTTTGGTTTTTTTAATTGTGGCATACAAATTAGAGACAGCTAACTAAGAAGGAACACCCATCAATGAGTTTTATCTTAGCTTTGCAGGAGATGCAAAGAGATGGTTTGCAGGGCTTGAATTGAAACAGAATAACACATAACCCTGGAAATGTATTTACTATCATTAGACTGAAGTTCAAACAGAATCTAATGAGGGGGTAACCTGCTACAGTATTTCACCTTTTCTCCTTCAGACAGCAGCACATAGCTCTTCATTACACCACATACAAAAAAGCTGTTACATCACCTTTGCTTTTTGTGATTTTGTCTAAGTTTATGCTTTGATTTCAAACTGCATTTGAACTTGAAAATAAAAAACTTTTTGCAACCAAGCCTGACTAAAATAAACTACCTCTTTTTCCAAATACTTTAGAAGCAACTACTAAGCACACAAATGTTTCAAGGACTAATACTTAAAGTATTAAGGTGCTCCCTCTGCATTCTGACACATCAGTCATGCAAAATCAAGTACAGTCCTAAACTGTAAATTTAAAACTTAGGTTTTTTGCAGTCTTATATCTAACAAAGTTAAACCTTAATTATGTCGTCTTCCTACCTTAACCTGAAAATAATTAAAGTATGTCTAACAAAGGCTTTCCATCCCCTCAAGTCCTCTAAAAAAAGGTGACTTTCACAAGAATTGATCATCAACTGCCAAGCCAAGCAATTTCTAGAATAAGGTGCTGATGTATGCACTAATGAATTGTTCTTGTTTACCTCTGTAATAATCAAGGAGTAATATTAGAATTTTTTTATGTTGACATCAAATGGAGAGAGACATTAAGCTAAATGACTACACTCACATATTGTACAGCAAGTTTAATTACATTAAAGCATTACAAGGTGATAAAAGATTGGAAGGCAATACAATTCCAAAAGCTCTGCAAAACAAGTATAGCTAGATGCTTCATGGTGAGCTAAGCAAATAAAATACCAATTTAATATCAATTTACTATCAATAGCCTAAAGATACTTGTAACTTCCAAGAAGAAAGTATTACTAGAAAGTATTACTCCTTCCCCAGTACATGCCCAGGCCAAAGCAAGTACTAAATGAATTAATTATACCTCTCTGAGTAAGCTCCCTACCTTGCATGGTAAAAGTCTTTAATGATATCCTTAGCACAGAGTTTACATGACACTAGCTGCACTTTCAGAGGAAGAGATCTTCAAGTTTAAAGAAGATACTGAGATGATTTCATGATAATATCACAAACAATACAAGAGAGAGTGAGAAAGCCACCTTCACAGAAAAATTCTGCCATGTCCTGAGTGGTTAGCCAGAGGAAAGGGCTGCAGAGGAGATGTCACCATCATCCAGCAGACTTGGGGCCATCAGAAAAAAACTAACAGGCATCATAAACTTTACTGTCTAAGCAAACATGGCTCAGTCTGGTAACAACATGGAAAACAAGCACCTTGAGGCCAAGGAATAAAAACCAACTTTTCTCCTGCTCAGTCAGGATCATCTCAGGCAAGTTCATCTGAAACCAAGCTGGCCCACAGTATTCTGCTCTATCAGTCCCTATAGCCCTTTTTGCTTTAGAAAACAAAGCAAATGTTAAAACTTCCCATTAAAAAAATGCAGCTGACTTTACTAAATACACATTCTAAAGCTATCTACAACACAGAATATAAAGAATTTAAAAGCCTTATTTCTTTTCAAAAATAGTAGCTTTATCAACTTGCTTGTAACTTCTTCAGAGACAGTGCATGTAAAACTCAAGTACACATTTGGCTGGCAACCTAAAAATGTTTCCTTCTGCATATGAGGATTAAATTAGAATGTTTCACTGATTCTGCTCTCCCATCGTCCCCAGGAAAAGGATGCTAACCCATGCCAAAACATCCACAATACACAAAACCTGGCTCTATGTCTTGACTGAATCAGGCTGTAGATTTGTAAAATTATCCCCCACATCAAGAAAAAAAACATGCTCATTAGTGGGTATTTTGAGCAGATGTGACTAATAGCAAATAAAGTCTTTCCTCAGAAGCATCTTCCAGGAGGGGTTAAATTAATTGTTTTTCAAAAATAATCTCCATTTTAGAAAGACAACAGCTTTGCTAAAAGCTTCCATTTATTCACCTCTAAGAAACCAATCTGCCTGCCAGTGCTGGCAGATGGGAAAGTATGAGTTTATGGAAACAGGCCCAAAAAAACCCCAGGCTTTAAGGAGAGATTAAAAGATTTTAACTTAATGCAGCAAGTAAAGAACAATGCAGTGCAGATAAGACAGATGTGTGCTTAAACATGAGTTACATGAATTATACATATGTTATTATTACATGAATATATAAAAATGGTAAAAACTAAGGTACACCTAAGATTATTTCAAGGAACACTAGTAAGGAAATTACCTATTGGACAGAAATCATATTTCTAAGCTCAGTGATGAAGTTTCAAGGACTTGGAACTCATCATGAACACAGGTTAACTAACTCCTCTGTCATCATCTTAATCTACATAATTGAATACAATAACATTATCATCAATCCAAATAAGGTAAAAAATGTATTGCCTACATAGCACCAACCATGTAATTTGTTTGTAAAAAGCCCCAACTCACTTCCATCTCTTTCTTTCTTTTAAAGGAATTACGCTTTACTTATAACTAAATGTTACACAAGAATATACCAGCTGGCTGGTGGTTTGTTATGCCATTCTACAGCTTCAGGAAACCCAAGCACTCACCCGATGTCTATTTAATTGCAGGCAATGTAGTTATTAATATTTAACTACCTGCCAATGTAACACTACAGGCAAGATCACCGGCCAAAGGCCCCTGTAAGCCCTCCACAAGCCGCTGGGGAGCTTGGACGCCTAGCTCAGGAGAGTTGCTTCTTTAGCTGTCTTAACACTTGGGTTGGGTACCCATTTTAGGCTGATGAATCTGTTTTGGCGTCTGTAAAGCTATGTCTATGCATTTTAAGAGCTAGAGAAGATTTTCTTTTTCCTTTGCTGAATGAAAAGATTGGTGAGACCAATTCTTCTTCTCAATAATATCAGCATTTGGTTGCCATACTCTAGTCAAAAGCAGTACTTGTCTGAGATTTTTCTGGAATACATGGGTATGTTCCACTATGGTTTTGTCTCCAAAAATGAGGGTTCAGTCATTATTTGAGTCTATTTTAAGTTTGTTTTGCTACTATCACCTAGCAGAATTAAAACACAAGTAAATCTAACATATCTGACTAGTAAAGATGTATGCTTGTCTACTCAGATAATCATTGCAAGGTTGGTATATTTAAACACAGACTTCACAAAGATATTGTAGCTTATATTTAAAGTCAATCACAAGACTTCTATTTACATTACGTAGACTTCTATTTATAAACACAACATATTCATCTTAAGTCTTTACTGTATCAGTAGCTTTATTCCACTTTTTATTCATCTTTCAGCTTAAAATAGTATATGAACACAGTTAACTACCTGCGGGTCCGTGGAGGCTTTGGTGGAGGAGAATCCTGTTTCTCAGCATCTGAAGAACTGACAGCATTTTCTGTATTATTTTCATCCTGATTAAAAGAAAAAAGGGTATTTTTACTCATGGCTGTAAAGCTGATACATACTATATTTGAACTGTAAGGTCCAAAGGTCTGTAATGACACTTGGCAATAATACATAACAATATGACCTATTTTTGGCTATCATATAGAGATCACTTTCAAAACTCTATTCTAAATGCACAAAATTATTTTTTATCTTGTGCATCCAACTTTAAATTTTCCTGACTGAAGATTTCGGTCTGCTTGCCATTGAACAATCCACTAGAGAAAATACTCAAAAACTGATCTTTCTTTAGTAGTGAGCAAGCTCTCATACACCTTCCCAATTATTCACGTTGAATAATTAAATGAATAATTGGATAATAAAGCATTTATTTTCCAGTCAGTCTAATTATTTTTACTTGTACAATCACTCCAATGAAGATAAGACTAATCTACAGTGTAGCAGGAAAATGAAAAGGATTTTACCCACTTGTCACCTAATGCATCGACCTAAAACACTTTCAAATAATCTCCCATTTGTGTACAAGAAAGTTTACTCAGCAAAGCATGAGGATTTTAATTTCACTTTAGGACCATAAATATAAAAGATACATTTTATATATGCATGTATTTATAAATGCATACACACTTACATGTACATACATGTAAAATATTGTTGTGGGTTAACCCTGTCAGGCAGCTAAGCCCCACAAAGCCACTCATTTCTCCACCCCACCCCTGGAGGGGAAAGAGGAAGAGCAGGAAAACTCATGGGTCAAGACAAAATTGTTTAGCAGGTGAATGAAAAGTGGGAGGAGATAAAAAGAAATCAAACAAGCAATGCTAAAGCAATCTCTCATAACTTTCCACAGGTGGGCCTTTGCCAGTTCCTGAAACATGGTTCAGCAATAGCTGCAGCATTAGTTACAAACAACCATCAGCACTGTTTTCACCACAGATCTAAAACACAGCACCCCAAGAGTGGCTATGAACAGTATTTAACTACATCCCAGCCACTCAGCAAAAATAAAGAAAAAACCATATATGTATAAAAATCAAACCAGAACATGCAACAGTCTAAAATTGACATACCATTTCCAAACATGTGCCACAGCCAAAGACCCAACAAAGCCAAGGAGGACCTTGGTGTTATCTTAAATTTAATGCTTATTTTACCTAAAGGCTTTTCTTGCAGGAGTTCTCTTGTGAAAAGCAATCTTAAAAAGAACAGCAAACATCCCAAATCGGTGTAATACATTTCAAAGCACAATACCACGTTCAGGCAATAGGGTCTGCTATCTGCCAGCCTACCTGCTGAGATTGGTGACAGAGACTGACCTTCTTCAGCCTTACAGAACAAAAAGGAATTCCCTGTTAAACTTCTGCTCCAGATGTGACAGTTGCATTTGAATTCAGTGAACAATTTTCACTTTGGAAGATAAACTATAAGTTGCCTCAACAGTTAACTAACCTCACTTAAATTTAGATTAATTAGTTATATGTTTTAAATTTCCATTACTTGTCTTAAAAGTTACCATACCACTGTTGGCTACTGTGAAGAGTCTATTATCAAATCCTATTCCTCAGTGTACTAAGTGGAGCTTTACCTGTGAAGAAAAAAATTAAATCTCTTGATCTTTCTTACTGTTTTTCCCTAGCTGCCCCCATTAACTTGCTGTCAAATATAATATTGCACAAGTACTCCAGCAGAAATACCCTATTGTTCCTTAATGAACAGATTGTGTTAGCCCTTTCAGGGAAATTGCACAGGGAGTTCATTGTCCTGCTGACCACTAGCTGTAACTGTCAGGGGTTTTTTGGCGTAAGATTCAATTAGCAGATAAAAGCCACTCACATTTAAATGAACACAACTGAAGCTCCCACTGCAGTCAATCAAGGTTGGTTGGTTTTCATAGAATCATAGAATGGTTTGTGTTGGAAGGGACCTTCAAAGGCCATTTAGTCCACACCTCCCTGCAATAAGCAGGGACATCTTAAAAAGATCAAGTTACTCAGAGCCCTGTCCAAGCTGGCCTTGAATGTTGTCAGGAATGCCAGGATGGGGCATCTACAGCCTCTCTGGGCAACCTGTTCCAGTGTTTCATCACCCTCATCATAAAACATTTCTTCTTTCCATCTAGTCTGCATGTACCCTCTTTTAATTTAAAACCATTACCCTTTGTCCTACTGCAACAGGCCCTGCTAAAAAGTCTGTCCCCATCTTTCTTACAAGCCCCCTTTAAGTACTGCAAGGCCACAATAAGGTCCCCCTAGAACCTTCTTTTCTCCAGGCTGAACAATCACAACTCTCTCAGTCTGTCTTCATAGGAGACCTGTTGTGCTCTGCTCACTCTGTGTCCCTCCTCTGGACTCGCTCCAACAGGTCCATGTCCTTCCTGTGCTGGGGGCCCCAAAGCTGGATGCAGTACCCAAGGTGGAGTCTCATAGGCATGGAGTAGAGGGGCAGAATCACCTCTCTTCACCTGCTGCCCACACTGCTTTGGATGCAGCTACTGACTGGGGAAAAATATGAATGTGGGTTGTTTTTTAAAAAAAAAAAAAATAGTATGTCTGCAATGGTTTGCATCCAGCTTTGAGGTCCCCAGCACAGAAAACATTACCATGGGACATGAACTTACAACCCAGTGTCCTCTAAAATACGTAAAAAAGCACTTTTCTACTTTTTGACATCAGGTAATGGGTGACAATATGGATTATTTTGCCCTCAACAAACATGGATGTTAGGCAGAGGACCATTCTGAAGGCTGGTGCCAAAGATGCTGAGGCTCCCAGTATTCAACAATAAACTCTGTTTCCTGCTCAATGGTTGCGTCGTGTTCCCCCCCACTTCCCCGAGTCGCGCAACGCAAACTGAATCTCTCCCACATGTATTTGTTACTATGGATAGCACTAAATGCATTGGTATTGTACTAAAAAGGCTCCCCTTATTCATCAGTACTAACAACCAAAGCTAGAAACGAATGCATCCTAATCAACTGCATCCTGAGAACAGAGCGAGCTGCTGGCCTTGCTTCAGCACCACAGCACATCCCAGTTTCATAAGGCAGAAAGACACTGGAAAGAGCGAGACTCCACAAGAGTTCCTCCCCCTCACCACCTTCTCCATCCTACAGCAGATCAGAAAAGTCTCCCAATTCAGTTCCACCAGCACAGAAGTTTTCAGGAACACATTTCTTATTTATGCACTCCGTTTTCTAAAGGGTATTGGCAAGGGAAAGGGTGTGCCTGTTGGCTCTAGACTAGCTTGTCCAGAAAACAAACCAGCAGCTGCATCCCTGTCCTTCTATGTTTGTAATGTGAAGCGTTTGTGAACAGAATGTTTCCTGAGATATGGTTTTCTCACAGGCAGAAGAAAAAGCTTATTAAAGAAGCTAACATATGTCAAAGCTTTTTAAAACTCCATGTATACAGTAAGAAGCTGTTTCCAGTTGAGTCAGGCAGAAGTAGCTGAAAATGCACTGCCGTTTTTACTACTGGTAATAAAACACATGTATAATCCTTTCAAAAATGTATATAAACTCAAATGTCCAAGGCATACACAATCACAGAGTTTACAAAAACAATTCATTGGGAAAAAAAAACCTAAACCCCCAAACAAACAAAACCCAACAAGAAAACCCGCACACACAAAATGGTATTTTTAAATTTAACACCAGAAAGGCCAGTGGTTACCCCAACTTTGTACATGGGGAAGGCTTCAGGCAGAGAGGTGTTCAAAAGTTTTCACTTGTGCATCAGGTTAAACTCCAGATCCATTCACTTAGTTACACTGAATGAAGAGCAAGAATGATTACAAGAATTATCATCACCAAAAAAAAAAAAAAGAGGTATTTTGCTACTTTCCTTAATTAGCTCAATGGATTGATGGTTCTGTGAAGGCTTTGTTTACTTTTAGAGAAGTCATTCCCTGTTACTTGTTCTCAGTTCTGTGTTACAAGAAATAGGGAATACCCAGTATTTTGAGCATTTATCACCCTTGAGTGACACCAGCTCACATATTTCCCTGTCATATATCAAAATAAGCGAATAGGCAAACGTGCAGAAAAACTAGCATGGAGCAGAAACGAGGAAACAGCTCTGAAAGTGAATATAGGGTATCTCACTGGGATGACTGCATCTGTTGAGAAGAGCAGATGGTGGTATTAAGAAAAAGCCTTTCACAGCCTTCCTAAGCACAGCTTATCAACATCAGTCAACACTCCCTTGCTTCTCTAGACAGATGTTGGATTGTCAGGCAGAGCACAATTTTTTAAAGTATCAGCTTAGACAAACCAGGACAACATACGTAGCTCTCAGGGGTCATCATACAGAATAATGTTTTAAAAATGGATTAACAAATGTGCAATTCACTAAGTGTTCCATGTAGCACCCTGCTTTCTCCCAGAAGACAACTATCCTGCTGTGGCAGGCTTCTCACTGCAACGTGGGTAAACAAAAGAATAGGATCTTCCCCCAACCTTTGTGTCTATATGCATCAAATGCTCAACAGTTCAACTCCCTTGGAGTTACTCCCCTGAGGGAGTAGCTACCAAGATCAAGTGAAAATG
Source organism: Lycocorax pyrrhopterus obiensis (assembly GCA_014706295.1). Taxonomy (NCBI): domain Eukaryota; kingdom Metazoa; phylum Chordata; class Aves; order Passeriformes; family Paradisaeidae; genus Lycocorax; species Lycocorax pyrrhopterus. The sequence goes on from JACSVZ010000015.1 coordinate 12,080,113, forward strand.
CTCCTAGTTAGGAATTTCTAGATGTTCTGTTAAATTGCACACATGTAGACATGTGTGCATATCTACCTATGAAAGACTACATTAACAAATGACAAGACCATAAACTCAAATACCTTGAACTGTAGATTACCCCTAGTCTACTAAAATGCAGAGTAATTTACGTTCCTGTAGCAATGCAGAGAAACAAGGAATTCTCATGGCAGATGCAGTGTCTGAATCCAGCTTGCTAAGGTAACCCAAACTGTGCTATCATGTCCCAAGGGTGGGTCTTCCCCCACCTGCTTCCTCCACTGGCTCAACCACCAAAGAGAGTTGTCACCAACTTCAAGCAAATAGAGGATCATAGTCTTAGACTGAGATTTCACAGACACTGCCTACCATTCAAAACCTTTTGACCAGGAATTCCAATGTATCATTTTCTTTTGGAACTCACAGTGGAAATATTTAATGTCATTCAGAAGCTTTCTGCACTGGTAAAATATTGGCAAATTTACCGCAAAGACTCCTCCAGAAGTAATCTCATGTTTTCCCTTAAAAGGAATTGAGACATTCCTTTTGCCCTTATCATAAAGCTGCATGGGAATCACTGAGCATCAGTGGATAGAAAGAGAAATACTTCAGATTGAAATGATACACTCAAGTGACTCAGATTAAATAAAACATTCCAACAGAGGCAACAAGATAAATGTCTCTGAAGAAATATGTGATTTTTTAGAATGCTGTGATGACAAAAAATATCCTTCCAAACTGCCAAACAGCAAAGAGAATATGAACAGCAAAGTCTTTTCAATTACAGTTTCTAAATCATTAATGTTTCAAATAACAGTATTCTTCTTATAGCAGCTGATTCCTCCATGACTTCTAAAAGTGCAGTCAACCACAGCAACAGAACTCTGTCACTTTTACAGCACAAAATGCAAGAGGTTCTGGAGAGTACTAGCAGTGCCAGATTTGGAGAAAGTGTTTATTAACACAAGCTCCTACTCACGGATAAGGGCAAAACAAGGACTTGCAGTCCTGTAACGTGCTTGGTACTGTCCAGAGACAAAATTCAACAAGAAATATTTTTGAAGAGATAGTGAACTTGTTTGTTTGTCTTTTAACCAATTTTCTTTTTCTGACTTCCAAACAGAACATCCAACTTGATGAAATTCTGTATGATTCAGACTTTCCAAGACAGCTACAGTTCACTTCAGCTCATGAAGAACCTTCTCAAATAACTCATGAAATATTTTACTGATACAAATCTGACTGATATCTTATCAGATGACCAAGACTAATGATCTCACATATATTTCAAAGCTTCCAAACACAACACCAAGTGTAATATTTTCACAGCAGTACTAACAAAGCCAATGATGGTGAGAAGCACAGCTATTGACTTGAAATACATGACAATATGATCAAGAATTTTAGTGGGAAGAGCTTTGATCCAAGACTCTGTTCCAGTTTGTTTGGTAACTTGAAAGTACTTAAATGGGGGAGGGGAATGTTCTGATTATCAAATTTAGCATCTGAATTCTTTTCTTATCACAAAAAAATGGCTCCTGAGCAGCAATTCTTCACCCTGAAATTTGGCTGCTGTGGGGTACTGTTGAGAGTATTGCTATCTGAGCAGAGCTTTTCTTATTTCATTGCATTTAAATACTTAGTATTATTTTAAACATTTGTAGCTCTACACATTCACAATATGTGTAACTATATGCTAAGAATATACATTTACTACATTAAAGCACATCATGCATGCATTTTTAACATGGTTTCAAAACTATCAAATTCTAGTGGAAATTCTAACCCTATCATAAGTCTATTTTCAAACACTGCATGCCTTGCTGTTGACTTTTTACAGTATTGTTCCCAGCAGGGCAAAGCTGGCAAGTTCACAGGAACACACGTTCAGGATTGTGTCTGAGCTACTTCCCTATGAATACTGCCACTTGCTGCCAATCAGATTAACCTTTTACTGGGATCTTACTGGCAAGCCCTGCTCACACAGCCTCTGGAACTCAACCCATTTCAAACACTGCTTGAAATGAGAACAGCAACCGGAAAACAAAACCATGAAACCAATCCTACAGAGCACTCCAGCTCTCCACAGTATTATCAAAACAGAATAAATTACACATTTCCTCTTCATCCCAGTATCATCTCCTACTTAACAAATGGTAATATGTCCAACATAGGCACATGAATTTTATTTGGAATTGTTTTCACTGGACATAATTAAAACCATTCACATAATGAAGATTTCATAGTTGTTGTAGCATCTGCAGGCAGAGTAACACCTGTGAAGGAGCCTTAGAATATTACATTGTATTTAATAAAGTTTTTTTGAAAACTTCCTGCCTCAGAATTAGTTTTTTAACGAAGATGAATCCCAGAATGTTTGTCTGGTTTTTAAAAGAAAACAAACCAGAAAATTTCTGGAGAAATTCAGACATTATATACAACAGATGCTACATAACACTCCTGGAGGTAAAAAGGGAGCTTTGTCAGAATAGCAAAAACACTGTCTCAAGTGAGCTTCAAAGTTTGTTTTGATTGAGAATCAGGTTAAAACTACGAGAAAATATTTAATTGGACATATGAGGTTTCCCTTATATATTTGAAACAGAAGCTAAGCCTATTCCAGTTAACTCCTTGAAGACAAATTTTCTAACAAATGGAGAGTAGCAAATTTAAGTACCACATTTCTAGACACAGAAACTCTTCATAGGTCAGAGGTTAGTGAAATTCATGGAAGAAGATTCCAAGGTGGTGAGATACTCATCTCAAAGATACAGGCTTTCAGCTGCAAGGAACTCTGCAGTTTCATGTTGCATTTTTTTATACAAATGTCACTTTTTTATTAAGTCTTTCAGGTGTCCCTGGTATCCCTTAGAAAACATTAATAGGAATCAGTTTTCTGTTGTTACTCTGCCTCTGTTGCATCTAACCTCAGCCATTTTTTCTCCACCTCAGTCTGGCTGTTCTTTAGATGGAGCCTTCCAACATCTTTGATCCTTGTCCAGTTGCTTAATGTTCAAATTCTGTAACATGCTTTTGAGATAAGCAGACTTCACATGCAGTCAGCAGCCAAGCTGCAAGGTACCCACACAAGGACATTACATTCTCTGTGCTTACCAGTTTCCAAGTAACTGCTAAAATGCAATTTCCTTTACAACTTGTTGATCATAAACCAAGATCATATCCAAGCAAAACTCAAAACTCACACTCCATCAGTGCCTTTTCAGAGCTGGGATTTATCCCTCTCTCACCCCCATGTACATTACCTATCCATTTTCTATTTGGTCTCATTTTATTAGTCAGCAAATCTCTCAAGCTGTGCTAAAGACAGCATTGCCCTTGCTACAGACATAGTATCAGGATATTATGCCACAGCCTTACTCATGTTCTGGAATAGGTAAGTAATTTACTATGTATAGTAATAGGAATAAATAAGTAAGAGATATTTTTGATTCTATCTAAGAGCACCGACACAGGTCAGATTTAAGTCAAATACCCAGAAGATCCAGTAGACGGATCTACCTATTATTTTATGATCAAAACTCAAGTAATTAGAAATCACTTCTGTACAAAGCTGACCAATCTGCATATTCCAAACCCTTTCATGCTCATTTCTCAGGAAAAAAAAAATCACAGGTCAGCTTAATCAAACCTGTAACAAATAAAAGCAGCCTGCCCTTTCCATATTGCATTTAGTCAACAGGCTTCTTGTCATGACTAAAGACCTCGTAAGTACTGCATGAACAGGTATAAATTCTTAGGAGTTAGCAGAAGGGTGGATGCCTTTAATCCAAGAATTGAATATATTCTAGACTTCCTAGAAAGCACAGTACAGGACAGCTAAATCCTTGAAATAAATGGGATGCTTATTAATAAAAGCACATTTAAAATTGCTTCCAGATATTTCAGAGAGTCCTGAAGATACCACTCATACTCCCTCTAGAGAGCTATGGAAGCTACACCAATTAGGTACTGAAGGGACAGAAAATCACCAAACAAACAAAACACAACCCAGGGACAAAGGGTGGTACAGAGTTCTGGACTGTGGAAGAGAAAGAATATATTAATCCAAAAAACCGATTTTTCACATAGCAGCCAGCAACAGCCAAGAAAATCTATCTAAACATAACAAAGAGAAAAAACCTATAGGGGACATGAAATTTAAAGAAGGACAGAAAGACAGAAAAACCTCAAATACTGTGAACACCAATGAAGAATATTTTTTCCACTTTCTTCTCCTTTGTTAAAAGGGTAGAGCATGAAGCTTCCTGACAAAGGCATTTTAAATTTATTTTTCTCTCTCCTAATCTATTTCAACACAAGCAGTACTTTAAAAAAACATGAGAACTTAATAAGATCACACCACTGAACACTTTAAAAACAACTTCACAGGAGAATTTCCATCAGAAGCTAACAGCTACATATGGAAAAGACACCTACCACTCCATCTGCAATCTTCCAGTCTGCACAACTTTCGTATTTTTGCAGTTGCTTTTCAAACAGTTGTGCTATGGCTCGATGGACAAGTTCATACTGCTCCTATAATAAGGTACCAGATAAAAATTAATGCACCAGATCTTTACAAAGAATAATGATATATAATCACATTCTTTTAAAAACAAACTATACCTTTGTCTGCACGGCAGAATGCCTCTGTGTCCTCATTTCCTGTATTAAATTAAATACATTGAATTCTTCAGGTATTTTCTGAAACACAGAAGCAAGTTAATTACAATGAAATAACTGTCAGAACAACAATACAAAAGCTGTTAAACTTCAAAAAATAAGTCTAATTTTTATAGGTAAAGCTAATCTGCAACTATTTAATTTTTTTTCAAAGCAACTCCAAATTGACATTTGGTTTAGACCAGATGAGAGCATTTCAAGCATTTTTAAAATGAGACATCCAATGTCATTAATATGACACTGCAACATTAACAATGCTTCATAACCTAAAAATCCCAGAATTAAGTTATCTCTTTAAATTTTAGCTGCATGATAAATCAGAGAGACGAAGAAAGTTGGATTCAAAAATCAATTTATATTGAAATATATTTTTTAAAAATTAGAATTTTATAGTGACCTTTTTAGGTAAAAAACTTGCTGTCAGAGGAAAGTAAGCTCATACTAAAGCATGAATGCAATGAAACTAAACATCCAACCTGTCAAGAGAGTTCCAGAATGTCTTAAACATTTCACTATTTTAGAACACTTGGAAGCTCAATCAATCATTGTTATGAAATTACAGATTGTCATAAAACTTCTTTTAGTATTCCTTACCCCAGCTTTAAGCAAATTCCATGTATAATCTATGGCACAGATGGCTCCCGTTCTTCCACACCCTGCACTATGAACATAAACAGCTATGTGTTAGATATTATTTAAATTTGTTTAAAAACACTATAAGCCTTAAATTTCAAGAATCCACATTAAAACAATTATCCAAATCCCTCAAATATCATTTTAATTTAACTCAGCCTGACACTACAGTTCTTAAAACTAAAAAAAACCAGCAGTGCAAAATGCAGCATCAATTTTTTTAATGCAAGTTTTCATAGTCATGTGGAACTGCAGTCATGAAAGATGCTTCAATGCTGACAACTTTATTGCCTCTTTCTTTTGTCCCACTATTCCCAGCTATTACTGCTTCATCAGGTGTGATCTCCAAGTTTAATGGTAAATTATGTAAAATAGCAGAACAGAATACATTTAAAGACTTGCCACAGTTTTCTGATGTAGTATCACATCTGTATTTTCTGCTTTTTAGCTAAAAAACATATATCTGAAAGTTTAACAGCGACAGAAAACTATCATATTTATTTTCCCTAATTGTATGAATTCCTCTATTCTACACATGCAGGGTTATAATTCATGCATATTTATTACATTACAATTACACTGTTATAAAGAATCAACATTTACAACTATATTGACATTCAAAAGGAACAGGACAAAGTGAAATAGATTTCAGTGCTAAATCAGTTTATGGTTTCAGACCTCATTTAAAAGTGATAACTCTAAAAAAGAATGCAGCCCTTGAAGAGAATAACTAAGCTCTAAAGAGTTAATGAGCCCCATGGATTTAACATGTCCTGACTTACAAATCTGAATCCAATTTTTCCTGACATAGTACATGAACTTTTGTTGCTTTAAAAAGCATTAAAAACAATAGGCAAGATTTCCAGATAAATTGTCAGAAACTGTCAATTCACCAAAATATTTTCATGGCAGATGAGTTTCAACAGTTCTTCCGTTAGCCAAATTTCAGGTCAAGGATGAAACTGTTGTTCAGAAGCGAAGACTTCTCAACTGGAAACCACAGCCTGCTCATTAAATATCTTTTTTGTCATATTAGAAGACAGACAGAGTTCTTTGATGCATGTACTACATAGTCTCTCCTATTGAGAACGGAGCCTTTACTCCCAAGATGATTTGCAATAATCTTCAAAGTCAGTTTTGTCCTCATGAGGATTTACATCTTAACCACAAAATGGGTTCCCTTTCAAAGGCTCATTCTCTTCTGATTGATATTCTGTCTTAAACTGAAGTAGAAGCAAAATTTCACTGTGTCATCAGTTTTAAGAAAATGAAGCCTGTACAAATTTGAATTAAGTTTTGACATGATAATTTTTTTTAAACTAAAATAAATAAATTCTGGTTTAGAACCAAAACTAGTGCATCCCATTACAAAAGTCTAGACTTCAAAAAACGAAAATGTTTAAAAATGAAAAGTAAATATATTTGATACCTGCAGTGTATGCAAATAGGAACATCTTCATGTTCCTGGTATTCTCTCATCAAGCTGATCATGTCCAGAATAGAATCAAAAGACGAAGGGACATCGTGGTCAGGCCAGTTAACATAATGAAATTGATAGACACTACGAGTCTCCTAAGGGAGAGGCATGGAGAAAGGTGTTAATGATAACACGTATTTGAGTTTGTACCCAAGAAGTAGTGCTATGAACCTTCACTTTGACAAGCAAAGTCATTTACTGGATTAAAAAACCTTACAGCTTATACTACTTCAAAAAATAGAAGAGAAATTCTGAAGTCATATTTGAAGTGCTGCGAATGCATAAGAAGATGCCCTACAGGACAGTTCAGAAGCCTCTCTCTATTATATGGGTTAAAGGACCCACAATGCTTCACCATATGAAATGACTCCATGTCCTTACAGCTACAACTTAGAAAGGGAGAAAGAATCTTTCATGTGATCTTTCTTTTTCTATTTGTTCTTCAGTAACTTAAATTGAGTAAAAAAAATGGGGGCAAAGGTGTTGTCTTATCACATTACAAAATAAAGTGTGTGCACACGTGCACAGGCTCACAGAGGGAAACTAAGAAAACAACAGAAATAATTGAGACCTTATCTAAATACAGATCACACTTGCAACAATAGGTACACTTTTCTTCTAGTAACAGGAGCTACAATAGTACTAAAGGCAAGGTAAGAAGCAGGCTTTAGAACAGCTTAGTTACTCAGCTACCTGAATCCCTGAAAATCCTCTCTTTCGTCATTATCCAAAGCATCCGCAGCTACCAGCAGAACCAGCAGCTGGTTCTACTGCACCTTTCCATGCTGGTGTCACACCTCTGGGTTCCAGAATACCCTTCCAAGTAATGTACTGGAGAGCATGAAGTTTCTGATCCACATTACAGTCTACAGGTTTCAAGACCTACGCTACCTTCTGTTTAGTTATGTGAGAAGCAACATAGCAGGCCTCTCGAGCATGGAAAGTTATCTATTTTTGATGCTTGACTTTTCCCAGCTCTGTGGAAACACCATAGCTAGTTAAAACAAGAGAAAACACAGCCTAAGAAAGCACAAATTTTAAAACATAGAAGATTATGTAAAACCAAGGTCATCAGTAAAAAGGAGGAGTTACAGCTGGCTAATAAGGTCCACCAAGAAATTTCACTTAACAACCTTTAAAAAGACCAGTGGTTTTTCACATTAACAGAATGGTCAGGAAAAAAAAAGGATTTGTTTTCTTACATGAAAATCTAAAATTTAAAAGAGCCTTTATAGTCCTTTTTTTCTATTGCCAATTATAAGCTAAAAAACCAAAGCTCTTTCTTGAAAATAATTAAGTTTCAGTCAAACTGGTTTTTCTTCTAGAAACTAAAATAACTTCGTAGATTTATGGAAATTTTAAATTCTTTCGCATAGTTTTTTGTATGATAATCCACTGCAAATGCTACAGAAGTGACAAAACATAATTATTCTGGAAATCCTGGAAGCAAACTTAAAAGGACTTTATACCACAAATACACTTTTTCCTCCCCAGTGCAAGGCTACACTTAGAATTCTTCAAAGTAAGCTGAAAGTCTGAAATTAATTTTACAGGAATCCTCAAGCAAATCTGCTACTTAAATCCGAAGAAAAACCGCTTTATCAGACACACATTTTAAATACCAACACATCTTGTTAACCCTTTCAGTTAAATTGTTTCTCATAGGAACAAACTTCTGTTTCCTTGCTAAGATCAAAAGCTCAGCACAAACTAGCTTTTTGTTGCTGCTCAGTTTTTAAGCAGTACACAGGCATCTAATCAGGACAGAACTCCCCAAAGTCAATAGCCAAACATCATTTTCATGTATAGGATAGGCAAGCAAAATATACATAAGTTAGTTTCTGGTGTAACTAGTTCATACAACACTGATGTATTAAAAGGAGGGCAGGTTCTGGTTTGGGGTTTTTGGTATCCAGTTCTGTTTTGAAGTGCACCATGTCAAAAAAATGTCACAAACCCAGGTTACTATGCAGAATTTCTGTTATCTAAACAGTCTCACAGCCCAGTCAGTTATGAGCATTCAGGACACACTAACAGAAACAAACTGATTAAGTTCATGCATTCCTAGTAAAATACTGCAGACAAAAATTATTCCCCAAAGTTACTCCCCTCATGATTAAGCAGTTTTTCATAATGGTTGTGACATCTGTTGTTGAAATGGAACAAAGCTTTGCTAAAGAAAACATAACCATAAATGAGACTAACCTGTAATAAATCATTTATTAATGAAGGTTGCCAATTAAAATGACAGGTATTCTGTAAAATAGACTGTCATGCTTCATGTTTTTGCAGGAGGGCTCTACAGTTTTTATTTAGTGGCAGCTGCTCTTCATTCAAATGAAGTCTGACATTTGACATCTGACATTTCATTGTAAGTTTATAAGAAAAGCTTAAGCCATTTGGGTAAACAAGAACATAGATAAAAGGCAAAGAGTTTTGCTATTCCTCCTTTATGCACTAAGATTTTAACATAACTTTCTCATTTATCATACGTTATCATTTACATACATAATCAGCATCTAAAAAAGTGAAGATATTTTCTTGAGTTTCTGACATTGTATCATTTTAGAGACTTTTGAGCAACCATTGAAGGCGAGACCAGAAGTGACTGCGTACTTACATTTTGAAATTCAAGTAATAATGTTCTAATGAAGTAATCTGTTCTTGCTTGCTCAGCTTCCTAAACATGAGAAAACAATAATGCATTGGGAAAAAAAATTAAAAATCAATATGCAACACACAGGATATAACTAAAACTTTAAGCTCAGGTGTCTTTTTTTAATTTACTGGTTTTGTATTTATGATTTCCTCAAGAGAGAGACAATCAAAACACTGATTAACACACCAGCAAGTTAGCTTGCTGCACAAGATGAGCAAAACGTGTTAATTCTACTTAAAAATGTGAGTTTTGAAATTAATGTCTTGTGTGCTCCAAAGTCATCAATAAATCATGTAAGAATATTTCTAAGTACTTTTTTTGCTTTATTTCCCCATAATTTTAATTTACAGATTGCCTTTCACAGCCATCCCTCTATAACACTTTCACTGTATAAACTTCAGCCTCTCACCACTCTGTCCTGTGATCTCTCCCTTATTTTCCTTTTCCATTATTTTCAATTAAGGGTGCATCTGAAAGAACCACTAATTATCTTGGTTGTGGCCAAAAAACCTAGCTTCTAGCTCACAGAATTTTCAAGTCTTCCTTTGGAATATCAAGGAAAATTTACACTGCAGACATCAAACAATATTATTGTACTTTAAATATCACTAATATCAGAATTTGAAGATGCCTTTAAAAGCTTGGCATTACAGCTCCCCACAGAGAATTTAGGAGACTGCATATATGCTTTAATGTGTTTCTATCTCCTACCAGGAATTTACCATTTCCCATCAACAATTGCACCACTTTGCAGGTTTTAAAGCAACGCAGCCCACAAACACCAGGGTACCTAAATGGAAATACATTCTCAGCTGGAGCTAAGAAGTCAATTACAACAAACAGACAAAACCCTTTCACCAATATCCCGAGGAGCAGGGCAAAAAGCAGCCAAATTTGAATCAACTTACAGTACAAAAATGTTACTCAGAATCTTTATAGATGAAAATTTGCACGTATATATTTTCCTGACAAGATGAAGTGTACTTAATTCTTGTTAGACTATTACAAAGTAGTATTAATAGCTGAATAAGCAGGCACGTTAACTCTTTCTGAACACCTAAAAACACTTCATGCCAATTAACTTAATAAAAATAACCTATTCCAGTGTTACTTTCATTTCATTCAGAACACGCAAGACGTAACAGACAAAACAACTGCACAAGACTTTGATTTCTTAAGTACAGTACAGACATTCAAGACTACGTCATATAAAGCTCAAGAAATAATACATAAGATACAAGACCAAGGGACACAGGTTCCCTTCTTTAAAAAAATAAAACAATCATGGAGGATTCAAAAAACCACACACCTTAGATATGCACATTCCTTTGAGAGACCTTGTGTAAAATTTAGTACTGAACAATTAAAAAGCCCACTACAAACAGTTCATTGAACGTTTAAGTTACAAACCCACTAAATACTTGAAAATTAATTTATAAAGCTTTATACTTACACAAGAAACACGAAATGGTCCAAAAGTTACAGCTGCTTCTCCATACAGAGGCCAGTAACGCTCACATTTTTTCTGTTAAAGTAAAGAATCCTAATTTAATTCATGCGTGGTACTGAAAGATGAGTAACAGAAGGAGAGCAGACAGAAACACAACCCTGAATGCCTTATTCTGGACTTCTTTTAAGATAGTAAAATAACTTTTCTCTTGGATAACAAAAGAAAGCAAAACCAAGATTGCAAACAACCAACATAAATACAGGCAAAAGACACTTTGTAAATTAGGATGTGGACTTCATGTCTGCCTGTACATATGCGTAATCATCATACCAAGGGGAGCAATGAAAGCTTAGGTTTTGTGAAAGCTGGAAATTCACAGTTCTGGATTTCCTTCTAAGGTCATAAGAATAAAGAAGAGAGACTTAAAAAAAAATTGGTTTTGCAGCTGTATCAATTGACAGGAAATTCTGAAGGACTCAGGATTTTCATAGTTGGCCTACATCCCACAAAGAGCAAGACACTTTTTTTCCACAGTGACATGGTCAGAAACAAACCCTTGGTACAGTTCTGTATACAAACACATATTCCACTAAGATGACACCTAAATAATCATGTAACCCTACAAACGGGGCAAAAAAATGCAGTCTCATGCACTATTTCCTATGTACAGAAATGTAAGGATATGCATTCTCACTTCATCTGGCATATTATTATTACAGTTATGGATTTGGCATATGAAGCTTCACAGCCATTGCCCCATATGGGCAAAGCTCATTTATTCTTGTATTTAGGACACATACCCTTCCCATTTCAAATTCCCGACAGGCCATTACAATTATCTGAAAAGAAAAAAATGATGCTCCGAGTTAGATGTTTTTAGATCATGTAACTTACACCTACACTTCACCACTTGCTTTATCAGGCAGATACACTTTAAGTGGTTACTATGGAAGAGACTAATTATTAATAATATTTTCTTTCCTGCATACACATGCTCTTTTAATTCTAAAACAGTAAACAAGTTTAATCCTTCACAAAATCTACATCACTAATACAACACTTTAAGGCTGCTTGATTCAAATTCACTGTAATCCTGTATAAATACCTTATTTATTCAGTCTGACTGCAAATTCTTAACTCATAAAAATAGAGAACCATTTGCCAACTGGAAGAAACACAGCTATATTTGCTTAAAGTGACATAGAGTGCATAAAATATTAACAACTCCCCTCCCACAATAAAAACGCACCAACGGGTAAGATATCTGTTACTGCAAGTAACCATGATTCAAGTGTCAAACCCCCCCCCAAAAAAATTTCACAAATACTTTGTCAAACATATCCAATTTCCACAAGTATTTAAGAGCTAATTCCTGACAAAAGCTGTTTAAACAGATGTAGAATATAAAAACCAATAAGTAACCCAAAATTAGCATAAAAAAAGGTCGGTGGTTTGGGGTTTTTTCTTGTTTCACATGCTGCTTCTGTATTTGATTAAGTCAGTCCACATTAAGTCACAATTGTAAGGTCTGCTACAGGACAGATGTAACCAAGCAAGAACCTATTCATAAATATGAAGGACTTCACATTCATTCAATAAAATTATTACTTTGAATTAACATTATTAAAATGAATAAATAATGCTATTTAACTACAAAAAGCAGGACCTAGGAAGAAAATAATCTGAATCACTATCAATATTTTGATAATAACAGCCAGCTCAGGCAAAAAATACACAATCACAGTGCCACGTATAGATAAGGTAACACTAAATTTCACTATAGGTACTTACAGCAACATTGTATTCCCATATCATCCTCCAGAAGTCTATGACTGTATTGGCTAGCGGTCCCTGGGTAGCAACATATGCTTTTGGCCCATGTACTCCCTGGGATTGCAGAAAGGAACCATTAATGTTTATAAAGAACATTTATCTGCACTGAATAAAAAAAGGTTTTGGGTTATAATCGTGTAAAATTAGAATACCCTTCTTTTAATATACAACAGGAAGGGCGAATACGAAACATGAGTCCTAATTACATTAGTGGGAATTCTGCTGGTGATCTCAAGGGAGCCCAAGATTACAACAGCTACAGCACTGCCAGAAACTGTCACAGGAAATAAGTTTCTGTATGTTCAGATTCTGAAGATTCCCTTTAAGTCTGCATTTTCTTTGTTACTCTAACATTCAGTGATGAAAAATTAAAAAACTTTCTGCAAAAAAGCATCCTCTTGAACACATTTTAAGTTCCTCCCTCCCTGTAATACATTTCAAAAATACAGAATTTTAAAATTTGTTTTATATAAATTTTCAGTATTTTCATATTCAGCTTTTCAAGTTTAATGTTCATGCAGGAAGATTTACAGGAACACCTGTTTCTGAAAAAAAATACTGTGTAGAAGCAGCATCAGAATAAAGCTACAAAGACAGCTCAAGACATAAATACTTTGAAACAAAACTGTAACAGGCTTTTAGTCGAATTCTGGCTTCTCTTTAAGAATGTTAGATATAATTTCATTGCCACGCTTCTTCCATGAAAAGAGTGAAATGTGTAGTAACACACACAATTTGTCAAACACCTCATTTATGGTCCCTAAAAACATCACCTGTTAAAACAACTGCATCTGAATTTTCCTACGGTATAAAGCTCTGATTTGCTCGCCTGCCACTTTAAAATGAAGTATTTTACATTATATTTCCACTTAGGAGTAAAATCAAAGCTTTAAAGACTGTGTTATAAATGGCATCATGTTTGCAAATTTATTCAGGTCATAATAAAAGCGTATCTTCCCTCACAGCTTTAAAGTCTTGTGTTAGACTATAATATTAAAACTGCCCTGACATGAAAAAAAGCTTAAAAAGAACTGAAGAACTGTTAAACTTGTACCACATACCTTAATAAAGTTTGCATTGATGTAGTCTGAATCTTGTGGGGGAGTTTTTAAGGTCAGTTTAACTCGGCTGTGATCAACTAAAAAAAAACCAAAATATTTTTTTGAAAAAGGATTACAACACATGTAAATCAATATATAACAGTAAATATAATATATATAGTGCATTAAAGAACGTTTCCCAAAGATAAGTCACACAAGCAAGTCAGTACATTTGGTCTATGGGTAAACCAACTCTGGTAGAGAAAAGCGGAGTAGCTCCTACTGCTATGTGCTTCTGATGCTCAAGCTCACAGGGTACCACCTCCTGGAATTCCAAGAGCAATTCATTACAAAGAGGCAAAATGCAATTAATCAGAAGCCATCAAAACTGCAGCTACACAACATTAACACAGATCATGGTGGTCAGAATTAAGGCATACTTAGGGAAAGCAGAAAGCATAAAACACCAGTGCACAGTTAAAGCAGCTGGCAGCTCTCAAAGTCTCTGCCAAGGAGCACTCCATCAGCTATTGCAACAGGAAACAGGCACCAGGGTTTATTGCTCAGGCACAGACTGACCCCTATCCCCCAAACACTGGGCTAGGCTCTTTGCTGCAGTACTTCTGAACTAAAAAGCAACAGATTCCTTCATTTAGGGGGTTTTGGATATGTCAAGTTTCTGTCTCAAACATTACTGACTGTATCAGAGAAAGCTTCTAATAAAAACAGCAGATCTTTAGAGACCAAAATCCTCAGCAATATAAAAATAGCTTTAGTACTTGTCGATAGAATAAACTAAACATTTTGGTATTCTTTTTAGCATTAAAAAAAAAATTGCATCTTTAATACAACAACAACTTGATTGTTACTAAAACGGTGTAGGTGGTCGGCAGGTTTGCCAGTCCTTCCAGCTCTTGTTGATAACAAAATTTATTAGCTATCATATAAAAATTGTTCAAACTATTCTACAATAGAGGTTCTTTTAGTTGAAAATCCATATCAGAAAAGAAATTATCTTTAAATGGGGCAACACAATTATCTGTAGAAACAGCAGCTGCTCAAGCAATTTGTTACTTTCTGCTCCCAGGGTCAATTCCTCAACCACAGAACAGCTGGTAAACCTTTGATTAGGCCTAAATTCAAGAAAATGACAAAGAACAAATATATTTCAAAAGAGAAAATATGGTTAGTTGGGTTTTTTGCTTTGTCAAAACATCACTGATAATAAAACAAGGAACTATGCCCGCAAGAAGCAAATGCTAAGAGTTATTTCTATTCAGAAAGCTCTTCCAAAAAGCTTGCAAAATGGTGAAATCTTTCTTCCAGTCCTCATAACATGCAAAAAAATATTTGTGTTACCACGTAATGCTTCTTAAAAAAGCACAAGTGTAAATTACAAGACTTCTAGATCACAAATCTGAAGACAACAACATAAAGGCCTAGAAAAACCCTTAAAATATATTGCACTGGGTTACAGTCTGATACATAGATTGTAAAAGCAAGAACACTCTCTAAGCATGCAATGGTGTCGTAGACTTTATACTAAAAACTGCTTTGAAGTGGCAGAACAGACTAATTAAACTAGCAGGCTAATGAGGGATCCTATCTTCCCAGCACATTGGATCCAAAATTCTAGAGCAGTTTCCAAATGTCAACATTGCCATCCTGTGTCTGTGTGCCATAGCTCATCTGCTACAGAGTTTAAGGTCTGGAATAGAATTCCCCCAAAAATATCCACTGCAGTTCCCAGCTTCTGAAGATTAAGTGCTTGGATATTGTTATATAACTTAAAGGCTTGGTTCACAGTAACTGATTGGTCCTTCAGGTGACCAGTTGCATTTAACTACCATTTAGGATGGCTGAGTAAACTGCAATGGGAACATGCATCTTTTACTCTGAAGCCAGTGTTGAGTTAGTGCTGAGGTACTGATCTCTCTGGTAGCAGTAACAATTTCTGATAAATACAGCACTAACCTCCAATTAGGTTAAAAATGTACATTCTTTCCTGGATTTATAAGAGATAGGCAATGATACTTTGCCTTTCTCCTGCTTTTCATTTCAAGCTGGTCTCCCATCACTTCATTGCCGGAGCCTTTGGATGTTTGAGACATTCACTTGAACTGAAAATATACCTTCAATTGTCCTCAATGCCAGCTTTGAAGTTCGCTCATTTCCCCACTGTGAGCCTCGTTCCCTTCCAGATCCCAGTGACTCAGGTTTTATTTCCATGCAGATGACAGATATGCTCATCTACTGCTATTCTGCTATTGTAGCCATTCACTGCTGCAGTGCTACTGTCTCACCAACTCAGCCTGGGTGCTACCAAGATTTTGCTATATTGTTCATGATCTACCAAAATGCCAGGACACTGTTAATAAGATGACAATAACAACTTCCTCTCTCTTTTTCACTCCATGTACCAAACATTTCCTCCCAACTAATAAGCAGAGTAAAATGTACCTGTTGCTGACCTTCTGGGATAAGAGAAGTGGCATTTGTCAGAAGACTACCCTTTAATCTCACTGTCAGCTCTTCAGATCAAGAAGCACAGGGAGAGCTTCTGAAATAAGTGGCCTCAGGAGCTACACGAAGTGAGTGTGTAACAGACAGTCTCGTAATTTCAGATCACTGATCTGTTATATCCACCTGTTGGTGGGTTTAAAATCTAAATTGTGCTCTGAGTCTTGCTTTCTGTGTCCACACATTAAAAAGAATTTCATTTGGATTCTAGCAAAATAGAAACCAAAGCTAATCCAGCACTGAAAGTTCTCCAACAGCATTTTCAAGATACAAACAAGCAAAAAATATCTATTTTACTTCAAATCAGGTTCCTTAAGCCTCCTTAAACTTTCACCTAGAGTTTATGCTGACATTTGTGTGTTTTCTACCATGAATAACATGTTCCTAAGGCAAATGTACATTTAAGCATCTAGTAAAGTTCTCAACTGTTCTGAGATAAAATGAAAGTGTCAGCTCGATACAGCTTCAGAACCACAACATATTTATCTTCAGGTGATACCTCTCCTGATAAAATATAAGAATATTCAGTCACTTTGCCTTCCAGGTTAAAAATAAAAATTTTAAGAACGTCATCTTTCAGCAAATTATCTCCAATTTTGCCTTTAAGAAATAACTAAAAAGTAAAATTCAAAATACATGGAGAATAACAAGCCCTTTCCTTTGTTTTCTGTTAACACGTAAATCAGACTTACATGGCAATATATCCTTATATCTATTCTTTTTAACATTTTCTTCTTTTTCTCCAGTGGCTGTTGGGTAGATCTTCTCTGTTCTGTATTTTGTTGATAATCTTCTTAACCTCTGAAATAAAAGATTTTTGTTATATTTTCAAGCCTCAAATATCACAAGGTATTAGTTTCATTGATGAAGATGATCACTAGGAAAAAAATTTCTTCTCTTTTACGATATTCACCACAATGAAGTTTAAACATCTAATTACCCAGTACTTTTAGCACAGTTTATACCCAAGTTGATGCCAGCTCTATGCATCATGAGACATGGAATTTGGAAAAGACACTACAGCACCAGCATGGACTATGGTCATATTTTACTTAGACCATACACTGCTCTGTTGTGGAGTAACAACTGCATTAACAATACCTGTGAGAAACAGAAACATCTCGGGATACCCGGAGGAAGAGCACAGCACGGGATGGCTCAGGAACAGCTGGTACTTGGCTCTGAGGCACAAGGCTTCCAGCACTGACAACCGAACAGAAACCAAAATCTTACATGTAACTGGTGCCAACTCCCAACACCCAACTCCTGCTGAGTTTCAAGCTCAAAGAAAGAAGGTCCCTGTCTCTCAGGCACAAGCTATTCACAATTAATATGAGTGACAGGAGGTCTGCTGTATTCACAGCAGTATGTCATTTTTCCTCCCTCCATCTATTTCAAATCCTAGAAATGTGAGTGAGTCAAAACCTCCAATAATAAAAACCAGGCCCTGCCTTCCAGAAACCTAGGAAATAAAAACAGCAATACAGCTTTTATCATCCCAAATAAGTTAGGCATTTGCAACCCTAAAACTGAGGAGAAAAAGTTCTCATTGAAAAAAACAAATACAAGAGGAGCCAGCAGTGCTTGTTATTTTAGACTGTGTAGACATCCAGATTTAAAAAGGAACACCAAAGAACTCAGAAATTTAACTCTGGTGGTTGCAAACCCAGCCGTTCTATCAACACTGACGTCGTGGTGGTGCATAAGACTATCAAGAGGAAGACTGAAAGTAGCTTCAAGCAAGTTTAGCATCTCCAGTGAGGGGTGTTCTGCTCAGATAGAAAGACAGACATTCTTCATGTTTCCCTCCCTCTATATCCAATGCATCATTCTGCACTTGACTCAAAACATTAATGATTTGTGCTCTTTTGGGGAAGGGGGACAATGGGAGAGGTTTTTTGCCAGTTAAAAATGTGAATCTTGTTTGTCACTGACTATGCAACAACATACAGGCAGAAGGGTATCATAAAGATGATCATCTGTTTGAAAAGCCAGTTTTAGTAGCTTTAGAAGAATTCAAGAAGAAAACACTTGGGACACTCACTGCACACTCCAATTAAAAAAATGTTTTGGCAATTCAAGCCCTCCAATAATTTCTCCTAGCTTATTATGCAAATGAGGTGACTAAATATGCATATTAGGCCCAAAATTGTTCTAGTCCCACTCTCAACCCCAAGAAGAAAATCACATAAAACTTAGCATCTCTCTTACACAGTGAAAAACATTTTGATGAAATTTATATGGATATCATAAAAAAAAAATCAAATTACCTATGCAAATGTGGATAAAACATGTCATTAATTTAATTGAATAATACACATCTAATAAACCAGAAAAGTGACATTTGCAGAGCAAAAACAAATGGCAGGTAAAAAAAACAAAACAAAAACCCCAAAGCAAATCAAGTAGCACCAGTTTTCAATTTTTTTTCTCTTCTGCAAGGACTTCATCACAGATTAAATCACTGAACACTAAAAAGAGCAACAGAACTAGCCTGCAACTTCTTTTCCTCTTAAAATGAATTTTTGAGAAACTTGCAATATTAGTCAATGAAGAAAAGCAGTAAATATCTGGAGGTGTGATAGTAAGTCTCTGACCACACAGTGATGAAACTATAAATATTTAATCTGAAAGCATTGCTACAGTGAGGAACAGGAAGATTCAATTCCTAAAAAGACACAAACAGTTCCTGGAAGCCCCCATGCAGACTACACTCATCTTTGCAACACTAAAAACAAATTCACAGCACAACCAATACACACAGAAGACAGAGAAACCTGGTTTGTCACACAGCACAGACGAAGAATACCACTGCACATAGGAGACATTGTCCTACGTAACACTGACCTTTCCTAAGCCAAAAAATATCACTTGTGCTAAAATTGAACACAACCAGGGGTCTAGAAAAAGCCAAATGAATGCACATAATTTGGCTAAATCAGCTATGAACTGCAAGGCTGAGAAACAGTTTGAAATAGGCTAGAAACCTCCGATTAAGGTAGGGAAAAAAAAGCAAAGACCAATGATGGTACTTTCCAAGCACAGTCACTAATATGATTTTGTGTATTGTTCCAACATGATTGCGAGTTTTAAAGGGTTTTTTTCTTCTATCTTACTCATTTTTATGGGACAAATGTCATGACTCTGCTTAAAAGAAGTTTAGAGAAAAACTACATCTACAAACCATGACTAGAAGCAAAAGTTATTTTACATGAGAAAGAACACACTCAAGGAAGTCAGGTTAGGTATGAAAAAGCATCCTAGGAAGATGATCCTTTTTGCTTTAGCCCATTTTAAAGGCATGCAAGAAAAAACACTTTCACCAATACAATTTGGACAAATTGTAAGCCAAAAAGGCTCGAGTGACTAGCACCAACTTCCATTTTCTGGAAAGCTATGTTATGGGAATCCATCACAGCCTTCTTCCCTACATAATTCAATCTTCCCTGCTCTACAGTCTGCTAAACAGACCAGAAAGTACAATTAGCTTAGCTCAGCTCCAAGGCAAAGCCTGGAAATTAAATACAGGTTTATTCTAGCTTACATCTGTTCCTAAAATACTTCAGGATCCATGCTTTTAATGTGTGTTTGCCAGCTGTTCTGTGACATGGGTAATAGAAGATACCTAAGTACGGTCCTGAGAGCAGTCAAAACGAGTAAGGAGCATTCTTCATGATTTATAGTATCAGCTACATAGAATAATATGTATTTCATGCTTTGGAAGAGGAAGAATTGACTAAAGAGTAAGGAAGGAATTTTAAAAACTGAGCTTTGAACAGACTACCACAGGAATGAAAAAGTGCCAGACTCAGCAGAGGATTCTGCCCTACACGCAATAGAAAATTCCTGCAGAAGGCTATTGCAGTGTGCTCACAGCCTGCTGTGGGATGCAAGGGGTCCAGTGCTTCCTAGGTTACAGCCCAGAGTTGACCAAGAGGAGGAGAATGTACTCAACAGCAGAACGGGGGGTAATGACAGGGCAGAAGAGAAAGGAATTCTGTTCAGACTACACTAAGCTGACAGGACAGCCAGCAAGATCTGTCTCAGCCCGGTTTCATGCTAATTCTTAACAAACAACTGTCTACAGTACAAAGCAGCACTCACATTTGGGTTAAGTGAGTAAACTGCCAAAATGTTTCCCTGAAGATACTGGGACACCAACAGCAGGGACATGGGAGGTCCAGCCTGGTGCCTCTGCAGATAACGCTGGGCGCTTCCGTGACACTCGCCTATTCAGTGGGACTGCTATTCCGGTACCACAAAAGTCTTCACTGGTATGTTCTTTTAAGAACAAAATGGTCAAAGAGTAAGTATGATGAGCCATAAATACACACTTTAAGAACTACATTCACAAGGCCTTTAGTTCCACTCATTAGAAAAGCTCAATTTTAATTCTGCTTATTCATTGTGTGACAGAAGTGGTTTGTGGGGTGGTGACAAACACCACATGTGACAGTGGGGAGATGAGTCTTTGAAACAATTTAAGTTTCAGAAACGTACTTCCAACTTCCACAGTGGTTTTACAATCTGTACTACAAATCTACTTCAGAGTTTTCATGAAAAGACAAACCAGCTTTTCAAACCCAACTTGTGTAATCCTACCATATTAAGAAGAACTTTGTTCAATCATTTCAGGAAATACAGATCTTTGACTTTCATCGTCGGTTTATTTATTTATTTGACCCTTTCCAAAGCCTGTAAAGACACAATGCCTAATATCATGGAAGTGTTGTTTGTGGATTAAAGAAAGCATTTATATAGCTTATAGAGAAATTAGAACTTATATAGAAATTTAAAGAACTCACTTCAAAAGCATAAACTTTATTTAAGATACCAAAGTTCCTTTGACTCCTTTCCAGGCTTCTTTTCAAGGAGAACATGACAAATATTTCACCAGAGTTTCTGTTATCTCAAGTCCTCAAACTGCCTCCTAAGCCTTGTCTGACATTTCTAATTGGCAAAACAAGAGCTAATACAACAGAGACGTTCTCTTGACTGTCCTTTTTGACCATTCCTGAGGAGCAGGACATACCAGAGTGTCAAATGCCAGCTGCTACAGTATTCCACGACACCCACTTGCCATGTGACAACAGGCCACAGAACCAGGCTCAGGAAGCTCTACACAGCCAGCTCTAGCAGTGGTCTCCCGACATTGTGCCAATCACACGGACATATTTTGTTTTGCAAAATTTGCCTAAGTGCATTAAAAAATACTCAAAGAAACAAACAATTACAGAAAAGCTTCCATAAAAGTTACATTAAAAATCAGAGCATAAAAGAAGACGCTAGGAAACACTTTAAATATATTGCATTAATGCACTCATTTCATGAAATAAGACAGCTATTTCTATTTTAAGGTGGACATTGCATTTTTCTTACTAACAGGAGGGGAAGAAAAACACAAGAATTATGTGCAACTCTGGTCTCATTCGAATAATTTAGATAAACATTACTAGGGCAGAATACATTCCCTGGTACTTATAGTGACAGAAAAACGTACCTGTACGGAGCAATGTGAACCAAATTACCACAAAAATGTCAAAATTACTATCTTCTGGTTATCTATAGTCAGATTACACAGGTTTCAGATTCTGTACCTATGAACGAAGAAATGACAGAGATGCCTTTGGCAACAGACAGTTCAATGCAGACTTTGGTATCAGTGCTCAAATGGGGCTCTGACTTCCTAAAACTGCTTTGGTTCCAGAAGTATTTTAACTTCAAGGCCTTGCAAATCCAACTGGAGTTTTCCTATATCATTTTCTCACCAGTGAGGTCTCTGGGAAACACCAAGACTAGCTGATGGCAGTAAACTCAGGTGGAGAATGGACTATTGAGGAGTGCCTGTGCAGCTCCAGGTTGCAATAGCAAGGAATAAATGAACACAGTGAACAGCACCTTGTCTTAGGAGTATTTGTAAAACAGCATACACTTGTGACCCATGTCAATATTTCCCCATTGATTCCTTTCAAAAAGCAATTGTTACCAAGAATTCCTAGCCCTCATGAAGGAGGGAAAAAGCCTTCCCAAACACTAGTCAAACATAAACAATGAAAGGAGAATGATTTGGATCTGTAAAACTTCACTGTATCACAACATTCACAGATGGCTTTGGCTGCAAAATAACAGGCTAGCAGCCTGCACTGGACCTATCTCTCTGAACAAAGCCCTGAAAGGAGATTGCAGGCTGAACTGATAGAAGGAGGAGTTTTCATTGCCTTGGCATTCTCTTCTGGCAACACCTACTAACCCTCAAGCTCAAGGTGCTCCAAGGGAATCTCTGCTGAAGTGAATAGACAAGCCTGATAACTACACTCCCATTAGAGCTCTGTCTTCAGCATTTCATAGCAGGACAATGATGAGTCAAAGAAACCCCACTGTGTTCCAGGAAGCTTGTGGGAACCGTGTAAAAGAAAAGCCCTCCAAAATTACCCTGATAACTGAAAACAGCACTATTTCAGTATTAGATTGTACAGTGTGTTCTGTACAGGAGTTGGACTTCAATGATCCTTGTGGGTCCCTTCCAACTCAGGACATTTTATGATTTTACATCATTTTAACTCTCTGATATTTTCTCAGTAGAGGTGAATTCATGTTACTGCATTAATTGGAGATTTCTATCCCATAAAGAAGTATCAGCCAATGAAGACAATGCTGGTACATCCTCATGCAGAGAAGGCAAAATGATAATACTGCAAGCAGCCTGTTAAGGCCGCTTTCTTCAGTATCACATTAAAACCAGAAACAGGTAAAAAACCCAAACCAGCAGCTTACTCTCCAGAATTAGGTATCATCAGAGTAAGACCAACATTTCCCATCTTTCCAAACCTGTATTTTCCCTAAGAAAAACATAAGAATCAGACACATCTCGCACACTGCTAATAACTAAAGATAGCTTTACACAGACACTATCGAAACGTGGGCTGACTGCTTCAAAAGTCTCCTTTCCTCTCCCTCATTTCTAAAACTATTTTTATACTATCTGCGTGTCAATCCTAGTCTAAACTACCAGTACTATCAATTACAGTTGCAGTTAATTCATGTTCAACATAATAGTTAAGCCACATACCTACTGCCAGTTTTACAAGGCTAGAGAAGACTAAGTAGATCTGTGGTTTGGCGACAAGCAAGGAAATAATCCAGCAAAGCAGAACATTAAATTACTAAAGCATAATCCGGTTTTAGCTAGTAGGTTACTAATGTACATTCTGAGATACTTTAGAAAGTCCTGCAGCATACTCATTAAGAATTGGGATTGTAACTTCCCATCTCTGAAATATACTGTTTCCTCAGCACACTCACATTATCATGGTGACTACTGTGAACACATTACAAGAACTGAAAACATGCTGGATGATGAAGCAGTAACAGTTCTTTATAGACTACGAGTGAAGAACATGAAAATTTCTACTAGTATGAAAGCACACAATTAGAAAGTTGACTGCTTTGGACTCAAGTCTAGGAAGCACCTTGAAGCAAATCCAGAAAAGTTGACATTAGCTCACACTACAAATAACAGGCTTCTTAGCAGTGTTAGAGCAATTCCAGAACAATTGTTGATAATTCAAAACAAAAATAAGCCTCAGATTTTTTGCAACAAGATGATTTTCTGTCTTCACAATATAAACCCAAACAGCATATGGAAGCAAAGCACTTGGAGAAACAAAGAAATAAAACTCATAAACCAGAGAACCCCTTGTTTAAAATCATGATTTCCAAGTTACTGGACTCATTATTTTTCTCTTATTCCTTGAGTAGAGGGTTTTACGCATGCTGACAGCACAAGTATATTCAAAGCATCACATTTAACCTTGACTTAAAACAAAAAATGGCTATAGGTTTAGGTAAACCTCTCTTCAAGAGCCACTCTGTCTTATCCACAAGAGGTGACCACAATTCAGTCCACTCTATCTAGACAGTCTATCTCAAACTCTGTCTCTGAAGTCAATTAAATTTTGACATCCTGGATGTGACACTGACACTATCAGTGCAACATTTGCGCGAAGATTCTACAGACCACGCTCTTCACCCAAAATAGAGATGACGTAGATACTTGTCCTTGTCTCCTTTACACACACCAGATTTGCTTCAAAACCCAACAGCTCTGATGTAACAGGAATGGATACCAAAGTAACAATGTCCCCAGGACCAACCCTAGGAAACCTAGAAGAAATTATCTAAAGGCAAGCTGAGACTTTTTCCACAAAGAACACCCCAAAGGCATGAGATTTTATTCCAGGTCAATCAGGCAGCTAAATGGAACACAAGCCATACTTTTTCATGGCCACAGGAGCAGCTGGACCAGTCACTGTTTGTGACAGCTTTGTGGCTCTTCAGCTTCAGTGCTTGTGTCTCAACCAACATAACATCCTGAAACAATCAAAAGCCCCCTGTGACAAGCATTCACAGGAAAACCTGCATAGCAAATATACATGAGGTACAATTCGTATCAATAAACAGCATGAGGATCTAAATAAGTACTAGCCTCTGTCCTTGAAGAATATTGACGTTTTTTAACCATATAAATTCTCCCTGAAATATTTTATCATCTATTACCACCTATTACTCCCCACCAGTCTTTACCATTCCCCTGCCTGTGACTTCACAGTATGTGGCATGAAGCATTAAGATCCATGGAGAATGTATCTTTCTTTTGTTTCTGCTCAGCGCGAAAGAAAAGGGGGGGAAACCAACCCAAATTCTCCTCCCTCTTCCTTCACAAGATGCAAAACCCTTCCTCTTTTCCCACGCCTTGGAACACATTTCCTTGAGGTCAGTGTTTGTTTTCCAAGCAATTCATACAAGGTGAAAAAAAAAAAAAAGCACCACAACTGAAACAGGAAACATTGAGCTTTCACTCCAACAGAAGTAAACTAGAATTTCCCATCTGCTAGTCCCCCACTACCAAAGCTGCCATAAATGAAGGCACAGGAGAATAGTCTTAGAGCTTTATTAAAACCTTATTTAAGTCTTTTAATAAATCTACACACACACACACACACTCACCCTCCCCTCAAAAAAAGGTCTGCCATAGACGTCCTGACTTCCCAAAAGGGTTTTAACAGCCATGTCTTGCCAATTTATCTGAAATACAGATCCTGCCCTGAAAGATTTTCACTGAGGATGACTTTAAGCTGAAAAGCTGGAGCCTAACAACTGTTCTGGGTCAAAAGCAGAGTTGTTTGTGCAGTCAAGAAATACGGCAATTCCGATCTGGTTTTGAGTCCAAATTACCTTACTGAAACATCTCTAGAGCTCAAAGGTGCTGTTCCTTTCATTGACATCCTTTGCCATACAGTTGAATTGCTATTCAGTGTCATAAGTTTAGCGTTAAATATACAATTCCAATAAAAATATGCCAATTTTGTCTTTCCCCCCAAGTGAACTGGTTTTCTTTTAATTTTGAAGCAATCTTGAACCTTGTATAAAAACACTGTATCTTTAGAGACTTTCAGCAGTTTAGAACCCCCACTATTCAGCAGGTAAAGCTAGGATAGTGCTAGTATAGTTATGCTAGTTCATGACTGGCAAGTAAAACCCCCACTATCTAATAAATAAAAATAAGAAAAATTTTGATAAGCACTGAATCAGTACTTCCATGCAGCAACACATACACAGGGAATATACAAGGGATTGTAAAAAAAAGATAAGATGGCAAATGGAAAATACATTTCTACTATCTGGAGAAAACACACAACTATTTTCACTCTTTCTTTGAGGCTGTGTTTGGAAGTCAAGGAATGTGCTAGTTATAAAGAGGCCATTTATGATAGAGTTCAATAGCATTTTAAGAGCTAGAAAGAAGTAGCCTTATTAAAGTCACAAACTTGTACTAAGATTTCAACTGTAATAACCCTAGCTAATAACCAGCATAATATTTATGGAGAGACAAAGGAATTTCGTGTTGTAATCATTTATATTTGCCGTATCTGTCAATTTTTGCCTAACAAATTTGTCCCCAACAATTCAGAAGAATACACCTTCCAAGCATAATTCTGGTTTCAAAAAGAGATAGGACAGGGAAGCCAAGGGCCAACAAAATTCTTATAATTCTGGCAGGAAGAGCTATAAAGCAACTATTGGAATGAAACCAAAGCAGTAATGGCTAGTACAGAAACAATAAATTCAGACAACCAGTTATTTCCATGCATGACTTTAGATTATTTCTCTTCACTGAAGTTCTTGCTTTAATGGCTGAACATTCAAATAGCACTGCTAAATGTTCAAACGCTTGAACAATATGAACTCTACCATTTGTTTCTGCTGAATTAAAGAAAAGGTCCTTAAATCTTCCCCATACATGCTACATTGTACACAACTGTCTCCTACAAAAGTAACACAGGCATCTACACAGTATTACCACTCAGAGTACACATTGTAGTACTAATACAGTATTACCACTCAAGGAGAATGTTTCTTACTTTCCTCATATATTGTTAAACAAGCACTTCAAGAAAAGGAAAAGGCTGTGGTGCTTCTCCAACATAACCATTTATTGTTTGACATACCATTAACGCTTTGAATTCCACGGTAACCTTAATCTCAGGTATTCTCAGGCCATGCCAATCCAAAGGTGGCTACAAAAGAAACAGTTGTGTCTTTGGCAAGCCTGTATCTTGACAA
This sequence comes from Lycocorax pyrrhopterus obiensis, assembly GCA_014706295.1. Taxonomy (NCBI): domain Eukaryota; kingdom Metazoa; phylum Chordata; class Aves; order Passeriformes; family Paradisaeidae; genus Lycocorax; species Lycocorax pyrrhopterus. The sequence continues at coordinate 12,107,040 of JACSVZ010000015.1, forward strand.
GATACAAACACAAGAATACTACAGTGAAGTTACCAAAAAGTAAATGAAAATACTATTTTAATCAAACAGTTTGAAGTTTAACCTTCTTAAAATCATGAACATTTTTGAGGAAATTTTTAATCCTGAAAACCCATAAAAGCTTGTACCTAAAGAGCCAAGTAAAAGACATTTAGTGTACATCCTCTTAAAACCAGTGTTGAAAATCTGTACCACTATACTCCTCATACTTCTACAATAAAGCCTTTATATATTCTGTACATCAAAACCGCAGTTCAAATTTTAAATTATTTTCCAAATAGCTGTAGGATGCCTTTTTTACATTTATAATGCAATTATTTCTGCAATTTTTAGATTTTAAAGAGCAAAGAAAAAATTACCTCATATGAAGTATGTGCTCAATCACCTAAAGGTTTTTAAGTACCCCACAATTTAAATTTGTTACACAGTTAATGTGCAAAATACAGTCCTTCTACAGTGCCAAATTTCAACATATAGAACAGACCTCAAGTCAACTGGTAAAATGAATCTGGTTCAGACAAGGGCTTTGTCAATCAAGCTACTGATAAATTTAAAATAAACCTCAGCTGCCATGGCTTCAAGAAGATTAATATTTACAATCCAGAATGTACAAGTCGATAGTTTGTTTGGTAAACAATAGCACAGGGTTTTTATCTGATACACAAACAACTTTATTCAACACCTCCGGGTTTTGGATGACAGATTTACTTCCAGGTATTTCAGAAACGCACGGGAACACCTTCAGATTCCACCTCAAGATCTTTATCTGTAATTCTCATCTATGTGGAATATGTGACTCCACTTCCTTTCTTGGAAAAGGAAACTGTTCCAATCTGAGCTTCAAGTAAGTATTTGATATGGTGCCAATTCAAAAGAAGAGTATGTGAATGTCTACAGGAATTCAGTTGAGACTAGTCTCTTCAGTTTGTTTTTACAAGGAAAAATCAAAAAAAAATAAAAAAATCATCTGACTGAAGTGATTTCACAAGCAGAGTTTCTCAAAAAACTTCCCAGAACAAGCAGGCATTTTCCTTCATGACCTCTCCAGCAAAGCAGTGCACACTAACAAACATTTGATGACAAACCAGAGAGATGAAGATGGGAATATAACATTAATCAAGAGAACCAACTTTCAGGGTACAAGAAGAAAGAATAAACCTCAAAAATGCCAAACAAAGTTGTACACTAGAAGTTATAATGAAGGAAACACAAACGTGTATCACAAATAACTAAGTGACAACTCAAGTGTTATAGAAGTCACCAAGGAAAAAAAGACACAGAATAGTTCCGGATAACCTGTATTCAGTAGTAAGTCCAGCATGCTGGGAAGCTACAGATGAGACAAAATAAATTCTCAACAGACAAGAGGACATAGGAAAAAAAATAGTTTATCTTCTTAATTAACATAACAGGTTAGTTAAAGCTGTGATTTTTCTGTTTTGATGGACTATATTTTTAATTTTCTTTGTGGTCTGAAATTAAGAAAACTAATTCAACTTGAAATTAATGAAATTTTCTTCTTAGGACAGAAACATTCATATTCTACTATAGCTTGCATTGGCTAAGCACACACAGAAAGTGTTAGTAGCTTTTACATTTGTTTGCTTGTACTTCACATAAAACACGAATTCTTTTTTATGGCAATGGTTTTGGTTGTAATAGTCTGGTTTTATTTGGAAATATTTTCAAAGTAACCAAAGAATGCTAGCAAATATTAGCATCTTTCAGGAAAAAAAAAAATCGATGTTTACTCTGGACAAGGAAACAATATCTTCCTTTTAAAAACAGTCCCTGAACATTTAAGTCTAACACTCTCATCCGAAGCAGTGTCAGTCTATACTTTCTATGACTCTTGTACCATTAAAGGGGCCTGAAAGGCTTTTTTATCAAGTCCTAATTTAAGTTCCTTGAAACTGTCTCATTCTAACCACATTTACAAAGTTACCAGATGGTCAACAAATCCAAATTATTATTGATTATTGTTTAATGAGTACTAGTGCAGAATAGTTTAAACACTAGAGAGATCAAACAATAATCTGCAGCAGTACTTAAGCATGCCATCTCCTGCTGTCAAGTGGCAGTGTTTTTTAGGCAGTGTTTATTTTCTCTGATAAAGAAATGTGGATTTTATTACTTTAGAAACAAAACTTCTATTTTTGTCTTTAAAGAAATACTAACATTTTGATGAATATTTTCAGAAAGTTTGATTTCTAAGCACTGTTCTCTGCTTAGGAACATTCCTGGAAAACCTGTGGTTTTGTTAAAACTTCTCCTGCTACTTGGTTCCCAGTTAAACTAACAGATGTCCAGGATGAGCTGCAAGGCAGCTATGAGGCAATTATTAGGCTTCAAGTTTCACAGAACCAACAGGCACAGACAGAACTGAAGGCAACTTAGAGGCACCGTCTGTCTCGGAGGTAAGAGGCTGGAACACCTGCTGAGAATTGTGGTTGTTCAGCCTGGAGAAGAGGAAGCTCCAAGGAGACCTTAGAGCAGCCAATAACAGAGATGGAGAGGGACTTTTTCCAAGGACATGTAGCCACGGGACATGGGGAATGGCTTCAAACTGAACGAGGGCAGGTTTGGCTTAGATATTAGGAAGAAATGCTTTACTGTGATGGTGGTGAGACACTGAAACAGGTTGCCCATAAAAGCTGTGGGCGCCCCATCCTTGGAAGCGTTCAGTGCCAGGCTGGGTGAGGTTTTGAGCAAGATGTCCCTGCCCATGGCAGGGCCATTGGAATTAGATGACCTTTAAGGTCCCTTCCAATCCAAACCACTCTATGATTCTATGATCTGCCTCTTGCTGTCCTCCACAGGTAACTTATGTTCTTCATAGGCTGGGAGGACAATGGGCCAACGTCATAACTTGAATCTTTTTATTACAAACAACCAAGGCTCGTATGCAGATGACTTGAAGGAACAAAAAAATCCCCAAAACCCAACAACAACAAAACACAACTACTTTGACTGCACAAACTTTACTCCTTAAACTCCAGAAGTTACACAAAAATTGACTGGGCTTTTTCTGTTTTTCCTTTTTCCTAACAACTCCAAGGATCTAAATGAAAGAAAAACTAGGTACAAGTTTAGAAGAAAGACGGCCACTAAGCAGCGGCTCTCTTGCCCTGTGTCAGTGGAACCCATCCACTAGATGTCAGTGTCCTCTTGGGCAGAGGAAATCCTTGGATCCCAACGCAAATAGGGCAGCTGGCAGTCCTTGGTTATCAGGCCAACTGTCCAGGAGGAAATTCTTATAAAGCATCCCTGGGCCACAACAGAAGCAGCCAGTAATAGAAGCACTTGTGGGTAAGAGACACAGAACAAATATAGCCCTAGACACAAAGCTTAGCCAGTAAGGTTAAGAAGCTCATGTCTAAGAACTCTTTTGTGCAACATTACTGATTAAAAGAACATGTTTTTCGCTGGGATGCTGAACATGGGTGTTAAAAAAACTGAAAGACAAAGGTCTTTCTGTTTCCCACTTTCTGAAATACCCAAAACACTAACCAACATTTTTTGGGGGGGGGGGGGAAGACACAAGAATGGATTTTACCTCTACTAAAATATAAATCAGGCTTAAAGAGGCTTAGACTCAGAAGCAATAATGTAAATTATTACAGCACAGTGTAAAATCCTCTTTGATAGGCATGAAACACCACACCCTAAATAAAGGGCAGAGCCAAAGTCAAAGGTCAGGCACATTAAGTGCCTGCTGTCAGAAGAAATGGGTAGGTCTTTCTATTCACCGGCACTACACCGAGATATTAAGGCAGACTATAAGTTTTAAAAAGAATATTTCAGTTGGAAGAGACCTAAAATTATCATCTAGTCCAGCAGCCTGATCTCTTCATGGGTGTCTAAATTTGAGTCTAAAAGAATACTGATATTAAAAGAATCTTAAACTTGACTGCACGACCACATACTTGTAAACTAATGACACCCCTAAAAATTATGTTGGGCTGATGGGCAAGGGCATGCCAGAGGGGAAGCAGCATCACGCACTACAAAAGAAGACAAACAAGGAAGGTGAGAAAAAGCAAGCCAAGTTTTTATAATGCATTTTAATGCTCCCAGGATTGTATGAAACCTATACAATCAAGGAAACGATCACAGTAGTGGTAGCACACGCAAGAAATCTCTTGGCTCTTGTGGAGGAGACTGGGAAGGCTATGAAGTTGAAAAATAAGAAATTAAGTATTTCAGAGGTGTACGAAGTACAGATTTCTTTCTTTTTGAAGATATTGGATCAATTTACCAGAGAATCTTTCACTCAAATCTCCAGCAAGAAAAACACCTTGAAGCCAATTTGAACATGCACAGGACCTGGCTAAAAACACATCCTGAAGAACCACTTATAGTTACTGCACACTTACATCTGTTACTCTTGCCAGACAGGAAAAGGCTAAAAAAAATTCACCACATTTTTTTCCCTTAGAAATAGGAACTTTAAAAAAAAAAAAAAAAAAGAAAAAAAAAAGAAAATGAGGAAGTTGAATGGAAGGAAATTATACAGAACTAAAAAAGTAAAACATTTGCAAGCAGTCCAGGGTCCTGTTGAACCATGCCAGGTAGCAGTACCTGCCACAGTCCTGACCAGGGATGGGCTCTGGTGTCCTGTATTCATCGACCTATTGATACCACAGACACAGTCTCAGCTTCTACTCTGACTCTGCCATTGAGAAGGACTGGGAGAATGGCTGCATTTCATTCCTGACATTGTCACAGTATCCTCCAGTCACAATAAAGTACTAGACTAGGCGCACACTTGATTTGACACATTACATCATTTTAATACCCTGAAGAAACTGAAAAGCATCACATGATCCTAAAATTTATCTCCTTATCTTCCTCCCCCATTACTAATATACCTATTGCACCATGCACAGAACATTGCATTGTCCCTGGAAAGGACAAAAAAATAATCTCATTCATGTTATTGTTTTCTCCCAACCACAACTGCAGTTATGATCACCTGAATTGCTCATTTTTTTACAACCAAGTTATTTTTAAGGGACTCTCTTTTACTCAGATCCTATTTGCCCATACAAGTCTAAGCCAATTTTACCCTTTTGCTCTTTTGCTGCAAATCCAAAGAAATCTCAAGAAAATTGCCCTCAATACGGAAATAACTCCAGGCTTTATTTCCCATGTGCATATATGCCCTACAATAACACTGCGCTTGCTGGTCCATCTCTTTCAAAGATAATTGTTTTGATAATTTTAATGAACAAGTAGATCTTGAGAACAGCAAAAAAGGCAACAAGGGGAACATCCTGGCCAAATTCCAACTCTTCAGCATTTCCTGTAAGCCTTATCTACATCACATCTTCATCCACCTTGCTAACATCATTGGTTGGTCACACACAGTTGTACTCAGCACAAACATAACTGATCTGTAGATTCATTACTTATCTTCTTTCCCAATTATGAATACACCTGTTGGATCATGTGCAGCAGATTCTAATTTCAACAGCACTAAGAAAAACCCACACACCCCACGCCTCCCCACAAAAAATCCTAAAAAATGTTTATAACATTTTGAGATCCTTTCCAGGCAGCATAAGACAATCGCAGTCATATTATTCTATTGTACCAAACACCACAACTATTAATATTCAACTAATTTCCTGTGTTCAAGTAACAAATCCACCACCTCAGCACACAAGCAGCCTTTACAAAACGCTACTTCTTTCGTGGCTTATTGATTCTGATTTCATTATTATTAATTACATACCTAAATGTTTAGATACCATCCAAACCCTGCAAATTACAAATGCTAAAGGGTTAGTGAGATTGAATGGAAATCACAGGTTTCTTATTTTAAGAAATTATCAAAAAAAGGAAAAAGCAGCCAAAGTAGATTCTAGGCTTTTCTACTTTGTAGAAAATGGCAAGTTACCACCTTAGATACAATTCTAAGGCATACTTCAGATTTTAAAGAAGTTTCCCTCTAGCTAAAACCATAAATTTGCAAACCGCTATTTATCTGCTTCCTTCCATCATATATTGCAGAAGCTAACAAATGGAATACGGGAAAGACAGGTTTTGATGATCTACATGATTATAAGATAAGGATAGAGGGGTTTCTTTCTTTATAACTTTGGGATTCCTTAAGTTTGGTATGAGCCATGCTTATTATTTCAAGTCTGCTCAGCTTCTGGTACAACGAACTAACACAAGGACAGAGCTTCATTCCCACCCTACAGACAAGGGTCAGCTGGTTTGCTTCCCCTGTACCAGAGGCAATAGTTAACACCAATGACAACAGCTAATTATATATTGAGATTTTCTCTAACTGTTGCATCAAGTTTTAACAATTTTTCACCTCTTAGCTTTTTACTTCAATTCTGCTGCTTTAATCTTATTTCCTAAGCCAATAATCTCCTTTATTGTCTTTCCTTCCTCATCTCAGAGCAAATGCTGTCTGTACAGAAACTTGCTAGAGACGCTGGCTACAGCCCACACTTGCCCATCTAGGAACAGGAAAGCTGCTCAGCACTCAGTCAAGTATTCCTCTTTTCTCTGCTTACATACACATTAAAAAAAATTCTGAGCTGTGGTCAAATTCACATTCTAATTCTGGAAAAGCAGAACCTATTTCAGCAAAGCCACAGAATTAACAATGTGACTCAGTGAGACACTGTCAGTGGACACTCTTACAGAGTGGCAGCCGCTGGATCGGCATCACAAACCCCACTGCCTGCAGAGACCAGAGTCAGGCCTTGTTTGAGTGTAAAATACTGGTGACAGCTCCTGGCACAGGCAGAGCTTCTTCCACATTTTTACTGTCTCTTTCAGCTCAGTACATTGCTCAACATACATTACTCATGGAGAGAGCAACAGGTTGCCAACCTGCACACAAATAAGCCATGAACACCTTTCCTGCTTTAGCTTGCTAAAATGCAATGCAATCTCCACAAACTCCTCTTTTTGAACAGCTTCCTCCTAGCCTTTACTCTTCTCTGCTGCCTTCTCCATCAAAACACTGGTTTACCTCCCTCAAGAAACATACACATTATAGCATTTTACCAAGTATTGAACTTACATTTCCATTATCTAAAAGTGTCATTTCATTATCTAAAGGTGTCATTTCTCCAATTTTAAATCTCCAGGTTTGTGAAACTGCGAGTCACAGCTCTTCAGAATGACAAAATAAGCAGATAAAATACAGGAAATGAGGAAAGTAGCATTACCAAAGTACTTCCTCTGATCTATCAAAGCCACTCTTGGGAAAAGTTAGATAAGGAAGAATGGAATTTAAATTTCACAAAGATAGCAAAGACTAAACCAAACTGGGAGGTTTTTTTAATACAAAAAAAAAAGGCAACTGGGAAAAATGAGGCTACGTATTACTACACAGCTTAAAAGGAACAAGTTGCATTGCTGCTTACAGCCATGAAAACTATGTGACTTGCTTTTCAGTGAGGAACAGACGCACCTTTAGTCAGAAAAAAAACCAAACTTCTAATTCCTACAGATGCTGAGGACTGTCTATTGCAGCGTTTCTAGCTAGAAAATAGGCTATGGACATTGCATGAAATTTGGACTGGGGAGAAACAACAACCCTTTCCAAATATCAGAACTCCCTACACTTGCTACTAGGAGAACTATTTAAGCACAGTTAAGTAGGACTCAAAGTTCCCCAATCTTATTTTCCCTTAACAGAAGTGGCAGCATTCCAAACAAAAGCCATACCTTTAAAAGACCTCAATTAATTCTCAACATGTCAGTTAAGTTCAATCTCAACTCCTGTATCTGCTGCTGCAGTTTGACTTTAAGGAACAGTAGCACTTTTCTAAAGCAATGCCCTCTTTAATCCTTGCATTGTAACTTCCCTTAAAGGCTACCTTCTTCTCATTCCCAGTTTCCAGCATTGTGCATCAGTATTCCACTGGGCAACCAGAACAGCTATTAATGCTAATAAGCCCAGACAGGAATACACATTTGTTCTAAAGAGACAGTAACTGCATGACAAGTAATAGGATGAGACATACAGGATTGCTAAGTCCTGGCTTTAAAATGCAAAATACAGAAACACATACTCTACAGCCAAAGCGAATTAATTCACAGGAGCAGTGAAGTATCAAAATGTCTTATCAGGATGCAAGTGCTTCTTACAGATGCATTATGGTGAATAGCACAGGATGTGAGCACGCTCAAGTACACCACTTACTAGAAGATTGCATCCTGGCCCCAGTGCACGCTGCACTGCTATTCCCCTTGAATACTGACTGCATTCCTTGTAGGTGTCAGGACTCAATATTTATTTCTAAATACTCAAACTAGGCTTTGGTCTCCATGAATCTCTGTAATAACCAAGCTTAGACAACAGCTCAACACTACAGTGGCTCTTTCGAGGAAAGGGATCCAGAAGCAATATTAACTGGTCCAATACAAACCCCGAAATATTATTCCCGGTGAAATGAACAAATCATAGCAGGAAAATTCATAAGGGACACTGCATGAAGATTCTTACAAAGACCATTTAAACCAGTCTGGTTAAATCTTATTGTCCATAGCCATTAAAAAGCTAGTGACTATCAGAGCCAGGTAATATTTATACATTTAAATTTCTCTTTAAGAGGATAACAAGGTCAATAAAATTTGTGGCTAAGCTACTCTGTTCTGAATTTAAAATCAAGACCCAAATAGACCAGCCAGTTCTACTTTGACCATTGAATTAAAAAAAAGACAAAACCCACACACATACACCTTCTTATAATGCAACAACTGATCATGCAATACTCACACAGCTTAAGAGGATACCAAACTATACTATAGACAATCATTTACCTTCAGTTCATTAAATCCATGACAACCTGTATAAAGCTAATGCTTGTTCTGTAGAGCTTCTAGTCTAGGAGCGAGGTGAAGTTGAAGAAGTATATGAAACTTATTCACATGGTTTTCCACTCATCATGCAATGGCTTCTGTCATCCAAAACCAGTAAAAACCAAAGATTTAAAAACATACGAAAAACATTTTAGCAGCCCAGGGATAAGGTAGCAAAAACAGAGGAGTAAAGGTGAGGGCAGAAATGAAAAAAGAATTAGTAAAATCCAACCACAACATCAAGAGAGGAGCAAAATTAAAACATTCAAGACAGATCAGAGTTGATATGGATCAAAAATACATGTTGCATTTGCATAAGATCTGACAGGACTACTATGCCCAGTGGAAAACTACACACTTTGTAGGATGATTCAACAACTAGCTGACATAAATACAGAATTCCTGAAGGATATCTTGTTTATATAATGTCCAGAAGCTAGATTCAATAAGCTGAAGACAAATCAAAGACAGGAGTATGAATACAAGAGGAAGCTCACATGAGCAAGTATTTCTGTCTTTTCTTCCACAAAAATCCTTCCTCCCAGGCCTTTGAGATAATCTACAGAAGCAAGTCAGGTAACTTTGGTTATGCAAGGTGTGTTGTGAATTTTAAGGGTTTCACAAGCCCAGCTTGCAAATTAAAGGATTTTATGTACTTAACTTTCCATACAATATGACAATCATGTACCCACTAACCTACCAACCACAGGAAGGAGAGCAGGTTGGGATCTCCATCCAAACAGATCTGCAGTTCAGGAATATGAAGGTGGTAAGCTGCTGTGGTGGATTGACCCTGGCTGGTGCCAGGTGCCCACCAAAGCCACTCTACCCCTCCCCTCTGCAACTGGACAGGGGAGAGAAAAATTTAACAAAAGGCTCATGAGTTGAGATAAGGACAGAGAGAGATCGCTCATTGATGGCCAACACGGTCAAAACAGAATCAGCTTTGGGATATTAACTGAATTTATTACCAACAAATAATGAGAAGTAACGTAAATATTAAAAACAAACAAAACAGACCAAAACACCTTTCCTCCACCCCTCCCTCCTTCCCAGGCTCTATGTTCTCCTCCCAAGCAGTGCAGGGAGATGGGGAATGGGAGTGACAGTCAATTCACCACGTTTTTCTTCTGCCACTGCTCAGGGAGAGGAGTCCTTCCCCCGCTCCAGCATGAGATCCCTCCCACAGGAGACAGTTCTCCACAATCTTCTCCAGCGTGAGCCCTTCCCACAAGCTACAGTTCATGAAGTGTTCCAATGTGGGTCACTTTTCCATGCGGAGCAGTCCTTCAGGAACAGACTGCTCTAATGTGACCCCCACAGGGTCACAAGTCCTACTAGGAAACCTGGTCCAGCATGGGCTTCTCCCTGTCAGGAGTCTGTTCCAGGTTGGGATTCCCACAGGGTCATAGCCCTCTTTCAAGCATCCACCTTTTCCAGCATGCGGTGCCACCAAGGATTGCAGGTGGATCTCTGCTCCCCCATGGACCTCCCTGGGCTGCACAGGCACAGCTGCCTCACCATGGGCTGCACCAGGGGCTGCAGGGGAATCTGCTCTGGCACCTGGAGCACCTCCTGCCCCTCCTTCTGCACTGATTTGGGTGCTTGCAGGGCTGTTTCTCTCAGATATTCTCACTCTGCTCTTCTCTGGCCACAATTACTTCTGTGCAATAACTTTTTTGGGTTTTCTTCTTAAATATGTTATCCCAGAGGTGCTGTCACTATCTCTGATGGGTTCGGCCTTGGCCAGCAGTGGGTCCATCTTGGAGCCACTGGCATTGGCTCTGTTGGACATGGGGGAAGTGTGTTTCAGGTGGTTTCTCAGAGAAGAGAAGCCGCTCCTGTGGCCCCCCACCCACAACCAAAATCTGGCCATGCAAAACCAATACAGCTACATCCCCCTAAGGAGAACATTCCACCTTTCCAGTTGTCACCAATAAACATCAGATTCCAGCACCACACTAACAACATTCTGTTAGCAGAGAAAGGAGGGAAAAAACCCCAAGATAGAAGTAAATATTGTCTGCTTTGTTATCATTTATCTTATTCAGGTGTTCCATGCAAACTGTTCCATCTACACCACCAGGACATAATTTGGGAAACTCCTGACTTCAGCATCAAGTTCTGGAGGCATTAAAGTGGTAAGTAACAAAACAACCCAACAAAACATAAACTACATGGCACACAAAGAATAGAAGAAACTAATTTTTGCATTTATTTACAAAAGCCAATTCCAGCGCCTCCATGACATGCCCTAGAAGATCCTTTACCTGGCAGAAAATCATGGCCATTTTTAGTTCAAAAGGTACTGTCTCTAGAAATAAACCAGTTCTTTACCTACTTATATTCCTTCACTGAATTCCCTTGCTACTTCATTGCTGCTTTTCTCACTTCCAAACAAATCCTGACCTCATATACACTTAATATATCTGGAAGTTACCTTTCTCCGTAAGAGCTAAAAACATCATTATTGAGGTTTTTATATCCACATACTTTCTTTGGATGACCATAGCATCTTAATGTACCAGACAGGGAATTTTTTTTTCTATGAATACAGGAAGGGAAGCCCATTATGTATGCTGTAAGGCTGGAGAAACAGGATGCTGGCTTCATTTTCACACGATCACCAATTTAAACAGTGCTAATGCTTTTTAAATTGCCGTGCCAGGAAGACATGTTGCTATAGCCTTGCACCAAAAATACTACAGTGTTTAATCATGTACCAAATGCAAGCTCGCATTCAGGCTGTTCCATATTAAAATTAGTTATGGAATTAGCTAGCATTTTAGAAGGAAATATTCTTTCCCTTTAGGAAATTACATTGATTTATGGCAACAGCTTGCTGACTTTGGGATACACACATTTTTTCAGTGTTATTGGTCTCCCATGTTAAATCATTTATCAACAGGCTACAGATTTCTGTAATTTGTACATAATACAACTAGGCTTCTCTGCCGCAGTTTCACCTGCTCTTTTCAGAACAACAAAAACAGGAAGTTGACATCTCAAATAATTTGCAAGCTGCATTTTCACCACAAAAGGGAAAAGAAATTAAAGCTCACATTTCATCATCTTAATCAAAATATTAAGAAAATACATGGCACCAGTTGAAGAAGCAACTGTAGCAGTGTTACTACAGAATGCCAAGGCAATTCCCACAGCAGCTCTATGGAATAGCCTCTGGAAAAGTACTTCTGTTTATAAGGAAAATATAAAAGGTTGTGATAGGGCTTAAGCTGCAGCTTAATAACAATTTATTTCAGAGCATACAGTTTGAAAAGCTGACTCACATCCAAAGCTTTAAGTGCCTGTGTAGCACTTAAAGCACTTCAGTAGCAAAGGGCTGTTAAAGGAAACAACATATATTTCTCCCTTCTGGGCATAGTCTTCATGAAGTAGAAATAACAGAAAAATAAAGCATCTATAAAACACCACATTTCTTTACTAAAGTAAATTCCAGTGAGTGCCTATAGTACTTTCCAAGTCCCTTTTACCTGCCTAAAATCAGTCATTTTTTCTCCATTAACATTTACATCTAGTTCCCTATATGTCCATTAACATCACAGTTCTGTTTATGCAACCTCAAAGAAACTGAGTTAAAATTAATTTTACAGTATAATTTAGTCACAATAAAAATCCACACAGTTTTATGTAACCACCTAAACTACTAAAATTGAAATCTTACAAGTAACTGTTGAATACATAGAGCTATCTGGGGACATTTACAGTATCTAAGAGATTATTTCCTTCCTTTTGCAGTTTGTGCAATAGAGGTGCTGCCCTATAGGCAATTTATAATTAATTCAGCTCTGCAGGAATTCTCAGTTTCTTGAAGCAGTTCAACTAACCTACATATGCCCTTCTCTCCAGAACAGTGTTTCATTTTCCAGCTTTATTTCGAGCTAAATGTTTCCCTTGAGTACTCCTACTGGACAACTGTATTCATTTCAATTAACAATTACCTATTTGCTAAAATTATCAGAATATACATGAGGGAGTAAGTAATAACGAAAGCATAGTTTCCAGTTGTAATCCTGCTTCCCATGCATGAAGGTAAAGATTCAAGAAAATAAAGGAAGAATTAAGACTTATTTTCTACATGTGTAAAAACAGTAAAAAAGAGCTATGCACTACAAATATGCAGGACATGATATATTTACCACTGAGACTTCTCCACGATTAATTTTACTCACTCACAGAGCAGCCAGTCATCAACTTTTGACCCAGTCTACCCACAGTCTAAGTGCAGTGCACTATTCCTATCATTTGTTCTTCTCTGTCTGTTCTGCTTTTTATGTTAATTGATCTCTCAGTTTTGTGCAGTGAGACAACTGGACAACTAAGCCAATAAGAACATTTGTCTAAGTAGGAAGCTATACCCAAGTACCACACGTGCTACCCGCACACCTGAGGAAAGAAAGACACTGTCCCATCCCAGGGTTATGCATTACAGAGTCAAACACAGTGAAATAAGAAGTGAAACATTTAGGACAGAGTAGAACACTATTCAGGCTTCTCAAGAGCAGTGCAGTTCCCACAGCAACCAGTCATTTAAACGTGATGCATAATCTACACTGACAAGTCCTCTGAACACTGGGACAGGAAACCCATGAAACATTCTTTCAGTTTGGAACCCTGTTGTTCAAAGATAGCTGTGTCCTCCAAGAACTATCAGAAGAATAAAAATAATGCCATACTATCACAATGGAAGACAAAATGCATTTTAAAATATACTCAACAATGGAAAACAACATGAAAATTCTGGAACAGGTCCCTGAGACTCTCAAATGTGACAAGTAGCTGGAAATCATGCCAGTAAGTCCAGGAAAAACATGCATGAACCAGAACCTAGAACTAGTTTAGCTCAGCACAAGAAATTAATTTCTCATCCATGATATTGACCCTAAAGCAAACATGAAAGATAGCAAGGACAGCAACAATAGCAGAGGTGCTGACTGCCCAACCTCAATAAAAGCAGGAACATAAGACATCACTCATGTACCACTTCCCTTTCAGCCTCCCTTTGATTGTTTGTATTAGCTGCCCAGAGGAACAAGCCTTGGCCCCTTGTTCCCACTGCAGCCCAGCTGCACAGCTGAAAGATGGTCATTTACCTCTCCAGACCCCCAAAAACCCCAATCTCTCACAGATCCACATAGAAGCTGTTCTTCCCATGATTACAAAGAGTATCTGAAAAATATGAAAAGTATGTGAAAATACACATCTGTGTATTTTCAGAAGAAAACAAAAAGCAGATGTCATCCATGTGAGGCAGCAAGAATGACAAGACAGCAGGACAAATACAGCAAGATGTAAAATTGTTCAAGAGGACACCACTGTACTCTGACCTTATAAAAACAAACCCAGCTACACCTTACAAGACTACATAAAAAGGAAGTTAAGGTAAAAAAGTTTGGTTTAAAATGGCAAGTTCAGTGTCATAACTAAATGAAAGAGACTAAAGTAGTACATACATTCTTTAAAGCAACATGGTTTTAACTAAGTTAACTTCCCCTTAGAGACTGATGCTTTCCAACCCATGACTTTAGACACCAAAAATCATAGCAAAGATCAGGCAATTAAAACTAATAAATTTCAATAATGTTTAGGAATCAAGGCCCGCTCTCCAACATGTAAAAAATGAAGCGTATAGCCCTTCTGCCAAAAAGGAAGGAACACAAGTTATATGGATACCCTTAACAACTTAACAAGAGCGTTAAAACTTCTCCAAATCATAGCAAATTAAAAATTGAACAATGCAACTGATCCATACAGCACTTAAAACTTTCTGTCTACTCATGTAGTTGCCCTTGGCACATTCCTAACACTAGGCAATGCAATTCTTTCTGCAGAACTAAGGGAACTCAGAAGTAAAACTAATATAGAAAATTAACTGTCAGAAGCATTATCATAAGATTTCCTTCAAAATTATTGATGCTTCCTGCCAGAAACATGAATGAATGAATGAAACATGTTTCTTTGCTTTTGTTCCTAATGACATGTGTAGCCCGTGAGGCAACATCATTCATAGCTTCAGTCCTTGTAATAGCCAGATATTTTTCTCCATTGAAGTAACTGCCTTGCTACTTTTTGGAGCTGATAATTCAATTCTTCTAGGTTTTACTTTCACAAGACATTTCCATTAGGACAATATTGGCTTTAAGTCTTCCCATAAATTAACATAAATAAAATTACCTTTTAAAGAAATTAAAAGTATGGGCTTGTAGGAGGACAGATAGGAGCAAAAATTAGGTCAACTAAACTAGGTCATCCATTTATACCTCTATTTATCTGGTACCTTTTGGGAAACATTTTTCTCCACTTGATCTTTTTAGCTGTGTAAGAATTTTTTCATTCTAAAGCTGATGACAAAAGGGTAGCTAGAACAAGGCCCGCAGGGACACGAGCAGTAACTTCCCTATGCAAACCTCAGGGACTGAAACATCCAGACACCAGTATTCAGAGATACTTTAAAACAACAGTTTCCAACCCAGAATGATGGTCCTAAAGCCTGACAGACTGGACTGTGCTCTTCTGCTCTTACAACTCTTTCCTTACCTTGCTGCACTCTCAGCTTCCCTAGTAAAGCTACTGACTTTGCACTTGTATTGTCTCAGCAGTATTGGGTCTGAACACAATTTGGTTTCTTGAAGATGCAGAGGGACTCTAGACAGAACTCCAACAATACAGCCACTCTCTGGGGCTCCAGGTTCTGGATCCAAAACTCCACAGCCATACCAAAGTGCTCTCCTTTCATAAACACATTCTGATTGCTCAAATTTGAACAAATAATTCATGAGTTAAGTTCATATTAGCAAGTTTTTTTTGTCAGCTGAAGCAGGAAAACAAAGAGTTTAATCTCTCTGCAACATTCACGTGCTAGTTAATAGAAATGCAAGTCCATGCTTCATTTAGGGCCAACACACACAGCTGAGCTATCCAAGCCTGTGCTGGCATAATCATAGTGGACTACAACAGCTTGAGAAAAACACCAGGATGCAAACACTGCACTTCCTAATGGCACAAAGAGCTCCTGCTCTACCTAATTAACTTGTGCTTTACTTAGTTCCTCATCTGACCTTTAACACCGATGCCTCTCCCTAAATGAAGGCTGTTCTATAAGACCAAGAAAAAACCAACATCTACCTTCTGATTTCAGTTCTAGAAATGCATATCCAAGGTACTCCTATAGTTTCACCTCTTCCCAACACTAAGAAATGCATTACTATTTTCCCTACACCAAAATGTCCTTTGTACTAAGCATACTACAGTAATAGCAGTACACAATGCAAAACCCACAAATCTTAAATACTAACAGTGAAGAAGATAAAACATAATTTCTGTTTATTACAAACCAACGGCTTTAAGAGATTAATACAGAAGCCTCAGACTTTTGTTGCCCTTATGATCAACAAATGTACACACATTAGATAATCTGAATATCTGCTTAACCTTCCCCTGCTTGCAGAGCTGATAACTTATATTTAGCTATAACAGCATCAAGAAAAAACACCCTGAACCTATTGGAATTTTAAAGTAAATTACATGCAATCCAAATAAAGAAATTTGTACTACAGATCAGTGACATGTGCAGAGTAGTACACAGACATACAGCCATACATACAGAAATATATAAGCATGTACGTGGAGCTGCATAACTATAGGTTAGGGTCTACTGTTCATGAACTATGGTCACATGAGACATATCCATATATAGGTGTCTACTGATACATATCTATCTATACACATATATAACTAAATACAGAAAAAGGTGCTATAGAATTGAGGTAAGAACAAAATCAAAGTATGTATTTGACAGGCTATTTAAATTATTTGGAGTGAAGGTAGTATGCCATGAGGTGCAAGGTCAACGTTACCATTTGCTCCTCCTGAACGATTCTTTAACATTCCGCGAAACCCGTAAACAACCCTTTATTCCATGAGAACAGTAGACTTACACACTGCTGTCTTTGGAAAATGAGCAAACAGAACTTATTACCACACAAGCTATTTGACACAACCCAGAGCATTGCCTAACTGACTTGGTTTAGTTTCATGTGCCTGAAAGAACTGCAATTTTAGGCAGAGTTTGCAAGTTCTTATACCCCAGGGTCACTACAGCAGCTTTGTGGCTGTATTCAACGGCCTCTATGAAAATTCAGAAGGGCATCTTTGAAGCAACAGAAACAGCACTCATTTCCTCAGAAGGGCACAATAAAGCGGAATATTTAAACTGAATTATTCTTCATGTAAAATTGTGTTTTCATATAACATTTAATGAACAGTATTTCACAAAATTTCAGAAGCCTCTGAAGTTTGGGTTTACTGAAATGACTGTTCAGTCACATTGCTCCAGCCAGATTTGGTCCATGTAAAAGAAGCTTTATGAATAGCCCCAGTGACTATAACCACACACAGTAATGTAATGTATTGGGGTGTGCCCCCCACATACAAACTAACAGCATACAGCTGAAATACAGTTAATAGAAACAAAACTTTAAAAATACATTTACACGCAAATTTAAGCATAATATGAAAGGTGACTACTAACAGATCCATTATTTAACCCTGAAATGATAAAAATGCACATGGCATATCTAAAGTGACAGTTGTCTATGACCTATTAACACATTGCTAAGAGCAGAGTTTCTTCTAACTGATCAGCTGTACAACACACTTACGGGTCATTTTCTCCAAGGCAATTACTCTTTCTATCATGCTTTAGGGAAAATAAGCAAACAGTTGTTTTTTTCCAAAAGAACCCAATTTACAAGAATTCCATGCAAACCTGTGCTTACACCAATTAAATCTTGGTTTTGAAGTTTCAAGAAACAGTTTACAATCTAGTTGATTGTACCAAAGCGTTTTTTCCCAGTTTAATCTTTACAGATACAAATAATTTCTCTTGAAAAGACAGCACACATTTTATAACATATATGACAAAGCATTAGTGTTTCTACATAATACAAGCATGAAACTCATTAAATAGATACTAGTAAACATCATTTCCAAAAGGGTCTGTATAGTGGGATCTTAAAAAAATAATACAGTGATGGTAAAAAAAGATAAAAGTTTTATAAGTTTCCAGATTATATGCCTGCCTTATAAATTTGAAAGGTATCTTCACAGATACTCAAGAGGTGCACTAATAGTATTTGAATCAGAAAGGCTTATGCAAATGCCCATTAATACACACACAAGCTTTTAAGAGGGGCATTTCTGAAGTGCTACAGTTGAATAGGTATTTCTGGTATCTCTAATGCTGTTCCAGAACCAGAACAAAATCTATGTCACGACTGGCATCAGTATGTGGGCTTTCACTATGTATCTTAGTACTTTTAATTGGTGATTTAGTATAGTGTAGATTATTACTTCATTTTAAGCAGACTTTAGGCATTTTAGAAACTGTGCCTTTTCCTGAAAAAAAAACAGCAAAAAACAAAACAAAGGCAAAACCCTCAAAAAACGCAGAAAGAAAGTTTTATAACATCTGGTGTAGCACTTCCTATGATCAGCTACATTTTATCCTTGCAAGTCAAGCACATTCCGTCTCCGATTTTTTTAAACAGCATTTTCACAAAACAATCAGTTAGAAGTGCTTAAACACAAAAATTTCAAAAATAAAACCAACTAGAGGTAAAAAGCATAGAAACTACTTTTTTACCTGTTTCAAATCAGACCCATTCAAATTCCTTTTCATACTTCAGAAAACATCACCTTGAGTACTTTACTGCCTCCAAACCTAAAAGTTTCAGCTTAGACAGACTGAACGGAACACACACACACACAATGTTCAGTTGAGTTAGTTACCTGTGCCCTCTTGAATGAAAGGTACAGAGAGATCTGTGACTAGGTGTAACGAAGTTGGTAAAAAAAATCATTATTATTTAGACTGATGATCTAAGACAGGATCATTTTGACACCACTACCTCCAAACAGCACCTGAGGATTCCCTACACAGTATCCATCACAAAAAAACCCATTCTCAGCCATCCACTGTGTTCCATGACAACAGATTAGCCAGATATATAACTCGAAAGATGAAGCAAGACTGTCATACCACAAACAATTGAAACATAACATCTGATCTTTGAAGGTAAAGCTTCACACTATTCATATTTCAGTTCTCCTATAACAATGGCAACCTACATCAAATGAGAAATGAGAGTGTCAGAATGTTTTTGTCATGACTATCACATAAGAAAACAAAAATTAATTGTTAATTGTGGGTAAATTAAAATAAAAAAAGAAATCAGCAAATAACATTTATCGAGGTCTTTCTAAATTCTAGAATCTAGAAAAGCTGTTTTCTTTTCCTCCACATGGAACTTTGATTTCCAACCCTTGTTTGATGTAAGACACATGTTCATTATAAAAAAAATCAGAACGTAGACCATGCTGGTTGTATTCATACAGCATGAAACACCAAGAGGAAGCAATCTATACTTATTTCCTTCTGCCCAAATAGCAATGTCAGCAAAAACCCAGGAAAAAGTATAGTCCTGGATGTACTGCAACCTAGAACAAAATCCTAACCTACATTATTTTAGGAAAAAGCCCACTTACCCCCATATCCATGTATACATGATGACTGGCAAGGCATCCAGATATGTCCACCCTGTTTTCAAACTATCCACTTCATTTAATCCTAATTGTGTACACCCAGAGTACTGAAGTGATCTAGTAATAAGTCCTGTATACTTCCTAGTGCAAACTAATTAAATACATTTGATTTCCAGTAACAAACTTGCTACTAGTGCCCAGATTATAGAATTTATCTTGTTATTGGGGGGGAGGTAGGAAGGCAGTGGTGGAGTGGGTAATAATCAACTTTCCACCTTCCAAGCGGAAGTTGTTTCCAGGTATGTCAATGGCATTGTTAAATTGCAGTCTTAGTCATCTACACTCTGGACTTTCAATAGGAATCAGCCAGGCTTATCAGCCTACCTGTGCACACCTCTAGCTTCTCTGCCTCTCCTCCAGCACTCCCTGGCACCCATCACGTACTTTTAGTTCATTCACTCAGGCCTATGTACAACTCTCTAAGCCTATTACTCAACAAATTCAAAGGCAATAAAGACCTAAAGGTAAAGAATCGTTTTTGTCTGCATTTACCCACTATTCCATTCGTATTTTAGATTCCATTTTGACTTGAAAATGAAGCAATGAGTAACAGCAATTCCTATTCCACAAACCTGCCACTGTTCAACAGCCACAGAACATCCTGCACTTAAATGAGAAAACACAACTTCCTCCCTTCTCACCTCTCAAAAAACATCTACTAATTCTTTAAGTAAACAGAATACTGAAACTTATATCCCCTTTACCTCGTTTTTCTTCTCCCTCTTCAATCATTTCAAAGGGGACCTAAGCATGGCTCTGTTAAGATGGCCAAATACACCCGAAAACACATACCCCAAAAAAACCCAAAATACCCCAATACACTCATAGTGGAAAAAAAAAAAATCAGCAATCATGATTCTTGTCACCACACTAATCTATATCTGCTTTACTATATAAAGCTGAATATTAGAGCTGAAGATCAGCATCCTAATTTCCTGGTTTTCCTTTAATTTCTGATACAAAAATCAAATAGGAAAGTTTGAAATACAAAGTGTTAAGAGGACAAAAGAAATTTTCAACACAATTCTCTCCAAAATATTTAACACTCTTTCAGCTAATACACCTTTTTCCTGAAATGTCTTGCCCATTGGTTCCTATAATCCTATTTTGCCATTTTTACCGGTATTCTTACTGCTACAGGAAAGCAGTGGGAAAACTCACTGCCTATACAGAAAAAAGCTACAGCAACAACATGCTGTCAAACAGAGAAATTGAAACAAAAGCTATTTTTCCATACAGAGGTGCCACTGCTTCAAAGAAAGGATGATAAAAATACATATTGCATGCCATTTGATTACAACAAAGCTAAAACATCAGATATTTATCAGATATGAAATGGTAGAAGCAAGTTAGGAGATCTAGAACAAAGTACTTAACACAGAGATTATTAAAAATGTTCTGCATTTTGCACTAGTCTAGGCCAGCCTTTCTGTAAAGTACATATAATTTACATGAACAAGACGGACTCATCAGTACAAGGCAAGATGTCAATTCGTGTTAAATAGCAATTATATTACCAAAACTATGACTTAATGAAAAGCTTCTGTCAATTCTGTAACCTTTAAGCTCTCATGTGAAGATTCAGAAGGGTCCTATTGCTCCAATGCCGTTCTTCATTTCACACGTTTCTCTCTTCCTTTCCCATACGCTCAGATGTTTCAGCAGCATACTTTTAGTATTTGCAAAATCCTGCCCAAAGAGCGTGGCCGATTTCCCACGGGCTCCCTCCCCACCCTGGATGAACTCGTTACTTCCCAAAGTCCACTTCCTCTTCCACCCCTGGACCTGCCAGCGCTCCCAGCGCCCCTCCGCCTTGCGCAACATCCGCGGCCTCCTCCCCACATTTCGGACAATCTCCGATGCGACACTTACATTGAGGGGTTGCTTTTTTTTTTTTTATTTCCAGACCACTAGCACAGACTGACAGCTTAAAGGGCTAACGATGTGCTTTTAATCCCAAAGAGCGACGCATAATAAAGCGAGCTACGAAGACCGATACTGAGGGCACTAACCCGCTCTCCTTCAGCTCTTTTGTGGGTCAAACTGCATTTTGATATTAAGTATTCAAATGATATTGAAAAGTGCCAGCAACATCTACTCAATCAAAATTATTGTTCACCGCTCAGACCACCAGTTCAAAATATAAAACTCCCGATATATTGTAACAGCTCAATTAAACAGCCAAAATAAACCAGGAAAAACACTAGTTCTCCAACAGAATTTTTCCCCGAGCGCACACGTTAACCAAAGGCTGACGGTGAACTGATCTGGAAGGAAGAAAGGACGAGGGATACAGGCAGGGCTGCGATGGGGGATGGGAGATGTTAGGGAAGGGAAGATGAATATTCCTCCAAGGACTATCAATACATTTAACACATCTCCTCGGAAAAAAAGAGAAATCTCAAGCAGGCAGCTTTAGGGGCAGATAAAAAGAGAAGGAGAGAAGGAGTGCCCGATTATCCCCAGCTGACACCACAGACGGCAACCCTGCAGAAAAGGGGCTGCAAGGGCGAGGAAGCGCTCGCAGCCACCCCCCCTCCCCCCCACCCCGCGCCGCCTCTGTCCCCTTTATGTGCTCGGGGAAGCAGCGGGGCGGGTGGACGAAGAGCCTCCCGGATAATTTTGCAAGAGCCCATGACCACCACCTCCCCAGGAGCGAGGAAGGGCCGGGGCGGCGGTGACAAACCTCCCAGGGGTGGGGGGCAGGAAGGAGGCTGAATCCAGGCGGACACGCTCCCTCCTCCCGCCGAGCTCCGAAGTGGTGGTGGGCACGGGGAGCCGGCCGAGCCCCGGGGCACACAATAGCAGGTCACCCCCAGGGACGCGACGCTTGCCCGCCCCGACACCCCCTCGCTCGCGGAGCGATGGGGAAGGGGCTGGGGGTCACCCCCCCGCCCCGGGGGGCGGCAGGAGCCCCGCCCGCCCCGCCCGCGCCGCCGCCCCTCACCATGAAGTCGCTGGCGAAGTTGTCCTCCCCATTGTGGTCCGTGTCCTTCATGGCCTGGACTCGCTTAATGAATTTCCTCAGGATCTCCTCCTGGCTCATCCTGCCCCGCCGGCCGCCCTGCGGAGCGGGAGCCCCGGCCGCCCGCCCGCTCTCCGCCCGGAGCCCCCTCCGCCGCACGACCCGTCACCCGGCTGCCTTCCTTCCCTTCCCTGCCTCGCCTCTCCCCCGCCCGGGCCTGCCCGCGGCCTGCTGGCTCCGCTCCCGCCCCGCTCACGGCCGCCCGGCCGCCCGCTCCATCCTCCCCTCCCTCCGCCCGACCCTCCCTGGAGCAGCCGATACGGACACGACACGGTCCCTCCTCCTCCCCCCCCGCGCACGCGCGGCACCCGCCCCGCCCCACCCCGCCCTCTCCCCTGTGCCCCGCCCCGCCCTGACCACGCTCCGCGCCCATTGGCTCTCCCGACCGCCGCCTCGCCCTATTGGCGGCCGCGCACGCCAATCACCGGCCAGCCGGACCTCGAGGGAGCGCTCTCTGGGCTCTGCGCCTCGCCCCGCTCCGCCGGGCCCCCCTGTTTCCCGTGGATGGGACTGCCCGACGGGCGCCTCATGGAGCGCTGGAAGGGAGCACTTGGCGCGCGGGGGGGAGGCCGAGGGAGCGGAGCGCGGTTTCCCCTGGCTGGAGTACAATGGGCGGCGGTGGGTGCCCGCGGCGCCGCGCCGGGAGGCAGCGGCATGTCGGGACATGTAGTCGCGACAGCGCCGCGTCCCGGGGCTGGGGGCTCACGCAGCGTCCCACTGAAATGCCCGGAGCAGAAGGGTCCCGCCCCGGGTGGGAAGCCCGCAGCCGTGGGACGTGCCGGGGGGTCCCTGCGGTGGCGGTGCCGAGGCGCGGCGGCGGTGAACGCCGGGCAGCGGGAAGATGGCGGGGCGGGACGGGGCAGGCGACGGGGACGGGCGCGGACACCTGGCTGGGGACCGCTCCTCGCGTATTTGTATGTATGTATATTAAGTATATATATGTGTGTGTGTGCGTTTGTATATTAATTATATCTATATATATGTAAGTGTATATTCTTTATGAAGTATAAATATGTATGTGTGTACATATATATAGATAGATATAGATAGATACCTATATCTGCTTAATAAAAATGTCCGCAGGCGAAGCCGAGTCGCGCACATGCCGCCGGCAGGTGTCCACGAGCTCCGGGCTGGTGCCAGGCGGAGAGAGGGTCCCGCACCCCTCGGCACCGCAGCGGGAGGGCTCAGGCACCCCGCGCATTCCTGTTTTAAACAAAGTCTAAAATCTCTGCCTTACGTGGTGTTGGACGATTTGGCAATGTGCTGTTTCATTCTTTATGTTATATGGAAAAGTCAAACTTCTTCATGTTTGGTGTCCTGATGACATTTATAACTTCTGCTTCAGCAAAGCAAAGCAATTGTAGAGGTGTGCATACGTGTAGCCTTAAAGCTCAATAAATATTCCAAGTGAAGTCTTTTAAAATATAGTTTTATTGGTGAAGAACTTCACAGCCTTGAGTGATGCTGTTGATCCAATAAAACTTTGTCACACAGGCAGATGATAAAGGCCCATGCTGAGAAGCATAACCTGGTTAAGTCACTCCTGCCCCATCGCCCATTCTCTACTGCTCATTCCCTACCCCTGGAGTGTGTGGCACTTGCAGTCACACCAACACAACTCCTTGTTGGACAGGACATCGAACCCAGCTCAGGGAATCCAGTCAGCTGCAATGTAAGTCCATAGAAAATCAGTGTGTTTTCTTCTTGGATCGTTACATGAATCTGGCTTTATTACCAAAAGAAACATACACAAAGCTTGGTCTTCCTTGTGTTGGTGTAAGATATTACTGTTTTAGAAGGCTGCCACAGAATACCACTTCCACACCAGAATTAGTACAATGGCACACTACCACCCTCAGCCCCATTCAGCGCCTACCAACTCAGCATCTTCCTAGTGGAGGCAAGCTTTGAGACATGGCATAGGACCCTGAACTGTAGCTGCTGCATGGACACTCACTTTCTTCTCCCACATCTGCTAGAGACGCAGCAGCCATCTCTGGCAGAGGGGTAGGTTGGAAAATTGAGAGGCTTAGCATTTTCACAGCTTGCTGCAGACTTCAGCAGCTTATAAAGGGGTTGGGTTTTTTAGCTGTTGATGTTCATCAACTACTATACAGCAGACATAAGGACGCATGAAGGAGCTGGGAAAGGGCGTCAGTCCTGTGCTGAGGTTTAGTGAACCTGAGCACTCCACAAAAGCACATTAGTTGTCAAAGCTCAGTCTCCTCTCCATGTCCTTTGCACCAGCTTCCATAATAAGCTAATCAATTGGCCCCAAAGAGCCACAAGGATACCTGCTTTTCTTGTTTTAATCCCTCTCTTCTCTTTTTCCTTCTCCAAACCTCCTTTCCTACAATGCCAAAAAGCAGCTTTAAAGGAAAATAGAGAAACTAGAGAGAGACCAGAGACCACAAGTATAGTTGGGGCCTGGATCACCAGATAGTTTTT
This sequence comes from Lycocorax pyrrhopterus obiensis, assembly GCA_014706295.1. Taxonomy (NCBI): domain Eukaryota; kingdom Metazoa; phylum Chordata; class Aves; order Passeriformes; family Paradisaeidae; genus Lycocorax; species Lycocorax pyrrhopterus. The sequence continues at coordinate 12,131,992 of JACSVZ010000015.1, forward strand.
CCATGTTACCTTGCTGGATTTCCATCTGCTTAGGAAGGTTGCTGTTTGCTCAGCAGTTGTCCTGGCAAACCTGCTCCCAGTGCCAGATGGCAGGTAACTTCAGAAAAGTGATACCTGAGACTAAGCAACCAATTAATAAAGTCTTGAATGTTATATGGTTTCCTTCATTTATTCACACAACCGAGTTATAGAGGAGGAAAAGAAAGATCGTGATGAATCTGATATCATTATTGCTTGACATGGAAAGAACCCAGTTGTCAGTCTGGCCTCATTCATAATCTGTAACTGAACTGTAATAAACTCGTAAACCAGTGAGTATAACAGTGGCCTTTCATTTGGGTTAACTGATAAGAAGGTTATACAGTCTCAGAAGACAAAAAAAGCCCCCAAATTAGGCATGTGTCACTAGCCAAACAAAGGTATATATGAAACAAAGAAATTAGGAATAGCATGGGGAACTGCCTGGCATTGTCTGCATGTGCATGTGTACCTGTACCTGTGAGAACTGCCAGACAGTCCTGAGCACAAACCCAATAGCACCAGTTTTATCTCCCACAGCCTTGCAAATGCTGCAAGAGGCTGTCTCGTGTCTGTGCTAGGAACAGACACCTAAAGCCTCAGCAGCAAAAATAGCATTTTAAGCAAGACTTTTGATCTGAGGCTCATACATCTGGGTTAACCCCAGACATCTGACCAATGCAGCATGTGTGCATGAGTGCATATTTGTGTAGCTGTAGGAGAGGGCGGAAAAACAGACACACAGCATGAATTACTCACCCTATAGATAGAACAGGAAGTTTCAACCCAAATCTGTAGAAGAATATTCTAGTTGTGTCTTAATAATCCATATAAGTATGGTCCTTAAAGAAAGGCAAGTAAATCACCTACAGTTTCTCTGCTATAATCTTGTTTTGCCTTGCCATACACTAATTCAGCTGCTGCAGTGAAGGAAGATAGTTTTTTCTGTTCCAGATGGCTTCTAATGTTCCCACAAGGTAAACATGGTGTAAATTGGTAAACGTGCTTCCTGGCCTTCATACCACGGTGCTGCCCAGTCAGTGGGTGGAACTACCACACATCCCAGTTTACCAAGCTTCAGAGGTTTCCCTCAAGCTGAGATGGAGCACAGGCTCACATCAAAGCTGTTTGGCTTCAATGCCTCTGTGACTTGGAGCTGTGTTCAAAACCCAACACGTATCTACCCAAAAGTGTGCTTCAGAAAGAAATCAAAGAACTAGAGTGGGAGGGAAGGGTGAAAGAACCCTACAGCTCTGTGTAAGGGCATCACCTCCTATGGTTTTAATTCCTCCTTTGTCTAGCAAAACAAGACCTTGTGTATTCCTCGTAATTTTCTGTGACTACATTACAATGATCGCTCACTTTGTCACCAGTTTCTTCTCCCCTTTGCAATAATCTGCAGACTCTTAGACTTTCACTAACTATTTGGAGTAATGCAAAAGAACCATAATGCACCATAACACTTTATGGTGTTGTATAATTAATAAAGTAATACTGAAATGATAATAAAATTATGATCAATGTATCCTATACATGAAATCTCAATTAATTTTATCTATACTGCATGTCTGAAAAGTTTCTGTAATCAAAATTATTTAGGATAAAAAACAGATGTTAGCATTCAAAGATTTCAAAATAACTCTCCTGAAACATATTTTAAGTGCAGTTAGTTGTAAGTTTTCTAAAAATGTGGTGTTTCAATGGAAAATGCTGCTTCTGTAAAAGTTACATTTTCCACAGGAAACAATTTTGCCAATGTTTTTCTGCTTTCCGACAAAAACAATGCACTGTTATACTTACAGATGCAGAAATGTCTTTACCATTGAAGTCAGCACAACTTGGGTTAGGGACTCAGCACATGAAAGAACTGGAGCATGGAGTATAAATGTCAGGAAGCTGTTGAACAGCTCAAGGGTACACATAAAAACTAAGTCCAAGCGAAACATTTGTCTTTGATCTGAAAAACTGAAATGCAATGTGTCTTTCCACAAATGTCAAAATGTTTCATGCTGGTTGAAAACAGTTAAACTAAACATTCAAGAATATCAGTATCACATACTTTTTGTATACTCTTATCCTTGAAACATTTCAGTATTTAGTCACTTTTGTTTCTGAAGAGGATAAAAATAATGTATCAAGTTTTCTGGCTGATCTTCAGCTACAATTTAACCACTTAGATTATAAGTAACAAACTAAAAGACAGCGATCCCCATGGAGTCTCAAACTTCTAATTTTGAAAACAAAAGGTGTTTTGGACAATAGATCTGAGGAAGATACAGAGTATCCTTTGTATACTACAAATAAATGAAATCTCTGATTTAAACCTGCACCTAATCTCATTTTAAATGAGTCATAAAGACCTGATCAGTGTCTGTATAATATGTTCCATTCACATTCATTAAGTGCCATGTGACTGCTGGATTTCTTGACATTTGCCTCTATTACTCTCAGTTCAGCAATGACAGACTTCTGTAATTACCACTGAAAATACTCCTACTACAATTTAATTTTACCTGCCTTGCTTAGTTTTTATTTACTTATTTACCATCTTCTGAGATTCAGTGTGTGATATTGCTAAAACCCTTTAAATGTGACATTTCTTATGCAGGTAGTAAATATTTTAGACCAGAATTATTGATTCTCATGATCAGTGCATATTTTGGAATCCTGTCTAACTGCAACATACATCCCCCTCACCCCATACACACACAGTTTCAGTACATAGAAGAAACTTTGTTCTTGCTGCAGCACTTACTGAAGCAGCATTGAGGTTTAAAGTGGTTTTTAGGTATTGCTAGCATGCAACTGAAACAAAAATAAGCATGTGCATTATGATCATCAGCATAATCTTCTACCATGACCAGCTCTAAAAAGAAAACAGCTGTGAAATACTGTCTAGACTTGAAATGTTTCTGCTTTTTTTTTTTTTTTTAAATTTCATTTAATTGAAGATGGTTGATTGAGGTACTTTCTTTGATTTTTTTGAGTGAAAAAAAAAGTGTTTCAGAATACAATCAAGATTTTCTGCAAGTTTTTAACAGTATTAAAATAAATAGCATATGGGTTTCAAATTAATTCCTGTGTCGCCTTTTGATAGTTGCTGTTTGATAGGCTCACTGTAAATCCATCCCTGAGAGGCCCGATGACTGTTATTTATACATGTCACTATTAATGCAGTAGGAGACCTGCTTTGTGCTATTGGATCAGGAAAAGCAGGAGCCATTTTCCATCCGTATCTTTTGACCTTATTAAAATTGGACACATAATTTCTGAACCCTATCTTGTGCCTAGGCAGCGCCTCTGACCCAAGGTGACGGGGCGTGAGTTGCTGCGGGCCAGCTGCAGCACTGCGGTGGGCTGCTCCGGGGAACCTCATTTGCCTCCTTGTGACAAAGCTTTCCTTGAGGGTATTCCCCAGGCACAGCCGCAGCACGTCTGAAATGGAAATAGCAGCAGCAGAAGGTAAGCCTGTGCACAGGGCATGCGAGGTATCTGTGCTCTCGAGTCTTTGCCTGCAAGTATCAGAAAAAAGCATCATTAAAAAAACCTGGCATGTTTCAAAGACACCAGGGAAGAATCTGGATGTTCTAATGGGAGGCACTCATTCAAAATGTGATTTTGAAACAGATAATTGAACAAAAATGAAGTTTGCTGTATCCCTTGGAAAAAAAAAATCTTAGTATGAATTTTTGCATCAGTGAATCTGAAAGATTAGTAAAAACGGAACGAGCTTTGCTTCATCTATCTTGTTTAGTTATTGTGAATCAGCCTCAAGAACAAAAGAATTAGCCAGTTCTATTTCAGGGTTCTTATCCATTAGCATAGCAATGTTTGTATCATCCTTAAACAAACCTTAGACTTGTTTGTCTCTAGTTTTATATTCATCAGTACATATTAAAGTATTCCCACTTCTCTAAAATGCATCTTTACTGAAAATAAAACAAAAAATTGGTAGACAGAATCTGAGCCAAAATGGTTAAACACTGCTCTTTTACCCGGCATGAGCTTCTCTGGATGCACATACTCTTCCATTTTATTCTGAAAATCCTATTAAAATAATAATAACAAGGACAGAGACTGCTAATGCATTAGATGGACTGGTGAAACTGAGCTCCCTAAGAGTCCCTCCCGTGAAGTGCCTGCTGTCATGACCATTAGTAGTCATAATGGCCAGTTCAGATTCTCAACTATTTTGCAGATTTAAAAAAAATATTTTTAATAGTCTCTTAAGGGAAATAGTAAGCTTTATAGTTTGGAAAACAGAACCAGATGGGAAGGGGTAAAAAAAAGTAAAAATAAAGACACCCCTCCCCCTCAAGCCCACAAAAATTATACTATAGGGAGCCACTCTATATATGACCAGATCTGTTTTTATATTAACTTCAAACAAATATGGATACAGTTTCGACTGTATTCTCTAACGTGAGTTTTCTCCCCACATTTCAGTGAAAGGTTTGCACTATAGCAAAGTGACATAAGCCCAGCATATACTGTGTCCAACAATATTCATACTTCATTATCAGAGAGCACAACAATAGTTCCATTGTGTACAGCAGCTCTCCTTGGAGGTGGAAGGAAGGCTGCACACAAGCTTCCAGAGTGGTCCAGAAATACGATGGTGACACCAGACTGGCTCATGTAAACAGGAAATCAAACCAGGATGTAAACTGGACTGCTTCCATATTCAGTAATATTAAGCTAAAAATAAACAGTTTGAATAGAGGTAGGAAAGCCAACTCTCTCTGTAATCTCATTTTTCAACTTGAATTTTTCAAGACCTGATAGAAAAATTCAAATAAAATGAATGTTAGTGTTCCTCTATCAATATGTTGGTAATGAGCTTACAGTCACATCCAGAGGGCCTACTAGCGTGAAAAGGACAATGGAAAGCCTCTTTCCAGAGAATAAGGACTTGGAGATAAAGATTGAAAAGGGATAAAACTGATCTATAAGTATATCAAGGGATTAAAAAAATCAAGGAGAAGAAAGTTCTACTTAAGCTAAAAGACAATGTAATCATAAGAATAAATAAATGCAGACTGTGAAATCTAGAACTGATGAGCCGTCTCATTCTGGGAAGAATAAGGGGCTCTCAATCAGCTTGCAAAGAGTGAGGAGAAGCTAGGGGGTTTTTTTGTAAGAGTATTATCTAATGCTATTGTTGACTTCAAGACCATCATGTGGAGTTCACCTGGGAGTTCCTTTGCAGTCTGAAGTTCCTTATGAATTCTCTGACTGTTGAAATTAGGGCAAACTGCTCTCCAGCTTTAGGAATAGGTGAATATAGGGTACGAAATGGAAAAGAATAGCAAAAGTCACCAAGTCCAAGCTCCTGCCATCACATGTAAACGTGAATATAATCCAATTAATAACACTGTCAAGCTTCATCTCCAAATAAATCACATTATTTGCCTCCACTGGACACACAAGAAGACTATTCCAAAACCTTGGTGCTATATCTCTGGGAGGTTTTTCTTATTTTCAACCTCAGTTTTTCAAGGATATTTTTTCCAGCACAAAATATCTCTTCATCACAATCACCTTTGTTTTACTATATTAGAAAAGTTATGCTTTTGCTCTACTCCTATGCCATAAACTGCTCATCATTTCTAACAGGCTCTTCTTCATAGGTGGAGAGTCAAATTAATTCTTTAAGGTGAATCAATCTTTCTTGGATGAGGAAGATTAGGTATGTGCCAAGTTCTACATTACTGAAAAACTTCCCTAACCTCTGTGTCTGCTTGCTGGGGATGAAGGCTAAAAGACACAATGAGTAGATGTAATTCTGAAGGAAAATAAGGAAACACAGGAGGAAGTTTTTTGGTTAGTTTCACTGCTGGTAAGCAAGAGCAGCATGTCACTTCCCAGAGCTATGCTTGCTGCCTGAGAACAGCAGCAAGGAATGGCCAAAGGTTCTCTAATAGGTGGCTGTCATTATTCCCACCTGGGGTACTGCATCCAGCCCTGGAGTCCTCAGCACAGGAAAGACATGGACCTGTTGGAGCGAGTCCAGAGGAGTGCCACCAAGATGGGTAGAGGGATGGAGCACCTCTCATACAAGAAAAGGCTGAGAGAATTAGGTTTGTTCAGCCTGGAGAAGAGAAGGCTTTGGGGTGATCTAATTGTGGTCTTTCAGTACCTGAGGGGAGCCTACAAGAAAGATGGAGAAGGACTTTTTACAAGTGCATGTAGCGATGGGATATGGGGGAATGGATTCAAACTGAAAGACAGTAGGGTTAGATTAGATATTAGAAGGAAGCTCTTTGCTGTGAGGATGGTGAGACACTGGAAAAGGCTGCCCAGATAAGTTGTGGATGCTCCATCCCTGGGATCCAACATGGATGGAGCTCTGAGCAACCTGATCTACTGAAAAGTGTCCCTGTCCACGGGAGGGAGGCTGGAACAGGATGATCTTTATGTTCCCTTCCAACCCAAACCATTCATAGCACATCCCACTAACAGCTAATCAAGGCTTCGGCATTGCCACAGACTATGTGACACCGGAATAGGACCCAGAAACCAAGTAAGCTAACTGACCTAGCCTTCAAGGAGGGCTCTTTCTTGAGAAAACAGACCATATGATCCACTCTTGTCACCTCAGGCCCACTGGAAATGTTTGATAAGTAAATAAATAAGGTGCCCAGTTTTTTCTCCCCCTGAATGTAGAACTTCCCTAGAAACTTGGAGGCTGGAGAAGGAGAAAAGCCCAGACAGACTTGGCCATGAGGTCATGAGCCAAACATCTTGGTTCAGGAGTCACAGTTCTGTCCTGGAGACACACAAAGGATATCTTGGATGGCGGAGGTAGAATTTAAGTGACTGCCATTAGAAAGAAAATCACAGTGTAGTAGAGGTGGTGCATGTTCTCATTCATGTGCAAACTCTGAAGGGAAAGGATTTTTACACCTTTTACACAGCTGATGAGATGGTGTAAATGCAAACTCTGTGACAAGGCCTGTAATGGAACTGAACTCGAGTGCAATGGATTTTACTCTAACTTCCACCCTGTTCCTAGTCCTCAGGTCCCCAAGGATTGCCTTTCTTCCTTCTTTAGCCTTCTGCCACTAAAATGTTCATTAGCATAATCTTATTTTTCATCATTAATGAAGGTGATGAATAGTACCATTGAATGATCCTGTGCTCATGACAGAATTCTGAGAAATTCCACTTACAAAATAAATAAATCCAGAAAACCAAAAATACTAGCATGCAAATTCCAGTAGTTAAAACTGTTCCATTTTCATAGTACAGACTCTGGGCTTCTTAGTTTCATAGCAAACTAAAGTGGATGATTAAATCTGTAAATATGAACTAAAATAGAAAGAGGAAGACAAGAATGATTCAGTTGTGATAAAAGGAAATCTGCACAAAGAATGAGGGTAAAACACAATGCAGCTGTTACATCTCAGCATCACTTATTGAAGAAAATTAATATCAAGCTCTTTTAAAATTATCCTTTTTCCTCATTTTATTTAGCTCTTATGTACAAAAATGCAGTAATTGCTTGAATAAATGAGCCATAAAACTATTTTGCACTTGTATTTAACTATAATTTTCAAGCATGCACTCTTGAAAGTGCTAAGACCTCAGCATTAACATAACTTGCTTGCAGTATTGATTGTACGTATGTTTGCTGGTTAATTATTTAACATTGAAACAGCTCACTGCTTTTTTGTTACTGGTCGTTCTACCAAGTTACACTTCTGGCAAGCCTCAATTTCTACTCATCACAGAAGAAACTACTTGATTAGAGTCAGAAACCATCATATTTGGTTATGTTTTCTAAGTGCAACATGTTCTCTGTACATGGAATAAATAAATACCTGCTACACTGCCAGATGCATAGTCAGTAGGCAATCTTCTGCAAACATGGGGGAATTTTGTTGTTTTCACATCAGTACTAACCATCTCAATCAAAATGCAAAATTCACACTCACTGCCATCTGGATGGTTGTAAACACAAAGTCCCCGGACAGTATTGTCCCAGGACTTTGTGTTTATAAATGGAGAATGGCTTTCCCTCCTCCACTGATACAATTTCAGAAACAAAATTAGCAAGATAACATCACCATGAGGTATTATAGCACATACTAAGCATTTTCAAAGCATTTGTGTCAAAGAATTTAACAGGATGTAAATTATTAATATCAAGTAAACAACAGCATAAGCATGTGGGCAGAGTAACAAAGATAAAAGTTGTGCCTTTCATAACAGACAGCATCAAGCAGATTGAAAGTATGCATGATGAAGAACACACTTGAGTATTTCTAAATTATGATAGCAATAATCACAGGCAATGTACAAAAACAATAAGAGGCAAATGTGTTCCACTAAAGTCTTTTGAAATTACAGCCCTGTGAAAGACACACTGCTAGCATTTTTACAAATCAGTATGGTGTCAGTGTGTTGGAAAGATATTTCTGCTGAGTAAGTGGCCAGGAAGTCTCCCTGAACAAGACATATAATTGACAAACATTTAATAGATCAAATGTGCTATATATACGTACAGGCTGTCTTATTGGAAATACCTGAAGAATCCAGTAGCAACTGTGAGGAGCCAATTCAGTTTTGCTATGCCTCAACAATGGTTGTCAGAGGCATGTGGAGGAGGGGTGCACATGTGCCACGTGCAGGAGGCAACTAGAAGAAGCCTTGTCTGCGGGAGGACTTCGCCTGGCAACACCCCACAGGAGGCAGGCAGCAGTAGTCACTGTGGAGGGGCTTCTCCGATCAGGTCGCGAAAAGGTCTCCACCAATGGACGGCAAAGAAAGGCTGGACCGGACCAATCGTTCCCTGTCAGCGGGCAGACTTTGGGAGGAGCCGGGGGGTATAAAAGCCGACTGCGTTGCTGTGCGCTGGGGTTTGCTATTGTTCGCTGTGCCTGCTTGCTCTGTCCTTTGCCCTGGCCCCAGCCTGCCTGCCCTCTGGCTCTCCTGCCCTCGCTGGCTCGCCCTCACACCCGTCCGGCCTTCCTGTGCCCCTGACCTCCGCCTTGCCACTTCGCCCTGCGTTCCTGCCTGGGCTGCCTGCATCCTCCTGTGCCGCCCCGATCCAGCCGTCACTGCCCGCCCTGCTGCCCCCATCCAGCCGGTCGCCACGACCCTGTCCAGGGTCCTGCTCCCCCCGTCCCGAGTGCCCACGCACCGCGTGCCCGCTGCCGTCGCCGCGGGAGCCGCGCCCCTCCGGGAGCCGCGCAGGCTCGGTCAGACCCGGCCCGGCCACAGGCAGGCAGCGTGCGCACCTCCCGCCCGGACACCGACAGCGCTGCCCTGGCTCGCTGGGGTAACGCCCTCTTTTTCTCTCCTCTCTCTCTCCTCTCCCCCATTCCTTTTCCATTTTCATTTCTTCTTTTCCGTCCCTTCTAGCCCTCTTTCATTTGGGCATTTTTCCTTTTCCTTCTCCTTTTTGTTATCAATAAACGGTTTTTCAGATACACTGTTTGCCTCGTTTGGCTTAATTTCATTCCCGACCATCCATTTCTAAAAGAACTCTCCGCAGTTCCCCACAGCGGAATGCGACAGCAACTTTATGGATTACATTAGTTTCCTCCCAAACAACCAAGAATCCAAGAGTCTTTAACATAGTAAAGCATTTACGATTTTTTTCCATAATCTACCTGGCAGTCAATGAGTATGTAATAGCATGTCTGAATGCTTTGAATACTAAACACAAAAATAGAGAAAGCCAAACTACTCTCAAGTCCGTATGCAACTACTAAAGTGGAATGCTCACAAAGTTAGCTGTACTCATGGTTTAAATCTGCTTTTAATTTTAGCCTTTACTTGCATTATACAAATCCAGTCAAGTCTACAGTCACATACTGTAAAACTGGTATAACCAAATAAACAGCCTTTTAATATGCTCAGCAAAATTCACCATTCCTGAAAAGCCTGATCTCTGGTTAAGTGCAAATCTACATGTTGCCTGAGTTGTTTTTTGGTTTTGCTTTGTTTCTTTCTAAATGAAACATGAATAGTTGTCTTTTGCTCACAGAAAGGGAGATCCACAGGAGAGCAAACACTCAGCAGAATTTTTATTAAGAGGCTTCTCAAAGGCAGTGATCCCAGCAGCACATGCTCAGCCCATGGGCACAGTATCTTGGAGTTGTCCCCTGCATGTACTTCAAAGGTAGGGATCCAGCTGCCTAATTGTGTATCCATTTAATATATTATCCTTAAAGAGAGCCCAGAGAAGCCATTGCTAAACTTAGTGCTCACTGCCCCAATACCAGTTTTTAAGCAGGAGTGCAGGGCAGACATTCAATACTCTGAACTAATAATCTGTACTGGTTCAAACAGAAGAAAAATAATAAGCAACAGAATTCATAGACATCAGGATAAATACAGTGAAATGAGGAAGAGTCAACATGGTTTTTGTAAAGAGAAGTTGTGCTTCACTTATCTTCCAAAGTCCTCTGACACGTCAATAAAATGTTGGCAGCACAGATCTGTTTGATACTATCTGTCTGGATTTCCAGAAGGCACTTAAAGAGTTGCCTCCCTTGAGGCTCTTGAGGAAGCTAATCAGACATAAAGAAATGTTCAGAAGACAGGAAGAAAGGAGGTAAAGTATTAGTTGCCTCTCACAGTAGAAAGAGATCACACATGGAGTCCCACATGGCTTTGTGCTGAAGTCCACACTGCTCAACACAGATCACAAGGAATCAGAAAACAGTGTCAAAAAAGGATGAAAATATTTTCTGATGGCACTGAATTAGTGATACAGACTATGGCTGATTGCAGACTTGCATAAGAACTTCCCACCATGTAATGACTACGCAACAAAAATTCACTATAGAGGAATGTAAAATGAGGACAAACATTTCTAGAAATCACTACAAAAGGAATCAAGAATATAAAATATTCTTTTTCTGTTGTATAAATACATGACATATCCACATACTCAGCAGTGGTTATAGTTATGTGTCCATCTGAAGAGAGATATGGAAGTCCTATAAAAGATACAGAGAAGTGCAACAAGTATGAATAAATATATGAAGTGATTACAGGATGAAGAACAATAAAATAGATTCAAGATTTTGTTGTGAAAAGAAAACATAAACTAGAGAACAATGAAATCAGGAGTGGCCTGAACAAGGTCAGTGGGAAATAACTGTTTCTTTCAGCCCAAAATCTGGAAGATATCAAATGAAGCCAGAAGATGCCAGCCTCCAGACAAACAAAAGGACCTATGTCTTCACTCGTCACATTATTAACCAATAGAACTTGCGCCAGGACACTGTGGATGCTAAAAATATGCCTGAATTCAAAATAAGAATTTGATAAATTCATGGAAGAAAAGGACACCAAGGACTATTCACTACAAGCCCACATCAGATAGTTTAGGAAGTCACAGAATTATTTATCAGCAGATACTCAAAATATATTTTGGAAAGGGCTTCTAGAGGGCCGTTAAAACCTTCTCAGGAAACTTACTTGGTAGTCACTATTGGAAACAAGGTGCAGAGCTAGATGAAACTCTGCTCTTACCTGTATGCAATTATTCAAGTTTGAATAGGAGTTATGCACTGTCAGTGTCGAGTCACTGTGCACAGGAAAAGTCCTCTGTGCTTCACCTGCAGAATGAAACTGGAATTTCTGGGCTGTGCCATCAAACTGTGCACACAGAGCTGCACTTCTTGGAGAAACATCAAGCCCACTCTACACACAGAGCCACAATCTCCAATGTGTTAGGAACGTCCAGGGTTTCCAGCATATGTCAAGCCTCTCCTCAGAACTGCGCATACTCACTGTCACTGCACAACTGCCAGATTTCCCAGGAAAAGGGCTGCTGCATACCTCCAAATCTTAGATAAATACACAGTTTCTCTATATTGTGCCAGACAAGATTTCTAAGTGAGAAATAATTTGTATTCATGAGAAAACAGAAGAATGGTAGTCCTACTTGGAATATCTTGTTTTATCTGGAGTGAATGTGGCTCCTCTGACTTGAACCACAGTTTTTATGTCATTTGGTGGTTCCTGTTTTCATTGTCTGCAAATGAACAGCCTATTTGTCTCTGCTTGGTGGCGGGACCCAAAGATTTGCTAGACAGTTACATTTCTTTACCCTCTCCATTTTTGTTGTCACAATTCAGAGTCCTATAATGAGAGGTGATTGAATTCATGAGAACACCCTCAAATTTCTGTCTTTTTGCCCAAGTGATCTTCCTGGTCCATATTGCACACGACTGAGGCTCTCGAGTGCAGAGGTGTGGTTTTGTAGCGAAGTAAACCAAGATAGGGTCTTAATCATCTTCATTTGCCTTAGTGTTTGCTTTGCTGTTTCAACATAGTTTTCAAAGTCCATTGGCCTCCGAGTAATACAGGCTGCAAGTGTGTCCATGAAACCTCCAAACCTTTCAAATATCTGAAATTCCTGGGATATTTAATGTGTTCTGTTATAGGAAACAACTTTATCATAAATATTGTTTTTTAATGCTATGCTCTTGTTATTCATTGCCTCGCTGGCTAATGAATTATTTAGCTGAATTTCATTAATAAATCTAGTGCAATAGTCACTGCAAGCAGGTTCTGGTCACCTCTGTGTTTGAATAATTCCATTGCCAAACGCTTCCAGGCTCTGTCTCGGAAATTAGCACAAGCTTACTATTCTCTGTAAGTAAAAATCTTTTCTCTTCTGTTTCTGCTTTGTATTGTATTTTAATTTTTTTAAAAAATTTTTCTTGAATGTTTTTTGGTCAGCACAATACCAGCATGAGTTCTGTGGGATTATTCTCAAATCTCCACATTTTCCTCAAAAGAACTGTTTCCTTTTCTTGTAGGACTAGTTCACTTCCTGCAGACAATTCTCTGTTTTCATTTTAAATGTCTGTAAGAACTGATGAAGTTTTCTACCAGCTATCCAGAAAATTTTTTTGTTTCTTTAAAACATTATATAATTTCCCTCTGTATCTGAGGATTATTTGTAGATTATGCTAAGTGTATTTTGCTGTTGTTTCTTTTTGGTCCTACATCTTACACTCTGAAACAGAGTGAGACCTGTTTGACAAAATGTAATGTAAGACTCCAGTTTTACATTCAATTACAAGCTACATTTTCCCATCTTTTTTTCTCACAGAAAAAGGTTTTCTCACAGAAATGCTGGCAGCAGATACCAAACCTTCCTTAAGAATATCTTCTAGGAATTGTTTATACAATTCACTTCTCCAGAGCTTGTCCAGACTGTTTTCCTTTCTGTCCCATCATTGTCTCTCACTTTAAAGCTCTTGTAGACATGTTATGATTTTCATGTGTCTCACAACAAAATATGGAAGGTTTTCCTACTGTTACTAATGTGATTTTCACCCGGGGGGTGGGTGGAGCTGGTGCTTTTGACTGTTTCTGAAAGACCACAGATAAACTTTCTGACATCTAGTGACAATGTGAAATAATTCCTTCTCTGCTTGAGCATAATTTTGCTCCCTCAGTTGTGTTCTCCATTTGCTCCATTCCTGCCACAAGGCTGCTCCAAGGGCTGCTGGTGAAGGAGCTTAGAAACCTGTTTCACCCATGTTAAGGAATTATCAGACTTTCCAGCTCACACTCTGCTTTCAGTAGCCAGCTCAGCAGAAGCAGTCAATCACCAAAAAGCTGGAGCCTCCATTGATTTCAACTGCTTGGCTTTTCTAAAGGGAAATATATATGGATATACATATTTATTATAGATTCCTCTCACTTTATCTCCTAAAAGACTGAGCAACTCATCAATCATGAACAGCCCACTTTATATTTTACAGAGTCACGTTTTAAGCTGAAAAGTGGCCTGAATGACAGCACGTGTTGATTGCAGACACCCCCAGTAGCAGCTGCAATCCAGCTTCCACGGGAGATTCTTCTGCAGCCAACACCAGGACAGGGGACAGTGTGGGAGCAGATGTTTGTGGCCCTGTGTCCTGTACAGGGTTTCTGCCAGAGGAGATCAGCCCTTGTTGTCCCACCAGCTCTGTGAGGAGGAATGGGGGTAGCCAGCACGAACACTCATTTGGATCCACCACGGGAAAAGGGGCACAGGGAATTACTGATAGTGTTGTTGGAGTGTAGCTGGCCCTGGCTTTGGCTGTTGTTTATTTAGAGCATACTGAGAGCTGCTGAATTCTGAATCTCCTCTTTGTGGCACAGCCACAAGAAGTGTAGGCTTAGGACTTAAGCTTAAGAACATTAATATTAGGGGATTCTGATGTGCACTTTTATTCTGTCATTACCAATAACTTGCAAAGGCAGGAACAAAATCAATCTCATAAATATCATAATCCATCTTAATATCATAAATCATAATATCATAAATATCATAATCATAAATATGATTCATAAATATGATTTCATAATTTGAAAAAATTCAAATAATATGATTCAAAATCATAAACCATAAATATCATAATCCATAATCCATAGTTTTCTTAAGGTCAGGTATTTTTTTTTACATATGATTACCTCATAATTCAGTTGGATGCAGATTATGGCCTATGAACACCATATACTTGATCTTCTCACTCCTTTTATTGACATTTTTGTGCATGTTGCCCATAACAGACTTCTCTAATGCAAACTTCTTAATTTTGACCTAACAGTGTTCTCAATTGCTTTTCTCAGAAGAACCTACCTTTCAGCAACATTTATGACAAAATATTTTCAATTATTATTTTGTTGCCACCTTTTGATTTTATCATTTATAATGGGTTATGGTAGGTGATTACTAACTGCAGATTTCTACTCACTAAGGCTTCGATTTCTACTAAAATTGAATAAAAAAGTTTCATGACTCAAGCCTTAAAAAGCTAGATGTTTTAAAAAAATCTTTCTACATTTTAACATAACTGTTTATTGACAGACGGAGAGAGCATTTTTAAAATAATTTTACTATGAGGACAAAGAGTTCAACAAAACCGGAATTCTTCCAACAATACCAGTTGAAATAGGATAAAATCATAAGGGTTAGAAATTGAGTGTAAAAGGTATAGGTCTGATGAATGAACCTGAGATATTAATGAGCATCCAACTACTAGCAACATACATCAAAACCCTTCCCCATTTCCATTTCCCCTCAAATGCAACAGGTGTGCAGTTTACAGGTAATGGTCTCTCACCATAAAGGTACGTTAAAAATTACTCAGTAAAAGTCACTAAAAGGCTTAACATTAAAAATTTGTCTGGTTTTACACCTCTTTTTTTTTCCTTTTTTTTTTCCTGGTAATTAGTGTACACAGAGGTCGAAGAGTGAATTTCAATAAACTTAATTGTGTTTCTTTCCAAAATTTCAACGAAAAAAGTATTACAACATTTTTTGATCAGGGCAAGTCGGGTCACAGTCCATCTGGGTCCACGACCCCCTGCAATCTATCGCTACAGTGGCCAGTAGTGGATGTTAAGGGAATGAACGCAAGAGACGAGACAGATCCATAGGGAGGTCATGCACAGGCACTGGCGCTGTGCAGCTAAGGAGATCCTTAACTGGAGTTTATACATTGACATCCTGTGCTACAGTTACCAAACACTATCTGTGCATGTATCAGCTCCTTGACACAATACATTTCAAGTCCAAAACATTCTGTGGTATCAAGTTCTGTAACATAAATATATGTTACCTGGAAAAGTACATCCCTTTGTTAATTTTAAATCTGCTGCTCAACAGGGTTTCGTTTGATTCTTCCTAAATCCTTGTATCACAGAAAATGATAGCTAACACCCATTGTATTCAAAAATTCAGTGTTCTCTCTCAAATTTCTCCTTAAATTTTCTTCTGCAAGCCAGTCAGTTCAAAACTATTTTGGGTTTCTTCATACAGAAGCTATTACAGCTGCTCAGTGTTTGAAATTTTTAGCTGTCATCTTTAAAGCAGACTATCCTGAATAATTCTTTACCATTCCCAAACTAACCTCTATATATCCAAGACTGTTTATGGCCAGTTAACTGAGTAGCATCCATCTCAGCAGAGACACTTTCAGAAACTGCTTATAGCATCCTTCATTGTGAAGACAAGGACTCTGAAAAGAACTTTTTGTTTCATTATATACCTCCATTTCTTTCAAATATTTTGGTAAGGGACTTAAGCTTTAAAAAAATCTGAAAACATCAATATACTTACTATAAACACTGGGTGACCCTTGCCCATTGACCTCTAACATCTCCAGTAACTTTGTGGAACTCCACATCAGGTATAGAGGTTTTGTTGATTTTTCTCCAACATATCAATCTGAATGTAGTGTTTAGTTTTTTTGTATTATTTGGTATAGTTTCCACCACTATATTCATATGTACTTTCTTCTCATACGGTCTTTCTGTTTTAGAACAGCACCTGTAAGGATTCATTTCCCTAGCCTCTATCAACCGCAAAAGCAAACAAAGAGATTATTAATATTTGATTATCATTCAGATGTCTGTAGCTATATGATTAAAACAGCTTTTCATTTTTTGTACTCTATGCACAACAAGTCAGAGGAACTTTAATAAAAAATTAATACAATGCATTTGCAGAGCTCCAAGTTTAACTGTAGAGAGAGGCTTGAAGGCCTTTCGGAAGTAATTGAAAGCCCATTGAGTACTTTTGCAGCTCCAAAGATTTCCAATGCATTTAGATGACTTGGTGACTGTGTGCTTGATGCTAAAATTTGCAGCCAAGGCTCTGCCGTAGAAAAGGCTTCTGACTGGTTATAAAGTTCCCATGAGTTTGATGCTGTTCTGTAGACTTCCAAGACTTCCTACTGACTTCAGTGAGCACAGAATACAGCTACAACATCCCACTGCAGCTTTGGGAAGCAAAGCTCATTTCGAGCAGAAGGAATTCTTCCATGAAGAAGAATCCTATGCCATGTTTTGGGAGAATCAAATCTCAAAGTCATTCCTCTGGAAAATTTTCATTGAAAGTAACAGCTTAAAGCAACTCTGCACTAGATAGTAAGTGTCTAACCCTAATTATCAAAAATGCTGCATCAAGGTAAGGAAAGAAAAAGCTGGTCTGTCATTTTATTGAACTTTATTTCATTTGGAAGAAATGTAAATGAGCAGTGACAAAAATGTCAGTCCTGACATTTTATCTACCCTTCCTCCTTTTCTTACATATTTTACATTTTCCAAATAGCTCCTTGTCAGTTCATTTTTGAAAAAATGCACTTTATGTCTATTTTCCCAATGTTTTGATGCAAAAGGTTCATGCATGCACCATAATTTGCACATAAAAAGCCAATTTACAATGCAAAATTTCATGTTAATTTTTATATGCAATTCAAATTTCTAGAACAATGGCACGTACATTAAAAATACTGCATTTTGAAAATATAATCTTATGTATGCAATAGATTGCTATAGCACCTACAAAAGAATATTATAAAACAGTGAAACATGTCTCACAAGTCACAGCAAAAAAACACATTAGCACTCTAAGCAGTAGCTTGTTTACATTAAAATTAGCTCTGAGAAGCTTTACTGGGAAACTGAGCGCTTGGATTTTCCATTGGAGTACTGAGTGCAAGATGTAGAGTTGCTACCGTTTTTGTGTGGCTTCTGTTCTTCTAAGCCATGTGGAAATATCCATTTACTTTGAATTTTCTGTAAAAATCCTATTGAATTTCAAACTGAAGACTTAGGGTTGTATGAAACCAATAAATAAGACTGTGTCGGTTGCATGCCTTTGGGGAGGCAATCATTAGTTCACACTCAGGAATATGTTGCTGGATCTCACCAGGGATGTTTGGAGCTACAGACAGGCTAAGGGAATGCAGAACTTCCAAGCCTGTACTTCACACCTGGCCCAGTCACTTCTCATTTAATACCAGAGGATGATTTGTACAACGATCAAGGGTAGAACGCAGCCAGCATTTAACTAGCTGGATGAGAAGGAAGTGTTATAAAGGTGTTATTGTCATCTAAAGATGACCTAAAGAAAAGCAAAACTATTCACACTTTGAAGTTCTCTGGTATCTCTGCAATTTAGGTAAGATAGTGCGGCATCAGTTCTGCACCCCAGACGTCATACTGAACATATTTCTGTAACCATGGGCTAAAAAAAAAATCCCTTTTTGTTAATGATTCCTGAAATTTTAGACAGTTGGTAGGCAAAATTCTGAATTTTTTGGTAGGCCTCATAAATATTTCTTTAAATGCCACAGATCCACTGTACAGTCTGTGTATGTGATAATCCTGTTTCAAAGCACGAGGGAGGACAGAAGTAAAGGGACCTGCTGAAACCTACTCGTTATTTCTTAGGGTTAATTTTGTTCTGCTGAGTTGCTCTTGAGCTTTTACTGTCCCAGACTTCTTACTACCCTCGTTTACCATGTTTGCACTAAGATCCCTCTACACAGCAAGAGCAGGATGAGCACAGCCACCTCGTAGAGCTGCAGTCCGCAACTTAAACTGAGATCAAATGTTGGTTGCTGGGGTAAATACCTTTTTTCATTTTCAACTAGGGAAATGAATATTTATCATTTATACAACATTCCATGTTTCTGAAATACTGTACACATTTTAAATTGATTAATCCTGTCTGTCATAAACATTGAGGTCAAACTCTCTTTTACAGGCAGAGGTATTACCCAGGATTAACTCAGCACAATTCAGCTTCTTCAGCATTACATGATAATATAATTTGGCTTTTAGTAATTACAAATATTTTAAAGAGGTTAAAACATTGAATGACATGTTGTACTGATCTGCAAAGCTTTTGCTGTGGTCTACAGGATTCCACAGTTTTAGGCAATGGCAGGATCTGCTCATTTTGAGGTTACGCTTGTGTAAGGAGTAAAATTTATGCCTGAGACAAATTCACTGAACACAGGTTTTTTAACAACTCCCCAGGTCCTTGCCACATCTGCACTGCAAGTGCAAAAATTCAGAGCAGGGCAAGATATTACTGAATCTCCACCTGGCTGTACCAGTGCAAATACAGGCCAAAGGGAGGGTTTCTCTTACTGCCAAGGAAGAGTGGTAGGCTGACACACAGAAAGAACAGTGAGCCTACACACCACTAATTAGGTCCAATACAGCAAATCCTCACCCTACCAGTATTACTGCATTTTATCATATTGGATATATATTTAAATAATTGTAGATTTTAAAAAATGAAACAGTCTCACCTTAAATGAAGAGCAGATGGTTAATTACTACTCATGGCCACAAGAGGAAAACCAAGAAATAACCAGGTGAATTTATAGCATGGGAGATTTAGCGTAGACATTAGGAATATGCTGTCCAACTTAAAGGATTGTTGAACACCAAAATAAGTTAGCCTGGAAGGTCATAGACTAGAAAGGCTTTAGGAAATGGGAAGTTTTAAGAGCAGTTAAGCATACCTGTATTGAAGATGGTCTAGGATACAGCTGATCAGCTCAGTGCAGGGGATGGATTACCAGTCTCCTGAATTCCCACACAGCTTCTCAGTATTATGATTCCATAGGGGTATGGCTGCCCTTAGTCTGGTACAATACAAACAATCCTGAAAGCAAATGACCAACCTGAAACAATTGTACAACTGACTAAATTAAAGAGAAAGGAAATGTCCTCACAGTTTTCTTACTACTCTTTATCTCAAAGTTATGTTTTATATTGGGTCAGACAAGAAAACAAACACCATATTCTGATGCAATCCAGTCCTGTCTGTTTTGCCCACATCACTGTTTCTTTTTCCCTATCTTGATTACAGATCAGAGTAGTCCGGGCTTAAAATTGTAGTTGTCAGAACAAGAGGTCACTTGAGTCATTGCAATTTCCAGAAATGTGGCTTATGCCCTCAGAATTTTCTCTGGCAATGTTTTAGTGTAAATGAAACATTCCATATCATCCTCTCTTTGCAAAACTTTAGAAGAGTTGACAAAGTGGAATAAAATGGCTGAAGGGTTTCTGCTTGGGTTTTTTTAACTGCATAAACATTAGAACAATACATTTCTGGTTTGGCCACTTCTATGGCTGACTGCCTGCACTTCCGGTAAAGAAATAGTTTAAATGAACCAAACTGTAACCTGATGTCCTATTGCAGTCATGGTGTCTGCGTCACCCCATTAGAGAGTGAAAATCATTTTGAGTGGCCAGATCTTGGCTTTGGAACCAAACTCTTCGCTGCCGTAACTCCTTTGACCTGTGTAAACCTGACTTTTGCTTTCTTTAGTTTTTGCAAATTGCAACTTGAGTTTTCACATGTATTTTTTTAATTGTAGAAATTACATTTTTCTGTAAAAATCCAAACCCTGATCTGAATGCAGTCTTGGTCATCTAATACTGTAAAATTAGAAACTGAAAGTTGAAATCACAGATTCAAAAATATATAGTAATTCTAATTAAAATGAGAGGAAACAAAAAAAATCATGACATACAATTTGCTAATTTTCCCCTTAAATCCCAATTTTATTCCCACAGTAAGATTACTAGCTAGTCTAGCTAGTGTCTGGAAAGCTAACTTTCAAATGTGCACCAATACTTTGCCCACAAGTATAATCTGTAAAGGTGCATGTGGAATACAAATGTTAAAAACATTACATCAAATTCTGGTCCAAACCAAACCCAAATTATGTTCCAAATTTGTACCAGTAAATCCCCAGCACAGGTCAAAAGGCACAACCAGCACCCAACAGAATGAAAGACTCTAGCTGAGCACTGAGAAAAAGCTTTACTGTATCAACCACACTGAAGCAGGAATAAAAAATACTAGCATAAGAAACCAGTAGAAAGTGAGCTACATTTATTCTCTAAATAGCAGGGGAAAAAAAGTGCGTAGTATTTGTGGTTCTCAAATGCTTCAGAAGATTGCAGCGTATTTAGTGGAAATCTTTCAAAATTGCCAACTAAACTGATGGACATCTTGTTTGTACATGTTACATTACCAAAATTGGGCATTACTATATTTAAATGAGGTTTTATGGAAGTTTTTCACGTCTTACCAGTTTCAGACTAAACCAAACAGTGGTTTATTGAAACTGAAACATTCTCCAGTCAGTCTGGCCTAAAGACAAGCCTTAAGTGACTTTAATTCTGGAATTGTTTAAATTAAAAAAAAGAAAGTTTAAAGATGCTATGCTACTTATGTTAATTTGGTTTTGCTGCACAGAATTTTTTCCCAGCTTTTATATTTATTAATTATATTTCCAAGATTTTAATATCTGCCTCTAATTCTTTTTTTCATTTATTTTGTATTCTAGATGGGTTGTGAGAGGTATAATCCAGGTGGGAAACACTGAATTACAATGTTCAGTAAGTATGCTATCAAATGTAACTCCTAGTAGTGTCAACTATATCTTCATGGGGCAACAGCAGCTGATATATTAATCTAGTATCTGAGACAGTCTGACACCAATGAGCCTTGTAATTTACCACAAGATTCTCTTCTCTGTTTTAAAATTTTAAAAAAATGTATATTAAAAAAAACAGACAAGAAAAAGATACTTACTGTTTTCCTCACACACACACATCCTACTTCTTACTGTTCAAAGAAAGCCCATTTTAAGTAAAACTGATACGTGCCTTACATGAACAGAGTTGTACCAAAATTTGCACTTTATCTTTCAGGTTCGGCAGTAATTTCTGTGTTTTCCTGCTTCTGCAACCTTTATACACCCATGTAGGCCAATCTCAACAAACGTATAAGTAAAAAACACTTTTTAAAGTGTTTCCCTACTTTATGAACACAATTCACCCTCATAAACTATGAAGTCTGATCTAGTTCACCAGCAGGCCCAGCTCGTGTCTGTAATCATTTTGCTCTTTGAGTTCATTATTTTTACACATTCCTTGCTTTGTACTACTTTGTATTTGTAGTTACAAAGCACCTTGGGGTGGTGGGGTGGAGGGCAGACAGACCACTCTTTACCATCTTCTTCCACTCACTAAATAGTTGCACAAGTTCGGGTTCTTAGGTAACTCTCTAAAAGACTTGGATGTTTTCATTAGTCTTGTTTTGAAACTCCGTAGCCCCCACTGGAGAAGACCAAGCCTTCCATCTCACGCTCATCCTCTTCAGTCACGGGGATGACTCTTACTTCACTGTTTGAAGGAGTAACATAGTTAATTCAAATTTTGTGCATCCAGGACTCCTAAGTGAATACATGGCGTTTCACCTGAAGGGACCAGTCTGCTCTGATCAAACTGGTCGTCCAGGAATAACACCATGCTTCAAAACACTCAACTTCTCCTGGTAGTGACAGCTCCTATGGAAAGGACGGTGAGAGGGCAGTCATTACAGTGGGGCAGCAGGCCTGAGCAAATTGAAAGCTGGTAGACACCAGCAACTCTTAGGGCGTAGCAGATGTACTTGCACTGGCCATTTGAAAGTGAAAATTGTACTGTGCATGCCTGGTGAGCCCATCAGATGTGCTGGAGAAGAGGCAGCTTTACAGACTGGCATGGCTGAAAATGAAGCACTGAGAGAAGGTTACAAATTAGTGTTCTGTGCTCTCCACAGTTTGGGGAAGGTGACATCTTGGGGATCCCATCTTTAGATAAAAAGACATAGGAGAAAAGGCTGAAATAAATTATGCATGATCATTAGCTTCTTAGTCATGGGAGAACTACAAAAGGCACCTACAACTGGTTAGATTTGCATGTTGAGCATTCATCCAGTGTCCTCAGTGTGTTTCTCAGTGGAAGGAACAGAGTCTGATCAGCAAGCTGGAAATGCAGCTCTGCAGGATGCTCTCTGCCCTCCTCAGTGACTCTGATGATTACTACATCAGATTGTTTTATGGAGGAAATTTTCTACCTCCACCTAGATTTTAAGCAAGATTGCTCGTTTTCAAACTTTCTCTACATGCACCAACTTCAAACCTTTCCAGAAATGACAAAAAGCAGAGCAGCAATAGGCTGTATTACTTTCAGCTGACTTCACTGCCTTTAGCTCAGGCAATCTGAGATGTTCTGATATTTAAAATGACCTATGAAGCTGACCTTTGCATTCAGAATCAAAAATATTATTTCAGGATTTTGAGAAAAAGAGACTAATACTGATACAGGTTATGTACCAGTAATTAAAATGTAGAATAAAAAATAATATTCTGGTAATAAAAAATAAAAGGGTGAGCGTTTTTACAGTAAAGTATTAAGGTGTCCTTAAGGTACAACTGTAATCTCACTTCAGAGAGAAGTCACACAACAATCAGACAATTAGAATTAAGGTATTTTGTGCACTTAGCTTTTAAGTAATTAAAACTGGTTTTAGAGATGTATTTACATTTTTATGTAATTTTTTTCCCAGCCTGAGAATAACACTCAAGGCTATTATTCATGGAGTTCTTAAAACGAAACTGTGTAGAAACATTCACTCTGCACAATATGGGACAAACAACTCATTAGATAACCTCATTAGGCTCTCAGTCCACAAAGCAGTATAGAGTATCTAGTTTGAGGTCCTTAAGCAATTTAGAGCATGAAAACTAAGCAAGCTTCTTGTTCCCATAACCAAGAGCCACAATCCCACTGTTTGTGTGCCCAGCACCACCCTGCACATTTCCCTACCCGCAATGCCCAGCAGGAATGTGTGAACATGTAAAACCTACTGCACTGCAAGGCGCTGCCGTTTTGTGTGGCCACTCTCTTCCTACTGGGCAAGGAGCAGGTAAGAAAATGGGTTTGACAAGTAATGAACACAGAATCAATCCTAGCATGGTCTGTGTGGGAAGGGACCTTAAAGATCATCTAGTCCAACCCTCTGCCATGGTCAGGGATATCTTTTCCTGCCATGGCAGGGAGGCTGGTCAAAGTCCCATCCAAACCTGAACACTTCCAGGGATGGGGTATCCACAACTTCACCTGGGCAACCTGTTCTGGTGTCTCACCCACCCTCATGATAAAACATTTCTTCCTTATAACCAATCTAATCTACTCCCTTACAGTTTTAAACCATTGGCCTTTCTATCATCATCACAGGCCTCAGCAAAAAATCACTCTCCATCTTTCACGGAAGCCACCTTTAAGTAAAGAAAGGCCTCAATAAGGTCTTCCTAGAGTCCTCTTTTCTCCAGGCTGGGCAACTCCAACTCTCTCAGCCTGTCCTCATAGGAGAGGTGCTCCAGCCCTCTGATCATTTTTGTGTCATCTTCTGACACAGCTCCAACAGATCGGTTTCTTTCCTGTGCAGAAGACTCCAGACGTGGACACAGAACTCCGGGTGGGGTCTCATGAGAATAAAGTAAGAGGGGCAGAATCCCCTTCCTCTCCCTGCTTGCCCACACTGCTTTGGATGCAGCCCAGGACACAACTGGCTTTCTGGGCAGACAGCGCACATTGCCAGGCCACGTCCAGCTCTCATCCACCAGCACCCCCAAGTCCTTCTCATCAGGGCTGCTCTCAATGCCTTCGTCCACCAGCCTGTACTGATACTGGGGATTGTCCCAATCCAGGTGGAGGACCTTGCTCTTCGCCTTGTTGAACCTCATGAGTTCATCTTGATCTCCTGAAGTCTTCTGAAGGATGTTGCCAAGTACAGACTGTTTCTACAGCAATATGACTGTCCCCACCAGTCTGCTGTCCTGGACAGCTGCTTCCTGCCCTAGGGCCACAGCTAAAAGCAATGTGTGAGCAACAACTGATAATTAACATTAGATGGATTTTGTGCCTGTGAAAAGCAAACCACTCATTTACATGTCTTCAAAAAGATGCTTTTGGAAAACAAAGTATAAAATGGAAATTAGAAGGCCTAGGTGAGAATTTGACAAGCAAATAGTCATTGACATAAGAAAAATTAAAGGGAACTTTACTACATATTAAAGATGCAAATTATGGACCAATGACACTCCCAAGAAAATAAAAACAACAATTACAAAGAATAAAGCCTCTGTATGATTTTTCAAACATGAGTCACAGAAAAACACGAAGTATAATAAGGATGATAAGAGGTAAGGCATAGATTTTACATGAAAGGATATTAAACACACTCCTCACCTTGGAATAAGGAAAATGTGATAGATGTTTATAAAACCCTGAGTGGAGAACGATTATGCACTATTTTTCTTAACTTCTTAACCACACAAAACTATCAGGCAGGAGAATTAAATAGACAGATGTACTTTTTTCTCATTTATTAAATCATTAAACTAATTATCATAGGATTTTTTGGATGCCAAAAAAATAAATCAGTATATTCCAGATTGTCTTGATTCCTTGATTTTATAATTTGGAAGAGCTGCAAGAGAAGGAAACAAAACTTTTATGCTTTTATATATGCTTTCTCTTAGCATCTATAACTGGCTACTGTCAGAGGCAAGAAGTTATTTAGATGGACCTTTGATCCGACTGGCTTAGTTTGTCTAAAGTTTTATGCAAAACAAATAATCACCCCTGTTCAGCTTTTTTTTTCTAGCAGAGAACATTGATTACAATAATATTTTTCTTGTAAAAAACCACAAAAACAGCAGAAGGATTACAGAGGAAATAACATAGTTATTGTAAATTGATAAATTTAAAATAAAACACAGGCAGGATACATCCAACACTGTAAAAATGAGTAAGTTCATGGGCTAACATACCAACCTTCTCATTTAAATCATCTATCAAATAGTACTTTAAGTCAGTAACATGTGTATATATCCACAAAAATATGGCTAAAAAGATTTCTAGGAATTATAAGATAAGAATGTTTATCACCAGGCCAAGTGGTTGACACAGTCTCTAATGACAGACTTATGAAAGGCCTAACCATGACCATGATAGGCCAAACATCTCTGCCCATGCAAAGGAAAACCACACTCCTGGGTGTCCTGACAAAATGGGAAAACAAGTGCATATACCTTACTTCTGGGTTTTAAAGAAGGTTTTTCAAAGGCCCTCCTCAGAAGACATTCAGGAAAAGCTACAAGAATGATGCAGAGCACGGAAAGCAGCTTTTCTGAAGAAAAATTTAAAAGATTAACTGTGATTGACTTAGGAAAGAGCACAGAAGATTAAAAAGTGCTATAGGAAAGATGGAGCAGGAGTTTGAAATGAATTCAAAGCAACTAAATGATGGCAGTTTATTAAATAATTCTTTTACTTCTCTCTTACTTCTTATGCACCCTGTAATTAGTCTGTGGATAAAACAGGTCATTGAACCTAAAAGTTAAAAAGGAATTAAACATTTCTATGGATTTTGAGAATACGTATAGTTCTAATTAATCTGAACACCCTGGAATATTAAATGTTAGACTTTGAGGATAAATAAGTCTCTGAGTCTCAGAGATCAGAATGAAATCTAACATCCGAGACAGGTGCACAGTATTGTTGTTTGACAACCACAGGGCTACTTGCACCTTTCTCAGAAGCATTTGGAACTGACCATTTCTGAAGGTACAACATTGCATCCATATGCAATTTTAAGTAAATTTTTGGTTTCTGTACTCCTGCTGTAACAAGAACAATCAATAGTGCTGTGGAAAGAGGTAGAATCAAGCTCAGTTGCAGCATTCCTCAGTTTTGGACTGATGTCATTTGTAGTGGAATGAGGAGTCGGTGGCCCAAAGTGAGAGAAAGAAGCAGAGGAAAGCAAAAGGTGCCTTATGGTTAGAGCCCAGGGCAGACGGGCAGCTGTAAACAAGTCAGATATGATGACTTCAATGCTTGTGTTTGCTGGTTGGGGTTAAAGGAGAGGAGTGTGCAGAGGAAAAAATGGAAGAGGAGGCTGGCCAGTATGTGCTTGCAGGGATCTTGGCATAGATCTCTACGGCAGCCTGTCGTGCAGGGAACGGAGGGAGGCTGGAGGCCTCAAGAAAAAAGAAATGACTAGGCAAGAAGACTGCTGCTTGTAGGACATTAGGGTCAATGGGCATTAAACATGTGGGCTCCAGGAAGGAGCTGTAATGGATAAAAGGGCTGAACCCAGGTTTAAGAGTAATGTTTATCCACATGGAGCCTTCATACAAATGATAAACAAGTAAATCCTCTTGTAGATACTGTTTGTAAGTATTGACCAAGGTGATAAGAAATGTCTTGGGGTCCAGTAACAGAACTGTCTCTTGATGCCAGTAATGGAATAGTCAGGGCAGACATGGTCTGTTTTCCTCCATGTCTTGGCCTGACTTTGGGAGAAAATAAAAGCTGAGTCTCAGCTTCCAACATGGTCAATAAAGGACAATTCCTTTCTGCCTGTATCCCTGCTGTTTGTGGGTCTTCAGAAGCAAGGGAAGATGTACCTGTTTCCAGAACTGGGCTGGTGGAATGAGGTAAACTGGCAATACAGACAAAGTCAAATGCTGATAAATGTGTGACAGTGCTGACTGGAAGGAATTCCTTCAAATACTCCTAACGATAACAGACTCCATCCTTACTGTACCCACTCAAGAAAAAGGCCTAGGCATCATAGGCGGCAGCTGACTGGAGATACCTGTTCATTGCATGCTTGTATTCCAATGAACTAACAAAATACAGGACCTACAGAAGACCACCATACAATATACTGATGATTCACTATTTAATACATAGTGTCTCACCATGCACAACAAAATACAGGAAAATAAAAAGAAGTGATTAAAATGTGAATAAAAAAACACTGGGGACTTATAAAAGCATCTGAAAATTTTGACTCTTCCACTTTAAATTGAGAAAATACAAAAGTAAAAAGAAAGAGATGTGTAACATAAAAAAGACACAACATGTGCTGTAAAGAAGACACAACAAAGATACATAACTACAATCTTTATAATTGGAAGAGTCATTAGATTGGATATTAGGGAAGAGTCAGTTAAATCTGATATTAGGAGAAATTTCTTCACTAAGAGGGTGGTTAGGCATTGGAACAAGCTGCCCAGGAAAGGGGTGGAAACACCACCCCCAGAAGTGTCCAAAAAATGGTGTGGATGTGGGACTCGAGGATATATTTTAGTAGTAAACACAGTGGTGCTGGATTAATGGTTAGACTCAATGATTTTAGAGGTCTTTTTCAACCTTAATGATTCTCTGATTCTTGGATTCTAAACAAATGGAAACATAATAGACTGCTAAGAGTAATTTTTCTTTTATATAGACAACACATCTTGTTACCCAGACCCACTAATGACAATATATTAGCTTCTAAAATATATCACCCTGCATCATAATGAAAAATAGAAAACTATTACGAACATCAACACTAGTTAGAAAGGTTCTTAGACAAACACACAAAAAATACAGAAAAGAGATTGCCATTGTCATACTGTGCTAGTGTAATCACCTAACTCTGCAATAATACTCTACTTAAAAACACTTGTAACTTCCTGAGAAAAAAATCAATTACTTTTAGTAATAAATTTTATGATTGAGAAATCTAGTGACTGCTTTCTTCTAAAAATACATGCACTCTCTTCCAAAAAGAGAATTTAATGCTTTCATTTGTAGCTGTACACACCTAATGTAATTACACTCAGTTTATCGTTGTAGCACTGAAAGCAGAACTTAGCTGCGTATTTCCTCCTTATTTTTACACTTATGACATTGTAAAAATAACATATGCATCTCAGGAATTGATTCTGTGACATTTACCAAGTCCCACTGAGCTGGGAACCAAGCCTGCAAAATCATACTCATGAGAATACACTCCCCAAGTCAGACCAGCGAATAAAAGCTCCTCACATGAGTAAGGCTACAAGAATAGACTACAGGAGGTCAAGGTCAGTGGTGAGTTTTGGCTGAGTCAGGGTTGGAGGATAAGGCCCTTATGAATCCTATAAATAGTTCATTGTTAAAAGAGGTCAGACCTAATTCTGGAAGTATTTTGGAAGAAGAAACCGCTGCGTGACTGATGACGTACACCTACCCAAGCCTCGCTGCTTATTAATGTGACATTTGTTTGGAACCAACATATAATAAATAAAAGATATTTTTAGGATGTGCCAGGGAAATGCATTTAGATTTTCAGAGAATAATTCGAGTATATTAAAAGTGTTGCACAGTATCAAAGGAATGGTTGTTAGAGTACACAAATAAGGTCTTAAAAACTAGTGGTTTCTATTGATCCAGATGGAAACAGAAAAGCAGGCCAAGGAGGCTAAAAGGCAGAATTTACTCACCTGAATTCAATCAGCTAAAAGCTCATACCTAGACTCCTTTTACTGTAAGTCAAGGGAAGTATGTGCCCCGACTACCATTAACCACATCCTACGGCTGTAGTTTGGCAGAAACTTAACTGACCTAAGTGAGCACCAACATCAGGAAAAGCGGTTTCCCCAAGGTCTTTTGCCCAGAATGAGTGGTATATTCCCAGTTCTGTAGAGTAACTTTGTTTTTGTTGACATAAGGGTTCAATAACCTTGATAGGTAGCTGACTATACTGAAACCGTCCTCTTCCACATCCTTCTTTCTCCCCTCAAGGTTACTTTTCAGTTGGATCAGTTCTCTGGTCTGGAAACTATGCCAGCAGTAGCTGGGCAAAGGATCAGAGCAATGCTGGGCAAAAACGACTGCTTCTTTCAACTTGAACGTCAGAGGAAGGCATTTGGCAAAGGGTCTGAATGAGCTGCATGGGTCTAACACTTCACTGCTACCAGTACAGGGAGGTCTTCTATTCTATTCCCCTCCCTGCTGCCAGCTGCACACAACCACCACTTCCCTTTGCAATGGCTGTGGACTTGTAAAAGCCTTCTGGAGACTCCTTCAAAACCTGGTAGAAAACTAAACCATTAAAAAAAAGTAAATAGATTTTAGTGTGTTGGCCAGTACAGCTGGATCACAGAGGTGTTAGACAGATAGGAGAACTGGCAAAAAAAGAAAGAGACTGAGTGACCTGGGGATGAGGAAAGGAGAAGAAAACAAGAAGGGAATGTAGTCTGAGCCTATCCTTTCAACAGTCATTTGCTGTTAGAGCAGCTGCTCATCAAACTGCACCCTCAGGGCCCCCTTCCATATTACATTGGATGTGATCTAATTGGAGGCAGACATGGGAAGGGACAGTCCCACTTTCCTCCAGGCCTTCAGCTGTACATTCCCAATAGGCATGACAGCAGAAGTGAGGGGACAGGAGAACCAGCATCCACATTCAGGTAAAATGCACCTTAAATTACCTGCTAAAACCAGGTGGTATCAATTACCCTCTGGAGTTCTTACATTTCCTCATTAACTAGAAGGAGCCTAGACAAAAAAACCTCACACTAGAACCCTATTTTCAAAGCACCTGAAGCTCAGTGAGACAAAATTCATACTGATGTGTTCATCCTGTGCTGTCCCTGTCTACAGTCTCCACTATACAGTGCTGCAATCTTACATTTTGAAGGAATGCATTTGTGCTAAGTATTTCTTTCATTTTACAATAAAAATGATAATGGAAAGACATCTAAAAAGTGAAAGAAATTGAACTGATCTGTTGATTTATGCATCATTATACCAATTCCCAAGAGAGTTGCAACTCTGTTGCAAAGTATTGACACTGTCCTCTTGCAATTCAAATGAAGTCAAAACTGAAAGATCACAAAGGAAAAAAGGGCAAGTTTCTAAACCCTACTGATGAATCCCAATCAGGCTGGAGCTGGAAGAATAAACATAGAGCCAAGAGCTCCTCCAACAGCTGTTGAGACAGTGTGTGCTCACAGGGCTTTCATCGGCGCTAGCAGGGGTTAGTCTGTGGAAAGAACAAAGGAGCCTCAGAGCCCGGGCCATGGAGGGAGAAGCAGCAGAAACAAAAAGGCCACTTGGACGTCAGTCAGAGACTTCCCTAAGTCCCATTCTCTTCCCCTCCCTTACTTTGAGGAATACCTTAACTGTTTCAGGAACCTCATTCACTCATGTTACTGGCTTGAGCATGTTATTGACTGCAATGAAGCTATTCAAAAGAAGGTGCTGTTCAACATGAACATGAATAGCAAGATGATTTTTTTTTATTAGTAGTTGAAAGACTATTTCCTATGATGAATTATTAAACAAAGCATACAAAAGCACCTCCATGAAACACTGGCTTCCACAGCAGATGCTGACTGATTTCAGTGAAATAACTCCAATCTATGCTGATATTCAGTGATTCAGAGACTAAAAAAAGGTATTCTCACACACTGAAATAAAGGTATTTTATTCTACCAACCCTGAATCTCACACTTTACTACTGAAATATTGATTTCAAATTGCATCTTATTTGTGTTGCCAAGAGGATTTAGTAAACATATTAAGCACCAACTTGAGGAAGAAAATTTATGTATATTTTTTATGTTTGACTGGAGGAAAACATTCTTCAGGGAAACAACTGTCTAGACATGATGACAATGAACCCTCTATTACTGGAATGGCGGGAAAAGAGGTTGCCCTCAGTAAGCAGTACTTCCCAAAAATTCATGAACTCTTTGCCAGGCTGTCATGTGCTTAAATAATTATTGCAGATATTCATTCTTCTTAAGAAGCCTTATGTATAATTTCCCAGTGTAGAACACATCGATGGTTTTTTCCATGAACAAAGCTTCGTTCTGTTGAGAGAGCTGAAAGGTACCTTACACCCATCACTGCCATGTCAGGGGGCAATGCTTCATCAGCCCCACACTTGTGTCATGGTATAATTTTGTAATTCTTGCCATATGAACTGTGTGAAAAGGGATTATAGGCACACAGGAAATTAGCACAAAAATTGTTGTTAGCGGTAAAATAATGCTGATGATGGTTACAATGCAATCAGTAGGGCCATTACTGCTCTCTAATGATTTCCCTGTGGTCAAGACTCAATCCAGATAAAAATTCAAGGGAGATTCTCCTGTTACTAAGGCAGGAACAGATTTCTGATTAAAAAACCAGAAACATTTGTCTTTTTTTTAATGAGAGCTTTAGTTTTACATCCCACTCCTCGGAGTTGCTCCATCGGGATCGCCTCCTGTGCCTGCATAGCTTCAGATTGGAACTAAAAAACCAAAACTAACTGAGTCAGATAATCAGAAAAGGAAACTGAGTATAAATTGAGAGCAAAATTCACAATTTCATTTCATGATGCAAGCAAAAGTGACAAATGGGTTATAACATTAATTTCACCTGACAGAGATAAGAAATTGGGTTGTTTCTTTAAATCAAGAGCTTCTTTCTACATCTAAGAAAGTTGGGAGATGTTATCAAGAATACATCAGGTTCCATCTTAACTCAAAGACTGCTGAAAAAAGCCAAGGGTTTTTTTAGATGCTTAGAGCTTTTGCATCAACTTTTAAATTTTATGTATCAGTTTTAAGGTGGCCTGATACATCATACTGAATCATTACTTGAAGAACTCTGAATGAGTCAGCTTTGTGGTTTCTGAGGAATGTGTTGTGCTTCTAGGAATTCAAGCAGGAGCTCTGGGCCTGTAGATACGGCCTCTGATGTGCATAGCCAGACTGATGGCTCAAGGAATACAGATAATATTATTTACATAATAAGCTCTAAATCTGTGAATTAGTATTTACAGTTGTGAAAGAATTAGGTACTAATTAGGTAGAAGTGAAACAACCCCCAAAAAACAACAGATAAAAATTGAAACACAGGAAGAGAAAGAAGAAACATCATTTCACTTCAAAGCCTTAGGTGCTACTCAGATGACAGCAGCAGTAGCAAATACTTAGCAGTATCTTGAGGTAAAAGAGCAGCAATGGATTAAGTTTTCTTCATGGTATTACAAATTCTTATGCAAGACTATTCACTTTTCCTTAAAGTAGGACTGTAAAGACTCAAATTTGTGATTGTCTCTTTTTACTCAAAGATTGGCTATCTTGTACGCTTCGATAAGTAGGCACTTTGTTGAAGGCAAAGTTTAACGCTGACATCAACTGTGAATGTTTTATGATGTTTCCTGTGATAATTTAAAATTAATCAATTAAAATTAACCAATTTTGAGAAAGTACAGATAATTACACCATGGAATCATACTGACCTTCCCAGGGTTATCAGCAGTTCTGGACCTTTAGGAGTCACAACGAAACCTTTACATTTGAACCAAAGAAATTTGCAGAAGTAATAACTGTCTGTTTATTGGATAAGCCACTGGAAACTAGCGGATTTCAAATCAACTACTGGACTACAGGGAAATTTAGGAATCCTTACTGCAATTCTGGGAAGATTGACTTCAGTTCTATGCTGGTTATAAACCTTCGTCTCATCTTTCCAGATTCCCTTGTCCTTATTCCCTTCTGTTCTGGCTCCTTGCTCCTATCTATTCCTTCAGTTTCTGCTGGTATGCCGGTCTTTCCCAGCTCCACATGGTTGTTCCTGTCATGTTTCTGTATCTCTACACCCTGATAGCAATCATGAATCACCTCATCCCTTTCTGTTTCTCAAATCTCTTCACCTGTCAAGCTACCACTTCCTTTTTCTCACTGAAAAGATGGGGAAACTTCTGTGAGAATTTCTCTTGCCTCGGTTTCAGGGACTAACATCAGAGAAGCTTCCAAGTTCCCAGGATGATGCACTGGAGATGAGGTGCCACTCTATGCCTTGAGTGAGGAGTGCCTAGGAGTGCCTAAGAGTCTTGAGAACCTTACTTGAAATAATGAAAACATATTTGGCTTACAAAAATAATGAAGAGTCCTTTTTAGTGAAAGCACAGTCTGAGAGAAATTTTGTTAACTACTTTCACAACAAGAAATGCTTTGCCTTCTGCACACCTGACTGTGAAGTCTTGCACAAACTCCTCCATCAACCCGTACAAATCCTTCCAGTTCTTTCCCAAACAACGACTGTAGGATGGGTTTTACGCACAGGCCACAAGTGAATGGCTGTCCTCCACAGCCACTTATTTGCACAGCTGCTCACCGGCTCACATCATGGCAGACCCAGCAGTCTACTGGGTAAACTACCTGTTAACTACATGCAGCTCCTATTGTCCCAAAGGCCTTTAACATCCTGTGTAAGATTCTCTAAGGGAACAGCACTGTCATATGGTTCTTGATCTGTAAATATTAGAGAATAGTTCATCCATCAGTTCTGTTGGCTCCCTTTCAAGAACTATAACAAGTGGCATGGTTGATATTGAAACAAAAGAAGAGTGACAGTTGTTTTGTTTGGGGTTTTTTGTTGTAATCCTGTACCATCGTACTAGTCAAACATATCTAATTTTCTTTCTCTTCCTTCTGCGCTTGGAGTCCTGTTGTTAGAGGCAGACTCTTTATTACCCATTTCCACATTTCTTTCTGCTTTGCTTTACAGCAGAAGCAAAACTTCTGTCAGTTGACCTCATCTGTCCTTAAATGAACTCTAGATCTGGGTACAGGAGACTTTCTCCATGTGAAAATCTCCCCTTTTGCACATAATTACAGAATCAGTCATTTCATTGGCTGTGTTTCATTCCTTTGCTTGCCTCTCCAGTTGTGTCATTCCCAAATACTCATGAATTAGCCCCATCTCATCTCTCAAAAATTGCATCCATTTGGGACCTCTTGTCTGTTTTCTACTTTTCCGTCCGAAATAAATATTCCAGTCACATTTTCAAGCTTTATTTCACAACAATGAAAATATAAGCTGAAATTCTTGCACAACCACTTGATCTAAGGAGCTTTAAGAAAAATGCTGATTGCAAAACTTGTGGTAAAATTGTAAAAGTTGGCAATATGGAGATTGAGAAAAAAAACATGTCTGCTTTGCATTTTGATTATCAACCTGCTTTTTATCCACACATTGCAGACATACCTGATTCTGATCTGGCCTTTTTATAGCTCCAGAACTTAGCAGTGATGGGGAAAAACTTGGTACAGGATTAGCTCTTAGAACAGGCTCAAGCTGTTCTGTATTTGGGTACATCAAGCTTGGTGTGTGCCCTCACAGCCTCTCCACTTATATGCCACCTTTAGCTGGCTGATATCAGCCAGCACATTTCAGAAGCTAAATGGTAATTACAGGCAGGCTATAGATAACTACGGAGTAGTACCTTATCAGTGCTACAAATATTTTCAACGGCTAAAATAACCCCAAGCAAACAAACAACAAACCCCCCTAAGATTACATGAAGTTTTACCTCCTTTGCAGATGAAAAGAAGGATCAGGCCAGGCCTAGTCTGAGAGGACACCCCAAGTTCTGCCAGCAGTTTACAGAAAGAGACTCCATCTATTCAACAAGCAACTTCAGAGTGCACAACCTCAGAAAACAAGGATGCTACTTGAAGTTCTGGAAAACACCTAATGCTTCCTGGGGGATCACGAGCAGGGCAACTCATCAGGGGGCCTCCTGGTCCGTGAACACCAGGTGACTGAAGCTCGACTCCAGGCCTCACTGACAGGCTGCTGTCTGAGGCACTGGGAGTCAATCTGTGGTGAAGCTTCCAAAAGGATTGCCCCATCTTCTCTCTGGTGACCAGTGACAAGAAGGAATGGCCTGGAGTAGTGTCAGGGGAGGTGTAGGTTGGATACTAGAAAAAGGTTTTTCGTTCAGAAGGTGGATGGGCACTGGAACAGGCTCCCCAGGGAAGCGGTCACAGCACCAAGAAGCGTTTGGACAACGCTCTCAGGCACATGGTGTGATTCTTGAGGCTGACCCGCGCAGGGCCAGGAGCTGGACTTTGATGATGTTTGTGGATCCCTTCCAACTCAAAATATTTTGTGATTCCGTGATTCTTCCAGCGTGCCTGAGGGGGAGCCTGGGCGCCCGCTCCATGGGGAAAACGAGAGCTTTCGAGTCCCGCGGGTCCCCTGCACGGCGGCCGGCCGCCGCGGGAGGCTCGGAGGCGCTGTCCCGCCGCTGCCGTGCCCGGTAGGAAGCGGAAGGGCCGGCGGCGCCGGGAGCGGGCCGGGAACCGCCGGAACACCCGATGGGCGCCCCCCCCCACCGCGGGGCGGGCTGAGGGCGGCGGAGCCGGAGCGGCGTCGGGCCGGGCCGGGGCAATGCTGCTGCGCCTGGCGCCCGAGTTCGAGCTGCGCAGGGACGTGGTGCCCTGGCTGGCGGAGCGGGGCTGCGCCGCGGCTCTAGGTAACGCTCCGGGAGGCCGAGGAGAGCCCCATCCCTCCGGCCGGGCGTCCCTTCCTCTCTCCGGCCGCCTCCGTGCCCGCCCGCCCGCGGAGGCTGCGCGAGGCCCCGGGTGCGGGTCCCCAGCCGCGGGGGTCGGGGGATGGCGGCGGGGGAGCGGCCGGGGCTCGAGGGAGCGACCCTCGGGTGCCGGGGGACTTGGGACTTGAGGCGGGCAAGTTCGGTGTCCTCAAGGAACTTCTCACATGCCGAGAACACTTGTACACATCTGCTACACTCCACAACTTGTTTCTTCTTCCTGCTTCTTCACACGTTTGGGGCTTTCTCTTTCTTTCCTCCCCCTCCTCCCTCCCCCCACCCCCTTCAAAAAAAGAGTAAGTTTTAGCATTACTCCCGCTCCCACGCTACTCCCCTTTCTGGGAGGAAAAACCCCACAGCCTGAACACTTTCGTGTGTCTGGTAAATGAGCGGTAGTTTAAAATTAGATGCAGCGTCAGCTGTCACAGCACCGTGCGATCGCCAGCATAGCGAGCGCTCGGGGTAGTGGTTGGAAAAAAGTGACCTCCCATATTGTTGGCACTGTGGCTTTTTGCTTGTTATTAATCTGCAGAGCAGCTGGCTCAGTTCTGCTTTTCAGAAACCTGTGAAAACCTTATTCTAATAAAATAATAATACTGTAATAGTTAGTGCTTCAGTAGAAATATCATCATGCACTCTGTGATGAGCTTGAAATGCGTTCAGTTGCTTTTACTTTACTCAAAATACTTAACTTGCTTCCCACATTGAGGGTCTGTTATCAAATAGACTCATGAGATTTTGTTTGGTGACAAATCTGAAAGTATCATCTTGGAGAATAAGAGAATTATTTACCAAGCCATCATTTACAAAATCTGTTAAAAAATACTTCGCATTTTCTACATTTACTGAATGATTGTTGAAAGGTGTACTGGAGGGATCTGAGGTAAAATTCTGAAATACTCCATGCATAATTGATTAATCTATGAATTTATTAGTTCATCAGTGATTAATTCAAAGATAAATCAATCTATATGTTATGGCATAAAGGTCTCAAAATGGCACTGACTTGTGTTTGGGAAGGGGAAAATTATATTGAGTCTTTTAAAATGTAATAGAGTCTTCATTCAATAATGTTCCTGGTAATACAGAATCATAAAAATCTAGTTTGGAAGGTGCATCTAATCAAATGCCAGCATTGCTGTATTTCATTTTAACTCATCTCTGTATAGAGACTTCTTTCCCCCTCATGCAATGCTGTCATATTAGGAATGTGAAGGTGGGAGGTAGGGATTTGAAAAGATTAATTTAAACATCAAAGAAATATCTAATCACAGAAAGCAAGTAATTTTTAGGAGTCATGGTACTTTTGTGTCAGTTTTCAGATGCTAGTTATTCATATTTATTTTTTTCTTCCCTAAGGACTTGAAAGCACTTGATAGCATGTGAGAACTGCAGATTGCATGAGAGCTGGGAGTAGCTGTGATGAGAGGAAGGGAGCGGCAAGTGAAGCGAACCAGCCTTGTTCTTTTTATTCCACTTGCTTTCGTATGAACTGCATATAATGGCCTTCAGGAAATCAAACTCTGCGTTCTCCTGATTATGTTGATAAAAGCTGGGTGCTGGGCAGGCAGGCTGGGTTGGTTCTTTTGCAGCCCTTCATCTGCTGGTCTCAGCTGTGGGCAGGAGGAAGGAATTGTAATTCTGTGTGCAGGGTTTTACTGCAGGACTTCCCAAGGGCAGAGGTCATTGCCACTACTTTGCCTCCATATTCCCACTGACTGTTCAGTGATGTGAAACTCTCTTCTGATTCAGAACTTTTTCAGCACCTTTAAAATGTCTGTGTCAGATGATAGGGAAATTCATTGACATGGAGGTTGCTCATGGACCTTTTTCTCTACCAAAATTCTGTTCTGAAGAAGTATTGCATGAGGAAATATGGAGACTGTAGTACTCATCTTGAAAGTCTGAGGTGGTGGTTAAGTTCCAGGAAGCTTCTGATAATAAAAAAAAGAGCACATTGTTATCTTAGACTCTCCCAGCTGTCACCATCTAACCCTAATGTAGTGATATTGTAGCGTACTTCGAGTGATCTGAAACCAATAGAAAGTGATGTGTTGCTCAATGTACAGGAAGGATTTTCATTGTCCTCCCACAACAAAATAGAAAATTTACTTCCTTCTGATAATACTTGAAAACAGTTTTTTCAAGTTTTATCACTGCAAGCTGTACAAGCCAGTTTATAGTATCAGGCTTGTTAAAATAAGTTTCACTAAGTGTCTTCCTTCTATCAACACTTTGTGATAACCGCCAAGTAAATAGTGTCAGACTTGAATATATGCTTGCAGACGGTTGTGGAGAGTCCTCTATATTGATGCTTACTGAACTCCAGGCCTCCTTTATTATAAAATTAAGACCAGTCATGCAGCTTCAACCTTACGAAGGGCAAAATTTCTGCTTTTAGTAAAAATTCCATCAGAGTTACATACATTTTTGATGGCTGCAGTGATTACAAAACATAAAAGCAGTATCAGGAAAAGCATGCATTTTTGGCACCTTGAGTACAATATTTTATCCTTTTTTTCTGGTGGTTTTCTTTTTATTTTGTACTGCTTTGTCTAGATAGGGTCTTCTCTTTCTGTATCCATCTTAGCTTCCTACTCATTTGTTTCCATTTTAACTGTACTCTTTCATTCACATCCCATATAATTTCTTGTCCTTCGTTGTTTAGTTCCCTGTACTTGTAGGTAGGTTGCCTATCTCTCTATATGGTATTTAATCTTGTGGTTCTTTGGTTTTTGTTTGGTTTTTATCTTTACTTATTTCTTTTTGGGGGAGGAGGAGAGGCTAAGAATGACACAGGAATGTTGGTGTTGTAGAACTAATGTCTAAAGATGTAGTTTGTTTTCAGGTTTTTCTTTGAGATGCTGAAGAGGCAGGTGTGAGCAAATGATATTTTCCTCAGGCTAGTTCTGTCTTCCTGTAGTGTGTGGAGTATGACTGGACTCTTTGAACTCCATATTGTGTTTAGTGAATAAATGCAAGGGGGTCTTTTGGTTTGCTTTTTTTTATTCTTTGACAAAGCACGTTCCATTTTCATAACAAAAGGTACTGGCCATTAGAATCGCTTATAATGAAGAGGTAGGAGTTTACAGAAATAATTTTTTTCTTGCATGTTTTGAAATCCCTTAACTATTTGTGTTGAAGTTTATCAGGTTTAAATCATGATGTAAGAAGTACTCTCTCTTTTTCCAGAAGGGAGTAATTTTGGGAGTAATAAAATGCAAATAAGTATTTACATGTAAAAATATATTTAGCGTATTTGCTTAAAGTGTGCATAAATTACATGATGAACCAGCTGAAATGAAAATCCTGTGCCTTTTTGTACTTTTTATTTCAGACACTTCTGAGAATTCATCAGCACTCTACGTTGTAAATGTTGAAAGAAATGGAAAAATTATTTATACCTGGAAGGTAAGTCCATCTTGGAACTTTATAAAAATATAGTTGAGAATAATACTGTATGTGAATATAATTGAGTTCTTGTAGTTTAATTGTTTTTGCAGTGAGTGTTAGAACATGGAAACACAACTGATTAGAAGCCGGGGGATTGGACAATGGGAAAATACCTGTCTCCACTTCAGACAAAGGTTAAAAATGATGAAATGGAGAGTAAAGTACTTACCTGATTAAGTCCATAGGGTTTTTGTCCTTGATTTTTGTTGGCCCAGAATCTCCCCATGAATGAAATGCAATTTTTTAAAAACACTTCATAAGCAGCACATAATTTCACCCTCAATTTCTCAGCAAAGCCTTGCTATTAAATTGTGAGCAGTGCTTTAGTTAAGTATTTTCTCCTACTAAGACTTCTTAAGATGCCATTTATCTAACACTATTTCTGCACATACCTTTCTTTAAGATTCATCCGTAACACTTTATTGCAAGCAGTCTGAAGTAACCACTGTTTATTTGATGTCTTGAAGTATCTAGAGCTGACTTCTTAACATAGGATTTTGCTCTCCATATGTTTTTAGTTTTACTTCCAAGTGGGTTTTCTAATGGTTTCAGAAGGTGAAACTTCGTCTCATTCCCATCATTTCCTTGATGAGACAAGCTCTGCTCCTTGACTGTGCAGCTCAGAGGAGTCTGTAGATCCAGCTGGATTCTGGAGGATCTTGTTTCTTAAGGAGTACAGACACGAGGTGAACTCCAGTAGAATAGGGCTGCCTTTCATTCCCCTCTGGCTCAACAATGCTAAAACTCTCCAGCTTCCCTAGGGTTAAGGGAAGAGGTGAGGCCTTCATCAAGGTGTAATACACTTTAACCGTGGGTGGATGTTTCCTTTGGTACAAGCATAGGGAGGGGAGTCTGTATAAGACAATAGTAACCATAAAAACAATTCTAAAGTGTGTGTCAAATTTTGGGGTTTTTTCATTGCTCAAAATTCTAGAAGACTTAATGCAAGTAACCATCTAGCTCAGCAGAAGATCTGGTACTCTGTGTGTGTGGTGTTGCTGCTTTCTGGTACCTGTGGAATCTCACGCTAAGCTTTTTTGGGCCTCTGTCAGTCTAACTGCCTTGCGTGCTCTTCAGGCTCTTGCAACTGGCACAAAGGATGAATTGTATCTCAAGGTTCACACATCTAAATGTAGGTGTCTGCCTGCATGCTGAGTGTCTAAGCTCCCACTGTAGTCTGTAGGGATCTGGTCAAAACAGTTGGTGGAGCTTAGGGAACTGGCCACTTGTTGCCTGTTCTTTGGGAAGAAGTGTATGGCACAGAGGATGTAAACTAGACTGAGCTGGCCTGGCTTGTTCCCCAATAGATACAAATAGAAAACAACCTTTGTCTTCTAAGTAAGAGACAGTCAAGTGTATTCTGTGTGAAACCAGGAGAAGGTGGAGAATCAGTTTTATTTTCAAGCTTATTTTAGAGTATTATGTTGTGCAGTGGTTTTGACGGTGTCTGTATTTTGTGACATTAATGGTTAGTGTAAAGGAAGATATTTTTAACAGAAGTGAATTCTATTTGCAAGATAATGCAAGAATCTTCAGAGTGCACATGAAAACAAGTGTCCTAGTTTATGCACGGCCATGGACATTGATGTAGTTCTGTTACCAGTCTTGTAAAGTGTATTTTTCAGTATCTAAGTACAGAAGGTGTTAATGTTTCAGACACACTTGAAAAAAAAAGTTATTTGTGAAAGCACTTGCCTAATCTTAAATTAGGAGGCCTGGAGCCTGTGTCTTAATATAAAGACATTTTGTTTTCCTTGTTTAAATCAGAAGTCAAAGACTTTTGTCATTGCCACAACAATAATGAGACACTCAGAAATAGACCCCTTAGGAAGTGAATACTCAGGCTTTTGTTTCAAATTCACAAAGCAAGATGCCATAAATTTGTAAATAACCACAGATCTCTCCCCTCTCCCCCAAGCAGTTGTTA
Source organism: Lycocorax pyrrhopterus obiensis (assembly GCA_014706295.1). Classification (NCBI taxonomy): domain Eukaryota; kingdom Metazoa; phylum Chordata; class Aves; order Passeriformes; family Paradisaeidae; genus Lycocorax; species Lycocorax pyrrhopterus. Next base: position 12,173,217 of record JACSVZ010000015.1, read on the forward strand.
AAAACAATGATGCTCACTGTGTAAGTAGAAGCCTGTGTGGCTGAATTTAATTTCAGTAGTTTAGCAATTTAGTGCCTATACCCAGAGTACATTAATAGACATCAGTTTGATTTGCTATCCAGTGTATGCTGCAAAGCACAATTTTCTTTTTTAATATATTTGGAAAATTTAAGACATGGTAAAAATTAAGAAGTAGTAAAGTTGTGATTTGTAGTCCCAAACATTTGTAAGTGCCCCAAACAAAATCATTGTATATTAATTATCGATAAGCTGGAAAGGGTATATATTATGTTACTCTTCAAAGGCAGAGGGCTAATGGTGAACTTGTAAAATACTTAGCCTTCAAAAAATCACTTCCTAAGACAGACCTGAAATCCTTTTTCCAGGCCACAGCCAGACCACTGGGAGCTGATCTTTGGTGATGTTTGAAGTTTCTGTGCTCCCTTTTGGAGCAATGACCCACCAAGCTGGTGAAGTTTGGAATACCAGTCTTAAATCTCCAGAGGCCTTAGCATCCCTCTTGATTCTTGTACAGATATCTCTTTTCCTGGCCTTACTGCCTATAACTAAAACGAGTTTAGAAGCAAAGTGAGAGAGAGGCACTTGGTTTATGCAATGGCTTATGGGCTGTGGATTGGCCACATTTCAGCTTTATCCCATGTGTTAGTTCTAAAAGGAAAAAATAAATCTTTCTTCTCTTGGAATTAGAATTTGCTTTCTTGGAATTAGATAATTAACTGCCTGTTTATGTGTTGGACAGGGAAGTGTGTGAGGATGTGTGTCAAGGAGCAGGGAGAACAGGGAAAACTAAAAGAGCAATGTTTAACTTTGTGTATATTTATATTGCTAGTGCTAATTTGTTTTCATCCATAGGGAAATCAGAGAAATACTCACATTGGATTGTATGATCTTCAAACTAAACAAAATGAGGTGAGAGCAATGCCAGGTTTCTCTCTGGTGAAAGTGCTGTAGTGTTTCAGATTTTGATGCTTTGCAACACAGTATGTTATGTCCTTAAGGAGTGTATCCTTGTTTGAAACAGAAAAGATACTGGAGAAGGTATTGGAGCGATTCTCAGTAGTATTAAAATGCACCACATTGCAGAACATCTGAAAGGCTTGAGAGTAAAGCATCATGTCTGCAATCTTTATTTCTAAACAACCTTCTAAACAACAAGTCCTTTCCACTCCTCTTCACATTGCATACGTGTGCCAAGAAGTAAATGTTTGGGGTTTTCTTTATATGTGCATTCTTGGTCTGTTTGATGCCACCATTTGTAAGAGATTATTTTATTCTAAAACTGAATGTACTACAATTCAGTAACTAGAACCATGATAACAGGCCTTTGCAAGTGTCCCCATAATAGTATGAAATGAGTGAAATTTTGTTTTTACATAAAAGTCTGCTGTGCTGCTCAAGTGGCAACATAGAGCTCAAAAGAAGTCATAAAAAACAAACACGAGAAAAAGGAGAACTGTTACAACTGAGGCTTGAAATATGGTTCTTCTGGCCATGAAAAGATTTGGTTTAAAGACAGAAGCTGTGTACTGGACAGCAGCATTTTCCTAAGAAGTAATTAGATCATTTCCCTTATGGAGTTTAAAAAAGCACAGTTGTTAACATTACTGTGTTTCTCTGTAGCACCTCTATGTGTTTGAGAAGGATCTCCACATAATCAGCTGCTCGGTCAACAATGAAAGGACATTATTGGGTAAATATGTGTTTTATCATTAAATTTTTTTGGTAAAGATTTAGTTTAGTAGGATGATTCATTTGGGTCTAGAATTACTTGTATCTATTTTGACCTATGTGTTGCCCACAGCAGTTTATGAATTTCAGTGGATCCATCATCAGATAATGTTGGTAACAACATAAAGACACAGCTGTGACAATATTGTTGTTTTATTAAAACATCTAAGACACACTGACCCTTTGTTCACTTCCTTCTCCTGCATTCATGCGTACCTCCTACATCTAGAAGAGCTTCTGTTGTTGCTTTAACATATATGGTTTTGGTAAAAGAATTGTGATGCTCATTTTTCAAGGATGTTTAATAAGATTAGTATCAAATATGTACACTCACTGTGGTTGTGTTGGTTTTTTCTCCCCCCACAGCAGTCAGCTTCTGTCAATGTACAGAGGAAGAAAGAGCAAGTCAGCTCTTACAGTCAGGTACTGCAAGTGGATTGTTTTATACTATTTGAAATATTCAACCTTTTTGCTCTCTTTCTTACGTAATTTCTGTTTGGAAAACAAACTTGTGTACATAAAAGACTGTTATCTAAAACATGTTATTTTTGCAGTATCCAAGTATTTAACCTTGCTAATCGAAATTCATCCCATTAATAATGTGAGAGTCCTAAAGGCTGTGGATAGCTCTGTTCGAGTACAGGTAAATTATTCACCTAATCTAAAGATAAGCCTTTTTAATATGCTGTGCTAGAGAGAAAACATGGTTTAGTGCAGAAATATCTCATTTTTTCTTGCAACTGTTATAGAGATAATGTCCCCCTGCTTCTTCACAGAAATAAAAAAATGAAACTTCATAAAATGTTTGGTATACAGTATTTCTCCAACATGAAGGCTGCTTTTTTATTTCTCTTCAGTCTTCCACAGTTTGCAGTTATAGTGACTGATGACTATTAATATGTAATAATAGCTATTTTTATTAATTGACTATTACTAGTGTGCCTGATTTAATTAAAAAACCCATAAATATCCAGTAAAAAAAACCCCTCAAAATATTTTAGATAAGTGTTCTAAACTGCTTTGGTTTTTTACTTACGTTTGTGAAACTTTGTGTAGTTTCTTTATCCAGTTGAAGGCAGAAATTCTTCTACAGAAAGTCATCTCTTGCTAGTTTCAGAAGATAAATGTGAGTTAATATTTTCAAAGTACACTGTTATTCTTTTACTTCAAGGTGATTGTTGTAGATTATGTTTTTGGTATACTTTAATTGGGGAAAAAAACCCCAGGAAAATGAAGGGCGTGAGTTATTCTAGGTATTCCAAAGGTCTTTCAAAAACTGTATCATTTACCAGAACTTTTTCAGTGTTAACAGAATGGCCATCTTTGTCTACAATTAGTTGCTTAGCTCATGCATTCATCAGTTATCTTTATTTCTAAAAAAGCTAAAAGAAATTCTTTATAGCTGCCTATGTAAATTCAGGGCAAATCAATTGACTGAAAGATGGACTGTCATTTAACATGTGAAATGGGATAGGAATGGGACAAAAGTTCCTTGGATTCAGCCAACATTGCGTGTTCAGCCTGATCTAAGGGCAGGGAATGGATAAAGATGGACTCTTGGAAAAGGCTGGGTTTTTCCTTCTTATTATAGAGTGAGATCGCTTTCCCCATCCCCTTGGAGAGGCCCATCTTCCCTGAGCTAGACACCAACCTTGGGTAGACTTAGGTGGACAGAGCTAAATCAGAAATGCGAGATCTGCTGGGTGAATCTTGCACTTTTCATGCAGGCCAGCTGTGGATAACTTTCAGGAATTTTGTGTGGGAAGGGATTGTGAGGGCTATTCATGATAGGAAGTGAAACAGGTCAGGGATACTCTCAGACACGGGCATGCAGCTCTGCAGACTCTTTCTTTCCACATGTGCTCCTTGGCTTGGTTGGGCACGTTCCAGTCACTGCTCTTTGTGCCTGTGGTGTACTGATGTGGGCAGGGAACTGCTTCCACAAGGTGTTACGGCTGAGGCCACTCTCAGCTGAGGAAAGGAAGAGAATCCAGGTCTCTGTCTAGGCACTTGTGCTCATGTATCACAGATTTCCTCTTACACTGAGTTGAACTTTCCTGGCCCTAAAGTGTTCTTACAGAATTCTAAGAGGTGAGCTTGTGTAATAAGCTGTATAAAAGCATTTAAAAATGTTTGTTTGTAATGATTTTTTTTAATATTTTAAAGATATTGAACAATTTGACATTCGTGTTGTTGCAGAAGAACACAAAGTGGTAAGATTGAAAAATCTTTGAGTATGAGGTTTTCTACTTTAATTAATTTAGCTGAAAGCTTTTGTAGTTTTATACTTGGGCAACACATAGTTTATAAAGAAAACATTGATTAGTGTGGCAACTTATGCAGGTAACCACAAAGCTGATTGAAAAACTTTACACCTTGTAATCTATGAGGAAAGTTATTTATTTTATTGGGGTTTTTTATGTGTTGCTGAATGCTTCTGTATGTTAGAAGTTGGGAGTAAACATAGTGTTTATTAATTTTTAAACCATTTAAAATATTTGCAACCATTTAAAATATTTTCAGACTCACCTTCCTGGCCTTGTCTTTTGTGAGTCTGTGTGAACCCAGTAAAGGATTCACTTAAAAAACCAAATGAACAAAAGATGTAAGACTTAGATACAGTCCAAATACAGTGAATGTTCCAGTCTCTTTTTCCCCTCATCTCTTTTTCTGTTTTCAACATGAATTTGTCATCAACAAATTGTGGATGCTCTGCTTGAAAGACTTACTATTAGTAAACATTCATCTAATATAATAAATAATTGTGTCCCAAAAGCCTATGTTTTGCATTATGGAGGTGAATGTAGGCTTTGAAGGAAAAGTTAAGGACCTGATTTTGATCACTGTGCAATCTTTGATGGTTTTCTCAGTTTATCATGACCTTTAAAGCAGATGGGTTTTGTATGCTAGACTACAGTAGTGGAGTAAAGACTTAAGTATAATCAGAAAACAGATTGATCTGATGTCCTTCGGACAAACAGATTTGTTTTGGTTGAAATGAAATCTCCCTATATCATTCAAGTGTGCATGTATACAATCCCAACAGTGTTCCACAGATCTAGTCTTTTCCTTACTTCCAGTCCTCTCTCTCACATGGCTGAGACTTTGGATAGAGATCTCTTTTAGAGCTGACACATCTCCCTTCAGTAGTTAATGTAGCTGATTCTGAACTAACTGTGGTATTTCCCTCCTCTCTGAGAAAGGATGCCTCTGCTATTCTTCATTCACTTTGAGTAGTTTAAGTGGTGGATTTCTTGCAAGCAAGGAAGCCTGAAATAAAAGATTTGTTAGTAGGTGTACCCTGAAAACTGTGCTTCCGATCTCTTTAAACTGAGCACCTTGCACACAACAAAGGTGGACTTCGTGCTGCTAACAAGGAGCCTGTTCCTTCCGAGCTCCTTATTCTTTGTGCCTCTTCTCTGACTGCTTTTCTCTTTAAAGCACAGACTGTGCATAATTGTTACAAAACCTTATTTGACGGTTTCTAATGTTTTTATTCTTTCCCTCTAGGTGATTCAAAAGTCAGGTCAGCTTCCAAGAGCCAAAGTTGTAGATGACCTCGTTTGGGCACAGTGGGATATGATGGAACAAAGACTCTTCTATATAGTTCCAAAGGTGAGATGAAAGTCGTTCTTGCAGTTTTGTTCCTGCCTGTCTAGTGACAGTGAAGTTTTGAGTGTGTGGGGTAGGAAGTAGGAGTTTATTTTCATTAGGATGGTCTGTCTTGTTCCTGCCTCAAATAACCCAAAGCAGAAGCCAAACTTGCCTTAGCTGCTATTGTGCTTAGTAAATTGCAAGAAGACTTCTGGTCTTAGTGCTTTCCATAAAAAAGGTGGGCCTGTAATTTTTTTTTTTTTTTTGCTTTAGAAAAACCTTTTATTCGAAAGTATCTAAATCTGTCCAAAACTGTTTTGAGTATAATGCCTCTATTCTAGAGAATTCACATCTAGAAAGTATTTTGTATGCAGCCTTATTGAGTGACCAAATGAGGACAGGTTCTTGGCAAGAAACTCTGAAACTCTTAGGGTTTGGGTTTTTTATTTTGTCTGAGAGACTATTTGCAGTTGATGCATTCTCTGTAAATAAAAAAGGATTTTTATTTACTCTTAGCCATGAAAAAAGTGAATGTTAGGAAATAACAGGAAGTGAACTGTGATGGAGAAATGTATTCATGTTTTTGTTTCTGAGATACCCTTTTTGAACTGACCAAAGTAAGATACAGTTCTTTTTGCCATATATGTAGATATGGAAAACATTTTTTTAACTTTCTAAAATGTGTGAGACGTGTATTGCTGTGCTTCAAGTGAGAGCCCACGCAATTATATATGATTGGCAGATAATGATCTGGGACAGGAAGGAAGCATGTCATTGTGCTATTGTGAGGGGTTATATGTGGTTTTTAAATTCTTTTGTCCCCTAACTTCTGCATATCTGTTAGCAAAGCAGGTTGAGTGTGAAGAATGGTGCTGAGTATCCAATCACTTTTCAGTCTATATAATATGCTTTCTTACTTAAAAAACACATCCTTTTTAGTTCCAGGAATCAAAGAGTACTTTAAGGTGTGTCCAGTTTTATCCTGATGAAAATTTTAACTCAATAGTAAGTTATGAGTATTTTATTATATAATGGTTTTTAGTGGGATGTAATTATGTTTTCCAGGTACTGGTACAGAGATCTGTTTGCCTTTTTTATCATTGAAACTTTTTCATAGGAAAACTGGGGTTTGTTTTTCTGTTTGTTTTTGGGGATTTTTTGCACTATTTTCATGTCAACAATATATTCTGTCAGATTCAGATTTTGCCACAGTATGGTAACTTTAGTGGAATTACACTTTTATTGACCTAGAAGGCAGTAAGTGACATTCATGACATTATACTGATCTAATACTCAGCTTTTGAAAAAGCAGACTTATCAAGTGCACTAGACAAAGAAACTATGTACTGATTTTGTGTCAGTTTTAATCGAGACAGGAATGTTTGTTGCAGCCAAAATACAAAGAACACAACATAAAAATCACAACCTGTCATTGTTACTAGACCTTTGTCCCAGTGGCTGAAAATTGCTGCAATGCAGCAATTTATTTTCTCTTTTTGAAAAAGAATCTATTTTATGGAGGTTTTTGAAGTGGCTGTAAGGATTAGAGGAGGATAAATAAACTTGTTAAAATGTTGAACCTGGTGGAATGTGACTATGATACATTTTACTGGTCTGAAATACTAAACAGAGTATATTGACCTCTGTAAAGAACAGGTTTGTTTTCTTTTTTGTTTAACAGCTGGAATCACACCTGGATATTGCTGTAAATGACACACAATTAAAGTGAGTTATTTGGTTTTTAATGTTTTGTTTTGCTTTCTTTTTAATATACATGGTGACATTTTACAAACCCAAGTAAAATTTGTCCAAGCCACAATATCTTTGTTTGCAGTTGCCTGCGTGGTACTGGAACATAAGAATAACATGAAAACTGTGTCCAGACCTCCAGTTCTTATTTTCATCAGGGTCAACTGTAAAAAGTAATTTAATCCTTGACTGCTTCTTAGTGCCATTTTAAAAAACTATTTGTCTGAAGAGCTATTTGTCTCTAGCTATAGGTTAAACATTTTGAGTATGCTACACCTATTTAAATTAATTTGTTTTAACCTTGGGCATGTTGTAGTGGTGATGTTGAAATTTCTGTCAAGGGAAGCTCTGCATTTTTTTTTAATTGCTATTGCAAGTTTTATTGGGCAGTTAACCAAACCAGTAGCTCCTTTTTATAGCCTGTGAAGAACACTGCCTGTACTCTGTTCTCCTCCAGCATGCTCTTTCCAGCAGTCTGCACTTTCAAAGATGAAGATTTGTCTGATTCTGTGTCTGCCATGCACATGACTGCATCTGAGCTTGTCTCCTGAGGGCTCTCTTTTAATTGAGGGAAAAAAGTAGTCAGAATGGTTTAACTCTGTTGTAATCCTCATCGATCTTTGCATTCCAAAAGGGCCTGTTTATTTTTGTGAATAAAAAGGGAGGCCAGAGCTGTTAGGTCCGGTATCAGTAGCTGAAGGTAGTTGAGTTTTATCCTGCCCAAGCTGTGGCTCTCGGAATGCCTCAGTGCTGTGTATAAGGCTCAGTGTGGTGCTCCTGCATATGCAGGCTGCCCTATAAAAGGGCAGTGTATCCTCTTGCAGTTGGTGCTGAAAGAACACAGCTCTTGTAAGAGCTTCAGTGCTGTATTTTACTTTTTTTATTTTTTTCAGAATTACTGCAGAAGACCTAGGGGAAAATCCCTACAGGGTCAAAATACTTTCTGGAAAAAAATACAACCAAACAAAAAACCCACCCAGCAACACAAAAACTAAAGCAGACTGATTGCAGTCTTCTGCTGCATGTTCTGCAGGGCGAAAATAGGCCTTGTAGGTTTAGAGATACGTAAAACCATTAAAGCACAGGCAGCATGAGACTGAAAATGTCATGGTATAACAAATTGTGTGTGAGTGTGATTTTGTGCTTTTCTTTTCAAGTATTTCCACTGAAAGTAGTGTCCCTATTGCAGATTAAAATGTAGCTTTGCAGACATGGGCTGTAGAGTTAGTCTGCAAAACCACTGAGTTATCAGGTATCACAAGTATTTGGATTTACAGTACATCATGAGAACTTGCTTTCACTTCGAAGTATGGGAATGGTTGGACAATGCAGTAAGTGAATATGAAGATGTCAGGTATGTTATAAATTGTTGGATAACAGTGAGCAGTTTTTGGATTCTTGTTTCTAACAGCGTTGAGCAAACTGGTTAAAGCCTAATTTAACTTGCATTACAGAGCATTTGATTATAATTTAATTAGTATATTTTGATTACATAGTGACTATTCTGGTGATCTTTTTGTTGTGATAAATCTCTGTGGATGAAGTGATTTACTTAGTGATTTTTATTTGCTCATAGACTTGTGAATTTTGGATATGATTACTGTCAAGATCAAGATGTTGCATCTAAATCTTTGAACCTTCAGGTTTTTACAAGTAAAGCAGGTAATGAACGAATCTAAGTATGGTCAAGATTGCCTCCACTAGTAATTATCATGCAGTGTAATCCTAATTGATTACTGAATTTCTTCATAAAATATTGAAAAACATGCAAAAATACAAGCATTTATAATGTGAGTGTGAGATTTGTATTCCTTTAGAGCATACTTGACAGGTAACTGTGAGGAAAGGGAGAAGGCAACTGTGCTTTATTTGTCTTAATAAATTTTACCTTCTGAAAGCTGCAGTGAAGTTGAGCTGAAGTACCCAGGGTGTTATATATAAACACCATCAACAAAACAGTCACCCAGAAACTTTTTGGTAGCCCAACTTCAAAGAACTGGTGCCATGCTCTCCTCTAGTGAATTATCTCAGTCTAAGAACACCGTAGCATTTTCCTGTCAGTTTCAGAGCACAGGAGGTACCAAAGTGTGGTTGTGTGTTACGTTAAAGCAGTCTAATGTTAAAGCTGACAAAAATTATGTTAGAAAGTAAATTCAAGGAATGTTTTGTCTGGGTTTCTGTTCTGGTATATACGTGTGTTACAGAGTGGACGTATGTACACAGAGCATGTGCAATGCAGGCTTTAAGAGCTCCATATTGCTGTTAGTATGTGGTGTTTAGAGGGTCCAAGTATGTGATACTAAACTTGGTATGTGCTACTCAAGGGTTTAGTACATATATGATTCTTTAAGCTTAAACCTATTGGTCTCAAGAGGTACCTGTTCATCACAGCTTTTTTCAGCTTCTGAGTTAGACCATACAGGCAGGCAGAGATGGTGTCTGTTTAACCTTTGAATAGCCAGCAGAGTTGTACAGGGAAGTGTTGCAGGAGAGGCTTTACATGTCACTCCCCAAGGCCTTCTGTGCACACCAGTGAACTGCTGAGCTGCCTGTCACTTGCACTGAAATGACCATTAATGCAAATCAAGTGAAATACAGCTTCCTTACATGGATTTTTCTCTTACCAAGACAAGCTGCATGCTTATAAAGATTAGAGGGAAGAAATTAGAAGTAAGAGAAAGCCAAGTTTCTATCTTTCAAATGTAGATTAGGCTTTTTCTTTCTTAGCAAGGCAATTTCTTAAATAAACAGCTGGTCCAATAATGAAAAATATTATTGATTTGTGTATATGTTTCCTTTTTAAACCTATACTCCTCTGGGGTTTATTCAGATTGAAGCACCTCCTTGAGTTTAGGATGAAATTCAGTCATCCTCCAACAAGACTCTTGTTTGGTCACTCTGAAATAAAATGTTTTTTTTCTGTCTGGTGATACAATATTTAAAGTCTGTGTGGAACCTTTCACGGGTGCTTTTCACTGCACTTACTGTAAAACACATAATTTGAAAATTGCACTTACTAAATGAGTTTACTGTATGTGGCTTTTCCTTGAATGTTGTTTGAAACTGAGGATTACCTGGCAGAACTCATTTCGGGTAACTAACAGTTTGGAGCAAGTTATTTTGGTGCTAAAACCGTATCTAGTTGCTGAAGAACACTGTGGGTAATCACACTAAAGTTTCCTTTTGTGCCTCAGTGGTGATTTGCAAAACTGGACTGCAAGTTCTTTTTGGTGCAGACTGTGCCTTCTGTGGGACTGCTAGCACACCTCTGATATTAATGCCAGTATCTCTACTTGTACCATTTGGACATCCCTGGCAAAGCATAATTGGCAAAACTTCAAACTGGAATATTCCATGCAATTTCCCATTTTTATGAAACTGTTATTGGCTCCTGTCAATCTGAACTCTGAATGAAATCACTTTTCGTTTCTCACTTCTCCTTTCCACAGCAGAAAAGTAACTCTGCTCCTTACACTCAGCGCAGATGAAATCTGTCCAGATAAAAACCCTTCTTGAGTGCTTCTTGAGTAGCTGAGATCAAGCAGTTCCAGTCTCAGAATTAACTTTGCATGTCCAGAATTCAGTGGTTATTGAAGAAACACTGTGCTGTTATGTTTTCTCTTAGTGCTTTAGAAATATTTTTGTATTAAATTTGCTCAGTATTAAAAAAAGATGCAGGCAGTAAGAGGTTGTAGACACTGGATTACCGTCACCTAACTGTCTGCCTGAAAGTTAGGCATCTGGACTATGTTTCTAGAGAGAAATAGGCATCTCCAGAGGGTGATTGTTTCAATCCATATTTCTTTGTTAGCTGTATAGGAGTCTAAATGAGGGATGTTTGGATGGCTGAAGTGAGGCAAGTCACTCCTAAGTCAGTACAACTAGACAAAATGCCCTGGTGCAATGTTGTATTTGAGTTGCTGCATTTGGATGCCATGTTGAGATGCTGTTACAGCCTCATGTCTTGAGTTTTTGCTTGAACAGAAATGAAGAATTTTAAATTAAAGTTTCCTAGGGAAAACTTAATGTCTGCATGTCATAGGTGACTCTTGCAGTCTCAGTGGGGTGACTTTGTCGAGTGCCAGAGTTGTAATTGCTGTTTCCTGAATAGGAGCAGAACTTAATTTTAAAATTCTTCCTTCTTTTCTCTCTCTCTTTTTTTTTTTTTTTTTTTAACGTCTGTGGTCAAGATGTTTTTTCCCTTTTATTTCTGGAAAGATAAATGTCCATCTAAGTATATCTTCACGTGAGTCTTCTCACCTCGAGACATTCAGCTACAGCTTTTACTATTGGCAAATGATTTTGAAATGGGTAGTGTGGAAGACCTGGCTTTTCACACTAAACACTTACCATACAGGTGCAATAGGCTAACAAGCTTTCCCTGCAGCAGCACAACCCGGCTCTGATTTGGAGAGAGCCCTGCTAAGAGTAGGAAATGAGTCTGTGGTGCATTCCCAGTCTCTGGCTGCTCTACTGGCATTGCCAGGACTGTGTCAGGTGTAACAGCGCTTGGACACTTGCTGGTCTGAGGCTGCCATGTTTCTGTCTGTATTAACAAAGCACCATTTGTTATTTCCGGTTGTTTGTAGTTCAGTTTGTTGACACATTGACCAATATTGTTGAGTGGAAAGATGCACATCCTATTAATAGACCCCCATAACTGCTGTTTCTGTGGTCAGCTTGCACGTTACCCACTGACACTTCAGTCTGAACACACTCGCTTGCATGTTGTGCAATTTACAGAGCAGTGTACACAGTAGCCTCCAGCATACAAGAAAGAAATTTGCAGTGCTGGAAGGGAGCTGTTGATAATAAAACAGCCTTGTGGGTTGCTGGAGCTTTTCCAGTCTTTCTTATGAGTCCTGATGCTGCTGCTTTAAAAATTATGCGTGTTCTGAAAGAAGCCAAGTGCTCTGGCAAAATGCCCTGTCTGTTGTCTGAATGAATCAAATATCCAAGCAAAACTGTATCGAACAACATTCAGTCAGCTAAGAATAAGCAGAAAGAAAAGTTGCATCTCAAGAAAGTAGTTATGTTCCCCAGAAGGCAGACGTGTGAAGTGTCTCAGCCATATCTGTATCACAGCTATGGTACAGCCTTGTGGTGTGAAATAACGAGGCATTTAATCAAATGATGTAACTTGTTAGCTGTGCTTTTTCTATACTGTGCCATTTTCTGTATAGCTTGTATACACAGCCTTATTTTTTTTACACAACAGTACCTGTATTAGTATTACTTTATTTTCTTCTTTTAAATGGTAAACTTTCAATAAAGGTAAAAGGTGAATGGTCATATTTGTGGATGAGCTTTCCCGACTGTATTCAGATAATGTGGTTTGGAACCTGTTTCTAACATGAATGCCAAAGCATCAGAGTAAGGGAATTAAAGTTTTTATAGGAGATGGAGGCAGGTTTACCATCCAGTGGGGTCAAAACAGAATCAGTCTAATGTAGAATTAGGCTAGGAGTGAGAAACATTCCTGTATGCAGTATCCTGGCTGAAATAAACTTGTCCCAAGGACTGACTTCTCTCCTGAAAAAGGAATTAACAGTTCTTTGGGCTGGAAAGGGGAGAAGTGACTATCACTTCTAGTGTGAGAAAGCTCTAGTGGTGTATTCATGCTGCTGCCAATATGAGATTACTTGAAAAGCAAAGAAACTGTGTTTTACTGTGTTGTTGAGCATATCTGACAGCTCCTGAACAGAAAATATCTGGATTGAGGCAGTCTGTGGAGAAAAAGGCTTGATGAGTTTTCTGGCTGCAAGCATGATTTCTCCTGGGAAGGGCTAAAATGTACTTCCCCTAAAGGGAAGAACCAGCCATGTCAGGACCTAGGTTTCCAGCATGCCAGATTGACTCCTCTGTTCTTTCTTGATTTTGTTTCATTAGGTAAATGGTGTTTAGAGTCCATAACAGATATTCCTGTAATCTTTACCTTTTCTGAGAAAATATTTTTAGTTACTAATTTGAAACAGTCTTGCTTTAGTTTTGTGCAGTATAAAGATGTCTAGATATTCAGCTGGACAAGCGAATTTTCTTTCCTTATTTTGTCTTTTTAGGAGGCCTGTGTGTGTGTTGTAGTCTAGCCTCTGATATTCCTCATGAGATCATGTACTCCATATATTTTTTACATAAAGGTAAGACTAACTTGTTAACTTACTGTGCTTTATTTTGGAGACTGTCAGTGTGCTGAAAGAGTCACAGAATGCCTTTCAAAACAAATAACTACCAAAGTCTGCAGACAATAAACTACTGTGGCTGGTGTTTAAAGACAGCAGCTGCCTTTAGCTGCAGAGTTGACTTTCCTGCTGTAGACCTCCTGCGTGATGCTGAGTGGGTAGCTTCAAACCAGTGGCCTTGTAAGTGGTTATTAATTTGGTCCCTTACTTCTAGCCAGACTTTCCGGCGTGCTGAGCACAGACATCAATGAAATCTGTGGGAGCTTGCAGGTGTGTTGTACTTATGCCATAAGGCATTTGTATGGGAAATAGAGCCAACAGCTCTTAGCTTGAATGTCTGTTTAGAATTCCAGTTCAACATGTCATTTTCACAGCAAGAGGTGCAACACCCACTGACTCTAAGAATAGTTGCTGTGTAAGTGGTGCTCTAGCTCTTAAACTTAAGACCTTTGTTTTTGTTTTAAAATAATAAAGGACATTGTTTTATTCCAATCAGAATAACAATTCTCATTAAGATTTTGTTATTTGATACGTGGACAAGAGAGGCAAATTATTCTCAGCTGAGAAGCTGCATAGTACACAGTAACTGTGTTCAAGTGCACAGTGGGTCTCTGTTCTACCTTAACTGTGCTTTCTTGTGTCAGGATGCTTCTTGTATGTCAGAGCTGCACTAACATGTTGCTTTGCTGATGGAACATTGTGGGATTGAGTGAACTACCTTTTTGTGTTCTTGAAGGCATTAACAAATTGGAGAAGTCCTTTTTGGGTGTGACACACTGTGCATTGCACTGCTGTGAAGGGCTGATTTCCCCAGACACACCTGACATGTAGCCAAAGGGTTGTTGGATTGCTTGGAGCCAGCCATGGCTCTTGTACATCCTGATCTGTACTAGGAAGAAACTGAGGATAAATATGGTGACATTGACTAGCTAAATCTGAAAGGACCTCTGTGGAATGGAGTTGTTTGGTGCAGAGCTGTTTGTGGGTTCATGTAAGATTCATCAGTTGTACGAGAGAATTTTAATAATTGTCCGGTAGTGACCCACAGAAGCAGGGGTGTATTGGGTCCATAAGCTGTATTTTGGAGACATGTAAGGAATTCAGTTTGTTCTGCAACCTCTGTAATCTTGGCTGGAAGCTTCCCACCCCTGTTAAAACAGTCACTGCAGCATAAACAGAGAAGTCACGATGTTGCAGTTGAATTCTGCAGTGCTGGTTTTAGCTTGCATATGCTCATGCTGGCAAGTAACAAAGTAGTGATGGAGAGTATACTGACTCATTGCAAGCTAACTTCAGTCACTATTTTGTATGAAAAGCTTTATCTTTTGACACCTCTTCATCTGTAGTGTTGCTGTTGGTGACTTTTTCCCTTGGTGGTCCTGTAAACTGTGGATGTTATATTGAATTTCCATGCACTATTAAGTAGCATCCTGATCATGACACCATTAGTTACTTTAATCTCCAGCTTTTCTCAGAGACAGAGGAAGTTTGAGGGCATTGTGTCATTCTTACTGGGTGCCAGAAGTGTGGTACAAGTCTAGATTCAAACAACAGCTGTACTGATGCAAGGCCCATGCAAACACAGCAGGTCTGAAAATGGCCTTTGTATAAACTGAGCTGAACTACATTAGAGCAATAGGGCATGCAGATAAACAAAGTGGAAATTCTTTAAAGTAGTTGAAAGATCACCAAAATGTGAAACACAGCTATATAAAGGATTTGTGTTTGGATTTTTTTGGGGGAAAGGTGTTTTTACACAAGCTTGCTCTGGGATGGAACGCTTCTTTAAACACGAACATAGGCTGTGCAGTGCATGGCTAGTTTTCACACACTAAAGAACAGCACTGTGTAGGTGCCAGTCTACTAAGTGTGCAGGAACTCTGTTTAGGATGGATTAAATCTGTCCATGCAGACAACCCCATAAAACTGTAAAATATCCCTGTCGAGTCTATGGGCACTGCTGAAGTTTCTAGCTATAAAGTCATAGGTGGATTGTAACAAATGGTGTTTACTGTTTGAGGTTTTTAAAGTATTTTTATTTTCCCCCAGGTTACAACAAAACTTTTACAGTTTCTCTAGAAAGAACAGAATCTCATCAATTGAAGGAAGTGGCTTTTATGAATCTTGGTAGGTTACTTGTGTTACTTTCCTGTGTGATTGCCATTCTGTCTGCAGTAGGGAGACAAATGGCGAACTCTTCTCTGAAAGGAAAGGATTTTTTTTTTCTTAACTTTAGGTAGCAGTGTTATTTTGCTGCTTTTCTTCTGCATGATTTCTGTATTTGGCATTTGATATTGCAATGCCTCACTATTAGTAGGCAACTTCCTCTGAAATTGCCTCAGAATCTGTGCTGGACACCAGCTGCTGAATTCCTGAGTCTCTCAAGTGTCTTGAATCCTCTCCTGGAAACACAAATGTACTGCTAGTGTTTCCTGTGTTAATACAACATCAGATTTTAATTAACTCCTTTTATATTTCCTAGATATAATCAATTCCTCACAGAGAAGTGGGCCAGGATGAGAATCATGTGAAAGAGCCTCTTAAAGCAAATAAGTGATCAAGTGCTAAATTGACCACTGTTGTTTCTTTAAATAGACTATTATGTGGCTGCTTATTTGCCTGGCCAGTTCCTGCACCTCCTGAACATTCAACATCCTGACCTGCTGTGCTATAGTTTATTTCTGACAGGTATAGTAAAACTGCTTTAAATAATTTCATTGTTGTTGCGGAAACTTGTTCATATCTCTTTACACGAAAGTTGTATTTCTCAATGTTTCCTTATTGCACAGTGTTCTGACGATGGAAGGAAACTGAAAAAATAAGAATGACATTTTTGCTACTTTCTGTTTTAGAAAGAGAATCTGAACTGGCATTTCATGCTTCTTGCTTGTTATGAAATGGAAGAAGACCTTTCACTGAACTTGAAATTCTCTGCCCTGGTTTCATAGTTTCCCTTCCCCCAACTTTGCACATGGTTCTTGGTCCTCCACTGTTTTCAAATTTCACATGGACATGTAAATTTGATTTTACATTTCCTTCCTCCAATTGAGTTGCTCTAAATGTGTGTGTTTGGAGGGTGTGGGGAAAGGAAATCTGTGTTTCCTTCACCTGATCAGGCTGATGCAATTTAATTTAGAGTCTCATCTGAGATGCGAGTTATTTCATTTCCAACAAACATGTCTTTGTGGGAAGTGGTTTATTTTTGAAAGTGGGGTGCCTTTGTTTGAAAACAGAAATCTGTTGTTCTGATTGGGTGAAGGAGACATAAATTGTGGAAACTGGTGCAGGGGCAGCATCACAGGAAGCTAATACCTGTTTTGTGTGCATAATGAAATACTGTCCTGCTAAAAATGAGTGGAAAGCATCACTGATGTATGGTGGGCCTGATTTCTGATGCAAACAGTCTGAAATACAGTATCTGTATTGTACCATGGTGGTGAACACTAGTACTAGCATAAATAAAGTGGTTTTGGTCTGATGCTTCAGTGAGTAATCACAGAGCAGAACCTTCCTGTTCTGGCCATTGGGATTGATGGCAAGAGATCCACCAATAGAAGTCTGTATCATGATTCTGCATGTGAGCAGACCTGTACAAGCTGTACCAGTAGGTGCTAATTCTAGTGTTGAACTTGTGCTACTGTCCTTGTGCTCTGCTCTATTCCATCACATATACTCTGATTTGCCTTGGGGCAGCATTGTGAGCCTCAAATCTCTACACCTTCTCTGTGTCAGCAATAGGGAAGGAGAGAACTGAGTATGGACTGTGCTCCTTATCTGCTTTCCTTATCGAGTCAACGCTGTTCCTACTCCTCTTCAGCATAATACCAGGGAAGCTAGTGCAAGAGGCAGACTCTTTCTTACTGCTGGAGGCATAGGAGTCTTAAGAGTAATACTGGTAGCAGGCAAATTTTATGTTCTTACTCCTTTTTGTTCTCAAACCAATATTCTTCAGGTGAGGATGCAAGAATTGACACATTACAAAACTGTTCCCTCCGGTCCCCATGGGTGTCAACAGCCCTGGATTGTGAAGCAGGAAGTCTGTATGATGTGAGCATCAGTGACAGTGCCTTGCTGCAGTTCCTACAGAAGAGCAAACGAGACTGTGAGAGATTGGCAGCTCTTCACTGTGCCCTGCTCTACTTCCAACACACAGAAGACTTGGAAATGCAGGTGGGAAAAGAACCTCCTCTAAATTATTTTCCAGGGACTGATGTCATATACAAAGCAGGGACAAGGCATGAATGATATCAGCCGAAGAGAAATCCCAATTCACCTGGCAGTGCCAAGAGTCCCATCAGCTGGGCTGCCCTAAACCCCCTTATTGGTCCAGACTGTCCTGAAAACATTTGTGTCTCTATCACTACTCCATGTGAAGTGTTACTACCAAACCCGAAGTTTCTATACCCTCTTACAACACTTGCTTAAACAGAGAGAAGTGACAAGCTCCCTATTCTCATTCTGACAGATTATTCGGTGGATTTCTGAGAACATGTCAACATGCCATTCTTTTGACCCCATTCAAGAATTTATCATTGGTAGGTATTTCTTTTCCTGCATACTGAGTTTTCCTGCTTACTCCAGTTGACACTGAAGGGGAGGCCATGGCAATACAAACTGACTCTTCTGAACTTTTTGGTTATGATTTATGTTAACTAACCTGCATTTTGTGGCATTGAGAGACAGTATCAGTAGTTTAGAAGATACATAGACATCTCAAAATCAGATTGGCAGTAAAACTTTTCAAATGCATTCTTCTGTCTAATGGAACAAATTGATTTATCATTATTTTAGCTCTCTGGAGACTGGTTCCTCAGCTTCATTCTCCTCTAGCTCTAGCCCAAACCATTTTTTCAAAAGGATTTGGCTTATCATGATACTCTCTTCTAATAGCTGATTCCCCAGTCTAGCCAGTGCACAGTCTTTGCACAAAGGACCCCTGCAGTGCTGAGCTGTAGCCAAGCAGCTGACCCGGCCCTGCAGCCATCTGGACTTCTCTTCCTCCTTTTGTGCACAGAATGGGACTAGTTCCACCATGGAGGAAGCTGTTTCAGAGACAGCAGCAGGATTTGTCCCTAAAAAAGTGTCAGATAAGGAACAGTGAAGCCTACTCTTGTTAACTGATAGTTTCTACAATCTTGCCCTTATAAATCTTTTTACATTACATTCAGCCTCCCTGTACTGCAGGATGTGTCCAGAAACTCAGAACCTGGATAAACTCCTGCCCTACACATCACTGCATGACTGGATTGGGGTAAGATAACAGCTGGTACTTTAATTAATAGCTAGAGGGTCTGTTTTTTATCCCTTAGTACAGCCTATAGCTTGTGTGTCTTACCTTTTCACAGATACGCTCCAAATTAATACCTGTGCTTTATGCCTATTTAGTTTGCCAAGTCTTCCCCTTTGTGACGTTTTCCATGAGTCAAATTTTTTGTCAACAAATGAAAGCATTTACAAAACCAAGAACAGTTATTATAATTCAATGGATGGTTAAATATCTCCATTTTCATAATGAAATATTAATTTATTCCTTATCATATGAGGTTTATAATGAATACAGAATCCATTTAACCAGAAAAATCATGCAGTTATTTCCAGGACAAACAGAACCAGTAGAGTTAAGATTTACAAGTAAGTTTGCAGAAGTAAAATAACTTCAAGCGAGACTTTACAGTTAGAGCAAACAGTGTCTTTTAATTTCTCTGCTGTGACACTGTTCTAATATATTGGGGTTTTTTTTAAATGAGGGCACAGTTTTGGCTAGGTAAATAATTTCACAAAGGAAATGGGTGATGGAGATTCATTTAGTTGCCCCATGTTCTATGCTAAATTATAAGACTATAAATAATTTTTCTGTATTTACAGGTGGTCCCTGGAGTAATATGTGCCACGGACATTATTTCTCTACCAGTGTTAGAGGTAAGTTCCAGTATAAAAACACATTTGTATTTGCAGATTAGTAGCTGCTTATTTTGTGGGTTGGGGGTGTGCTAAATATTAATGAAGTAGCCCTATCCAAAATAGATGTGAACAGAAAATTACCCTGTTGGAAATGATTTATGCATTTACTAAAATATCAGTTAATCAGACTCAGAGATGGTGGGGTTTTTTTCCCTTTCTGAAAACACCTCTATTCAACAGGGAGGATTATCCACGAATTAATTCTCATTAATCAGATTGATACCACTTCGCTTTATGGCTTTGGTAGCTGAAGGCAGAGGTGGCATAACAGACAAGTAGGATTTCTACATATGTCTACATATGCCCACTTTGAGGGCTATTTCATTGTGCTGCCATTAGTGTGGGTGGTTTGTGACCCTCTCATTTTGTTTTGTCCAGAGCATCCTGTGATTGCACTTATGTCAGGGCTTTGGCTACTAAATCTAGACAAATTCCTGCACAGCCTGGAAAGGGCAGTGGGCTGTGTGGGGAGAGCACATGCTGTTTGGGTAGGAAATTGCACTTTCCGTTGAAAACAACATGAACGATTCTTCCCGTCTTCCCATTCCACTCCCTCAGCTCCAGTTTAGAGAAATACTTGAAGTTTTCCTAAGTACTCCCCTACAAAATCTGAAAGAGGATTTTAATAAGCAGTTTTTTGTGGAGAGCTAATGGGAAGAGTGAGGAGTTTAAACACACCAGCAACACGTAGGATTAGACTCTGGATACATGACAATGTTGTTCCATGTAGGTCTTTAAAGACGTGCTTATAATTAGTCATAAAGATTCACTGTTCACAAAATCTTTTAAAAATCAGTGGAATTGCCCACTGCTCTTTCACTCTGCAGCAGTGCTGCACACATTCATAGGGTTTCTGTCAGGGAATCGGGCTTTGCATTCTTTGCATGGAAAGGCTGCCCTGGGAACTGGGACACCTGGGAAAATCAGACCTTGAGAAAATTTGTTGCTAGATAATCCTTGTAATTCACTAAGGTCAAAGTTAGCAGGCCTTTAATTTGTCTGAGATTGAACCTCAAGCCCCTGGGGGCACATGCCTTTAGCAGCTATACTTCCTGATTGTGGGACTCATTTCCTATTTCTGTCTGAAACCTAAACACATTGAAAAGGTCAGAGTTGAGCTAAAGACAAATATTTCCTGCTACTTTTGATGGCAAATTGCTCTGACTTTTTCATGAGGACAAAGATGCTAATGCACAGGGTAAGGTTTAATGCTCTGGCTGTTTTGTACCACACCAGTGTCACAAACCCACCATGGCTTAAGTGGTCAGTTGGTGTTTCAGTTGGTGCAGGTTGTTGGCATCAGGAGTCAGACCCTGGTGACAGATCTGGTCCTACAAGTAATATTTCTTTTGCAAAGATTTTATGGCATTTCACAATGCTATAAACAATGCTGAATTGTTACATTCAATTGTTAGCTTTTTGGAGTTCTCAAGCCCATGAGTTTTTGAGAGCCTTTTTGCTATTTGGGTATCAGGTGTTTTTATCACTAAACTCCTGGTCATCAAGGTATACCGAGAAAGGAGGAACAGTTAGTCCAATTGTCCAAAAGCTCTACATAAGGATTGCAATTAATGCGTCTAATTTTTCCCCCCTTTTTAAGCACAAACTAAACTTGCAGGGGTGCAAATAAGTTCAATCAGAAAGGGAGAAGGCAGGAGGAAGAAGGGAAATAAAGAAAATAGGAGGAGGTCCAGGGGAAGAGTGAAAATATATAGTACAAGAAGTTGTCAGAGCACAGGAAAAGAGCTTCTCCTTTGTGCTGTGCTGAATCCCTGAGGTGCAGAGTGATGTTTTAAGGAGTAGCTGCCTGTGCAGCTGCCTGGTTGGTTACAGAGCTCTCTGAATGCCATCACTGCTGGGGAGACACAGCACTACAGTCCAGAGAGAGATGGGCCTCTTGAAGGCAATTGTCACCCTACATCTTTTCAAAGGGTATAGCAGAGAGCTCTCTATCTTCAGTTAATAACCCACTGCTTATGAAAGGCTTCATGGGAGCTTTTCATGGATTGCAAACTGGTAAGGCCTGGCTTTGACTTCTGGTAGTACAACATCTTTTAGGTGTTCATGCTTAGGTGTTCATTCCTGACTCTCTAGAAATGTCTCCCAAATAAACACCTAAGATGAAGAAGCCTTCTCTTTCTAGTCCTTGTCCTGATGATCCTCAAGAAACAATATATGTAATTTAAAAAATCCTTTACTTTAAACTTTTGACTTTTTTAATGAGATCTAATACAATGCAGCTTTTTGGGATTAAAAGCAGGCAACACTGAAGTATACCACTTCCTGTTAGAGATTTCATATATGAAAGAAAATTGCTGTCTTGCTTCCCTCTGCCACATATCCAGGTCTGGTGTGCCCTGAACACAGTTTTGCAGTGGTGGTGCTGTTGCATGGATTGGTCACTAGATGATACCCTTATGCTGTATTTAATATTGCTCTGGTTTCATATTGGTAATATTTAGGCAACATTCTGCAGTAGTAGGTTGTATATCTCATGAGTTAAGTCCAACAGAGTGAACACATGGTGCCATATGTGCTCCTAGTTTGCAGCTGCTAAATATAACTAACATGAAGCAAAACCCAAGATTTATTTTCTCTGCTGCAGCTGCAATAATAAAGTGACAATAGGCACTGGCAGCAAGAGGAAAGTGGCTGGCAGGATTGAGTCTTTGAAATTTATTTTCCTTGACAAATTATAGTTTATAGTAGAAAGTGGTTTCTTCCTTTTGAGGTTTTCTTTTAAAGTTATTGTTATTGTAGAATAGTTGAGAGGAGAGAACGAAATTCAATATGTTGGTGCAAGGTGGAGGAATATTGTGAACTCAAACTTCTCTTTATTCAAATGTCGTTACTGTAGTGTCTGTGTTGGGAGATAATGTATATTAGGAGGGGCAAGAACAGCTTGTACCATCTCTTCTTTTTTAAAACTATGAAAAAGAATTGCCTTAATGTCATCTCTTCCTCAGCAATGATCACATCTTGTTCACCTTATAAACAGCAGCTTCAAATTTTTATACCCAGTCCAAGAACTAGCTCAGGAAACCGGTGTGGTTTTGTTCAAATTTTGTTCCTCTTGTCTGTGCACAGCTAAGTTTAAATTAATTTTATCATTAGAGTCAAATGCTTTAGAATTGCTATGGAAATGTTTGGATTTTGTTTCTTTTCTTGGAGGAAGCACTGTTACTTGAGGTTGGTAAATGGATATTTGCAATCTAAGTATTAATGCAGCTTGAAAATGGTGGCAGCCTGCAGGTGTCATGGCCATGGTGGTGTTCCTCTTTTTGGAACTACTAGAAACCTCAAATGGGATTTATTTGACTAAATGTAAACATTTATATCTAAGTTAGTAGCCTAAGGCTCTTTTTTACAGTCAGAGGAAGTCTGGACAATATGGCCAGTGTAGTCTGTGGTGCGGTTCTTCCCATCTCAAACATGTAAATAGATCAGATGAATTGTGACCCAGAAATACTCATTTCTTTCCAGGCACCAAATCTTGATCTCAAGTTTGAGTAAGTGCTACCACTGCCATGCCATCAAGAGAAATTAGTTGAAGCACTTTGGTTTAACTTTTTTCACTTAGATTGTTTTGAA
Organism: Lycocorax pyrrhopterus obiensis; assembly: GCA_014706295.1. Classification (NCBI taxonomy): domain Eukaryota; kingdom Metazoa; phylum Chordata; class Aves; order Passeriformes; family Paradisaeidae; genus Lycocorax; species Lycocorax pyrrhopterus. Next base: position 12,196,040 of record JACSVZ010000015.1, read on the forward strand.
GCTACATTAACCACGTCTTTGCAGTCACTTAGTGGGAGGGTGATGAGGTATTTCTTTAAGAGATCAGCTTATATTCATGCTTCCTCTGCAACACTTTGCAGTTCCAAAACTCCAAAGGCTTCTGGGAGAAACTCAACTCAAACTTGGAGAGTGTGAAGTATGCAGAGCCACACTTGCACTACCAGAGTAATGTGCTCAGGAGGGAGTGGCGTAACCTTTCAGAAGAGGTGAGTGAGAGGCACTGGAACTGAAACACTGGAACTCTCCAGAGCTGCCTCTGAAATGGGTGTTTTAAAGTCAAGCATGGATGAGTTGGCTTTTTTATTTTGAAGATAAATAAATGGGAATCTGATTTCGAGAAGTGCAAAGACTTGCAGTCATTTCACCTAAGGTGATTGCCTGTAAATTTTGTTCTCTTAAAATAATGCAAGAAATTAAACAAAAGCAGAGTTTGTATTGTATTGTCACATGGTTTACACATGTGTGAGTGCCTGTGAGCATGGGCACTTGGAAGATGGTTTGAGGCCCCACTGTGTATTATTTCCATTCAAAGGGAAAACCAACTTTATTTCTGATCTTCATTCTGTCAGGGAGTATTTTATTTGGTCTTCTGTTCAGTTCATTTTATGATTTTTGTTTGTTTACAAACCAGAGAGAGGAGAGAAGAACCACAGCGTATTTGAGGAATATTTTTGAAAATGCCAAAAAGTATGTACTGGTTTCTATTATATTTACCCTTTCTTATTTTGCACAAGTATGTTGAAGGATTTAATGTGCCATTTAATTAGTTGATCAGGTACCTGATTGGATATCTTTAAAGAAGATTATCCTGGTGAAAATTGGTTATTGGAATCCTTGTCATCACTACAGCATGATCTGAAATACACACAGGCCTCTAGAGTAGGGAATTCATGGTAGATGTGAAGTTATTCTCATGCAACCTAGACAGATAGAAATTTTTTAATGCTATCTAATATTTTTACTAAATTTACTCATATGTACTGTTCTCAGATTTCTTTAGCTGTCTTTGAAAGATCAAAGGCTCATTTGAGTTTTTAATGATCTTATGAAAGCCTTTAGAGTTTTGCATATGAAACACACTGATTTTTGTTTCAAACTCCAGGGTGCTTTCTCATCTGGACGCTTGGGACTCTGGTAGGTAAAACTTTTCTTGATGTAGGCCTTAGCTATAAGACTGTGGTTTATTAGAATATTTCCATCCAGCTGTTGTTTGCTAAAAATAAATTGCTATGTGTGTTTTCAGCACAGAAGAGTTTGAGGATCTAAGATGAGAAGAAAACTTTCACATAGTGACTAGGAAATGCTTGAAAATAAAGCCCCTAGTTCATATTGGATCTAACAACATAAGCAGTAAAACTTAGTCTGCTAAAGAATATCTTCTTCCGGATTTTTCTTGTGGAGGAGAGTATCAATGACACCATGTTACTGTTGAGTCTTGTCCACTTACAGCTGCTTTTGCAACATCAGATCTTGTGCAGGAGATTAGGGCTGGTGAAAAAATGTGGTGTAGAGAGAGCAGGTGTAATGAATTTCCTTAGGCCAGAAACACTTGAGATTTTGTGATGCTCAGTTCCTCTGTCACAAATAAGTAAAACTGAATTTAGTAGTGTATTATGTTCCTGCTGTTCACACATCAGTGCCTTCTATGTGCCTTGCCACTGTGCTGTGAAATGATGCTGATCTAAGTGCTGCTCGGTCCTTTATTACCAAGCATTTTCAGTGTACTCATTTGCAGCCCCTAACACCAGTCATCCGTGTCACTGCTAGTTGTTGCAATGGGCTCTGCGTTTGAGAGACTTTGTATCAACCTTGTGAACCTCAGCTTCATGTTTTCAAAGGTGCTTATTGATAAAGAAGTCAGATGTTTAACTGTTACTAGAGAATTTCTAAGTAGCTGTCAGCTATTAACAAGCATCAATGTAGTGTTTCCCTATAGGTTTGTCCTTGAGTCCTTTAAAATCAAGCAGTACAGGTCTCTGTGCTGCAAAGTGGAGGTGTAAATATATTTCAAGGTGAGCAAAAACTGGTGGAAATTTTGTAAGAGTTCAGCACTTGGTTCCGTAAAGTGTTGAGTTGGTTTCATCTATATCATGAGATAGAAGATTGTTTTTCTTCCTTTGTTTTAGTAGACAGGAAGCACTGATCAGGAAATACAGGCTATTAATTTCAGTAGACACTACAATCTCCTTCCATTTAGTTAGAAAAGTTGTGTTCTTTTCATAGTGGTCTGCAAATCTGAGTAACAGAAGCAGCCAGACCATGGGAGAGAATCAGTGGGAGGTGATTCCCTGGACTATTTACTTTCTGTTTAGCCATTTCCTTGGAAAACTCATGCAGCTGCTATAGTTCGTTTGTTTGTAAATGACAAGATCTAAGTAGCACATGCATTAGCACTGGTGTTACCAGAGGGTTCTCTGTGCCTCTTTACTCTCTTGAGTCACAACACTGTGATAGCTCTTACTTAAATATCAAAGAGAAGAAGAAGTGGATGGCAGATAAATGGTTATTTTCCATTTCTCAGTTCTCTCATGCAGGCCATGGTTCTTCACTATCTTAGTTCTGTAGCTGAGTAAATCAAACCACAACTTCTGTTTGCTTGTCTGTTCCTAAGTACTTTTGAAGCTGGTTGAACTCTGGTGATGTTTCTGTAGCACCATGTCCTTGAATGATTGTTACTCTGTTTATTTCAGAGGCGAGGCTGGTACCTCTCTTTGAAGAGGAGGATTACCAGCAGCAGTTGCTCATGGGACTGGTATGTGCTTTTCTCAGTGTTCACTAGAGGGCGCACATGCTCCACGAATGTGTGAAGAGTGACCTCCTAAGTTCCAGTGCTGAGTGGAAGCTCACTCAGAGTAGCTATGGGGCAAACATGGCATTTCCTAAGTTTTAGAGTTCATAGTCACGATATCATCTTAGCAGGTCATCATAAGGCATAGGGGAAAAACAGGAATAGAAAGTTGATTTGTCAAAATGCTTTTTCCCAGTATAACTTTGGTTAGAAACTGGGAGGTCATCTTAATCTGTCAGCTATTTTTGGACTACTTTATGCCTTTAAAACATATATAAGTGAATTCCTCCTCCACACAGCTTTTCTCAGTTTGGTGAGCAGAGATCTTCTTGCTCCTCAATGTAACACCTTTTTTACTGTTTCTTTTTCCTTCTGCCTCACTTCTGAGACTGCTATGGCCATTCTGATGTCCCTTCCTCTTTCGCACTGTTTTCACCAGTGATCTCCCTAAAGGATCTATCATCTATATGATTCTGGGCAATAAATCCTGTCTCAAATCTGTACCTGTCCTCCTTCTGTCTGAATACACATCTCAGCTTATTCCTTGTTCTCTTACTTTTAAAACCATCTAACTCTTCAGCATGCACTAGAAGGTCTCAGCAGTGACGAGCAGATCAACACTGTCCTGTCTGTTCATATCTGAGGCAAATTTTCCTTCTTTGCAGTCTTGTCTCCCTGTTTCCAAGTTTTGCCTCTCATTCTCTGAAGCTTCTCTACATTCCTTCCCCTCTGTTTATTCAGACAGATCCGAAAAGCAGGTCACTGCTGTCATTTGTCTATGCCTTCCTCATACCTGTATTGCTGTCTTGACACACTGAGATTAGTCTACATATAAGTTCCTTCAGACAGAGATTTTTATTTGCTCTAGTTTCACTCTGACCTTCTTAGTAATCCTCAGCAAAGAGCCAGCATGGACTTGAGTTGCAATCTGAAGCTACAAGAGGTAAGCAAATATTTCAGAAAGGAGAGAGTAGGGAGTGGCACGGGCTGTATGATAACAAACACCCAATTTTAATGACTTCACAATTAATGTTTAACCTGAAATTGCCATTAATCACTCTGGTTCTCAGGTTCTTGGCAACTACCACAAATTGTACTTGTGCTAGTTTTCTCTATCATAAAATCTCTCAGGTTTATTTGTTTGTAACAAGTACTTCTGTTCTCAGGATTCAATGTTCATATTTAAATCCTTCTTTCACCCTGTTCCCTTGGCTTTACACAGAGAGGTATGAGAGCTGTAAGCTTTTTCTCTTCAGTATCATTAAAAGTTCAACTTTGCATTCATTTTGCTGCATTTGCACCAAGTAACCATTTTGAATATTCACATCTGCTGCTGAGTCTAGCAAGATTGTATAGTAGCTTGGGATCTCACTCCAGAGTTTAGTAATGGGGAATGTTTTGTTGAGCCAATGCCTATTGATCAGGCCCTGCACCTGCTGCAGCTTTTGTGTCTCTTTGAAGATGCCCAGGGACACTGAATTGTTGGCTTTTTTTTTCTAGATGGTTGCTCAGCTGAAGGATCACCTTATGAGACATCTACAATATGTTGGAAAAAAGAAGATTGACCAAATAGTTTTGGATTATGTTGCAAACCTGGTTAGTTTGATTTCATAGTTGCTATTCTGAGCAAGTGGGTATTTGTTGGATCGTAGATCCTTGGGTGTGCACCAGTTGTATATAGCATATATTTGGTGGGAAGACATTGTTTTTAAGATGTTTAAACATATTTTTCAGCCTAATATTGTATATATTGATAAAGGAAATTAATATTATTTAAATATTATTAAAAGAGTTGTACCAGTCACTCAGAATACAGAAGAAACTGTTCCCTTTACATCTTGTACAAATATGTTCTACTCCCAGAAATACAATGGGAACTCATCCTGAAAGTTTAAAGCTATTAGATCAATTTGGTTTCCTGTAGAACACATTGCTGCAGGTCTTGAATAATAAAAGTGCCACCAGGGGAAATAAGAAATGAACAAAAAAAGATGTCACTACAATCTGACTTGTGGGTAAATCACCACCACTCCTACACAGTGCCTTTGGTGGGGCTGTGTGTGTGACAGGAGACAGTTTTGCATGAAGAAATATTTGTAAACTACTGTGAAAATTTGCTTTCCAAATTCTTATTTTTCTGTTTTTTATCCTCTTAAGAGACCTTAAAAAAAAAGGCTACAAAAACCATAACTGTTGTGCACAGAAGTTATGTACTTGGTTTTGTCTGCCTCAAGATCATGTCCTCTTAAGTGCAGAATGCAGTGTTCCCAAAAGCTTGCATGACAACTGTAAATCCTGTTCTTTGTGCCATCTCTGCCCCAGTGTCCCGTAGAAACTCCCCACAGTGCTGTTTTCTAGGGATGAAAACCTTGTGAAACTTCCTTGAGGCTACTGATGCCTGCATCACCTCCAAAGTCCTGTGTGAGTCAGCTGTGCTGTCAGTGTCACAGCGTTCTCTGAACCGCTGCAGCCCCACTGCGGTTCCTGACTTTTTAGGCCTCACTCTAACAACTTCACAAGTTGTTTCACTGGTAACTGGCAGACTTTTATGCATCTGTGTAGGAAAGAAACTAAAACTTGTGGCTGATTAAAATGGGAACAGTATGTGAATCAAAGCTTTGTACCTGAAAATGGTGCTGAAAAGAACACAAGTGGAAAATTTATTCTCCTTTGGTTCGATTTCTAATAAGAGTTTGTTCATTTTTAATAAAAACTAAGATAAAAAATGCGAAAACATCTATTCAACCTTGATCTGCAAGGCTAAACTATTGTGGACTAAGTCTTGCAAAACAAATCTTAGCCCTCCCCACAAGCAAACTCTCAGGACTAATTCTCTCAACTCAATTGACAGGCTTTTTCTTAGAAAAGCTACTATAAACAAAGATAATGTGCCTCTAAAAATTGCTTCTGCTTTTGCTGGTGCACCTTAGATACTGTTTGGAAATCTTTAGAAATTATTTCATTTTTAAACTTGTGTTACCCCTCATCCTAATTAGAAACTCTTAAATCTCAAACCTTTCTGTATCCTAAATGTTTCACAGTTCTTCAGGGTAATTAACTGGTTTGAGTCTTCCCACAGATCTCTGTACCATCAGTAGTGAGTAGCAAAGCTATTGAAACTAGTGAAACAGAAAGAGACTTAAAACTTGTCTGTTTGCTTTCATAAAATATATTGCATTGCATTCAGGAGCCCAGGAGTGGCTGAGATTAGGCTCCGTGGTGTGTAGTCACTGTGTAAATCAATTGCAGCAGGAGTCAGAGAAGCCAAGACTTGGGAGCACTGAGTGTTTCTCATGAAACAACAGGCAAGGGCGGGTTGCTGTCACAGAACTGTTCTTGTACACAGAGAAGTAACGTGGGGAAGTGTGAATGACACGTCTCGATGGGAGTTCCTTGTTTGCTGAGGAGCTCTGCAGAGCTGGAGTGTGCCTGGTTCCCGGTCCATGTGCCACCTCTCCTGCAGTGGTTGTTGTATGTCCACAGGCTCTCTCTCCTCTCCAATCACTTTATCTTAGCTTTACTCCATATCTGTTTCTCTCACTCTTTTGATTTCAGTGAGGCAGGAAAGGGGAGAAGTAACTTACCGAAGCAGTGTGACATTTGCTGCCCTGGCAGCAAGCGGAAGGGGAGGCAGGGTGAGCAGGCAGCCTGTGGCACAGGAAAGAGGCAGACCTGAATAAACTGCTGAAATTTCTCTGCAAGTCACTTCAGTAGCTGCACATTTTCCCCTGATGTCTGTGGCCAGCTGTCGTCTGATATGGGCTCAGCTGCAGAGGAATAGAAGACAGACACCGTTTGGATTTGAGTTTCCTCAGGAGGAAGAGGACTGCGTCATATTCCTGCACAGGAGGGGATCTGAAAGACAGCAAGACCTTGTCTCACTCTCTTTTCTCCTTTGCTCCTGGTTCTTTTCTTCAACCACTTTGAAGTCTTTCCTGTAGAAACAGCTATAGGAGCTGAGCAGACAATTCCTTTAGTGGAACTTCAGTTTCCTTGGCACCGTTGCCTGGAACTGCAGATGTTTCAAGACAAGGTGACAGCAGCATCAGCCAAGGCCCTCCTGCATGTGCTGTCTTGCTATTGGTCATGTTTTCTCATTAGTTTAGAGCGCTCCAAGGGAAATGGCTTCATGTACGTGCCCCAAAAAACTTCATATTGTGTATCTGTTACTCAGTGAAAAATGGCCTTGCCTGGTACGGGTGTAGCTCTTAACTTGGCTCCCTCAGACACCCACTGCTAACCTCAGACAGGATGCTGCCTGTGCCCCTTCCATCAGACAGATAATGTTGCCTTTCTCTCATGCACATTATGTTGTGTGTTACTTTCTGAAAAAAAAGTTTGAGACACGGCTTATCTTTCTGTATGTATTTTCTACAATGTCAAGGATAGATGTTGATCTCCAAAGCAAGATATGCTGTTAGTGAGGGTGTCACATCACAAACATTCATGTATTTATGATTCAAGTATGTTGTGATAGCTTGGATGACTGTGACTTAAGAAGTTGTTAGCTTTCTGTGCCCTGTGAAAGCTGTACAGTTTGCTGTGTTGTTAAGCAAAAAATATTCTTTCTGGAGTAGCATACTCTTGAAAAATGTTCATGTTGCACAAATAATAATTGGTGATTTTTGGAACGTGTAAGAACCTTCACTTCAACACTGATCCTTCAAATCCAGTTGCAGCTCCTGATGCACAGGCCTTAGCTGCACCCTCTGTGCTGGCCAGAGGCGAAATTCATTCCAGCAGCAGGTGTGGTTCTTGTGACCCTTCTCTGGAAACTGGAAATCACTCATTTCCTAGGAAGCTTGCTGTATTCCAGAAAGATTAAATTGGATCTTTCCACTGCATCTAGAAAGTGTGGAGATGGCAAGTATTAGGTAGTTATTTTGCATCAGGCAGCTGTGCAAGCCTGGTTCAAGTGGCGGTGGAGGGGAAAGGTGCTACCTTGTAGAGCTTTCTGGCCAAGGTACAGAGGAACACTCAGGTGCATTACTGGAGATGAATATTCCAGTTCTGGCCTTTGCATGTGGACCTCTCCTGTGTGTCCTGTTTCTCTCTTGCTCAGAGCCTGTGACGAGTCAGACATTGGAGAGGGCAAAGCCTATGAGGGGAAAAGAAAGTGGGGAAAAAACATTCCTGGATTCTGACCATCTGGAGGGAGGAAAAGGGTTCCTAACTTCTTGTGACACCTCTTTGCAGAACAAGGGTCAGACTCATTTCCTGAGTTTCCTGGGACTGATTGATTACTGTGCTTTGAGGGCCAGAGATAAAAGGTGCAGAGGAAGTGTCTCAGTTGTGTTACTGAGATGTGGAAGTGGTCACACATGACAACCATGAGGAAGTTATTTCAACTCTTTCGTGTGTGGTTTCTCTTTCAGCTGCAGAAGCTGAGATGGCCCAAGTGAGAACAGGGCTTGTGGCTTTGGTATATGCTGACTGTGTGTGGTGGACGACAGTTTGGGAGCACGAAGAACAACCACATGGGCCGAGGGATTGTTTCACTTCACTGGGGACAAAAAGAAAACTTAATATACAAGGAGAGGCATTTGCTTGTCTCATCTTTCCTCCTTGCCAGGACTAGATCTGTGATTTCTCCTGCTGACTTTTCTTGGCAAACTAAGCATTCCACTGTCTTCAACGTTATCCACTTTTGCTGAGCCTTTGGAACTGTTCCTTGCCAAATGCTCAGCCACTTGGACATGCTGGTTTTGCTTTCATGGCAACAAGATCTTTGAGAATTTGATGCAAGAGCACGAGATCAGTTATCTCCAAGAAGCACAATGTGTTAAGTTGCTGTATGTCTTGCGTGATGCTTTGATGAGCTGGAAGCACTTTAAACTTCTGGAATAGGGCAATTCCGTTACAATTCGAATTTTAATAATTTTACATTTTAAGGTGCTAGGGGAAAAAAATGAAGACTTAGTTGGAATCCCATGAGAAGTTTTTAACATAAACTGGTGTGTGGAATGAATGAAGGCAAAGGGCCTGCTGTACGCAGGCTTCTGGACACTGTCTTCTCTTTTTTGTTTTAGCTGAATCTGGTGCATCGAATAATGAAAGAAGTTTGGAGGAGATATCAGCTTCATTCCTGTGTCTTCTGCTTGTGAGCAAGTGATTTGTTAAACTTTTCAACCTGCCTTTTAAAATATGGGCATAATGATTTTGGTCTTCAACAGTAGTACGCCTTTGAACAGTCAGTGCCTGTGCTGCTGCCAGTGCCAATGTGACTGTCACTCTTCCTAAGGATCCTGCTGGCCCTCCCTATGCCAGTGTGAATATTAACCACACAGGCAGTGCTATGGCCGGAGTTCAAAGTTGATGAGTTTGGAGTGGTCCTAAGCTGGGTAGTGGGTGTTAAACAGCTATAAAAGCCAGGTCACTTGCACCAGCACCCTTTCACCTGTTGCTGCTGATTCCATGTACTGCTGAGAGCCTTGTAAATGTGCAGCAGTGGGGGGAGGACACAGAGGCTATGTGTGTCTGCAGCACTGGGCAGCTGGTGCTGGGTGAAACACTTCAGTAAACAAGGCAGCATCCCATGGCGCTTCATCTCAAAGGCAGGCATTCAGTGCACACCCCGTGTGGCAAATTGACCCCCTCTCCAGGAGAATGTGGGCACCTCGGGTTCTTAATGTGTTGCTACTTTGTTAACTACAGTGATGAGAAAGGAAGTGCAGGAGAGTTTGCGGTGTTCCACATCATGAGTCGGATTCTGGAAGCAGCAAATGGCATGTGCATGCCTTTACCTCCTGGTAAGTTCTGTTTTGCTGTTTTAATCATAAGTGAGAAGAGCAGTGCTATAAATTCCTCCCAGCAGAGCACTGGTTGCAGCACATGTGTCAAGTTAGCTTTGGCAGTACTGACATCTATTCAAGCCAGTTATAGAGGGGAAGGCCCTTGAAAAACCTGTACAAGTGAAATGAAGTAAAACTAAATAGTTACTGCAAACAGAGAAAACTAAACAGAGGTTTCCAGTGGAATGCTTGGATGCAGTCTTATCTTAGAACTAAGATTTAGACTCCTTTCACATATATATATTTTTAGACAACTGGACTTCAATGTCAAGGACTACAAGGGAAAATCCTATCCTGTAGCAAATAGAGTGTTTTTTCTCATGCTGTTGCCCTGCTAATAATTTTCAGTTTCATCCTCAGGGGATTACTTCCAGCCTTGACGGAAGAGCTGGTCTTGATAGTAGATTTTCACTTCCTAGAGCTCTTCATAATTGTTTACAGCATTTTCAAAGCACTTGCTTATTTTCGTTAGGGAAAGACATCTTGACATGTGAACATCTTAATGCTTTCCAATTCTGTTTGAATCTTTCTGGATTTTATTTCCTGTTCTGACTTCGGTCTTAGAAACTGCTTTTGGTATGAGTTTGTCCCTCAGTCTGTGTGGGCACAAATGCTGCCACACAGTAGTGTTACATGATAACAAGACCATCATCAGGCTGATGTTAAAGGAGAAGCTGAAGTGTTAACACTGCCTGTGGGAGTGTCTGGGTGGCAGTGACATCCTGAGGGTGGTGAGGCCTAAGGTTTTGATTAATTAGGAGGAGAGAGGGAGATAAAAACCAAATTAATAGAACAATTCAGATATAAAGCATGGAGGCATTTAGTGACAGTGTATGACTTTAATGATTGTTTTCAGTCCCCGTAGCATTCTTCTTTCTGACAAGCTTGTACTTGAGAGGACTTAAAGGATGTCTAAATGAGACTACATTACTTGATAAATTGATTTCCTCACCAATTAGAAACAATCACAAGTTAAGGGAAGTGATGGCTTTAGCAAGAGTAATGCCAGTCTCCAATAGAGAATTAGAAAAAAATGTGTATTGTCCTAAACAAGTTTGTGTCTTTCACAGGTTTTCACACTCTGCACCTGGGTCTTGGTGTTCGATGTCTCCCTCTGCACACCCTCCTGCACTATATTGACAATGGGGTCTTGCAATTGACAGAAACGTGTGTCAGGAAATTGCTGAAAGGTACAGTGAACATCGTGTTTCATTTGTTACCAGCAGGCTAATTGGGAGTGTTGTCCTTAGAGCCACTCCCCTCGGACACAGGTTTTATTGCCCAGGACACTCAGCTCTTGTTAGAGTGTTGTTTCAGTGAGGGCTGTAGTGGATGGTGTTGCCTACCTGAAAGGAGAAAGTTAGGGCTCAGGCTATGTGATTGGCCTTACCATAGCACACAAAGAAATATCTCTGTGGAGAGAATTTGCGTTTGTAATTTTCCACTTGAGACTTCATAGAAAAGCAAATGCTAAAGATCATCATAGGATTTGTTAGGGAATTTCTGGGACTCTATGAAAGTGTACACCTGTGTGTGAGGAAGTTAGTCTGCTATCCAGCCCTCAGCTTTTGCTTTATGTTTGGGACAAGAGGAACAGGCCTGTCATGCTGACCTCATGGCTGGGGAAGGTTATGGAACAGATCACTTGAGTGCCACCACATGGCATGTGCAGGACAACCAGGGGATCAGACCCAGCCAGCATGGGTTTGTGAAAGGCATATCCTCTTGTCCAACCTGATCTCCTTCTATGACCAGGGTGACCCACACAGTGGATGAGGGAAAGGCTTTGTTTGTTGTCTACCTGGACTTTACACCATTTGACACCATTTCCCACAGCATTCTCCTGGAGAAACTGGCTGATCACGGCCTGGATGGGAGCACTGTTCACTGGGGATAAAACTGGCTGGACAGCTGGGCCCAGAGAGTGGAGGGGAATGGGGTTACATCCAGCTGGTGGCTGGTCCCCGGTGGGGTTCCCCAGAACTCAGTATTGGGGCCAGTCTTGTTTAATATCTTCATCGATGATCTGGATAAGGGGATCAAGTGCTTCCTCAGCCATTTTGCAGATGACACCAAGCAGGCCAGGAGGGTAGGAGGGCTCTGCAGACAAGATGTGAACAGGCCAGACTGATGGGCTGAGGTCAGCTGTGTGAGGTTCAACAAGGCCGGGTGCCAGGTCCCGCCCTTTGGTCACAACAACCCCAGGCAGTGCCACAGGCTGGGGCAGAGCGGCTGCAAAGCTGCCCAAGGAAAAAGGACCTGGGGGTGCTGGTCAGTGGTGGCTGAACATCAGCCAGCTGTGCCCAGTGATGTCCTATTTCTCCAGTGTCCAAGGGACAACAAAATATGCCGTATCAATCTGTGCCTGGTCTTGATAAATGAAATATTATAAACTTGGGGAGTTGTACTTAGTCAAAGTACATTTGAATTACTGTATAAATTTTTATATAAAATGGTGAAGTTATGTACAAATATACGGAAATATATTTGTATAAATGATATAAATGTAAATAACAGCCATTATTTATGTAGTATAATGTAAATAAGAGTTCTTACTTTAAATTGAAATTTTCATTTCATTACGGAGGTGATGTTTATTCAGAATGTCTTCAGTGAAAGTTGAAAGTTATGTGATTACTATTTGTTTGATATGGTTTTTTCCCTTCTTGCTTATAGATCTGGATGACACTGAACAGAATGAAAAGCTGAAGCTTAGTATTGTCATGAGGCTTCCTGAGGTAACTAATGGCTTTGGATATAATTTCTTGGATTTTGGAATTGATAGGAAATTCCTCCTTATACAGAGGGTCAAACCAATGAAAGATTCAGCTGTAATTCAAATAGAACCTGATTCAAATATAACCAGAACATCCATAGTTTCTTCATCTGCTGCTCCTGGCCTGTAGGATTCCCTGATAACTTAAATTATAGATTTGTCCATAGTGTTTTGCCAAGCCTCCACTACCCTACAGGAGTCCACAAGATTGACACTGTTCTGCTAAGTACTCATCTGCATAAAGCAATGAGGGTTTAAAGAGAGTTTGTGGGAGTTTTGTGTGTGATTTTTAGCATCCACAGAGCCTTTCACACTTGTGACCTCTGTGTTTGGTTCTATACACTTCAAAAAATCTGTTCAAAAGCTGGTAGAGTGAAAGCTGTAAAATCGTATTGTACCACAGCTTTGCGGCAGGGATGCATTACAAGATCTCCCCTCAGCTAAACCTCACAGTCTCATCCATTCACAAGGTGACTTGTGTAGCCACAGGCTAGAGGTGATTACTGGTGCTTCATGAAACGTTCCAGCATAATGGAAGATGCACTCCTCCCCTTTTGCTCTTAGTGCACAGCACAGGACTGTAGGGGAAGCACAGGATGTCAGGGAGCAGAGGAACACCAGGGATCCCCCTCGGGGAATGCCTCGCTGCAGAACAGGCTTTTCTCCACATAAGTTGCACATTGTTTGCTCGTTATGTGCTGTCACTTAGAGTTCAAATGGCCAGAAGTGCCGCTGGCGTTTTCGTCCAACAAAGGCTTCTTTATTTGGCAGCCATTTTGAGAAGGGGTAGAGAAGGAGAACTCCACAGGATGTTCTTTGTCCTCTGTGTCTTGTTTTGGGCCAGGGCTGGTGAGCTGGGGTCAGCACGGGGCCCCTGAGCTGCCAGCCCCAGGCCTGGTAGGTGGGGAACTCCATTCCAACCACGTGAAGAGCTGAGCTGGGAGAGATTTAGGGAACAACTACTGCTAGCTATGCACAGTAGACTCAGTGCTTTATTGTATCTATTTACAGCTTTGGGAAAAAATGCCGGGAATAGTCTGTTTGCCAGAAAGGTCACTTTGGGGTGACTCAGACTATTTTGAGCAGGTTACATGCAGTGGATGACTTCAATTTCATCAGAAGCAAGGATTTAAGCACCATGAAACTGTACAGCATTTACTAAAATGAACAGCTGTCTGCATTGCAGTGCAGCTGGAGGGGAGGGGCAGGGGAAGATCTACACAGGGAAAATAGCAGAAGGTGGAGCTAATTTCACAGTGTGTTCCTATTCTTTTGCTTATTGGTTGGGATTGGAAGCTTTGGGAAACGTGGTTTTGAATCTCTTTTGGCTCTGGGAATGTGAGTCAGTGTTATCAGTTTCTAGGATAATGGGATCCAAACTTCCATTCGCAGTATCTTTCCTTGTCAGCGTTCCGCTTGTCTAAGGTTCCTTAGACTGAGCCTGAGAAGCCCTGTCCTGAAGGAGCCTTGAGGAACAGGGCATCTACTTTATTCTTTGGGGGAAGAATAGATTCAAATCAGTCACAGTAAAGGATAAAGGTTCAATTAATACTTAAGTACACGGGACAGTGGCACTGGGACAGACCAATTGAGGTGAGGACTGAGCGACGAGGTTTTGATTTCTCACATTTTGGGAGCATATTGTGACCTCTTAGTTACTGGCTACAAAAGGAAGGCTCCATGGCTTCCTTCCATCAAAACATGATGACCTCTTTGCCTCTGTCATCAGGGTCTGAAAGCAAAGCACACCTGCACTACAGCATGAATTTTGTGTCAGGTTTTTTCTCCATTTTCCTCTTTCTAAGTTTCCACTGTCCCGTGTTTATGTTCTCAGGTTTTTGGGGTTTCTTTTTGCTTACTAGGCTCTTGGTCAAAAGGTCCGCCAGTACTGGAATCACCCGATAAATGCAAATTTAATTGCACGGAAATATGTGAAACTTTTGCTCGAGAAGCTGGGAAACAGGCAGGTAAGGGCACAGATGCCGTGTTTTTAGATCTTATGCTTTGAGAGTGCTGAGATTCCTGAGCTTTCTGTGGACTATAACACGCTGAAGAAGCACCGAACCTTGGTACTGTGTGACTTTGTGAACTAACCTGAAATGGTCTCCCTTACAGTGCAGCAGGCCTATCCCTGAGAGACTCTCAGTCTCTGTGGAGTTTTTGCCACTGAACTACCTGACTAATATGTTGACAGAGATAGAGAATCAAGGTAATGTTAATTCTGTACTTTGGAAAACCAGTGATCATTACCCTTTGATGCTCACTCAGATGTATCCTGCCTGTAGTGACATAACTGAGTTATTAGAACTCCAGTGATGTCTGAACACATAGGTTTGGTTGTCTTTCTGCTGAAGGAAAGTGTCAGGGGCCAAGATTCTCCATGTATGGGGAGAATACTTTCTCCATGTATTCTTCCCCCTGCTATCTGGGGAGGAAAAAGAGTTCAACCATGTAGCAGTATATGAGCATCTGACCTGGGCCATTTCATGCACTAGCACTAACACAGCCACTGTGCTTCAGTCTGGGTTTGGATCTCCAATGTCGAATTGGTTTGGAAGTCCAGTGTCCAGAGAGTCTTCCCTCTGTGTGGGATACAATTTACTTACATCCCACTGATAGGACAGTTTTTTCCATGGATGAGCATCCAAAGGGCACCACTGAAAGCTGTAGGTATTTTAGGTACATGAAAACACAGTCCTATTAGCCCTTATCTTTTGGTATTGTAGATGAAGATGTTTAATAGACTGCAGGACTGTAAGTGTACAGGAGCATGTACAATTTTGTAAATACTTCCTCACCATGTTTCTCTAGGTGTGCATCCATGTGAAAAACAAGACCATGTAAATGCAAGATTTGTAGAGGAAACAGCACTCAAGCACACTATGACGCTTCTGGGCCTCAAATATTCCTGAAATAACGTGCTGTTGAAGAAGGCTGTCAAACTGTGGTGCCTCTGTAAAAGTATTCATTTAAATGCAATATTGTTTCCCAAATAACCTGCAGTTTTGGGTAGTTGCCAGTACTGACATGAGCTACTCAAAATGGTGTTTGGTCCAACATACTGAGGTTGAAATTACTGACTTCTAGATAAATCCTAGAGAAATGCATCTGACATAACCCCAGGTTTGAAATATATCTGTGGTTTCATTTTGAAGTGGTCACAGAAGTGGAACAACAGCGGGTATCAAAACACGCTGTGAAAATTGGTATAAATGTCGCTTCTTTTAACAAGACAATGCTAGAAAAGGCAGTCCAGTTGTACAGTAACAAGAACCAGTAACTGTTTACTTGGATTAATAAAAGGATTTCTTGGTGTGATTGTGTAAAGCAGGTAAGAATAACAAATGAATTTTTATGTCAGGCATGAGTAAGGAGGTATTCATTCCTTGTAGTGGTATCAGTTACCTTACGGTACTTCTGCTTCTGGAGCTGCATTCTGATATTTTCACATGTGTAATTAGCACAAAATATAATCTCCTTAAGGTGCATGTGACAGATTTTGCTGGGAGTTTGTTTGTTTGTTTGTTTGTGGGGTTTTTTGTTGTTTTTTTAAGATATGTATAAAATATTGTAAGCAATATAGGATAAGAAAAAAGCTTTAGAAATTTATTTTAACAGTGGCTTGGACAGAATTTTACATAATTCTTTTTTACAACTTCTAGTGTTACAGTTCAGACCTCAGCTTCAGAAAGAAATTAGGCAGTCTGTTTTTCCTTTGTTCTCAACTTCTGTTTGTATGTAACTGAGCCAATGTTGTTTGTTCTTTTGTTTTAAACTCTGAACTGTGACATTAATTTAAAATGGTAATAGCAATTTGCTACACAGAGAAAATTGCCAAGTTGTGCCATGCAGGATTTCTGCAGCCTTTATTGGATTTTACAAAAATTCTACAAAATTCCAGACTATTAAACTAGAGAAACTCATTAAATTTGATATATTTGGGAGGTTTTCAAAACAGCCTCTGATATTCTCTCTGAGTAGTTTCCATTGATGCTGCCTGTTCCTTACCAGTGAAATAAAAAGATCCAGTTCCTGGGAGTGACTTGGCAAGTTCATGGTCACTCCCTTGTCATTGCCATCGGTGAAGGTTTAGCTGTCTCAGTGACTGCATAGTGGGAAGGAGTATTTTTCTCGATATAATTAGAATTTCTCTGGCAAGTGTAAACTCCAGTCTCAGACTGCAGAAAGCCATGTTGGTGTATGTGTATAAGTGGTGGTTACTTTGTATTATATTAATAACAAGAGAAAATTTTCTAGCCTTTTCTTTTTAATGAATGTATTATAACATATCTCCAGATGTAATAAAACTTCACCTGGAAAGAAAAAAAACCACGCATAGCATGAGGATCATTCAGATTTCTTAACACTTGGAAATACTACACTGCATTTGGGATACCAAGAGAAGGGACTCTGGATTGCCGACTAGTTAGCTATGCTTTTGGCATGAACAAATACTTTGTTTTCAGTATGGAATTTGGCTGAACACCTACAGATCTTCCTTCGGTGTAAATGCTGCTGACTCTTGTGATCCAGCAGCTGGTGCTGGTCTCTCCTGCTTCAGGTGCTGTCTGTTCAGATTTCAGGTAGCTTTGCAGGAGGCTTTTTGAAATGTCTCGGACTCGAGCTGGGCTCCCTTGGTCTGAGGGGAGTCACGTGAGGCTGCAGCAGTGGGAGCCTCCCCTCCTCTGGGATAGTGGGGGCATGGTGGGGTGCTGCACCTTGTTCCTCCTCTGCAGGGTGCTGTCAGAGAAACACAGCTTGGTCACACAAGGGTTGTGTGCTTTAAAACTCCAGTGCTCTCCCTAGCCAATGTATAGAGTCTGTGACAAAGGAAACACCGTTAGTCTAATCTCTGGCAAGCCAGGAAAGCTGAAGTGATGTTAAAAGGAAAGCATGACATTTTGACCTTGTAGATGTGAGTCTGTCCTTTTAAATAGTAGACAGTTTGAGCCTGTCATGCTTTTGTTATTTGTCAAGAAAACAGATAAGATGAACTTTTAAAAGCTGTAATAATTGTGCACAGAACATCTGAGGAACAATTCTGTTCTTGAACGTAGTTACTGCAGTGAGCCTTTATCCACAGCACTGGAAGGAAACTTGAGTCACAGCATGTGAAGATGTTCCATGACAGAAGTTTCTTATCCTAAACCATTATTATTCTGTAGGAGCTCTCTGCTCTGGGATCACTGACCATCTCAAGGACAGAGGCAGTGTCCAGCAGAGTAGGGTTTGAAGCACTGTTTGCCATGCTGCCCTGCCTACCCTCAGTGTCTTACCTAGCAATCCAATTTCTTGCTGCTTCTGATCTGATGCTCATTGCATCTTATATGTGGGAGACACTAAACTTACTTCTCCTGAACCCCACACTCCACATTTTGTGGCTTTACCTTGAAATCCAATGGAAAGCAGTATTCCACTGATGGCTGTCCTGCCCTTCAGCCACAACATAGTCATGCAAACTACTTTTATAATCAAAGGTGAGGCTTTTAGTATACGATCTCCTCAGGCTTCAATGACCAGCTCTAAGCAGTGTTGCCAGACTAGTGTTAAAACTCCACAAACCCACTGTAGTAGTTGTCTCTGTCTGTACCATCATCTGCACTGGCTCCTGGAGCTCTTGCAATATATGACAAAAACTTACTTTAGCTCTGGCTTCAGCTGCTGCTTTTTGCATCTTCTCATTGTGTAGTATCTTAAACCGTTTCTTTTCTGCTTCTTTAGGAGGGAGAAGGCCCTGACTTATCCTCAATGAAGCAGTCATCACAAATTGCTCTTTGTCTCTGATTTCCTGCTGGAGTTTAATGGCAAGTGCTTGCTTCATGGATAACTCTGCAAAAAGAGCCCTTATCTCCAGGGTTTTGTCATTTATCTTCTTCTGCAGTTCATTGGTCTGGAATGCAAAACATCTGCACTGTAGTTAGGGCTTCCCTTTAGACACTCACTGGGCATGACACTTGAGTCAGCATCAGGCACGTGAAAATAAGTCCAACTTGACTAGGTTTTAAATAGTCGTCGAATACTTGAAAATTACTTAATTTTTGTGATCACTTAGAACCAAAGAAATTGGCCACTCAAGAAGTCACATTTACTGCAATACAAGAAAAGCACATTTGTCTTTGCTTCTTGTCCTTTTCAGCTGGACAGTAAAACTCCCCCAGCCCTCAAAGGCCTGGGATCCCAATTCTCTTTGAGTTTATGCACAATTAACTTTGTAATAAAGCTGGAATAAGCCAAATTACTACGAGATAATTGAGTAATAATGCTGATGCAGGGGCTGTGGGTTGTGACATTATCCTTGGAACGGGGACGAACAGAAAAGGAATGTGACAGGAATCCTTGAGTCTCACTGAAAATGATTTTTAAAAACCAACAAAACTTAAATACTCTTTAAGTGACTAATAGGGAATTGAGAGAGTCAAAGCACTTGTGAATGCAACTTTTGGCACACTGCCATTCTTACAGTAATTTATTAGCCCATGGCCATCATTTCACAAACACAGTTAACAACCATGATATTTCTGTGTGTGTTTAATTATAAAAAACTGTTTTAAGCTTTCATGTGTGCCAAACCTAACATCTAAGGAAAAAAATTCTACTCTGGCCTTGTTTTACATTAATTACTTAGCTTTTTTTTTCTGCCTTTCCCTCAGCTCTGCTCAATTTGCAGCTTTTTCATTAGGAATATGGGGGCTGGGAGCATTTTTGGTCTTTCCCAAACAATATTACTGGCAGTTAAAAGCAAATAGGTATAATTATATTTAAAAAACTGTATTGGATGATGTTTCCTGTGTGATTCTCCTTACCTGAACAACAAAAGAACTTTGAGCCAGATACCAAGTTCATCTTTTTGTATGTTGGAGTAGAATTTACCTGGGCTTCCTTTCTTTCTTCCCTTATTTCCTTTTAGCCTTTGACATGTTTGTTGTAGAAAAGCTGTTAAGTATATTTGCAAAAGGAGGATCCCACAAAGTTTCTAAGCATCTACTTCAGAAAGTACTAATCCTATATTTGGTGAAAGGTACCATTTATGGTGCAACTTTCTTTTTAAAAGAGAGGACATTCACCTAATGGTTTTGGTATATCTGTATTTCTGTTACTATTAATGTCTGTAATTTCTGAAGACTAATTTATGATTTGCCTATCAACGTTGCCAGCCACCTTTGTAATTTGCAAGTGAATCACCTCTGCCCAGATACCGTTTCATTCTGTACAGGCTGGCAAGCAGAGCGTGCAGTGCCCTTCTTACCCTCCTGGCGAACCGCAGCATGTCCTGCTTGCCGTTCTCCACCATGGCACGGATTCTGTCCGTCAGATTGGAAATGTTCTCGCAGAGAAAATCTATCTTCAGCAGTCTCTGCTCCTTCTGCATCAGCTCTGCCTCGATCTGCAGTAAGAACGAAGACACAGTGTAAGGAAAGGACAGGGGAAGGTGCAGCACAAAGTGTTCTGTGATTGCCTTGAGCTGCTGAAATAATACCAGTGAACAGCCATAAAAAAACACCTTCACCATCAGTTTTCTCAAAACTTACGCCCTCTCTGCCAAGTAGCAGGCCCAGATTGGTTCAGTTGGTTACTGTCAGTCGTACAATTATTTCATATCAGACCATGCCCTTTTGGGGGCAGGGGTTTACACCATTGTTACTGCCTTGCTGTGCCTTTCTTGAAAGCAATGGAGCTTTTTTCTAGTCATCATTTTTTTTTAATCTTCTGGTTCCTTGAGTCACACCATAATGGAAGGTTTCAGCTCTTGCTTTAAATACTTTTTCCTTTCTCATGCTAAAAAAAATATGGGCTCCACAAACAAATTACAACTACAATGACTTTAAATCGCAAGGAGATTGAAATAGACATTTACACTTATCATGACTCAAAGAAACCTTTCTTTTTAATGTGCAGGTTGGTGATAGCAGGCTGTGTTGTGGCCTGCTCAGCTATGCAGAGCTCCCTCCTGTCAAGGAATATGGGACAGTAAAGCAAAAAGCTCAGGTAATTAAAGCAGCTGTGTTCAGGGTCTGTCTTTACAAACTGGAGTCCTTTCAAAAGAAGGACTCTGAGGTGTGCTCAGAGCTTGCTGCTACTGCCCTCACACCTTCAGAACCTTTTGTGGATCCCCTCCAAACACTGAACACAGTGGGAGGAGTTTTGTGCTTCTATAAATGGGACAGACAAAACTATCTAAGAAAATGCTGTCCCTTTACCTTCTTCCCCTCCATACAGAGGGCGCTGAAACTGGCTTTCCAATGCACCTAATGCTACCCTTTGAAGTCTCTCAGGGCAGTCACCAGCAGTGCTGCAGTCAGGTGTCAGCTGCTGGGCTGGCCTGGCTGCTGCTTCCACCAAGCTCTGTTTGGTGGTTCCTTGTTCATCAGGGAAGCAAAGCAGTAGAGCCCAGCCCTGACAAGGGGCAGTGTTTGATTCTGTGTCACACAGGCAGACTTTGTTAAGAGACTGGCAGGTCTGCCTCTTGCTCACAGCCCATGAATAGTGCTAGAACACCTCATGGCCAATTACCAAAGACTGTTAGCAGTTTATTATTCTGCATTTATCTCCCTCTGCTGCCTTTTCTGTGCCTTCTCCTAGTGAGGTGGGTCTGCACTGAAGTGCCAATGATGTGAACAGAGTCAGCAGAGGATGCTGCAGAGCCAGGGGTACCTGACAGACCTCCCCCTCCCCAACCTCTCCTGGAAGAAGTCAAAATGTCCTATGTCCAGTTGACCTGGAAAGCAGACACTGGGCTGGAGTTCACAATAGCCAATCATTACTTTAATTCCTCTCACAGAAAATTTAATTTAAAAATAAAAGACACTACTTGCATTTTGTAAGAGGTCAAGCACAGCAGGATAGCTCGTGATGTGAGAAGTGACGTTACCTGTTTGATCCTTTTTAGCAGCTCAGGTGGAGATGGGTCCTTCCCTCCCATTTCTTGCTTTCTGCTCTCATTCGTGGCATCACCATGGTTTTCCTCCAGCTGTTTAATCTTGTCCTTGCACTGGGAATACTAGCAAACAAAGAGCCTCAACAGTTATTTATTCCCACACACTCATCACCAGACCTCGGTCTGGAGACTTCAACAGACAAGGTTTTCTTGTACTGGGAAGGAGAGTAACAGAAAATTATGAACCATTTTAAAATTTTCTTTTAAAAGGGAACTACAGTGTGACAGTTGCAGGACAGAGGAAACCCTGCTGTTTGACAGGAATTGAGTTCCACCTGTCTCTTGGTCCTCCGGCTACTTTTTGTTTTTTATCCTCAGGAATACAATAGAAGGCCCTGCTTCCCTGCTGGTTAGCACTGAAAGTCTCATCCCTACAGGCGTCCAAGTTTTCTACACTAACATTCCCAGGCATGTGTCCTGAAGTGACTCAGTGGTGACACTGAGCAATGTGGTACCCTCAGGCAGGTGTTGCCTGACCTTTCTCGTGTGAGACCTTCCCATGGAATAACACTTCCCAGAATATGCTATAGGGACATCCAGGCTCAGTGTAAATACTCACTGAAGGAGTCACTGGGGTCATTTTTTCATGTTTGGACTTGCAAGACTGACAGTGGTGGGCCTGTGTGCTCTGATGTGCATCTGGCTGTCTGTCATAACACTGAGCTGACATAACACTACCCAAGTGTAAATGTTAACCATCCACTGCAGGTGATGATTGATTATGGAAGTAAGCAGTCACAGGCTCTCAGAGTTATGAAGAATCACCAAAATATAAAGTAAATGTTTAGATGTTGCCAGGATGAGGTTTGTCACTGGAAGTTAACAAGTCATATTTAACTACAAAAGAGAAAACTGACAGATATTTTCAGGTGGCAGTGGAACATTACTAGAACTCCTAAATATTTCTTTTCCTAGTAAAAAAGCACCACACAGCTCACTCCTGTACATTTTGTCTAAAAGCAGCTAAAGTAAAAACCTCAGATGGGTGTAATGAACAATTCCCTCAGCAAACCATGATTCTGAACATAGCTAGGTACTGAAAGTTATATTTTGCTAACAAATAGCTAAAACTCAAGCCCAAAAATACACAGAGTGGAAGAATGTAAAAGCAGGGCCAGTACAAACAGCAGGATGCAGTTATGCTTGCAGTGATCTTTTCTATCTGGGGCCAAATTTCTCAACCACTAACTCAGGGGAAAATGCCTTGTTGGAGGCAGTAGTATCTTAATGAGATTAGGGGCAGCTCACCAAGGAAAATTTTTCAGGACTGAATAGTTAATTTAGAGACGGACTATTGCAGCAAAACCACTGTCCAAAAAGCCATAAAAAATTTCACGTTAAATGTAAATACTAGCCTTACTTTTAAATGCAATATGAATTGGAAGTGATCAGATGCAAGCCAATCCAAAAGTATCAAAGTGGATTTAGAGAAAACCACACTATTCTGTGTCTGCTTAAGTAACATGACTACAGGCATCTTTCTTTATATTTTTCCTAATTTGTAGTGTTTTCCTTGGACAAGACTTTATCTGAGTTATAAGAGATTCTAAGTCTTAAATTTTTAAAAAAATCCTTTCTTTCTTTCTTTCTTTCTTTCTTTCTTTCTTTCTTTCTTTCTTTCTTTCTTTCTTTCTTTCTTTCTTTCTTTTCTTTCTTTCTTTCTTTCTTTCTTTTTTCTTTCTTTTCTTTCTTTCTTTTTTCTTTCTTTTCTTTCTTTCTTTCTTTCTTTCTTTCTTTTCTTTCTTTCTTTCTTTCTTTCTTTCTTTTTCTTTCTGTGGATTTGATACAGGGAATAGGAAGAGGCTCTAGAAGAGAGGCTTTTCTACGTTGGATTGTAATCAGTCAGGAGGAATTGTTGAAGGATGAACACACAGGAGGGAACACTTGTCTAGATAAAGCAACTGGTCTGAAAAAGTGGACATTGGGTGCTTTTTTAAAAATCTCAGAGAAGGTAGATGAGGTATGTACAGCACTAGAAAAGGGCAAATACAAGAGCTATTTTAAAAAAGGGCAGGGATGGAGCTATGGAACCATAGATAACTTCACTTTCTGAAGAATAAATCTGGAACACATAATTAAGTTTTCTTTGTAGGTATCAAGAAGACAAAAAAGGCAGGGATAACAGCCAACATGGGTGTGTTGAGTCATGTGAAACCAGACCAATGTCTACTATGGTAATTTCACAGGTGTATGGATGATAAATAGTAGGTATCATACATTCTGATTTTTATATAACTTCAATATTTCATATTATATTCTCATAAACAAGAAAAATAAATGGATTCTTGATGAAAATATGCAGTAAATACCTCATCAGTAGAATGAGGTTAAGCTCAGAGAGGTTGCAAGTATTTTTTGGAAAAGATTCAAATTCAAAATTATTTTGGTCTGAAAAAAGGTCTGAACCAAAAAGATAACAGTAAATAAAAAATGTAAGTTGCTACATGTAGGCAGGAAAAATTGCCTGTACAAACACAGAATCAAAGTCAACTGGTTGGATGCCCTTTCTTTAAAAAAGGGTCTGGTTGTTACATACATTTACATGAAGATGAATCACTGTGTCATGTGTCAAGAAAGGTGCCACATGACATCCTTTTGCTAGGCTACACAACCTTGTTTCTTTCAATCAGCTCTCAGAGATTTTTCTTAGCTCATTCTTGTCCTGAATTTCTTTTATTTTTGGCAATATGGTCTTTTTTTGTTGTTGAAACAAACCACTACATTTGTCTAGAGGTGCAGTACCTGGTACCTGTGGCTGACAGTGAAAGGATTCATGCAGGCATCTTGCAGGTTACCTTCCTGCTTATGCATCCAGGTACTGCACCTCTAGACAAATAAAGACCATATTGTCAAAAATAAAAGAAATTCAGGACAAGAATGAGCTAAGAAAAATCTCTTGAGGGCTGATTGAAAGAAACAAGGTTGTGTAGCCTAGCAAGAGGATGAGAGAGGAACATGATTAACATCCTTCCAGAAAATGAAATGTTACAGAAAGGAAAAGAATGGCCCGTTTGTCATGTCCCTCGAGGACAGAATACAAACCAATATTCTTACACCACAGCAAGAAAGATCCAGGCTAAAGGTCGAGAAAATCTTTCCACTGTTAAGGAAAGACTGAGATAGCTTGCTGGGGAAACTGGTTTGCCAGTGGTGGCTAGAAGGCAGAGCTCAGCCATCTCAGGAATGGCAGGCAATCCAATGCTGGTGTCGGCATAGATTGCCTAGATAAACTCTTTATCTCTCTACTAGTCCCATTATTCTATGACTATGATGATGTAGTGTGGAGATTTTCATGGGATTGTGTTAAAACCTGGACAGATGTTGTTGCCAAATGCCTCCAATAAACTGACAGTCCTTGTACATTGCCTGAACTCTAAGGCATGAAAGTCCCATCTACAGCACCGTGACAGCTCAGCAGGTCTACGTGTTGGACTAATTAATGATTAATGCTAAGTATTTCCCATTGATGCATGAAGGCAGATTAGTTTTTATAGGTCACTTCAGTCAGCAGGAACAGTCCCTTGATGTGCAGTCCTAATTAAAAGTTACATAGTTTTATGCCCAGACAAAACCACCTTACAGTCTCACCAGGTACTTTTTGTGTAAAGAAGTGCCTGTAAATATTTCTGGTTTTAAATCTTTTCATTGATGGTAACAAACCTACCTAGTCCATGTTACTAGCACTTGCTTAGAAGAGGTCTGGTCTTGCTTCTGAGGACGGTATATTTTTAGCCAAACTATTCACCAATGTTTTGTGGAAATAGGCAGCTTCTGATGAAAAGCATACAAGTGGAACATATATCACTTTGATGATTAAGCAGCTCATGTGGAATACAGGAGACCCAGGTGAAGTGTTTGTTCTTGCTGAATTGGCACACAGCCCTGATCTGGGCTTTTCCCCTTCCCAATGGGCACTACAGCTGCTGAGATTATGGGTCAGTTTTTGCAGTCTGTAAATATTTCTGATTTTAATTTTTTTCATTGATAATAATGAAAATACCTAGTCCATGTTACTAGCACTTGTTTCAAAGAGGTCTGGTATTGCTGAAGACCGAAGAAGGCAGGAAGGGTAGGAAAAGGGGAGAAGAAAAGAGACACAGGTACAGGATTCAGCCTGCCTAATCCAGGTGGTCTGTGGCCGTGGTAACTGAACAGAAGCTGAGTCAGATTTCAACAAGGGGTCAAATCTGTAATCAGTACAGGAACTAGCAATGTGAATTTGGCAACCAACACCAGAATTCAGATTTGGGCTCATGGTTTATTTAAATCATGGAGATAAAGCCGAACAATTTGAAACTTCTCATTGGACTTCATTCCTGTTGGCAGTGGGAGTATTAATGCTGGGATGGTTGAGCATAAGGACATGAATGAGTTAACAGCCAGTTTGAACCATGTTATATTCAGTAATCACAGTATCTAGTTAAATTTTAAAGGTTAATAACCGATTATTTGCCATTGTTCACTGGAAAATCCCTGACTTGGGAACATTTATTAAGACTACTGCATGTATAATATCACACCACTCTGTATTTTCCTACTTTTTACTTTTATGTCAACATTGCAAAAAGATTTAAAGCACTTGCAACAATAGCATCCCTTTAACAGTGATTTTAGGTTTCACATGAACTATCATCATAAAGGAGAAAGTTGCAGGAATTCAGAACAGAAAAAGCAAAGTTTCATGATTGACCCTGTCAGTTCACAAAAATCATCTGCATTTTGCTACTACTGTATTTGACTCAGTGACCCTCAGTCTCGTTTTAAACTTTACCTGAAAACTTTGGGGTCTTTTTGGATTTTTTTTCCTTTAGTCTTCTTTTTTTTTTTTTTTTTAATACTGCCTTGGTTCATCGTTTAAATCTGTGATGGCCCTGTAAAGCTCTTTGGGGAATGGATTGCATGAGGTATTGGACTGTGTTTTATTCTTGTAGCAGAGCATAAAATTTCTTCAAAAGGCCAGAAGTAAGAGAATAGTGCAAGCACTATTAAACAGTGAGTCACAGCTCCCATCGATGTGAGTTTGAAAGGCAATGGTACACCCTAATTTATGATTTTGTGCAGGCAGTAACAGAGTATGTATGGGAAAAATTACCATCTGGAGATAAGGTCAAAAGTAAATGAGCCATTTCAGAAAGCAAGGAAAGAATGTCCCAAGCACTGCAGTTTGTTAGCTGTTTAATGCTATTTTGTAACTAGAACTAAAACTTACACTGTTTTTGTGCAGAAGAAAATATATGTGGATTATATCATTGTAGGCAGCAGAGTTTCCAGAGTAGGCTCAAGGTCAAGTGTGAATTGAGTTATTATTTTAGAAATTCGATGGTCTAAGTGTATCTCCCACCCCTCCACCTACTGCATCAATACAGTATTAACAAATTTTATCTACAGTCCCATTTATCCCCCATGACTCCCATTCTCCAGCTTAGTCATACTGACATTTCAGACTATGGGGTGGGTTAGCTGGGATTCCATACCCAGGAAACATTTGGCATGTGTGAAACAAAGAGCATGAGCCAGTTACACATAAGTGGAGAAACTCATATATGTGAAGTTAAAAACATGTATCAGTGTTTTGCTAGACAGGTGTATTACTAAACTTGCTGTCTTAATAAACCTTGTACATCCAGAGATATCTTTTTCTATGAAATCACCTTAAATTTTAAAATACACAATGATAGTAAAAATAGGCTTCCTTTAACACCAACCTGTATCTGAAGTCTCACCAGATGTGCATCCAGGGCATTCCTCACTGGGAGCTCTTTAAAAAACAATTTAATCTCTCTTTTCTTCTCAGCTACCTTCAGCTTCAGAAAACTGATCTTTTCATCCATAACTTGCATCTTAATATCTCCATTTCTACACAACATCTCTTGCCTCTTTATTTTTTCATATAAAAAGCCTAGTTCTTCTTCTCGTTCTCTGAGCAAAAGACCACTGAAATAAGGCCAAAATTAAAAGATAATTTAAAAAAAAATTACTCATATTCAGTGTATTCCATTCAAGAACATAAAAAGTGACCTTAAAAGATAATAATAATCTGTGAAAATGTATGAAGCTTTAACAAATATTATTTTAATCTAATGACAGCATTTTAAGTAACAAATAATTGCAATGCTAAAATCAGGAAACAAACTCTTGGAAAGGTTACTACTTGTCTCTCACTTTATTTTTAAGGTCTTCTGGCCTTCCACAGCATTTAAAAATGGATTAAGATCAGACAGATTTAGATAATCTGCATTTTTTCAGATACCTTATCTGTGCATAATGCACAAATAGAGCAGGAGGCTACAAGTTCTCAAGGCATTCAGTAGCCAAGCTACAGTATTTTTTGAATAATAGTTATAAAGAATGAGCATGTTCACCAGTGAAGAAACATTCACATAATGCAAAGCAGCACTGGCAGTGCAGTGAGGGGGACTGGTCAGTGAAACATTGCAGTGCCACAGACATTTAGCATTCCTAATGAGGAGTGCTCATAAGCTGAAAAATATTGTTGCTTCATGGACATCAAAATTAAACACTACCTTAGATCAAATTTACAAATGTACCTCTCATTTTGTTGCTGAATAGCCCTTTCACATTTTTTGCGTAGTTGCAAAATTTCCTCTTCCATGTGTGTGGCTATAGTGGTAAGTCTGTCAACATTCAAATACTTTTCCTTTTCTTTATTCTCTAGCATCTCTTGTTCAGCTTTGCAATAATCCTTTTTGATCAACTCTGTCATTCTCTCATTTTTTTTAATCTTCACATACTCTTCCTGCAATTTTCTTTAACATAACAGAAATGTGGGAATGTTTTTAGTCCTTTCAATTTGAAACCAATTTCAGCAATTAAAAGCGGAGCTTAAATTTATTTCTCAAGCACACAAGTGCTCCTCTATATCTCTGCTTCACAGAAGCTTTACAAGAAGAAGAAAGACTCTCTGAGAGCAGTTTTTCTTTGCAAGTTCTTTCCAGCTTGAAAAGAACTGGATTCTGGCTCAAGAAAAAAAATGCTATATAGGGAGCACTGCACTACAGCTCTTTCCTTCTCTACTAGGGAGCCCAAGTAGCCATAAAAAATAAAGTTCAAGAGCATAGGCACAAACTGTGATGAAAAGTCTTAATGTGTAGAAATCCTACCCTTCTATTTAAAGAACAATATTTAAATTATTTTGTGGTTGCAATTCAAAGTTCTCCAAATCTATTGTTTATAAAACAATGTGTCACAGAATTAACACAAGAAAGAAAATTATCAGATTGCCCATTTGACAGATGAAAAAAAAAAATCATAGTGGAAGATTAGTGATAAAATCTCATAAAAATAAAGAACAGACCTCATTATTTCCAGCATCCTTGTTGATCACTGGATAATGGTCCCTCACTTAAAAGACAGATTCTTGTCACCAAATGGACTATTCACTATCTCATAACACAGAATTTAGAGTTATTGCATTTGATCTGTGGTATCACTTCTGGATTGAGACACAACATTATCTAAACCGGGAAGATATCCATGTCAACATACAAAAGAGGTAGTGAAAGGAGAAGCACAGTCTCCTGATAAAATACAGACCTGCAGATGAAATATCCTTCCCTCATGGGCTCCATCATTAAATTGCTGAATCGCTGTATACAGGGCAGGGAGCCGTTTTCTTTCATTTCCCCCACACGTGTAACACTTTGAGTACCACAGCATATTACTGAATTGAATTAAACTTCTGTAAGTCAACTTTCAGACTGAAAGTATGACAGTATTGCAGAAAGGCAGTATGTTTTAAATATTTTCTGAAAATTACTTGTCTTACTTGGACTGATACTCTGTCCTCCAAATTGAATAGGTTGCAGTGAAGTCAGTAGTACTGATACTAAAATCTACTACTGGGATTAAAAGTATTTTTCGTAGCCAAGAGAGTTACTGAAAATTCAATACCTCTGACTAGTTTTAAATCTAGGTTTGCAGAGCTCAAAATATGTGTTGGACCTGTACCAAGTAGGGTCATCAATAATAATTGTATATTTCTGATATCTATACAATATTTATGTCTTATTAGCCTTTTTTTTCCCTTCTTTCATCACCTGGGAAGGCCTCAAAAATTTTGCCACAAAATGTCAGCTGGTACATCTTGACAAAATAATTTCAATCACTGAAGTTCCACTTCCTTTTTAGGTACCTCTAGCATGACTTTGAAATCAAACTACTAGGAGATTCACAATAAATACTTAGTGTATTCTTTCTCTGAGCAATTTTTTGGCACCAAATAATGAAGTTTTGGGAAAATCAAGTTATTTTTATCTACTCAGTTTTGGTTTTCCTGTTTTGCTCACACAGTTGGCTATTCACTGTCTCCATACTTGCCCAAGTACAGATTTCCAAGACATTGTAATTCTGTCTATATTGCAGAATTTCATCACTAAGATGACAAAAATGTGGCAAAAAGATACCCCCACTAAATAATGGTCTAGGAAAAAGAGAGTCACAAGCACCAGCTATTCTGCCTCATTATCCTTGTTGTGAATGTAACCTTTCATTTTGTCTAAGATTGCTTGGAAATTGAAACCACATTTTATCTGAAATAAATGTTATCTAATAAACTTCAATGTGAGTTTGAACCAAAACCCCCAATTTGTTCTAATTTCATAATTAGACAGCCACATTCCTAGCTAGTGACTCCTTTAATAGTCCCATGCACCACTTCATTGGGGAATCAAATATGTCAGATCTCTTTTTCTCTAAGGACAGCAAATATGAGTGCAATGGTGTTGCTCATATTGAATGAAACAGCATGATAATGCAAAACCTGAGAGATCCAAGAACTGTGATATAAAGGATGGGAAAGTGAGAGTGTAGCCAGACAAACTTCAAAACTGCTTTCTGCCAAGTAGTGATGTCCAAGCTAGTTGTGGAGTGTTAGTGGGATAAGAAATAGGAACAGATTATGGAGGTATGTTTCTAAATGCCTTTGTTTTAATCAGGTTTTAAAAATCAGGATAATAACTATCAAGGATGATATGGGCATAATTGAAGATGGAATAGATTCTCTTCTAAGATTTTTTCCAGTCTTACATTTCTATAATTGTGAACTACAGTGTACTGTAAACTCACCTTTCCTTGGTTACAACAGCATTCCTTAAATTTTCTATTCTATTTTCTAGCAATTTTACCCGGTTTTCAGCTTCCCTTGCTTTCCACTGAGCAGTACGCATCAATTGTATACAGTTTTCCTTTTCAGTTTGCATAAGGTCATACATTGTAGCAAATCCTTGGAGTCTGAAGAAATGAGATATGTAAAAGAAATAATTGTTAGCATTTTATGCATACATTACCTGGATAAAAGTTGCTTTAGAAGACTTTTTTTAGATAATGTATTGTTATTATTTTCTTACTCTTTTTGGTTTTCTTTTTTCATCTTTTTACAGATGATTAGTTCACGATCCTTTCTTTTTAGTTCCTTAACAATACTTTGGAGTTGAATCTGAAATTCAAATAGTATTTAGTGAGCACTTTAGATATATTAAAGAAATGTCTTCAAAGAAATTACCCAGAACAACTCTAAGATGAGAAAAAGACCATGAGGGGACATCATAATAAGAATTTTTCTTATTATAATGAAATGTTTTTATTACATAAAAAACAACATAAAAAAGCAGTTTTTCCATTTATATTAAGCTTACAATTACTATTAGTAATGTAGATAATTTGATGCTGCACCTTAAATGCTTGGTTCTCTGTATCTGGAATTCTACTCTTTCTATTGATCAGCCTGTCAATTGCATCACTATATAATTATTTGGCGTAGGAACCATTGAAACTGTACCTTTACAAATAAAATCTCCTTTTTACTCAATTCTGACTTTTAAGCAATCACTGATGTTTGAGCAGAATTGGGTTCTGTTAAGTCTCTGGGTCTTTTGATTCCAGTTGTGTTCAGTCCTCAATAGCATAGGCCATCAATCTTAGATGGACAGGCCTTTTCTCCCCTCCCACTGGTATCAGGAGGAGGAGATTGGTATTAGGGAAAGCTGGTGGATGATGGGTTGCAACTTTGGGCTTGTCTGTGTGTTCCTGAATTTGTATAATTTTAGTTGTTTTATTTGTTTATGGACTGATTTTTGTTGAAGGTACAAAGCCTGACGTGTTTATTTTTATAGACAGTCAGAGTTTCCCAAGATGGTAAAACGGTTGCTTATCTAATTTATCTGAATACAGACATACATTCTGGAAACATAAATACCTTGTTCCCATATAGCAATTTGGTATTTAGTAAATTCTGTGTGACATCACAGCACACATCATGCCAGCAAAATGCAGGCAGCAAATACAGTGACGAGTCATAGGAAAAGTTTTCTTTCCGTCTTTCTCTAAATCAATATAATTATTTATGCCTTGAAATGTAACAAGAAAATAGAAATTCCTGCCTCTCCTTGGAATGAGTAGTAGTTCAGTTTATCTTCTAATGTTCATATATTTGTAAAATAAACCACACAGTTTTACTTCTGAGAATCTCAGGTGAGGTTATCTGCTTTTCTGTCTCTTTCTTTCAAATTGTTCATTTTATTCCATAAGCTTGAAAGAAAATCACAGAATCAACAGGATATGCTAATCTGGAAGGGACCCACAAGGACCATCAAGTCCAACTCCTGGCCCTGCACAGCACCATCCCCAAGAGTCACACCATGTATCCAAGAGCATCGTCCAAATGCTTCTTGAACTCTCAGGCTTCATGCTGTGACCACTTCCCTGTGGAGCTTGTTACAGTGCTCAGCCACCCTCTGGGTGAAGAATCTTTTCCTGATATCCAACCTCAACCTCCCCCAACACAACTTCAGATCATTCCCTCAGGTCCTGTCACTGGTCACCACAGAGAAGAGATCAGTGTCTGCCCCTCTGCTGCCTCTCATGAGGAAGCTGTAACTGCAATGAGGTCTCTCCTCAGTCTCCTCTTCTCCAGGCTGAAGAGACCAAGTGCCCTCAGCTGCTCCTCACCCAGCTTCCCCTCAAGGTCCTTTACCATCTTTTTTGCCCTCCTTTGGACACTCTCCAAATGTCCTTTCAATACCTTGTTTCAATTATGGAGTGATATTTTAACATACTGCACTGCACCACAAATTGCCAATAAAACACCACAGTATTGTGAGCTTCCAGTGTTCTGACAGAACTTCGAAGCTAGGGTGGGAAATGAGTCCACAGGGCACTAGTACCCTCACTAGTAATTTAATTTCTCCCTATACCAGCTTATACTTTTAAACAGTCTTCCAAATATACAATTTTTTACCTTGGCTTTCTGAACATTCCTGCATTTCAGTTGCTTCTCATCAGCTCTGAGCCAAGTCAGATGTGTAAGTGTGGATAACTCATTTCTGCATTTTTCCTGCTCTTTAAAAAGCAAGCGTTCTTCAGCAATGCATTCTTCTAACACATGGGCATCCATATCTGATATCATTTCCTAAAGAAGATTAAATTTAAATCCTAATGCAACAATGCATCAGTGTTGGCAAACCCAAAGTTGGAAATACTTTGGGTTTATCTGCAATGTAAACAAATATACAGACTACATAGATTTAAAAACGTAATAAATTATTGCTTTAAAACACCCTGCACAATCCCTATAATAACATTTCAAAATATATTATCACCTAGGAGAATTTCTATTCTTCAGTCTAACATCTTTCAGCTATTGTCCATTGACACAATGGGTCTTCATAGCTATATAATCTTTAAGTAAGTTCAGTGTCAGATCTTCAGGAGGAGGTGAATGGAAGCTTCCTCGGCTCCACTGACTGCATGCCTGTCTATGGCACACAACTTACGTGTCCCAAAGAATGTCATGTAGGTACTGGAATGCATATGTATCCAAATACAAGCTGATTCCCACCTGATAATGTTAACAAATTCAAACAAAACACATAAAGAAAATGGATGTAAGGGAAAAAGACAAGGAGGTTTGATCTTAAGAATGTATGTCTGAGATAGAATGCTTCTTATAAAGTCATTTATGTAGTGGCAAGTGCTTATGCTCTCGTAATGCGGATATCTGCATTTCCACACTCTGTGTGGCTGTGCTGAGTACAGACAGACATCCACAAATGACAGAACCGTGAAGATGAAAAATCATAATGTACAAACGCTGAATTTTTATTGTTGCAACAAGACACAGTTCCACATCCAAAGGAAATCTATGACAATATATTTCTAGCTGCAGTGTCATTAACAACATTCAGAAAAACTTAAACTAGAAAGTAGATCTGCTTTCTACCGTCTAGTATGTGGCCAGTAGCACCAAAAATATTTTTAAAAATGAAAGACAACTGTTCTTTAAAATTGAACAAATACTACTGCATTTTCTCACTAGAAAGCTGCAGCTAGAAACTCCCTTTCCTTTTTTCCTTTATTCTCATGATAGAAAACCAACTGTTAAAATGAAAAAAATATGAGAAAGCAGGACTCAGCACCTGTTCAGCTAAACCTCTCTTGATCGTTTCAATTTCCTCCTGCAGTTCTCGTCGTCTTTCTAATAATACTGCATTTTTTTTTGAGTTAATTTCTGCCTATAAAAATAAACCAAGCACAAAGTGATGCAAACAAAAAATGAGGAAAATGTAAACTGCAGATACTCTATTAGAAGTAGCTACTCAAATTAAGAAATTAATTTTCTTTCCTATTATAATAGCTAGTACAAGAATGCTTCATTGAGTAGAGTTCCTCAGCAACTTATTGAAGTTTCTAAAATTTTTCTTTCAAGAACTATGAACACTAAACTTTACAAATTTAGAAGAGTTATGGTTTTCAGCAACTAAACTGTCATTAAAAAACAATAATCACAAAGAAATTATATAAAACTGTCACCTTCTAAATTCAGAGGATTTTCAGAGTGAAATTTTGAACTTACTAAAGGAAAAAAAATAGTTCACATCTGAATGGATATCACATTTTTTTCCTTTTGCCACTATAGTAGGATTTTCATTAGGCTCTAGAAAGCCAAATCTAACAACACAAACATTTATGTATTATTTTTCATTATGGGAAAATTCGTTTATTCAATCAGATTTTAACATTAATTATGTGAAGGAATACATATTAAAAGCTACCTCTGACAAATATATCTGATCAATCTCACTACAACTACTTACATGATATAATTTCTAAGACAAAAAGTTGTTTTGGTCTCACTGTGACTAACTTCACTTAAAAGTTTTTTATGCTTATAAGCAAATAAGAAATAAATGCAGTAGGCTAATTATGCAGGCATATGTTGCCTCTCTGTAATTCATGGGGACAAACATTTTAGCAGGATCTGTTGTGATAGGACAAGTGATATTAATTTTAAAATAAAAGAGGGATGATTAGATATAAGGAAGAATTTTGTTCAACAAGGGTAGTGAAACACTGGCACAAGATACCCAGAGAGGTGGTTGATGCCCCATCCCTGGAAACATTTAAGGGCAGGTTGGACTGAGGTCTGACTAACCTGACCTAGATGAAGGTGTCCCTGCCTATTGCAGGGGTTTGGATCAAATGACCTTTAAAAGTCCCTTCCAATCCAAATGATTCTAATTGCAAATCTGTAATTCATATGGGTGGGAAAAAATTACATTTAACAACACCTGGAAGATATTCAAAGATAATACGCCCAACCCTGTGATATCTTGCTCAGATCTCAACCAGATATTCGAGTTCAAAACACTATAAATCAATACTGAGAAATAAATGTTTTGCAGTTGTGATTTTCACTTCTGTGATAATATTGTAAAATTAAATGCTGTTCAATTGCATTAAGGGAAAGGGGAACAAGAGACACAGTAAATGTCAAAGTGCGGAGTTACTTTCATTGCAGCTGCCAGCTCTGAGATTTGATTTGACTTAGGTTTACTAAAAGATCAGTAAAGCTTGTCCTAAGAAAGTGACTTTCGCTCTTGTGGTGGGAGCAAAAATAGCTTTTATGTGGAGCATATATTAGTTACCACTTTTGCTGTGTAAAAGTAAAAACCTCATATAAACATTTTTAATCCATTAAGGACTTTTGTTCATGTAAGGCAGGGCTCAACTTAGGCACTTTTGGCTGTCTCTGTGTTGGCCTGACCAAGGAGAAGGCCCACATGGAGAGGAGCAGCGGCTCTGCTCTGGGCTGGCGACAGCAGGAGCAGCAGTTCTCTTTCACACACAACGTCGGTGTGTAGCAATAGCTGACCTTTCACAACTTACTAACGAGAAAAACACATTTGAAGGAAGTGTTCCTGTAATTTCCTTATTCTACAAATCAGTCATTCTGCATTTAACATATGATTCAGAAGAAGAAATTTGGGGAACCACACTTATGTACTGCCTCTTCTGCAATCAGATATTTATACAAACAATTAATTCTTGTGATTTTTTTCACTTTGAATCACAGTGAATAAATGTAAATCTGGGGGTTTAAGTAGTTAAAGAAATTTTATCTACTTAAAATACTGGGTTTTTAACTTTTGCTAGGTGTGCTCCCAAGTCTTACAAATTAAAATTGTCCCAATATAGCAAAAGCCAAGCAGAATCAAGCTTGCCACTTGACTCTGCCTTACTGCAGTGCTGCATTTGAATTCACCATGCTGCAGAGGAGCAGTGATTTCACATCTGCTCTTCTAACAGAGCCCAGAAAGGAATCAAAGAAAACACCGAGCATGGGACGATGGGCTAAAACAACTCTATTGCTGTGGCCTGTTTGCATTAGAGTAGTATCCTGCAGCTGCTGGAGTAAAATCCTGATTAGAATGCCACTTCTGTATCCTGTGGCATTCCCTTTCCCCTTCTCCTCACGATGATACTACTTGTAAGACACATACAAGGTCTTGTCCTTCCACAGGGTGAAGGAGTTGGGCTGAGATAAGTTTGGATCTCACCCCAGACTGTGGACTCTAACCACAGCTGTTGGTGAGTTATGGCATTTGATTTTAGCATTACATGTTTTTGAACAATTGTGGTCCTTCATCCAGAAACATCTCCTCAATGGGAACACAGGAAAAAATACCATCTCCCAGATTCTCTTAGCTGATACTGAACAGAAACTCTTTAAGCTTTAAGATCAAAGTCTGGAATATGAGTCAGCCCTTTAATCATTATTTCAGGAAATTCAATCCAAAACTCTGTTGTGTACTTATAGAGCTTTCCTCCCTCCTCCCAGGTGAGCTTATATTACTAGGTAATACACACGTGAATTGAGAAGGAATTTCAAGGAAGACAAAAAAATATTGTTTAATAATATTAAATATTATCAAGTAATATTTGGAGTTGTTTAAATAGCAAAGCTAAGTATATATGAGTTTTGATACATATAGTTATTTTTAAAAACTTTGCAATTATGTAAGACTCTTTTCTGCCCTAAATTGCTCAGAAGGACCAAAAAAAATTTCAAGGACAGTGTCAAGGTGGGAAACATCAAGTCTTGTGAAAAAATATTCACCTGACTAAACAAGATTAATTTTATATGACTCAGAATCTAGACTAAACACAGAGCAAGTATAGGAGAAAATATATATAAGAAAGAGAGAATGGAAGAACTAGTGGTGAGAGGAAGAAAATATAAAAAATTTATAGGCAAAGTAAATTTTTAAGAAAGAATTGGAAGCAGAAAAGAAAGAAGATGCTTTGAATACACAAGCAGAACGATACTTCCCTTTAAAACTACCATAGTCCAAAGACTAAGTAAAACAGAAAAGCGTAAAGCATTATTGAAAGAGGAACGGGTAAAATACTAAAGCAAGTGAAAAATGAGAAAGGTGAAATAGCAATATTCCCCCCTTTCCCCTTATAGGACTGTCAAGAGATTTCATAGAAGTATTTCTTACAAGAAAATTTACAATCTTTATGATCAATGAATTCATACAGACCTCTGATTTGAGTCTTTTGTGCTTTGCCTTATCTCGTTCCAAGGAATCACAAATCCCTTTCAGTTGTAACTCCAACTTTTTTAAATGTTTCAGTTCTCTATCTTTCTGTGTTTGATGGTGACTGAGAATATCTTGTTGCTTTTTGTTCTCCAAGACACATTTATTTAAATTATTCTCCAGAATTTGTCTATATAGATAGACACAGAATTTTAGAAACAGGTAACCTAATCAAGACATATATGTAAACAGGCACTACTATTTTAATGGGTTTTGAGTACCTCATCACTATGGCTAAGCAACAAGACAAACTCGTAAACTACTGACAAAAATTACCTAGAAAGGTTGTATTTTTATAACTATAATCAATTGCAATACCCTAATTATGTCGATGAGGTCTCACAGTCTGTTCTAAATGTGTTAAAAATTCCAGGGGAACTAGTACATATAGGAAGAAGAAAAACATTTTTTAGTCTGATAGAACATTTCAAAATAAGATGCCATGGGCCTTTAATACAAAGCTTGAAAGGCAAAAGCATTGTTGCTGAGCATATGGCCAGAATTGTAACTATACATCCCCCCCTGCAAAGGAGGAGTCATTTGATGCTTGCCTTCAAACTAACAGTTTATTTTACTTTACTAAGTAAATATAAAATCATCATTGAAGGGACTATTAAAGAGATGATTAACCAATCCCCACTGAAATTCAGGAGTACGTGAGCACAGACATCTATGATCCTCATTTGAAAATGAAAATACTGACATATTTTTTCTTCTTGAATTGGCTTTCAGTGGGTTACACAGGAAGGAAACTATGTGCACTAAAGAGAGAAACCCTCTAAAATATTTCACTTTAAGAGCAAAATCTCACAGCATTTTATCAAATGCTTATGCTTTGTCATGTTGTTTTTCAAGCCAGATCCTAGATTCCAGATTCCAAATTTTAATGTAAACATTTCTGAAGTCAATACCAAGCCTGATCATTTCTAATTTGCACTGGTTGCAGCATAAAGCTTGAAAATAGAAGCAATACAGCAGAAAAAAGAAATAGATTTTGAGAACAGAGAATCATTCACTCTTTCCATGTGGCTCACGTCTCTTACTCTAACCTGTCTGATAGGACAGCTAATTCCTTCTCTGTGCTCATTTCTATTAACTTTGTCAAAGTAATGCATTCTCGTTCATTGTGTTCTATCAAAGTTTGTCTCTCATCCAATTCCTTCATTACGTCTTCTCTTTCTTGCAAAATCTCTTCAATCCTTCTTTCAGTGGCTTTCAGGGTTCTATTCAATTCTTCTATTTGGTCATTTAGGGCTTCATTCTTCTTCTCTGCATCGCTGTGGATATATTTTAACAAAGCAGTAAGGGTTAGCTTTTCCACATGCATATTTAAAAGACAAACTGTAAGTTGCCAGTTTTTGTAGACACACAAAATAATTTCACAACAACATATGTTTGAAAGCAGACAGTGAAAACCTTCAAATTCCAATGCAGTCCAAAAATAAAATTGCAGATAGCCATGGGGCTAACTGACAGCTTAGCACCATGACAGTATTAAAAAGAGTTCTAGCAAACTGATTTCTGTCAACATTACTAGGTAAATGGGTGTGACACTTCTAAATATTCTTCCTGAGACTGAGAACTCTGGTTGGTTTATTCTGCGATGTGACACAAATATAAAGACTCATTTAAATTAATAGTCATTAATAGTCATCTGCACAATGTAGGTTTTAGAAATTGCTTCTCTGTAACACAATAGGGCAAACTTCTAAGATTTATGATGGCAGAGTTGCATTAAGCAGAGTAGTGAGGAAAATGTAAAAGAAAACCATCATACACGTTTTAAACCTGAGAAATTTAACACAGTCAAACAGTTTCTGTATTACAAATAGGGATTGGAAGCAGGAGATACAAAAACTTCAGTGTAACCCTGTGCATAGACAGGGTACAAAACCCATCATTCATCTGGATG
This sequence comes from Lycocorax pyrrhopterus obiensis, assembly GCA_014706295.1. Taxonomy (NCBI): domain Eukaryota; kingdom Metazoa; phylum Chordata; class Aves; order Passeriformes; family Paradisaeidae; genus Lycocorax; species Lycocorax pyrrhopterus. The sequence goes on from JACSVZ010000015.1 coordinate 12,235,159, forward strand.
GCAATGGGACCGCTGGGATCTGTGAGTCACCCGGCTGAAACTGCACAGCGCTAATTTGATTTTACACTTACAGAAAACAGCACATGCCATGCTTCAGAGGAGAAGAACCCCAGCTTCACAAGAAAGAGAAAGAAAAGGCTGTCGGCTGGCTTACATTTCCCTGATGAAGTATTAGAGACTGCAGTTCATGTCAGGACCTTACAGCAAAGCACCTGTGACTCAACAGCAGGTACAGAAGGACCAAGGGAGAAAGGGTTTGTAGCTCAGGCCACACTGGCACCTATGGAAGTGTTAGTTTAAATGTTGATCCTAATTTTAATCAACAACTATCCTCAGTCTTTTCTATAACCAAGGGATGAGAAGAAGTCATACATTTAGATATTCATGTATATAGAATTATTTATTAAAAACATACATTTTTTTCTGATTCAACTTCTCAGTTTCTTTTGCAAGTTGCTTTGGAACACCAAGGATCCTAACTAGCTCAGCCTAGTGACAAAACAGAAAGGTTTGATTAATAGCCTCAAAATCTGATGAGTTTTCATAGCAGTAATATTCACTTAAAACCGCTGTGAAAATCGGGAGGAAATATGTTTTTTAATTACTTGAGTTTCTCCCAGAGAATTGTAGCTGCTACTTTTGAAGCTAAACATCGATATTTACAATTTTAGTATGTCTTCAAGATAGAAATTATGCTTGAATATTATTAATACATCTTACTATGCTATTTATATCATGGAAAGATGTAGACCCAAGTATGTTTTTAATTCTCAGCACAAATCTGTATGAACTGTAATCTGAGCGGCCTACAATAACACAACATAGCTAAGATGTCTTTATAGAAACCACTTTTTAATCAAAACCATAACTATTATTATTTCCTAAAGGGGTAATAAGGATATGGCACAGCAGCATGTTTCATGCCTATTGAAAAATGGTCTAATATTTAATGTAATGACATAATGAATTTGGAGTGACAAACAACATCCAGAAGATTCACTGCTCCTTTGGACAAAACATGTACCCATTTGCACACATATACACACATGCATTCACAGATACATAGGCACAATTAATTTTGTGTTACTTTTAAATAAGTCTGCGTCTCCTGAAGCTTTTCCATTTCTTCCTCATCTGTTAATATCAGCTTTTCCTTGGATGAAACAGCTTCTTTTATTGAATCAATTTCTGCTTTCCTCTGGATTACTTCTTTGCTGAGCTCATCACAAGTTTCTTTCAACTGTTTAATTCTACCGTCTTTCTTTAAAAATTAAGTAAAAGACCAGATTAATTGTATTTTCACTTTTATATTTTGCAGGCTTCTGACAACACAGACTCACTAACATTGAATGATGATAACATTTTTAGTGACAAGATATGAAATGTATTTTTTTTACCAGATGTGTGTTTCTTCTATCAATACTATCAGAATGTTATTTCCAACAAAGCCACATATATTCCTTAGGATTTATGACTGCAAAGGCATTTTTCATGTTCACATTCTAGAACCAAAAACCTGCAGCTATCTTTATATGCAGTATCCATATGTTGAATATAGTAAATATTTTCTTGAGTAAACAAAAAAAATCCAGATCTTTTCTGAATCAGTTATTTATTGCTTGCCCTAGAGTTACCAAAACAGAATATAATATAGCCTATAAAATCTGCTTCTTTTAAAATCTATTTTTCTATGTATTCTATTTTAAATAAACTCTAAAAATACACCCTGTGAAAACATTTTCAGTGATGTTTTTATATGTTAGATGACATAACATAAAACATTGCTTTTCTCATGTTTTGTACTTACCTTTTCTTTTAACATTCTTTCGTATTCATTTTCCAGAAGCTTTTTTTCTTCTCGCAAACTACAGTAAAAATCAAAGCAGAACTAAATATATTAGTAATATAATAACCATTACTGTAATATTGTAAATGGTAAGAAAGTACGAAAGCCTATCCTGTGTTAGACTAAAACACAGTGAATTATCATGAAAGGTGCTCAGATTTAAAGGAAGTTTGCTGACTGGTAGCCAGGGGTCCTGAAGGACTGAGTGCATGTATGGAGGTGCACACATCTTTTTCTACAGTGCACACATCTAAACATTTGAACCTGATTTTTCTTAGTCTGACCACCTGCAGGGGTGCATTCATTCCTCACTCACCCTTGCCTTTTACTAGTGGCATCCTACACCCACAGTTCCTCCCAACCTCAAAACAAAATGTTAACACAGAAATGTGGCAAAAGGAAAGAGGAGTTGGGTAATAAATAGCCACAAAGACATCACATATCAAAGAAAGTGCAGTTGCTATGAGAAACCTTCTTCCTATGAATGTTTTCACATACACATTTACTCTTCAGACAACTGTAAGTGAAGCTCCTCACATCTGGACTGGATCTTGTGGAAAAAAAATCCTGAAAAGTGGCAGAGGTTATAGGCTAAGTCAAAGGAGTATGGTAGAAAACGAAATTGAATAGCCACAGTGATCCTAACCAATATCCAAAACTAAATTGCAATTTAAATTCAGGCAACAATAGGGACAGATGCTAAAGAAGTGAAGAAGGAGGAAAGGAAAAAATAGGAAAGCTCTTAGATCTTGTGGGCGTTTAGTAACACTGCTATGAGAAAGGTGAAGGAATGATTATAAAAAGGGAGTTCTACCAAGAAGCTTGTTGGATTTACAGTAGGGAGCTTCTTGGTAGCAGGTAGGTAAATACTGCCAAATACAAAAGATTATCCCTACTGAAGGTTCACCTGTACATCTCCAGTGCATGCACAGGACAGGTCTGCACCTGCAGTAGGTAAATGGGCTACAGCAGTCTGTGTGCCATCACAACCAAACCGAACTGAACTGAGTCACGGTGCTGTTCACTGGGAACAAGGAGGCAGGTTCCTGCAATGTAATTAGTACCTACAATGACATTTCAGAGTCTCAGGCTATAAAGAAGTAAAGATTGCAGCTAAGAAATAGGTGGAACAAACAAATCCTCTGTCCCAGGTATAGCAAAGAATTAACTTCAGTGCTTAAATTTGTGTTTATAACTCCAGTGGGAGGATGTGCTAGTCAAGTTTTGTTGAGATCCAGGGCAGTCTGGTAGAATAAATAACTCTTTAAATTAGGGAAACATTAAGAGACGGGAACAAACTTCCATAAAACAGTTGTGTCACTTGGAGCTCTAAACAGTGGCAAGGGACTCCCGGGCAGCCCCACCCACCCAAAGCAGCTATTACAGTTACCTCATAATGTGGCTGATACAGAAAAGAGGCAGCTGATTTCTTTCTTTTTTTTCTTCTGAAACCTTCCAGCAGCAGCATAAGACTTTGCATGGTAGTGGTGGTTCAGGTTTCAGAAAGTGTGGCCATGGGAAGAGAGATCAGTCTCCCAGCAGCCAACCTCGTGGAGGACCATCCCTAGGACCTTATGCTCAACCCTTTAGTGGTGCTGATTTAAGGTTCCCTCCCCCACTACACCACCCTCACCCTCTCAATAAACTCTTTCTTACATTTGAGTCCTCCAACAAAAGAAGTGAAGCTTATACCTGGAAGTCTCAGGCAACATATTTCCAGTTAAGGAAAGGAAACAAAAAAAAGAGAACTGGGTTGGTGGTGTTGCAACATAAACAAAACAAAACAAAACAAAATCCATCCCATGAATAAGAAGCTCCGGCTCAGATGAAAAGCAAAGAGAAAATAGATGCAGAGTAGATGCTGTTGATATACAGCATGCATGATATTTGTATGGGCAGAGTACAAGTATGCCTCTACAGGGACTGGTAAAGTCTAAAAACTAATTTGAATGCCAGTGTTTGGACACTCACAGAGTGAACGAGTTTGCAAAACAAAATCTTTTAAAGAAAAAAGTTGAATTTAAATCAATTGTCCCCCAGAATTGATAAAATTAATTTAAAAAAGATAATATTTCCAAAATTCCAAAATCATATTCCAAAGCCATTTTGGCTGTACTCCTAGTTGAACTCCCTGGGACTGGCATAATCACATTAAGGATAATGAACGTCTACTTTGCACAAATACCTGTTACTGACTGCTACAAAATATTACTAAATAAGTCCTGTGCAAAATGATTAAAGAGGCACTACATGGCTTGTGGTTAGTCTGTGCTGTGCCCTCTTTCATATCACACTGGATGATCAAAAGAGCAATACCAAAGATGAGGAAGGAGAGCAAAGTTGACACTGTTTTCATTTTGTCACATTCCTCACTCATGAGGACAAATTACTGTGGAACCATTCCAGTTTCACAACAAAGACTTTTCCATCCAGCAAAAGCAAAATGATTTGAACACCTCATTTTCTGTGACATAAACAAAGGCAACAGTGAATGGCAAGGACCAAGCTACCTAAATAGCCAGCAGACCAACTACTTCCACACAAAAACCAGTGGAAGTGTGAAAAGAAAAAATAGGTACAAAGAAAGAAGTTAAATCCCTCTCTTTGGAGCAATGAGTTTGATCCAGCTGCACACACCCAGAAGTCAGACAGGCAGCCCTAAGCAAACATCCTGGGCTTCCTTACTGTCAGGGATAAAAACTGGGACCTCTAAAGGGCAGGTCATCTGACGTCCCAGGTGATTGTTTTAGGATGACATAAATTACCCGTTGAAGGTAACCTATATCTCTCTGTGGACTCTAAAGGGGAGGCAGGATTATTAACACACATTTAGAAATCAAATAAAATTCTTCAAAGAATTTAAGTTTAGTCTCTGATTTAATAGATGAACACAGAAGCTTAATGTAAGATAAGCAGAGAAATTTTGGTCTTTCAATTTAGCATTTGAATCTTTCAATCTGTGTTATATGGATAACAACCCCATGACTGTTTTACTTAGACATCAATCACAACAAACAAAACAGCTGCAACTGGCATTAGGTATTTAAATTTTCCATTATTTTATAGCCCTTCCCTGATGGATGTATTTTTCAACATCATGTGGATTTTATTATTATCATTATTATACCTCTAACAACACACACAATGGAAAGAAGATAAACCTCTTAAGTTTAAGCATTAATGTGTGCAAATGTTTCTAACATGTTCTAACATCTTGTTTTCATGAAGCCTAATAACAGCATTGTACATGAAAAGCTATCATAGATGCAGATGTAAGGAGTTAAAAAAAGGCAGTTGGAAAACTGGGCCATTAATAAAAAATACATTCCAGATTTTTCCCTGAGAGACATTTACAGCTGCAAGCTAACACAGAAATAAAAAAATTAAGACAGAGAGATTAAGAAATGTAGTGGCAGTTGTCAACAGAGGTCCATTTCACTTCCTCAGCTCACGAAATAACCACAACACTGTTATCATTAAAAGTCCCATCAGGCAAGAAAGTGAACTCCTTCAGCTACACTACCTCATAGCTGGGATTGCTTGGAAAACCATAGAAGGTGTTTGGCACCTCACAACTAAAACCTAGTGACCACAGTTAGAAGTTATCACAGCTGACAAGCTGCCAGCATGAGCTTCCTGTAAGGCTCTGAGCTGTAATTAGTTTGTAGGCACCAGAGAATGCTGTCACAAGACCAGCTGATAACAACTTCAGCTGTGACTCTATTTAGTTTACTTATGGCCTGTAATGCTTTATGAGAGAAGCTATGGACAAAAGCTTAAGTTTTCACTTTTTAATTATTGAGTGACTAATACAGAAATAATTACAAGTATTGAAATAGTTTTCCTTATTTGCAATGCTTCTACAAGGACAAAGTCAGTTTTGCAATCCTGACTTCCATGCAGTTGCACAGAGTACTTCAGTGATGAGCCATTTTGTTACCTGCACAAATCATCATGAGAGCTGGAGATTGGACCTAGGCTTTCAAATAAAATTGTTTTCAAGCATCACGGACCTTTAATCTCACAAACTCTTGTTATAGATAAATTTAGTACAAATTAATTGCTTTCTTTTAAATGAATTGTTTAGATGATAGATTTAGATTTAATATTTATTATTTCTCAACAATAAACTACTGTAGATATCATTGTGTAATAAAGAAAAGCAGCTCTTCTTTATATTGTCTCATAAACCAGAACTCCAAGCCTCACATGAACATTAAAAGTGAAATGTCTCCTCGAGCCAGAACAAATCCTTGCTGATCACTGATTCTTTCCTTCTTGTTCCACTAATTTGCTTTTTTGCTCTATATTCTTACTTACTGAGGCTTCTTATCAATTATATGAAGAAATTTCATGGCTCTGAGTGCTATTTTAGCAGAACTGAGTGGAGATGACTTTTTTTCCGTTTACTTTACTAGCCTTGCCAAGTAGTTACTGAGAGGAAGAGTTACAGCTCCCAGAGTCAGCTCTGACTTTGGGATAGTGGCCCAAGCTTTATAAGCTCAGTAAAATCCTTCCAACCCTTGTTCTCCCCCTGTGCTGAGCTCTCAGGCAGACACACCAGCAGCGAGCCCAGTACATCCATCTGGCAGAACAGGCCACAAACTGGAAGAGGAGGCACATACCTACAGTGGGAACACATCCCATCCATGCAGTCACCCTCAGGGTGACTTCCCTGACAGCTGAAGTGTGTCAGAGAGGCTTCTGAATACCTCATGTACCTATTCAAACTATGAAAAAAGTCACAAGATTCCTGAAAACCTGATGATATTACAATGCTGAAAGCAATTTAAATTTATTCTGGGAATGTTGACCATTCACTGGAACAATAAAGAATTAAAACAGAAGGTGAAATATCACCTTCAGCTGTTAAAAAAGGTCTGGAAAAAATTATTTACAGAGGCAAGCAAATAAGACATTAAATAGGGATAGAAGAGTATGGAATACTAAGAGACCTTGACACTTTTGCTAATGTTATGGCATATCTGTATGACTCCACAAGAGAGAAATGTCATTGTTGTCAGATTTGAATCTGAGTGCAAAAAAGGTGCTAAGTACTCTTAGCTATGAGAGAAAGTGAATTAAGGCAGGAAACAAAGGTATCAGAGATAAGAGGGATGCTTCAGAGAAAGAAAAGTTTACAGAAACAGGGGAACAGAGATCTGCAGAACCAGGGAAAGAAGATTAGATTTCTCACTTACAGCTCAGCAGTAGGTCTGAGTAGACGTTCTAAAAAAAAGGATAAAGCCGTAGATAAGAGACACAGATAATCCCTTCAAAACCTTTCCTCCTCCATGTTCCCTGCCTGCTATACATACAAAGGTAAATAAACAACATGTTTGTTTTCAGACTGAATGGCCATTAGTCATAATTCCCAAGGCGAAATTCACTTGTAAGTGCCAAGCACAGCTGGGACTGTATTAACACAGTTGGACAACAAGGGAAACTCTGTTCCAGAGAGATCAAGGGCCAAGAGAGGTTGGACCATGACTTTTTATCCCGAGAAATGAAGGAAACCAAGCAGCGACCTAACAGCAAACTGCTAACATCCTTCGATGCAGCTTCCCTTCCCTCTGTCTGTGACATTGTCCATGCACACAGATATTTCAGAAAATGTTGCTTTTTTCTTTGGATAAAACCAGCAAGCATATAGATCTTAATTTTATATCAGTGTGACTATTAGATCACCTGCTACTCACAACTCTATTTCGGACATTAATTTTCACTGTCTTTCACAGGCAGCAAACTCATCCCTTCATTACAAACATATATTCATACCCATTACCTGGTTTTCGTCATAGTCCATTTCTCATTTCTCCACTATATTCACTCAACCATTCTTCACACATATTGCGCTAGTCCTGTTCATTCTACACTAGCACAACTCAAAACCAGTATAATTTCTTGAATATTTCTGGAATTTCTTTCCCAGTAAGCAAATCCACACATAACCAAGGCACATCCTTCTCACTTCACACCCACAACACGCATAAGACTCAATGCTACCGTCAGGCATGAAACAGATTCCAAACAAGGAACAATTACATAATCTGTAGCTCCCAAGTTTGAAAAATTGACAAATTAAAGGGAGAAGGGGTTGTACAAAAGAGATCTATCAAACCATTCTGCAACAGTGAAAATGAAGACAGGATCAGATGTTCGTTGTCTCGTCCAATACAGTACAGGGCACTAAATGAAACTGTAGGAGTCAGGTTAAAAAAAGCAAGGAGGTGGCAGTTCTTACGTAGTTAATCTGTGGAACTCATCGCCCAGCATGTTGCAATGTCAGAAGTTTGTTCTGGAGGCGATGGGAGAAGTTCAAAGGAATAGGGGTCAGCTGAGGATTCCCAGACACAGAGGACTGAATTTGGCTCATGAAATCCTCGCATCACGAGTGGCTGGGGCTGCACTTTTGGTGTGCATTAGATAATGCACCTCACGGACCTCTGGTCAGACTGTACAGCTGGGTTTGATCCCAGGCAATACATAAGTTTCTTACTACAGTGAAGGAATATTTTTTACAGCATGACTGACCCAAAAAGTGGATTTTTAATCTGCAAGATACCCAGTTCATATATTAAGATTAATCCAGTAAGTGTTCAAGGGTAATTGAAATAACACCTACACTGCATTTTGTATAGAATAGAATTCTACTTTTGACTAGAGGTAGAAAATAGAGAATGGGAGAATATTCCCTAAGCATATAAATCCTCATAATTTTTTTGAAAATTGATTCAAAATCAGTAAAAAATGTTCATAAGATATGAGGGCAAACAGTTAAAAAGCATAATACTTTTGAAGACCTCATTTCTGGACTGCTTGGAAATTGCAATAAATTCTGTATTTAATAATTATTTCAGGAAATTTCATGTTTCTTAGTTGTCTCATAGCAAATAATTTTTTCCAGATGCTTTCCATGTTTCTTTCCCACTCCCAATTTGCTTAATTCTCAAGTTTCTTTTTCTCTTAGAGCAAACACTTGGCTCTAAAACACAAAAAAAAAATCAAAAAAGAATTGCCAGAAAAATCTGTTCCATGCAGTGTGTACAGTGTTCCTGATTTCCTTGCAGAATAATAACCTTAACTGGTGAGACGCTGACATGGCGTGTTTGTATTATACACACACCAACGACACTACAGCTGCATTGAAGATGGGTAAAAATAGCAAGCCCCCCACAAAATAAAACTCTGATTTCATCTGCCCAGGTACATATTTTTACAAATGCAATACTTCAGCTTGTAATTTTGCTATAAAGTATGAAGATAATTGAAATGTATACAATACCAAGCTAATTTTGGACTGTTGTCCTTACATAGAAATGTTAAGATTTCACTGCTTTCACAGCAAATTTATCATTTTTCTGGCATTACAATATACAAGTATTTCTTCCCCTTTGAATACCTGAATAGAAAAACTTGAATGCACTGTGCTACTGATGTTAAAAATAGCATTGGGTCTATTTATGACATTGTTCCATAAAGTCCAAGCCAACAGGTCTCTGAGACACTTTAAACACTTGCATTGAAGGTGTCCTAGACTAGAATTGTTCATGCTAATTTTGCCTCCCTAAATATTATTCATACAATGTAGTAAATTTTAAACAGCATTTTAAAGGACACCGTACCATGTTCTAAATTTAAAACTATCTACAAATCTCTCACCATGGTAAATTTATTCATTGCTGACACGTTGCTGTTACTGGGGAAAGTTTGTGGCAATTTGTTTAACAACAGTCATCAAGAAATGCATCCATGTAAAATGTAAAGGAGATTGAATTTGGTTCCATGTTATCATCTTTCTAGATTAACTATGGTAAAATTAGCAGCATTTGACCACTTTCACCTACCATTCCACCTTCAACCGATTTTCATACACTCTTCCTTTAATAACATTGTATTCACTTCGGCAGCTAAGAAGTTGTTGCCTTATTTGGGAAGCTTCACTGGAAGCTTCATCAGGGAACTGTTCTGCTTTTTCCAGTTCACATTGTTCCAGTTCTGCACTCAGGCGTTCGGCTTCCTGCAACAGCTGCGTCTCAGATTCCTGTAAACTACATTAAATAGACAATTTTAGAACTAGTCAATGAGAAGCACAAGCTTTGTATTTATACTTCTTTACATACCTACAATATTTAATTCAAGATTTTCAAGATGAGACAGAATTAAGATCTGAATAATCTTGTCTGACCTCCTAGTTGACCCTGCCTTGGACAGAAGGTCGGACCTCCTAAGTTCTGCTCGAACCTGAATCATCCTATGATGCCAAGAGAGCAGTGGAATCTGGTCTCAGGGGTTTTTTTCTGCATACCTACAGCTGGAGTGAGATTCATCTAATCTAATTTTAACCAGATGACAGACTGTTACTTAGTCTAATTCATTTTTCTAGCACTTCCTAAACACAAATTAAGAGACAGGGAATCCATTTTATGCTAAGAAGTGCCAAAGGCTAGATCTGATTCAGTGTGGAGACTATAATGGTGAAGTATTCACCAGGACGAGGCCCAGTCTGGCCTATATGACAACTTTCTTAATAAACACTGGGACATCTACCCAGTGGTGAATTACATCTCGCTACTGCTGTAGTGCTACCAAGATCTGAAATAACTCATGTAATGATACACAAGCTGAAAATACATTTGTGGGCATCTGTGGAAGCCTGTAGATCAATAATCAGTGATCTGGTCTGATTTATATTACCAAAGTCTAGCTCCACAGAAACAACAAACTAGCTCCAGTCAGTGTCAGGAGACTGGTATTCATAATATACTTATGAACCTGTGTGGTGACAGCTGAAAAACATCCTAAAGGCTGTTAGTAAAATACATAGATTATTATGGAAAACTCTAAAAGGGAACTACAGTATGAAAATTCATATACAATGCACCACACATAAACCTATGCTTTATGCTATAGAAATCGCTGTGTATGCCTCCTCAATATTACTACATTATGATTTTTATATAATGGCATGCTAAAATTAGTCACAATTATGTAGAAGAATAAAGAACTCTATCACTTGCTTTTTACTAATTAAAAATATGGTGCAATTTATTTTTTTTAAAAAACAAAGGAACTTAGAATTTCCCATATTGAGAAACTCTAGACATAAATTTTGGCTCAAATTTGACATTTATAGCTTAGACAGAAAAATAGAGTTGAGATGGTAAAATGGTAATAAAAATACAAAATATAAAACTGACTATACTGCAAAAACATGGTTGAAATAATGTAGCCGAAAAGGTTTTGATTCATGCAACATTTCTCCCCAGATAACCACTTCCTTTTTCTAAACTAGAAAATAAGATAACCACAGACTTCAACAGAAAACAGAGTGTGCCTTTATCATGAACAAATAATTTCATGTGTGATGTATTTACACACATACACTAAGGGAAAAATAAACTGAGTTATTAACACTGCATTCTGTATGATATTTAAATCTTCTTTAAATCTAACAGGATTTATGCAGTTGTAGGAGAAAACACAATTGGTTGTAGTACTACACATAATTTCAAACAGTTCTTTCATAACACATACAGTTACATAAACACGTAAGTGAATTCATAAAAATAAAATTCTTAGTATTGATTTTTTTCAAGATAATTAAAAAAAAAGAAAAACAGAAACAAGAATTGGGTGTTGAATCTAGATTTTGCTCTCTACAGATGCCAACGGTATTTTTTCATGTGTTGATTTAAATTTAATTGAAGACAATGAAGAAATAACTGCACATCTACACAATGTACACATATAGAATGACATGACTGCAAAAGTAGGTTTATGCAGTCTGATGTGGCAGCTTTTGAATTTGTGAGATAATTATTAATTTAGCAGAGGCTTAAGAAAATAAGATTCCAAATCTGCCAATGATTCTTCATTATTACCTGAGTATATTCTAGTTTGCTTATCAGAATATTCATACTCGGTTCCTAAATTAAGATAATATAAATTAAATCTACAACTAGGCCACATAATTGAGTGACTAAAAGGGTTTTCAGGGGCCAAATACAAGCTCAGATACTTCAACTTTAGATGCAGCCTTACTGCAAAGCGGATGGTTGAGACAGCACCACAATGGGATGACAACCTGTTCTCAGTGAACATAAATTCAAAAGCACTTAAGACTTTGAAGAAAAGTATCAAAGATGTTATCTGCCAAATGACATCTTTCAGCATTTCAGAATGCCAAGTTGTGCCAAACTGAAAGCCAGAAATAAAGGAAGATTTGCCACTAAACAGAGGACTGCACTGTACACTTATATCTCTGTGTACACTGGCAACAGCCTTGGAAACTACCTGCACACAGACTAATTGCATTCATCGTATTAGACAAATTTGTATTGTGCATCAGAGAGATCAGTTGCAATAGTTTGGCACAGATGTCACAGGGAACTGTGCTGCTTAAGATGTATAAGGCTTTCTCCTTGAGATTTTTATATGCTAATAAAGGAAAGAATAAAACACACACAGCTTGAAGACATCCTGTGTCATTTGTCTTAACATGGCATTGCAACAACACTAGGACAGATAGACATTAATTAGGAAAGGGATTGAATTTAACTGTAACAGGTGAAAAAAATAAGTTCTTGATCCACAGAACTGTACTGCACATGCTAGGGTGAAGAACTAACAATTAAAAACAGTATTGATTCTGTGAAGGGTTCTTTGCAGGAGGAGAATATACACACATACTGCACTTCCCACTAGGACAGTCCTTACAGCTGATGGAGAAAACTGTGTGGTCCCTATTTCTTTCTATTGACTGTTAAGGGACCCTTGGTACCTCATTCAGATGAGCATGTCTACTGATGTTAACATATGGACAAGTGAATCTCACTTTTGATGTCTGAATCCCGCTTTTGATGTCCTTAAAATATACTGGAAATCATGATAGACTTTGGGTAATGGATTTCGCTTGCTTTCTTTCAGCAGTAGGAGAAATATATCCATGGGAATTAGTGCTTGTTCACACATTGGTGTTTTGCTTGGACACATGACTACATCTAATAAAGAATGTGACATGATTCTCTCTGATCTACCCTCTTACAGAAGGCCATTTCATACTCCTGTGAGAATGATGGAAAGAATGAGAGATGTAATCTACCATCTAGCATTTTCATGCTTTTGGTGCATGCTGTTAAGGGTAGTTTTAAGTGTGAGAGAAAAGACAGCTGAGTCCTGCTTACACTCAGGCCATATTCCACTTGCTATACACACGAAGGGATTGCCTTTACATAAATGAATGTCCTGTATAAAAGAACACTGTATAAATACATAAAACATGTAGAAATATGTTTGCATTTTTTCCAATGAAAGACAGTTTTCAAACTAACACTGGCTAAAAATCAAATAATTAGCAGCTACTGGATTTCTGCTTCAGCTCAGTGAACACCAGTATGGTAGAAACCTTCTCAATCAATTAATCCAAACCCTACATAATATGTTTGATCTGAGCAGTTAGAAAAGTCTTTTTGTATTTTCTAGGAACACTAACTGGTTTAGTAATTCTGTTTTTAATTTTTCTTCTCAGAAAGATTTGCTATCTATCTCAGTAATATGAAATAAAGTCAGATGACATTTCACAGAGTCAGAGCCATATTCCAATTCCCCATTTTATTAAGACAAAACTAGAAGACTCAGATATCCTCAAGAAAAACTATTATTTCAGTATTTTGGGAACCCTTTTTTAATTACTTTACATTACTTAGAACTTGTTGCTATTCAGATTGCCAGGATGCACAGCAAATCCCAGCATAACCCAAATAAGCAGGTATAACCTGAATTAGGTTTAGAATACTTAAATTTGGCTTTAGCTTCAATGACAGAATTGCCATGAAGGTTTTGATGTGGAGTGTCAGTGAAAGTGGGATAAAATATTGTTAATACAGTGGATATTATGGTATATATCACAAAAATGTGACAGTATTATCATGATGCTGATTTTAGTGATTACAGGTATGCTGTAATATAAAAATTATTATTCATAAATACTACGGTAGTATTGCCATATTTTCAGCAGGATTGCTCTGTTCTGGGACACCCTGTTCACCTGGTACAGCTGTAGTATTGTGTCCCACTTTGTCCCTCTCCATCTCTCTCCCTCCACCCACATGTGCTCTGCCCAAGCCTGGCACTGGGCCATGAATGTGATCTCTTCTCTCTCTCCAGCAAGTACTGGTGCAGGGCAGGCTCACAACTGCTACACCTAATTTCCAAATTTCACTTAGACTTTGAAGCTTAAGCTTCTAACCAAAATCTATTATCTGTCTAATGTGACTGTCAATATTCTCAGAGGGTAAAATTCACACCTATTTAGGAGTGACAGGTTCATTTTCCTTCTTAGAAACGAGCCTTTAGCTTCTTCAGTTGCTCTCTATGATGTCAGCTCAGCAAGTCAGTCTTTTCATATACTAAAATTCTGGCTACATGATCTTCAAAAACATATTTATTTTAAACTTGCAAATTGTCTGTTGCAGTCTGTATGTCCATTTCCAATATTATTATGTTTGTATTAGAAACAAAGATGTTGTTCAAACAAGTATTTAAGTATCCCAAATTACCTTAAAATTTCCTATTAAATAATACTGGTTTTCAGCCTTGTGTTCTGGCTTCCTGTTTATGAACTATAACTGTAAGAAAGCCTTAAATGATAATTAGGCTTCAGCATGAGCAGAAAATTACTTTAAAAACATAATGCTTTGGCTACTGAATGTTTAAAAAGGAATATGATACCTTATCACAGCCTTATGCAGCTGGGTGTACTGTTCCTTCAGCTCAGCTACTCTGGTGTCTGTGATCTTTCCAGCAGAAAATAGCTATGGAAGGCAAACAGACAGTTATGAAATCTCCTAAGCACTAATACTTTCATTCTGCTGCAACTTTTTATAACTGTAATTGGCAGGCTTTCAGTTTATACAGACTTTGGTAACATAACAAATTAAATACACAACCAAATCAAATGCACAGACAAAAAAATGCTTATTTACATAAAAATTCAAAGCATAAGTGTAAGGACATAAAGAATGTGTCTGTCTCAACTACAGTGCTACCTGCACTGTACCATTTCTTCTCTGACTTTCTGTCTGTATTAACGTTTCATGATAATTCTGTCTTGACTTTGAACTCAGGCTCTAAGTAACCTCTTTTCCACATTGCTTAACTGGATCAGTTTTGGTATAAACCCTCAGTTTGGCCTGCACAGGCAAAACTGAGGCTTAAAGTGTCTCCACAGGCAGTAGGGTTGTAAAAAAAAGGAGCTGGGCTAAAGCTGGATTATCCCCAGGCAACAGAACACATTACCTTACATGCCTGTGCAGGTCTTCAGTAAATACCAAGATCAAACAGGTCTTTTAAATACCTCCAGGGACAGTGACTCAAACACTTCCTTAAGCAGCCTGTTCCAATGCTTGACCATGCTTTCAGTGAAGAAATTTTTCCTAATATCCGATCTAAACCACCCCTGGTACAACTTGAGACCATTTCCTTCTGCCCTGTCCCTTGGTACCTGGGAGAAGACACTGACCTCCACCTGGCTACACCTCCTTTCAGGTAGTTGTAGAGAACAGTAAGTTCTACTCTGAGCCTCCTTTTCTCCAGGCTGAACACCCCCAGCTCCCCCAGCTGCTCCTCATCAGACTTGTGCTTCAGACCCTTCACCAGCTCCGTTGCCCTTCTCTGGACACGCTTCAGCACCTCAATGTCTTTCTTGTAGTGAGGAGCTCAAAACTGAATGTGGGATTTGAGGTGTGGCTTCACCATTGCTGAGTGCAGGGGAATAATCACTGCCCTGGTCCTGCTGGCCACACTATTCCTGTGTGGTATTGCTTTAGAAAACCTTTCTTCTCCTCCTTTGGTCACAAGTAAGGAGAACCAGGTTAAATCCAATTAAAAAATGTAAGGTGATCCAGTCCATGGCTAGCCTTGTGCAGCAGCAAGTCAAATCTGCAACTTCTATGGGACCCTGCCAAGAAATGTGATTATGCAGATCTCCTGAAATAAGTGAAATTACTACAGCACCAAGAAAATCCCAGAAGTTATAATTCAACCTTTAGAATATTCACAAGAAACCATCTAGAACTAATCCTATGGTCAAGATGCAGAACACAAGTTAATATGTCAAAGGAAGTATATATTTTCTTTATAACTGTTTACGTATTTTTGAAGATCTGTTTCAAAATATTTCATGGTAGCAAAGAGAATCTTTGTTCCCTAAGATGCCGAGAAAAGAAGATCTGCCTTTATTTGCTTGCATGAGATTAAAGATAAGCAGCTCTCATATACTTATTTTGGCATTCTCTATGAACAAACATATTGTTCACTTAAGTTCAAAATACTATCTTGGTCTTCTGTGAGAAAGAAAATATTTCCCTTTCTCAACCCATTTATTTCTTAGCCTTATACGTAGATATAGTTGTCCTATTTGTGTGGTACCTTACTAATGTGCTTTCTCCATGCTCCTCTGATCTGTACCTCTGAGTTACAATTTTTTTTAACTGCTTAGCTTCTCACTGCAGATCTACGCCATGTTTGACAACGCTTCCACAGAAATACACTTGCTTGTCTTGGAGGCTGTGTCCTCTTCTTTATGTCCATAAACTTTTCACAGATTTGACACCTAATTTCTCAGTTCAGTTCCATGATAAGAGCTCTATTTCAGGAAGGTTGGTCCTACACAATGTGAAGACTTGTAGCATTGAGGACTTCACAAGACAGACTGCATAGATAGCATACCAGCATGTCAAAGGCAGTGAGACATCCTGGAAAGTTTCATCACCAGACAGTTCCCATTACCACAGCATTATTGGGAGAGCCATCAGAGAGACAGCACTGGGCTACTCTGGCCCCAGGATTTGCTATTAAAGCCTGGTATACTGTTTTCTCCAAGATTCTTGGGAGGGCAGAAGGGAAAGATGCAACTGTTTGAGAGGAAGAAATAGTTTGTGGAAGAAGGGAGGAAACATGTGATCCTACTCTAGAAAAATTGTATTAATTGTAATGATAAATACAGACAGGAGATGATGCCCCTGATATACAGATATGTAATTCTTTCAAGGTGGCCTGTCCCACATTAATGATAAAGTAACCAACAGTATTTATGCACTCATAGTTCATTTTATTGCTCAGAAGCTCTCGCATTGCTGGGTTAAGTGACATGTAGGTCTCCGCAGTGTAAATAATTACATTGCTACACTGAGAAGTAAAAGAGTGAGTGAGAAGATGGAGCAGTGAGGAAAAAAAAGGGCTTGTAAATAGCAATTGAGGATGACTTTTTTTTCAGTCCCGTGTTAAACATACTGCCCCAGAAGGAACTGAGGTAATTTTATTATACCGGTGATCTCAGATCTAGAGTCTGGAATATAGTCTGATAAATATTCTTATTGAGTCTTCCAGTCCCATTCCACGTCAGTTGTACTTAACTGTATATTGCTTTTCTCAGATTTTCTTTCTCATTATATAATGAACTGGGACCCCATACATTTTCAAACACACTCAACATTGATAGATCATCCAGATAAACCAGAATAAATTTTGTTATCTAAATGCAGAATTACTGGAAAGTTGGGTGAAGATTTGTCTTTTAATGGATGGTTGCCTGGCAATTTTCTGCTTTCTGTTTCCCCATACTCCCATAAATGCAATTACATTGAAAATATGGAAGCATGTGTCTTATTACTGCATTTACTTGCATCTTTTCCTTTTAATTTAAAATTTCTGTTATGTTTATTTTACCCTATTAAGTTACCCTTAAGTCACCCTATTAAGTTACCCTTGTGATTTTCTAACTTTGTTACAATTTTTTATATTGCTTTGCGATTTGAAGTCTGGCTTTTCTACCAGAAAAACAAAACAAAACAAAACCAAATCCAAACCCAAGTTCCAAAGCAAATTCGTTTCCTTCAATCAGTGAAAAGTCCCAGGAAGTAAAGTGCTGGGTAATTCTGTCCTATTGCAAAAAATATGGAGGAAAATTTTGCTGAAAAGGTGAAAGGGAAGGACATATCCTTGATATTTTTCTAGCAGGAAAAGGTAGATTTTCTGGCTCTGAGCAGGAATTCTTTAAATATAGGGGTTCATGAGAAAAAGAGAACATACTTATACTCAAATAGCTGTACTGTACACCTGAATAACTTTTCTCTCTACCCATACAAGTAATAAGTTCATATTCACTTGCTACCAACAGTTCCCCACCAGACCTATCTTCAAAATCTCCTCATGAAACTTCCAAGAAAAAGTGAGAACTATGTGAGGTTACAGACTATCTGAGGGACCTCTTTTATATCCTTCCAGCTTGACTTCAGGCACACTAGCCCCTGGATCTAAGACCACAGTATCTTCTCCAAGGTTGGAAGGTGGATATAGATAGATGTTTGTAAGAAAGAGAACATGTCAGAATATGAACGGGAATTAAAACCACAGAAGGGAGAGGACCCACCTGATAAATGAGGTACTCATCCATGTGAGCAGAACTAGTGAAATCTGGCCCTAACTTTATCAACTCATTCTGCATTAAGTACAGTGGGCATTCTCCGTTTTATCAGATTATATTCAATTCTTTATGACAGTCAGCTCAAAACAATGCAGCAAGGAACTCATCTAAAATTCCAAAACAAGTTTTCTGTAACTCAAATGTGATATAAATAAGAACTCTAGGAACATTTCCCATTTCAAATTTCAAGGCTCCTAAAGTTCTTTTGGGACTCTCCAGAAATGAATAAAATTCAGCCAAACCTTAAACATAAATAGATGATGGAATCTGAATATTGGTCTAACTCTTCACAGTCTTTTGATTAAAAAACACACAAAGTAAGCACAGAAGACAAATAAAGTCACGACCAAGTAATTATCAATTAACATCAATTACTTAGAATAATGATAAAAGTGAAGCACTTGAGGCTTCTTAGGAAAAACTCAATTTCAGCAGTGCCCAGGATCTCTGCATTTCGGAGAAATGATGTAGCTAACACGTGTTTCTAATTATGTTTGCAGTTACTGCAAAGCAACTAAAATGTATTCTAAGCTCAAATGGAATAATAACACTTCCCCCTTCTTCACGCTAAGTTGTAGGTTTTGTAACTATAACAAGACATTGTGACTACACTTAATGTTATTTTAACACATAGAATGTCTAACATTTTATATTCATTGGCTATTTCAAACAACTGAAAGATCTTGTCAAACAACTCTTTTGCCTCCTAATAGTCGACTAGAGAAAAATAGCAAGGGATTAATATATTTTATAGTTTGTATACACTCAGGATTTCAGTATAGTATTAGCCCCTTGGCATATGGCTCTTCTGGCCAGTCTGCTATGTCAGGGTTGGAATTTTCTTTCTGTGCTGTTTATTTGAAGAGCTTTTCTTACCTCTTTTATATAATATGTAAAAGTTTAAGCATGCAGGGAAGAGAAAGGGTAAGTGCTCCTCTTTGAACAGAGAGCTCTACATCCTCTGTCAAAATCCTCATGAAGCCACAGAGTTTGGACACTTAGCACAGAGCTCAGGTGTTCCTTATTCCGGGGAGAAGGCAACGCCACCTTCTCAGGAGTTGTTCAGCATCGTAGCGGGGCAACAGGTACAAGCACACTGAACCCATGCTAGGGCTCCTGCATTTCCATCCATATTGCTGGTACCAGTCTCCACAGAATCACAGCGCTAGGGATATCTCCTGGTGTTTGGCTTGCCTGTGCCTGATATCTCCAAATTATCTAGGCAAAATCTTGGACCCCTTATAATGGACTAAGGGAACCGGAGATTCCTCAACCCATGGCTCAGAACAAGTTCATAACTATAACTTCTCACTAATTCTGAAGATCATGTCCTGGCTGCTTCAAGATGGAGCATCCAAAAATGAAGGAAAAACAATTAAAAGGTTGTGCTTCTAACCTCTCTGTCAATCTTAAAAAAAGCCAAAACACAATACAAGAAAACTGCTCCAAAAATTACCAGTCCTGATGCCAGAGAATTTAACAGGACTTCTGTGGCAATTTCAATACATAGGACAATTTTTACCATCTTCACCATTTTCCTACAGGGCTTAAAGCATGCACTTCATTATCCAGAATGCTATATTTACATAATTGTTATTACAACAAAATGTAAAGCAAAAAATAAACTCCATGTCATACAAGAGAGAAATAAAGTCAGAAAAATTAAGGCAGAAAGAAACGTCTAGATGCCATTTAGTCCAACCTCCTGCTCAAAGCAGGAATAGCTTCAAACTTAGACCAGGTCAGGTGAGGGCCCTGTCCTGTCAAATTCTGAAAAAGCAGTGACTGAATAAGGATACAGTGGCTGAATATTTGTTGCACTCGTTATGAGATAGTCCCTGTATTCTGCTGATGTACTCTCTAATTTTACCCAAAAGAAGATAACTGATTTGTCCCTAAGTATATTGAATCTAAACATTGACTACCTTACTTTGTCTCACTTGCATATTTTTCCCAAACTGTGCAGTTAAAGACTGAAATACATTGCCTTTAGATTTTAGGAAGTATAAGGAAGGCAAAAAAGCCCCAAAACCAGAACAGAGACTAATATTTAAGGAAGTATATTTAAGATTTTAATTATTTTTAATAATAGAATTTAACTAATTAAATTATTTCAGACTGCTTTCCAGCATTTATAAGAAATAAGAAAAATTCTCAGTGAGGCTCTTAGTTGCTTTTGACTATAGCAAAAGCCAAAGATGACCACCTTGCTCAGCCCAAACACCAGGCTTTTAGACGATCTAAACTCTGATTTCAATGTAAAGTGTTACATCACAATTTATATATGCCCAGAAAAAATACAATCTTTACACTTTTTATTTGGTCATCATGCATTTTTCAATATGTCTCAAATATTCATACAGAGTTATGGAAGACTAACACAAAATTATCTAAAATTTCTCTACTCAACA
Organism: Lycocorax pyrrhopterus obiensis; assembly: GCA_014706295.1. Classification (NCBI taxonomy): domain Eukaryota; kingdom Metazoa; phylum Chordata; class Aves; order Passeriformes; family Paradisaeidae; genus Lycocorax; species Lycocorax pyrrhopterus. Next base: position 12,255,902 of record JACSVZ010000015.1, read on the forward strand.
ATATTTCAAGCTTCAGCACATATTTCAAAGTATTTTAAAACAAGAAGATAAAAATCACTAATTTAAGACTGTAAATATTTAGTTACACAATAAATTGTAGTTATTGGTATGCAATTCTGCATTCCATTTTGGAGATTGGGAAACATTGAAAGTACACACAGAAATAGCTATATTGCAGATATTTAGGGAATGGTAAGTCTTGCTTAAGTCATTATTCTAGAGAAAGGTTATGATGGTAGAAAGTAAAGAAAAACACAGTGAGGTTTTTAAATTGATACTGTAATTAGAGTTTAAAAATAAGGTGTAATCCCTCTCACTTGGTACTACATATATTTATTACAGGAAGTAGACTTTAGAATAAGTATGGGAAGTCCATAGAAAAAGCCTATTTATTAGCTTTTCAAGCAGAAAAATATGTGTCACTGAGTTTCCTAAACATTTAATTTAGGTGATAAACAACAGTACTTGAAGCTATGAGGTTGCACAAATGCAGTCAGGTTGGGGTAAACGTATACACAAAAATCATAAATACACTTACTTACAGTAGATATACGGTACTGCCTTACACTGAACTTCTACAATTTTACTTTTTTAATTACAGAGGGATGAACCAGGCATCCTTTAATGAAAAATAAACTGCTGAAGAGCCTTCTAAAACTAACAAATAATGACTAGGAAAAATGATATCCTAAATTCTTTCCCAAGGCATGGTTCATAACAGTCGTTTTGTCCCCCAGTTCATGGGAAAAAACAATCCCTACATGGAAAATATAAACATCAGCCACAGTCAAGGTGGTGCAGTGGGTGAGAAAATACTGGTGGCCAACTGAGTCTTGCATGGCTCAGTAAAAAAGGGCACAGGAGAAGGGTAAGACAGGCATTTCAGGAAATGACATGGCTTTCCTACCATCACCTGTTTGGCTACGAAGCTTGAAACCAGGATACTAAATAACCAGCACAGTCTTGGAGCAGGTTTGAAGGAATCAAAAAGGAATTTTTCTGGAAAGACATAGGAGGGAGAGGCTTTTGTATTTGGTATATCATCACTCTGAAAGTGCATTGGGTTTATTCTCTTTGCTTATTGAACCAACTACAGCATCTTCTATGGCTACAGATAAAGGAAACAGTCAGCAGTAAACTGTAGATTTTGAGCAGGCAGATCAGATGTCATGGGAGAAATAGAATCAATAAGAACATAGTTTTCTGGATCTCCTTCTTTACAAATAGGGTCCTCAACAGAAGGAGTGATTTTCTTTGACCACATGAATTTTATAACATGTATTACATTTACAGTTGCTGATATAAATATCATATCTACTACTTACATGCTCTATGTCAGTGCTGCCTTTCTGCCTGCTGCCAGAATTTATAGATAAAGCAACAAACAATTTAAGCAGGTAGGAAGGCATGCAGCCACTAGTTCTATGTAATCTGTATCAGAATAAGGATATTAGCAATTAATATCAAATGGAATAGGACTGCCTTTCCTTTTGTCTTCTGATGTGTTCTCACAGACACATGAGGAAGCTGAATAGGTAGTCCCACAATCCAGTGGACAACAAAAGGACTGCTTGCATGAAGAATGACTACTGAGTTAAAAAAAAACCGATTTAGTTAATCAGAAAGAATTCTAAATCAGAATTTGTTTCTAGTAAGGACTTTTGGTATACTTTCCATATTGTGGAAAAACCTGAAAATTAATGTAATTACTTGTCATCCTCTTTCTCAGCCAAAATGTATCACAGAATCACTGAAGTCTACGAAAAATATCAGAAATATTACCGCAGCAGTTGAATCTTAACACATTCCACCTCTGCCACCAAAATGCTTCATTATGAACGAGCCTCAATTTACTTCAAGTTTGTTCATACCAATCATTTGGACTGCTTAGACAAACCTGGATATTTTGCAGCAATTCTTCTGCAGGAGATGTTGACTCTCAGAACAAAGCCAGAAATCAAACAGACGCCAGGCTGTTGTGTTTTAAATTGCCATAGTCACTAGTTAAATTAACATCTGCCCACAGTCATAACTTTGTTGTTTTCTATTTGACCTACATTCCATTATCTGCCAAAAAAAGAAAAAAACCTTACTCTAAAAATTCATGGGAAACGGTTTATGCTGGTTTTGATAAACTTTGGATAAACAATCCTCAGACAAGTCTGATAAAACAAAATATATCACTTCTTTAACCTTGTAATCACTGCATAGTTCTGTGAACAGAATTAAAATCTTCAGTAGAATTTAAGAGTATCTTGAGCTGTCAGTTATTTTCTTTACCTTTAGGAAGGTGTCTATATGATAAAGATATCTCTTCAGTCCACAGTCCTAAAAAGTAGACTAGAAGAGATTAAAAGCTACAAGAAAGTGAGCTTTAAGTAAAAAGCAAAGACCTTAGCAGAAAAGTCTTAGTTACAGCCATCAGCTGTCATTAAGTTAGATCCTTTCACAGTTGAAAAAGATTGGCTTTTGGGATTTGTGACTTCTTAACTAATTTAAAGTTTTAAGTATTATGCAGAACACACTAGATCTAGAGAAGCCCTATCTGGGAAGAAACTTTGTTTATAGACAAACTGCAGGTCTCAGTTTAAATTTGGTCCAATATTTCTGCCATTAGTTAAACTGCATCAGCATCTCACAGCTTAAGAGTACTCAGTGTCCTTTCTAAGGGCAAAGAATGCTGAAAAACTCAGATTTGAAAGTTTGCTTCATTTATTCCCAGAAGGATAAGAGACATGAAATGTGGAAAGCGCTGTGTCATACTATTTTGGGTTCCCGAAGAAAGAAGAGAGATGTGACAAGTTGTTGGGAATGGACATTCCCTGACAGAACAGGAAGAAAGATCAGTACACTCTTACCAGAGTGCTCCAGGTAGGGGAAGCATACAGACTGGTGGAGAAATGGGTCTTCTGGACTCCAAGCAGACTGGTGACAGCTTAGCAGCAGAACATAAGACCAATAACGAAATCAGGGGGATAACAGAGCAACTCAATATTACAGAAGTCTCATCCAAAGGAGGAAGCAAATCCCAAAAGGAAGATATATATGGGACTAGGAATGGATGTCTCAGGACATGATATTTGCTTTTTCAAACAGAGATGTTTGAAAAGCTCAGATACCTCACCTCACTATCTGAACTTCCTTTATTTTACATTCAGCATTAGCAGAAATTTCTGCCCTTCTAGATGTTACAATATTCTAAAGATAGTTTAGGCTTTCAATGCAGCACAGCAATCACAAATTACAACAATATTTGTTATACATTTAAATATTTCAAGGCAAATCACAGAATGTCATCTATCAAGGATAATTATTATTCATTTGACAGATACAGGACAGTTTGTCCAGTTCAAAGTCACAAAGCAGATAGCAGAGTTAATTGTAAACTGAACAAACAACAGTGCGGGGGGATCGTGGCTTCCCAAATAACAAGGATTTAAGAATTCTATTCTATTTCTAAAGCTTCTCAAAAGAGGCTGGTATAGCTTTCCTCCCTTTGACAGTAGCAGCCATACACAAGTACAAGGCTCTGAAAATACCTGATTTTAGATTGATACAATGAAAAATTAGCATCCAGCTAATCAAATCAAAAATTTAAAAGTTTTACTTGCAAATTAAAATCATACACTTTATCTTCTACAAACATTTCCGTTTTGATGCATTTTTAACAAAACCAAAGTGATGTCAGTATCTTACACCTTAATGGTGAGGGGTTCCTTTCACCTCACTGCTGGGGAACTATCATGATCTGAAAGGGGGAGATACAGTTTTGCCACATAACTAAAAGCACCATGGCAGGTTCTGGGATGTTCCTTCAGAAAATGGGAAAGGTAAAAAAAAAACCATTCAAAACCTGATCTCCCAAGAAAGTGCCCAAACTTTTGTTCTATGCAGGAATCCGAAGGAATTGTTGCAGCTGGTTAGACAGGTAGGTTTTTTTACCAAGCCTCCTTCCTGTACTATCAATACCAGCATGTGGTGTGTATAAAGCTAGTAACATTAAAGAGAACATGAACTTGTTGATTATATGTGTGACTAACGTCTGCTTAATGTTTAATCTGTGTTATGAGTAATTTCAAATAGGGTTTAGGGAAATAAATGGTTCAGATTGGACTAATTCAACAAGAACTGGTGTAAATACCATTTACTCATGCAAGTTATTTGACTCTTGACTGAGCTGTGAATGCATAAAGACATATCCATGTAGCCTTGTTTTGAGGCACAAGAAAAATGACACGGATCATGAAAACTGCGTAGGCATCACATGAGAATGGCAAAGGTGTTTGTAGAATGAGAATGAGGGAGTACATGGCAATTGACACCTGGAGAAGTATTTCATTTGGTAAGATCAGCAGTAAAGTACATGACTAACTCTGAAAGTTGATATGAGGCACAATAAAAAGAAGAGCAATTCCTCAAACTGATGAGAGTTTTTCCCTAGGTCTCTGCCTCACTTTAGATTTAGAATTTGGGACATTAACCAGAACATCAGGATTTTCTTTGGTTTCCCGTACAATTAGTCTAACAGGTAGGAACCCATACATCAAAGGGGAAACCCTCAGTTAAAAAGGCTCAATAAGAAGCACCCCAAATCAGATAATAGTGAATTTTAACTGTGATGTGCCATACAAATTATGAATATTCCAGATAAGTATTTTAAGGTGGACTAGGCAAAATAGTAAGAAGAAAGTGCTTTTCATCTTCCTGAATTTGTGACTCTGTACTGAAAAATGTTTGGAACCAAAACTCCATGTGTGTTTCAACATGTTTTCAGTTTTAAGTAATTTATATGAATATATGCATTAAATTTGAAAAAGTTTTAGGAAGAAAGGCACTGACTGTCAGTAAAGATACTGCTGTGATAAACCTCAAAGTGGGAAAAGGGCTGGTTTTCAGTTTCTCCACCTGCTGTGCTAAAATCATGGTCTGGTTAAGAAAATAAGTTTTAGACCACTCAAGTGTTAAGAAATAGATGTTAGAAGACTGTTATAATAAAGAGCTAGGTGATTTTTTTCCAAAAAAAGAAAATCCATGTACAACAAGGAAAGAAATTAAACGGCATAATTTATCAGCACACATGCATTTCATCATCTTGCTTACAGAAACTAGCTCTGAGTCAGGAATACTCACTGAAATGTGCTACTCTTGCAAGCACTACCTAACTTTGCTCTGCTATTAATCACTCGTGATGCAAGCACTCCCACCCATTTCTGAGAACAGTGTAGGCTGTCTGATAACTCACAGGCTTCAAGCTGCCCTTATAAAGTTGTTCCACTTCTGCATACTTCCTCATACTGCTAGTTTCTCGGTGAAGATGAAGCTCCTCATTTACATAGTCCTGCTGAAGTCAACTCTCCTTGCTTTAACAAATGTCTTTGCAGTTGTTTTAGAAGAGGAAGAGAATGCTAAAGAAGCAAAAGTTACTGAGACTTGTCCTATAAAGCTCAAAACTAATCGGAAATGTGATGAAGGAGAGGATTGCCCTTATCAGATAAATCTGCCTCCGATGACCATCCAGATACCCAAAGAATTCAAACTGCTTGAGAAGACTCTCAAAGAAGTACAGACCCTTAAAGAATCAGTAAACAAGCTAAAGAAATGCTGCCAAGATTGCAAGCTGCAAGCAGATGACAACCAAGAAAGAGAAAGAAGTAATGAATTCCTGCTACCTAACACTGCAGAAAACACCGAAAGCCAAGATAACAGAGTAACGGAACTGCAGAGCAAAGTTAACAGAATGGCAACCAGCTTAAAAAATGCAAAGAGCCAGATTCAGACACTGCAGGGTCGTTTAGAGAAGCTGAGCCTCATAAATATGAACAATGTGGAACATTATGTTGACAGCAAAGTTGCAAATTTGACGTTTGCTGTGAACAACCTGGATAACAAATGTTCTTCTAAGTGTCCAGCAATGCAAGCAAGACCTGGTATGTAATCTGTTAATTCTTACTGCCTGTATAAGCTTTCTGTGCATTTTACTAGTATTAGGTAAACAATTTAAAAATATATTCTACTCAAATAGCTGTGTTATTACCTTCACAAGTATCTGCTCTTTTAGTGTTTATTCATACTCCTGTAAAACATTTCAGCAGCCACTAGAGGGTTACTGAGAGCTGCAGGTGTTCAGTCCCTCCTAGAACTGGACTTCATTAGAGGTATTCAAAACATTAATTTTTAAAGGACAATTTTTTGCAATTTAATAGGTAAATGTGAAACATTAACTTTATTTTACACCATAATACCCTTCATTAGAGACATTAAACATCAGTGACATACACATATTTTCTCCTTAGATGAAAAGGGGCAAATTTTCTCTAGGTGTGCCTTAGAAAACAGCATTTTTATTTTTTCCCACTGCAAAACTGCAGATACTCTGAAAAGGGGTGCAAGACGTCATCAATCATTAAGTGAACCTAGCAAAATGCTTCGTTTTTAACAGATGGATAATAAAATCATTTTCCTATAATCACAGCAGACTCATCTAGGGCTCATCTAAAAAAAGCTTACTAACGGCACTTCTTGACTGGGGGGTAACACATGTACCAGCATTTTAACACTAAACCCTTTGCATTTATTTAATATAAGGGCAGTATAAAACAGAAAACAGGCATTATCACTGACAAACCCTTTTTTTCTTTCACAATTTAATTCTCCTAATTAAAATAAAGGAATAGAACTAATACCTTATTTCTAATGTTTACTGTTATTAAGGCAAGATTGAGGGGTTTTCTAAAAGTCATAAAGTTTTTATATTACATATAAGAATCCTTGAAAACAAGAAATGTTCCCTAAATTGTCAATGTATTCTACCACTTAGATATCAAACATAAGAAGATAAAGCTCTCAGGAGACAAAACAGAGAAAGATCAGGCTGCATTATAACCTCTAAGTCTCTAGCTTAGCATCCAAGATTAAAATGAAACTGTTCTTCTGTCTACACATATTGAAAACAGAAAGATCTGCAAGTGTACAGTGTATGTACAACTGAAAATCTTGAAAGTGGGAAAAGAGCAAATAAGTAATAATAAAGCTAATGCTTTTACTATATCAGCAATCAGCTTAAATCTGATAAAAATCACTACAAATCAATTATGTTCATTCAGATACAAAACATTCACAACAAGAATGAGTAATTTTTTGCTATATTAATAATGGTCAGTGAATCACATTCAAGTACTGTACTTCATAACAGACTAAATTAATTTTAGATATTCCTTACACTTATTGAAACATTGGGTAGTGTTCATAGCACATGATCATGTGCTGTGTAGATATTCCTTTTCTTTTACAGCAACAGGCTAAAAGCACTTGTAGCAGCCATATATTCATTATGAAACCTAGCAAGGAAAACAGCTCCAACTTTTTCCTATCCAGGAGCAATTCCTGCACCCACTGAAAGTAATAGTAAAACTTTATTTAAATAGGAGTTGAATTAGATTATAGAAGCATTTTATCTTAAATGTATATTCTTTGTCAATATCTGCTCTGAAATTTAGTCCATCAAAGATCTTACACAAAGTTCAGTGAAATAAATGAGAATGCATTGTGAATTTAGACTTGGCTTTAAAGCCTTTTACTCCTATACTTTGTGGTTGTATAAATGCCCAGTTTTCTGGCAAACAAGAAGTCCTGAATGTTATTCCCTGCTGCAGCCTGAAATCACTCCTCATTTTCAAGAAGTAGTTCGTTTAAATTTTCTAGGAAAAATTACAGTTTTTCCTAGAAACCTACAAATGAACATGCCCATACATTCAAATCTGCAATGGGAATAAACATTATGGTTTTGACTCTTAACACAGAACTTCTGAGAGCTCTCCATATCACTTAAGAATGGATTTTCCCTCTGAAGAAAAAAACTGGGGGTATTTTTCTTCTGAATAAAACACATCACCCATTGGTGGGAAAAAGGTACTGTTAAGAGTAGATGCTAACATTCTTACTTTCTGTAAAGCCAGAGATGCCAGATACACAGGAAAGCACCATCACTTTTCCACCTTCATCTTTCTAGGAATCACACAATTACTACAACAGATGTGACAATTTTATTACTTTTTTCCTGCCTCCTAAAGCACAGTCAACATTAACACAAAAGGCATTCCTAATGATGTTATGTTCTCTATCAAATAACATTAGCTTAACAATAGCCAGGTTAACATCATTCCCACAGGGATAAAGTTCTTTCTCTAACATACTGCCAGATGGAGCTGTAAATTATAGACAGGGTGTGAAGCTATACATTCAAATACAAAAAGCAGCAAGTGTGCAAACACAAAGCATTAGAAATATGGACTGAAGAAATCAGTCCATATTTGTAATATGGAAAATTCTAATACGGAAAATATTATTTCAGAAATCAGAATTTACATGAGATAATGAAAGGATAGAGTAGAGAAAATGAGAAAACAGAAAGCAAACAATCAAAATGCCCTTATATTAGGTATTTTGATGAAAAAATGTAGTTTAGATGGGGTTTTTTGGACAGCTATCTGATGCAGAGATCCTAGCTGGCATCTGTTATAAAGTAAATCTGATGGAAAACGTGTTTTGCCTTAGAACTGAAATTGCTGCAACACTATTTCCGATGTAAAAGTCTCTCCAATGAAAGTTCTGTATGCCACATCAGTCTGGGTAATTTTTTTTAATATTTTTTAATGGAAATTATGTTTATTCTAACACTACCTGTTCTTTCACCAGTTATACAAATAATGCAGAGAGACTGTGCTGACCATTACACAGCAGGGAGAAGGAGTAATGGAATCTACAGGATTAGCCCTGACCCCAGAAACGAGAGCTTTGAAGTTTACTGTGACATGCAAACACAAGGAGGCGGCTGGACAGTGCTGCAACGGCGTCAGGATGGCAGCACTAACTTCAACAGAACCTGGAATGACTACAAACACGGCTTTGGAAACCTCAGCAGGGAGTTTTGGCTAGGCAATGACAAAATTCATCTCCTGACAAGGAGCCAGGAAATGCAACTGAGAATTGATCTTGAAGATTTCAATGGAATCAGAGAGTATGCAAAATACGACCACTTCTACGTGGCCAACGAGTACCTCAAGTACCGTCTAAGCGTCCATGGCTACAGCGGCACAGCAGGAGATGCCCTCCACTACAGCAGGCACTACAACCACGACCAAAAGTTCTTTACGACCCCAGACAAGGACAATGACAGGTATCCCTCGGGGAACTGTGGAGCATACTACAGCTCTGGCTGGTGGTTTGATGCCTGCTTGTCAGCCAATCTCAATGGCAAGTACTACCACAAGAAATATAAAGGCGTTCGCAATGGCATTTTCTGGGGTACATGGCACGGTATTTCTGATGATATTCCCACTGGATATAGGCAATCCTTTAAATCAGTAAAGATAATGATCAGACCCAAAAGTTTTGTGCAGTAATTCTACACATTTGTCTTAACTAGTTTGCATTGGATTGCACTCAAAATCATACTTACTCAGTATTATACTCAGAAATCAAGTATTCTGTTATGTTTGGCAAAAGATTGTTCTAGACAAAACAACATACTTCCACGTAATTTTTTAGAGACCGTTTGACCCATATAATGTATTAAAACCAGCATTAAAATACCTGAATAGTTATCGCTAAAACTTAACACCAGTTAAGTCTTGGTTTCGTTATGTAAATATTCTAAACATTGCTTTTGGTGCTTTTACTGACTGTGATATACCACATTTCATTATCTAAAACTTTCATATGGTCTTCCACAAATTGTGTCTGAATGACTCCTGCATTTTAACCTGGAAATAATTCAGAGGTGTGACTAATACAAATTTGTCAGCACTTTAAAAAAAAACCTAGTCTCTCTAAAACAGCCTTCTTCTATCATCTATCCTTCACAACTTCCAAGTTATACCATGGCAATATCAATATAACGTAGGAAAATTAATAAAAATTATTATTTTTAAAGAACTAGAAAACAGAGGGCCACATGGTTTGCCCAAAGACATGAAAAAAGGCCTTGAAGAAAACAGAAAATGAAGATGATTCCTCAAATTTCTTCCCTTTATCAAAGATTTTTCAAACAAGTTGGTAGAGGAATTGAATAAAAGCAGAGGAAATAATTATAAAATCATAGAATCATTTAGTTTGGAAAAGACCTTTAAGATCATTGAGTACAAGTGTTAACACAGAACTGCCAAGTCCACACTAAGCCATGTCCCGAAGCGTCACATCTACACATGGAGAGAGCATGTAATGAACAACAACATTCTTGCTCTTTTTGGTTCTTCCATTCAAGCTCGAGGTTCTATTTGTCATTTGTAGGAGAAAAGAGCCATTATGTAGATTACTGCACATTTATAGAGGCAGGTAGACAGGTAGGAGGAAGACATCAATAAGAATCCATATTCTTTGCTTTAATGCCTCTAAATACACACAAAGAGTTTCCAGCGCCATTTTGCTTTCTCCTGAATCCTTTAGGTAAGTCAAATGTTACAAGATGCTCTTGTAGAGAGTCAAGCTCTCATTCAAATACTTCTCAATCTAGGTATCATTAGACTCTAAAATTAAAAAAAAATTACAAATGTTTTGTAACATAAGAAAAGACTGTTCTCCCCATATTTAGACTACATGTTTTGTTGCCACAGAAACATAAAAATCTACTGTCAATTCTAAGCAAAAAAAGAGAATATATGATGAAAAAAAATTTTCTAAAGTATAACAAATAAAAAAATCAAATTTTCAAATAGTTCAGGAAGTTCAAATTAGAGATACTGTTATTAACTCTCATGCTGTAGATAGTGAGCACAAGTTTCTCTGCAGATATCTCTGCCATGTCTCTATAGACAGTGACCAACACTGACTGGAGATGCAATCTATCTTAGCAAGAGGCTAGTCTACTGTCCTGCTTATACCAATCCTGAGATGCAGAAAAACTACACTAAGACTCTATTTCTTTATCAATTAAAGTGTGGTCATTGCTGGCACAGACTTTTTGATTAAAAGAGACATTTAAAAAAAGAATATAAGTATACATCTGACCTAATACTTTATAAATATGATCTCTACTGTTTTTTTAAGATTATAACAAAACTATTACGGTTATAAGTTATGCAAATGAAAAACACTGGCAATTGGTAAATTGTAAAATATTAATATATATTTTAAAGAAGTAAATACTTTGAAGGATAATTCAATCGTAATTTGGTTTATTATATTTCAATTTTAAAGAGCAATGAAAACTTTTAATTGCAAGATGTATCATCTTTCCTTGAGAGTATGTTTTGAAGTGATAGAATATTTATTTTGAGATAAAAAATAGTTGTCTAAACAAAACAAAATAAGCAACATACGAAGTATTGGTTAGAAGAGCAAATATCTAATTGCATATGATTATAATTAATCATTTTGCACGAAATGCACAATTTGCTCCTATTCATTATATGATAACTAGCTAAGTATGACTTACAGTATCTACAAGCTTCTACTTGAAAATGTCTTTTTACTGCTAAGTTGTTAGAAAAGAAACTGTCCTTTTAAAATCTTGCTTAAAGAAAACTTCATAAAACACAGAAATTTTAACAGAATAAGAAAATGAGACTAAAATCACTTGCAGAAGCTTTGTCTCGTGTCTTAAAAACAGAAAGTAAAAAAAAAGAAAAAGAAAGTGTAATGCTGTTACAGAAATCTGATTATTACCTGCCTGGAACTGTTGTAACTGAATGTCTGTCAATGTATACTAGTTTCACAAAGTGTAACTCCATCTACTTGTTGCAAACATTATTTTTGTTTTTTCTTGGTGTAATAAAATTATGTCACACTGTTAAAGCTGTACTACTGTAATAGACGTACATGAGGACTATAAAAAAATTCTCATAAATAATTTTATTGATTTTCTGTAAAAATCGAAGCAGTAAGAAAACACCGCTAACCAACACAGATGACTATGCGACATGCCAGGAGAGTAATTGCTAGTATTGACTGTTCCTTAGAGACCTGTTTTATGACCCCTCAGTTGCCGGATAATACCAAGGGCTGAAATCTCAGACATTTTTTTGAAACTATTCATATTTTGGAAGAGGAAAAAGTAATTGCCCAATCAAGGGTCTACACAACCTTTGTCTTCAACATGAAAGAGGAGAAGTAAACCAATGTTTTGACCTTGCAGATCACATACAAGAGTCATCAAAGCATGTGAATACAAATACCACCCCAAATTAAATTATAAATTAAATTTTTTATACAAAGAAAAAGCCCTTGATCTCTGTCTAAGGCTTAATAATTCAAAACATGTCTTTCAATCTATGGAAAACATCTATGTAACACTAATTATCATATGAAAACACTTGTGGTTTTAATCCTGCTAATATTTAAATTGTGAATTTTAGTGGAAAAAAATTACTAACAGTGGGTTTGCTAGCAAAATTCCTATGGCTTGTTTCCAAAACATAAAGACACAAGCCCATCTGTTCAATGTGATCAGCCAAGCAGACTGTAATGTCTTGGCTTTCTATGCATTGCTTAAACAAAACCAAACTAAAACCAGAAAAAAAAACCCCAAACAAACCAGAGAAGAAAGGAAAAGAAGTTTTGAAGGCACTGGTGCTTTTTCCTTCCCTTTTTAATGCAAGTACCTGTTTCCTTAATGGCGTTTATTGGGAAAGACTGCAGTCAAACTTGAAGTGAGTTGAGAACAATAGGTAGCTTGATAAATTGGCGAGAAAAACCCTTACTTCCATGTGTTTATTTGGAAAATAACTTAAGATGGTTGCCAATCCCTACCCAGACCCCCGACATCAAATTAAACCAAAATCAAACAAAAGTGCCAAATTTACTTAGCTTCTATGATTTACATGTCACGGAAAAATCAAAGCAGGAAGGATGCGACTTCGAATTTTCATAGGGCAAAAAAAATGAGAAAATAATTAAATAGTGGCCTACAAAGAAAGAGGATTTAAATATATTCAATATAGTTTTGGATTTTTTTTGTGTGTGCTCTTTTTCTTTCAGGAAAGAAAGAGAAAATGGTACATATAGGCCTGAAGACATTGATATAAGTTTTGAAGAAAAATGGCTGAGCCACACCATTTATAGGCCCTGCTAAATGCAAACATTTCACATACTAAATCAATCTCTTTCATTCACTGCTTTAATTAAACTTTTATGGAGTTATAGTTCTTCTGCCAGAAGTTAATTTGGCTGTCACCCTCAATGGTAACCAGAAACAGAAAACAATGTTTTAAGATGGTGTGTCAAGTCTAACCCTCACACAAGTCATGAGAACATGGAAATTATGAAAGCAACATTATTTTTTAAGTCTTCATTCATCAGTTTTTTCTGATCTGAGTAAAAGAGTAATCCATTTGGAAAATAATAATGGGAAAAAATAACCCAAATTAACTGATTATGTTCATATAATCAAGACGAAGTATAAGTTTAATTAAGATTGCATTTCAGCACGAATAGTATGCTCTCATTTAAAATTACACAGTACAAAATAATAGTAGGCTTTACACACTTTTAAGCAAGTACACGGAGTGAATAATTTTTATGGAGAAGCAGGATCCACTTTGAGAAACAAATTCTCATACCTTTCTTCACACAGAGTACAAAAGCCTCTCTGCTTCACTCTGCAGTTTAACCTCCATATGCTAAATCTAAATACAAGGATTCTTTCTCATGCAGCTCTTTAAGGCTCTGTTTATTCAGGAGTATTTGGATGCAGGTGCTTTGAATAAGTAAACCAGGAATCCCCTTTTTAAGTAACCTCATGTGTGTAACAGATGATTCTCCAGCTCTAATGTTTTTATTAAATGTAAAATTGGTTAACATTTCTCTGGCTTCCTCATCACACGGCTGTGCTGACATACAAGGCCAAGTAGACCCAATTTTAGTACAGATTTGCCTTGTCTCAAATACATATTTTAGGTGAGAAAACAGGAAGAGGGAGATAGCTTTGGAAAACAATATAGCAATATACTTGTCTCGTCAAGTCTCATGAGTTTCAGAAAGGGCTGAGAAAAGGCCAAAATGAAGATGTTACAGTTAAAGGTTATTCCTTTCACTAGTCTCACAGCTTTAAAGTGCTCTAGCTTCTCTGTATGGTATGAAATCTGCACACTTGACTTTATAACAGCACAGAAAAACAATACATCATAAATACTTTCAAACAGCCTTTTCAGAAAGGAACAGAAATACCACCTGCTTTGTGATAGTTCAAACACACCCAACCACTTCCTGGCCTTGTTTCCTCACAATGTTACCTGCTAGTGGTAAAAAGAACCTCTCAGTAGAATGAGCATGTTACAGCAGCTCTGTTCCCATTCCTGCTGTTTGAAGGCACCTGTAAATTCGCCCAACTCCTCTACAGCTTTTTTAAGAACAATCAACTTTCCTTTCGCAACAACCAGTCACTTTAACATTCACAATACAAACTATTTCCTACTTGCTGAAAGCTGGTGCACAAAACCATACTCTAGCTTACAGACACATTTTCATTCCTAGCTGACTTTCCAAGTGACCATACTAACACAACCAAAAAAGATTTAATTAGCAGTCAGAGTCCTGTGCGTGGAGGTGGAGACAACATCTTAGCTGTCTGTGCCAACATATTTATATGCTTTTTTGTTGGGCCAGGAGCCTTTGAAGCTTGTAGTGTGGAGTGTGCCAGGATCAGCTTAAGTTTAAAAATGTTGTTTGCATTCAACATTGAAAGCTGTGTCAAGATTTTTATATCTTTGATAGAGGACACACATATTTGGTGAGTACAAAACAAATTATGCACTGTTATAGTTACCATGCAAAAATATAGTGATGATCATACTTTGTAATAGCAGAAAGCACATTACAGTATGTGTAGAGGGACAGAAATTAAAATGGTGCTTATATAAAAAAAAAAAATCCTAATCTATCAAGGTAGTTTTTCTAGGAAACTTTTCATTTAAAGATAAACAAAAATTTTTTAAAGGAAAGTTGTTTACAAACACCATTTAACCTAAATTAGGAGAGAATTAAAACCCAGTTTGTTAGCAAAACAAATTGGAAACAACTGTAATTTCTAGAATGGTGTTGTTAGATGTCATTACACTACTGAAGAACCACATGAAATATTGATTCTTAGTATTTATATTTGAAAGCTGTAGCCAACCTTTATGTGACTTCCTCTTCTTTCCTGCAGCATAGATGAGAAAAAAGAGAAAAATGAGAAGTACCTTTCTCTCCTTAAACAACATTCAAACACTGAACATATCCATTCTATGACTTTAAAGCTCTTCCAGATAGCAGATTGACATGAATCAGGATCACATAATCAGAAACAAACTTTGCTTGAGAAGTGTTTGTTGATTTTTGGTAAACATGGAGATTTTGCTCTGTGTTTCCACTAGAATCAAGATTTTGGTTAGCATTTTTATTAGCAGTTCAACCACTTTTGGCAGCCAGGAGTATAAATTCACTAATCTCAGAAAGACTCTGAGTTGCAAAATAGTAAAAAAAATATTAATGAAAGGATCTTTCTGCTTCTTGATGGCAATAGGACACTTGGATATCAGTGATGAAGAAATGTAGCCTGATAGTGACAATTTCCATCAAAAAAAGCAGCACAAATGAAAGATTTGGTGCTGGTATCACATAGGGAGCACTGACCATTTTATAGGACACAGAATGCAACAGTTTGCAATAGACCAGTCAGGAAAATCTCACAAAGGAGTTTATTCTTTTGCAGGTTTAGATTTAGCAAATAAATGGATGATGTTTGCTAGCAGAAAGGGATTATTACCTTCCAAACAAGGTATCCACTCACTGGATTTGGTAAATAGTAAAGCACTTTTCATTCACAAGTACACTACTCTGCAGAATTAATAGCTGCCTCAGAGCATCCATGGCAAAGACATGCAAGATAAATGTTGCAGAATAATTTTTCTGGTATAGTTTTAAAAATGGATGTATACATTTGACTGAAGTATCTTTCTAGCCTAAGAACATGTCAACAAAAGGAAGAGAAAGAAAAAGCACAAGACATTGCCTTAAGTAAAAAGACCTCAAACTGGGAGAAGATACTCGCCGTTTGATTTCTCTTTGGGGTTTTTTTGTTTGATTCACTATCAGACTGGGAAGATGCATAGAGTAGGGGTCTTTTTTTGTGTCTGGGATTGGGATTTGGGCAACAAACAAAAATTAAGCAACAGAAGAGGATTTGAAAACTGTAATAGATTACAAACTAAACATCAATAACACCATTATGACAAATGATATTTTATTTATTTATGTTCCCATTAAAACTGGATCAGGTGGAGGAAAGTAAACACAACTTGAGTGGCCAGAGGGGAAAAAATGTTACTGTGCAATCTTGTGAAGAGCAAAAATTATGGGAACAAAAATGAAGAAGAGGCAGGAGGCAATTCATTAATTGGTCTTTTTAATTTTCATTCTGCATAATCTTGTCATTTTGAGCATTTAATCCAGTTTCATGTCATGTTTGGTTGCTTTTTCTATTCAAATGACAATTTCAGTTTGTCCTCTGCTGCTTTCGCAGTAATAGTATTGTTGTAGCAAGGATGATATAAGGATAAAGGGAGAGGTTAAGTGTATTATGTTACCATCTGTTGCAAAAAAAATTAAAAATTTGCAGCAAGGGGTGAATACAAATTTAGATAATTTTGTTGAAGTTAACTACTACAAAATATCCATTTAATAAAATTATGGCTCTTTAAATTTAGACAATGTACATGTGTGACAAAATTCAATACATTTTTTGCTGCCTTTTAAGAATAAGATTACATATACATGGCCTATAATGTACTAAAATCAAAATAAAGCCAGCATAATTTATTGCATCTTAATGTAGCAGTTATTCAAGTAATGCATTTATTTCATCCCACAGGTACTAGACTATGTAGTTTTCCATTAAAGTTATTAACATGATGCAGATTGATTTATTTCCAACACTAGAAGAAAACAGGGTATTCTTCTGGTATTCTTTCAGGTATGAGGAAAGATTCACAAATCAAGAAATTCAATTAGAAGTGTTAGAGCAAAGATCTTTATTTCAAGGACATAATAACAAAGGCTAAAAGAAGTGGAAAGTTCATTTTGTGAATGGCAGTACTCAACAGAATAGGACGACGTCAACTTGGTAAATAAAAACACTTGGTGAAAAGAAGTCATGATGAAGTGGGTGGCTTTTGTTCAAATGCTGTCAAGTTTTTAGTATTTCTACCTAACCCACAAAGCTAAATAATGTTACTATGTTTTATTAAAAATAAAGGAGACAGAGTGTGCATGTTTGACTTCTTGCTCTTTGCATGTTTGAGTACCTGCTGCCTACATGAGAAAAACGAGATTGGCTTGACTGGAAGAGGGCATACATCTGTTTTTAAAGAAATCCTTTTATAACAAAAGGTGTCCCTTCTGATATATGTATATGCCATGCAGTATATGCTGTGCAGGCATAAATGACCAGTCAGTGAAACTGAGATAATACGATACAATTCTGCTTCTGTGGAAAAATCCTGAAAGCTACTCCAAGAAGTTGAAGCCAGCATCAATGCAACAACCTCTATGGTGACTGAAGTCATATATTTATCCCTGAATTATGTACAAAGTTCAAGAAAAGAAAACAAATATGTCAGTGGAAGAAAAGAAATGTAAATAAGTGATGAAAAGCCAAACTCACCCATAAAGTAAAAGTGCAAACAGTTAAAAATTATGGTAAAATAAATGAGCCATAGCTCCCTTCTAGAAATTGACAAAATGACTGGAAGACCTCATTTATGAAATATTATGCAAATTGCTTACTTTGGCTTTCCACAGCATGTTTTTTCCTGAGTTGGGAGCAACTCTAAATACTAAGGTTACCCTGTATTTGCCATTAACAGCTTACAATGTCATCAGTGTTAAACAAGTTAGCCTTAAATTTGATATGCAGAAAAACCTCTTTGGAAACTTTTTTTTTGAGAAAAAAAATCAGGCAAATGATCTAATAATTTTCTATAATAAATCTAGAAAAATAAGTTTTCACCATGGTTAAAAATAAGGAATACAAAGCTGAAATGCAGAACACATTTTAGAAGGGGCGTGAGGGCGCTTTCGCCGCTGCCTTGGACTGAGAAGAAAAGGGGTCTGTGCTGCAACAATACTGGAAGCTGTGGGCTCCCCATACACTGGCACTGGACTGAAACCAGCAGCTTCATGCTATGCTCAGTATGATCTAATAGCAGGATAGGAAAGGGCCAGTCCTATTTTTCCCTTCACTCCAAATTCTTGCCCTGTCCTTTCTCCTGACCTTAGGTTGTAGGCAGAGCATGAGAGCTGGGTTAGCAAACTGATCTGACAGATCCAAGATGGAAAGAGGCCAAGGTAAAGCAACTTTAGGTAAGAACTTTGAGAAAAACGTCAAGTATGAACAAAGCCTGCTAAGGATACAAGGAAGATGTATATTTTTATTATGAAGAGGGGAGAAATTGGCTGGTCTCCATTTTTAATGTGGGAAGTGCATTATTCACTACAAACGAAACTTAAACAGGGATATAGGGAAAACTTTATAAAACTCTGGCAATGATGACCTGCTGGAAAAGCATACCCAAAGAGCTATCTCCATTAATTAAAGATTTAAAGAACAAATTAGATAAATATCTGTAGAGAGTCCACTTCAGTGCAAATTTTGGATTAGATTATCTCTTAATGGCTCTTCCGGCTTACATTTTTAAGGATTCCATTTGATCTGTATTTGATAGCTTAAATTTTAAAATATTTCTAGTAATCTGAAAGATTTCTTAACACAAAAATATCTGCAAAAGATACTGAGTTCCAATAGGTTTCTTCTATCACCATCATCAGTTAATAGTGCCTCAGGAGCCACTTACCTGCGATTTTTCCTGCAGCCAAGGAGCCTTTTAAAAATCATGATGCAACTACCTCTACAGATAGAATACTACAAGATCAAAACCAAGACCTCTCAATTCTCATTCCCCTTAAGGTCATGACCACTGAAAAAAATAACATGGTTATCTATCAGGCACAGCATCCCCAGCAAGAATATGATACTTCTTCACAAAATTTTCTTATCACTTAGAAAGAAATCAAAGAAATAGGGAAGATATAGATAGTCTATGGTAACGACCTCCAATTATTAACAACAAAAGATACACCTCAGAATAACTACTTTGCACTGTTACAGATAGAGAAAGCTGGGGCACGTGGTACCTCATCTAAACACTGAAACGCAGGACTTGCTGTTACGTCAGTGGGTCCCTCATCCTGGCTATGAGCTGCTGGAGTCGGCGCACGGGTACGTGACTCATTCTCAGTTGCCAGTTCTGTGTCAGCGGGACTTCCTTTACCAGCCTGACTCATTGTTTACAGCTCTAGAAAGTAACAAAAATACCAATACAGTTCATTAGATCCAGGGATATATATGATTGTGAAAGATAAATGTGCAGTGTAAAAACCACTCCATCAACATGTCAGACCCACATTCAAACCATAGAAGTCACCATGTAAGCAAACTAGGTAAGTCTACAGTTACAACTTCATGAAAGACTTCACACAAGAGGCTGCACTATCACTCTACCATCCTTTTGAGTATTTTTAAAATATCCTGAAGAAAGCTCTTATTCCAGTTAGGAAACACAGTCTTTAAATAAATGCACAGAGAAAGAAAATACAGAAAGTTGGAACAAGTAGGGGTATTGGAAAAGATAATTTTGCTACACTTATATTTGAGAAAATCCCTTATTCATGGCTGTCATTTAGGAATAGAAATCTCTAAGATACTTGCATTAGAAACAGTTAGACTAAGGACATTTAGTAATTACTTCTCATCAAGATGAGACTTAATGCCATAAAGTTCCTATAATTTCATGCAACTTCGTGTTTACTACCTTGGTCCAGCACTTGAGAATTTTGTTCCCAAGTTCATCAGAACTCTCAGAGGTGTGTGAAAATGCCAATGTGGATGAGGGAAATGGGAGGTGGAATACAAGGGGATACAATGCTCCTGGTACCATAGTAAGAGAGCAGCGTCCATCAGGTTGGTCCTCATCATTGTATCAAATGTGAATTAACATCTGACAAATCCATCTTCTGGCATAATAGCATCTTAAGAGTTTTGTACATCCAAAGAGTTTTAAAATACCAACATTTTGCATGAAGAAGACAAAAACATTTCAGGAAAAAGATATAAGAGACATGGGATGATCAAACAGAGGCAATAAGCATCTTATAGAGGGAAGAGAAGGGAAGAGGGACTTGTGAGGCACACAGAAATCTTGCCATGACATGGTGAGATACGGGAGGCATAGAGCATTTATAGAGCAAAGCACAGTGCAAAGCAGAGATGGAGCACAGATGGAGGAATTCAAGAATTCCTTCACAAGTTCACTGAAGTTGTCAGTAGATGACAGGAATGCACAGATTAGTATCACAGCATTTTAGTGCAAAATTTTGGGAGAAAGATCGTCAACTTTTGCAAATGCTCACCTGACACCACAAGGTCTTTCTACATTAGCTATTAGACAGAAGATGTATTCTGCTATGGAACCATGTCATTATAAAACCCATATCAGCTGCCAAAGATGCAGAATCCTCTTCAAATTAGGCAGTCTTGACATCATTCAGCCTTTCACATAAGAGATGGGAGACCTTTCTCTTTTTTAAAAGAGAGCATCTTATAAATCAAGGACAGCCAAAACTGAAACTGTAATAAAATTAAGAAGAAATTTTGAGAATATTTCAAGAATATATACCAGATCTCTCCAATGAAACAGCCAGAGAAAATTGGCATTCCACAGCCAGAAAGCTGACAGTTAAGAAAAATATAATCTCTTTTTATAATTGTGGTGGGAAAATGGATACAAAAATGCGGTCTTGTTTGTATTCACCTTTTGAAAAGTCACTTGTCTATAAAGGTATTGAAAGTTAAACTGGCAAGATTATTACTTTCTTCAGTGCTGCTTGGAATTCCTGCAGGAACATTTTGACTTTTAGAGAGATTTCAGTGTCTGTATTTGCTTATGGAAAGAAAAAGCAATTTCATGATCCCTCCTGGAGGAGTCAAAACATTGTGAAATAACTGTAAACATCACAGAAGCCAAGAAATGAACTCTGAATTACTGTACATAAACATGTATACACAGATATAAATAGCGAGTGATTTTTCATCTGTAAAGAACTGCTGAATATTTTAGCATGTGGATTTTCTGTTTATGGCTACTGTAGCTTTATTTGTTCCTCTCAACTTATTGGAAGAATTTAGAGGGAAAAGCACCATGGCAGAACCTCTAAGTAGAACAATGCCAAAATGTGAGGATTTCATGGGTGTAGGCATATTTGTCGATACTTGTATGTGAAACACACAGTTGACATCAGTCAAAAATATACCTCCTCCCAGTACAATAGTACAAAAGAGTCCTTGCCAAGACTCCAGTTTGCTGGGCAGGGAGAGACCAAAAAAAATCCTCAGAATCTGAAAAGTTTATATTATGTTAGGACATACCTATAGAAATCTGAGACAGAGAAAAACCATTAGACAGCCTCAGCTGGTGTGACAAGCCCTTGTCTCCATGCAGTTTTAAGAGGGGGCAGACTGTAACAAAATATATGTATGTTTACGGGACATTGAAATAGGTTTAGCATTATTCCATTACCTACTACATTACTAAATATATAATTCAGCTTATATAAAATTGTATCTATAAAGTTCAACAAAGTGGAAAACTTGTGTCTGCAGTATCTGATAAATAAACTCTCTGATTGAAATAGGAATGAAAGGTGGCATGATTTCTAACTTCACGGAATAGCCCAACAAGCATGGATGTTTTCACACTGTAAAACTGCAAATAATATCACAGCCTTGATCCAAGACACAGAATTGCAGAGAACAGGAATTACAAGGCTGTTTTGGAACCCGGGTCAAATCAGGCTGAGAATTGTCTTGTGAAACAGCTTCAGGGCAGCAATAACATTAAAAGTCTGAACTCAAGATTCCCCAACCTAATTTCAGCGTCTTTACTTCTGTCTCTATCTAGCAAACAGCAATGTTGATACACAAATCAGTGCAGAATCCAGGTATGTGACACTTAGCTGCATTGACTCTTTTCAGAGTGACAGATGCAAAAAGTAGTAAAATTTTATTCTTAGCATAAAGAGATGCAGATCCATGTATAAAGATGCATCAACTACCTCTGCACACTTCCAGCCTACACTGGATGCCTGGGGAGGGACAGAAGTACCCACCAGTCATGGTGTGGTGATGCTTCCCTGAACCCATCCCCTTTCTCCTTGAACCCATACAAAACTTTCAGTATTGATAAAATCCAGGGGAATGGACATTTTCATTTTACCTACGCACGACATGAGTAACCAGTGCTTCTTGTTGCTTTTGAATCCAGCTCCTTGATGTCACCTGCTTCTTTTACTGGATGAGTCACTGAATAATCACAACTTTTCTATGCCACTAGGTTTATTCCTAATGTTGAATCTTCATTTGACAATCCTTTTCCTAGGCTGAAGCAACCAATCTACCCGCTGTCACTGGCATGGAAGCCCTTCTTTGCCTTCCACTGTCCTTATCATCCTTTCCCAAAACTTTTTCAGTTCTACCATATCCTCTTCAAAGAGAGGGGATGAGACCTACAGATAATATTAATAAGAGCACCATAGATTATTTGATCACATGGTGATCCTCTTTCCACCCCCTAAAGTTTTATTTTCTTATGCTTTCTCCCTAATGTCAAAGAAGCAGACCTTCTGTCTTAACTGGGCAGAGCCTGTGCTTCAGCATGAAGGGACGTGTCTTTAAACAACAAAACCATGCCAACATTAAATGATAATTAAATTTAAAACTACATCATGTACAATAGGACATTATAACACATGTGTGAATCAGAATAAATTGTTTGATTAGACTGTACAACCTCACTACTTTGGGGAAATGAGAGCACACCACGCACCTAAACTGCTCAACAATTTCTGTCATAAGTTCCGTTGTTCCCCCTTGTTTTCAAGTCTCTGCTATTTGGGATAGAATCACCCTGAGCCACACACAGGCTTTATCTGCCGGAGTTCTAATTAGAAATGGCTGAGATAAGGAGAATTTGAATGGTAAGATTTGCCACTTCCTATTTCACATGGTTTCCATGTGGAACTTAATTTCCTCAGAAAATTTCTGGTAGCGTGACAAACAAAAAATCCCTGAAATCCAAACCACTGCGTGCTTTGCAAAGCTAAAGTACAGAGGAGAAAACAAACAAAACATAATTTGCCTACCCACTGAACCCTGGATACACCTTGAGAACTAAGAAGATTCAAGGAAGCAGTTCAGAAATACACCACTAAAACAAACAAAATACGAATAAAGGTGGCCCTATTTTCCTAAGAAGTGAAGTCACATTATTTCTTCATTACAATTATAGCAAATGGGTAAAAATAACCCTGCCCAGGCAGACTAAGTTTATACCCTATGGGTACCTGCAGCACATTGTGATTGTTCCGTGATAAATTCCAAATACAAAAGTTAGAAAAATGTATTCCTTCTACAGCCTCTCCTGTAAATATTTTTTATTTAATTCCTCTTTCCTTGAAAGCTCTCTCTCACCTTAGCCTAAAAGTATCTCTGATAATGCTTTGGCTGAAAATCTATTTTATATCACTTCATAAGTTCAAGGGGTTTTTTATTTTTTGCATTAAATACTGAATATTCTTTGGCATACAACACCACCAATGTCTGGTAAAGTGGCAAATAAGCATTGTAATTCACTAAGAAATCACGCAGCTATCAAAAGTGGAGCTCTAATTAAATCTTCACTTATAAATTTGATATAGCTTTCTTTTCCTGCAAATGACAAGTCAGAAAACAAACAAACAAATAAATAAATATTTTTTCACTGTTGGAGTCTGCTACATGCTGATCCAAACAAGAGCATGAAAGTTAAACAGAATCAATATAGCAAAAATATAGATGACATAAGTAAAACATTAAACACATGAGGTTTCATATGTATGGAGAAAGAACTTTTTCCTAGCAATTACTTTTTACCTGTTTTGTTCAGTATTTTTAACAATGTGAGTATGCTTAGAGTGTATCTAATGAGAAAACCCTACAGCAGCAATGAAATAGAAACGTAACTGAGGCTTAAGCATCTTGGAATGGTTTCTGGAACTAACTTCTCGACTATGCAAAACCCCACAATATTAAAGGTGATGCAGAGCACAGTTTACTGTGGATTGTGGGCACTGATAAACTTCTGCCTACGTGAGGAGCATCAAGTACCAAGATCCTGAAGGAAAAGGGGGCTGTGGGAAAGCAACGCTGTCGTTTTAGAGGAGGTGGGAGTCAAGGATAAGGAACAGCAGCACTGACCCAGGGAGAAAGGGGGGCAGCAGTGAGCCCCACCTTACCAGAGACCGGATTCCCTTGGAACAGTGGGATCACGGAGTTATTATTTGCTGAGCTGGCTGTCATCTAGTGGAGTCATAGCACATTGCAACACGCTCCTTACACATCTGTAACTTCCCCGACAAACAATCTGACATCCAAATTTGGTATTGGTCTCAAGGGTGAGAATTTTGTAGGTTTTTTCCCAAAATCAACTATTTCTGAAGACTTGAAAAAAATAACTTACAGCCTCCATCATGTCCCAAGATATTTCTTGATACTTTTTTGACTTTCTAGAATTCTATTTTTCTATACTAGATTATCACAAAGCAGGCTGGCTCTTTTTGTGTTTCACCTAACGATTTTTTGAGACTGAGTAATGTAAACCAATGAAATAATTTAACTTAAAGGGCTTTATTGGTGAATATTAAACTTTCCACAGTGAAAATTACCAATGGACCAAAAAACTAGGGCAATCTTTTTTCCTCTTGGACACTGAGATGTCATTTCAGATTCATAAATAATCAAAGCCAGACAGAAATAGAAACAGGGCTAATGAGATGAAAAGTGTTTGATGACTAAGTATCATGCTTGCATGGTTATTTATGAAAAAGAAACACATGGAGTGCAAAAGGGAGACAGTAATTAAGTAACAGGCCCAGATTTCATTATTTCTTGTGTTGCAATGTCGCTAAGACAATGTGGCTTTCTGTGTATGTTTCTCTCTCATTACTGACAGTAAACTACAATTATGACAAGAATTCAGCCCCTGACTGAACAGCATCTATTGCCCACATGCCCCACCCCATTTTTTTAAATTGTTATACAATAATAATGCGGGCTATGAAGTCCAGAAAAGTCTTTTAAACTGAATTAAGTGGCTCCCCGCTTGTTTGTAAACCCTGCAAGAACAATTGTCTCATGGCGTACTTGTGCAGAGCTCAGGAAAATATTTATTTGGTTGGCTTTAGAACTGCTAAAAAGGAGTACAACACATAACATATTGACCAAAACTTACTGACAGAGAGCAATTCCGGTGCTTTGCACTACCATTTTAAAAATCCAACAACAAATAACTGTTTTTCCAACACGTCTACCAAACTGCTCCTACACCGGCTGACCGAGGACTTTGCAACACACGCAGACTCGCTGCAGGCTTAAGTGCAATGCAGGCTGCCCCGGGTACCTCGTCTCCCGGGCACCGCCCTGGGCCCGCGCGGGGGTCGCACTCCCGGCCCTCAGGGACTCTTCAAACAGGACTGCGGCGGCGCTGCTGGACTCGCTTCCCGCCTGTACGTCGGAGCCGCGGCTTTGCCTCTCTCTGCCTCTGCCCCGGCCCCGGCCCCGGCCCCGGCCCCCTCGAGTCCCTCCCGGCCGCCGCAGGGCCCGGCCCGCCCCAGCGGCGTCCCCGTCGCTATGGCAACCCGCGCACCGCCTCCGCCCGCCTCAGCTGCTCTCCGCTTCTGATTGGTTCCGACGTCTCGCCCCGCCGCCCAATAGCAGCAGACTCTCGGCAATGCCCCGCCCTCCCCGCGCTCCGATAGGCCCGCGGGCGCGGCTGTAGTTCCTTCCGCGCGCTGCAGAACTACGACTCCCAGGAGCCTCCGCGGCGGAGCCACCGCCTGTTTACCGGCCGTGCCGGTGCCGCTCCCCGCGTGCAGCCGCGCCACGTGACCGGCCGGGGGTCACGGCTGCCCGCCAGGAGCGGCCTCGTCCCGTCTGGTCCGTTCCTGACGCGGCTGCCGGGCGCTCCCGCCCCACCGGCGGCAATGAGGGCTCTGCCCCCGCGCTGGGCCGCTCTGGCTGTGCAGGCGGCGGGCGGGCGGTGGGCGCCTCCCGTCCCCCGCCGCGGTCGCAGCGGCCCCGGTCCGCCCCCGCCGCGGGAGTGGGCGCTGTCGGTGAGCCCGCGGGGGCGGCTGCGGGTGCGGCTGCCGTGCCAGGTGAGCGTCCGCCCGCTGGACCCGCAGCGCTGCCCGGGCGCGGACCGGGTCCTGGTGGCCGTGAGCGGCGGCAGCCCCGGGCGCCGCGGGCGGGAGCGGGACCCGGTGCGGGTGGAGCACGACGAGGCGCTGGGGCAGGTGGCGATCGTGGCGGACGGCGTGGATAGCAAGGCCGCCGTGGACGTCCGGACGCCGGTGAAGTTCGGTGGGTGCGGGGCAGGTGCACGGATCGGGGGGAGCTCACCGGGGGCTGGGCTGGCGCTGCTGCTTCGGCTGGAAGCCGGTGTTGTGGAACGGCATCGTGCCCTCGCTAATTCAAAACATGCCGTTTTGTTTCTTTGTTTCTTGGCTTCTTGGGTGTTTGGATACGTGATTTGTTGCTGACCTTTTTGCCTGCAGTAGTTAGTGCTAAAACTTCAGCTGGTGAGTGGCACTTAGAACGCGCGCTGTCATTTGTGCTCTGGCAGCTGCTGCTCCGGAAAAGACCCGGTTCCAGAGAGCATCCTCAGCGTGAGCTGTGCACGCCTGCTCTCCAAGGGCTGTTCCCTGGAGGGTTGTTGGATCCACCAGCTGCATTAGTGTTTGTTACGCTGAGTGGCTACCCACAGGATCAAAAAAGCCTGGAAGATAACGATGCAGATGAAATACCAGGAAGGGCTCCCTTGTCCGCTGCAAACGTTGCGTTATCTTTTTGGGCATAAAGCTAAAATCTGTGCTGGGTTTCTTGTGTGGAACACAAATTAGGAGAGCATCTGTAGTGGCTGCAAACAATAAACATCTCTGCTGAACTGAAATTCTGACAGTGGCCCTAAATTTAGAGAGTACAAACTCAGAGACTTGTGTTCAGTTATTAATGTGTTTTTGGTTTTTCCTATGGATTTGGGCAATTTCCTATACAGTGCAGAATGTTCCACCATGCTGAAAAAACTTTTTGATGTACAATGCACTTGGTCTCTTGTTTTGCTTAAAGTTATTCAAGACTGATGCTTTATTTCATTTGATGCCCTGCTGCAGTTGTGATATGAGAAATGATGAATGATCCCACCCTACTTACTCTTCATACATGTAATCTATGACTTTTGTAGAATATGGTGTTACATACAGCAAAGATATTCTGCACCTTTTATCTTACCTTACTTTTT
This sequence comes from Lycocorax pyrrhopterus obiensis, assembly GCA_014706295.1. Classification (NCBI taxonomy): domain Eukaryota; kingdom Metazoa; phylum Chordata; class Aves; order Passeriformes; family Paradisaeidae; genus Lycocorax; species Lycocorax pyrrhopterus. The sequence continues at coordinate 12,283,318 of JACSVZ010000015.1, forward strand.
TCCCACCATCTATCTTAGAGAAAATTCTGCAACATGCTTTTTTCCCCCTTGTTTTCTTTTAGAAGGACCTGAACTGTATATAATTCAAAATGGACAAGTCCTATGGGTTTGACATAACATCATTCTCACGTTTTCCAGTCTTACTCATCCCTATAATTTACTTCTTTTAAAAACACTGCTTATAACTGAAAGGGTGTTTCTTAAATATGTTTATCAAAACTTAGTGTCTGTTTTGTTTCCTAGCAACTAATATATGTACAAAAGTTCTGTAACTAAAGTTAGGGGCATCTCTGATTTGCTCTGTCAGAATGGCCATTCTGATTCCTACTGTGAGTCTAGCAGCCCACTGCCCTGTGTCTGGTCATAAACAGATGCTCAGGGAAGAGTAAGAACAGATGTAAATGATATTTCATCTAAGCACTCTCTTAGCTGTCAACTGTTTTCATCACAGGATTTTCAGTGCCTGATACAGCTCAGCTCCTCAGTGAGTCTCTTCTGAATGTCCCTTTACACATGGAAACAGTTTCAGGGTGAAAACTTCCTGGTAAACTCTTGGCAGAGTCCCACAGTTTAATTTCCTGCTATTTTATCATTTGTGGCATTGCAAGGTCTTCCTGCAATTTGTCAGTGAGTTTTTAACTAGTCTGCATAATTTAGTGTCATTGATAAAAGTTTTCAACCTTGCTATTTGTGCTGATTTCCAGCTTCTTGTACTGTTGAAGGTGGTGCATAGCTTATAGTTGAAAGACAACACAGAACTAAGGATATTGTTAAAGACATTTGGAAATCTAAGTTTGTTCTCTTAAACAGATCGACTGTTACCTCTACATTCATTGTCTCTGTCACTCAACTGTAGCAAGACTGTCTTGTCCAAGAGTCTTGTAGTCTTGACTCTTACCTGAGAATTTTCAGTTACAATCTTACAGCTTTTCTTTGTATTTCTTTTCCTCCCTTGCTTGGCAAGCACCAAGATTACCTTGGCTTTTCTGTAGCACATTCACAGAGTCCGTCCCATAATTACTGAGAATCAAACAAACCCAGTGTCCCATTTATTACCCTTCAATTCTCTGGTACCAGGTGTGTCTGGATACTGTAGTCATTTAATATTTCAGTTTCTCCAGGATCTCTGAGTGACTATTACAAGTCAGCCCAGACTTGGTTATTCTGGAGGAGCAGAATTCCTTGTATTAAGATGTGGAGAATCTCAGTCTTCATTAAGGATTTCAATGTGGGGAGCCTTCTTAAAAGTCTCAATAATGAATCCTGATTGATGGAAAAAAATAATTTAACTTTTGTCTTGTCTTTGAGATCCTTCCTATATTCTGAATGTCAGCCAAAACTGCAGACAGTCTTAGGGGCTTTCTTCTTGAAACAGATTTTCTCTTTTTTTGCAGGTTTCTAAGCTGTTCCACTTGGGTTTGTGGTAAGCTCATGCAATTCAGATTCCCTGGACAATCTGTGGATTATAATGTCCTTCCACAAGTTGCTCTTTGTCACCCTATAACTAGCATGATGTTAATATTGTCTGTTCATGCTGTTATTCAGGGGTATCTAGAGATATAGTTACAAAAATGTAAAGTTGTGTGATTTTTTGTGGGTTTTTTAAAAGTTTTTACTCGGTGAAGTAGAATTTTTGCTTGCCACCGAGGTTCTACTTTTAAGTGTCCTTTCAGCTCTAGTTTGTTTTTTCGATCTTCTGAGTATTAGTTTGTGCTTCAGTTGCTCTGTTTGTTTATTTAGAAAAGAATTATCCATTAGATATCATTGCATAAGCAAAAGATCTTATCCCTTGTAAAAACACATCTCAAACCAGAAAGGAGCTGTTGTTGCTCTGCAAATGCTTTGGCTTTTCTCTGGCTTTCTTTGGATGCGTGAGGAGGATGTTAACTCTGCTCTGCTTAGACTGTATTGCCTGAGCTCTACCAGTCACTTAGCTGTAAGAAGTTGAGAGGTTGATATGAATGTCTTTTCACTGTTCTTGTTTTCTTCACTTTGGAAGTTAAGGCATTTCATAACAGCTTTCGCAATTCAGGTTGGAGCTCATCCAGGAAGCCGCAAGTTATCTAAAACTCCTTAATGCCTGAAGAGCATGTGTGGAAGATGCTGAGCTTAAGTATGCATTTTAAACCAAAGGCAACTGTAAGCAGCTTGGTATGGCAAGTACCAAAAGATCCTCTGTTTGTCTTAGTGTCTAGTTTTGAGCTCTGTATAGTATTTCAATATCATACATCATCTGATAATCCTCTCTGATACGTTTAACCTTCATCAATGGCAGATTACAAGGGATTTCTGTCTAATCAAGCTTGTTTATTTTTGCATGTGTTAATTAAACCTGAAACCTGCTCTTTGATTTCTGGTTACTGTACATTGACTGTGTGAGTCCTCAGAAGTAAAGTGAACTGAGGTCTTACATAACAATAATTTGAGATAATTCTAGTAGTCTAGGGCTGCTGAGTCATCTGAAAATAAATAATTATCCAGTCTATTTCAAGTCTTATAGCTTAAGGTAACTTATGCTTAAATACCCTGGGGTACCCCTGCCTACATTCTGATACCAGAGTGTTTCTTTTTTCCTATATACCTTTATTTCTGATATGAGTCTTTTACACCACAAAGATCTTCATGCGTTCTTTGTGGTTTATGTGGCTAAAGTTGGCTTCAGCCCTCGCTTTGCTAGGGAGGAATCAAACTGGCTATTTTTGGAGTTTTGGCACCGAAACAGATTGTATCTTGTTCCTCCTTGTTAAAATTTCATTGGCAGTATTATCCAGCTTTCATCCTGCTTCTTTATGGAGATGTTTATCCTTGGTTTGAGAACTCAGAGGGGAAGAGACAGAGGGGCTCAATTCCTTGTCCACTAATTTTTGCTATGTCAGGGCTAGCAAAGTGCTGTGACTCTGCAGAGGATCAATGCATAAAGTGTATTTCCAGAAGTCCTTGGTGTTTCTTTGGTGATGGGTCCTCTTTTAGCACCCATCTTTGATAGCTAGGATTACACTACTAACCCACCTATCAAATGATGGCCATAATATGTTCTACAGCATCAGAAGTTTTTTTATTAACCTTATTCTTGTAAAAGTCTTAGTGAGTTTGTATCATGGTTAAAGTGAGTACTCTCAAGCCTTTTCCTTGTCCCTTTTGACAGAAGTAATAAGAGCAGGAGGGTGTCAGGCTGATTGAATTAAAAGATTTGCACAAGCAAACAGTCTTTTGGGACTCTGTTCTCAGAAAGCAAAATAGTCTTGGTTGTAGATCCTCCCAAGCACTGTGCAGTTGTCCAGTGGTTGAATTGAGTAGTCTGGGTCAAGACAGCTTCTTCAAAAATGACATTGCTTTCCAGTCTACTTCTTGTAGCCTTTTTTTCTTAAGGAATTGTTGCCTGTGAACACAGTCTACATTCACTAAATTTAACCTCTTTGGCGCTTTACCATGCCTTAATTATGTCTCCCTGGATGGAGGAGTTTCCAGAGCCCTTGCCTGGGCTCTGCAGATGAACAGGACTTTTCCACGCTTTTGGTCTCAGAAAGTTGTTTATTAAGTCTTATCAGAGGAGCTCAGCCAGAGAGACATGACTCCCCTTAGGAAGCGTGAAGGAGAAGCTGAGTTATCAAGATAACGCTGTTCTTTTAAAGGTAAATTACCCAATGAAATCCTGAAACGAAAGATATTTTTACTTTTCTACCAATCGTTCTGTCACATGAAAGGAACTGCGGCATTTTTCACCCAATCATCTCAATCCACTTTTGCCGCAGAATATGGAGTAAAGAAAGAAGAAAGAAGAAGGCCTAAAACAACAACAATCCTCCATTTTGAAGGTTTTGCTTCTTATCTATTTTGCTATATTAACAAACCCAATACCTCTAAATTTTCACCCTGTGACAATCTTACATAATGTTCTATCACCTGGTTCACACCAGTGTAGATTCTGCTTCTTCCCAGAGGGTAGGTAATTTTCTCCATGGACAAAGAGCAAAGACAGGGTTGTCCAGGGGGGTAAAACTCTTCAAAACAGGCAGAGAAATATTCTCTGCACTTTGGACTCCAACACCTCTTGGCTTACTATAGCCATAAGGTAGCACCCTTGCTGCAAAGATGTGTTTTAGTTCTGTCTCTTGGATTCTCCTGTTTGTCAGGTGACAAAACTTCTATTTGTTGTTAATTGGAGCTCTCAGTGTCTCATCTTCATGGTCTGCAAGCTTACTGTTGTCATGGTTCCAGGAAGCACCTGTCCTGGTCAGCAGTGTGACAGTATTGATCTTCAGGCTCTGCTGGGTCACTGGTCCGACTTGGGAATCTCCTTGTGGCAAAGCTTGTTTTGCACATTCTGATGATTATTTACATCTTTCTGGTAACCTTAGCAGGAAGTGCAGGTGAAGGAAAGACTTTCACATGTGCTTAAATGAAGGTTTCTTTCCCAGATAATCTCCTGTCCTTTAGGGAGTAATGGTGCTCACTATCTCTTAGTTCTTCAATTGTGTCTTGCAGCAAACACTTTTGATTGCTGTTCAATTTTTCTTCTTTCTGCCTTTTGTCCTTAGAACAAAATCACTTTTTTCCTCTTCTGCCTTTACCTTTTGCCTGTCACTATGGTGGTCATTAATGTAAATGATTACTATAAATGGTTATTAATATAGACAGAGTCCCCAGACGGTACATTCTCAAACTTCTTCCCATTTCTTAAACCCAAGGGTGAGACAAGTGGCAGAAAAATGCTTTTGCTGCTCCTGCATGTTATCTACAAGACCTAGTGATTTTTCTTTGTAGGAGTCTATGAGCAGTAGCAAGGTGAGGTGGCTCAGACTAGAGGCAAACATGCTTCTTCGTGCAAGGGCAATGCCAGGCTTTCCAAACGTCTGGGGAGAATTGACACACACCAACACTTCTGTGTCTGTTTTGGGGTTATGATGCTGGCTAGTGGAGCAGCAAGGCAGTGTATGTGTGCTGTTGAACCTTATTACTCTACATGTGACCTCAGACCTTCTACCCCAAAATGTGTGTCAGAGTTCCCAAGTGTCAAAGTAGAATTTCTAATGGAATTGGTGGCTAGGGTGGATAGGAGATGGAGTTAAAAAAGATGAGACTTCACTAAAGGATCACACCCTCCTGATTTCTTACCAGAGGTTACAGTCATTCTTCTGCCTCTTAATGTTCTTTCCTGGAGCTGGATGGCTCATACACAGGCTTGCTTACTAAACTTTCTGTGTCCATGGTTGATAGTGACTATTCAAGCAGGTCAAAGTGCATGGCCAGACTTAGCAAGCAGGTTCTTAAGCAACAAAGAAGCTGCTCTTTTTCCTTACTACATATGGTTACTGTATAACACGATCAAATACTATGTTAAATATACCTGACTTTTCTCATTCTGTTGCTAATAACACTCTTTTAATTCTAGATTTGGATATCAAAACGTCAGGGACTGGCTGCGTGAAGATACAGAAAACAGAATGTGATAGCTGCAAAATAGAAACAGAGAAGGGGACTAGTGTCTTGCAGTCAATAAAGGTACAAAGAACCCTCCCCCACTGTTTGAAAAGGGATCGTGTGGTGGGATATAGTGTCAAAACTTAAATACCAGTTCTGGAGCTGAGAAGTACTCTGGTATTTCTCATTGCAACACTCAGAGTATTATGATGTGTATAGCACCTCACCTTTAATTATTGCACACAATTACGGCACAAAGTCAATAGCAGTAAATAACGTGGAGTCAGAAGTCCATGTATCTGTGATAGCCAAAGCCAGCAGAAACACTGACAGCAGTAAGCCTGATCCCTGTCTTCCCTGCCTCTCAAAGAAAAAAAAATAGACTGGGTTTTCCTGTCTAGTAGGTTAACACTTATGCCTGCTCAATCAAGACTTTGCAGCATGCTCCTGATTTGGGGTTTTTTTTGGGGGGGGGAGGGTTGGGGGTTTTTTATAATTGATATATCAGAGCTATTGACAAACCCTTTAAGTTAATTTTCAATCAGAAGTTACACATTACATGTCCAAAATACCTGACTGAAATATATCTGATATATACTGTATATATCATAGGCATGACCTTGTTTTTTCAGTCTAAAGACTTCAAGTTTGCTGACATAAGCTGTTGTAAAATTAATCACAGTTTATCTGATTTAGGTGCTATTTGATATCCAATTCACTTGATTGTTTGGGATTGCACTCGTGGGCTTTGGTATAAATTCAAAAGAAGGGCTTTTCAAATTTTTTGAGATATGAAAAAATTTTCAACATTTTTCTCTATTGTGGTAAGAGACGATTTTATAATGGACATAGGGAAAACTGAGCGTAGGGAGGGATTTAATATACAATAGAGCTAGGTTTACTCTACAACTAGGGAACTATAGACAGCTTGAACCTTCCAGATTCTGTGTAATTCACCATATTACTCTTATAAAGGTACCTAAAATCTTAACAAAAAGTGAACAGTACTATGTGTTGCCTGTCTGAAGTTTTGTTTAAAAGTTACGCTCTTATATAATAATGAAAACAATAGTACATGAGAAACTGCATAATATGAGAAAGCAAGGTGATTTTGGCCTGCAATAATGACAGTAGTCACAGCATGCCATCACATCAAGAATTTTTTGTGGTGTCGTGGAAAAAGATGATTTTTGAGGAAAGACTGCTAAGTTATCTTCTGGGAATCTTGTCCCAAATACAATCCAAGATGTGAGAAATCTTGAATTTTAAAAATTAAGATCTGGGTTTCAGTCTAATCTTGTTTTTAAGTACTGTAGTTCTAGTAAGGTGACTGAACTAATTTTTTCTAATATAGTTTCAGGAATTATTTTGTGCATTATCAGAGAAGCAGAACTATTAGTGAGAAGCAGTAGTATTAGCCTTCAGGGTTTTCCCAAAACTACTAAAAATCTTATAGACGAGATGCTGTAGTGAAGCATAAGAGCTGATTCCCCTTTAGGGAATGTGCTTTACTGAGCAAACTGAAGTGATAGTGCCCTCCCCTGGGTGGATTAAAGCTGTTTTAATGTTCCTTTGCTGTCATTAACAAACGTCATTAACTACCAAAGCAGAAGACCCTTTCTTTATAGGAGAGAGAAAAAGATCATTGATCAATAAATGACTTTAAATGAAAAAAAATCTGGTTGTGTGGGGATTGTTCAAGAGGACCAGCAAACAGTTTCACAACTGCTAATTTTCTTAACTCGCGAGAAGTTGTTCATATAATTTGTAATTCAAAAAACTTGCTGATTTTTTTTTTTTTAATACAATCTCCAATGTCTTTACAAAAGACTTAGAGATTTGACATCTACTTTCCTTAATCATGCATGCTAGTAATTGAACAGAAAGAATGAATCTCTATGAGGCTTATTAATGGATTTTGTCTGGCAGTTTTTGTGTGGTAGACATTACCCAGGCAATGAGATTTGTTGAGAGTTGATTTATTGAGTTGTGGTTTTTGGTTTGGTTTTTTTTTTGGGTGGTGGTTATTTTTTAATTGGCTGAAGTGCAGTTCACCCTATCCCTTCCAAGCCTCCAGGTCAACTGATAGCAACAGTAATTCCAAAATATAGTTACGGCATCTAGGTCTTCTTCAGAGTATGAATCATTCACAAATTCTTTATTGAGAAAGCAGTGCTTATTTTTAAAAATTTTTTCCTCCTGCTTCTTATTACAGTTCATCAGTGTAATGTGACCAGGGAGACCCTTTAATTATGTTTTCATGTTCCTCAATTACTTTTCACTCTATGACTGTGCTGGTGATATCAAAAATTTCCAGGCATCTGACTCACACTGGCAGAAGACCTGCTATGCTTCCTCACCACACAACCATATCTGAGCCTGATTTGTCCTGCACCAGTGTCCTTTTCTTCTTCTGAACAATTTTTTCTGGTTTTCCTTTGACATCTGTTAAGGCCTTGACAGCTTTTTGCCTCTTCTTTACTCAAACCTTTTTCCCTTGCTCAGAGAAGCCCTGTGACAAATTAGTGCCTTTTTCTTTCAGCTGGTGGAATATTCCCTCTTAGTGAAAAAGCTGCTTGACCATTATAAGTGGGTTTCTTCTCTCAGCAAATCCTTCTGTCTGTTAGGTGTCTCTAGAGATACCTACCTCTGAAAGCCTTGTTGGTTTTTTTAAGAAGATATTCTAATAATTTGGGATGGGGGGAGTTAGTGTGTATGTTGTGGTTTTATTTTACTGAACTATCAGTGGCCATACTGGTGAGCCCTTGCTGTACACTAGCTCTTCCAATCTTGCGAGTTCCTATATTCTCCTCAAGTTATATATTTGGAGGATTTGCTGTTTAACCATTTTTCTGATAACAAGCCTGGTGTAACTGCCTCAATGGAACTGTGATGCCAGATTGAAACATTTAGTTTATGATGTTACTGTACAAGGAGAGAACAATCTGTTTCAATCAGAAGTGTAACTGAACAGCTGAGTTATTTCCAGCCTTTAAAAGTCTGAAGCACTACTGTAGTGTCAAGTTAGGGGTGTTGCATTTTACTGTGAGAACACCTTTAAAAGAAGAGGGGGAAGCAAGACTTGAACACAAAGGTAAAGAAACCCTGCTCTAGAATTCTTCCTGTCTTATGAAACCCCATGAAGCTTCTGGTTCTTGGTGTTTCATCAGGAATGTGTTGGAGAAATGTATGTCCATGTTTTCCGTATTGGAAACTTGATGTAATTTTTTTTTAAGTCCTTAACCTTCTTGCCATCTGATTAGACCTGGATAATGCAATTTGTTCCTTATCCAGAAAGGTGTTTAATAATCTAAGTTTCTTGAATAATTTCTGATATTTTTGATGGTCAAATTTGATGGATGGTATCCTAAATTAAATACAATCCATGGGAATAATATACTTTTCAATAGAAACTAATACATCTGAAAATGGAGCTGGTGGTGTGGGAAAATGAAGGAAAGGGGGGTGTGTGTGTGTATGTATAAGCTTATTCAGCATTAAGTATAAAAATTGCTGAATATGTTTAAAAATTCTGTTATTTCCATGTTTATGCCAGTGAGTTTAAGCAAAAGAACTTTGCTGTGGAGATCTGTAGACTTCTTGAAGTCAGATTTGTTGAAGTTGCAGCTTATGAATACAATTAGATTATTTAGATCTGGGGTTTTTTTAAAGAATTTTCTTCTCTTTTACAAGCGATTGCATTTTATTCTCAAGAGCTGGTGTTATTTTTTTGGCTTTTTGAGATTGGTTTATGTGTATTTCTGTTTTTTTTTCTTCTCTTGTTGGTTGTATGCAGAAACACCTGAAAGATATAGGGGCTGTAGAGCAATTTTTACTTGAAACCTGGCTTATTTGTTAAAAACTTGAGATTTGCCTTATGCGAAATCATTTAAATTAGAATTTGTGTGCAGTGAAACTCTGTAGAACCTGGTTCTGCTTGCAGGACTAAGGTTTGCAGTGGTTAATGTGGTACAACTTGAAAAACAAGATAACCATAAGTAGAGAACAAGTTATCCTAACTGTATGATTTTTAAACTTTTTTCAGAGCCATAAAATTGATATACGGACAAATGGTGGCAAAGTAATTGGTCTTGGAACACTTCATGGAAATACAGATATTTGTGCAACAGAAAAAGGGGTAAGTAGGAAATAAAACTTTCTCTTCAATGGCTTATTCTGCTTGTTTGCTGTAAAATGACTAAATTTGAAGAATGTACTAAAGAATATGTAAATAACCCTCATTGGTTTTTTGTCATTTCACTGTTCCTTAGGTTTGTCTGCTAAATTATATTATCCTATGCTTGATTTGGATTAAAAAACAGGCTGCACAGAAAGCAGGAATAAGCATGTGATCATTCCATCAGCACAGAGGTTGTTCTACTGATACAACCCATCAGCTCTAATTATATAGACCCCTCACAACATTCTTAAACTTTCTCCTTGGCTGATACCTAGGCACCTGGATTCTGCAGAAGGCCCAGGAGTTTAATTTAGTGTCTCGTGGATAGTGGCTTGATATTTGTACATGCTGTACACTTCTAGTGTTACACAGTTGTAAGAATGGAAGAGTAGAAGGTTTTGCTGATTTCCTTGCAGCTGAGGAAATATAATCACATGTAATCTTGCTATGAGATGCAGTGGGAAGAATCACGAACAGGAAAACAGTTTTGCCGAGAACTAGCTTGCTTTTATTTCAGTAGATGGCAGTATGAGACTAACCACAAACTACTGTGCTCAGGTTTTGTTTCTTGGCATAAGTAGGCAATTCTCCTTTATTTAAAACAATGTAGAGCTAAAATCCCTAGAGTTCTCACACCCAGTCTTGTTTTTAGGCTCAACTTGAATGTTTAGGTATCATGATGTCCATGCAACTGGTTGCTTTAGGATTCATTAGAACTGAGGCATTGCTGTGTGAACATGTGGAGCCAAGCCAAGTCTGGAAGTAGCTTGGATGTGTGCTCTGTCAGAATCCATAGATACCCTTTAAACCAACAGCACTGGGAAGAATCAGAAGGAGAGTGGGGGTAACTCTCCATTGCCAAGGATAGGTTTGAGACCAAACTATTTCGTTTCAGGCATCCAAAACCACCTCTGTGAAGTGCTGTTTGGCACTGGTGCATACCTTGTAGCTTGGGTTCCCAGATCATATATTCAATTACCTAGAGCCAGCTGTGAGCTATTCTTAATGTCCTGCTGTAAAATAAGCAAGTTACCATTGGATTTTCCAAAAACTGTCAGCATTAATTTATCTGTGTTTCTTTGTAGTGGGTGTTAGACTGCCCTTTATATAATAAGTATAATAATTGTATCTGTATGGGAAAATATAGCTCAGAAAATTGTTTTGCTTTGAGCCTTTAAATGCTTTTTAAAAAATTAATTTTTTTCAGAAACGTCATCCTTTTGAAACAATAAAACAATCTTAAGATTAAGTTGAAATGCTTCTTTGTGATCACAAATATTTGCTTGTTTGTGATCACAGATATTTGTATATAGTGTGTAATATTGCAAGAAGTCAATCTTAGAGCTGTAAAGCTGTAGTAACTTGAGGGAAGTGGGTCATTTTAGCACGAATTCACAGCTAGAGAACAATATTTTGGCTTATTTTATTGAACTTCTCACTAACAAACTTTGCAGTGTAGTTAGGAAGGACAGATTTCTTTTCTCAGTTGACCACTTCTGTTAATAATCAGTCAGCCTTATGTCTCCTCTGTGTGTTTGTATGTGTTTCTTCCATCAGTTGCAGTCATCATTATGTAATTATGGCTCTGTCAGCGTTTCCAGCCCCCTCCTGGAGGTGGGGAGGGAGAGGATGTGGTTAAAAGCACTAAGCACTTCAGAAATGAAGAATAGTTTTTAAGGGGGGAAATGGGAGAAGACACTAGTAAAACGTTTGAACAATGATAGCACAAAAAGGAAGGCCAAGAGCAGGAATATGTGGGGAAGGAGCTGTATATGTCTTATTTAAACCTAGCAAGATGTTAGTTTTTAGCTTGAAAATGTGTTCAGGTGCAAAAACATTCTCAGTCTGATTTATGCAGATGAAACCAATGGAACTTGAGCATGTGGTCAGTTTCAGTAACTGCAACCCCCAAGGCTCTGTGCCCAAGGGAAGGAATTTTTTCCAGAAGATCTGGTGGTTCAGTGGACAATAATAATGAAATTTGTTAGACTGGGGAGTTATTAGCTAATCTGTGCCATGGGGACTTTTCTATAACACTTGCTTAGTAGAGCCAGACATCTATGTTCTGCCAAAAATCCACAAGAGTTAAAGAATTTGGGATTGAAAACATATTTATTCTCATTGAAAAGCAATCCTATTTTTTCCATGCTTTCTGCATCTAAAATACTTTTTTATTCTTGTACTTGAGCAGTCTGACTTCCCCCTCCTCCATGCCCCTACCCTGATTTGGGTTGTTCTGAAACAAGTGTTCTTTGTATTGCTAGTTTTTGTTGTATTGTTTATAGTAACTTCTTTTTATCTGGAGCTGAGACAACTCTTTTTATTACTGTGTAATTTTAAGAAAGGCAGTTAAGGCTGGTAAATGTGTTGGTGTGTGAGATTGTTTACAATAAAGCACTTAATTTTTTAATAAAATAATGTATCTAAATAGAGTTAAAACTTGCATTTTATAGTAAGAGCGGTAGCTTTTTGAACTTTCCTTTGCCAGGTTAGGAATGCCACAAGACAGCCAGTTTGTACCCAAACTATGCAGATATTTTTGTTTTATTCCTCCCCTTTGAGGTGTGCTTTGCTCTATTTTCATTGTGCTGATATCAGTGATGGCCCTGCTCAAATGGGAAATGTTCTTTGCAAGTCATTTAACTCTTTAGAACAGGTTAGATTATGGAGCCTGAAATGAGAGTGGCTTTCCCTTTACTTGTTGCTGTGGCCATGTGTCACTGCAGGTTTGCACTTTGCCATGCAGGGTGAGGGAGTGGGAGAGTGCTTTGTGGGAGGCATTCCTAGGACAGATGCAATGTAAATTTATGTTTAAGATCTCTGGTTATTAGGGTTTTTTTGCAAGCATTAGAAGGTGAAAAGCTGAATTGCTGTCCCTTTCAGTAGTGACAAGTTGTGCCTTAATACTGTTGGGTTTTGTTTTTATCTGTAGCATAGTTCTAAGCAGCAACACCTGCAGTGATTGTAGAGATTGATTTTCATGTGTCTCTAATTCTAGCATAATGTTTTGATTTTCTTAAAGTTTAATGTAATTTGTTAAATTCTTGGAGACTTAATCTGTATTGTAGCATCATGGGAAAAGTCTTAAGCCAGTAGTCCATTCTGTAATCCTATATTTTAGTAGTTCAGTATGAATGGGTGGGTAAGGCCACAGTATAATTTGGCTGTCATATAGTCCATACTAAACCAGTCTCTTCAGCTCAATTTTTGGGACACAATGCAGCACTGAGTTTGTGCAACATTAGTGGCTATTTGTCAGAATACCTCTTGCTTCATCCACAGCTTATTCTTTATATAATATTAGATGAGAAGGGTCGACAGACTTACTTTTTTATATCAGCTCTTTTTACACAAGATGGCAATGCTAAAGTGACAAGGAGGATTTAAAGATAATTTGAGTAAGGCACAGTATGATCTAGAAAGCCATGTATCATTTCCTGTAATGAATAAGGATTTTGTGCAATTCACTGAAAATCTGCATAAGCAAAATAAAACCAAATTGAGCAGGGGTTCACATATGAACTATTGCATGTTTCTATCATAAATCGAATTTAACTGAGAAAGAATAGAATTCCGTTTCATATTGTTGTTGCACAAGCATGTGAATTGTTCTGTTTTGTTCAAATAGATTGAAGTTGTATCACATGGCTCATCACTTTTACATACATAATCTCATCTGTCACTTTTTATTACCCAAATCCATAGTGCAACTTTTCATATTCTATCCTTTCTCTCTGTTTCTATTGAAAAGAAGTAGAAATGGAGATCTTATCCCTGTTTGTTCAAGGCTTTGTATGTCTCGAGGCTGAAGTCCGAGAATAGAAGCCTGAGTAACCAAGGTAATAGGAAAATTATGCTGAGAAAAAGGGCAGCTGGGTGGGGCTTTTTTTGCAAACTGTCACCAAAGATATGTCTGCAAAGTTAGCCAGTTAAAAATCTTCATAAATAGCTTTATGTAACAAAGATAGTGCATCCACTGCATTTCAGTTTGTAGTGCCAGAAAACTGATCACCAGTGCTCTAAGTGTCATAATGCTGTATGAAGATTCAGTCTTCGTTATGAAAGCTAATCCTTTTTTTTACTTTTCAAAATGGAGTGTTTAATTTTTGAGAATTAAATCAAGTTTTTCTTTCATCTGTTTGTGACTACTTGGGTTCTTCACCTGAACGATGGATGTAATAACTCATAGGAATGTTGTGAAGAATCCTCAGTTCTTAGATCAGAGGTCTTGGATGAAGAGGTTTTTTTGTTTTGCCCTGTGTAGCTTTTAACTAAGAACCTGATTCCATTTGTCCTGCACTTGCAACTACTTTCCATTTGTTTTGTGTCTTGATAATGTTATTTTCCTCTGCTTTTTCAAGCTGTGATGACAATTTTTCCATTATGTTTATTTCTCCTAGAGCGTAAATATAGAGAAGCTGCAGGGGACAACCATCAACATATCTACTGAAGATGGGCTGCTGAAAACTAAGTATCTCTATGCAGAATCAGCATCTCTCTCTTCAGAGTCTGGTGATATTATGCTGGGAAGTGTTCATGGTAAGAAGGAAAATCTGTCACAAATTTAGCTGTTTTGAAGGTGTTCAGTAATATTCACAGTAACAAATGGACTAATGCAGTAGACTGTCACTAAATCAGCTGTGCACAGAATATGAGCAAAACAGTTCTATCTCTGTTAGACACTTAATTGTTTTTTTGCCACCTAGCAGACTGTATTTTGAAAACAATTTCATAAGCACAGTTATTAATAGCAAAAAGTGTATATTACAGGAAAGAAATGTCACACATACTAAGAACATCAAAATATTTTAAATTCCAGCAATGAAAATAATACTAAAAGTTGTCAGGAGGCTTCTCTTCCCCTCTCCCCATCCTTTATTTTCTTCATAGGAGAAGCAACTCTTATATCATCTACTAAGAACTATCATAGGAGACAATTGTAATTAGAAGTTTTTATTAGAAAGAGCCAGTGTGTTTGCTGGCACCTTATATTAAGAGTGGTGACAGTTCCTGTTTTTAAAAGAAGTTCTTAGAACTTCTTAGCAGTCTCTAATCCATCCACCCTTTGGTGTCCTTCCCCTAGAACTAAAACTAATGAACTACAGAGTCTTTTATTTAAACAGCAGTTGAGGTTCAGATCTGGTGTGGTTTTCTAACTTAACAAACTCCCATTGAATTCAGACTGTGCTGTAATGCATTTGTGGTGATTTAACATTGAGTAAAACAAACTGGAGGATGTACAAAGAAGTTTACTCAGTCAGAGTTCCAGATTTTCAGCTATATCCCTTAGAAAGAATTTGGTGCAATTTCTTAGCAATTTTATGTTGTCATGTTGCTTGAGAAACGCCTTTTTTCTTCCTTGAAGGAGCAATTCCTCTCTCCACTTATATTAAGTGTCAGAATGGTTTCTAAACCTGTTAGTTAAAGTTAATTTTAGCATGCACAGACAGAAATAAGCTGCTTTTTCTCTTGTTCTTGTATTTTTCTAACATGTAGACTTGTATTATGTCTGGTACTTCCATCTGATAAGCTGTGCTGTTTCATTTTTTCTAATGTTATACAATATAATGATATTGTGGAGTGATCAATTTGTGAGCAGGTTCATGTCTCTGTGCACATCCAAGAGTTTATTTTTATTTTCTTGGTACAAAAATGAAATCATAACTGCTGTAGTTAATGACTTACTTCCTTCAGTGATGCCTGTTGTCACTAAGCTGAAGAACAATGTGAAAACAAATAGAATTGTATCCAAATTATGCAGACATTTCTTAAGTTTCTTCAGGATTATTTTTATGACCTCTCTTCTAAATGGGTTTGGAACACCTAATGTTCTAGCTGTTTGTTTTAAAAAAAATTGCACATTAACATTTGCTTGGTAATTCTAGTCTATTTTTTTGAGAAAAAAACCATTTTCTGTGAAATATCATGTTCCTCAATCATGTTTTAATAGTAAGAGCAAAGGCTTTTAAAGTACGCTTACAAACACATATCAGCAGACAAGATAACTGCTACTGTAAATTTCTGTTAGAAAAAAATGGTTACTTTCACCTCTGGTTTTTACTCATGAGGTAGTTCAATTTTAATAGTTTTGTCTGTAAACACCTGGACAGATTGTTCTTGGGCAGCTAAAGTCATTTCCCTACAGCTGACGCTATAGCTGGCGTCAAATCAGCGCATCACGCACAAAACTAAGCTAGATTTCATTGCTTTTCTTCTGGGAAAATTGAAGCTAGGGCAGCACAGACTTTACAAACCTGTCTGAGACACATTGTGTGGTTGAAAGTCAGGTTGTACAATCACAACACTGGTAGTGCTCAAACTTTCACAATTGCTCATTTGCATGCTTCGTGCTCCTGTGGCAAATGAGTAATGCATTGTTTTGAAGGAGTTGATTTTGGGTAATTTTCATCAGCTTCTGTAACAGACATTGGAGATGTCAGGTGCTCTTAAGCTTTTGAGTTGACACTTGAAAACGAAATCTGATCCTGAGAAATTTCTTACAGTGAACCTTCTCTGCAAAGGGGCACATGGGAGGAACAGGAAACCCCTCTTAGCAGCTGTCCCAAAGTCTTGGGTTGAGTTGCATTAATTATTACTTTCTTTTATAACTTTAGTTCAAATTTGTACTCGATATCAAATTCCTTCCCAACTAATGTTTAAAGTGGGCTCAGAGCAAGCTTGCTCATGGTCTTGTCTGGTTGAGCTTTGAATATTTTCAAGTCCAGAGACTGCACGACTTTTCTTGACATCTCGGTCCAGTCCTGAATTGTTTTTCTGGTGGGGAAATAATCTTCTCAATACCCTTCTCTGTCCTCAGTTAAGTACGCCAGTGTCTTTCTTGACTTGAAAGCACAAAATTGGACACAATATTCTAAATGCAGTCTCACAGGAGGGCTTTACTTGCTGTCTGTACTCCTAATCATACAGCTCAGTATGCAGTTGACTTTCTTTGCTCACTCCCACTGGAAATGGTGCCCATCAAGATGCTCAGGTCCCTACCTGCAAAGCTTCTTTGCAAACAGCACTCAGCTTTTACTGCTTTATATCAGTAAAGCCTGTGCAGGACTTTATGTTTGCTCTTGACCTTTTATTCTGTCATAGTCTAGTAACAATTTAATTATCTGAGAGAATCACACTGGAAAACATGGTTATTGAGGTTACTTTATGTATTTGCTAATACATATGTCACTAATGTGTATGCAGGAAAGGGTGAACATACAACTGCCTTGTCAATGATTGAATAAGACAAAGAGTATCTGCCATCTTCCAAAGGTAGTACAGTCCAATGCTTGATCTTGGCATTCTATAATCCCTCCAGAAAGTATACCCCTTGATATACCAGCGTGTGTTCCATACATTTCAGCTATATTTCTGGATTTCACTTATGTAGAGTGGAATTGTAACTTCGCATTTTAATTCTCAGCAGACTAAAGTACAGACATATCTACAAAGAAATGAAAATAAAATTTATTTCTTAAGTGGTAAAAAGCTGCATAGTGGTTTATTTTCCTATTTGTGTATCAAAATAATCCTGCCCTGTTAAGAGCCTCCAAAAAAAAAAAAAGAAAGTCTATAAATAACACAGCATAAAGTCTTTATAAAGGCCTTTATATCCCAAAAGCCATCTTTTGCCCTGGTCCTATACTACTGATCCTGATATTGTAATTTGAAATTTTACAATGTTCGTGAAGAAGCAAAGCTTGTAAATGATAGAAAAGATGACTCTTTCTTCAGAAGCAACAAACCCCCAAAACACTATGGCACTGTTATCAATATTCTGTTAAAATTATTATATTTTGGATATCATAGTATTGCATTACAATGCTGGAGTCAGTTGGTTGTAATAATCAAGCTGGTAATTACCTCTAGTCAGGTCTTTCTCTCTTTGCCCTTGATGTGCCCAAGAAATACTTGCCTAACTTAAAAATCCCAAGTGAAGTGTTGGCCTTCAGAGAACAGTTGCATGAGCAAACAGTGCAGTTCTGTGCCATCTGTGGACAGTGCAGGACACAACACAGTGGGACATTCCTGTCTGCTTCAAAAGCAGTTTTTGTTCTAGCTGGGTGTTTGAAATGAGCTTTTCACACCAGTATATTGTGTTGACGTTGTGCAGCATTGGTGGTTCTGCCATATAAGTATGTGGTTAAGAGGAATTTGATTTCTACATGTTGAATATTTTTCAAGGATCTACTTATCAAAACAGAAAAGAAAACCCCCAGAAAAGAAAGAACAGACCAGGGGCTATATGCTGACAGAATATAATCTACCTTTGGCTCCACGGGAGCTGCTGGCTGACAAAACCCTAGGTCTTTTTGTAGGTTGTACCAAACTAAGTGCCAGTCATGATAAGATGGGGAAAAGGGTGGGATAATTGTAACGTGCCTTTTAAAAACAGCAAGGAGTGAAGCCAAACATCTTTCAAGGTCATTGAAATATGCTTTTATTTCTGCTCTGATTTTCAGAACTCCTAAGTATTTTGTACAGTATGTGCTTGAAAAGATGAATTTAAGACTGTTGATGATAGGCTGCTTTTCTAGCTTTCAGCCCATGAACCACTAAGAAAAATACAGGTCATATACAGTGGAATGCATTCTGCCCTGATCGTTGTTTACTACTGTGTAATTACACAAGATAGGGTAGAGCTTGATCCATTTGCAATTTTTAAAACCTCTTCTGAAAGACTTGAAAATTATGACTACTGTGTATTACTAAACTGGGGTCAGTTACTGTGATCAGCCTTATTCTTCATTTGTCTTTCTCTTGGGAGTATGAGAGAATGGCAGGGATGACACATTGTGGTTTACTTTCTGATTTAAAGCATTTTCTGTGAGACATTTATACATGGAACTGTAGAAGTTTCTACACTTTAGTTAGAGACTATTAGTAGTATAAATGGCTCTTCTGTTATGAGGTACATCTCTCCTCCTTTCAGATTCTCTTGATGTTATAGGTGAAAGGGAAGAATAAATATTTTGAAATTTTAAGGCTGGAACACCAGTGCCTGTTTAAAGTGATGCAAGTTCAGTAGAAGACCATTCTACATTTTGTGCCTTACACACTTTTGTTTGATGTTCTCCAGTTTGCCCAACATACTCAGATTGAAGTCAATGGAAATGTTGACAAGGGGTTGTCATGCACATAAGAATAAGTTTGGAGGGAGTAGGAAATGTTCAGTGGGTCCAGGAAGTAGCCTATGGAGATGACACACAAGATTCCCTCCAGCAGAGATGGGGTATAGGTGTATAAAAGAGGAAAATAGAAACTGTTTATGTTATACATCCAATTGAACTTAAATCATCCATAGTGCTGTTGCAGCATCAGAGCAATTTAAAAAAATGCCCCAATAAAATAAGAAAATATTGTGCATTAGCCTTCCACATGCCTCTCTACATTTTTTTCTCCCTCAAATCCATGTGGTGTCTTTGACTTTACTCAGTGTTTTTCTTGTCTGGAATCACTTCATTATTACCCACAAGTGTTGAGACTTTTTGTAAAGCAATGATATTTAAAATAAATAAGTAATATGTTCCAATAATATGTTTTTTAACATTTTTCCCCTTTTCATTATAGGTAACACCAACCTTCAGACCAAAACAGGAAGTATCACAGTAGGTAGGTTCTGCCTTTTCCCTATCTCTCTTCTTCCCTTCTCTCTTCTAAAACCTAAAAATTCACAGGGGAAGTAAAAAAGAGGTAATTTCACACAGATGTTTTTGCCTCCTTTTCAGGAGTAGCACTGATGACTGTGGCTGAACAAGACCCTTTCCAAACTCAGCCTTTTGTGGTTGGGCAAGGCACATGGTCTCACTTGATACCCAATAGTCTCTGGGCCTTGCACAAGTTAGGCTGAGTCTAGGTGTCACCTTTTAGATAAAGGTGGGATAAAAGGACATGAGAAAACACTAAGTGTACATCAAAGGCAGTTGTGCCTTTAATGTAGTTCTCTATCTTATACTTATTGCTATCAATGATTAGCTAAGTTTTATATCAGGAAGCTAATCATTGATGTATTACTTATTTGGGGGGATGATGGGAAGGCTTCTGATAATTTCAATTTTTTCAAACTATTATGCTAATAGTTTTTCCTTCAGAAATGAAAATGGCTCATAAACCTTTTTTTGGGAACCTGGGCATTTATACAACAGGATAACTCAGAGCTATCAATTATGGTATACCTTAGTGCGTTTAATAGCACACAAACACCAAAGTGAGAAATTCAAATTCTAATTATTGCTATGGCAGAAAATTGAAGTAACAGAATCGTAGACAAGGCTCAGTGGTCTTTTGAATGTAGAAAGATTTCCTCAAGCTCAAATCTTGAAGACTTCTGCTAATGGTGTTAACTGTAGTCACTCACTAAGCATCTTTCAGGGACAATCTCTAAGAATTGTTCAGGGACCGTTAACAACTCTTCTCATGTTTCTAAGAGCTCTGTATTAACATTCCTGGAAAACGAATGCTAGACACATTCTTATGAGTTAGTCATTAAACCACAGAATTAAATTTTACTTGCTAGGCTGTTTTTCCTTCTCTTAAATAAACTCATAGGGTATGAAGAGTGGTTAAATAAAGGTTTCTTAATACAGGAGGTAGCTTTTTCCATCAACAGATGATGATTATTTTCCTTAATGAACCAGGTTCAGCTTAAACATTAAGACACAGTTGAAGAAACTTTATTTTTCAGGTTTCAATTCTGTCAGCACTAATTAGACTTCATCATTTCATAAAGAGCATTAAACATCCCTGGTATTTTTATGGATTTTTCTAAAGGTAAAAGACTTTTAAGATCCAGATGTTCAACTTTAAAAATGTGAGAACACCTCCTGTTTGACCAGTTTGCTCAAGGCCTTATCCCTTATTTCAGCTGAAAGGGACCACCTACAGTGATCCTCCAGTCCAACTGCCTGGCCAAGAGTTGAAGTGTCTTGTTTAGGGGCTCTTAAACACTGACAGGCTTGGGGCATGACCACCTCTCTGGGAAGCCTGGTCCAGTGTTTGACCACTCTGTTTGTAAGAAAATGCTTCCTTAAAAAAACCATTCCCACGCATCCTTTCACTGGACACCAGGGAAAAAAGCTCAGCACCTCCTTGTACCCTTCCCCTCCTCAGGAAGCTACAGAGAGCCATGAGGTCACCCCCCAGCTTCCTTTTCTGCAAACTAGACAAGCCAGGTGGTTTGGTTGTTTGGGTTTTTTTGCAACAGAATGATTTATCAAAAAGAAACTATGGCCTTTACAACCAATGGATGTAACTTAAAATTGGCGTAGCAAATAGATCATTAAGAGGTAAAAGGATAGTCTGGGTAACTTGGTTAGGAAAGGAATTGTTTTCATGAGAGATGTCTTTCCTTTGTGTGTTGCATCATTTGTTTTGTTGGTCCCCTGGTGAGTATGGTCAGGACTGCTAAGGATTTTTCAGTAGAATGTGCAATTTAGTGAACTCTAAACAATAAATAATAGTGAAGTCTATTTAGTGACTATATTTCGGTTTCTTATGTTTTGGAACAATGAGTTAAAACAAGAATATTTGTCTGTTTTCTATCAATAAGCAATACTAGATAGCTAGTTTAGCAGGAATTAAATCTTCATCACACTTTGGATATGTTGAATTTTATGCTTTCTCCAGTCTAATCAAATCATGATAAATATTTTGTGTTCCTGTTGAGATTGATTTTGTCACTGATTTTACCATGAACAAGGTCAGTCTTTAGGTGCTATTAGGAAAAGTACGTTTTTGCTTAGATTTAAGGAAAGATCACTTGTGTTTAATCCTTTCTTTAGTGCTTGGCTGATAAAGTGAAGGGAGAAGTGATACTAAATGTTACCTTTGTAGGCCTTTCACTAATCTTTAATTATGAAGTCTTTCAAGTTATGTGTCTTAGGTCTTATTCTTCAAGCTCTATTTATATTTTATTAAACTTAACAAAGACTTTGCCAAGGACATCTTGCTTCACTGTGCCCTTTTTTCTCATATTTTTTTCTCTAGTACCAGTAAATTCTTAAATAGCTGAAGCTGCTCAAGAGTGACCATCTGTTCCATTTCCAGTAAAAGGCTTCCCCTTGAAAAACCTGGACAAAACTTTTCCCCTATCAGTCCTTAGCAAACTCTGAATTCAAATTATACCTTTTTTCCTTATTTTTACCTTCAGTTATTTGCATTCATATCAGCTAACACTGGGTATATATTTGAAAGTAAATTGCCTTAGGTTTGTTCTGTCATAACCATAAAATATGTATTGTCTCCATTATTATTTGTTATGTATTTTGTCCTATCAGCCTGTGCTTCTTAGTATAGGATAATTTTTCATTGTTGAAATATTTATTTATTTATTTATTTAGATTTGGGCACTTTTTTGTTATATCCCCTCAACTTTGGGGTTTTTTTTAATCCGTTTTCCTTTTTTTCCCCCTTTATTTGTTAAGAGTTAGAGACACAAAACAGCATCTTTATGGACTTTGCAGAAGTGATGAACAATTCCATGTTTCTTGGTATTCTTAATTGTATCTACAGACTTGTATTTAATATCGTATCTGTAACACTCATGACATAAATTATATTCAGTTGTTTCCATAAAATATATTTCATGTTACTTCCATAGGTCAAAGCATAACAGTTGTTTACTGTACAGTACTGTAGTGTCAGGCTTAGTGTTTGGTTAGTGCTGCCAAGCTTCGTGGTGGTTTTGAAACTGTGCAGTAGTTTCTTCAGCCATAGGAAACTTTGTATTAGTGAGGTACTCTGGGAGTCAAAATCTGGCAAGTTGTCCTCCCAAAACAGGGTTCTTCAATGGAAAAGTGTTCCATTCCCCTCGAGGTTGTTTTTGGCTTTCCTGGTAAATCTGTGCCCTGGTGAGCCTGTCCCTACTGCCCTCCTCCTGCGTCCTTCATGTTGACGCCTTCTGCAAAGAGAATCCAGTCTCTCACAAAATGAGAATTCTTTTTTATTTAATATATATTATTTGAAGATCTAGGAAAGAACACTTAGTTCAGTCTTGCAGATTCACAAAAGTTATCTTCCCACTGGGAAGAATCTCACAGGAGATGCTTTTGCGTTTGAGGAGTGGGAAGAGAAAGGCTTCCCTGGATAAATGTTGTCCCTCTGAAGCACCATCAGCTGGTGGTGTGTGGACTGTTTGTAGTTGTTCTCCCTGGAGAGAGCTGCTGTTCTGTCACAGGAGACTCTTCTTTCTTCCTAGAACAGATAAAGGAGCTTATTATATGTTCTGTTTAAAGCAGAAGAGTCAAAGGCTGGATGTTTCCTGTATCTGTTGCCAACAAAATCTCTGTCAAGATTATGTGGAGAGTTGGTAATTGGCTGTTACTAAATTTGATGGAGAATATCTGCAAAAACAGCTTTTGCATGAAAACCTCAAGTGATCACTACTAAAAATGTTCATAAGAAAGGTTGATGCATGTCAAATTTTCCAGTTCTAATGACTTTCACTTTTTTACTATTATGAATAACCTTTTAAAAAGTCATCAGTTAAAATCAAGGTTTCATTTTCACTTACACAAGCAAAACTCTTCATTATTAACGAAGAGTTAATTATTTTTTCTTTTCAGATTTTGCACAGACCCTCTTTAATACAGAGTCTTGAGATGGCAGAAGCATTCACATCCAGTTCTAGTTATTAATGTTTTCTTTTTAGTCAAACCCCTTCTCAGTTTCTCAACTAAGTAGGGATTAGCTGCTTTTTTTTTAAATTACTTTCCCCTCCAAAGAAATCAGCTTTAGCTGTAGAGTAATGATCCTTTTCCATGTTTTTGCTGTTGTAAGCAATGCACTGATCTTTGGCATGTGTGCTTGAAATCTGGGATCAGAAAAGCTCCAGATGAGTTTACTTAGAGCTAAAACTGTGTGGCAAGCATAAAACATTAATATGAGGCATCCTTGTTATGATTAATCAAGTTCATTCTCTCATTATGCTTTTACTTCTTAAAATGGGAAGTTTCATTCAGGTTTGATTTTATTATTTTAGCTACTTACGACAGTTTGACTGTTGGCTTTTTTCTATGCATACTCAGAAACCAGTCTCTATCTCAGGATTTCTTGCCAATACTTTAATTTCTAGCATTGTCTCTAAAAATACCTTTCGGTAACTGCCTTTTGCTTGTGTACAAATGTAATTTTTTTATGCTCCTCTAGAGTTTCTTCATAATTTCTTTGAAATTTTTGTTAGGTATAAGTCTGTTCAGTAGTCTGAAAGTAAGCTCTTCAGGATATTGTGAAAGTCTATTTTAAAATGGAATACATTGCAAATAATTAAAGACTACTCAAGTGTACAATTAAAGCTTCTTCAAGACTTTCTCTTTGTAAAAACACTTCTTCACAAAGTTTTATGATCATGAATTTCAGGTAATAAAGTATAAAAGAAAATTTAGGCCTCCCTTTTCCAGGGCACAGAACAAATGCTGTTTTCCTGCTATATGAAACATTCGTTGATAATTCAGATGTAGTAAATCAGATTTACAAAGCCTGTACTCAGTTATTTGTGTAACAAGATGTTTCAGTGAACAACTGCTTGGTTTTTGTATGGGGTAGCTTTCTGGGGTAAAGTTCTCCCTGCACAGAGTCTGAGCAAACGAACTCTTTTGGAAACAAAAATAGATCTCAGTGTTCAAGTTTGGTGCTTGATCTTTACACAAAGATAAAGACATTCCTGTACAAAGATGTGCAGTGCAGTTGAGGCCTCATAGATGCAGAACAACTGCAGAGCTACAGCCATAAGATTGTGTGCCCCAGTTCTGGACTGGAGAGATATGTTTTTTTCAGAAACTTGTTTTTCTAAGTAAAGTCTGACATGCAGTAAATTATTATTATTATACTTCTGAAACACAGAAGAATTGACAAAAACGAGCTTGAGGTATAAAGAAAGATTCTGGCAAATGTTTATTTAAAAAGAGTGAATGATACAAAAGTTCTTTTCTTTTGTTTTTTAGATTCATCAGATGGAAGTCTAAAAGCTTCTACATATCATGGGACAATAGATGTTTATGTCAGTCAATTAAGAAAAGTGGATCTGAAATCCCAGAAAGGTTAGCAAACTAAATAAAATATTTTTTGTGGCAGATTTTGATGTAAAAGAAAAGGGGATGAGGGTTTGTTTTGTTTTTGTTATCTGTCTGTAAAAAATAGTTTGTTATTGTTGGTTATTTACATTTTCATTTTGCCTCATTATTGGAAGATGTCTATAAATACTCAAAATACAATAAGCTCTGTAAGGGACAAGGATACTTAAGATGGATTAAAAATGTTTGCGTTTTTCAATGTTTTTCTTTTCTTTTTCTTGGCAATATACCCAGCAGAATTCTGCAGAGTTGACTAGGGTTACAGTGGTCCTTTGCCTTGAGTACAGTTTTCTCCATGATGCTGTATGTGCAGTGATAATTGACTCACATTTATTTTTCCTGCCTTCTGATGGAAATGTCCTACTATGAAAATTTGAAGGCAGAAAAGCAAAATTTGAAGGCAAAAAAGATGGGAGAGCCTTACCCTACCATTTTTCCTTCGTTTTCTCACCTGCTTACTCGCTAAAATCTTACTTCTTAGTTAAAAGCTCACACCTAAAGTTGAATTCATAGTTTTGCCATTCAGAAGATATGATAGTGCACATTACAGAGTACATCTTGTTAGTCCTAGTTTTGATAAAAAAACAACCCTGAAAAAACCCAACAAAATGCAGACAAACAAAAAATCCAAAACAAGCCAAAACACACTACAGCATTTTTATACTTGACTTTAATGTCATGTCAGGCACTTCAGGTGGTTTAAATGAACGTGGTATTTGGTACACTTGTGTCTCCTGTGAAACAATGCCTGTGCCCTGTTAAAATCTAACAGTTACTCAAAATGTGACTGATGGTGTCAATGCATTAAAATCATTTGTTCATCTTTCTGTACAATCTATTTTGGTTTCATTAGTGCAAAAATTTATTTTTTATTATTTCTTGGTTATCTTTTGTATCACTTATTGCTAAGTTAATGTCTCTTTGAGATAGTAGCAAAGAGGAATGTATTTAATAAAAGCTAATTAATGTTATTTTCAGAATATTTTCTGACATCTCTTCTGGCAGCACAACCTAGTACAGACAAAGTTGAAGTTCTGTTTCTGTTTACCCTGTAAATTCAGAATAACTGCTGACAGCTGCAGTGTAGAAAATGTCCCATTTGTAATAAATGAGCTGCATGTGTGTTGGTTTTTATGAGTCATCACTGAGCAACTCTCCAAAGAGGACCCAAAGATTAAGACCTTTTCCCTTTCTTGTTGTAAGTCTTTTATGTATCCAGCAAAATGCAGGCCTAAATTATACTGGAAGTTATTTGTTCATCAAAACTGTCACAGGCAAGTGATTCTGCTGAGTCTAAGTTGCTTAGCTAGGGTTGCTTTCTGGTGCTGCTGAGCTGTTATTCTTACTATGTTCTTCTTAAGCTTTTGGGATGTATGTCAAGAAATTGTTTTATGTTTTTCTAAAGTGAATGTTGAAATTGAGCAAAAGCTGAGGAGCACATATGAAATAAGTGTATTCTGAATTTTTCAGGTTTTTGATCTAATGTGTAGGACAGAGCTTCCAGACTGTGACTGAGTTATTACAAAGATGACTAATGTGGGCAGGATGGGGGCCCAGTGTCTGCCTTTGGTCTAATGCAGAG
The DNA here is from genome assembly GCA_014706295.1 of Lycocorax pyrrhopterus obiensis. Taxonomy (NCBI): domain Eukaryota; kingdom Metazoa; phylum Chordata; class Aves; order Passeriformes; family Paradisaeidae; genus Lycocorax; species Lycocorax pyrrhopterus. The sequence continues at coordinate 12,309,569 of JACSVZ010000015.1, forward strand.
AAGCACATATTTAGGAGAAGCAGAAGTCAGAATTTCTGGGTTTAATGTCAAAGCAGAATTATTCAGGCCACCAATGCTGCAATTTTGCTACTAGTTTACATTTTAGTGATGCATAGTCTAAACTGGTTAGTCAGTTTTGAGACTGCATGTGTTGGAGGATGTGAACAGCTGGCCCCGAGCAGTAAAGCAAAGACAGTCGCCAGCGTTCACAGTACGTGAGCGGTGTCTCATCCTTCCAGAGGAGCAATTCTTTCATCATGTGCCATGCAGTGACTGGATTATTTGTCAACTCTGATGCCTTATCCTTGCTCAGGAATGTCAATATGTAACTAGAAGATAAATCTAAAGTCATAATAGTTGTGAGTTCTAATATATTTGCTTCCTTGATCATTCCTGTAATAAGGATCCTCAAAAGACATTGCTGGAAGTGTATGTCATTATTTATTTTCATGTCTGCAAAGGAAATGCTGTGATACCATTTTCTATATGAGACATACAATGCTCTGTTTATGATAAATGAAGATACCTTCATTTATCCTTTCAGTGACCAAAAAAAAGAGGTTACTGTGTCTGAAGACTTTCTAAAAAACCCAGCCAGGCACAACCAAATGATGATTTGATTCAAGTAAGTGAAATAATGGCCTGTTTCATGCTTTGATCTCAGGGTTGAACTAACTAGCTTTCACTTAAATTTATACCAGGTTCAATTACAGTCAAGGTACCCGCGTCTCTCAAAGCCTATTTAGAGCTGTCTGGAAGAAAAGTGGATGTGAGCTCAGAGATCCAGTTAAAAGAAACACAGAGTGCCTCCAAAGATGATCACGTAACTATAAGTGGTAAGGCTTACTAATCTTGGCTTCCAATAAATGTCTGTCTGGCCTAAGTCAAAGGCATCTACATTTCTTTATTAGTTTATTACCCTTGGCAGTCGCTTGCTTAATCTGCTTCACGTTCAGATGTTTGCTTGGGCCGTTGTACTCCCCATGTTACTGGATGACTTTAAAATTTTATTTGGTCAATGACTTGTGAATGTAATCAACTTCTTCTAACAAAAGCCTTAGAGCCAAATTCCTCCTTAGCATTAGTCCAGTGAATCTGTGGGAGATAATCCAGATCTGAATTTGACTCATTGCTTTGTTGGCTTAGAAAGCCACACAGACTTTCCTAGGCAATCAATTATATTAAAAATATAATTTAAAAAATTCTGTCTGAGTCCAATTCTACTTTTCTGAAGTAAAAGGGGTATATGGCATGTTTATAAATGTACAGTAGTAAAGAGTAGGCTGAGAAATGATGGGTGGGAGATGAGAAGAGCAGAAGAAGCTGGAGCTGGAGGAATAGAGAGTATGTGAAGAGGTACCTGCAATTACTGGAAGCATTTTTGTAAGGCATTTAAAAATGAACTTAGAATCCCAGGTCTTGCTGTTTCCTGCTTTAGAAAAGAGCTGTACAATTCACTGTGTAGGGTGTGTATTTCTCTCCTCCACTCCAGATGTGGCTATCTAGAAGTTAGGGCTGTTGCTTTTACCAATTACACAGTTTTCTCTAGAGAAAACATTAACTTAATGTGTCTCAGGGCTCCAGCTTTGTTTGAACGTGTTATGTCAGTGTGACCTGATGTGATAGCAGATTGGTTAAGGCTTTGAGTTTTGCTCTGGTTTTAAACCTAAGAAAATATGCCCAAAAACTCTTTTCCTCCCCCATGTAAGATGGTGATCTCAAAGTCAGGAAACATTAGAAGTGTAATTACATAATTTTAGTATGTAGCCTGCTTATATATCTCTTCCTGCCTAGGAACAGTAACTAGCACTTAAATTTACTAGTGGTTATTAAATACAGTTTCTTTAAAAACCATAATTAGAAGTTCTCATGCTAGAAACCTGTGGAAGGACCCCAGAGTCTAGCAAGACTCTGTGGAATGAATCACCTCAGCAATAAAACAAGACTTCTTCTCAGTGAATGAGGACCACTGGCCAGTCAATCATCTTGCTACTTCGGCAACATTAAAGATAAGAGGTGGTGTTTCAAATATACACAGCTGAATGACTTCTCTGGTTTCACAACCCAGTCAGTGTTTATGTAGGACAGTCATCACTGAAGCAGATACAATTTTTCAACCCACTGTTCTGTATGGAAATGATCTTGGCACTTGAGGCCAAAAGCAACCCTGATTAGTTAACTCTGAAATATACACGTCCCAAAGGCACAGACATCATCAAGAATTATGCAAAGGCAACAGCATTAGGCCAATGATTATCAGTTGTTTAAAGAAGTTAAGGCATTGCCAAGAAGGGAAATACTTCCTGCTTCTATTTCTCTTTACCTTAGAGTGTATTCTTTCTGCAGGCAAAGCACTTGTCCCCTCACTCTCAACAATTGCTTCCTCTTAAAGTTGGTATTTGGTAATTTTCATGTACAAGTAGATTCTCAAATAATTCAAAATAATTTAATACAATTTCTGGTTCCTGAGAACATTATTCACTGTTGAAGTTTCAGGTACAAGGTCCATAGCTGTCCTCCTGCTGCGACTGAAGAAATGTAAAATAGACGGTGAAGAGGGGCTTTGCCAAGTGGATAAAAACTGTATCAGAAGAGCATGGCAGTTTAGGGGTTTTATACTTTTGAGTTCAAGGATTAGTTTAAAAATAGATGATTTTTCAGAAAACCCAATTCTCATGTGGATAACACAGGAGCTGTCTGCTTTTAGGAAGTTTTGCTTACCTCTGGGAATATTTGAAGGTTTTAGAGAGAAGGCTGTCCAGTGGGAAGACAGGGCAGAGTTCTGTGACTTGGGTAAACATGCACTTAGTCTGTCACCTGCTCTAGGAAAGCCTTCCCTACTGCTTTAGAGCAGTTATCATGTGTATCATCACCTGGCTGCATGGCCCCCACTTCCACACTGAGAGGGGAGTCAGTACACTGCAAGCCCACAAGCACTCACATCCAGGGTTTTGCCAGATAGCCAAGGAATAGAGTGGGATTTAGTGAAAGCAAGAAGATGGAAATCTGGGCTGAGTGCTCTAGAGGCAGAGGGATGAGAGTGTGAAAATGTGTTTTGCGCTTTTAGAAAAAGAAGGGACTTCCCTGCAGAACTGGGACACTTCCTGGGAAAGGGAGGGAGCTAGAGAGCAGTGACAGGGAGTTTATTCTTTGAAGTAATTTGCAAGGACAAGGCATCTGTTTCCATTGGCATCAGTAGGTAGTCTTAGAAGTAGTATGTATGGTATAATGAAATGTTACAAAAACAGAGTTCCTGCTAAGCACTGGTCCAGCTTCCATCAGTGGAAGCGTTTGGCTGTCTGCTTTTACTAAATTGAGTAATTCCAGTAATTTCTGATTGTAATCATGTCAAGGTGTTCTTTCTTTTCCCTGGCAAGTAGGGAAGCCCTTACTGCTCAATGTTTGCCTTTTCCCTCTCTCCAGGTCTGTCTGTGTTCTTAAATCAGCTGGTTTAAGATGCCTGTGGAGGTAATTAGCTATAGGTACTATATGTGGTAAGAGGAAGAGTAGCAGGCTAAAGTGTTAAATATTTAAGCAGAAAAGGAACTTAGGAGACTGTTATGTCAAAGGGGTTACAAATGTGTTGAAGGTCACGGTTAAAGGTCATATAATTTTGATTCAGATGCTTTTTAGGCCATTTTCCAATAAATTAGGTTCAAATTATGAAGGTAGGTGCAATTACCTATGTAGTCTGAAGAGGAGCAATATGTAAATAATATCAGGAAACAGTAGTGTTACACCATTGAAAAAAAACAGTGTATTGCCATGATCCATAAAACTCAAAGTTATCCTTTGGCTTTACATGGCATTAGTAATACTTTGCTGGAATGTGTCCAGTTTTGAGTACTGTACTTCAAAACTGTAGAGTCTGTAAAGGAGAACATATGATCAGAGTCCTAAAATCATGATTAACGAGAGAAGACTGAAAAATTCTGGTTTTGTCTCAGAAGACAAAGGGAAGATACATTTTTCTAGTACATAAGAACTTGCTACAGAGAAAAAAAGACATAAATTGTTCTGTCCACTGGCAATAGGACTAGAAATTATGATTTGATGTTATGGTAAAGAAAAAGTAGCTAAATAGCAAGGTAAACTTCCTTGTAGCACTGGTCTGGGGAGGCAGTAGCACTGTCAGTACTGCAGGTTGTGAAGACCAGGTGATGTGAGCGTGTCAGACCAAATTCAGTGCTTCCTTCAGGAGGTTGCTTCAGCCCTGTTTTCTCTTGTCTCCAGTCGATGTGACCATCTGCTCCCACCCACTCCACAGTAACAAAGGAAGGTTATCAGCCATGTGGGTGGATGGGGACTAAATGAAATGCAGCTATTGGACACGCTTCAGCCACTTTGGTTGCCAACTTGTGTGTTGACAACTGTAAACTTGCTGGAAAAAGTCTTGCAGTCATTCAGAGACTTTATTTGAATCCTCGTAGCTAATGGTGTCAACTTCCAAACCTAATTGTCCAGAAAATAAACCATGTAAATCTCATCTGTGTGCGGTACCAGGGACTTGCCTGATTTTGGATGTTTCTCCATCCCTGCCCCAGTTCTAGTGCCACGTTCACATCCAGTGTCAGCCTTTCACCCGATGCCATCTGCTTGGTGCTGAGTGAACTTTTAACTTTGCAGTCACTTCATCTGGCTTGCAGCAGTTGTGTGAGTTTCTGTGGTAAAAGTCCCACCATGTCCCACCATGTCTCAGGTGATCCTCAGAGGCTGTGGATGTTTGTCATTGTTATTGTGTCTCCCTCTTCCTACCTTCTCAACTGGCAAACCTCTTTGTATTTTTCTGTCCTCATATAAAGAGCATATGCTTTGGGAGTTATTGTTTTCTCCCAAGTCGAGACATACTTGCTCCCAGTTATTGTTAGCATGGTAGCATGACAACAATTGCAGCAGTTAACAGGTCTTTTAGGTGTTGGTACTAATCCCATTCTGTCTACAGCACAAGAGCTTTGCTAAGCCACCTGAGAGCAATGTTCCTCTGAGCCATGCCTCTGGTGACCATGCAGGGAATAGGACTCTCCCATGTTAATTTATGCCTTCCCTCAGATGTCTGTACTGGACATGGAGAGGAAATCCCCATTGTCTTCTCTAACTCCTCTTCTCCTGTGAAAATTTTCAAGTATACATTGTCTCTACCTTATGGGTTGATCCAGTATCCAATTATTCTTCTAATACTTCAGAACTTCTTAGATAGCCTTCCTCTTCCTGTGCCTCTGGAGAGTCAGCCTGTCCGTAATGACCAGATTCCTTTGAAAAGATGGACATTGACACTACTGCCCTATCTCTGACTTCTCAGGTTTCTCTTACTAATATGCTTCAAGTCTTCTCATCCTGCTTGGTTCTCCCAGTAGATTGTGGTAAGAAGCACCTTTCTCCTTGCAACAATCATTCACTCAGGCATGCACTGAAATATTACGACTTTCACATCTGCCTGATGTTCCCTGTTGGACCAAGGGGGATCTAGACAGATGTTTCCTACCATCAGGAATAACTTACTTCTCACTGCTCACTCAGTGGTCCCTCATAGTAGTACTGGGAGAGCAGCCTATGGAATGCTGTGGCCTTCCCTTTCAGATTGCTTAAAAGCCAGTGTGCAGGAGGAGGCTGACTGCATGAGTCTCCTATACCATGCAGAAAGCTTTATGGATGGATGTGTTTAAGAGTCTTCATTATGAGAAACTCTGTATTGTTTACTCCAAGATAGTGTCTGTGTTTTTAGCTGCCTGGAGTTTGAGGGTTGAATACAAACACAGCTGAAGGGGCAGTGAGTAACATGAGGCAAGCAACTTGCCTTTAAAAGGGAAATAACTGAAAGAGCTTGTATTATGTCAGTCTGCTGAAACTTCAGGTTTTATCTGAAGCTTACCAGCTGCGCAAGTGTAGAACTTCTCCCACTGTGCAGCTGTCTTGGGTTTGTTGCAGTCAGCATCACAGTTCTGATCCCAGGAGTAACACTGTCTGCTGTCATGCCCCTCCACCCCCCCCCCGCCCCATTTTGTCTGTTCTCAAGGCACTTCAGAACTTTCCTTTTTTTCTTAGAAGCAGTTTTTATTGACTTTTGGCCACTAGAATTGAGTGGGAAGAGCTTTGTTTTACAATGTCCTTCTACACACTGCCCTCTGTGAAGCCTTGATCCTTAAGCAATATCTTAAAAAAAAATAAACAAAGACCCAGGTTGTATCTGGAAAAGATTACATTCCTTTGAGTCAAATAGAAAGTTCATCCAACTTTTATTAAACATGTTAGAGGAGATGCTATCCTACAGATTTTTATTGGTTTCAGCTTGCATTCAACTCAAGCTGTTCACAGCCTTTTGATATATACCACTGTCCTAACACTACCAATGAACAACACTTAAAATATGATCCTCTTCTTGTGTTTTATGGTATGAAAATCGAGCTCTCAAGTTCTCCAGGCTCCAGGAAGACAAGTAAATAAACAGTCAGTACCTGACTGTGTAAAGTTTTGCAAAGGTGTTACCTTCCTTTACATACCACACACTGGGGAGGGGAAAAAAACCCCAACCTTTTTCCTGGGCATTAAATTGAAAAAGTGGCCACACAGCGTAATGGTGTATGTGTCTTCTCCTGAACTCATGCTGCTATCTTGACTGGTAGGTTTTGAAATTAATTCCCCCCCCCACCACCTTCATTTTCAATCCAGGAGGCTGTTTGCTTTTGTGATTTAATCAAGCTAGCAAAGTCTTCCTCAAAATCTGCTTACATTCTCACAGCATTCAAAGTACAAGCAGTGAGTACAGTTAAGACCCAAGCGGTCATCAAAAGGTCTCCAACTAAACCTTGTTGCTTGATTAGTGCCTCACACACAAAGCTGTTTAAATGTCTTAAATACCTTTGAACCTGCTACTAGTGATGGGCTTAATAACCTTAATATTTGCCTCACGGGCAAATTTTCAGAAGAAGTATAAGGAACAAAACATTTTTCTACATTCACATAGCAAAAGCAAAATGAGAAACAGAGCTCAGACAGCAACTGAGCTTTAAAATGGCTCTTGTAAATTTGTTTCTGTGTTCTGTAAACTCTTCTTTAACTTTTCAACCAAGGTGTGAGCAGCACGTGAAACTTCATTTACAGCACTGATTCTATGCTTCAGTGTTTGTTTCTTGTACAGAAGTACAAGCCATAGTCACAAAAACATGAGAGAGGAACTGGGACCAAGCACTCCAATATGCACTTTCTGGAAATATATCTCTGCCCTGCATTTATTGTGTCCTCTCTCCCTAGGAGAAAAAGCTGTATTTTTAGTGTTCTACAGCTCTATAAAAGGATCAGCTGAAATTTTCCTTTATCCTTTTTTGGTTCAATTTTTTATCACCTGGAGGCTGTTTTCTGTTTAAAAATCAGGCTGATAGAATATTTTAAGGGCTATCTGTGCTTAAAAAACAGATTCTGTTTTAATTTTTGTTCTGTACTCTCTGATACAATAGTATTGAAAATCAGCAATTCAGGAAAGCTTTGAGGAACTGAATTTTCAAATGTTAATGGATTTCATGTACAACACATTTGTCCAGCTTGATGATGATCATCACAGATTTAAGTCTGCAATTAAGATTGTGAGTAGGTCTGTGGATTCTGCTTTACAATAGCAATGATACTGACACTGAGTGTGACTGAGACTGCTGCTGTCTGGAGCTATCACGAGTGCAGAAATTGTGCTGGGACATCCCCATGGAGACACGTGAAGGCATGTTGTAGTCTGATAACAAGGGACACTGAAGTGACTCTGACACTGTTGGACTCCTCTGTATTTCCAAACCATACCTCAGCCTATTGTGAATTGCTGTGGGTTTGGCTCATAAACTTAAATAGATCCCGCTTAGAACTGCTAAAGCACTGCAAGGCTATTGAAAAGTTCTGGCACATAGGCCTGAGTTGTGGAAACCAGTGCAGTGATGTCAGTTGGAGTTTTGCCATGGTTTTCACTGTGGCCAGAATTTAACTTCAGCTGTGTTGCAGAGCAGAGCATGTTTGCAGATTTGGTTCAGAATCTGCTTCCCTGCCATCCCTCTTGCTATTCCAGGCTCAAATTAGTTCTAAACTTAGAACTCACACAGTTAAATGAACACTAAAGTAATAATAAATGATATTTTGTAAAGAGAAACAAAAGTGAAGGTTGATCTTGTGATAAAGGTACTGATTTGGGACTTAAAAGATCCCAGTTTAATTCCCAATATGGACACAAATCTTTTGTATAAATTTGGAAGGTCACTTATTCTCTCTTGGCCTCAGTTTCTTAATTTTAAAATGAGACTAAGTTGAACTCTCTTCTTTGTTATACAGTGAGCTTTTCAGAGCATGACTGTGAGTACTAAGTTTATGTGAAACATGTAAGAAGACAGATACCTCAGGGTTGTGGGGTTTTTTTTAGGCCACTATCATAAGGAAACAGTAATAGCAGCAACATGTCCGGTCATCTGGACAATCAGGTCTTACCATGTCTCTTTTCAGTGTTTAAAATAATAATTAAAAGCTTTGAAATTACTTAGCCTGATCAGTATCTCATATAGAGTCATGGTTTAAGCAGAACTGGCAAATGAGCACCAAGCAGCCACTCACTCACTCTCCACCACTAGGATGGGGAAGAGAAGCAGAAGAGTAAAAGTGAGAAAATTCATGGGTTGGGATAAAGAGACTTTGAGATAAAGACAGCTTGATGGATAAAGCAAAAGCTGTGCACACAAGCAAAGCAAAACAAGGGATCCTTTCGCTACTTCCCAGGGCAGGCAGGTGTTCAGCTATCCCCAGGAAAGCAGGGCTGTATCTCATGTAACAGGTATTGAGTCAGACAAATGCCATCACTCTGAATGTCCCCTGCTCCTCCTTCTGCCAGCTGCAATACTGAACATGGCGCCATACAGTTCGGAATATCCCTTTGGTCACTTGGGGTCAGCTGTCCTGGCTGTGTCCCCTCACAGCTTAGTCTGTGCCCCAAGCCTCCTCGCTGGCAGGGCAGTGTTAGAAGCAGAAAAGGCCTTGATGCTGTGAAAGGGTCACTCACAAATAACAGATTTTATATATTGCCAACACCGTTCTCAGCACAAACCTAAAACATGGTCCATACTAGCTGCTATAAAAAAAAATTAGCCCTACCCCAGAGAAAACCAGTACATGTAGGGTTTGTGTGGCCAGGTTTTGGTGGTGGGGGTGCTCTAGGCGTGGCTTCTGTGAGAAGCTGCCAGAAGCTTCCCTTATGTCCTACAGAGCCAGCACCAGCCCGCTCCAAGATGGACCCACCACTGTCCTGTGCTGAGCCCCATCAGTGACGGTGAATAACACAATTAAAGGGGAAAAACCCTGCTGCACACCAGCAGCTGGAGAGAGGAGTGAGAATGTGTGAGAGCAACGGCTCTGCCAATACCCAGGTCGGGGCAGGAGGTGCTCCAGATGCCAGAGTAGAGATTCCCCTGCAGCCCCCCGGTGCAGCCCCTGGAGATCTGCGGGGGTGCAGAGATCCACCTGCAGCTTGTGGAGGACACCATGTCAGAGCAGGGGAAGAGCATGAGGAGTTCTCCTTCTGCAGAGGAAGGAGTGGCAGAGATAATGTGTGAACTGACCACAACCCCTGTTCTTCATCCCCCTGTGCCTCTGGTGGGGAGAAAGTAGAGAAATCAACGGTGAAATTAAGCCTGGAATGAAGGGAGGGGTGAGGGGGATGTGTTTTTAAGATTTGGCTTTATTTCTTGTTACCCTTCTCTGATTTGATTGGGAATAAATTAAATTAATTTTTTCCCCAAGTCGAGTCTGTTTTGCCTGTGATAGTAACTGATGCCTGATCTCTCCCTGTCCTTGTCTTGACCCGTGAGCCTCTTGTTTTATTTTCTCTACCCTATTCATCTGAGGAGGAGAGTGGTAGAGTGGCTTTGGTGGGTATCTGACATCCAGCCAGGATCAACCCACCATAACGTATTTCTTAGCTTAGAATAAAAAATGCAGTACTATATAATAAAAACCACTACTCTATTGTAAGGAGTTATTATAGGAAATTAGATTAATGCAAAAAAACTGTATCAAGAAGGAAACGTCAGAAGTCTCTGCTGAAAGTACACAAATTCTACCAAATAAAAGTGCTATGAGTGCTTCCAGGGAGCTTGGAAAAAAATGACAATGTGAAGATGATATGTTTACTGTGTGCCAAATTAAACTAACAGAACTCTCTTTTCCAGGTCACATGAATCAAAGGGATGAAACAGACAAATGGATTAAGGCTGACACACAAAATGGCAAAGTGTGTCTTAAAAGCCAAAGCTGGATCCAGTCTGTCAAGCTGAAGGGTTCTTAAAGGTGAAATAGGCCAAAGAGGTTAAATCAAGAAACTACAAAGGAATATTTCTGTAAAATTATGAACATTTTTTTGATGTATATTCTTAATATAAAAGAGAAACAATATTAAAAATAAGAGCATTTTAATGCAAGATTTGCCTGTGACAGTGCTGGTGCTAAACAGTCTGGTTTACTTTTAGTGCCTTTTAGGAACAAGATGATCTTACGTATTCAGAATTTATATAACTTGACCCACTTACCATATCAGTTTAAAAGCTGGTAGCTTTCAAACAAAAGTTTGGAGTTGTCATTTAGAAATAAAAAAAAAGCATTTGCAACACTTCCAAGATTACATGCTTTGCAAGCTCTGTTATACTTTCAAATTAAATGTCTAAATACTGTGGGAATTCTGCTGGTTTATGCAAAATACAGAGTTTTCTTCAACCAAATTGTACCATGGATAGCATAAAATCACTTTCAGAACTGTAGTTCTTATGTGGTCTTCTCATTTGTTGTTTGAACCCTGAGCAGTTTCTGCCTGGGCAATGGGTACTCTGTGTAAAAATACTTCTGTGAAATGGCAGAACTTGCTCCATGTTGTCCTGAACCACTGGTTTGTGAATAGAAATAAGAACTCCAGCTATGTCTACCACTGCTCATCTGCAAAGAAAAGCTTTTAAAATAAGTAAAAGTGGAATTGATCTGGGTAATTTCATTACTGAGTGTTCATTGGAACACTCCTCCAGCTGGACTTCAGGGGCGAGTCCACGTGAACGTTCCCCTGAAGGAAAAGCTGCCATAGAATGGAAGTATTGGCCTGGTAACTGAGAACTGGAATCTCTTTGTTTGCTGTGTTTGCAGTGACTTAGAGCCCTGTCCTGCAGAGCTGCAGGAGGCAGGAAGGCAGAGGAGGGAGGTGAGGGGAGCAGGTAGGCCCTGCACAAGGGCAGGCCTGGTTTTCGTGGAGAATTCTGTGTTACTGTAATGCAAACAGACAGTAAAGTCAATGGAGCTTTTAAAAGCCTTTCCATACCTCTATATGGCACCTTATAAAAGAAGTAGTGAAATTTGTTTTTTAAGCTGAAATGTAAGAATCCCTGCCAGCTGAGTGGATGGCAAGGAGCAAGAGAAAATTCAGACTGTCAGCTCAGGCTTTAAGTTTTGTATATATGTGTTTGTACTTTAGATCATAATGGTACATTATGAAATTAACTTCTCCTTTGCCACAGGATTCCCCAGGAGGTATAATTGCCCCTGGCTAATGGACTTCAAGAGTCAAGGGCAGCATTTCTACTGTAATTCAGGGTGGTTAAAAACTCCACATTCTGTTTACTGTTGTGTGTACTATTTGTTGGGATGAGGTGGGCACTGATGCATATGACAAATTATATGTATTTAAAATATAAACACTAATATGTAAAACATTTCTAATAGTATTACTAAAGGCGTTACAATATTACTAAATATGAATTATTATTATACTTTTAAAAGTTACAAAATCAATAAATTATAATGGTTTTGGATATCCGGAAAAATATTTGAAACAAATGATTTCTATGCCCTGCTGCAGCCAAAGTGAAAAAAGCACCTCAAAATTCACACCACATGAAAACATGAAAACAGTCTAGTAGATACTTCACAAGATCAAATCCATTTAATGGTCCCATTATTCACCTGGAATACAAAGCCTGTCAGCCTCTGAGATTAAGGTTGTGTTTTTTGGGACTGCTGCATCAGCAATTTAAGGGAGAACATACCAAGAAAACATGTTATTTGTTCCATATTCAAAAGAAAGCAAACTCAGGCTTTGAATTCATTGATTTTCTAAATTTAGCAGGAATGAAACATCAGGATTGTTAGTTACTTGCTTAAGAAGTTTAAATAAGCCATCAGAAAAATTGTGCTACCACTAAAGCTACTGATTATATTCATTCCAAGCTAATACATGTTGAGACCAGCTAGAATGTTAATATAAAGGTCAAGAATGAGCTGAAGGAGGACAAATCCTTGGAAGTTTCCCCAAAGGCATTGAACAATGTCTTGTTCTGCTATAATGAGGTGAAACTGTATTTTTCTCTAGACAAGGGAAGATTAGTAGGTTATCAGCAATTAGAATTTGAATGGTAAATCCCTTGTGTGCTCATATATCTCTTTTGTCCATTTGATGAGAAGACGTATTCTTGTAACTGGAGCAAATTTATCCTTTTAACACTTTCTTCATCTGTGCTCTCTTTAATTTGGTTCTCCTGGTCTCTCAGCTGCCAGCCAGCCCACAGTTCAGATCTGCAGACACTAACATCAGCTCTTTTACAGAGCTGGACTCAGCCCAGGAGGCTTTTGTGAGAATGAGGGCTCTGGGTGCACAAGTGACTGTTGAGAAGTGGAGAACTGTGCTTAAATGTATGGGTGTAGTTGTGTATTAAAGAACCTGTAGTCACTACCTACTCACTGCTCTCAGTTACTCAAGAAGGCTGTACTTGCTGAGTACCAGCCACATCAAGTGTGAAGTTCTCTGGGGAGTCAGAGTGTTTATGTCCTAATGAGGACTTTCATGGCAAACAAGAACCTCAAACACATGCAGATTTATTCATTGCTTACTCTGCACGGGACTACAAAAACTTTCATTATTGTAAGATGAAGACAGCTTGAATCAACATCTGAGAGTTAGCAGTGCTCTGTGAGTGCAGCTGTCTTGCTTGAAGGCATTCATACTCCTGTGAGAAAGATTTCCAATGCTTCCTTACTAATGCAACAAATGGCCTTTTATTAAAGTGTGATTAGTTTTAAGAAAAAATAACACAGTGGTCTTTTCATGCTCTAGAGAAAAACCCTTGAACTGTAGACATGTTGCACAATTTTTTTCATTTTTCATTTTGAAGAATTTGTTTTTTCAGGCTTGGATCTGTGTTTTTTGGTGAAGGTGGTTATGTTACCATCCCAATCATACCCAGGCCAGGAAGGAGGATCAGCATTATGTTCCTATTTCTCCGGTTCAGCTGTGTATTTCAAGACAGCTTGTCTGCAACAAGAGTTCAAAAATAATAATGACAAAATAAAAATTTTCAGAGGCTGTTTCTATGAAGAACACTAGAAGCAGTTTAATGAGGAAAAGTTCCTTGTTTTAACTAAAGCTGTCAATATTATAAGGGTGTTGTGGAAAGTAGACCAGAAGATAATTGTTTAGGTCATAGAGTCACAGAATAAATTAGGTTGGAAGGGGCCTCTGGAGAGTATTTCATCCTGGTGTTGCTTTAAATGTATCCAGCTAGACCAGGTGAGTCATGGCTTTGCCAGATGAGTTCTGAATATCTTTAGGGATGAAGGTTGCACAGTCTCTGGGAGCCTCTTCAAGAGTTTGAGCAGCTTCCTGGTTAAAAAATTAAAGTTCCCTTTTAATCAGAATGTAATCAGAATTTATGTATGCCACTTGTCCTGTCAGTGCACCTTTGAGAATGGTCTGGCTGTGCCTTCTCTTCTATGTGCTCTGATCAGGGTTAGAGACAGCAATAAGGTCTCCTCCATCTCGAGCCTTCTCCTGTGACTTACCAAAGCAATTCTCTAAAGATTCTTCACATGTCACATGCTTTAAGCCCCCCTTAAGTGTGGGCTTCATCCACACTTGCTCTAGTGTGTCAGCATCTGCCTGAACACAGATCTGAGTAGGTAATGCCACTGGAATAATAATATTGTCTTTGGAAGAAAACATAACACCAAACAAGATAAATAAACCATCTACCTCCAAAGGTATCACAGCATCTCCAGAGTGTTTTTTCGTAGTTCTATAGGAAGGCTATAGTAACTGTGCAAGTCCGTCTCTCTGTTTTTCTATTTGAACCAGTGTCCGTGGCACCTCCAAGTATTTTTACCCTTTCCTCCTTCACCCTCTGCTTGCTTTTTGACCAACTTCTCTCCTGTAGTTATCTTCTGTCACTCACCTCTTTTAATGTGTATTGTTTCAGAAATGGAATTGAGTACACAATGGGCAGTGCTACAAGAGCGTTACAGTTACCTGCATTTACCTGCACTGGCCCTGGACCTGCCCCAAGGCCGAGTTTTGCAGCTTCTGTGACAGCTGAACCAGGAGAGAATTGTCTATGATGCTCAAAACCACCCCTGACCCCTCAGATCTCCCGCAACATTTTGTGGCCACTGCCGTTTTGCAGCATTAGAACACAAACCCAAAAAACTAGATCAAAATTTGAGACAATCAGGCCTCCTGAGTGAGACACTAAAAAGAAGAGCAAATCTCTCCTTTCCCTTCTTTCCTGGCAGTGTCAGTCCAGCAACTTTCATTACTTTCCCAAATTGAAGAAGCTCAACCCACCACTTGCAGTCTTGTGAATGTCTCTTTCTTTCCATGCCTTGTGTGACCTGGCTGCCAGCCCGGTCCTGCTGAGCAGAGCACCCTCCTGCCCAGCCTCCCCCAGCGCCGGCTCTGCGCTCCAGAAACCCCCCTGTGCTGAGCGTACTCCAGTGCTCCTTGGGGAAAAGCCAACTCTCTGCATCTCCCGTCCTCTCCAGGATTTTCAACCTGATCTGGTGTGTCACAGCCACAGCAAGGCAGTCTTTCTCCCTGCTGGCCAATGCCTAAGCTCTGGAAAAATATGATCTATAGCATCCAGACAATACTAGAAAAAAATCCAAATTGGAGTGCTTCGTTATCTGCCAGTAATGCTGCTGCAGTGTTTTTTGTGGGTTTTTTCCCGAAGTGGGAATGCTGGAGATGGTTACAAGAGGCAGATGTACCCAGCTGTAATGCTTGCACCACTGCAGCAGGAAAGGGGAAGTGGGCAGGAGTGGAAAAGGGACAGAATTAGTGAAGCTAAAAGGGCTTGTTTTCAACCACTGCAGGATATTTTTTTTTATAAAAAGTCCAACACTGACACACTCTATGAACCACATGAACACAAGGCTGCATCTGTTTTTATATTAGGGAGGCCTGTGCCATTGAGGAATGTGTGCACAATTTATATGAGCTATAAGCTCTGGCCTATAAAAAGTCAACTCATCCAAGTCCAAATTCCTGTTTTTCATGGAAACTGCGATGTATAGCGGCTGTCTGAAGCATGTATAAGGGGAGTTGTTACTATTTTTTTGGAAACTTACGATGTCCCATGCCTGGAGCTACAGTTGAGTGGTTTGCCAGAAACAGCCATTCATTAATCATCAACACATGGTATAAAGATTGTTTATTTAAGATATACTGCACTATGACAGAGCCTGTTAATTTTATTTATTTACGTATTTATTTACTGTCTTAAATGAGCACATTGATGAATAGAAGTATTTCAGCCAATAATTAAGTTATCTTTGGCAAAACGACTATCTCTTGGTATAAGTCAGACGAAAGTACTGGCCCAAACACACAGCTTGAGCAGCACTGGAATACCTAATTGAATCTTTACGCAAAGTTTGAGAGGGGGTTACTGGGAAATACAGTTCTGCAACATGGTCTGAATCCTGAGCCATTCCACAATTCAACAGTTTTTCAGAATCACAGAATATGCTGAGTTGGAAGGGGCCCACCACGATCATCAAGTCCAGCTCCTGGCCATGCACGGCACCATCCCCAAGAGTCCCCCCACGTGCCCAAGAGCATTGTCCAGACGCTTCTAGAACTCTGTCAGGCTGGTGCTGTCACCGCTGCCCTGGAGAGCCTGTTCCTGTTTGACTGGGTCCATCATAATAAAAACCAGAGGTTTTGAAAAAAGCTTTTTGATATGAGGTTACAGAAACCAATCAACAGTAAAAAGTAATGGAAACCAAAAGCTTAAAAATAGGACAACTGTTTATAGTGCAAGTACAGGAGAAATTAAGCAAGTGGAGGCAGGCAGCTAATGGGAAAAGCAGGAAGCATCCTGCAGGCATGCTCCAGGTTACAAAAGGTGGTTAGACTACATAGGATCTGGAGTATTCTGAGGTCTATGTCAGCTGCAGTAGTTTTATTATTTTATGGTATCCAGTTCATGTGCACTCAGTGGCTGAAACATGGCACTCCAGGAGCCTCTGTGTCACTTCCAAAGAGATTTAGAGTCAGTGAGAAGACAGCACTATGTATTTTGTTGCTTATTAAACAGAAAACTTAGGAGTAATTATTGTTTATCTTTTACCAAATCAGGTGTAGGAGGTCTTCATTTCCAATTCCTTGTTCGTTGGATCTTTCCTGCCTTGAGACCTGAATATTTGGATAATACCCAAGAAATTCTGCTTTTTCAGGAAAAAAAGAGTTCTTGCAATCTCCTTTCTAACCAACAGCAGCCATCAGAAGACACAACAAAACCAAACAAAAATCAAAGTGTTCTCCAAATGTCAAATGTATTGTAGCTATTAAGACCTAATGTAATTTTTCTTTAAAAGGCAAAAATTGTAATAGGAATTGTTGATGAGTTACTTGTTAGCAGCATAGTCATGAATTTAGGAGAAATGTAACCAGTTTTATATTAGTTCAGGCAAGAAAGAAGTAAGCACTTAATTTGGCTCTCAAAGAATATCTTTTGGGGGAACCAAACCGTTACAGACGAGATGTAGTTTGGGGAAAGCACAAGACTAGCTGGCTTCTCTGTCAATGACGCATTTCCTTTCTCATTTTGCATCTAGAAATGTTAACACAGAATGCTTTCCAGGGAACAGAAGTGTTTCTCTAAAGATGCCAGTGTGTTATTTCCTGTAGGATCGGTCTTAAACGAATCAAACTGACACAACCTTTTCCTACATTTTAGAAAGCAGTGAGTTAGCTTTCTTTTCCTCTAGCAGAAGTCAGTTGTACCAGTACTATGGACTTCCACATTAGATTATCCATGATTCTTTCTGCCATTTAGAAACTGGATTAACTGAAAGGTTATTAGCATCTGGATACAGAAATACTCAGCAGGATACCAGGCCACAGGCCTTTTTTTTTCTTCTAACATTTATTAAACCTGGAAGCAGGGCAGTATGCTGGCAAGTATAATCTCAACATCTACCTGATACTGGAAAGAATGAACAATTTATATGCCCATAGCTGTTTCCTATGAAGCCTCATTGGACTGAAACTTGAAGAACTTTGTGGCTCCACATGTTTTCTATTTTAATCTATCAAAACAGTAAAAAAAAAAAAGTTGAAAAATAATGTGGCATGATACAAGAGATATGACTCAATATTTGCAAGGTTTAGTCTATTAAGAAATGTCTGCTAGGACTGGTTAGTGTTTAACAATAACTCATGGGGAATTCCTTTGGAACAATGATTTATAGGTATACATGATTTATAGATATTTTAGGGCAACTTTAAACTAAAAAGTTTAAATTTCTATAGTTTATTTAGAAGTTAAGCCACTAGCATATTTAATTCTCCAGATGAATGTGATTTTTACATAGATGACTTTTCCATCTCCTTAAACAGGGAATAAAATATCTCTGCAATGTAGATTTCATACCTGCAGAACATAAATTACACTTGAAACCAGCCTCTACCTTCAGTGAAAATCTAAGAACCTGAATATGATTTTAAGAGTTCGTCTGAAAACAGAAAATGAGGGCCCATTGTTTATTTTTCTGGCAATCTGTTTACTAAAATTACTAAAAACATACGGGTTGTGAATGAAACTCATAGTTTTATAGAAATATGTGACAGTGACAATACTGTCGTTGTTTTTGATGTTGAAAAGCTACTGTAAGATAACTAACTCTAGAACCATGCCATATTTTATTGTGCTTTTGATGTAGTTACTGGCAGAAGATAAAATTTTTATCATCTTTGCCATATTGGCCTTGAACTGCAACTTGAAAAAAAAGATTTTCCTGAACTGGGGAACATGCAGGATGTGGAACATATCTGAATCTAGCTGTGAACTCACTTTTATCTTCTGAATATCATTCCATCCGGATGCAGCCAGTCTATTCTGTGGCCTGGCAAGGTCTAGGGTGAGGTGTCTTTGGACCTGTTGGAAGGAACAAGCAAAAAAGCATAATCAATCCACCTAATAGGTGTTGTCCCAGACTCAGATAGCACAGGGTAGGAGTTTCCTATCACTGAACATATGGTGTAAAGGGTTAGAGACTGAGGCTGGCAAGGAAAAGAACCATCCACTGTCCAGTAAATAAGACTCAAGAAAATGAAATTGGCAAGGTTTACTTAGTTCTAAACATCACAAAAAGGGCAAAGATAACACTGGGTGGAGATGTGTGTCTCATGGTTGCTTTTTTGTTTTGCAAAGATGTATAACTCTCCAGGGTTTTCTTTAGAGCAAAAATTACTGGTTGTGAAATTCCTTGGCTGAGTCAGAAGAGTTTAATCAAGACCTTTGGAGAGCCGATTGCACGTGGGACTCTGAGGCAGAGGCATAATCCTGGGTCATCCCAGGCTACAATAATGCAAATAGGTTTCTGAGAAGTCATGTCAGCTCCTTGATCAGGGCTCACCCAACACAAATTGGAATTTGCACACATTTCTGTTCCCATTACGTCTCACCTCTACAGGAAGATGGATCAGCAACCAGGGCCAGAAAGGGCCAACACACTGTTGCTGCTCTAAACACAGATATGAAGTCACAGAATAAACAAGTCAACAACAGCAATCTGAGGATAAAAGAAAATCTCTTGAGGCTTAATATGAGAAAAACCATGGATCAGAAAATTATGAAGAGATTAAATGAATCTGAATTAATTTAATTTATTTTCCAATTACTACTGTTGCATACCAATCTTTCAAAGCACTTTCTGTATCTTACAAGTGTTTAATTAGAAGTAGAGATTTTAAGGAGGAAGTTCTGAGATGACATTGAGAAAACTACGTCTGAGAGAAGTGAAGAAGATAAGACCAATGACAGCAGAATTGTTTGTGGTAAAACAGGGAAATAGTAGAGGAGGGTTTGCAAAGTGTGAAGCACACTGGAAATACCTTTTGAGTTATTAAGCATATGCGTTGATCTTGTGGTCTCTAAAGTGACTATTAAACCCTGGGTTGGTTTGGCAGGAAGTACAGTACTTACAGTGGTCCTGTTAGAGTAAGGTTAGCCTAGTATAGGCTATCTATATAGGATGGTATTATGTATTTCTTACTCTCATAAAGTTTTATTAAGTTATATACTCAGATATATCAACCATGTCCAAACTTCAGTTCCTTTCCAGTTTCAGGCCCTGTGGCATGTCTGGCCACTGTGCTGTTCTAGCTGTACAGGGCCTGGTCTGTAACACTCTTAACCCCCATGGAAGGGTGGTGGATATTGAAGCCACATCTTTTGAGACTCACAGGTGAAAACTCAACTCTCAATTCAGCTTTCCCAAGTTTTAAGAAGGATAAGAAGGAAGGCTCCAGCAATTACAGGCCCTCCAGTCTCACTTCAGTGCCCGCTAAAATTATAGAGAAGGTTTTTCTGAGAGTAACTGAAAAACATTTGAGAGACAATGCAGTCACTGGGCACAGCCAGCCCATGGGTTCACGAGGGGGGAGTCCTGCTTAACCAACTTTATTTCCTTTTATGACAAGGTCATCCACCTAGCTGACCAAAGGAAGCCAGTAGGTGTGGTGGGTTTGGATTTTAGCAGAGCTTTTGGTACTGTCTCCAATAGTATCCTGGATGAACTGTCCAGCACTCATCTTATACAGTCCATAATACACTGGGTGAGCAACTGGCTCACAGGTTGGGCTCAGAGGGTTACGGTGGATGAGGTTATATCAGGTTAGTGGCCAGACACCAGTGCTCAATTTGTAATGTTTTTATAAATGATCTGAATGCAGGAATTGAATGTAAAGTGTGCCAATGATACTAAATGAGACTCCCTGCGGGGCAGAAAGGAGCTACAGAGATCGGGTAGGACTGAAAAGCTGGGCAATGACCAGCTGTATGAAACTGAACAAGAGCAAATACTCAGTTCTCCACCTGGTATGTAGTCTTGGTTATACATACACACTGGGGATGAAAGGCTGGAGAACAGCCCTGCAGAAAGGGATCTGGGAGTTTGGGTCAATGGAAAGTTGAACTTGAGTCAGCAGTGCCCTGGCAGCCAGGAGGGCCAAGCGTGCCCTGGGGGCATCAGGCCCAGCATCGACAGCTGGGCAAGGGAGGGGATTGTCCCGCTCTGCTCTGCACTGGGGCAGCCTCACCTGGAGTGCTGGGGATGGTTTTGGGCACCACAATATAAGAAAGACATTAAGCTATTAGAGTGTCCAAAGGAAGGTGACCAAGATGGTGAAATATCTTGAGAACAAAACTTACAAGGAGTGGTTTAGGTCACTTGGCTTGTTCAGCTTGGAGAAGGGAAGGCTGAGGGGGAGGTGCTGACCAGTGATAAGGCCCAAGCTGTGTCAGTGGAAGTTCAGATTGAACTTTAACAAAAGGTTCTTTACTGAGAGGCTGGTCAGTCAGTGCAACAGGTCCCCCGGGAAAGTGGTCACAGCACCATAGCTTGAGTCACTCGCTGTAACCGTGCTGCGTTTTGAGCCCAGGCTCACATCTACTTCTGCCATGTACTGACATTCACTCGTTGGGAACCAGGCCCCCACAAACCCTTGGAGTGAGCTCAACTACACAGTGCGATGGCTGAGAGCATGAGGCCCAGCCTGGTTTTCACAGTCACGTTCCCATGTGTCCTTGAGGTAGTGTCCTATGTCTCTAGAAACTTCCCTAAGGGGACATTGTCTGTCTTAAAGAGACATGAAGCCTATATTTCTCTTCACTTCTGGCTGCCACTGGAGTATGTAGATAACCCCATCAGACCACAAGAATCTTAAGGCACCAGTGTGGACACCTCCTAGATAAAGAAGCTCGATGGCTCAAGCCAGATACCTAGCATGGCACCATGATGCCAGTAAAGAAAAAAACCTCATGTTTTGGGGTTTACAACCTCTGAATTAAGATTAGGAAATACCCTCTTTGAAATTTTTCTACAGTACAAAATGTCATGAGAATCTGGAGTTGCTTACAGTCTTTCCAAAGGTATTTCAGGCATTGTCAGTAAGATGAGTACAACCTGAGATGTCCAAGTGGAGGAGATAATGGCAGACTGCAGCCAAGTGTTGGATACAAGTATCAATCATCTGTAAATGAAGCAACAAGACATGCAGACGTTAGAAGATTATTGAATAGATGAAAAAAACCCACAGAGCACAACTTTAGTGTCTGATTTGTAGGAAAACTATGTTTTAAAATTGAAGTAAGGGCTCTGGCACAGCAGAATTCCGAATCTCTGCAAGAGCCTCCACAGAAACTGTCACTTTCTAATATTAGATATTAGTTAACTGTGATTCCAGTCTAGTCTTAAGTATTGTGGGTTTTTTTCACCTACTGAGAATGGTTTAACTTTCCCACCCTTATATGTCCATGTAGCAGATATAAGCCTTCAGCATTCGTGCTATTGCATTGCTCTCACTAAATTATTAGGATCCACTTGTATCAGCTTTTTAACTCAGTTCTCTATTACAAATGAGTGTCTCACACCAAGACTTTTTGAATGCGGGGTTGGTTTTTTTAGCTCTGAAGCACAGCTGCTTAGTTTCACCTCACAAGTCCATTTTTCAGGAACTCATTGCCATTAATGCTGGAAGTTGCATTTGAGAAAAAGCATGACACACAGAGTCTTCAAGGTACATAAGCAGCCATGCAAGCTACTAATTGCTCCACTGACCTCAGTGGGAACAGTCAAGGACACATTATGCACATACATAAATTTCCTTGTTCATTCAGGACCAAAAGAAAGGAGAGAACATCGTAAAACCCTTGTAAAGATATTTGATTAAAATCACTGGAGCGGCATGGTGGAAAGAGAGATGGGAGTTTCACTTGTTCTGAACAGCCAATCTCATGAGAATCTAAAAGGGACAAGGAGGCAAGATAAAGCTGGGACCTGGGGTTGTGGAACAAAAAGTTAGCGCACTATCTCATGATAGTCCTCCTGGTATACAGAGGAATGTATATGTGCTTTGCTTATTCCAGCTCTATTTATATGCTCAATATTAAGGTCTGCAATAGATTAATAAATAGATTAAAATAATATTAAGTAGATTAATATTCTTATTGAAAAAAAAGAAGTTGCTGACTCTGAAGTCAGTAACGGGTATCAGATGCATTTAGAAAAATCTACATTTGTCATATACTTGATCTTATTCCCTTTAGAGGACTGAATGACAGAATTCATTGTTCATTCTATTGTGTCTTCAGAACGTAGCTATTTAAAAAGCCAGTTCATTTAACCAGAGATTTATTTTCAGTTATTGCTGTATTTTTTCATGTGTAGAATATTTCCCACAGCAACTTCATTTTTTCCTATGAAATAAGAATACCCTTGAATCAGGCTCATTCCCTGAATAAGGCTCAGAACAGCACTGCTGAATATTTTATAGAATCAGCATTTGCAAAATGACTTGTACCTGCCCTAGGTATACAGAACCATGACATGGAGACTCAGCACTTCCACTGAAGTCACTGGAGTTTCTTGAAAGAAAATTGATTTGCCCCAGAATATAGGATTAAAGTGATAAACTTCTAATTTTAGAGTAACTTGCATAGCACATTCAAAATATTCTTAATGTACATGTATTTCTATATTAATTTTTCCCCACGTTATCTTCCTATGGTTTTTAAAATTCTTTTTCTTGAATATAATATATCTGATGTTGCAGGACACATTAACATGTATCCTTTGGAACAGGTTCATTTTGACTTTAATCTCCTGACCATTTTTAAACAGTTTCTGAGTGGAAAATATTTCTTTACTTAGCAGCTGGATACCCTCAATTTACACTACAGATTGCCAAAGGATTTGTAAGACCCATTAGCTTTAACATCCACAGGTGTACCCATCTCATTTTATGGAGCTGCAAGCTGGATCCAAGTCAAAGAAAGACTTGTAAACTTATGGGTAGGTTTATGTGAAAGAGTCTTGATGTTCTTTTCTGAAAATAGTAGGGTATTAGCATTTAACAGATTGGCTTTATAACTGTTTAAAGAAAAGATACCATCTAGGAACGAAGTGTTGGAAAGGGATTACTCGGTCACTGAGTCGACTCATTGTTCCCATTTGCAGGAACTGCAAAATATGACCCAGTCCATTCCCTTACCAAGAGCCATACTAACATTCCTTAATGGTTTTTCCCATCTCCCTTCCCAGAAAGCTTCACAATTCACTGCTGTGATAACCCAAAAATCTCCCAACTGCCAGCCTAAATGTATTTACCGACATTTTATGGTGTTTGTTTTGTTTTCCTGTGTTGGTATATAACGTGTTGTGGGGAGCATGGCAGACACAACTGGTTGCAACACTACCTAACTTCAACTACTTTGGGAAGATCTCCATGCACTACTTCTATTACCACTGTCGTTGTGGAAAAATAGCTTAATATCTATCTAAAACCAAAGGATACAGGAGATTAAGGCTC
The DNA here is from genome assembly GCA_014706295.1 of Lycocorax pyrrhopterus obiensis. NCBI lineage: Eukaryota > Metazoa > Chordata > Aves > Passeriformes > Paradisaeidae > Lycocorax > Lycocorax pyrrhopterus. The sequence goes on from JACSVZ010000015.1 coordinate 12,333,207, forward strand.
ATGTGTATAATAATTAATCATGTACAGTAGGTATCTGTAAGGTAGATAAGTAGGTATCTGTAAGGGCTAGTGTAAGATGGAGAGTGGCCTGTCAGATCTGAAACACAGCCAGGGAGTTTTGGCCTAGAGGCTGAGAAACTTATGTACATTTGGAAGGCAAACAACTTGACCAGAGAATATCTAAATTCAGCAAAATATCCATATTTTAGATAGATAAGATATCTAAGAATATCTAAGAATATCTAAAGTCAGCAAAATAATCTCAAATTAGTAGTGCAGGAGGCTGTGTTCAGCCACTGCAGGGAATGAGGGGGTGTAGGGAGGACTGACAGGATAGTCAAGGGTTATGGAGATGAGTGTTGGTGAGGAGGAAGGCAGGGACAAGTGATGGCTGCAGACTTATTGTGGAAGGAAACAGGACATGAGCACTTCACTGGGGGAAAAAGGGGGGTAACTTGTTGAGGAATTTTTGCAGGAGAACGGACACTGGGAATGCACAACCCAGCTTTCCCAGCATTGAATCAAGCTGAGTAAAGCATATGCTATCTTTGATAACACCACGGAGGAAAGAAGAGAAACAACCCAAGGATATGAAATAAGGATGTATTGACCCCAGCACAATAGAAATACAGTTTAGGAATTGCTGAAACAATAAGTTAGTTCAGCAATATGAAAGAACTACAGTTTAGGAACTGCTGAAACAATAATTTAGTTCAAACAAGATTGATACATTATGCTGAACAAAAAGGATGTGAGAAATTGAAATATGGTGAATAGCTGTCACAGCAAGTGCCCAATCAGAAGTTTAGACGCAACATGCTAACAGTAGCAAGTATCCAGTCATTATACTGCTTTTAACCGCACGATGTTTGAATCATCACATTTTCAGAACTAAAAATGCTATATAAGTGTATATTCTTCAAATAATAAATGGCTTCACATGATCATATTGATCGCTGTGTGATGTCCCGTTCTTTCGCCTCCGCAGTAACTCTTTCAATGAGTGGCAAAATTTTAAAGGATAGTTCAAGACGAAGATTTCCAAAAGTAGTAATAAACTTGTTCATTGCCACGTGATAGTGATGGAAGCAACATTACAACTTCTCCCATGAAATTAAAACAAAAATGAAATCAGCATTTTAAGAGTTACATTTGCAAGCTTATTTTCAAAATGAAGCAAGTATTTGGTCTTGCTGTTAAAAAAAAAAAATTAAAGCCATATAAATAACTAAATGCACAAAAGCCAGAGCTATTAAGTCAGAAAGTACAGGGAAGGGATATAGGCTTTCATAACAGCAATAATTTCAAAAGGGAACACACATTCAGATACAGCAAAAAGATAATTGAGATGCAAGGCTTTAGTCAAAAAGAAATTATACAGAAAATACAAGAAGCAAAAATGCTGTAATAGAAGCTCGTGGTAAAGAGGAACTGAGTTTCACTATGGATGAACGTTAATCTAAATAATTTAATTTCAACCCTGAGTGCTCCAGCTTTTAGGCACCTCTGCTATTTCAAAGTAGCCACTGCCCTGCAATGTAAAGACACAAGTATTAAGTTCTAATTCCCCAGTTTATGCTTTACCTGGGTTCAGAAAAAGCACTGGGGGAAAAAAAAGCATGAAAATATCAGGAGTAATTTAAACAAAGGCACAATCCTTTGGAAGTACCCAAAACACCAGAACCTGAGAGAGTACTTGCAGGAAGTATCACTAAAACCTCTTCTCTCTTCACCCTTCTTTAGACATCAGCCCTTGGAGAGACAAACTTTTACCTGATACAGCAAGGACACCATTATACTGTAACTGCAACCATTAGAAGAATGCCAGATACTCTCAAGAGCCAAGTCTCAAAACTCTCAGAAAATCAGCTGAATGATGCCAGCAGGTCAAATTTCTGGATGAAATAGCAAGTAATACTTTGCAATAGCAATCCCATAGCTATCAGCCTATTTCTTATACATACCTTTGGGCAACCCGCTTTGTTGACAGATTTTAGTCTGTGGCAGTGAAATGCCACTGTTTTCACAGCTTCATCTGTCAGCTGAGGGCAGTAGGAGACATGGCAGTGTTCCAGGTATTCCGTGCCCTTGCAGAACTCAATCACAATATGTGTACATCAGTCCTTTGATCCACTTCAGACACTTCAGGTCTCTAGGAACCCTTCATTAGTAGAGAAGATATTCAGCTGTTGACTGGGAATGTCACTAGAAAAAGAGATGCATTAAGGGGCTATTTTCCATTGCTTATATACTGTATTGTGGGTTCATTAAACTAACATTTATGTAAGTTCCACTATACATAATAAAACATGTTGAATTTGGGCACAACCCAGAAACTAAACTTTTGTGCTTAGAGAACCAGGCCCAAATACATTCATTCTACTACTGTCTGCAAATGCCTATTGTTGTGCATAATAACTTTTTTCTCTTTTCCTTTTTCTTTTTCTTTTTTTTTTCTTTTTCTTTTTCTTTTTTCTTTTTCTTTTTCTTTTTTCCTTTTCCTTTTTCTTTTTTCCTTTTCCTTTTCCTTTTTTCCTTTTCCCTTTTTCCTTTTCCTTTTCCTTTTCCTTTTCCTCTTTCTTCTGAGCAGAAAACTGTATCTGTATAAATCACATTATTTTCTTGGATAGGAATGGGTAAGCACCTCAGGACTGTCACTTGAGAGTTCTGGGTTCTGATTTGCTCTGTGGAGTTCAGGCCAGTTAACTGTGATACTGGTAGACTACAATTTCTATCCTAGTTTTTAGAGTGAATAAACATCTGCAGATCCTACTGACTCCAATTCCAGCACCCTTATAACTCAGATATTAGCTTTTTCATAAGCCCTGTAAAGCAGATAGTCTTGGAAAATAACAATGGAACTCCTGTGAAAGATCACATAGATTCTTAAAATACACTTCTCTCCTTTGCACTCTGAAACTTTTTTTTACCTTTCAGCCTGAATCTCTTTCAAGCCTGAAAACCATCACTTCTAGGCCTACAAAAAGAAGGGGAAGTTAGACCTTCTATTGAAGCCTTCTCTGGAAACATCTTGGAGAGAGATGCCTAAAATCGCCTTTCTTCACCTGACAGCGCCATGGCATGAGGGTCACAGGACAGTCTGCAGCTCTACCAGAGCTTTAGCTTCAGTCAGAATCTCTGCTATTCTGTCATGTCCAGCCTCAAAATGTGGTGAGATGCCTTAAATTTGTCACTGAGCTAGCTTCTAGGCCTGCTAATCTTGGCCTAAGGCCAGAGTTATTTGTCATTCACTGGAATACCAATTCTACCTCTACAGGGAAAAGAAGGAAATTCATAGTAGATTGAATAAAAACCACTGATTGCATGAAGCTTTTCAAAGAATTAATCTTTTTCAAAGAATTAGAGGTAAACAGACTAAGGACCACATGGATAAATGAAATGTGTGCACACACAGACACACAAAATGCATGCATTTATTATGCACAAATGTTATATATTTATCATTCTGAGAAAATTACCTCTGCACTAACTATTGCCACGAACACACAGCTAGTTTTACCTTATGTAAAACAGGAACTTGCACAATAACATGGGGTTGATCACTGGAAAATATTATTTTTTTTATGACAAAAGATTATGTGTTTCTGTGTGATTGTCATAAGTCTTACCTAAACAGACTGCAAAGAAACTTATCAAATCTGAAATTTGTTTAATAGATTGTACTTCTAAAATTTTTGTCTGTATCCTCACTCTGGTTTTTTTTCTTTTTGTCTTGTGGTACAGCTATATCAAGGCAGTGCTTCTTGAGCTTTGGGTCCTTGTTTTATTTTAAAAATATTAGAGTGTCGATGTTTGAACCTAGGATTGGTTAGAGTGGAAAATTCAGAGTTTATATTAATTGTCTTCTCTACCCTTCCTATTTCAATCTTAGATTTATGGGCTGTTTTTCACCTGTAATACAGAAAGATTCTACACCCAGCAACTAAATATTTTTTATCCATGTGCAAGAGAAACTCCACTCCTTCCAGAATTAGGCCTCAGATGTGATGGCTTAATCACTACATTCTCAGCTAGGGTATGTAACACAAGCCGAAGCCAAGATTTCAATGCCTGTTAGATATGTTTATCTTGTTTTTACTAGCATAGCTTGTCTACATATATATTTTAAGTATCCTTCAAAGTTAGGTTCTGAATCTACTCTTAACTTTAGGTCTACCCCTACATGGTTTTGCAAATAGCACTCAAATTATATTTGCAATCAAAAGAGATGGAGGTCTCTTTGCTCTCTTCATCTCTGTATCCCTGGTTCTATGTCTATAGAGAAAATAACAGAAGAGGTTGTGAAGGTAAATGATGTTTGCAAAACATTTAGACACTATAAAAAATCAAATGCCATATGAAGAAAATGTAATTTTCTAACTCAATTGCACAACTGTAATTCTGTATAAATAAGGCCTGAGGACACACACCAACATCAATGAAAAGATCAAATACTAAACTGCTACTCAATAAGTGAGCATTGTCTGAGTTATGAATGAACAAGGATCCTATTTTCAACATATGGGGTCTCATAAGTGTTTACATACTGTTATAATGCCTGGGAACAGGCAATGGGATTACAATGTGATTACTCTGCAATTTTTCCATAAAATCATATCCTTAGATTCAGTTTACAAAAAAGGACTTGTCATTTTGTTTCTAATTACTCCATATCTCTTCTTTCTCCTGCCTTCCCCAGATCCATGAAAACAGGGCTTCTGCAACTCCTACATATACTCCCTGCTGCTGTATTCTTCCTCAAAAAGTTCAAATTCATTTGGCACACAAGGAAAGCAGAAACACTTCTTTTTAACAGTCTTTTTTTGAACTTCCTCTGTGTAATGAGATGCCTGAAACAACTTCTTAGCCATAAGCATGGCACAACACAGAAATGAATATTCTCCTCTGAGAGCAGCAGCACTGGCACCACACGACTCTCTGTGAGGTACACAAAATGTACATACTTGGTCATTATTAAAAACATGGAACTTTACACAGAACATTCATGAAAGATGAGTCAGAATTATTCCTAAAGAAGCAAGTGGCCTGACATGTATATTGGACAACAAGATTCAATCCAGATGCAGCCCTTGTGGTACAACAACTGACTCATTTTTACAATATATGGCTATAAAATGATGGATGTTGAAGATTTATAGTGGAAAAAATGTAGAAGCTGAAGACTGAGATTGTGTGATGGCATTGGCTGTACCTGCAGCCTTATGATCTGCAACTGCTTATGGGCATGAAACTGATACCATTAAAAATACATGATTTAAGCATTTCTGTTATATATAGTTAGAAACGATCCTCAGTTACAAAAAAAAGAAGTGCTCTCATTTGGATATCAATTCCTAACAAGATGGATGGTTCTTTCTACTACTGTAAAGTTACCAACTAGTGTTCATTTCTCATACTGTTTGCTAAGACCAAATATCTTACAAGTACTGCCTTACCATTAAGGGCTTTATGGCTATAGCTATGGCACAAGACAACATTTGAAATGGTGCAGTCACACTCAAACGTGCATGAACAACGCCCATATTCAAGACAATAAGGAGGTGAAAACTTCAGTAAATTCCCATTTCAGGAGTGCAAAAGGATCTAAAGATGCTTTGTGATTTTTACTGCTTGTACACCAGGAAACTGAACAATGTTCTGATCCTAAATGCTCTAATCTAAAGGAGAATTAATTGTTGATCTCGTAAAATTCTTTTTGATAATCACAGCAGAATATCTCTGTATTTCATATCAATAAAGTAAACTTTACTGAAAAACAGAGTTATCACTTTATTCCATATGGTTATCTACAATTATGCAGTGAACAGCACTGCCTAATTGTAGGTAGAGAGGAAGTATCAGCCTGAAAAAATAAGCACATGTAGATGGTGTCTGGAATCCAGATGTGGACACTGTAATGATAATGCTGGAAGAGTGCGGCTGGAGTTCAAATTTTGCAGATTCCTGAAATCTCACAAGCTAAATAGAAACAAAAAATGGAACAACAAAAGAGATTTCCAATCCTGGCTACTTATGAAAACACAAAGAATTTGCATTTTTCTCAGCAGACGCAGTTATGTAGTGAGAGTTACTTTCAACAGCTTGGTGAAAATCTACAGATTTCAAATTTTTGTTGACCAGAGCACTCCTGTTAAAGACAATAAAATAGTTATGTGCTTAAACCTAAAATGGGTTTATGCCAGAACTTGAATTCCTTACAGCAAAGACTGGTGGTCTGATAGTATGATCTCAAGGACATAATTTCTTCTTGTGTTTTTCTTTACTTAAAAGTGGCTCCACTTTAATGGACTTGCTAATGAAATAATAAAGAATATAATAGACTTTTTTGCTACACAACAACTAATGCTACTATGACTTCAAAATTAATTTATAATTATTTTATATGACTAAAGTGAGATTGAATCACAGAACAACTATTTTTTGTCAATGAAAATCAACACCTACATTGAGACATTTCATTTAAAATTACAGATTTAAGAAGGGAAAGAGTGAAGACTTGGAAGACAAGGAATATAATTTGGAACTGTCTATTACATAGAAAAACAATGAAAATATCATGTTTCCAAAAAGAAACCTCTTCAAACAAGCTCTATACAGGAAGTTTAATCTATATGATATTTTTAACTATTATTTTTGTATCTAACATAGATACAAAGGAGTCATTTATCACTAATTTTATTACACTTCCTGATAAATAATGTCAGGGTTCCCCATTCAGGATATTGACCTATTTCTAGAAAATTCCATCTTCTGTACTAGGCCTCCTGACACTTATGGAAGATATGATTGGACCTATCATATTGGAACTCCCGGAAACAGCTGCTGGCAAAACAAATACTGTGCAACACATAGACTAGAATGACCCACTCTAGGATCACCCACTCTCCAAAAACATATTTCCCCTTCAGTATAAATAAATCACTCCTGTATCTTGGATGAATCTGCCGTTGCTACGCAGAAAGGGAAGACTTTGTCCAGCATCTGTTCTATAACATATATATTATCATTTCCATTTTGAAAACAACTTAAAAAGAAACTTCTTAATCATCTGTAACAGCTGTTTTTTTCAAGCAATTTTTACATTTTTGTTCTTTTTCAGTTACTTATAACATAAGGCCAGCAGACATTTGCAGAACATCATTTATTATTTCACCAAGGTTTCTGTAGGTGAGAAAATGAGTATTGACTGTACCAGTTGGTGAGAGTCTTCACTTGCTAGAGACAAAAGCCACCTGAGGCTGTGACATACCAAAGAACAACTCTTCATTATTTATATTCTCATGCTGAAAGTCTCTGCGTTTCTACTGCAGACTGCAATGCATGTACTGTCTCTCACTAACAATAACCATGTGCTAGGGTATTTCCAACTTCTTCTGAGATTTCTGTTCACATATCTCTTTGCAACCTTCAAGGTCAGCATCTGTAATGTATCTTTGTGTTCCAGAGATATACAGATGTTGCTTCCTGTTCATACTCCAAACCAAACAGATTGACCCCAAAGTGACTCCAATTCTGGAAGACAGCTCTTAAGAGGTGTCTCCCACCACCTATGTCTGAACCATTTACTATTAAGTGATTCAGTTTATCCTCTAAAATGCTCAGATTTCTGCACAGATTAGCACCAGTGTCATGGATTGAACACTAGAAGAGAAGGATGCAATTCCTACCGTGCAGATTCATTTTGTCATTAACAACACATACGTGGCAGAACAAAGTTCAGATTCACATAGTAAAAACCTCCTGGAAAATGGTTAAGATCTTATGCAAATGTAGCTGTACTGTTTCTAATATCTGAGCTAATATAAAGGTGGGTCAGATCTGTTTTCAGGAGCTGTAGGGACATTTTTCTCTTGCAGTGCAGAAATCCCCCTGTATAATGCATGCCATAACATTTAATTTCTATACTTAACACCATTTGTGCTTAGACCAGATCATAGTTTACAGACTATGATTGCCAATGTTTCTTGAGACAGTCCAGACGACAGGGATTCCATTGTAACAAAGCATCCTGTAGAAAAATCAAGCCAGATTTTCAGCATTGCTAAGTACTTTTAATTCCAGTTGATTTGCACTGGGACTCCAGGTGCTGGCACATCTGGCATTGATCACAATGACTCTATTTTAGTATTTCCTATTTTTATGCAGCATTAAGTTTCTAAGTCTCCAGATTAAATTCTCTCTTTCTCCATCCTCCTAAGCAAACTGGAATTTGGAGCCCACTTTAATATACTTCAACTTTTTATTTTCCCTGCCTTGGGAATGTGTGTGATTTGTCACATCCTTTCCTTTGGAAATCAAATGCAACTAATTCATTTGCAGTCTGTAGCTGGTTATATCTATCGGACACAATATCTTTTTCATAACCTTTACAAGGCTATTCCTCAGTCCTACTGGCCTAATTTTCTAACAGACCGAAGAGCGAAGCCAGGCTATGGATTCAATTCACTGCAGATTCAGAACCCCACTTAGAGTGCTAAAAAATTCCTCTGGATAATTAGGGAAAGTCAAAATGCCACTTTTGTTTGGGTGGGGTTTTTTTCCCCTACTTAGAAACTTATTATTAAAGTATTAGTAAACATTTATGTTGCAGCCTGGTCTTCAGGACCAGTCAGGATCAGAAGATCATTAACACATAAGAAATGCAAATGGAGCTAAGTGTTTATATTGTCATATAACCTCTACTGTGGAGTGCCCAGTGATTACAAAGCATCCTCAACTTTAAATAGTAACTACACACACAGCAGCAATTCAGCCAGAAGAGAGAATGAGGCCTTAGATTATTACAAGAGAAAATTTCGTGCATGACAGTCATTGCAAAAGGAAGTGCAGAAGCAGACAATATTTGTCTGTGTACTTTGTACATCATTTTTATAATGGATTTCAAAAGTGTTTCAGGGTTCTTCCCATTTTTAAAGTATTTTACCTATTTTTTTATGTTTCAGGCCATCTTTTTTCTCATTATTCCACTTCATGTGACTCACCACTGATATTAAGCCTTCCTGAGCCTATGTCAGGGCATCTACTGGTTTTGTTGCTGGATGCTTTATGTAACTCAGGAGTCAACTAAGTTTGTTTTATTATTCTTTGCTATGCTTTTCTGTCTAAATCCTGCTTGACTGAAGACATTTTCTTCAAATGTCCTGACACTTTTATACTTAATTACTTTTCTAATGTCCCAGGAGTATGGGTGGTCCAGGCCATATGCATCAGCAGCTTGTGTTGGAATGAGGGAAGCTGGGCAGCTGCAGGCCCTCAGACTCACTCTTGGAGCAAAGCTGCCAGAGCTTTGTCATGTAGACATTGAGGAAAATTCAAGACATTTTAACAAAAATGTGGAGAGTGTGAGAATACAACTTGTGACTAAAACTGCTTCTCTAACTCATGGAGGCAGTTCCAGTGCATCTGCTTTCATGAGACAGACAGATTTTGGTCCTAAGTGCTAATGTTACCATCTTGGTAATAGAAGCTCAGACCCCTTGCATATATTGTAAATAATTTTACAATGATATCTAAAATTTTTTGTAACATTATCTCTGCATTCATGGACACATGCACCATACTCAATTTAAAACCCTATAGTCCTTATTGCAAGGAATTTAGAGGATTAAAACTCGAGGCAAAACAATGAGGGATGGAAGGATAGCTAGGAAAAAAGGAAATTTTCTCAAAGATTTTAAACTATTTTTTCAAAGAACTCAACATCTTTGTCATTGCATTGTTGCTTTTTTTTTAAAAGAAATGTTGTCTTCAAGTTGCAAATCTTTTGATTTCTAAGATTCTTTTAAGTTGTTTATAATTTTAAGAAACTAATTTCTAGTACTTCAGGAATGACAAAACCAGATGTCCTTCCCACTATCAAAAAATGTTATTGAGACTTAAAAAGTGTGAGTTGTTTAAAAAAAATTTGAATAAAGAAGGAAATATTTTCTGGAATGTAAAAGGATGAATGCTAAAATAACAGAGTGAAAAAAATTAATGTTTAAAATGTAATTATGTGGGTTTTCAATTTAATGTTGTGTATTTTCTGAGAGTAAGAGCAATATAGTCAAAGGCCAAATGAGAAAAGTACAGAAACTTCATTATGCCACCAGTTTCTCATATGCTTGAAGTTCACTTCCTTTTCATTGCATATTTGATTTTGTTAATGAATGGTCTTATTTAGCAAGACACTTATCACACATGCAACTTAAACATGACATGAATTATTTCCCTTATTCCCTCATTCTAGCTAGTGTTCACAATTTTCCCTAGGCATGTTTTATTCATGCAAAATGCACAATGTTCTGTGCAATATCAAAATATCTACGCAAAATCTGAACATATGCAATAATTACTTTTATTCAAGTTCCAATTTTCTGTTGAGTAGTAGACTCAGGAAAAGTATATAAATTCTCCAAACATTAGACTTTTAATGAATTTTTTATTAGCACTATATCTTAATCACTGTGAGTCTATAAGGTACTGTTTTGGGGAGGGGGGTGATTTGGATTTTTTTTATTAATTTCTTCAATATTTGTTCAATATATTTCACCTAAATGCAACAAATTCCCTGAATGAAAGATTGCAAAAGGAACTTCACTTTTTGGGCTTTGTTAGGAAGAGTACGAAGCAACAGAAGAGAAAGGCACCAACACTGGGGAAGAACTTCCATTTTGATTGAGTCTGTCATACCTGAGACACAAATATATAAGAAAATATGGCTCTACTGTATCTACCCTATCCTTCCTATAAGTCTATATCATCCTTATTGCAATAAATTCTGCTCTGCTTTGATGGGCAGAATGATTCTGCTGTCATTTGAAAAAACAGAAAGGGAAATTCTCTTGTGTATCGCAAATTTAAGTTGCACCTTCTGAGTTTTAAACACTAAACAGCAAGACAGGAGAAGGAAGAGAGATCCACTGCACAGACTGCTGGAAAGCACATCTTTGTGCTTACAATATTTCTTTAACCAACACAGCATATGGGTGTTGATTACTGCACATGAAACATGGTGTTCTCTGTTGCATTTTTAAACCAATACTTAGAAAGTCTAAGTTGAAAGAGATCCTAGTATGACTTCCTCTATATGCTAATAAAATGTATAATATGAAGTCAAAGCATACAAATAGTAGCTTGTTACAGAGCAGACTGATAGATTTCCTTTTATCAAGTAATGTTTTAAAACTAGGAAATGTATTTAATATTTAATGCATTTATTTTATATGTGTATGAATTTACATACTTAAATACAGCAAACAGCAAAACCCACAAGTTTTATCCTAGTACTCAGAAATTGCAAAAATTAAAATGGTCAATTTCTGAGTTAATTTATCTGTCTTGTGGGAGAGAGAAAACTGAAAGCCTTAGCAACGCAAAGTAAGCCAAAAAAGCTTGGCTTGTTGCCGAGGTCATGGGTTGTGCTATGTGAAAACTAGAGTAAGAAGCAGCACAGCATTTTAAAAGACTAGCTGTGGCAGGCAAAGAGAAAGAAAACGTTTTTGTTGTAACATCGTGGGACTAAATTCAAGGCAGCATACATTTCATTCAGATATAATTTTGTGATATTTTAAATGAGCACATTCAGTGAAGTCTTCTTGGATTTCCTAACCCTGTTTATTTAGCTTAATTTTTTTAATACTTTCTGGCCTACAAAGAAGATACAGGCATTCTATTTTTTTTCCCTCTTTTATTTTTTCCCCCACAAACTCTCTGTTAGAGCCAAATAATGAAGTTCTTGGTCAGCATTGTGTTTGGACAGTGACCGAGTGAATAGTCTCTATGGAAAGTTTTCTCTACAAGGATTCTCTTAGATTTCTGTGTTCAGTGCAAAGAGTTCATCCCAAAAGTAAAAGAAACAGCGTTCACAAGGCAGGACCTGCCAATTTTTAACTTGACTCCCCTCGGTGCTTTTTTTTTTTGCATTCCAGTTTCAGCATTCCAGTTTGACATATAGAATATACCTCATTAGTAATTCTTCCACAAGCAATTGTTTTCTAAACCACAGTGGAGAGCAGTGACTCTGTTGGAGCTAACACTCAGCTCTCGCAGCTTAGCTCCTGAAGAACCTTGTACAAATGGCCTTACACATCCATCACTGACCCTAAAAGAGAAATATAGGCAATATTTATAATCACTACTCTTCCTACTCCACACAAGTCAATACACAATTTGCATTCAGCAGCAAACATTGTAGCTAAGCAAAAATTAATGATGGTATTTTTAAAATAGACATTTAAACCCCCAGAAGAGTCAGAATAATTAATAGCTCAATTAGAAAGATGCTGCTCTTTGGAATGGCTGAAAAACTGAACTTTCTGGAAAAAAGTCTGTTGGAGATTATGAGAACTTCCATTAGTTCCAGCACTCAGAAATGATCGCCATTCCAACAGACAGAGCTTGGAACACAAATCTAGAAAGAATCAGAACATGTTTAAACATTTCAGAGTAATAGTTGCACTAATATATTTTTTAATTTAAGGAAATGAAATAATTTTAAGAAAAAATTATCTTCTGGCACAGTAGCAGCAAAAGTCTTTGGTAGCATTTGTGTGCAGTAGCTGTTCTGTACCCTGCATGAAGAGTTAACCTGAGTCCTTCCTCAGTGTGTCTCACTTAATCAATTGCATATCTTGCACATGGCTAACTTATACACAGAGGTTATAAAAATGAAGTAGATAGAAAAGCTTTCAGCCAAGTTGAGAGATTTGGAGACCTGACTACAGCTTGGGTGTTTCAATACAGTTCATATCTCTGGTATGTTTAACATTACTGTACAATTGGCTTTTCAATGCATTCCCAGTATTTCTTTTGTGTTCCCTGATACATAAAAAATTAATCCCAGAATTCTGTAGGACAGAGTCATATTTTGGCTTGTACAGTTTGTTTCAGCACACAGAATCACTGCAAATCCCAAAGTCCCAGCACTACTAATAAACTGATAACCTGAACAGGGCCTCATTGTGTGACCACAAGCTACAGAAGAAGCTAGAATTCATAAAGTCACCCTGCAATAATTCAACCACTGTAGCAGTTTTGGTGTTATTTCACAGTGCAGTTGTTTCTCATTCAAGAGGACAGATACATTTAAGAAATGTAACTTCAGAATAACTAACTTTCATAAACTCCATAAGGAATGCTGAATCTGGCAATAAAATCAACTGAACTTAAAAAGTATATATTCTGTGACCACACTGAGCTTGAGGGCTGAAATGGCCACATTATAACTTTTTAATTAATCAAGCCATGAATACACAGCTGATCAACTGTGTGAGTACACAGGCCATATGCTGCTTTATCAAACATGAGGGTAACACTCTTAAACTGGAATAATGTGCCAGGGGGATGAGCCACTACATTGCCTGTGTCCATTTTTAGACATGTTTTTACTCACATCTCCTAATTCTAATAATCATGATCTGTTAATTTTCTTCCTTCAGTTTTCACGTGTAGTCACTTCCAACAATTTAAGAATTCTGAATTGGTAGATTTGCAATCCCCATTCCCCCATCCCCCTGTGCCACTGAGGGGAGGAGGCAGAGAATTCAGGGGTGAAGCTGAGCCCTGGAAGAAGGGAGGAGTGGGGTGAAGGTGTTTTAAGATTGGTTTTATTTCTTATTACCCTACTCTGATCTGATTGGAAATAAATTAAGTTCTTCCTCCAAGTCAGGTCTGGTTTGCCTATGATGGTAACTGATGACTGATCTCTCCCTGTCCTTATTTTGACTCACAAACCCTTGGCTGTGTTTTCTCTGTCTTGTCCAGCTGAGGTGGTAGAGCAGCTTTGGTGGGTACCTGGAGCCCAGGGTCAACTGATAACATGAGTTTAGATGTGTTAAAATCTGTAAGTTTGCTAATGCTGAAACATTTGAAAGTGTCTGAAAAAGCAATAAAATGAGTGCAGAGTTCTACAATACCTTTACTAGTGCTTAAAAAGTTTTGTTAGGGTAATTCAGCCATTCTTTAGCAGTAGAAGCAGTAGACACGTGCAAACACACTCACAGCCCATGATTTGGCTGACAGACTGGAAAACCCAGCCTGATAAATGTTAAACCAGAAAACGCAGGCATCCGTCCCATCTGCCCAGCTAGACTACCAACATGGTATTGCTCCAGCACTTTTCAGTGCTCCTACAGGCAATACTATCAGATTTTTATACATCAACAGGCACAAAAAGTGCTTTTGCTACACTTTAAAGCAGAATCCCTAAAACTTCTCATGGTGTCAGAAACTTTAGGATCAACAGAAATTCCGACTTCTTTGTATTATTTTATAGGTCTGTTAATTGTGAAATGTTTGTAGGCTTTGCCTTCTCTATTCTCTCTCATACTTGACTCCATTACTGTGCAACAAAACAGGGATCAAATGCGCAGCTTTGGAACTCCCTTCATTTGTCTTTGTTTCTACTTATACATGACACAGCTTAAGTGGAAAGCAAGTTTTTACATAAAATATATTCTTCCTCTAAACCATACATTACAATGTTTTCTTGGTAATTGTGGAAAATTGGCAGTTTTATTTATGTCTTAGTATTAGACAGTTATAAAGTATTACTTCAATATTCACAAAATTAAATAATATCCAAGTTTCAAGAGAATTGTGACAATGGAATTGTCTTCAGTTATCATATTCTTCTTCTTCATAGCCACATTCCAACACTATAATATGCCATGGCTATTAAGTGATACTACATCTACAGTTAATTTTTTTTGCTTGAACTGGAGTAATATTGAATGGATTTTTAAAAACATGATACAGGAGCAAAAATCTATATGCATAAAGTATTTTTCAAAATATTAAGATATCTATACTTACATTATAAGAATTTAATTTTAAAACTGAAAGATGTGTTAAGAACACTTATTAAAAGTATAATTAACTTTACTACAATTAATTTAATCAACTTTACTATCCCTTTGCAATGGTTACAGAAATCTGATGGGATCTAGTACCTTGTGCAGTCTGCCATATTCAGTACAAGAATATGCTTCAATGATGAAATCACCTTAAGACCAGCTTCTGTAATCTTCTGGCAATCTGCCCCATGAATGTGCCTGATGTATGGGCAGCATTTACTCATCAACTTGTAACTGAGATCAGTAATTTGGTTATGCTCTCTTGAAATATTTAAGATTCAAGTTGCACATCTGACATACATTAAGGGCATGATCCAAATACCCACTCAAATCAGCTGATTTATTGCAATTTATCTGAATGAATTTTAAAAATACATTATACTAACAATTATTTGATTATTATAGTAACCTTCAATGCTGACCTTCAAAAGTTTACATTCAGCAAGGGCTTTAAAAGGTGTGTCTGAAAATTTTGGAGAGTGAAGCAAGACAACAGACATTATCCGTTGGCATTTTTCAACCTGAGACTTTGAAGAGAAAAGGTGAAATAAAACATTCATATCCTTATGCTGTCATGTAAAAACAAAATCACCAAATGTTCTCCATATAAGATCAAAATGTTACAATTTCAAACAAATAGTTATAATCCAGTGATTTCCAGCGAGCAAGCAGCACATAAACCACTGAAATTCTCCATATAATTATTATGTTTGGGAACAAAAGGAAAAGAAAGAAGTACCTGGAGACATGAATTATGGCAGACACCTGAGACAGTGATCTAGATAACAATCACTTTTGCAGAAGCCTGGAAGGGGTTTTTTTGATGGGTAAAACCAGTAGCAGAATGCTGTTCCCATATATTTGTTCTAAAACTGAAAAAAATGAAATGCTCCCATTTATAAACTGGAAGACCATAATTCAGATATACCAATGAAAAAGGAAGACAAGACAACAAAAATTTTCTGAAAGTGACTGCAAGTGGGCAAGATTTACAAGCATAATTAGACAATAGTTGTAAAAAAATTGTTTTGGGGAGAACTTTTCCTCTTGAATTGATTCTTACTCCTTTAAAGTCATTTGAGAGGATAACTCAGTTCCAACACCAGGAAGTTTCTCAAAAAGTACAGGTTTATTTTCAGTTTCTAACTTAAATACATCTGTCTGTAAGAGTTAACATATTGCTGATTAGCAAATCTTGAATCAAATTGCAGCCATTGGCAGTATTTCTGAAGACATCAGCTCAAATTTACACAAGAAATTAAATGTTTATGTCTCAGTAAGCCTAACAAAAACAATACAGGGAAAGCTTGACATCTTTTCAATACTTCAACATCTTGTCATAGGTACCTAGATGTTAACTAAAACAAGAAATGCATTAATCTTGCTAAAAGAAGAACAGATCCATGAGGTATACATATTATTCTGAAATTTGAACAACAAAATCCAAAGGATCTGTTAAAAAAATGTGTCCTCTAACCAAGCAAGCATCAGGTTCAACATTTTCTACAGCTGACACCATTTATGGAAGTAGCAGTGAATGTTCCTGACTTATTATTCTACCTTTTTTTTCCCCAACCTTGTGATTTATTCACCTATGGTAGATGTTGAATTAGGTTTGAAGCAAGCTCTGAATGCAATAAAATATCTTAATTGTTTATTTCCAGATCCACAGTAAAATACGTGTTAAATTCAGAGGGGGTACAAGGAAAGGTCCTCTGCAATCACAATAATATCGAGCTCTTCTACAGAATCCTTCATGCAGGACCACAACAACTCTGCACACTCTAACAGTGCAATATTCAGTGAAATTACAAATGGACAGATGGATCTGTCAATTCAGTTTATTCCTTTTATCATTCCAGGGAGACAATTCTTTAACTGCTTAAATTCAAAAGATGTCAATTCACTCTTAGGCATACAAAGTGTTTCTTTTGACATATAAATGCTTTGTAAATGACAGTTTCCTTTTAGCTTCTACAGACAACATAGATGTGAACAATTCCTCCCCACAAAGTAGTCCCCCCAACATTTGCATGTAGAGATCTCACTGTTTTCCAGGGTTTTGAAGTTGTGTAATGTAACGGTTGATGGTTGAACTTGGTGATCTTAGAAGTCTTTTCCAACCTTAATGATTATGATTCTACACCAGCCCCGTGCAGCTCAGAATACAGCCCCAGGAATTCATTTACAAAACATCCACAGAAAGAAGTAGTCTGGTGTGTCCTCCTGGGTACCAAATAAGGCCTGTGGAGAGAAGAATCCGAATAAGGAAACTTGTATTATAAATATGCTGGGAGGGATTCTTGCTGTGCCCCACCTCTCCAGCTGCTGCAGAAGCCTGATATGCTTAGCTACCTTGCCTAAGGGGAGCAGTTGTGTAAAGCACAGGCTTTGCTTAGGGTGTAAATGTTGTCTGACAGTGGACACCACTAGCAGACAGGAGATCATCCCAGAAAAACAAGCCAGAAGCTGAGCAGCAGCTGATCACCCATCACACCTTAGTACGGTAACAATGAACCAGGAGATGCTCCCAGTTCTTGCACTTCCAGCCTCCAGCATTTGTAGCATACCTGAGTGTCCCCACTACTACTTATCAGTGGAAACCAGAATTAAGCCTGCTTTACTTCCACCTTACATTCAGTGAAGAGATTCACACCTTGGGTTTCTGGCTCTTCTTTCTGTAAATTTAACATTTGGATTCCTTTTGCACATGGAGTTTTTTTTTAATGGAGTAACTGACTTTAAGTTATAATCAAGGCAGACTGTCTATTCTTTTCTGGCACAATGCCCCATCTTTTAACTTATGTCCAGGTTGGCTTGCTCTTTATTTTCAGGCTGAAGTGGCCTTTTAAACAGATTCTTTGTCAATTGTTTCAAGTATTTTTATGTTAAATGTCTTTTCTCTCCTTCTTAGGAGACTGTGGCCCTCTTTGCACATTTTCGCTTGTGCAGAGGGATGCCAGCACTAGAAGGGAACTGGCTTCATGTCTGTCAGATGTGTTCTTAGACTTAAAGTGTTTGTGCAGATCTCACATACAGACCGACAGACAGACAGATTATGGTGTGGCTCATGACACACACTGGCACTTTTAGCACAGTGGATGCAAATAATCTGGTGTGTTTTGAGTTCAGGAAAAGTGTGGCATATTTGTTTTTTCTACAGTGGGTCTGTAACAGCCTGCAAAATGAATGAAAACCCCACCATCAAAATAAACGGAGGAAATATTTTACTGGTAATGCATGGTGATATAAATCCCATCAAGTCCCATCCCTCTGACAGCTAGCTGTGTTCAATAGCTGTGGGGTCTGATACGGTGCAGCGGTGTTACCCTGGATCAGGCTCCTCCAGGAACAGCTATACTCTAAGAAACAGATGAAGAAGGAAAAAGAGCAGAATCTTGTAAAGCTGCAGGGGAGGCTGCAGAGAGGGATTATACAGAAAGAACCATCTCGTAACCACAAGCTGATCAGAGCATGTAGAGCCTGTTGGTGCATTCCAGGCTCTCACACCACCTCCAACTGAGACGTGGCTGTTGGACAAAAGGACACCGTGACTTTGGGAATGTGATTGATGTGGGTAACACATCAGTGAGGATCTGCAGATAGTACTGCAGACCTCACTATCAGCATAGATAGGTTGGATTTGCCCACCCCAAATGATTGCAAAACAACCAGGTGCAGCGTAGGTCTACTATGGCAAAGGCAATCAATCATCTTTTCTACAGGTAGTGATCACCAGAAGATAAAATGTCAGTGGGGAAAGATGTGTGCTAGTTCTCAGGACAGAACATGAAATTCAGTTGTCCAGATTGTAGTTTTGTACTCACTATTGGTATATGAAATGTGGGACAAAATAATCCTGTCGTGTTTCCTCAGCCCAAAATCTTCAGTACATACGACAGGGAGTAGCTTAATGGTGAATATCACACAAGCAGCTGCCCAAGGGAGGTATTGGGAAATCTATACTTTCTGCAGATAAAGAAGCACCAATTGTTTTAACATGGCATGACCAAGTCATTCAAGCAAGAGTTTACCTAACCCTGCAACAGGCCTCTTACTTGTTGGCTCTCAAGCAGCACGACAACAGAAAAATTATGAATCCTGGGAACTCTGTATAGCAAAGAGCAACAAAGATCCCAAGATGGGTCTGAATCACGTCTGAAGACCTCTCCCACTCTCTAATTGCTATATAGATATATTAAGTTAATTTTCTAGGCACTACCTTATCTTAGATGCCTGAAATAAAGTGAAATTCCCATTCTCAAAAGGAGAGATTGTAGGTAGCAGGTAATCAGATCAAACTCAGCAATCCTGACAGAAATAGCATCCCCTTTGCTGGAATTCAGTAAGGATTGTATAATGTTAAATGCAGTCTAAAGGACTTTTAATCTCTATCTGGAAAAACACTGGTTGCTTAACATAGGCGTTTGATACCACAAACAGCAGAAATCTAGTGTTTTCCTCCATGCAAGCCAAACCAAATTATACTGAAGCAGTTAATAATAATACCCCTGCACAGATTGTTTCTAATTTCTTTTTCACTTGAACTGGTTTTTAACTTAAAACTGGATAATAGATCTCAGGCATGAGGCTGAGAAAGTTCCAGTGTGAAATATGCATTCAGACACGATTAAATAAAATTAACAAACATTTAGATCTTACTGCAGTCGTATGTATTTCTCTTATTTTCCTTCATCTAGAAAAATAATATCTTAAATTTCTATTCTATGGGTTCTCTATGAAACTTCAGGCACTCTTGAAGATAAGGTATAGAAATATGAAATTTTGTGCACATTTTAGTAAAACAATTGCTCTCTCAACTCACTTGGAATTTCAATGTTTAATAGATTGCCTCAAGAGTGAACAGCTTGGCCTGAGAATCAATGTTAGGATACATATGGAGTTTAATACTGTATTCTTTGCCTCAGATGAGTAAAATCCCACTTAAACTTCATCTTTCAAACCAATTGTGAGGGAGAATATTTTGAAGGTTATTGAATCTTAGGTCCTACAAAATTCTGCAAAACAGACGTTTCCTGCATGACGCAGTAAAATCATTCTATAAATGTCTTATTTTTCTTTCATATACAGATCAGAAGTGAATGCAAAAATAAATTATATAAGTAAATAAAATAAGGTAGATGTGTAAAATATAATTCCTTGTCTGCAGGAGTTTTCAGTCTAACATATAAATGACTGACTTGGGTTTTTTTCTTGATTGCATAATAGTATACCATGGTCTGAAATGAAAGTACAACAAAACAAACATGGAGCAAACCACAGATAAAGATTTGTCCCCATAGATTCAGAAAATAATTGCAGTGAAATGATGAAATGCTTATAAGAATATCAAAGTTCATTTAGTTTAAAATTTCTATAGTTTCATAATTCCAAACAACAGGAATACACAGAATTTTTATTCAGGTTTTGGTTTTTTTGCTACACATACACTACTTTACAATTCTGTCTTTCTCCCAGAACCAATTGGATTTGTGGAATCCACCCTGCAAGGGAGAACGCTGTCTGCAGCACAGAAGGGATTTTAAAGAAACAGTCTTGTGATTCCAGTATTGGCAATACACTTTGAGGATAGAAATTTGAAAATCAACATTCAGAATTGAGGAAGTACTCTCTGGGGCACATGGTGATGCCTTGAAGTGGCTACCTGAAAACAGAGGCTACACATGATTAAGAGAATAAAGCGGGTATTTATTTGAAGGGCCTTCAAAGGTCCACCTTGGGAGTCAAAAGCCTCTGAGGAGCTCCACCCATGATGGACCCTGGGTCATGGGTTTTTCACAATTTTGTAAGTTTGCTCCATTTGTATATCAGGATTAATTCTCCAATTATAATTTCAAGTAATGATGTAATTACCCCAAGTTTGCTCCCTCTGTCCAGAGGCTCAGTTTACAATGGGACAGTCTTTTTTGTATCCTTTGTCAAGAATCATAAAATGAATTGTGACATCCTTTCAGATGTTTGGCACATTACACTGATGGCTCGACTCCACATGTTATTTTTCTTTTAATTTTCCACTCTCCAAAATAAAAGCTTATATTAACATATTCCTGAATTAGCATTTTTCTAAAAATAAATAAAAGAGCATGTGTAACTTATACTATTCTTCAGTTACACAAGTTTGTACTCAGGAAATGTAAACAATCATCCTCTTCTTCAATAAATAAAGAACATAGCTCAGATTTGATTCTCAAGTGATGGCCCCTTTTGTTGCTTGATACGTCTGAAGAAGCCAGAATTTGCCAAAATGAGAATTCTCCCAATGAAGCTGGAGCAGGGGGAACACAGATGGTGAAAACTGGTGAAGCCTACATGTAGGCTTCTCCAACACTCCCACAAAGCAGATGTCAAGAAATGAAAGGGACAAATTTATTTTTCCCAGTGGCTTTTGTTCTCTTATCCAGCTGTTGTTACCCACAGCAAGTGACAGACTGCTGTAACACATTTTGGGCATGATATGCAATTGCTTTATACTCTTAGGTCTTACCAGTTTGGTGTCTAATAGCAGAAAATTTTCCACCTATATCGTTCAGCGTCAGAAGCAGAACAAAGATAACCTATGTTTTCTAGGTGGGGCTCTGAGAATGTCAGTGGTGTAATAGGGTACCTTTTGAGCAAGAATCAAGAGGATCTCTATATTTTT
This sequence comes from Lycocorax pyrrhopterus obiensis, assembly GCA_014706295.1. Lineage (NCBI taxonomy): Eukaryota > Metazoa > Chordata > Aves > Passeriformes > Paradisaeidae > Lycocorax > Lycocorax pyrrhopterus. Next base: position 12,354,723 of record JACSVZ010000015.1, read on the forward strand.
ATGCAAATATGTTGAAACTCATTAATAAAATTATTTACTTCCTGTGCCATGCAGATAAAATCTTAATTACCACGAGTTTGTGCAAAAACTCCCATGCCTACAATTTATCCAGTATTATTACCATGTATGAACATAATATTCAAAGAAAAGATGGCCTTGTTTTAAAACAATGGACTAGAAAACGCCTGCTTAATTCTCAGTTTTCTGCCTAACTGTGTTTTAACGAGCTAATTAAATGCCTTGGTCCTTAAGTTGCCACTCACACAACACTTAACATAATCACCCATTTTACAGAAGGGCTTTCTGAACAAACATTCAAATCCTGCAGAAGTAGTGGAAATAGAACAACTCATATAAAAAGAACTGTAATGTTAAAACAAAAGAAAAAAACAAGAAACATGAAAAAACCATGAAAAATACACATCCTATATAGTATCTTAAGCATAATTTCAATGTTTATAGTAAAACTTCTCTACAGTTTTCCAACTAATTCTGAAATGTTAGCCTTATGAAAGTTCCCTTTAGTTTACTTCATCCAGTGAGGGGAAAAATACTTTTTTAAAATCCTTTATCCAACTGTGATGCAATTTGATGGTTTTTTTGGTTTTAAATGTTCACTTAAGTACTTGGTCATAATCATTAAGCACTGTTCCAGTATCTCAAAATGGAGAAATTTGTGGAATTCCTTTCCGAGCTCTCAGATACACTGGCAAGCTAACCCACTGTCCTCTGGAAGGGGAGGATTGTGGTTTTCCCAGTTTGATGATGATTACTTCTCCCTGACTACTATTAGATCATGCTTCCTAGAGGCAGATCCCTACGGCTCCTGATGACACTTCCAAACAAGCAGGAATGATGCTTTCAGAAAACAGAACCAATTACTGGCATTAGTGAAAAAGTTACTCAGAGGTAGGTAGTTCTTAACTTTCCTCTAACCTCAGCCATCATTTCAAGTTTCGCACTGTCACTGCACAACAATCTCAGCATGATTCTCATAAACAAGAAACAGAGGCTCAGTAAAGAGCAATCAGAACAAGACTGTTGCCCCATCTGCCTCCTCCTTTGTTCCGAAAAGGTTTTGTTAGATGGAAAGTTAAACTATTGTATTCCTCAGACTCCATCTCTATCATTTCACATGTATTTTGTTATATGGAGAATCTTCTCAGTGTATAAAGAAATTTATGTCTGAGTTTTTACTTAAACATTAGGAGACTTTCATTGTCTTACAATTTGGCATTTCATATTGCTTTTGGAGTATGTTTCAAGATACAGTATATACTTGAAAGTTTCTAAAATAGTACTGCATTCTAAAAGCCTGGTTTTCTTCACAAGTTTAGTAGGATACTACAATAATCCAAAACATAACTATTTTTAGATTGCAGTTATAACTACCACTTCAATTTATACATTAAACCAATGTAAAACTGTAACAAAAGTTCACTTTTTAATTAACTTCCTTCTCAGGAAATCAACTGTAAATTTGTATTTTTTTTCCAGCACCGAGTGTCTTTTATTTTTTTGATATCTTAGTAAAAACTGCATTTTTAAAGCTCCAGATATAAACCCCCAACTAATCATGACATATAATTAGTCTATTTATGGCTACAAAAAGCAAGGCTTGTTCTCATTATGCAGTAAGTACTAGCTGTTTATAGATCTGACAGTTTGCTGGAAGTGATCCAAACCTATAGTGCTATTATTCCTTAGTAAAACTTAAACAGCTGTAGTCATGTAATTCAAAACCCTGGAAGGCTGCTGCAGTGCTTGCTCAACTTCAGTATACCATGAATGCAGGATGCTGCCAGTCATATAAAGGATCCTCTGCTTCACATTATGAAAGAAAGACGTGAACTACAAACCTGAATGCAACCTGGAATTTCCAAACAGATGATCCTGTGACAGCCTTTTCCAGAGTCCAGGTATGGTAAAACTTTGTCTGTGAATTTTCTGCAGTGAGCTAAACTCACTTACTGTTGTTAACTGGGGGAGCTTTGCAAAAAAACCCACAAAAAACAATAGAGAGCAATTTTTTACAAGGGCATGATACAGAATCAAAAGAACGTAAAATACCATAGTTAAAGTTTTCTGAAAATTACTGTAAAGAAAAGATGTTCAATATGAAATAGAATTATCTACTTGCTGGAGTTTGAAAGTCCATTCCTTCTGCTGCACTTTTTCCTCTTCTCCTTGTGTTGCAAATTACTGGGGAATAGCACTATCATGCAAGATATTTCACCATATGAAACCAGTAACATTGTAAAGTTATCTCAAGTAACTGCAAAAGCATACTTTTTTAACTAATTGAAACTTCTTTGTGCATACTTTGCAAGTATGACTTTTCAGTGTAAGTTTGTTGGACTGCTTTTGCCATTGATTTTACAAGCACTGCCTGCTAGAAATGAAAACCAGATCTCTATCAAAAGACATTAAAAGCAGAAATGTGTAGTTAAAACTTCTCAAGTAATATAATTATTTTAGAAGAGTATTATTAAAATAATCTGAAAAATTGAAAGAGTTACAAAAGGGAGTTATCCAAAAGTGAGTCATGCAATTTTAGGTTTTGATCAGTTCTTTTGGAAAACATTTCTTTATACTAAACATTAGCTAAGAGAAAGCAAATTGTGTAAGTGGAAAATGTTAATCAACAGCACTCCGTAAAATCAAGAATCCATTCTCTGAAATTATTTAAATTTCCATCTGCAGGTTTATACCATACAGAAAACTATTCATTTAACTACATTTCTAACTGGAATAAATAACAATTGCCACAAGCACCACAAATGAAAGCATAGAGAAAATCAAAACCTAGAATTAGGACCTTCTGCTCTGGTAGACATTTAGTTGTAGTCATGCAGTTCTACAAGTCAGCAAAATTAGTCATTTTGAAGATGGGAACTCCCACTGAAGAGCTGACTGCTTGAGGAGTGGCATACTGAATTTTGGAACTGACTTTATGCTTTCAATATAGAGTGGGGAAACATGCTAACTTGAACCGAACACAAATGCAAAGAGATAGGAAGTGTAAAAGAATGCTGTTTTAAAAAAAAATACAAAAATATTAAGAAATTAAAGATAAGATTACATATCATGAAAAAAACCCCCAACAATGTGCATTAGAACCAGATACTAGAATATAAAGGCATGTGTTATTTGTGGTGCCTTTTTTTTGAAATTGAAATATTTAATTCATAGTAAGTACAAAAGTAAAAGTATCCTTCTTTGTAGAAGCCTGAGCCTTTTTTGCATTTTAGTGTGATATCCCACAGAAATGAGTGGGGAAGAATAAAACTTGGAGAACTATACTTTCAAACATATCTGATAAAATAGATAATAAATTAAGAGACTGGGGTAAATACTCTGGTAGGTCTGAGTCTTTTTAATGTCTATGTTGCTGCAAGGCTGCATAATTTAAGACACAGGAAAGCATTTCTTACTGCATTTGGAAGACTGTGATCAAAACCTTATAATAGTGATGAAGAGAAGCTGATTTCCTTTATTGGCCACATGACCAATTTTTTATGATCTGGGAATTTTAACACATGCCTTCTTCTTCCATTTTTAAAGTGACATCTTTAAAACTCAACGAGCACACAGACTACCAAAAATCCTTGTTTTGTGTTACAGCTAAATTCTGCAGGAATTCTGTCATACTGGTTTTTCAATTAATTTTGACATTTGAAATCTCAGGATAATTTTAAAGAAATCTGAGACTCACCTTCTGACATTTATTCCTGATGGACTGTATTCCTGTCTACCATATGCAACAGAAGTTTTCAGAGGGAAGTTTTAGCTGATTATCTCTGTTGTGCAGTATGGAGGCTAAAATGCTTGTATGGAATAGTATGAGAGAATAAAAAATGACCCCTACACTTCACTAGCTCCTTGTTCCAACAAAGGTTGTCCAATACACGACAGCAAACTTCATGTGCAGCATTTTGAAATGCAATACTGCCACCTTCAAGCACTTTGTGTTAGTTACCATTGTACCCAGGACCTGTGCTGAGCTAATGCTTTTGGGATTGCCATGTGAAATGTTCATGAAATCTGTCTGTTATCAGATTCTTCACGGGACAGCAACTTTTTGTACATCCCCATAATCTCAGAAACAATGAGCTTTGCTTTTTGTCTAAAAATTGTCAATACAAAGAGTGTAATCTTATGGTTTTAAATCAGAAGCATCATGTGTGACTGGGAAAATTTCATATTAACAAGGTACAAGGTATCACATTAACAAGGCAAAAGGTATTTTGCCAGTGGAAAATTTTTCTTTGCTATTTGCTATTTACACATCCAAAAAATGATGTTTCAAACTTTGGCATAAATATATGGAAATCTAAAAAGACAAAATATCAGCCAACATGGAGAAAACACAGATTATAATAAAAGTAATAGTGATGAGGAGATGAGTGGTAGGATTGGAGACACCAATGCAAAACTTTGCCAAAACAAATGTTAGTTATATGAGGATATGGCATTTCAGACAAAGAACAGCAAAAGTCAAAATGTATTATGCAAACATGTTTCTGAACTTTGTGGGGATGTTGTTGAAAGACATACATCTGTTTTCCTCATAGGAAGGAGAAACAATGTAAAGCTATTCTACAAATCCTTATAGATCTTTGTGATGGCTGCTATTGTGAACAGCACATCTCTTTTCCTCCATGGCAGATTTTAATCCAGCAATTCTACCTGCCAGGCAGACTTTGAGTCTCTAGGGAGGGATACCTCTGAAACAGGAATGGCAGACTTTCATAAGTTTGCAAATTCTCTGCCTTCAGCTCACTGATCTTCCAAATAACAGTTTGGAATATCTCTTTCTTTTGCAGTTGTCACACAAGGCCTTGGCTCACACAATGCACCTATCCACAATCCTCTCTTCCAAAAATAAGTGTTTAAGAACACATCTACCTTGCAAACTTCTTGCATCATCATGAGGAACTGGACATGCAGAAGTTGGTTTTGGATAGCATTTTCTTTTAAAAGTTTCTGTAAAACTCTGTGCAACACATAAGGGAATCTAGCATATATTTTTAATATATTAAAAAGATAAAAGAACTGCTATCTAAGTGAAATGTATGGGGCATTTATTTCATTTTGTATAGCAGACAGAATCCTGCAAATCAGTCAAAAAAGAGTATTTCTATTACACATGCCTCTTAATTTCCTTCAGGATTAAAAAAACACACTTTCATATTTCTGTTTAATTTTACCTTGTCAATAGTCATAGAGTTCCATTAGTACTATCTCTACACAACAGATTTAAATAGATTTAAATAGGCTGAATGATAAAAAAACCCCAGAAGTATATTAAAATTGTATTTGTATGTAACAAGGGAAAAAACATGAGTAAGTATCTTTAAATCATCCCAATATTCATCATCTCAGCCATTTTCTTTGGAAGCCTCAAAGTAGAATACTGAGAGACATGATGATACTGTTACTCACTTGAAGTATGGTCATTTTATCATTTTAAAGGATACATACACCATGCAGTCCTACAGAGCACTAGGGACTTTTCACATGATTGAAGGTTAGTACAAGTTCACACATTTTACTAAACCAAGATTTCAGTTAGCCAATCCTGGTAGCTAAACCACTGGTGAATTTTCTCCATGAACTCTGGTACATTTCTCTAACCAGTAATATAATTTAATACAATATAATTTAAACAATGCTTCCTGTTTAGTTCTACCCTCTAGGTGGAACATGGAACTTGAGTAATTATAAGGCTTCCATGTTTTATTGACCTGCAGAACACGTATTACTGATATTGTTCCATTCTTATATAATGGGAACAAATCTCCCAGTATGATGAATGTTTCACAATAAATGTCAATATAATACAAAGGCAAAAAGTCAGTACTCGTACATGAAAATGTAATAGTTGAGTCTGTGTCTTTTTCCATGTGGTGGTCACCTTTTCCCTATTTCAGTTATCAGGCAAAAGGACCATCCAGATAACTGGAAATTGAATACCAACCAACTCGAAAGAGGAAAGTTTGGGCTTTTGAAATATATTCCTGCAACAAAGGATTTGAGAGAGGAGATATCACAAAAAATAGGTATGTAGATGGAAGATAACCATAACCTGGAAAGGAGTGAAGGCACAGGGAGGGGTGAGAAAGCTGGGGGGATAGCGATGAGGAAAACCTCTGACACCTTCCATACAAAAGCAGTATAAAGGGTTCCATCTCAAGTGTCTGAACACAAATACTTGTAGCTTGGGAATCAACCAGCAGGCACCAAAGTCCATGCACAGGTACAGAGCTGTGATTTCACTGTGACTCCAGAGATGCAAAGGGATAGCACACACAACTGAAGGGGTACAACGAAAGGTTCCAGAATTTTCAGGAATGACAGCACAAAAAGGTGAGGATGGGCTGCACTCTATGCAAAGTATTGCCTGAATGAATGGAGCTTTGCATTGAAATAGGTGACAAGTCAGTCAAGAGCTTATTTGTAGTGATTATAAGATAGACCTATGAGCATTACGTTGTGGCAGGTATCTGCTGCAGACTGCTTGATCTGCTTGATCAAGAAGAGATGGTGGGTGAAACCTTTGGGCAGCTGAAGGAAGCCTTACTCTTGCCTATCCTGGTTACTCATGAGAGACTTTAGTCACTCATATCTGCTGCCAGAAAATATGGCTGGGCATGAACAATCCAGGAGACTTCTAGAGTACGTTGAAGACAATTTCTTGATCCAGGCTGACTGACAAGTGGTCTAGGGAATGTGTTCTTCAACATGTCAAGGAATGTGAACTTGAGTGAATGTGAACTTAAACAAACTTTAGCGGCTTTGGTTACTGCAGCCATGAAAATGAGAAGTTCAAAATCCAGACAGAAGAAAATTGGACGAACTGTAGAAGAAAAAGCCCTGAACTTGTTAGCAGATTTTGTCTAGTTAAGAGATCTGTTTAAAAGGATCTCATGGTAGGCAGCCCTGGAGGGCAAAGGGGCCCAGGAAAAGTGGTTAATCTTCAAGGACAAGCTACTCAATTACGTTTTTTCCTCAGCTTTTACAGCTGAGGCTTGTCTAAAGGCTTCCCAGGTGCCTGGCTGGAGCCTGTGAGCAGAGTCTGTGAGAGTGAAGCAATACCCATCGTAGAAGTTAATGTCAGGGAGCACCTGAGGAAATGGGATGAGACAGGGTGCATCCAAGAGGAAGAAAGCTGTCTCTTGTCATTGAGAGGCTTCACTCATTTTTGAAAGGTCATGACAGTCAGAGGAGATTCCTAATGAGTGGAAGATAGGAAGTATCACATCCATTTTCAGCAAATGGAAGAAGATCTGAGAAACTACAGGCTAGTCAGCTCCATCTGAGTCCCTGGGAAGGTTATGTAGCAAATCCTCTGTGAAGCCCTGTCCAAGCACACAAAGGATGAAAAAGTGACAGAAAACAGCCAGCATGAGCCTATCAAGAGCAAAGCATTCCTCACTAATTTGATAGTTTTGGATGATAAAATTACTGGATCTATTAATAATGGGAGAAAAACTGCCCTTGCACCACTAATTTGACTATCCCAAATCATTTTTGTTTGAAGTTCTTAAGCTGTATTTTACCTATGGTAATTTTTAAAAGCTTGTGTGTAAATATTGGTGTGTTTCTGGGCTAGAACACCAGATGAACACTTCACTACAAAGTGACTACAAATGAAACCAAATTATTTTTTTATGTACTTAACATTAGAAATAGCCTATAAGTGGATGAATCTATTAAGAAACATAATTTCTGAACAAAATATTAATGTTATTCTTTGATTTATTATAAGAAAAATTTGCATATAACATTGCCTTTTCTAAGAAATTATTAATTAAAGTGAAGTCAAACACTGTTTTTCCATCAAGGAAGAGCAATGAAAAAACATTAAAGAAAATTAATGGAAGCGAGATAAAACTAAAAATGTTGAACTGAGAAAAAATGGATAAATACATCATGGTGATTGCATTCTTAGACACCTTTCAAATTAAAGTTATTAAAAATAACAAGAAATTCAGCGAGACACTTTTAGAGCCCAAGTGGACTACTGAAGGAATAAAGGAAGTTGTAAACAATATAGGATTAAAATGTATTGTTGTTGACAACTCCAAGCTTACAATAACAACAAAACCCTCCTCCCAGACTGGTGAAGTTTTGAAGCCTATTTATCAAATTTAATTGAGATTGAATATATCATTTTGCCCTGGTACTGTAGAAAACCAATGACAACTTCATTGTTCCTTCATTGAATCCTACTAAACTCCATTTTCAAAGTACTTAAGAAAACAAGTCTCTACTTTTTTATCAGGAAGATTTGTGACCCAAAAAACCACAGCATTTGAAAAATCTTTCTTCCTGGTATAAATTAGAATTCATACAAAAAGTTTGTAGTTCTTATATTTAATCCCTGGCATTCACAGATATTTAAGTCCCGCAACTTTTTAAATTCACCTAAAAAAACCCAAAACCAAACAACAAACTCCAAACTCAAAACAAAACAAAACAAAAAACCTCAACCAAATTCAAAAAACTATCATATTAAAGGTGAACAGTGTATGTCATAAATGTAAGAATTCCTCATACAGGTTCAGTTCATCTGGGCCAATATCCTGAGCCCATGGTCACAGCAGATTACTGAGATGAAAGCACAAAACCCCAAAAATTGGGGTGAACAGTCCTGAGAAAATTACTTGAAAACAAGCCCACCCTTGAGGACAAACTAAAACTGGGAGTTTGATGGGCACTGGATGGCTTTCCCTGGTCTGACTCTGTATGTGTTCCTGTTGTTCAGCACTCAAGAAATAGGAAAAGACCAGCTTCAAACTCCTTGTTTGAGCTCAACTTCCAAGATTAGCTTAAATACTAAAAGGTCCAGCCTGATGCTGTTTTCCTGAACACATGAGAACTTCCTAACAAAGATTAGTGAGAAATTGGTCCATATAGTTTCCCACATTTAATCAAAATAAAAAACAGTAGACCAGAGTCAGTAAAAACTAACAAACAAACAAAAAGAGATACGACCTTAAATCTTCGAAGTATTTGTGAAGTTCCAAGTAGTGTGATGATTGAGTACTTGACTGCATATTATATACAAGCCTCCATGAAAATTCCCATTTCATCTGTTCTAATCTTTTCCTTTTCTTCCAACACAGGGATCCCACATACCCCAGCTGTGCCTCCTCAGATCTGTACAACACTGATTTTGACTATCGAAAAATTTCAACTGTTCCAGCTGTCACAGAAAATAACTGGGGCCAGCTGAATGTCAGGATGCAAGTAGTTACTATTATATTACTACTTCTTCTTTGTAATGCAACTGACTGTAGAAGGACAAGGAATAGGAGTTTGAGAAACAATGAAAGGGAAAACATCTTAAGGAGAGCATCTAGCACTGTTAAGCGCAATACCCGAGGCCTAGCATGTGATATTTACGCTTACCTTCATGAGAAATACCTAGATTGTCAGGAAAGAAAATTAGTTTTTGTGGCACCTGATTGGCCAGAGGATACAAAACACATGCTGCTAGCAAGAAACAGGATTCGTAAGTTGAAGAATAATATGTTCTCCAAGTATAAAGTACTGAAAACGCTGGATTTACAACAGAATGACATATCAAAAATTGAGAGCGAGGCTTTTTATGGTTTGGATAAACTTACCACACTCTTACTTCAGCATAACCAAATTAAGATTTTATCTGAGGAGATTTTTATTTATACGCCCAGTCTAAACTACCTACGTCTTTATGATAATCCCTGGCATTGCAGCTGTGAACTAGAAACCCTTGTTACAATGCTACAGGTTCCAACAAACAGGAATTTGGGAAATTATGCCAAATGTGTGCACCCTATAGAGCTGAAAAATCAAAAGCTAAAGCAGATAAAAGCTGATCAGCTATGTAGTGAAGAGGACAGGCAGGACCCCAAAAACATAAAACGGGAGAAGCCTGAACCTGTCAAACCAGAATTTGATTCCTCTTTGTGCCACATGTATGTGTTTCCCATGCCAACTCTGAACTGCAAAAGAAAAGGTTTGTATCTGTCATTATAACTGAATTAATGATTTTAATACTCTATTTATTTAATCCTTACTACATTTATTCACACATTATTTACTGCAAATGAATGTAGCACTAGTACTCACTTTTCTTAAACTGATACTGTTAATTGTTTTTCTCTTGTAACTACCAGCAATAAGTAGGAATTCTTTCTGCATTTTAACTCTGCTCTGCAACCCAAATTCCACAGATAATCCTTAGTGCTCTAATGTAAGTATCTAACAGAAATCAACAGGAATAAAAACTAAGCATATTACTTAAGTTACTAGTCTGATTGTACAACTACAAACATATTAATCAAATTACAGCTGTGCTGAAACTGTTGAACTGATAGAGGAAAGCATAGAGTGTCTTCTCTTTCTTCCATTGTACAAACACAAAGATGGCAGTAACTTTGACAGAAGTGAGTTGTGAAGCAGAACTGGAGCAGCCAGCTGTGTTTTCAATGCCCAAAGGAATCCGATTTCTTCTAATAAGGAAAGAAATTCTATGTTTGTGTTTATGAAGAAATACCTCCTCTGTGTTCTTCCTCCCAGCACCCAGCAAACAATTCAAAGTTGAAGGGCCTTCAAGAAATGTTTTTCAGACACTTGGATCCATTCCATCCCTAAATCTTTCTCAGGCCCCTAAGAGCCACAGTTAAGCCTTAAGGGTAAACCAGATGGGGCATATATCAACACAAAAGTGCACATTTATTTGTGCTTTATATTTCCCATATTTTATCCCACGATGAAACAAAGCAAACAACAAAACAATTCAGAAGAGAATCATTCTTTAACATAACAATTCTGAAACAAGAAGCATTGCTTGAAGCAGCCAAGATTGTGAGACCTTTTCCCAATTTTAGTGGAGTTTAGCCTGCAATACCAGATCGCAGCAGTATGTTTTTTCAGCTGAACTTCTATTTGCTTTAAGAGTAACTTGATTTTATATAAAAACCTCAGTGTGCCCTTATTCTTGCACCTTTATGCCAGAGACAAGCTCAGAATTCAGTATAAGGAGATAATATCTAAATATCAAGCATTCATTATTTCAGTATTTGATTACATAGTTTATCTACTATGTATGTCGTAAAAATGGTCTGTGTTCTTTATTTTTTTCTACCATGTTGAATTCCTTTCTTGTCCCTCTGGCTCAATTTTCTCTGTCTTTTACCATGCAACTACTACATTTTTTAATTAATTATTTATGCTGCTTTATCTGCTAACATTTTTTTTTTTTAATATTGACCTATCTTACCTTTCCTTGTAGATAGGATCTTAATTATTAGATTATAGATGATGATCTTAATTATCCTTCATCGGATCTTAATTATATCACTATTATTTTATGTCTCCAGTAAACTGTTAATGAACAAAACCCAGCCATAAATTATAATCCTTATATAAGCAATGACTGACTTTACAGCTCTCTCCACTTAGTGGTATCAAATAGATGAGCTGAATACACAAATATACTCAAAAACTTCTGGCAAGAAAAATGTTACTTTTTTCTCTAAGTTCATAGAAACATTCAATGTTGTCTGATCTTCGTGGGAGTTTCAAAAGTGTTTATGGTATTTAAAATATGGTTTATTGTCTTTAATATTAATAATGGAGGAATAAAGTTATTTCAACCTCTACACGAGCATACTAGAGAGTACAGGAACTCCCTCCTTCAGGTCAAGAACTAAGTATTATCAAACTAGAACTTCCTGCATGCCTAGAATGGACACGTTGAGTATGCTTCAATATTTTTTTGGAAGTACCAGATCTACTGTGCATATGCTTGACAGCTGGATGCAGATATGCCTTTGATATTTCTGAATATATGGTAATCTTTGATGAAAGCATTTTACTTACTGTCTTTGTATATGAATATTGTACAGCAGATGCACAATTTCACTGGAATTTTCATCAGAAATAGGAGCATAATGAACACAAAATCCAGGGAAAACACAAACATTGCTCTAAATCTGTGTGGACAAGAATTCAGAGTAGGAAAAAAAGTGCATGAATTGCTAAACCAATAAGATGACATGAAAAGCTGCAATCCATTATTCCTTTACAATGGAGGGAACAGAATGACAAGCACTCTACCACTACTAAGTATGTCTAAAGAAATATGACAGCAGGTCAGGAGCCTTCAGTTAATGTCAGAAAGGTCATGAAAGAAACATCTTAAAAATACATTTATCCATGTGTATGTTCTCTTTTTTTTGAACTATTTACTTATATCTCATCAGACTAGTGATATGCCAGACCTTGTAGTACTCCAGAATGAAATACTCTATGCCCTTGATTCTGTTTAACAAAAAAAAAAAAAAAAAAAAGGCAAAAAAAATTGGAAGCAAAAGCAGTTTGTTTGCTTTTCTGCAAAGAACTTGCATTTTGCAAGGACAGTTGGAAAAGAATCTGCTTTCTAGTACTGCCAAACTTTCCAACTCTCTAAGTTCAAGCATTATTTGCATTCATTTGGTGATAAACAGGCCCTGAAACTCTGACATCTGCAGAAGCAGGAAGCAATCCAACCACAGCAGGCTGGAGTAGTTACAAACATATTGATGTTTTTGTAATACCAAAGCTCTGCTCATAATCAAATACAAGGCAGGAAGACCCTTACATGTTGCTTTAGTCTCAAAAATCCCTGATTCATTAGACATCTTCAGAACTTCAGAAGTACAATGACCACACAGATTCCAGCACAGATCCAGAAACTACTTGATTTCATTCAAAGACAGTCAAATAAGAGATACTTCTCGTTTTCTTGGAATGACAGCGCAGGATTAGAACACTCATTGAACAAATATAATAACCCTGGAGACTAGGTTTATTAACATTACCCTCAGAGGGTTCAAACCACAGTCTGCACTTCTCAAGCATGGGCCCTTACTACTGGAGTAAGAGCTGTTCTTTCTGGAGCTCTTTTGCAAGGAACACTAAGGATATGAACACTGATGACCGAGAGGTCCTTGGCTACTTTGGAAATGCCAGTGATACGAGTAGGAGAGAGAAGCAGACAGAATGCCACTCTGCTGCCTGGATGGTTTTTTATATAGTTACTCTGGTTTCTTAACACAATCAAGCCCTTCACACACATTTTTATTCATACAGTATCTTCACTACGTACCCTATCCCTGTGCGAATGAATAGTCTAGTTCTACTAAAATAAAAACATAGAACACTGAAAGAGGCTTTACTATAAGCACTAATGAAGAGAACAATTTCCACATGAAATGTAAAAGTACAAGTAAAGAATCAATGAAATGCAGAAGTTGAAAAAACATGGTGGCACTAGTAGAGGGGATAAAAGGGAAAGAAAACAAGAAACATTGTTAGACTGACAATACTCTCTCTGGCATGCAACTGTGATACCTAAACAGTAAGAATAATCTAAAGCTGATACAAGTTATGTCTTTTTCATTTTCTAAGATTTAAAGAAAGTTCCAGGTAACATACCTCCAGATATAGCTAAACTTGATTTGTCCAACAACAAAATTAGACAGCTACGAGCCAAGGAGTTTGAAGACGTCAGTGAACTGAAGATATTAAATCTAAACAGTAATGGAATAGCATACATTGATCCTGGTAAGAGTAATTTTAAATATCCATTAAAAATTATTTCTCTTTTATTAATTATAAACTTTGATACTGTCTCCATCAGATATAAATGGGGGGAGGGGGGCAGGATTTAAAAATCTAGAAGTTGGTGCAAATTTTACCTTTCATACTGTACAATTCATAAAGGTTTGCACTGAAATATATTCATCATGAAAATCGATAGAGAAAGACAAATTTCAGCTGCCCTTTCTTAACATTAAACTAACCAAGTACAAAAGCTAATTCTGGAACCTGAAGGCTAACAGTTTTCCAAAATGCTAAGTAGTTGAATGATTTTTTAAATATCTTCCCCACATCTAAGAAAATATGTCATATGAGGCTACTTTTCAAATATATTGGATGATAAAATAACAGACAAACCAAAAGGATTTAAACTCTTTTTGGTTAAAAATCACTACATATAATTGCTTTGAAGTTGTATTTTATTAGAACTCAAGTATCCTTATTGGCAATTTGCTTATAGCCTATGTGTATTTGGGTTTTAATTATAAAAGCAGACATAAGCTGGGGGAAGAGAGAGAGAGGGAAGGTGTATCAAGCAAAAGGAGCCTTATCTAGTACCATCTTGGCAATTAAACAGTTTCAGAAGGTGGTAATATTAGTAAAATGGTACTTAAGAGGTTTAACAATACACAGTTGATTTATTTAAATTAAGACTTCTGCCATTAAATGAAATAGTATCCTTGCAAAAAGTAGGAACTGCTCTCTGAAATGTAGCTCACAAGCGTTATTATGCAGCTCCATGTTTACTCTGTTCCAAATCTTAAAATACTAATTTAAATTTAAAGGTTCTATATATGCACATAAACACCCACATGCATAAAAAACTTCTGGCCCTGCACATTGTCTAATAAGTTTCCATATTCCTACTTCTGTACCATGACAATAACAGTAGGATTCAATAAGCAAATCAGGCATTCACCCACCTCCGTCTCTATTCTACACTCAGGCAGACCCATGAAGTGTTTTATAGCTTTACCAGCAGTACAACTCCCCTAATATTTCTCACTTCTGAAGGCACATGCCATATTTCAAAGTTCAGTGTTTGAGAAGTCCTTCCGTAGCCTTTAGGAAAAAAAAAAAAGCAATAACTGTATAATTATAAAAATGTTTTTCCTGTTGTAGATATGCATATTTTTCCTGTCACAGATATGAATGGGTTTTTTTTAAGTTATCTTTATAAGGTACCAATAACTGTTTTTCTATTGACTAGCTGCTTTTTCAGGCCTCAATAACTTAGAGGAGCTGGATCTATCAAACAACAGCTTGCAGAATTTTGAATATGGAGTTCTGGAAGATCTTTACTTTCTGAAAATACTGTGGCTGAGAGAGAACCCTTGGAGATGTGATTACAACATTCATTATCTTTTCTACTGGCTGAAGCATCACTACAATGTTCACTACAATGGCCTAGAATGTAAAATGCCTGAGGAATACAAAGGATGGTCTGTTGGAAAATACGTTCGAAGTTATTATGAGGAATGCCCAAAAGACAAGCTTCCCATTTATCCAGAAACTTTTGATCTGGACAAAGATGATGAGGAATGGGAGCGACACAAAGAGCAAACAGTTCACACAGTAAAGAAGCACGGTGTAATTGTCACTGTGATAGGCTAATAAGGGAACTCTTTTCCTTAGTACATTTAAATATTTGATACTTTGAAAAAGAAAAACATGCTGTTTACATTTTTTCTAATTATACTGTTGGATTGTAGGACTATCTGCCTACAAAGATGTCTGTTTATTGCAGATAATAACTACAGAATGACATTAGTTCTACAGCATCCTTCATCTAGCAATTGTTTTTGACAATTTGTTCTGAACGCTCTTGTGAAATATTTTGGCAAATATTTTAAACTATACAGTAGAAATCGATAGACACAAATGTACATAATATGGTAGGGAGGAGCTGTCTTATGTATGAACACAGTTTATGTGTTCACACAGAAATAGCTGCAGGATTGTGATCAAGACACATTTTTCTTGAATGTATTGACATTTCTTTGTATCTATCAGTTTCCTGAAATATTCCCAGAAAACATGTCCAAGATTTTTATATTGACTTCATGTTGTTTTATTGTAGACCAAAAAAACAAACATAAGACTAACCTTAAATACAATTCTAGAAAAAGAGGAATGGCAGTTGTTATACTAACTAGGATTCAAACACAGAAGGTGGGTTCTACTCGCTGATTTAACAGTGTTCCTGCTCAGTCTTGAATAAATAATTCAGCCTCTGCCTCTTCCATGCCTGATCTGCCTTAAAACGATAAGTAGCCAAGACATGGTTTGTTCCCAAGATCCAGCTCCACATGCTCATAATTGCCGTGTTTGATTTTTGAGGTAGGCAGAGCTGAAATCTTTCTAGAAAGAATTTTATGTTGTTGTATCAATTTGACACAGTTTACATGCCATCACTTCTAGATGACAAGGATCACGTGAAGGATGCTGTGGTCTGCATCCAGCACATCAGTGCCCACTCAAACTGAAGGTAAGTATGCTTTTGAGAGCTCAGAAGTGGGGGACATTCTCTAAGTTCACTCTTCTCTCAGCTTGTTTGTAAAATGCACGTCACAGCACCTCCTTATCAAACACTATGTGTTTAATATGTGAATATGCATTGATTAAAACCTGTGATCATCCTAATATTACAGTAACAGAGCAATACAAATGCCTCAGCTAAGTAGATGATATCTCTAAAGATAAAATATCTTGCTACATAACATACTTAGATCACTAAGAAATCCATAAGTGCAGCATAGAAATTCAGGGCCAAACCTTTAAATTTCTCTTGGCTATCACAGAATAAGTTCTGGAAAACTCCAGGGAGAAAGTTTGCTCCTTTAAATATCTGGAGACAATTACGGTGTTTGTGCATTCCTCTGGTGCTTTAACCACCAGTCCCAAAGGTCACACATTTTGTTTTACAAGTGCAAGACAAAGCACTCAGTGCTAACATGAAATAAAAGAACAACATAAAGGAAAAAATCAGGAGATATTAAGGGTGGTAGGAATGCCAAAGAATCTCAAAGAAAACACATCCCATTTTTAATTGCATTCCTTCATGTCCTCCATTATTCATGTGCTTTCCTGACAAACTGGATAATTTGGCCATTTCTTCCACAATATCCTTCAAAAACTTTATAGCAAAAATATAATGGTATCTGACTCATCCCTGTTCCTGGAAATACTTTAAGCATTATCTTAACTATTAAAGGTTAATCCTGATAAGACGAAACAGAGAGGAAAATCCCATTTGCCAGTAGCATTCACTAAATAGGGCACATCTGGAAACTTAAAAGTGCTGAAAGTAAAAAAAAAAAGTCTGTCACAAATAGTAGCCAGTATAAAGAGAAGTTGTCCTCCTCCTCTCAAATTCTGGAGGATTATTTCAATACAGAACCACTGGGTATGATTGAAAAGGACAGACAACGAAACCGCAGCAGAACATCTGTTATTGGCAGCATAGCCAATGGTGAAAATCTGAATAGGAAAAAATGCATTTATAAACCATGTTATATTAATTTCTGCAAAGAGTCAGTGTTAGGAAAAAAATACTAGCTTAAGTCAGGCTAAGTCTGTGTAGAAAAGATAATCCAGGAGAAGAATATAAGACAAATCAGTGTGAGAGGTCTCTGATCTCTCTGATCAGCAAAAAGTACCAGCTGGAAAAGCAGTGGGATAGGATTGAGGACCACAAGCAGTGGCTTAATTGCTCTCATTCGAAGGCCCTGGGGATTCCCAAACAGATCATGAATGTACTTCTTAGGACCAAGGCAAAAACCTGTGGTACACAGTGATAAATAGGATGATTGTTCAGCAGCAGCCAGAGTTAAGGGAGGGGTGCGATCATTTAAGGTTTCAAACAGTGGCACCAGAAAGTGCTGCACCTGCTGAAGGTTCAAGGGGGATAATGAGCTGAATATCCTGCCTTGTGTTTAACAGCACAAGATGTTTGGCCACAGCTATTAAATGAAATCTGTGAGTGAGGGAGGGACATATTAACAAGAAACATGGTTTAACAACTGTCCTCCGAATAAAGGTTTCTATGTCACCTTGTAAAATCAGTGTCAGCACCAAAGCTCCACAAAAGAAACACTTGTGCAATAAAATTAAATAAATTCAGTACTTAAGAGCAGGACTGATTAGACATCTGGAATCCACAAATGAAAAGACTTCTAGCAGTGAAGATTGGTCTGAAGTTTTGAATGCTGGAATTGTCCTTGATACTATTTTCCTTAGATGGCCTTTGGAGCTTTCAAAGTGTAGCTGGAAATTCTATTCTTTTAACTACAATGCACTATAATTTTATTCCTTACTGCTTAAAGTTATTGCACATTTCATTTTTTTCAATAATACTTGAGAATAGTTTCAAAATTGGCACACAAATATTCAAGTGGTAGTTTAGTTTCCTATAATTAAAAAAAAAAAGTGGGTCTGTGTCTGGGAGAAACTCTTGTTGAAAACGTAGCTGCAATACACTAGGGTTTTCTGTATGCTGGCATTTGCAGACACCCCCACTGAGGATGTGGCAGAATAGACAGTAATTGCAACTACAAATAATGTAAGAACACAACATTAGAAATAGGAGGTTGGTGCAAGGATGATACAGGTTAGCATGATCTCCTGACAGTGATTAGTAGCAAATTCTTTGAGAAAAGAGTGTATGAACAGAAAAAGCATACAGGAGTCATGAAGGTAGTGCAGAAGGAGGCAGCACAAGGAAAAAGACAATTATATATCTGAAAAACATACATATGGGGGAAATGACTAACAATTGATAAAAACTTCAGCATTACAGGGTTAATTGCTATTTCTCTGAGCTTCTCAAAAATGTACTGTAAAGTACACCCTCCATCAAACAACACAGCCACAAAACACAACTTAATGTTTACATCTCTATGTTTCTGTACTATTTAATCAAAAAGGTCCCAGAAAACTTCCATGTCTAAAAGAAAATCATGAGCCTTCCTCTTCCTTTATAAGCTCTTTAAGTCTCTTTTTTCAGTAACTTCTCTCTTGATTCCCCTTCTTTCTCTGTCCATAGCCAGGAAATAATTGCATGATACAATTGCATGAAGACAATTGCCTTGTCTTCCTGACATGCAGTGCATGTCCTAGGAGTGCTGCCTTAAGGAATGAAC
The DNA here is from genome assembly GCA_014706295.1 of Lycocorax pyrrhopterus obiensis. NCBI lineage: Eukaryota > Metazoa > Chordata > Aves > Passeriformes > Paradisaeidae > Lycocorax > Lycocorax pyrrhopterus. Next base: position 12,373,499 of record JACSVZ010000015.1, read on the forward strand.
TACAGTGCTCTACAGAGGCAGTGCCCCTCTCTCTACACAGCCACATGAAACACAGAAAAGATTATTTTGTGCCATGTTTTCCATGACAGAATAGAGGAAAAATGGATATGTCTGTCAATAGTATGACCACTACTGGAAATAAAACACTTCAGAAGCTTCTAGTGAAATTTTAGCTCCTGCACTATGAATGTCAATGGCAGCATTCAAAGGCAGTTCCCAGTCACACATGGAAGACAAATGATTCTCCAAGATCACTGAGTAGGTGGAGGAATACCACAAACAGCTGAGCCATAACCCATGCATCTCATACACTCATTTTCTCTGGCACAGTAACACACTGATTTGCCAAAGACAGTCTGAGCTGGAATCATATTAACATTCACACGCAGATATTAGACAAAGACTACTATTTAATGAATGCACCACAGGCCAAAGTTAGAGTACACAAATCCAATTTTTTTAAAATTGCAGATAATTAATTCATCCAAAAAACCCCGCAAACATTTAGCCAGCTGAACAGACCTAACCCACAGTTAATATAATTGCTGTTTTAACATTAACAATAAAAGCAAGTTGCCAAAATCTGTGTAATCTTGGATTTATTTGGAAAGATGAGGTCAGAACTGTAGCTTGGGTAAGTTCAAATGGAAAGGTTCATCACATCTGTAGCCTATAATTGAACAGACAGTTCAACTCAGTTTGCTAGCTGAAAAAACGCCAAAGGAAAAGAATCTCAGAATGATTTTCAATCTCTAAAGAAGATAGAAAAATAGTTTCACAGCAACATTAAACCATCCAAAAGAGCTTCAAAAAATGGCACAAGTAGGCTATATGATACATATCAGTGAGTTTCAACATAAAAACATATGTAGTTAATCTAAGTATCAATAGCACACTGATTTAAATATGTTTCATGCTTAAAAAGAACTACTGTGTATCTTCAAAGCTAGAAGAAACAGCTTTATAAATCAATGTTTTCTAAAAGCCCCTGTAGACTGTCATATATGATTCATCACAACTAGTTTAAAATAGCACTGAGTAGATATAAATAGACATAATGTTTTGTTTCAAGCCTACAGAAAACATTAATCATCAACAAAAATGGAAAATGCAGTCTATAGAGACACAAATTGAATTTACTGTCTTTGATATGCAAGAAAAATGCAAATGGGTGGCAATCAACATACTGATATTACAACCGATATAATCAACATGAGATGTGAATCAGTTAAATAACATGACAGAAAAGGCAGTTTGTATACAAGATGTAATTCTATCACAACTGTTCTTTACATATTGTTAGCTCTAAACACAAGAATCATTACGATGATTTTAGTTTTGTACTCAAATACATAAGGAAAACAAAATCATAGAAGGATTTAACATTTCTAAGTACTACATCCATAAAGGAGGCGACGTGGCTGTGTGTGATTTATTTTGGCTTGCTTTCTTTATTAGCTGCCAAAGTTCATTGATACTGGACTAAATTCTGTCACTAAACAATTTGCATGCTGGTATCATTGAGAATGTTATTTTATCCTGTGATATAAAAGCCAAAACCATGACCAAAATACTTTTTATTCTTGGCCAGTTGTTCTTTTCCATCACCAATCTAGAAAGTAAATTGTTCTCACCCATAATTACACAGTCATTTTCTAAAACAAAAGAAATCACTCTGAAATTGTTATAGGCTGCATCAACAATTTCAATCATGTATTATCTTATTAAATAATAAATGCATTGTAGTCTCGAAACATCAAAATACACTTTTGTTTTTTGAAAATAAAAACATTTTCCTTTTCTTATTATGCATTTGAATTCAATTAAACTGTAGGCTAGAAAAGAGTCAATCAGTAACATTCTCCTGCTTCAGAAATACTGTGCCAGGAATAAAAAACATTTCTTAGGATCTTGCCTAGTTGTAGCAGAGGAGTTTTTTTCTCATGAAAACACTTCCAAGATGTTTTCAGACTCTTCATGATAAAATAGATGAGTAACAGTTGGGATGCAGGTGATTTCTAATGAATCAAGTACACTTTCACACTAGCACTAAACCTCTCGCGCGGATCATAAAGGCTTTTAGTTTTCCTGCCCCACTTCTCTTCTTAGTGGAGCATACAACCATATTGAGAAATATATTGCTGACCTGAAACTATTGCAAAATGCTGTCACAAAGGGAGTTAACCTCCAAACACGCAGTCACATGTACTTCCACACATAGAATCGAGAAGAACTATGATGCTTTTTTACCTCCAGAAGGACTCTGATTTGGCAGTGGGATCAAGTACCAATTATTTGTGAACAGCACATTAATATCTTGGACACACATAGTTTTTTGGGGCTTTTTGATTGGTTTGTTGTTGTTGTTGTTGTTGTTGTTGTTTGGTTTTGTTGGGATTTTTTTTGTCCGTGAGCCTCTTGTTGGAGGCCAGTAACTAGCAGTTTAGTCTAGGGGTCAGTACTGGGTCGAGTCATGTTTAACATCTTCACTAATGACCTGGACAATGAGACAGAGTGTACTCTCAGCAAGTGTGCAGATGACACCGAACTGGGAGCAGTGTCTGATACACCAGAGGGTCATGCTGCCATCCAGAGGGACCTTGACAGGCTGGAGAAAGGGGCTCCACGAAGTTAAACAACTGCAAAATCCTGCATCTGGGGAGGGACAACTCAAGGCACGAGTATATGCTGGGAGCAGCCCAGCTTGAAAACAGGCTGTCAGAAAAGGACCTGGAGGTCCTGGTAAACACCAGGTTGAACCTGAGCCTGTGATGTGCCCTTGTCACAAAGAAGATAGATGGTATCCTGGGCTGCATTAGGAGGAGTGTTGCCAAGAGATCCAGAGAGATGCTCTTTCCCCTCAGTACTAGTGAAGCTACACCTGGAGTACTGTGTCCAGTTCTGGGCTTCCCAGTACACGAGAGACAGGGACACACTGGAGAGAATCCAACAAAGAGCAAAAAGATGGCTAAGGATTGGAGCATATTCCCTATAAGTGAAGGCTGAGAGCTGTGACTGCTCATTTGGAGAAGGCTCAGAGGGCTCCCAGCAAGGTATACAAGGGGCAAAGATGGAGCTGGGCTCTTTCAATGGTGCCCAGTGACAGAGGAGACAAAAGGCAACAGGCACACCCTGAAACACAGGAGGTGCTACCTGAACACCAGAGAACACTTCTATACCATGGGGGTGACTGAGCACAGGTGGCCCAGGGAGATTGTGGAGTCTCTGTCCTTGGGAGATATTTATTCAAAAGCCATCTGCCACGGTTCTGGGCAACCAGCTCTAGGTGGCCCTACTTGAGCTGGAGGTTGGACCAGATAACTCCAGGGATCTCTGCCAATTCCAACCAGCCTGTGATTCTGTGATAATTATCTCAGTGGAGTTGGATTCTGTCATTCTATATATCTAACCACATTTGCATTCCAAACTCATTTGTTATATCACGGCATTTCACACACAATATAAACCATTCTATGGCATTATAGCAATGTTCAGTCATACAGATATCACTGGGCCTGGAGAGTGGAATGAAGGGAGGAAGGCTGCATTTGCAGTAATTTTACAGATCTCATATTCACATTTCTTCAGTATAGCTGAACATACAGAGGAGAATATAGGTGACACAATGGGACAACAGCAAAGCATAGAATGAAGATCAGTTTAAAGAGAGAATTACAATTAAGAAGAAAAAGAAGTAGTACTTACTGATACTTTAAAGCTAGGCCAGTGGAAAGGACAGCAGCCTCAAAGATTCAAACATAATACACATGGATGTCACTTCTGCATAATATTTACTACATCTTTACATTCTAAACTGTCCCATATCCATAACCATTTGCAGTACTGAATTACTACATCATATGCTGAAATATCTGATACGCAACACTTAAAATGTGCAATTCTAAGTATGAAGAAGAAACCAGAAAGAACAGTTAATAACATCCCTCATCACTTTTCCTAAAGCAACTTTTATATAAGAAAACCTTTACGCTTGTAACGTAATTTCTGTTATAACTGCACAATAATACACTAATGCAACAGTTTAAACTTGATATTGTAATTGGCTGATAGCAAAAATACAAAAACACTTTCTAATTTTATCCCATGTCCTGTCACCGAAGAGAACTTTTTCTTATACATTTCCAAAGAACTTTGCACTTAAGATATGTACATAAATAGTCAGATGTCAGCATGAAAACACAGCAAAGATGCCACTGGGGTTATAGAAGAGTATGTCCACATTAGCTACACAACTTTCCATATGCTATAATTTCATCAGCTACAGAGGGAAAAATCAGGTGGGAAAATTGCTGAGGTGTCTCTTTCCACTAGCATTATTTGCATAGGTAATACATTCAGGTAATTTGCCTACTCCTCAAAGTATGCTGCTGTTCAACAAGCTATCTCTGTTCACTGCATATAAACTTCTTAAAACAGCTTTAAAAAATCAGGTTTCTGGCTTTATGTTCTTATTATAGGATTTTTGGAACTTGCTACAGCCATGATAATTTTAAAGATATTTAGGTGGTTCTGAATGCAGTTGGGGTTTACAAAGATTTTTTAAGGTACAGAAATGTGTAGGCCCTTTTCAATAGCAAGTTCTTCTTGTACATCTCTTCACAGACCTGCATCCATGATAAATATAGTTGGCTCCATCACGGGCTTCTCTAACCAAAAATCTGTTTAATTTGGACATGTGGATCATTTCCTTAACTTCAAACTCCACCTAATTTAAAACTCTGTGTCAAGACCACAGCAGCCACCTTTAAAATACAGCAATCATTTTCTGTTGATAGCTCAACATCAGGATACTGTGGTACCACCAACCTTTTTTAGGAAACTGTAATTTACAAAGCAAATGGTTTCCATCTGGCCCTGAGGACAGATCTTGTCCAGCCATAAGTACAAACTGACTTTTTTTTTTTTTTTTGCACAGGAGCAGAACAGCAAGCTGCAATAAATGATACTGTGCTAATAATGACATTTACTAAATACCCAGTAATTTTGAAATGATCCACCAGCAAACATCATCCACAGTGCCAGAGACAATAAAGTCTGCTAACCATAAGTTCCAGAACTTTAAAAAGTCCAGGCATGCTTTATTTTCCAAGTCTATGAATGCTCAGAGCAAACACAGATTTGGCCTGGAGGAGACAACACCCAGTAACAACCTCCTGTTGAAGGAGATGATATCCACATACTGGATCCACCAAAAAGAGAACATGAGGCTTCACAGAGGGAGAGAAAGGAAGAGAGAAAGACCTCTACCTTTCTGCAGCAAATGGTTAGGCACTCAGCTAGAGAAAACCTCTGCTCTGTCTTCTAAACCGAAGAGCTCTTTCTGCATTTCCCATACTGAATAAAATAGTGACAGCTCAAGAAAAAAAAAATCAGGTGACAGCCACACAGATTTGCAATTCTCTCTGGATCAAGGGAGCTGCAATTTTTAAAATACAAAATGGATGCATTTCAGCAGTCTTCCTGCTTTTCTGTAATAATTTTTGTTACCTCTGCACTTTACACATAAATAAAGCCATTATTTTGTAGCTTGTCCCAAAGTTCCACAGTCCTATCTCCCAGCACACATCCCAGGGCATGCTGAATTATACCAGAAATGTACGTTTAGGTGACTTAGTTGCACCCAAAATGTCTACAAAAGTGTATACAATATAAAAGTACACAATTAAAAAATAGCTCTGTTATATGCATTCTAATCTAATTGTGGAAGTCAAACCAATCAGTGCAACTGCTACTAAGAATGTACAGAATTTGAGACTGTGAGACTATTATTCCCTGAGAATGCCCTGGTACATTCCAGAAGCAAGACATCTTTAGCCAGCCCAGTCTAGTCAGACTAAAATTTTAAGTATTTTAAGACACCAGTTTTTCTTCTGACTTTCTTAGTTTGATTTTCACTCCATCCTCACCTCTCATCATGCATTCCATCTAATTGAAGCCAACAAGTCTGTGATCCCTCCTGTTTTATCCCCATCACTGCACTCTTCACCTCCCAGAAAAGCATCCCAACTCTTCCCACCCCGTACTTCTGACACACACTCCATTGCTCCAACACCTCCCAACCAGCATCACTGCTCTGTGTTGAGAGAAGAGTACCAGCACCATCTGTCCTAGCAAAGAATACAGGGACCTGTCTCTCCAGGCACTCATGGCATCAAGTTGTCACAGCTCAACCAGCGGATAGAATCCTGTGAAAAGACAGCTGGATAAATGGTTGGACCAAGAACATTTTATTTATACAGCATAACTTTCTATTATATATTATGCATTTTTTGTCTTACGCAGAGCAGCTACCTAGACTTACATGTCTTTTTTTCCTTGTCAGTCTACACCCACATGTTCCACTTCTGTATAATAAATCTTAATATTTGGACATTTTAATGGACTTATCCTAGAGCCATCTTCCACTGGCTTTTTTGTCATCCCTTTTCAGCAAATTATATTTTATCCATCCTCTGAACTGTAAAACAGAATGAGTAATTTAATACAGTTTCTGACCTGAAGTAAAATGCACAAAACTCTGCAATTTGCTGTAACATACAAAGCAGTCAAGCTCAACAATATAAACTTCTGAATAGAATTGATATTTATTATGTATAATTTAAATAAAGTACACATTGATAATATTTTTCAGTAGCAATTCATTCACTCCTTCTAATAAAATTTCTACTTGTTTGTAATTTTCTGAAGTATCAAGCAATAAAAATTTGCTTGCTTCCACTGCCATAAAGTCCTGCTGCTGCCATCTGTACTTTATTAAAGCACAGATCTGTATTTATGGGAGGACGTTTACAGAAAATGATTTAAAAGTGCTAGATACGTGCATTTACTTAAGTGCTATTCATATTTCCTTGGCAATACAAAACCCCCCAGTGTAACAGAATGCAAATTCAATTTATATCTTACCAATTTTAACCTTTGGTAAAAGTCCCATTTTCCTTCCAGGCTAAGCAATAAGAAATAATTAGATTCAGAACAAAAATGTATTTCAAATGAGTCATATATAGCTGATATATTAAAATGCACTATCTCTCTGTATCTGACTTGCTGAATGAATTAGACTTTCCATGGCTACTTTCATTTGCCAAAATCTCCCTTGTTTCATATTTAATAAAAAAAAAAAAACATATACTTGGGAGAAATTATAAATGGAACATGCCACTGTTTCAGTCCAACTTCTGTGATAATTAAACAAAACTCTTAGCTGAGACAATCTTAGAAAGGCTGCACTGAAGAAAAAACGAATAATCTTCCATGTCCCTGTTGTATAAGACAATAAGACAAAAAAAAAAAAAGGTGGTGGGTTTGCGGGTTTTTTTTTGCTTTCCTACTGTATTAGGAAAGTATTTGTAGTAGAAAGGCTTATGAAGTACTGGAATAAACTGCCTGCTGAGATTCGTGTGTCCCCAGCACCTGTGATTTTTAAAATGACTAAAAACACCCTGGACAAATGTGCAACAAGGTTAACCACAGCACGGCTTGAAAATATTCACCTCCTTTCCAGTTCCATGATTCATAGTAAGGATTTACACCAGTGTTCCTAACAGAGTTGTACTTCCTATGTAATAAGCACTGTATGCTTTTCAAAACAAAATAGCCCACCATACCTAATTCTAAATGGAGGGTCATCAAATTTTATACACATCACAAAGAAATCAGTGGGCGTGTTTATTTATTTTGGTTATCATATTTTAAAACATATCTATGTATAATACCCATTTTTCAAAGGAAAATTTGGATTACATAAAGTATGATCTTCCTGATTCCAAGCACAGAAAACCAAAGAAAGAGCACAAGAGAACACAGATTGTTTACTTTCAGACCTAAATGGAAATTGTCCTTTTATTTCTGGGTATACCACCATATTCCCCACAAACAGAGCGGATTAAAGTACGGAAATGTCAGGTCTGGAACAGGCAGAAATTCAGAACTGACTAGTTTTAGTATAGAATAAAATTAGAGAAAATCAATGCCAAATCTAAATTTCTCTCTTTATGTTATTGTGTTAAAACAAAAACCTTTTCCTCCCACAAAGGAACAACAAAAACACTGCTTTGGTAAGAGATTTTTCCTATGATCCTCCTGAAGTATGTGTAAAATACATATCATTAACCCAAATAAAGCTTCATTAAGTTTCTGCTGCAAAAGTCCCTTTCTTTGGCACTTAATTCTTTAGTCGTCTAAAAATATAATTTCGGGCAGTACACAAAGTAGTGCTGTTTTATAAATGTTTTTAGCTACACAAAAAAATTAAATCTTGTCTTTTCCATGTTGATTGTTGCAAATTAAAGAATCTAATTTGAAGTGATGAACATTCAAGTATAATTTTCTGTGTATAGTTAGAAATACTTCACTACCAACTGACACTTCTGTTTTTACACAGAGAAGTTAAAGCAAAAGTTAAATTAGCATACAAACCAGAACTCGTTCGTGTGCTTGAAGGAAAGCTCAAAAACCGAAATTCAGGCTTTCATCCCTCATATCCATTCTTTTATTGATCAGCTGTATTCAGCTATTTAACATAAATACTTCAGTTACCCTTTGCAAAAATTGTTTCAAGACTCATTGTTATGTCAGCCATTTACCATATGATTCTAACTGGTATTTTGATAAACCTGTCTGAACTTCTACAGAATCAAAACTGTGCAGCACTATGGGCTAAGAATATCACTGTGAAAGAAAATATGATCCTTTGAAAGCACAAATAGCAATTGGTCTCAGAAAATACTGGGGATTATCTCACATATTGCTCTTCCTCCGAAGAAAATCTATGAGAGGATTTGACAGCAACAAGTTTGTATCTGTATACATGTACTGTGTAAATCAACCATTCCACTCAGACTGATCTGAATACTAATTGAATAGTTAGCAAAAGAGGAAACAGCTGAAATACAACTGCTGTGAACTCGGGACAGATGTATTAGCAGAAGACAAGATTGAGTACAGTTATAAAGAGGTAATTAAGAGAAAAATCCAGTCACTCTGCATGCCAACTTACTGACTCAATTGTTTAGTGAGTGGATCCAAAGAGTAAGGATTTATTATTCACATCCTATTGAAAATTTCAACCACAAAATTGCACAGAATATTAAAGCAAGAAATACTACATTATTTTCTAAAATTCCGGTGTAAACCATACAAAATCATTATTTTTTTTTAATCTCATGCTATGCTGTCTTCATTTAAAAGGGTGACAGAACACACAGAGAACAGAAAACATGAGAAATACCTGACTTAATGATGCAGTGCTTGATGGCCACACCCCTGGTTCATATAGGCAAATATACTGTGGACAGCAATGAAGTTAAAACAACTAACATCACCTCAGTTTTGATTACCAAAGAAGTAAGGGTTTAGTATATCAACTAAACAAAGAGGAGCATTAAGTGGAGGTTATATTCATTAAATATTCTGTAGATAAAAAACCCCACAAACAAACAAACAAAAACCCAACCCCCCCAAACCCAGATATAAAAATAAAATATTTTCTATGTTTTTAGAGATACTGTCTTATATCATACGCCATTAATATTTCCAAAAAAACCAATATCATCATTTAAGTTGCTGTCTACATAGTAGATGCTGTATCATTAGCATGTTTTAAAAGTCCAAGTGCAATATTATAAACCACATAGCACACACACACAAATAATTTAGTATATATCATAAGGAAGCATCTAATCCCTTTGCCATTATTTCTCTGAGCTTTTCTTCTAAAAATGTGAATGGATCTTCTGGATGAGCGATAAATACACCACAAAGCGGCACCCGCAAAAAGAAACTGCAAATTAACTCCTTGTATTAACAGCAAAGTAGCATCTAGTTATGAAGCTGTTAAAATAAACAACAGCTTGCCAGAATCTTTTAAACTAATGAAAAATAGAGGCATTTCTTTTTATCACTTCCCTTTCATTCAATTTTTGAAGGTAATATTGCATGTCTCAGCATGTTTCCATCACTAGATTTCTAAGTACTGGGTTTAGGATAGTAAAATACGTGGCATTTCTTTAGCAATTCCTACTAAGAATGGCATTGCTTTTAGTGTGCATTTAAAAAAAGAATATATATAAGATTGGATAATTTTATTTACTTAATGAGAAACTGAATTTAAAACAAGTTTAATATTGTGAGGTAAAGAGTATGTTGAATGGGAAGTTGGGCGAAAATTGATCTTGTAACCAATATTGAAAACAAAATGCAGCTCAAAAATATTTTCTTTTCAGGATTGTTTTATTATACAATTTTACATTATCTTTTAGTAACCATGCACAATAACCAATGAACTATTTTTCTCATTTGTCCTTTAGCTATCGTCAGCTAAAGGATATGGATCATTTACTTTTGGACTTTGACCTCGCATACATCAAGAACATTCAAAGTATATTAAAGTATACGGGCAAATTGCAGTTATTTAAGTGAACATTTAATGGAAACTATAAACAAAAAGTTCTTGTGCCTGGTAATAATGTCAAAATGTGGCATCCAATACTACTTTCCTTTCAAGACATGGCCCCTTGCTGTTATTAAATTAATGTGGAGCTTGTGCTTGAATCCTTTTCAGGAAGTATGGTGGAAGGACAAAGTAAAAGAGGAAGGTTCTAAATCAAACCCATGTTGTGGATAAAGAGCAAAACTCACCCACAACACAGGGGCAAGAAAAGGCACCCTGTCAAGTGGACCCTTGCCCTGCGGAGGCAGAGAGCAGGGCTGGCAGGTAGAGGGAACAGCTCGAGAGGCCCTCCACGCTTTAATCAGAATACTGTGCAGAAAGAGAATCAGACAATAATGTAAAATGGGAGGGATCTCTGAAGCCAGTTGAACAGAAGTTGCTGGGATGCCCCATTACTGGAAGTGTTCAGAGTCAGGCTAGACAGGATTTTGAGCAGGCTGATCAAGTGAAAGAAAGGTGTCCCTGCCCATGGAAGGGTGGTTACACTAAATGTTCTTTGGAGGTTCCTTCCAACCCAAACTGTTCTGTATTTCCATGAATCTAAGTCAAGACCAATATGAAAAGGGTAAGACAAAATGAAAAGCCTTTGTCTTCACTTTAGACATCTGAATATTCACAACACTAAAATCAACACACCAATTCCAACCTTAGCATCTTTTCAATCTTAACAGAAATGTAATTCACGATGTGTGGCTGATGGTTGACTAGGTTAAAAAAATATAAATGCATCACTTATCATTGTAATTCATGACATGCAATATTTTAAATAATAAACAGCTAAACGACTTTCACCACAAGTTCTCCTGTGGGCAGATTCCCAAAGCCATTCCCAGCATTGGTCAGCTACTCCCTCTGCTGGATTAAGCCAGTACGTGACTGCCATATTTTATTTCAAGTCTTGTTTGCCTTTCCCCCCTGCTTCTTTTTCAAACAAATAGATAACTTCTTCTCCTTTGGGTGTTCTAAAAGTTCTCCAACACAAGAAATCCAATATATCCAGTGATATACTGGAACGCAATGCCTCGGTTTAACATATGAGAATACTACTTAATTAAATAAGGAAGGAATTGTAACACCTGGTCTTGCAATCCTCATTCAAGTACTCTTCAGTGGTGCTTGGACTAGGTGTAAAACTGGAAACAATTATGTCAATTATGCCAAGCAATTAGATCTGTACAAGTCTGGCTATTTCTATTAGACTTCTACAAGTCTCTCAGCAATCTGTAAGCATCCATCATCAGTGTTTTCACCCATTCCTCTTAAAACCACTTTGGCCATTTACCCTTCATGGCAAAATTAATTTGGGTCACAGGGCAGAAAAATCTTAGGCCAGCTCTTCATCCATATTTAATTCTAACATTGTAAGAATACAGCTACTAACTACAGTGAAGCTGTCACACATGAGTGTTTGCAGGATTACAGTTTGCCTGACTTTTAATGAATGTTGTTTAAAAGTAAATCTGGATGAGAACAGACAGAAATCAGAAAGGAAGGAAATTCTCAGATGCAGCAGGGAATCCTAAATTATTTGGACAAGATTACTTGGACTCCAACTGGTTTGGACATGGTCCAAACCACAACCTCATCATAAAAAGACTTAAACAAATGGCCATTTTAGAACTCTATATACTTAATTTTGAGACTATGTGTATAAGTGCTCAAAGGTCTCATCTTAGCTTTGATGTTCCTTAATAAAAGGACCAGTATCATCTCATTTATCTTCACACCAAGCATACTGTAACTTCATAAAGAAATTAAAATATAACAAAATTAAATGAGAAATATGGCTAGATATCAGCCAGCAACAACCTCTAAGAAACAAGAAAAAAAAAAGGATAAAAAGTTCTTACACAGGGTAATTTTTAACTGGTTCTTTTTAAAAGAATCTTCCTTTAATCTTATCCTTAATTCTTTAATTTTTAGTTCATTAACTTAATGTCATTGCTGCTACAATGCTGTTATAGCTATAATGCTATAACTTTTGCTTGGAAATGTAGATATGAGCTGTTTTTTGAGTGCTGAATCAAGAAATACACCTCATGCAGATACATCTTATATTTTGTTTTTCTGTGCTCAGAAAGCAAAGAATGATCTAGAGACAGACTCCCAGGAGAAGTACTCAGTCTACATGGCAGCACTGCTCTGTAATTATTCTAATTGGCTCAAAATTTCTTTATTAGTATTTCCATGGAAATCCTGGCTGTAATAGCTGACTGCAAATGGGATCTATTTTGGTAGCTTGAATGTATCAGGATATCTCTTAAACTTGCATTTATGCATTGTGCCTTTTTTGTTTGAAGGAAACTGAAAAACAGCTGCTGCAGATTTGGTAACAAGCAGAGGTGAACGTGACAAACAAGGAGGAAACTATAGAAACACAGAGAATCACCTTACAAATTCTAAGGGCAAACCTACCAACCCTGTTTCCCCCACAGTCCTTCACACTGTGCAAGTTCTACTCTCTGACATGTTATGGAAGTGTACTCCTGTGCCAGCAAGAATACCTAATCCACCAGTATCTGAAGCATGATCCAGTGTCATCTTTACGACTGACAGGCCATTAGAACACATGGATTGCACCCACTGCACTCACGAGAAAGGAATTACCCGGCTGGAACATAGAGGTTCTTCCGTAATTAACACTGAATAACTTATACATATCAGGGAAAGAGCCAGTGCAGTTCACCGGGTTCACCTTCATTTCAATTCTCATTTTAACATAGATTATAAAGCAGAATTGCTTTGTTCTATCTTGTTTCTGTTCTCAAGGTTTTCATAAATCATTTGAAGCATGCTAGTGACAAAACGAGCAAAACAAAATCACGTCCCAGGCGAGCAGAGAGCAGTGCGAGGGGTGTGAGATGCCCCGGCCAGCGCTGAGGGGCACAACGAGCCGGGACCAGGGCTCTGCTGAGGGGCGATGGGGGACCCTTCCTGGGGGAGGGCGGCGGATGGCTCCTTGCCACAGATGTTACCGGGGGAGTTTGCGGTCCCACCGGCTGCAGTGGGACCAGGCTGCCGACCACCTGGACACCCAGCGGGTGGCGGAGGGCCAGGGGCGGCGGAGACGACTGCCCCCCACTCTCGGGATGTCCCCCACTGCCCGCCAGGGGCTGCCACGGCGCAGGACCGCCCTTCCCGTCAGCGGGCCGCCTCCCCGAGCGGGAAGCCTGTTTCGGTACGCGCTGCGGGGCCGAGCCGGCCCGGGAGCACGGGTGATCCTTCCTGTAAAACAGAAACTGCATCGCATCGTCGACACGTAGCGGCGGAGCCTCTCCCGCGCCCCGCACACGGAGCTGTGGGCTCGGCATCCCTGCGGCACTTAGGGAGCAGCCCCCGCACCCGGTGCCTGAGGGAAGGGCAGAGACGCGGCCGAGCCGCGCCGGATGGGGCAGTAGCTTCCGCGGGCGACGCAGCCGCGGCCGGGGCGATGTGGGAGCCGCGGGGCGCGGCAGTGAGGGTGGCGGCGGCGGCCCTGGTGCTCGGGGCCGGCGCCTGCTACTGCCTGTGGCGGTTGTCGGCGGGCGGGCGGCGGGGGCGGCGGGCAGCGGCTGCCCGGGGCCCGCCGGCAGGTGAGGGGCAGGGCAGGGCCCCTCCGGTGTGCGGCGGGGCCGGGGAAGGCTCCGCGGGACCCGGGGAGCTCCCGGCCCGCGGCCCTGCAGCGCGGCTCGGGGCCCGGTGGCGGCTGTGTGCCCTGCGAGAGGCAGTGCCACAGTCCTGCGTACCGGCCCTCCACAGCCGTGCGGCGGTTTGGAGCACTCTGGAGCGTGGTTTATTTTTAGGAAAGCCTAATTTTTGGGGGTTTTTTTTTGGTTGTTTTTTTTTTTTTTTAAGTGCCCCAAAGCGTACATCCGATCAGTGTGTTTACTTACGTTGTTGCAGTTATTTGTGTTCCCCCTATAATTCAAAGCTAAACTAAGTGTTTAGACAAGGATGAAAAACAATTTTGTTTTTGAAGTGAGCTCTTGGATTATCATAATTAGCTTTGACCTCTTTTTTTTCCTTACCTCCAAAGAATACTATGGTGTTTGCCTGGTGTGATGATGGCAGTAAAGCTGTGGAATTTAAAGCACTGGTTAGCTTCTCAGAAGTCATCTCGAGTCAGCTATGACTAGTCCAGCAGTCATAGATCGGGTCTCACGGCTCTTCAGCTGGCTAAATAGTTCTGCCTCCAACCTAGCTGAAAATGGCCTTTGATGGCATTTGTTGCCCTTTTATAAAGGCCAGGTACTCCATCACATCATCCTGACTCAGAAGCAGCCCTCCTCTGTTGTTTGAGTGATGCCATCATCAGCAGTGTTCCCCTAACATTGTGGTTGTTACTTTGTCAAAGGACCTCAGGGTACTAGCAAAGTGTCATTCTGGAAGTACTAGTCTGTAAACTGGAAGTTTTGTTTCCTACAGTGCCCAGACAGATTTCCACATTTCATTTCAGGGACACAAAAAACCCCCCCAAACCATGTTTGGTGAATATTCCTAATAATTTTGAATGGGAAATTTGCTATTGGTTAACCAGGAAGTAACGCACCTCAATCTCTAATTGTGTGTTCCTTTTATTCTCCACTTTGAGAAGAGGTAATTAGAGGACTCTGGAAAAGAATTAGAATCTTAGTGTTGTAAAACACAGTCTTTTTACCATGACATGATGGTTGGGCACAAACTTAGAACAGTATGTCCTACAAATGAGAGCTAAATTTCAGCTTTGTAAAAAACATTCAGTAGCAACTAAGTGAAATGTCTCAAACTTGGTATCGAGTATTTAATTTCTAAACATTGACAGACAGCAGTCCTCCAGTGTCAACACATACCATGGATGTGGATGCTCTACAGAAACTTATTCATTTGCTCCAGGCCACAGATGATCCATTAATTCAAGAGAAAGCTTTAATCAGTCTCAGCAACAGTGCTGCCTTCTCTGTAAATCAAGTGAGTATTGTTCTGTAGAAAACAACAATGTCCAATGCCAGCCAGTCTGGCAGAGAAGAGCTGCTGTTTTGCTAAAGAGTGACACAGGACTGAACACTAGGATGGCATCTGCTCTAAAATCCATTTAATGTCTTGCCTTAATTTCTGCTGGCCCAAATAATATAATTCACCAGCTTCACAGAATTTATCGAATCATAATATTTGGACCACTTAAATTTCGTACAGAGTCCTGTAGTTTAAAAGTGCTGTAAATATATCTTTTGTTGCTTACAATTAATGAAAGGGTTGCACGGGAGGTTAAATACTTTCTGGTACAGATCTAAAATTTAGTGAGATAAACTGTTTTTTTAATCCCTCACAAAGTTGTGTGCTGTTTGCACATTAGAAATTTTACAACTATCCAGGCATCGTATCTCCAAATCATTTGGACATAGAATGCAGAAAAACTTTGAGCTGGATGCAGATTTTCAGGCCTTTTTAACAGTTTACCCTCCATGGTCCCACCCTTTTTATTTTGTCCTTTCTGTTACTTATGACAGCTGTCCATTCTGGCTTCTCAAAATTGCTTTCTTAATATAAATCTTATAGAACAGAATGGAACTGGAGCTCAAAGTCCATTGGTCCATTTTTAATGGTTTTGAAAACAGTATTTTTTTTTCAAAGACAGTTACAGTCTAAGTGAGAAAGATTAAAACACTAATAAAACCAAATGTAAAGGAAAAAGTTTCAGAACCTCTACTATTATAATATGAAGCTGCATCTTGAAATTCTGTCCTGTTCCGTCAGGGCTTTTAGGTACTGTGATCTGGCTCGGCTGTTCTATAAACTCATTATGCAGTAATTTCTTTTTATTCTTTGTAATCCAAAATGCTTTAAGCATGCTTTGCAGACCAGATTTTAAAAGCAAAGGCCATTGTCAAATAACAGCAACTAATACTTGTTCCTAAGCAGGACCCTTCTTCGTTTCAGTGGAAGCAATAAAGCAGGATCTGCTAACACTATCTTTAAACAGAGCAGTCAATTCTTGAATTCCTCATTCATATATTTCATCTTTGTTAATATGGAGACTTTGAGGGAATGCTTCAGCATTTAAATTGAATTTTTAAAAATTTTATTAAATATCTTCTATATTTCAGGATATAATCCGGAATTTGGATGGTCTTTCTGTTATTGGAGGGATGCTCTCCAACTGCGTTCCCAAAGTTAAAGAAAAAGCACTAAATGCCCTTAATAATTTGAGTATGAATATTAAAAATCAGGAAGAGATACAGGTAAGTTTCTAATGGGAAAAATCAAAGTTACCAAGGCAAAGAGACAGTACAGGACCTTCAGCATATTTGTTAAATACAAGCCACAATGCCAAAATGCTTTGATGATAGACATACAAGTCAGCAGATCTGGATGATTGAAAGGATAACTTAGAAATACATTGCTTCACTGGCACTTACTTTTAAAATAAAAGACAGGAACCTATGCAGTTTGTGTTCAGATTCACAGAATACTATTAAAGAGAGAATGTGCTGCTAAAATTATAGCAAAATTATGTGAGGTAAGGTGATTTCCAAATGTGCCTAGAACATCAACAGTGGCTGTTTAATAGAATGGATTGCAGACTGAACTTGCCAGGACTCCTTAGGTGAGGGAGAAGAAAAGAGGAATTGAGCCCCTGGGTTTGTATAAGACCAATTTTTCAGGTGATACTTCCATCTTAAAAGAATAGTGTGTATAAATTATAACAAGTTCCACTGGTAAATACAGTACATGCTATGGTTATGAAAGAATTAAGCATCAAGAATAAAACCCAACCTATCTGATTAATCAACAGACCAAAAAATGTCCAAGCGGTGAGCTGAGGCAGATTTGAAGACTCTTGTTTGTTTCAGTAGCTTGATAAAAAGGTAGTGTGACTGTATGTGGTAGTTTGTAGCATCTTTAGCAATGGGCAATTTTTATTAAGTAGTGCTTGCCAATATTTGTATAGGTGTATATCAGTAGAAAATAACTCCTTTGGTAAGGGCAAAATAATTTTCTCATTTAGGACTCCAAGATTCATTATATACTGTCATCCAGAAGAAAAATTGGTAAAAATAATTGTTAATGTCAATCGTCATTGCTGTTCCTACAGAGTGCTCCAGTAAATGGGCCACATAGTTGAGAGAAAGGATTTCATTTCAAGGCTTGTCCTTAGCTTGTCTTCAATATTTAAGATGTTAGTTATTCATAAGTGATTTTTAAAATAACTCCTTAAAGTAGCTGTGTCGCTTCTGAAATGGAGTCAAAGCAATTTAAGTTTTCAGGCCAAGTTATACTTCAGGAAGGTTAGTGAGCATAATGCTGTGTGGTCTGCTTCTGTCATGCCAATAGAATGTTTGAAATATTCAAAACAAAAAAGTACTTGTTTCCAAGAACCTTCGCCATTCAGCCAGCAATGTTCAGGAAGTATTTATGTTACTGTAGCTAGGCCATTGATACTATTTGTGATAGAAAATATGCTTTTATCAAAAATAGTTCTCTCTTTATTTCCTTCCCCATTTCCCCAGGTATTTATTACACAAGTTTGTAGGACTGTTGAGTCAGCTCCCCTGAACTCTGATGTGCAGCTAGCTGGACTCAGGCTGTTGACAAATATGTCTGTTACCAGTGACTACCACCAAAAGGTGATAAACTCAATTCCATGCTTTCTTCATTTGCTTTCAGAAGGAACTGAAAGGACACAGGTACTGGGTAGTGTTATTTTTACAAGCCATTTATGAAGCTGCTTTACTTGCCTTGTTTCTTACTGGTTTTGTAAAATGGTTTAGACTGTGTTAAGAAAAAACAAATATTCATTAATGATACAGATTTTATGCACTAAAATATGGATCTTTATTAGTTTCACAATATAAATTCAAAAAGGAGGGAGGGAAGGAAATTGTGGTAGTGGAACTACTGGGCTGCAGCTCTACCAAAGCACTGTGATTGCCCTGTGCCTTTGCTGTAGCAACTCCAGAATTCTCTTCTGCTCTCAGCATTGCTACTGTATCACAGAGCAAGGAGAACCTGCATGGGAAAGGCTTCACTAATGCATGAATCTCTGTAGGGAAAGATGCTGAGCAGTGATCCTAAGTTATGGACTTCTGTTCCCTTATGACGCCTCTTGCAACCTTAGTGACTGCAACTGGAAATTGTGCTTATTTGTAAATTATTGTGATATGGAAACAAGCTTCAGTTAGGGACCAAACTCAGCTTTTATTCAATATGATGTGGTACCATCAGTGTACATGGTTGCTCTACCAGATCAAAACCAGTTTTCCAAAACATACCTATTGTACTTAAGTACAGTCAGTAATATGACCTTTTCCTAGTGTTTAAAGACTAGCATCACAAGGTCCAAGAAAGCATAAAGGTGTATTTGTGTATGATTCAGATAATTTTAAATGTAGTACTTAACCATCCTATTTGTATTTTAAAAATATTCTGCGTTTGGCCTACTGGGATTTGTTTATAGATCTTGCCTTATTTTGATGTTTATGTCTATACCTTAGTTTTCCTTGTACCAAAATACTCAAGATGTTAGTTAACCCATTCTACCTTTTCCTTCCCAAGTCAACATTGACATTATTGATGCCCATTACAGCTGTACTTACTGTTTTGGAGCTTTTAATGAACTTGTACATTCCTCACTTCAGATTCAAGTTTTGAAAGTACTTGTGAATTTATCTGCAAACCCAGCCATGACAAGACATCTTCTCAGACCTCAAGTAAGGTTCTTGCTGCTTCATTTTATTTTCAGCATATATATATGTATGTATATATGTGTACCTGTTCAGATATTGCATGCACTAGAAGAATTGTAATATATTAGAAATATATATGCAATTCCAGAGTAAATTCTAGACACTACCTGGTTAAAATCAGTAGCTAAGTGCACATTCTTTCATGGGCTGGCTTTATTTCACAGGGTAGTGTAATACGGATACTGTACTTGTAGAAGGCGAGGCACAGGGCCTGTGCACTTGGAGACAGTTGTATGTCCTGTGTACCATTCCAAATAATCAATGATAACTTGCAGAAGCCTGTTCTAACCTTCCCTTTCCACCAAAGGGCTAATACCATGAACTTCAGTTTGTAATATGTGTAAGGGACCCAAAACTTAATTTCCAGACACACAGTCAGTATATAGATTGAAAATGATCAAATAGAACCAGTTAGTAATCCTTCTTAACAGCTGTTTCTATAGCCAACGTACTGTACCAAACCCAGCCAAATTCCACTGAAATCCCCACTCCTTTGCTCAAATGCAGACATAAAACTGTTGCCTCTAAGTGAACTTTCCCTATGCATTTACTTATTTCTTCATGGAGAACTTTGTGTGACGTGCTGTGCTGGCCTTGGCACACAGGTTTCTTTCAGTTTCATTTCCTCACACCAAAACAGAGTCAGGGGCTGGAATGGTGCTGCATCCTTGTCCCCCTCCCCAAAGTAACTTTCTTAACACATGCAGTGGCTTTTATTTGTGAGCTATCTGCCATGAGCAAAGCTAGTCTAGATAATACTGTCTTTTCATTATTAAAACAAGGTTACGGTAGCTAAATATTCAGTTCTCTGTTAAAAGTGTATAATTTTTTCATTTATCAGATATGCTAACATAAAAACATTCAGGGCAAAATCAATGTTGCTGAGAAGGAAAGCAGACCCTCTCTTCCAAATGGGAATTTTCCAGACAGACGCATTTTGGAGATTGAAAATACAAAGCATTTATTAGCCTGTTGATGCACAGGGCAGTCTTTTCTAAGGAGAACACGTGCATACTGTGCAATTTTCTGACAGGAGTTCACAGCATACGAAGTTCTGGAATTTCATACAATTTCTGGTTTAGGTGCACATTTTTTTTCCATTTCCTAAAGTTAGATTTAGTTACACGCACTTACTGCTGGTGGTTAAGTATGGAATATTTCTTCAATATCCTAGGTGCCATCATTGGTGTTACTTTTTGACAACTGTATAAACAGAGAGATTCTGGTTCGAGCCCTGGCGTTTGCAGCAAACTTGAAAAAGAACATGAACGATGAAGAAGGCACCATGATTGAGGAGTACAGCGAAGACTCCGTTTTCTTCACACTCTGCAGGGACTCTGCCCCATTCGCTCAGAGACTGGCGTCTTTGCTGCATCACCCTGACACGGAAGTGAAAGAACAAGTTGTGAGAATACTAACACAATAGTGTTGTTTTCTTAAAACAGACTGACCTGATGAAAATATCTAATCTTGGCAATGCTATGCTAAAAAAGCCTGCAACAAGCAAACAATACAACAATGATGGAAAAAGCCCTCTCTAAATACTACCATTTTACTAGGCACAAATTAATTACTACAAAAGAGAATGCAGTGTTTTTAATACAGAGAGCATAACAGATTTTTTTTACAAGCAAGAGAAAAGCAATAGCTTAATTATTACTGATAAACCACTGCACAGTTGCTACATTTATGCAATGGGGACAAACAGTTTAAAACATGAAAACATTCATATGTAAAATTAACATTTTAAATGGATGAGTGAATTAAAATATCCTTTGCAATGTCAAAGACTTTTTTTTTACTTTTAAGTATTTACAGCTGTTGAATAAATACCTCTTTAGAATTGTGCATTAAAGATTTAGCAATTGGAGAGTAAGCATTTATATTTTATTTATTTATGACATGGGTAAAGGCAAATCTTACAAAATATTAAATAAAAACAATACCAAACTGTCATTGACTTCCTACAGAATTAGTATTTTCAATGAAAACTGCACACTAAAGTCACCCAGCCTAGGTTTTTTTATCTTACCTGCATGGAATTTATTCTAAAACTTCATTCTTGTATGCTTAGTATATCCATTCAGCTCAGCCAAACTGCAGTGCAATTAACCACAACCGTGAAAGATTTCTACACTTGAATAAAAATTAAAAGGATTTTATATTGCTTTAAAATCGCCACTTTAGGGAAAGCAGACATATTTTAAAAAATATTTTATTAGGAGTCAAGGATTATATGCAACTGCAATTCAGCATTCTCAGTCTTATTAAAAAAAAGTCTACAAGAGCAGTATCATACACATCTTTACAAAAGCTTCCTATTCTGTAGCAGCCCTCGAGCTTCCTTTCCTTGGACATCTTTACTCCTTTTTTTTCTGCAACTGGAGCATCATTGGAATGAGTGCTTCTGCAGAATTAGCCCCCCTGAAGTTTTAGTCATCAATCCAGCATTAATTCAAAATGAAGTGGAATCCATACAAACATCACTGTAAAAGAACCTGAACAGAGTTTTATTGATGAACAGAAAACATACTGGAAAATACTTCTAAAACCAAATTACTGAAAAACTTCCACTATAGAGAAACTAAAAAAGGTGTCAGATGTAAAGGCTATGAAAGTTTTCCATTTTGTACCATTTTTAAGAGAACTGTATCACCTAAACTGTTACCAAGTGCTTCATCTTTCTGATTTAGTATACTCACTCGCTCTTAAGAAAACATTACTTTCTTCTCTTCCTGTAATGCAATAGATACTTATTTTCAGAAGGTCACTTTGCATATAGCTAAAACTGCAAGAAAAATATGACCTTGAAACTGTGATGCACCCATGCCCTGATCAATACAGGGGTAAAGCTACGTGTATCTAATTTATCCACATAGGTAGTTTTAACTCACCAGGAATACAGTTAAGGCAGAAATAGAAGTTGGCATGATTCCCAGTCAAAACCTCGACAATTGCTGCATTGACAGTGAACTTCCCTTTCTCCTTCCCACTGCTCCTAAAACACTGTACAGTTTGTAATAAGCAAGTTACATTACAGTCACTTAATGTTTTGCAACTTTTTGTAGATTTAATGTTTTCTGCTACTGAATTTGACTAAAAAAATAAAGACTAGGCCAGACACTAAGAATTTACCCCCTCTCCTCTCCTGACAAGACAATAGGACCAGTCTGTTCTAGGTATAGCTCATACATGGTTACTTAAGATCAGCAGCAGAGATGTCCAGATGTCCCTTTCCATGTTCTTCAACCTAAAAATAAATTTTTCAAATACCATCTTTTTGATAGAGTTGATCTCTTATCCTTTGCTTTGACAGCTGACAGAAACAAGTGACCTTTTCTAAAAATACATGAGAACGTGTAACAGTGTTGTCTCAGTTTTCTTTTTCTGGTATAGAAAGACCTAGTTTTAAATGCTTTCTTCATAGAACAATGCTGTTGGGATGTTCTGAAATCATGCAAGACTTTAAAATGTGTCTTTATGCAAAGATGTCTCATTTTTTTATCACCTACCCCACACCCTTGGTGGAAATCTTATCAGCACCAAGCAAAACATAATGGTCACCATTCTAGGTACAAATGTTGTGAATTAATAGATCCAAAACAAAACATGTCATTACTGACATTTAGTTTCTGATCCGTGTAACTCAGTATTTCTCTGGTCTGTGGCTGCTTATCTAGGTATTCTGTATTTTAGTCCCACTCTAAAGTACGTAATTTTACAGAATAATCTATTGATGATTATAAAAACAGGAAAAGAAAACAACCCACAACAAAACCAACTTTAATTTTAAACTTGTCCTTCAAGGTACTCAAAACTTCTTGCAGCTTGGTGTTCTCCACAAAATTACAAATGTGTAATATACATTGGATCACCCAAGGTGTGATTGAAGCCGTTGTGTAAATACAAGAGACTTCATCTGAAATAACCTCAACACTGAATAACAGGGTAGTTTTAAACCAGTTTTGAACAAATCCTGGTGAATACATCTAGATGATACTAGAGTTAAGTTTTCAAATGAAAAAATCTTGATGTTTGTCAAATATGAACCCCACCAAAGGAAAGTAAGTAGCTTTTTCTTACATATAAGTATAATCTCTGTTCTAGAACCCTTCCTCAGAACGAACTTTGATCAACTTTGCCTCTTCGTGTTGTTCTTTGTTGATACGAAGATCTTTAACACTTAAAATATTTATATTTAGAAGTCCTAAAAGAGATAACTGTCTACAGTTAAAAGATTACCTAGCTGTTGCTACCATGAAATCTCATTAACTGGTTTTAATTAGTTGCCAGAAGTTCATGTCTTTAGATAATATATTTTTAAAAATATATTTATCTTTGTGGGATATGAAAATAAAATGTAGAGCAAGAGCAAAAAAAACCCCAAAACCAACCCACATATCCCACAAACCAAAAGAAATCATAAACAAAATATGATTTGCCAATGAATTATGAAGGAGAATAACAACCCTTTTTTTTGGCAACAATAGGCTTTAATTCTGTAAATTAGCAAGACAATTTGATACAGATACATTTGGCTAAATTTTATAACACTGAACAATATTGTAATCTCTCATTCAACTTTAAAATTATAGGGAAGCTATAACAAAAAATACCACAGCTCTTGCTTAAGACTTTCCACTTAAAAAAAAAACCAAACAACAACAACTTAGAAAAAGGCTGAGTTAATGCAAGGACAAGCGACATTAAGGGATTTTTCCACTTCATGTGCTGCAATTGACACATTCAGACCTAACTCAACATAGACAAAACTATGAAAGTGTGCAGATGCTCTGGCCAGCAGTTAGTTTTACACATCCATGATGCAATATTAAATTATCTCACTTTAAAAGGCACATTTCTTCGATCATTGCAAAATTCAGCTTTTGTGGTTCATTAATACAGGAAAATGAAGAGTAAACCAATTTTACCATGCTTGTGCTTTAACAACACAGCTGTATTGGAAGACTTCAACCCACAAAACATACAGTGAAGCTATCAAGGTACAGGGCATAACCTGAAGACTAAAAAGTGGGAGATGACAGTCTAACAATGAATAATTCAAGTTAGCCATTAATCCTAAGAATATGTTTTGTGCTGAAGTTATTATTGCTGCTGCAAGTAAGATGGAAGTTTAAAAATAATTTTTTTTATCGGTAGTGTACATCAGAGTTGAAACTGCAAGTTATTCCCAGACAACACTTAATATATAAACGACTTTTAGATTACCTCCCTAAATTTATAAACAATATAACTAGCAAAATTTGTCATGAAATTGGTATGCAAGCTTTAGTTCTGAAACTGACAAACCTGGCATCTAGAAATCCAATTCAATCTAAAAAATCTACTGTGTAAGTACATCATGTTAGTATTGTAACATTCATTGCTAGTTCAAATCAAACAGGGCTTACAAGGAACTGACACTGTTTCAGTTTTCAAACCGGTCATTTGTGTTCAAGTTCCGTGATTCTCCGTGGCGTAAGAGAAAGAAGTCATCTTTTTTCAAGCCGTATCTTTCAAGAGCTTCATTCAATTTAACCGGAGGATCCAAGTAATACTGGAAAAAATGAGAATAATATGAGGGAAAAGATACCACTGCAACATTTTTTGAGGGGGGAAAAAAAAAAAATCACTGCTCTAAAAAACGGGGGGAGGAAAAGAATATTTGTCAAACTAAAATGTTTGGGTTCATTTTAAGTTTTTGAACGATAAGAACGCTGATATACAGCTGCAGAGTAACTAGCAAGGCTCAACTTGGCAGCCCGAACTCGGACGTCTTCAGTGCAGCAATAGATCCCTTCGGAGGAAGCGCTGCCCGCCAGCAGCTGGCGCTTTCCCTCGCTCTGTAAACCCAAGCTGTCAGCGGTCCTGTCTGAGCACTCGGCTCTGTCACTGCGGCCCCCCTCAAGTTACCGCGGTCTATTTGTTACATTTCAGAAAAGGCATCATCAGCGAGAAATCTTTTTTTTTTTTTTTTCCTCCTAAATACACAGTAACATTTGTGCCGCGGGCACTAGTAACACAGTTTATTGGAAACACTGGGGACAGGAAACGTTCTATCTAAGCGTCCTATGTTCCCTCCATGCTCTGCCAAGGAGGTGCACGATGAGCTGGGAGGGAGCACAGCCGGGACAGAACATATGACAAATCAGGTGATTACACTATAAGGAGTGAATTAGGAGATAAAGTGGTGCAACTGATGCAAAGACAAAGTTGAAAAACAGCTACCAGACAGTATCAAAGCAAACGTAGACACTTCCTTTTTCACTACATTTTTAGTTGTTGTGAAGGTATCTGGGTAACCTTCTTATTAGATCTGTGGACTTGGGGGGGGGGGAGGGGAGTAGAGGGGAATAAAAACATTTTAAAAGATCAAAAACTCAGAATAACTCAATTTTTTTTCATACCCTTTCTGGTTTTAACTTTGAATCAACTATTAAAAATACTGCTATATTTACTAGACAGACGTAATTAATAAATACTGTACTGACCTACAGGCATGCAGTTCTTACTATCTCCAAGTGATGCACTGCTGAGTTTGTTTTTATTACTGCATAATGTAATGCATAATACATAAAATGCATAATACTGTGTCTTCATCTGTTATGCTCCTCAGCATCTGGATATCAGAAATCCCCCCACATTTGTTTCAATAACTCTCTACTTCCTTAACCATGGAAATATTTGATGTAATTGGTTATGAAAAGCTAAGCATTATTTTGAACAGCAGTACACAGAGTAGTAACTTTTTACTCATACAAAGTCCACATTTTAAGTTTACATTTACAGATATGTAGGTTAAACCACACAAGCAAAGCTTCACTAATGACTGTCTAGTCCTTGGAAATCTGAACTCATGTTTAGCGTTGCAATTTACCTCATTTGCTAAAGCAAAGGTCCCCCAATGAATTGCTACAGACTTCTTTGCTTGAACATCAATATGGATTCTTACTGCTTCTTCAGGGTCCACATGCTGATATTTCATAAACCACCTACCAAAACAAAGCACGACTTTTTTGTGTCACCTAATTCAGTGCAAGATTTCTCCTTTACTTCCATTGCAAAGAACTAAAACATATGCTCACCTAATCAAAAAAATCATAAGCATGTACACCTGGACAACATACAGACCACTCAAAATCAGGAAACTAACATATACCAACATACCTATGAAACAGCAGTTCATGTATTGTACTCCCTTTTTGAAGGATTTTTTCTTATTTCTGTTTTCAATAGTATAAGGACATGTTACTGGGGCCTTAAGGCATTAGGGCTGAAACTTCAAATCCATCCCTGAAAAAATTTCGTGCTAGCAGTACACCTCAAAAAGTGTGTGCTTTGGAGATAGCCCAAGGGAACAGGCAAAACAGAAGAGAGAACTTGGCAATTCTTGAAAGATACTGGATTTTTACCGTGCTATTTGGATTCCTATCTTCCTTTCCGAGCCCATACATGCTTTCCTTCCAGCATTATATGAGTGCTATTGTCTAAGCATTTTCTCCAAAAGGAGAAAAGTTTGCTCTCCTGAGCAAACAGATCTTTCATACTTGATAACCAAGTCATCTTTGTCGCCAGATGAGTTGCAAAACCAGGGTAAAGACTGAAGCAAGAGAAAAATGCAGCAAATGACATACACTGGAATGGGCTGGATTAAATGATACTGTTTCAGAAAAAAAGGCAGAGTAATTCCAGATTTTTACTCAACAGTTTTAAGGGAAGAAGGACTGCTGATTCATCCTTGCTGTCCTTAAGTCTGAAGAAAAAACTCTCCAAAAACATCACACATGCACATACTTTTTAATAAAGTACACCTATAGTTTTAACTTCTGGGTGTATTTCTTGTCATCAGTATGTAATTTCATTTATGTATTTTGCTCAAACTCTGATTTTCCTACCTTGGCTCATAAGCTCCAATGGGGATGGCTGCAAGATCGAAAGGTCCAAACCTTTTACCTATTTGTTCAAAAGCAAAACAATATCCAGTATCTCCTGCAAAGAAAAACCTATTCCAAGGTCCCAAGACAGACCAGCTGCCCCAGAGAACCTTGTTATCATCTGTCACAGTCCTTTTGCACCAATGTTGGGAAGGGGTGAAGACAAAAGTTACCGCATCATGACCAGGGACACAGTTCTCTTCCCACCAATCCAGTTCAATCACATTCTCACAACCACATCTCTGCATCCACTGCAGGAGCCCCAGAGGCACAAACCAGCGCAGCTCGCTCCCAAAGCGCTCGTTCAGACTTGCCACAGTGTTGTAGTCCAGGTGATCGTAGTGGGTGTGGCTGATCAACACCGCATCTATCTTGGGGAGCTGCGCTACTGTGCACGGAGGCCCTCGGAAGCGCTTGGGACCCAACAGCTGAATAGGGGAAGCCCTCTGGCTGAAGATCGGGTCAGTAAGAAATACAAGTTCATCCATTTCCACCATAACTGTGGCATGTCCCAGCCACGTGACTCGCATACCAGCTCCTGTCTTCCCAGCGTCTTCTGGCATTTGAACAAAGTAAGGTTGTAACACTGGAAGTTCTTTATCGAGTTCCTGGCAAAAAAGAACACAGTATGCATGAGAGATTTCAGAATGTACTTGGCCACGGAACAAAAACTGCATACAAGGCACAAATCAATACACTCAAGATTTGTACTTTGTTTATGTTTTAATGCAGAGAACTGCAGCACACACCAGATGCCTTTTAAATGTCCATTTTCCCAGCTACTTCCTCGTAATTTCATTTTAGGTTTTTGCAACATTTACAATTCTCTGTCTAGAAAGAGAAGAGAGTATCCCACCAGGCCAGGAGACCTGATAGAGTCTGGGGGCATTGCAATGAGAGCACTGCAAGGCACTAACAGCATCCCAGGAAGGGATTTCTCCACCTGAAAAAGAATAGGTACACACACACACACACAGGGTGTTACTTAACAAATACTCAAGTTTAGCTTATGCAACTAAATGATGGATCCTCTTAAGTCCTAACACAAGTAAGTCACAGCTGAAAGAAAATGCCATGTTCCCCAGTCACACCCCACAAAAGATCCTTTAGCCTTTATCAGGCCCTCTCTCTCCTCATTACATCTAGAAGCAGCACACAAAGGTTAACCTTACCTGGCTAATGTTAGCTACCACAATTCTGCCTTCCCATCCTGCCAATAATTTAATGAACATTCATAAAACACAATATCATTTTTAATATAAACCTTAAGGAACTTAGATATACTTCTTCTGGTGTTTTATTGAAGCCTTTAGGGTAATTAAAGTTTAATTTTTACTGAATAAATCACTGTACTGATCTCCATGTATGTGCAGGATGCAGTCCCACGAATGACTGGAAATCAACCTAAATCCATTCTTCTGTGTAACAAAGTTATGAAATGGTTCCCCCATCTCCTCTCTTATTCCAGCTTGACTAGTTATGCAGTCCCTACTTGAGTATGACAGGTCAGAGAACTGATCTGGCTGAACATCAATCCAGAGGTGAATATACAGCTCTCATTTTGATTGGCTCAAATTTGACTCTATGTGTATCCTCAAGTTGGCACAAAGGAGGCCATGGCTGTACATTACCTACTGAAACTCACCGCCCAACCACCACTCATTCTCTCATTTTGAACCACAGTTATGCTCTTCACTGCAATTTGGTGGAGGTGCTTATGCAGAAGTTTTATGTTTAATAAATAAGGAGCTTTCCTATTGAAAAAACCAACCACCCAAAGAGTCTTCTCAGAATTCCTGATCATCTCCAGCTTGGCCACAAGATGGCTAATGCTCTCCCAAACACTTCTGGTCTGAACTCCTCATGTTGCTTTAGAAGAATTTTCATGTGCTAGGGCAGCTTCTAGACTCCTGACACTCCTCTCTCTGGTAATCACAAATGTCCCAGCACTTCTGGTTCCAAGTCAAGTTCTCCCTGCCATGGTTGCTGCTCTCATTCTCTCAGCCTAGCAGAGATTAGCACTATCAGTGAATTTATACAGAGCTGACCTTGCGCTCCTTTAAAAGTCCAGCTGATGCTGCGACAGTTTAGGACTATAGAAGTTGCTGTGCTAAACAAGTCCTGACAGCTTCAGGGAAGTTACTTTCTCCACAATATTTTATTGATTTGGAAGGCATATGTTGGGAAACACAAAGCATGCACATCTCCATCCCCCTGCAATTCTACTGTAAATAATAAAATATTCATGAAATTGCTTTTTCTGAGAGCTAATGGATAAGACACATCCACTGAAAAAGTTTCATTACTGTCTCCAGCAACAAGAAATAGATAACCATCTATAAAGCTGAATATAAGCTTAGTACAATACAACCCCTTAGTTCATACAAGAAAAGTAGGAGTCTTAGACTGAGATAAATGGCTGCTTCTTCAAGAAAGAAGCATCATTTTCTTGTCTCTATTTCATTCCAAGCACATGGGAACAACAGAAATCTGAACCACAGAAGTGTTACACTGCGACACTTCAATTAAAAAAAAACAAAAAAAAGATGCAAAAAACTAACATAATACTCAAAACCAGAAATTAGGACATACTGACAAATTAAACATTGTTAAGTCAACAAATCAGATCATATCAAAGAAATAAAACTCAGATGTGGAATTCAATAATTAATTGTCATAATGCAATTTAGGTCAGTTAGTACATTTTTTTATGGAAGATATTCTTTTTGAGTAGCTAGTTTTACAGTTAGACTACAAATTTTCTCACAACCAAATTAATTAACTAAACTTATTTTTGCTGACATTTGGGACAAATTAGTTTTTAAAATTAGCATCATGCAATATTAATAAACAATACTAAATGGATGAGGAACTGGCCAATTGGCAGATGTGAACAATTAGTTAAGTGGGACTCAGACATATTCTACCAAGTTTTACCTGGGATAGAGTTAATTTTCTTCCCAGTAGCTCCCATCGTGCTACGTTTTGGATTTGTGCTGAAAACAGTGCTGACAGCAGACTGATGTTTTAGCTTTGCTGAACAGTGCTTAAATTGCATCACAGCCAGTTGACTGGGGGCACACAAGAAGCTGGGAGGGACACAGTTGAGACAGCTGACCCCAACTCATCAGAGAGGTGTCCCATACCTTACGACATTGCACTCAGCAGTAAAATCTGGGGTAAGAAGGAGGAGGTGGGGGACATTCAGAAAGAATGGCATTTATCTTCCCAAGTAGCTGTTACATGGGATGTAGCCCTGCTTTCCTGGGGATGGCTGAACACCTGCCTGCCCATGCAAAAATAAATTTCTTAGTTGGCTTGTGCATGCAGGTACTGCTTTACCTATTGCACTGTCTTTAGCTCAACTCACAAGTTATCTGATTTTTCCCCTTTCAATTCCACTGGGGTGCAAGCATTGGGGGAGTGGAAGTGAGCAGCTGACTGGGACTTGGCTGGCTAAAGCCACAACACATCTGCACTACTAATAAAGGCTTTACAGGGATGTCATTGGGATTGTTACTCTTAAGTATTTCGAGTAGTTGATTTAAAGGTAGAACTAATCATTATAAAAGGCATTTGTAAAAGTTACATAGACAGGAAGATTGATAGAGAGGAGCACAGTTTGAACAACTGCTATCCTGACCTATTTAAATGAAATTCCGTGCACAACAGTTCAAGACAAACCAAGAGCACAAAGGCAATGTAACTTGCAGATCTCATACAGAGCTTGTGCTTTCCAGGTTTGTGATACACAGGCCTCTGATCCAAATCAATGATTGCTCAGAGGATGAGATCAGAAATCAAGCATATTGAGCTATCATAGTAAATCACACCAAAATGTTACTTCTCAGTGTGTGGGATTTGTGTTTGGGGTTTTTTTTTTAGTATTTTACAAAAGCACACCAAAATCACCTTTTAAAGCAATAAGCAATACTCAGCTCATAAGATTTCAAACTGAAACACAAGTTCTATTAGCAGCTTACTTCACAAGAAATGCTTAAAACTCACACAACAGGATAAAGCAACATAATGAATGAAATACATATCTTATGGAACTTTTATCCTGCTATAATATATGTTGCTCTGTCAAGACTAACCAGAAACATATTAAAACCAGAATAATTATAATAGATTTTTGAAATACAGCAATCATGTCAAATCAGCTACCATGAGAAGCAAAATGTGCTTAATACTGTCTTGTCTTCATTACTGAAGTAATACAAAAATTCTTCCTGCTGTGTTCCTTCCCCCCTCCCCGTTCTTCTTTCCCTCCTAATGCAAAGCAAGAAGAAACACATGACAAGCTTTGGTAAGACTAGCTGATTAGCTTAGGATTTTTGGCGCTTAGTGCATACTGGAATACCACAGGATTTTGCAGAAATGAGAACAATCTAAACTGCTGATCCAACAACTAATAATTAAAGATCCTCCAACAGCCCTGAACAAAGTTATTAATAAAGCCTGTAATGAAAATACAAGAAGCCCATGCATTCTGGATAATGATATAGGCTCATTGTGAAGGCATGATTATAATACATATAGCTTTTCCACAGTGAAGCACAAGCACATATCCTGGATAATATGCTCATTTTTACATACGCAAAGCACTTGGTACAGATAAACTGAACCTGACCAGCATAGCAGGACATCACCAGGCACACTCAGTGTGGAAACTGAAGTAGGAGTTTGCTCAAAGGACATGCCATCTAGCAGTGATAAAGCATAGAGCCCTTAGTTTGAATTTTAAACAAGCTCAGATGCGCTTCACAGGCTGATTTAGGGGTGGAACAAAACTGGGTGGAACAAGCATCAAAATGGCTGAGGACTCCACAAGTACATTTCATTGATCCCTATCTAGGTTTTTCTGTTTCTGATTTACTTCACTGAACTCCTGAATAATTGCAGGCACTTAATTAAAAGATTTAATATGCAAACAGTAAGATTAGCCCAAAATTAATCCCAACTGGGTCAGAGAGACAGCTTTTCAACTGCTGCCTTGTAGATTTCTTTGTGATCATCCTTTATTGTAGGGATGAACTGTAAATTAAAGGGGAGTGCTGCAGTTCTGCACTGCATCAGAGTGCTGTATGTTCTGCACTCCACAGTACACCTAAGCATTGCCTTCAAGGGACTTCAGTCACTACCCAGGTTTCTTACTGGCACTGGGAAGACACAAAGACTGTTCTACACATACCAAGTAGGGCAGAGGTCAAAGGCAACTGAAAACATCCAGGTGTAAATTTCACGAAAATGTGGCACACTGTCTGGAAAGCTGTACACACTGAGGCAACTGTTGTCACCACAAGGAAGACACCAAATTTTAAAACATAAATTGCTGGAAGTGATCCAAAGACCAAAACCAGTTTGCTGTGCTTCTTTCTAAGTCAGATTTTATTATTATTATTATTCAATTACAGCCAAGATTATTTGTCCTTTAAACATCCCCAAACCTCTGCCCATCATGCGTTAATGTGTAACATGACTTTCCTGTCCACAAAACTGATAGAATTCCTTCTTCACAGGTAATTCAGGTAAGACAAAACTGAAAGCTCTTTACTAAATACTGGCCTTGAGATTTATAAGTTGTGCATACCTTCTTGAATGCTTAAAAGCATTATTAACACCTGCTTGTTAACAAATGCTGTCCTTGGTTGTGCACCCTTCAGCATAGCTTTTCTGAAGTACAGTCAACACATCAGAAGTACACTGAGAAGTAATTCTGTCAAAACTTAGTCATCTTCATACTTCCTGTGACCATAAACATAAACCATGGCTTTCCAGTATCCATTACTCTTCATAGAAAAGAAGCTTCTCCTGTCTTCTCTTTATACACAATATCAGCATTTCACCAAGAACAAATAACAGTGTTACCCCATAAACTGGCACTGTACTTTAAGTGTTTCAGTACAAATACTTGCTCAGGTTAGTTTTAACATACGCAATTTTTTCTCCTGGTATACTGAAACAGAAAAAAACAGATTTGTAAATATTTTCATAAGTAGGTGACAGAAACTATTACATTTTCGTGAAAGAGATGCAACATATGCATTAAATTGCAGTCTGGAAAAAAAGGCAAAATTTTAAAAATCAGATATGCCATGAAATCAGCTGTTTCATGCAAGACAAATTAAGTTAATAGTATGCTTCATAAGACAACACCTGTTAAAAAGGAATAGCTGTAACTGGTTTATAACTGAGCTAGGGGGGCATTTTTGTTGTTTTTATAAATATAAACTTAGCTGTATAAATCAAAAGGTGTGGACTTAACAATGAGACAAAAGTTAAAGGGGTAGAAAGTATTAATCCACATTTTGAAAATAATAAAATGATACTAAAATCAGAAAAGTAAGACTTAGAAAAGTCTCTAGAAGATGCCTAACAAGTATTAGTTAGAAACTTTCCTAATTTATTGATTAGAGCAGAGGTAAAAGCAGTCTAAATCACAAAAGGAAAACATGGAAGTATTTACCTGCTTTGAGCGTGGCACATTGCTGTTGTCTTTCTCCATGAGGGACCATTTCAAAATGTTTGATAAGGTTGGTGATTTCCATGTTGGCCATGGGTTGACAAATCTCCCATCTTTGCCTCTCTTTGATTTAGTTACATCCTCTTCTAATCTGTAGTCCAGTCTGAAGCTTTTTCTGAAGGTCCTGGAAGAATCATTCCTCCCGGAACCTCGATCCGAATTCTGACGTTTCTTCACTGCTTCTTTAGGGTACTGGTTACATGCAGTTGAAGGCTGCTCTTCATCTGTGTTCTTATCCATAACTTCTTCAGGAGAACTAAATCAAATTTTAAATTAATCAATATTTTCTTGGACTAGCATCAACATTCATAAGACTGAATGTTCTCACACATTAGAAACAAGCCTGCCTTTCTTGTTTTATGACCTACTGTATTTTTTTTATCAACAAAATATGCTTTTAAAACAGTCACTATTACACAAAAGGCTTCAAAACATGCTGTGACTAGCAGACATGAGGGCTCTTTGTAGTTCAGGCTGAATTTTACTCTCTGGAATGCACAGCTTCAGATACTAACACTATTATCTACCAACTGCAAAGTGAGGGGGAAGGGTTCCTTAATTTACATTTTGGAAGAATAGTCATTCCTCCTGAAACTTATGACATTTAGTGCCTCATGTAATACGATCCTGCAAGTCTGTCCAAGAGACACTGGAACTATACCGTACCTTGGATTTGCCTATGTAGTGACTTGGTTTTGTAGTAAAAGCAGCAGTCTCGTGTAGCATTACTAACACTTTACTTATACCAACGCACAAGCAGGAAACTCAGAACACAAAAGATATTTGGTACTGTTTCCTATTTTGGCTAAAACAAAGGAAAAGTTTATTACAATCAAGGTAAGTGTAACTGTTCCAAATATAATTTTGATACACATTTAACTGAACCAACTGGTGAAAAGCCACAGGAAATTGAAATATTTCAAAACAGAGCTGCAATGTTTGCTCTTAATTCCATAATGAAATATAAAAAAGTGTGAAAATAACTGAGAAAAACTTATTTCTATGAAGTCATAATTCTGGTATATTTCTTAGAAAACTATGAACTCAGTAGTCAGAGTCTCTTATTCCAAACTGCACTTAAGTGTTGCAGAGTTTACGAACATAATCTTATTATATCCAAGGCAGAAAAACCAAATATCCTGCCAAAGCAATTCAACTGAAGCTCAATGCTTCAATTTCTATATTTACTTTTGACTGAAACGTTGAAAGCAAATACACTGTTCTGTCAGCTTCAAAAGAAGTTACTGCTTTAATGAGTGCACAACTTTCTGGCATTTACAGACTCTACCTGATAAAAACTAGAAGACAACTAGTAATGAACAGACAGCACTATTTACAGCTTGGGTGCAGGAATAATTTTTAATAACAAATTGTGAAGTTTGCCCTGTAGAAAACTCTCCACCACATGTTTTGGCCTATCTATTGTTTCACTACTTCAAATACTCAGACTTCAGCTGTACACTCAGAAGCACTGGGCCAATGTAGCCAAGCTAGTCCATGCAAACAGTGTCAGAGAACAGAATTAAAGCTCACAGTTTTCTTAGAAATCGCATAAATCACTGTGCCCCCCATAAGCTCATAATTACTGGGAAAATTAAATATATTGTTCACTGCAACATTTCAGCTAAGATATTACATACATGCAAGTGTCAGCAAACTGAACCCAAATGCATTTGCTGATGATGCTCCAACTTCAAATGCAGAGTCCATTTCTGCTATTTCAGCAGCAACTGAGGACTAAACACTAAGTATGGTATCAGTTGCAAAGAATATGACAATTGATAAATATTGTGAAATTTCCTTGACAAAATAACCATTATTGCGCCATACAGTAGAGACAAAATACTAACACATTAAAATTAATTTCTAATAAAAAAGCATGAACAGCATTCAGAAGACATGGCTGACAGAATTTTTTTATATCCCCGGTCACCATCTTATTTTATGTAATTGCTTTGTACTCCAGTTTCCCTGCAGTTTTACTGAAACCACTCCACTTACGTATTTCCTGTTTAGCATTAGGATACCATATCTGCATCATAATTTAAATTTAACTGCTGATATTTCTAGGCTTTTTTCCTCTATTCCACTAAACATTTACTGGAATCAGCCTTCAATGAAACACTCAACTTGCTCTATAGCATTTTAAGCAGATGTAAATGGTAACACAAAGAATCGGTGCCACAAAAAGGCAGACAGAATACCCAAAAAATGGTACTGGATATTTTAACTGTTACTTTAACGATTGGGTTTGGGGATTTTTTTTTGCATTCCTCAAAGAACATTTTCAATGCCAAGTCAGCTTATTAATCTAGCAAAGCACACAGACACAGCATAAAACAGCTACTCTTTTAGAAAGCATTGTGAAAACAAATCACAAAAGTTTAATCAGATAGGTACTTAATTCCAGGAAATTCTTCTCGTAACATCTCAGATGTCTGATTTCTTAAACATATATAACTACTATAATTATTGCTTCTACAAGACATTTTATATTAGAGACTGGGGTGCCTGAAGTTTTATTTTTAAGCTTCTGTTTATCTATTCATTCATCTCTGAAATGGGTGAATTCTATTTTTGCTTAAACCTTCATATAAACCTTTGATCTTATCCTGGAAGTATAAACCTCTAGGGGAAGCAGGGATCGACTATGCTGATTAAACAAAGACAATGCCAAAGCATTTAAGGCACTGCAGGTATCTATCTGTCTGCCAACATATTTTCCACATGATGCACATACATTACTTTCATTAGTATTCCATAAGCAACCGAAGGGATAAAAGACCTCAGTGCTCACAGAATACTTTAAACCTTTTACATGCATAAGAAAGGGACACATTTACAAACAATTAACTTAAAGTATTCCCGATGAACTGTAGATTCCTTTGAAGTATCAATCTTGCCAGATCATTTCTGTTTCATTTAAACTGATTAAATATATCCTACAATATTCATTACATAGTTTTCTTATATAGAAGAGGAAGATGATAATTTCTTGAAAGCCAGAAATCATTAGCTTAAAATAAAACTCAACCAATTATTAGTCCAAGGAGATTCTTACACTTTTGCAAAAGAAAGCCTCTGCAGATAAGGAGATTTGGGAGGTATATTTTAAATAATAGAAAATACCTAATCAGAAATTAGTTGATTTTTCTGCCAGCTTTCCTAAATTATTCCCACCCAAAAATGATAGTTTGGCACTTGAAAAACTAATTTAAGCACTCAAATGGCAGAAAAATTATGAGGTATAGAGATACGAAAATCAAACTGGAGTAGAGTTGTGTTCACTTAGGAGGGACAGAGGGAAAGGATCACATCCCTGGTGAATATTTATTGTTATGTAAAGTTATGCTAGAAATCTTTTTCTACTTTTAAACATAAAGAAAAACTACAATTTTACTTAAAATCATTAAACTGCTTTCCTGGCAAAAGGAATCCATCCTTCAGGATGAGGTGACTTGCCTCCAGTAGAGGGCAAGTGGATTGACACTATTTGTTAGAGGAGCTCAGGAGAGACACAAGGCAACCACCCTCTCTCTCTGTCCTTAGAGGTTCTTTGCTCTTCCAACTGAATTCAGAAGAGGAAATGGACCAAGACACACAAACTCCTAAAGACCATTGGTCATGCGAAATCCACAGGGTCAGAAGGTGTTGTAGACAGACGGGAAAAACACCACTGGCTGATGAATAAGACAAAGTCTAACATGAATCAAAATGCAGAGCTCACATAACTGGTTTTCCAACATCAAATACTAAGGCACCCCTAGTAATCCGCAAAGGAAGAGAGAAGTCGTAGGTCTGGCAAGACATGGCATGGAAAATCCATGTCTTATATCCCACTAAACTGGCTTACACCTGTAAACAGGAT
The DNA here is from genome assembly GCA_014706295.1 of Lycocorax pyrrhopterus obiensis. Taxonomy (NCBI): domain Eukaryota; kingdom Metazoa; phylum Chordata; class Aves; order Passeriformes; family Paradisaeidae; genus Lycocorax; species Lycocorax pyrrhopterus. The sequence goes on from JACSVZ010000015.1 coordinate 12,410,997, forward strand.
ATAGCCCTTAGGACAACAGGTTTTGGGCAAATGGTTTATTTTAGCATTGCTTACATAACTGAAAACTTGGATATAAACATTTCAGCTTTGAGCCTTCTGTTTATTTAGGAAAATAACAAAAATTTAATTAAACATTTTAATACTCACTGTTCCAAAAGAAGCTTTGAAGAAGGATAAAATACCATTACAAGAAACACTTTGCCATTATAATTTTTCTTTTTAAATGGTTTTTTAAACATAGCAGAGCTTCAAGCCAGATTACTTGAACATAGGCATAAAATCTATTGTCTTCACCTTTTCTACCCAGTCTCCTCTAGCATCTGCTGCTCCATAAATGAAATGGATGCAGTTCCCCCTACCAATCATAGAGCCATGCTACTAAGCATCAAGCCTGCCAAAACAACTTATCCTTCTTTGCTACACAGAAATGTGGTCCTTATTTAACAAATCCATAGGCCTGAAAGTTCAAGAGTTACTATGAAGCTATGGTTTACTAGAACACAACAACTTTCCCAAAACTTTACAATTGCCTGGTAAACATTTCCTAGCTTCCCAAATACCTTTAATTTCTCTGCTTTTTTTGAAGTAAAGGGTTTGGTTCATTTTTAATCACTGTCTCTCTACGTAAACTACATCCAGAACCAGGCTGCACTAATGATCACCTAGGAGGGACAGCACACAATGCCCAGCAAACTCACACCACTGTAGCCTTACCAAAACAAGACTGTGAGCTTTCTCCATATACAGCTACACAACTCTGAAGTTTTCTTTCATTATAGACATTTTTAATGACTGCAAAAACCGTGCATTTTGGCTTGAAATAAAACAAAAAAATGTTTCAGTTAGAAGGAAAGGTATTTGCAAACACTAGGGAGCATGTAAGTAATTGGCTCCCACAAGCTTTACTATCAAATGACTGCCAGCTAAGCTTTGGCCCTGCTTTTATTTTTCCTTCAGGTCTGAAATTGGCTGCTTTAATTAATGAACAGTTTGAGACTGGAAAATTCTGAATGCATTTAAACTTTTATTGTGCAGTACTTCAAGCTGTTCCATCTTACCATTGCAGACTTACCAGAGCAAGAACCTGAGCCTTCTGTGAACTGTATACTGCTGCACATCTTGAAGTTTTCTTTCACTATACATATTTTTTATCACTGCACAGCAGTTGCACCAGCAATTATTCCAGATGCTCTTGGTATTAGGATTTCACACAAAGACCTCTCAAGCTTGCATTAGCTGATCCGTGAATACTTCTATTATTTGAATCACATTAAAAATCCCTAGCAACAACAAGTGTTGCCAAAATTTTCATTCAACAGATCTGTAAGTATCCTGATTCTACACTGTCCTTGTGTACTATTCAAGAAAGATTAATAACAGAGTTGATAACAGAAAAAGGAACAGCTCTCTTCATAAACAGCCTCATAAAATCAGAATAAATCCTTTATCATTCTTATCTGGCTTTGAGGATCAACAGTAAAACAAAGCAAAGTTTTATTTAGACATCATGGAGAAAAATAAAATTAATTACAAATAAAAAAAGAGGTGAAGCATCTACCCATGGTCATCTGTTGTTAGGCTTATTCTTAAGCATCTGTATTACTTATGCAGCCACTACCATGAGACAATCCATTTCGGCCATCACTACTCCCCCAGGCTTCCCAAAACAAACGCTTTTGTCCACGTGGTGAATTTGTTTAAGAAACTAATCTGGCTGACAGTAATTTCTTACCTTACCATCCCTAGAGCAGCACTTAATTTTCACCTGCATCACTGTGCAACCATGCAATTGTTTATACCAACAAACTGGTTAGGACAGGGAAGGGTGAGAAGAGGAATATACTGTCGTAAACAAAAACTATTTATGCTAGCACTGGCTTAAAAAAAATAACGAATTAAATACCCTCAATTTAGAATTCACTGTGTAGCTCAGTTATGCATATCACCAAGTTAGGTTCATTTTCAATCTATTCCCTCCCAAGGTTTCATTCACACCTAGTACTGATGATGCTGAAACTCTCCATTTACCTCCTTAGACAGTAATGTTCCATATTATAACGAAGCACATTCAATAGCTACCTACCACCCACAAGGCAGCCCACTCCTGTTACTACACATTCCACCTCTATTTTGCTGGTATTCATTAGGGGAACTAAACCAACAGAAAGTTATTCATGCCTATCAGCTACACCTTTACATGCCTCTGGATACAAATGCAAATAGGCTTTAGAGTCAGGCCCATCAGTAGTCCCTGGAGCCAATTATTTCTCAACGCTGGGTTAAATCGGACCAGCTACGGGCACTGTATCAACTGAATAAAGATGCCTCTTCCTGGATCTGGGATAATACATAACTATTTTCCCTTTGTTCCCAGGTGTCTCAGCTGATTCTCCCTGTCCAATACGAGCATTCTCTAGTCCCCAAACGTGTCTATGATCTGTAGATAATATGATAGAAATTTTTTGTTACATACATATTCTGTTTAGGTTGTGATCCCTAATACGACAGTAGCTGTCCACAGGGGACACGAAGTAGAACAGAGATGACAGACCCAGGAGCCAATTTCTTTAGCAATACATGCCTTTAAAATAAATTATTTTCCTTTCTACCCTCATCTTTTATTGCAGTCTTGAATAAAAGAACACAAAAGTTGGCATGTGGCCATCACATTTAAAAGAGCAGTCTAGACTATCATTATGATTAAGAACAAGAGCAATGTAATTCTGTGCTATTGCTGAAGCAGTCACCAAAGGGAAGCTGGAGTCAAATTTCCCTACACCAGAAAGGAAACTGCCTTCCTTTGCTCTCCCTAAACAACTAATTTCATATAACTACTTAATTTATAGGGAAGAATGCTGAAAGAACAAGAGCTGGAATTGAAGTTTTCTTACCTGTTCTGCAGGACTGAGGCTGACACACACAGAAGCAAGGCTTGTGCATTACAGCTGTGTTATGGTACACAAGACAATACCCAGGTCACAAATCAAATGCAGACAATTTTTAAATCAACAGAAAAATAAGTGCAGATAGCACATGCACACAGCTGCACAGGTAAGTCATAGATTCCAACAGCAACTACGATCTCCATGGATGGCCCTTCACATTTAGAATTTCAATAAAGCTTTTCCAAAAGAGCAAACATGAAACTTGTACCAACCCAGCTACAGGATTCAGAGCCCAGCTTTGGCATTCTGGCACCAGCTGCACTTGTGTAACTATTTATGCAAACGAGTAGTTCATTAGTTTCAGTTGGTTACTGATGTGACTCCAGTTAATGACAGAGGCACACCTTGCCAGGATGGGGTTTACTGTCGGAAAAAACTGCCAAACTTTGAAGTTGAACATTTAGAAATACATTTTAGCCACTTCTGTGTGCTAACAGACTCTACATCTTGGAGTTTGTATCTTAAGTTATTATGCCATTGAAGCTGTTAGCACACATTTTTCTTAACTAAAAGTTTTAAAATATTACAAGCTCACACTCCATCCTAAGGGTAAAGGTTTTCCATCTAACATCTTAATATCAATTAGATATCACTAAACCCAAATACTATTCCACGTAATGTAATTAAGGCTCCACTTGAACATGCTACAGGAGAAAACTGATTTCCTTTGTAGCATGTGGTTAGAGAGGCAATGTAAGAACCGTTTCCATAAAAATGCACAGAAATCATGTTAAAACTTTGATGCATAGGATCCACATGGCAAAGTAGGATCTAAAGCTCATTTAACATCAATTCTGGCACTTTTATGTGTGCAATTGCTATCTCCACCTCATTTACTAAGCCTTTTAATTTTCTTTTTCCTCGCCTCCCCATGCCAGAAAGGAACAAACACCTATGCAAACTTCCTCCAGACTCACACCAAGAATAATCCTTTAAAACCCTATAAAACCTCAGTTGTCCAGGAAGTGCAGCAACACCCACGAACTCAATTTTATTTTTAGGTTAATAGACAGTCATAAAATTTTGTTTATATTCATATTTAAAAGCTTGTCTATTTTGATTCCCTCTTTTCAGTTCAAAGGCCATCTTTCACATGAGTTAAGCCAAAAGGTCACCAGCCTTTCCAAGTAATAAAAGTTCAGAATATCCAAACTTCATACTGGAAAGCCAGAAAACACATCAAATACAGCACTCTCAAAGTTCAAACACGCCCATTTAAGAAGAAATTCCAAGGGACAGTACACCAGACACAGCAAAACGTCAATACTCAAGGAAACTCGAAACATCATGATACGTAAATGTTTTTCATTACACTCTTTTTTCCTATATATAAAAGGCCTTTGATTCCATCCCCACAACTATAGATTACGAAGTCTTCATGTACTCTAAATGAAATGCAAAGTGCTTTGGTTGTTAGTCAACAACAGAAGTGTTAATACTAGAAGTTGGGTGGTTTGGGTTTTTCTTCTTATGGAAGAGTCAAGGCATACTTCCAACACAAACATGAGCCATCTACTAATTGTCAAGGCACCATGCTAAATACGTAGGTGTTTTAAGGAGACAAAGTATTTAATGTAAACACACAAACGCCTTGCTATTGCCACACTCTTATTATCAGAAACAGTTGAACCTCACTGAAACCTTCCCTCAAAAACCAGCCCACAGCACGAGAAAAATATTCCCAAATATTTTAAGCAATAAAACCTGTTATCCTATCATAAGCCTTACTCACCAGGCAGTAGCACTACCAGAAGAAGTAACTCTTGACATAAATTCTTCAACACCCAGTTTTTCACTCACACATCTTATCAAACTTTGTTTTTCACAGTAGGAGCATGATGGCAGCAGTGTTTTCACAGTGTCACTTGGCAATGCTCAGTTCTCTTTCCTGAACAGCTTTGCCAGGTTTATCTGCTTGGGCACAGTTGTAGGCCATCCAAACTTGAATGATCCCGTCCTTGTACAGTTGCTAAACACCAAGATGTTATGTGCAAAGAGTATATAACACGTAACTTTTTTCCTAGACTTTTCAAGAATATTCAAACTAAGTGCAACATTTAGTTTACAGAAAAATCCTGTTTACTCAAATCTGCATTTAGACACAAGGCAATCAAGCGATTTTCCATGGTTCTGGCTCTGAATGTATCAGAAGTAGGACTCACACTGCAACCTATAAAGTTAAAGCAATAGACTGAAAAAAATTAAAGTGGATTTAAAGTGAGGAAAAGAGTCATAGATGTGACAAAAAGCAAAACTAGTTTCACTGCAGGTGTTACATATAAAGACACTAATTAATATGGAAGTATTTCTGTTTTTCTCATCACAGACAAAATAATTGCCTTCCTTTTTGCTGAAAAGAACGTAAAAGCTATTTCTGAATGAAGAATTAACAGTTTTGGTTCAATCTTGAGCCTATATAAAGGCTGAGAAAATAGTATATTTCTCCTGGTTATTCCTCAAATCTACTTAGTTAATGCAGGTGAATAAAAAGAAAATAACGGATTGCTTCCTCTTAAAAAGGCTGCACATCTCTTTTGATTTGAGACCAATCTGAAGCTGAATAACTGTTATTTATATTTGAACAGTTTCACTGTCATCCCTTACTTCCTCCTCTCCTCTCCATCATAACTGAATCAAACTGGGCTTTCCAACCTCCACGTATTAAAAATTTCCATTACTTTTTATAATAAGACACTTCAATTTAAGATAATTTGGGGCATTTTAAAAGCAACTGTTGCAATAATTCTCGAATTAATAATAAAAAAAATCTTATTCTTGTCTTCCTCAAAATCTTACCTACAAAATAAATCAAGCTTCCGACTTTAACTGATACAGCTGCTACTATGAATACAAAAACCCCCTCTTTTCAAGGGTTTTTTGCCAGAAAACTTAAGTGTTTTTCCTGTCACTATCTTTAATTTTGATGCCACTTTAGTCGGTGCAGTTTGAAAATTAAAGAAAAAATACTTACGTACAAATAGTACTTTCCTTTAAAACTAAGAACTTGCTTCATAATCGCCACTTAGCAAATGGAAAAAATCATAATCGTCACTAGAAAAACCATTTCTGCATAAGTTCATGAATTTAACTGCATGCAGTCAACACTTCCCCCAAATCCTTGCTAGAAATAATTGACGGTCATTGAGATTATTTGACTGCACTAATTACATTAAGTGACTTCCTTAATATCTTCCACTTAGCACTATACAATGCGAACACTCCCCCCTCCCCAACTGCAATAAACATCTGTTCGTGCCTCCTCTTCAAACGAAAACATTCTCTAAGCCGCCGATACTATGAAGCGGATTTTTTTGTAAGCGATTATATAACTTGTTTCTTTCCGAGCGCCGCTGCAGCATGTTTTACTGTCACTTGGTAGGAACGAAAGCCTTGCGCTGGGAGGGCGGGGGGCGAACGCAGGACTTTTCCTTCCAGGGTTTCTTTCACCGGTGCGAAAGGATCTCCCCGGTCCCCGCTGGTTTTGGAGCTGGCGCCCGTCGGGGTCTGTCCCCAGCCGGGGCGGCGGGCAGGAAGAGGGGCAGGGGCACACGCCGAGCTCCGTGGGCAGCCGGGCTGTGCCTCTCCTGCCCGGCCGGGAGCAGGGCTCGCCGGCCCCAAACACCTCGCCCGCCCACCCGCGAACTTTTCCGAGCGGGTGCCTGCGCCCTCTCCATCCCGCTCCCACCGCCTCCCGCAGCGGCTCAGCCCGGTCTCCCCCACACTCACCGGTGGGGCCCCGGTACCGCGTGTGTGCCTGGCGAGCCCCGCTGCCGCTCTCGGAGCAGGTGCTCCGCTTGCCCGGCCGCCAGCCGGGCTCTGACGGTGGCAGCTCCGGCAGCGCCTCCCCTCCGGACGGGCACGAGGCGGGAGCCGCCGGTCTGCTCAGTCCGGTTCCCCTCTGCCCACAGGAAGGCGCGGGGGCAGAGACCCCCAGCCCCGGAGTGCTGCTACCGCTGGAGCGCCACTCACCTCCCGGGCTGCTGCTGCTGCCGCCCCTGAAGAGTCTCGTCCCCCTTCTCCTCCTCCTCCTCCATGGTGCCGCTCCACCCCTTCCACGGCGGCGGCTCTGCAGGTCTCCGGTAGGAGCTGTTGAACGGCTGCGGATTTCCACCTGACCAGCCCGCCGCCGAGGGCAGCGCGGCGAGCTGCAGGGAGCAGCTCCACAGCACCCGGCGCCCCACCATGGCGAGGAGGGGTTCCGCGGCGCCCGGCCCTTTACCGTGGCGGGCACGGGCTTCCCACAGCCCGGCCGCTCACCGTGGCGAGCAGAGGGCACCACAAAGTCCGGCCCCTCACCGTAGCGAGCAAGGGCTCCGCGGCGCCCGGCGCTTCACCGTGGAGCGGCGTTGCTAACAAGATGGCGGCAGGGGTCCGGGGCTGAGGGATCCGGGATGTCCCGGAGCCACGGCGGGACAGCGTCAGGGTTGCCGGCACGTTCTGCCCCTGGAGGCCGGGCCGCTCGTCGGCTCCGGGGAAACGTAAGCACTCGGTTGTGTTCCTGGCCGCCTCCGATGGGAAGTAAACGCTGCCCGCAGTCCCCTTTGGGAGCACGAGCATGCTCCGACCACCAGGTGCTGCGCTGAAAAGTTTCCTGGGCTCGGTTTTCTCAGCAAGCCGGGGTAGTGCCGCCGTCCCCAGGGGTACCGGCACTCACGGGAGGTGTGGTGTCCGGGCGAGGCCACCCTCTCTCAGTACAGCCCGCCTCGCAGGCACCTGTATCCCCACGGCCTTGGGAAGGTAAAACTCGTGTCTAAGTCACTTCACGTGCTGGGTTATAACCATCCCCTCACTCCCTGCTCACGTCTGTCAGAAGTTTGCAGGCAGCTCAAAACGATGGGCTGAGAAGTGAGGCATTTTGAGGCACCCAGCCCAGAGGAAGTGGGTTCTTAGAAATGTGTATTTTAAAAATATTTCCTTACCTCCTTAGGGACAATGGATGGCAAAGAACAAACTATGTGTGATATGAAAAACACCCCGTATTATATATAGCAGCCATATGAAATCTAAGACTATCTGGAGCTCTGATAATGTGTTTATGTACATTTTATCTTGAAGCTTGGGACTGAATGTATGGTTCATTGGTAAAGAAATCCTACCTATGTTCAAGGCCAAAATTCTCAAGGCATGCCTTGGGAGACTAGAAATATGGGCCTTGCTCTTTTGTTGTCTGTCATTCTCTTAGTTTCCTTAAGGTAAAGGAATGATAAAACTATCAAGCTGCCTTGTTCTGTATGAGTTATCTGTTTTCTATGTTCTGTACGTACCAATACAGATATGTATTAGTTGCTTATGGTCGGGCAGATTTGCTGACCTTTGCCAGTGGAAATTCCTAATTTATTTCTTACTTCTGGCCTTTCTCACCTGACATGTCCTGATCATTTCATCTACCACTATGTCTAATGCTAAGCTGGCCTTGTAGCAGCCATGACTTCTACTTGTAATTATTAAACACAAATCTATATTGATTGAAGTTATTTCTACTGTTACTTTATGGAGTCTAAGATCTACTAAATGAGTTAGATGATAAAGCTGTTCTGATCAATGACCATTAACAATAATAATTAGTGCCTATGTATAGAAACCTGTGTAAGCCACTAGGTAAGTGCCTGCAGGCTGGTAGTAGCTGATTGCCAACAGCAGCAGATTTGGGGTGCTCATCCTACACTTCAATTGAGTATCTCCTAGTAGGCAGCCCTGGCTCCACATGTGGTATGGAAATAGTTTGTGTATCACCAGTGCTGCAAAAGCTGAAGCTCGGGAGGCTCTGCTTTAGTAAATGCATTTTGTCTGTACTACGAATAGAGATGTCAACGGTTGGAGGCTGTAAGTAAAGACACCTGGTATCTGTGCAGCATGCAGCTTTCAATTTGAAAGGAAACATGACTGGTGAAGAATTATATGGTTGTTCAATTTCTGACACTGCTAGAAGTATATATCAGTGTATTAGCAACTGTGCCACACGAGCATGCACAGCATGAGAAAATTCCACTCAAGAGGTGCTGTTCAACAGAACCAGGATTTTAAACTAGTTTCCTATTTTCAGTATTCCCAGGAGCCAACTGAGATCTCACGCTACTCCTGCTTCTTTGGTGGGTTTTGATTTTTTCAATGTCTTATGCACACAAACACATCTAAACTGAGGAAAAGTCCCAAGGGAATATCTGTGCTCAAGTAGTTGTGTAAACCCAGAACAGGGATCTCTCTGACTCTTAATACTCCCCAGACATGCTAATATGCTTAGAGGACTGATGTTAGGATCCTGCAGGAGTTGGAAGCCAGAAGTTATTAACAGATGGGAAGGTTCCAGCCATCTGTGCATGAGGTAAGAGTTTTTGCTTGGCATCTAGTCTTAAGAAAGGAAGATATAATAATTTTATTTCCATCAGTGGCATGCAGTCGTGATTAGTCAGGCACTTTTACTACTCAGACTGACCCTATATATTGTCCTCTATGTATGAAAGTAAAAAAGTTATGGGAGCTTCTTTGTACTGCAGGGAGGCACAAATACTGAGGAATAGTAAAGTGGGGTTATTTAGGAGTCAGTGCATTTTTTTTTCCTCATGTGAAATTTAACAGCTGAAACAGAATAATTTTTAATTGAAATTTTTGGGGTATACCATTTCATTAACTACTTGGAAGAATAAGTTCTTTAAACTAACTTAATTTGCTTAATGCAACAACCTGTATCTTAATTAGAATCACATGGTTAGTGTTTCATGAATTGTATCTGCAGTAGTGTTTTTCCCTTGGAGATAGTGCATTAATCATGGGCAGGACAGCTTGACCGACTTGATTATAAAATTTCTCTTGATGAAAGGTTTAACCTTCTCCACAACTGAAGTTTATTAGTATTTTGTTTAGATCTCTCAAGTGTAGTGTTAATGTCTTTTTCACGAAGTCTAATCTAGTTGGTTGACATAAGCTGTGTCAAAGCAAGATACTCGTTGTCTTGGCCACTAACTGAAGCACAATGTAAAGCAAGAAAAAAATAGAAATTCTTATAGTTAAAATTTTATAGCTTTATAACTGAACTGTCTGAACTTGATTGAAAATCCTCCTAGATGACAAAGTAAAAACGTTGTACCATATCTCACTCCATCCTAGAATATCGAATCATAGTCCGAAGTCCCTTTTGGCTGAGGTTGGCTATATACTAGGCAATGTTTATTGTTATAGTGCAGATGCAGTTTATTGCAGAAAAAACCTACACTTGCTGGAACAGTTTGTGCTGGATATCTGAGTGAAATAAACTATCCTGGAAAAAAAAAAATTCATCACTCTAATACTGGAGATACTGGAATTTTTACTAGCATAGAAATTTAGCACCAAAAGAAATTCTACTAGGCTAGTAAAAGCCTCTCTGGCAAAACTGGCCCATATTGGGACATAACCAGAAAGCCTAACCTTGCCCTTCTAATTACAGTGTGCTGAAGTAACCACCCTTATGGTATCCACCCTCTTTAGGAGAGAACTTGAGGGAGAAAAGTTATTTGGCACCTGTTGCAGGCAGAGGCAAGCAGAGTTTCAAATCATGTAGGATGTTCAGTTACCCAGTGAAAGAGGGTTACACAACCAGCTCATATATATATATACACACATATATACATACATATATACATACATACATACACCCACACACATATAGGTACAAAATGCTTCACAATAATGTTTAATCAAAAGATTAAATTGATATATGTACAAAATTTATATATAATATATATAATAATTAAATTACTGTAAATACTATGTTTACCATTACAAATCCAAATCTCTTACATGATAAAGAATTTGACAATTTTGGGGACTATAGAGAAGGAACTTACGAGGTACAGTTAATGCTCACAAGCACGTTTTGTTTTATGTGAAATACTCTCTGATGCCTTGCTAGCGTATTTTAACTTCTACTTAGGGAACAAAACTAGGAAAGATAACAAACTGGAACTATAACAGAGACATTTCTCTGTGTTAAACCAGTAACAGGCCAGGAACATTCTCCAGCCCTGACACTAAATTCTCCAATGCCTGTGTTTTCATGCAGATAAACCTTCCCAGCCCTGAAGAGCAGGTGGTTGTATCAGAATTGCTGTTGAAAGTCTTACCAGGCCCATGCTAATCCCTAAAGATGCTTGGGCACTATGTGGGAGAATGCTATTCAGCAAAACTCAGGTAGCAACCTTGCTAGTGATTTAATGCTTATTAAAGTGCAGTAATGTCCACCATATCTTGTAGTTTACTGGAATGCATCTAGCCTTAGACAACACCTTATTTTGAGATTTAACCTTGTATCTCAGAGGAAATGAAAGTTTTTAGGTTTCTTTCCAAAATTGGTAAAGCTTGGAAGTGTCATTGTGAACAAGCACTACTGTGAGATGATGCTGTTATAGCCAGTACCTGATAATGTATTGTTATTGCATAGCATTTTGCAAAATTGCTATCATTAAAATTGACTTAGGAAGTTCAATCATAGTGTTTAAAAGGCTGCATCAGATCCAGATTCCTTTGTGAGTGGCACTGTTCAGAAAGAAAAATCCTTGCTTTTTTGCAATTGAATTTGTAATTGAGCACAAGGTAGGGTAACATATAGTAAACAGGAAAACATTCTGGATTTATAAAGGAGAAAAAAAAAAGAATATGTAGGATAGCTCCTAACACAGGTTGATATGAATGTCTTGATTTTCAGTTGTGAATTAGAAATTATAGAACATTGTGCTGTTTTCATTGCAGGCAAGATGATGACAAACTGTTTCTTTGTGTCTAAATGCATTCTGGAAAAGTGTACCTCTATCATTTTAGACTGATACTAAAATGGATTGAATTTGTGAACTATCCTTTGTTTAAGTGAGTGTTTCTCATGCATAGTGCCATGGCTTGAATGTGAATGTTGGCAATTGTGAAGGTCTTAAATATAACCTGTTGTTTTAATTTTTTATATGACCAGGTCACTGTCTGAATATGTAATGATCCTTATTCTCATGCCATTTATATGTGTGGCTTCATTTTTTTTGTGGCTCTAGGAAGCATTTGGCTCTAGCTCTGTGCTTTTATTCACCACAGAGCAAATAGGTTACTCTGAGACAGAAACACATCATCTGACAACCCTGGCACTGGGTCTCAATGGGTCTTTAAGATGGTCTGGTTGCCTTCATGGCTGTGAACGTTGCCCTTTGGCAGAGTCTCCTGGAATGTGGGGGGAAAATTCATCCTGTCAAGACAGCACTTCCTTGTATATTTGGCATAGAGTTGGGATGAAAAATGAGAGGGCTACTGGCACTGGCAGCACTACAAAGTCCTCTGAGACGGACAAGATGCAAATGTGTAGGAAGGGAAGGAGGCATGGTATGAGAGTATGGAAGAATGTACTCTTAGGGACTTCATGGTGGACATGCTGGGTCTGTCCCAGGCTCTGTACATCTGCATGTGTATCTAGACTGCCTCAAGGAGATGCTCATAGGGTGCACAGGCCTGAGTTCTCACCAGTAGTGCCCCAAATAGGTTGATCTCCAGATGATTTTGGAGGTGCACCAATACAGTGATGAGCGCATCATGGAAGTGACAGGTCAGTTCAACCATTTATTCTATATGCTTTACAGGAGCTGTTAGTAAAGCTGCAGGGTGTTAAAACTGTCTCTCCCTTCTCATGTTTGCACATAACACCTCCAAAATCCGACAGACAGTGTTGGAGGTTCACAGATCTTTATTTCCTGCTAAAAAGAGACATACTTGTTTGGAGATCCTAGGATTGGAACAACTTGTTTGAATTCATTGTCTGTCTCATTTTTGATTCTAAAGTTGGTGTAATACCACTGACAACAATGTAGAATAAAACCTGTGATGGTCGTGGAAGAATTGGGACCACTGCTCACTCATATACTTTCAGAGCACATGTGGAAAGACAAAGCCACATAGAAATCTAAAATCATATAGAAAGAATTAAATTAACCAAGCTTGGTGTTCTCTTCATTTCTATTTACTGCTCTCTAGTCTCACCCTCTCAGTGCAATAATCCAAGCCCACTTCTTCCCATGCCTTCCATGACATCTGTTTTGGCAAGAGACAGTGAGTGCTGTGGTTAGTCCAGTTAGTCATATGTGCAAGTAGACTGGCCAGCCAGTGCATCTGCCCACTGCCAACTGGCTTGTGCTCAGATAATACATGCTGCTGTGTTCTGCCTACTTTTCCCATACTCATGGAACTAATTTGAGTCTCCTTCCTATATCCAGATACCAGTGTCAAAGAAATTTATAGGGACTTAATTTGGGCTATACTAGGCTTACTTCAGGTGTATACTATTACCCCTGCTCTTCCTATTATGAGTAAGTAAGGATTTATAATATTTAAACAATAGTAAGGAACTAGTACTATTAACATGCTCCCTGGTCTTGGTCCCTTGACTGACCAGAACAGATGCCTTTGGAGCACCATTTATATTCCACCAAGTACAGGTTTCTGATGTTTACTTTCTATGAAAACCAGGCTGCAGGAAAAAAGGCAAATGCATATCCAGGTTTCTTCACAGCATAAACAGGGATGCAGCTGAGCTGTCCACCTTTACTAAGAAAGCTGGGAATTCTCTAAGATTTCGTAATCCACCTAATCCATCCATCCTAATCTTTCTTTCCTTCTTTCATGTATCATTGAATTTGGCCAATAAGTTTGAGAGAAAGGCACAGAGCATGATTTCACAAGAAAAAGGGCTAAAATCAGATGATGATGGTATTGTAACAGAGACATGATGGATAATTTCAAATAGAGTTTATATTGCAAAGAAAAATACATTGTAAAAGGGTAAAACAAGATAAAATAATTACTTTTTAAGTCATATAAAGTTACTGTAAGAAAATAATCATAAATAAGGAAGAAATTGTATAACAATGAGGTAAGTCAGAGCTTCCTTGTGATTGCTTGTACATATTCAGAATTGATGACCATCCTTTTCCTTGCTTCCGTAAAACATTTTTTTAGCTTTATCGTACAAGCATCATACAAATACAGGACTAGAAGGGGCTTCAATAAATCCCATTGTCCAAACCACTACATTCAGTGAGGGCCTTTCTTAATTGGAGTATTATTGTCACTGTCAGCATCCCATGCAGGCATGCTCTGTGCCACATGGAGCTGCTTTCAGCTGCCAAGCTGCTGTTCTGGCACTAAGGAAACTGCTGGGTTCCCAGGCTGACCTCAGTACCCTGCTACTGCCCTCCTGAAATGTGTCTGAAACGTCTTCTTCATCCACAGCTCCCAGGAGGGAGAGGGAAAGGAAATCCACTTTGGTTTTAACAGCTGGCACTGAATAGAGGAGAGAGTTATAAATAAATGGAAATAAAGAATGAAGGCATGTGACTGAAGCCATGACAGTCACTTTTTGGTATGGCAACAGATAAGCAGTGCTCTGAGTGACAAAATGTCAGTCTGAATGTGTAGACACTATGATGATATCAAAAGAGTCTCATTTGAACTGGGATTCAGGAGGATCCTCTATTTAAATCCTGTCTGAACTACTGACAGGCTGCATGACCTTTAACAATATACAGAGCTCCATGGGTCAAACTGGTCTTTGCTGCAACTAAATTGACTACAATGGAATTATTCTGTGACTTAACTTGATTTCTCAGACATCAGTCAACACAGCTGGTTCACTGAATAAATGAAAGAACGCAATCATAGATGTCCCTGGAAAACAGATGCATCTGAACTGAGTCTTTCAGTTTTGGCAAAACTAGAGCAGAAGTGCAAAACCATTACTTAAAATGCCTAAGTAATTGCTGATAGTGGGTTATTGACAATGTAAACTCCCTGAAGGTAACAAAGGCATAAAAGTGCCATTGTCTTTTTTAAAGGGAATGTAAATGTCACGTATGTTATTTAAAACTTGGAAAATGATGGATGCTTCTTTAAGTACTCTGGTATAGATTGCTTTTTCTTTAAAAAATTAATAATGACAAATGACTCAGGTATTTATGCTGAGTCATTTACATTACAATGCTGCACACTGGTAAGCTTCTTCCCTAGATATTGCTTTTAGAGTCAGACAAAATAATAGTGTTATTTAATAAAAGATAAGTGTCATGGGCAGACATTATATTTTTATTTATTAGACAATAAAATATCAGTGTCATGGGCAGAATGGGAGCTTCAGACAAAGTTTATTGGGGAGACCCCCCCTGCCCCATTGAGTCACAAGGTGCAGAAAGGACCTTCTTGCTTTCTAAATTCCTTCTCAGAAAGGAGTCTGGGTGGAGCTGGATCCAGTCCTAGTCCCAGACTTTCAATGGTTTTAAAGTAGTATATAGGTGTAACTGAACCTTTACACAACTCTGTCCCACAGGATTAAGGATGGCAAACCAAATATATTTATATGAATATAGTAGATAAGAATTTAAATTGATTATGAGGATGAAAAGACTAAAAGACCTTAATCAGAATTATTTATTACACGGTATAGGTAGCTATAACTACTAGTATAGTGCACTATGTATTGAAGCAATATTGAAACAATGATATTAAAGCTAGCAAAATAATTATGGAAATTGATGTTACTCACTCATACAATGCCTGTGGGCAAATCTCTTGCTCAGCCTCGAGGATTACTCTTGAGGGGGTGTTCCCACCCAAGGGAGGAATCTCTATATACACTCCAAGAAGGGGTATGATAGAAAACTCTGCCATTAAAAAGTGCGACTGAGCTTTTATATTACTAAGTGATTGACTATCAGTCAAATGTCTCCAGGCTCAACAGCTTTAGATACATTATCAGTACTATCACTTGTTGGCTCCTTTATCAGGAACTTTGCCACATCCTCACAGGTGCCAGTTTCTGCTGGGAAACATTATTCTTCCTCTGAATATTAAATTTTGGGATTGATAAATCAGGCTGGTCTCAGCGTTCTTCACTACCAGTGTGACTTGCATAAGGTGTGAACCTCATGAAGTTCAGTGAGGCCAAGTGCAGGGTCCAGCATATGAGTCAGGGAAATCCCAAGCAAAGTACAGGCTGAGGAGGGAATGGATCAAGAGCAGCCCAGAGGAGAAAGGACTTGGAGGTGTTCATAAATGACAAGCACAACATGACCCTGCAATGTGCGCTCCCAGCCCAGAAAGGCAAATGCTGCATCCAAAGCAGCATGGCCAGCAGGTCAAAGGAGGTGATTCTGCCCCCCATTCCAGTTTGGTGAGACTGCACCCGGAGTACTGCATCCAGGTCCAGGGTCCCCGACATAAGAGGATGGGGACCTGTTGGAGTCAGTCCAGAGAAGGTGAGCAGAGGGTTGGAGCACCTCTCCTATGAAGACTGAGGGAGTTGGAGCTGTTCAGCCTGGAAAACAGAAGACTTCAGGGCACCTTCCAGTACCTAGAGGGGACCTACAGGAAAGCTGGAGAGATTTTTTACAAGGGTGTGCAGTGACAGGACAAGGGGGAATGGCTTCAAACTGAAAGGCAATTGGTTTAAATTAGATATTTGGAAGAAATTCTTTATTTCAAGGGTGCTGAGGCACTGGAACAGTTTGCCCAGGGAAGTTGTGGATGCCCATCCCTGGAAGTGTGCCAGATTGGATGGACTTTTGAACAACCTAGACTAGTGGAAGGTGTCCCTGCCCATGGAAGTGGGGTTTGAACTAAATGATCTTTAAAGTCCCTTCCAACCCAGGCTATTCTGTGATGCTGTGAAATGAATCAGATCAGGAACATGTTTTCAAGCCTAGCTGAAAGGCTTCTGTGTCTGTATACCTGTGTCACTAGGTGTGCTGGTTTTGGCTGGAATAGGGTAATTTTCTTCATAGTAGCTGGTCTGGGCTAAATGTTGGATTTGTGCTGGAAACATTGTAAATTCAGGGATATTTTTGATTTTGCTAAGCAGTGCTTACACAAAGTCAAGGCCTTTTCTGCTTCTCACCCCACCCCACCAGCAAATGGGCTGGGGGTGCACAAGAAATTAGAAAGGGGACGCAACCAGGACAGTCGACCCCAACTGACCAAAGGGATATTCCGTACAACATGGCATCATGCTCAGTACATGAAACTGGGGAGAAAGAAGGAAGGAGGGGTTTAACAAGTAGAAAAAAAATACTTGGCATAATTTAAGAAAACTTGGAGAGGTGACACTGGTACACTTTTTCATTTTTTCATGCCAATTTAGTAATGAGGACAATGGAGGTGATTCTTTAGACATGATTAAAAAAGAGATCTGAAAGGGTTTTCCAGTTCATCCTCTTGCTTCAGAGCAGAATCCACTCTATCTAATCAGCTCCTGACAGATATTTGTTAAATCTGACCTTGAAAATTTGCAGTTATGCTGATTCTTCAGACCTCTCCACAGTCAGCTACTGCATAACATTCTTTACAGTTCAAAAGCTTTTTGTAAATATAACTGAAATCTTCAAGTTGCAATTGAAGGGTATTATTTCTTGCCATATCAATGGACATGAAGAACACTTTGTATCTGCAATACCTTTTACATATTTGAGGACTGATATCATATCTTCCCTCAATCCTCACATTGCTGGACTAAAGAAATGAATTCTTTCAATCTTACCTCATGTGTCACATTTTGTATACCTCTGAAAATTACATGGTTCTACTGTGGTTTCTTTATTGGAGAGAAATCACAAGGTTTCTTTATTGTTTGTTGAGGTTTGTTTTCCAGAATGTTGCTTTTGATAGGTTGTTTTCTGGTAAAACCACATTACCTCTTATTTATCACCACAGGATTTTGAGATAATTTAATTTGAAGGGGATCATAGGAGGTCCCTAGTCCATTCCTCTGCTGAAACCAGGGTCAGCTATGAGTTCAGATCAGACTTGATCCTGTTGGATTTTGAAAACCTGCAAGAGCAGACACTTCACAAGCTCTTGGACAACCAGTTCCATGGCTTGACTGACACATGAAAATGTTTTCCCTTAAATCTAGCTTGAACCTCTCATTCAATTTATGCCTATTATCTGTCACTCTCTCACCATACAGCAATCTTGAGAAGTCTGGCTCCATTTTCTTGATAACCTCCTCTTGGCTATTGTGTAGATGCTTATGAATACTTATTATTACTGTTGTTGTTGTTACTATTATTATAATTATTACTTGCAAAAAGGCAAATAACTACATTTCCTGAATTCTTGAGTTTTGGATTCTTCCTTTTTCCCATTTGTATGCTTGACCATTCCTTTCCTATTTAACTTATATGTTCCTTATTTAGAGAGTGAATGAAGCATTCCTTAATAGAGTACTAGTAGAGAATAGTTACAGGTTTTAGCAGGCTGACACAATTTAGAACATTTAATTTATCTAAGTTGTATTTATCTGGTTTTTTCCCTTTTCTATATGGAAGCCTTATTCCATTCTCTAACTTACAAATCAAAGCAAGCCATCCCACCCAAGCATGTTCAGAAGCCAAGGCAAGGAGGTAAAAAAAGAGACATCAGGAAACACTTTTTTCACCAAGAGGGTGGGGAAATGCTGGAACAGGCTTCCTAGAGAGGTGGTCAGTCCCCAAGCATAACAGTGTTTAAGGGGCATTTGGACAATGCCCTTAATGACACACTTTAACTTTCAGTCAGCCCTGAATGTGTCAGGCATTGTTGGTCCCTTCCAACTGAAATATTCCATTCCATTCCATGTTCTGGTTGTGTCAGCCACCATTACATGGAAGTGAAGTCATCTGTTTAAAGGCAAGTACTTTGAATTAGATTAGAGGTCTCACTGACTGTGCTGAACTTTGATTTGGGACTTTAGAGTCTATGCCTGTAAAGATCAGATAGCAAATCTCAATTATGCACATAGTTCCTGGCACTTTACTGTAGACTGTCTAGATGTGTTGTTTATTCAAATATACATGACTGGGGATAGAATCATAGAATGGTTTGGGTTGGAAGGGTCCCTAAATGTCCTCTGGTTCCAACCCTCCTGCCAGGGGTGGGCACACACTAGATCAGGTTGCTCAGAGCCCCATCCAGCCTGGTCTCGAACATATACAGGGATGAGGAGCCCACAAGTTCTCTGGGGTAGATTTTATGTAGACACAGAGCGTCAATCCATACATTTCTGAGAAATGCATGAGGACTTTATATGGATGAAATAAAAATTGAAATGTAAATGCCACATATTTTTTCATTTATTTATCCACAGGCTACTGAAAACTTTGGAAAATAATAGAGCAGAATAGTTTCAAGAAGCTTTGGGGTGTTTAGAGTTTCTCAGTAAATCTTTCATGATCAAATTATATGTATAATTATACTAAAATTACTCCTAGTGCTTAACTTATAATTCTAAAAGAAAAGATTGAGAAGTAGATCCTTTCACTGGTAGAAAGCCAAGGCTAGAAAACACAGGTTATCATAGTGGCAAAAAAAAAGGTGGAAAAGACAAGAGGAATAGCTGTGAAATTTGTGCACTGTGCAGCTGGAAGTAAGTTCTGAAGCTTCCTGGGTTTACTTTTTATTGGGAAAAATGTTTCAGGATAAAATAAATACATTATATAATACAAAAGTAGATCTGCCAGCATTAATAGACCAGCAGGATGACTGATAGGCAGAGTCAGAAGCACATGAGATTATGGCTAATGCTTGAATTAGTGCAACCCCTATGCATTACTATCAATGCAGTAAGTGCAAGCAGCTAGAGAGTAACTGCCCATCCCCTAATTCTGTCGGATCTACTTAGCAGTAATGACTTGGATTCCTATTCCAGACCTTATTTTGTTTGACATACTACAGCTCATCTGCTATGAAGACCATGTCATATTTGAAAATGCCTCTTAGGTGGCTCTCTTAAGCCTCTCATATTAACCCAGTTCTTACATACTTAGTTAAATGCAATTTTCAAATTAAAAAAAAGATCTATTTCAGAGGCACACAGGTACTCTCAAGCCTCACAGTCAGTATCTGAAGTTCCAAAGGCAAAACGTGGAAAGAAAAGTATTTAAGGTATATTGGATCTCTATGTGTTTGTGTCAATTTGTTTGTCTTCTGTACATTGCAAACCTACAGCTTGTTTACAAATCAACTCATTAACACATATGCACTGAAATTCTCACATTGCAAACCTAGTGATTTTCTGAGCATATGAAGCTGGAGTTGCATGGCTTTCGTGAGGGAGAAGCATCACAGTGCACATCAGCTACAGAGAAAACCTGTGCATGCACAGTGTCTGGATTCAGTAGATGTTTGGAAGCTTTCTTGGAATTACTGCACTGCACTAGCTGCCAAACATCTGGAAGTCAGTAGAAAAATGTAGAAAAGTGGTAAGGAAGAAAATGACCAGCAAAAGCAGCTGTCTCCCACAAAAAAAAATGGTAGTCTGCCATTCTGGGCTATAATAGGATTTGAGAAAGGCATCAATCTGGGACATAGAGCACAGTGGGTTTAAGAAGCTTCAGAAATTGTTTTCCTTCAGAGGACTGTAAAAAAGGCCAGGGAATCTGAAATCAGTCTGAAAAAATGGTATTTAGTGAAATACATGACTAAGCAATGCAATCAGATCATTAATGTGAAATTTGAAAGTTTGAATATCAACTCTAGCAAGTTAGCTGCTTACCTGAGCAGAAATATCTGACCAATGATAGTCCACATTTCCAAACTTCTGATAGCTTCTCAGGTTATAAAATCCCCAACTTTCTCTTTCCCAACCATCTGTCAACACTCCTAGCTTCTCCCTTGATAACTTCTACAGTGTGGTTGTTCATCACATTAAAATCAGCACAAAATCCAGTTGCTACACAGTCTTGAACCTTGAATATGTGCATTCATAAAAAAATAAACTTCTTGTAATATAAAATGAATACGTCAAGGAGTACTCATGTGATTACTGTATTTATATTTACTTAATGGCAAGCACTCAGTATTTAAAATTACGTGAAGATGCTGCAAAATTTCCAGCCTCCTGCATTAAAATGCCGTAGGCCCTTACAGAATATAAGTTCAACTTGTTGTGCCCTTGAGAAAATGCATTTATAATCTGTATAATATACTCTAACAATATATTAAAATATATGGATCTGATATTTAGATAAGGGATATTTAGATACATGCAATGAGCTCCTAGCCTGAAGCTCAGGATAAGGTTTGTTTTGCCTGAAGGTAGCTGCCTAGAAGTTGGGTGTTTGCTGAACTAGTAATTCATTCCTCTACCATCAGTGGGAGAGGGAAGTACCATGAGGAGACATTTCTAAGTAACTATCCTAAGAGAGGTGTCCAGAGTACAAAGGATAACCCACAAGTCGAGGTGCCTGTTTCCCTCCACTGACTATTGAAAGAGTGCAGAGTAGTTTTATACAGCTGAGGGGTGATGAGTGATACAAATTTTGTACATGAGCACAAAGGAGGCCCTACAGCACAGAGAGATGAGTCGGGACACAAATTTGGCCAGTCTGCAGTAGTGTGATGAGCCCTGAGAGTCTACAACACGATGGCGATCAATTCAGGCTAGGAAATCAACCAGGAGGCTGGATAGAGCTGTAGAGCAAAAAGCTCATGTATGTTGTTTCCACAGTTAGAGTGCAACAGGGAAGCCTGGTAGCTAAACAAAACCTGCCCTGGATCAATGACTATTTTGGGGAAGTCTGGAATCACACTGTATTAATATCAGTATAAAACTACATGGTCTGTAGTTTGTGTTGGCTAACTTAAGCATTAGTAAGATTATAGGGATTAAAGAGTGAGAAAACAGAGTTTAAGAGAGGAATTAGAAAACTCAGTTATCTGGATGTTACAATAGCACATAACTGTACATTTGCTGTATTATAAACTGTGATGAGTAGCATTAGCAGCATTTTTGGGTAATGGAAAATCTACTTTCCTTCCACAGATTGTTGAAAAATGCTCACAGCATTGCTACCTGAACAATGCGGAACAGAGGAGGAATGAATCAGAGAATCAAAGAATGGTGGCTGTCTTGGCTGCCTGAACAGGTGCCAAATTCTAATCTTTTCTGTAACTGCATTAATTTCAGCTTTCACTGTGTTAATTTCAATTTAATTATACCAGAGACTCAGGTGACTTTTTAATTATTTTCTGGAGAAAATATTCACTGAAGTGACCCTTTCTTAAAATGAGAAAAAGGTTGAAATAAATGTCGGAGTTTTCAGAACTCATCTACCACTGAATCAGAATAATGCCCTAAACCAAGAAACCTGTATGTGGTTATAGTCACAGGGAAGGATGCAAATGACACTTGTGTACAATGCCAACAAAAGCAATAAAAAAGGACTGATCCTTATTCTGCAGTGAGTCTGCTAAAGGGCAAAGACAAACCTATCTGTTTAGCTAAATCAGATGAATTTACCCACAGGAATTTCTTGTTGAGTTACTGCATCAGGCAGAATCATTTGTTTGGTATGTTATTCTTGAAAAATTGTTGTTACGAGTTATCCAAACTCCTTCCATTTATCTTTCAGATAAAAGCCCTCAGCTGTCAGGTAGGGGGCTGTTTGGTACTTACCGACTTACTTATTTCAGTGCATAAATACTTATGAGGAAAAAAAAGAACTGCATGCAGACAGAATACTGTAATATTCCCTGAAGAAAGCTTTTAATCAACAGCTTCAAAAGAGTGCTCTGTTAATGAGCAACTGACATGTTATAAATTCAGCCAACTATGTTTAATTTAGACAGTCTTCCTTGCAGCTTGAGAGTACAAAAGACCAGTGTCAGTGGCCTGTAGGCCTTTGCAGTTGCTGCCCAGTGGTTAACCATGGGAAAGAAAAGCTATTGCAATTTAATTAGCTGAAGGATAACTTCTAGGTAATACTGACAAAAATAATCAGCTAGATGCCAGTGAACCACTGGCATGAAAATCAGACAACATAATGTCTGTAAAGTTTGATTTGTATTCTCAAAACAGCTTTATTCACAAAAAAACCCTCCAGCCCACTCCTCTACAAAATAATGTATTGTTTCTCAAGCCCATGTTTTTAGGCTCGTTTGAATTCTGCTTGCTTGGCTGAAATCAAGCCAGTTCCTGGCAGCTGGATTTCAGCATATTCATTAAAGGCAATACTGTATCATTGCTTTAAAAAGATAGTAGTTTGTAAATAAACAGTGAACACGATCACCCTACAAAAAGCTAACACAGCATTAAGAAGTAGTTTAGCCAAAGGCAATTTAAATTGTTAATGTTTACTGTGTGTGCTGGTTTCAGCAATTCTGAAGGTCTTTTTCCTGAGCAGTGCGGTTCTAATGCTTAGTTCCTGTGCCCTCTTGTTCTAGGGCTGGATCAGCCTGTAACTGAGGATAGTTCTTCCCAACTACTTCCGTAGTAAGCTGATCATGATAGTGTGTCTTGCTGATTTGAACTTTTTCCTTATTTCAGAAGAAATACTTTATATATACAATTGAAAGAAAAACCTTTCAAGATCATGCTTTCTTTGTTTGTCTCAAGATTGTCATCCTAGTTCAGAGTTATAGAAGTGCTGGTTTCCCAGTGTTGTGTTCAGCCCCTGTGCTGGCATGTGGCTATACATATATCAGGTATGCATAAACAGATTTCTCATTTATATCACTGCTACCACATGGAATTGTTTTATAAACTAGAAATATTACTCTAGAAGAAACAAGCAAGATCTATGAGTGCTGGCACCAGCACCAGCTGGATCTTTTTTCATATAGGGTAGTGTAGAGTCTCTCCCATGTGTGAGCTGAAAATGCAGCACCTCCTCGGCTGGTGGTTCCTGGAATGGCCTTTTCTTTGCGATGCCTGTATCATTTGGTTGATATTGTACAGCAATGATCACGGAAACTTTATTTCCTCAGAAAACCAGCTGGAATTGTATAATTCAGACTGTGCATTATTACTGGTTTCAGTGGAGTTCCTCACAAGTTTTAAGCTTAAAAACTGAAAGTGCCATTTGGTTGTTTCCCAGGCACCTCTTTAGGAGGGATGCTGATCTAAAATAGCTACTTAGTGTGAAATACCAAGCTTCCCATACTTACGGTGAAATCTGCAATCTGGATTTGAAGGAACCAGATTTTCATCCTGAGACTCTCACCTATATCATCCACTCATTTCACAAGGCTCTGTGACATCTTGAAATTGGCAGGCAACTACTTATCTATCATGCTGATGACAAGGACATAATTTATATAGAATTTCCTTCTTTTAGTCTTGGCCCTTCTGTTCCATTGTTGCTTGAGACTGGACACATAAGAACTATGAACAAAGGTCTAATTTTTTGCATCTGGAAGCCAGAGATTATACTGTTTACCTAAACCCAAGAGATATTGTGAGCATTCCTTGTTATAATAGCCCATTTCAAAATAATCTCACGGTAAAAAACCAAAAAATTAAAATTGTTAAAACCATTTGAAAAGTAGTGTTTTGTAAAAGTTTAGTGGTGAATATTTACATATTCAGCTTCTACTGTTAAAACATCAGTATTTGTTTTATTTTATTGCATTTTTAGCTGGTTAATAAGATTTCTTAATTTAAAATTGCATCTCTCTAATGACCTTTGCTGGATGCTAAATTTTAGATTGCATTTACATATGAGACACTCCTATGTTGTTAAGTAGGAGACATTATGGGGATAATCAGTTTATCTTAAGCTGTAATTCTATGTCTAGTGAGGATTCAAATTTCTAGGATGGCTAATGGTTTAGTGAAGTCTGGTAAAACATCTTTGAGATAAATCCCAGCATAATGAGATCAGTTAGATCTAGCCGTAAAATGGAAGAGAAGCTTAATTTTAATTTTCAGTTGCACAATTTGGTGCTTTGCTTTTTTTCTTTTACAACTTGACAGAGCTCTATCTGAAATTTTAAAAATGCTGGAACTGGATGGATCTTTTGAATATGCATGAATTAAACGGGAGAAACTAAACAAAACAAAAAAAGAAGTAGCTAGTTTCATGTAAGGTTAGATTTTCTGTTCCACGGAAACTAATTTGACTCCAATGTAAATTCTCTGGTGAAAGGATGTGCATGCTTTGCAGCTACAAGATCCTTCTAACATAGGCTATGTAGGCACTAAAATAGTACAGGCAGCAAAGTAACAGTAACAATTTCAATAAGAGATCTACAGTTCCATATGTGATCAAGGCATCATTGTCAAATTAGGAAGCATCTGGTTTCTTGGCATTTAGGTTTATATTTTAACCTATGCGTTTACAACAGTATCACTTTCATTTTTAATTGTATGCAGTATGTCATGCTTTGGGGTTTTACTATTTTTATGCAATTACAGTCCTTGTGACAGAAACTGCACAAGCCCAGCTGCAGCACTAAAGCTGCTGTTAAAGCACAGAGCTTATGAACTGGCGGTGCAACTGTTTTAGGGCAGTCAGTGCAATTTCATTCTGAACTGCCAAGGAAGTAAGAACTTGCCTATACACATAAAATATTCCCCAAAAGCTATACATTTAAAATACAGTGGATTTTTCTGAAATTGGTCCATGTTTTGGAGTCTGAGAAGCTAATCACAGAGCCTTCTCACACTTCAGCATCTGAGCCAGCTCAGGAACTACCAATAATCCCCAGTGTCCTTTAAGAGTCACAGCAGTTTTTGTCACCTAAAATCTGCATGTGACTGATAACGTTTCAGGGGGAAGGAAGCAACACTTCTGACAGCTCTCGTGAATCATCTCTGAGTAACAGGGCCTTGGCAATTACAGGAGACAGTTCATCCTGAGCAGAAGCATTTCCAGTTCCCATCATTTTCAACCTCTTCCTTCTGATCACGTGCCAAGAGCCCAGCTTTCTCCTTTTTAGAGCAGGGCAAGAGGAGTTTGTAGTATCTGTACAGATGCAGAGGGTGTCAGAAATACTGTGCTACAGTCTGAGGTAGAGGGGCGTTCAGGGTTAGGAAAATGGTACCTAAAACAGTGCTTCCCCCAGCATAAATAGTACAGATTTCTTTTTTTAAGTAGTATTTTGGTTTTTTGCATTGTGCCACTTTACACACTGTGGGACAAATAATAGAATTTTACTCTGGTTTTCCTTTATTTTCAAGATAATACTTAATTACCCAAATGAAAAGTTCCTAAAAAATGTAAAAATTTTAACCAGGAAGTCAAAACCGAGCACTGCTTCTTGCATGTCTGTACATATTTATCTACAGCCATACATTCCAAACGTGCTCAGGAACAATCTTTGGCACTGAAATGAAGTTGCTTCCACTGGTACACTTCCAGAACTTTTCCCAGCCCAAATCTGGCTCTTGTCAAGTAGCATTCCCACAAGCCCTTCCCAGCCCCTGGCAGCTGGAAAGGAACATTCCCAGCAGTTTAGAGTCGTATGTATGGAGCTGAGGTAGTTCACCAGCGCTGGCACAGGCTCGGCGGAGCGCTGAACTTACTGCTGTGGATGAAGCCTTCCTATCCATAACAAGTGTCTCAGCTCCCTTGCATACACTTCTCAGAAGAAGACTCCAGGTTCTTCCAGCCTCGGGATTTCCCCAGTCAGAGCGGGTCTGTCCCGCAGGAAGCGCAGCGCCCTCAGCCAGCCCTGCCGAAAAGGCCCGGAGCGGCTGGAAAAGCTGCCGCGATCAGTGGTGTACCCACGGCAGCTCACGGAGCAGCCGAAAGGCATAGCTTTGAGGGTACTGAGCCTGGCCATAATGGGATATCGCAAGGAAAATGGCTTTCCTGAACTGCGCTGCTCTGGGCAGGGAGGAGAGCGGACCATTAAACCAAGCCCCAAGCCTGCCAGAGCTCAAGGAGCGTGTGGACAACGCTCTTAGATACATGGCGGGCTTCTCCTGTGCAGAGCCTGAAGCTGGACTCGACGATCCTTGTGCGTCCCTTCCAATCCAGGACGCTGCCCGACTCCCACCTCCCCCTGGAACGTTGCAATGGCGTTTGCGCTGCCCCACGCGCCCCCCGGCGGGGGCGGTGGAACCGCCCCGCGCCTGCGCGGCCCCGGAGGACCCCGCCCCGCCCCGCCCCGCCCACCACGGCGTCAAGATGGCGGCGTCTGCAGCGCGCTCAGCGGCCCGGCGGCTTCTCCTGCCCTGGTCCGTCCGCCTGGTGCGAGCGCCCGGCGCGGCGGAGCGGGTGAGGCGGGGAGCGGAGCGGAGCGGAGGGAGGCGCGGGGAGCGTGGGGAGCGTGGGCGCCGCGGTAGCTCCGAGCGCCGATGCTCGGTCTGCCGCTGAGGGGACGCGGGGAGTTGGAGGCCGTGGGGCGCGGTGCACGCTGGGAGTTGTAGTCGCGGCGGCGGCGCGGTGCACGGCGGGAGGTGCAGTAAGTGATTAGTTTGCGCTGGTCCGGAGGTTTGTGAGTGGCAGCTGGTCCGGGGCTCTTCAGTGTGAGGAGGATGATAGTGAACTGGAGATGTCCAGCAGAGATGAACTGGGCTGGAACATGTGCCGTGTGAGGAGAGGCTGAGGGTCCGGACCTTGTTCAGGCTGGAGAAGACATGGCTTCAGCTGGACCTGTGAGAGGAGCTGTGAGAAGTACCTGTGCCAGCACCTAGGAGAAGGTTGTCAGGAAGATAAAACTAGGCCTGTCACAGTGGGTTACGGTGGCAGAATGAGAGATAATGGGAGTAAGTTGAAACAAGAGAGGAAAAACTGGATATGTAGCAGTCAAGCAGTGGAGCAGGCTGCTCACAGAGCTGTGCAGTTCCAGCCATCTGGGAGATTGTCAATACCCAAATGCAAAAAGTCCTGAGCAAAATGGTCTGACCAAGCTGATTCTGCTTGGAGCAGGAAATTGAACTAGAGACCTCCAGAGGCCCCTTCAAACTTGAATTGTGCTGTGATTCTGAAATGAGTGAGTTTTGAGATATCTAACTTATTTTAGGAGGAGAGTGGGTGAGTGCTGGATTTTGTACTTTCATGTTTAGGGTATTTATATGGGGAGAGAAATCTTTGCTTATTTGAAACATTTGAAGTCACAGTTTTTGAGATAGCTGTTTGCTTGAAGTATGCATTTTGGATACATATTTGCATTTCTTGTGATTGAAAAACTGCAATAAATTTCCCTTCTTTTCTACCCTGCTCTCATTTAGCATGCCTTAGCTGCCACGTGATTGTTTAAAACCAGCAGTTTCTGCTGCTCTGATCAATGGGTGATGGATTTGCAGTCCTTACACAGGCCCCTTGGGCTATATCTCACTTCACCTTAGAAAGCAGGTATCCAGGAGAATTCCAGATGGTAAAGGTCCTGCAGGCTCTTGCTGGCAGAAGTGGGAAACAAGCGTGTCTGGCTGATGAGAGTAACAGCTTCTATGTCAGATTGGAGAGCAGCAGATGCATCTCCTCACTTGTAGTTATCTTCAGGGTTAGTTTCAGATTCAGGTTACTGCTTCCTTGATGTGAAATAGTGGTGAATAGTAGTCCTGAATTCTTTTCCTTATAAATGCATGCTTCAAGAAAGATCCACAAACTTAATGCTGAAGTTCAGCAATACGTTTTTCAGAAAAGCATCTGTGGATATAACTAAACAATCTGAGCGTGACTGATGATTTTCCTTTCCAGTGTGTGCATGTTGGAACAGGGAGGCCCAGAGTTTCCAAAGCAGCAACAGAAGTAATCTTAAATGTCCCTGAAACTAGGGTGAGTCCTTTGGAAAATGGCTTGCAAGTAGCTTCTGAAGACTCTGGACTCTCAACATGCACAGTAAGTAGCTTACAAAAGGAACAGTTTTTTGTATCTATTCCCGTGTGTTCATTTCCTCATGGAACTAAATTGCATTTGCATTTCAATATTTATTTATAACTGTTTGTAGAATGTAACCTAGGACATAGAAGTCTTAAGGCTTTTGTAGATTTGTAATTAAATTTTTTGTGAAGATCAGAATTTTCTTTTTCTTGAAAACCTGCTCTGTTTAAGGAAAAAGCCATAGCAAAGCTGTTAGCTGGTAAAATGACTTTTTTTTTTTTTCTTCATTGAGGTTGGACTTTGGATTGATGCTGGAAGCAGGTACGAAAATGAGAAAAACAATGGAACTGCTCACTTTCTTGAGCATATGGCTTTCAAGGTGAGTGTGAATATTGATGTAGAAGTTTACAATGGATTTTTAAGTTATTTATCTTTAAAGATCAATGATAAAAACTTTGTCAGAATTGTATAAATAAATTTTCCAGATTGAAATGAGGAAAATAATGTGGACAGCTAAGACTTTGATTTCCACTAGAAAATGAAGCTAAAGTCCTAGTTCTGTGTAAGTGTTACACAACTATGGATTACACAGGTCTAGTTTTTAACTCACTTTTACCTTCTTATAATAGTCTTAGAAGACACACAGTCGCCCTTTTGCCAGCTTTTTATTTTCATTTGGGAGCATAGTAGGATTTATATCTGACTTTCAAGTTTGGAGAGATTAGTATGCCAGTTTTATTTCCACAACACATTTTATTTCTCTTGATCGTGATTTTTCCGGACAAGAAGTAGTAATGATGAGTAGATGAATTGAAGGGTCTAATGTGATTTTCTTATTGCTCTATTTTAGGGAACGAAAAAGAGATCTCAGTTAGACCTTGAACTAGAGATTGAGAACATGGGGGCTCATCTGAACGCATACACATCCAGGGAACAAACTGTGTATTATGCAAAAGCTTTTTCGAAAGATTTACCAAGAGGTAATTGCTCTCATTCATCAGGAAAGCTGCAAAGAACAACGTGCTTGTTCAGCTTCCAGTGAGATGACAGAGAATGATGCTTTTGCAGTGTTACAGTCCCTTCCTTGCCGGGTGAAAAGTCCGTTCTTGAACTTCACAAGAATGCATGAATGCAGATTTGGAAAGGAGCCGGCAGGGAAGCTGACATTTGAAACATTTTTCTCTTCAGAGTCCCAAAATAAGATACCTTTTGGACTTCTCCCTTCCTGCAGAGCAAATGTTTTGTCCCCTTGCTGGTCTTATTAGCACTTGTTCTTTGGGGTGGGTTTCACTTTTGGAACTAGATTTTTTTGGTAGTCTGAAAATACTCTTTTCATTTCCATCTCTGTTTGCAATTAGCTGTGGAAATTCTTGCTGACATAATTCAGAACAGTACCCTGGGAGAGGCAGAGATTGAGCGTGAGCGAGGAGTTATACTTCGAGAGATGCAAGAGGTTGAAACCAATTTGCAAGAAGTTGTCTTTGATTACCTTCACGCCACAGCCTACCAGAATACAGCCCTAGGACGGACAATTTTAGGACCCACTGAAAATATCAAGTATGTCCAAAATTATGTGTGTCTTAAATTGTGTGGTAACTTATATATTGAAAAAGACTTATCTGAAAATGTAGGGAACAGTGTCAGATTTCGTTTTTACGCTGAAAGGCAGCTGAAATTGCACTGAATATCACTGTAAGAAGAACCCCTGTGTTGCCTTAGTTCCCCTGTATGCAGGCATCAAAGGGTGTGTGAACTTCAGATGTCTTCTGCATGACTTTGGGGTTTTTTGCTGTATTTTTCTCCTGTTTCCTAAAAGTGCATCTGACACAAAATTGGAAATACTTCTTTTTCCTATAGGTGACATGTTAGGCTTTATTGTAAGCACATAGGGTTTGCATTGCTCTTCCAGCATTTGTTTAGACCAGTACAGGGGACTGCTAAATGTGCTGCTTTCAAAGGAAAGGAGATCATTATTGCATCCTGTCTCTATGTGACTGAGTTGGAATTCTCACTCCTTCTCAGGAAGCTAGAAGAGCTTTGAAAGGCAAAATGTATCCAGTTCCTATTTCCTTTTTAGGAAGTCACCTGTATTTTAGCTTTCTGCCTCTGCTCTGCGAATTGCAGAACTTGTAATTATTTTGATATTGTATTGTTGTATACATTTATCTCTCTTTACTCTAGTAAAGTTTACTGACACAGTAGTGCTGTCTCCTTTCCTGTTTCTAGATCTATAAATCGTAATGACTTGGTGGAGTACATAACAACACATTACAAAGGACCCAGAATGGTCTTGGCTGCTGCTGGAGGTTAGTATGGGATACTCACCCTGGATCATGTGAAACTATGCTTGAAACCATGGCCTGGGGCTGTGGGAACAACACAATGAATTACCCATTGTTCAGTAGGTCCTGTTCATTGTTAGCCCTGTGTGTTTTGTGCTTTCATACCCTTTGAGCTTTTGTTCCCTTTTCCTCTCAGTAATATTCCAGAACCCTTAAATCAGGAACAAGAAGTGAATTTGAGGCCAAAGTCATTTTTCCATGTGGGCAGGGAAAAAGGATCCTAGAAGGTGTTCAGCATGAAGAGGGGAATAGCAAGGAATGCAGAGAGAAAGAAGTAACATTGAGGCTTGAAAGAGAGCAAGGAGCTTGATTTGATGTAGTTTTAATGGAAGACTGTTAAAGAGAACTAAGAAGGGAGAATCATTATGATCTTGCTCCCTATAAAGGGAATGTGTGAAGAATCCAAAAATGGGGTATTAAAGCAGGGGCACAATAAATTACTGCTTAATTGAGTCCTTAAACTGTGCAGCAATTTAAATTAACTGTTTACAGAGTAACATCACAAAGCATGTGAAATACCTTTGTTCAGGGGTCTCTCATGATGAACTACTTGACCTGGCGAAGTGCCATTTTGGTAACTTGCCATCTGCTCCAGAAGGAGGACTGCCACCCCTGCCACCTTGTAGCTTCACAGGTAGTGAGGTAAGCTGCTGGGTGGCTTTTTGAGCTGGCCCTTACATCCCCTGACATGTGCTCTCTGGTGAGGAGAGAGGGCTGCTCTGCCACAGACTCAGCACATGAAAAGGTTTCATGCTCCCCAGTGAGGGCAATGGAGTAGCTGCTTTCCAAAGCAATACTTCCCATCCTTTCTTGGACAAGCCTTGCTGCCACCACTTTTTATACTTCACTTCCTGGAGGAATACATTCCTTATCCCTGCTCCTACTTTCCTTTTATCCTCTTGACTACGGTGTTGGAGCATTTCCACTTGTAGAGAATCACTCATATAAAGGATGTGGCAGAGAACTGAGGCATCCATGTTCTATTCCCATCCCTGTTCAGATTTTACAGTGTCATCGGATTTCCTTGCTGGTGGTAGTCGTAAAATGACTTGCAATGCCCTCTCTGTGTATGTTAGCAAAGTAATCTGAAATTGCCCCAGGGGAAACTAGTTAAGGCTGATGTTAAATTAAGCTTCATATGCTTTAATTATAGTGCATGCTTTGTAATCCAGCTGTAATGGAAAAGTCTGTTTTCTGTTATTTAACTTCCCCTGTGCCTGAGCATGTACAGGTTGTACTAGAGCTGCTCTGCTGTGTTCCAGATTCGGATAAGGGATGACAAGATGCCCCTGGCACACCTGGCCATAGCTGTTGAAGCAGCCGGCTGGTCAGACCCTGATACAATCCCACTCATGGTAGCCAATACTCTGATAGGTAACTGGGATCGGTCCTTTGGAGGAGGAGTGGTGAGTGAACTGCAAGCACCGTCCTGCTCTTGATGAGGTTGGTGGGATGTCCCTGACTTGGGTACTGCCAGGACAGAAAAGGGGATCCAGTTGTGAGTCTGAGAGAATTTGTTACACCCAGGATCTAGGAGAATCTTAGGAAGTGGTTCTAAACCACCAAAATAGAGGTGACTGGAGGTTTGCCAGCCTTCATGGAAAGTAGGATGTTTTATATCTCTAAGTCATCAGAACCTGTGGGTATCAGTAATTAACTGTCCCTTTCTTGAACCCAAATATCTTTATAGTTTTGGCTCAAATCTGAGCTGTTATTTTGAAATGTGGTATTACATGCAAAGAAAGGAACTGTTGAAATGAAGAGCTGATAATTTACCTCCTAGCTACTACTGTATGTTCTGTCATCATTGAAATGAAAATGGGAAATCGTGGAGGTGACTGATAAGCTTTCAAAAAACTTCATAAAGTAATATCTTTTTCTTTTGCCTCAGCAGAATTTGTCCAGTAAACTTGCTCAGATTGCCTGCCATGGTAACCTGTGTCACAGTTTCCAGTCCTTCAACACGTGCTACACTGACACAGGGCTGTGGGGACTCTATATGGTCTGTGAGCCATCCACTATTCAGGACATGGTGCACTTTGTTCAGAGAGAATGGTAAGCTACCTACTGTTTCTCTGAAAATACTGTTTTTGATGGAGGAATACAATTTAAAAAGAAAGTATTTAAAGAGAATATTTTTCTCTGCTTGGGCTTGCCTGGGAACAACAAATGCATCAAATTCTAAACTTTGGCACCCAATGCCAAGTCCCAGCACCCAGTTTTTGGCACCCTTGCTTGGAATGAATAGCTTAAGATGTAGGTTTTGTTCCTTGTACAAGGAAACACAGCAGGGATTTTTTTTGACCGGCAAGTGACAGGAGTTACGAAGCTGTCAGACCTTTTAGAATGCTACTCACTCAGTGTACAGTGCCTGTGAGCTGCAAGTGCCACCACTGAAAGAGTAAATATTTTTGGATGAGAATACTGAACATGCAATTACCAGACAGTATTAGTAGTTACCCAGTCTGCAGTTGCTGCAGTTGATGTACTAGGTGCTGGTGTTGGACAGCTGTAGTGAGTACATAGGGAAATGAAAGGTGAGAAGTTACATATGGAATTTTGAAACCTATCATTCTAGACAATATTCATTCATCTAAGGCTTAAATCTGTATTGAAGGATGTCCATAGGTGCAACTGTAAAGCTTGAACTGCAGATGCTATTAGAAACAGATATATGTTACTTAAGAGCACTGATTTAAAGTGGGTGAAGTTGAAACAAGTCTTGAAAACGAGGAGTTTCTTTAATCACAAAAATCACTTCTCATATACCATTCTGTGAGATTTCTGGTAAGTCATGGAGAAAAAGGTCATCACTTTGACTGTCTGATTGCTGCAGTTTAGCACCAGGGAAGCTACAAATGATTCCTGGGACAAGAATTTAGTGTTAAGATATTTAATGCATCCCCGTCCTCACAAAATGTTCCGTAGGCAGAGTGGCAAATCATAATCTCACCAGGAGAGGAGCCAGGAAGTAATGGATCGCCTTCTAGCTAATTTTCTCTTATCTAGTTGCTTGGCTCCTACTTTCTTAGCAACATCCATTCTCAAGATAACAAGTACAGACTATGTTTGTCTCAAAATATTCATTTAATAAAATGAATTACAGCTCTTCTAAGAGGAAAATCTTGCTCTTGGGTATATTGCTATGCTTCCAAAACCCCCACTCTTAGGCTGCTGCTTTGTATCTGTGGCTTGTTTTCCAAGCTGTCTTACCAGCTTTGTCTACAGAAAAGAAGTGCCTGGTAGGTGCAGTAATGCCTATGCACCTCTTTATCACAGACAATCTTGTGTGCTCCAGACTACCATTACTTAATGCCTTTGGATTTAAACTATTTTTCAGGATACGACTTTGCACAAGTGTTACAGAAAATGAAGTAGCTCGAGCGAAAAATCTTCTTAAGACAAATATGCTGCTACAACTTGATGGTGAGACTTATGCAAGCTTTTTATTCTTTGTGGAGCTGTAAGCTGGTAACTGAAGCATTTTTTTCCCCCGTTTTAGGGTCCACACCAATCTGTGAAGACATTGGAAGACAAATGCTGTGTTATAAGCGCCGAATCCCAATTCCAGAACTTGAGGCAAGAATTGAAGTAAGTGGCACCCATGTTGCAACTTTTAAAAGGCCATCAAAAAAATTACTTGCTACAGAAAATAACAATATAGAAGTTGTATTTCTTGTTCAGCCAAGAAAACATTTCCAGCTGAGAAAACTTTCAAGTGTTTTGTTGCCTGCTCCCCTGTATTATATAAAATTAAGATCAGAAATGGTTTTAAGATGGGATTGTAACAAAGATGCCTCTTCTACCCCTTTTAGGCTATTGACGCCCAGACTATTAGAGAAATCTGCACAAAGTACATCTATGATAAGCATCCTGCAGTTGCTGCCGTGGGTATGTGGTATAAGTTTCCCTATCCTCCCATAACCCCTCCAGACCACTTGCTGTGAGTTGAGCATGTGTCATGGCCAACTTTCTTTAACTTCCAGGTCCAATTGAACAACTTCCAGAGTATAGCAAAATCTGCAGTGGCATGTATTGGCTTCGTGAGTAGTGAATAACAAGAACTTTCAGCATATTTTAGCTTTAAAAAAAGCAGAATAACAACCAAAACCACCCCAAAAACCAACTACACCCCTGTTTAAATCTTTGGAGTTGCTTTTGAGAAGATCAAAACTTGAGAACCAGCCCCTCCTGTGTGTGTGTATAATGAAGAAAGGAATGGAAACATGTACAGTATTTGCATTTTTATTATAAAACAAGGATTGTCAGTAAGAGTCATTTCTTGACTTTAGTTGCATTCATCACTTGTTCTTGAGCAGCTTTCTTTGCCTTGACCATTTCAACGAGTTCCTGAAGAGAAGGTGGGGGAAAAAAGAAACTTAACTAAACATGTAACTTGTGAACAATGCTGTGGTTTTGAACACTACATATATTTACTGTGAAACACTCCAGTTCTCAACATAATGAGGAATCAACATAGTTTAATACTGTAGAGCAATTTCTCATAGGAACAAATCAGTTGATGAAAGGTCAATGCTCGTGTACCAGGAACTTTACCTACAGGAGGCTAGGGCCAGGACTTCACCATCTGCAAGAGCTTACTGTCAAATTATATGACAAATTTCCTGAGACAGACTTTCCTTCCCAGCTTCCAGAGCCACTACTTTCACTGAGGAACATTTAGTCCTTACTGCTCTTTTGGGGTTGAGTTACAAAAAATAAAAAGTTTTCCATAAGGCTCCATAATTTTGCTGGTGTCAGATACTGTCTCTGGTAGGCAATGGAACAGTAAAAGCAAAGGATTCTCTCAAGACCTGGGTAGTGACAGTTCCAGGAGCAGGTGAGGGACCTTACCTTATATCGCTTCATGCAGTCTTTTTTTGACCGGCCTGGAACAGCTGCTGCTATTTTCTCCCATCTTTCAGGAGTATTTACTGGATAAGTCTTCAATGCTTGTTCTAAAAGTTTTTGTTCTTCTGTAGTCCAAGGGGCTGAATCTAGAGGTGATCCTGTTTTTAAATGCAAAAACGACAGAAAGAAAATATATTTAAGAAAAGAGTCTATGAAATATTGTAAAACCTATTATAGTTGATTTCAAATCCATGCAGTTTTGGGGTGCATTGTGTGTACCAGAAACCCTCAAATCTGGCAACAGAGCCTGGATCACTTACTTGCTATGTAAGTTTGTAAGCAAATCTTGAGTAAGTTCTGGGTTACTTTTTTCCTAAGAGACACAGGGGAGACAAGTGCACAATAAGGGCTCCCTTTTCACCTTTACCTTCAAATCGTTCTGAGGGGGCAGCACTGTCCATCTGAGGCACCACACCATGTTCTTTTTTAAATTTGTCAAATGCTTTCTTGTTTATGTCATCTTTTTGATGAGGGTCTATGAGCAACAGACATTAAAGAGAATAATTATTGCAAGAATATTAAAGCCAGATATAATAACAACAACATTGTGTAGCAGATTAGTTTACAATAATCACAAAATCAAAAAACCCAATTCCTACTTCCTTTAAAAAGATGGTGAAGAGGTTGGTAGATTAAAAAAAAAAAATCATTTGGGGTCCAATAGACTTT
The DNA here is from genome assembly GCA_014706295.1 of Lycocorax pyrrhopterus obiensis. Taxonomy (NCBI): domain Eukaryota; kingdom Metazoa; phylum Chordata; class Aves; order Passeriformes; family Paradisaeidae; genus Lycocorax; species Lycocorax pyrrhopterus. The sequence goes on from JACSVZ010000015.1 coordinate 12,447,384, forward strand.
TTTCAGAATGTCAGATTCTCCAACCCTTATCTTGTATAGTGCTCAGAGGAATACTTGTTCCATGTAATCTTAAACCTGAATCTGCAACTTCAGCAAAATCAGGAGGGATTATTTTCTCAAGTAAGGGCTGTGGCACAAAACTCATGTATTGCCCAGGGCATGACCATGTCAGAGAGGAAGGAACACTGGGAGAAACCAGGTGCTCCTTGTGCCACTATGTGGTTAGTAATGGAGAAACCTCTTGAAAACTTAGTGGGGTTTTTTTTCCCTTCTGTCATGAAATACATATATTTACTGTGAAACACTCTAGTTCTCAACATAATGAGAAATCTACATAGTTTAATACTGTAGAGCAATTTCTCATAGAAATGAATCAGTTGATGAAGGTATAATTTTCTTGAGACTTTAATCCAGAGCTCTCTAGGCTTCATTTTTCATTTTATTATTAATTTTTGAAGCGGAGATGAGCCACATTAATTTAGGTGTCTTACTCTGGTGTTGGATTCCATTAATTTTTTTAAAGTATCTCTAGAGCTTCATCAGTTCCATTTATTTTAGATACCTTCCTTTGTAGGGGGCTTTCCAAAAGGCCCATTTATCTCTCTCTGAGCCCTGGCATTTCATGTGTCCCAGACATCAGAGCATCTAGCTACAGTAAGAGAGTTCCTGAGAGTTGCTTGTGAGGTGGTGACTTAAAAAAGAGCCGTAAGGATGAAAACACTGAATCACATAAATGCTACTTTAAATCTTCCATCTGAACTACGTATCTTTTGGGGATATACAGAGGATTTTCTTAAGAAACACAGCTCCATTCACAGAGGAGTCAGCTGTACAGAGGCAGGCAGACCATCATTACAAAAATAAGGTAATATAGATACCAAGCTTTTGGAGACTCTTTGCTTTATTGATGACATCTTTCGCTGTTCGTTTTATTCCAGTAGTAGAGTGCAAGTTCATGTAATTGGCAATAACTTCCCACCTAAAGCAAGAACAGAAAGGATAAACCAGCGTATTACATAATACCTTATCTTCATACAAGCTATGGTCAAGCTCCTGTACACATTTTTATCAACTCCTGAGCAAGTTAAAACATACTTAAATACGTATAAAATCTCAGAGTAGCTATTCTGGAAAGCTTTCAGTCACTAAGTGAAGAATTCAATCAGCTTGGGTGAACTTCTCGGCTCCTAATACAGAAAAAGGATGGGGTAAACTGTAGGTAAGTGAAAACCTGTAATCCTCAAAATTCTCCCTAGCTGCTGCTTTCCTGAATTCCCTAAACACCTCTGATGTTAAATACTGCAGGCTGCATGGAAAGGCTGAGAAGTTACTAACCCTATGTCCACTGCCCCCCAGAAGAATGCCTAAACATCAAGTAAAGGGGCTTAAACAGGAGAGCTGGAACAGCCCTAGCCCCAAGATAATTCCTAGTGGATTGTTAGAAATGGAAGGCAATATGTGCCCCTGGTCAGACAAGAGGATTGTGTGCCTTGAGCACTGACTGCTGAGCTGCAGAAACGGGCACTGGTAACATCTCCATGGAGTGTGGCAGCTTTTTTTAAGTAAGCATCCAAATCTTGCAATGGAAGCTTGAAATCTGTGAATCCTAACTGGAATAAGGCATTTCATTCCTGAGAAAGAAAAGGATTTCAAGTGTGCTCCTGTTTTTGATGCGTATCAGTAAGCTGAGTGCCAGTGCTGCTTTCTGTAAATCCCCTTTTCCCCTGCCTCTTCCCTAAAGAAAGCTGGTGCGCTTAATTCCTATCTCTGGATATGTTCCTCCTACCAAGTAGAGGAGACACCAGCCTTACATTCATTGTGGAGCTCCTGGAAGCAGCTTACACACTTTGTTCCTACCCAGCTCCACCCCAGTCACTGGTGTGGTTTTGGTCTCTGCTAAAGGACCGAAGCCTACCCTGGAGTAAGCCCAGTGCAAACAGGCACCTCAGCACCATCTTGGTAATGGGCTGAGGCCCAAATTTGGGGGGAGACAAGACACAGGGCCAGAGCTAACTCCAGTGACACATAGAGCATGGTACCAAGGAAATACAAACCACTGGCTGCTTGAGAGTCAAGGAAAAGGAAGATGTTTAGGAAGTCCTAATACTGACAAAGTACTTAAAATGATCTGAAAATATGTTTTATTATGCTTGTTATTTAATTAAAAATTGTTAGTAGGGCTTTTAGCACCAAACCTGAGAAGTACCTTGAGTTAGTCCCTGCTGGAAAGAGGTTCACAGCTTTAATTAACAACTGTAAATCATCCTCTGGCCAATTTTTGCTTCCCCCTCCACCGCCAGTGGTTGACTTTTCTGAACTCTTTGTTGCTTGGCGCATACGAGCTTCTGCCTCTTCTTTCTCTCTCCTTATTTGTTCATTTATTTCTTCTATCTAAAGATTGTAAATAAGCATTATTTATTTACTTGCTGAATTACTGTTACATTTTACAGTGACACAACCCCCCTCTCTCTGGAACTGCTTTGAACCTTGGATTTTGCTTAGTTTCTGTTCAGTATATTGTATATAAGGAAACAGAGGAGCTTACTTGTTCCATTATTATTCCCCTTCCATTTCATTTGTATATTTGGCCATCCCAGATTAGGAGTTAATAGCAGAAATCCATCACAGGTTCACTAGGAAATTAAATGAACACCCCCAGAATTAAAGAAAAACTTCTCAACCTTGTGTGAATGTCTAGGCTAACACTTGACTTAGAGGGACAGATCCACAAAAGTATTAAGAGCCTCAAGTGACCAGTGAGGGCAGCTGAACATCCATGTTGGATACACTGATTCTCAAGTCTTCCAGCCTAACTGCTGTCTAAGCCTGATTATGTCGGTACAGCCGTAGTAACAGAGAACTTTTAAGTTAGAATTAACTCCAAATTTTAGTTACTAAGTGTGTACTCAGGGTTAGATGGCCATGTGTAGTTTTTTAGCAAACTAAAAACTACTTAAGTTAACCCACTGCATGTCTTTGTGACCTGTAATCACATCTCGAGACTGTGGTGTGGCACACCTTTAATCATCTGCTTCTGAGTGGGCCCAGTCCAGTCTTGGCAATATTAGAAGAGCTGTGTGTTTATGTCTGTTGGCAGGATGCCCAAAAGAAAGAGCAAGAAACCTATTTCATAAAATCTTCCTGGCAAAAGGAAAGTTACCTGATAGATAATTTTTAATGGAATAGTTTTAACAGATAGAAAGGGGACTGCCCTGTATTTGGAACACCCTCCTGGAGAATGGAATATTGAATTCAGTCCCTTGTAGAAGAAGAGGCATTTCAGTCTTAAATTGTCTGATGAGTAAATCTGGGATGGGGGCAGATCATATCCCCCCCCATGGAAAAAAGTTCACAGCTGTGAATCCACAGTGGATGACACAAAGCATCTTACTCTTTCTGCAGGATGTAGGTTCAGCTTTATTAGTTCAAATGGCTTTTCCCCAATGGCAAACATAGGCAGATCTTTGCTGAGTTTTGGTAAATTTTGATTCCACGTGTCTTGCATTTCCCATTCCTTGGTATCCAACCTACCAGCCCTTCTAGTGCCTACAGCATGCAGCACTTAAGTCCTTTTGTGGATCTATCCCCAAGTCACAGATACTAGACTAGGATTTTTCTTGCATAACAGAATAGGTTAAGACTGCCCTCCCTCCCTCAAGGTAACTGCTACACATTGTTGGGCAAAATGAAATTCCCCTACTGTTTCTGTATACTGTACAAGAGGTAGATTTTGTGTTCTTTACAGATAAAAATGCATATTTTTTTCTTGGCTGGCCTTCTTAATTTGACCAGCCATGATCTGCACAATGTAAAATGGAGCAGAGATCACACTGCCTGTGGACTCTGAAAATCAAGTCTTTGTATTTAACAAGCAGGATTCCACAGCAGCTATATCTTACTTAATTCAGTCAGGCTGATTTCACAAATTATTATTATTTTGATTTGACACTCAGCATAATTACCTGTTTTACTACAGCCGCCTTTCCTCCTTCCCTTGTTGTGGATGTAAGTGCTTCATTCAAGCATTGCAGACTAAAAATAAATTATTAAGTTACAATGGAGAGCTAGTAGAAAGATGGGTATCAAAAGAGCAGAAAGCAGCAGCAGGAAGACTTACCTTGCTAGCTCAAGACGATCACAAAGCTTTTCCACCTCCTCCATCATTTTAACACAATCTGCCTCATTATCAGAAAAGTAATTCCAGTTCTGGAAGCAGAAATACACGTTCTACAAAGTTCTTGAACTTTATTGTCCTATTCCTTCAGACAAAGGCTTAACACACAGCATTCTTCAGCCACTGCTGTGTTTGGACCTATTTGATCAGCTTTACTCATAACTCAAACCCATGTAAGTATGTGTTTTGGTATTTTGTTTTTTAGTAAACCCACTTTCCATACCCATCTCCAACTCTAAGAACAAGCAAACACGTGATACAGTCTGATCTAAGCAAACACAGTAATTTCTCTGATGTAACTTGTATTTCATTGTAATAATAGTTAAATACCTTGCATGTTGTTCTGAGTTTTTGCCTTTCTTTCTTGATTGCTTTCTTCTGTATCTCTTTTTCCTTTTTTGCTACTAATGCTTGCTGCCTAACTTCTTCTTCCTCCTTTTCTTTTGCTAACCGTGCTGCTTCTAATTCTGCTTGTCTTTGCTGCAATCAAAAGGAAAAAAAAAACAAGTAAAAAATTGTTGAAAGTCACATTGTTACAGGGTTATTCAGTCATCCAATATCAAAATGTGTTGTTTCTGGTTTGGCTGGAATTTTTTTTTGTATGTTTGGGGGTTTTAAAATGTATCAATACTTTAATGTTTCATTTTCCAGGAATTTTGAGGGAGATGATTAAACATATACCATTTGGCATTAAGTCAAGTATTCACTATGAGGACCCTCAGCTTATAAATCTTGACTTCCTCTACAACGAAGGTATAAAACTGTATGTAATTTCGTATGGTTGCCTCAGGAGTATAAGCTTGGAAAAATGCAGTGGTCCAATATTTTTCCTGCATCATTATTGACATAATATTTTGCAGTATTCCAATGTCATCTTTTAAGTTACTTCTTTGCACCTTACAGTTCCCTTTCATTCCTGTACTTTCAGAGCCATCTTTTCCAAACTGTTCATATTAATCACATATGTTGTGCTACCTCAAAGCGTTTCATACCAACCAACCATCTGCAGACCACACACACAAGGCAAGCAGCCACATCCATTTTATACACTTAATGCTCGCCTTGAAACCAGAGGAAGTGTATGCAACAAAAGAACTCGGTTTTCGAAGGTGATTTGTTTCAGATCTGCATTCCTTGTTTCCATCTCATTCTCAGAAAGCTGCCAGCCTTGCACTGCCTGCTGCACAGCCATCAAAGACAACACATCTTTGAACCCCAGTGTAATTCTATCAGTAGTCTTCTGACACATCTAGAACCTGAAGCAGTGCATCAGGTGTGAATGAAGCAGAGTTTTTCAACCCAAATAAAGTACTTCACTTACTTTTTCTTTTGCCTCCTGTTCTTTTCGTTTTGCTTCTACCTTTGCTTTCTTCTCTGCTTCCTTCTTTGCCTTTTCTTCCTCCTTAAATTTCTTTATCCTGGGATCACAGCTGTATGCATTGTCTGGCAGAAGAAAAGAAGCGTCATGTATAGAAGAAAACCAGGAGATTTTCAGTTAGTTAACGAATCTCTCTTTAAAAAGCAGCCATTTATGTGCTCACCAACAAGAGTCCTAATTCTGTTCATTTCTTCTTTTTTTCTCAATGCTCTGGCAGCTCTGTTCTGCTTTTCAATCCACCTCCTTTCATCTCGACTAAAAGGGAAAGCATAGTTCAGTGCTAATGCTTTACAATGTCACTGTTAGAAATTCATCAACAAGCTTCTTAAATAGTTTCCCCCACACAGATGTTCTGTGAATACTTCAAAAATAGACTTCAAAAAATGAAGTTCCAGGCCCTGAGCTCATCTAAAAAATGCTAAGTGTTTACACAGTTACATAAACCTGACAAACCAAGCTGCTTATCTGTCATTGTAGGGAATGAGATCGTGGACTTTATTTCCAAAATGCAATCCACTTGCTTACCTAACATTAGGTAAGCTCATTGAACTCAAGCAAAACAACAGAAATGCTGGCATATGGTTTAATTAAAGGACAGCACTATAAATAATGCCAATTATCTCATTTTGCAGAATATAGTCATGTCAAGTAAACCCATCTGCACAGAAACAACACTCTGTGTGAAGTACCATGATACTCTGGGTAAAGTCATGCCAGATTCACTCCAGTAAAATACAGCTCAGGTTGTATGTGGGCCGACTAAATAAACTGAAAATATTTGTCAGTACTGTCAAGAAAGAGGCAAATTTTTAGTGGAGGTCTATAGCCTCATCCACACAACCACACAGAGAACAATAGAAGGGGCAGGGAGGTTGGAACTACGTGACCTTTCAAGTTCCTTGTAACCCAAACCACTCTATACCTCAGAACAAAGAAAACAATCCCCATAACTGAGAAGGAGACTAATACAAGTAGATTGAAGCTTTAAAACATGAGCAACATCACCTTTGGCAAGAAGGGGTAGCAAGAATCATGACCATCTGAACAGCAGCTGTAATGTAGTTCTCTCTCCTAAGTACAGCAGACTAGGTACCATTTGTCTAAACATCTTTGGAAAAGGACACTAATGACAGGAATGAGCAGAAAAAAAGCTATGCAAATAATTCAAGATCCTTCCAATGAGAAGCCTAGAGATACATCTGTGTGATCTACAAGTACAAGTGATAGGGAAGTGATTACAGTGCTTTCACAGAATCTTCATGGGAGAGAGAACAGTGGGACTGGTGAGGCTCAAGAAATTCAACAGCAGGAAGAGGCACAAGAGAAGAGAAATGCCTAGCTACAGCCTATATATGGCAGTTTCCAGCACAAAGAAAGCCAACCACTGAATCTAAATACAAAACTGATTTCTAGCCAAACTTGGAAGGAGAGATTCACACAATGCAAGTTATGGTCTTACAAAGATTACTAAGTGAAAGGTTGTGTCCTGTGAAATGTGTGTTACACTAAATGATTTGGTGCTCCAACTTGAACATTCTGTGTTTGTAACTATAGGAAGGATAAAACCAGAATGTATTTGTATTTTCCAATGGCAACATGGTCTGAGTAATTTAGCAACTATCACTACATCAACAAATATACAATTTTTATTAACATCAAGCCATCAGAACTCATCTCTCCAAATTCTAGGAAGTATCACTTGCTCAGTACAAGTTAAAGAGTAAGAGAGAAATGATACCTGCTTGCTCATCCACTCTGTCCTGGCTCCAGGTTCAACCTGTGCTTGGGACTGGCAGGAACTGCAAGTCTGAACTTAAATGAACACACGTTTCAAAGCACCTCAGATACATCTCTGTGAGGCAAGCAGGAACTACTTCAATTACACAAAGAAGCCCACAGTAAGTCCAGTTCAAGTCCATGACTGACTCCTAAGCTATGAGAGTGGAATTCAGACTTGGCTCAGCTACTTTTCTTCCTAGGACTTACAGTCTAAGAGAAAGTTGGAAAATCTTGCTGTATCAATCTCTCAGTCTCCTGTCAAATTTATTTTTACTTACATACCATTCTGCTTTTTCTTTTTCCTCTTCATCTAAATAGGAAAACTCTCTCCAGGAATCAAAATTATACCTAAAGTAAATTTAAGAAAAAAATAGTGAATGAAAAAAACAGCAAATCTGTTAAAAATCAGCTATCTTTTTTATTGTTATGTGTTTGTAGGCAACTATATTGCTGTTTACAATTTACAATTATACTGCACCTACAGTGATTCCACTGTGTTAAGTCAAAATGCAGGATATAATTTACACCTCTCTGTACTGTGGGACATAGTCTACTTCAGGATGGCATGAGTCTTGCCCACTCTGAATGTCTACAGCTGTCTAAGCTGCCGTCATAGTCAGTGGAAATGCAGTGCAGTCTGTGGAGTTCAGAGAGAAATTAATCTTTATGTGAGCACCCATATTTAGCAGGTAAGGCAAGCCATAAACATTACTGACTTTTTTGGACTAGACACACCTTTCTTTACTAGGGGAGCTTAAACACCTAGGACGTCTCCACTAAAAACACAGCTTAGGTGAGATAAAGCCGACTTCCAGTCTGTGGGTCAGCTCAGTTCTCACCCACTGTGGTCAGAAGTTCCTGCTGCAACCGTGAATTTACAAGCAGATTGATTAGCCAGGAGAAAGCCAGCTCAGTTTGTGGAAGGCACAAACAGCTGTGGGGTAATTTTGTGACATTACGAGGTTGGGACAGCCCACAGCAAACAACCCACACACCAAGGGGTCTGCAAGCCCTTTATATTACATGTCTTGAATACTGTGAACAGAAACGGAGGCATCAGCTAACTTACCAAAAGGAATAGAATGCATCTACCTCCTCAAATGAGGAGTTCATGTCCCCAAGTTTAGGTACATTTTTCTTATTTGACCACCTGAAAATACATGGATATATTCAAGAAATAATATATACAATCTTCATAACGTACCATTAGTTAAGTACAGAATCAAAATACAGAATCAAAATCTGAGGCTCCGTCCCACCAGCACGGAGGGGCGCCAGGAAAGAGGAAGAGAACAGGAGAGTTCCTCCTAAGTATCCTCCAGACTGGGCATTTTTTGGGGAGTTTCCCCAGAAAAGCAACCTCCTCCTGCCTGAGTGCCTCCTGCCTGAGTGCCTCCTGCTTTGTGCCTCCAAGAAGACCTGATGGAGTACAAGCTATCTTTGTAGATATTCAATTCTCCATGCACATTCTTCTGCTAGAGGAGCTTACAGAAAGTGGACAAAAAGTACTCTGTGAATAACTCAGCTCTGTGGTAGGGTACAGGAAGTCTCCCACACATTCTAATGGAGTACAAAGGAATAATGCATACTCTGCCTCCACTGCATTTTTTCTAGGGAAATATTCCACTGGCTCTAGAATTTGTTGTTCCATGACATAGCATCCATTTCCATTGCAGAGAAGGGAAAACCTCATCTGATAACCACAGATCCAGGTCTGAATCTATGGAATACTTGATAAAAGATTCAGTAAGACTACTTTAAATAATAATTGTTCAGAATGCTGTAAAAGTGCCTCATGCAATTAAGCACTTTTATATAGGGAAAAGTTGACAGGTTTCTAGTTGAGAAGTCGAAAAGTTTCAGGTTGTGACAACCTTAATACCAAATTAATTGTCAAGCACGAATCAAATGCAGAAAAAGTCATGCACTGTAAGAGAGAACCACCAAATATTGATAGTTACAATTATCTTCTCTTTTAACCAGCTAAATCATGAACATAACTACTGTCTTCTGTTAATGTCTCACTCTCAGAAGAAAATCATAAAAAAAGGGATTTTTTAGTCAGCAACATACAAACATTTGGTATTGTAAGTAATTTAAGATGAAACAATGAGTTGTACAAAAAGGGCAGTAAGCAATAGGAAGCTGAGAACTTTTTTTAAAATCACATGGGTCAAACTCAATGCCATCAATGTGATAGTTCAGATTATTTTAAAATAAAATAAAAAATAATTGCACAATTTCAGTTGTATTACATTTCTAGAAAATTAATACATCTCTTGTTACAAAACAATGTCAAATGAGTTTGCAAATGCTGATTCTCCAGCAACAGCAGAGGCAGTCAGACATAGCTTACCTGGCATTTCTTTCAAAAACTGGTGAGAAAACTTCGAAGAAGTTTTCTTTTGCTTCACTTTTGGAAGGTACAGAGTTATCAAAAGTAGGATCTATGCTGTTAAATGCTCGTCGTTTCACAGGATCAGATAATATTTCATAAGCTGAAAGTTACCAGACATAAGGTTGTAAATATTTAAAAAGATGCTCTCAGATCTGTGTTTGATCTATTGTTTTGTACAGCTTGATACTTAATTATTTTAGTGACATCAAATAGCTTTGCTGTCTATTCCTGTTAAACTAAGTAAGAAGAAAACATTTATGAAAAAGAACACATTTAACCATTAAGATGTAACAAAATAGATAATACCTAATTTTATAGCAGTAAATTTAGTTCAGATACTGGGAGTTTGGGCATGACATCTTCAGGCTTTTACCTTGCACCAGATCCTTGCAGATAAATTGACAAAATGGTCTACTAAGGCACAGCGTAAAGGCAGTCCCTGGGTTAGTATGTTGTCAGAACTGGCAAGAACAGGAGCCATTCATTAGAATTTTTGCAGGTCATGATGAAGTTGTACTGAGTCTTGGACAAAAATATAAAACTCTACACAAACACTCCAAAACATGCAAACAGTCCCTATTTTCCTGTTCTTACAGCCCTGCAGTTGGGGAGCATCACATTACTAATCTTATATTCTGGAAATCACACACGCTATAGCTTCAGTAAACTCTTACTTTTTTCTCAAAGAAGTGTGGAGTTTCTCAGTTTTACAATGACCACTGTTTTTCAGTAAGAATGAAAAGTCAAAGGAATCAAATTCGTGTTGCGAACATTCATGGACTGCTGTGCCTGCAGCCCTGCCCAAGGACACTGCACCATGAAGGTTGGATCTAGGAGGTGATAACCTGGAGGAGACCTTGGTGCTCTGCAGTTCTGTAAACTGATCTCACTGCACGTGTCAGTGGAGAGATGAAGGAATGACAGTGGCTGCCAGTGAGCTGTTGTCTGCCAGGCTGCCCTTCCCCTCTGGGAAAGGACTTCCCTCCACCAACACTCTAAATGACCCCAATTATCCTCTGCCTCAGTAATGCTCATACAATTTTCCTGATGCAGGAAATTCTGTGCACATCCATTGGTTCCTCTTCCATTTAAGAGATGTCCCTTCCACTTGCAGATCCCCAGTTCTATTCCCACACACTCAGTTCCCCCAGCTCTGTATCTCCCAGTCATTCCTTTGTCAGACCAAGTTCTGAATCCAACCTATATACTCCCACCTTTCCACATTTCTTCTCCCTGTTTCGTTACCATTTGCTCCTATTCCAGGTAGAAGACATTCAGAGAAGGAAGTTTAGAAACACAAATTCCAAGATTTCCTCCCTGCTTCAACCTTATTGAGTGAAAATAATTTGTTTAAAATAAGCAAAAAAGCCAAGCTCTAAGGCATTTCTGGCGATGTAAGTCATACACCTAGAACAGCCCCTATAGTTCTGGAGTTAGCCAGCAGTGGTGTTCTGGGTCATAGAATCACTAAAGTTGGAAAACGCCTCTAAAATCAGAGTCCAGCCATTAATCCTGCACTGCCAAGTCCACCAGTACAGGCAAGAGGGAAATGTTATTCAATTGAGTTCACTTGCTCATCTGTGGGCAAAAATGAGCAGCTGAAGAAACTGATGACCTGGATTAAATCAACACATGTTCTATTGTCAGAGCAAGCACATTAGAATTCAGATTTTCCAATTCCTGTTGGTGCCTGTGGGGAATTGTTCCATGGCTCACTAGTTTATCCCAGGTAGGGGCTACCTCCAGGGGTTCATCTGTGCGTGCACTGCTACAAGTGTCACATTTTGTCACCAGCTGGCACAGCAGCCAAACGTCTGTCAGCTGCATTCCCATCCTGCTTCTGCCCACTGGGAAGTTATACCTAATGTGATCTACTGATGCAGTTTTCTAAAATGGAAAAAGAACTTCTCCGGCTGTTTAGTCATTAACAATTAAAATCCTAATAAAGCACAACAAGTGCATTTCTGATGATCAAGTAGATTGAGGGAGTATCTAACAAAAGAGATCAATTGCTTACCTTTAGTTATGCAAGTAAAATAATCATTATCACCTTCACCTATCTGTTCCCCTGCAGCTTTTCGTTTGTCTGGATGATGTTTCAAAACCATGGATTTATCTAACAAATAAATGCATTACAGTTAGAAATGCTTCATCAGCAACAGTTTCAAACTACAAAGTAATACAGTAATTCCAACTGGCATTTCTCTAATTCAAAACTTAAATAAAAAGCAAACAGTCATATCTGAAAGAAAACAGGAGTTAATGAATTTTGTTTGATTTAACACTATAATTAGAATTAACATTATTTCATCTTTGCTGGGACATAAAATAACCACAACTCAGAAATTCTATTCTCTAGTCCACCCCAATATCTGAAGAAGTCTCTGAGACTTATTCTAGTATTATGCTTAGCAAAGCATATGCTCAGCATCTCTAAGTGTATAGTTAGCTTCATAACTGAAAAAATAAAAATAATTAATGTGATTTTGGTTGTTATTTCTAATGAAAAACAAAATAATTCAGATAAAATAAAAATTGTATTCTGTCCCTTTACTGAAGTTCTGAACACGATCCAAAGTGAAACTTAGCATGAAAACTACAGCCTGTGAATGCTGCTGCACTTCCCCATGGCTCATGTTGAGCAGATACACAAGACTTCGGGTTAAATTCTCCCTCTACTCAGGCCTTGAATCCTAAGGCACAACTGGCACATACAGAGTATCTACTGAAGGTGCTACCAAGGTTGTCTTGGTGTTTAAAAGGTAAAACCAGATTTTAGATCGACTTCTTTGTCAAAAGATCTTGCCATACAACACACACTGTACCTTCTTGGCTCTCTAAAATACCAGGGAGAAGATACCATGCAAGCAGTTACAGCAACCTGTCTCCTGAGAAACAAATCAGAATCCTTAGAAACAGGAAAGCACAGAATACACTGGCGGGAAAGACTCACATCTCTGCAGCACCATGGAACAATTGTGTGCTGTCAGGGTCCTAAGGAGAGAGGCTCTTGTTCTTGCTCAGATCAGTGAGACCACTAACCACCACCAGAACAGGTGCTGCTCTATTCCATAGCAGCACATGCTCCACAGTGGTGAGGAGCACTTGCCTGAGGCAACATGATTTCCTGTGTAAGTTGGTAATTCACTGATTTCCATCCATTTTCGTTTGAAGTATCTGGGGACAGTGATTCTACCTGCACCAGCACAGTTATACAGGCAATTGTTCACAAGATCCATTCACAAAGCCACCAGCTTATCCCAGAGAGGCTACTGAACAATCTTCAGAGTCTTTTAAAATCTTCCTCCACTAAGTATTTGCATCCTTCTTGCAAAGTCAAGCACACTGCTTTCCAAAAATAAAGTTCTGAAGCCCAGCAGGCTCCATTCCCATGCCACTCTCATTCTAACATGACTGTTAACAGCAGCCTCTTCGTACACATTCAGCAGCAGTAACGTGGCAGCTCAACGCTGTCGGGGGGGCTGCAAGGGAACCTCTGGGAACACACAGGGCAGGGACAGCTCTATTCCTCTGCTTTTCACTGAGCCTGACTGCAGACTCAAAAATACAGAAATGTATAGTTACAGTCTCAAGGCTGTTGACAAAAAACACAGGCCAGGAAGTAGAGGTGTGAAATCTTTTAATTCCTTAGATTTAGGCCTTTGGATTTCAGAGCTGTGATATGAATTTAAGGGGCTGGTAAGCAACACAAACTTTTAGGGCTGGGAAACAGTAAAAAGCTTGTTCACAACATGCAGGTATTTTCACTAGAAACCAGTTGTGTACATCTGAAAAAAAAGTTATGCTTCTAAGAGAAAGGTACTTACGAGCTGCTTTGATTTGTTTCTGAGTAGCCCTGTATCGTATATTTCCCAGTCCAAGAACTGCATAATGGTCTTGATTCTGAGAGAAAAGAACCACAAACCCTAATAAACACTGATTAATACAACCTAAAACACCACAAGACATGCAGAAAACCAGTTCTCCTCTCCATCTCTTAAAGGCAAGAGGGAGAATTCTTCCCTGTCTCAGTAAACATTGGGAAAAGACTATAGAAACAACTGTCAAAAATTATTGATTACTGAGTAACTGAGTATCAATAAATTAAGCCACTGTTATAGAAATTCAAGTAGCTTAATCTAAATTGGATTGAAGCACTAGAAAATTCAGTTATTCGAAAATTGAATTGCTGTCTTTAATATCAACAGTGCCAAAGTAACTCCAGAATAAAGGAGATGGTGACAGGGAGAAAAGACACTCAATACTTTCAGGCAGTAAAATAAAAAGCCGCAGCTCAAAACTAAGTTCTTATCCTGATGTGTCAGCCTTCACACACCAGATATAATGGTAAGGGACACAAACCAATTGAGATGGGTGTAGGAGGGGAAGAGGAAGGGGATCTTTAGCACCTGGGAATGGCAAATAACCTTGATGGGCAAAAATAGTTAACAGTAATCCATATTGACTGAATACCTTCCAGTCCTTTGGGTCAAGGGTTTTTAACATAGGATATTCCTCAAGCTGCAGTTCTTCATCCCCTGATTCTTCAGAAAGTTCCTTCTCGTCTTCTAGCTCCTGGAAAGAGGCAGAAACATTTATGTTTCTCCTCTTAATAAATGCTTCAAACCATCTTCCCACAGGTTCCACTTGACAGAGTACTGATGCTATAAGCAAAAACATAAAAGCAACTTCACCTTCTGTGGTTTACTTTTTTTTTTTTTTTTAAATTAAACCCCATCAAAGCCCACAAAAGTACAGCATCACACAAGGTTACAGATCGCTACATCTTCTCTTTGGCTCCACAAACATCAGAGTGCAAGAACCAGCACACGTGCCCGTCAGACGGGACCTCCCAGCGCTTTGCCGTGCTCTCGCATCTTGAAAGGTGCTTTCAAGTTAGAGGAACGCACGTGTCAAACGATACTAAATACAGTCCTATTGGCAACGGAGGAGACAACCGCGGCAGCGATATTAAATTTGGATTGATCTTCCCTACGTTCCCGCTCCCCCTTCCCAGGCCACTCCCTCCGGCAGCGAACCCAGACTTGTTGCTCGCACACGGGCTGAAACGGTGCCGGGGAAGGCACAGCACGCGAGACGGAGACAATTAAAGTCAAATAAACAGCAAAGTTCTTCGAAACCGGCCGATTTCCCAACTCCAGCGCCCGGACGGGCGCTCGAGGGCGGCCTTTCCCCGGCGCAGGCCCTGCGGCCCGCGGTACCTACCGGCCGAGAGCGGCCTGGTGACGGCCGAGCGCTGCCCGTCCCGCGCGGGGCCGCGCAGCAGCGCCATGGCCGCGGCCTGGGCCTGCCGCGGGACCGGCGCGTGGGGCGCCCACAGCGCTTCCGGGGCGGCGGCGGCGTGCGGCGCCATAAGCGGCCCGGCCGGCCCTCCCTGGGCCCCGCGGGCCCCGCCGCACCCTCGCCGCCCCCGCGCCGCCCCCGCGGCCGGAGCGGCTCCTGCGGTGCGGGACCGGCGGCGCTGCCCGGAGCAGCGGGGTGAACCGGCGGCGCTGCGCGGAACTCCCGGCGGCAGCCGCGGCGCCGGGGGGAAGGAGTTTCCAGAGCGCGGGCCGCGGTGCACCCTGGTTTGTGTTCCGGGCGGAAGCGGCGCGGTGCTGCGTAAGGCGGGCGGGCGCGATGCCGGACTACCTGGGAGCCGACCAGAGGAAAACCAAGGAGGAGGAGAAGGAGGACAAACCCATCCGCGGTGAGGGGCGATGGCGAGGACGCTCTCCGAGCAGCGCCCGGGGCGGGAGCGGGGCGGTGCCGCCGGCGGCCACGTCGGTGCTGGGAGCGGCGGGGCTGGAGGAGCAGCGGGGGGAAAAAAAGGACTAAAAAGGATTTAAAATGTCTCTAATGTGCGTTTTGGCGCTGCGGCCGCCGCCCCGCGAGTGTCCCCCCTCCCGGGCCGGAGCCCGGGCTCGGGCGGTGCCGCCGCTGTCGGGATGGGACGCGGGGCCGGCGGCGCCTCTCGTAAACATCGCCGTGAGGGGCTGAGTTTGGGAATGCCGAGGGAGAACGCGGCAGGGGCTGCCTGTGCCAGAAAGCACCGATCGGGAGCGCAGAACCAGCACCGTGTGCGGCTGGCCGGGGAAGCCGCCGAGATCCTCGGGGGAGGAAGGGGCGATCCGCCTTGTAAGTCTGGTTCTCTTAAAAGAGGTTCCTAAAATGCCTGGTTTCCTCATCGTGAGAGAAAAAAAAATGCCTTTTGTGGTTTAATACTTACTTTTATACTTAAAATATACAACAAAACGTGATACAATAATACTAAACGTCCCTGAAAGGAGGCAGTGGTGAGCTGGGGGCCGGTCTCTTCTGCCGTGCCTGCAGTGAGAGAACTCGAGGAAATGGCCTAAAGGTGAGGAGGGGAGATTCAGATTAGATATTAGAAAAAAATTCACAGTTCGGGCGGTCAGACACTGGAACAGGTTCCCCAGGGAGGTGGAGTCACCGTCCCTTGGAGGTGTTACAGAAGGCATCAGGATCTGGCGCTGGGTGGCGTGTTCTAGGGGTTACAGGGGCAGTGCTGGCTTGAGGGTTGGACTTGGTGATCTTGAAAGTCTCTTCCAACCTTGATGATTCCTTGATAATTTCTTTGTCTTGCCTGAGGGAGCGCCGCAGAGCTGCCCGTGTGCTGCCGCTGTCATTAGGAATTCCGGGGAAGCAGGAGAGGGAAGGCAGAGTTTTCCGAGGATACCGGCATAGTGTGAAAGCTGCCGGTTGCTCCTCATGTTTTAACTTATTGTGGCTTTTTATTTCGTGTTAGTAAATATTTAATAATGCATCTGGAAGCACAAGCACTGCAAAATGTAATCAGTGACGGACTTTGAACTGTTCCCAGTCAAGAAAGATTTCTAAATTATAGCAACAGAGTGTTTAGTAGCTATAAAAAAAATCAGTGGGGTAGTACAAATAGTCAGGAAAGAAGTAAGGATCAACATAAAAGGTCTTCAGAATCCTGTGTAACACGTGCTGCACCCAGATCGCCAATACTGTGTGGTTTGGGCTCCATCTGTCTTAAAAAGAGTGGAATTAGTCAAGAGAGGAAACTGGGATGGGAAGGGAGGGGGGTGTTGAAAGTCTGTTAAATGGCAGGTGATGTGAGAGTGGTGTGGCAGAGTGACACTAACAGAGTTATATTTTTCTTAGTTAATGGAGAGCAGTCACTGGAGCTCTGTGCAGAACTGAACACCTGGAACAGCTGATGCTGCTTGTTCTTTGGTGGGAGCTCTCAGGCTCAAATGAAAGTTTTAGATGCCAGGTTCAAGTCAAGCAAAAGGCAGCACAATGCAGATTTAAACCAGGAGACTCCTTCCTGTGTATTCTGCTGAAAGTTTACAGGGATTAAAACCCCCAACATAAATATTAATTTAAGGGAATTGTTTTAAGGGCAGTTAATAACAATGTGTGACACAGGAGTGGGGTTTCACCATGTATTTGCCACCTTTGTAGACCTTCCTGTTTAAGAGGGGGATTTGGACCAGACTTTGTCTCATTTAGTACGACCCTTCCCATGTTTTCTGTTTTACAGTATTAAAACTAGGAGTTTACAGTGATGTTTTGTGACTGAGACCAGCTTAGATTTGGCTGCTGTTCCCTGCTCACACTGGGCTTTTTGGAAGAGAGACATCACTGGTGGAAAGTGGTGACAGTTTTTCATTGATGCTTTCTTGAACGTCTAGAAACAAAAAGTTGAAAAGATGAAGTTTTGAGATCTACCATCCCTTTTTTGAACAATCATAGGCTGGGAAACTACTCTGAGTGAGGCAGAATTGAAGTAGCTTGCTTGTTATGAGCTCTGAGTGGTGCAGGTTTTTGGACTGAAGAGAGTAGCTGGAGACCCTGTTTTGTTTTCCTTGGATAGCTGATGCTTTTTTGTTCCACTTTGGTTCAGTGAAAAGAATCTCTTTAAAATACGTGTTTTCATGTTTTAGAAGCAGAATTAATACTGCCGGCTTTGTTTTTAAAACTGGAAGCTAAGTCTCTCCTGTCTTGTTTCAGCTCTCGATGAAGGAGATATTGCCTTGCTGAAAACATATGTAAGTAGCACACACACGTGGGAGTGTTAAAGACAAAAAGCAGTTCCTGTGGGGAATACTGTGCAGGAGTGGAGGGGTGTGCACTTAGCAAGTAGAGAGTAACTCTGCTTCTCCTAATGCTTTTCTCTCCTGCCAAAATCTTTTCTCCCTTTTCACCTTCCAACGAGAAGGCCCCAGCCTGCAACACTAAAAATAATCCAGTGGGTTTGTTAACTTGAAAGTAATTAAGGGTTTGTTTCTCTATTATTGTTTCGTATCTCATTGCTGATTGCCGTGGGGGTCTAACAGACAGGGCTTTACTAGGGCTTTTTCACTGGCCAGTTTTCTTGGATTATACAAAAAATAATTTTAAGACCCCTCGTGCCACAAAATTGACTTGCTTTTAGCCATCATGTTAGAAGAACATAATGTTGGGAGGCATTTTCCAGAGACACTAAGGCTTAAAATGCCAATCTACCCTTTTCACTGGGAAGTACAGTTGGTCTGTGAAAGAACTCTTGAGAGATGAAACTTGCAGCTTAGGTATGTTTGGCAAAGTCTGAATTTTGTTGACACCAAGACTTCTTTACAAAGTTCTCAAATACAGCCTGTACCCACTGCATCTTCTTTTTTTGTTGCCAATGGTGTACAAAGGAGATCTTATAGAGCAAATCCAGGTCTGAATCCGCCTGTGTTAGGCAGATCCGGATAAAAAAAAGCATTTTATCACAAGCAATAATTCTGATTTGCCTCTTGATCTTTCTGCTGTCCTCTGTGGATGATAAAAAGGTTGGGTAAGGTAGTTAAAGCACTTGTACAGATGGTTTTCAGAAAGTGTATTCAGAATTTTCTCTATATATGATTTTACTGACTCTTTTTTAAACTTTAGGAGAAATAGTTAAAAAAAGTAAGGCTGAACAGGTTTGAAAGAAAACCAAATCCTTAAAGTTTACAAATGTGGAAAATTTCCACCTTCACAGTTGGTCAGTTGTGTTGTGAAGCTGCACTTGACTTTTGCAAACAGAAATATTGTTACTGGAAGTTAATTCTGTCTTTTTTGGCTGTCATCAATGGTTGGCTACTGTACCAAGACAGTCTGTTGGACATCTTGATGCTCAGCAGCTCTTGTCATTTTTTCCTAAACATAATTTGAGTTACGAAATATATGTGATATTCCTTTTCCAGGGCCAGAGCACGTACTCAAGGCAGATCAAGCAAGTAGAAGATGATATTCAACAACTGCTTAAGAAAATCAATGAGCTCACTGGTATGTTATTGTCTTAGACAACTTTCCGTAGAAGAGCCAGAGATACCAAAACAAGTGTTGTAAAAAGTTGATTTTAAACAACTTCTGCGTTGTTTTTTTGTTGTTATTTTTCTCAAAAGAACACAGTTCTTTATTTGGTAATGTGAGATTTTTGCTTAGTAAGTGATGGGTTTTTTTGATTGGGCAGGACTAATCTGTGTATCTGATTTTGTAATTTTGTAGTTTAACACATTTTTAATCAAACTGCGGGTTTTATATATAATGGTGGTATAATGGTGGCACAAAACAAATGCCCCTTTCTGACACCAGATAATGAAGTAGTAATAACAATTAATTAGTTTCCTAATTTTTCTTTCACTGGTGTATGTTTTTTGCCCTCTTGCTAATCCTGCAGTGGCTCTCGGTTCTGCCAGGAAGACCACAATTTCTCTTGTAAAATAATCTTGATTCTTTTAAATATATCATGGAGATGGTACTTGTTATATCCATGTTTTGGAAGATTTATGGGGTTTTTCATCTGTGAGAATCCCTTAGTTTCTGATACCTTGCACTGGAGCTTTCCCCCAGTGAAAGCACTTTAGAGTTTCGCTCCTTTAGTGAAATGTAGATATCCACTGTCAGTGATGTCTGTGTCCTGCTGTGACCATTCCCACACTACAAAATTGCCTGGGAAGGTGGCCAGGCTGGGACTTGAATGTTCAGCTGGCATGCAGGCTCTTCCTTTAGGAAACTTGTTTTTTAGGAAGTCCATGAAAGATATGTGTGTGCGTTGTTTTGGAGGTCTCTCAAAAAGCTTCCTGCAGGGTTATCTCTAGGATTTTGGTGTGGGAAGGATGGCTGACATCCCAGTTAGCTGCTTCCTCCTCAGCTTGTTTGTGCTGCACGCAGGAATCAAGGAATCCGACACTGGCCTGGCTCCTCCTGCCCTTTGGGATCTGGCTGCAGATAAACAAACTCTCCAAAGTGAGCAACCATTGCAAGTTGCAAGGTGGGAGCACTCTTCTCCTTCCAGTAGAGCTCCATAGTGATAATAGTCTGATTTATAGCTTCTGTGTGGACTTCTTTTAAAAAATAAAGTTCACATGTTGTGCATATTGAAAGTGCTTTTTACCACTGAATCATAAAGGAACTGTGATTATGTGTAGTGTAGTTTATACTTGTACTTACTCCTGCAGTTACTGTGTGATGCTATAATGATAGCATAATAATATATATAATGATGTCATCACAAGTACAACAGCTCTTCTGTTGTATTTGGAAAATGGGACTCTCTTGATGCTTATGCAGATAGCAAACCAGTGTGTCTGCCTGGAGCTGTAATTGTGTTTCTGTATTAGGTGCACAAAGATCATCAATGCAGACTCCGAGGATCCCAAGTACATTATCAATGTCAAGCAGTTTGCCAAGTTCGTGGTGGATCTCAGTGACCAGGTGGCACCTACTGACATAGAAGAAGGCATGAGAGTTGGGTATGCAAAGTCTTTGTGTTCTTGTGAGTCTTCCTGCAGACCGAAGCTTTCTCTGAGTTGTCTCATGTTGTAGTGTGACAGGTCAACAGCCCTCATTTCCAATTTTTGCAGTGGTTGAAATTACACCAGTACTGTCTTTCTCTTGGAAGACAGTAACTCACCTGTATGCTCTGCTGGAATCTTTTGTTTTGTTTTATTTTGACAAAAATTGACAAAATCCATGTGTCACTGGACAGAAACCTTTCAGTTTGGGCCTCAGTGGTCCCAGCTTTCAGGGGGCCTGCATAGGGTTCTTCTTTGGGACTCTGTGGTTACACATAGGGCAGTGATGGAATGTTCACTGAGGAGGTAAACCGTGTTACTTCCAGAGTCAGTGTTTTGCCAGTTTGCTCTGTGGGATATTTTGAAATTTAGTTTTCAAAATACTTCAGAATTAATAGTTTTGGAAACATTAACATTTTCTGCAGAAAGAATTCCAGTATCTAGCCTACCTGCTATTAGCTTTTAGGGCTGGGTTCTCTTGATGCCAGAGAAAAGAACAGTTCAAGAATTCAGCTTCTCATTTACAGAGTTGCTTCTACATAACACTTGACTTAACCAGTGTTAAAATAATAGTCTTTATGCTTCCTCACCAGGGTGGACAGAAACAAGTACCAAATCCATATCCCGTTGCCTCCAAAGATTGATCCCACAGTCACCATGATGCAAGTGAGCATTGCTTTTACTTATTTTGGCCTGGCTTTGTCTTGTAATGGTGATTCCTTTAGCTGGATTTTGTTGTGGGCTGTTGAAAGCTTGGAGAGATTTGCAGCACTAGGCTGGTAACTGCTCACTCACCTCTTTGTTGTGCAGGTAGAAGAAAAACCTGATGTCACTTACAGTGATGTTGGTGGCTGTAAAGAGCAGATTGAAAAGCTGAGAGAGGTGGTCGAAACCCCTCTGCTTCACGTAAGTAACCTCCAGATTGAAGCTTCTATTATTTTGGAAGTATTCTGGTCATCTGTTAGCATCTGAAAAAGCAAAAGACAGTGTCACTGAGTGTAAACAGCTGAGTGAAAGGAACTGTGGTTTTAACAAGTGAAATCCAGCCCAGCCTCCTTTACATTGGTCCTCATTAGTGATTTCCTTAATTTGCATATATTCTATGATGCACACAATCTTTAATTTGCTCATAACCTTGCCTTCTGTCTCCCTCCACAGCCTGAAAGATTTGTGAACCTTGGAATTGAGCCTCCCAAAGGAGTGCTTTTGTTTGGGCCACCTGGCACAGGCAAAACCCTGTGTGCCCGTGCTGTGGCTAACAGGACTGATGCCTGCTTCATCAGAGTGATTGGATCTGAGCTGGTGCAGAAATACGTGGGAGAGGTAAGAGCAGCTGCTTGATGGAGTGTGGAGGGGTTTGCAGATTCCCCTTGTAGGTACCTGACACCACAGTGGGGGCGAGGGATGGATGTACTTGGAAGCTGCAGGTGCAGGGGGGCAGGAGCTGTCAGACAAATCACTGCAGCTCAGGCAATGGCGGCAAGACCTGAGGTCTGCTGTCGCTGATGAAAGGGATTTTGCAGTGCAGAGTTCAGTCTGTGGTTCAGGAGGACTCTGGGGTTAGGATTCTGCTCCCAATTCTGCCGCTTACTTTCCAGTTGGCCCTGACATAAATTACTTCATCTGTACTTCTGAGTTTTAGAGCAGTAATTTTTCTCTCCTTTATAAATTGCTTTAAGCTTTATAATTGTCCCATTATATATGTGAACAAATTTAAAAAGAGTTTTTTCATTGGAAACTTAGAAGTGTTTGGAAGCATGAAGAGTTTGATTTTGATAGTTTTCCTTTAATGTGCCTCAAATCTCTAATAAAATCTTAATTTTTTGCTTTCAGGGAGCTCGAATGGTTCGTGAACTCTTTGAAATGGCGAGAACTAAAAAAGCTTGCCTTATATTCTTTGATGAGATTGATGCTATTGGAGGTATGTTTGTAGTAGCTACAGTTCTAACCTCCTGTGAGAGCTTCCAGGCTCTCTTCTAGTTCTTTATCTGGATTGCTGCATTTCAAGGAAAGTGCTTGTAAATACCAAGTTAGCAAAACTACTCCCGGCACACCCCATGTCCAGGAAGCTGTCAAGAAGTGGTTTATATAGCCCAGATGGGAAGCCATTTTTGCACATTTGGAACACCCAGAATATTCAAACTTTAGTGAAGAATCCCTGTATTTTGTTTGCAAGAAACTACTATTAACTTAAACCCCCTTCAACTTCCAGACTACACTCCAAGTCTTTATTACTTCCTGAACATTATGCTTTTTTCTCAAAGAAAGTGCTTAGGTCCTTTGAAAGTAGAACAGTTTTTACATAGACAAGGGAGAAGGATGATTTTGGTTAAGGGAAGGGCAAAATAAACAAGCTACATGGGTAAATTCCAGCAGCTTGGTCAGTTATTAGGCAGGGAGATAGAGGCCCTTTCTTACTAAGGAGGAAGATCCAGCACGCACTCTTGGTTTGAAACGTGTCATCCAAATAACCCCCTCACACCTTTTCAACTCATCACAAATACTTGTATGCACTTTAAAATCATTTTCCCAGGTGTCCTGTGTTGCAGCCGCTGTGACACCTCTGTGTCCATGGCCTGGAAGTGCCTCTCCCTCTGTGTAACTTGTGTTTCTCCTCTCCAGGTGCTCGTTTTGACGATGGGGCCGGGGGTGACAACGAGGTGCAGCGCACGATGCTGGAGCTCATCAACCAGCTGGATGGGTTTGATCCGCGGGGCAACATCAAAGTGCTGATGGCCACAAACAGGCCCGACACTCTGGACCCAGCACTGATGAGGCCTGGCAGGCTGGACAGGAAGATAGAGTTCAGCCTGCCTGACCTTGAGGTGAGAACTCTCTATTCCACAGCCAAGTGTGTTCTGATACCAGAGTGTTTCTTCAGTTAGGGCATCATTGTCTGGAAGTTTATGAGAAAGAGAAAAAGCAGCACTCTTAAATTATGTTAAACTGCATGGAAATATGGGTGATTAAAGGTGTGCCAAAGGTTTTCCCACACTGCACAGATTCCATCCCAGCCAATAAGCCATAGTAAGCAGCTATAATCACTGTATATTCCTGCCTCAACAGAGAAAAAATCCTTTAACCAGATCCACGATTTAGTTCAGAAATTAGAATGTGTTTTGTTTGGCTCTTTTGAGAGAGATTTCTTGCAGTACTTCTATGATGAAAGCCCTTTTTAAAGTTATTTTCTTAATTTAGTGTCATGGGCACTTACACATTCCAGTCCAGACATGGGAAACCATAGTTGGGCAGCAGATACAAGATGTATTTTCCATTTGCCCGTGCTGTGGACATGGACAGCTGCAGGCTGGAGTCATCACCTCTGTCATGCCATGAACACCCCTGTCCTCTTCCCTTCCCTTCAGGGCCGAACTCACATCTTCAAGATCCATGCTCGTTCGATGAGTGTGGAGAGGGACATCAGATTTGAGCTGTTGGCTCGGCTGTGTCCCAACAGCACAGGTAAGCTGAATGTATTTATTTCTTTAACCAGTTCTGTGTATGTGCTGTGTCCCCTGGCAGTCAGTGCTCAGTTATCCGTGTCTCTCCCAGGCGCCGAGATCCGCAGTGTCTGCACGGAGGCAGGAATGTTCGCTATCCGAGCGCGCCGGAAAATCGCCACTGAGAAGGATTTCCTGGAGGCAGTGAACAAAGTCATCAAATCGTACGCGAAATTCAGCGCTACCCCTCGCTACATGACCTACAACTAATACCTGGGAAGGTTCTTCCTGTTCCTCCTAAACTTTCTGTGGAAAAAAATCCAAGTGTAGCGATTCATGTTGTGTTCTTGGAAGCTAGAAATAAATGGAGTGTTCCAAAGAGGAAGTGTGTGTTCATTGTGAGTGTTCTACACTAGTGGAGTGTTGCTCTTGTAGGGAAGAGATCTCAGTGAGGTTACAGTAGCACAGCCTAAACCACAGATAATTTTAAATCAGATACCTGGGCAATGTTAGACATCCCAAGTTCAGATCTCTGGTCACCATCTACACCCCAAAACTTGGAATCTGAGCCATAGAGGTGCGGGAAGACCCCTAAGTGACTCCAGTGTGTCTGGGCGTACTAAGAAATGCTTGTGTGATGCTTGGCACTGAGGTGTAGGTGTGTCCCAAGAAAGTGGGAGCTGCTCCAGGAAGGCATGTGTGGTGGTCTGAGTCATTGCCCAGCTTAGGGAAAACATGAAGGGACATTTTTTCCCTCCCTTGGTGAACACTGGTACCATCACAAGTTGTTTTTTTAATCTTTGGTGGTTTTTTTATCCCTTTTGCTGAGATTCTTTGTTGTGTTTTAAAAAATAGGAAATGGTCAAGGAGGAGGAAGGTATAATTTCTTAGTGCTAAGGGAAGGAAGATTCCTTTTCCCTGATCCTGCTCTGAAGAGTTTGACATCAGTCTAGTAGTGAGCACTTTGACACATTGTATGACTTGTCTGAGATGCTGCTGCACACACAGGATGACCCTGACAGGGTCCTGGTGCTCCATAGCTGGGCAGTGACTGGGAGTTGTTGGCCACAGGCAGCATTGAAAGGTTAAGCCTCGTTCATCTGACATGTTCCTGTAGAGCTGGATGTGGTCAACAAAAAGCAACAACCTTTCATTTTCTTTTTTTCTAGTGTTGCTTTAAGGTTTGAGGGGAAGAGGTGGAAGAAATACCTGAGGGGAAAAATTGCTTTTGGGAAATGCTTTGTCTTGGAAGTGAGAAAAGTTTTATTGTCAGTTATATCAAAATGAGATCCATCAATTTATCAAGCTTAAATTATGAAGCCACTTATATTTTTTTTTTTGAAAGAGTAAATGCATGCAATATGGAGAGAGAGTACCCAGCCCATGGACTGGGTTAGGATTCTGGTTGGTGTCAGTATCTTAATATAGAAACTTGGGCAATCTCAATACTTATGTGTCATTTCAGGAAGAACATTTTAGGGAGGGATGCCACTTTATTGGTGGGACAGAATGTTTTTCATTTTCAGAAAGCAGCACTGACAGCATCTCTATTTATCAGGAGAAGCACTTCAAGTGTAGCTTCCACTTGAGAAGGATAAGTGAAGTATGTAGAAAAGAGTTTGGATCTCACCAGGTATCCTGAATTATCATCAGTACTCTTGCAAAAAAAGGAGGGGAGAGGAACATGACCCTGATTATTACGAGGTACTGACCCAGACTTAGGCCAGCCACTGCCAGCTGCTGTGGTGGGGCTTCAGCAGTGAGGGGGGAGGCACTCCCCTGTCCGTGCAGGCAAACTGGAGCCCTGTTACAAGGTTAAAGGAGCTGGGGTGGTTCGTTCTCACACCAACAAGCCTAAGGTAGGATTTAACACTTAGACAGAGGTCTGTTAATCAGTACAGGGTAGAGGAAGTGGGTTCCCTTTTCAGGGGCTGGCTTAGGCTGCCAGGAGGAAGCAGTGCTTCAGCGGGTGGCAGCAAAGCACAGGAAGAGATGAGCAAAAGCTGCCAGATTTTGTTCTATGGGATGAGTTACCAGCACTGCTGCGGGTTGCAGGAGCACTTGTTCTGCATGGTCTGGGATGTGGGACTTTCTTGGGCAAAGGTTCTCAGTCCAGCCTTTCAGCAGCTCCCCAGAAGTGCAGCTGTTACTACCAGGATGGGAGATCCAGCTTTAGTTGTATCCCTGTGAGGCCTGACACAGAGAGGGCTTCATGGGGGTGCCAGGAGTGAGGAGCAGGAACCAGCACAGCAGGCAAGACCTGCCTGGAGGTGGAAACCTTTCCTGGCCCATCCCTTGTCATCACCCACTTGTATCTGGGGCCCTCAGCTTGTCCCTCATACAGAGTCTCACCAAGACAAAGTGGAAAATTTTGACAAGTGACATCACTTTATTTTGGAAGTTGACAGGATTTTGATGTGAACTGAAGAGACTACAGAGTTAAAAACTGAAGCTGTAACAAGCTGAAAGTAGAAAAATATACTGTATGTAGATACAAAGGCTTGTTGAACTAGTTAACATTATAAATTGTACCAAAAGTTGTTTAAATAAGCACACACAATGTCTTGACATGCATGCACTTCATCCTTTGAACGCCAGCTAAGCAGCAATTTCTGATGCAGAAAGCTTGCCATCCCTATGGGCAGGGGAGTCTGAGGAAATAAAGCATCTTTCCCGACTTCCCTGGTTCCTGGGAAACAGTTTACCTGAAGCAAGCCCTAATTGCAACAGAGCCTGAAATAAAGTAAGAGTATTACATTCTGTGATCAGAGGTGAGGAAGGTGTCTGAATTCCTTAGGCACGGGACCTGTGATTTGAGGGTGCTGAATGAAATGTCACTGATGCCCCACTTGCCCTGTGCTGTCAAAATAACCTGCAGAGAAAGACTTTTAGGTTCCTGCTTCTGCTGAGCTTCACAGTGACTACTGTGAGGGAAATGGGGGCATTGAAGATTTCTTTTGCAGGACTTCCATTTGCATGGTTTTCATTTCACACCTGAAGTGAGGCAGTACCACAGTGGCCAGGCTGACAATAGAAAAAGAAACCCCATGCTACTGTTTCTTTTAAAAAACCCAAACATGAACCATTTTTGAGTTCTATTGAACCCTATTTCTCCATGCACTTAAAAGCTGAGGAAGAAGCAGCACTACTGGGAGGAAGATGGGCAACATAAAAGTACCTTTTTTTTTTGGACCACTGAGACTTTAGACCTTGCTTAAATTTTCATTCCAACTTAAGAGACTGCATATAGGGCATCAGTTCTTAATATAAATAGGCTTCACTCCTGTCTTAAACCAGTTTTGTCTGCGAACTTTGAAGCTGAATTAAGTTTAGCTTAAAATCAGCTGTGTTCTTTTCTAGAAAGCCTAACTGGGTTTTGGCAGTGCAAGTGTACCATACTGATAATGTAATAATTAAACAATGAGTTTCTGACTTGAAGTTCACTTAGAGCAAAAATGAAGAAGAGAGTACAGCTGAGACAGGTTAGGTATTTTTTAAAAGATAACTGTACCATCCAGGTTTAAAAACAGCAGCAGCTAAATGCCACCAGTGTGAATTCATTAATCCAGCTGGCAGATTATTATAAATTGTACGAATCTGTTGTATGTAGATGTTGACATCAGGCTTTAAAAGTAATCGAAGACAGTTCTTTAAAGACACTGGTACAGTGTATTGCACTTGCAGAACAGTTACTTCCTGCAAGATCCCACTCGTAGTGAGTTAAAGTGCCCATTTTCTCAACAGGAATAGGAATGTCACCTTGTCCACCAGATTCTGATTGCAGCAGAATACACTGAATTTTCTTTTCTTGCATAATTTTGTGCTTGTGTATTATTGGAAGGCTATACCCTGATCAAAGGAAAAAATTCAAGAGCATGAAGGCTTACATTTCCTTATCCACTCTTCCTACAAAAATTAAGCACCACCCTATACCCGTAGATACAAACAGCCTCAGGCTCTCTTCAAACTGTGCAAATTAAATATTCAGAAAGAGTCTCCATCAGCACAAATCTGGCTCCCATTCTGCTCGATGCCACTCTTCAAAGGTTGGAGTCAGCCCGTGCAGCAGACCCATCTTTCACTTGGCAGGCAAGGACAGCATCATGAATACTATGAAACAGCAACTCTCTTGTTACACTTTTATCAAAAAAATTCAGTCTTGTCAGCTCATTCATAACAGGGCCTACAAAACAAAACCCAAACATGGCATCAGTGCATACACTTAAGTACCAAGATGGAAGACAATGGCATCCCAGGAAGAAGATGACAACTTGTTCTCTTACTTGTTGTTACTAAAAAATTTGAAATAGCCAGGTGGATCCCATGCTACTTCTAGTCCAAACAGGTAATCCTCTTATGCAGACATAGACAGAGGCCTGTTCTTGGCAGAAGATGCTACAATCCCAAATATCGGATATTGGAACATTTCAGGCTTTTCTCCTTATTAATTACCACAACAATTTCAAGATGCAGAGTTCAGTGTGGCACTCACAACTTGCCAGCTGGAAGAAATGGGAGCAGGACCCAGTCCTCACAAAGATCATTACATCAGTGCTCTACTTTCACTAAAGTTAAGGCTCTAATGCATATGGGCTTGCTTTTCCTCAAATCCACTTTTACGTGAAGTGCTGATACTGAGGCACTACTGGCAGCAGGAAATTTGGGAGCAGAGGGAAAGAGATAAAACACATCTCTCCTGTAAAGAGCACAGAAAAGAACAAAAAAAAAGAAAAAAAAAATCTCAACTCACCACTACAGCTGGCAATGCAGACACAGACACCAACTTCTTTGTATTCTTTTATAATCTACAACAGAGTTAAGCTGAAATTAAATGCAGATAATACATCATCATGCACACTGCAGTTCTGGAAGCCAAATACTGTGAAAGCTGCAGAGTCCACATTCCCCAGTATTCAGCTAAAACTTACAGAATTAAACCAGTGATCAGGTGAGATACTGGATTGTATTTGAGGAGGCAGTTATGTCTCATGCTGACAGGCTCCTTAGTAGGGATCTGAAAAGCCTTCTATGGTTTTTTCTGGGGAAAAAAGCCCTACTTACCGATTTTAGTGTTTTTGCTCCAACTGAATCCACAAAGTTCACTGGGGTGAAATCCAGAATTAAAGAGTGAATATTTGTTTTGGGCTCCACAAAATATTCATGCTCATCAGGAGATGTGTCTTGTACACTAGAATCTGCAAATTTTCCATTCACAGGTAAGTCATCACTTGCTATCTCATGTTTTACGCTTGCTTCTACGTCGTTAGTCTGGGAGAGAAGATAAATACAGCTTAGAGGCAGTCAGTGCTTTTTCAACATAAACCCCTTTCCTCCCCTCACTCATGTGTTCTTTAAGCCTTTAAAAGGTGTACAGCTCCTGGTTACTACAGAAACTGGCTTGACATGCACACATACTTTCGTATCTTGTGTATATCAAGGTTTCTCCTCTTATGCCCAGCCTTTCTACAGTCACACACAAGCAGCTTAAAGCTGGTATCTCAGGACTGAATTACCCATTTCCTTCAAACACTGACACCTGTTCATTTTTACTGACACATTCTTACTCCATTTCCTTGCCTTGTCCCTGCTAATCTCATCAAGGCCTATATATTCAAAACAAGCAACAGCAATCAGGCTCTCAAGTTAGGCCTTTTTTAGGTTTCCCATGGTAAAATCACACACCAGCTCCCAACACGGGGGTGAGTTTAAACACGTGTAAAAGCACAAGCATGTCCCAAATAACCCTTCTCAGTGTATCTGCCCCACTTGGCCATGCCAGAATTAGCAGAGGGGATGGCACCTTCTTATCACAAGGGCTGCTAATTTGAATTAATTTTCTTTATCTTATTTCTACATGATTATTCCAAGTGTGTGGAGAGGGGCAGAGGCAGAGTCTCTCTGATTTCTGCCAACACCAATGCTGAGATAGCATGACAGTGTGGAGAGTTTCTGTGCCACTCTGTGCTACCTGAATGTAGTCAAGGTCAACAGAATTATCCAATCCAGCAGTGAGCCACTGAACCTTACACTGTTCCTTCAGTCACCTGTCCCCACTGCACAGCACTTGCTCCCTAAGCCCTGCTCCCCAAGCAGCACTCTGCACCTTGTATAAAACACAAGAGTGGTAACACCTGAAAGCAGCCTGATAAAGCAGAGGTAAATATTTACTGAAGAGCTCACCAGCTTCAGCACAGCTTTCTTTCTGTGTTCATTTGCTGCCTTTATCTCCCTGGCATGGCGCTTCTGGGCTTTTCTCTTCGCTGCTAATAAGGCACCAGGGTCCACTCCAGTCTGTCAGGAGAAGAAAGCATGATCAGAGGAGATTCAGCTTGTTAGGATGGCACTGGAGTATCAATTTGCACTGAATTAATCACTGCCATAAATTTAAACAAGGAGCCTGCATTTTCTAGCTTCCCTTGGTGGGAGTGAGAACAGTATAAAGAAGGAATCATCTTGGCAAGCACTGTGTTAATAAGATGAGGGAGAGATGCATCTCATTCTTTTCTTGAAATCAGAGAGTGTCGTGTTGCAGCCAAATGCTGATTAGAGTGCAGAGAGCAAAGGGGAGAGAAGTGCATGTGGGCAATAATCACTAATATCTCTTGCTTTGTGAGGGCAAGTACCACCCACCTGTTTTGTGTAAGACTCGTCATGGGAGCTACAGAAAAATTTTTCAGAAGTTAGTACAGGGGCAATTGTCACCGTTTAGGCGGTTCTGCTGCTGCCACTGCCTCCCAGTGAAGCCACGGGTGACACAGGCAGTGAGGCACACCCTGTGTGCAGGTGATCTGCTGCCCATGAGAGGCACTAAATGCCCACAATATTCCACAGTCTTACACTCCAGTAAAGTTAGTTACCCAACAAGGAAACTTTCATTCCCATTTTGTTTTCAGTTCAGCAAATAGTTTCCTGCTGAAAAAAAAAGTTTGACTGGTTTGTGCTCTGCACCCACCACTTTCCATTCACAAGCAGTCAGTATAAAGCTACACTTTGCCTGTTTATTCGCTCCCACCATGTTGTTGCTTCCCAAGATAATTTGTAGCTGGCTGGAGGGTCACCTTCTCATATTTTACAGATCACCAGGGGTCACAGGCTGAGAAACACTGTGCTAGGGGCTACACTAAAGGAGCTGAAAGATGAGCGTGTTTCAGAAACCAGTTTGAATTTTCAGGACACAGACATTATAGAATTTACTTTACTCACCTTTTTCTTCAGTGCATTTGTATATGATTCACTATTAGCAAAATAAAGTGATGTATTAGCTTGAAATATTTTGATTCCAGGATATTCTTTAACCTAAGGAAAATATTGGATGTGCACTGTTAAACAGAGTAAAAGCCCCTGTGTGATCACAAGACACACGAACATGCAGCAGTGCAACAGCCAAGCCTGGAGGGCTCTCAGCACTTGCCAAGTAAAGAAGGTTGGCACTGCTGTGAGCAAATGCAACCAGGAGATCAGAACCTCCCCCTTTCCCAGTATAATACTGCACACTATCAGCGCCTGGTAACATTTCTCCTTCTTTATTACAACAAAATGTACAGCCATGAAAAAGAACTAATATTTGCAGTTCTCTGATGTTGCTATTTGCAGCTGGTATTACCACGAGGAAATCATGCAGACCTAGAACTGCTTCCTTTTAGCCTCCCTTTCTACAGGCATGACTTACTTCCCTCTTTCTCTCTTTTTCCTTCTTGACTCCCCAGGTACCAAAAAACCCAACCTTTCAAATCTTTGGTTTTATCAGACCTTCAGACAGGTCTTGATATTCACTTCTCTCCCCTACCTTAAATGCAGTCATCTCTAAACAGGCTGAACTGTGACATTTTCCATGCAAATGACCTGGCCAGCAGCAGAGACCCAGCCTGCCATATGCTGCCAACCCCACCTTTACCCAGGAGAAAATGCTGACCGCATTCAGTGTAACAGAAGCAGAGTCTCCTCTCCTTTACATACAGATATAAATGTGTGTACCTATACTCCTGCTTTGCATCATATTTAAAGCAGGACTGCAGCATCTTTTTCCATAGGTTTTTACAGACTGGTTCCTCAGTAAAGGGGGATGTAGCTTTCATAGCAGCATCTCTGAGAACATGGCAGAGAGCACAGAAAATTGTAGCTGCTGTTTGAGAATAAATACAGCATGTTTATATCCACTGCACTGACAAAATGTAATGCTTTCATCAACTTTTGGTTGAAAAAAATGGCATTTATGAGAAGCTAAGTGCATGGTGAGCAATTGTGCCATTAATCATGTATATTTCATGAGCAGGGGATGGGTGGGATGCTGTTTTGAATAGTTTGTGCAATTCTGAAGAACAAAGTTTGGATCCTGGGTTCCATGGATTCCATGCAATACTGCCACACAAGTAAAGAAGGTGGCCTGTGGCCTAAACACTTTACCATTTTGTACAAACTAGGACAATGGAACTAAGATAAAAGTTACTTTTGATCAGCTCCTGGTGAAATGTACATGCAGTACAAAGAGCTCGCATTTTGAACAAAGTAGCTTCTACTACTAAACCCAAATTTATTTCTTTCTTTTCAACACAGGTGAATGCACAGCAGACAGCACTGCATGTGCAATGTGGTAGGGCTAAGCAGCAAATTGCCAGAGCTGTCTTTGCTCCACTGTATGAAACTCCTCAATGCAGAAGAACATGTTCCTACCTCTTCGTACTCTTCCACATCACAGTAGATGTCAGTGTTAGGAATCTGACCAAGGATTCTGTATTGAGGGCTAGAGAGAAAAGAAACAAATATTTCTGTATTATCACTTATAAAGTGGAAAAGTGAGTGTTCAACACAGACTGAAACTTATTCTAAATGGTCATTCAGCAGGGCCTGTCTGGTACAGGATTATCTAAACTCTGGTACAGGATTATCTAAACATGGTTAAATGAAGTAAGCAGTTTATGGCAGAACACAATAAAAAGGAACTTTGTTTCTGTCAGTGAAAAAACAATTTATAAGCTTAGCACTGAAATGTTGTCATTTTCTGAAAAACATGAGTCAAAGCATGCAAAAGTACAGGGCAAATTCTCTGCAACACCAACTAGTGCAAGTCCACCGACTGTCTAGCAAATATGCAAACTCATCCTGGCAGAAAACATGCTGCGATTTCAAAGAGCCACTCTGCTCCCAGGACAATGCCTAAGCAGATGAATATTCCCAACTCACAAGAACTGTGGCAACAAAGTACAAAACTGTTCTGTTTGCAAGAATAAAACCGTATAGAGATGGCAGAAAAATACTCTTATTTGTGCAGAGTGGAAATCTCACAATTTGCTTTCATTCCAATGCAGATGAAACCAAGACTTTTACACAGTTTCCACCTGCATGTCTCAGGCCTTGAGCCCAGAAGCCTCACAGGGCAGTCCTATCCACACATGCAAGAAATCATTTCACTGTAGACATGGAAAGATTCACAATAAGAACTTTGTCATTTTGAATGGGGAGAAGTTACTTGAAAACTGGAAGAGCAGCTACAGTATTTTACAAATTACAACTTTCTTTTAAAATACCTAAGCATTCACCTCGTGATAACCTGACACAACTTCAGCTTATCCATGACAATTAGCGCACACAAAATGTAATCATGTACTGAAACTGGCAACAAGAAGATTTAAAGTTCTAAACTCTAAGCATTAAAAGAAATAAACAAGATTAACCACTATGAGAAATGAAAAATCTTCTGTTTATCACTGACAGTGCAAGTTCATGCCCTCTAAAAATTCTGTTCTCAGAAAAAGAAAATGTGAACCTTGAATCAGAGCCAAAGGGCATGACCTACATTAGGAAGCAAATTCTATACAGCATGCAGTTGAAAAGGGTGGAATGGACTTCTGTTTACTTGCAACTCTTAAACAAACAAAACCACATAGAAGATCACCAAACACTAATTTTGATAAAGAAGAAATCTGACCTTTGTGTTCTGTAAATAACGGTTATCATTGCAAATGTTACTGCAGTAAGCAAACCATAGTCTAGTCCCAGGAAAAGAGAAGCCACAAAAGCTACCACCCAGATGGCCTAAAACAAAGAAAAGGTCTGAATTATTATGCATCTTTTCCTGTTACCAACAAAAACAACAGCATAACCCAACCTCAAAACCTGTGTATCACTTCTGATCATGAATAGGCTCTAATGTAATCTATCCTGATGGCAGATGGGAATTGCCTTAACCTTTCAGAAGGGCATGAAAGCTCATGGCACTCTAACATCTGACAAACTCTCACATATTAATTCATGCCTTAAGTCATGTTCTGCCATCATCAGACTCCAAATACCTTAGGATAAAAAAAAGAAAATATTCAAGGCCTGCAACTAGCTCTAATTCAGTTCCATAAGCCAGTTCATCCAGGAAAGAAATACCACCAAAATGTTCCTACCAATAAACTCTTAGTTCTGGTCCACTCCAGCCAGGTTTTTGGTTTGTCTTAAAAGATGGCAAATACCTTCAAGTGGTTTTCTTTGTTACTCTGTTTTCAAATTCTTCAGACATTCCCACAGCCTTCAGTGCACTTCTACAGAAACACTGCCAGAGCTTTGCTTTTACTGCAACCAAACTACTTCTGACCTGAGTTACAAGATTATTGAACAACAACAAAAATGTTCTTGTTTCCAACAGATCGCTCTCCCAGGGTGCTTACAGCTCCCTGTCTTATGTTCATCTGCAATACAACACTAATTTGTAATTCCTTGGTAAGTTTCTACACTGTTCTGGGGATAGCAACAAATTTAATATAGTAAAATATATGCACTGAGCTGTGCAATACTCACCAGCTCGATCTTACTGGTTCTCCAGAAGTGCATGATATCTCCAAACTGTTTAAACATTCCCTTCAGGTTCACCATGACAATTGCAGCTAGCACTGTCTAAGAACATTACACAAATGCAATTTTCAGAAGCAAAATACATCCAATGCCAAGTAAGAACTTCAAAGTATCGCAAATAACTATTTGTGTGCTTTATAACTGATATAAGTCCACTGAACAGACGTTCTATTTAAAAACTCACAACTTTTCAGGTAGTTCAGTGGACATGTGCTTTTACTGCAGCAGCAGAAATGGCAAACCAGTTCAGTACAGTTTGATTTACTCTTTCCTATCAAGAGGAATCACATGTTCCTACACTTCATGCTGAAGCAGTAGACTATTGGACTCCTTTCCCAAGTAAAAAGTGACAGAATGAGAGGAAATCGCTTTGCTGTGCCAGGGGAGGTTTAGATTTGATATGAGGAAAAGTTTCTTCATGGAAGTGTTTGTCAAGAATTGGCACAGGTTACCCAGGAAGTGGTTGAGTCACGATTCCTGGAGATATTTAAAGCGAGTAGATGTGGCACTTAGGGACACGATTCAGTGGTGGGCTTGGCAGTGCTGGGTTAACAGCTGAACTCAATGCTCTTAAAGGTCTTTTCCGACCTAAACAATTCTAAAGGGGAATTGCTTGAAGGTATTTTTATGTTCTGAAGACAGAGTCCTGCATATCCAATACTAAGAACAACAACAAAAAGCACAATGGATCGTTCAAAACAGTGTTTATTTCTAGGCTAATTTACAGCAAAAATGCATACAAAATTTAAAAGCTTGTTTACTAACTTGTTTACTAACCCTCCCACATTCTCAAGTTTAAGCAATACTCATGGGCCTCTGTTCACTGTCAATGCAATGTCTAACATGCTAAGCTCCCTTACCTGTGGAAGTGGTTCAAAAAGGTATCCAATAGCCACAATTACCAACAGAACCATAATTGCAGAGAGTGTACCTGCAATCTGAACAAAAAAAAGCCAGAGATTATTTAGAAGCGTCCCCAAGGGGAAATATTACAGATTAGCTAACCCCTTGTGCTTTCACCAAGGCTGGTTGTTCAAATGACTTTTGATTCCTTCCATTTAGTTCACCCATTTTGCCTGTCATGCCGCTTTCTATCCTGGCCCAGTCTGGATTTGAAACATGGGAAACTTCAGTTATTTCTTCTGGCCCAGGCAGAGAAATACAGCCATCTAGATAAGCTTCAGACCTGAGTCTTGGAGTTCCAAAGAGTAAACTTTGCTTGGCTCAAGATTTGGGTATTTAACATACCTGAGTTCTCCCACCGGTGCTTTCCTGGACAAGACTCCGAGACATTGAGCAAGTGATTGAAAAGGTTTGGAAAAATGACCCCACAGAGTTGCATATTCCCAAGGCAATAAGTTCCTGTGTTAAACAATAGAGCAAAAAAAGCCAAAGGCAGTTATACTTAGCAGGTGTACCAAGCTGGAGCTATCCATAGATATTAACAACCACATATTATTTACAGTGCTTTCTAGCAACGTCATTGTAGAGAATAAGGAACCTAATTGTAGCTTATACTTGCAGTTCTCACACGTGCACAAGCTGATGCACGTTAAATCATCTGTTAAACAAAGTCTCTGATGAAATGCTGGAGACATTTCCCATCCCTAAATGTTACAAGAATTAATCAGACTGAAAACTAAAATGAATGACAGCACTGCTTGTTTTAAGCATTTCTTCATCTTGGGGATAATTTGAATTTTAACCCTGAATATACATGAAAAATGTTTCCTCATGCAAACACCTTTCTTTGCTTCTCATCCTAAACTATATGTTTAAAACCATGAGCAGCCTTGCCTGTGTTTCCATGAGTGGCAATCCATTACTGTACATGAAAAAACCAGTGAGTGTCCACTGCTTCATCAGGAAGAGCCCACATGAGAACTGCTCCCATGAGTGAGATCAGAGTCCCATCTACCTCAGTACTGTGTTTCTGATGCCTAAGAAACGATTTGTTTCTAATGAAGCCTCCCCAGATTACTCTGCATCTTCCTATTTGTAATTGAGTGATTTGAGTCATACATTTCCAGTAGTTCTCAATGAGTTTTTCTCTTTGCATTTGTACAATCCTTTTTGGATTCATTTAAACACTTGGCATGCACTACTACTATGACAAGGAGTTCTACAGTTTAACACCCAGGTGAAGTAGCATCTGGCACCTCCTGAGGAAAAGATCTAGATGCTCAGATCAGTGATGATTATGTTTAATGTAA
Source organism: Lycocorax pyrrhopterus obiensis (assembly GCA_014706295.1). Taxonomy (NCBI): domain Eukaryota; kingdom Metazoa; phylum Chordata; class Aves; order Passeriformes; family Paradisaeidae; genus Lycocorax; species Lycocorax pyrrhopterus. The sequence goes on from JACSVZ010000015.1 coordinate 12,484,401, forward strand.
ATAGAACTGATTACATTCATGCAGCTACAGATTCGTCCTCTTCTCTCCTTGGGTAACAGAGCACAATGACATGAAGGATGAGATTAATCTAATCAGATGTAAAACTCTGTAGGTAAACTCCATTTACTCTCAGAGGAAGACAGTCATTTTGAGAAGGGAGAACAGCTGATCTGTGCTGTGTCAGATGTGTACTCTAGGAGATGTGTTACAGCACAGGAACTCTATCTCCCTTGACACCACAGTGATATCGACCAATAATCCAATTGCAATACTGATTCTAAATTGCACAGGAAGGCAGTAGGTGAGGAGGACATGTAATTTTCATTTTAGGGAGTCCCTAAACACAGTCCTTATTACTCAAATCATGCTCAGAATGCTAAGTACAGACAGGGCCAATTGCTGCCCCAGAAGATGACAAGTTGCCCATTTGCAATAGGTGGGAATAAGAACAAATTATAAAACATAATTGGAATTTTTAAACTCTAGACGAGTTCTTTGACACATAAGGTACTGTATTTATCACATGGGAACTCTATGCTCTATTACAGAAAACAAAAAGCTCATCAGGACAGTATGGGCAAGTAATGTCTGTCCCAACAATTAATATTCATACATAATTCCAAGTATAGCAGAAGCAGGTGTCCCAAAATGAAGCTAAAAGTGAAACTGGTTATCTAAACACAGCCAGAAGAAGAACTTAAACTAATTCCTGGCCTTTAAATGCATAGGCTGTCAAAAATCTGGCCTGATTCCACTACTGAAAAAACCCTCATTTTTGCCAATATCACACTCTACTTTAATGATGTAACAAAGGTGCGACTGAGAATTTTCAACCAAGTAACCCCACTACTTTTACCTGATTCCCATCGATGGTGTAACCATGTTTAAGGGCAAAGATCTTGGCCATTGATACAGCCATTGAAAATCCAACTATTGCTATTGCTACTGCATCCACAAATAGTGCTGGGATGAGCTGAATCTCAGGAACTGCTGGTGCACGTAACCTTGGAGATTAAATTAATATTTATAAATTAATACAATAAAAGCTATATGCAATAACAGAAAAGACACAGTCTTAATAAGAATGTATCATCCCTACCCTTGAGGAATATTCCCAACAACATCCACTTTATATGACTCATTGAGATTCATTCCAGCTGAAACTCCTGTGCCAATAATGACCTAAAAATCCACAAACACATTTGTAAACATTATCTAAAAAGAGATAAGGCCACCTGAAGAGATATAAAGGTTAGCTGACTATGATTAATACACACAAGGGGTTACATTTATTTTGTCCATCAGTTTGGCATGAGTTAGGGGCTAAAAAAGCAGGTAAGAAGGAGGAAGCATCATGATTTTCCCTTCATCATGTCCAACTCATCCTGATTTTATAAAGTTTTTCTGTAAACAGTTAAATCGAACATGCTATGGTATGATCTGAACCACTCGAACTCCCTTTGCCTAAGCCAAGCTCAGGCTAGTTAGTGTATTGGAAAAATCAAATGCAGGGACACTCCTGCCTGTGTGCAATGGCATATTTTCATGCATAGCCTATTACCTGTAAAGAGAACTGATGCAATACTGAAGAAAGGAACATTGTTTTGCTACTGCCTATCAAAAAATACCCTGTTACACCACCTCCCTCATCTCTCACCAGCATCCCTTTTCTTTGTTCCTTCTATCTAGATTGTGCCCATAGCTTCAATTATTCCCTTTCTTGACTCCATTATGTGCAGGTTGTTTGAGAGTTGTAGTAATAAAAGAACTCATTTTTAAATCAAATCACTTTTAAAGGCAAAAGGTTGTCTGAGCTGTAGGCTTTGTGTGCATTATGATAATCTGTTTTATCCACCTATTTTAGAATAGTCGTTCGAAACAGAATCAGTGCTGCAGTCAGTTATCAGTCTCAGAAACAGAGAAAGGAAGGAGAAGTATTAAGTCCTGATGGTCCTGCTCTTCTTTCTGCTACTGCACTTCAAAAAGCAAGCAAGCCCTGCAGAACCTCTGAACAGGCATCTGTAAGCACCTTCCTTCAGGAGAGGGTTCTGAGCTCTTGGACTGCAAGTGGGAAATGCCTCTCAGAGGGATGTCTTGCAGAGAATCTTGCAGGTGCCCAAACTCCTGGATAGAGAGGGTTTTACAACACATATATATCTACCCCTTGGTATAGGGGACTGAGGGTGTTTAAATTGTTTTTCAGTTCTTCTTTGTGACTTTATGCTCTCCATATGGGCATACCAGTTCTTAATTTTAACAGAATCCAAACCTTCAACTGTTTCAAGGCTCAAATGAATTATGTTCAATGGAAGTTACTCTCAAGCTCAGTAATATAAGATAGAACATAGACAGTTTCTACAGCTTTAGAATAGCTATATAATTTAGCCACAGGATTTCCCAACTGGCTTACCACAATGATCTCCATAGGAATAGGAACTGGGAGCTTCTTCTTAAAGCGGAGATTGATTTCCTTGCCAATCAGCAATAGAACAATGCATGTTAATCCAACAATCAATGCAGCAATATTGGTGGTTGTTATTTTTGAAAGCACGGCAGCTATGCTCTGTAACATACCAGAAGCATCATAATTATTCTTAAGAAAATAGAATCTTCATGGAGATTTGCCACAAAAAAGCAAATTAGACACTGCTTTTCAGCTGTGGTTTCATTCTAAATTTATAACCACTGTGAACAAGTGCCTCACCAAAATACCCATTGTTCCCACAAAACACAGAAGACTAGAGTATCTCAGTGAGAAAAATGCACTTGAATCATTTACAGTATCAGTGTTCCTTAAAGGGGGCAAAACTTTGGAGAAAAAACTCTAATGGGGGAAGAAGTCTAAACTAAACCATGTGTCTCATCATCAACATTTTCAGACATATTCCTCCGTGGCAGCTACCTGAAAGCAATAAATGCAAACTCCTTCTAATACCTTCAAATATTCTTTGGCAAGCCACATTTACTTAGAGCTGCATAAACTATTCTAAAACAATAAAGCTGCTGATAGAACCACTGAGGTTGCCATAACAACATGGTTAAATAACAGCGATCCAGCAACGCTGCTGAACTGGCCATTACTCCAAATACCTTTTAATTAAAAACACTTACTAAAAGGGTGTTAGAAAAAAAACCTGCTAGAATACACAAGTTGCTAGAGGGTAAATGATTCCTCATACCAATTATTCCTCCTTCTTCCACTGCATTTAAATAAATAAATAACCTCTGGAGATGCCTTTTGAAAGATCTCCCTTAAGCAGATGGAAAATTGCAGCAACTGTCAGGACGTTATACATTCAAGATGTCCTAGTAGTATACATCTTGAATTTATACCTTCACTTCTATTTGGTTGGCAATTAGTATGACTGGTTCCCAGATTAGTGAACTGAACAGCAAATTTTGGAATTAATCATTAATGCAAACTTGTGTCCAAAAGGTTATATCTGCACAAACATACAAAAAGATTCCCACAAAGCATTTTCTATAGCCTAAGTGTAGATGAAATCCTGAAGCTTCATTATTGCTGGGCCAGCAATCTGCTCAAAAGCTTAGGTTTTCAAAGGCAAATGAGATCTTCCCTTTTCTTCCACTCAAGAGTGGAAAGATTCTGAGAGTAACATTTTCTAGCTTTGCAGAACATGCCTGGTCTACAGTGAAGCACTTCAGGAGCACATTTTCCCCCAAGGCACAAGAGACCTGCTTCAATGAACAATATCTGTTCATATTACAAAACTACATTCAGCAGAAT